>CM046965.1:38847147-43847147 GCA_025698475.1 Gossypium anomalum
TTCATATTTCCCTGTTTGAGCTCTAGAAGCTCCTTCTTTTTCTGTTCTAGGAATCTCTAACTAATATATTTCTTTTTAAACTTTGTTTGGAAAAATTCCCATGTAATATTTTCCCTTGGTACCATAGAAGATATGGTTTTCCACCAATGATAGGTTGTCTTTCAGCGAGGATACCGCACATTTCAGACACTCGGCTGGTGTACATGATAACTCATCTAGAACCTGAATAGTATTTTCTAGCCAGAATTCAGCTCTCTCTGGATCGTCATCGGTCGTAGCCCTAAATTCTTTAGCCCATGTTTTCTAATTTTATCTACTGGAGCCTTACCAATTCTAACAGGTCTAGCATCCTATGGCGTTTCATCATGTTGTGAAGCAGGTGGGGGAGGTCGTTGAACAGTAGGGTTTGTCCTCATATATTAACTAAACCATTCATCCATCAATTCAAAAAAGGCTACTTTTGCCATCTCACTTCGGCCCTCAGATACGTACTACCACTAGATGCAGCTTGTTGAACGAAATCTTGAGCAGCACTCTCAGCTTCCTCAGTCTCGGCTCTAGCTTGGTTGGAAGACATTACTATATGAAAATACATTTAAAAGTGTTCAGGAGATATCACACTATCATAATTTATAAAATGGCATGTATAGCTAGACTCTTACTTACTATGTTAGTCTAAGAATCGGCTAAACTGTAGCTTTGATACAACTAAATGTAACACCCCTAACCCATACCCATCGTCGGAGCAGGGTTTCAGAGTATTACCGAAACATTCAGAATATTTTACTGATAATTTTTATAAATTACTATTCATTTACCGAGATCATTAAAAACGTCCCTTAATTGGACCCACGAGGTCCAATACGAGCATTAGAATCAAGTCGGGACTTAATCAAAAGCTCATAAAATTTTTCGTGAGATTTCAAAAATTTTACAAGGTTCAGGGCTCACACGCCCGTGTGGTCTAAGGACACGCCCATGTGGACAGGCCGTGTACTACACACGCCGATGTCTCGAACCCGTGTAAATCTTTGACTTTTAAAGCATGAAGAAATTGAAGTCACACGGCCAAGTCACACGCCTGTGTGCTAGGTCGTGTTGTGAATTTTATTTTCAAAATTTAAGTGTAGTTTTCACATGGTCATGTGTAACACGTCATTGTTCAAGGTTGTGTCAACCACAAGGCTGAGACACACACCCGTGTCTCTGTCCATTTCCCTAATTTTGAGCACTATGTTTCTCATTTTTAAGATGCAAGGGACACACGGCCAGACCACATGCCCATCGGACAAGCCGTGTGTCATACACGGCCAAGACACACGCCTGTGTATCTACCCATGTGGACAAAATAAGGCCATTTCCTAGCCTCATTTGTCACCCAAGACTTACCATTTTCCTACCCCAAAACTCTCAAGCATATATCCACCAATCCAACATCATGTTCAGATAAAATTTTCCATCGACCATGTGGTATTATCTCATCCATCAAAGGATATAAACTTATATGCTAACATAATTCCAGCAACCTAAAACATAATAAGTACTTATGTAATTACCAAAGTATTATTTCAAAAACAGCCAAACTTAGACCATCACTAGCCACTCCAATGGCTAGATCACAAAGCAACAATTACAAACCATCATTGGCCAAATAAGCTTATACATGCCATTATACCAAAATGAGATTTCTAATTATACCAAAATGAGATAGTGGATGGTGTGATGACTGCTCCGATCGACTTCTAACGTTCGCGAGCTTTGAGCACTATAAAATAGGGAAAATTAAATGGAGTAAGCATTTTATGCTTAGTAAGTTCGTATAATGAAAAATAAACTTACCGATCATATTTACTAATACAAGTATACATAAATTTACATTCCATAGAATTCGGGTAAGTTACCTAAACACATACACTTATTCAACAGGTTAGTCACATAATCTCATATGAATATCAAGTAAACATAGATGAGCTCATCACATTACAAGTTTCCATTAACTTTCACCTTTCCACACTTCAAGAGTCATTTCCGTTGAACTATTTTAATCTCGACGGATGTTCAGGTAATATACACGTGTGCACAAGTACCCATTAGGGTACATAATAAAAAGGCACACTCTTGAACCTTACATTTTACAGTAGGATTACCAGTCCAGGCTAAATCTTATCCATAGCATAGGCTCTAGAGAGCTTATTATGGATTACCGTCCGGGCTAAATCCAATTTATAACCTAAGGTCAAGAGGGATTACATTAGAATTACCCGTCTAGGCTAAATTTTATCTACAACATATGCATTATTATTCTTAACCCATCGAAATTCAACATTCAACCGGACATGACAATTTGTCCATTTTTCACAACTTATGACTATTTCATTAGGTGTATCATCTCATACATATCAACCAATCATACAATTCAGTTCAAGCACATTAACATACATATTTAAGTTACACGAACTTACCTTGAAAATGATTCATATTTGAATGTCAACTAATCCAAAACCTTTTGCTTTCTTCGATCTAGTTTCGTAGTTGGTCATTCCAGATCTTATTGAGCTTGAAAAGTTTTCTCCCTCTCTCCTAGAGTTTCCATATAAAAATTGGGGAAGATAAAATGAAATTAGATGATTTTTTTCTTTTTAATTAATTATCATCTATTAATTTTATTGATTTCAAATTTAGTCCCTACCATTTTCTAATTTTTCCATGGATGAGTCATTAAAATATCTAGTAACTACTGTTCAATGGTCTAATTACCATATAAGGACCTTAAGTTTTGAATTCCATAGCTATAAATAGCTACTAGAACTCAACTTTTGTATTTTATGCAATATAGTCCTTTCCTTAATTAAACATACAATCGGTAAAATTTTCGTACCGAAATTTTTATGTGACCTTCCTATCATAATGCCAACCATAAAATAAAATAAAATTTTATTTTTGGCTGAGATTTGTGGTCTCAATACCACTGTTCCGACCTCACAGAAAGGGGGTTGTTACACATTTAGTCTGTTTGTTTGAATTACAAGTAATCCACAAACTTAGGCGGGTCAACATGGCAAGAGCTCGGTCATTCCTCTCTAGTTATTTTTCTATTTTTATAAACTTTTTCTATTGTGTGTTTATTATCAATAACGCTTCGAAAGTTTGAACTTCTATTTCTGATTGTTAAATATCAAGTAGTTAAAGGTTGGTTTGTTCTGAAATAATTTGTTGTAGCCTCCACACTTGGTCTTAACTTCTAGGCTGGGTATGGGATGTAACAATTCAAATGGGTGCTTAATGAAGATATATTTGTTCATGTGACATCTTTGGCACTTCAAGATTTTTCTACACTCGTGGAAAGAGCTCTAAGGATTGAGGAAGATATAACCAGGCTAACAGAAAAGAGTTCTAGTAAAAGGGTGGCAACAAGATTTCTAACATCCTCACATTAAAATCATATTATAAGTCGTATTACCAAAGGGATATTTATGGTAGAGGTCCTTGAATAAGTGATCTATAAATAGTTGTTTGTATTAGAAATTGTGATCATTTTTATAGAAAATTGATAAACACGAAAATGTAGAGAATTTTTAGTTAAGATAATTGGAATAAACTAGAAACCAAAAAAAAAAAGTTTAGGGATTACTTGAATAGAATAGAAAGTACAATGACTATATAGTAATTATTCCCTTTTTATTTTGATGGGAAGGACTTGATGGCAATTTTACTATTATTTAAAAAAATTAATGGTTTTCATGATAATTTTCAAATGATATTTTATTATTTAATATTATTTAAATTTTATTTAACATCTTATTTAAAATAACATTATTTTATTAAGTAATATAATAAAACATGTAAAAGAAAGATGAACATCTTTCTCCATCTTTCTTTCTTATTTTCGAAAGTTAAGGTAAGAAGGAGAAAATAAATTTCTTCATCAGTTTCCTTCAAATTTCAAGCATAGAGTATGATTTTCCTTCAAAATTATTATAGATTTTGAATCTTTGAAGCTTGTTTTACTTATATCTACTTTTAGTTTTTTATTTTATTAAGTATGGTTAAAGTTGCCATTGATGTAATGGTGCAAGTCTTAAGGTCCAATTTCAGACCCATGGATGTGATGGGCTTACACTACCTCAAGGACCAACAATAAGGTTAAAGGTCAAGCAAATCAAACCAAGATTTGATCAAAGACAATATGTGAGGATGAATATTTTTGAGGATACGAGAAATGATACATGCACTAAATGAGTGAAATTTATTAAAGTAAATTCAACCAAGCTGCCAATTTTCAAACTGAATCAATTAGTCAACTTGCGAAGAATTTTTAGATGGTATCCAGACATTTTTTGTAACATCTCGATTTTGGGCCTAGTCGGAATAGTGGTTTTGAGACCACAAATTTGAAGTGAAAATATTTGTTTTATGATTATTTTGAGGTCTATGGCATGATTTCATGATTGTGTGAAAGTTTCATGAAGAAATTCTGTGAATAAATGTCCAATTTGAATTTTAGGACTAAATTGGAAAATTTGAGATTCTAGATGCTTTAAGTATAAAAAGGCTTTAGATTATTAATTACAAGTCCTTAAATAGCAATTTTTCCAATTTCTGTTTTTATGGACAAAAATGGGCATACATGGGTGAAATTTCAAAGAAAGGCAAACTCTATTCATCTTTTCCATGCTTGTGCCAAATTTGAAGAGTCACCATAGCTAGGGTTTCTTCAACTTTTCAAGCTTGAAAGTAAGTCAATCCTAGCTCCGTTTTTAATGTTCCTTGCATTTTTAAAGTCCTTAAAGCATGATTTAGCCATTTCTACCCTTTATTTGACCTAGGGTTTATGTTCAAAAATTTTCTCATATGTGTCATGCATGTATTTTGATGATTAATGGAGGAATATGGAAGTTTGGAGTTAGATGAACATCTTTTTCTAAGTGATTTTTCATGAAAACACCAAAAAGGACTTGTTTGTAAAATATGTAAAAATATGTGTTAAAAATGTGATTTGATGAAAAATACGGGCTGTTATAAGAGGGAATATGAATCGGCTAGGCTTGGGTAACAAAGAAATTGAACACATTTCATTTTACGAGCTTAAGGGCAAAAGTGTAAATACGTGAAAGTTTGGGGGTAAAATTATAATTTTTCCAAATTATGATTTATGGACTGATTTGAATAATGTGATAATTAAATAAGTGAAATTTGCTATTATAGATCAAGAAAAATTAAGTCCGGGCCTAGAACGGGGAAAGAACAATATCTTGGACTAAATCGAATTAACTATCCATATTTTGTACCGAGGTAAGTTTGCGTGTAATTGATATAGCATTTTATTATGTATTTAACATTTAATGTTGCATGAATTGTATATTTTTATTTGTGAATATTATTGATGCTGTCCGATAAGGATTTGAGGTGATAAAAGCCAGTTGAACCTTAAGAATACTTAGGGTACAAATAATTACGACATCTGGTTGATGAGATCCCGTATAAGACCATATATGGGATACGGCATCGACATTGTATGTGTTATCATATAAGACCATATATGAAATATGGCGTTGATATGAGATTTCATGTAAGACCACGTCTGAGACATGGCATTGAAATGAAATTTCGTATAAGACCATATCTGGGATAAGGCATCGATGTGAGATCCCATGTAAGACCATGTCTGGGACATGGCATTGGCATCTTATTGTGTGTATGAGAATCTCGGGTATCCTTAGTATTCCAAGTGGTTCAACAATAGTCTAAGGATTGGTCAAAGAAATGACGAGGTATGATCATGTTGAAAGGGTACAGGTATGTACGCCAAGCTCATAGTTATTGAGGTTACGAAATGATAAAACTTCGGTAAGATGAGAATGAAGGAATGATGATCTTGAGTTTTTTTGAACATTATGTAATTGAATGAAATAGGATATGACTACTATGATTATTAAGACTAAGATGGACTAAGTTATGTTATGTATGTGTATGAGAATGTACATTTGTATTGCTTATTATTTACATACAAGCTTACTAAGCTTTATGCTTACTCCTTCTATTTTCCTATTTCCTTATAGTGTCGCCAAGCTAGCTCAGGGGTCGAAAGACGACAGAGCTCGATTCACACTATCAACTTAATCTTTTAGGTATAGTGAATTTAAGTATTTTGAGTATGACATGTATAGGGACTTGGTCTTTTTGTATATGTGTCATATTGATTAGCCAACTGTAGTGGCTAGTGATGATATATTGATTCATTTTGTATATGGCCATAAGGTGTGGCTCATATTGATTATTTGGGTTGTAACCCCAATTAATTATACATGCATGTAAAATGTGTTTATTCTTGTTGTGGTTGCTCATGATAATGAGTGTGACGGATGGCAAGTATGATTAATATGTATGGTAGTAAATGTGGTACAAATGTATAACTTGGAAGTAGAATAGCAAAGATGATTATCCATGAAATTTGTGTGGAATACCTTGGGTAAACCTACTAACTTGAATATGTTATACATTAACTTATTAAGAACATAAAATGTCTATGCTTCATATGATAAATGTGCCATGTTGTATGCCATGTAGTGAGTTTAAGTGTGTAGGTGCTTAAGGGTGGCAAATGGCTTGGAAAATAGCCTAAAAATTGTCCACACGGTTGGACACGTGGGCATGTGTCTAGGCCATGTGTGACACACGTTCTGCCCCATAGGCGTGTGGTCTGGTCGTGTGTCCCCTGCACCCTAATTAATGCAAAACAGAATGCCCAGTAGTAAACACATGGGCAGAGACACGACCGTGTGTCTCAGCTGTGTGAAGGACACGACCTCAGGACATGGGCGTGTGCCCAGCCCGTGTGAAGTCTACAATTAATTTTTGGAATTTAATTCGCCACACGGCCTAATCACACGGGCGTGTGACTTGTCCGTGTGATCTTATTTGGTTGATGACATCATAGTCAGAGAGTTACACGGCCTACCCACACGGACGTGTGACTCTCCAAAACAAGAAAATTTTTTAAATGTCGAAAAGGTTTCAAAAGTCCTCAGTTTAATCCTGAACTACTTTCGATGTATGATTTGGGCCTCGTAGGCCCTTATAAAGGACAGTTTGCATGTGATTGAAAATTTTTAATTTGGATGAAATTTTGTGGCTTGGTTTTGTATGTTTGTTTACGTTTAAGTCTAGAAATGCCTCGAACCCTGTCCCGGCGTCGGATACGGGTAAGGGGTGTTACATTTGTGGGCTTAGATATTTGCATAGAGTTTTAAGATCTATCAGTTAGCTTTGAAACTCACTTTGAATCTCTCAATTTTGAGTTCCGAAGCTCAAGTTATGACCATATTAGTAAAGACTGTGCGAGTAGAATTTTTAGACGGAATTATTATGGAAATTACGGTTTCAAGCTTTTAATTAGAGTTTAAATCATATTGGGTTCGGTTTTTAGGCTTAATTTTTTTTATTTGAGCCCAGTATTGTATTTATTAGGTTTTATTATTTATTTATTTCGAGTTTTGGATATTTAAGTATTTTAAGTTGTTTGGGAGTTTTATGTTTCTTAGTCAAACAAGAAATTTTAGTTTAAACTACTTCTTATTTTAATTAATTAGAGTTTCACTATACTTTAGAATTTTATTTGCGTATACTTAAATAACCTATATAAAAGCTTCTTCATTGTTCATTAGAGACAATTGTTTTCACTAATAAAGTTTTCAAGTTTGGGAGTTAGTTTCTTTTTGCAAGATTTCTTTCTTGTTACTTATAAAAGTAGTTTTTTCTCAATTTTCTTCGAGGATTCGTGAGAACTTATTCTTCATCTTTCAATTTGCCAATTTGCCAAGGATTATTTCTTGGAAGGTTTATTAGAGTCGTTAATTGAGTTTGTTGGGATTTATATCTCAAAGGATTCAATTGGACACTTATTCTTCTATCCATCATATCCATCGTTTTGCTCGTTCCATCTTCCACTTTGTTTTAATCTATCTTTTCTTTATTTAGTTATTATTTTGAATATTTATTCTTTATTTTTAAATTTTAAATTTTTGGTTTTTTTTTCTAAATCTAATTGGTTTCTTCCGTTCAGATTACATTCAAATCTTTGTTTCTCGAGTCCAACAACTTGAATAGGATCATTTTTTCACCTTCCTCTGCCTCTTTCTTATCATTTGGTATCTAATTTTGGTGTTTTAGGTGTTCTTTGTGTTCTTATAAACTGATTTCAACAAATAATCTCAAAATAATTTTTTTTTCTTTTTATCTAGAAAGTTTTTCAGAAAAAAAAATTCAATGGGTAAATGTTTTCCAAACAATTTGAAATTTTACATACGGATTCTTGGCACTCCCTTAGAATATAAAAAATATTTCTCACAAAAAACTAGATCAAAAAAAATAAAAAATAGAAAAATAAAAAAAAATTATTATGTAGGTTGAATTTCATACTGAAATTATCCATATCAGATCTACATTATTTGAGGAAACTCCAGTTTAAATTTCATAATATTTGGAAATCGGGAACACCTCAAACGAAAAAATGCAAGTTATTTTCCATTATTTCAGGATTTCGATTGGGTACTTTATATTCTTTGATTCTAGCATTAAGTTTTCTTTTGTTTTTAGGTTTCCTTATTCTATTACACAATCTAATACATATTGGCTTCTTGTGTTAGTAGGTACAGAAACAGTTGCCTCTCCTTTCTCTGCGCACTTTTCTTTTGCTTCTTAGAGACTTAGCTATAATGACCCAAAAGTCAATGGTGTCACAAAGTATGGTTTTGGAACCCCGGTTCCATAAACCAAACCTGTAAATATTTTTATTAAATATTTACAGAGCTGTACTATAGGTGAATGAAATTTCAAATAAGTAATTTTATCGAATTAATGGTTAATTGAGGTATAAGGACTATATCGTAGAGGTGGTCAAAGTTTATTGCTAAAGAAACTTCAATTAGAACTTAAGGTAGGGGCCTTAAGTAGCAATTGTACCACTATGGATAGTATAATGGAAGTTAGTAACAAGGTTAATTGTTTTGTTTAAATAAAAAGAATAGTTTAGTTAAAATAAAAAAAAAAGATTTTATATTATATGAGATAATGGACGAAGAGAGAAACATAGCATCTTCTTCCTTCTTACCCAAAACATTAAGAAAGAAAAGGAGCTAAACACCACTTAGGGTTTTGGAAGGTTTAAGCTCAAAATTCAAGTCTTTGTTTATTTTCTTATAATTTTTATGTTTTTGAAATCCCAGAAGCTTAATCTAGTTGACCCATGTGTTATTTTTCGTAACTGTTAAAGTTTTGAGAGGATGCCATTAGTGAATATTTGATTTTTTAAGTACTAATTTGATAGATTTTAAGTGTAGTAGTATAAAAGGACTAAATTGTGAAGTCCATTGATGATTTTGTTCAATAAGAGCTGAAATGCACAAATTTTGAAATTTTGGTAGAAATGAGAAATAGGAGGTTCATTTAGGGCTATAGTGAAATCGGTTTGCAAATTTGAGTTCTAGATTTAAAGTTATGTTAGTCTCAGTTTTAGGGACTAAATTGAATGAATTGTAAAAGCTACATAAATAGGTTTACAAATTGGAGTATTAATTCGTAGCTAACGTCGATCCAGATTCCTTGAAAAAGAAAGGAAAAGATAAAGATGTTAACGAATAGCTCAGAGTTTACGGTTTGTGTTTCTATAATCTAAACTACCTTGATTTACTGTATTATGAATTATTCTGCATGGTAAGATTATAATGTGAGTCAGTTTTGGATAAAAATGAATTGAACTGACTTAATTTGAATAGTTTGATAGAGATAATGACTAAATTAAATAAATTTGAAAATATTGTATATGGATATATCTGTGAAATTGAATATATAATGTGATGAGTTATGCTTCCACATGCATGAATGAATGATTTGATGATGAGATTGAGTTATAAATTGAGACAATGTGTTAGCTTGGAAGGATAAACTCGAGACCATCGATAGGGAAGTTGAATTGGTCTTTGAGATGTTGTGGTGAAAGCAATAAAAATTGTGCAACAAAGAACACAAGGATTTATAGTGGTTCAGCCCCAATTGCCTACCTCACTACCTTAGCTTACCATAACTAAGGATTTTCCCAAATTCAGTAATTTGGTAACCTTTGAGGACAAAGTTTAACCTTACAATTCTCTTAAGTTTTATGCCCCAAAATCTTAAGATTGCACTCCCTTATGGTTTCTACCCAAGCCTTAAGAATTAACTCTCTTTCAAAGAGAACAAATAAACAAAATAAGAAGTAATCCTTACAAGATTAGAATTTTTGCCAATTAAGCACTAATACAAAGAAGAACACTTAAGCTAAATGAATACAATGAAAGCTCACAAGTGATTACAAGAAAAGATATGAAAGAATTAAGCTCTTAGGTTGTTTTGATTTATCTTTAAGCGTTTCATATGTATCTCGTTTTGTAGGACCTTTGGAGGATGGTATTTATACCCTCTAATTGATTTTTAACCGTTGTGGTTGTTTAATGTTTATTTACAGTCTATTATTCATACTAGTGTGCTCGTTTCCTTGTATTCTCTATATCATTTAGTACATTTGATTGCTTAATGTCTATTTATAGTGTAATATATAGAACTTAATAGTTTAATAATAAAAAATTTAAAATCACCTCTCATCATGCCAAATTTATCATAAATACAATCAACCTATGTACAAGCTCCTAACTAATCACTTGTATTTCTACAAGTTCAAGCACATAATTGACAAGAAAAACGTAAAGATTAAACAAATTCTCTATGTTACTCCCCACACTTTAGAAAACACATTGTCTTCACTGTGTAGCCTTGATAAGATAATGAACGAAGTTACCCAATTGATCGTGATAGTTTCATAGACTAATAGGTAAGTACCTCTTCCTTTGACAATTGAAAGCTCAAAATTGTTGTGCTTCTTCCATGTGGGGTTCCTACACAGAAAATTTAAACACAAAACAACTATTATTCTATTATTACTCCTACTCCTAACAATGGAAAAAAAAATATCATCCCAAATTTAATACAATCTTTAAAAACAAAAATTAGAGGTTCATTCGTCGTCCTCAAAATCCATCTCATCATCTTCCTCCCTTCCTCAATTCCTTATTCCTCTTCACTCTCATACTCCTCTTCTTCCTGCTCTGGATGCGTTGGCCCAAACATATTTGGCATGTAATTAGGTACCCTAATATTGTTTTACTGTGCAAATTCCTGAAAACTCGGGCCTGACTCTTGCATCTAATGTATCATCAAATCTAGCTTGGGATGTTTGCTCTCACCAACTTCTTATCAAGTGTTCGGTTTTGCTTTTCTTTGAAACGAAACCGAAGTGGTCGCCATCTCTTGTTGGCGTTTGGTCCACTTTTTATCTATTTTTCCCGAAGCTCAGTGTACTGTGTATACAAATTTTTTCCAATTATGCTTTGAGATGGCTTCATTGATTGCTTCGTGGATGCTATCAGAACACCTGCTCTTTTGTATAAGGTTGTCACTAAGTGAGGAAAGAAGACTCCTACTTTCTGGCCACGAATGCATCGCTTCGTATTTTGATATATCCATCTTCTAATGCATATCTGTTTTTTTCTACAAAATAGTGTAAAGCAAGACTGCTCGAAAGGTATTGACATTAGATACATTTAAGGCAGAAGCTATTAGAGTGCACAAAATTGAATCCACATTTTTGCCTTAGGAAACATTATCGCTTGATTAAAAGAGGTTGGGATACCAGTGCCTAGGCGACATTTCCAAGCACCCCTTCCTTCTATTAGGAACTTTATAGTGTTATCCATGTTTATTTCTCAAAAATATTCTAAATTTGTTTCTTCTATAAAATCTTTTTCATAAAATTAAGCATTATAAAATTCACAAATAACCTGAGGGGTGATTTGAACTTCCTTCCCTTGCACTGGTACTGTATCCCATGTGTGAACTTCAGTTTTCTTAGACTCTTGGTCCCACAAAGATGCATAGAATTCCTGAACTACAAAGACCACGAAAAAGTCTTTTGGTATCGTACAAAAATGTTGCCATCTATGATATCTAAATAAAGGCCATATCTCCTGACAGAGAACCATCGATGGTTCAAATCCCCTCTATTGAATAAATGTTTTTCCCTGAAGTTCTAGAAAATATTTTCAACGGTTGGATTCAGGAAATTAGAAGGGTTCAGAACCATCGATGGTTTCAGTTGTTGGTTCTCCTCACTTTTCTTGGAGGCATTTTCTGATAACGATGTACTCTTATCTGTAAGTCGTTCTCTGATTTGGTAAGTGACTTGTGTAATTGAAATTGAAAGACTTATTGTTATTATTGGTATTGATTTGAAATAAGTGTGTTTATCGATTAAAGTTGTGTTTGACAGGGAGATTGCATGAATAATTTGCTTATTGATTTGTTATATTAGGTTCCGTAAGATTTATATTTAACCTAATGAACTTACTAAGCTTCATTAAGCTTATTTTTGTTGTTTAATTTCCTTGTAGATTATTGTGAGGTCGAGAGATCGGATCAACACATCAAGCCATACTATCCAACTTATTCTGGTAGTTTTTGCAACATACATTATGGTTTATATGGCATGTATAGGGTTGGAATGGTTTGATCAAAGTTGGTTGTGTATATAATATGAATTACATTTTGTTTATTTTCTTACAATCAACTTATATACATATGTAGGTAGTTTATCATACTTGATATGGGTTTGGTATGGTTAAATGAATGATAGTTTATAGGCATGTTGGTGATTGAAATAGTATTGTATAATTAGCATTAATATATGAATATGTGTTTTGATCAATATGGTAAATTTTAAATGCTGTGATATATGAGACAATATGACATGTTTAGAGCTAGGGTTGGTTGTATTGGAGGCTTTGTTATGGCATATGAGAGTGCAATTTGAAATGTTTAACTTGAAATCAAATTGGGTGAGAAAAAACATTAAAATTTCCATAATACCAAGCCATCACATTCCACTATCAAATGAATGGTCTCATTACCACATAAGGACTCATAATTTAAGGTTCCATAGCTATTGAATATCTTGAGCTACTAGAACACAACTTTTGCACTTTATGTGATTTAGCCCTTTTTTATCAAATTAGCAGGCAAACATTAAAATTTTTTCACAAAATTTTTATACGATAATACTATCATGCTGTAGACAATAAAATAATAATAAAATAAATATTTCGACGTCAAATTTGTGGTCTCAATTTTGATTTCACTGAAAACGGGCTATTACATAAACATCATTCAAACATGCCAGACTCAGCAAGACACAAACTTACCACTAAGTGCAAGGCACCAATGACCCCTTTAAGAAATCCCAAAAATCTAAAACATTACTGTGAAATCAAACCAAAACCCTAAAAAGCCATCTGAAAATCTTATGACTCAAAACCTCTAATTTCCCAAAATTTTATCATAGAGCAAAAAGGAACTTCCCTAAAACCCAAAGGTGGGGAGTCCAAAATCTGAAGAAATCCCACCGACTCAGATGAAATAAACAAGGGAATCGAGACAAAGATACCGAGAAAATTTCTCAGGAAGCAAATCCTTCCAAACCAAAGATCGATAAGTAAAAAAAGATCTCTAAGTTTTTTTCTAATTTGGAATTTCACAATTTGGGTTTTTTTTTCTAGATTATTTATTTCTTTTTAATTTTATATTTAATTCTTTTTGTTTTTACACATCATCTTTAACCTGGCACGCCACATAGACAACTTTGTTGATTGGCATTTGACTAATGGTCAATTGACATTTCTCGTTAAAATTGGACTGATTTGTAGAAAAATCGTTACATTGAGGGCCTCAATAAAAAAAAGGTCAAGGGCACAAAACTAAAAACCCCAAACCGCTGAGGGATTTTTTTTATAATTATGCCTTTTTATTTTGCCATTAAACCAAAGCCTCATTTGTTATTTATATCAATTTTCATAAATGTATTCGTTACATAATTATGTTTTTCACCTAGATGGTGGGTATGCAATAAACCTAGTATATATAAAGTATCTATATTTATATTAAGCCCATAATTGAATTGGTGTCACAAATCAATAAAACATCAACTTAATTGAGAAATTATTAAATTACCCATTTATATACAAAATAAAAAATATTAATTCAAGGATATTTTTTTCATGGTTTTTAATAAAAAAATATTACGACGAAATTTAAATTGGGCTTTATATTTTAATATAAAATCCTTATAAATATAATTTTACGTAATATTTTGTCACTGACATCTTGCCTGTGATATAAAATAATAAGCTTTAAATATATGAAAAATTAACTATATTTATGTGAAATCCGAGAGAATTTCTGTAGACAAATTTCCTATCTCAACCTTTCTTTTGGGTATTTATTGTGTTTTCTCTCTAGCTCTGATGGGCGTCGAAACCACCAAAAATATATCCTACAATAAAATAATTCTAAACAATAGTAAAGAGTAATAGGGTCGAGTCTATAGGGATTGAATATTATGATCAACTTCTGTATTTTTCTTACGAATAGAATTTCGGTCGAGCGGATAATCGTGGCAATAGTCGTGCCCACAACTCCAAACGGACCTGCTGAAAAATAAATTAAATAAATTAGGGGAGTTGGCAATATCTAGAAATTAAATAATTAAGATAGTAAAAGTAAGCAATTAAAGAGATCGAAAGTAAAATTAAATTAGAAATTGAATTTGGATTTTTGCAAACAGAATTAGAAAGCTTTAGCCTTAAACTCGGTGGATTCAGGTTTCTGAATTGATCCTCAAAAATTAATTTTCTCCTCCAAACAATAAGCTAGTTATAGTGGTTAAGAACATTCTAACCACCAATTCTTCATCTCGTAGTTGGTCCCGGTACGACCTACAAACCAACCCTTACCGATTATCTAACTGTGATACACGCGTTCCCGATTCAAGATTCTGGCAACCTTACGCTTTGAAGAACTCAACTCAGATTAACAGCCTCAACCGCGTGGGACATTTAAACCTTATCACTATCTCTTTGATTTGTTCTCGGAGATTCGAATACAGCATGTCCGACTCGTTTCCCTAATTGTCTGCAAACATGACTCCAACCCAACGTGCTTTTTAATTTGAAATCGAGTTAACTTTAAGGGATGAATTTTTGAATCCTGATACTTAGGAAAATAGTGAATACCGATTGGAAGGAATTTTAGTACGGATATATATCTCACAATTCTAGACCGGAAAGAATACCGACCTAAAGCTAAGTTAGAATTTAATGAAGCATGAAATTAATCATGCTTTGTAGGTTATGAAAGGCGATTTGATGATAATAGAGAAAGATGGAAGGGGAAGAGCTTGGGAAACAACTATGTAAAAAATTGAATTGGAAACAAAAATTAGCAGAATGCCTGCACACTTTCACACAAAACAAGAAAAAGAATAAATTGATTTTATAATCAATTGCTAGGCAAATTCAAGTGTCCTTTCAGGTTACCACAAACTTTAAATACAAATGATTTACTAAATTTGGCATAACTACTCACTACATAAAATTAGAATTAAATAAAAATAAAATAAGATTTTCTTCTAATTTTAGTTTTTACAAGGTCAAAAGAAATTTGATAAGTCATTGACTATTTCCAAGTTTCTGATTCGGCCCCACTTTATTAACTATGTTGCAAATTAGTCCTTTTCTACTTGTTTTTTACTCATAGCATCCCAATTGCATTCTTGACAGGATTAAAATATAAAATCACTAATTTAGCAGAGATCAATTCAAGAATTAACCGATTTAAACACAAAAAATCATGCAAATTTAACATGTTACCAAACTCCTTTCCAGCAAATGATTTCAATAAATCTACTTTTTTTTCTTCTTATTTCTGGATGTTTAAAATTTCTTTTATAGCTTGTGAGCTTAATTTTGGTGAAAATATTTTTGGAAAAGAATGATGCGACTCTAGTGCTGCAATTAGTATAAAAGTGGGAGTAGTGGTATGAAAGAATTGGCAAAAGAATCAACATGACAGTGAAAAGAAAAAGAAATTTCTTTTTCATTTTTCTTGCTTTACAAAATCCGAATGCTATTATTATACATAATTAAATTTATTGAAACCTAAAGGATCCCATTATATTCTTAATATATTTAAAATCATTTTCTCTAATAAAAAAGGAAAAAAATCTACATGAATAATCTAACAAATGAATAATTTTACCATGTCTTTATAGAAATTATACCAATTATAAATATATGATAAAAATGTCAGTAACATGTTTATATAATTTTTTAAAGAAATAGCTAGAACTTTTATTCAAGGATAACCAAGGCCCAAAAAGAGCACATAAACAACAAACAAAACTAGAGTCTAAAGTTCAAAACTTTAAAAAAACAGAAAAGCCTCAAAAAAATAAAATTGAAACCAAATAAATGCCCAAATTTAATAGAACTAAATAAAATAAAGGAAACAAATCCAATTAAGGGTGACCAAAATTCGATTCGATTCGAAAAACTCGATAAAAAATTAAATTTTGAATTAAATAGTTCGAGTTATTTGAATTAATCAAGTTATTTGGATCAACTCAAATAAAAAATTAAGTTTTTCAGTTTAACTCGAATATGAATTACACAATTCGAGTTATCTGAAAATCCGAATAAGAAAAGACAAAACTACGTCGTTTTGATAAATGTTTACTTTTTTAAAAGTTAAAATTTAAAATAATTAAGTTAAAAGACAAAACTACGTCGTTTTGATAAATGTTTACCCATTAAGTTAAAACGCAAAATCATTATATAGTTCATGCAGTTAAATAATTTTGTACTTCGTCTACAAGTTAAATAATCGGTCCATCTAAACTGCAACATTAAGTATAAATAATATGATTTGTTAACTAGACTCGATTTGACTCGAAATTTTTTGACTCGATTCGATTCGATTTGAAAAAAAATCAAATTAAGTTCAGTTGCTAAAATAGGATTTGTTAACATAACTAACTCAAAAAAAATTTTATTCAATTCGACTTGACTTGATCGAATACTCACCCTTAGATCCAATTAGCAAAACGAAGGGAACTCTAGAGACTCCTCAGCCTCAGCTGTCTTCATTAATTACACAGACCTCCTAAAAAGCAACAAAATTGGGAAAGCCCAAAAGCAATCCCAATTTATTTCAATTTATCGAGACCCATTCATATTCCTTTTCCAGATTCTTCCTTTCCTCTTCCACTCATCGATTTTTTTTCTACAAATCAGAGAAATTAGGCTTTTCGTCCTCATCCATCTCTTTCCACCGCTTCTCTGGCAAACTCTAGGATCCCATTTCGCATGTAATATTTTAAAATAAACTTACCTCGACTAGAATAGTTGCATATAACTCTGACTGTCTCATTTATTGATCTATATATAATAATTTATTCAATTAAGCAAACTTCAACACATATATAATCAAATTTACACAATTTAACCTTTTCATGAAAATTATAAAATTACCCTTAACATTTGACTATTTTTGCAATTTAGTCCCTAAACCTGAAACTCCTATTTTAGCAAAATTTCATAAATACCCATGGTAGTCAAATTTATCCCTATACTAAATTTCTTTAATGGAAAATTCCAAAATCTTTAACAGTTTTGGAAACATAGGTACGAGTTAGTTGGACCTAGTTGAAACGGTATCAAAAACAATAAAATTACAAGAAATGGGTGAAAAATGACTTACCATGAAAAAAAAAATTAGCTTGACTGAAACTTCCAAGTTACAAAAATGGTGGTTCAGCTATGGGATGAAGAAATTAAACAACAATAAAACATGTTTTCTTTTGTTTTTGTTTTATTCATTTCATTAATTATTATATTTAATAATTAAACTAAATATAAACATATAAAATATAACAAATCTTAATGTTCCACCGTCCACACTAATTAAAAATGGCCTATTTATCATATAAATCCTCCCTCATTCACTAATTTAACCATCTAATCATTGAAAGTCAAAAGCGATTAAGTTTAACATATTTTACAATTTAGTTCTTTTTCTTTAATTAACTATCTAAACAATAAAATTTCCGATCCGAACCTTCACATATCAAAATAACAAATCCGTAAATATTTAATAAAAATATTTACGGGTTCGGTTTACAAAAATGAGGTCCTGATACCTCATTTTTCAGAACCACTTAACTTCAAGAATTAACCACTTGAACTTGACTATACGGTAAATTAAAGAAATTTATTAAATCAAAATTTCAATAATACTATACTTGACTCATAAATATTAATTAATCATATTTATGAACTCAGTCGTCAGATTTGTGGTCCCAAAATCACTATTTCCAACACCACTGAAAAACAGGCCGTTACAAGAATATTTACATATATGTATTCATAAGAATTAAATTTTGTTGTTCGCATTGGTTGCTTATATGACGTTGTATACAAAACTTGGTATATGCAAAATGTTTGGATGTGATAATTGGAAATTGTGCATATTGTTGATTCCGCTATTTTTTAATTGGTTATGAGTATGTTGTGGAATACTGGAAACTTAATATGAGTATGTCTGATTCAATATATTTATATGTACTGAGAGTTTTGCATATGCATTATGGTTGAGATTTTATTTTGAAGAGAAGGAAGTTCGAATTGGCAGTTAAACTGCATTATTATAAGTTGGAGGTAAAACCGCAATAATATTAGTAGCTTCATTGCATAACATTCATGTGGCATACAACCACTTCAAGGAGTGTTTCGGCTGGATGGGTCCATTATACCCCAAAATTGGTGTGTAGAGGTTGTAAAGGGTCTAGTATACCCTTATTGGTGTGTGATGGATGGTGGGGTTGGTGTGTAACGGTTTGATAACTGGGGCCTTGTGCCATATCACATATGAATTAGATTTGCATATATGTTTAATGATTAAGTATTATTGTAACATTTCGATTTTGGGCTTAGTCGGAACAGTGGTTTTGGGACCACAAATCTGAGGTTGTAAAATTATTTTAATATTATTTTTAGTGTTTATAGCATGTGAATATGTATGGTGAAAATTTCGTGAGCTAATTTTACCATTTGAATGCTTAATTTGTAAAAAAGGACTAAATCGCAAAAAGTATAAAAGTTTTGTTCTATTAGCTAAAGGTGTTAATTAGCTATAGAACTTAAAAGTTGAGGTCCTTAAGGAGTAATTTGCCCATTACAAGTGTGTATGGCTGTACATGAAATGTAATAAATGAAAAGTCAAAAAGTCAAAGTTGGTATGGGTTGGTATTTGATGACAAAAACAAATACTAATATAATAAAACAAGTGGCCATCTTTTTCACCCATCTTTTTTTTTTCATTCTCTGCCAAAATATTGAAGGAGAAACCTCCATGGAAGCTTGAAATTTTTAGCAACTTACAACCTTTACTAGTAAGTCATTTTGATGGTCATTTTTGTTGATTTTTGTGTTTTTGGAACACTTATAGCTTAATCTAGCTAATAAGGGGACTATTTTGCACTATGGTCGAAAGTCTAGGGTTTTTCCATAAGAGCATTAATGTTGTTTGTTGATTTTTTTATGGAATAAAATAAATCTTGGTTGTTAAATAAACAACTTTTGCTAAGTGATTTTTCATGAAAACACCTAAAAGGACTTGTTTGTAAAACATGTAAAAATAGGTGTTAAAAATGTGATTCGATAAAAAATATGGGCTATTATAAGAGGGAATATGAATCGGCTAGGCTTGGGTAACCACGAAAATGGACACATTTCATTTTACGAGCCTAAGGGCTAAATGTAATTATGTGAAAGTTTAAGGGTAAAACTATAATTTTGCTAAAATATGTTTTATGGTGTGACAGCCCTAATTTAACCCTAGTTGAAAAGTGGTTTCGGGACCACAAAATCGAGTCACAAACATAATTAGATGTTATATTTTGTGCTTATTGTACGTGGAATTAGTATGTGTGAATATTTCGTGCCTTGATTTTATCAATTAGGTGAATTTTAAAGTGGCCAAATAATGCATGAATTATAGACATGGGGGACTTGCATGTCAAATGGACCACTTTTAATATAGTGGCCGGCCATAATGATGGTTGATAGATAATATATACATTTTATTTTAGCATTATAATAATTAATGGCTTTATTTTTTGTCATAAAGAATAAATAATTAAGAAAAGAGTGATAAAAAAAAAAACAATGCATGTTCATCTTTCTTTTTCCCATTGCCGTAACTAGTGAAAGAAAATTAGAAGAAGAAGCCAAGTCATTCGGCCATTGTTATTTCATAAATCAAAGGTATGTTAATGTGATTTTTATGTAATTGTTTATGAAATTAAATGGATAAGTGCATTGTATAGTTAACCCATAGTTTAAATTCATGAATTATTGAACATATGTGCATTCGGCAATTTGTTAAATTGTGATAATTTGATAGCTTTTGGAAGGTGTTGTTTAGATGTTAAATTTGCTTATATGATGGTCGAATGAATGTAATGTTAATGAATGATTAAGTTGAATTCATTGTTGAGAGGATGAAGTTGAGGTTGCCGTATATATATATATGCTTTTGGGAAAGGAAATTTGTTTTTATTTAGATTAAGCATGTTCATATTAGATTGAGCTTTGAAATGATGTAATTAAGTGGAAAACGAATTGATGTTAAATGCTTTGAATTTTGAGTATAATATTATAAGTTGAAAATAAAGCTTGTTAAATTTGCCCTTATTATTTCCAGATAAGTTACATAGTTAAGAGTTAAATTTGCCCTTATTATTTCCGGATAAGTTACATAGTTAAGTGTTAAATTTGCCCTTATTATTTCCGGATAAGTTACATAGTTAAAGTGTTAAATTTACCCTTATTGTTTCCGGACAAGTTACAAGGTTAAAGAAAATTTTTAAAGTACTTAGTTAATTGATACTAGGTTAATGGTGTGTGTATAAATTAAAATATAAACTTTATATAAGTAGCAAAGGTTGTTAATGAATTCGACCTTGGAAGAAATTTTGGTATAAAATGCTTGAATGTTAAATAAATGGTATTAAATTGTTTAAGGTGATTAAAAATGTGTATGACCATTTTGTATTTGAGCTAAAAGTAGCTAAATGGCCTATTAAATTTCTTGTCATATTCAGCCGTAAACTAGCATGATGGGACTTTAATAAGTTAAATTTTGTTTGAATTAGCTCAAGAGCATAGAGAACCAAGGTTGGACAGGGGAAAAGAGAAAGTAGTTGAATAGCCGACCCAAGACTGTTCGAAAATATTCAAGGTAAGTTTTAAGTAGTTAAATATAAATAATATTCGATAATGACATGACAGATTAT
This sequence comes from Gossypium anomalum, assembly GCA_025698475.1. NCBI lineage: Eukaryota > Viridiplantae > Streptophyta > Magnoliopsida > Malvales > Malvaceae > Gossypium > Gossypium anomalum. Next base: position 38,868,419 of record CM046965.1, read on the forward strand.
GAGAATTAAGTATTACTTGTCATATATGTATATGGCCGAATGGCATTTGTAATGGAAGAAAAAGGTGATATGCTTTTATGATCAAATGATAAATGTGAGTGATGAAATGAAATAAAAGTGAATAAAATGTAGGATGATATATTCGAATGATGCTGGTACCTAATTTAGTGAGATTGTGTTATATGAAACTTGTTGATTTGAATATCGTACAGATACTATTCGGGCCTTTGAGCCTAGCAGGCCATAATGCCGGTGAAGTGATATCATGCTTCGAGCCTAGCAGGCGAAATGCCGGTGAATAAATTCGGGTTTTAAACCTAGCAGGCTATAATGCCGGTGAAATGATATCAGGCTTCGAGCTTAGCAGGAAAAATACCGGTGAATGAATTCTGGTTTTTAAACCTAGCAGCCTGAATGCCGGTGATTTGATAAAAGTTTTAAAGTAAGATACCTCGTGTTAGAATGACAAATGAATACATTCAATACGTTAAGTTGGCCAGGTATGTATGATGTACTTAAATGTGAGTTTGATTTGAATTGAATCATAAATGTATAATGTGATACATATGGGAATAAATGTTATAACTATATGTATGGTCAAGATACCTTCGATCAAGGTGTGAAATTATGTGAAAGTAATTGATTTATTTATGTTATATGAATTTAGATTAAGTGAAATAAGAATGCTAAATGTGTATTATGTGCTTGTGTATATTCGGCCAAATGACAATATGTCTAGAAAATGGTCTCTTGAGAATTTGAATAATCAATGTATAATTGAGTTTATTTGTTGCATTGCTTAAAACTTACTAAGCTTATGAAAGCTTACTCCGTTTGTTACGTTTCTCTATTTTATAGATTGTTGACTCCAGTCACCTGCTCGGAAAGGGATCGTCAGCAGCTCGTCACACTATCTATCATTTTGGTATTACTATGTTTTGAAGCTAGTATGGCATGTATAGAATAGACTTAAGTGAATGGTATTTTTGGGATGTTGTTGTATATAGGCCATGCGAATATGGCATCTTTTGAATGCTTGTATAAAGTTTTTGAATGCATATAAAAGTTAATGTTCTTACATCTATGTGATTGTACAAATGTGGTATTTTGGGTTGGTAACACTTCATAACCCATTCCGACGACGAATAAGGGTTATAGGGGTGTTACATATGGACTATTTTGAATAATGTGGTAACTCAATAAGTGAAATTTGCTATTATAGATCAAGAAAAACTGAGTTCGGGCCTAAACCAGGGAAAGAGTAAAATCTTGGACTAAATTGAATTGATTGTCCATATTTTTTGTACCGAGGTAAGTTTGTGTGTAATTGATATAGTATTTTATTATGTATTTGGCAATTAATGTTGCATGAATTGTATATTTTTCCTTGTGAATATTATTGATGTGACCGACAAAGAATTGAGGTGATGAAAGCAGGTTGAACCTTAGGAATACTTGGGGTACAATTATCACGACATGTGGGTTGATGGGATCCCGTCTAAGACCATATCTGGGATATGGCATCGACATCGGTATGTTTTATCATGTAAGATCATATATGGGATATGACGTTGATATGAAATCCCATGTAAGACCATGTCCGGGACATGGCACTAGCATCGAGTTATGATCCCATGTAAGACCATATCTGGGATATGGCGTTGGCATCTTACTATGTGAATGAGGTTTCCTGAGTATCCTTTAGTATTCCAAATGGTTCAACGGGCAGCCCAAGGATTTGTCAAGGAAATGACGAGGTATGACCCTGTTGAAAGGGTACATGTATGTACACCAAGCTCGTAGTTATTGAGATTATAAAATGATAGGACTTCGGTAAGACGAGAATGAAGGAATTATGATCTTGAGTTCCATTAAACATTTTGTAAATTAAATGAGATAGAATATGACTCTAATGATTATTGAAAATGAGATGACTTGGGTTATGTTATGTATGTGTATGAAATTGCATATTTTTATTGCTTATTAATTTCATGCAAGCTTACTAAACTTTATGCTTACTCCCTCTCTTTTCCATTTTCTTATAGCATCGCCAAGCTAGCTCGAGAATCAAAGGACGTCGGAGGCTCGTTCATACTATCAATTGGATCTTTTGGTTATAGTTAGTCTTAACATTTTGAGTATGGCATGTATAGGGACTTGGTCTTTTTGTTATATGTCATGTTGGTCTCGTCAAATGTGTTGGCTTATAATGATGGTTGATTCATTTGTAAATCTATTCATCTATGTATGTATGTGCCAATTCTTTTATGATATGGCCTATGGTTATTGATGATTGAATGTTGATGAATGTCATGGGTGTGTATAAGATGGTATGAAAATGCATGCATGAAAACCTAAGAAATATTGCTTATTCGTATGTGCTTGTTGGTAAGATCGATTTGTCATAGTAGGGAGTCTTAAATAAGTATAATGTGAGGGGAAGTTGTCATGCATAAGCTATGTTTATGAGTGTTATCGTATCATTGAAGCCATATACGTGTTTGTATTAATAGGGGTGGCAATTGGCTTGGAAAATAGCGTTAAAGTTGTCCACACGGATGGACACACGGGAGTGTGTCTAGACCGTGAGTGACACACAGCTTGCCCCATGGGTGTGTGGTCTGGCCGTGTGTCCCCTGTACCCTAATTAATGTAAAATGGAATGCCCAGTAGTAAACACACAGGTAGAGACACGGTCGTGAGTCTCAGCCGTGTGAGAGACACGGCCTAAGAACCTGGGCATGTGCCCAGGTCGTGTGAAGTCTGCACCTGATTTTGCAATTTAATTCGCCACACGGCCTAAGGACACGGGGGTGTACCTTGGCCATGTGACCTTATTTGGTTGATGACGTCATAGTCAGAGAGTTACAAGGGCTAACGACCCGGACATGTCCCAAGCCACACGGGCGTGTGTGACCCACACTGCCTACCCACACGGGTGTGTGACTCTCCAAAACATGAAAATTTTCTAAGTGTCGTAAAAGTTTAGAAAGTTTCCGATTTAGTCCCGAACCACCCCCAATGTATGTTTTGGGCATTGTAGGCTCATATAAGAGATGTTTTGCACATGTATGGATGAATTTGATTTAAATAAAAATTTTATGGCCTAGCTTTTGTTTGAATGTGTATGTTTAAGTCCGGCAATGCCTTGAACCTTATTCCGGCATTGGATACGGGTAAGGGGTGTTATAATTATGATGTTCTACTTTGTTGTGATTTCTAATTATGATTTGAATTTGGCTATTATATGTTTGATTGACTATTGTTACTGCTTTGGTTACTTTTGTTTTAGACTTACATTGGGCTTCGTAGCTCACGCCTTTAGTTTTCCCTTTTTAGGTAATCTGCCTAGTGATAGCAAATCAGACGTCTCAGTTTGGTTTAAATAAGATTTCCTAGGACATAATAATTTATCTACAGTCGGACTTGTAAATAATTTTATATAAATAGTGGTATGGATATTTGGTTTTGAAAATTTGTGATTTCATGCATGGGTTGTAGCTAACTGAATTGCTACTTTCTTTAATAATCACTTGGCTCCTATGTAATAATTGATGGATTTCCATTTTAAGTAAGATGTCAGATTTTCTGCTGCAATACTGGTTCTGAAATTTTAGTTTACGAAACTTCTAAAAGGTTTGATGGTAAAGTTAATACACAAGTGATAATTTGGTTTTGAATTAATTTAAATGATGATTAAACTGATGTTGTTAAACGAAAGATAAGTTTAATACTGACTTTCGTTAAGCATGAGAAAAAGTGGCTTTCAAAAAGAAGTTAATAAATTTGAACGGTATTTTGTTTAAATTTGAACGGTATTTTGTTGTAGGCCATTCCAATGGTCAATGTGATCTCCAGAATCCGGTTAAAACTTCTGGGTCAAGTTTTTGGGTGTTACAGTTAATTCTTTATCACATTCAATCTTTTAACACCTGGAATGCTAACTTTTTCCCCGACCGACCATATTAGGCAAACCAAGATATTTTCAGGATTTGTAGAATTTCTGACATTCAAAACTTGCATTATAGAACTTCTTACCTGACCAGATGTGTTTGTACTATAAAAATCTGTAGACTTTTCGTAATTCACACACTGATTTGACACAACTTCATACTCTTCAAAATCCCCTTTAACACTTGTGCACCTATTTCTGAAGCCTCCCCAAAGTGAATGCTATCATTAGCAAATATGAGGTGAGAAATTTTTGACCCTCTCTTACTAACTTGAGCCGCATCTATCAATCCTTCCCTTACAGCCAGACGCATCAAAGTTGATAATCCCTCACTACATATCAGGAAAAGGTATGGGCTTAATGGGTTTGCCTTAATCCTCTAGTAGCATGGAATTCTTATCCTTATTTCCCATTAACCATAATTGAAATTGTAACTATTTTCAAACAACGCAAAATGGATTCTACCCATGAACTAGCAAAACCAATTTTTAACAACATCTCCTTTAAAAAAGGTCATTCCACTCGATCATAGGCCTTACTCACATCCAATTTTAATGCCAAACTCCATTTCCTATCCTTTCTTTTTTGCTTAAATACATGTAAAATTTCATAAGCCAGAAGGAAATTATCATAAATTAATCTACCTAGGATAAAGAGACACTTTGAGCCTCATCGATACAACATTCTAAAACTTTTTGAAAACGATTCGCCATAATTTTTTATATGACTTTATAAAGAACTGTACAGAGGCTAATGGGTTTAAAATTGGACAGATTTGTAGGCTGATTAATTTTTTGTATAAGAACAATATTGGTAACATTATACGGTTCCAATGACATACCTTCATTCAAAATACTCGGGCAGAAATTGCTCACATATCACCCGATGATATGCCAAAATTACTGAAAAAATATCGTCAAAAGCCATCACTTCCAGCTGCTTTGGTCGAACCCATTCCTTTTAAGGCCTCAAACACCGCTTTATCCGAATATTTTTGCATAATTCTTTAGTTCATCTCATCTGTTATGCAACATTCCACCCCTAAAAAAATATGGCCCATTTCACTTACACCTCTAGTTGTGAACAGATTGGTGAAATATTCCCGAGCAATTTCCTCCATTTCATCCTCTTCATTCATAAACACCCCCGATGCATTCCCTAGACCCCTAATTCGATTAATGTGTCTCATTTGGGAAGCAAATTTGTGGAAAAGTGTAGTATTCCTATCCCCCAATTTTAGCCAATTAGCTCGAACCTTATGTTCCTAATAGGCTTCATGTTTCTCCATCTCCCATTTTAATTTCAGTTTAACATCCATAATTTAAGTCATTATCGCATCGTCCCTTTCTCCTCTATGAGCATCTCCAATCTATTCTTTAGCCATTTTTTTATACATCACCCTGATTCTTTCGTAATTTTTTTCCCACTCTATAAGGGTCTTACTTAGAACCTCCAATTTTTGCAAGTCATCAGTCGATGTAGCTTATACTTGGCGAAGCTTCAAATATTAAATTCCTTTTTGTCCACAATTTGCACCCTTATTCGTCTGGACCAAAAACGGACAATGGTTCAAAAAAGAATGGGGAAGATGTTCAATTGAAAAATTAGGAAAAATATTCAACCATTTCGAGTTAACCACCCCTCTATCTAACCGTTCACGAATATGAGTCTCAAATAAGCTCCCCATTTCCTAAGTGAACCAAGGTCATGAAAGCCTCCATCCACTTGATTGCATTCTTCCAACACCTGTCTAAAATTCTCCATTCGCCTTTCATCCCTTGGAACACTTCTTTTTTATATACATATATATGAATATAAGATCTCATTAAAATTACCACAAATAATACAGGGCATGTTACAATTGCTTTTTAGTATTCGAATTCCAACTACCCTCCCTATGTCTCACACCTAGGGCTCCATAAAAACCTATGAATCTCCACATCGAATTATTATCACCATCATTAATAACGGCATCTATATGATTTTTTGAAAAGATTCGAATGCTAACCAAACCAATGCCATTCCACGCAAGACTAAGCCCCCCGCGAGAACCTTCCGCTTGAACATCAATGCCATTCATAAAACCACATTTTCTACGTACCTTTTCCATGGGCCAAGCATCTAGTCTCGTCTCCATGATGAAAACAGTTTGAGATTAATAGACTTCAGCATGAAATAAAGTCTTCTACTTGCTTGTGTACTCCCCAATTCGTGGACACTCCAAGATAGGATTTTCATTGAGCTCGATCGATTTGCCTATTGGCAGCAGCTGGTCCTTGATAAATGTAAACATAATTTTTCTCAACAATAATTCATGTTGAATCAGATAACTCAGAAACATTAGGAATAAAAACATTTATTCTAGTCCTTTTCTTCTCTTCAACATTCACTATTGGGCTCTCATCAAGATCGTGTTCCATATTAGCTTGACCCATCCCATTAGAGGATCCATTCAGATTGAAGTCAAGATTAAATTGAGATCCCTCCAAATTAAACTTAAGGATTGGATTAGTATATTTCCTTAAATCACTCCCCTAATCATCCCTTGAATTATGCCCTACTCCAAACATGTTCAGATTAGTTTCCTTTGACGATTCATCTCCTTCCTCCCGTAACTAAACACTAGTTTCTATATTAGCCCTCCTCATCTGTGCTTTTAGAGAGATATTCCACCAAACTCCAAGGTATATTCACTTCAATCCAATATTGTAACACCCTATACTCGACATGGTCGCCAAGCTCGAATACGATATGCCACACCACCATCTCATATACAAAAGGTAAAAGTTCGTTCTAAATGAAGCGTATTTTATTTTAGTATTCATATAGGTTTTAAGTCAATTATACTTGTTAGTTATCAATGTTACATGCAAGTCATACCATAAATAATCCTAAAAATAAGTGTTAACATGCATAAGGTCTATTTAGCAAAATTCTCAAAATGTGTCTATAGGTATCTAACAATAGGGTATCGATATTTTCTCTGTGTGGTATCGATACCACCTGGAAAAATGATACCAATCTTGCATTCTGTTTCTCGACTAAATCCTAAAGTCTCAAAAATTATCAGTACTTGTCATGAAATATTGATACTTTGACCCCAAGATTGATTCTCAAGCAAAGGTATCGATACTAAATCTCTATTCTGACTCATTGCACATTTAAAACACAGAGGTGTCGATTTTAAATCTCGACTATCGATACCTCTGCCCCTGGACATAAAAATGCAACATACATATGTAATTAACTCATTCCAAAACATATTCTAAGCATCACTTACTTTGATAAATAATCATCCAATGGCTAAATTTACCAGTTCAGATTGTCAAATCGTGTCCAAGCAAGATACATCAAGCCATCATTTAAGTCTGTGAACATAAGAAAACATATAAACTCACAAACTTCCAAAATTGAACTAAACAAAGTCGGTAAATAATCCAAACATATCATGGAACAAAACAAGTCTACCACATTGCTTTATTTTCCAATATGAAATAATTGAAAGAACACTTATGAGAATAAACAAGTATTCCTTGAATTGCTCCCTAGGACAACCATACCACCCACATTGAATTGTTACTAATCTACAAATGTTGAAAAGAGTGGGTGAGCTTAAACAAGCTCAGTGAATGAGTGAAAGAACAACAACGCAAACATTTCGTTACGCATCCACAAAAACCACATACATATACGATACTAGAGTCTCATGTTTAGTAATGTGTAACACTTTAACATGCATCGTCTAACAGTTCAATTGCATAACATTTATAAGGATAGTTTGCATAGTAGACAGATATTTTTTAAGGCATTCATCATACAACACACAAATATATATAGATATACAAGATAATTTGGCACTTGAATTATGAAACTTATAGTGAGCTCTATCATCACTCATCAGATACATAGATCTCTATCACACCAAACATAGACTCATAGAGTCAAATATCTCCCAGAAGTGAAGCGTACAGCTAACATTCTCCTTATTTCCCCTTACATGTCTCGTTGAATGGAACTTAGCTCACATTCCTTTATCCCTCAAAACATGTCCCAAAGGCTTAATGCCCAAAACCACTATACATATAGGTGAGTACTCACAATCCTACGACATGCCAACTATAACCAACGGTTTCAAGATAACAAGGCCAAAATATCATAAATCACGATCACTGCATGTTAGTATCTTTTACAAGAGAAGATGTAAGTTTAATCAATATGAGAAACGAAAAAATAGAGGAGGATAAAAGTGAAGAAATTTGATTAATAGTAGCAACGGAGGTCTGATGACATTGGTGATGGAAATGGTTCGATGGGTCAAGAGACGAGGGAGTGGTGGCCAAAGGTGGTTGGAGGGGAAGAAATTAAAGGGGTTCGGCACAAAGAGGAGGAAGAAAATAAAAATAAAGGAGAAAAGGGGCTCATAGTGGTGTACGGTGGCAATCACAGTGGTAATGGGAGGAGAAAAAGAGGAAAAGAGGAGATACAGTGGCCACGAGGTGTAACACCCCTAACCCGAGACCGTCGCCAGAGTCGAGCATGAGGCGTTACCTGACTTAACTTACTAATTTGAGGCATAAAATTTTCTTCTAAAATTAATTTATTTACATTAATTCAATTTTTCCCTAAAAAGGGCCCTCAAGACCCTAAAACATGCAATTGAAGTGGTTCAGGACCAAACCAAGAACATTAAAAATTTTCCGACTACTTAGACAAATCAAAACAATTTATTTCATTATTCCTTATAAAACTGCCCACCTGCGTCATAGTCACTAAATAAATCATAACTCGAGTCAAAAAAATCAAAATTTAAATTCATGAAATTTCCCTAAAACTAGACTCATATATATTCTTACTAATTTCTTTCTAGAATTTTTGGTCCATCCAATTAGTACAGTTTATTAGTTAAAGTTTCCCCTGTTGCACTATTTGACTACTCTAACCTCTCCTCACTACAAATCAATTTTCTCCCTGTACAAAATTCAAATCACCATTCTGTTTGTTTCTCTTGAAATTAGATTCACTAAGAAATCTAGAAATATAAACTATAACTCCTAATTCTTTTTGTACAATGTTTAGTGAATTTATAAATTCAAAATAGAGGATTCAGAAATCACTCTAACCCTGTCTCACTAAAATTCAAATATCTCTTAATATACAATTCTTTTGCTTACTCTGTTTCTTTGATATGAAAATAAACTCAATAATATTTAATTCTATATCTCATTCATCACCTAATTCCATTTCTACTATTCTTGGTGATTTTTTAAGATCACGTCACTGCTGCTGTTCAATACTGTTTTAATGCTAATTTCACTTTTTATGATTTCTTTGTATTAACTACCATTTAGGCATACATAACACCGAAACATGTTCTTCATTAGCCATTTCAATAGCTAATCATCATCAAATATTTACATACCATTCTTTAGCCATATCATAAGGACATACACACAAAATGGCTAAGTCCCTATACATGCCATAAACTAGAACGTTTGTAAATGAAGATACCCATTTGGTAACTTGATAGTTGATAGTGTGAAGTGATCTCTGACGACCTCCAACCTGACCTTGCTTTTAAGTAATATGAAACATGGGAAAGCGAAAGAAGTAAGCTTATAAAGCTTAGTAAGTTCACATGTAAAATAATAAGCATTAGCAATCAATTTAGCTTACTACTATGCTGTCATAATTTGCTTAAATAATGTTTAGTTCTTACTTTCCCATCTTACTCATTGGTAACCTTACCAAAGGCTCAGAATACAAAAGGCACCTTACTTAATAGCTTGCTTACATACCTGCAACATCTCACTTAACATATGAGTACTCTTTCATAATATAGGCATATTGCCAATCATGTCATAAAGTGTCACAAGCATAACTGAAAACTCATCACTTACTTAATACTTGATAATCTCAATTACTTACAATCTCAATATTAAATAATCCTTAAATGCATACCTGTACTCTTTCTTCATGTTCTCACCTTGTCGTTTCTTTGACTTACTCTTTGGATTACTCGGGAACCTTTTTCCTTTTTGAACTTACCATTGCCATGTCCTGACATGGTCTTACATGGTATCCTTGCCTTATGAACTCACCAATGCCATGCCTTGGCATGGTCTTACATGGGACCTTTTCCTTATAGTAACTCATCAATGCCATATCTTGACATGGTCTTACATGATTTCCTTTCCTTATAGAACTTATCAATGCCATGCCTTGGCATGGTCTTACATGATATCCTTATCTTACCAAACACCATATTCCAAACATGATCTTACATGGTATCCTTGTCTTACCAAATGCCATTTTCCAAACATGGTCTTACATGGTATCCTTATCTTAGTGCTAATGCCACATCTTGATGTGGTCTTACATGGAGTCCTTAATCAATGCCGATGCCATGTCTTGACGTGGTCTTACACAGGATCTTTGCCTTACCAATGCCATGTCTTGACATGGTCTTACATGGTATCCTTAACTGTCAATTCCTCCTTAAATGCCATGTTATGAACATGGAATTTTCCGTCAATTCTTCCTTAATTGCCATGGTACAACCATGGACTTTGAGATATCAATGCCTTGTCAAGTCATAGCTGAAACATACTTGCTCAAATACTCAAGGTTAGTCGCATAACTCAATAATAACAATACTAATAACAATAATTGCATAATAATAAAAAGCTACTCAACTTACATACTTACATTCAAAATCTCATCATATTATCAAGTGAACTTATTCTCATCAAAACTATGCTAGTCAATACTTTCTTGTTATCATACAAAGCCATAATACAAAATATGGTCTTACATATAAATTATACAAGTTATCTTTCCAATATCGAATTATTATCGAACATTAATCATTATGCATAAAACTCAATACTAAAGTATTTATGGCAAAAATACCAATTTATCATTCAAATATGCATAATTAAATGCTTATTAAACATATGAACTTACCTCGATACCAAAACGACCATTTTACTAACTTTCTTGATTTTTAGTTTTTCTCCCATTCCAGGTCCAAATCTTACTTTTCGAGATCTAAAACATCATATTTCACTTATTTAATTAATGTACTATTCAAAACTTTCCCTAACTCAAACTTTGAAAAAATTACAATTTTGCCCCTAAACCTTTGCAGAATTATGATTTTTCCCCTAGGCTCGAAAATTAGTATTTATCCATTTTTCTTATGTTTTATGACACGCTAAACATTTTTCCCTTCTATGGCAACATCAAATTCCCACTCTATCATGTACTTATGAACATTAGGTATTTTTACCGATTATGTCGTTTTACCCGTTCACTTAAAATCGCTTAGCAAAAGTTGTTTAACATAATTTCAAGCTTCATATTCTACCATAAAACATAAAATAAACACATTTAACATGTGGTTATTTTTCCAAATATGAACCCTAGCATGAATTATTGCTAGAATAAGCTAAATCAAGTTACCAGGACTCTAAAAACGTAAAGAACATTAAAAAAGAGGCTAGAACGGACTTACTATTGAGCTTGGAAAGCTTGGAAACCCTAACCATGGTTTCCCCCATGCTATATTCGGCCTCCATGAAGAAGATGGACCAATTTTGGCTTTATTTTCCCTTTTTAATTTTTTTAATTACTAAATGACCAAAATGCCCTTAAAGGCTTTTCTTTCAAATTTGTCCTATTTTTGCCCTTTTTTTTCCAAACTTAAATATAATGGTCTAATTACTAGATAAGGACCTCCACTTTAAGAACCCATTTCAATTAAATCCCCTTTATTATCTAGAACACACATTTTGCTAATTTTACAATTTAGTCCTAATTATCAAATTAGGCACATATACATAAAATTTCTTCACGAAATTTTCACACAATTATTCAATCAATGAATAAACCTTAAAACTTAATTGGAATAATTTTTTTTGACCTCAGATTCATGGTTTCGTGACCACTATTCCGTTTAAGCCCTATTTTAGGATGTTACATTTCTCCCCCCTTTAGGGATTTTCGTCCCCGAAAATCTTACCTACAAATGGATTCGAAATTGATATCTAGCAACACTTTCAAATTCTCATTCAGCCTTGGCATACCCAACATTTTACTTCTTAAACTAAGGCTCTGAACTAGAATACCTACTGATAAGTAACTAACCTTATTTTATCATTAACCTAATACTCTCTAATGAAACGTAACTAACTCTTCTTTTCTTACCAAAATGAAAATTCTCTGCCACTAAGGTACTTTCAAAAAAAAATAATTGTTTCTCTTTTGAGTGTCAATATTCTTACCTTTCGATTCTGTATACAATTTTTGATAATCTGTCTCTGATTTCTGTAATTAATTTTCACTTTCCTCTAATCTTTTCTGCTCAATTTAATTCTGTAAATTTCTCTTCCTCAATTCAACTATCAGTACAAAGGTGACATGTAGTAACATTTAGCAACCTCATGGTCAAAACTTACTGTAGCTTTCTTCTGAAGTCACGGTGCAACCCTAGATTTCCAGCCATAACAACAAAAATTTACACTCTAAATGAATTGACAACCTCAAAATGAATAACTCAGATAATCCTTCAGTAGAAAAACTCATTCGTACTGGAAAGAATACAAAAACTTCTTCGAGCAATCAACCATAGCTCATTTAACCTTTCGGTGATAAGGCTAATTCTGTTGCACAATTCTTTGAAATACCCTCACATTTTCACACAAACATCAATACTAACTGTAATAGCTTCTGAGATAATTGAAAATCAACTTTAACTCTCTAAAAGTTCAGGTATCGGATTCAAAGTCTGGTACATAACATTTCACACTCTTACTAGTATAACTAGCTCAAGTTATCATCCATCCCTGTACTTCTCAAATAATCAAATAATTATCATTGTACTGGGCATCATAACTGTTCTAAAATCTCTTGATTTCTCATTAACACATTTCTAGAAACCATAAACTCTTTATTCAAACCAAGCTGAATCATAATGGATACTTCAATTGTCAATATCTTCAACTGTTTATACTTTATTAGCATGAATTCAAGCCAAACTAAACTTCATACAATGAGAAATTTAACAATCAGACAACTTGGATTTGCAAAAATATACCTCTGATGCAACCATTCTAATATGCGTATACAACTCTGTACCATAACCCCTAGAATATGTACTATTTACTCGGGTCATTTATCTATTTATACATGAAAAATCAGCATTTACCTCTGAAGCCATGAATAATTCAAACATACATATAACCCAATCAATTGCTCAACTGAATCAGTCTCAACTAAAAGACAATAACTTTTCAAAAACTATTCTTCTCTATGCAGTCATGATATCTCAAACATACATTTTGTCGTGATTTCTTCAAAGAGCTAATCACAAATCATTATTACTACTTAATTCGAAAGAACATAGCATTCGGTCTTTAACTCACTGATATATATATATATATATATCAAGATTATGAGAAAAATGAAAATCAATACACATGTCTGAACTGAACTACACTGAGGCCACAATACTCATACTACTCAAAAATCATAATGCCATAATAAGACTGACTTCTCAATTACTTTAGTAAAAAATGTCCCGGGTGAAAATAAAACATCTTGATGTGAAAATAAAACATCTTGATCATCTGAGAGATTTAAACACAAATTTCAATAACAACCAGTACAAAAGCAGAATCTTTATACCTCTGATAACTATACCTCTGTACTTTCATTATCAGGCTCGAACTCGTAATCATCATAAACATACTCATAATAAGAAGAAACCATTTTCATCAATAGAGCATTTTCTACTAATGTCTCATGACTGATGCTTTGAATAGTAATTTATTAATAAAATCGAGATAATAAAATCTCAGAACATGGAGCTACACAGAATTCCAGGTAACCACATCTCATGTAGAACAGTTAAGGTTTCAATAGCATCTTAGAAAATTTCCAAAAGGAAAGGATAATACTCACAAGCACTGGGAACAACTATGACAGAAGCCATAAAATTTTCCTTTACTTTCATTAAGCAATAGTTAACAATACAGATCACTAACATCATACAGATCTTACTGTCAACCTTCCATCTGCACGTTGAAGTAGAAAACTAGAATAGATAGAGCAATATCAATCACAGCTCAAACAAACTATAATGCTTTCATCTGTCTGTAAATTTAACTAACATTCTCAGACTATAGGAATTGCATCTATGATCTTGCATATATTTATATATATCTCTGAAAGTAAATGTACACATATAATAGTCGAAAAAGATTTTTCTATAATTTCTCAACTATAAACTCTACATTCAACTATTAATACGGCTCAATTATTATTTCTCTGTCTAATTCTGTCATTACTGAATTCACATTATCCTATTCACAGTTGGAATTTATTTGGAAGAAAATCTAGCAATCATATACCTTACACATCATACTTGAATGAATGCATTAGTTTAGCCTAACCTTTCTTTTACTGTGACATTTCAGTTATCCGGATGATTTTATTATTAACCTAGCATCCTTTCTGCAACTATATTCATTTGCTAAATCATTCTCGACTCTGATTACATCATCAATAAATCTGTCATTGAACTCTTTAGTTTTCCACTTTAGCCTATTCAATCTGAATTTCATGAAATCTCATTCTGAATTACCTTGCTGATAAGGGGGTGAGGTTGTCACACCTCTGACTTACCTCTTACATACTTATGCATATAACTTAACACTCATCATATTAAAATATTATCACAATTATACAATTTGCTTCAAGCAACTTAACATGCATGTTCATAATACAATGACTTCATGATCATCTTATGCAAATTAGTGCACTTATACATGCATTCATAAATCTCAAGTAAAATTACTCATAGCATTCACTTAACTTCTATAGTTATACATATAGCATCATACAATGCCAATTTAACATGAACACTTATCTTAATATAAACTTTCCTTTCATCTTATCTCATCTTTCATATTTCCCGAACAATTCTTATTCACAATTTATTCATTATCACATAAACATCATGAACCATTATTCTTACATTTTATGAGCCTCAACTCATCATAAATATACTGTCTGTACTATCAAACTCAGCTCGGTTGGAGTGCGCATCTGTCTGACAAATCATTTTAAATTTGGGTCAGTAGTCGTCACACTATCATAGTTCAATATGGCATGTATAGCTAGACTCTTACTCATATTGAATATTTTGAGAACCAAATAAACCTTTGCTCTGATACCAATAAATGTAACACCCCTTACCCGGGACTATCGCTGGAGTCGAGCACGAGGCATTACCTAACTTAACTTACTAATTCGGGGCATAAAATTTGTTTTTAAAATTAATTTATATACATTCATTCAATTTGTCCCTAAAAAGGGCCCTTGGGGCCCTAGAACATGCAATTGAAATGGTTCAGGACCAAACCGGGAACATTAAAAATTTTCCTACTACTTAGACAAATCAAAACAATTTATTTCATTATTCCTTATAAAACTGCCCACATGCGTCATAGTCACTAAATAAATCATAACTCGAGTCACAAAACTCAAAACTTAAATTCGTGAATTTTCCCTAAAACTAGACTCATATATATTCTTACTAATTTCTTTTCGGAATTTTTGGTCTATCAAATTAGTAAATTTTATTAGTTAAAATTTCCCCTGTTGCATTGTTTGACTACTTTAACCTCTCCTAACTGCAAATCAATTTTCTCCCTGTACAAAATTCAAATCACCATGCCGTTTATTTCTCTTGAAATTAGATTCACTAGAATCTAGAAATATAAATTATAACTCCTAATTATTTTTGTACAAAGTTTAATGAATTTATAAATTTAGAATAGGGGATTCAAAAATCGTTCTGACCCTGTCTCTCTAAAATTAAAATATCTCTTAATATACACTTCTTTTGCTTACTCTGTTTCTTTCATATGAAAATAGATTCAATAAGATTTAATTCTATATCTCATTAATGACCTAATTCCATTTCTACTATTCTTGGTGATTTTTCAAGGTCATGTCACTATTGCTCTTCAATACTGTTTTAATGCTAATTTCACTTTTTCATGATTTCTTTGTATTAACTACCATTTAGGCATACATAAAACCGAAACATGTTCTTCATTAGCCATTTCAATAACTAATCATTATCAAATATTTACACACCATTCTTTAGCCATATCATAAGGACATACACACAAAATGGCTAAGTCCCTATACATGCCATAAACTAGAACGTTTGTAAACGAAGATACCCATTTGGTAACTTGATAGTCGATAATGTGAAGTGATCTCCGACGACCTCCAACCCGAGCTTGCTTTTAAGTACTCTGAAACATGGGAAAGTGAAAGAAGTAAGCTTATAAAGCTTAGTAAGTTCAAATGTAAAATAATAGGCATTAGCAATCAATTTAGCTTACTACTATGCTGTCATAATTTGCTTAAATAATGTTTAGTTCTTACTTTCCATCTTACTCATCGGTAACTTTACGAAAGGCTCAGAATACAAAAGGCACCTGACTTAATAGCTTGCTTACATACCTGCAACATCTCACTTAACATATGAGTACTCTTTCATAATATAGGCATATTGCCAATCATGTCATAAAGTGTCACAAGCATAACTGAAAACTCATCACTTACTTAATACTTGATAATCTCAATTACTTACAATCTCAATATTAAATAATCCTTAAATGCATACCTGTACTCTTTCTTCATGTTCTCAGCTTGCCGTTTCTTTGACTTAGTCTTTGGATTACTCGGGAACCTTTTTCCTTTTTGAACTTACCATTGCCATGTCTTGACATGGTCTTACGTGGTATCCTTGCCTTCTAAACTCACAAATGCCATGTCTTGGCATGGTCTTACATGGGACCTTTGCCTTATAGTAACTCATCAATGCCATGCCTTGACATGGTCTTACATGATTTCCTTGCCTTTTAGAACTTATCAATGCCATGCCTTGGCATGGACTTACATGATATCCTTATCTTACCAAATGCCATGTTCCAAACATGGTCTTACATGGTATCCTTGTCTTACCAATTGCCATTTTCCAAACATGGTCTTACATGGTATCCTTATCTTAGTGCCAATGCCACATCTTGATGTGGTCTTACATGGAGTCCTTAATTAATGCCGATGCAATGTCTTGACATGGTCTTACACGGGATCCTTGCCTTACCAATACCATTTCTTGACATGGTCTTACATGGTATCCTTAACCGTCAATTCCTCCTTAAATGCCATGTTATGAACATGGACTTTTCTGTCAATTCTTCCTTAATTGCCATGGAACAGCCATGGACTTTGAGATATCAATGCCTTGTCAAGTCATAGCTGAAACATACTAGCTCAAATTCTCAAGGTTAGTCGTATAACTCAATAATAACAATACTAATAACAATAATTGCATAATAATAAAATGCTACTCAACTTACATACTTACATTCTCAATCTCATCATATCATCAACTTAACTTATTCTCATCAAAATTGTGCTAGTCAATACTTTCTTGTTATCATACAAAGCCATAATACAAAATATGGTCTTACATATAAATTATACAAGTTCTATTTCTAATATCGAATTATTATCGAACATTAATCATTATATCTGAAACTCAATACTAAAGTATTTATGGCCAAAATATTAATTTATCCAATATTAATTTATCATTCAAATATGCATAATTAAATGCTTATTAAACATATGAACTTACCTCGAGACCAAAACGACCATTTTACGAACTTTCTCGATTTTTTATTTTTCTCCCGTTCTAGGTCCAAATCTCACCTTCTAGGATATAAAACATCATATTTCACTTATTTAATTAATGTACTATTCAAAACTTTCCCTAACTCAAACTTTGGCAAAATTACAATTTTGCCTCTAAACCTTTGCAGAATTATGATTTTTCCCCTACGCTCAGAAATTAAAATTTATCCATTTTTCTTATGTTTTATGACACTCTAAACATTTTCCCCTTCTATGGCAACATCAAATTCCCACTCTATCATGTACTTATGAGCATTAGGTATTTTTACCGATTATGTCGTTTTACTCGTTTTCACTTAAAATCGCTTAGCAAAAGTTATTTAACATAATTTCAAGCTTCATGTTCTACCATAAAAAATAAAATTAGACACATTTAACCTATGGGTATTTTTCCAAATATGAACCCTAGCATGAATTATTGCTAGAATAAGCTAAATCAAGTTACTGGGACTCCAAAAACGTAAAGAACATTAAAAACGAGGCTAGAACGGACTTACTATTGAGCTTGGAAAGCTTGGAAACCATAACCATGGCTTCCCCCATGCTATATTCGGCCTCCATGAAGAATATGGACCAATTTTGGCTTTATTTTCCCCTTTTAATTCTTTTAATTACTAAATGACCAAAATTCCCTTAAAGGTTTTTCTTTCAAATTTGTCCTATTCTTGCCCATTTTCGTCCAAACTTAAATATAATGGTCTAATTACTAAAAAATAAGGACCTCCACTTTAAGAACCCATTTCAATTAAATCCCTTTATTATCTAGAACACACATTTTGATAAATTTATAATTTAGCCCTAATTATCATATTAGGCACTTATACATAAAATTTCTTCACGAAATTTTCACACAATTATTCAATAAATGAATAAATCTTAAAAATTAATCAGAATAATTTTTTTGACCTCAGATTCGTGGTTTCACAACCACTATTTCGTTTAGGCCCTATTTCGGGATGTTACACGAGGCGTGGTGAACGGTGGTGGAAAAGAGAAAAGATTAAAAGAAAGGGTGGTTATTATTTTGCAAAATGGAGAGAAAATTTATGTGAAAAGAAATGAAAAAGAAATAAAATGAGAGCGTGGTCAACCATGACTAGGTTCAATGAACCTAAACTAAAGGCAAGTTAAGAAGTTTTGGGAAGAAGAGGGAGACATGGTGTGAAAAGGGGGGATCATACTCCCTCAACTTAAGGTAAGTTTGACCTATATTGGAAGATAGGAATCCTCCTATTTATGGTGAAAATGGGGTGGACGGCAAGCACTAAAAGCACATGGAAAAATGTTTAAAAATTAAATAAAAGGTGTGTGAACATGGGGGCTTGAACTTAGGACCACTAAGACTACACACTTCCCTGTTCTCAACCTTGTGCAAATAATAATAATAAATATGGGATGTGACAAATCTATAAAAATTACCCATATTGGATCTTTCTTTTTCGGAGTTAATGACAATCCCAATATGAAGTCCATCATAACATGCTCATGCTTTCATTCAGAAATCATAATAGTATACAGTCTTTTAGAAAGTGCTTAGTAGATCTGCATCTAAAACAACCCTAACTTTAAC
This sequence comes from Gossypium anomalum, assembly GCA_025698475.1. NCBI lineage: Eukaryota > Viridiplantae > Streptophyta > Magnoliopsida > Malvales > Malvaceae > Gossypium > Gossypium anomalum. The sequence continues at coordinate 38,887,717 of CM046965.1, forward strand.
TCGACATACACCCTGTGAGATTTTCCACAATGATCACAAATAGGTAAATCAACATTACTAACACTGCCAACACTTGTAGCTGGTGTATTCTGGAACCTCAGATTACTTGATCTCGATTTATCTTTTCCAAAAATTCTGACTGTGAAGTGAAATGATTGTGGAATTCTCTCGACTTCTTGGATGGAGGAGCCTAAAACGATCTTGACACACTTCTCTTTCTAGACTCTTGAAATTTCATATCAGCCTGTTTCTCTTCATTGCAAATGTCTTCAATCTATATGATGTTAGTACTCTATTTCTACTGGCTATTTTTTTGTTGAAAATATGTGAAGATTATATTGCTTTTGTTACTGTGGATTCCAGTATTTATGAGTGATATTGTTCACTCTGGACATTTCTGGGATATCATCGAAGTTGATATCATTCTATGTGGGTGGTAATTTTCTAATATTCTGCGTAGCTTCAGATGTTGAAAATTTCGCTATTTTGGTTTTCTCATGATTCTATGTGATTATCTGTAAGAGATCTTTATTTGACGGAAATAGCTATATCTATTATAATCATAATTCCTATTCTGAAATTTGGGGAGTATTGTAGTACCGTTATCAGAGTTATAAAAGTTGTGCTTCTGCATTGATTGTTATCCAAATCATATTTGATTTTCCTCTAGGTTTAAATGTTTTATTAACAGTCTGGATATTATCTATTGTTACGAGTAAGACGTCGGTCTTATTATGACATTATGATTTCTATTTGACGATTGTGGCATTTGTATAATGATATGTCTGGGTTATCCTGTTAAACGAAAAGAAAAGATTTCTTCGAAAAGACTGATTCAGTGATTTAGTCTAACTTGAATTATTTGATTGAAAAGATGATTGAGTTATATGTGTTTAAATTTATCCACCGTATTGGAAATCAACTTTGAACGTACATGTGTGAATTTAGGGATAGTCTAGAAGAAGAATTTGTATTCTTGAAAATTTGATACAGAATTATATCTATGGGAACAATTCTATCCGAGAAATGGTGGTATATTAAAGCTAGTTCGAATGTTGAAGCTTTCTTTTGCGCGAAGACATTATCAACCGAAATGTCAATTCTGGTTTCGTCTGATTTGAATAAAGAGTTATGTTATATATATGACGACTACAAGAGTTTAAAATGTTTAATGTCAAAGAAAGATCTGAACTTGGCACAGCAAATTTAGCTGGAAATATCGAAAAAATTTTGAGTCTGTAAGTGATTCTTATCCGAGGAAAATAATTATAGTTCAGATGTTTTTGAATGGGAAACTTTTGTGTGCTTTTTGTGAGATGAATACGTGTTTGATCTTATCATAGTTGTTAACTGAATTAGAGGTTAAATAAATGTTTAATTAGTGAAGTTGTGAAATCCAAAAATGTGTCAGCGAATTATAAGTTAAAAAAGGGTTCAGCATAAATTGATTTCTGATTCAGAACCTCAGATGTGGTATCAATAATTATTTGTTATTTCAAGATAGAGTGTGTATACTGAAAAGTTATATGAATATACAACAACTGCTACAAGAAACTCTCAGTGATAGATTATCTGTTCATATGGGATTAACAAGATGCACGATAGTCTGAGACATGATATCGACGATTGAGTGTGAATGTGATATTTCTGACGTTGTTGATTATAGAAATAGAGTATGGATGCATTCTGTATCGGAACTATCTTTGTTATTGAAAAAGATAGAGTTATTTAAAACATTGTTAACTGTCTGAAGAAATCTCTCGGTACGTATAGATTTCATCTTTTGATTAAACAGCTGAGTTATCCATTTCTGTGATGGCAAGTCTGCTTATGGTGCTAGTCATTGTTGTTTCGGATTAAGATCTATAACTCATGTGATATTCCTGAGGGAAATTACAATAATCTATAAGTATGAAATTTTAGTGAAATTGAGGAACGCAAATCAAATTCTTGAAATATTTATGTATCACTGTGTTTTAGAGTTTCAAAGCAACTAAGAAAGATTGTTGCTGTTTGATAAACTATCAGGTGTGAATAAAAGTGACATTGTATGAGGTATTGTATGGTGACAATTAATTAATATCATCAGTGTAATAAAGAAGAAAATGAAGGTAACTCAGTACAGTTAGAAACATATTTAATTTGATAAGATGCATAGCGGAAAACAGATCAGAATTTTAATTGTGAGATTAAAAAGATGTGAAGATTGAAGTTATATGTGAATTTGAAATGTGTTGTGTGAAAGCAAATCCTTAGTTTACTTTCTGATAAGATTTTCGGGGACAAAAATCCCTAAAAGGGGGGAGAGTTGTTGTAACAGCCCGGTTTAGACCCTAGTCGGAATAGTGGTTTCAGGACGACAAATCTGAGTTAAAAAAATATTTTAATATTATTTTCCATGCTTATTAAATGTGAATTGACATTTGTGAAAATTTCATATGAAAATTTTATCGTTTGTGTACTCTATTTAGAAAAAGGACTAAATCGCGTAAAATGCAAAAGTGACTTGCTATTTGTTAAAGTGCTATATTGCTATGGCTTTTAAACTGTAGGGTCCTTATGTTGATATTAGAGCATTAAATACATGGGTGGACATATATGGAACACCATTAAATGTTTTTAAAGGTTATTCATTAAGGGCAAAATGGGAAATTGATTATTAATGTTATAATAAATAAAAGAAAACATGAATTTGGTGTGATATTCATCACCATTGCCGATTATATCAAAGAAAAAGAGAGAAATAAAAGCTTTTAGGGTTTGGCCATGCTAAAGCTTGATTAAAGGTTCGTTTTTAATTCGTTTTCGATAATTTTTACGTTTTTGTGATCGTTGCTTAGTGTTCTATAAAGCCCATGCCTAAATTTCCTATTTTGATGATGATTTTGAATATACCATTGATGAAATTGTGAGCTTTATGAAGTTTGATGATGAATTATGAAAGCTTGTTGATAGATTATCATGTTTTGTAAAGTGATTTTTAGTGAAATTGCATAAAAGGGATTAATTCGTGAAAAGTGTAAATTGAGTGGTTAAAAGTGTGAATAAATGAAATATATGGACTTATATGGACTAGAGGAAAATTCGGCCTAGCATGGGTATATGGAAATTTTGTATATTTTGTGATTTTTATGAATAAGGACTAAATTGAATAAATGTGAAATTTTAGGGGCTAAAGTTCAAAATGCCCATTTATGTAACAGTTGGATTTAGGGCCAAAACGGAATAGTGGTTTCGAAACCACGGATTCGAGATTGAAAATTTTATGACTGGGTGTTTAATTTGATGTTTGGGATTAAATTGAAATAGGTGAAAAATGTGTGTTCTAGTTCATAAAGTATTTAATTGAAATGGGGGTTTTAAGTAGAGGTCTTTGGATAGTAATTAGACCATTTTATTAGTTTGGACAAAAATACCTAAAGGAATACAAAACACCATAGTTTTTAATGAAGGGCAATTTAGTCATTTGGTAAATAAAATAATAAAATGGGAAAACAAAGCCAAAATTGGTATCATCTTCACCAAGCTTGGCCGAAACTCTCCTAAACACCATAGCTAGGGTTTTTTCCAAGCTTTCAAGCTCAATAGTAAGTGCATTCAAGCCCCGTTTTTAATGTTCTTTACATTTTTGAAATCCTCGTAGCTCGGTCTACCTATTTCTACTATTATTTCGAGTTAAGGTTTATGTTTAAAAATTTACCCATGAATGATATGCATGTATTTTGATGTTTGATGGTAGAATATGAATGTTTGAACTTAGGAGAACGATCTTTTCTAAGCGATTTTTAGCGAAAACGAGCAAAACGGCATAATCGGTAAAATACCTAATGCTCATAAGTACATGTTAGAGTGAGAATTTGATGTTGTCATAGAAGAGAAAAATGCTCAGCATGTCATAAAACATAAGAATAAGGGCTGGAATTAAATTTCTGAGCCTAGGGACAAAATCATAATTTTGTAAAAGTTAGGGGGAAAAAACGTAATTTTTCCATAATGTGATTTTTGGATTGAAATAGATAGTATGAGTGTTAAATGAGCTAAATGTGTTTCTATAGATCAAGAAAGGCATCGAATCGACCTCGAACGGGGGAACGAAAAGACTTCGGACTAAATTGCAAAATTTCCATATTTTGCACCGAGGTAAGTTTGTATATAAATAATACATTATCTTTATTTATGTTTGTGTATTCCAGCATATTTTATATAATGTAGCTGATTTTGAATCATAATCGATTGTTGGAAGAATGAAAGTAAGTATTAGAAAGTGAAATACTTCTTGGTTGAACCTTCGGAATCGAAAGATATAGATGATATGTAACTAGGTCACATGTATGGTGCTGAGTGCACATCATGTAGACAAGACAGCTATGGGATACTATATGATAGCTAGGTCACATGTATGGTGCTGAGCGCACATCATGTAGACAAGAGAGCTACGAGATACTATGTTGTAGCTAGGTCGCATGTGTGGTTTCAGGTGAAGGACACCATGTAGACAAAAGAGCTATGAGATTAAGTGGCTAGGTCACATGGGTGGTATTAAGTGTTCATGTTCACCATGTGTACAAGAGAGCCGAAGTATGTGATGGGTGGAACTACGTGCTGAAACCACCAAGTATCGGGGACTCGATATGAAGTGTTCAACAGGAAAATTGACTAAATGAAATTATGTATGATCTTGTAATGATAAGTGTAAGAATATACATGTGTAACGTATGAGTAATAAGCTCGATATGTAATTGGAAGTTGGAAAAATTGTTAAGGATAGGCAATGAATGCAACCAAAGTGTGAAAGATCAAAAATTGATAATAAAATTATTTAGACGGTGACAGTGATGTGAATTTGAAAAATCAGAAAAAATAGTGGGAATTTAATTAGAGGCTGAATGAGATATGAATTTAAATCTTAATGAGTCTATTTTCATGTAAAAGAAATAGAGAAAGTAAAGGAATCTTATATTTTGAGAAATTTATATTTTTGTGAGACTTGTTTAGAATGACTACGCGATCCCCTGTTCTGACTTTAAAAATTCACCATAAATTTTAAAGAAATAATTAGGAGTTTTACCTTACATTTATGAAATCCTTATTGAGTCTAGTTTTATAAGAAACAAACGGCATAGTCATTGAAACTCTTTATAGAGAGATATCTGAATTGTAATACATAGGGGTCAGAGTGGCCAAACCCTGAAACAAGGGAGACTTTAACTAATAAACTGTACTAATTGGCCCGACTAAAAATTTTAGAAAAATATTATTAAGTATATATATGAGTCTGGTTTCAAGGAAAATTTACGTAATTGGATTTTGAGTTTTGTAACTTGAGTTATAATTTATTCAGTGAACATGACGCAGGAGGGACAGCTTGATCAAATTGGAGTAAAATGTGAAATTAAAAATAGATATAATTGAGTTACTTTGTAAACATATTAGAATCCTTATTTATTATTTATATACTTATTTACTAAGCAATAAGCTTACTTTCTTTTCTCTCTTTTGTTTTATAGTGTCATCCATCTAGCACGAGAGTTAGAGATCGTTGAAGATCTGCCCGCACTATCAATACTTTTGGTATTTGAACTAAACATTTTGAATTATGGCATGTATAGTAGGCTTAGTTATTTTGTTACGTGTCATAATTGCCTAGGTTTAAAATATTGGCTATAGTATGTGATCGACTATTTTGTACAAAGCTATTGAAGTTGGCTAATATTGTTAAAGGCATATGTTATAATGTTTCATGATCCAATTGGATGCCATATTTTTGTCTCGATTTTATTTAATGGTATGTGTTATGTTCTGGTAATACCTCGAACACTGTTTCGGTGTGGAATGCGTGTAAGGGGTGTTACATTTCGTGGTATCAGAGCCATGGTTTAGTCGGTTCTCGGACTAATATAGTGTGTGTAAAAGTCTAGCCATACATGCCATAAATATATTATGATAGTGTGGTGACTCCTGATTATTCTAAACTGTATTTTGTTTTAATATAGTAATGGATCCCAACAGAACTGCGACTGATGATGCTGCTAGTAATGTGTCGGCTCCCGCACAAGGGACCACACCTGTAGAAAGTAGACCTGAGACATTGAGACAGAGAGATGAGGCTCGGGATGCCTTTCTCCAAATGATGAACAATTGATATACTGAGTTTATTCGAGCAAACCCAAATACTCAACCTCCTCCACCCCCTCCCATATCTTAGACAGTTCCTGTAGCTACCCAAGGCATAGATTTGGTAAGAATGAACAAGCCTCCGGTCGACAAGATTCGAAAACAAGGGGCTGAAGAGTTTAGAGCAAAGATCGATGATGATCCCGAGAAAGCAGAGTTTTGGCTTGAAAATTCTACCCGTATATTTGATGAGCTCTCATGTACACCCGAGGAGTACTTAAAGTGTGCTGTATCACTTTTGAGAGATTCGGCCTACCATTGGTGGAAGTCTTTGGTAGCAGTGGTGCCAAAAGAAAGGGTTACTTGGGATTTCTTTCAGGAAGAATTCAGAAAGAAATACATAAGTCAGCGATTTATTTATCAAAAACGAAAGGAGTTCCTTGAATTGAAGCAGGGCAAGATGTCTGTGGCAGAATACGAACACGAATTCGTAAGACTCAGCAATTATGCCCAGGAATGTGTGTCCACCGAGGCTATTATGTGCAAAAGATTTGAGGATGGGCTTAATGAGGACATTAAAGTGCTTGTGGGAATTCTGGAGCTAAAAGAATTTGTAGTATTGGTTGACCGAGCTCTTAAAGCCGAAGAATTGAATAAAAAAAGAAGAAAAGCTGCTATTGAGGCCCAAGATTCCAGAAAGAGGCCGATAAGCAAGTCATTTCAATCTCAATCAAAGAGGTCCAAAGAGACAAACCCTCAAATGACAGTTTCAGCTGGAGATTCACACAGAGATCGTGGTAAGGCATATTCAAGTTCTAAAGCTCAAGCTACTTCAGTGGTAAGTGTGGGTAATCTACGGTCTAGAAAGCTCGAATGTCAGCAATGTGGCAGGTACCATTTTAGTGAGTGCTGGGGGAACGAGCGAGCTTGTTTCAGGTGTGGTTCTCGCGAGCATTTTATCAGAGACTATCCAGAAAATGTTAAAGAAGAAAAATTTCAGAGCGCTAAACAGAGTACTACCGCCAGTAGAGGTAGACCATCGAGAAATACTAGAAGTGGAGCTAGCAGTAAAACTGTGATGAAAGATTCAAAGAAATGAGATCGGGTTGCTGAGCTCTGCTAGAGCTTATACCATACGTGCCCGAGAGGATGCATCATCTCCCGATGTGATTACTGGTACATTTTTTCTTTATGATACTATTGTTATTGCATTGATTGATCTCGGGTCCACTCATTCTTATATTTGTGTGAATTTAGTGTCTAATAAGAAGTTGCCTATTGAGTTTACTGAGTTTGCGATTAAAGTGTCGAACCCCTTAGGCCAATATGTGCTAGTTGATAAGGTTTGCAAGAATTGCCCATTAATGATTCAAGGTCACTGTTTTCCGGCTAATTTGATGCTGTTACCATTTGATGAGTTTGATGTTATCTTGGGAATGGACTGGTTGACATTGTATGATGCCAAGGTAAATTGTAAACAAAAAACATTAGAGTTGAAATGTGAAAACGGTGAAATTCTATGGGTTGAAACAGATGAATCAAATAAATTGCCTATGGTGATTTCACACATGTCTCTACAGAAATACATAAGAAAAGGGTGTGAAGCTTATCTTTCCTATGTAATGAATACTGAGATGTCTAAATTGAAGCTTGAATCAGTGCCGATAGTCTGTGAATTTCTAGATGTATTTCCAGAGGAATTGCCTGGGTTGCCTCCGAACAGAGAGATAGAGTTTGCCATTGATTTGTTGCTGGGGACTGCACCGATCTTGATTGCTCCATATAAAGTGGCTCCGACTGAATTAAAAGAATTGAAGGCTCAGTTGCAAGATTTAACAGACAGGGGATTTGTGAGACCGAGTTTCTCTCCCTGGGGTGCTCCTGTATTATTCGTAAAGAAGAAAGATGGCTCAATAAGGCTTTGCATTGATTACCGTCAGCTCAATAAGGTGACTATAAAGAACAAGTACCCGTTCCCGAGGATTGACGATTTATTCGATCAGTTGAAGGCGGCAACAGTGTTTTCAAAGATCGATTTGAGTTCCGGTTACTACCAGTTGAGAGTTAAGGAGTCAGATGTGTCGCTTTAGGACAAGGTATGGACATTATGAGTTCCTTGTGATGCCTTTTGGCTTAACAAATGCTCCATCTATATTCATGGACTTGATGAACCGAATTTTTCGACCATATTAGGATAAGTTTGTGGTAGTGTTCATAGATGACATCCTAATCTATTCTCGATATGAGTCTGAGCATGCCGAACACTTGAGAACCATATTGCAGATCTTGAGAGAAAAGAAACTGTTTGCTAAGTTTAGCAAAAGTGAGTTTTGGCTTCGTGAAGTCAGATTTTTGGGACATATAGTTTCAGGTGATGGTATCCGGGTGGATCCGAGCAAAATTTCCGCGATCGTTGATTGGAAACCGCCAAAGAATGTATCTGAGGTTAGAAGCTTTTAAGGCTTGGTCGGGTATTATAGATGTTTTGTCGAGGGATTTTCGATGATTGCCTCTCCTATGACTAAGTTGCTGCAAAAGAATGTTAAGTTTGAATGAACTGATAAATGTCAGTAGAGTTTTGAAAAACTGAAAGCATGATTAACTGAAGCACCGATTTTAGTACAGCCCGAGCCAGGGAAGGAGTTCGTAATTTATAGTGATGCATCATTGACAGGCCTTGGATGTGTGTTGATGCAAGAGGGTAAAGTGGTAGCTTATGCCTCGAGACAGTTAAAATTGCATGACAAGAACTATCCAATGCATGATTTGGAATTGGCCGCTATTGTATTTGCCTTGAAGATCTGGCGTCATTATTTGTATGGTGAAAAATGCCAAATTTTTACTAGTCACAAAAGTTTGAAGTATTTGATGAATCAAAAGGATTTGAATCTATGACAGTGGAGATGGCTTGAATTATTGAAAGATTATGAGCTAGCGATTGATTATCATCCGAGGAAAGCGAATGTAGTTGCTGAAGCCTTGAGCAGGAAATCTTTTTTTACTTTGAGAGCCATGAATACGAGGTTAGCATTGTCTAATGATGGGTCAATCGTGGCAGAGATGAGGGCTAAACCGTTATTTCTCCAGCTAATTTGTGGTGCTCAAAAGAACGATAGTGAGTTGCAAACCAAGAGAACTCAGTGCGAATCGGGTTACGACTCAGATTTTCGAGTTGGACCAGATGACTGTTTGATGTTTCGAAACAGGATATGTGTACCAAAAATGATGAATTGATTCAAAAAATATTACATGAGGCACACACAGATGGTTTGTTTGATTCCACCACAGTAGCACAAAATGTATAATGATTTAAAGAAGTTATATTGGTGGCGGTGCATGAAAAGGGACATTTCTGAATTTGTAACCAAGTGTTTGATCTGTCAACAAGTAAAATCTGAGCATCAACTGCCTTCAGGATTACTCCAACCGGTGATGGTACCTGAGTGGAAATGGGATAGGATTACCATGGATTTTGTAACCGGTTTGCCTTTGACTCCTAAAAAGAAGGATGTTGTCTGGGTAGTGGTTGATAGGTTAACAAAGTCGGCTCACTTTATACCGGTACGTACTGATTATCACTTGATAAATTACTGAATTATATATTACTGAAATTGTGAGGTTGCACAAGGTACCTATGTCTATCATATCAGATAGAGATCCGAGGTTTACCTCGAGATTCTGGAAAAAGTTACAAGAAGCTTTAGGTACAAAATTGAATTTTAGTACCGCGTTTCATCCACAAACAGATGGTCAGTTAGAAAGAGTAATCCAGGTACTCGAAGATATGCTTAGATGCTGTGTTTTAGAATTTGAAGGCAGTTGGGAGAAATATCTACCTTTGGTTGAATTTGCCTACAATAACGATTTTGATCAGTATCTGACGGCACCGCATTTAAGCCTTATATGGTCGCAAGTGTCGGACTCCTTCATATTGGACTGAACTTAGTGAGAAATAGATTCATGGAGTTGATCTAGTTAAAGAAACTGAAGAGAAAGTAAAAGTAATTCGTGATTGCTTGAAAGCTGCTTCAGATCGACAAAATTCATATACAGATTTAAAAAGAAAAGAGATCAAATTTCAGGTGGGTGATAAAGTGTTCTTGAAGGTGTCACCATGGAAGAAGATTCTAAGATTTGGCCGAAAAGGCAAGTTGAGTCCGCGATTTATTAGGCCGTACGAGATTATTAAAAGGATTGGACCAGTGGCATATCGGTTGGCTTTACCGGCAGAGTTAGAAAGAATACATAACGTGTTTCATGTATCAATGTTGCGACGTTATCATTCTGATACCTCACATGTGATTTCTCCAATAGAAATTGAGATTCGATCAAACTTGACCTATGATGAGGAACCAATTTAGATTTTGGCTCGAGAAGTGAAACAGTTGAGAAAGAAAAGCATAGTTTTATTGAAAGTGTTATTGCAAAGACATGGAGTAGAAGAAGCTACGGGGGAACCGGAGGAAGCCATGAGAAAATAGTACCCAAACCTCTTTACCGGTAAGATTTTTAGGGACAAAAATCCCTAAAGGGGGAAGACTTGTAATAGCCCGATTTAGGGCCAAAACGGAACAGTGGTTTCGAAACCACGGATCCGAGGTTGAAAATTTTATGACTGGGTGTTTAATTTGATGTTTGGGATTAAATTGAAATAGATGAAAAATGTGTGTTCTAGTTCATAAAGTATTTAATTGAAATGGGGGTTTCAAGTAGAGGCCTTTGGATAGTAATTAGACCATTATATTAGTTTGGACAAAAATACCTAAAGGAATACAAAACACCATAGTTTTTAATGAAGGGCAATTTAGTCATTTGGTAAATAAAATACTTCTTGGTTGAACCTTTGGAATCGAAAGATATAGATGGTATGTAACTAGGTCACATGTATGGTGCTGAATGCACATCATGTAGACAAGAGAGCTACGGGATACTATATGGTAGCTAGGTCACATGTATGGTGATGAGCACACATCATGTAGACAAGAGAGCTACGAGATACTATGTTGTAGCTAGGTCGCATGTGTGGTTCCAGGTGAAGGACACCATGTAGACAAGAGAACTACGAGATTAAGTGGCTAAGTCACATGGGTGGTACTAAGTGTTCATGTTCACCATGTGTACAAGAGAGCTGAACTATGTGATGGGTGGAACTACGTGCTGAAACCACCAAGTATCAGGGACTCGATCTGAAGTGTTCAACTGGAAAATCGACTAAATGAAATTATGTATGATCTTGTAATGATAAGTGTAAGAATATACATGTGTAACATATGAGTAATAAGCTCGATATGTAACTGGAAGTTGGAAAAATTGTTAAGGATAGGCAATGAATGCAACCAAAGTGTGAAAGATCAAAAATTGATAATAAAACTGTTTGGACAGTTGCAGTAACGTGAATTTGAAAAATCACCAAAAATAGTGGGAATTTAATTAGAGGCTGAATGAGATATGAATTTAAAGCCCAGTGAGTCTATTTTCATGTAAAAGTAATAGAGAAAGTAAAGGAATCTTATATTTTGAGAAATTTATATTTTTGTGAGACTTGTTCAGAATGACTACGCGATCCCCTATTCTGACTTTAAAAATTCACCATAAATTTTAAAGAAACAATTAGGAGTTTTACCTTACATGTATGAAATCCTTAGTGAGTCTAGTTTTATAAGAAACAAATGGTATAGTCATTGAAACAAATGGTCATGAGTCTAGTTTCAAGGAAAATTTACGGAACTGGATTTTGAGTTTCGTAACTCGAGTTATGATTTATTCAGTGAACATGACGCAGGAGGGACAGCTGGATCAAATTGGAGTAAATATTGAAATTAAAAATAGATATAATTGAGTTACTTTGTAAACATATTAGATTCCTTATTTATTATTTATATACTTACTTACTAAGCAATAAGCTTACTTTCTTTTCTCTCTTTTGTTTTATAATGTCATCCAGCTAGCACGGGAATTAGAGATCGTTGAAGATCTGCCCGCACTATCAATACTTTTGGTATTTCAACTAAACATTTTGAATTATGGCATGTATAGTAGGCTTAGTTATTTTGTTACGTGTCATAATTGCCTAGGTTTAAAATATTGGCTACAGTATGCGATCGATTATTTTGTACAAAGCCATTGAAGTTGGCTAATATTGTTAAGGGCATATGTTATAATGTTTCATGATCCAATTGGATGCCATATTTTTGTCTCGGTTTTATTTAATGGTATGTGTTATGTTCTGGTAATATCTCGTACACTGTTTCGGTGTGGAATGCGTGTAAGGGGTGTTACAATTTATGTGTTCTTGGATTAAATTGAATGAATTGTTGAATTAGTAAGTTAATTTTGATATTAACTAGATTGCCAAAAGCGGAATTCGGATCTAGATAGAGGGAAAGTTAAAGTATCGATTTAGTTAACTTAATTTGTCGTTAATGCGAATGAGGTAAGTTCTATTTTAATAGACGTTATGAAATCATGTTGTAAATGAATATTATTTGCATATTATCTATGTGATTGAGTTCAATGCCAAATAGTAATGTAAAAATATATGCATTTTGAATAAGTTATATATGTTGTTATGATATTGAATTGTTCGAGTAGCAAAATATATGAATACGAGAAAGTATCGACAAAGTGACGATATCAGAAACACCCCTACGAACCATAGGAATAGTTAGGATACATATGTCATGACATAGGACTTTGATATGTTTTATGTAAGACTATGTTTGGGACATTGGCATCGATTTGAGATTTACGTGTAAGACCATGTCTGGGACATCGGCATCGTATATGATTTTGTGTAAGACCTTGTCTGGGACAGTGGCATTGATATTTTATTACATATAAGACCACGTCGGGACGTTGGCATTGTACGAGCTTTCCAAGCTATCCAAGTATCCTTATTGATTCTGACCGGTTCAACAGGCATTCCGAGAAATAAATGATTAAGTGAATGACATTCCGATTCAGGTACATTGAATTGTATACAATGTTTGAAGATGAAAGGTAAGTATATGTGCAAAGAATATTATGTGATGTATGTGGAAATTAAAAACGATTATATGCCAATGAATTTTGAACAAATGAATAAGATGTGATTTATAAAGTTGCTTATGTGAAATTTGTCAGATGCTATATGAATAAAAAGTGAATTTGATTATAAATGATCATATGAGATTCATATGAGAAAGATATATGATTAAATGTGTTATTTTCCACAATGCGCTCATTTGGCTATATGAAAGTGTGAATTGAATGATGTATGAAAATTGAATTGAATAAGCTTGTGAAATTTAAAGTTGGTTAAGTGAGTAAGTATAATATTGAATGATGATAATTCGATATGAGAACATGTTATGAAATTTAAAAAAGTTGTGTGAGATAGCATATCATGCTTATGGCATTGTAATGAAATTATTTGTTATGTTAAGTTTATTAAGATACGAGCTTATTAAGCTTAAAAGCTTACTTTGTGTGTTTTTCCTTTGTTTATAGAGTTTCAAAGACTTGTTCGGGTTGAAAGTCGTAGGAGATCTCATCACACTATCCGGTTATCATTTTGGTAAATAAAAGCTTTGAGTTTTCGGTTATGTGGCATGTATAGGCTAGTGTTGATATGGTTCATTTTGATTTGTATATATGTAGCCATGCAAAAATGGCTTGTTAAGGATGTTAATGTTTGTGTATATTTATGACCTAGTGAAATGGTCTTTTTGGTGAGGTTGTTATGATCTTGAAATGGTTATTACTATGATGTGTATCATGTGGTTGTGGTATGAATTGGTACATGGAATTAGTATGTTTGAGTTGCAATTATGTATGGAAATGATAAATGCTATTGAAGTATGAGTGAATTAAATTAGCATGTGATTTTGGTATGTTTTGGTATAGTGATTGAACATGAAATTGGTTGATGATATTATGGGTCAACTAATGCATGATTTGGTATGTTTTTGGATGCCTTTTGGATATGAAATGTGTTTAATTTTTGGACTTGTAGGGAGAACTCAAATGAGTGGCAAATTGGCTTTACAAATGGCCTATTTTTGTCTACACAGGCAGAGACACAGGCGTGTGTCTCAGCCGTGTGCGACACACAGTCATGCTACACGTCCGTGTGTCCCCTAGGGTAGTCCTACAATTTAGAGTCATTCTTGAGCATGGCCTAGACACACGGGCGTGTCTGGTGGCTGTGTGAGGCACATAGCCTAGGCACATAGGCATGTGTGGCCATTTCGAAAGGTACACGGGCTAGACACACGGGCGTGTCTCAGGCTGTGTGAATAAGTCATTATGTATGCCCTGTTTGGCCACGGCTTATATACACGGGCGTGTCTAGTAACCGTGTAAGGCACACGGCCTGCTCACACGGGCGTGTGACCTTTGTAACTTTGAAAAATGTTTAAGTTTCAAAAAATTTTGTATGAGCTCGGTTTAGTCTCGACCCCTTTTAAAAGCATGTTTAGGTCTTGTAGACTTATACAAGGGACAATTGTGAATGATTATCTGATTTGATTATGTTCCAATATGTGAATGTTCTGATACGTTCGGTAACGCATTTAACCTTAGTCCAACAATGGATACGGGTTAGGGGTGTTACAAACCAAAACATTGCTATCAACTTCATTAGTGACAACACGGTTTTATTCAACCGACATCTTTATATCTATAAGAAAACAAAGTCAGATCTAATCAAGTAACATTACACTATCATAGGTTATTGTGGCGTGTATTTTCTAGACTCTGTACATGCTACGTTTAGTCCTAGAATTAACTAAACTGTAACTTTGATACCACTAAATATAACACTCTCACCCGGTTTGGTCCTCAAACTCAAGCTATAGGACATTATAGTAAATAAAAAACTAGAACATACAATTTAATTCAAGTATTATATTCAAAAAAATCTTAAATCATCAATTCATCAAACAAATCAAATCTTGCATACAAAATTCGAACTTAATTCAAGCTTATGAAAGCTTTAAAAATGATCCAAAACTAAACATGGACTAATTTGAAACTTTACATAAAAGTGAGGCAAAAATTACAAAATAGGGATCACACGGTAGTGTGGCCAGGCTGTGTGACAAGCTGAGGTCGTGTGGTGCAGAACCACACAGTCGTGTCTTCAAACTATTTGCAAGACTGATGTCGTGTAATGCAGAGTCACACGGTCGTGTAACAAACTATTGTTGTGTGTACCTAATTGTAAAACTTAGCAATTATTCACACGGCCATGTGAGAGGCTGAGACCATGTCAACAATCATGCATCTAAATTACCAGTGGCACATGACCGTGTCAACCAACCGTGTGAGACACCAAAGATGACCATTTTTATAACTTTTCCAACTTAAACATTTAAGAAATCCAAACCCATATCTACATAGATCAAAATATTGCCTAAAATACATCAAGGGGATTAAGCCAAATCATAATACAACACAACCTAAAATGCTAACCAATATGCCATTTTAGGCACCATCACAAACAAGTTATAATTCAATACCAAAACTTCCAACAAATATAATACCAACATGGTTCATTCTAATGGTTCAATCAAACATAATAGTTTTCAAACTATAAATCATTATACCATTATGAATTTACAAATTCCTATCCTTCATGAATGCAAAAATATAATATAGCACCAAATCTACATGACCAAGTGAATTAAAACATAATAATCAACCTTTACAACCATTTACACCACATTACATCCAAGCATCACTCCAACTCTGACTCGAACCTGTTTTAATACTGTGCACACATCAACCTTACATAAATCCTTATTCCATTCGCTAATTTCATCAATTAAATATTCATTTAACCATTCACAAACTCAAATACATTTCAAGGCTTATAAGCATACCATATAACATGTTACAACTTTACTCATTTAAACACTTTATACCATTTCTATTATCTTACCATTTCACCTCATTTAGTAATCAATTGACAGTCACCTTTATACATTTCATCACATTGATCACATATCAAAACATTATCAGCAAAAGAGACTTTTATACATAATGAGCCAAAATATACATGCCGCAAAATCGATCCTTAAACCATAAAAGATCTACGAAGTCAGAAGGTGGAGCGTGTGAGCTCCTAGTTGATCCGATCTTTAATTTCCGCAAAATATCTACAGGACAGGAAAAACATAATCGAGTAAGCATTGAATATACTTAGTAAGCTCATAAGCATACTGCAAACTTACCTCATAACAGAATTAACATAACAAAATAACAAGTTTAACTATGTTTCCTGTCACCATATGTCACAACCAAAAGGTGAGTATTTGATTTACAATCATATAATTCGTCCATTCATTCATATAAAATCAATTCAATGACATTTCATCCAGCTCATCAACAAATGTAACATTTTGCTCAACTATAACATAAGAGAACACATAACATTATGATCACATTTATTTCCAATCTGTATATTGAATCAAAAAATACATTCTTTTTTAACACTTAGCCCGATGAACTAAATAAATAGATAGGGATACACGGGTATCTACACCACACTAGTAGGCACTGAAATGCGAATTAGTAAACACAAAATTTAGAGTACTATGCACTATAGTGAAAGTCTCGTACAATTGCATGACTATACCTATTGGCATGCCAATTGTATCCTATCCTATTGTTCATCCGGGCACAGTCTACATATTAGTACAAGTCAATATAGTACAATTTGTTTCTCACCTTTGTACCAATTTGCACACGATTCATAGTATAATCAATACACATAAAATATTCAATACAACCACATACATCACAATTTTATATATAAGTTTATCCTATGTACTTACCTAGTACAAATAGAAATAGTAGAAATGTTAGGGACTAGTTAGCAATTTCTCATTTTCCTTGACTACCTACTGGTTAGTTCAAAACTTGATCTATATGATAATTCAATTTAAATTATCAGTGCTAATTACATTAATTTATCTTATTAAGTGTATATAACAACTTAATTTTAGTTTTCAAAATCTCCCCAAAGGTTCACATTTTATTCAATTTAGTCCCTAAAACTGAAACTATCATATCTTTCACGTTTAAACTCTATTTTTTAATACATTTTCAATTTCATCCTTCATTAACCCTATATAATCAGTAATTACATTTTTAATTTTAGTCCCTAAACTCAAAACTAACTAATTTCACTTTACAAATTAGACCTTAAATATTTCTAAGCTTACAACCAAACCATTTTCTATCAAGAACATATAAAATTCATCAATTGTAACTTTTACAAATTTAATAGTTTTGAAAATAAAGGGATGGTTTAGCTGGACTAAGTTGCAATGATATCAAAAACATAAAATTTAAGAAAAATGGGTAACTAGAGGACTTACATGCAAGGTCAAACTTAAAGCTTCCAATAATGGTGCTCTTATGTTCTTCTTTTCGGTGGAAGAAAGAAATAGGAAAATATGATACTTTAGTTTATGTTTCATCATATTATATTTTTATTTTCATTATATTTTAACGTAATTTCTTTAAAATAAGACTACTTAACCGTCCACTTTCAACTAGGGTGGTTTAATTGTCCCTTTGGACCCTTACATACCACCATTTTAATCTTTAGATAATTAAATTTCATAACTCTTAATTGTTATGGTTTTTAGGATTTAGTCCTTTTTCCTTAATTAACTATCAAATCATCAAAATTTCCCTACCAAAATTAAATACATCTAAATAAAAAAGCTCCATAAATATTTGATAAAAATATTTACGGACTTACCTTATTGAAACGAGGTCCCGATACTTTATTTTCCAAAATCACTAACCTTAGGGTCAAACCACTTGTACTTTAATTAACCGTCCAATTAGAAAAATTTATCAAATCAAAAATCACTATTTTATGGTATTTAACACATAAAATATTAAAAAATAATATTTACGAATTCACTTGTCGAAATTTTGTTCCTGAAACCACTATTTTCGACACCAATGAAAAACAAGCTGTTACACTCTAGGGCTCACGAGATTCTCTAGTTCATTTGGACATTGAATGCAAACTAGAGGTTCAAACTTACTTTCCTGTAACACGAAGAGATTCAGGTTTCTTATCCAATCCCATTGATTGGTCAACCATCTTCACTAGTCTGACAAATCAACAAATTCTTTTATCTTTAACGCCACTAATTGAGTTTTTAGTTCATCATGCAACCCATGTAGAAAATGTTTACAGCTCGCTTCTTTGATTGATATAAGTTCTAAGCCATATTGTTGAGCCATAGGTATTCTCGCTTATAAACTACTTTGGATAGTTCACCCTGTTTCAGCAGAAGAAACTCATACATTTGGTATTCCAAATATAATTCCCCAACATACTTTTTTGGAAACTCTGACTAGAAGAATTCTCAATCAATCAAGTTAGGAGAAATGTAACACCCTATACCCAACCCAATTGTCAAGCCAGAGTAACAGGATTAAATTAGTTTTAATACTTTAGGAGCCTGAAGTTTTAGCTAAGTTTCCATAATTTTATCTAAAGGAAATAAATTGTGTAAATTGAAGCTTTTATAGACCTTAGGTGTAACACCCCATACCCGTAACCCACGCCGAGGCGGAGTACGAGGCATTACCTAACTTGATCTCATGTACACAAAAAATCTCAAGCCGCCAAGACTCGGTCCAAAATAAAACTTTTTCAATTTCTACTTCAAACTTCTTATTATAGGCCTACGAGCCCCAAATCAACCATTTGGAACTATTCGGGACCATTCTGGGTCATTAAACCAATTATGAAAACTTTGCCTTTAAAACAGGGCACACGCTCGTGTGGAAGGGCAACACGCCCGTGTGACCATCTCGACATGGTCGTGCTGACAGCCCATGTGGCTCACACGGCCTATGCACAAAGGGATACGCTCGTGTCCTTTACCCGTGTGGAATTAACTTTTACTTCACACCTACAGGGGTTTTCACATGGCCAGACACACGCCCGTGTCCGTGGCCCGTGTCCCTCACAAGGCCACTACACGCCCGTAACCTAGCCCGTGTGCAAAAACCTGGACATTCTGTTTCTAACGTTAGCAACCCCAAAATGTCACACAGCCAAGGCACACCCCCGTGTGCTACACCGTCTCATTCACATGGTTGAGACACACGGCCATGTCTCTGTCCGTGTGTTTACTATCATGCATACTGACTTGAAATTTTTTCGTGCAGGGGACACACGGTCGAACGACACACCTATGAGGCAGATCGTGTGTCACACACGGCCTAGACACACGTCCGTGTCTCTACCCATGTGGACAATATGAGGCTATTTACCAAGCCTCGTTGCCACCCTTTCATACATAGTTCCATACAATTATCAACCAATACTAAAACAAGCACATTTCATATAAGCAATCAGTCACAATAGACATTCCTTCAACTATGAAAATGCATTTTTTATAAATCAAAATGAAAGTTAGCCATCATTCAAAGTTTGATACAAAATGAAGGGTTTCCAGCCCAAGCCAACACATTTGGCCAATTCTCAAAGACACAAAATAATAAAATTTAAGCCATATACATGCCATATTCAAAAATATAAATCCAACCATACCGATTGCTTCAGTTGATAGTGTGATTAATATCTCTGACTTCCGGTGATCCTCGAGCTAGTTAGGCAGTACTATAAGAAAATGGAAAGAAAAGGAAGTAAGCATATAGCTTAGTAAGTTGCATATAAATAAATATACAACAACTACTTAACCATTCATCAACGAGCTTATGATACAAAGTGGGCATAAGCATTACTTACTCATCAGCATCCATACAATTCACATGGCATATATATATTGAGCTCACACTTCATGTATAATAAATTTGGTACCTGTACCACTCACAACATGGTTATACTTTCCTTATTAACTCAAAATCATAACTTTCATTGTTGAACCATTTGGAACACTACCGGATATTCATTAAGCCTCAAACATGGGGTAAGTTGCCGACGTATGTCCCAGACATGGTCTTACACTAACTATCGTTATCGAGGCCGATGCCATCTCTTAGACATGATCTTACACCAGCTCTCACATATCCGTGCCGATGCCATGTCCTGAACATGGTCTTACACTGACACATCTCGTAGCCAATACATGTCCCAGACATGTCTTACACTGGCTTACGTCTCGAGGCTGATGCATGTCCCAGACATGTCTTACACTAGCACTCGTCTTAATGTCGATGCCATGTCCCAGACATGGTTTTACATTGGCTTTCATAATGTGGCCGATGCATGTCCCAGGCATGTCTTACACTAGCTCACACAAGTGACCCAACTGTCATAGCATGAATATCCGATTTACTTCCTAAGGTTCCAACGGGAATCTTACTATCTCAATTTCAATATCCCTTCTCAATTCCACAATCAAGCAATTTATGCTATATAGATTCAATAACAATTCAAACACATATGGTAACAATGTAGTTGTAATAATTACATACAACTTACCTCGGATTACAAAATGTACATGACTAGTCGGTTTAGTTGATTTGCTTGGCTTTCCCCCGGTCTAGGTTCGGATTTGGCAATTCTTGATCTATATTAGAAAAATACACTCATTTAGTCACTAAATACAATTAGGCAATTGAAAATTCACATCTTCAGTAAAATGACCATTTTGCCCCTAGACTTTGACAAAATGACCATTTTACCCCTATGCTCAAAAATTGATTTTTATCAAATTTCTTCGCATATTAAGCCTAGATGAACTATTTTTACTGTTATGAAAACTCCAAATTCTCATTATTTTACACATTTATCATCTATTTTACAAACTTTGCAAAATGGTCCTATAAGGGTTTTCTATGAAAACTCATTCACAAAAGTTGTTCATTCAACAACCAAGACTCATATACTTCCATAAAAACTTAGCAACCATTACAAATTCATTCATGGAAAATTTTGAAACTATTATTCATTTTGCAAAATAGACCCCTCATTTGAAAGCTCATGCTTCAATGGTCTAAAAAATGTAAAAATATCAACAAAGGACATGGAAATCACTTACTTGTGAGTGCTTCAAGTTGATGAAAATTTTGAAGTTCAAAATTTTTGGCTAAAAATCGGTGGAGAAAGATGATGGAAAAGGGATGATATCATATTTCTTTATTTATTTCTATTTTAGTCAAAAATAAGCCACCTAACTCACCAAATTTAAAAATTTTATCCCCTCTTTGACTCTATGGCCGGCTATGCTTTCTTTTAAGGGTCTATTTCCTTTTAAAGTCCCCCAATTTTGATTCTCTAATAAAATAACATCTTTAGCTATCAAACTAAGGCTTTTTCCCTTTATGCAATTTAGTCTTTTTTCACAATTGGGCTCACAAACGTCAAAATTAACCCACCAAATTTTTCATGCACTCATATAATCATGCTATAACATCAAAATAATAATAAAATAATTTATTTGACTCTGGATTTGTGGTCCCGAGACCACTATTCTGACTAGGCCCTAAATCGGGCTGTTACACTTCTCCCCCTTAGTGATTTTTGTCCCTGAAAATCTTACCGATGAATAAGTTCGAGTACAGGTCTCTCATAGTATCCTCGGGTTCCCATGTGGCTTCCTCGACTCCATGTTTATGGCACAAAACTTTCACGAGTGTTATACTCTTAATCTTCAACTGTTTGACTTCCCGAGCCAAAATCTTGACCAGCTCTTCGCCATATGTCATATCTGGATGAATCTCAACCTATATCGGCTCAATTAAATGCGAAGGATCTGATCTCTATCGGCGTAGCATGGACACATGAAACACATCGTGAATCTTTTCCAACTCTGGTGGCAAAGCTAATTGATAGGAAACAGGTATTACTCTCTCGACAACCTCATAAGGTCCTATGAAACGAGAACTCAACTTGCCTCTACTACCGAATCTGAGGACTTTTCTCCACGGGGAAACTTTCAAAAATACCTTATCACCCACTTGAAACTCAATTTCCTTTCGTTTCAAGTCTGCGTAGGATTTTTGTCTATCCGAGGTGGCCTTCAAGCAGTCACTAATCACTTTAACTTTCTCTTCAGTCTCTTTGACTAAATTGACCCCGTGAATCTGAATCTCTCTTAGCTCGGTCCAATATAAGGGCGTTCGACACTTTCACCCATACAAAGCTTCATAAGGCGCCATATTCAAACTTGACTGATAATTGTTGTTGTAGGCGAATTCAACCAATGGAAAATATCTTTCCCAACTACCTTGAAATTCAAGAACACAACATCGCAACATGTCTTCTAAAATCTAGATCACTCTTTCCAACTGATCGTCAGTTTGCAGGTGAAATGCCGTGCTGAAATTCAACTTAGTTCCCAAAGCCTCTTGTAACTTCTTCCAAAACCTCGAGGTAAATCTCGGGTCTCGATCTGAGATAATCGATAATGGCACTCCATCAAGCCTTACAATCTCAAAAACGTACAAGTCAGCTAACCTCTCAAGGGAGTAATCGATATGTACTGGTATAAAATGGGCTGACTTTGTTAGCCTATCCACAACAACCTAAACAGCATCCTTTTTCTTCGAGGTTATTGGCAAACCCATCACAAAATCCAAAGTGATCCGATCCCACTTCCACTCGGGGACCATGATAGGTTGAAGTAGACTCGAAGGTACTTGGCACTCAGCCTTTACTTGTTGACACACTAGGCACTTGGAAATAAACTCTGAAATGTCTCTTTTAATACCCGACCACCAATACATTTTCTTTAGGTCGTACATTTTCACACTACCCGGGTTGACGGGCAAACAACCACTATGTGCCTCTCTCAGAATTTTCAATATAAGCTCATTGCCCTTGGGTGCACAAACTCTGTCCTTTAACATTAAACATCCATCGACACCACTATAAAAATCGCACTCATTTTCTGTCTCACACTGAGCCATCTTAGCTTGCAACTTCTTGTCACCTTTCTGAGCTTCACGAATCTCTTGTAGAAACGTCGGTTTAGCCCTCAAATCTGCTAGAATTGAACCATTGTTAGACACAGTCAACTGAGTATTCAAGAATCTCAAGGCAAACAATGACTTCCTACTCTATGCATCAGCAACCACATTCGCCTTTCCCGGATGGCAATCTATTATCAACTCGTAATCCTTTATCAGTTCTAACCAATCGGCATTCCCACAAATTCAACACCTTTCGAGTCATCAAGTACTTAAGACCCTTATGATCAGTGAATACTCAGCATTTCTCTCCATACAAATGGTGTCTCCAAATTTTCAACGCAAACACAATAGCGGCCAACTCTAAATCGTGCGTTGGGTAGTTCTTCTTATATGGATTCAGTTTAATTGAAGCGTAAGCTATGGCCTGGCCTTCTTGCATAAGCACGCACCCCAAACCATTCAAGGAGGTGTCGCTATATATAACAAACGCCTTACCTGACTGCAGTTGCACTAAAATTGGGGCTTCAGTCAATAAAGCCTTCAGTTTTTTGAAACTTTACTGGCACTTTTCTGTCCAATTGAACTTGACATCTTTTTGCAGCAGCCTTGTCATCGGGGTAGCTATCATAGAGAATTCATTTACAAACCGTCTATAGTATCTAGCTAACCCCAAAAAACTTAAAACTTTAATCACATTCCTCGACGGTTTCCACTCAACAATAGCTGAGATCTTTCTTGGGTCCACTCGGATCCTGTCACCCAACATAGTATGTCCTAGGAATCCGACCTCCTTAAGCCAAAATTCACTCTTACTGAACTTGGCGTACAATTGCTTGTCTCTCAAAGTTTGCAACACAACTCTCAGATGCTCCGCGTGCTCACCCTTATCACGCAAATAAATTAATATGTCATCAATAAAGATGACGACAAATTTATCTAGATACGGTCTGAAAATACGGTTCATCAAATCCATAAACACCGTTGGGGCATTAGTCAAACTAAAGGGCATGACGAGGAACTCATAATGCTCGTATCTTGTCCGAAACTTAGTTTTCAGCACATCTTGCTCCTCAACCCTTAGCTGGTAGTATCCCGATTTCAAGTAAATCTTGAAAAATACAGTGGTTCCCTTTAACTGATCAAACAGGTCATCGATCCTGGGCAAAGGATATTTGTTCTTCACTATTACCTTATTGAGCTGCCTATAGTCGATACATAACCTCATCGACCCATTTTTCTTTTTCACGAAAAGTACCGAAGCACCCCACGGGGAAAACCTCGGTCTCGCGAAGCCTTTGTCCGTTAGCTCTTGCAACTGTGTTTTCAACTCTTTTAACTCCGTTGGAGCCATTCTATACGAAGCAATCGAGATGGGTGCCGTACTGGGGACCAACTCGATTCCAAACTCAACTTCCCTCACTGGAGGTAATCCGGGTAATTCTTTTGAAAATACATCTGTAAATTCACAAACCACTGGCACCGATTCAATCTTTAACTCAAAAACTTGAGTACTCAACACAAAAGTTAGATAAGCCTCGTATCCTTTTCTGAAGCATTTCTCGGCAGTCAGAGACAATACTATTACAGGCAATTTATTCGAATCATCTGGTCTACCCCGAAGAACATTCCCATCTTCACATTCCAACTTAATTACCTTTCTCCCACAGTCCACTACAACACTATGAGCAGTCAACCAATCCATCCCAAGGATTACAACAAATTTATTAAACGGCAATAACGTCAAGTTAGCCGAGAAACAATGATCTTTAATTGTCAAAGGACAATTTCTACATACTTGGTCCACTAATACATGTCTACCTAAAGGGTTAGACACTTTGATAACAAATTCAGTGGACTCTACTATCATGTTCATATGAGGTATCAATTCCATACAAATATAAGAGTGGGTAGATCTCGGGTCAATTAAAGCAACAACAGATATTCCATGGATAGAAAGGTACCCGTGATCATGTCGGAAGACTCTGCCTTTTCCTGGCAACGTATAGCATGGGTCCTTGCTGGCGCTCTGCCCTCGGACCTCACCGCGGCATCTCTTGGCATGCCTGTACTACTAGCCCCACTTTCGGGGTTTTTTTGCGGTCTACCCCTCAAGGGACCACTACTTGCCTTCACATCTTGTTTTCTCTCTTTTTCATCCAACTCGAGACAATTACGGATAAAGTGTTCCAATGATCCGCACTTGAAAAAGCCCCTTTCATTCCCTCGACACTCGCCAAAATGATGCCTACCACATTAGAGCATTCTGGCCTATTTGGCCGAGCGCTACCGACGCTTGTGACTGAAGTGGTCTGGGCTCTAGAAGTTGTGCTCTGTCGGTTCTTGTTTCTATTTGAAAACCCCATCAAAGCATTCGATCAGGTAGTGAATTCCCTCGATCTCTTAGATGAGGACTAATGTGATTTCCCCATCTATCTCTTCTTTGAGTCTTGCAACTCAACAAAATGCTTTCCTCTTCTCTTTTACTAGCTCCTCTACCTTGCATGCTCTCTCAACGAGCACTACAAATTCTCTTAGTTCTACGATGCCAACAAATACTCGAATATATTCATTAAGACCATCCTCGAACCTCTTAAACATAGTGGCTTCTGTAGACACGGACACCCGCGCATACTTACTAAGCCTCACAAATTCACGCTCATATTCCGTCACTGACATTCGGCCTTGTTTTAGCTCTAGGAATTCCTTCCTCATTTGATCTATGAATCTCTGGCTAATATACTTTTTTTAGAACTCTTCCTGAAAGAATTCCCAAGTGATTCTCTCTCTCAGCACAAAGGACACGAAAGTATTCCACCACTGATAAGTCGAGTCCCGTAAGAGTGACACTGTACAGTTCATGCACTCTTCAGGTGTGCATGATAGTTCATCGAATACCCTAATGGTATTTTCTAGCCAAAACTCTACTCTCTCCGGGTCATCATCTATACTAGCCCGAAATTTCATGGCCCCTTATTTCTGGATCTTGTCTACCGAAGGCTTCTCTCTCCTAAACAGGTTTGTGCCTTGCGGAGCTACCGGGGCATACTAAGGATTCAGAGGAGGTAGGGGAGGTGGAGTGTTCGGATTCACACAAATTAAGTTCGTGTACCAAGCATCCAACATTCGGAGATAGGCTTTTCTAGCCCCTCAGCCTTGGCCCATAGTCACGAGCTCACTCTCAATTAGTGCGGACCCTTAGGCAGGAGCCGGTGCGTTACTTTTCACATTATCCATCATCGCTCTATCAGGATCTATTTACTATATTAAAACATAATTTATAATCGTCAAAAATCGTCACAGTATCAATATACAATATGGCATGTAAAGCTAGACTCGTATTCTCGCTGGGTTAGTCCTAGAATCTACTAAACTATAACTCTGATACCATTAAATGTAACACCTCATACCCGTAACCCACGCCGGGGCGGAGTACGAGGCATTACCTAACTTGATCTCATGCACACAAACAATCTCAAGTAGCCAAGACACGGTCCAAAATAAAACTTTTTCAATTTCTACTTTAAACTTCTTATTATGAGCCTACGAGCCCTAAATCAACCATTTGAAACTATTCAGGACCATTCCGGGTCCTTAAACCAATTAGGAAAATATTGCCCTTAAAACAGGGCACACGCCCGTGTGGAAGGGCAACACGCCCGTGTGACCATCTCGACATGGTCGTGCTGACGGCCCGTGTGGCTCACACGGTCGATGCACAAAGAGACACGCCCGAGTCCTTTACCCGTGTGGAATTAATTTCTAATTCACACCAATAGGGGTTTTCACATGGCCAGACACACGCCCGTGTCCATGGCCCGTGTCCCTCACAAGGCCACTACACGCCCATGCCCTAGCCCGTGTGCAAAAACCTGGACATTCTATTTTTGACTTCAGCAACCCCAAAATGTCACATGGCCAAGGCACATGCCCGTGTGCTAGGCCGTGTCATTCACACGGCTGAGACACACGGCCGTGTCTCAGCCCCTGTGTTTACTATCATGCATACTAACTTGAATTTTTTCGTGCAGGGGACACACGGCCAGACCACACGCCCATGGGGCAGATCGTGTGTCACACACGGCCTAGACACACGCCCGTGTGTCTACCCATGTAAACAATATAAAGCTATTTACCAAGCCTCGTTGCCACCCTTATATACATAGTTCCATACAATTATCAACCAATACTAAAACAAGCACATTTCATATAAGCAATCAGTCACAATAGACATTCCCTCAACTATGGAAATGCATTTTTTAAAAATCAAAATGAATCATTCAAAGCTTGATACAAAATGAAGGGTTTCCAACCCAAGCCAGCACATTTGGCCAATTCTCAAAGACACAAAATAATAAAATCTAAGCCATATACATGCCATATTCAAAAATATAAATCCAACTATACGAATTGCTTCGGTTGATAGTGTGATTAATATCTCTGACTTCCAGTGATCCTCGAGCTAGTTAGGCGGCACTATAAGAAAATGGAAAGAAAAAGAAGTAAGCATATAGCTTAGTAACTTGCATATAAATAAATATACAACAACTACTTAACTATTCGTCAACGAGCTCATGATACAACGTGGGCATAAGCATTACTTACTCATCAACATCCATACAATTTACATGGCATATATATATATTGAGCTCACACTTCGTGTATAACAAATTTGGTACCTGTACCACTCACAAACTATTATACTTTCCTTATTAACTCGAAATAATAACTTTCACTGTTGAACCATTTGGAACACTACCAGATATTCATTAAGCCTCAAACATGGGGTACGTTGCCGACGCATGTCCCAGACATGGTCTTACACTGACTATCATAATCGAGGCTGATGCCATCTCTCAGACATGGTCTTACACCAGCTCTTGCATATCTGTGCCGATGCCATGTCCTGGACATGGTCTTACACTGACACATCTCGTAGCCGATGCATGTTCCAGACATGTCTTACACTGGCTTACGTCTCGAGACCGATGCATGTCCCAGACATGTCTTACACTAGCACTCGTCTTAATACCGATACCATGTCCCGGACATGGTCTTACACTGGCTCTTATAATGTGGTTGATACATGTCCCAAGCATGTCTTACACTAGCTCACACAAGTGACCCAACTGTCATAGCATGAATATCCGATTTACTTCCTAAGGTTCCAACGGGAATCTTACTATCTCAATTTCAATATACCTTCTCAATTCCACAATCAAGAAATTTATGCTATATAGTTTCAATAACAATTCAAACACATATGGTAACAATGTAGTTGTAACAATTACATACAACTTACCTCAGATTACAAAACGTACACGACTAGTCAGTTTAGTCGATTTGCTTGGCTTTCCCCCGGTCTAGGTTTGGATTTGGCAATTCTTGATCTATATTAGCAAAATACACTCATTTAGTCACTAAATACAATTATGCAATCGAAAATTCACATCTTCAGTAAAATGACCATTTTGTCCCTAGACTTTGACAAAATGACCATTTTACCCCTATAGTCTCGATTTTTATCAAATTTCTTCTCATCTTAAGCCTAGCTAAACTCTTTTTACTCTTATAGCAACTCCAAATTCTCATTATTTCACACATTTATCATCTATTTTACAAACTTTGCAAAATGGTCCTATAAGGGTTTTCTATGAAAACTCATTCACAAAAGTTGTTCATTCAACAACCAAGACTCATATTCTTCCATAAAAAATCAGCAACCATTATAAATTCATTCATGGCCAAATTTGAAACTCTTAGTAATTTCGTAAAATAGACCCCTCATTTGAAAGCTCGTGCTTCAAGGGTCTCAAAAATGCAAAAATCATCAACAAAGGACAGGGAAATCACTTACTTGTGAGTGCTTCAAGTTGCTGAAAATTTTGAAGTTCAAAACCCCTAAAAATGGCTGAAAATCGGTGGAGAAAGATGATAGAAAAGGGATGATATGATCTTTCTTTATTTATTTCTATTTTAGTCAAAAATAAGCCACCTAACTCTCCAAATTTGAAAATTTTGTGCCCTCTTTGACTCTATGGCCAGCTATGCTTTCTTTTAAGGGTCTATTTGCCCTTGAAAGTCCCCCAATTTTGATTCTCTAATAAAATAACACCTTTAGCTATCAAAATAAGGCTTTTGCACTTTATGTGATTTAGTCTTTTTTCGCAATTGGGCTCACAAACATCAAAATTAACCCACCAAATTTCTTATGCACTCATATAATCATGCTATAACATCAAAATAATAATAAAATAATTTATTCGACTCTAGATTTGTGGTCCCAAGACCACTATTCTGACTAGACCCTAAATCG
Source organism: Gossypium anomalum (assembly GCA_025698475.1). Classification (NCBI taxonomy): domain Eukaryota; kingdom Viridiplantae; phylum Streptophyta; class Magnoliopsida; order Malvales; family Malvaceae; genus Gossypium; species Gossypium anomalum. The sequence continues at coordinate 38,917,040 of CM046965.1, forward strand.
GGTTGTTACATTAGGGGCTGAATGAGGCCTAAAGGAGAGATAATATGCTTTGCGAGCGTGTAGGAGATCATTAGAAGGCATGCTAACTAATTATTGATCGTTGTGTTTTAACACAGAGAGTTGGATGTCACAACATAAGTAGTAGAATAGAAGAATTTCAAGACTGCCTTCGGTGTCGCAATACAGCCTGAGGATGTCGCGACACAATCCTGAAAGCACCCTAAAGATGGAGCATACTACCTTCGATGTCGAGACACAGGACCTAGTGTGTCGCGACATCACCTCTGTATAGGAAATAATTACGAGTCAAGTATGTTTTGGTCTTCACAATTAAACATTAAGCACAAGGACGGTAGCTGACCTAGGGTTAAAGACGATGGCCACTTTAAAATCCATATATAGGCTCAATTAACACATGTTAGACACAACTTTCATATTTTATAATTTTCTTCTTATATTTCGTCTTTAGTTTTTCTCTTTTCTTAGAATTTAGGTTTATTTAGTTTTTTTTCTTTTTTTTGTGGAAGAAGTCATATTTGTAAAACATAGTCAAACTCTGTGAGGATTCAACATTCAATTCTAATGCAAATTAGGCCTATTTTAAACCTTATATTCTTGAATTATTTTTTATCCTATTTTATACATCTGTTATATATTGTTTATGAGATCCATGAGGAACTAATCCTCCTGTGGGGATTAGCGAGCAGAAGTATGATTAATTAATTGTATTGTAGGGTTCTCTTAACGGATCTGCTTTCAGGAAAGAAAAAACCTAAACCCTAGGCCTGAAAACCATAGAAAGTCATTAAGGTAAGAATTAACTCAAATTTGGTATGTTCTATCTGTGAACACCTTAACCTTGAATCGGTCTAGACTATGAGGCTGAAATATAAGTAGTTCTTGTTGACTCATTATTCTGGTGGAAGATCAGAAGGTCCTATTAGGATATTGACTAGTTGATTGAACAAGAAAACCTTAAGCAATAGTTGATTATGATTACCAAAGACAGCTAATCACCCATGTTTATATTTGATATATTATATTATTTGATTTCTCGTGATTTAGTTATTTCTTTTATTATTATAACTAAAGATCATAAAAACCTTTTTTCTTATTTCACCGTAATATAATTCATTTAAAGTACTAATTAGATTCAATTATGCTTAGGTTTAAATTAATTTAGTACTCGCCTCCCCTGGGTACGAACCTCAAAATACTCACCTACTCCATTGTAACTATATTACAATAGTGCAAATGTAAGAATGAGTAGACCCAGTGTCAATCAATTCATACACAGTAACATTAAAAAGATAGAATGTACCAGTAATCATATCTGGAGCTGTAGCTTCCTCCCATGCTCGAATGGCGTAGGTACGTGCAAGTGCTTTAACCTCTGACCGAGCAGCAGTATCTTTCATTCCTGAATGAGCAGTCTCGGTAGCACTATTTTCACTGAACGCCTACTTCTCTAGGAAGTAGCCAATTGCTTTTCTTTCTACTCTTCCTTCTCTTTTTGCAATTGAGGACAGTTTCGAATAAAATGATCAGTTGCTCCACTTGTAACAAGCCCCCACTTTACTTCTACACTCACCAGGATGGTATTTTCCACAATATCTACATTTGGACTTAGTAGTATTTTGCACACTACCCAGAATAACAGCGGGTCTAGTAGATACCCTGAAATCTTGTTGAATCGTCTTGCTTTTCTTCGAACGTTTAGGCATTGAGATGGCTCTACTGAAATCATCTTTAGACTTTTTCGCTAGTAAAGCTAAAAATGATTAAGACGAACCTCTTTTATAAGATTCTCAATTCTGCCTATCTCGTTGCATTTTTCTGTTATACACCTTTTCCATCTTTTGTGCACGATCTGAAAAAATAAGAAATTCTTGTATTTTAGTACTTCCAATCATCATTCGGATTTCATCATTCAACCCTTTTTCAAATCGAATACACATTTCTTTTTCGATTGGCACAATTTCCTGAGCATATTTAGTAAGGTATACAAATTCCCTCTCATGCTCAGCTACTATTCTGTTTCCTTGGCGTAACTCAAGAAATTCCCTCTTTTTCTTGTCCAGATACCTTTTGCCGACATATTTCTTCTTAAATTAAGTCTGAAAGAATTCCCAGGAAATTTTCTCCTTCGGCACTACAACCACTATTTTCGACCACCAATTATATGCTTCCTCTTTCAGTAATGAAACAACACATCTCAAATAATCATCAAAAGAGCAAGCCATTTCTTCAAAAAAATTTATTGTGTTCTAAAGCCAATACTCAGCTTTAACTGGATCATCTTCTGACCTACCCTGAAATTCTTCAACCCCACACTTTCTGAGTTTCTCAATCAAAGTACGTTTACTAGATTCAGTTACTGGAGGAGGTGGAGGTGCAACTGGAGGCACTATAGGCGGTACAGTAGGTGTAACACCTCAAACCTGGCCTAGACGCTATGGTCGAATCTGCGATGTCACATTGAAGTGTGTTTTGAAAAGCATCGTTCTGTTCGAAAAGTACGATTTATATTTAAACCCTCGTAGTGATCTTTTACAAAACCTTTAAGTATCTTGTTCGTTGGTAAAAATTCAAGTAGGTTTGGAAAATGTTTAGTTATTTTGGGTTGTTATTACATTTTAAGGACATCGTTTGTCGCGGAAGCTTTTGAAATATATTGTAATGGCATGGTGTTTCTTAAGGAATTGCTATGGAAGAAGGTATTGAGGTTTCGTCAGAAGGGCAGGTTAAGCCCTAGATCCATTGGGCCTAACCGCATACCGAAACGTGTGGGATCAATTGCCTATCAACTTGAGTTACCCCCAGAGTTGGACCGGATTCATGATGTGTTCCACGTTTCTATGCTAAGGCGATATCATTCTGATCCTGCGCATATCGTCTCGACTGAGGAGATAGAAGTTAGGCTAGATCTAACCTTTGAGGAAGAGTCGGTTCAGATTTTAGACCGTGATGGAAGGTTTTGAGGAGGAAGTCTGCTCCACTAGTTAAGGTGCTATGGCGTAATCACAGTTCTGAGGAAGCCACATGGGAACCTGAAGAGGCGATGCGGCAACAATACCCTCATCTGTTTTGATCAGGTAAATTTTAAGGCCGAAATTTTCTTTTAAGGGGCTAGAGTTGTAACGTCCCAATCTTTAATGATTAAATTTGTGTGTTATGTTGCATATTGGCTTGATTGCTTTAACAGTTAAGGGTTCTGAGAAGTCTAAGAAGTTATGGGTTCAATCTTTGGCTTTAGGAAAATCTTTTATTTTTACTGAATAAAACCTATGCTGCTAGATGATAGGTTCTTAAATAATTGCGGGGAAATCAAGTCATAAAAAGGCTATTGGTCCAGGGGGTAGTGGCGTATTACTACTGCTAGTAGATCTTGAGTTCAAGCCCTGTTGCGCACAAGGGGTGCTTATTTTGTTGCTGTGCCGTGTGGGAAGTTTAGTTGTAGTAGAACTCTGAAGCTAGTGGGCAGTTGGAGTGTTTGAGAGAGAGTGGAGTGTGTGGCTGAATGGTAGGAAGAGTTTAAAAGGGGTTTGAATTGGTCGATTGAGGGATTAGAGGAGAGATTTGGGGAGAGATTTAAGGATTGGGGAGAGATTTAAGGAGTGGATCAAAAAGTAGGGGAGAGGTAGCAGTTTGACGAAAGTGGGACTCCCTTTATGCCAAATCGATCTTAGGCATTTGGTGTCAAATTTGCATAGTTTTTGCTCTCTTTTACGGTAACTTCTCCCATTTTTCTTCTTTTTGCTCATGAGTTTAGTTACTTGTTTGCCAGTCGAATTCTTCTGGTGACCATTCGGGTATTCTGGTGTTTCATTTTGGGGCTTTTTTTTACCTAACACTCTGTTACCCCTCCACAACCTATTGTTAAATACCATTATTTCTCTTCTTCTCCTCAAATCGGTTTGCTCAAGCCGAACCTCTTCTCTTCTTTTCTACTTCCTCTCATTCGAGTCTTCTGCATCAACTGATTCCCACTCCTTTCTACACTATAACCTTGACCGATTGTTCTTGCTCTTTTCCTTCTCTTCATCTTTGTATTGTGGCCAAATACCCTGTTCTCTGCTTCTAAACTTTCGGTTCTGGACTAGTGATGTTCGACTAATCAGGTGTGAGGGTATTTTTTTATGTAATAAGGCCTCTTTAAATTTTTACTTAAATTTGGGGTTACTCACTTTGACTTATATCTTCTAGTAGTAGGACGCGAATTTTCAAAAAGATAAATGTTTTCAAAACACCACGCCATTACAATATATTTCAAAAGCTTCCATGACAAACGATGTCCTTAAAGTGTAATAACAACCCAAAATAACAAAACATTTGCCAAACCTACTTGAATTTTTACCAACAAACAAGATACTTAACGGTTTTGTAAAAGATCACTACGAGGGTTTAAATATAAATTGTACTTTTCAAACATTTTCAAAACACACTTCAATGTGACATGCAGATTAGACCACTGCGTTTAGGCCGAGTTTGGGGTGTTACATTTAGTGGTATCAGAGCCAAGTTGTAAAACTCGGCTGTGGATTTGGTTTTTTTTTAAAAAACATAAATTTCCAAAAGAACTGTTTCAAATGGTTGAAAAGTATTTTTAAAGTGTTATCTCTAAATGTGTAGTCTACCAAGTCTCCGATATCAATTCTGTAAGTCCTCTAAAACTACTTTTTTTTAAATACTGAAACTACTGTAGGAAATAGACTGTACTGAAATGCTCTGTTTAGGGTAAACTAAAATTGTAGTGAAACTGCGATCTGCGAAAATAAAACCCTGGATTACTGATAATATTTTCCATAAAATATCCTGTAATAAACACTAGAATTGTAAAACTGATACATAAAACTGTTAATACAGATAAAGCATAATACAATAATGAGCACCACAGGTTCTCGTGGAAGGGATACAAGAGGCTGCGGCAGAGGCCGTGGAGGTGCTCAAGTTGGATCGTCGGCATCGGGCCATATGCCTAACAATGAAGCTAGGGAGGCACCGGCTTCACTTGTAATAGAAACTGGGTCACACGATCGTGCCGCTGGGGACGACGCACTGTCCCAAGCTATGTTGCAAATTTTGGAAAGGGTCGTTAGGCCTAATACTAGTACTATGGGCCGTAGGTCGGTAACAGAATGACTCAGGTCCAATGGGGTTGAGATCTTTAGGCATTTGGTGTCGAATTTGCGTAGTTTTTGCTCTCTTTTACGGTAGCTTCTCCCATTTTTCTTCTTTTTACTCATGAGTTTAGTTACTTGTTTGCTAGTCGAATTCTTCTGGTGACCATTCGGGAATTCTGGTGTTTCGTTTTGGGGCTTTTTTTTTACCAAACACTCAGTTACCCCTCCATAACCTATTGTTGAATACCATTGTTTCTCTTCTTCTCCTCAAATCGGTTTGCTCAAGCCGAACCTCTTCTCTTCTTTTCTACTTCCTCTTATTCGAGTCTTCCGCATCAACTGATTCCCACTCCTTTCCACACTATAACCTTGACCGATTGTTCTTGCTCTTTTCCTTCTCTTCATCTTTGTATTGTGGCCAAATACCCTGTTCTCTCCTTCTAAACTTTCGGTTCTGGACTAATGATGTTCGACTAATCAGGTGTGAGGGTATTTTTTTATGTAATAAGGCCTCTTTAAATTTTTACTTAATTTTGGAGTTACTCACTTTGACTTATATCTGCTAGTAGTAGGACGCGAACTTTCAAAAAGATAAATGTTTTCAACACACCACGCCATTACATTATATTTCAGAAGCTTCCATGACAAACGATGTCCTTAAAGTGTAATAACAACCTAAAATAACAAAACATTTGCCAAACCTACTTGAATTTTTACCAACAAACAAGATACTTAACGGTTTTGTAAAATATCACTATGAGGGTTTAAATATAAATTGTACTTTTCAAACAGAACGATGCTTTTCAAAACACACTTTAATGTGACATCGCAGATAAGGCCACTACGTTTAGGCCGAGTTTGGGGTGTTACATTTAGTAGTATTAGAGTCAAGTTGTAAAACTCGGCTGTGGATTTGGTTTTTTTTTAAAAAACATAAATTTCCAAAAGAACTATTTCAAATGGTTGAAAAGTATTTTTAAAGTGTTATCTCTAAATGTGTAGTCTACCAAGTCTCCGATATCGATTCTGTAAGTCCTCTAAAACTACTTTTTTTTTTAATACTAAAACTACTGTAGGAAATAGACTGTACTGAAATGCTCTGTTTAGGGTAAACTAAAATTGTAGTGAAACTGCGATCTGCGAAAATAAAACCCTGGATTACTGATAATATTTTTCATAAAATATCCTGTAATAAACACTAGAACTGTAAAACTGATGCATAAAACTGTTAATACAGATAAAGCGTAATATAATAATGAGCACCAGAGGTTCTCATTGAAGGGATACAAGAGGCTGCGGCAGAGGCCGTAGAGGTGCTCAAGTTGGATCGTCGGCATCGAGCCATATGCCTAACAATGAAGCTAGGGAGGCACCGGCTTCACTTGTAACAGAAACTGGGTCACACGATCGTGCCACTGGGGACGACGCACTGTCCCAAGCTATGTTGCAAATTTTGGAAAGGGTCATTGGGCCTAATACTGGTACTGTGGGCCATAGGTCGGTAACATAATGACTCAGGTCCAATGGGGTTGAGATCTTTAGGGGTATCACTGGAGCTGCCCCTAATACGGTTAAATATTGCATTCAGGCCACAAAGAGGATCATGGATAACCTTGACTGCACCCCAGAGTAGAAACTAAAAGGTGCAGTGTTATTTTTACGAGATGAAGCCTATCAATGGTGGCTTACAGTGAAAGAGGGTACCCAGCCCGACCGGTTGACTTGAGAATTTTTCAAGAATGCATTCCAATGGAAATATGTGGGCGCTAGCTATGTGGATACTTAGAGGAGGGAGTTTCTGAATCTGACTCAGGGGGATAAATATGTGGCTGAATACGAGGTGAAATTTTTGTGACTTAGCCGCTATGCTCTTGGGATGATGGCAACTGAATATGAACGTTGTGTTCGTTTCGAGGACGGCCTCAGAGATAATCTACGAGTTCTGATAGCTCTACAGAAGGAGCGAGATTTTGCTGTGTTAGTGGAAAAGGCGAAGATCGCCGAGGATGTGAAGCGCGCTGAGCCCCAGAATTGTGAGAAGGACAGGGGAAGGAGCAAGAGGGTTTGAGAGCCTTCAAGTTCAGCTGTGGGGCCTAAAAAAAAGGCCAAATTTGATGGGCCAGCCAGAGTTGGGGCCCCTATTGCTGCTACTAGACCGCATCCTTCTGTTGATTGTAGGAGACGCTATCAGGGTAAGTGCTGGAAACATATAGGGGCATGTTTAAGGTACGAATCTATAGAGCACCGTATCAGAGATTGTCCACGAAGGCCCGATCAGAAGCAAGCTACTGGTATGGGTACTGTTCATCCGTCGAAAGGTGTTCAGCAGCCACCGAGAGGCCGTGGTCAGGCTAGAGGTGGAAATGGTATGGGCCATAGTCGTGGAGCACCGGGCAGAGGTGCTGGTCATACTGAGGCGAGGCAGCCGGCACTCGTTTATGCTGCACGTCATCTAGAGGACAGAGATGCCCCATATGTTATTACGAGTATGTTCTTTATCCATACTGTACCTTATACAACATTGATTGATGTTAGATCTATGCACTCTTATACAGCATGCACTATATCTAAGACTTTGGATGTGATGGTTGAAAACACTACACGTGAGGTTACTGTGTTAAGTCCATTAGGGCAGTCAGTGAGAGTGAATAAACTGTTTAAGGATATACCCTTGGAGGTTCAAAGAGTGATCTTTTTGGCAGATTTAATTGAACTCCCTTTTGGAGAATTTGACTTAATACTGGGCATAGATTGGCTGGTTAAGCATCAGGTTAATTTGGATTGTGCAGCAAAACGGGTGATACTGAAAACTGTGGATGGTGACGAGGTAGTTGTAATTGGGGATTGTTGAAATTATTTGTCAGATATGATTTCTGCACTCAGAGCTGAGAAGTTGGTTTGTAAGGGGTGTGAGGCGTATTTAGCCTCCATTGGAGTTTCTGATTCTAAGGTTCTTTCTGTTAAAGATATCAGAACGGTTAAAGATTTTCCTGATGCTTTTCCCGATGAACTCCCTCGGTTACCTCCTAACATGAAATTGAGTTTGGGATAGAACTCTTGCCTGGTACAGTTCCGGTGTCTATCACCCCATATAGAATGGCACCGAAAGAGCTTGTAGAGCTTAAAGCTCAGATTCAAGAGTTACTGGACCGAGGGTTCATCCGCCCTAGTGTGTCTCCATAGGGGGCACCGGTTTTGTTTGTGAAAAAGAAGGATGGAACCATGCGTATGTGCATCAATTACCGGTAACAGAACAAATTGACAATTAAGAATAAGTACCCTCTACAGAGGACAGATGATCTATTCGACCAGTTTCGAGGAGCTTTGGTCTTCTCCAAGATTGATCTCTGATCGAGGTACCATCAACTAAGGGTCAAGGAGACGGATGTTTACAAGACAACTTTTAGGACTCGTTATGGTCATTATGAATTCCTAGTGATGCCATTTGGACTGACGAATGCACCAGTGACTTTCATGGATCTGATGAACCGAGTGTTCCAGCCCTATCTAGATCGGTTCATAATGGTGTTTTTAGATGATATTTTGGTGTATTCGAGAACTGAAGATAAACATGATGCACATCTCTGAATTGTTCTGCAAATTTTGAAGGAGAAACAATTGTATACTAAGTTCAGCAAGTGTGAATTTTGGTTACGAAAGGTACATTTTTGGGACATGTGGTATCTACTAAGGGGATTAGGGTCGATCATCGAAAAATTGAAGTTGTTTTGGATTGGAAGCAGCCTAAGTCAGTATCTGAGATTCGAAGTTTACTAGGTCTGGCAGGGTATTATAGACAGTTTGTTAAGGGGTTTTCGTTGATTGCTGCACCTCTGACTAAGTTGTTGCGTAAAGGGTATCGTTTAACTAGACTGATAAGTAGCAAGAAAGTTTTGAGAAGATTAAGAAAGTTCTGACTGAGGCCCCTGTCTTAATACAGCCAAAATCTGGGAAGGACTTCACTGTCTACTGTGATTCGTCAAAAGTTAGCTTAGGATGTGTGTTAATACAATGGGGTAAGGTTGTGGCTTATGCGTCCCATCAGCTTAAGACGCATGAGGCGAACTATCTGACACATGACTTGGAGTTGGCCACGGTAGTGTTCGCACTAAAAATTTAGAGGCATTACCTGTACGGTGAGAAGTGTATCATTTACACGAATCACAAGAGCTTCAAGTATATCCTTACTCAGAAGGAGCTAAACCTTAGGCAGCGTAGATGGATAGAGCTGCTTAAGGGTTATGACTGTTCAATTGAATATCATCCTGGTAAGGCTAATGTGGTAGCCGATACACTGAGCTGTAAGGCTGTGATTGATCTGAGAGCGATGTTTGCTCGTCTCAACTTGTTCAATGATGGTAGTCTATTGGCCAAACATCAAGTTAAATCAAGATGGATTGAATACATCAAGGGTAAGCAGTTGGAAGATAAGTCACTAGGTCTTCGGTTCCAACAGTTAGAGAGTGGGGAAACTTCAGATTTTGGACTGAATAGCGAAGGGGTACTCTATTTCCATGAGAGAGTCTACGTACCGAAATATACTGATCTGAGGCAGTCTATACTGCAAGAGGCGCATAGTAGTCCTTACGCTATGCATCCTGGCGAGAATAAGATGTACCAAGACCTCCTTGAGTTATATTGGTGGCCGGGTCTTAAGCGTGAAGTTACCGACTTTGTGAGTAAATGCCTTACTTGCCAGTAGGTTAAGGCTAAACATTAGTTACCTTTAGGGTTGCTTCAGCCAGCTAAGATTCCGTTGTGGAAGTGGGAGAGAGTGACTATGGACTTCGTTGGTGGGCTGCCCTTAACGCCTACTAGGAAAGATTCAGTATGGGTCATCATAGATCGATTGACCAAATCTGCCCATTTCATACCTATTTGTACTGATTACTCGTTACAGAAGTTGGCTGAACTATATATGTCTGAGATAGTGAGACTGCATGGGGTGACGATTTCCATAATATCTGATAGAGATCCTCACTTTACGTCTCAGTTCTGGAAGAAGTTACACGAGGCACTGGATACAAGGTTGGACTTTAATACTGCGTTTCATCCTCAGGCAGACGGTCAGTCAGAGAGGGTGATTCAAATATTGGAGGACATGTTAAGGAGTTGTGTGATTGATTTCTGGAGCAGTTGGGAGGATTACTTACCATTAGCAGAGTTTGCGTACAACAATAGCTACCAGTCTAGCATACGTATGGCACCTTACAAGGCATTATATGGTCGTAGGTGTCGTACTCCTACGTGTTGGACTGAGTTGGGTGAGCGGCGTGTTCTGGGTCCTGAATTGATTTCTGATACTGAGGATAAAGTTAGACTGATTCGGGACTGACTAAGGGCAGCGTTAGATAAACAGAAGTCGTTTACAGATCTGAAGCGTAGGGAGATTGAGTATTCTGTGGGGGACATGGTGGTTCTTAAGGTCTCGCCATGGAAGAAGGTATTGAGGTTTGTTCGGAAGGGCAAGTTAAGCCCTAGATTCATTGGGCCTTATCTCATACTGAAACGTGTGGGACTGGTTGCCTATCAACTTGAGTTACCCCAGAGTTGGACTGGATTCATGATGAGTTTCACATCTCTATACTGAAGCGATATCATTCGGATCCTGCACACATCGTCTCGACTGAGGGGATAGAAGTTAGGCCAGATCTAACCTTTGAGGAAGAGTCAGTTTAGATTTTAAACCGTGATATGAAAGTTCTGAGGAAGAAGTCTGTTCCACTGGTTAAGGTGCTATGGCGTAATCACAGTTCTGAGGAATCCACGTGGGAACCCGAGGAGGCGATGCGGCAATAATACCCTCATCTGTTTTGATCAGGTAAATTTCAAGGCCAAAATTTTCTTTTAGGGGAGTAGAGTTGTAACGCCCCAAATCTTTAGTGATTAAATTTGTGTGTTATGTTGCATATTGGCTTGCTTGCTTTAATGGTTAAGGGTCTTGAGAAGTCTAAGAAGTCATGGTTCAAACCTTGGCTTTAGTAAAATTTTTGGTTTTTACTGAATAAAACCTTTGCTACTAGATGATGGATTCTTAAATAATTGCTAGGAAATCAAGTCATGAAATGGCTGTTGGTCCAGGGGGTAATGGCGTGTTACTGCTACTAGTAGGTCTTGAGTTTGAGCCCTGTTGCGCACAAGGGGTGTTTATTTTGTTGCTGTGCCATGTGGGAAGTTGAGTAGTAGTAGAACTCTGAGCTAGTGGGCGGTTGGAATGTTTAAGGGAGAGTGGAGTGTGTGGCCAAATGTTAGGAGGAGTTTGAAAAGGGTTTGAATTTAAGGGATTAGAGGAGAGATTTGAGGAGTGGATCAAGGAGTAGGGGAGAGATAGCAGTTTGCCGAAAGTGGGACTCCCTTTATGCCAAATCGGTCTTAGGCATTTGGTGCAGAATTTGCCTAGTTTTTGCTCTCTTTTGCAGCAGCTTCTCCCCTTTTTCTTCTTTTCGCTCATGAGTTTAGTTACTTATTTGCCAGCCGAATTCTTCTGGTGACCATTCGGGTATTCTGGTGTTTCCTTTTGGGGATTTCTTTTTTACCAAACACTCTGTTCCCCCTTTCACAACCTATTGTCAAATACCATTGTTTCTCTTCTTCTCCTCAAATTGGTTTGCTTAAGCCGAACCTTTTCTCTTCTTTTTTACTTCCTCTCATTCGAGTCTTCTGCATTAACTGATTCCCACTCCTTTCCACACTGTTACCTTGACCAATTGTTCTTTCTCTTTTCCTTCTCTTCATCTTTGTATTGTGGCCGAATACCCTGTACTCTCCTTCTAAACTTTCGGTTCTGGACTAGTGATGTTCGACTAATCAGGTGTGAGGGTATTTGCTATGTAATAAGGCCTCTTTAAATTTTTACTTAAATTTAGGGTTACTCACTTTGACTTATATCTTCTAGTAGTAGGACGCTAATTTTTAAAAAGATAAATGTTTTCAAAACGCCACGCCATTATAATATATTCCAAAAGCTTCCATGACAAATGATGTCCTTAAAGTGTAATAACAACACAAAATAACAAAACATTTGCCAAACCTGCTTGAATTTTTACCAACGAACAAGATACTTAGAGGTTTTGTAAAAGATCATTACGAGTGTTTAAATATAAATCGTACTTTTCGAACAGAACGATGCTTTTCAAAACACACTTCAATGTGACATCGCAGATTTGGCCATAGCGTTTAGGCCGGGTTTGGGGTATTATAGTAGGAGGAGGAGGTTACTGAGCCGAATTTCTTCCCTGCATGAACTCACTAAACCACTGGTTCATATATCCAAAGAACATGTTTTTAAGATCTTGTTCTTGAGCCGGAGGAATTGGGATATTACTACTTGTCCCATGTTCAGAAGTTTGTTCTCTACTATTAACTTGATCATTGTTAGCACTTTCAGATTCATCTGACATCTTTACAATCTATAAAAAAACTGAGATCGGATCATACACATTACACTATCACAGATTTATATGGCATGTATTTCTAGACATTTTACACACTAGGTTCATTCCATGAATCGCTAAACTGAAGCTCTGATACAACTAAATGTAACACCCTTAACCTTAATCTGTCGTCAAAACAGGGTTATGGAGCATTACTAAACTTTTCAGATCAAATACAAACATTTCATATCCTTAAACATACATATCAGAAACCAATCATAAATCACTCATATTGTCCCTTACATGAGCCCTTGAGGCCCAAATTATGCATTAGAAATAAATCGAGACTAAACAGGGAACTCGAAGAATTTTTTGCAAAGCTTAAAATTTTACCTTAGGTGCAAGGGACACACGCCCATGTGGCTAGGCCATATAGCTCACACGGTCAAGAGACACGCCCGTGTCTCAAGCCGTGTGGGCATTCAAAATAGAGGCACACGGCCATGTCCCAACCCATGTCCGTGCTCGTGTAACTCCCTAACTTGGGTCACATGGCCAAGTCACACGCCTGTGTGCTAGGCCGCGTGAGTTTACTGACTTGTAAAATTAAGGTGTAGGGGTCAAGCAACACGCCCGTGTGCTAGGCCGTGTGACAATATCAAGGCATTCTGTTTCTCAATTTTAAAGATGCAGGGGACACACAGCCAGACCACACGCCCATGTGCTAGGTCGTGGCACACACGGCTGAGAAACACGCCCGTGTCTCTGCCCGTGTGGACTAAAATAGTTCATTTCAAGGCCACTTTTCTCACCCAATTTAAGTTAAACACTTCAAATTGCACTCTCATTGGCCATAACAAAGCCTCCAATACAACCAACCCTAGCTCAAAACATGTCACATTGTCCCATATATCATGGCATTTAAAATTTACCATATTGATCAAAACACATATTCACATATTTATGCTAATTATATTATACTATTTCAATCACCAACATGCCTATAAACTATCATTCATTTAACCATACCAAATCCATATCAAGTATGATAAACTACCTACATATGTATATAAGTCGATTGTAAGAAAATAAACAAAATGTAATTCATATTATATACACAACCAACTTTGATCAAACCATTCCAACCCTATACATGCCTTATAAAGCAAAAACTACCAAAATAAGTTGGATAGTGTGGCTAGATGTATTGATCCAATCTCTCGACCTCACGATAATCAACAAGGACATTAAACAACACAAGTAAGCTTAATGAAGCTTAGTAAGTTCGATAGGTTAAATATAAATCTTACTGGACCTAATATAACAAAGCAATAAGCAAATTATTCATGCAATCTCCCTGTCAAACACAAATTTAATCGATAAACACACTTATTTCAAATCAATACCAATAATAACAATAAGCCTTTCAATTTCAATTACACAAGTCACTTACCAAATCTTACCAAATCAGAGAACGGCTTACGGATAAGAGTACATTGTTATCATAAGCTCGAGGGCTGAACAAAAGCTCATGAGAGCTAAAAAAAAACCCATAACGATTGAACGGAAGCTCATAAGAGCTAAACGAAAACCCATAAGGGTTAAACAGAAGTTCAATAGAGCTGAACGGAAACTCATATGAGTTAAACAAAAGCTCGTGAGAGCTAAATGAAAAGTAAACACGAAAGTTTGCAACAAATGCTGAACCTCGATTTACTTGCGTAATTTGCTGTCACTTTCCTCCAATGCCATCAAATCATAGATTGCTTAATGTACTCATATCCCGCATTCCATTTAATCCGAACATTCAATTTAATTTTGTAACTTTAACAATATTTCATTTTCAACAGTAGAATAAATACATAATACCATTCACCAAATCAATATAAATATTTAAGTTTAATCTTACGAACTTACCTTGGTTAAATTGTAATATTTGCAGAAGTTCGGGGACTATTCTGTTAATTTTTCTTTTTCACGAGTATCTATGAGCTCTTGATATGTACCAAAATAGAAAACCAGGTTCTTAAGACCTCTTCAATGGTGTTTTTAGGCTGAAATTTAGATATGAAATGTCTAGAAATCATTTTAGCCATTTGTTTTATTTTTCTTAATTTCCCAAATGACCATTTTACCCCTATTTTAACTTATTTTGTTTTCTTTTCTCTGCTTATGCCGCCTCATTCCTTTTTTTTTAGGCTTAATTACTTCTTAAGTCCTCCTTTATTTATTTATCAAGTCATTTAATCACTTATTTCCTATAATTCATAGGTTTTGTACCTTTTTCAATTTAGTCCTTTTTAATTAATTAACTATCGAAACATTAAAATTTTCTAACAAAACTTTAATACTACCTTAATGACACTCCATAAATATTAATAAAAATATTTATGGCTTGGTTTATAGAATCGAGGTCTCGATACCCCATTTTCTAAACCACTTGACCTAATAAATCATGATAAAACACAAATCACTAATTCAAAGATCTTTTTAAAACCACATTTGACTTGTAAATACTAAATAATAAAATTTACGAGCTTACTCATCAAATTTGGTGGTCTCAAACCACTGTTTCTGACACCACTGGAAATCAGGTTGCTATATGCAATCACCTTATTATTCATTATGGTGGTAAAGTTTCTAATAATAAATAGACGCAACCAGTTTCTAATGATAAGTCTAGATACTCATTTCTAGAGATTGCTTTTTCAGGTCACTTTGAGGTATATAAATCATGTTAATAGTTTTAACATTTTAAAACTTTTGACATTTTAGCAGAACTTCTTATAAAGTTGCATTTTCACTTATTTGAACCCATTCTCCCTGAAATTATATGATGGGATTGTTTCATGCATGTTTTCTTTTGTTTTTTATACTTCTTTTTACTAGTTTTGCTAGTTCTAGACTTTTAGTGCTCATTTGATTTGAAGTTTATTGTGTTTAATTAATTTATTCTCAAATGTTTGTACAGCGTTATTTAGAGACTCCCAACTGTGACAAATTGTTTAAAAAAATGGTGGTGGATCACCGTGTTTTCTTTTTTCTGTAATAGCAGCTAAAAGGGAAGAGAGAAAGAGAGAAGAAGAAAAATAGAAACAAATTTTTTTGGGATGATTTGGGATTTCATGATTTGGGTTTTTTTAATTATTTATTTCTTTTTAATTTTATATTTAATTCTTTTTTTTTACTGTAACGGCCTAATTTTCAATGGTGTCAGAAATAGTGATTTGAGATCCCTAAATCTGACAAGTAAGATTGAACAAGGTAGTAATTTAATATTTATGAGTCAAGTAAGAATTTAGAAGAATTTTTGAATTAGTGAATTAAAAGAATTTATAAGGTCAAACGGGTCAAAAACGAGTTATCGAGGCTTCAAATTTGAAAATCGAGCTATAAATATTTTTATAAATATTTATGGAGTGTCATTTAGTTAGTATTAAAGTTTGGTTGAGAAATTTTAACATATGGGTAGTCAATTAAATAAAAAGGACTAAATTGTAATAAAAATAAAATTTGCCAGAAGGATTAAATAGCTCAAGTGTTAAAAGAAAGAGGATTTAAAGAGAAATTAAGCCTAAAAGTGAATAGGCTGGACGGAAAAGGCAAGAAATCAGCAGAAAAATAAGGGAAATAAGGGCAAAATTGGAAATTTTACAATTTTAACATATAAAAATAAGGACAAAATTGAAAAGTCTAGACATCTCTTCATATTTTCTCAGCCAAAATGCCATAGAAGGTCTGGAGAAAGCTGGTTTTTCATATTTTTACATCAAGTGAGTTTAATTCTTGCTTTTTCTTGATAATTTTTATGTTTTTATGACTTTTACAATTAGGTCCACTTATAGAATTCATTAGTTTTTGATTTTATGGGTGAAATTGGAAGTTACTCTGGATGGGTAAGGGAATTTTGTGATGAATTATTATGAAATTTAAGTTCTAATTTCATATTAAGGTGGTTTTGTTTAGTGATTTTGATAAAAAATGGTATTTAGGACCTAATTGTGAAAAAGTTGTGAATTGAAGGTTGGTGTTGAAATTCAGAATATTAAAGGTTTTGAAATAGTTTATAATGATAAAATAAAATGTTAATTGAGAAAAATTAGTTCAATTGATGGGTGAATTGAGCAGGGACTAAATTGTAAAAATTGAAAATTTTAGGGTAAAAGTGTAATTTTGAAAGTTGAACAGCATAAATTGTGAAGTGAAATAGAAATCAAATAAATGCTAATGAATGGAAATATTTATATTATAGATCAAGAATTCAAAGAAGAGCGAGGAAAAGAAAAAGTTGCTGAATAGTCCCTAAATTTCAATATCTTCTACATATTAGCCGGATAAGTTCATATGGTTGAATTTAGATGTTTATTTGTGAATGATTGGAGTATATAATGTGTTATTATCTATGAATTTGTTGTGGAATTGTGTAAATTTTGTTAATGAAAGAATAAATGTGGAAATGCAAATTAGGAAAAACGCAGGATTGAGTACGTTCGTATCGTGACATGTGATGAATTGATGGATAAGACCATGGTTGATCCATGGCAAGGTTGTGAAACGTAGGTATGGTATCATCCATACTGATTTGAGAAATGTAGGTATGGTATTAACCATACTGAGTTGTGAAACGTAGGTATGGTATTATCCATACTGAGTTAAGAAACGTAGGTATGGCATTTCCCATACCGAGTTGTAAAATGTAGGTATGGTATTTCAATAAGGAAAACCATACTGAGTTGTGAATCGTGGCATTGAACAACGACGCACTCAATTTAAATAAGCGCTTCCTAATTTGATAATAAGAAATACAAGAGAAGTGAACCAAATGAAAGAGATTGAGTAGTTGTTACTGTTGAGCTCAACTATGTGAATTATTATAACAGTGGTTGTGAATGGCAGGAAACTTTAGTAAATATTATGTTTGGTAAGCATTACTTTTAAACCTATGAACTTACTAAGCTTCAGTAAGCTTACTTGTGTGTGTTTGATATTTTTTTTATGTAGATTGAATTAAAGTGAAGTTGGTAGATCGGATCAACACAATAAGGCACACCATCCAGATCAATTCCGGTAGCTTTTGTTTTATGTTTAAAGATTTATATGGCATGTATAGAGTTTAAATGAATTGAAGTAAAGATGTTATAAACTAGTTAACAATATTTTGTACTAAAATAGTTTTTAGTTAGTAGCAGTAGTTTGACTTTGAAAATTCACCATAAATTATGAAAATCTAATTAGGGGTTGAATAAAATATAAAATTAAAGCTTATTGAGTCTAGTTTCTTATAAAAGAAATTATGTAAGCAATGGAATTGTAAATCTTGAGATACAATAACTTTTGCGAGATAAGGTCAGAGTGATTTCAAGCTCCCCTGTTCTGATTTGTAAAAATCATTAAAAATTGTACAAAAATAGTTAGGAGTCATACTATATATGTATGGATTCCTTATTGAGTCTATTTTTAAGAGAAACAAACTGCATAGTTATTTGAATTCTGTACAGGGGGAAATTTGGTTCGTAGTACACAGGGGTCAGAGTAGTTGAACTCTGAAACAGGGGAGACTTTAACTAATAAACTGTACTAATTGGCCCAACCAAAAATTCTAGAAAAAATTTAGTAGATATATGAGTCTAGATTCGAGGAAAATGTACGGATTTGGATTTTGAGTTTTGTAACTCGAGATATGATTTTTTTTAGCGACTGTGATGCAGTTGGACAGCTTATCTGGAAAAGGTGATATAAATTGTCTGAATTTGTTTAAGTGCTCAAATAAGTTTAGTAATGCCTCGTGCTACATTGACAGTTTTGTTATCAAATCACTTAAATTTATTCGTCATAAATATATTTAACATAATGAACATAATCTTGCATTTTATTATCAAATCACTTAAATTTATTCTTCATAAATATATTCTTACCACAAGTTCATCATATCCCATAGTATTCTCATGAGTTCAACGTACATACCTGTGCCCACTTGCACATAATAACTTACTTTCTCGTCTTTGACGTATTCATTAAGATTACCCATTGAACTTCTCTTTGGACTACTCGTTGATCTTCTCTTTGGACTACCCGTTGAACTTCTCTTCAGACTACCTGTTGAACACTTGGAATACTATCGGATACATCAGAATCTCACACCTAAGTGCCCCATATGTAGCCATCGCTACCTCATATCACATATCACATGTTGCTTGCTTTTGAGCTACTCACGGGTCTGCTCACTTAAGCTGTCGATTAGGATGTAGCTACACGGGCTGCTCACACAAGCTGTCAGGTATCCGGAACACATGCCGAACTACCCAGCCACAGATAGCACATACAAGACCAACACCCGAAACCCCATAACATGTGTCACATATATCATGAGTTCAGACCACATAACTCATGAGCTCAGATCGCATAGTCCCTAGTGACATGTCACTTATACCCTAAACTATTCCTAAGATTCAAACGGGATTCTTCGATACCACATTCCCGTCAAACTTGCTCGTAATGTCGATTCCAATATCCATAACACCAATTGCATACTCGTGGAATAATCAAAGCATAATTCATAATAAAATTTAAGCATTAAACACATGATACAACATCACATTAATTTTATATGTACTTGCCATACGTGCAATATTAAAGCATTTAAAATATGGTACATATTGCATAATTTGCATATGAACTTACCGAGGTACAATATGATAGAAACGAATCTAATCCTCATAAACCTTGTTTTTCCCTCGATCAAGACCCGAATCACGTTTTTCTTGATCTATAATGCCAAATTTAGCTTCTTCAATACACACATTGTTTGAATTGACCCATAATTCATACTTTGGTAAAATTATCTTTTTACCCCTAACTTTTCATTTATTTATACTTTAGTCCCTAAGCTCGTAAAATGAAATGCATGCATTTTCTTGGTTGCCCAAGCCTATCCGATTCATATTCTAACTCATATCAGCCCACATTTCTCATTAAATCACATTTCTACTACCTATTTCTACATCTTTTACAAATAAGTCCTTTTTAGGTATTTTCACTAAAAATCACTTAGTAAAAGATATTACACTCACATCAAACTTGCATATTCTTTCATTAAACATCAAAATCCAAGCATGTAACACATGGGTCAAATTCCAAACATGAACCCTAGCTCAAATAAATGGTAGAAATGTCTAGATCGGTTGTTAATAACTTCAAAAATACAAAGAACATTAAAAATGGGGCTAGGATGCAGTTACTATTGAGTTTGAAAAGTTGGAAAACCCTAGCTATGGAACCTTTACAAAATTCGGCTAGCACTTGGAGAAGATGAGCAATTTTTTACTTATTTTCCCTTTTTATTCTTTTATTAACCAAATGACCAAAATGCCCTTTTACTGAACTTTAAATTTTTGCCCATGCATGTCCATTTTTGTCCAAAATTATAGAAATTGATCAAATTACTATTTAAGACCTTATAATTTATAATCCATAGCGGTTTCATGCTAAAAGCTTGTAGAAATCATATTTTGCAACTTATTCAATTTAGTCCCTAACTTCAAATTGGATACTTTAGGCATAAATTTTCTTTATGAAAATTTCACACAAACTTGCAATCATATCATGGACCATCAAATAAACATAAAATAATTATTTCTATTTTGAATTTGTGGTCTCAAAACTACTGTTCTGACTAGACCCTAATTTGGGATGTTACAACTCTCCCCCTTTTAGGGATTTTCGTCCCCGAAAATCTACCAATAAAAAGGTTTGGGTATTGTTTTCTCATGGCCTCCTCGGGCTCCCATGTAACCTTTTCAACCCCATGTCTCTGCCATAACACTTTCACGAAGGCAATGTTTTTGTTTCTCAATTGTTTGACTTCTAGTGCCAGAATCTTAACCAGTTTCTTACCATAAGTCATATCCGGTCGAATCTCAACCTCTGTCGATGAAATCACATGTGAAGAATCAGATCGGTAATGGCGCAACATAGACACATGGAACACATCATGAATCTTTTCTAATTCGGATGGTAACGCTAACCGATAGGCAACTGGCCCTACTCTCTCGGTGATCTCATACGGTCCAATAAAACGCGGACTCAACTTGCCCTTTCTACCAAATCTCAAAACCTTTTTCCATGGAGACATTTTCAAAAATACCTTATCACCGACTTGATACTCAATTTCTTTTCTTTTCAAATCTGCGTAAGATTTTTGTCTATCTGAAGTAGCTTTCAAACAATTTCGAATCACTTCTACCTTTTCTTCGGTTCCTTAACCAAATCGATTCCATGATTCTAATTTTCTCTAAGTTCAGTTAAATATAAGGGTGTTCTGCACCTACGTCCATATAATGCCTTATAAGGTATCATTTTCAAACTCGACTGAAAACTATTGTTACAGGCAAACTCCACCAATGGTAAGTACTTTTCCCAACTACCTTGGAATTCCAATACACAACATCGGAGCATGTCTTCCAAATTTTGAATTACTCGCTCAGACTGACCATCAGTCTGCGGATGGAAAGCAGTGCTAAGATTCAACTTTGTACCCAAAGCTTTTTGTAACTTTTTTTCTAAAATCTTGAAGTGAACCTCGGATCTCTATCCGATACAATCGATATAGGTACTCCATAAAGTCTAACAATTTTACTAATATACAATTCAACTAACTTATCAAGTGAGTAACCAGTACGCACTGGGATAAAATGAGTTGATTAAGTTAGTCTATCGATAACAACCCATATGGCATCTTTTTTTCTCAGAGTTAAAGGTAAACCTGTCACAAAATCCATAGTAATCCGGTCCCATTTCCACTCGGGAACCATAATGGGCTACAGTAAACCTGATGGTACTTGGTACTCAGCCTTTACTTGCTAACAAATTAAGCATTTTGATACAAACTCTGAGATGTCTCATTTCATACCATTCCACCAATACATTTTCTTCAAGTCATTATACATTTTTGTGCTGCCTGGGTGAACTGACAAACAACTATTGTGTGCCTCATATAAAATATTCTGAATCAACTCAATTTCCTTCGGAACAAAAATCCTACCATGAAATCTCAAACAACCATTAGAGTCACTCAGAAAATCTGGTTCAATACTGGACTCACACTGAGCTCTCTTAGCTTGTAACTCTTTATCAACTTTCTAAGCATCACAAATATGTTGAAGAAAAGTCGGTCTAGCTCTCAACTCGGCTAGAATCAAACCACCATCTAACAAAGTCAGTTGTGCATTCATAGCCCTCAAGGAAAACAACGACTTCCAACTCAAAGTGTCAACGACCACATTCGCCTTACCCAGATGGTAATCAATCACAAGCTCATAAACTTTTAACAGCTCTAACCTTCTTCGTTGTCTTAAGTTCAAGTCCTTTTCATTTATCAAGTACTTAAGACTTTTGTGATCGGTATAGACATGGCATTTCTCAGCAATTAAATAATGTCGCCAAATCTTCAAAGCAAACACTATGGCGGCCAACTCTAAGTCATGTGTTGGATAGTTCTTCTCGTGAGGCTTCAACTGCCTCGAAGCGTAAGCTACGACTTTACCCTCCTGTATAAGTACACATCCCAAACCATTTAAGGAAGCATCACTATAAATAACAAATTCTATACTCGACTCGGGTTGTATCAAAACCGATGTTTCGGTCAATAACATCTTCAATTTCTCGAAGCTTTGCTGACACTTTTTCGACCACTCAAACTTAACGTCCTTTTGAAGCAATCTTGTCATGGGAGTGGCAATCAAAGAAAATCCTTTCACAAACCGTCGATAGTAACCTACTAAGCCTAAAAAGCTTCTAACCTCGAGTACATTCCTTGGCGGTTTCCACTCGACGATAGTAGAAATCTTGCTAGGATCTACTCGGATACCATCACCTGAAACAATGTGCCCCAAGAATCCAACTTTTCGAAGCCAAAACTCACTTTTACTGAACTTAACATACAACTGTTTATCTCTTAAAATCTGCAAAACAGTTCTCAAGTGCTTGTCAAGCTTTGCCTCATCTCTCAAATAAATTAAAATATCATCAATAAATGCAACAAAAAACTTGTCCAAATATGGTCGAAATATTCGGTTCATTAAATCCATAAACACAGCAGGAGCATTCGTTAACCCAAATAGCATAACAAGAAATTCATAGTGGTCATACCTTGTTCTAAAAGCATTTTTAGGCACATCCGACTCTTTAACTCGCAACTGATAGTAGCTAGACCTCAGGTCTATTTTAGAAAACCATGACGCTCCTTTCAATTGATCAAATAAGTTATCAATCCTTGGCAAAGGAAACTTGTTCTTGATTGTTATCTTATTGAGCTGTCGGTAGTCTATACACAATCTCATGGAACTGTCTTTCTTTTTCACAAATAATACTAGAGCACCCCACGGTGAAAAGCTCGCCGGTCAATTCTTGCAACTGTGGCTTCAGTTCTTTCAACTTAGTCGGGGCCATCCTATACGGAGTAACCGAAATAGATGTCGTCCCTAGCATTACATCAATACCAAACTCCACTTTTCTAATTGGAGGTAAACCTGGCAATTCTTCCGGAAATACATCCAAATATTCACATACAATAGGCACTAATTCAATTCTCAATTCAGACTCTTTTGTATTTGACACATAAGTCAAATAAGCCTCACACCCTTTTCTCATATATTTCTAAGCAGACATCGAAGAAATCACGATTGGCAACCTATCTTACTCATCTGATTCAACTCAGAGAATTTCACCATTTTCACATTTCAATTCAATAAATTTTTGTCTACAATTTACTACAGCATCATGAAGTGTCAACCAATCCATACGCAATATAACATCAAATTCATCAAATAGAAACAACATCAAGTCAGCCATAAAACAATGGCTCTAATCATCAAGGGATATTTCTTGCATACCCTATCAACTAAAACATGCTTGCTTAACAGGTTTGACACATTAATCATAAATTTCGTAGACTCAACAGGCATATTCATGCTAGATACCAATTTCATGCACATATATGAATGAGTAGAACTAGGGTCAATCAAGGCAATATTAGCAGTATCATAAACAGAAAAAGTACCAGTGATCACATCGGGAGAAGATACGTCCTCACGCGCACGTATGGCATAGGCTCTAGCCAAAGCTCTAGCTTCGGATCTCACAGTTGTATCCCTCGTTACATTTTTGCTACTAGCCCCATTTTTGGCATTTCTCAGGGGTCTCCCTTTTGTAGCCGTACTACTCGATCTTGCACTCTGAATTTTTTCTTTCTCGATCATCTCAGGACAGTCTTTGATATAGTGGTCTTGAGAACCACATCAGTAATAAGATCCATCATTCATCCTACACATACCAAAATGACTTCAACCACATTGTTGGCACTCGGGTCTAGAAGGTCTAGCATTACCCACACTAGCCACAGTGGTAGCCTGAGATTTAAAACTTGAATTTTGCTTCTTACAATTTCTGTATGAATGCCCAGCCGAAACATGAGAACGAGAATACATATCTCTGGATTTCTTAGACTGAGATGGAAATAACTTGCTCATCGGCCTCTTTATTATATCTCTAGCCTTAGCCTTAGCTTTTCTCTTTTCCTTGGTCAGTTCCTCAGCTTTACAAGCCCGATCAACGAGCACAACAAATTTCTTCAGCTCAAGAATACCCACTAACACTCTAATATCCTCATTAAGTCCATCTTCAAACCTTCTACACATTTTAGCTTCAGAAGATACACACTTTCGAGCATATTTGCTGAGCCGAACAAACTCTCTTTCGTACTCAATAACTGACATGCGGCCTTGTTTCAAGTCAAGAAATTCCTTATGCTTTTGATCGATGAATCACTCACTGATGTATTTCTTTCAAAACTCCTCTTAAAAGAATTTCCATATGACCCTTTTCCTTTGGAACCACCGAAACTAGTGTCTTCCACTAATGATATGGCGCATCTCTCAACAAGGAAATAGCACACTTCAAACATTCTTCAGATGTGCACGATAGTTCATCGAATACTCGAATAGAATTTTCAAGCCAAAATTTTATTTTTCAGGGTCATCATTAGCATTGGCCCTAAATTCCTCAACTCTTTACTTTCGAATTTTATCAATTAGGGTTCTATGAAATCTCATAAAATCTATACCTTGAGGAACTTAGGGTACGAGTTGAGGATTTTGAGGGGGTGGAAGAGGTTGAGCGTTCGGGTTCCTTCGAACGAACTCCATGTACTAGGCATCTATCATATGGAGAAAGGCTTCCCTACCTCCTCCTCTACTAACAATTGTGAGTCTACTATCAGACGGCACTACTCCTTCAGTGGGAGCAAGCACGTTACTTTCAACATCATCTGTCACTACTCTATCGGGATCTATTTACTATATGAAAACACATTACCGTCGATTTTGAAACTATTAAAGTATTTGAGTTTTGCCATTAATGAATATGTGAGGTTTTTGAAGTTTAATGGGAGAAAAATAATGGTTGTTGATAGATAAATAACTTTTGTAAATGAATTTTTGATGAAATTATCGATTAGGGATTAAATTGAGAAATATAAAAATTATGTGTTAAATATGTAAAATTGTGAAATTTATAGGCTGCTGTAGGCTTATAAGATATTTGGCTAGGCTTGAGTACACGGCTATATTGATTAAACTTATCAATTAGGGATTAAACTTATAAGTTATGCATTGAAATGCCATAGCCAAATAGCCATAGCCAAATAGCCATAATTTGCCTAGGCTCATAATTTATAGAAATTATCGATTAGGGATTAAACTTATAAGTTATGCATTGAAATGGTAAATGCTTAAATAGAAATATACTTGTGATCATGAAAAGGAGGTTTTCAAATTTATATGAATACATGGCTATATTGATTAATGATTATATGTTAAGCTTTGGAGCCAAATTGAATTGTGATATATCTTGTTTCACCTATTTTATTTGTGGTTAAATGGGTATGTGAAGAATGAAAGATCGGCAAATGCTTCCATTAGAATTGCTATGGTAATATAGAATGGTATGAGTTTTTGGATGATTAGAATATGTTTAGTCATATGCTAGAATTATAAATGTATGTAAGTAGTGGATACTTATGTTATGATGTTTTTAGGCAAATTGGCTTGATAATGTGATTTTTAACCTTGAGAGGTTATTGTTGTTTAGGTTAAGGCCAAGACACATTGGAACGACTTAAATGGATTATGCTTATAAATTGAAGCGATGAACTTTTTTTTTTAAGTTGCAAACTTACTAAGCTTAATTGCTTACTCTGTTTATTTTTTCGTGATTTATAGATATCGGAAGCTCGTCCGAGTTGGAAGTTGTCGGAGATTTCATCACACTATCTATCGACTATTTTGGTACTTATGGTTTATAATTTAGGTTATAATGGCATGCATAGGTTGTTTGGCTGGTGTAGCCTATATGGTTTGGTCAAGTATTTAGCCATTGGATTTGGCTTGTTTTGATATAATTTGTCATGTATATATAAGTGAATGGTCTTGTTATATTGATATATGTATATCATGTAAGTGTTTGATCTTTTAGGCATGGTTGAACTACTTAGTTTGCATGATCATGGATGGTCTATTAAGTGCCTAAGAGTATCATGGTTGTGTGTGCTATTATAAGACGTTATAAGCTTGATATTGGTTGGCTTTGAATGCCTAATTATGCCATGGTTATATGCAAATTGTTGTATTTAGTTTGGTACCAATTTGGGTGAGAAATATGGCTTGGAAAATAACCTATTTTTGTCCACATGGGCAGAGATACGAGCATGTGTCTCAGTCGAGTGTGACACACGGCCAGGTGACACGACCGTGTGTCCCCTGTAACTTCTTTTGGAAACAAGACAATAGCTTCACACGGCCTAGCACACGGGCGTGTGGCTTGGCGTGTGGTACAAGTCAGTATACCCTCCAATTTTCACACGGCTTAGCACATGGGCATGTGAGGCCTTTTCGAAGGGTACATGGCCTGAGACACGAGCTTGTCTATTGGTCGTGAGACAGACATGGCCTAGCCACACGGGCATTTGACCCCTTTACCTTTAAAAATTTTACATGTTTTTCGAAAAATTTCTTGAGTGCTATGTTTTGTCCCAAACAATTTTTAATGTTTATTATAGGCCTCGAGGGCTCGTATTAGGGATTATATGAATGAATTTGAATGGTTTTTTATTTGAATGAGAAATGAACATGAAATGTATGATTGGTTGATCTATATGTCCGGTAATACTCCGTAACCCTGTCCCGGCGTCAAATACGGGTTTGAGGTGTTAGATATTCGGATCAACTCGAATAAAAAATCATTTTTTTGTTTAACTCGAATATGAATTACACAATTCCAGTTATCTAAAAATCTGAAAAAGAAAAGGTAAAACTATGCCGTTTTGATAAATGTTTACATCTTCTAAAGTTAAAAGTCAAAACTATTAAGTTACAAGCCAAAATAATGTTGTTTTGATCATTATTTACCTATTAAGTTAAAAGGCAAAACTATTATATTGTTTATGTAGTTAAATAATCTTGTACTTTGTCTACTAGTTAAATAATCGATCCATGTAAACGCAACATTGAGTATAAATAATAGGATTCGTTAACTCGACTCGACTTGACTCAAAATTTTTTTACTCAACTCGATTCGATCCGAAAATATTTCAAACTAACTTAAAATTTTTTAACTCTATTCGACTTGACTCGATCGAATACTCACCCTTAGTTCGTATCGAACGTAGGCCTACTGTAAGGTCTATATGATCTGAATTAGACAATGAATGCAACACCCCTAACTCTTATCCATCGCCAGATCAGAGTTACGGAGCATTACCGAACTTTTCAGATCAAATATGGACATTATATAATCATCTAGCATATATATCATAATTTAATCATATTGTCCCTTTTATGAGCCCTCGAGGCCCAAAATATGTGTTAAAAACAAATCGGCACTAAATCAGACATTTAGGAAATTTTTCGCGAAATTTCAAAATTTTTCCTAAAAATAAGGCGCACACGCCCTGTGGACCTGGGACACTCCCGTATGGCCATAGGACACACCCGTGTCTCAGACTGTGTCCTACCCCATGTAACTCTCTGACTTAGGTCACACGGCCAGTCACACGCCCGTGTGTTAGGCCGTGTGGTCAATTTCATTTTTGAAAATTAGGAGCAGGTTTCACACGGCCAAGGCACATGCCCATGTGCTTGACCGTGTGTCACACACGGCTAAGACACACGCCTGTGTCTCTGCCCGTATAGAAAATAATAGGTCATTTTAAAGGCCACGTTTCTCACCCAAACTTTCTCATCAACCTAATTCATCCAAATTGCAAATCAATAACCCATTTCAATGCGTTCAAATTAAGCTAAGATCATGTTTTAATCATGTAATATTATCACGTTTATCTTTGTACCCAAACTTACTATTTATCCAAACACGTATGTGCGAATTATTTCTAAATATTCTTCTTGAAACCAATTATCATATACCTATATGTTTACACACAACCAATATGCCTTAGGCACCTCTTATACATATTCAACTGCTATTTTACTTCTCATCATTCAATTACATCAATATTATAAGGCAATCATGCAAATACCATAACACTAAAACAAAAGCTAAATACATGACTAATTTCACCAAAACTCCTATAGACTAACATTTAGTCAAAATAACTTATACATGCCATTATAACCAGAATCAAGTCATCAGTAATTACCAATAGAACCAATGGATAGTGTGATATGGCTC
This sequence comes from Gossypium anomalum, assembly GCA_025698475.1. Classification (NCBI taxonomy): domain Eukaryota; kingdom Viridiplantae; phylum Streptophyta; class Magnoliopsida; order Malvales; family Malvaceae; genus Gossypium; species Gossypium anomalum. The sequence continues at coordinate 38,945,274 of CM046965.1, forward strand.
CGATAAGCTTCCAACCGGTTCGAGCTTCCGATAATCTATATGGTAAATAAATAAAACAAACATTTAAGCAATGAATGCTTAGTAAGCTCATATAATCCTTAATCTTATTAATTCATCTCAAATATAAAATTTTACGTATAACAAATATTTCAATTTTGTTACCGTAATACTCATAAACTATATTTATCAATTCACAAGGTGAACTAATCCATAGTATCACACATATACCTATTACCCCCACTCTTAGTAGAATTTTATATAACTTTAACTCTTCCATTCTTATTCCATATGCATGTCATACAAGTCATATGCATATCATTAAGCCACAGTCACAAATAAGGTTTAACCAAAGCCTTATTCTAATTGAACACATAATAAATCATTCCATAAGAAATTGCATAATTTAAACCTTACCATTTTTTCATGAGCACTAACTTATTTTCACTTAAATACTTACCATTTCAATGCATCAAATAAATAAACAAATTACTATTCAACCAATAGCTTGGCACTTGCCTAAACATCAAGTAACAACTATAGTTAGCGTACTTGCACATCTTACATATAAATTCAATATTGATAAACTTATTTTCTCAACATGTCGCCATATACATGCTTTCCTTGTATCAACATATCAAAGATAATCACATATTTACATGTCACTTTTTAATATATTAAGTAAATATCACTTCCAAGACACGTTTCAAAATATCAATTAAATATCATTTCCAAGTATTTCAGGTATATACCGATAATAACCATAAATCTTTCGATATTAATTCATATATATTTATAGATCACTCATAACACATTTAATTCTCATTAATTTGCTATCTTAAATGGTTTTTCACAATTTAATACACAGTTCATATGTCTCATTTCCATTTCACATTTGGTATTATCAATTTCCAATCATAATATCATTTCATTTAATTTCCCCTATTAACACGACTCGGACTCTAATGGATACACGGATCCAACCAAAACACACCAATTTGGCACCCAGTGCCTCACCAAATAATTTGGAGTAATAATTTGACACTCAGTGTCTCATCGGCCATGCCGAAGTAAATTGGTACCCAGTACCTCATCAAATTTATCCGAAGTAACAATTTGACACCCAGTGTCTCATCGACTCGAAGTCGAACTATCCCTGAACTCTTCCAATCCTATGGCATGCCAACTATATTTGACTCAACCCGATATAGTTAATAAGGTTTCAATTCACTTTCAATTGCCACAACTATTTAAATATCACAATTCCACATACATTCAATTCAATAACAATCAACATTCCATGTACCATTATTTTCATGAATTTTGTATATATTTATTCTGATAACAATTCATAATCATAAATATACATAATTATTAGACAAGTTTCATATACATGAATTTTCCATGTCACTAAACAAGTCTTTCCAAATCGGAGAACGACTTACGGATATGAGTACATCGTTTTCTTTGTGCCATAACTCAGTTATGGTCTTTTCATTAAAATGCCATAGCCCAGCTATGGTCTTACATTTAAACATTGCCATGGTGCAACCATGGTCTATTCTCATTTTGCACTAAACGACTGTACTCAATCCCGCGTTTCACTTTAACCGGATATTCATTTCAATTCTTAATTTAGCAATGTTCCATTTCTCAACAATATATTAAATACATAATAATTTAACAACAAACTATTTTTCAACAATGTACTAAATACATATTAACATTCATCAATTCAATATAATCATTAAATTTCAACCATACGAACTTACCTGTGATAGATTGTGGAAATTGTAGTAATTCAAGGACTATTCGGCTAATCTCTCTTTTTTATGTTTGTCTTCGGATTCTTGATTTTTGTCTTCGGATTCTTGATCTATAATATAAAATTATTCATTCATTAGCATCTAATTCGATTCTGATTCACTTTACAATTTATACCCTTCAATTTTTAAAATTACACATTTACCCTAAATTTTATAATTTTTACAATTTAGTCCCTTATCAATTATCCTATCAATTGAGCTAATTTTTCTCAATTGAAAATTTACCTAATTATTTTAGTCTACCACACAGCCATTAATATTTAGAATTTCAATACCAAACCCTAATTCTTAACCTTTTCACAATTTGATACTAAAATCAATATTTATCAAAATTACTTAATAAAATCATCAAATAACAAAATTAAAGCTTCAAATACATGTTAATTCATCATAAACATCCAGCACTCATCAATGGTAACTTTCAAAGTTACCCATGAAATCAAAAACTAATGAATTAGATAGTTGGACCTAATTGCAAAAGTCTTAAAAACTCAAAAATTACAAGAAAAGAGCAAGAATGGAACTCACATGGTGCAAAAATATGAAAAACCAGCTTAGAGAATCTCCCATGGCATTTTGCTGGAGTTTTTTGAAGAGAATTTGTCTAGAATTCTCTTGTAATTTCAATTTCTAATTTTAATTTTGCAAAATTTCCAATTTACCCCTTGTTCACACTAATTTTTGTCATTTCTTGTACATACATGTCTTCCAGCCTTATAATAATTGTATATTTGCCTTTTTGGTCCTCCTTTACTCACTATTTAAACTATTTAATCATTTTAACAAGTTTTTACACATTTTTCAATTTAATCCTTTTTAATTAATTAACTATCAAAACGTTAAAATTTTATCACGAAAATTTAATGCTAACTCAATGACACTCCGTAAATATTTATAAAAATATTTACGGCTAGATTTATAAAATTGAGGTCTCGATACCTTGTTTTCAACCCAATTTACCTAATAAATTCTGCTAAATCACAAATCATTAATTCAAAAGTCTTCCAAAAATTCCACTTGACTCATAAATAATAATTATTAAAAAAGTTTAACTCAATCGTTGGATATAGTGGTCTCGAACCACTATTTCCAACACTACAGAGAATTGGGTTGTTACAATGAAATTGTTATTCGACGATCTGTTACTGAATAATTTGTTATTTATATATGTATAGTTGACATGAGATCTGAAAAGTAACTGTGATAGCTTTACGTGAGCATGATTTGAATAGGTATTTCTATATATGTTTATCTGATGTTTGTTAAATTTGCATCTACATTGGGTTGGGATTGTGAAAAGGAGGAAGTGTGAGTAGTTTAGTAATCTGCTGAACTTAGTGGCTAAGCCACAAAATTATATTTGATTTTAGTGAGTTATCGCATTTTGATCCAGCAGCTTGACTGCAATATTTCTGAAACATGACACATAGTCAATATACGGTGTGTAAGGATGGGTGCTTGATACCCCATATGGTATGTAGGGATGGACGGAGATGGTGTGTAGCGATTGGGGGTAAGAATCTACATCAGGATCTGAACTATTTTGCAATTGTATCTAATATCCTCTGTTTCTGTTTCTGTTTCTGTTTCTGTATTCGATTCTAAGAATTTATTGACTAAAGACGAACTAAAATCACATATGTTATATTACTGTTTAATTGAAAATGTAAGTTGCATACTGAGTTGTAAACTCATTTAGTTCGCTTGTTTAATTGAAAATGTAAGTCTGCATTTGTATCTAATATCGCTAGTGTGTGTTTATTTTGGATTATGTTTTAGAAGTTGAATTTTATGTTTGATTTAACTAATTACATGATTTTCGACAGTTGAATTTCAAGTAATTAAAGGTTGGGTCGTTCTAAAATAATTTGATGTAACCTTCAGACTTGGTCTTAACTTTTAGGCCAGGTATGGGGTGTTACATTTCCTGTTAAAATTGGTTGATTTGTGGAAAAATCGTTATGTTGAGGGCCTCAATAATAAAAAAAGGTCAAGGACACAAAACCAAAAACCCCAAACCTTGAGGGCATTTTTTGCAATTATGCCAAATAAAAATATAAAAAAAACTATAATCTTTAGTTAAAATCCCATTATATATCGTATATATTTTCTATTTTTTCAAGATATAAAAAATGACAAAAACACTGTTAAAATAATATGATTTATTTTATAAAAAAATATTTTTATAATTACTCAATTAAACTGGTACTTAGTTAATTTGTAACACCAATTAATTAATTTAATATATAATATAGATATATTCAAATATATATCTACATCTGTGAATCAAACCAAAGATGGAATGACAAAAAATATATGTTTAAATCTTTTATTGATACCTATCCTTTGAACATGACAGCCCTAACCCTATCCTTTACAAAAAAAAAATTCTAAATCAAGTAGTTAAAAAATAAATAAAAACTCAGTTTTTCTTTTTTAACAAATGGAATTGCAGCAAGCTAACAAGAAAGTGTGGGAAACATTAAGCATTATTCTTTCTTTTGACAAAATTGTACCTAACTACAAAAGCAGAAGAAAGGTTCTTAATCTTTTTCTATTCTATTTCTTTCCTCAATCAATTTTCTCAAAGTAAAGAATATATGTTACACATAAAAATCAGTTGTCATAGCCCACCACAAAATTCCACTTTCCTTATATTCCAATCATCTTTCTTTTTTTTAAACAACAACAGAAAAAATAAGCACCCATATCTTCTTTTTACCCCCCACAATATGTGTGATGGGGTTTAAATAAAATTAAAATAATTTTAGTGTATCAAAATTGAAGGTTTTGAAATAACATGGTTTTAAAATGAATTTTAAACTTTTTAGACATTTTAAATAAAGATTAAATCAAATTATTGATATTTAAAAGGGAGTTAAAGTTGCATTAGATATAAAATTATAACTAAGGAGGAGGAGATAATCCTGTTTTTCATTGCGTTTGGAATTTTAAAAGTGCTTTTTTTTACCTAAAGTAACAAAGAGTATCTAATTTTTAGGTTTAAATTACGATGAAAAAGTGTTTTTTTACCTAAACCTAAAAGATGGGGATTTAGGTGCTTTTGGTTTTTGTTTTTGGAAGCTTTTGGTTTTTGTTTTTGGAAGAGGAAATTATCAAAATAGCCTTTATTTATATTAATATATAAAAATTAGATTAATTTATATTTTATGTATCATTATATTAAATTGTTTAAATATAATTTATTATTATATTTAAGTTTTTAAAATATTTTATGTTTCATTAATTTTATTACTTAAAATGTATTTAAAATTTATAACTAATTAATAGCTTAATTAATTTTTAACTTTTCACTATTATATTTAAAAATGATATTTTAATCTTTAATCACAATTTTTGAAAACAATGGAGCATATTTTTTCATAGCACTTTTCAACTACAATAGCAGAGAAGAACTAAGCCCGAAAAGAGATTATTTTTAAATTCGAAAAAGTTGGACTGAATTCTAAATATAAAAAAATAGAGATATTTAGAGCAGATTTATCCTTTACAAATATATATACAATCTTTTTCCGCCAAAACAAAAAACTAGGACAGCACCAAAAACATTCCACAAATATGGCTTCTTGTTTCTCAATGACTCGTGTTTTTCTTGCTTTCCTTGTTGTCGCTTCCTCTCTCGGCCATGTCTTTTCGTCACCATTGCTATCTGATTCAGGTGACCGACAAAGGGCGAACCATACTAAAGCGATTCAGAAGCTGAAGCTGAAGCTGAAGCTGAGGAGAATCAATGCTTATCTTAACAAGATCAATAAGCCTGCTTTCAAGACCATTCAGGCATCTTCTTTCTCTGCTAACTATTGTGCTAGTCTTGGTTTCTTCCCTTCTGCAGCTTGTGTTAATTACATGGCTTGTTCGCACGCAGAGTCCGGACGGGGATGTCATAGACTGTGTTCTATCTCATCTTCAACCTGCTTTTGATCATCCTGCGCTTCAAGGCCAGAAACCTCATTTTGTGCAGGAGGATCCGCCGGAGAAGCCAAAAGGCTATAAATATACAGAAGCAGTGGCTGAATCTGAAAGCTTCCAGTTATGGGCAGATTCATGTGAATCCTGCCCCGAAGGGACTGTTCCAATCAGAAGAACTAGGCAGAAAGACATACTAAGAGCAAGTTCTATTACAAGATATGGAAGAAGACACGTAAGGAGAGACTCAACAGGCAGCGGCCATGAGGTTAGTAAAGGCAATTAGTTTTCCATTACAAAGCCTAATTAATATAACTTGATATATCCCTTTTGCAGCATGCTGTTGCGTTTGTAAAAGGAGACGAGTATTATGGAGCAAAGGCAAGCTTAAACGTGTGGGCGCCTCGTGTGAGCAATAAATATGAGTTTAGCTTATCACAGATATGGGTAATCTCGGGTTCTTTCGGCAATGATCTAAATACCATCGAAGCTGGTTGGCAGGCAGGTCCCTGGCCTAAACTACTTTTACTTTCAGTCATCAGCAGCATGGCATATATGAATAATTATTACATTTATTCATGTTTCTTCAGGTTAGCCCTGAATTGTATGGAGATAATAACCCTAGGTTCTTCACATACTGGACTGTGAGTGTAATAATTAATATCTACCAATCCTTCAGTGTTGAACACAAGAGTGTCTTCAAATGATGATTTAAGTTTGAATCTACAGACTGATGCATACCGAGCCACTGGCTGCTACAACTGGCTTTGCTCTGGTTTTATCCAAACCAATAACAAGGTTGCCATTGGAGCTGCAATCTCTCCAACGTCATCTTATAATGGCAGCCAGTTCGATATCGGCTTAATGGTTTGGAAGGTACAAAGTTCTCAGGAAGAAGACAATAAAACAAAGGCGTAATGTCTTCAACTTTATTTCTTTGTTTTAACTTCTGAATATGCGTTTTTTTTTTTTTTTTCAAACTATCTATTTTTTAGTTTTACAAAAGAAAATTGAATGATTTTATATTTTTTTAAATTTTTAAAAATATTAATTAATTTTTTATATGATATTAATTTCACGGTTCACGTTAACAAAATTAATATTTATTAATCTTTTCATTGAATCTTAGATAATTTGATAAAAAATTCAAAAAATAAAAGAAATGAAAATTTAAATGAATAAGAATATTTTTAAAAAGTAATTATCATAAAATAAACAAATGAGGCAATGCCTAGTTTTCGAGAAAGCAAGTTTGTATTTGTTGTTTTAATTAGCTTGAAGAAACACTTTTGCACCTCCAATGTTTGGTTCCTTTGACTTGCTAGCCTTGAGAATACCGCGTCATTAAATGCACCTTAGACTTTTAAGCTTTGTTTAAAATGCAGTTTACCTCCAAATTTGCTAAAAACTATCATAGTCGATATTTGAAAACTCCGTCATATATATTACTCGAATTTGTTAATATTTTTTTTATTTTTTTCACGATTTAATTAATATTTAAACTTGTTTAAAAAATACTTAGCTAGTATCTAAATTTGTCTAAAAAATTATACTCCTTTTTAAATTAATTTATATTTTAAAATTATTTTTAATTTTTAATTCATGTTCGTCACATGTTATATTGAAAAGATGGTATGCGTTATTATAGAATTGACCATCAATGTCACATTAACACAAACTAATGATGTTAGTGCGAAAGTACCAACTTCGGTGACGGAATACAAGTTCAAATACTAAGTATGCGAAAAAATTGAAGTACAGACTAGATACTTTTAGACAAGTTCAGGAAACAAACTACATGTTAACTATTAAGTTTTTACTACTAGTTTCAATCATTTTATTGGTTGAACTCTACACAAGGTCCCTACACTATGCAATGTTGTGGATTTAGTACTTCAATTATTATTTGATAAATGCTCTGTTAATTATATACATAGTACAGGGACCTTCTACAGAAATTTCCATACAAGATTGTGTGTTTTATTTCAGGATCCGAAACATGGAAATTGGTGGTTAGAATTAGGATCAGGAATACTGGTGGGGTACTGGCCAGCAATACTATTCAGTCACCTAAGAAGCCATCCGAACATGATACAATTTGGAGGAGAGATAGTGAACAGTAGATCATCATCATCAGGGTTGCATACGTCAACTCAAATGGGTAGCGGCCATTTTGCCCAACAAGGCTTTGGGAAAGCAGCTTATTTTCGGAACCTGCAGAGGGTTGATTGGGATAATAATTTGTTGCCTATAACAAACCTTCGCCTCTTGGCTGATCACTCTAATTGTTATGATATCACACAGGGAAAAAACAACCCTTGGGGAACTTACTTTTACTATGGAGGCCCTGGAAGAAATGTAAGGTGCCCTTGAGATTTCCTTTTAAACACACACACACTCTGAGGGTTTGACTTTTTCTTTTTTAACTCACAATTCAACCCCGACGACTCAACTACAAGTATTCATTTCTTTAAAAAAAATGTTTATATATAAATTTTTAGTTTAGAGTTTCATTCATTGTACAACACTACTGTAATATCCTGATTTTGGGCCTAGTCAAAATAGTGGTTTCGTGACCACAAAATCCAAGATAGAAATAATTATTTTATAATTATTTTGAGGTCTATGATATGATTGCATGATTGTGTGAAAATTTCGTGAAGAAATTTTATGCATAAAGTGCTTAAATTGAAATTAGGGACTAAATCAAATAATTTGCAAAACTTGTATTCTAGAAGTTTCTAGTATGAAATTGTTTTGAAATATTAATTAGAAGGTCTAAAATAGCAATTTTACCAATTTCTAAGTCTATGGACAAAAATTGGACATGGATGGAATTTTTGGAAAGTTTAGTAGTAAGGGCATTTTGGTCATTTAGGGGTAAAATGAATTAAAATACAAAATTAAAAGCCAATTTTGCTCATCTTCAACCCCATGGCCGAATATAGCAAGGAGAAACCATGGATAGGGTTTTTCAAGCTTCCAAGCTCGATTGTAAGTCCGTTCTAGCCCCGTTTTTCAAGTTCTTTACGTGTTTAGAATCCCTGTAACTTGATTAAGCTTATTCTAGCAATAATTTAAGCTAGGGTTCATATTTGGAAAAATACCCATAGGTGAAATGTGTTTATTTTGATATTTTATGGTAGAATATGAAGGCTGAAATTATGTTAAACAACTTTTGCTAAGCGATTTTAAGCAAAAATGAGTAAAACGGCTTAATCGGTAAAAATTGTTATTGTTCATAACTATGTGTTAGAGTGAGAATTTGATGTTGTCATAGAAGGTAAAAATGTTCAGCATGTCATAAAACATAAGAAAATATTCTGAAGTCTAATTTACGAGCTTTGGGGCAAAAGTGTAAATATGCAAAAGTTTAGGGGCAAAACTGTAATTTTCCAAAATATGATTTTGGGTTAATTTGAATAATGTGAGCCCTAATTAGACTATATTTTAAATGATAGAGAAAGGAAAACTAAAATTCGGGCTAAAATGGGGAAAATGCCAAGTTGTGGACGAAATGGTAAAATTAGCCATTTTCACATGTGAGGTAAGTTCATATGTAAATGTTGGTAACATAGTTATTATTTTAAATGTTTTTATGTTATTTAAATGATATGATAATTATTATGAAATATTATACTCGTGATAATTGTTTGATAATATGTCAAATTATGTGATATACTTGGAAAATGTGAAATACTATCGAGTATCGGTATCGACATTCCGTAGAAGATGGTTGAGACACATGATTGGGAAAAAGGTCCCGTTGAACCTTAGGAATGGATTAGGATACAAGTGACATGTCACTGATTATTTGGGCATCCGAACTCGTTGAGTTGAGTCCGAGTTCACTTATGGATGCGAATGTCCGAACTAGTTGAGTTGAGTCCGAGTTCGAGAGATGTAACTAGGCATCCGAGCTCGTTGAGTTGATTCCAAGTTCACTTATGGATGCGAACGCCCGAGCTCGTTGAGTTGAGTCTGAGTTCACTTATGGGTGGGTTACATGGTAGCTTGGCTACATATGTGGCACTTATGTGCAAACTTTTCGTGTATTCGAATTATATTCCGATGTGTTCAACGGGTAAAATTCTACTCAAATGGAGGAATACTCGAGATGAAAGGGATGTATTGTTAAGTGTTGTGAAATGGATACTTTGAACAGGTATGTACTTAACCCTCGGGTTGAAAACTCGATATAACAACAATATGGTAAGATGATAAATGAAAATGTGATATGAATGTTTCAGTGATGATCATGCAAATGATGTTTATGTTTGCTTATATAGTTGTGTTACTTGCTATTTGCATGTGAACTTACTAAGCATTTGTGCTTACTCCCTCCTTTTCATTCCTTGTAGTGTTGACAAGCTAGCTCGGAAATCGAAAATGTCGGAGGCACGTTCACACTATCCGTATACCATCTTGGCATAATGGCTTGTATATTTTGAGTATGGCATGTATAGCATTATAATCATTTTGTATATATGGTCTTATGATATGGTTATTGAGTGGTATGGAAATGCTTGGTAATGATTAGCCATTGGAATGGCTAATCATGATCATAGTTGGTGTTATGTATGCTAAATTGCTAGCTAATCCATGGGAACCATGAAATGGGTAAAATTTACCATAAAATAGATTTAGACAGCAGTAGTGACATGAATTTGAAAAATCACTAAAAATAGTAGAAATAGAATTAAATAATTAATAAGTTATGGAATTGAAGCTTGATGAGTCTATTTTCATATGGATGTAACAAAACAGGTATATGAGTTATATTTTATGAGATGTTTAAATTTTTGTTTTCTGGATCCCCTGTTCTGACTTTGGAAATTCACCATAAATTTTTCAAAGATAATTAGAAGTCATGATTTATATGTATAGATTCCTTATTGATTCTAGTTCTATTAGAAATAAACGGCATAGTCATTGAAACTCAGATGCAGGAGATATCCGATTCAGTAATACACAGAGGTCGAGAGCAGTTAAACCTCAAAATAGGGAGATTTTAACTAATAAACTGTACTAATTTGCTTGACCAAAAATTCTATAAAAAAATTATTAAATAGATATATGAGTATAGTTTCAGGTAAAATTTACGGAATTGGATTTTGAGTTTCGAAACTCGAGATATGAATTTTTAAGCGACTGTGATGTAGATTGCTAGCTTGACTAAAAATTTTTAAAAAAAATTGTTTGAGCTGTTTAAAGTAATGAATTAAGTCTGTTAACACCTCGTGTTCGACTCCGGCGACGGTCTCGGGTACGGGGCGTTACATTTGGTGGTATCAGAGCAGGTTTATTCAGTTCTCGGACTAACTTAACATGCGAAAAAATTTAGCTATATATGCCACTGATCTGTGATAGTGTGATGTCTTCCGACACATATGAGTACCGTCTTATTTTAGACAGGTGGTACTTCCAACCGAGCTACTTGCGACCATGTTCAATGTTATGTGAAGGTATTTGAGTAAAATTATGATTATGATAAGTCTCGGTTCAGAAAAGTATGAATAAAAGTTTATGATACATTTGTGATAAATATTCATATTTGCTTAATGCTCATATGATGTAGTGTATATAGCTTACTTGATAAGATGAACGGAATAAATAGAAAGTAGTAGAGGTATGAATAAAAGTCATAATATTATGATATGAATGAAAATGTCCTTGTCTTGATTTAGACGTCGAATGTTGATGAATGCTAATGATATATAATTTTTATGAGATAAAGGATTATAATGAAATGAACTTATCTATGTTAAATTGTTGGACTGAATTATATGATTGTAATGACATGTACATAATGCACGAAATGAAAGTTGTGATTGTGATGCAAATATCTATGTTTGTTTGGCCCTATATGATGTCATGAGCATGAATTAATTTAATTAAATGAATGGATAAGTAAAGCTATCTAGAAAACATAGAATGTATGCATAAGTATATTGTCTAAATGGGACAGTAGGAAAATTTGTGTAAGCCAACATGAATGTTGCATTGCCTGAATGAATGACATGATTTTGATGAGTTGCTATGATGATAGAAGTTGTGTCATATGTGTATGTATAAGAAAGTCGAGTCAGAGGTCCTACAACCCCTCCCCCTTACCGAAGTGGTACTTATAATGGAATTTCATGAGATTTGTATTGAATAAGTTTCCGGTTGAGAACCCAAAGAGTTCAGTGATAGAATAATTATAAGTATGATCAGAGATTGAAAATGAGCTGATAAGTAAAGTTAAAGCTAGTGAAGTATCGGATTGACGTAAAGATTATTGGAGTTATGCACTGTCCCAATTAGAGAAGGAATTCTCTTTGGTAAATCGAATTACTCAGGTGCAAGGTCGAGAAAAGTGTAAATCGAAATTTATTCAGAACTGGCCTTCTTTAGTGAATGGTTTAATATGAAATTTGTGACGGCAGAACTAGTTGGGAAAATGATATTTGAAATGTGAACTATCTGAGTGTGTGATTATGACCGGGACAGATTTAGCGATCTCTTTTGAGATGTTCTATGTGTTTACCCGTTCTCGAAATATTTCTATGGCTATTGATCTTCAAAGAAATTCTTGTTATATGGGAATGTCTTCTAATTCGTGTTGGATGAAAGCATTGGTAGTCCGATCGGTTTATAATTTATATTGGTCTATTTCATCGGTATCTATTTCATTTCGTCTGATAAGAATTGATGAGAGAATACATATGATATTATAATTCTGCTTTCTTCTACTTGATGCTTCATCCGATATATATGTATAGGAAGATATATTGATCTTGTTATATTTGATTTCATGGGATTAAATGATGTTTTCTTTTGGACTTTCTTTTTTGAAGAATTATCGGGTATTCTATATTTTCTCTATGAGTTTGGTTTTCGATCCTCCCAGGCATAGTATCGTATCTTGGGTTTCTTTATCCTGGATCTTTTATTCGGATTTCTTTATTCCGGTTTCTCTATCTTGGATTTCTTTATTCGGTTTTCTTGTTATCTTTGTTCCATAATTTGTCAATTACGACTCATGTTCAAAGTGTGTTCTTCACTTCGTGATAATCATGTCAAATATGACTATACTTCTAATTTGATCTTGGTAATGTGGTGATTTTAGTATTGGGATTTTTTCTAATTTCGTGTAAGGATTTGACATCGATAAAGGCATAGGTGATAAAAGCGCGAGTTTCACTTCGGTATGGTGAATTATTTATTTGAAAGATTTCATGTGACAATTATGTCGAGATTATTTTTCTCAAGTCCGATAATAGAATTTCATTTTTGTAATGATAAAAGAGTAAATAGTCTGAACGAGAAGTGTATATTTATTAGAAAGAGTTGGATATTAGTTAAAGTCACTACGAATGATAAGGTTTTCATCTTATGAAAGATGAAAAGTTTATTACATGTTGACAGAGTTCGGATAGATGAGAATATTGGTAATCAAGCGTCCCAACTAGACTAGTCTACATTGAGCAAAGACTTCCGACTTTCAATAATGTCTTTGTTGTATGAATTGTGATGTGTTTCAAGACAAAGAGGTAATGTGATAGTTTAGAGCATTCGATGTTACATAAAATCTGAGTTGTTAAAGAGGTTAAAGCTGAGCATTGGGATCTATCAAAATTATCCTTGTCAATGTTGATATTGGGATGGAAATGAGAAGGATTATTCTTGAGGCCATATCGAATTATTTCCTATGGCAGAAAGAGGAAAATGTGATGTATCCTATTCTTAAATGTTTGGAGAAATCTATAAATCATATCGGTATTGAATGAATTCCTACTCATCAGATTCATGGAATTTCAGGTCTCTTTAATTGTTGGATTTCTTGGAATTCTGGTCTCCATTAATCAAGTTAAGATCTTGGTTTTATGTCATGATATCATGGGAAACTGAGAAGGGTTGAAAATTTAAGAATAGTTGAGAGTTGAGACTGTAAGCTTTTAGACTATATGAGAAATTAAAGAGATGTATTGGAGGTACAGCCTAAGTGAAAGTTCTTCAGCACCGAATATGAGATTAAAAGTGAAGATCACTTTTCCGGTAAGATTTTCGGGGACGAAAATCCTAAAAAGGGGGGGAGAGTTGTAATATCCTGATTTTGGGCCTAGTCGAAATAGTGATTTCGTGACCACAAAATCCAAGATAGAAATAATTATTTTATGATTATTTTGAGTTCTATGACATGATTGCATGATTGTGTGAAAATTTCGTGAAGAAATTTTATGCATAAAGTGCTTAAATTGAAATTAGGGACTAAATCGAATAATTTGCAAAACTTGCATTCTAGAAGTTTCTAGTATGAAATTGTTTTGAAATATTAATTAGGAGGTCTAAAATAGAAATTTTACCAATTTCTAAGTCTATGGACAAAAATTGGACATAGATGGAATTTTTGGAAAGTTTAGTAGTAAGGGCATTTTGGTCATTTAGGGGTAAAATGAATTAAAATACAAAATTAAAAGCCAATTTTGCTCATCTTCAACCCCATGGCCGAATATATCAAGGAGAAACCATGGCTAGGGTTTTTCAAGCTTCCAAGCTCGATTGTAAGTCCGTTCTAGCCCCGTTTTTCAAGTTCTTTACGTTTTTGGAATCCCGGTAACTTGATTAAGCTTATTCTAGCAATAATTTAAGCTAGGGTTCATATTTGGAAAAATACCCACAGCTGAAATGTGTTTATTTTGATGTTTTATGGTAGAATATGAAGGCTGAAATTATGTTAAACAACTTTTGCTAAGCGATTTTAAGCAAAAATGAGTAAAACGGCTTAATAGGTAAAAATTGTTATTGTTCATAACTATGTGTTAGAGTGAGAATTTGATGTTGTCATAGAAGGGAAAAATGTTCAGCATGTCATAAAACATAAGAAAATATGCTGAAGTCTAATTTACGAGCTTTGGGGCAAAAGTGTAAATATGCAAAAGTTTAGGGGCAAAACTGTAATTTTTCCAAAATATGATTTTGGGTTAATTTGAATAATGTGAGCCCTAATTAGACTATATTTTAAATGATAGAGAAAGGAAAACTAAAATTCTAGCTAAAATGGGGAAAATGCCAAGTTGTGGACGAAATGGTAAAAGTAGCCATTTTCACATACGAGGTAAGTTCATATGTAAATGTTGGTAACATAGTTATTATTTTAAATGTTTTTATGTTATTTAAATGATATGATAATTATTATGAAATATTATAGTCGTGATAATTGTTTGATAATATGTCAAATTATGTGATATACTTGGAAAATGTAAAATACTATCGAGTATCGGTATCGGCATTCCGTAGAAGATGGTGAGACACATGATTGGGAAAAAGGTCCCGTTGAACCTTAGGAATGGATTAGGATACAAGTGACATGTCACTGGGATATTTGGGCATCCGAACTCGTTGAGTTGAGTCCGAGTTCACTTATGGATGCGAATGTCCGAACTTGTTGAGTTGAGTCCGAGTTCGAGAGATGTAACTAGGCATCCGAGCTCGTTGAGTTGAGTCCGAGTTCACTTATGGATGCGAACGCCTGAGCTCGTTGAGTTGAGTCCGAGTTCACTTATGGGCGGGTTACATGGTAGCTTGGTTACATATGTGGCACTTATGTGCAAACTTTTCGTGTATCCGAATTATATTTCGATGTGTTCAACGAGGTAAAATTCTACTCAAATGGAGGAATACTCGAGATGAAAGGGACGTATTGGCAAGTGTTGTGAAATGGATACTTTGAACAGGTATGTACTTAACCCTCGGGTTGAAAACTCGATATAACAACAATATGGTAAGATGATAAATGAAAATGTGATATGAATGTCTCGGTGATGATCATGCAAATGATGTTTATGTTTGCTTATATAGTTGTTTTACTTGCTATTTGCATGTGAACTTACTAAGCATTTGTGCTTACTCCTCCTTTTCATTCCTTGTAGTGTTGACAAGCCACGACTTGAAAATCGAAAAGCGGTCGGAGGCACGCTCACACTATCCGTATACCATTTTGGCATAATGGCTTGTATATTTTGAGTATGGCATGTATAGCATTATAATCATTTTGTATATATGGTCTTATGATATGGTTATTGAGTGGTATGGAAATGCTTGGTAATGATTAGCCATTGGAATGGCTAATCATGATCATATTTGGTGTTATGTATGCTAAATTGCTAGCTAATCCACGGGAACCATGAAATGGGTAAATTTTACCATAAAATAGATTTAGACAGCAGTAGTGATGTAAATTTGAAAAATTACTAAAAATAGTAGAAATATAATTAAATAATGAATAAGTTATGGAATTGAAGCTTGATGAGTCTATTTTCATATGGATGGAACAAAACAGGTATATGAGTTATATTTTATGAGATGTTTAAATTTTTGTGAAACAGGGCCAAAGCAATTTCTGGATCCCCTGTTCTGACTTTGGAAATTCACCATAAAATTTTCAAAGATAATTAGAAGTCATGATTTATATGTACAGATTCCTTATTGAGTCTAGCTCTATTAGAAATAAACAGCATAGTCATTGAAACTCTGTACAGGGAGATATCTGATTCGTAATACACAGAGGTCAGAGCAATTGAAACCTGAAATAGGGGAGACTTTAACTAATAAACTGTACTAATTTGCTTGACCAAAAATTCTATAAAAAATTAGTAAATAGATATATGAGTCTAGTTTCAGGAAAAATTTACGGAATTGGATTTCGAGTTTCGAAACTTGAGATATGAATTTTTAAGCGACTGTGACGCAGATTGCTAGCTTGACTGAAAATTTTAAAAATAAATTGTTTAAGCTGTTTAAAGTAATGAATTAAGTCTGTTAACACCTCGTGTTCGACTCCGGCGACGGTCTCGGGTACGCGGCGTTACAACTACCCTATCCTTTATATGAAAAAAAAGTAATAATAAATATTCCTATAAAGTTTTTTTTTATTTTTTATATAAAAATATATAGAAAACAATGTAAACTTGGAATAAATCAAAAAAATAAACTTATCTCAATTTCCAAACCTTCAACTTTACTATTTTAATCAAAAAATTATAAAATTTATATGGGTAAATTTGATTTTATTGTTTAAATTTATATTTAAGATTTTCAAATTAGTATTTAAATTTAGCTTTCGTGAAACATTTTAATATATTTTTGTAATATTGTTAAAATGAGATGATGAGCACCAATTAAGTTGTTACACATGGCACATATAGTACCTACCATGTCAACAAACACATTAAAAATATAAAAATATGTTAAGAACCAAAAAATATTTTAAAAAATCAAAATTTTCCATAAATATAAAGAATTATTTATTATTGGAATTTTTCAAAAATAAAAAATACTATTAAAATTTATTTAAAATTTTAATAAATTGTAAAAAATAAAAAAAAAATTAGAACATTAGAAAGTAAACATTTATTGAAACTTACAAAATAAAAAATATAAAAAAAATTCGAAAAAATTATGGAATTTGACCCACTGTGACTAGTATTGATTGATGTTCATCATCGACCAAAATCGTTTTCCAGTAAAATTTGAGCCAAAAGTAAGTAGTTTGATCGATAGCTAATTTAAATAGTCAGTCAACATGGTCAGAGTTAGTCAATGCTAGTCAAGCAGCTCAAAGTTGATATTTTCTGAATTTTTATGTATTTTGAATCTTTGATTTTTATTTCGTAATTTTCAATGAAATTTTACATTTTTAAAATTTGTTTAAAACTTTAGAGGCAAATTCTATTTTAATTTTTTTATTTTTATAAATTTTAAAATATTTTTTTCTAATTTTCTAAAAATTTAACTCATTTTCAGCTTTTATAAAAAAAAAAAAATAGGCGTGGTTTGGTTTCTGGATTTTCTTTTCTCTTTATATTTTCTGTTTCTATTTTTTATTTTCAGAAAAACAGTTATCATCCACCAGTTTTTTAAAAATTAAAAAATAAATTTAGTAAATAAAAATTTATTTTTAATAATAAAAACTTTTTTTATATCCATTTATATAAATTCGAACCAGTGTACCAAATTTAATATTTAAAAATTATTATTTTCATCATTTTTAATTTTAAAAATAATTTTCAGTGAATTGTTTTCTAATTTCACGTATTTTAATTTTCATTTTGTAAAAATAAAAAATTTAAATAAAGATATTATTTTTCAATGTTTTTCAATGAAAACGAACATGACCTATATTTCTTAAAACCAAAGGAAATCTTACTTTTTATAAAAAAAATTTTGTTTTTAATGTGTTTACTGACATGCATTCAATTAAATTATGGGACATGTGCACTACATGTAATAATATTATCTTATTTTAACAGCGTTACGAAAAGGAACTTAAATATGTGATTGAAGTGAAGTTAAAATAATTCAAAATATGTAAAACGAAATTATACATACTTTTTCCTTTTCATTTTTATTTTTTATTGATACAGTTATGATTTTATTTTTGAAGCAGCATACCTACCAATAAACCACATTGTAGTTTTTTTTTTTTTTTTTTGCAAAACAATATATTTTATCGGTTTCTTTAAAAAAAAATTTTTTTTTCGTTGGGGACCTAATGTAACTTGTTGCTTTTGTCTTTCAACTTGGACACCCCCATGCGGGTCTCTATTTCTCTATGAAGCTATTTTTTTAAAAGAAAAAATTATTTTCGTTGAACTTTTCTATTTTGTCTTACTAAGTTTATTATCAAGAGGAAAACATTTGTTTTTCGAAATTAAAAGACAACATATAAATGTTTTTACCGCAAGTTTACAAATGAGAAAACACAAGGGTATAGTAAAATAGATCTAATCGCGTGAAAATTTTTCGAGTTAGTCAAGTTAACGAATTTTTATCATTAAATTTTTATTTGAATTTTTTTCAAATCGAGTCAAGTGAAATAAAATTCAAATCAAATCGTTCGAGTTAAATTAAAAAAATTAAACATGTTAAATTAAAATATTGTTACAATATAACTAATTACATATTAGAACACATAAATTTGAAACTGTATATGTTTAAAAACTCTCTCAAAGCAAAATAAAAGACTTTAATATGATACATTTGAATTGATAATTTACTTGTTTAGGTCCTCAAAATTATTATTTTTGAAAATTTTTTATTTTTTAACATTTTATATATTCTTTAGAATTTTAATTTGTTTAATTTTTATAATTTTTTAAAAATATGAAATTTTGGAATAATTAAAAATTATTTTAAATTATTTTGTAATATTTGTTGAAATAAATCAATTTGCTCATTTTTCAAAATTGATAAGGAGCAAAAGGATATTTATATCAATTTATTATTTGAATTACTCGAATTGTAAAATTCAACTCGAATAATCGAATAATTCAAATAGCTGAATTTAATTAACTTAAAATTTAAAAAATTATCGGAACTAAATAGTTTTTCTCACCCTACCCTTTAACAGTTGCCATAAAATATATAGTGGCAAATGTTTGAAATATATATAGTGAAACCCTGCATTGGCTAATTGGCATTTGGAAAATCTATAAAGCTTAACAAAACTTAGTGTGCATAGCATAGGAATCCTCATTCAGAAGACTGTTGTGATAATAAGATAACATTCATATATGGTTTTCCATGTGAGCATTGAAGAATACACTGAAATTGTGTAGAACAAAATCAAACTTCTTTCCCATATTAAACAAATGTTTGGGTTCCCAATAACATTGATGAATGCAATGCCAATTTAAAGTGCAGAACAAGGTGGAATGCAGCCAAATTCGATGCAACTACTCTGCCCTTCCATATACTATCCTAACAATGCTTCCTTTCAAACCCTTCAATCCAACCGTTTGAATTTACCATTTTTCTAATTATTGCAATAATGTCTATGCTTAATATTCAATTCACTAATAAAATATTTTATAACTATTTACTTATACTACTCCAAAACTTCAATTATTTTTGAATAAATTATACTGAAAGTCACCCAACAACTATTAAGTTTCTTTTCCTCAATCCTTTTCTTCTTTCCAGTCCTTGCCCTAGCCGCGGCTCCTCTTTTTGGTGGCATCTGCTGTCCACTCCGGTCCATGGGCACCGTCAAACAGAAGCTCTACCTTTGCTCTTCTCTAGAAATTCGGCCCTAAAACTATGAAAACTCAAGCCAAAGTTCAAACAAAAAATGGGCTCCAATACCACTCGACCGAGCGCCTATTCTAGCTGCGGATTCCCCTAATTGAAGATGTTCTTTCCACCATTCGGCTTCCTTGTGCTCATAATTCATTGAGCCATGATCTTGATTTTATTTTATTTTTCTTTACCTATATTTAGGTAGAACTTGTTGGTGTATGACAATCTAAATGTATCATAGTAATATATTATATAATTTTAAGTTTTTGTAATAAACTATTAAATTTAATAATGTCCACAGACACAAGTATTTGAATTGAAAATTGTTTTCTAAAGATAAAGATTAATTTAAAATTGAAATACTTAATGCAATAATTCATGAGTATAATAATTTAATTTTAAAATTAAAATAAAAAATTGCTGCAAATGTAAATTATGGAATTTCATAAGGAAAGTTTTCTATGAATAAATTTAGAAAGTAATCCCAAATTTGTAAATATAAATTATTTTAAAATAATAATGAAAACAATTAAAATATATAAGGAATGTCAAAAGGTGTTTTATTTAAAAGGACTTTTAATTTTGTAAAGCATTAAGACCATGTATGAAAAATTGATTAATGTGGTTCTTAATGCGGTGTTGTGAATATGAAAAGATTTTTTTTTCTGACAAAATTAACTTCTTATTTCATTTTATTGTTTAATTTTCAAATGTTAAATGCATGTTTTCTAAAAAAACAGCTTATTTGTGTTTATTTATGTTGTTTTTTTTTTTTGCATAAAAGCTTTAAAAAACGATTTCTGAGTTTTCATTTCCAGATCTGTTTCTAAAATATGCATATGTTTTTAATTGTTTTAAATAGAAGATTTAAAAAACGATTTATGGGTTTTTTTTTTTTAAATAAAATACCTTTTCTTTACTCACTAAATTATGATTAATTTTCGTTTTCATCACTTAACTAAAAAAGTTAAAATTTGGTTATTAAACTATCCAAAAATTTTCATTTAAGTCATTGGGCTATAAAAATCGATGCTACATGGTTTTCTCCGTTAGCTTTGCCTCCAACAATTCAAAGCTTTCTTTCGCCTTCGCTTCTATAGTTCAGATTTTTGTTTCATGAAATAGCTTTAGATGTTATAAATCTATGAACTAAAATTTAAATAATTTTTTCATCAATTTTTGACACTGACTGTCAGATCGATTTAGATCTAAGGTATGTTCTTCTACTCATTGATAGGTATTAATCCATAGTACTAATCGTTGAATTGCTGCTTGAAGCTCGCTGATAGAATTTTTTTAAAATAAAAAAACTTAACAGCCTATTGATTTAAATAAAATCTTTTGAATAGTTTAGCGACTTAAATGAAAACTTTCAAATAGTTTAATGACCAAATTGTAATTTTTTTAGTTAAATGATCAAAACAAAAACTTATAATTTAATGAGTAATGATATAATTTTCCTTTTAAAAAATTATACATGAGGTTTTATTTCCTAATTTGAACATACATGTTTTTTTTTTTTTTTTTTTTTGAAGTAAATGAACCATAAAATTAAATAATTTTCTATTTTCACAACGTGAAACTGATTTTTTAAATAACATCGAGTCGAAAATATAATGTGCATATATATTTTTTGTTTCGGGTAAACTTAATAGATTTTTGTATTTAATGATTTCAATATAACTGTATTTAGTGAATAAAATTTAAGATATATAATTTGCATTAATTTTATTTATTTTAAAAAATATTATAAGATGTTTACCGTGTTTAGATTAAACCTGTTCATGAGTCGGGTCACTCGGCCCGCTCGAAAAGTGAGAGGATTTGAGTAAAAGTATAGGTCCTAAAAATGGGCTTGGACAAAAAATAAATCACATTTAAAAATGGTCAAGCCTCAAGTAAGGCTTTTTTGCTCGAGCCCAACCCAGCCCAAATATGCCAAAAAAAAAAGTTGATGTCTTTTTTTTTACTGTTTTCTTGCTTTTTTTATTGTTTTGTTGCTATTTTCCTTTTTTTTATTTCATTATTTTTCTACAATTTCACTATTATGTTGTTACTATTTTGATCTTGTATAACTCTTGTCTAATTGTTAATTTTGTTACTATTTTAGAGACATTTGTTTGTTAAATTGCACCTATGTTAGTGTTATTTAAGTATATTTTTTTAATTTATTTTCAATTTGTTGAGAAAACATTTATTTTTAATGTTTTTAGTATTTTTTTATGATTATATATTTTTAAAAAATTATATAAAAAATAATACAAGCAGATAGGACAGAGCCCAAGTTTTAGCATTTTTATTTTGGTCGGGTTTGAGCAAAATTTTAAGCTCATTTTTTATGTTAGGCTTGGGCCTAGCAAACGGAATCAGGCTCGAATTTTAACATTTTTATCCGGGCCAACGCATGAGCATGTATTGTTTATTTAGATTTGTATTCTTTTTGTATTCTATCATTTCAAGATTGTGTTCAAAAAAACTATTATTACTTTGTTTATTTAAAACGAATTTATGCAATACTCATACTATAATTTAAGCTCCTTAATAAGATGGTGTTATTCTCAATCAGGTTACTAATTCGGTTAAAAAATTATGAAAACATCTTTTTATAATTAAAATAAATTATATTATTCGATTTTTTTCTTAAAAAAACAAAAAATATATACATATGGTAAAATGTGAACCCGAACCAATTACTTTAATAAAAATTTTAATTTAGCACTCAATTAAAATTTTATTTTGAAGTTTTTATTCATTTTAATTTTATTATGCAGGCTTTGTTGCCTCACCAAATATATATATATATTTAATAATGTATTTGATTGATGTGATTTCACAAGTTAACTTGACACCGACTCAATATTGATAACAACACCATGATAAATCATTTAATCTAATTTTTTTAATTTTAATATTGTAAATATTTCATGTATTATTAATCAATTTCAAAACATACTTTTCATTATTTATTGTATGTTATTTTTAAACACATATTTGTATGCTAAATTTATGGTTTCCACACGCATACGCGTGTGATAAGAATTTTAGTATATTTTACATTTTTTTTATATTTCATTAATCAATTTTAAAATATTCATTAAATTTTAAAGACATATGTTATACCCCTTTCAAAATTTGCATTCTATTGAACTCTCCATTGGGCGTGCAACTATAGTGTTAGTTTAACATTACTTTTGAGAAGTGCTTTTAATAAGTGATGTGGAAAAGTGATTTTGAGAAATACTTTTGAAAAGCTTAATTTAAGTGTTTAGTATTTCTGTCAAAAAATACTTTTGAGAAATAAATTATCCATTTTAAACATGATGTTATAAAGTAACAAATATATATATATTTAAATAATGTTTAAATTAGTTAATATTATGATATTTTAGTAATAATATAAAAAATAGTTTATTATAATTTGTTGTTAATATTTTAATATATGAAATATAAATTTTAAATATTTTTAAGCAATTAATATTAATTATTTACAAAATTTAATTCAAATATATAAACCATATTTTAAATATTAAAATATAGCCAATAAAATTTTAAATATATAATATATAATATTTATTTTTTAAATTTCAATAGGAAAGTAATTACATCCCCAATGTATTATAAGGGTTAAAATTATCCTTTATTTCTAAAAGCGCTTTTGTCATAAACGAAATCTAGAAAAGTTGTCTAACTCCAACAGCTGTCTGTTAAGCTAGCAGAAAACTTCTCCCTAACAGTGTATTTTATTTCAAAAATACTTTTTAAAAGTAATGCTAAACTGACCCTAAATAGATTAATTTAGTTTTTGTATTATTAAAAAAATTAAACAAGATCAAATTTGAATTAAATTAATATTATTGTATAAAAATGTCATTTACTATTTAATAAAGTTAATATATTTAAAATATTTATGGTTTTTTAAATAAATTTTTTTGTTTAGATTTGAATTACAATTGAAAAATATAATTTTCAAGATTTTTTTTATACAAAAAAATGTTAACTGTGTTACAATTTCGACTTATTTGTTTCTTTTTAATGGTATAAAGACTAAATTGATCTGTTTTATAATAGAGAGACTAATTTGATCTAGTTCCAATAATAGAAAGATCTCTCAATTACTTTAACCCATTTTAAATCAATCTTAAACTTCAAACTATTTCAAGTTTATATACTTCTCAAAAATTTTAAATTCAATCTCTATATTTTTATTTCTAAGAATTCAATCCCTCTATTTTTTAGATTTCAAAATCGAAGTCCAAATGTTAATGTTAATAAAATTATTTTGTTAAATTCAAATTTATTACAACGACATTTTATAATTATATTACTACCAAATAAGTATTTTTTTTATTCCAAAATATCGTACCAATAAAATTTACAGGATTAACAATTAAACTTAAATTTTAAAATTAAAAAAAATAAATTCTTGAAAATAAAATTACATAACTAAATTCTTAAATTATAAAAAATACATACACTTATACCATATTTTAACCTATTTTTTCACTCACTTTGTAATTAAAATCTAGTATATTTTAATCATCTGATTTAAACGATTTAAATGTCAAACGATTCAATTTACTATGTAATGAAAAAAACATACAAACAAATCTTAGAAAATAACAAAATGCAAACTAAGCCATCATTTACAGACAAAAACACTTGCCACTTATGTAGTTCAAAAGATGTAAACACAATAAATAAATAAATAAAAGAAAAACAACATACTCTAAAACATTGTTACATAAAAATTCAGACACGAGAGAAATTAACAATTGTGTTGACATTTCATTTTTAGAGAAGAGAGAGTCAACTTGACTTACGTGCTAATTTGGAAGATCAAAACTATAAGATCTGAATATTCCAAAAAATCAATGGATTCAGCTGATTTCTTCGAGTCCAACATCGGAACCACTAAAAGGGTCAGATACCTGAAAGTTCATAAGTAACTCCTCGTTCAAGCACCGTCAGCACTTGGCCATCATCTTCTCCCTTCACAACATCTTTGAGATAGACACAACGGGTTTGATCTCCACCTCGGATACGGAAGTTGTAGGGCTGTCGCCACTTTACACAAACTTGTCGATCAGCTATCTTACCACTCCAAAGTGCTTCCGTGATATGAAAAGCCTGTAAAATTATGATGTTAAAATTGAGGCAAGTAAAACCGATTTACATCTCACAGAGGTGTACTCGAAACTTTAAGTTTTCCATATACGTAGAGTATTATAGATCTTAAAGAAGACAGAAGATTGCAAAACACATTGAAAACCATGGAGTTAAAATCTAAGGTTAATGGCACTAAACACCCTCAAACTATCATAAAGATTCCAAATTAATCCTTAGACTTCAAAACACTCTAATTGAATACTCAAATATTAATCTTGTATCAATCAGGTCATTCTGGGTATAATTACCATGGAGGCCTTTGTACTAAGAACTAGATTGCATTTTACCCCTTCTACTTAAAAAATGAACAAATTATTCCATCTATGTTAGATCAAGGAGTAAATTGGTCATTCTGATAAAATTTTATCCATTTCTATTGTTGAAAATTGGTCCTTATACGTCAATATGAGGTATACATGGCACACCACGTGTCACTAATCATTTTGTCAACCATGCCATTTTTTAACACTAGAAATGGATGAAATTTTTAACAAAAAAGATCAGTTTATTCTTTGATCTAATGTACAAGACTAATTTGACCTTTTTTTAGTAGAGGGGTAAAATGGAATCTGTCACAGAGTGTAGGGGCCTCCCTGATATTTTTACTGATCATCCTCATTCTAGTTGTCAATTTAGGCATTAAATGTTAGTTCAGATATGACATCAAACATAATTAAAACATGTAAGTGTACCTACCTCGCAATCTACTCGGATATGGCGTGTTAAAGAAAACAGACACGTCAATAAAATTTAAGGGGTTAATTTTCTTTAATACGTCATCTCATGTTATCATCATCAAATAAAAGAAGCTTCAGTTCCGCCGGTCATCGAAGAATTTCAATTCTTCAAAGCTTATTAGAACTGATCTTCAACATAAACACAATTTCCACAACATGAACAACCAATACCGATATCTATCAATTAATAACTTAAACCAAAATATTTCACTACAACAGTAAACACTATTTCGACATGATCCAAGACGAAAATGAACGGTAAAGAAGTTTACCGGCACTTGAAGGTTGTTAAGGCAGTAATGTAGTCCAATCAAGTTAACAGAACATTCAGCTTTGGTTTCAACAGCAGCATTTGAACATCTCTGAAACCAAACTGCATCGTTTCCAGGCAACCGATCGCATGCAGATAGTCTACAGCCTTGAGTGAACCGAATTGCGAGCATTGTTCCACCAAATTAATGACGGATTCAGCTTGACGCTTCTCCTCTTCGTGCTGCTTTACATAAAATCCTCGCCAGTCCCATATCATGTACATCTCACAAGTTTCAAACACCAATCCAAAGGAATTGAATTTTTTGCGTAATCAACAAAAGTAATAGTTTGTTTGGTAGGAGGGAAAAAAAAAGTAAGGAAAAGTTACAATGTTTCCAATCATTTTCTCTGTTTGGTAGGAAGGAAAATAGGAAGAGTGATGTAAAATAAGTGGATTTACAGTTTTCCTTCCCTCAAAATCCTATCTTTCCAGGTGTAGAAAGAAAACACTCATGAATTTAAGCAAATAATTTTATATGAAACTTTACCTTCCTTTCCCTCCATATTTTTCTTTCCTCACCAGTTTTACCTTCCCTCCATTTTCCTTCCTTTTCCCTTCTACCAAATAAGTATAAAACTCATAACTAGGGGTGTAATCAAGCCGAGTGCAGCTTGAATAGTGGCAAGCTCAAGCTCGACTCAAAATTCGAGACTCAACTCGAACATCAATTTCTAAGCTTCAACTCAGCTCTAGGCATAATCCAGATACTTGAGCTCGATTAAGCTCGATCTCGTTCGTAATTAAACTCTTTCTATATAATAAGGGTAAAAATGTAACTTCATAAATGAAAAGCTCATGATACAAAATTATACTAAAAAGGAAAAGCTTATTAGACTCGTAAGCCATCCAGTTCGAGCTTGGCTCTATAGTTACCGGATCAAATTCGAGTTTTTCCAAGCCAATCTCCATAGTTTATGAGCACCAATATTTCATTTACACCCAAGGTAACCTCACTAAAAAACAGCCAGGTCAAAGCTATGAAACAAGAGCAATTAGTCCAAATCGACTTAAATGGGGGAAGAAACACCATATTTTTACAGACATTAAAAACTTAACCCAAAAAAGAAAACAAAAAATACAACCTTGAAGTTAGGGTCTTTATCAGCTTCGTATAAAAGAGGCCATCTTTCTTTAAAAAGCGACTCCCATAAACAATCCGACCCGCATATCTCTTGCCATTCCCGAGAACAACAACCCAATGAAGAAAGAGCCGGTACCTAAAAACCCGAATACCCAACAATCAAACATCTCATTTACATTCAATTCAATACCCAGAAAAAGAAAAAGAAAATTAAATGAGATAAAGCAAGTAAACGAATCTCGAGGGAAGATGCAATTTTGAGAGCTATCTCTTTTGGTAGTGACCTGTATGAGTAATCTGATTGACTCATGGGTTTCTTCTTTTTGGGATTCTTTTTAAAGCGGAATTTTGCGGTTTTTCTGATTCTTGTCACCTAGGGATTTGGAATTTGGCTCTGTTTTGAGATCTTGTCATTATGTGAGGTTCTCTGTGATTTAAAGCTATAACTACGTCGTTTTAGGTACATAAACTCCTCAATAACTTGTTGAGAAGTGCTAGAAAATGGCTTCGGAAATACTTCTAAAAAATTTGAATTGTGAACAAAATACTTTTAAAAAATAAAATATACATTTTAAACTTATAAAGCAATAAATATATATTTAAATAATATTTAAATTAATTAATATTATGATATTTTAATAAAAATATAAAAATAATATGTTAATATTTTAATATATGAAATATAAATTTTAAATATTTTAAACAATTAATATTAATTTAATTTAAATATGTAGACTATATTTTAATATAACCAATATAAATATTATATAAATAATTTATAAGGGTTAAAATTATATTTTGTTCCTAAAACCATTTTTGCCAAAAGCAGAAACTAAAAAAAATTGATTTTGCTTATAGGTTCAAAATAGTTCTGACTTTAAAAATTATCTACTTAATATTGGTTATAGCTCGAAAAATACTTTTGACCTCGAAAATTGATGTATGCACTACCACTTTACCTGATCCGTCTACTGTTTTTGCTCTCATACTCAATAAAAAGTAACTTTTAAACAGGAAATCAAATAAAAACATGTTCTACAATATATAAAAATAAAAACACATATATTTGATATCAAACTAATCTCATTTATATGGATAAAATTAATATAATAAAAAAGAATGGATGTCTTAAAGAAAACATCCATTCTTTTTTCATCTTTACATTCATTATAGTCAAACTCAGGCCTAAATGCAACAATTTAGATTGAATTGTTAAGTGAAGGGAAAAAATTTATATGAAAGCAACAGCAAGGGTTAAACTTAGCTTCAAAATATTTTAAAATTTAATCACCCAATTTTCTTTAAATTCGTGGTTTAAACTATTTAATTTAAAAATAAATTATATTAATATGTCACGATTAATTTAATAAGTAAACTAAAATTTTATTATATATCTTAAATTCAAATTGTAGGGATATATAATAACATAACAACTTGGTTTGTTTACGGAAATATTAAGAAAGTGTAACTCAAAGTCTAGGGATATACATTAAGATTTAAGCGTACGGATTTCTAGAAATAATTCAATTATTCCACATTTATTGTACGAAATTAATGCCTCCATGTTTTACATCGTCTCTAATTTTTACATTCCTTTCATGTACATATTCCTCACGTTAGATTAAATTGAGTGAAAATTTGTTAAGTTAATCAAATTGATAAGTCTAATTTTATCATTCTAATTCGATTTTTTTTAAATCAAATAAAATTATTCGAATTAAATTTTAAAAAATAAAAATACATTGTCACTTTTCCAATTTCGAGCCCAAGAAAATATTAAATAGACATTACCAAATTTAGGAATAAATAATTAGTTCAAAACAAATGGAACAAGATATGAAATTGTTCGGGTGTCAGCTTATAATTGGTGACACAGGGTAAGCAAAAAAACCTTATTTAGAATTTTTTTTTTAATTTTTTAAAAATCTAATTATAATATATGTGTACAGGCCCAAATTTGTCCAACCCACCAGAAGACCCAAACGCTAAAAAATAAAAGTCTAATATTAACAGTCCAAATATTACAACCCCAACAGCCCAAACAACAAAAAACCTAGCCCACCTAGCCCAAAAACTAAACCAGAAAGAGAAAGCTTAGGGTTTTTACCTAGCCTCCAGTGCCGCTTCCCCATGTGCGCCGTACCCCTGCTGGGTCAGCACGCTCGTCGCTCAAAGCTCCCATCCGTCAACGCCTGCAAACAAGAAATAGAGCAGAGCACAGCAGCAAGGCAAAGAAACAGTAGCAGAGATAAATGCAAACAGTAGCAAACAGTGGACAAAAACCTTTTATATTATGCTATAAAACCGAATCATGAATGTAACCCTTTTTCACGGAGAATCAATACAAAAAAAAAACGAGATTTTTAAAGAAAAAATGAGCAGAGATTCAAGCAAAATAAAAAAAAGGCATTCAAATACAAAGAGAATAGAAAAACAGAGAGAAATCAAACAAAGAAATCAAGTTCGAAAAAGGGTATTTCTTTATTTCGTCTTTATTTTCTTCTTCTTATTTTTCCCGAAACTATTTTATATACATATATATATCAAAAACATAAATAAAAAAGGGTTTTTTTTTACCTATTCTCCGATCGGCTAAAAAGGGATTTTTGAGCTCAAATGCACGTACATGGTCATTGTCGGCATGTGAGCCGAGGTGGCACGACAATGATCCATCAATGGCCTTCTTGGCGGTTTAGGTTTAGGCGAGGAAGAGAGAGAATGGGAGTAAATTTTTTTGGGGGGGCTGAAGAAATGAATTTTTTTGTTGAAATTTTAACATTTATAGGGGGACCATACGATATCGTTTTGGGCCTTGGTTTCAGGCGCCAAAACTGCGTCGTTTTGCTTAAACCCGCTTGACCCGACCTGCAAAGCAAAGGGATCCACGTGTTTTCTTTGAAATGGGTTATTTATGCCCGTAGTCTTTCTGCATTTTTGGTTTATTTTAATTTAGTCCATTTGGTTACTATTTTATTTTATAAATTTGACCCCATAATTTTGTTAAGCTTTCCAATCGAGTCCCTAACCCATCGGCATGCTGGAACACGGACACGTGTCCAGATATTGGGTTTTTTGCTCGTTTGGTCCTCAAACCTCGCGGCATTTTCATATTTACCCCTGTGTTTTTTATTTGGTTATAGTTTTCACTTCTAATTTCATTTTTATTCCAATTTAAACCCTAATCAATTTGATTTTAATCCTTTTATATTTTTTCTTTATTTATTCATTTTTATATATATTATTTATTCTAATGGTTTTATATTTCATTTGTTACTGTTTATTTTAAATCGTTTTATTGTTATTTATTTTAAGTTTTCTTTCTACACATTATGTATTTTAAACTATCATTCATTTTAAACTTTATGCATATTATTTATTTTTAAATTACCATACATATTATTATTTTGAAGTTTTTTTATATATACCTTCTTATTTTGGACCATTTTATATATATAATGTTTATTATGTTTATTTTAAATTTCTTATATGTCATTTAGTCATACTGTTTTATATGTTAATTATTTTAAATTATTTTATTATTTATTGTAAATCTTTTTTATTTTTATTTATTTCAAGATTTCATATATTATTTATATTAATTTGTTTTATATATACATATATATTTTATATTATTTATTTATTTTAAAATTTATTTTTCGTAAGTTATCTCCTTTAAATTTATACATATTATTTTAAATTTTTTTATAAATGATTTATTTTAAGTTATTCTACATATTATTTTATTGTTTTGTACATTAATGATTCTAGATTGTTTTATACTATTTACTTAAAATTATTTTTTATAGTATCCTTTTTAAATTTGTTTCTCCACATATTATCCATTTTAAAATTATCTTATTGTTTATTTTAATTGTTTTATATCATTCACTTTATTTTTCTTTGATTATTAATATTGGTATCGAAATAACATGTGTTGTATGATTATTGCCATTGTATTTTATAATTCTTTATTCGTATTTTCATGCTTTTATGATTCATTATTGTAATATTTATTCGCAAATTATTATGCCATGTTCGATATCATCATTCTTTCTCATTCCATTTAAATCACATCGTGTATTAAAGCTCAAATGCATGTTTTTAATATAGACCATTTTATTTCAAACAAAGTAAACGCACATTGCTAAACGTCGCATTCGTTTTTATTCAAAGTAAGGTAATATTTCGCGTTTTGAGAATTCAAGAAAACGTACCCTAACTTACTGGGTTTCGATTTTCTTGTTAAACCTAAAAAGTTAAATATCCTTTTAGATTTCAAAATACACAAATTTTCGATAAAGATTAAAGGCAAACTTGCTCCCGAAGATTTAAATATCGCGTCCTAACTTACGGGATGTGGCACCTTACTATCTCGGGACGAGTAAGTCTTTGATGCTCGTTTCAACGTAATTCAAGTGTTTTAAAATTAGCATTCATAAAAAAGGATCGTATTTTAAAATTTATTTTAAAATTTTTTCAACTTTCGACATTAAGACATTGATTAATCGATTAGGTACCAATTTTGGGCGTGACGAGGGTGCTAATCCTTCCTCGCACGAAACCGACTCCCAAACCCGTTTTCTCAATTTTTGTAGACCAAAATCATTTGTTTTAATAAATCAAAATATTTTATTAAAACGACCAAATTTCTAGGTGATCCGATCACACCTAAACAAAAAAGATTGGTGGCGACTACCAATTTTCGTTTTCTTTTCAAAATATAAAGTCGATCCCCCGTTTTTAAAAAAAATGGTTTTGACAATATATATATATATATATATATATATATATATATCAAAAGTAATTAAATTCATTATTGTTACTATTTTTAATATCACCATTCATCTAAATAGATCATTATACAATGAATAAATGATATATTTACCTCAACAACAGGTAGCACCAAGGGCCCTAAAATGGAAAAAATCATATTGACACCTTTATATTTTACAAAATTATAAATGAATAAAAGAATAAATTACACTTTGACTGTACTGAAATATTAATATATAGAGAAAGAACACATGAACCTCAAAGAATAGAAAAAGAGAGACTATCAAAGAGAAGAAACAAAGAATGATTTCGTCACTAAATTCAACATGAATACAAAGAACCTACAACTATAGTAGTTATACTAAGCTTTAACAAAGAAGATGAGTAATAATCTGAATCAACTAACTCAATAACTTATTAACAATCTAACTGCTGTAATAGTTCATTATGCTTAACTGTTGCTACAGCAGGTCCCTCAAAAATAATAAAAACTTATTAGAGGTACCAAATATTCTTTTCTAATATGAACGATGATGAATCTCTGCCCGATGACCGGACTGGAGCGAGAGAAGACTCTGCTACTAAAAAGGTCCGATTTAAAGATGGAAGTGATGATTCCTTGGCAAGCATGGCGGTAGACTCGTCCCCAGAAAGTTGAGTTTCTGGGAAGGACAAACTCTTGGGTGGTTCGGTTTCGAACTCTCTAGGTGACGATGCTAATATTGACTTAGAATTCGTAGAATATGGTATTCGTAGATCTAATCTCAATGGTATACCCGCCATTGATTTCTCAGATCATATCAATAAAATTCTCATTAAAAGGATGGAACTCACTGTGGTGGTCAAGTTGCTTGGGCGCAACATAGGTTGTGGGGCTCTTTTAAATCGTATTACTAGCCTTTGGAAGCCTGCGCAGCCCTTTCGCTTTATGGATGTCGTAAACGACTATTACCTTGTCCAATTCCAGTATAGGATAGATTTTGAAGCGGCGCTGATGCAAGGCCCTTGGATAGTGTTTGGGCATTATCTCACAATTCAGCCATGGACGGTGGATTTTGACCCATCAAGCCTTTTTCCTGTGGTGTGTTGGCTTGGATCCGCTTTCTAGGTTTGCCGAGATTCTTGTATCAAAAGAAAATCTTAGAGGAGATCGGTAACTTGGTCGGAAGAGTAGTTAAACTTGACATCAAAAGCGATAAAAGAGAAAGAGGGCAATTCGCCAGAATAGCTTTTTTGTAGACTTAGAGAAACCCCTTACCTTTCAAGTTCTTATCAATGGACGACTACAACGTGTAGAATTTAAGGCCTTACCGAGGTATGTTTCTCGTGTGGTAAATATGGGCACTCTAAAAACTCTTGTCCTCTTATTTAGCAAGTGGAAACGGTCATAACGGAGAGGGTGACCCATCGAGCTCTTTGCGAAGTGAAGTTGCTCCGGCGAGGACGGAAGATACACCACCGACGACGGGTGATGCCTTCGGCCCCTGGATGGTGGTTGAGCGTAAGTCAAGGCGAAAGCAGGACACATTTCGTGGGCAAAAATCAAAAGTTACAGATGGAATCTCAGGAAATTCCAGATTTGATGCATTATCTTTCATCAATTCTGAGCCCCTAATACCGGATTTAGAGGCGTCCACTAAGGATATTGGAGCTGCTAGGTTTTCACAATGGGACTTTATTAGAAAATTGAAAGGCAAAAACATGAGGCTAGAATATGGACCAATGGCTGAAAAAAATAGAGGAGAAAGTCTGTTGGACCTTATTGAGGATGTTGGCCTCGTCTAAAATCCAGACCCCTGAAGAAGAATGAAGCGAAACAAACACTGGAAGTGGAAGCCCGTGTTTCTACACGTGCTGCTGATCAGACGCCTTACAGAGCTGGACCTAGTTCGGCGTTGGGCCCTATGCTTAGTGGTTAAGTTTTGGTGACTGGCGGTCTTGGGCTTAATCCTACTCTAGGCCTTCCGCATAAAGAAGTCGGGTCTCTGCTGGACTGCTTTAGAGCACATCAGGCTTTGGGCCAGACTTCAATTACAAGCAACTTGGGCTTGGAGGGTGCAACGGGCTTTATGACTAAAAACCTAACAACATCTATTTCTTATCCCAAAAATTTGGCCGCCTCTTTTCACGTTAATCCCATCTTCGAAGAGACTCAACTTAGTCTCATTTCGAATGCACTTGATCCTAAAAAACATACAACTGTTACTTTTCAAGAGAAATTAGATATTAAATCTAAACCAAAGGTGCGTGTTAACTCTCCTAATATTTCTAAAGGATATGTTATCGATAACAGGAAAGGAAATGGTCACAGTAGGAAATTTTTATTTAAATCCATTCGTGGACGTGGAAGGAAATTTAAACCGGCTAGTAGTTCATGAGTCTCTTTTCCGGAAGCTATGGGTTATATGACAGAGCTCATTAATGTACAAGCTAGAATTTCTTCGGATAATTCTAAAGTTAAAGTTGATAATGTTTGAGTTACTGATAACTCCTACGAGGTTAGTTCTTTCTCTCTTTTTTAATTTTATGAATTTTACTATATTTTCTTGGAATTGTTAGGATGGTGCAAGTTCTAAATTTGTTAGAGTCTTCCGGGAATATAATTGAGAACATAGACCAGATTTGATCAGTGTCCTTGAAACTAGGGTCAGTAGTGAGAAAGCGAATTTAGTTATTGCCAAACTCGGTTTTAATAATTCACATCGTATGGAAGCGGTCGAATTTTCAGAAGGTATTTGGATTGGGTGGAAGGATTCGGTTAATGTGGAAGTGCTCCAGAGTCACTCCCAATTTATTTTAGCCAAAGTTTCTAATAGCTCCCTTCGGCAGCCTTTTTTGGTCTTCTTCGTGTATGGTAGTCTTAATAGTCAGAAGATGAGACACTTGTGGGAGACTTTGCAGAGCTTCATTCCGGTAGATGGGTCCCCGTAGGTGGCGATTGGTGACTTTAATGCCATCCTTTCACCTAGTGAGAAAAAATGAGGACGTGTTTTAGGCAAAATGTGTCATTTCTTTGGCCATTTAATGGATCCTGGCTGACTTCATGATTTAGGTTTCCGAGGGTCTTAGTTCACTTGGCAAAGAGGGGGGATTGTTGAGCGCTTGGATAGAGCCATTTGCAATATTGCTTGGAATACAATTTTTTTTGAACTCAACGGTAACTCACTTACCTTGGCTCAAATCTGATCACAAATCTCTCAAACTGTCTCTTTTACCTGAGGTTCCTTCTTTGAAAGGACGTCCGTTCAAATTTTTAGCCTGTTGAACTAAGTATCCATCTTTTTCGAATTTCGTTAAGAAGAATTGGGAGATGTCTATGAGCATGTCGTCCCTGCATTCTAAGTTTACTGACCAGGTTAAGATTTGGAATAAAGAGGTTTATGACCATATTTTTACTCGTAAGAAGCTCTTGACTCGTAAACTGGAGCGTATTGAGATGGAACGAAATAGAACTAACTCGAAGTTTCTTAAGTAAGTAGAGAGACGAATGTGAGAGAGGAATTAGAGAATGTGCTTTATAATGAAGAAATCCTTTGAAGGCAAAAAGTGCGATGTGATTGGTTAGTCTTAAGAGATCGTAACATAAAATTTTTTCATTCACGAACGCTGAGGAGACGCAAACAGAATAGAATTACTGATTTGAAAAATGGGTTGGGAGAATGGATAATGGACGATGATCGTCTGAGCCTTGAAGTGGTTAATTTCTACTCTAATCTTTATGGCGAGCATCCTAGGCCTAGACGTAACTTTCCATCTATTACTTTCCTGTGCCTCAAAGATGAAGATTTTAATTTTCTTAACAAACAAGTATCGGATGAGGAAATTAAATTAGCTCTTTTTGATATGGCTCCCTTGAAAGCTCTAGGAAGTGATGGTTTCCATGCCCTGTTGTATCAGAGTCAGTGGGATCATGTTGGCGCTTCAGTTTACACTTGGGTCAAAGATGTCTTCAATGGGAAAAGCATAGATTTGGCTTTTAATAATTATCTTATTGTGCTTATTCCCAAAACTCAAAGCCCGTGGAGTTCTCTCAGTTTCGGCCAATTAGCTTATGTTCTGTCCTTTATAAGCTGGTCATGAAGATTATTGCCAATAGATTTAAAGTGGTCTTTCTGAGGCTCCTTGCTCCTGAGCAAGTTAGTTTTGTCACAGGACGTAATATCACTGACAACATCATCATTGCTCAAGAGGTCATTCATTCGATGAGGGGTACGCAGAAGAACAGGAAGTGGATGGCCATCAAAATTGACCTGGAGAAGGCCTTTGATCGAGTACGATGGGACTTCATTGAGGCATCGCTCCATGCTGCAGGTATCCCTATTTTTTATGTAATGTTATTATGTCTGCAATCTCTAGCTCTACAATGCAGGTTCTGTGGAATGGTGTCCCTACCCAGAAATTTCGTCCAGCTAAAGGCATTCGTCAGGGATGTCCTTTATCTTCTTATTTGTTCATTCTTTGCATGGAGTGGTTAGGTCTTAGTATTCGCAAGGCTATTGATGTTAGCGATTGGTCTCCTATTAGGTTGTCCCGTGGTGGCCCACCGTTATCCCACATTTTCTTTGCCGACGACTTGATACTCTTGGCCATGCGGATGATAACCAAGCTCGAGTCATCAAAAGTATTTTGGATGAATTCTGCAATTACTCGGGTCATCAAATTAATTCACGTAAGACTAATATTTTTTTCTCTAAAGGAGTGGACGATAACTTAGGGGAACACATTAGTAATTTCTTTGGTTTTCAAAAAGTTACTAATTTGGGGTACTACCTTGGAGTTCCTCTTCTACATGATAAAATCACCAATAGTACTCTAAATTTTGTGGTGGAAAGGGTTTGTAATAAACTATCCAGTTGGGATGCAAGTCAGCTTTCTTTAGCTGGAAGGGTTACTTGGGCACAATCTGTTATTCTCTCGATTCTTAGTTACTTAATGCAGACAATGATGGTTCCTAGAGGTATCTGTGAGGAGATCGGACACATCGTTCGGAAACTTATTTGGGGAACACACAATGGCAGCTTAAAGACGGCCTTGGTTAGTTGGGATTTGGTGTGCCAACCCAAGTTTCACGGAGGTCCTGGTCTTAGGCAGTTGAAAAATCATAATACCTTCTTTATGATGAAGGTTGGTTTTAACATCATTTCTAACACTAATACCCTCTCGATTCAGGTGCTTCGTTCTAAATACAGAGTCCTTAGTGGTTTACCTGATGACTTATCAAGGACTAGATGTTCCTTCTTATGGAGATCCATCTCTAAGGTATGGCCCCTCATTCGTGAAAACTTTATCTGGTCAGTCGGAGATGGAAGCAGCATTAGGTGTTGGCAGGATCCTTGGGTTCCTAATTGTGGCCCCCTTTTTAAATTTATTCTTTATTTTGCTAACCCTTATTTAGATTGTTCTTTTAATAGCATGGTTGTAGGAGATGGCTCTTGGAATCTAGATCTTTTTAGGCCTTGGGTTTCGGAGGAGATTATCAACAAAATAATAGGCATTCCACCACCCCATCTTTTGTCAAGTCTTGACCGAATTATTTAGGGTGCTACCTCAACTAGTTACTTCTCCATCAAAAGTGCTTACGAGAAGGTTCGTGAAAGCACTTTTAATGTAAAAGATCGGATTTGGGAAATACCATGGAAATTTCACGGCCAACACAGGATTCGCTTCTTCATTTGGTTAGCCCTAAAGCATCGTCTCTTAACAAACTCAGAGAGGGTAAGGCGTGGTCTTGGGAGCAATAGTGCCTGCAACCTTTGTGGTCATGACTGTGAAGATGTTGTGCACATACTTAGAGATTGTAATGCTGCCAAACACATTTGGGACAAGCTTATTCCGCAACAAAACCTTTCAAGTTTCTATTCTGGATCTTTTTCCGATTGGATGAGGAGTAATCTTCAGAGCCATCTCACTCATCTAGATGGAATTGATTGGCCTTGACTCTTTGGAATCACTGTGTGGCGTATTTGGAAGAACCGGAACCTACTCATCTTCTAAGGTATTACCTGGAGTGTTGATGAAATCATTAAAATCTCTTATAGCTGGGCGAAGCAGTATTCATCCACTTCACAGTTCTCATCTCATAAAGCTCGAGGTTATCTCCATAATTGGCCCTTACCTAAAAATTGGGTGAGTTTGAACATAGATGGTCCGGTTAGATTTGATGAAGGGTTCGCCGCTGATGGTGGTTGTGTGAGAGATCATAATGGTGAGTGGATCATTGGGTTCGCGAAATATTTAGGTAATTGCATTGTTTTAGAGGCGAAGCTCTGGGGAGTTTTAGATGAGCTGAATCTTATTCTGGATAGGCGTTTCGAGAAAATCCTAATTCAAACTGATAGCACTGAAGCTATTAATGCAATTTTGGATAATACTTCGGGGAGTCCCAACTCTGCCTTGGTCCGGAAAATTCATATTATCTTGAGGAAGATGAAGCAGTGGAGAATTCAGTATATTCCCAGAGAAGATAACTTAATTGCAGATAGTCTGGCTAAGTCTGTTCGCACTAGAAGATTAGGATTAAGATTGTTCGAAGATCCTTCTTTGAGGGTCTAAGCTTTTATCTTGTATCTCTTTTTATCACAAAAAAAAACCTTAATTTAATATTTTAAAATATATAAAATTATAAAATTATATAATAATGACATTGTTTTTTATTCTAAAAAAATTACATAAGCCTCCAACAATAATTTCTGAGTTCACCAAGTAGAAGAATGATTTGTTGGTGTTGGAGAAACAATCCTTGTTCCTTTTGCATAAGAAGTAACAAAGGTAACAACAGCTAGTAGCTGATATTTGGGCTTAAACCATGCGGTTGTCTCTATGGGCTTTGTTGTAATGTTAAAGTTTGTTTTCTTCTTTTCTTCCGAATTACCTTAAGTTGTTCTATATTATAATTTCAGATTTTGGAAGATAATATTTTCTTCCTAATTACCTTAAGTTGTTCTATATTATAATTTCAGATTTTGGAAGATAATATTATTAGATGGGATATTAACAAACGTCAAATATAAATCAGAAATAAAGAAAATATAAAAAAAATTAATAATTCCAAGATCCAACTTAATGCTAGGGAATTTATAGAATAAATCAAATACTAGTACTCGATTAAATTCAATTAATTGATAAAAGTTTAATGTAAAATCAAAATTATTAAAATTTTTTCCGAGTTCACATTTTATATTGTTTAAACTATTAAAAAAACATTTATATTTATATTTGAAAATTTATTTGATATATACAAAGGAATAGTGAGTTAAGGGTTTGACAAATGTATTATAGGGTATAATAAATTAATTACATAAACAAATGTGACACTTGTCACAACCTCAACGTGCTTGTTGAAATTAAAAAACTCCATTCACGATGAATCAAACAATTACCTTTCATACTTATAATTAAAAGTGAATAGAAAAATTTATTGCTTAATACTAATTTAAACAAAACCAAACCTTCCACTTTTAAGCATCATTACCCCTTTTAGATTATTGTCGGGGAGGTTGATGTTTTGTCCTCCCCAATTTGAGCCTAAATATGTAAATAGAAACATTTACTAAACATAAGTCATATCTTTTTGGGGTTTGCAACTAAAGTTGGGAAATTTAAAATAAATGGGCAATGTTAAGTGCATCTCTTCAGTACTAAAAAGAGAGATTTAGATTAAGGTTTTAAGTCAAATGATTGCATGATCCTTAAGAAATCGGATTTAGTTGCATAGTTACCATCGACAGCTATTTGTTTTTCTTTTAAAAAAATCTCTATTTTTGTTTTTAAAGTTTCAAACACGTGTTGTTTTTTTAAAATGTAATTATCTAACACTTATTGGTATCAATTGTTGTTTATTTTATAAAAATGCAAGATTAAATAATAAATTTAAAAATACAAAACCGAATATTAATCCAACCATTTTAAACAATTTAAAAGTGTAAGACACCAATTTGGTTTGCAAGTGGCAATGGCGGAGTCTAAAAATCTTTTACAAAAAAAATAAAAATAAAAATTGTGTTTTGATAGGTTGATGATTGGAATGTGAAAAAGTAAAGAGGCTGAATTATGAATTTTTAATTTTACAATGATAAGTTGGAAAAATATTTATTGAGTAATAATTTTAAGATAAGGAGTGGTTGATGATAAGAGTTGAGATGGTCATCGATCGTAGCCGTTGGTATGTTCAATCCAAGGACGTGAGAGGTGATCAATCATTGACTTGAAATTGAAGATTAAAAGGCACCCACACTATGATATCTCAAATTTTTATTATGTCTTAAATCACACCCTTCCTTTTACTCCACACCTAATCTCATTGTTTCACAGCTCACATCTTCTCCATTAATCTTAATTGTCTAAAATTGCCCCTACTTTCTCCTTAACCTAATAATCAATAATACTTCCATAAAACTCAATATTGATGTCATCTAAAATTTTAATATTATTTTAAAAAAATTCAAAATAAATATTAATTTGAAATGGGTTTAATTTTGGTATTCGAGTTTTACAAATGTGACGCTTGTATTATTTTTACCTGTATTTGACAAAAGTTATATATTTAATTAATCAAGCGTATAAAATCTTAATTTTAAATTTCATGATTTTTTTCTCTAAAATAAATATGAATTAGATTGCTATTGTTGTTATGAACAATGGCTTAATTTTTTTTAAGGCAAAAATACACTTTATTACTATATCAAAATGAAAGATATTTAATAAAATTTAGATTTGAATCTTGTAATATTTTTTTTCTTTGTTTTGATAACTATAACAAATTTAATCAAGTAGAGGATGAAAATATTGATCCATGTTTCATAGGTTTGGTTCAAATGGAATGGAGGAGACTTTGCAAAGTGAAAAAGAAAGGAAGTTTCTATATATGAATGAATTATGCAAAT
This sequence comes from Gossypium anomalum, assembly GCA_025698475.1. Classification (NCBI taxonomy): domain Eukaryota; kingdom Viridiplantae; phylum Streptophyta; class Magnoliopsida; order Malvales; family Malvaceae; genus Gossypium; species Gossypium anomalum. The sequence goes on from CM046965.1 coordinate 38,986,037, forward strand.
ATGTGGGAGACATAATCATAAAAGGAAATTGCAAAGAATACCAATCCTTCCCCACAACTCTCTTGACCAACCACAATAACATACCTAGAGATCAATTGAGGCATGCAACAAACAAAAACGACTTTTAGTCTACCAAACCTACATATATGCAGACTCTGCTCCACACCCAAAGTTTGTTCAAAAATAATTTTAAAATTTAATTTCTCATTTCCTATTTAAAAAATAAAATAAAATATAAAGTATACTAATATAATACACAAGCCCAGCTTAAAGCCTTTTCGGGTCAGTCCATGAACACATATGATAATATAGACTTAGCAATAACCAATATTTAGTTAAAACTTAATTTGAAGTTACATATATTATATATGAGAGTGGATAGTGACACATTAGAGCTAGAAAAGATAATTGAAATTAAGTAAGATTTAAACAAATACCCGTATTTATATATTTAAAATATTCATATTTTTTACTATAAAATATTTATTATGAAATATCTATGATTTTTAAAATATATTTATTATTAAAATATTAATAAATTTTCAATAAAATATTAAGAATATTACTTAACATTTTAAAAATTCCATGTTAAAATTTATTATTAAAATAAAATTATAAAATTAAATAATTTTATTAAATTAACAATTTATAGATATGTTTAATAATATTGAAAATTATAACATTTGATTTTAATATTGTTAAATTTTAAATTTTATTATTAATTTAATAATATTTGGCTTTATTTAAGATTAAATTTTATATAAAAAATAAGTTACCCATAAAAATTTAATTTTTAAAAGATGATTTGCGTTTTTTCAAAAGGAAAAATCTTTTTTTTTTTTAAGAAAATGAGTTTATTTTCTTCTATTCACTGATAAGTAATTTTTCTTTGACCAGGATCTTTTCTAGGAAACGACCACAAAACATTTTCCCTAAGTAATTTTTCGTGAAATAAAGACCACCTAAGTTTGTGCATGTGATAGAGCAAATGACATGTGAATATCAGCAAGTGAAGCCAAAACAAGTACACTAGTTTTCTTAACCCATGATTAATTAAATCACTTTTTAACTATTTCTCAAAATTTTAACAATTTTGTAATGTTTTATTAATAATATATTTATGAAATTAAAATATAAAAATATAAAAATTTAATTTTTAAAACATGATAATTGATATTAAATAAATAATATTTTAAAATACAAATAATATAATAGTAGATTTGTGAAATTCTATTTTCATATATAGTTTGTAACTAAATTTTAATTATTAATTAGTAAATCTAAATTATTAATTAAACTTAAATAACGTGACCAATAAATAATTTGTTGTAACATTGTTTATAGTTTTAGATATCTATTTCATTTTAAATAGTATATTTAATTTCTAAAAGTATTGGTGAACTTAAAAATATTTTTTAAAATTTTTGACTGAAAAATTATAAGTTGAATTTTTTAATTATTAAATACAAGCAAATTGGAAATACCTATTATCGAAATATATTTTGCGAAACACCATTAAAAAATAAATTAAAAAGGTGGAGGGGTTTATGTTACACTTTTCCACTCCTCCCATTCTTATTTTCTTTCCTTTATTTAATTCCAGACTGCCATATGTCAATTTTTAGTTTCTTACCATTTATAAGTGTACCTTCTTTCATACAAGATTGAGGTGGGAGATGGGGTAAGATAATTTAAATTTATTCCATTAACTTAAAACATAGGTGTACATTATATCTATTAAATTGTATGAGAAATGAGTAAATTTTTTATCGTTTATATCTATTTTATAATTTATGTTTGCAGTTTATAACTGTTCGTTTATATCTGTTTTATAATTTATGTTTGTGGTTTATAACTATTTTTCTTAATAATATTTTCTTTAAGATTTGATGTTGGGAATGTATTGTATATTTCTATTGTATCGCATATTTATGGGTAAAAAAGAGTAAATTTTGATGCAAGGAAAGAGAGGTTGATTGGGAATTGAAAGTAGAAGAGAGATGAGACAAATTTTGGTGGCCAAGCAAGCAGGAGCCCCCTTCTTCACCAAACTAGTAGGGTATATGGGTCAGATTGGGAAATGTAAAGCTAATAAAGGAGTGGTTATAAAATCAAATTAATAAGAGAGGGTGTTAGGCCTTTATCAAAAGGGGTTAAGCAGGAAAAATCAAAGATGGATTGGGGGGACCTCATCAATTATTTTTCAGCTTCTCTTTCATGACTTTTTGGTTAAGATATGAACATCTTTTGGACAAATCTGACTGACAACTCCATTATGTTTATATATCAACTAAACTTACCAACTAATCTGCCAAAACTATAATCCCTAAAATGTATTACTTTAAGATAATTTAAGTCTGTAAACAAAAAAAGTACTGCAGAAAGTTGGGAATTTGAATTCTTTGCTTTTAATTTATGTGTGAATTGTTTTTATATTTATTTTTATTTAAATCTTTTATCTTAAATAGATTTTGAGGATAAACTATTAAAATAGTTACTTTTGCTTCTCTTAAGTTATATTTTAGTCATTTATGTTTGAAATGTTACGTTTTAATCACTTACATTGATATATTGTAACATTATGTTTGACATATTTTTATGCAAATGTAAATTGTCTAAAATAAATGCATAAAATTTCCTAAATTTTAATAAATATGTATTAATAAATACTTAAAAATTATTTAATATTGAATTTTCAAAACTGAAATATAAATACACATGATAAATTATTAAATTGTCAAATAATTATATATAAACTATGACACGTTGAATTGTTTCCTAATCTGTAATTTCGTATTGCTATGTTAGATAAGAATTTAGAATTGAGTTTTTTAATGCTAGAATTTAGTATTATAATTAAAGCATAGTGGTTTTTTTTCAATAAGCATAAATTTAGTACTTAATATTTACTTTTTGTCATTTTGAATTTTGTGTTTAGAAATAAAAAGTTTAGAAAATTAGAATTGTTGCTTGAGACATGAATATCATTGTCCTTTGTAGATTTACGTATCTTCAGGGTCTAACAAACACTTCTGTTAACTAGTAGAAAAATAGAAAATAAGGAAAAACAAACCAATTAAATACCCCGCTAAAATTGTAAAAGGAAACTTTTGAAAAAATAGGGAGTGTTTGAAAGTGAACGTGAAGAATAAATTGGTTGAAAGATTTTGAAGACTGTCAAGATATTTATAGGAGTTTCATTAGCTAAATATAACAAAAATAAGTTTATTGAATTAGTTAAAAATAGTTTAAAGACGGTTCAATGAATCTAGACTTAACTAAAAATGCTTCATTGAGTTAAGTTATTTTTAGCTTTGGCTAAATATATGTGTTATAAGTTAAAGAAAATCACTTTTCTTGGACTCTCAAGAAATTTAGGAAAAAATAATTTCAAAAATAAAAGGATTCAAATGTACATTACACTAGTCTTTTTGGCCCCCACCCTCTAAACTTGATTCTTATTAAATATAATAATTTATAGGTTAGGGTCTCAAGGTAATGCAAATTTTATGTAATTCTTTGAAATATATAAAACTTTCAAAACTTTGACCATTACCTTTTAAAATTCAATAAAATTATTATTTTTCGACAAAATAATTGATTATACCGTTAAAATTTTAACAATGCTAATATGATAGTTTGTATTTAAAATTTAACAATGCTAATGTGATAGTCTATATGATAATCCAAATGCACTTTATAAAAAAAAATTAAAATTTAAAAATAAAAAAAAATATCGCGTGAATAATGAAGTACACTTCTAGATTTCATATCAATCCATTTAAAATTTTAAAAATCCAAACAACATTTTTTATACACAAAAATAATAACTTAACTAAATTTAAAAAAATTAAGGACCAATATAATAAAAATTAGAACCAAAAATAAAAAAATTTAAAAGAATTTATCATTCTAATTAAAATTAAATTCTATTAATTAATTATAGATTTTAGAAAATATTAACAAAACACAAGAAGCAGTCATGGTTTTAAAAAAATACTGAATAGAAGATTCAACCAATCTAAAAATATTAAAAAATATATATCAATAATTAATTCATCAAAATATAAAAAAAATAGAAACATAAAAATAATATAAATTACAAGACATTATGTTTAAAAGGTTAAATATATATTTTTGATACTTGAATTTAGTTTCAAGGTTTAAATGGTATTTAAATTTTTTTATCCAATTAGATACTTAAACTTGACCTCAAACCTCAATTAAATACCTATTTTTTTTTTGTCTAAGGTCCAATGTGGATGTTAATTCAAAATAAAAATACGAAAATAATAATAAAAAAGAGATTTTAGGAACCGGTTATTTCAGTTTTAATTAAAAAAAAAAATCATTTCAAAGTAAGCAGTCAGTCCAACAACGGAGGCATCCAAATGAAAAGCCTGAATTTAGGGAAATATGTCTTTCGAAAAGATTACATGATTTCCTTTTGAGACACCTTTCTTCTCCTTCTTATTGTTTTGCCTAAAAAACCCTCTTTTCTTTTTCTCTAGAAAGTCAAATAACAGCGTTAAGTTACAACGTTAACACCGACGAACCAGATTTCATATATTAACAATACTTCAATAAATAAACATTCTCAAACATATACCAAAACCCACAACACTGAGACAGAGCGATAAGACAAAAGCAAAGTGGTTTCAGTTTGTTCATTAGATCGGACCATAAGTGTAAGTAATTTACCACATTGATTGCATGCATGTGAAAAAAAATGTGAGTTCTTTTGTTTGTTTGTTTGGGATTGTTTCTTTGTTTGATCTCAACTTCTTTTTGATTTGGGGGTATTACACCTTTGTTTTGTTTTACAGTATTTACAATAATCTAAACGGTTTTTGAGGGATATGGAATGTTGGGTTTGTGTTAGATTTGAATTTTAACAACTATGATGTGAAATGCCAGTTAACTTGAGTTGAAATTTTGGATTGTTTTAAGAAACCCAGATTTGTTTAAGCATAGCATTTCAGATTCTATTCTTCTTTTGATTCTCCAGTAGCCTTGAAGTGCATATCTGTGTTTTAAGTAGGTAGTATATCAATTTTCTTTAGTGTTATATATGATTACGTATTACAGTCTTGGTGTGAACAGTGTCGATTTTGGAACCAATCTGAAATTTTGGATTTCCTTTGATTCTAAATTCAAATGATTTTGCTCTGACAGAACTCCAAATCATGTTCTCTATTCTTTTTCCTATGTTTTGGTATTTTGGTATGGCTTTTGACCTTTGATTGTTGTTTATTTATTTAATTGAGTTGGTTAATTGGACTCTTATGATAATTATGGACAAAGCACGCCATTTTAATAAATGCAAATGATTTTTTTTTTTTTTTTTACAATGGAAAGGATTGTAGATGTTGAGATTTGAATCCAAACCATCTAAATTCTAACTTTTAAGAGTGGCTGCATAAATCAAATCTTAATGATATATATCTATACTATTCCTTATATTCCATGTTTCATTGGGATGATTGAGATCATCTTTCTAGAAGCAAATTTATGTGCCAGCTGCGTCTAAAGATTATTGGTTGATTGCTCTGAAATAGTATGTTTTCTATCAATCTAAATGGTGATTGAACTTGTTGATGGTTTTATGTAAATTAGCATCAATATAAAGATTCTTATGGCAATGCGGATGTTGCGATTGAAATGTGCAGCTCAATGGGTGTAGAAGTTACAGACATATGCATGGACAAGCAATCAGATTGTGCTGTAGTTTACTTGAATGGTGTTTCAAATGATGAAACATTTCATAGTCATCACAATGCCATGCAGTCATATACGGATGGGGATCCTGAGCTCCAAGGTACAGATGAAGGCACCGAAGCAAAAGAATATGAGGTGAAGGAATGCACTACTGAAGATTCAGTTGTAAAATCTGAACAAAGTCAAATTGAGAATGCCAAGGAAGAGCAGAGCATGTTAAACTCCAGTCTATACTCTGGCCTGCCTGAGGATGAGGTCAAACATGAAACTGCCAGAACAAAGAATAATAAAACTAGAGTATCCAAACATGTATCAAAACCTGCTGCAGCAAATGTTCGAACGAAGCACACTGTTCCACAGCCATTTGCCCTTGCAACTGAAAAGCGTGCTTCATCTGGACCCCGTCCTGCTGTGTCCGAAGCTAACGCTGAAACTGGTTTGAACAAATCTTCTAGCGTAAATGGTGCACTTCATCTAAACACAAGAAAACAGAATCAGGTAACTTTCTTCATAAAGATATCTTTTTCTTTAAACTCCATGGTTCATTTGAGTGCATAGTAATAAATTTTACTTAAGGCACAGGCTTTATCATGTTTTAAATGTACTAGAAGCTGCATAAATTGGTAATAACTACAAACTTCTCTGGAACTTTGATTTCTATTGACATCATTTTTCTGTAAATGTTCCTAATGGAAACCTGAAGCAATCACAGTGTGCCTCGATTAGTAGCTTGTCCTTTCTTTTCTTTTTCTTTTGAAGTATAAATTCGAAATGGAAATCATGGCTCCAAGAGGTAATAATGTATTCAGCAGCAAATCTAGATTGATCAACTACAGGCTCAAGAATTTCCTCTTCTTTGTTTCATTCCCTCATAGTTGCTCATGAAGCGTCTATATGTTTGGCAGCAGCCCCAATTGGTCTTGAGGAAGCCTCTGCAACCTAATAATAAGAAGCATTCTGATGATGATGAATCTTATTCTGTTACTTCTATGTATCCTCTTTCTACCTGGATTTAAGTTTATACATGCTTTTTCTATACGTGTTTGGTTTTATATGTCTTTGACATGCTGTCCTCCTGTGCATTCATATGCTTTCTTATATGTAGGGTTTCTTCTATTTGAAAAAGGGGGATTTTGAATTCTTGATATTATATTCTAACATGTCCACACATGTTGCTGTCGTAATTGTTAAAAGATTTGTTCAATTGACGGAAAAGCTTGTCAAATTACGAGCACTAACCTATAATTAAATGGAAATGTTTATAGTTATAAAATTGTGAAAAATGCATTTAGATTGGACATGGACACTGCATGCCCATGGCAAAGCATGAGATCATCTCTCTGACCATAATCACCAATGTTATCCCTTGACTGTACAAAGCACTTTGGTGTCTTCCCAGACTGCCAAGCCGAAGTCAACTGTTGCATCAGCGCCTACATTTCGATGTTCTGAACGTGCAGAGAAAAGGAAGGAGGTATTGTCTTGACTTTGACATGCTAAAATGCATCTGCCTTAACTTTAGCATCCAAATGCATGTGCATTTGCAAATCCTTGTCTCACTTTGTTGTTTTCTTGTAGTTCTATTCAAAACTGGAGGAGAAACACCAAGCTCTGGAAGCTGAGAAAACCCAAAGTGAAGCAAGGACTAAGGTGCAACAGCTCACCATGCTACTTACACATCTCTTTTTTGTCTACTAGTTTTAATTTACTGTTTGAGGCAGATGATTATAGTTCGAAACAACCCCAAGAATGGTAATTCTGTTATTTCCTCTTTGCTTTTTTCCTGATAAAAAGTTTTGAAAATTTTCAAGGAAGAGATGGAGGCAGCCATCAAGCAATTCAGAAAGAGTTTGACATTCAAGGCAAGCCCCATGCCAAGCTTCTACCATGAGGGACCACCACCAAAAGTTGAACTGAAAAAAGTATACTGCAGATTTGTATTAATCTTTATTTGACATTTAGCCTGGTTCAAACAGCTAATTCACTATTAAAATTTGGATATGCTGCTTTGGGTGGATGTCAGATGCCACCAACTCGTGCAAAGTCCCCAAAGCTAGGTCGAAGGAAGAGCTGCAGTGGTCCAGTCAGTTCAAGTCAGGGAGACAAGGTAAATCGTACTTCTCATCACAAAAATCGTCACAGTTTGGGTAGTCAAAGAGAAGCCATTATTGCCACCACAGTCAGTTCAGCAAACAAAAAGAATCAAAACAATGTCCAGAATGGAAACTCTCCTTTGGAATTCAAAGACGAGTCTTCGAAAGCACAAGAGATGTGTGAGATGGTTCCACCCGAGGCAAATGGCCACATTGACTTGGACATTAATTTCCTATCTTGAGTTTCTGGTGAGTTTTCTAATTTAAGGGAAACACTTATTCCCTTATTTTCTTATGACTGCACTAAAGAATGTTTATTCTGTTTTCTTAAAACTGTAGAGACTTGTTACTCTTTATTGTTATTAAGTGTAAATTTCTGTAAGTTATAACGTGGTTAATATATATATAATGTTCCTGATCTGTTGTAATATTTCACAAAGTCAAGAGACTCCACTTATTTGAACAATTCAATAAATTTGTTCTTAAATTTCAATCTCTTCGTTTAGAATCTCTGGCTAACACTGACAATCTTATTGCATTTCCTTGGTGTTTGTCTGCTAAAATAGACATTGGAAATGACTCGAATTTGCTACTAGTTGACTCAACCGGACTCATTGTTTCTACTTCTATCTATGTGATGTAGAATTGTAGAAGAGCAAAGGTACTAACTATTATCTAAACTTATGAACTCGGTGATGATTGTGTACTTGAATTGTTTCTTTTCTTTTGGTTGCCTGGGAAGAGTCGTGCTTGTTGCCTCCATTAAGAGATGAAAGAACGAAGATAAAGTAAGGTGGAGGGGCCATTAAAGCGGTGCTTTGTTAGGGTGAAAATTTTGCTTTTTATGGAATGAAAATATGATCATTGAAAGTTCATAAAGTAAAGGAGAAAAAGATGCCCATGGAGCCTATAGAACATTGTTTTGGTGGATATATGTACTAGTTTTATTAAAATAAAGTAATTTAATAGTTTACATACAAATATTAATAAAGAAAAATATCAAGAAAATTTTTAAAGGTTTGTTTTTTTTTTTTTTGGTGAATTTTTTTTAAAAGTTGAACTCATATAAGTATATAAAAATAATGAAATAAAAATAAAATATAATTCGAATATAAATGTAATAATATAATAAACAATAAAATACTTGTTGAGCATTTTGAGAGTGTCCCCTTCATATGGGTTAAACTATATATTTATATGATATGGTTACTGTTTATATATGTGCCATCGTAGGTAGATTTCAATGCACGTCGACATGTACCTTACTCTAGGGTTAACACGTGTTTATACAATGTGGGTTCGCCATTATGATGGTGCGAACATACATCGTGCGGTCTCATAGAATTATACGATGTGGGTTTTCCTATATGATGATGCGAACCTACATCATGCAGTCTTATAGAAGGGTATGCGAACTTGAAGTGCGAATCATGTAGAGTATGGGTCAAGACCCAATCGGGTGACGGGTCGGTAATAGTGAGTATCATAATAATTTTTCCCCTACCCAGTTCGAAGAAGAGTTATAAAGTGACTTTCTTTGAACTTGATTTTATGAGATGAGAGGTCATAGAAGGAGAAGCTTATTAGATACGCCTTATGTTTTAACTTGTAACGTATACTTCGCCACATGTTAAGAAGTGGTATAGTTGTACGCAACTAATTGTGCCCTTATTCTCGGATACATGAATCGTTAAAGTGTAAAAACCCTTTTAAAAAGAAGTTACCTGAGCCCTAAAAATTACACTGTTTGAATTCGAGATTTTAGAGGAGAAGCCATTGTTGAGAAGAACAATTTCAGAGATAATTTCCTTAAAATTTCCATAGTTCTTGCGATTTTTTCTAGGTTTATTAGAATACAATAGTTAGGACTAGAGGAAGTAGTCGTGCTACTCAGGATATCCCTCCACAACGTCGTGAAGTGAGTACTTCGGTGGAAGCAAAGACTTATGTTTGCACCACGAAGGAAGAAGAAATGAATCACGTTTTGGCTGCTCGGGGGATTCAAATACGCAACTTTGCTTCCGACTTCTCAATCATCGAAGGATTGAATCAATTGAGCGATACCACCGATGATAGTTTTTTACTTCCACTGCATATGATAGAGGGGTGTTTCCATTGTCCACTTTACTCTTTCCTTATTCTTGATGAATACATGATAACTCCAGGATAGTTATCTAGCTTTTCGTGATGGCTCGCAATGACATATTTCATTGAATGCAGTCAGCCGGAGTAAATGTCATTGATCGTCGTTTTTCAGAACTTGTACCAAATGAAAGTGTGCAATTGAGGGGGTTTAGCAGGTTTATTTTATTTTTCTACTCATGAAGATGTAGAATCAATCATTTCAAACTGGTCTTTGAACCTTCGCCTAAATCACTGCAAGTACATACAGGTTAAATACAAGCTTAATGTTGGCTTTGACTTTCCAACTGAATGGTTGATACCTAGTAAGGGTATGTGTCTGAAGAAGCGAGAGATTATGTCTGAAGTAGGTTAGGGATAGTATTACAGACTTCGCAATGGTCATGTACTAGATTTGGAGGAAGTGCTAATTGTTAGAAACGTGTTTCAGCACTACATCTTAAATATAAGTCCTAATGGATGGAGGCAAGTTGATGTTGATAATGATACAGACACCGTTAGAGTGCTACTCGCACAGTTCGCATGGCCATACGGAGTTACTAATGACTTGGGGCTTTTACTGTTAGGGAGAAAAGAGGAACCTAGGAATTATTTTTATAGCTTTTGTAAATTAAAGCCTCATCTGTGCTCTTCGAAACCTTCAAGGGATCTAGAAAGTGGTATGAATCCCCTTATACTAACTACTGGTGTTTATAATACACTTGTTGGTAATGCAGACACAGTTCGTGGTGTTGAAAAAAGTTTAGAAGAATCCATTAGTTTATCTAAAGAGATCGATGAATACATGGACGCACAATCCTTTATGTAGAATGTGCGATGTGGTCCATTTAGTACTGCTTTTGGGGAAGGGAGTGCGAAAAGTAGAAAGAAATTGAAGACTACTATAGGAATTGCTGACATCGTACTGAGTAGTGAAGATGAGGGTAGTCAAACAAGGGAGCTTCGTCGAAAGAAAGAAAAATATCATGTTGCAATATCTAGCGATGTAGCCCTTATTGCTACAGTCCTTGCTGCAATTTCATCTCCTCCCAACTCTCCCGCTAATCCTCAACCACCATCAATACCACCAACTGATGATACATTCGGGGTAATTGTTGACTATTGCCCTCCTGGAGGTTCCATGAAGTTCACTGCTTTTGGTGGTAAGTTGGGAAAATTATTTCCATGGTGCGAGCATCTTAGCATACAAAAGTTTCCTTACAGTCCTAATAATGTGAGTAAGAGGTGGAAAAATGCTATGTTTGAGGAAGCAAAAGAGCATGTTTGCCTTTCTGGCTCATCCAGCTGTATAAGAAAGCCCTCTTTATAAGAGCTTATACTGCTTCTCCAAGTGATTTTTAAATACAATATTAGGGTTATATGTAATAAAATTAAGCCTAAAACCCGAATCTAATATGATTTAAACTCAAATTAAAAACTTGAAACTCGTAATTTCTGTAATAATCTTGTCTAGAAATTATGCTCACGCAATCATCACTAAAATAGTCATTACTGGAGTTCTCGAACTCGAAATTGAGTGATTCTAAATGCTTTTTGAAACTAAGAGATAGATCTTTGAACGTTATCAAGACATCTTAATCCAGAAATGTACACCCCTAATTCATCTTCGATATCAAATTAGGGTTATAGAGCATTATAGTGTAAAACAGAACCTTAAACATTGCAACATGGACCAACATGTAATTCACATATTTATATTCGATAACATAATTTAAATATGACATAAATACTTTTATAGGCCCTGAATCGGGCTTAAGTGGCCTTAAAAATAGTTTGGGAACAATCAGGGACTTATTTAAATCAAAATAGAAACTTCAGGGTAGAATTGAAAATTTGCAAAAATAAAGGTCACACGACCATATGGCTTAACCCAGGCCATGTGGACATTCGAACTAAGGGACACATGACCATGTCCTAGCCCATGTCTTAAACCGTGTAACTCACTGACTTGTGTCACACGGTTGTGTCATAAATTGTGTGTTTAAAATATGGTCATACAACCGTGTCGCCGACCGTGTGAAACCTACACCTAAAATTTAAAAGCCACATGACCATGTGAGGTGACTGTGTGTGGCATACGACTGTGTGGTAACCCGTGTCCTAGGCTGTGTGCAGCATGTGTTGCCCCAAAAATAAGCCATTTCAAACACAAACCTTGCACACCAAGATACACTAATTCAACCATCTTTCATATGTTTAAAACATACATCAAACATCTAAAAACATAATAATTTCATGCTCATCCTATATCTAACCAATGTGTTATTCTTATGGCACCTAAATCACAACCTATCCAATTCATTCAAACATACATTGTAACCTAAACAAATATCTCTATATTCAGACATACCATTGAACCATTTCCACCATATATAAACTTGACTCAAGCCACATATTTACACAATACTTAAAGTGACCAAAAGACATAAACATGCCAAAACATTACGAGTCCAATCAAACACATATACACAAAAGGGTATAAGCATACCAAGTTGACTAAATAACATAATAAAAAACTCCCTTTATAACAAACCCTATACATGCCATCTATAACCTGGAACTTATATACCAAAATATGCCAAAACAAGGTTTGGATGGTGCGATCATGCTCCGATGAGATTCCATCCAACCGATTGAGCTTTCCTATGATATACAGGAACAAAGAAAATCAAGTACATAAGTAATTAATGCTTAGTAAGCTCGTATAATAGAACTTAAACTTACCATATACATTAGATAAAACAAGTAAAGATAGATTCATTTCCTTATGAGCCAAATGCTTTTCCTATACACAATAACTCATAGAGTTTGTTGGTGAAACATTAAACTTATAAACTTCACTAAAACATGGCATAAAACATATCAAGGTTTGAACTTCCTTAACCATATTCATCATATACTATGCACTTGCATTTACATTACATTTCGCACTTCATCTTCATATATTTCATTTCTATAATACCATAGCTAATAATATATATTTCCATTTCAACATTAATTACCTGTTGAACCAAATGAAATAACTTCAGTTAATCAGAAAATACTCATATCACCATTTAATTCTCTAAACGCATTACAATCATAACTTGAAAACATATTTATAGACATACGATATATATAATCACACCATAGTATTAATATTCATAGTATTAATAGTCATTATCATACCATACTAATCAAAACGTTCGTCTCATATTCAAACTTATAATAAATTTCACACCGAAACATGTTACCTGAATAGCGACTAGTTGAAGAATGAAATATTGACCTATTCTTTACTATCCTTTTCGAACCTTTTTCATTGATATATTCCTTATATATCGTCCTCTTCAACATGTTATTGGCACTCGATGCTTGACGAATAAACTACAACAAAGTTTGCGCCCAGCGCTAGTCAAATAAATCGGCGATAGATTTGCATTGCACTAATAGGATAAATCGACGTCGTCTTGCGCCCAATGCTAGTCGGATAAATTGACGATGTCAAATGTGTGCCCAGCACTAGTCGGTTATACCAACATTACATACGTAATTGCATAATTCCACAATTCATCCATTCACAATTCAATCTTTTGCATTAATCATTTATGTTCAATTCTATGGTCTATTTCATAAACATTTACATATATTATTCCATATTATTTCATTCAAGCTATTAATCACTTGAATACATAAAATTAGATAGCAAGTAACTATTAAGTTAACTAAAATAGATAAATAAATAAATAAATAAAGTTCGAGTTTAAGTACTACGAACTTACTTGGCACCAAAATGATAGTAAACCAAAAGTCAGGGACTAAATCATAATTTTTTCCTTGATTTTGTTCTGGTTCTAGATCTAAATGATAATTTAATGCCAATAATTAATTATTAATTCATTTAATATTCAGAATTATGCATATAACTCTTTTTGGTAAACTTTTCATAATTACCCTCAAATTTAAAATCTTTACAATTTAATCCTTAAAATAGAAACTAATAAAAATTTCAAATACGGACTCCGTTTTTATTCCGATCTCAGTAATATACTTTATTAATTCCATAATATGCATAATTTTAAAAATTTCAAATGAAATTTTACAAATTTTCAATTTGGTCCTTAAACGCAAGACTATCAAAAATCATTTTATAAACTAGTCCTATCTAAAAACCATGGCTACCAAGCTTTCATTCAACATAAAAAATACTCAAAAACATCAATAGAAACTTTTATGAACCATAACCATTTCAAAAATAGAGGTAAACCATAGATAGATTTCAAGACAACGATTACAAAAACGTAAAAATTACGAGAAATCAAGCTTAGAAGGACTTACATGGAAGAGCTTGAAGTTAAAGCTCAAAAATGTATTTTGATGGCTGTTTATAAGCTGTTACATGGTTGGAGAAGAAAGTGAATAGCTTTGCTTTGCTTTTATTTTTGTTTTTAACCCTTTAATAACCAAATTACCAAAATGCTCTTAAATAATTTAAATGAAACTATAAAATTCTGTTGTCCATGACTGTCCACTATTATCCAAAAAGGCATAATTACCCATTAAGTCATTTAATTTAATGTTTCATAGCCATTTAACCCTTTAACATATAGAATTCAACTTTTGTATCTTTTACGATATAGTCTTTTTTGCTTAATTAATTATTTAAACTTTAAAATTTCTTAACTAAATTTTAATATAACCATAAAAACACTCTGTAAATATTTAATAAAATATTTACAGGCTTGGTTTTGCTCCATCAGATTTTGGAAACAATAATAATTTTAATAGTTACCACTTGGTGATGACTGAAATTTTAAAATTTAAAAATATAGAGACTAAAAATGACCAAATTAAAATACAAAGATTAAACCCACAACCTTCATAAAAATACAAGGACTAATAGCAGAATTTAACCTAATAAAAATGATTAATACAATTTTATGTAAAATTTAAATATTTTTTAATATAATATCTTAATTAAAATTTATTATTTTTATTTCACTTAGGAACATGATTGATTTTATTGAAGTTTAGGGATAGAATTAATTTTACTAAAATTTGATACAAGAGACTATTATAGAGTAAATATTGTATATCATACTTTATGTCTAATATTATTATAAAAGAAAAGATTGTAACACCCTAAACTCGGCCTATAAGTTTCGACTGAATCCCGAATGTTACATTGATCACCGAAGTGATCATCGGGAAGTTTTACAAAACCAATCATCTCAAATACCATTTCAAACATAGTTATTTCTTTGCGAACCAAAAACATTTATCCATTTAGTCTTCAATCAGAAAAAGTTAAGCTAGGTTTAATTTATGAACATAATATGCTTCACGAGATAAATCAAAACAAAACTTGAACCATAGTGTTTTCAAAACCTTACAGTTCAAAAATCGAATAACAAAATAGAAACTGAAAATAGGGACTGATAACTTTATTTTTCACCAAGACTGTTTGAGACCTTTGCGTTCCTAGTCCAGCGTCAGAAACTAGAAAAGTACCTGAAAGGGGAAACACTAAGGGGGTGAGTTACACGAGCCCAGTGTAAGTTCGAATCGAAACTAAAAATAGAATCACAAAATTCAATTCAACAGTGCAACAGACTTACGGATATTCACAGAGTTAGAAAGAAAACTTGGAACTAGCGTCCCAACAGAAAATGACACTTAAGCACACCAGATCACACACAGACAAATAGAATACAGTTAGATAGTCTAGCACCCAGGACATACAAATAGATGCGTATGAAATACAGTCGAATAAAACCCACCCATCCAGCCAACACACCCCTCCGTCCCCCGATCACACCCCATAAGAGCTGTTTAAGCTCATCCGACCAAAATGCACCACATAAGATCTCGAAGGCGCATCCAACCCTACACACCATATACGTGGACTAAGCCACTCAGATATTAATACGCAGTAGAGCTGGTGTATGTGCTATACAGTGCAATGCGGTAATTCGCTATACAGACATGTTGCAATTTAAACTGCCAGATTAGATAATAGTACGCATTAGAGCTGATGCACATGCAGTACAGTGCGATAAATCGCTGTACGAATAAGTTGCAGTAAAATTGCCAAATCAGATTAGAATCAGTCTCCCTTCTCTTCGCAATCCCACCCAAAGCCTTACTTTATGCAAGTGTATGTACGCACACAATCTCACAGAACAGTGACACTTTAACGGACAATCAGACAGAACAAATATACATACACACCTAGTTACTTGGGTTCAGAATCAGCATCATTCACAAACAACACATAAGCAGAGTACATGGTCACAGATATCGAGACTTAAATACCCTCACTAAAGCTTAGCCACGGGTCAGAATACACAACATTTTCGGATCAAAAAGCATACACAAGTTAAATTTGGTGTCTTAGGACTACACGGCTGTGTGTTCTGGCCGTGTGAAAATACCTAGATCGTGTGGGAGGTCAAACGCCCGTATAAAGAGGGGCACACGGCCGTGTTAAGAGAGGCACATGGCCATGTGATTGAGGCACACACCCGTGTGGACCAGGGACATAGCCGTGGGAACAGGCGTTGTAACTCACTGTTCAAAATGTGCTAAAATAGAGTATAGGGCAGACACAGCCGTGTGAGAATTTCACACGCCCATGTGCCCACCAGACACGACCGTGTGTCCAAAACACACGCCCGTGTGGGATCCCTAAATTTCCAAATTAGCCACACGGCCGTGTGGCACCAAAACACTCAAATCCTAATTCCCAATTACACATGCTCGTGTGCCTAAGGGACACGGCCGTGTAAAAATCGACAAAAATCCCCATATTGGCCACACAGCTGTATGACACCAAATTTTATCCGAAAACCCTAATTCCTAAAAGCACATGGCCGTGTAAACTGGCACACATCCGTGTGGCCACCCAGGTGGTCATGAAACCACCCCAAAATTGGCTGGAAACTCAATTTTATAACCTTAAAATGAACCTCAAACCTTGACAACCCAAAAGTATATCAATATTACACCCAAATTCCACCCATCAATACATTAATCGACCTTTCTAAAGGTCCAATTCCCAACACACAAAACAGTGTCAATTCCGCAAAACATGCCGAAAGTACGACAATAAAGGGAAAGGTTTCCAACACACATGAAACAGAAATTGACCGAATCGTATTCCCAATTCACAAATAACAAAAAGAGTTATGAATCCCACACCTGGTTCACAATTGGAGATGCTCTGACATTGACTCTACAACAGAGAAGCGAAATTCCCGAAATCAACTAGCAAAACCATTTTTTTAAAAATTAAAACAAAAATAAAGAAGAACAAAATAAAAGAAAAGAGACAGGGAGAAAAAAAAAGAGGAGGACGTTCCAAGAGAAAGATAAAAATCCAATATCAAATAAAAATAAATAATTATATACTTTAAATTAAAACAAACAAAAAAAAAGGGATAAAATTAAAACAAACAAAAAAAAGGGATAATAAAAATAAAAGTATCCTCCAAAACGTACACACAAAGACTCAAACCCAAAACCTTGAGCTATGCTAACACTCACACAACCACCAGACCAACAAGTCCATTCTAACATTTAAATGCACAACTAATTACAATAACTTAACTTTCTCACTAACCCTAACCACAAAATCCAAAATTTCTAGCCCAAAATTCAGGGTGTTACAAAGATATTATAATTCATAAAATTAAAATATAAAAAATCTATTCTACAACTATAATAAAAAAATGTTGTCATTTTTCTATTTATTGAGACGTGCATTTTTCATGAACATGGCCACACACACATATATTAATGTGATATTCTCTTGGGAAAATATTGGATAAAAAACAAAAGAAAGACTTAAAAATGTCACAAATATTTAACCAAGAGAACAAGCTAATATATCCAAACATTTGATTCAACGATAATCAAAGTAATGGAACAAGTGTTTTTCTAACTTTCTGTATAATCAGAATGACCTTCCTGTATTTGTTCTTCACAGTTGTTTGCAAAGAGAGGGAACCAACCAAGCCTATAAGCCGAAAATCATCAGTGTGTAAACCACTTAAAAAGCATGATGTGGGAGATGTAGAAAGCGGCATCTGACCCACATTCTTCTCATCCTCATGTATAATTAGAGCCCCATGCCATTGTATATATATATATGCATATTGCATGGCCAAATCAATATCAAACTATATCCTCTAACACACAATCCCCTCCTTTTCTTCTTCCTCTTAAATCTTAACAAGTTGAGGGGAACGTTGTCTGGTTCGAGACCATTCAATTCAAAGTTCCAGGCTTCATCTGAACGATCTCAGACCAGGCTTCATTCCCCTCAACTAGGGTATATATATCGACAATCAATAAATCTTGGTTTTTATTACATTCATGAATTTTCTTTCGTTGTTAAGCATTGAATTGAAATCATTGTTCTTCCTTGTTATTTTTCTTCATATAATATTCTTTTTCTGCAGGCAGAATTCAAGAATTTAAGCAGGCATCATAATGCTGGTATTTGCTTTGATGCAAAATTTATAGGAATTTTGCTTCTTCAATTTTGCTTGGAATGTTGTATATGATATGATTTTCTTTTTGAAGAA
This sequence comes from Gossypium anomalum, assembly GCA_025698475.1. NCBI lineage: Eukaryota > Viridiplantae > Streptophyta > Magnoliopsida > Malvales > Malvaceae > Gossypium > Gossypium anomalum. Next base: position 39,004,557 of record CM046965.1, read on the forward strand.
TGTACATAAAAAGCTGGTGTAGTATATTACAGCAGGGAAATTTGGATTTTCAAGTGATACAACCATTTCTCTTACATTGTTTGATCTGCTGATCATTAAAAGTATCATGGAGGCTCTATAATAGGAGTCAGACTGCATTTTACTCTCATCTATTAAAAAATAGATAAATTAATCATTATACATTAGATCAGAGAGTAAATTGATCCTTTTGTTAAAAAAATTATCTTTTTTTACAGTTAAATATTGGTTCATGTATGTCAACATGATGTATACGTGACATGTCAGTGTCACTATCAAGTTATTCCGTTAAGCACGTCAATTTTTATTAGTACAAATAGATGAAATTTTTAACAGCAATGACTAAATTGCTATTTGATATAATGCACAGGGACTAATTAACCTATTTTTTGAGTAAAAAAGACAAAATGCAAACCAACTCTTACAAAAACCTTTATCATACTTTTAAGGTATATTTCTAGTAGCAAAATTAGGAGTATATGTCCAAATAGGGTTTCAGTTTTTTGCAGATATTACTACAACCATTTCGCAATTGTCTAGCCTTGGGAAAAAAATGGAGCATAGGAATTATAGAGATGATCTTGGATAGTTTTAAAATTCTAGGAGCAGAGTTAACAAAGTGATACAACGTATGAAAAGAAGAAGAAGCAGAAACCAGATGGGTTTGGTGTGAAAACATAATTAGAAGAGGAAAAAAGACATGAGAAACAAAAGTTATGTTTCATCTTTTTGCAGTTCCAAATTAGCTTTGCTTGTGGAGAGTTGCAAAGAATATAAGCTTAGGAGAGGCCAGGGGAGGGACCTTTTACTTTATTAGTTGCATGAGAGGGAGATATTCCCCTATCTTTTTTATGATTCATATCTAGTATTCCTGAATGTTTCTTTTAATAATATTATATTTAATATTCAAATTTGTGTTTTCTCATAAAAAAAAAATGCAATTTACTTTACCACTGTACTTAGTCCTTATTGATAAAGATAAAGCTTGGAATTTAATCCTTTCTTTCACATTATTATTTATCTTCATAACCAGCAGCAGCTCCTCAGTGCATGAAAAACATCTGTTTCCATCATGGGTCGGCTATTGGCTCACCATCATAGGCCCATGCTACACCATTTAGTCCCATGTCTCCTAGATTGTTACCCCACAAAGATTATTTCAAGGCCTTTATCTTCTTTTTTTTTAACCTAGCTACCACCACTTGCTGTTGGGACCCAGGGCGGCGACACCGGCCTTAGGACTGGCTGATGCCACCTCTTCATCCTCCCGTGTCTTTCCCCTCTCCTGCGTTTCTTCTTCTCTTATGTTGCTTTAAGCTTTTTATAGTTCTGTTTTGTTCCATGGAGGTTTTTAGGGCTGACCAGCGTCCGGATTAGTTTCTTTCCGCCGGAGGTTGTCTTGCTGCTGCCCCTTTTTGAAGGAAATTGGTTGGTGGCCGTTGGGTCTCCAATCTAGGTACCTCCCTCAGCTTCCTAGTGCTCAACGCCGTTGGAGCAGCTCTAGGACATCTTATGTTCTAAATGTTTCATACTATAAGGATGGTGGTTACAAAATTCTAATCTGTTTAGACATTGCGGGCTATATTTTAGAAAAATATTTACTTAATTATTGGGAAAAAATTGTAATGTGTTAGTATGGGAAGTATTTAAAAAAATTGTATTGACAGAGAAATTCAATTTTTAAGTGAATTTATAATGCATAGTAATGAATTAAAAATTAAGGCACTAATTACCATCAAAGTGGGGACCAAGTTCTTGGTATGTTAAATAATATCAAATATTAATTCTTAACGTCTATAATAATTTAATAAAAAAATGTATGGCAATTTGAATTTTTAATAAAAAAAGTTGTTAAAATCAATTAAACTTTTTAGCACATAAAAATTAATGTTTTTGTTCCAGTTACTAAATTAAAGAAAAAAAGCTTCCTTCAACAACATGTGTCACTTATATCAAGCAAAGAACTACAACAAAACTAACTGTTCTCAAATTATACTAAAAACTTTACTTTATTATATATAATGATTATAAGCTGATTTAATTGTATGTATTAATTAAATTATATTATATTTTTTTATGAATTTTATTAATAACATGATAAATATAATATTTTAATACTAAAAATATTAAACTAATAAATGATATTATTGGACTAGATGTAAATAATATATTAAAAGTGATATATAAAATATACTGTATTTTATTTTTTTAATAAAAATATAAGAAAGCAAATTGCATAAAAAAGAAGAAGATAATGTTGTATGATTAAATTTTGTTAAATCAATCATACATAATAAGACAATATGAGTACTTTTTAATATTTAATTTTTGTTAAAATTTGTTTCCAATAATTATGTTAATTTGATATTTTTCTAATTAACTTGAATGCTAAGAATTGACACGTATGTAATTCAACCATCTTTTTAAATATTATTATATAAAATTAAATTTTTATATTCTAAAATGTTTTTTATACAATAATTCCAAATGTTATAATTTTTTTTTTAAATGTTTAAAATAGTTTTTTTTAAAAATAAAAACAAACAATATTTATAAGATCACAACGTTTATTTAATTTAATAAATGCTTTTCAAAATGTTCTTAAACAGTTTGAAAAAAAAACTACTTTTTAAAATGTAATTGAGTGTTAAAATGTTTTGATTTTTTAAATTATTAAAAATACGTTTAAATTTTGTGCAAATATTTTTTTGAAAGTAAATTTTGTGCAAATATTAAACTTTATAATTTTAAATATGCTATTTGTTTTTAACTTTTTTTAAATATTGATTAAAAATATTTTAATTTCATAAATTCTTTTTGAAATTAAATATAAATTTAAAACATAGATTAAATTGTATAGACAATCTCAAAACATGTTTAAGCAATATGAATTTTAAATGATTTTTAATTTATAAAATTATTTTTAAATGTATATCTAAAATTTAGCGAAAGTTTACATAGTTTAAGTAAAACTTAATGTTAACATTTCTCGTATATTAAAAATCAATATTAAAATGTTGTTTTTATACTTTTAATAGTTATCTATATCTATATATATATAGATATAGCTAATATATATTTTTGAATAATTTCATTATAGATTCTGATCATATTTGATTGTTTTGACACAATGCCTAGAACTACCCATAACTCCTCCTGCATGACAACAATACTCATGCCAATCGAACTAAGACTCAGACATAGCTAATATTATTTAAACATAAAAATAGTTAGATTACTAAATACTATCCAATATTTAAAATAAATTAATCATACAAATACTAATAATATTATTTAAAGTTTAAAATAAATTAATCATACAAATACTAATAATATTATTTAAAGTAAACCATACAAATACTTACAATAATCATGTTAAAAATACCAATAAAAATTTATAAATCACATAAAATAAATATTAAAAAAATAACAATAGGGATTGAATTAAATAAAAACTGAAATTAAGGGCTTAAGGGCATAAATAGGGACAGATCCATGATTTTACTCTAAGGGGGGCGAAACTTCTAAATCCGAATGACACTTTTTTAATGTGTCCATTCTTCTCGGATACTTTTTTTTTTCTTATTAAACAAATTAATTTAATGTATTTTTAAAAGCTTCGAGGGAAAAAGTCAATTATGATAAGTCTCTAATTTACTTTGGCGCTAATGTGGATTTGGATGTTTGCGATGTGGAGGGGAGGTTTTTGGGAGTTTGAATCTTGACAAATCCAGAGAAATATCTGGGACTTCCCATGATGGTCGATAGAGGCAAGAAGCAAGCATTTGCTCATTATTTAGACAGATTCCGTAAGAAGGTGAAAGGTTGGGGAATGAATTTTTGTCTATGGGTGGGAAAGAGGTCTTCATCAAATCGGTGTTACAGGTGCTACCTGTTTATGCTATGCAATGCTTCCTTTTTCCGAAAGCCTTATGTACTCAGTTGGAAAGCGTTCTAAATAGATTCTAGTGGAGGAATAACAAAATAGGTTATGGCATACATTGGCCCGATTGGCGTCGACTATGCTTACCTTAGGCAAAGGGAGGTATGGGTTTTCGTGATTTACCCAAGTAGTGTTTGCGAATTATTAATAATGATGTTTGTTTGTTGGCTAAAGTATTAAAAGCTAGATACTTTCCCCATACAAACTTTATGTTAGCAAGATTAGGGTCTTATGCTTCATTTGCGAGAGGCTTGATTGAATCGGGCATTGGTTGGAGGATTGGGACGGGTAGTGGTGTCAATATCTGGAACGATGCTTGGATTCCTAGACCAGGAGATGGGAGAGTTAAATATAGGAACATTGATAGAAATTTTAGCACAGTCTCTCAGCTAATTAATCTTGATACTTGTACCTGGATTGAAGATCATGTTAAGGCCATTTTCGAGAGCAACCAAGCTGAGAAGATTCTGACGACCCCTCTAGCTCAAAGAAGCTGTGTTGATATGTTGGTCTGGAGGTGCGAAGGGTTGGGTGAATACTCCCAAAAAAGTGGTTATAAGTTGTTGCTTGAACATGCACCCTAACCAGACATTCCTCAGTCTATGTGTGCCCCTAATATTATTACAACACTTCTTACAAATTTATGGGCTTTACATTTTCCAGAGAAGCTTAAAATTACATTTTGGAGATTTATATATAATTGCTTGCTTACTTTTGATAATCTAGCTAAACGCTAAACGCATGATATAGATTGATAAACTGTGTAAAGAGGCTGATGAAATTATGGATCATATTCTGAGGTCTTGTACTATTATGAAACAAGCTCTGGCCACTTTGAACATCAAGATGCTTCTTGTGGATCCATATGCAGATTATAGAGTATGGTTAGCAATGGGTTTTAATCTCCTTGATGTTAAAGGAAAAGAGGCACTTGTGATTACTTATTGGGCAATCTGGTACGAGCGAAATAGATTGATTTATGATGGTATCAAGCAAAATGCACAGGAATTGGTAGTTTTTGTTAAGGGCTATCAATTGGAGTTAGAAGCCCTTGAGAATTTAAAACCCTCTTCTTTTGTCCTGAAGCAGGAGATTTGGGAACTTCCGATCCCAAACAATGTTAAGCTAAACTACGATGCCTCTTTCATTGCTACTCCCAAAATATCTATTTCGGGTATTATAGCTAGGAATGGAAGTGGGGAAATTTTAGTAGCTTGCACTGACCCACATTATTGTGTTGCAGATGCTTTCACAGCGGAGGTGCGGGCCTGCAAGCAGACGGTGGCCTTTGCCCATGAGCTGGGATTTCGATCGATAGTTGTGGAAGGTGGTTCGCTCACCGTCACAAAAAAGTTACCCAATGCAAGTTTGGATAAATCAGTGTTGGGGCCGATTATTCAAGATATCAAAGAGAAAGCAATGGGGTTTGATTGTTGTACCTTTGGCTATGTAGGATGTTTGGCGAATATAGCAGCACATACTCTAGCGCGATGCAGGTCTAGTTTGCGGAAATGAGGTACTAGATTGTGGAAGCCCCGACGGAGGTTGAGCATACATCAAACTTGGACTAGAAGACATGGGTTTCAAGACGTGCTGGGAGATAGTTTCCAACGATTTCGCTCTTGAGTTTTTTTGGAGACCATATTATCTTATCACTATAAAAGCCTTTCAAGAAAAGGGTTTCCTATGGTCTTCTATTATTTCTTCAGGCAGATCTTTGATGGATTTGAGTTTACAAGAGATGGTTCAATTTCTGGTTTTCATCTGGTAGATTTGCTTGGGGAAAAGACTCTCTGCAGAGTGGGGGTGTGCGTTATTTTCTTGCTCGAGTTGTGTGTTAATTAGTTTTATTTCTGATTTGCTGGAACGCATCAGTTCCTATGTGGAGTAATTGTTCCCCTTTTTTTATTTCAATGACGGCCAGCTAATATTCAAAAAAAAAAAAAAAAAAAAGAGCATGAAAGATTTAAGTGTAAAAAAATCAAAAGAAAAAAATTACACTATATAAAATTAAATATTTCTTTCCAATATGCAAAAAAGAATAATTAATACTATACTAAAAATTTCATAAATACATTATAATTCCAAAAATTAAATTAAAAAAACTTAGTCGTAGTCTTATTTCTCGATATTAGGTACCCTAAATTTTACCGTCCACTTCTTCATAAGATCAAACTCATCAATAATAGAATCTGTTAAAAATTCTCGAGCTATCTCATTTTTGACATATACCACCAAGTAAGTTGAGACAAAATCATCCTCTATTTTATTACGAAGCCTTGTCTTCACAACTTTCATGGTTGAAAATTCTCGTTCTATTATTGTAGTAGGCACAAGAGTTAGCACAAGACAAATAATTCTATTAAGAAGAGGATGAATGCTTTACTTATTTGTCTTAGCTAACACTTGACACAACTCGACAACTGTAAAAGCTTTCAGTAACTCTGTGCTTTGATGAGCATCAAGTTGAAAATGCTCCAATTGAATCTTCACATGTAGCTTACAAGAGGAGGATAATTCCTTTCTTTTATTGTATGCTTTCAGTCTCAGCATCAAACTCTCTTTTTTTTTCTCTTGGCAGTGTCGGCACCTTATAAAAGGAAGATAATTCCTTAGCAATACACACAAATCAAAATACAAAAAAGTCGCTAACTTAATATGTATGGGTATGGGCCAAATCAATTAATTCTGAAATTTGGCTTTAAAGTCCATATTGAGCTTCTAAATTTAGTAAGAAACCGAGATCGTGCGCTAAAGTAATTACCATATGAACAGTACCACACGAGCGTGTGGCCAGCCCGTGTATCTTTTTGTAACTATGTGGAGGAAAAATCAACTACCTTTAGTGGTCACACGACTGTGTCACCAGCCTGTATAGAGACACACGGTCGTGTGCCAGACTGTGTGCAACATAAAGTGCCTTATAATGCAAGTTACAACACTAATTACTCACATATGCCATAAATATGCACTTAACAATTCTCCAAACCTATTCAAAACATACCACAACATATCATATTCCTAATTCTAACCAATATGCCACTATGGGCATTGCAATACAAAAATTCTCAAACAAACCATTCAACATCATGCATTTCATATGATCCATACTTAAACTTTCATCACCTAATCATCATTTCCAAGTGCCAAACTCATTAAGCAAGATGCACCATAAAATCAAAACATACTTATACCATTTCATGCCACAACCAACCAAAACAACCTGAAGGCTTATACACATTACATTTAATTCCGGTATCAATTTGTATCAAAACACAAGCTTTAATCTCACAGACATATTTATTTATATATATACATAACCATTAACACCAATTCACATGCCATTTATAGTTGGGCCCAAAATGTTCAAGAGTCTACTGAAGGGATTTGTAGATACTGTGAGCTCCGAAAATGACTCAATCGATAGCACGATTTTTGACAATCTACAAGGAAGAAAAACGAAATAAATGTAAGCTTTGTGATAACCCGTTTTTCAGTAGTGTCGAAAACAATAATTTCAGGGCCACAAATCCGATGAATAAGTTTGTAAGTATCATTATTTAATATTTACGAGTGAAAAATGGTTTTAAAAAGGTTTTTGATATAGAAATTTATGTTATATTAATGATTAATTAGGTTCAAGTGGTAAGACCTTAAAGTCAAAATTGAGGTATCGGTACCTCGTTTCTATAAAGTGAGGTGTAAATATTTTTATAAATATTTACAGAGTGTTATTAAGGTTGTATTAAAGTTTCGTTAAGAAATTTTAATGTTTAGATAGTGAATTAAGCAAAAAGGACTAAATCATAAAAAAGTGTAAAAGTTGAATTCTAATAGTTAAAAGGGTTAAATGACTATAGAAATAAATGTGGATGGATTTAAATGGTAAATAAACCATTTAAGGAATTAGTGGACTAAAATAGACATGCATTTGATGTTTTATTTAATTTTTAACCAAAGTTAAAATGGTAATTTGATAAATTAAATTAAATTAAATAAAACATAAGTAAAAGATGAATGGTTGTCATCTTCTTTCCAATTTTGTTTCAACCGATTCTTCCATGGAAAATAAGCTAATTTTTGCCAAACAAAAATGGATGCATGTAAGTGGTTTATTTATCGATTTTTAGTAATTTTTATATTTTTGAGATGGTTGCAACAAGGTCCAGTTAGCTTGTACCTTCGTTTTTGAAACTGTTAAAGACGTTGAATGTTGCCATTGATGAATATATGTGATTTTAGATGTTAAATGATGAATTTGAAGTACTAGTTGTTATTTATAAGTATTTTGTTAAGTGATTTTTGATGAATTTGTCGATTAGAGACTAAATTGTTGAAATAGTAATAGTTCAAGGACTAGATGTGAAATTGTTAAAAATGTGGGCTGTATTAGATGCTAGTAACATGCAAATGTTATTAATTTTCAATAAAAATGGTTAATTTGCATGTTTTAGGCTCAAGGACTAAATTGAATAAAAATTAAAAGTTGAGGGTAATTTTGTAAAAATGTCAAAAAGGACTAAATTGTATAAAATTGAGTGATTTTTATATCTAAATTAATGAATTTAATGAAATTATTAATTTAGATCAAGAACGAGTGGAAAATCAAGGAGAAGAGAAAATTACCAAATAGCCCCTACACTTTGACATTTCTGCAATTTAGCCAGGTTAGTTTGTATGAACTATAATCATTTAAATGTTGATTAAATTGAATGTTTAATGTGTTTTTCTAATGTAAATGAATGACTATATATATGTTATGTATTATTATGCAATTTATCATGTAAAGAAAAGATGGAAATCCAACGACGTTTTGACGACTATTGAACCCCATTTGAACCTTAGGAATATATAGGATACAAATGACATGCCACTAGGGTTACCATGTTTCGGGTGCTGGTCCTGAATGTCCTACTGATGGCTGAGTTTCGACATTTGTTGCGGATACTCGTTAGCTTGTGTGAGAGGCATTGTGTAACTACATTTCGACCGTCAGCTTGTGTGAGCAGACCCATTTATGGCTCAAGTGAGCAATAATGAAAAGGAATGGTTTAGACCATATGTTTAGCATCCTTTGTGTAAGCTTTCCTGCGTATTCGATATTATTTCTAAGTGGTTCAACGGGCATGAAATGGGAAGGAATGGTAAGTATTCAAATGACTTATATCATGAAAACTATAAAAAGGAATAAAAAGGAAATGTTAAATGAAAATATATCTATGTTCATGCAACATATGATTTCAAGTGAGATTATTCATGTTTATTGACTTGTCTTGTGTTAATTCAAGTGAATTGTGAATTGATGCACTAACATGTGTTGTTGATGATGCTTAGACTTGTGCCAAGCTATTGGTTGGATTATATTATGTTTAATTTTAAAAGTTATGCATTGGAATGGTAAGTTTCCAAATGGAAATATGCTTATGTATTGTATTATGCAAATGAAACAGGTAAGAAAAGGTAATGAAGCAGTAAGCTCAAAGTTGAGATGTAATATGATGAAAAAGGGATTGATGAGTTGAATGATGTACTTATATATGAGAAATTTAAGTATGCTATGGATGAATTTACCTAGTTCATGAACAAATATAATAATTAGTGAATTGATGATGATATTTAAGTTTATGTTAAGTAAATGAAATGGAAAGTAAGTAAATGGAATGGTAAGAAAGTAAATGGAGTGGTACATAGTTATGAAAAGGTTAATGATTGTGTAATAGGTCTTATAAATCCTATGATGTTAGGAATGAACAATATATGTGATATTGATGGACTTGCTCATTTGTGAGTTGATGATTATGGTTTAATAAATCTTGTAGCATTGGTATAGGTTTATATTCACCTATAAAGTTCGTTATTGAAATGAAATGTTATGTTTAAGTTTATACGATCTTACTAAGCATTCATTGCTCATGCAGTCATCTTTCTCTTACTTTACAGATTATTGGAAGCTCAATTGGTTTGGAAGCTCATCGAAGATCTATCACACTATCCTGCTATTATATCGGTAGTATTGATATGTTGGTTAAGGTTATAATGACATGTATAGGTGGACTTATGGTTGATGTTTAATTGAATGTTAGTTGATGAGTTTGGCATGTATATGTCATTTTGGTTGATATAACTTTGGTACTTTTGATGCCTTATTGATATGTGTTATTTTGATAATGTGTTAATACATGTTTGAATGGCCAAAGTGGAAGGTGATGAATTGACCTCAACATGGTCAAGTTATGTGCATGTTTGAGTGACTAAATGGTATGTTTGTGTGGAAGTTCTAATGGTCATAATTATGGTACAAATGGTAAGTTTATATTATCATGGAATAGGTCAAGTTGATACATAGTTTTATGACTAAAGTGGTATGTGTTGGTATGTTTGTAATGTGGTTAATTGTGGTATGCTTTGATATGGAATTGAACTAAATGTATTTAGATGAAATATGACCAATTTGGCATAAGTTTTTGTATAATTTCTTGGTTGTACTTGAGGTGCATATATGGCATATCGGAGGGATGGATAAATGGCTTATTGAATTGGTATTATTATGCATGTTTTGGGTAGGTTTTGATGCTTTGATCATAAGTGCAAATGTGTTTAGGTGCATGGCTGAGATGGGTGATAGAAATGGCTTGTTCTTGGTCAATTTCTTGTCCACATTGCCTAAGACATGGGCCTGTGGCTCAGCCATGAGTGATATACAGCCATGTGTCCTCTGCAGGTTTTAAAGGTTACTTTTTGAAAGTTACACGACCTAGCATACAGCCTGGTACACAGGCGTGTAAGGCCATTTCGAGTGTTACACGGCCTAGCACATAGGCGTGTGGCTTGGCCGTGTGGCTTAGTCGTGTGACCTAAGTCAGAGATTTACACGGGCATGGACACAGGTTGGGACATGGCTATGTGTCCCTATTTCGATTGTTACACGGCCTGAGACACGGGCGTGTGACTTCTGTAGTGTAAATTTTTCTAACTTTTTCCTCAATGTTTCAAATGTTTCCGATTTAGTCCCAGATCATTTCTAATGTGTTTCTAAGGCCTCGAGGGCTCAAATAAGGGACGATATGCATGTGTATGAATGAGTTATAATATGATTAATGAAATTTTTTGAAATAAATGTTTTAAATTATTTTTTTACGGTAATGCTCTGTAACCCTATTTCGAAGACGGATACGGGTTAAGGGTGTTACAAGCTTACTCAAAGTTTAGTAAGTTTATATAAAATTAAACACAACATACCTGACATTTGATATCATAACAATTGATAGTAATAAATAAACATAGTATTCCTTGTCACCTTACACAATTTATGCCATAACCGACTCAGTTAATACATCTTCGCATAATAATCATCACATATATATAAGTAACATAATAACTATAATATGCTCATTTCATGGTTAGCAACTTCACACAAATACTCTTTCATTTCATAACTTATTTCCCCCTCGAAAACTATAGTAAATTAGTCTTAGATACTCGTGATAGCTTTGCTCACACGAGCTGTAAATAGGGACATTAACCTTTACTTGATTCCGCTCACACGAGCTGTGGAGAATCCACAATGAATATTGGATCTCAGCCATCGATAAGGTATCCAACACCGGTACATAGTACCTGATAAGATATAAACACTAGTACATAGTACCTGATACGATATAAACACCGGTATAAAATACTTGATAATATAGTCACGGGTACATAGTTACTGATATAATGTAATCACTAGTACATAGTACCTCATACTTTAAACCCTAATGACATGTCATATGTATCCTAATCATTTACTAAGTTCACACGGGCCTTTAATCAATCCCCATATTCTTTCCATCAATATAATATTGTCTCATACACGAACATGGTTCATTTAACATTCCACATTGTCTATTTATTCATTCAAGGCACATAAATCATACTTTGCAATTCAGTCCTTTCAACATCGAAATTTGTAATTTACACAATTCAACCACAAATAATATACACATGTATAATGCAATACAAAATACTTTAATCAAAATAATATTATACGAACTTACCCAACTAGAACAATAACAAAACAACACTAACGACTAGTTAATAATTTTTCCTTTTCCATATTTTGTCGATCGGTTGTTCCGTTTCTTGATCTATATAATAATTTAATTCAATTATAAAATCTGAATACCTTGTATTGTCTAAACATATGCATATGAACTTTTAATAACATTTTATAATATTTCTCTAAACTTTTACATTTTATTCAATTTAGTCCTTAAAATCGAAATTAACATATCTTTTATAATTAAGCATCATTCTTCAAACAATTTTCTATTCTATCTTCTTATAATCCTCTATAATAATTTTTTTTTAGAAATTCCATGCTAAATTTGACATTGTTATACTTTAGTCCCTAAAATTTAAACTAACAAAAATCACTTTACAAAATAGCCCTACTTAACATCTAAGCTCAACATGCAACCTCTTATCACTAAAAACTTCAAAAATAATCAATGGTTGATAACTTATCAAAACTTTAACAGTTTCACAAAATAGTCATTAGGCTAGCTAAATCAAGCTCTCGAAATTTTGAAAACATAAGAATTACAAGAAATAAATTAAAAACGGCTTACCAATTTTGAAAAAAAAGCTTGGCCAAAATATTTTGGTTTTTTCTTTTGTTTTTATGTTGTATTATTTTTTTCTTAACTTTAACATTAAATTAACATATAATTTGCCATTTTTAAGACATTAACCTTCCACTTATAGATTAAAAAAAGGTAATTTTCCACTTAACCCATAAGAAAACACTAATTAATCTTTTTAACTAATAAAAACCCATAGCGATTAAGTTTTGCAATTTTTACAATTTAGTCATTGTACTCAAATTAACCATTGAATCACCAAAATTACCAAACCAAAATCCAATATAATATCATATTAGACTAGTAAATATCAATAAATAATATTTACTAGCTTGGTCGTTGAAAATCGAGGTTCCAAAACCATTACTTATTCTGAAAACTATGAATACTCACATGATTTGAGAATATAATGGTTTATTATCACTAATATGAGAGTTAAAACCATTACTTATTCTGAAAATTTTAGAGTTGCAAAGGAACGATTCAAATGTTTTAGCTAAATGGGAGTAGATTCAAAATTTTCAGACCATTGATTTTAGTGTTGGTAATGATAATAGTCTATATTTTTAAAATCAGATATGTACCAAACGATTTTGTGGTTAAAGAGATATTTTATGGGAAGACATAACAACATTTATTCAATACATCCGGGTGGCACTAAATTGTATAATAAATTGAAACAAAATTATTGGTGGACGAGAATGAAACGAGAAATATCTGAGTTTGTATTGAGATGTCAGCAAGTGAAAAGTCGAGCATTACGTTCCTTCAAGTTTGCTACAGTCTATTAAGAATTTTAAGTGGAAATAGGAAAGTGTTACGATAGATTTCATATCGGGACTACTGTTTTCTCTGAAAAAAGAAAATTTAATTTAGGTGATTGTTGACATATTAACGAAGTCTGCGTACTTTATTCCGACCAGAACTGATTACTCACTTGAAAGATTAGCTGAGTTGTATATTTAAGAGATTGTTTGATTGCATGGTCTGCCGCTACCTATAATTTCTGACAAAGATCTGAGATTTACCTGTAGGTTTTGGGGTAAACTACACCAGGCTTTGGGTTTGAAACTACAGTTTAGTATAACTATTCATCCCAAGAAAAATGAGCAATTAGAGCGAGTAATTTAAATACTCGAAGACATGTTACGTTGTTGTGTAATAAGTTTGAAGGTAACCAGGAAAAATATTTACCGTTAGTCAAGTTTTGTTATAATAATTGTTATTAGTAAAGTATAAAATGACACTATTTGAGGCATTGTATGGTGGAAAATGTAGAACCTCATTATACTGGTTTGAGTTGAACGAAAGAAAACTTGTCGGGACTGAGTTGATTTGGGAAACAAAAGATAAAGTCAGATTTATTAGGATTGCCTAAAAGCTGCCTCAGATTATAAAAAATCATTTGTAGATTTAGAAAGAAAAGATATTGAATTCAATGTTGGTGAGAAAGGTATTGCGATTTGATAGAAAAGGAAAGTTAAGTTCGAGATTCATTGGACCATATGAGATTTTAAGAAGGATCAGACCAGTAGCCTACCGATTAGGTTTACTCCAGAACTCGAGAAAATTCATAATGTTTTCATGTATCAATGTTGTGTCATTACCGTTCTGGTCCCTCACATGTGATATCTCCTGATGAGATTCTAATTTGTCTTATAGTAAGGAACCAATTAAAATTTTGGCTTGGGAAGTGAAAGAATTACGAAATAAATGTGTACCGTTGGTTCAAGTTTTGTAGCATACACACAATATAGAGGAAGCTACATGGAAAAATGGATAAATCTATGAAATCTTAGTACCTAAATCTTTTCTCAGGTAAAAATTTCAAGGATGAAATTTTCTTGAGGAGGAGAGTTGTAATAGCTCATTTTTCAGTGGTGCTGGAAATGATGGTTTTGGAACCCTGATTTCTGATGATCAAGTCAGTAAATATTATTTTATAATATTTATGAGTCTAGTATAAATTTATATTAAGTTCTGGTCTAATAATTTTAATAATTGAATAGTTAATTAAGGTCCTTGATCACTATTGAATTTTGGTTGATAAAAGGGTTAATTAAGTTTTGTTAAATGATTTAAGTGATAATTTAGACACTTTATTGAATTAGTGGACAATTAAGACATTATTCCATTGATTTTTATATGTTATTTTATAAATTAATTAATAATTATTTGTTAAAAGAAGAAAACCAAAGTCATCTTCTTCATTTCTTTTCATCTACCTGAAAAACACCACTTCTAAAGCTTGGAGGTTTCAGTTGAGCTTCTCTTATTGCATGGAATTGATTTTGAGGTCTGTTTTTCGTAAAGTTATGTTTTCAAAATTATTATAGCTTAATCTAGCTAGTTTAGGGACTATTTTGTAATACTTTTAAAAGTTTTTAAAGTTATCGTTAGTGATTTATGGAATTTTTTTTTATATTTAATGGTTGATTCGTAAGCTTTAATGTTAATTAGGACTAGTTTGTAAAGTACTTTTTGTTGTTTTTGAGTTAAAGAATTAAATTGTAAATATGTTAAATTTGAAATGAGATTTCTATAAATTATGTTTCTATTGAGTTATAAGAGGATGAAAATGAAAACAGAGTTAAAAGTGAAGCTTAAAATTGAAAGTTATAGTGATTTTGATTTTAAGGACTAAATAAATAACATGTAAAAGTTTAGAGAAATGTTCTAAATTGAAATTAATAGATCATATGCATATATTTGAATATGTAAAGGTATTTGGAATTGATATTTTGAACCGAATTACTATTTAGATCAAGGTTTGGAACAATCTGTTGATAAACGAGGAAAAAGAAAAATTGTAGAATAGTCCTTACGACTCAACTCGATACCTGATCACAGTAGGTAAGTTCATTGGGTATAGAAATGTACATATATGCATTGATTGTGTTTGAGTTTTGAAAATATATATATACATTTGTATACATTATTAGATTGAATTTTTGAAATGTTATAATTTAATACTTAGGTAAGAAAGAATCTAAATGAAAGTCTTGAATACTCATGAAACATGATTCATGTGGATACTGAATGAATGTGACTTGATTATGACATGTATACTGAAAACATGAAAGTGCCCCTGTACAAATCCTGTATGAATGCCTGCTTGAATGTAGTAAACGATTAGGACACGATTGAAATGCCAATAAGGCTAGATGTGTGCTTATATTGTTTGCACTTCGATGCCCCTGATTATAGTTCAGTGTTCCTGTTTGCGCTTCGGTGCCCTTTTTTGCACTTTGGTGCCCCCATATGCATATTTTTTCCCATTTTCAGCACTATAATGCCCCTTGATAAATTTAACTGAGTATTCGAATTACTTTGCTATTGTTCATCGGGCTATCCAAATCTGTGGTTAAATGGATTAAAGATGTTTTGATACTGGATGATGCTTTGTGAACAAAATATCTTGAATGACATGGATGGTGTTGAATTACTTAGTGAATTTGTGTACGACAAACTCACTTATTTTCTTGTGAATTGATATGTCAGGTTTTAGTACCATATTAATTAATTTATTGCATATATGAAATTCAAGGTAAGTTTATAAGTAGATTTAATCTCGTGAACTTACTAAGCTATTAAAGACTTACTCTGTTTCATTTCCTGTTTTCTGTAGTTGACATTTTGTGGAAAAAGGCTGTTGGATCAACTTTAAGGCTCACACTATCAAGCTTCAGTCTCGGTAGACTTTGAATTCGTTTTTACTTTGGTTATGTGGCATGCATATAGTATATTTTGGGATTATGTCTTGAGTTTAAAGGTTGATGTTGTAAAGTGTTCATAATGTTTGATATATAAAGTTGAATTTTTGTAACGCCCCAAATTTGGGCCTAGAAGTATTAGGTCTTGAGCGTGGGAGTAGTTGGGAAGCTGCTCATAAATATTTAGTTGTGCAAGAAAATGACACAATTGAGTGTCTGTTTCAGTGGTTAAGTGTGCTGGGAAGTGTTTGGGAATTCATGGGTTCAAGCCTTGGCTTCCACAAAAATTTTGGTTTTTAAGGATAAAACCCCTGTCTCTGGTCAGGAGGACTCTTAAAGAAAATTTGGTAAAGTATGTCATAAAAAGCCTACTGGTCTAGTGGATAGTGGCGTGTGGAGTGTGCTAGTGATCTAAGGTTTGAATCCTTACTTGTGCAAATGGAGATTATTTTTACTAATGGCCATGGGAGGAAGTTGTGTTTGACCTAAACACCGAGAGTTTGAATAGATTTGTTGTTAACCGAATTGGGGGAGTAAAAAGGGGGATTTTTGATTGTTTGAATTGGTGGACAGGAGGAAATTTAGGAGAAAATCGTGGGGATTTGTGGTTGGAAAAGAGTTGGTGCCGAATGGGAATTGTAGGCACTCAATGCTTTCGGGATTGGAGAGGAGTGGATAGTGGTGCCATTTGTGATCTTCCAACAATCAAAATTCGGCTTTGAGACTAGCAAGTGCTCTCCATTTTGGTAACTACCCTTTTGTTATTGATTTCGTTTTTGTCTGAGGCCGATTACTACTTAGACCATTCGAGTATTTTATTTTTTTGCTTTTTCTTTCAGCTTTCTTCTCTCCCTCATTTTTCTTCTCTTAATTTTCTTTACCTTTGCCGAATCTTCATGCTCCCTCTCTTTTAACCGGTCATTAGCATTTACCTCTTCTTTTGTCTTTGACCGAATATATCTACTCTTCCCCCTCATTTTTGTTGTTTCTGTTCTCTTCTCCTTCCGTGTGCTGGGTTAGCCGAATAATTTCCTTCTATTCATTTACTCTATTTTCGGCTAGTAAGGGTTCTCTGACGAATCGGTAAGTGCTCTTGGTTTACTCTTGTTTCTCTCCACCGTTGTGGTCTTTTCTTCTAACATCTTCCTGTGTTGCCGATTCATGATAAAGGTACAAGCGTTTCGACTCTTGTGTGGGTATAGGCCGATTTCTTCTATCAACTGTTCTTAGTTCTACGTAATGGTAAGTTGTCGCTCTTTCGGTTCTAGCTATTTTTGTTCATGGTGATAGTTAAGGAGATTAAGATACAATGCAGGTATTTCAAGGATTTGGTGATCACTGGTTTAAGGAGGGACTATATCATACTTGCTTAACCAAGGTAAGAAGTATGTACCATATCGGGGATTAAGTGTTAATAAGAGGGTGTTTAACCCCAGCGATTAAAAGACTGATATTGGGACATGTTTGAATCTAGGTTGGTGCATGTGGAGATTTGCGCTATTCTTGTAAATAAGTGTGTACCACTACCATTAGATGTGAAACGAAAAAAACTGAAAAGCCGAAAAGCTGAAAAGATGAAAGGTGGACTGTTGACAGCACACGGGCATATGGGCGCACGTGTGGCAGGCCATGTGGTCAACGAGACGGCCATGAGCATTTTCATAGGTTGAAACAATATTGGGCCATGCAGGCCCAATGGGCCTATGGGCCCCACATGGAAAGAATCACACAAAAGTGTGGTTAGTTTTGGGCTAGGCTTTGTGAACCACACGGCTAAGGCCATTTTGGGCTATGTGGGCCATAGAGCGTGTGGGCCCACTTGGGCCCGCAATATGGGCTATGGGCCCATTATCACTATTTGACTGTTAAGGTTGCACGGGTCGCCTGAGAAGACTGTGACCTTCTGTTGGAACGGTAATCGATAAAAATTACTATTTTACCCCTATAGGGTAATATGACCGAAATACCCCTGAAGGGTAAAATGACTGTAATACCCTTGTAACGTGAAATGACTGATTTGTCCTATGATATGTATGGCTGTATTTGAGCATGCCACGTTATATGTATGTTGCATCCATATAATACATTATGATACAATGCATGACATGTTGCATGAGGTTGGGATTGATATTTTTGGAGGAAGTATATTGTATTGATATGGTCGCACGGGTCGCACAAGATGACTATGGACCTATTACTTGGTGTGTAGGGTTGGGTGGGTCGATTTTATCCCTACATGGTATGTAGGGTTGGTACGGAGATGGTGTGTAGAGGCTGGATTGGGTAGGATTTTCTGATTGCATACTGTATTGATTCTGTAATGGGCTTAGGCCCCACTGTTACTGTTAATGGATTGGGCTCAGGCCCATACTATTTCTGATTCTGAAATGGGCTAAGGCCCTAACTGAAACTGAAAGGGCTTAGGCCCAAATTGTGTTTACTTTGATTGCTTGTTTATATGGGATTACACACTAAGTTTTCGTAAACTCACCCATCTATTTTAACTGTACAGGTAACCCTTAGTCTGAGGCGGATCGGTGCTGTGAGGGACTCAAAGGTGGCCATACAGCCGCTCTTGCTTCCAATTTGAATTTTAGTTTATTTGTAGTTTATTTTGGGTAATTTATTCTGTAATAAGGCCTCTTTAAATTTTTAACTTTTAATTTGGGATTTTTATTTGCTTTGGTATAAACTGCTAGTTATAGGAAAAAGACGGGTTTTCAAATGATGCACCGTTGAGAGCACCAAAAATATCCTATTACCTGTAAAATAATAAAAATAACAGTAAAGGGGAAATAGGGTCGAATCCTTAGGGACCGGATTGTACGAATGCTCGTTTCTTGAAATCCTGGACAATTTCTTGGCCAAGAAACTTGCGTTCCTGAAAAAGAAAAAAATAGAATTAAGAATTTTGATTTGGAAAAATAAAAATTGAATTTAAAGCAAATTGAAATTGCAAAATTAAATAAATGGCCGAAATTAAAATGAGGACTATAAAAATAAACAGAGTTTAGGGAAGAGAAAGTTTCTTATGTGGCGAGATTCCAGGTTGTCTCGTTCCGCCTTGGGTTCAATCCTTGCCTTTTAAGTAACCCTTCTCGAGTAGGATAAGCCAGTTATAGTGGAAGAGGGCGCCTACGACCACCAGCTCCAAGGATTTAGACTTAAGATTTGGCGGAGCCTGACTCTAGCCAATAATCACTTTTATGGGACTATCTTCTGCTAGATCATCATTTCTCAACGGCGAATACCACGCCGTTTTGTCTCTTGGATTCGCCAACTTCTAACGCAGAAAGCCAACGAATTAATTGTGCAACCTTCCCAAAACGTACAAAGCGGCCGTTCCTTGCACAAGTTGAAAAGATCACCTATTAAGGGACATGGATGGAAGCGTCAGTCCCGTAATATGAAGAAGCGACGAATACCCTATTGAGAAGGCTAAGTGCGGGTTCTAAACCTCATGAACGTTTTTGGGGAATTTTGACAACCTTCGGCTAGATTGGTTTAGTGGCTCATGATTTTTGGGAAAGAAATAAATAAAATAGATATGAGATTTTTATTGAAGAAAATATGAAGAGAACAAAAGACAAAGCTTTTGGGAGAGGGAGTGTTTACAGGAAAAAGAGATGTCAAATATGTGCCACTCCATCCCCTATTTATAGTACTAGAAAACTTAGTCTATTCCTAATGAAATTCTAAAAGATAAATATAAATAAATAAAGATAATTAAAGATAAATAAAGATAAATGAAACTAAATCCTAAAATTAAATTTAAATAAAAATCCTTAATAATTATCATAATATAATTGAAATTAAAATAGAGTCTTGTGCTATAAAATCTCTTCTTTTGCATTTTTGTCCTTGGGTCTTCCATGTTTGCATTTTCAGCACCACCTTTTTCCCTCTGTCGCATGTTGGCCCAATTCATCTTTAATTTCACGCTTTTCGCCCTTAAATTTACTTTTGCCTTCAATTTAGTCCCTAAGAGAGAAAAGACCATAAGTAGCCCAAATTAGTAGGATCATACTCAAAATAAACATGTAATTAACACATAAAAATACGACGTTCTAGAGTATTATCAAATCCCCCTACTTAGCTCATGCTTGCCCTCAAGTATGGTTCCTGTCCACTATGAAAATTAGATCCTGCCATGAAAGAAATTCTACTCCAAAGTTTTATAAAAATTAGTAAAAACGCATACGAAAAATAAAGAGAACCCTTAGCTTGATTTGAGTAAAATTGAAAAAGTGTTCCAATTAACACACACAAAAATTAAGATCGACTTGGATTATTTCATGAAAATTAGGTAATTTACCAAGCCTATCAAGACACCTTATTTATTTCTCCCTTTAGTCCCCAAATTTTATTAATGCATCTTTTTTTTTTCAATTTTATTTATTTACTTTCACTCAAGAATATACAGAACCTTTTGACGCGAAGAGAGATGACAACCCAAGCACCCTACTCCAGTTACTCAGCCCAGCACATTCCTAATTTTTTATTATTACTAATAACATATCGAACCTTTTGACGCGAAGAGAGATGACAACCATGCACCTCACCCCGGTTACTCAGCCCAACACATTCTTAGAAATTAATCCGGTTAGCAGAGTTTTACCTAGCATGTCACACAACCTTTTGACGCGAAATAGGATGACAACCCAAGCACCTTACCCCGGTTACTCAGCTAGTCATGTCTTAAGCTGCACTCATAACCACATGAATATTATTATTAAAAAATAAAATCTTAATTTTGGAGGACTTAGAAAAAATAACCAAGTGTCAAGAATATGTTTTAGTAATCACCTTAATAGTCATGAACATATTTTGAGCATGCAATTGTATTAAGTGTTCTCTTGTATTTAGACCTATTTACTAAATTCAAGATAGGGTTAACTCTATTAATCATAATTATTTAAATTAAAAGAAATAGAACAGTGGAGATGCAATCAAACAAGCAAAATCATAATTAACTCAGTAGAGAAAAATCATGCATGTGGGTCAAACAGTGGGCAAGTCATGGTCAAATTCTTGGGTATGAAAAGAGGCAAAATATTCTTAAAAAAATTATATAGACAGCAACGACCAAAGCAGTAGCAACAATAAAAAAAATCAGCATCTAAAACGACAGAAATAATGAGGAATGCCTCCCCCTACTTAAAACACATAGTCCTCGATGTGTAATAAATAAATAAATAGGTATAAGAAAAGTTTAGAAGAACTCCCCGTGTAGTTACTGTCATTCGCGCATTATGGTAATGAGTTCTCCCTATTGTTGCTTCTGTTTACCTAGACAAAAGAAGAGAATTTTATCAACATCTAAAAAAAATAAAAAAAATAAAATAAAATAATAAATAGTAAAATAAAGTAAAATAAATAAAATAAAATAAAAAAATTGGGTTGCCTCCCAATAAGCGCTTGTTTAACGTCGCTAGCTTGATGCCTCAACTAGTATTGGGGCTATTCCAGCTGAATTCTTTCGTTCGTATGGGTTTGGAAATTCTCCTTTTTTATCACATCCACCATATTTGGGTTTAATCGTCCTTGCGTCCCTTTCTTTGGTTTCATATTTTCCTCCAAGAGGTTGATCCCTTTTAAGTCGGCAATGGTCTCATCATTCTCCAAAAATGTGAATTTGAGATGCTCGAGAAGTGTTTTTAATTTCAAATCTGATGCCTGCACAACAGAAGGTAGAAGTTTAGTATCCATAGGAGCCAATAATTTATTAACAGATTCAAAATCATCAAACATCATTTTAGATTTATCTCCATAAGATGACTCAAAAGTTTTTTATACTTATGAGTTAATTATGTCGCACGGTTTACGTCCAAGACTTCACTTGGGTGACTAATAGTGCCATAAACGTTAAACTTTACGATCTCTCCATCAAACTCCATTGTGAGGGTTCCGCTTCATACGTCAATCTTAGTATTTGTCGTACTAAGGAAAGGTCACCCCAACAAGATGTCTAAAGACCCAGGAGCGTTATCTTCCTCCATTTTTATCACATAGAAATCTGCAGGGAAGATAAGCCCATTGACTTTGACTACTACATCCTCAAGGACTCCTTCGGGATGCACAATGGATCTGTCTGCCAACTGAATGATAACACCTGTCTTTGTCAAAAAACCCGCGTTAAGTGATTCATGAATAGAAAAAGGCATGACATTTATGGAGGCTCCTAAATCACACATAGCCTTCTTAATTCCTAAATTGCCTATTTTGCATGGTATTGTAAACATGCCCCTATCTTTACATTTCACTGGCATTTTTCGTTGTAATACAGTAGATACATTCTCACCAACACTTACTTTTTCATTACACGTTAATTTTCGTTTGTTGGTGCAGAGTTTTTTAAGGAACTTGGCATACCGCAGAATTTGTCTGATGGCATTCAATAGTGGTAAATTGATCTCGACATTTCTGAATGTTTCGAGGATCTCCTTATCTTCTTTACCTTTCCGACACTGATTTAATCATCCTGGAAATGGAGGTGGGATTTTTGGCAATGGAGGTTTCACTCAGACCTGTTCATCATTTTCGGGATTTTCCTGGGCGTTTTCTTGGCCAAAATTTCTGTCAGGAATTGGTTCTTGTACCTTTCCACTTTGCAACGTCACTACATTTGCGTGTTGTCTTGGATTAGGTTCTGTTTGTGACGGCAGCTTCCCTTGAGAGTTCAATTTCTCAATTGATATGGTCAATTCTCTTGTAGATGCCTCAGTTTTCTATTAAAAATTAAGCATGTTAGCCGCTAATTTATTGACCAAAGTTTCCAAAGAATTACCCGAATCTCGTAGCTGTTGTGGAACTCGGTTCTGGAATGGCTGGTTATTTTGTAGATTAGCCCCATAACTCAAGTTAGGGTGGTCCCGGTTCTGGAATGGCTGGTTATTTTGTAGATTAGCCCCATAACTCAAGTTAGGGTGGTCCCTCCATCCTGGGTTGTAGGTATTAGTGTAAGGGTCGTATCGCCTTTGTGGTGGCCTAGAGAAATTTCTCGCAGCATCTAAATAAGCTATAGTATCAGTATACAAACTGGGACATGCATCAGTTGTATGTTCAGGGGTAGCACATATTCCGCATACTCGGGCTAGTTTGGCTTTTTCTGCAACAAGAGAGCTCATAATATTAGTAAGTCTATCAATTTTATCTTCTAAGGTTGAATTACTTAGCTGGTGAACCCTTCTAGGGGGTTCAGGATTGGCTTGAAATTGCTAAGAATTTGCAGCCATCATGGAGATTAAGTCTCTTTCTTGCTATGGAGTCATGTTGACCAATGCTCCTCCACTCGCGGCGTCTACCATATTCATCCCAATAGTCATACAGAGACTCTCCGTCTTTTTGCCTTATACCCATGATTTCGCTTCTTAACTCAGCTGTACGTGACGCTGGAAAAACTTGTTGAGAAACAAACGAGACAGATCAGCCCAAGTCGTTACAGATTCAGGGGGTAAATAAAATAACCATTCCCTAGCAGAATCTGCTAAGGAAAAAGGGAAAGCACGCAATTTAATTTGATCCTCAATTACCCCTTGAGGTTTCATACTAAGGCAAACCATATGGAATTCTTTCAAATGCTTATGGGGATTTTCGTTCTGTAACCCCCGAAAAGTTGGCAGTAGCTAGATCAAGCCTGACTTTAATTCAAAATCAGTATCCATAGTAGGATACGCAATGCAGAGTGGCGGTTGTTCTACCGGTGCTTTGGCCAGTTGTCGAATTGTCTAAGCCATAGGTTGAGGTGCTATATTAGGGTTTCCGTCAACCCTAGCGTTAAGCACTTCTTCTGGGGAATCGACTTCTACTTTTTTGCCTTCAAAAGTTTGAGTAGGTTTTTCGTTAACCCTAGACTCGCCGTCATCGATTACGATTTACAGCGGTGGATTACTTTGAGTCCCAACCACCGCTGACTACTTTTTTCTTAGCTTTGTTTCCTTGCGATTAGCTCTCACAGTCTTTTCAATCTCCGAATCAAACGCAAGAGTTCCTGGAGCAGATCTGGTCATAAGAAACAAAAAATAAGATTAGTACGTTACCAATCCCCGACAACGATGCCAAAATTTGATGCGTTATTGAGAGCAGCAAAAATATCCTATTCCCTGTAAAATAATAAAAATAATAGTAAAGGGGAAGTAGGGTCGAATCCTCAGGGACCGGATGTACGAATGCTCGTTTCTTGAAATCCTGGACAATTTCTTGGCCAAGAAACTTGCGTTCCTGAAAAAGAAAAAAACAGAATTAAGAATTTCGATTTGGAAAAAGAAAAATAGAATTCAAAGTAAATTGAAATTGTGAAATTAAATAAATGGCAGAAATTAAAATAAGGACTATAAAAATAAACAGAGTTTGGGGAAGAGAAAGTTTCTTATGTGGCGAGATTCCAACCTCCGGTTGTCTCGTTCCGCCTTGGGTTCAATCATTGGCTTTTAAGTAACCCTTCTCGAGTAGGATAAGCCAGTTATAGTGGAAGAGGATGCCTACGACCACCAGCTCCAAGGATTTAGACTTAAGATTTGGCGGAGCCTAACTCTAAGCAATAATCGCTTTTGTGGGACTATCTTCTGCTAGATCATCACTTCTCAACGGTGAATACCATGCTGTTTTGTCTCTTGGATTCGCCAACCACTGACTCAAAAAGCCAACGAACCGACTGTGCAACCTTCCCAAAACGTACAAAGCGGCCGTTCCTTACACAAGTTGAAAAGATCACCTATTAAGGGGCATGGATAGAAGCGTCAGCCTCGTAATACAGAGAAGCGACGAATACCCTGTTGAGAAGGCTAAGTGCGGGTTCTAAGCCTCATGAACCTTTTTGGGGGAATTTTGACAACCTTCAGCTAGATTTTTTTAGTGGCTCATGATTTTTGGGAAATAAATAAATAAAATAGATATGAGATTTTTATTGAAGAAAATATAGAGAGAACAAAAGACAGAGTTTTTGGGAGAGGGAGTGTTTACAGGAAAAAGAGATGTCAAATATGTACCACTCTATCCCCTATTTATAGTACTAGAAAATTTAGTCTATTTCTAATGAAATTCTAAAAGATAAATACAAATAAATAAAGATAATTAAAGATAAATAAAGATAAATGAAACTAATTAAATCTAAATAAAAATCCTTAATAATTATCATAATATAATGAAATTAAAATAGTCTTGTGCTATAAAATCTCTTCTTTTGCATTTTTGTCCTTGGGTCTTCCATGTTTGCATTTTCGGCACCACCTTTTTCCCTCTGTCGCATGTTGGCCCAATTCATCTTTAATTTCATGCTTTTCGCCCTTAAATTTACTTTTGCCTTCAATTTAGTCCCTAAAAGAGAAAAGACCATAAGTAGCCCAAATTAGTAGGATCATACTCAAAATAAACATGCAATTAGCACATAAAAATATGACGTTCTAAAGTATTATCATCAAAAGATAATTGTTTTACAAAAACACCACGTCTTCTTAATATAATTTTAAAGCTTCTACAACAGACATAGTTTTAAAGTGTAATAACAATCTGATATGATTCACGTTTTGCTGAACCAACATGTATTTTAACAATGAACAAAAGTTAGCTTCTTATAAAAGATCACAACGAGGTTTTAATACAAAACGGACTTTTCCAACGGAACTACACTTTTCAAAACACACTCCAATGTGACATCGCAGATTCGGCCATAACGTATAGGCCGGGTTTAAGGTGTTACAATTTTATAATTTCTATGGCATGCTTATATGGTAAATGGTGAATGTATGTGTAGTAAATGTATGTTTGATCTTGAATCATGAAATGTATGAAAATAGTAATTCTTGGATGGAATGTGTAGCATATTTGCTAAATGATAGTTTAATGTTTTATCTCATTAGATCAAGTTGGTTTTGTGTCACACCCCAAAATAGGGCCTATGTGAGCTCAGAATTTCGTAAGGTTGATACTCGATAATGTTTTCGACTATGGCATTTTAGCTGTTAAATCGATTTTTGAAACAGTGTTATAGAAACCCTTAATTTTTAGAGAAAGGACTGATTTATAACAAAGTCAAAACAGTGAGCATTTATGTGGAAATTTAACCAGTTTTTAAAATTAAACCTAAAACCACCCCTACCTACAGTTTTCACGTTATTTTCTTCCTCTCCTCTTCCTTGTGCTGCCCCTTTCCATCCCCTTGATCTTTAACTCGATTTTTGATTCCAAACCACAATACCTTGATTTCCTATCATTTCTAAGTCATTTACCATTATAAATCCCCAAGAAATACAACCAAAACTCTATAGATTTCATCATCTTCTCCAAACGTGAGTTTTTTAAATTTATGTCAAAACTTGTTCATTCTTTCTACAAAGGTAATCACTCACATATCCATTGGTTTTTAATGTTATTTAGACTCTAAAACTGAATTATTAGCCCCCAAATTGCATGTTTTAAATAAAACTCGAAAATCGAGCCATTAATGGTGAATTTCGGGGATGTTGAGTCAAAACTTGGTTTCAAAGTGTTTTTCAACTTGTTTTAGCATGATTAGAAGGTTTCTAAACTTACCTTGAAGTTTTGTTAATGATTTTTCATTTTTAAATGAATTTTGTGAAAATTGCCTAAAAGATGTCGAACAATGTCGATACCATGAATTGAGTAGATTTCCTAGTTTGAAGGTTGCGAAATAGGCGTAGATGAAAACTTAGATGAACGGAACTGATTTTAGGCAAAAAGGTTGAGCATAGATCGAGATATTAGTATTTAAAGTTAATTATGTTAATAGTTTAAGTTACATGGGAACTTAGCTTAAAGCTTGTGTGTTAGTTGGTTTGAGTGAATTTTTGGTTGTTATTTGACTGTGTTTATTGTATGATTTTTGTGTGTAAAGCTTCAAATTCGTTAGAGCTTGCTACGAGCTAGGGAAGCGTTAGTTGAGCTTTCAGCTTTTTGACAAAAGCATAAAGTGGTGAGTGTATGGAATTGTTACTTGTAAACACGAGTCATGTGTTATTTGGGAATTAGATGTAACCTTAACCTCTACTGTAACACCCCTCAACCGTATTTAATGCTTGAATAGGGGTACAGAGCATTACCAAACATATTATACAATTAAACATACATTTCACATACATTTTCAAATTTTATATAAACATCATTCAACATCATTCTTATTGTCCCTAATACGAGCCTACGAGGCCCAAAATATGCTTTAGAAATGGTTCGAGACTGAACCAATAACTTGGAAAACTTTTAGAAAACTTAGGAAATTTTTTAAAATACAGGGGGCACACGCTCATGTCACAGGCCGTGTGGACATTCGAAATAGGATCACATCGCTGTGTCCCATCCCGTGTAACTCTCTGACTTGGGTCACATTGCCAACTACACGCATGTGTGACTAGCCCGTATGCCCTTTTGAAATGGCCTCACATGCCCGTGTGCCAGGCAGTGTGCTACGTCGTGCCAAACCTGTAGGGTATACTGACTTATGCCACACGGCCAAGACACATGCCCGTGTGGAGCATACTGACTTGGTTTCAATTAAACATCAGGGGACACGGTCGTGTCACTTGACTGTGTGTCACACACAGCTGAGACATACGCCAGTGTCTCTGCTCGTGTGGACAAAAATAGGCTATTTACCAAGTCATTTTGCTCACCCAAATAACACACACCTACACCAACCAAATTGGCACATAATATGGTATAAAGAGGCATTTAATCAACCTCAACCAAACATAGTTCATATCATTTCAATACAAAAAATTCACTTTCTTAAATCATCAATATGGTCACTTTCAAACATGCATTATTTTACCTAGATTCACAAACATACCAAAACTCTATTTTTCAAACATAAGGTACTCAAATTATCAATTCATAATACACATCGCATAATCTTTACCAACCACATGACAAAAGGGCATTTGCACATATATACAAACATTATCAATCATGCCAAAATAAACCAACTCACATGGCTATACACATTACAAGCCATTCATCCATTACAAGCCAACTCAAATGGCTAAAACCATAACTCCTATACATGCCATATAACCAAAACATAAACTCAAAAGTACCAAAGTAGAAGCTCGATAGTGTGATGCAATCTCCGACGACTCCCAATTCAAGCTAGCTTCGAGATTCTCTATAAAACATGGAAAAGTAAATAGAGTAAGCTATAAAGTTTAGTAAGCTCGTATGAAATAATAAGAAAAGCTCACCAATCAATTACTATTCAAGAATATGAACATAACATACTACAAAACATTTAATCACAATGTTAACATATATTCAATCACACAATTAATCAAGATCTCATAACTTTCATAGTTTCAGTGCTCATATAGTTTCCATACATACCTGAACTAATACGTATCTATTTTACACCATTTCATATCTTCGATATACCCGTTGAACCATTCAGAATACTATCGGATGCTCAGGAATCTCGCACCCTAAGTGCCACATATATAGCTAAAGCTATCTCATTCTCATATCACATATAATGCTCATTCTCGAGCTATCAATGGGTCTACTCACACAAACTGACAGTCATGACGAAACTACACAAGTCTTTGCTCATGCAAGTCGATGAGAATCCATGATACACATCGGATAACTCAAATACCAGGTGGGACATACTGCACCAACACCCAATCACATAACCCCTAATGACATGTCATTCATATCCTAATCTATTCCTAAGGTTCGTCCAGGATTTCTAAATGCCGAATCTTTATCGAATATATCCACAAGGTCATATTATTAATTAATTCAATAATAAAGCATTTAAAACACAATTATATTAATGCTTATTAACATACGAACTTACCTCGAATGCAAAAATGATGAAACAGTCGTTTAGTCCAAAACCTTGTTTTTCCCTCGATCTAAATCTAAATTTTTCTTTTCTTGATCTAAATGTAATCAAAATTAACTTATTTAATTATCACTCTATTCAATTTAGTCCAAAATACACATTAAGACAAATTTACATTTTTACCCCAAATATTTCTACATTTTTACAATTTAGTCATTATATCATAAAAATACAAATTCATGCAATTCAACCTATACCCATGCTAGCTGAATTTCTATTATTACCATAGCATTCCATATTTTTCATTATTTTATAATTTAACCATAAAATTTTAACATTTCTCAATTAAATCCCTAATTGACAATTTTACTAAAAATCACTTTAAAAATGTTGCTTATCTAACAACAATCATACATTTTCTATCATCAAACATCAAAATACACATAGATTCTTCAATGGGAAAACCCTAAACCTTTAACAATTTTGCAAAATAGTCCCTGGGCTAGCTAGACTAAGTTGTAGCGATATTAAAAACATAGAAATCATTAAAAACGGGACAAAATTCACTCACCAATTGAGCTAGGAGGTAGCTGAACCTTAGAAAGCTTCCATGGAGATTTTTCTTTCTTATTTTCAGTGGAAGAAGATGAAATGAAGAAGAAAATTTGACTTGTTTTGCTTAATTTGTTTTTATTTAATAAATTACATATATAACCTTTATTACAAAACATTAATATCACTTAAATGATGTCCAAGAATGTCCACTCATATTAACAATGGGCTAATTACTACATAAGGACCTCCACTTTAAGGTTCTGTAGCTATTAAACACCTTTAGCTTTTAGAACTCCACTTTTATACTTTACGCGATTTAGTCCTTTTTATCAAATTAAGCACTTAAACGATAATATTTCTTAATGAAATTTTCACACAATCATAAAACCATGCTGTAAACATTAAAATAATAATAAAATAAATATTTTGGCCTTAGATTTATGGTCGCAAAACTACTATTCTGATTGGACTAAAAATAGGCTGTTATAACTCTCCCTCCTTTGGAATTTTCGTCCCCGAAAATCTTACCAGAAGAGAGGTTAGGGTACTATTTTCTCGTAGCTTCCTTGGGTTCCTACATAGCTTCTTCGATACCGTGACGTTTCCAAAAAACCTTCACTAAAGCTATGCTCTTATTTCTCAACTCTTTAACCTCTCGAGTTAAAATTCTGATCGGTTCTTCGTTGTACGACATATCAGGCTGAATTTCAATCTCTGCCGGAGAAATTACATGCGATGGATCTGATCGATACCATCGTAACATCGACACATGAAATACATTGTGAATCTTTTTTAATTCTGATTATAAAGCTAGCCGATATGCCGTTGACCCTATTCTTTCTATAATCTCATACGACCTGATAAATCGTGGACTCAATTTTCCTTTGCAACCAAATTGAAGAATTTTTTTCCATGGAGATACTTTCAAAAATACTTTGTCGCCGATTTGAAATTCAATGTCTTTACATTTCAAATCTACGTACGATTTCTGTCGATCTGAAGCTGCTTTCAAATTGTCGCGAATTACTTTCACTTTATCTTCAGTCTCTCCAATCGAATCAATCCCGTGAATCTTTTTCTCACTAAGCGCGATCTAATACAACAGAGTTCGGCATTTACGACCATACAATGCTTCATACCGTGCCATCTTTATACTTGATTGAAAACTTATTTCTCTTAGTTGCCTTCAAACTCTAAAACACAGCAACCAAGCATATCTTTAAGAATCTAAATTGCTCTCTCAAATTGACTGCCAGTTTTTGGATGAAATGTAGTACTAAAGTGCAACCCTATACCAAAAGCTTCTTTCAATTTCTTTCAAAATTACGACGTAAACCTTGGCTCTCTATCTGAAATAATAGAAACTAGCACCTCGTGCAATCTAATGATCTCAGAGATATACAATTCAGCTAATCTATCAAGCGAATAGTCTGTACATACCGGAATGAAATTTGCAGACTTTGTCAGTCGATCAACGACAACCCAAACAACATCTTCTTTTTTTGAAGACAGGGGAATCCCGGTATGAAATCCATCGTAACTCTATCCCATTTCCATTCTGGTATCATCACCAGCTGTAGTAGTCCTGAAGGCACTTGATGTTCGGCTTTAACTTGTTGATAAACCAAACATCTCGACACAAAGTCTGAAATGTCTCGTTTCATGCCCGACGACCAATACAACTATTTGAAATCATTGTATATTTTAGTACGCCCCGGATGAACAGATAAACAACCACTGTGTGCTTCATGTAGAATTTTCTAAATAAGCTTAGAATTCTTTAGTACACATATTCTATCTCGGAACATTAAATAATCATCAGATCCGATTTGATAGTCTGAATCAGTAGTCAACTTGCATTGCACTCTTTTAGCTTGCAATTCATTATCACACTTCTGAGCTTCACAAATTTGCTGAAGAAATAACGGTTTAGCTTTTAATTCAGCCAAAATTGAACCATCATCAGACAAAGTTAACTACGTATTCATCGCTCGCAAAACAAATATAGATTTTCTACTCAGCGGATCTGCGACCACGTTCGCTTTCCCCGGATGATAATCAATCACTAACTCATAGTTTTTCAACAGCTTGAGCCATCTTCATTGACGCAAATTCAAATCTTTCTGAGTCATTATATACTTTAAGCTTATGTAATCAGTAAAAATATGGCACTTTTCACCGTATAAATGATGTCACCAAATTTTCAATGCAAATACAATAGCGACCAACTCTAAATCATGCGTCGGATAATTCTTTTCATGCGGTTTCAACTGTATGGAGGTATAAGCTATTACTTTTCCCTTTTGCATCAGAACACAACCCAAACCGTTCAATGACTCGTGGCTGAAAATCACAAACTCTTTCCTCACTCAAGTTGAATTAAAATTGGTGCTTCAGTTAACAATGCTTTCAACTGTTCAAAACTCTGTTGACATTTCTCGGCCAACTCAAATTTCACAGCTTTTTGTAGCAATCTAGTCATTGGTGTAGCAATCATCGAGAATCCTTTTACAAAACGTCGATAGTAGCCGGTTAATCCCAGAAAGCTTCAGACTTCAGATATATTTCTTGGTGGTTTCTAGTCAACAACGGCTGAAATTTTGCTCAAATCAACTCTGATGCCTTTCGCTGAAACAATATGTCCCAAAAATCCAACCTCTCGGAGCCAAAACTTGCATTTGCTGAATTTAGTGAACTATTGCTTGTTTCTCAATGTTTGTAGCACAATTCTCAAATGTTTAGCATGCTCAGATTCATCTTGGGAATAAATCATAATGTTGTCAATAGATGAATCGGCCCGCTCCCTTCGACCGCCTCAGATCCCTATCATCTTCTAGTTTATTTTGTAATAAATAAAACTTAATGGGCCATAAAAAGGTTGAAAGGATATTTTAATATTTCACTTGACAAAACGTTGAATGATATATGCTATTTTTGAAATGCACGGTGTTTGAAATGCATAGTTATAGCCCGATGACCCATTTGATAAAAGGTTGTAATTTTATAAATACGGCCTGTGTGTCATGCGTTACTACTATTCTTTTGTATTTCTCTTCTCATCTTACTCCCTCGTATGTAAAACGAGTTTCTAATTTTTGTAATTTGTAAAAGTTGTTGTGGACTAGACGAGAAGGAAGATGGGCCGACTAGTGTGGATCGACAACTTGTGAAATGGCTTACACCTTTAGGTTCCCTTTTGGTTCTCCCATTGGCTTGGGTTGAACCACCATAGTTTATGGGCTATAACTATTGCATTTATTTATTGCTTTACTTATTCATGTATGAAATGCTATGGATGTCTAAAGCATGCAAATTTGGTAATAATAAACCCCATTAATTGATGAGATCAATTAAAAGATTAAATGGACTAAAGTAGACCATAATTGGTGAGATGTAACACTCTAATAAAATCCCTCTATTAAAATATTAAGTCAACATGGCCTTCCAATTTATGCCCTCGTTAAGGCCTCGATCAATACTATGTAGGTTTTGCCAAAGCGAAGTACTAGTATTTATCTTGGTTAAACGCGAAGAATAAACAAGTGATATTTACTGGTTAAAAATTGGTTAATGACTTAACTAGGTTATT
Organism: Gossypium anomalum; assembly: GCA_025698475.1. Classification (NCBI taxonomy): domain Eukaryota; kingdom Viridiplantae; phylum Streptophyta; class Magnoliopsida; order Malvales; family Malvaceae; genus Gossypium; species Gossypium anomalum. Next base: position 39,037,786 of record CM046965.1, read on the forward strand.
CTAATAGGATTAGAAACCTAGAGGCAAGTAATTTGGATAAATCATAAGATGATTAGAACAAGAGTTGTTCACCAAATTGTAGGAGTTACATATGATGTAATTAGCAAGTGTTGCTTACCTAAATAACCATAATCTTGAGAGTAAAGCCAAAGCTGACTTAAGAGGAGGTGAAATATGAATCCTTGACCCACTAGAAATACTTTCAAGAAAGTCTTTCCGAAATTAATATATGAGGGTTATTAATTTTGAAATAGAATAGTGGGAAACATCATATAATAAAGTCCTTTTAATGATTGATATAAACTTGGTAAATTTATTCACACACATATTTTATTGTTGTAGATATATTATGGCTGCAAACACTAATATACTCTCATTGCGATCGGTCCTTGAGAAGGACAAATTGAATGGTTTGAACTTTCTTGACTGGTTCCGTAACTTGAGGATTGTCCTCAAACAAGAATGAAAATTATATGTCATTGAAAAATCACTTCCTGATGAACCACCTGCTAATGCCTCGAGGGCTGATAAAGATGCTTACAAGAAGCATCTCGATGATATGGTAGACGTTGGATGTCTTATGCTTGCTACTATGAATCCTGAGCTTCAAAAGCAACATGAGGATATGGTTGCTTATGATATGATCGAGCACTTGAAAGAACTATATCAAGGGCAAGCAAGGCAAGAGAGGTTCGATATCTTTAAGGCCCTATTCCAATGTAAGCTGGCTGAAGGAAGCCCAATAGGACCTCATGTCCTTAAGATGATTGGTTATATTGAAAGCCTGTCTAAGCTTGGGTTTCCATTGGGCCAAGAGTTGGCCACTGATGTTATTTTACAATCGTTGCCGGATAGCTACAACTAGTTTGTCCTCAATTTCAATATGAATGACATTGACAAGATTCTGCCACAATTGCTTAGCATGTTACGAACTGCTGAAGGCAACATGAAAAAGGTTGGACCCAAGCCCATACTGATGGTCCGTAACAATAAGGGCAAGGGAAAGGCCAAAATCCCGACAAAGCCTAAGGGCAATGGTAAGCCCAATCTTGGAAAAGGAAAGGCTGCACTGAAACCTAAAGGTGGGGTGTCTAAGGAAGGAAACTATTTTCATTATGGTGTGACTGGACATTGGAAGCGGAACTGCCCTGTCTATCTTGAGGAAATCAAGAAGGCCAAAGCAAGCGGAACGTCTGCTTCAGGTATTTATGTTATTGATATCAATTTATCAACTACTACTTCTTGGGTATTAGATACTGGTTGTAGTTCTCATATTTGTACTTCTGTACAGGGACTACAAAGGAGTAGGACTTTGGCTAGAGGAGATGTGGACTGCATGAGTTAGAAATGGAGCAAGAGTTGCCGTGCATTAGTTGTGGGAACATATACTTTATCTTTGCCTAGTGGAGTTGGTTTAATTTTAGAGGATTGTTATTTTGTGCCCAGTTTGACTAAAAACATTATTTCAATTTCTTGTTTAGACAAAATTGGTTTTAAGATAATAATTAAGAATAATTGTTGTTCCTTTTATCTCAATAATGTTTTCTATGGTTCGGCACAATTGATTAATGACCTCTATATTTTAGATCAAATGAATCCTATTTACAACATAAATACTTAAAGATCTAAAATAAATGACTCAAATCAAACTTATCTTTGGCATTGTCGTTTAGGCCACATAAGTGAGAAATGCATATCCAAACTCCATAAAGATGGCCTCTTAGATTCATTTGTTTTTGAACAATTTGAGGTATGTGAATCTTACTTATTAGGAAAAATGACTAAATCTCCTTTTACTGGTAAAAGTGAACGAGCTAGTGATTTATTGGGCTTAATACATTCAGATGTATGTGGACCAATAAATACACAAGCCAGAGGTGGATTTCACTACTTCATTACTTTCACTGATGATTTCAGTAGATATGGGTATGTTTATCTCATGCGCCATAAATCTGAGTCCCTTGAAAAGTTCAAGGAATTCAAAAATGAAGTACAAAATGAACTAGGCAAAACTATTAAGACACTTCGATCTGATCGAGGTGGAGAGTATTTGAGCCTAAAGTTTGATGATCTTTTAAAGGAATATGTGATTGTCTCACAACTTACTCCTCCTGGTACTCCTCAATGGAATGGAGTTTCTGAGAGAAAAAATCGAACACTATTAGACATGATTGGATCCATGATGAGTCATGCTGATCTACCGACTTCCTTTTGGGGACATGTACTTGAAACAGCTATTTTCACACTAAATCGTGTTCCATCTAAATCAGTTCAAAAGATGCCATATGAGATGTGGACTGGGAAACCTCTCAGTATGTCTTTTATGAAAATTTGGGGTTGCGAAGCTTATGTTAAACGTCTGACGTCTACTAAGCTTGAACCCAAATTTGAAAGGTGTATCTTTGTGGGGTATCCAAAAGAAACCAAAGGATATTATTTCTTTAATCCCACTGAGAACAAAGTGTTTGTTGCTCAGACTGGTGTCTTCCTAGGGAGAGAAATTCTTTCTAGAAAAGAAAGTGGGAGAAAGATTGAACTTGAAGAAATTCGAGAATCACAAGATACCACTGAACCAGAGATACAACAACAACAAATTCCACAAGAAATTGAGGAACAAGTAACTGCTGTAGAAACACAACCACCGCGTAGATCTTTAAGAGAACGCCATGCACCTGAGAGATATGGATTTCTCATTACAACGCATGGTGACATTCTTCTTATAGATCAAGATGAGCCTAGGACTTATCAAGAAGTGGTGGCGAGCCCAGACTCTGAGAAATGGCTCGAGGCCATGAGATCTGAGATGGATTCCATGTATGAAAACCAAGTATGGACTTTGGTTGACCCACCCGAAAGGGTTAAACCTATAGGGTGCAAGTGGGTTTTCAAAAAGAAAACGGACATGGATGGTAATGTACAAACATACAAGGGGTGATTAGTTGCTAAAGGTTTTCGTCAAATTCATGGTATTGACTATGATGAAACTTTTTCTCCTGTAGCTATGTTTAAATCCATCAAGATCTTGCTCCCCATAGCTGTATTTCATAATTATGAAATCTGGCAGATGGATGTCAAAATAGCTTTCCTTAACGGGAAACTTGAAGAGGATGTGTACATGACACAACCTGAAGGTTTTGTCAATCCAAAGGATGCTGGAAAGATATGTAAGTTACAAAGATCCATTTATGGATTAAAGCAAGCTTCTCGAAGTTGGAATCTTCGTTTTAACGATGCAATCAAAGAGTTTGGTTTTATCAAAAATGAAGATGAGCCATATGTTTACAAGAAAGTTAGTGGGAGCACAATCACATTCTTGGTACTGTATGTGGATGGCATACTTATCATGGGAAATGACATACCTACCTTACAGTCTATTAAGACATGGTTAGGAAGTTATTTTTCTATGAAGGACTTAGGCGAAGCCACTTACATCTTAGGAGTCAAGATCTATAGAGATAGATCAAGACGACTACTAGGTCTAAGTCAAGGTACATAGATAGATAAAGTATTGAAAATGTTCAATATGGAAGAATCTAAGAGAGGATTACTACCTATGAGACATGGTATTTCACTCTCGAAGGAAATGTGTCCTTCAACTCCACAAGAGAGAGAACGCATGAGTAAAATTCCATATGCTTCTGCTATTGGATCTATCATGTATGCCATATTATGTACCCGTCCAGATGTCTCATATGCCTTAAGTATGACGAGCAGGTACCAAGTAGATCCTGGTGAAGGCCACTAGACCACAGTCAAGAATATCCTTAAGTACTTGAGAAGAACTAAGGATACGTTCCTAATATATAGAGGTGAGGAAGAGTTAAGTGTAAAAGGTTACACTGATGCCAGTTTCCAAACCGACAAGGATGATTCTCGATCGCAATCAGGTTTTGTGTTTTGCCTTAATGGTGGTGCTGTGAGCTGGAAGTGTTCGAAGCAAAGTACAGTAGCCGATTCTACAATAGAGGCCGAGTATATTACAGCTAGTGAGGCAGCGAAAGAAGCTATTTGGATCAAGAAGTTCATTACTGAACTAGGGGTTGTGCCTAGCATATCAGATGCTATAGAACTTCGATGTGATAACAATGGAGCTATTGCACAAGCTAAAGAACCCAGATCTCACCAGCGATCTAAACATATACTTAGGCGCTACCATCTTATTCGAGAGATTATCGATCGAGGGGATATAGAGATATGCAGAGTACCTACAGATAATAACATTGCTAATCCATTGACCAAGCCTCTGACACAGCAGAAGCATGATCGTCACACTAAGTCACTTGGTATTAGTCATATGAGTGATTGGTCTTAGTGCCAGTGGGAGATTGTAAGAGTATGCCCAAAGATCAATTACAAGATAGTTGTAATAACATACTTGATTTATCATGTTTATTGATATAAGGCGTTGCCATTATTATTTCAGTTTCTTTTCTGTGTACATAAATAAACTATTTTATAATAATGTCCTGAGAATAATATGACTATTCTTAAAAGATCCTTAGTCAAGTATTATTGTTGGCTAGGACAACAACAATGCATTAAGACTAACATGTAGTTGATTGATGATAAAGAGTTGTCATTGATATGGAGTGTCAAAATCAATGCATGAATATGTGTGTTAGAGAACAACATATTGGACTAACCTCTATGAGTATGTTTCTTGGATTATTATGTAATTGTCACAACATTACTCGTAGTGATTAATATGTATATGATCCTCATACTTGAGATCATCATTGTCCCAACATCGTGAGTTGTATATTTTGATATAGTCAAACGAACATCGTAACTGGTTGTTCTATAAAGACTGATGCTGGATATACCACAATCTATGTAGAGGGATATGGTTGATCAATATAGGATAAGTCCCTCCTATATAATGGGAGTAATATCTTAGGCCACTTGATTGAGTGAGACTAGAAATGCATGGCCATGCTCAAATAAGTTGATATGAGATGTTATACTTATTTGTGTATCATAGTTCACTTAAGGTATCAAGAAACATGGGATGGACTATGCAAATGTGACTATTCCATGACTTGTGTCCATTCAAAAGATATAGGACTTAAGGATTAATGCATGAAAGGTTAATCACAAAAGGTTATGTCAAATCATGACTTCTCGTAACTTAGGTAGCAATGATGCATTGCTAGATGCCACTCATTGTTTGTAACATTAGAATCGTTCTAATATTACTGCTAACGTTACAAGAACCTATAGGGTCACACCCTATGGTTGAAATGAACGGAGTAAAACATAGTTGGTATTGTATTCTGATTGTCAGATGAATTAAATTAATTATTTAATTGGGCAATCAAATTGTTGAACATACTATACGTACAAGGATGTTGTATACATAATCAGAACATAATTTCAATAGTATATGAATTTGGTTCGTATATAAGTTTAAATAAATATAGTTTACCGAAATCTTTATTATGATTAATGTAATTATAATTTTCTATTTTAATATTATTATATTTTTTTTAATGATGACTAGTATGTTCAGATTAATTTTAATGAATTAATATTCATTAAAAAGATATACCAATTAAAAGGGTGTTATATATGGCAAGGGTAAAAACCCTAAAGAGAGAATATATAAATAAGCCCGAAACTATGCTAAAGGGTCTACTAGCCGTCAAGCATAAAAATCACTGAAATAGTTTCTGAGATTTCTCTACCGTTCATTGTCAACTGGGTGGACTACGTAGAGGCCGACATCGGAAAGGTTGCGGCTTGGTTCGATAGTGGTTCACAATCCCTGTTGCCTAGGCGTCGCTGTCTACTCAGATTAAAGTTTCGGTAATTTTGAAACCTTTTATCACCCCGATACGTTCCTTACACATGGATCCATGGTTTGGATCACCAGAATGTTTTTAATTATTTTATTTTTTCGCTGTGCCTTGGAGGCACCGGCGTTCCAACAGTATCCATCATTAGAATAGGGTTACGAGGCATTACCGATCAATTCACATCATTCACATACATAATGTATTCATTTATGCATTCATATATAAAACTCATTCAAATCATTCACATTGTCCTTTATAAGGCTCTACGAGAGCTTAAAACATGCTTAGAAGAAGTTCGGGACTAAACCGATAACATTTGCAAACTTTGGAAAACTTAGAAAATTTTCAAATATAGAAGGGTGACACTCCCGTGTGAATAGGCCGTGTGCCTCACACAGTCACCAAACACGCCCATGTCTCAAACCGTGTGAAAACAGGGCATACATACTGACTTACACCACACGACCGGGGACATGCCCGTGTGCCAGGCTGTGTGAAATCTAAGGGGAGTTACTGACTCGGCCATGCGGCCAACCACATGCCCGTATGTCTAACCTGTATACCTTTCGAAAAGGCCACACAGGCCCATGTGCCAAGGTTGTGTGTCTCACACGGCGACTAGACACGCCCGTGTGTCTAGGCCATGCACAAGACTGAATTGAATCTCTAATTATTTCCCAGGGGTCACACGGCCGTGTACTAAGGCCACGTGTCACACATGGTTGAGCCATATGCCCGTGTGCTCAGCCTTGTGGAGTGAAAATAGGCTTGATTTAAGCCACATTTCTTACCCTCCTCAGGCATACCTAAACCACATCAAATTTCACCATTTACATACATATATGAGCAACCAAAACATGCTAATTCATACACAATTTATACCATTTATAAACCATCTACTTAGCTACTCAAATCCATAACCAAAACATAACCAATCAATATGCCAAAGTCGTGAAACTTACTTAACTTCTAAATGTATTTTTCTCATCAAATTATCATCTATATCATGACACAATTTGCACCATATCAACATCTCAAAATCAAATCACAATATGCCAATCTTCCAAGCATTAATACACCAACTTACTTCTATCCAAAATAACCAGCACATAACCACACCAAATAAGCCAACATATAAGGCATTATATACATCAGGTACATATCACTTACCAAACACAATTCAAGCCAACATAAATGGCCATACATACCAATATTTAAAAGCCAAATCTCATGGCTATAATCACAATTTAAAACATACCAATATGAGACTAGCCTATACATGCCATATACCATATATATAAAGCTCCCAAAAGCACCAACGAGATGATCGATAGTGTGATGACGTTTCCCGACGATCCCTAAGTCTAAGCTAGCTTCAATAATCTATAAAACATGGAAAGAACACACAAAGTAAGCTTTAAAAGCTTAGTAACCCATATACAAATAAAGTCATCACATGAATATTTACATATCAATTCAAATATGCTTAACATGGCTAATCTCATTCAAATTCACAAACCTTTCTTATTGAACATATATTCAATGTCTTAATCGAGTTCATCAAATATTTCCCCTTTTCAATACTCATATGAATTTTGTACGTAGCTGAGTCACTTAGCTCATGCACATATTCTTTCTCGACTTAACTTTGCCATATCCAAGATATGGTTTTACATGTTATTACATATCGATGCCACTGTCCTAAACAGGGTCTTATACGAAATCGATTAATGATGCCAATGTCCCAGACATGGTCTTACACGAAATCTCAATACAATGCCAATGTCCCAGACATGGTCTTACATGTAATCACATCTCGATAACCTAATGTCATGACATTCATATCCTATACTATTCCTAAGGTTCGTACGGGACTTTCGGATGTCGTAACTTCGTCGATCCATACTCGTATTTGCTCGTTCGACATTCATAGAAATTCAATGATAATAAAACATATATAATTCAATTCAAAGACATTTATTTGCATATGAACTTACCTCGTATTCGGGATAAATGAACTGTATCGACTATTTGTTAACTTTTGATTTTCCCCGATCTAAATCTGATTTCTTTCGTTCTTGATCTAAACACATTCAAAATTAACTCTTTTATTCATCAACACATTCAATTTAGTCCACAAATACATATTTGGGCAGTTTTGCACTTTAGCCCCTAAAGTTCCATATTTTTACAATTTAGTCCCTATTTCATAAATACACAAAATTACACAATTTCTTTCAAATACATGCTAGCAAAATTTATATAAGCTCCATAACAACCCATTTATCAATATTTCACACATTTAACCACACATTTTCATCTTTTCACAAATTAGTACCTTTTATGCAATTTCACTAAAAATCACTTTACAAAACATAATAATTTATCAACAAATACTCATTTTTCATCATCAAACATTCAAGAACACATGAATTCATCAATGACAACTTTCAAAATCATCAAGACTTTCAAAAATTGAGGCATGGGCTAGCTAGTACTCAAAGTAACTATCACAAAAACATAGAAATCATAAAAAACTTAGCTAAAATCGTACCTTAATCGAAGAATTTATGCTTGTCGAATGAGAAACCCTATATTTCTTCTTCTCCTTCAAATTTTCGGTGCACTAAGATGATAATATGGCTAATTTGTGTTTTATTATTACTTATTTTAACATTATTTACAAAATACCATAATTAACCTTGTTTTATAACAATGAAAACCACTTAATAAATGCCCATTTATGTCTATTCCCACTATCAATGGTCTAATTTCAACATAAGGACTTCACATTTAATAAGTCATGGAAATTAAGCACTTTAAACAAATATAATGCAACTTTTGCATTTTACGCGATTTAGTCCTTTAATCAAATTAATCACTTAAAACTTTCACACATACATAATCACATGCTATAAACACTAAAAATAATATTAAAATAATTTTAAAACCTCAGATTTGTGGTTCTGAAACCACTGTTCTGATTTAGCTAAAATCAAGCTGTTACATCTCCTCCCTGACTACCCGATATGGGTCTCGACTCCGATTGTGCTACTCTGTGAATGGAGGCTGGCGCATTACTTTCAACATCATCAGCTACAGCTCGATTGGGATCCATGTACTATATGAAAACACGTTTTAAAACTGTTAGGAGATATCACACTATCACAGGATATATATGGCATGTATAGCTAGACTCTCACATATGCTATGTTAGTCCTAGAATCGACTAAACCGTAGCTTTGATACCAATAAATGTAACACCCCTCAACCGTATTCAATGCCTGAATAGGGTTACAGAGCATTACCAGACATATTATACAATTAAACATACATTTCACATACATTTTCAAATTTCATATAAACATCATTCAACATCATTCACATTGTCCCTAATACAAGCCTACGAGGCCCAAAACATTCTTTAGAAGTGGTTCGGGAATAAACCAATAACATGGAAAACTTTTAGAAAACTTAGGAAAATTTTCAAAATATAGGGGACACACGCCCAGGGCACAAGCCATGTGGACATTCGAAATGGGATCACATGACTGTGTCCCAGCCCGTGTAACTCTTTGACTTGGGTCACACGGCCAACCACACGCCCGTGTGACCAGTCCGTGTGCCCTTTGAAATGGCCTCACACACCCGTGTGCCAGGCCATTTGCTAGGCCATGCCAAACCTATAGGGTATACTGACTTATGCCACACGGCCAAGACACACGCCTGTGTGTTGGGCCGTGTAGAGCATACTGACTTGGTTTCTAATTGAACATCAGGGGACACACGGCCGTGTCACTTGACTGTGTGTCACACACTGCTGAAACATACGTCCATGTCTCTGCCCGTGTGGACAAAACTACGCTATTTACGAAGTCATTTTGCTCACCCAAATAACACACACCTACACCAACCAAATTGGCACATAATACGGCATAAATAGGTATTCAATCAACCTCAGCCAAGCATAGTTCATATCATTTCAATACCAACAATTCACATTCTTAAATCATCAATATGGTCACTTTCAAACATGCATTATTTCACCTAGATTGACAAACATACAAAAACTCTAATTTTCAAACATAAGGTACTCAAATTATCAATTCATAATACACATCACATAATCTTTACCAACCACCTGAAAAAAGGGAATTTTCACATATATACAAACTTTATCAATCATGCCAAAATAAGCCAACTCACATGGTTATACATATTACAAACCATTCATCCATTACAAGCCAACTCAAATGGCTAAAACCATTACTAACATATATGCCAATATGACCATAACTCCTATACATGCCATATAACCAAAACATAAACTTAAAAGTACCAAAGTAGAAGCTTGATAGTGTGATGCAATCTCCGACGACTCCCAATCTGAGCTAGCTTCGAAATTCACTATAAAACATGGAAAAGTAAATAGAGTAAGCTATAAAACTTAGTAAGCTCGTATGAAATAATAATCAAAGCTTACTAATCAATTACCATTCAAGAATATGAACATAACATATTACAAAGCATGTAATCACAATGTTAACATATATTCAATCACACAATTAATCAAGATCTCATAACTTTCATAGTTTCGGTGCTCATATAGTTTCCGTACATACCTGAACTGATACATATCTATTTGTCACCATTTCATATCTTCGATATACTCGTCAAACCATTCGAAATACTATTAGATTCTCGGGAATCTCACACCTTAAGTGCCACATATATAGTTGAAGCTATCTCATTCTCATATCACATAAAATGCTCACTCTCGAGTTATCAACGGGTCTGCTCATACAAGCTGACGGTCCTGACAAAACTACACAGTGCTACTCACACAAGTTGACAAGAATCAGCAATACATGCTGGATAACTCAGCCACCGATAGGACGTACGGACCAACACCCAATCACATAACCCCTAATGACATGTCATTCGTATCCTAATCTATTCTTAAGGTTCAACCGAGATTCTCAATATCGAATCTTCATCGAATATATTCACAAGGTCGTATTCTTAATTAATTCAATAATAAAGCATTTAAAACATAATTATATTAATGCTTGTTAACATACAAACTTACCTCGAATGTAAAAATAACGAAACGAGTCGATTAGTCTAAAACCTTATTTTTCCCCGATATAAATATGAATTTTGGTTTTCTTGATCTAAATGTAATCAAAATTAACTTATTTGTTTATCACTCTATTCAATTTATTCCAAAATACACATTAAGACAATTTTACATTTTTGCCCTAAATATTTTAACATTTTTACAATTTAGTCCTTATCTCATAAAAATACAAATTCATGCAATTCAACTATACCCATGCTAGCTGAATTTCTATTATTACCATAACATCCCATATTTTTCATTATTTCACAATTTAACCATAAAAGTTTAAGATTTCTCAATTAAATCCCTAATTGACAATTTTACTAAAAATCATTTTACAAATGTTGTTTATCTAACAACAAGCATACATTTTCTATCATCAAACATCAAAATACACATAGATTCTTCAATGGAAAAACCTAAAACTTTAACAATTTTACAAAATAATCCCTGGGCTAGCTAGACTAAGCTGCAACGATTTCAAAAACATAGAAATCATAAAAAATGGGACAAAATTCACTCACCAATTGAGCTAGAAGGTATTCGAACTTTAGAAAGCTTCTATGGAGATTTTTATTTCTTTTTTTTCGATGGAAGAAGATGAAATGAAGAAGAAAATTTGACTTGTTTTACTTAATTTGTTTTTATTTATTAAATTACATATATAATCTTTATTATAAAAAAATAAAGTGACTTAAATGATGTCTAAGAATGTCCACTCATATTAAAAATTGGATAATAACTGCATAAGGACCTCCAGTTTAAGGTTCTATAGCTATTAGGCACCTTTAGCTATTAGAACTCCACTTTTACACTTTACGCGATTTAGTTCTTTTTATCAAATTAAACACTCAAATGATAAAATCTCTTAATGAAATTTTCACTCAATCATACAATCATAAAAAAATAAATATTTTGGCCTCAGATTTGTGGTCCCAAAACCACTTTTCTGATTTGACTAAAAATAGGTTGTTAAACCTACTTTAAGCCCCAAGTGTAAGTTTCCTTGAATCCATAATTATCTTATGATTTTGTGGTTATGTATTGTGCATGAAATGTGGTATGTGGATATAGTGACTATTGTGTGAAGTGAAATTATATTCATGAAATTTATATGCTATATGACTATGATAGTGTTTTGCAAAATGTGCTATTTGATAGTGATAGTGCATGGATAATTAGTAAGTGATATGTGATTATTTTTGGATATTTTGGCCTTGTGAACCTGAAACAGTTGGATATAGTTGGCATGCCATAGGACTATGAGTACTCACTTATATGTATAGTGGTTTTGGGTGTTGAAGCCTTGAGACATGTTTGGAGGGATAAGGGTGTGACATCCCTAATTTGACCCTAGTCGAGATGTGGTTTCGAGACCACAAAATTGAGTTATAAAATTTATTAAATATTAAAATTCATATCTACTATGTGTGATAGTGCATGTGTGAAATTTTGATGCTTAAATTCTGTTAGTTGAATGTGAATTTTTAGTCAAAGGGCTTATGTGAGAAACATAAAAAAAAAAGTGATGAATTAATTTGAAGACTAATTAGTGCATGATTCTCAAAATGGGGACTTGCATGTCAAATACCCCATTTTGAGAAGTAGTGGCCGGCCATAATGATTAGGGTGCATAGAAAATGAATTTAAGTAAGTAAATTAATATTATATGGCCTTAATTTATAAAGAAAAGATAAATAAAATATTTTGGGGTGAAAAAAAAAAAACAAAGTTTGGTTCATTCTTCTTCTTCATTGCCGTGGTAAAGAAAGAATAAGGAGAGTGAAGCTCAAATAATCGGCCATATGCATAGATCTAATTCTAAAGGTATGTAATGTGATTTTTGTCAAATTGATTATGAAATTTGGTTGTTAATGACATGTGGTAGATAACCCATGATTTTAATTCTAGATTAAGTGATCATAGGGCATTCGACCATTTAAGAGAAATGTGGAAATTTTGTTTTAAAGCTCGTAATTCATGTTTAATTGCTGAACGGAGTTTTGAATTGGTAGAATTGAGTTTTAATTTTAAGAAATAAGTGATGTTTGTAAGGATTTTCAAAGTTCATGTAAAGCTTACCTTCGGTCATATTAAGGAATGGTAAATTGGTTGTAATATTATATATATTTTGATAGTATATTAGATGGTTTGAGATTTGAGCTAGTTACATGTGCTATTATGAAGATTTGTGGATGTTTTAGAATCGGCCTAAGTGTTTTAGTCATTAATATATATATATTGCCGAATGTATGCTTAAGGAATTGGTTAAGTACATTGTTGTTAAATGCTTGTTGTTTTTGTATAATTGTTGCCTAGCTACTAAATGAACTTAGGGTATTATGGATAAGTTTAAGAGTGGCATAATTGGAATGAAGTTTGCTTGTGCCGAATGTTATTTTAGTGCATGAATTAGGAGTTTAATTTCATTCGGTAACTCATACCAAATTGGGAGATAGTATTAAACATTAGTATTATTTGTTAAATAATTGAAGTGAGCTTTGAATGGTTGTTTTGCTTATAATGGCCGAATGTGAACTTAAGTTTTGAATTACAATTGAAGCTTGTTAGTTAGTTGATGATGTCCTTTGATAGCCCTTTTGATATTCGGCCATTGTTAAGGAATTTTGAATTTGTTATAAATTTCTATGTTTTAATTAGCAAATTGAATTATTGAAGGTTGAGCTAATTATATATGTATACGTTTTATATGTACATTAATTTCTTAGTCTATGTTATTCGGCTATAATTGTCATGGTAGAATTTTTTAATTTGTAAATTTGTTAATCATTAGCTCAAGAGCATCAAGGACAAAAGTCAGAAAAAGGGAAGACAAAACTAAGCGAATAGCCGTAGAATTATAGTCGTCGACAACTCTTAAGGTAAGTTTCTAGCATATAAGTTTAGTTATAATGAAGAATGATATGGAATACGGGTAAATATGGGACTATGAATTGGTGTAATTACCTATAGTAAAATGACAAGGAATAAGTTACTTCTATGAGCCTTAGCCGATTGGTTATTAGAAAAGTGATATTTAAATTATGATTTGTATGTGATAATAAGAAGTACTTATATATGATGATATGTTTTAAACTCAAATGGTAAGTTCTTAAGTGTTTGGACTTGGAAATTTAAGAGCAAATTGTAATAATCTGCTTAGGACAGCAGCAGTAGCGTGATTTTTGAAAATCACCATAAATTGTTGGAGTGGAATTAGAGACTGAATAAAATATGTAATCAAAGCTCAATGAGTCTAGTTTCTTATAAAATAAACAGTGCAAGCAAAGGAATTTCCTATAGAGAGATATTTAAAGTTGTGTGTGAGAGTGTCAGAATGAATCTGAAATCCCCTATTCTGTTTTTAGAAAATCATTATAAATAGTACAAAAAATTTTATAAGATAAAATTTATATTATTAGACTCCTTAATGAGTCTAGTTTCAAATGAAATAAACAAGAACATATTTTGAAATCTGTACAATGAGAAATTTGATTCGAAGTGAAGAGTGGTCAGTATAGTCAATCAGTGAAATAGGGGAAACTTTAAGAAAATTATGGTTTTTATTGGCCAAACCAAAAATCCTGAAAATTTTATGGATAGAAGATATATGAGTCTATTTTCGGGGAAAATTTACGGCACTTCATTTGGAGTTCCGTAGCTCCCGTTACAAATAATTTAATGATTGTTGCTCAAGAAAATAGCTTGTAGTGAATATGCGATTTTGTTGTAAACATTGATGAAACTAATTGAGTTGCTTATAAGCTATTGCTGAATTGATGTACAAGATAAATATATAGGTGGTGAGGCCAAAATGGCTAAAATTTAAATGTGTGCAAGTTATCCGAATGGCTATTTTATAAACGTAAGCAATGTATATGTAATATGTGTTGTGACTTATATGTTGTTTAGCCGAATGGTTGTCATGAGAAGAATGTAAGTCATGTGTGTATTTTCTTATTTAGTTGGAAGTTTATTGAAAGGGATGTATATATATATATATATATCAATATGTATTAAAGTCGAATGATATTATGACATGAAGTTAAGGTACATGCTATATGCTTATATTCGAATGAGGTTAATGAATTACAATGGTAATAGTTTGAGTGAAATGTGGTAACATGTGATTAAATATACATGGAATTTGGAAAGTATCCGGGTTAAGACTCGCTGACTACGTGATGTGGCCTAACGGCTCTTGTGAAATGAGACTAGCTATATTGAGATACGAATAAGTTCGAATGAAGTGATACCTTATTAATGTGTTTCCATGTTGGAAAAATCGAAGGTATGTGAATTGATGTGTATACAACTTTGTTAATTAACTATGATGATATATCCGGGCTTAAAGTCCCGCAGCTTGGTAATTGTAATCTGGATTCGATTTTTTTAAAACCTAGCAAAGCTATGGCTAAGTGCCTTGAATTATTTCAAACCGAAGACCATTTGTATATCTTTAAGATAAGGATTTAATTAGTTTCATAAAAAATTATTAATTTGAGTTGTATTCGGCAGGATGTGCAAATACAAGGTATGGATTGCGTTTGGTCATTTATGTATATGTGATAAGGAATATGTTTGGTCCTTTATATACGTATACAAAACTTTAATACTTGTCATGATTTGATTATATGAAATATTAATGTGAATATGAACTAAAGAACTAAGCTCTTAAATACATATATACATTTATGTATGTGCACGAAATGAGTGCATATGATTAAGTGGTTAGAGGTATTGAAAGATTGAATTGGTAATTGGTAACTATGGAAACGGTAAGTGTACAAAGGTTAAGTATATGGTAAATGATACTTACTTGCTATGTGAACTCGATTTCGTTTGTATTACAAATGTACTTGGGGAATCACTTATGAGATGGTTATAAGTTATATTCAACGAGTATTGACTCTATCAAATTGTTTATGTAATATGAAAACATGAATATGTGCTTCCAAATATGGAAACCGAATGTGATTATAGTGTTATGTTTTAGTTCGACTGATTAAACTAAAAATAGCATTGATGTTTCTAAATGCGAAGGGGTATATACTCTTAAATTCAGATGAAATAGATGAATTACATGTGCATACATAGGGTTTAATCTATTTGACCGAATGGTGATATATCTTGACATTTCAAAACGTGATTTGTGTAAGGCCTAATCTTAAGCGACTTAGTAATAAATCAACAATTACAGATGTTCAAAGACACATTAAGTTGGCGGTATGTATTATGTACTTGTGTAGGCTTATTAAGCCCATCGAGACTTCACTTGGATTTTGTGTAAGTTATAAATGTATTTAATCCAAAGAAAGTTAATTGTTTTACTTAAGACTTACTAAGCCTTGAAAGCTTACTCTGTTGTTACGTTTCTCTGTTTTATAGATTATCAAATTTGGCCTTTGCTCGGGGATCGTCAACAACTCGTCACACTATCACCATCCACTGTTTGGTACTGCTATGTTTTGGATTATTTTATGGCATGTATAGAATAGACTAGTAGCGGAATAATATTCTGGTTAATGTATATAAGCCATGCAAAAATGGCATCTTTTGAATGTGTACTTATAGAAGTTTAATTTTATCCCTGGCTGTATTTAGCATTTATCTAAATGAATGATCTTTATTTCAAGAAAAAGTTTAAAATTTTACTGTTCTGACATGAGTTACAAGTCTGGTAATACCCCTTTCCTATTCCGACAACGGTTACGGGATAGGGGTGTTACAAAGGGAATGTGAGCTAAGCTCCATTCAGTGGGACTTGTGAAGAGAAGTAAGGAGAGTGTTAGCTTTATTCTTCACTTTTTGGGACATGTTTGACTCCATGAGTCTTTGTGGTGTAAAGGAGATCCGCGTATTCTATGTGTGATGATAGAGCTCACTATATATTTCATAACTCAAGTGCCAATTTATCATATTTTATGTAATCGTCTGGAATATGTTCTATGCTTGAATGAGTATGTATGCATTATGAGAATGACCTATTAGACGATGCATGATATAATACTATATGATGCTAGACATAAGAATAAGGTACTTACGAGTAAATGATTGGCTGTGTTGCATGATGATATGTTTGTGTAGTGGAAATTCTTTGCATTCACTGAACTTGTTAAAGCTCACCCACTCATTTCAACATATGCAGATTAGTGACACCACAGTGTAGGTAGTGTGGTTTTCAAGGGAGTGATCCAAGGAAGATTGGTTATTTATCGTTATTCATATTCGTATTGGGGAAAATATGTAACATCTCGCTTTTAGTGAAATCGAAACTGTGGTTTTGGGACCACAAATTTGAGTCTGGAAGAAAAATTATTTTAATATTATTTCATGGTCTGCATTATGATAGAAATGTCATTGGAAAATTTCGTAAAGTAATTTTACCGATTACATGTTTAATTTGATGTAAAGGACCAAATTGCACAAAGTGCAAAAGTTAAATTCCAGTAGCTAAATGGATCAAATTGCTATGCAATCAAATAGCTATGGAATTCAAAATCTGATGTCCTTATATGGAAAATAGACCATTTAGAGGAGTCAGTAGATAAGGATGATTAGCCATTAATGGAATTTAGCAAATTATTAAGGGTTAAATTGGAAAGATGATAAAATAATGATGATAAATGAAATAAATAATTAAATTAAGTTATTTTTCATCATCTTTCCCAAATAAAAGACATGGAAACCCTAGTTATCAAGCTTGAAGATAGACAAGCTTATTTTGCTTTATTAGGTGAGTATTCTTGTCCCGATTTTAATGATTTTTATGTTTTCAAGATCGTAATAGCTTAATCTAGCTATCTCAGGGATTAATTTGCAAAACTATCAAAGTAATGTTTTGTCATGGATGAATATAGTTGAATTATGAATTTTTATGGAAGAAAATGAAAGGTTGTTGATAGATAAACAACTTTAGTAAAGTGAATTTTGATGAAATTGTGATTTAAGGACAAAATTATAAAGATGAAAAGTTTATGGAAAAATTCTTAATTTTATGAAATACATGGGCTTCTACTGTGATATATGAAAATTAGCTAGGCTTGGAATAAGGATTAAATTATATAAATTTCATTTTTTGAGCCTAGGGACAAAATCGTAATTAATTAAAATATAGGGGCAAAATAATAATTTTTTCAAAGATGTGTATTGGACTGAATTGAATGTGAAATTTATTAAATTGAGCTAAATTCATTCGTACAGATCAGGATAGACCTAGTACGGAATTGGCTCTAGGGAAAGAAAAAAATATCGGATTAGTAGCTTACAAATATACGAACACTTGTCGAGGTAAGTTCGTGTAACTAAATTGTATGTTTATATGTTTAAATTGAATGTTATGTTTGTGAGATTGTATAATTGCAATGTATAAGTCTTGACCATATATCTGAAGATATCTGAAGAGTACTAAGTCCCATTTGAACCAAAAAAATTCGATGGATACAAATGATATTATCATTAAGGGTTCCCAAATTAGTTGTGGTCCTACATGTGTTGCGAACACACCACAGCTTGCAAGAGCATCCTGTTATTTAGCTCTTATGAGCATCCCGATATATGGCTCTCTTGAGCTTCCCGTTATTTGGCTCTCACGAGCTTCCCAATAATTTGCTCTCATGAGCTTCCAAATTAATGGCTCTCCAGAGCTTCCCACTATTGGCTCACATAAGCTTCCCGATAATGGCTCTTCTAAGCTTCTCGTTACATGGCTCACATGAGCTTCCCATTATATGGCTTGAAAGAGCTTCCCAATTACATGCTCGCATGGGCATACCTGTATATGAATTGATGGATTACAGATTTGTACACTTCGTGTGTACTACCCTTGTATCCAACGATATTCGAATGGTTCAATGGGCAATGCTTTGTTATAAGAAAATGTGAATCTGATACAAATTGTTATCAGTGTATGCATGAAATTACATGGAAATGATATTAAATGATATATTGAAATATGAGATGGATGATACATGTATGGAACTTGCTTGGTGACTATGTTCAACTATGTTTATGGGTTATTATATGTGTTTAGATGGCTAACATGATGAGGATATGTGTTTAGGCTTTTGGCCAAGTTGATTTGGATATTTCTTGTATAGTTACCTTAAATGTTATTAAACGGTAAGTTAATTTTTCCATGTTATACGAACTTACTAAGCATTGAATATTTACTCTGTTTTATTTCCCTTATTTTATAGTAACTCAGAAGCTTGTTAAGGTTGGAAACTAGTCGGAGCCACATCATACTATCCATCGGCCCATTTCGGTACATGTAGAAAACTAATTTTGGTTATAATGGCATGTATAGGGAATTTGGCCAATGTTGGCTTATATGTATTTTGATGTAAATAGCTATTAGAATGGCTTGAGTTGGACAAATTTTGATGTGTATATATGTGTGGCCTTATCATGTTTGTTGTGTGTTTGATATGGTTGGGTGATGGATAATTTATAGGTATGTTGATGATATGGTTGAGCTAGTATGTTTGATATAAATAAGCATACATGTGATTTTGATCAATTTGGTAAGTTGGATAATAAGGTATAAGTAGAGATATGTTATGAATAAAACTTGATTTTGGCTTGACTTGGGTGCCTTATTATGGTATATTGTTGTTAAAAAATGTTTGATTAGTTGATGATAAATTTGGGGTGAGAAATGTGGCTTGTAAATGACCTATTTTCGTCTACACAGGCAGAGACACGGGCGTGTGTCTCAGCTATGTGTCAGGTGACACAGCCGTGTGTCCCTTGTAATTTTTGAAATAGAGCAAAACAAAATGCTCACACAGTCTAGCACATGGGTATGTGGCTTGGCTGTGTGACCCAAGGCAGAGAGCTCACTAATTTGGACACTAGCTGGGACACGAGCGTGTTTCCCCTACAGTTTAAGAAAAAATTTGATGTTTTTCGAAATGTCAGATAAGATGGATGGGTTGTTTAATGTAAAATCAGCCATGTCAGCACAGAGATATGTGAGAAAAAGTTATGATGCTTATCTTGCTTATGTGTTGGATACTAAAGTATCTGAGTCAAAGATTAAATCAGTACTAGTGGTCTGTGAGTATCCTGATGTGTTTCCAGAGGAATTACTCGGATTACTGCCGGTCAGAGAGATCAAATTTGCTATGGATCTTGTACCGGTAACAACACCAATATCTATAACACCATACAGAATGACTCCTACAGAGTTAAAAGAGTTGAAAGCACAGTTGCAAGAAATGACTGATAGGGGTTTACTCGACCTCGTTTTTCACCTTAGGGTGCACCGGTTTTGTTTGTTAAGAAGAAGGATGGATCGTTGAGATTATGTATTGATTACCGACAACTCAACAAAGTTACAATCAAGAATAAGTATCCACTGCCTCGTATTAATGATTTGTTTGATCAGTTGAAAGGTGCTACAGTGTTCTTGAAGATTGATCTTCGTTCTGGTTATTATCAGTTACGGTGAAAGAGTCAGATGTGCTGAAAACAACATTCAGAACCAAGCACAGACATTATGAATTCCTTTTGATGCCATTTGGTTTAAATAATGCACCTACAGTATTTATGGGCTTAATGAATAGAATTTTTAGACCATATGTGGATAGATTTATGGTGGTATTTATTGATGATATCTTGAAATATTCCCGAGATAAGACTGAACATGCCGAACATCTGAGAGTTTTATTGCAAACTTTGCAAGAAAAGTAACTGTATGCTAAATTTAGCAAATGTGAGTTTTGGCTTCAGAAAGTTGGTTTTCTGGGACATATAGTATCGGCTGAAGGTATTAGAGTTGATCCGAATAAAATATCAGCTATTGTTAACTGGAAACTACCGAAAAAGGTATCTAAAGTTAGATGTTTTCTGGGATTAGCTGGTTACTATCGGAGATTTGTAAAAGGATTTTTGATGATAGCTTCACCGATGACAAGATTATTTACAGAAAGATGTGAAATTTGAATGGACTGATAAATGTCAGCAAACTTTGACCAGTTGAAAGCCCTGTTGACTGAAGCACCAGTTCTGGTTTAGCTTGAATCGGGTAAGGAATTTGTGATTTACAGTGCTGCGTCATTGAATGGTTTAGTCTATGTTTTGATGCAAGAAGGTAAAGTAATAACCTATGCTTCTAGACAGCTAAAGCCACATGAAAAGAATTACCCGATACATGATTTAGAATTGACAGCTGTTGTATTTGTGCTGAAAATTTAGTGACACTATTTGTTCGGTGAAAAGTGTCATATATTCACCTATCATAAAAGCTTAAAATATCTAATGTCACAGAAAGATTTGAATCTAAGACAGCGTAAATGGCTTGATTTGTTGATAGATTATGATTTGGTTATTGATTATCATCCGAGAAAAGCGAATGTGGTGGTGGATGCTCTGAGTAGGAACTCTCTGTTTGCCTTGCGAGCAATGAATACCCGATTGTCATTGTCTGATGATGGTTCAAATCTTAGTTGAACTAAAAGCTAAACCGATGTTTTTACAGCAGATCTGCGAAGCTCAAAAAAGTGATAATGAGTTGCAAGCTAAATGAGTATAGTATGAATTGATTTCTGATTCAGAATTTCAAATAGGACCCGATGATTGTCTGTTATTTAGTTGTAGAGTTTGTGTATCGAAGAATCCAGATCTTGTACAGAAGATTTTTCACAAAGCTCATAATGGTACTATGTCTGTTCATCCGTGGAGTAATAAAATGTACAATAATTTGAATCACATGTACTGGTGGCCAAGAATGAAACGTGATATTTCTGAATTCGTATCTAGATGTTTGATATATTAGCAAGTTAAAGCTGAGCATTAGGTACCTTCGGGACTGTTACAGTAAGTAATGATACCGTAATGGAAGTGGGATAGAGTTGCTATGGATTTTGTATAGGGGTTACCCCTATCTCCAGAAAAGAAAAATGCCATTTGGGTAATCGTTGATCGTTTGATAAAGTCTACACACTTTATTCCAGCACGTATGGATTTTTCCCTGGACAAATTGGCAGATCCACGGTTCACCTCCCGATTCTAGAACATGTTACAAGGGGCTCTGGGCAGGCAGTTACATTTCAGTACCGTATTTCATCCTTAGACCGATGGGTAGTTAGAGCGTGTAATTTAGATTGTTAAAGATATGCTTTGGTGTTGTGTATTAGAATTCAAAGGCAATTGGGAGAAATATTTGCCGTTAGTCGAATTTGCATATAATAATAGTTTTCAGCCAAGCATTAAAATGGGATCGTATGATGCTCTGTATTGTCGTAAATATAGAACTCTAGTGTATTAGACTGAAACTCAGTGTGAAAAAGATACATGGGGTTGATTTGATCCGTGAAACTAAAGAAAAAGTGAAAGTGATTCGAGATAGCTTAAAAGCAGCTTCTGATCACCAGAAATCCTATGCGGATATTAAATGTAAAGAGATAGAATTTCTAGTTGCTGATAAAGTATTTTTGAAAGTTTCACCTTGGAAGAAAGTTCTTCGGTTCAGCTGCAAAGGAAAATTGAGTCTACGATTTATCGGGCCGTATGAAATTATTGAAAGAGTCGGATTTGTTGCGTACCAATTAGCTTTACTGGTAGTGCTTAACAGAATTCAAATTTTTTTTCATGTGTCTATGTTACGACGGTATCGGTTAGATTCTTCACATGTTATCTCCCTGACGGATGTCGAGATTCAACTTGACATGACATACGTGAGGAACCTATTAAAATTATGGCATACGAGACGAAAGACTTGAGAAATAAAAAGGTAGTTTTAGTAAAAGTCCTCTGGCAACGACATGGAATAGAAGAAGCTACCTAAGAACCTGAGGAAATAATGAGAAAGCAATATCCGGACCTCTTTACTGGTAAGATTTTCGATGATGAAAATTTCTTAAGGGGGAAAGTTGTAACAGTCCGTATTTAGTGAAATCGGAATAGTGGTTTCGGGACCACAAATCAAAGTCCAGAAGAAAAATTATTTTAATATTATTTCATGGTCTGCATTATGATAGAAATGTTGTATGAAAGAAATTTTACTGATTACATGTTTAATTTGATGTAAAGGACCAAATTGCATAATGTGCAAAAGTTTAATTCTAGTAGCTAAAGGGATCAAATAGCTATGGATTTACAAATTTGAGGTCCTTATATGGAAATAGACCATTTAGAGGAGTTAGTAGATAAGAATGATTAGTCATCAATGGAATTTAGCAAATTATTAAAGGTTAAATTGGAAAGATGATAAAATAATGATGATAAATGAAATAAATAATTAAATTAAGTTATTTTTCATCATCTTTTCCAAATAAAAGACATGGAAACCCTAGTTACCAAGCTTGAAGATAGACAAGCTTATTTTGCTTAATTAGGTGAGTATTCTTGTCCCGATTTTAATGATTTTTATGTTTTTGAGGTTGTAATAGCTTAATCTAGCTATCTCAGGGATTAATTTGCAAAACTATCAAAGTAAGGTATTTCCATGGATGAATATAGTTGAATTATGAATTTTTATGGAAGAAAATGAAAGGTTGTTGATATATAAACAACTTTTGTAAAGTGAATTTTGATGAAATTGTGATTTAGGGACTAAATTGTAAAGATGAAAAGTTTATGGAAAAATTCTTAATTTTATGAAATACATAGGCTTCTATTGTGATATTTGAAAATCAGCTAGGCTTGGAATAAGGATTAAATTGTATGAATTTCATTTTCCGAGCCAAGGGACAAAATCGTAATTAATTAAAATATAGGGGCAAAATAGTAATTTTTTTGAAGATGTGTATTGGACTGAATGGAATGTGAAATTTATTAAATTGGGCTAAATTCATTCGTACAGATCCGGATAGACCTAGTACGGAATTGGCTCGAGGAAAAGAAAAAAATATCGGATTAGTAGCTTACAAATATATGAACACTTGTCGAGGTAAGTTCGCGTAACTAAATTATATGTTTATATGTTTAAATTGAATGTTATGTTTGTGAAATTGTATAATTGCAATGTATAAATCTTGACCATATATCCGAGGATATCTGAAGAGTACAAAGTCCCGTTTGAATCTAAGAAATTCGATGGATACAAATGACATTGTCATTAAGGGTTCCCAAATTGGTTGTTGTCCTACATGTGTTGCGAACACACCACAGCTCGCAAGAGCGTCCCGTTATTTAGCTCTTATGAGCATCCCGATATATGGCTCTCTTGAGCTTCCCGTTATTTGGCTCTTACGAGCTTCTCAATAATTTGCTCTCATGAGCTTCTAAATTAATGGCTCTCTAGAGCTTCCCAATATTGGCTCGCATAAGCTTCCCGATTTTGGCTCTTACAAGCTTCTCGTTACACGGCTCGCATGAGCTTCCCATTATATGGCTCGAAAGAGCTTCCCAATTACTTGTTCGCATGGGCATACCTGTATATGAATTGGCGGATTAGAAATTTGTACACTTCGTGTGTACTACCCTTGTATCCAATGATATTCGAATGGTTCAACGGGCAATGTTTTGTTATAAGAAAATGTGAATCTGATATGAACTGCTATCAATGTATGCATGATATTACATGGAAATGATATTACATGATTGACCGCGTGATTCGTAACAAGTAATAAATATTTATAATGAAGATCAAACCTATACTAACTATTATCACGACGAAAAGGCAAGCGCACCTATCGAACAATAGTCTAGTAATGGCAAGACCGGGATATCGTACCCAAGGGAACCAAAAGTACTAGTAATAACTATCTTTTTATTATCTAGCCTAGGAATAAAAATTGTTTGTTTATTAAACTAATTATCTAAACTAATTAACTAATTTAATTAAAGCGAAGAGAAGATTTGGAAAAGACTTGAAGAAAAGCAATTGATAAAGACGACACCCAAGGAGGAATCTACCTATATTTCACTTGTTATTTGACTCTGAACCAGACGATTTATTCACTTGACTTGATCCGTGAGACTCCCTAACCTACATTATTATCTCTTTCGAGACTAATAATGCCTAACCCTCATTGAATTAATTGAAATCTCTTTCTAATTAAAACCCTAGGGAAGCAGTAAATCGATCTATGGACTCCCATATTAGGTTTCACCCTAGTCTGGCAAAATCTTGTAACCCTATCTCTAGGCATTCGATCAACTCCGCTTAATTATGCCAAATCTACTCTTAGGCAGGGTCTATTCCTCCTCTGCATAGGCACATTAAATCAAGAGTCAATACCCGGAATATTAACTCAAGCATTAGAAACACATAATTAAGAACAAATCAAGTATTTATCATATAGTTCAGATAATAATAACAAGTTCCATCATAGGTTTCATCCTCCTTAGGTATCTAAGGGGTTTAGTTCATAATGAAATAAGAGTACATCTCAAAAGTATAAAAATAGCAAAACATGAAGAAAACTCTTAAAAACTCATGAAGGAATTCTGAGAGAGATCTTCAGTCTTGGAGTAGCTCCTGCTTTTGGGATGGATCATCTGGCTTCCTTCAAGTAATTCCTGGCGTGTGGTTCTGTGTTTGTGAAAAGTTCTAAAAGCGTTGGAAAATCCCCCTTAGTAGGTCATACTTAGGGTGTTTTTAGATAAAAATAAAAAGATAGGAGGATTCAATGATCCTCGTCAGTGGGGGCCTCAGGTGGTGGTGCTGGAGTGGCGATGTGAATTTGAGGGTGGTTTGGGGGTTGGGGAAGTGAGAATCTGGGGAATGGTGGACAAAATAGAGATTAGGGGTTGGGGAGGGGCAATTTTTGGCTAGGGTTTTGAAAGAGGGGAGAAGATAAACAGTGGTTTGTTTATATAGGGGAAGGGCAGACGGCCTATGGCCACGCCCGTGTACTCTGAGAGTGAGCCCGTGTTTTTCAAATTTTTTTCAATTTGGGTCATGCTCAGCTACTATCCCATGCCCGTGTGTCTTGGGCGTGTGTGGTACACGGCCATATCATACGGCCGTGCTTAGCTTTGTTCGCTTCTCCCACGCCCGTGTATATAGTACCACGCCCGTATATTGTTGTCCACAGTTTAATGGCACGAGCGTGTCACACGCCCATGTTAGAAAAACAGAATCGAGCCTTGCCCTTGGCACGCCCGTGTTTTTTGATTCCCACGCTCGTGTTCATCTATTAACCTCACCCACGGCCATGTCACACGGCAGAGAGGTTTATCGCATCCTGTGTTTTGGGGAAATCTTTGCCCTATTTCCACACGGCCGTATGCGCGGCCATGTCGTTTCCCCTATTTTGCCAAGGCTTTAGGCACGCCCTGTGGGTGGCCTTGTGTTCTAAAGGATTGTGCAAGTCCAAAAATTTAATTATTTAAAGTGTTAGAAGTAAGAAATCAAAATATGTTAGTACTCGGGTTACCTCCCGAGAAGCGCTTATTTATAGTCTAGGCTCGACTTACCTCTCTTGTTGATTTATCATGGTGGTTTGAGGAGTTCATACTCCTCGTTTTGGATGTCAATCTTAAAGTAAGGGTTTAGTCGGGTGTTGTTTACCTTAAAAGTGCCAAACTTGGGATGACTCACCTCAACCGTACCGAATGGGAAAATACTGAGTACCGTAAGAGGGATCTCCTTATTTGGTGTGGTAGTGACAATGTGGGGATCTGTGGTATCTAGTAAGACTTTATCGCCTACCTTAAGTTGATTAGGAGAGGTATCGAGCTTGTTTTGGCGAAGTTTCGGTTTATCATGTGTTCTTGGTTTGTGTTCTCGCCATTCGTCTAGCTCCTCTATCCGTAACCTTCGCTCTTCATAGACGTCTTTGTTTTCTTCATGATAGTAGCGTACTGTCTCTGTTGTCTTGGTTCGAGGAGGGTCTTGCAAGGACGATTGAATATTAGTTTTATCATCGACAGGTTTTATAACATCATCCTGAGTCTTAGAGGTTTTGATGGAGCTACGTGCTTGAAGTGTTACTGCGTTGTCACCTACACGAAGTGTTAGCTCTCCTGTGCCGACATTAATAATTGTTCTGGTAGTTACTAAAAAGGGTCGTCCTAAAATTAAAGGTACCTTGTTATCCTCATCCATATCTAAGATGACAAAGTCTACTGGGTAAATAAACTTATCAATTTTAACGAGAACATCTTCAATAATACCCTTAGGAAATCTAACTATTTTGTCAGTCAATTGTATGCTCATCCTAGTCTGTTTTGGTTTACCGAGACCTAGTCGTTTAAACATTTTATAAGGCATAACATTTAAACTTGCCCTTAAATCAGCTAAAGCATTATTCACAGATAAACTACCAATTAAGCAAGGAATTGTAAAACTCCCTGGATCTTTCAATTTGTTAGGTAGCTTATTCTTTAGAATAGCTGAGTAAACTGCATTGAGTTCCACGTGTGATATAGTGTCTAATTTTCTTTTATTGGTATGAAGTTCCTTTAAGAATTTTGTTGAGTTGGGCATCTATGAAAGAACTTCAAAAAAAGGTAAGTTAATATGTAATTTCTTTAAGAGTTTGATGAATTTACCGAATTGTTCTTCTGTTCTGTCTTTCGTCATCGCCTTAGGATATGGCACACGAGATTTATAATTCGTACTTACCATTTTATTATGACTTATCTCACCATCACCTTTGCTTTCCACATTTTCTTGCCTTGGTTCTGGCTTAGTCTCATCGCATCCTTCTTGAATATCAATTGCATTGAGCTGTTCCCAAGGGTTTGGTTCAGTATTACTTGGTAGGCTACCTTGTGGTCATTCGAAGATTAGTTTGGATAGCTGGCCTATCTGAGTTTCGAGTCCTTGAGTTGATGCTTGTTTATTTTTTAGTGCTGTATCGGTATTCTGGAAATGATTTTCTGACACTGAGATGAATTTGGATAACATCTCCTCAAGGTTCGGCTTCTTTTCCTGTTGATACGGTGATTGTTGAAAATTCTGAGGATTCTGTGGCCTCTGATTCTGTTGACCACCCTAAGTGAAATTTGGGTGGTTCTTCCAACCTGCATTATAAGTATTACTATATGGGTTATTTTGAGATCTAAAATTATTGTTACCCATATAGTTGACTTGTTCCTCTTCGGTTGTAGGATTGATGGTGGGTATTCTGTAGGCACACCTCCTCCACTTGAATCGCACCTCATCGCTGGATGTACCGCGTAGGACCAAGTAAACCATCAATTTTCTTATTTAGAAGTTCTACCTGATTAGAGAGCATGGTGACCGAATTGATGTTATAAACGCCGACTGTTTTTGTTGGCTTTGTCCTCATAACATTCCACTGATAGTTATTCAGTGACATTTCCTCTATAAATCCATAGGCATCTTTTGGTGTTTTATTGTTGATGGTTCCGCCAGCAGCTGCGTCAATCATTTGTCTTGTCGAGGGATTCACACCATTGTAGAACGTTTGAACTTGCAGCCATAAAGGTAACCCATGGTGAGGGCACCTTCTCAATAGATCCTTGTATCTCTCCCATGCATCGTAAAGTGTCTCTAAGTCCATCTGCACAAAAGAAGAAATATCATTACGCAACTTAGCTGTTTTTGCCGGTGAAAAATATTTTAAGAGAAATTTTTCGGTCATTTGCTCCCAAGTGGTAATGGATCCTCGTGGTAGTGAGTTCAACCATTGTTTAGCTTTATTCCTTAGTGAAAAAGGGAATAACCGAAGGCGAATGGCATCATCAGAAATGCCATTAATTTTGAAAGTGTCGCACAGTTCTAGGAAATTTGCCAAGTGCATGTTGGGGTTCTCATCCTGCAAACCATCAAACTGAACAAATTGTTGTATCATCTTAATTGTGTTAGGTTTCTGTTCAAAATTGTTGGCAGCAACAATAGGTCTAACTATACTTGACCCAGTTCCTGTAAAATTAGGTTTAGCATAATCATAAATAGTGCGAGGAGTAGGATTCTGATTTGCTAATTCAGCGGGTATGGCTGGCGGTAGTGGATTGTCTTGATTTTTAGCCATCTCTTCAGTAGTAGTTGAGATATCGTCCTCTTGCTCTTCCTCTGTGTATCTTAAGCTGCGCTTGATTTCTCGTTGGTTTCTTCGAGCTATACGATCAATTTCCTCATCAAAAAGTAACGGTCCTGATGGGTTTCTTCTAGTTATACACTACACGAACCTGCAAGGAGAAAGAAGAAGAAAGTTAGTAAAATAAAAATAGAAATAAAGTTAAATTGTAAGAAAAATAAATGGCTAAAGTAATAAAAATTAAGTGTTCCTAATATTTCAGATCCCCGGCAACGGCGCCAAAAACTTGACTGCGTGATTCGTAACAAGTAGTAAATATTTATAATGAAGATCAAACCTAGACTAACTATTATCATGACGAAAAGGAAAGCGCACCTATCGAACAATAGTCTAGTAATGGCAAGACTGGGATATCGTACCCAAGGGAACCAAAAGTACTAGTAATAACTATCTTTTTATTATCTAGCCTAGGAATAAAAAGGGTTTGTTTATTAAACTAATTATCTAAACTAATTAACTAATTTAATTAAAGCGTAGAGAAGATTTGGAAAAGACTTGAAGAAAAGCAATTGATAAAGACGACACCCAAGGAGGAATCCACCTAGATTTCACTTGTTATCTGACTCTGAACCAGACGATTTATTCACATGACTTGATCCGTGAGACTCCCTAACCTACATTATTATCTCTTTCGAGGCTAATAATGCCTAACCCTCAGTTGAATTAATTGAAATCTCTTTCTAATTAAAACCCCTAGGGAAGCAGTAAATCGATCTGTGGACTCCCATATTAGGTTTCACCCTAATCCAGCAAAATCTTGTAACCCTATCTCTAGGCGTTCGATCAACTCCGCTTAATTATGCCAAATCTACTTTTAGGCAGAGTCTATTCCTCCTCTGCATAAGCATATTAAATCAAGAGTCAATACCCGGAATATTAACTCAAGCATTAGAAACACATCATTAAGAACAAATCAAGTATTTATCATATAGTTCAGATAATAATAACAAGATCCAGCATAGGTTTCATCCCCCTTAGGTATCTAAGGGGTTTAGTTCATAATGAAATAAGAGTACATCTCAAAAGTATAAAAATAGAAAACATGAAGAAAACTCTTAAAAACTCCTAAAGGGATTCTGAGAGAGATCTTTAGTCTTGGAGTAGCTCCGGCTTTTGGGATGGATCGCCTGGCTTCCTTCAAGTAATTCCTGGCGTGTGGTTCAGTGTTCCAGAAAAGTTCCAAAAGCGTCAGAAAAGTCCCCCTTAATAGGTCATACTTAGGGTGTTTTTATAGGCTTTAGATTATCTTTCTTCTTCCTTAAGTATCCTTTTTCCGTGTAAAATATAACTCTTTGAAAAAGGGACATGCCCGTGTGCCACGGCCGTGTGACGTGTTTGCCAGGCCGTGTTCATTCTGCTAAATTTCACACGGCCGTGTGGGTCAATGGCTAGGCCGTGTGAATCGTGAAATCCTTGGACGACACCCTCGACAGACACGGGCGTGTGAGCAGCCTGTGTGGCAAGGCTTAGGCCGTGTGATCTTCTTGATTTAGTCCTTTTTGTCTCTTTTAAGCTCTTTTTTGCTCCTTTTGACTCTTGGTGCTCTCCTGAGTGCAAAACATGAAATAATTGGATTAAGAGCACCAAAATCCACAAATTTAATAGTAAATATCCATAAATATGCTAAGTATTTGGGGTAACAAAATGTATAATTTGGCGTTTATCAATGATATATTGAACTATGGGATGGATGATACATGTATGGAACTTGCTTGGTGACTATGTTCAACTATGTTTATGGGTTATTATATGTGTTTAGAT
Source organism: Gossypium anomalum (assembly GCA_025698475.1). NCBI lineage: Eukaryota > Viridiplantae > Streptophyta > Magnoliopsida > Malvales > Malvaceae > Gossypium > Gossypium anomalum. Next base: position 39,068,424 of record CM046965.1, read on the forward strand.
GGCTAACATGATCAGGATATGTGTTTAGGCTTTTGGCCAAGTTGATTTGGATATTTCTTGTATAGTTACCTTAAATGTTATTAAATGGTAAGTTAATTTTTCCATGTTATACGAACTTACTAAGCATTGAATGTTTAGTCTGTTTTATTTCCCCTGTTTTATAGTAACTCAGAAGCTTGTTAAGGTTGGAAGCTAGTCGGAGCCACATCACACTATCCATCGGCCCATTTCGGTACATGTAGAAAACTAATTTTGGTTATAATGGCATGTATAGGGTAATTTGGCTTGTGTTGGCTTATATGTATTTTGGTGTAAATAGCTATTGGAATGGCTTGAGTTGGACATATTTTGATGTGTATATATGTGTGCCTTTATCATGTTTGTTGTGTGTTTGATATGGTTGGGTGATGGATAATTTATAGGTATGTTGATGATTGGGTTGAGCTAGTATGTTTGATATAAATAAGCATACATGTGATTTTGATCAATTTGGTAAGTTGGATAATAAGGTATAAGTAGAGATATTTTATGAATAAAACTTGATTTTAGCTTGACTTGGGTGCCTTATTATGGTATATTGTTGTTAAAAAATGTTTGATTAGTTGATGGCAAATTTGGGGTGTGAAATGTGGCTTGTAAATGAGCTGTTTTTGTCTACACAGGCAGAGACACGGGCGTGTGTCTCGGCTGTATGTTAGGTGACACAGTTGTGTGTCCCTTGTAATTTTTGAATTAGAGCAAAACAAAATGCTCACACAGTCTAGCACATGGGTGTGTGGCTTGGCTGTGTGACCCAAGGTAGAGAGCTCCCTAATTTGGACACGGGCTGGGACACAACCGTGTTTCCCCTACACTTTAAGAAAAAAATTGATGGTTTTCAAAAATTTTCTAAGTACCCTATTTAGTCCCGACTTGTTTCTAATGTGTATTTTGGGTCTCGAGGGCTCATATTTGAGACATTATGATTGATTTCTGATATAAATGCTATATGATATGAATTATCTGTTTATTTGATTTGTAAATTTCGATAATGCTCTGTAACCTTGCTCCAATGGCAGATTCAGGTTAAGAGTGTTACATTTATTAGTATCAAAGCTATGATTTAGTTGATTCCCGGACTAACGTAGCATGTATGTGTCTAGCTATACATGCCATTATAGAACCTGTGGTTGTGTGATATCTCCTGACCATTTTAAAACATGTTTTTCATATAGCAATTTCATCCAACCGAGCTGATTCTAAAGAAGCTAAAAGTAATGCTCAAATTCTGTGCAAAGAGTAGCCTCGAGTAGTAGAAAGCCCGTATCTGAGGGTCTAGGAGGAGAGGCTAAAGAAGCCTTCTTCCAAATGATGAATGAATGGTTTACTGAATATGTAAGAACAAATCCAGCTGTACAACAACCTCCATCCTCTCCTGTTTCTCAATCAGTTCCCGATATGCCTCAAAGTACAAAAATTATTAGAACTGGTAAGCCTGCCGTTGATAAAATTCTTAAGTATGGGGTAGAAGAATTCAAAGCTACAGCTGAAGATGATCTCGAAAGAGTTGAGTTCTAGTTGGAAAACGCTGTTAGAGTTCTAGATAAACTATCTTGTACACCGGCTAAATGTCTTAAATGTGTGGTGTCTCTGTTAAAAGATTCAACTTATCAATGGTGGAACACACTGATTTCTGTTGTACCAAAGGAAAGGGTCACTTGGAAATTCTATCAAACTGAGTTCGAAAGAAATATATCAGCCAGAGATTCCTTGATCAGAAACGTAAAGAATTTTTGGAGCTTAAACAGGGGCATATGACAATATCTGAATATGAATGGGAATTTGTTCGACTAAGCAAATATGCTAGAGAATGTATCCTGACTGAAACTACAATGTGCAAGAGGTTTGAAGAGGGTTTAAATGAGGACATAAAATTATTGGTCGGGATTCTTGAATTGAAAGAATTTGTTGTATTGGTTGATCGAGCTTATAAAGCTGAAGAGCTGAGTAAAGAAAAAAGACAAGTTAAGATGGAAGCCAGAACTTCAAGTAAAAGATTTACGGGAAAGTAACATCAGTTGGCATAAAAAAAAATCAAAGAAATATCATGACTGTCACCTCTGCAGGGTATTCTGAGAGAGATGGAGGTATTCAACGCTCTAGTCCAAGATCTCAGGCTATATCTGTAGCAAGTGTGGGTAGTGTTAGAAACACCAGACCCAGGTGCAAGCACTGTAATAAGCTGCATTTTGGTGAGTGTCGAATGAAGAATGGATCATGTTTCAGATGTGGTTCCTTTGAGCACTATCATAGGGATTGCCCGAAGAAATCTAAAAAAGAGAGTATGCAAACTTCTATGCTGAGCAACACAGCTACGAGAGGTAGACCACCTCATAATCCTAAAAATGTGAGTGGTAGTCGTGGTGTGAAAAAAGACTCCACTGTAAGATCTAAAGCACGAGTACCAGCTAGGACATATGCTATTCGTGCACGTGAAGATGCCTCTGCGCCAGATGTTATTACTGGTACTTTTTCTCTTATTGACACTGATGTAACTGTATCAATTTATCTCGGTTCAACTCATTCATATTTTTGCATGACTTTAGTGTCTAGTAAAAATTTACCTTTTGAGTCCACTGAATTTGTGGTTAAAGTATCGAACCCCTTAGGCCAGTATGTGATGGTTGATAAAATTTACAAGAACTGTCCGTTAATGATACGGGGTTACTATTTCCCAGCTGATTTGATGTTATTATCATTTGATGATTTTGATGTGATTCTGGGTATAGATTGGTTAACTCAACATGATGCTGTGGTAAATTGTAAACAAAAGCATATTATGTTGAAATGTCAGGGTGGCTAAATGCTCTGTATTGAATCAGATAAGATGGATGGGTTGTTTAATGTAATATCAACTATGTCAGCACAGAGATATTTGAGAAAAAGTTATGATGCTTATCTTGCTTATGTATTGGGTACTAAAGTATCTCAGTTAAAGATTAAATCAGTACTAGTGGTCTGTGAGTTTCCTGATGTGTTTCCAGAGGAATTACTTGGATTACTGCCGGTCAGAGAGGTCAAATTTGCTATGGATCTTGTACCAGTAACAACACCAATATCTATAACACCATATAGAATGACTCCTACAGAGTTAAAAGAGTTGAAAGCATAGTTGCAAGAAATGACTGATAGGGGTTTTGCTCGACCTAGTTTTTCACCTTGGGGTGCACCGGTTTTGTTTGTTAAGAAGAAGGATGGATCGTTGAGATTATGTATTGATTACTGACAACTCAACAAAGTTACAATCAAGAATAAGTATCCACTGCCTCGTATTGATGATTTGTTTGATCACTTGAAAGGTGCTACAGTGTTCTCGAAGATTGATCTTTATTCTGGTAATTATCAGTTATGGTGAAAGAGTCAGATGTGCTGAAAACAACATTCAGAACCAGGTACGGACATTATGAGTTCCTTGTGATGCCATTCGGTTTAAATAATGCACCTACGGTATTTATAGGCTTAATGAATAGAATTTTTAGACCGTATTTGGATAGATTTTTGGTGGTATTTATTGATGATATCTTGGTATATTCTCGAGATAAGACTGAGCATGCCGAACATCTAAGATTTTTATTGCAAACTTTGCGAGAAAAGCAACTGTATGCTAAATTTAGCAAATGTAAGTTTTGGCTTCGGAAAGTTGGTTTTCTGAGACATATAGTATCGGCTGAAGGTAATAGAGTTGATCCGAATAAAATATCAGCTATTGTTAATTGGAAACCACTGAAAAAGGTATATAAAGTCAGAAGTTTTCTGGGATTAGCTGGTTACTATCGGAGATTTGTAAAAGGATTTTTGATGATTGCTTCACCGATGACAAGATTATTTATAGAAAGATGTGAAATTTGAATGGACTGATAAATGTCAGCAAACTTTTGACCAGTTGAAAGCCTTGTTGACTGAACCACCAGTTCTGGTTTAGCTTGAATCTGGTAAGGAATGCAAGAAGGTAAAGTAATAACCTATGCTTCTAGACAGCTAAAGCCACATGAAAAGAATTACCCGATACATGATTTAGAATTGACAGTTGTTGTATTTGTGCTGAAAATTTAGTGACACTATTTGTTTGGTGAAAAGTGTCATATATTCACCTATCATACAAGCTTAAAATATCTAATGTCATAGAAAGATTTGAATCTGAGACAGCGTAGATGGCTTGAGTTGTTGAAAGATTATGATTTGGTTATCAATTCTCATCCGAGAAAAGCGAATGTGGTGGCGGATGCTCTGAGTAGGAACTCTCTGTTTTCCTTGCGAGCAATGAATACTCGATTTCCATTGTCTGATGATGGTTCAATCTTAGTTGAACTAAAAGCTAAACCGATGTTTTTGCAGCAGATTTGTGAAGCTCAGAAAAGTGATAATGAGTTGCAAGCTAAATTGGTATAGTGTGAATTGATTTCTGATTCAGAATTTCAAATAGGACTCGATGATTGTCTGTTATTTAGTGGTAGAGCTTGTGTACCGAAGAATCCAGATCTTGTACAAAAGATTTTTCACAAAGCTCATAATGGTACTATGTCTATTCATCCGTGGAGTAATAAAATGTACAATAATTTGAATCACATGTACTGGTGGCCAAGAATGAAACGTGATATTTCTGAATTCGTATCTAGATGTTTGATATATTAGCTTGCTTAAAGTCAACATCAGTACCTTCTGGATCATATAAACCAGATAATGATATCGGAATGGAAGTGGGATAGAGTTACTATAGATTTTGTATAGGGGTTACCCCTATCTCACAAAAAAAAAAATACCATTTGGGTAATTATTGATCGTTTGATAAAGTCTGCACACTTTATTCCAGTACGTATGGATTTTTCCCTAGACAAATGGGCTGAGTTATATGTTTCTGAAATTTTTAGACTACATGGAGTAGTAGTCTCCATTATTTCGAATAGAGATCCACGGTTCACATCCCGATTCTAGAACAAGTTACAAGAGGCTCTGGGTACGCAGTTACATTTCAGTACCGCATTTCATCCTCAGACCGATGGGTAGTTAGAGCGTGTAATTTAGATTCTTGAAGATATGCTTTGGTGTTGTGTATTAGAATTCAAAGGCAATTGGGAGAAATATTTGCCGTTAGTCGAATTCGCGTATAATAATAGTTTTCAGTCAAGCATCAAAATAGGATCGTATGAGGCTCTGTATGGTCGTAAATGTAGAACTCTAGTGTATTGGACTGAGACTCAGTGAGAAAAAGATACATGGGGTTAATTTGATCCGTGAAACTGAAGAAAAAGTGAAATTGATTCGAGATAGCTTAAAAGCAGCTTCTGATCACCAGAAATCCTATGCGGATATTAAATGTAAAGATATAGAATTTCTAGTTGGTGATAAAGTATTTTTGAAAGTTTCACCTTGGAAGAAAGTTCTTCGATTCAGCCGTAAAGGAAAATTGAGTCTATGATTTATCGGGCCGTATGAGATTATTGAAAGAATCGGACCTGTTGCATACCGATTAGCTTTACCGGTAGAGCTTGACAGAATTTACAATGTTTTTCATGTGTCTATGTTACGACGGTATCGGTTAGATTCTTCACATGTTATCTCCCTGACGGATGTCGAGATTCAACCTGACATGACATACGTGAGGAACTGATCAAAATTTTGGCATGTGAGACGAAAGACTTGAGAAATAAAAACGTAGTCTTAGTAAAAGTCCTCTAGCAACGACATGGAATAGAAGAAGCTACCTAAGAACCTGAGGAAATAATGAGAAAGCAATATCTAGACGTCTTTACTGGTAAGATTTTCAATGATGAAAATTTTTTAAGGGGGAGAGTTGTAACAGTCCGTATTTAGTGAAATCGGAATAGTGGTTTCGGGACCACAAATCTGAGTCCAGAAGAAAAATTATTTTAATATTATTTCATGGTCTGCATTATGATAGAAATGTTGTATGAAAGAAATTTTACTGATTACATGTTTAATTTGATGTAAAGGACCAAATTGCATAAAGTGCAAAAGTTTAATTCTAGAAGCTAAAGGGATCAAATACCTATGGAATTAAAAATTTGAGGTCCTTATATGGCAAATAGACCATTTAGAGGAGTTAGTAGATAAGGATGATTAGTCATCAATGGAATTTAGCAAATTATTAAAGGTTAAATTGGAAAGATGATAAAATAATGATGATAAATGAAATAAATAATTAAATTAAGTTATTTTTCGTCATCTTTCCCAAATAAAAGACATGGAAACCCTAGTTATGAAGCTTGAAGATAGATAAGCTTATTTTGCTTAATTAGGTGAGTATTCTTGTCCAGTTTTTAATGATTTTTATGTTTTCGAGATCGTAATAGCTTAATCTAACTATCTCGTGGATAAATTTGCAAAACTATCAAAGTATTAAGGTTATGCCATGGATGAATATAGTTGAATTATGAAGTTTTATGGTAGAGAATGAAAGACTGTTGAGAGATAAACAACTTTTGTAAAGTGAATTTTGATGAAATTGTGATTTAGGGACTAAATTGTAAAGATGGAAAATTCATGGAAAAATTCTAAATTTTATGAAATACATGGGCTGCTATTGTGATATATGAAAATCGATTAGGCTTGGAATAATGATTAAATTATATGAATTTCATTTTCCGAGCTTAGGGACAAAATCATAATTAATTAAAAGTATAGGGGAAAAATAATAATTTTGCCAAAGATGTGTATTGGACTGAATTGAATGTGAATTTTATTAAATTGAGCTAAATTCATTTGTATAGATCCAGATAGACCTAGTATGGAATTGGATCGAGGAAAGGGAAAAAGTATCGGTTTAGTAGCTTACAAATATACGAACAATTGTCGAGGTAAGTTTATGTAACTAAATTGTATGTTTATATGTTTAAATTGAATGTTATGTTTGTGAAATTGTATAATTGCCATGTATAAGTATTGACCACATACCTGAAGATTTCTGATGAGTACTAAGTCCTGTTTGAACTTAAGAAATTCGATGGATACAAATGACATTGTCATTAAGGGTTCTCGAATTGGTTATGGTCCTGCATGTGTTGCGAACACACCACAACTAGCAAGAGCATCCTGTTATTTAGCTCTTATGAGCTTCCCAATATATGGCTCTCTTGAGCTTCCCGTTATTTGGCTCTCACGGGCTTCCCGATAATTTGCTCTCATGAGCATCCCAATTAATGGCTCTCCGGAGCTTCCCGATATTGGCTCAGATGAACTTCCCGATTATGGCTCTTATGAGCTTCCCGTTACATGGCTCACATGAGCTTCCTGTTATATGGCTCAAAAGAGCTTCCCGTTACATGCTCGCATGGGCATACCTGTATATGAATTGACGGATTACAGATTTGTACACTTCGTGTGCACTACCCGTGTATCCAACTATATTTAAATGGTTCAATGGGAAATGTTCTGTTATAAGAAAATGTGAATCCGATACGAACTATTATCAATGTATATATGAAATTACACGGAAATGATATTACATGATATGTTGAAATATGAGATGGATGATACATGTATGGAACTTGCTTGGTGACTATGTTCAACTATGTTTATGGGTTATTATATGTGTTTAGATGGCTAACATGATGAGGATATGTGTTTAGGCTTTTGGCCAAGTTGATTTGGATATTTCTTGTATAGTTACCTTAAATGTTATTAAATGGTAAGTTAATTTTTCCATGTTATACGAACTTACTAAGCATTAAATGCTTACTCTATTTTATTTAAATGCTTACTCTATTTTAGTTCCCCTGTTTTATAGTAACTCGGAAGCTTGTTAAGGTTGGAAGCTAGTCGGAGCCACATCACACTATCCATCGGCCCATTTTGGTACATATAAAAAACTAACTTTGGTATAATAGCATGTATACTAACCATTGGAATGGCTTGGGCTGGACATATTTTGATGTGTATATATGTGAGCCCTTATCATGTTTTTTGTGTGTTTGATATGGTTGAGTGATGGATAATTTATAGGTATGTTAATGATTGGGCTGAGCTAGTATGTTTGATATAAATAAGCATACATGTGATTTTGATCAATTTGGTAAGTTGGATAATAAGGTATAAATAGGGATATGTTATGAATAAAACTTGATTTTGGCTTGACTTGGGTGCGTTATTATGGTATATTGATGTTCAAAAATGTTTGATTAGTTGATGGCAAATTTGGGGTGAGAAATGTGGCTTGAAAATGACCCATTTTCGCCCACACAGGCAGAGACACGGGCGTGTGTCTCGGCCGTGTGTCAGGTGACACGGCCTTGTGTCCCCTGTAATTTTTGAATTTGAGAAAAATAGAATGCTCACACGGGCGTGTGGCTTGGCTGTGTGGCCCAAGTCACAGAGCTCCCTAATTTGGACACAGGCTAGGACACGACTGTGTGTCCCTATTTCGAATGTTCACACGGCCTGGACACGTGCGTGTCTCTTGACCGTGTGAGACACATGGCTTGGCCACATGGGCGTGTGTTCCCTGCACTTTAAAAAAATTGATGTTTTTGAAAGATTTTTTGAGTACCCGATTTAGTCCCGACTTGTTTCTAATGTGTATTTTTGGCCTTGAAGGCTCATATAAGGGATATTATGATTGATTTCTAATACAAATGCTATATGATATGGATTATCTGTTTATTTGATCTGTAAATTTCAATAATGCTCCGTAATCCTATTCCGACAACATATTCGGGTTAGGAGTGTTACGAAATAGGCAATGTGGTAGTTATAGCTATGTGGATTTCTAAACATTGATATGATTTATGAGGATTTCACGTTATTATCATTATGTTTGGGATTACAAACTGTGATTTTGGTATGATGATTCTCGCTTGGCCGTTGAATGATGAAATAAACAAAGTACTTGATACATGATGCTTAGGAACTAATTGGAATGAACTATTTGCTATTCTTTGCTTAATTTTTTGTTCCAGTGGCAGAGGTATCGATATTCGGGATATAAAATCGTTACCTCTGTGACTTAAATTGTAAAAGAAAATAAAATAAGGATTTGGTATCTGTACCTTATCTCGAGTATCGATACTCGGGACTAAAGTATCGATATTTTATGGTAGATGCCGATAATATTTGATAATTGGGATTTTTGACTGAAAAGAATATGCTCATTTGGTATCATTTTCCAATTGGTATCGATACCACCTAAAGAAAATATCAACACCTGAATGTCAGTATCGATACCTACAGATATTTTTCTGAATTTTTGCTAAATGGCCCTTATGCATGTTTCTAACTTTATGTAAGACCGGTTAATGAATGATTTGCATGTAATAATGGTAATTAGCTAATTGGGTGACTTAAAAATTATACGAGTTAACAAAAGAAGATCGGTTTGCTGGGATCTAGTTCCTCATTTAATGTACATGAGACGAGATGGTGGTGTGGCATCCCGTATTTGGTCTTGGCGACCAGGCCAAGTATAGGGTGTTACATTTTGTTATATGGTAAGTCTTGGCATATTTAAAGGTAGTTGTATGTTTGAGACCTAAATGGTCAATTTTGGTTTGTGACTTGATAAACTTATGCAAAATGGACTTTGTTGGTATGTGAATGATATCATAGGTATCATGCTTTTGACATGGTGAATGGATGATAATGTATTATCTTGGATGGGATGGTGCCAAAATGGCATATTGGTTAGGCACTAATACGATGATTTTGTGATATGTTTTGCTAATGACATATAGGTGTTTGAAGAAGATTTGTAAGTTGATATGGTATGTATATACATGTATTGTTGTAATGTAATAAATGGTAAGTTTTGGTTTAGTCATATTTAAGGTAATTTTTGGGTCACACGGTTTACCATATGGCTGTGTGTCACACAAGGGTTGTTGACACGACCGTGTGCCATTAGCCTTTAGGTAACAATTAGTTTAGAAGGTCACAGTTAGTTACATGGCCTAACCACACGATCATGTGACATTTGGTTGAAATTTTACATTTTGACCCACACGGTCTTAGTGAATTACACAGCTTGGACACACAATTGTGTAACTCAGTGTTGCACAGTCTCAGCCTTTCACACGGCTTGGTCACACGACCGGTGACCTATGTTTTACTTTTTTGCCTTTATTTTATGAAATGTTTCAATTTAGTCCTAGTTTAGTTTCGAATTGATTTTGAGCTTTTGTAAGCTCGAATTCATCTTCAAAACATGTTTTGTTTGAATGATTGAGATTTAATAATGTTTTGATGAGTTTTGGATTTAAATTCACATGTTAATGTTCTATTTATTACTGTAGCATCTTGTAACTCGATTTTGGTGACGGAGACGGGTGTTACATTCTTGAACTTTTGCTATTTTTTCTTTCATTTTTTTATTTGATTTTAGATTATATTGTTGTTATATATTATCATTAGAATGACCCCTAGAAAGGTTAAACAAACCACACAACCTGAGTTATCGATGAATTTCGATGCCTCTCGTTTCCGAAGCCAAGAGGCTGAAAAATGCTTCTTGGAGCTCCAAGGAAAAGCATTTATCAAAGAACAGGAGGTTCAACCAATTGTTTGATTTATGTGATGATATTTCAGACTTAGTTTGTTTTAATCAGTGGACCAATTTTTGCTTGACCCCGAAAGAACTGACAGTTGATGCAATAGTTTATGAATGTAACGCATCTTTAATGAAAAGATGTCATAGTTACTCCTCGAGAAATTTTTAATTTTTACAATGCTCTATTCTTTGTCTCAGAAGCTTTAGACGATATGGATATTTATTACTTTTGAGACATCGACATGGATGTCATGGTCGAATATCTCACCAAGGGGAGAGACATTTGGAAATGCCAACCAAGTATGAACATCCTTTTATCATTTAATTAGGCAATCATGTTTCTGGTTACAAAAATGTGGATGCAATTGATAACTCTAGAATATAGAGTTATCTTTAGCACTTTTAGATTACTAATTTATGCAATTTTTGAGTGGTTGATAACAAATTTTGGAGTTTTTTTTATAATTCTATCTTGTTGGGTGATAATAAGATAAGTTTTTTATTTTGATAATTTTATATACTAAAACACATAACTTTTTCAGTTTTGTATATAGCTGATGCACTGGAAGAAAAGATAGCCTTGAAGCTCACCTATTGATGCTCAATACTGTAGCATTAATACAACATAAGCCATGTAGAAGTCAGTTGATAAATTTTCATCCTTTGATGCCCCAAATAGGCTTATTGGACCTTGGCAACACTCTTAACCTAGCTCAAGAATTGTGTTAGAAAAACTGGACATCCCAAGAACGAGGAAAGAGCCCAAATCGTCCACAAGGAAGGAAGAGGCCCAAATTTCCATTATGTGACGCCCAACCATCCATTAAAACTTAGTAAACACTTGAAAAATCAAAAAATAACTCCGTTTCCTAAAATCAAGTGACTGTCCACCTTCCCTCCACAATTCAAGCATTCCTCTTCCTTGAATCAAGCAACTCTCTCAACCTCTCTCCATGTTGTCAACTCATTTTCCATGAATTAAGGCTCAACCACCTACCAAGAAAAAATCAAGGATTTCATTTGCTAAAATATATCGCCTCAACATGTATAAATAGAGACTAGCTATTCACTCATTTCACTCATCCATCATTCATGATCTCTTCTCCCATTTCCCATTCCTTCACTTCCCATTTGAGAGAGCAACACACAAATTTGAGAGGAGCATTTCAGAGATTCTTTTGAGTAGAAAAATTTAATTACCTTGAGGGGCAATTGTGCATAGGAGCAAAGAAGAAGAAAGTAGGAAAGGAAATACAAGCTGTGCTGTGGAGAAACACCAAATTTGTCTTCTAGTTTCTTTCTTTTTAATATTTTCATTTTATTCTAAATTGATAAACATGATTGCTAATTATTTGTCTGCTTTCAATTTAATTAAAATGACTTAATTCTATTGATGTTAGATTGATTGCATTCTCTTAGCTTAGATTTCTATTATCTGTTAATGTTGTTTTGTGCTTTGGTTGTTTATTCATTCAAATAAAAACATAAACGCGCTAGTCATGCATTATGAATATGGAAAAGAAACTGAATTAATTATTTATTCCAAACAAGATTGTAATTAATTGACGCAATATTTGAATTGTAACAGCCAAATTTTTCAGTGGTGTCGGAAACAGTGATTCGAGATCACTAAATCCAACCAGTAAGTTTAGAAATTTTAATAAATAATAATTATGGGCCAAGTGCGAATTTAAAAGAATTTTTGAATTAGTGAATTTTGCGATTTTAAAAGAATTAATCAGGTAAATTGGGTTAAAAACGAGGTATCGAGACCTCAGATTCATAAACCGAGCTATAAATACTTTTATAAATATTTATGGAGTGTTATTAAGTTAGTATTAAAGTTTCGTTAGAAATTTTTAACGTTTGGTTAGTCAATTAATTAAAAAGGACTAAATTGAAAATAGTATGAAATTTGTTAAATTGTGATTAAATAGCTTAAGTGATTAAAAAGGAGGGATTTAAAAGGCAATTGGACCCAAATTGTATGGGCTGGACGGTTGGGCAAGAAAATCAGCAAAAAGACAAGGAGAAACAAGGGCAAAATGGAAAATTTTGCAAATTAAACATATAAAACAAGACAAAATTGAAAAATCTAGAGATATCATCATTTTTCTTCAGCAAAAACGCCATAGGAGGTCTGAAAGTTGTTGGTTTTTCATACTTTGACATATGTGAGTTCAATTCTTCCCTTTTCTTTGAGATTTTTATGTTTTTGTGACCTTTACAATTAGGTCCAAGTGTTTAATTCATTAGTTTTTGATTTTATGGACAAAATTGAAAGTTACCATTGATAAGTGTTGGCTGTTTATGATGAAATAAAATGAATTTGAAGCTTTGATTTTGTTGTTTGATGATTTTATCAAGTAATTTCAATAGAAATTGATTTTAGGACCTAATTGTGAAAAAGTTGTGAATTAAGGTATAGTGTTAAAATTTTGATTTTCAAAGGTTGTGTAATAGTTTAGAATGATGGAATAAAATGTTAATTGAGAAAAATTAGCTTAATAGATGGGCTAATTGAGCAAGGACTGAATTGTATGACTTGTAAAATTTAGAGGAAAAATGGTAATAAACATCTTGAACTAAAACAGTTTTGGACAGCAGCAGTAGGTTAACTTTGAAAAATCACCATAAATTGTAGAAATCGAATTAAAGGATGAAAAAAAAATTGAATTAAAGCTTATTGAGTCTAGTTTCTCATAGAAGAAACAGTGTAAGCAATTAAATTGTAAATTATGAGATATGATGAATTTTGTGAGACAAGGTCAGAATGAATTCGGGTTTCCCTGTTCTGACTTTGGAAAATCACCAAAAATTTGATAAAAATAATTATAGGCTCAAATTAATATGCTTAGAATCCTTAATGAGTTTATTTTCAATAGAAATCAATGGGAACATTATCCGAGTTCTGTACTGTGATATAATTAATTTTTAGTGAAGAGAGGTCAGAACTATTGGATAGTGAAATAGGGGAAACTTAAATGAATAAAATGTACTAATTGGCTAAACCAAAAATTCTGAAAATTTTATGGTGGAAGGATATGTGAGTCTAATTTCAGGAAAAATTTACGGATCTTAATTTGGAGCTCTGTAGCTCAAATTATAAATAATTTAGTGATTATGACTCGTGTGGACAGCTTGATGTGAGCATTAATAAGTAAATTGTGAAATTGTACTTACAAGAATGTTATATACATTAAGGATGTGGAATGGAGAGGAGGAGGAGGAAAATAAATGATATATGTTTATAGGAAAACAGTATAAGAATGATACATATCATGACATGTATATATATATATATATATATATATATATATATATATATATATATGACTAGTTTTAATATGATGCTTGTTGGGTATGAAGTTGGATTGAAATGTCTTAGGCAAGTATTTTATTCTGCGTATCTGAAATGTGGTATTTTATAAAGATATGATCTAACTTTAAATATGAATGCTTGATGATTAAGCTGAAAATATTTGGTAAGATGATAATCATGGTATAAAAGTATAAGTGGTACCATAATAGACAAGGTAAAATGAGTATGAGAGACAAATGTATAATGACATACAAATGCTATGTTTGTAATTTAATTGAGATTGTTTAATTATTAAATGCATACCATGTTATATGCTTTTGATTTTGTATAAGTGTGTAAGAGATTAAAGTTGACCAAGGCTTGGAAAATAGCTTAGGTATTGACCACACAGGCAGAGACACGGCCGTGTGTCTCAGCCGTGTATGGAACACCACTTTAGGGCACGGGTGTATGATGTGGCCGTGTGCCCCTAGATTGATGATGATATCATAAATAGAGAGCTCCACGGACAAGAGACACGGGCATGTCGCAAGTCATACGGGCGTGTGGGTAGTTCACAAGTAAAACTTTTAAAATTTAAGCGAAAAATTTTATGAGAAATTGGTTGAGTTCCGACTTGATTTTAATGTTCATGTTGGGCTTCGAGGGCCCAAATAAAGGCCGTTATATATATGTTCACAAAAAGTGAATAGTAATGTTTCGATTAATCTGTAAATATTCTGTATGTACTGGTAACACTCTGTAACCCTGTTTCGACGATGGATACGGGTTCGGGGTGTTACATGAATGGTGTATGTTTGATCATGTAATGATTTAATTAGTATTAATATTAAACATATTGTTACCTTGTTTAACCCTTGTATGATGTTTACTTATGAAACCCAAAGACCAATTATGAGATGGTTATAATCACATACTCATTTTACCTTGTTTGTTAATATAAGGCATTGCCATTGTTATTTCAGTTTCTTTTTCTGTGTGTGTAAATAAACTGATTAATAATAAAGAACTAAGAATGATATGATTATTTTTAAAAGTTCCTTAGCCAAGTACTATTGTGGGCTTGGAAAATAATAATGCATTAAGACTAACGTGTAGTAGATTGAAGACAAATTGTTGTCATTGACATATGGATGTCAAAATCAATACCTGAGTATGTATTCGAGAACAATATATTGGATTGACCAGCTATGAGTATGCTTATTGGAATATTATGTTATAGTCACAACAATACTCAAAGTGATAACTATGTATACGATCCGCAGACTTGAAATCATCATTGTCCCAACATCGTGAGTCGTATATTTTGATACAATCAAATGTCTATTGTAAAAGGTTGTACTATAAAGATAGATGTTGGATATGCCACAATCTAGGTAGTGGGATATGATTTATCAAGATAGGATTTGTCCCTACTACATAATGAGAGCAATATCTTAGGCCACTTGATGGATTGAAACTAGAAATGCATGACCATACTCAAATAAGTTGATATCATATCAACTTATTTGTTTATTGTAGTCTACTCAAAATATCAAGAAATATGAGGTTGGACTATACAAGTGTGAGTCTTCCATGACTTGTGTCCAATCTATATATAAAGGATAAAATGATATAATACATAAAAATTTATCACAAAAATGTTATGTCGAATCACAACTTCTTGTAACTTGGGTAGTAATGGTGCATTACTAGATGCCACTCATTTCTTGTAACATTAGAAATACTCTAATATTACAACTAACGTTACAAGAGCCTACAGGGTCACACCCTATGGTTTAAGCGAACAAAATCCAAACACAATTGGTGCTATGTTTAGCTGTCACAAGATTTAAATTAATCATTGAATTAATTTAATTTCATAGTTAAATATTGAGTGCATCATGTGTACAAACTTGTTGTACACGAATAGAGAACACAATTGAAATTAATATATAAATTTTATTCATATAAAAGTTTTGTAACACCCCTAACTCGTCTCTATTACCATATTAGGATTATAGAGTATTACCAAGCAAAATAGAACATTTTATAACATTTCAGAATAGTTATTCAATTAATTTCAAAACATACAATAAACACCTCAACTCATGGTACAAATACTCTTATGGACCTTAAATTGAGCTTATGAAGCTCTAAAAAATCTTGGAAACAATCTAAGATCAAACCAAAATAAATAAAAAAATTTCAAAAAAAAACTTGCAAAATTTGGAAACAGGGGTCACAAGGTCGTGTGAACATTAGAATTCAGAACACATGACTGTGTCCTAACCCGTGAGTCCACCCATGTGAGTATGCAAAATAGGGTCACACGACTGTGTTGCAGGCCATGTAAAGATCTATTTTGGCTCACACAGCTGTGTCACTGGCTGTGTACTAGGCTGTGTAGATATTGCACCTATAATTAATAAGTACACATAGCTGTGCACGGTGATCATTTGTGGCACACGGTCGTGTGATTGCCCGTGTCCCAGGCCATGTGCACCCTTTTTGACCCCTAATTCAAGCAATTTCATGCATTAGTCCTTGCACAACAAGACATGCCAAATATAGATCAATTCCTAGGTTCAAAAACACATTTCAATCATCAAATACATACCAACATTTCATTCATCTCATACTTATCCAATATGCCATTCAAAGGCACCACAATTAAAGTTCAATCATTCAACTATATTAGATAAGAAAAAACATAACATTAGCTAACCTCTTTCCTTTATCTTTTATTGCATAGTAAGGACAATATACCAAATAAAGTGTGAGGGTGAATTAGGAATATTTTTAAAATTTTTTCTGTTATTTTTCTTTGTCTTTAGTAGTTTTTAAATTTTTATTTTTTGTGTTTTCCATGTGCTTGAGCTTGTAGAAATACAAGTGATTGGTTATGAGCATGTTAATAAGATTTTGTGAATAAAATTTAAATTTAGTTTGATAATAATTGATTCTAAATTATCTAATTTTAGACTAATTATTTCAATTTATTACACTGTGAATAGATTTTAGATGTTAAGTATACCACATGATAAATAGATATATAAATAGCATGCATGTTTAATTGAATTATAGGTTGTAGAAATTGATAGACTTGTCCGATTTAATCTATATATGGAATTACCTAGGGATGACCTAAGGCATTGTTTGGTAGACAATTTTTGAGCCAAAAAGTTGTACTGAAAATATTTCCCTAGTACCTATTTTAAAGCCTGAATCCATTTTCTTGATGAACCAAAAATGAAACCTTAAGCCTAAAATAATAATCTAATTGATCCTTTATTTTCTTGGTCCTAGCACGGATTTAGACGTCTGACCATTAATATTAAGGGATTAGATAGATACATCATGATGCTTTCAAGAGAAAAAAAACTGAGTGAAACTAAGGAATTGTATGGTATAGTGAGTATAAGATTTTTGAGCTTGTAGAAAGAACAAAAAAAAAAAAAAAAAAAGGCAAAATGCCAATCGAGAAAATATCGAAGAAAAAAAATAAAACCAAAGTGGGAAAAAAAACGTATGCTCAAATTTGTGCAAAAAAAAAAAATACAAGCTCGAATGTTTGTACTCATGAATACTATACTAGGCCTTAGCAATGGAGAAATAAGGAAGGTGGGAGAAGTTGATATAAGGTGGTGAGTTACATGTACAGTTGGGAAAGTATCAGGAATAATATAATGTGCTAAACTACTTTCGTGCTCAGTCTTTTATTGAGTCTATTCTTAAACTCCGAGCCAACCTAAGTCACAAAATGTTACAACCTGTTCTTAGATAGTAATTGATATGGATAACATTGTGCCAAGTTTTGATATTTTTGCCACTTATATTACTTCCAACATAATTGTATATTTATATATTGGTTCTGATGGATACCTATACTTAATATTCTTTTGTTTGTTTTCTTTGTAATTTAAGAAAGTAATCTATCAAATTTTAGGAATTGTGAGTCAATTGTGTATCATGCTAGAGTTACATGTATATTTACATTATCTTGTTAATATATTTCTGTCCAATTTCTTGTACTAAGCTAGCTCAAGTACATTTTCTTTTCTTGCATGTTTATTTCTTGTTTTCAGTTTGTTTTGTTTTTAGTCTTTATTTCGTTTTTGTTTAGTTTTCTTGAAGGCAAGCAAAGACTTAAGTGTGGGGGTATTTGACCTGCCGTCAAATCTAGTATTCATTTTGGTATATCTCTACACTTAAGGAGCTTGTTTTCTAGCAGTTCTATTATTAATTATCACATTTTTGGTATTTAGTAGTTTACATTTTCGGTATTTAGTAGTTTAGTTTTAAATATTAATAAAATAAGTGTTTTTACACATTTTGTGAGTGTTAGTGACCTATTAGGCCAACACAGGCCTTAGATAGTTCTAATTTGGGTAATTGAGTGTACAAGATGCTTAATTTAAGACCCAATGGACATAGGAACTTGGGACGAGTGATGCACAAGGTTACTAAGCTGCTAAAGTATGACACGGGCTCAAGAACCCATAAAATGCATGTCATGTCATGCCATGCAAGGTCTATGGCGTGCCATAGGACTAACATGGAGACCAAGTATTTGGAGGCAATTTTCATCCTCACAATCAACTTTATACGAAGACCTAGGACATGTTGAAGACCTAATTCGGGCTACTAACAATTCTTAATAAAAAACCTTAGGGGTTTGATATAACTAAGTCATCTTAGATGCATCCACAAACCTTCGTAGTTTAGGAGTAGGATTTAGGTTTAGTTTTCTCTTATTATTCTAAAACGCTCTGTTCTTTTCTCTCGGAATCAATTTCGATCCAAGATTTCTTTTATGCAATTGAAGTATTTCAGTTTATTCTCCATTACAAGTGATGAGATTTGTTTTCCTAATCGAGAGATTTGTTATTCCGCTCTTAATCGATACCTACATCTCTTTTCTCTTTCAGTTTAATCATGTTATTCACATGTTTATATCAATTGAGTGGGAGATTATGAATACCTTGAGTAGCTAAGTCCTTTAGGGAGATTAACGAGTGGGACAAGAAAGTGATTAATGGAGGATTAAGGGTTTGTCAATCAGATTAGTTGGTACAAATTACACATTTTGAAACCCTAGTCTTGACAACCCTAAGAAGTAATCAAAGGTTAAACAAGGTTGGGAGATAAGTTTGCTAAGAAAATCGTAATTTATCCTGGTTGAGAAAGGTCGGGAGATAAGCAAGTATCAACCAATTAATTTATCAGTTAGAGGCTGAGAGGTAATAGTTGGTTAGTTAATAGTAATCTATCCTAGAACTCGAATCTGAAGTTAATTACAACCCTTGAAACTAGTTAATCTTCATAATTGGTTTAATTGGTTTAGTTGTTTTTTTTTTGTTTTTTTTAGTTATTTAATTTCTAATATTCATCTCTTTTATGATTTATCGTACTATAGAATTTAACCATTACTATTTATACTTATTATTGTAAAGAGATATTCAATAGATTCAATTCATCCACCCTTAGGTACGATCCTCGAAATACTTCTTTGTGTTTCATTGTAATATAATACTATATTAAAATTTGACCTGTATATTTGCAGACATTGTTGATTTAATTTCATGTATATTTGGTGTAGTATTTTTTTAGTTAAACGTTCACACAACCAGCAGCGGTCAAGTTGTTGGCGCCATTGTCAGGGAGGTTTTGGCATTAAATCTAAAAATATATTTACATTCAATAAGATAAATAGGAAAGTTAAAGGAAAGTTAAAGACTATAGATACAATATTCTCATTTCTTTTATTTTTAATTTTTATTTATTTATTGTTATTTTTAATTTCTTTTTAATTTTGAGGTTGTTTATGACCTGAAGCAGAAGCACCCCAATCAAACCATATCTAGATCCTGAGTAAATTATAAGATGCAGCCATCAATTGATGCAAAACAACTTACCCGTGGAAGTTAATCTTTCACGAAAGAATCCATTATTTAAAGATCCACAAGAACGATAAGAGAACATCCGTATAGAAGTCCCAATGGATCAAAGGATGTTGTGTGAATACACTGTACCTACATTAGATGCAATGTGAGGCAGTATTAGAAGGTCAACGATTAACACTAATAATTTTGAGGAAAAGACAGCCACAATTCAAATGATCCAAAATAGGTTACAGTTCAAGGGAACCATGGTGGAAGATCCAAATCATCATTTTAAGCAGTTCCTTCAAATATAATGGGGTAACCAATGATGTCGTGCATCTCTAATTTTTCCCGTTCTCTTTATGCGATAATGCAGTCTATTAGTTAGACTCGTTAGAACCATGTTCCATCACCACGTGGGAAGATTTAGCGAAAAAATTTCTCCATCAATTTTTCCCGATTAGTAAAACCTTTTAGCTTAGGAAAATTTATCCTCGAAATTTTACCTGTAAAAAGGTTTGGCTACTGAGATTTCATTGATTCTTCTTTTTCCTATGTAGCCTTTTTTGTACCATGACAATTGTAACATCTCGAGATCGGCCTAGAAGTTTCGGTCTTGCAAGTAAAGGTTCGCCAATGTTTCAGTGAACTAGAGAGCTCCCAAAAGGAGGGAGTTCGCCAGAAAAAGTATCATCAAGGAGTTCTCTAGTGTGTCAACATAATAGTATACGCCAGAAGACACAGTAAGGGGTTCGCCATATTTTCTAGTGTGCTTGGCTAGCTGGGGTTTGCCAAGTAAGTTGTGAACTAGGGTTCTCCAGTCTATTTGGTGAACTAGGGTTTGTCAATCAAAGATTTAGTCAAACTCGAATTAGGAAATAAGATATAGTGTATCTAAGAATAATTTATGTGCAAGTAACGTCTTTCTTAAGTCTAATAGGGTATCTTGAGTTTTCCAAGAAACCTAAGTCCATAAATACGACCCTTAATTCATGAGAATTCCCTTACTAAATATTTTGCTGTCAAGTCACTATTTCTGAACCAAGTTCATAGCAAATAAGGTAAGCTGCTGTTCTCTTAGGTTTGATTGTGCAGAAAAGCTAGGTTTGCTTGCATGTGTGAATTCTATAAGTTTTGTCCATTTAGTAATCTGAATGTTTGTTTATATTGCAAACTAGTTGGACCATCCACCAACAAGGATAAAGGCAAAGCTAAGTTTGTTTAGTTTATCAGTTTTTCAATGAGTGATCTGGGATTTGTCATACATGATTTTTTTAGCATGAATGTTTATGGTTCGTATCACGTGTGAGAACTATTATGATTTTTGATAACTTTGTTTTGAAGATAAGTTCTAAAAGTAAATTTTATATGAAACTCCATTTTCAAGTTCTAAGACCTTATTTTCAAGATATGTTTTTAGGCTACAATTTTAAAGATATGTTTTATGCAAGCCAATGTTTTTCATTATGTTTTAAGAACAGTTTTATAAATTGTGATTTTACGAGCTTTTGTTCAAGCTCTTTACAAGTGTTTTCAAACAAGCTCATTAAGCGAACTCTCTGTGATAAGTAAGCTCCCTATGTGAGCTCTTTATGACAAGTCTCTGTGTGTGCTCCTTTGTGAGCCATGTTGGATATATTGGTATACCAAAAGATTGTGAGTACTCACCACTTTGTTTCTGTGATTTTGGGTATTGAGGCTTTGGGACATGTGGAGAGATAAAGGAATATAGAGCAATGCTCCATTCACTGGGACATGTTGGTGTACAGGAGAGTGTAGTACCTTACGCTGTACTTATGGAACTTGTTATAAGGACTCTTTGAGTCATCCTGAGGCATTATAAGGGGATTCGCATATCCAATGAGACTAAGATAAGTGTGGGCTTAAACATATCTTATGTTCCTCAGCAATTCTAATAAGTGTGTTAAGTATGTGAGCATGTTTTCATGATATATAATTTTTGTTTTCAAGAATGCACAAGCTATGTTTTTAAGTATGATTTTTAGTAACACATACAAAACTATTTTACAAACTTATGTTTTTTGATAGGATCTGCGAACTCAGATCGCAACCTCACTCGTGAACCTAGCACGTTAAATGATTTTAAGACTAAGTTTTTCTTCCATTTTTTAAAGCTCAGTTTTAAAGCATACCTTGTTGATTCCTGATTATTCACTGATTTCACAATGAGCTCACCCATTCTTCTCTTACTCCGCAGGTAAGTAAGTCTTTGATAGTGGTGGCGAGGTAGATGACTTGGCGAGGCTCATTCCTGACTGGATATTGGTGAACCTAGGAAAATAGGCGATGGGGTTTATTTTATGAGGTCTTTAGACTTATTATATTTTGTTATCCAAATAGTTCCTTTAAATTTTTAGCTACTTTGTTTGAGAACCATGACTTAAAATATAATTATCTTTTGTTATGAATAAAATTAATGCCTTTCATGCATTGAGTGTCACGTTGAGTTTCTATTAAAATATGTGAGTTAGATTTATAACTAAGTATCATTTTCTACGATCACTATATGTTCGCGATTCTAAAATTACAAGGGTACCCTTATTTAACAAACCCATGCACGTAGACAAACACTGTTAGAGTATGAAACCCCTTAGCGTGTTCAATCCTTTGCTTGCGAAACTTGTTAGTATGCAAACCTTTGATGTGTGTTTGGGTACAAACCTAGTAAAATTAGGTGAATGATTTAACCTGTGTTATGAGCTTGCATGGGCGAACATAGTCTAAGTTGGTATTTGCGAACCTATATTATATCATGTGTGCAAACCTTAACTTGTTCATAGTTAGAATATGAATCTACCTTTGTGGTTTTGTAAGCTCCCATGTTTTCCCACTGTGTGTGAATTATTTATGCTGCTCTGTTTTAATTTAACACATTATCTACTATTATTAAGTTGTGTGTTGGAGGTTAGGTTGGAAGTTAACGGAGAGTCACTTCGATGGCTAATACAGCTCGTTAGATTCAAGTCAAACCTACTCGCCAGGTTTGGGGTGTTAAATCGGTTGGTATAATAGTTGTCTAGTTTGACTGACCATCCAACAAGTAAGCTCGCCAATTGATAAGGTGAGTTTGCCAAGTTGGATAGTAAGATTTTGAAATGTTATGTGTGTCAAATTACATGCATTGGGTAGGACTGGGAACAACATTGCCTTTTGTAGCCATATCTAACACCCCCATACCCGACCCAATCACCGAGTCAAGGCATTAGGATGTCACATTCGTTGCCGAAGCAACTTCTGAAAATTTCAGATTAATTTATCTTATTATTTAATTAATGTAGATCATTAACTAATTTTAGTAATAATTGAATTTACGATAGAACTAATTACGAGTTAAAGGAGCTCATTAAAACATCCACAATTGATCGAAGGCCAAATTGTAAAGTTCATAAAAATTTTTGAACTGTCGTCGCGACATTGGGGGTTTCCACGTTGTGACATGGCGAACTTGTTATTGTGACGTCGTCTCCATTTCCTAAAGTTCCATGCTTTATTTTTATTTATTTATTTTATATCATTACCTGAACTGTATTCAGATGTCATAACCACCACTTCATTTTACATATCATCCAGTTACATCTATTTCTAATCTCAAGTCTTCATAAAAACATGATATTTACATAAATATAACAAATTTTATAAAATTAACACAAATATTAAAATTTTACAAATAAAACCATTGGTGGACTTGCACTTGCAAAATTAATTTACCCACTTTATGTATATTTCATATTTATTTCTAAATTGTGCCAATCAATTTAATGCTTCACAAAATTTTAACAAATAATTCACATCAATTAACAATTATTCACTTATTATGTTATCAATTCGTTTAAACATACTCATATGTATCAATCATTCCATCACCTACAACCATTTCAAAACATTTCAAATTCATCTACTATATATATATTCATATATTTTTCCTCCTCCTCCTCTCCATTCCACTCCTTTATGTATATATTTGTTAGAATCTTTAGCTTTTAGTATATAACATGCTTATATGTAACATTATCTATAATTTCACTATTTACTTATGTGTTCATATCAAAGTTGTCCACTTGAGTCATAGTCACTAAATTATTTATATCTTGAGCTAAATAATTCTAAATTAAGATCCTACTGATGTTTTTGAAACTAGACTCAAATATATTTTTACAATAAAAGTTTTAACATTTATAATTTAGCCAATAAGCACAATAAAATCTTCAAATTTATCCTTGTTCTACTATTTGACAGCTTCAACCTTTCTTTACTAAAAATTAATTATCTCTTAGTACAGGGTTTGGATGATGTTTCCGTTTGTTCTATTGAAAGTAGACTAATTAAGAATTTAAACATATAATTTTAAACCTATAATTACTTTTATAAAATTTTTTATGATTTTCCAAAGTCAGAATAGGGGAACCCAAAATCAATCTAACCTTGTCTCACAAAAATTCATATATCTCATAATATGAAATTATTTTGCTTACACCATTTCTTCTATGTAAAACTAGACTCAATAAGATTTAATTTATACTTTAATTAACCTCTAATTCAATTTCTAAATTTTTTGGTAAATTTTCAAAGTCAAACTACTGCTGCTGTCCCAAACTATTTTAGTGCAAAATATTGATAACCAAGTTTATAACACCCTGGTTTCCTTACTCTACAACAATATTTCCCATCATTTCCTCTTATTTCCCTTCACTAACATATCAAGAAAATAAAACCTCATATAAGAAAACTCTACTTTAACACAATTTTCATGCTTTTTTAATAATATCATACTTAAAAATATATTGAAATCTTGATGTTCTTACCTTGTCCTATTGATTTCAATCTTTAAATTGATTTTCTCTCTCCTAAAACTTCCATTTCCTTGAATCCAAGGTGATTTTCTTATTCTCCATAGTCTCCTTATCACTTTTCTCTCTTGGTGATTATGAAAATTTCTTGAAATTCTTGGTGAAATGGTGGATTTTTGGTGGAAGGACCAAATTGTAAAGACAATAAAATTGTCTTCTTTCCCCTTCACTCATGTTGGAAAGATGGGAGGATCCTCTCTCTCTCTCTCTTTTTTTTTCATCTTCCTCTTCTTTTATACTAGCTATATATAATAAAATATTAGTAAAATATCTCATTAAAATATTAATAAAATAGTATTTATCTAATTAAATAATTATAAAATATCATCAAAATATCTCCAACATCATCATTGCCTTCTAGAGTTCTCTCTCTTTCTAATTGACCATTTTGCCTTTTATGGTCTTTTAAAATTCCATCCTTGAATCATCACTTAATTTGGTAAAATTGTGATTTAGTCCTTCATAATTCTTCACCTATTCAATTTGGTCCCTGCATGTCAATTCCATATCATAATAAATTAGATTATTTTCACTTTTGGTCCTTCAACTTTCTTATTTTTACACTTTGTCCCCTAAATTTGAATATTTACACTTGAGCCAAAAACTTTTCACATATTTACGGTTTAGTCCTTACTTTAAATCAATATACTAAAACCTACTTCTTAATTATTATTATTATTATTATTATTATTATTATTATTATTATTATTATTATTATTATTATTTTAATACTCCTCAATATTCTCTTTTATCATCTTTATATCATTTTCTCATTTTATCAAGAAATCAATTATACATCATGTCATGCTTTTTGATTTAATTCTCTTTTGATATTTTGCAACTTTCATTTTGTTTGATCTTATACCTTATTTCACTAAAATTTTATCTCATATTATTTACAACCAATGGGGTCTTGAGGATGTTACATCTTTTACAAGATTACGCCTCGGATCATCCCTTTGCTACTCGCCAATCCAATAAGTAAGTTGTGCAAACTGTGTTTGCGTATAAGTTGTGTTTGGCGAATTTTGTTTGCAAGTTTGTCTGTTAAGTTGTGGATACACAGTTACGTGTGTCTGAAGTCTTACCTAAGTTAGTTTCTCCTGTACATTTAGAGTGAGCAAGAATGCCTCGCCGTAGAGTGAAAGTGAACCGTGTGAATGAAGCAGCTAACCCTCAGAAGGTAATAGGAGTTTGGTTGCAGATGAGCGACCCCGCGGGGAGAATATATTGGAAGAAAGCATGAAGCCTTTCGTTCAGGAAATGATTGGAGCATTTCAACAAGTCGTTGTTGCCAACCCTGCACTTGCATACCGTGGTTTGCCACTGGAGTGTCTGCGAACTCTCGATGGTAGGGAATTTAGTGGTGTTTGAGGAGCTGACCCTACTGAGACTGAATATTGGCTTGAGGGTGTTGAGAAAATCTTTGAGTAGATGTCATGTACTGATCAAGAGAAGTTAGGGGTCATTGTGTCCCTACTCATCAACGAAGCTCAACGTTGGTGGAATATCGTGAAGCAACAAACTGCTAGGGATAGATTGACGTGGGAGTTCTGTAACACCCCTTACCCGTATCCGTCGCCAGAACAGGGTACGAGGTATTAACAAATTATAATACATACTATTAATTAAAACTGAGACAAAAATATGGCATGCTATTTGATCATGAATCATTACAACATATGCCATTAACAATACAAGCCAATTTCAAAGACTTCGTACAAAAAGATTTGTTTGATACTATAATTAATATTTTAGACCTAGGCAATTATGACATGTAACAAAATAACTAAGTCTACTTTACATGCCATAATTCAAAATGTTGAGTTCAAATACCAAAAGTATTGATAGTGCAGGCGGATCTTCAACGATCTCTAACTCCTGTGCTAGCTGGATGACTCTATAAGACAAAAGAGGGAAAAGAAAGTAAGCTTATAGCTTAGTAAGTAAGTATATAAGCTTATAGCTTAGTAAGTAAGTATATAAATAACAAATAGGGAATCTAATATATTTACAACATAACTCAATTATATCATATTTTTAAATTTTACTATTCACTCCAATTTGATCAAGTTGTCCCTCCTGCGTCATGATCACTAAATAAATCATAAATCGGGTTACGAAACTCGAAATTCAAATCCGTAAAATTTCTGTGAATCTAGACTCATAAAAATTCTTATAATTTTTTTCTAGAATTTTTGGTCCAGCCAATTAGTACAGTTTATTAGTTAAAGTTTCCCATATACACATTTCATCGATCGACCTCTGTTCACTACGAATTTAATTTCTCTCAGTTATCTGATTCAAATAACCATGAAACCTGTTTCATTTAAAACTAGACTCAATAAGAAATTTAGACGTATAAACTATGTTTCTTAATTTGTTTTGTACAATTTTTAATGATTCTTCAAAGTTGGAACAGGGGATCACATAGTCATTACGAGCAAGTCACACACAATTATAAATATCTCAAAATATAGAATTCCTTTACTTGCTCTGTTTCTTTTATATGAAAATAAGCTCATTAAGCTTTAATTTCACATCTCATTCAGCCTCTAATTAAATTATTACTATTTTTGGTAATTTTTCAAAATCACGTTCTTTATTCTTCGTCCCACAAATGAGTTTTAGTGCTAATTCACTCTTTCACACTTTCTTTGTATTAACCTCATTTTAACTTATATATATATATATATATATATATATCACAAATCATTTTCACCACATTTCATACATCACAAGTATAGGTCCATAATTACAATGTCACCATAAAGCCATCCCGTTGAACAATTCGGATCAATTCTCGATGCTTGATGGTTTCACCTACTGACTCCACCATCATATTTCATATAATTCGGCTCTCTTGTACACATGGTGAACACTTAGTACCACCCATGTGACCTAGCCAATTTATTACGTAGCTCTCTTGTCCACATGGTGTCCTACACTTGGGATCACACATGCGACCTAGCTACATTTATCTCTCCCGTAGCTCTCTTGTCTACATGGGATACATCCCGTATCACACATGTGACCTAGCTACCACATAGTATCTCGTAGCTTTCTTGTACACATGATGTGCACTCAGCACCATACATGTGACCTAGCTACGCTCCATGTATTTTATTCGATCTTTCCGAATGTTCAACCGAGATTTCTCTCTATATTACTTATTTCCATTCTTCCAATAGTCTATTTATGTTTCAACATTAGCTAATATATATAATGTAGGCTGAAATATAAAAATGTAAATGAAATTATTGTATTATTTACATACAAACTTACCTCGATGCAAAAAATATGGGAATTTTGCAATTTAGTCCAAAACTTTTTCCTTCCCCTGTTCGAGGTCGATTCCACGCCTTTCTTGATCTATAACAACACATTTAGCTCATTTAACACCTGAACTATTTATTTCAATCCAAAATCACATTATACAAAAATTACATTTTGCCCCTAACTTTTACAAAATTATGATTTTGCCCCAAGGCTCAAAATTTAATTTCAGCCCTTATTCTTATGTTTAATAACATGCTGATCATTTTTATCTTCTATGGCAACATCAAATTCTCACTCTAACACGTAGTTATGAACAATAGGTATTTTTATCGATTATGACGTTTTGCTCGTTTTCACTAAAAATCGCTTAGAAAAGATCGTTCTCCTAACTTCAAACATTCATATTCTACCATCAAACATCAAAATAGATGCCTATCATTCATGGGTAAATTTTTAAACATAAACCCTAACTCGAAATAATGGTAGAAATAGGTAAACCGAGCTACGAGGATTTAAAAAATGTAAAGAACATTAAAAACGGGGCTTGAAATCACTTACTATGAAGCTTGAAAGTTGAAGAAACCCTAGCTATGGAGGAGAGTAGATTTCGGCAGCAACTAATGAAGATGATGGCCAATTTTGTGTTATTTTTCCCATTTTATTTCATTTAATATACAAATGACCAAAATGCCCTTACTACTAAACTTTTCAAAAATTCCCTCCATGTCCCACTTTTGTCCATAACTTAGGAATTGATCAAGTTGCTATTTAAGACCTCCTAATTAATATCCCAAAGCAATTTCATACTAAAAACTTCTAAAACACGAGTTTTGCAATTTATTGGGTTTAGTCCCTAATCTCTACTTAAGCGCTCAATGCATAGAATTTCATCA
This sequence comes from Gossypium anomalum, assembly GCA_025698475.1. Taxonomy (NCBI): domain Eukaryota; kingdom Viridiplantae; phylum Streptophyta; class Magnoliopsida; order Malvales; family Malvaceae; genus Gossypium; species Gossypium anomalum. The sequence continues at coordinate 39,097,184 of CM046965.1, forward strand.
CGAAATTTTCACGAAATTATGAAATCATATCATAAACCTCAAAATAATCATAAAATAATTATTTCTATCTCAGATTTGTGGTCACGAAACCACCATTTCGATTAGGCCCTAATTCGAGTTGTCACAAGTTCTTCTTAAGAACTTTTAAAAAGTAGTTTATGGGCAAGCAGTATATGGAGACTCACAATTGTGAGTTCATCAACCTTGTGCAAGTCGATCTGTCAATGGCTAAGTATGAGGTAGAATTTGTGTGACTAAGCCAATAGGCATCAGAGATGGTTTTGTAGGAGAAAGATCATTGTCAGTGATTTCTTTTGTGATATCTGGCTTTACCTTATGACTCATGATAATGTGAAAGTCGACAAGCTTGTACACAAAACCAACAACATCAAAGATATTGAGGCTTCACGAACCAAAGTTTGAACTGAAAAACAAGTGTCTAGTTAGACCATTTGTGACTCGTAAAACTCTGGTAGAAACATTAGGCGAAGCTTCAGGTTAGACCATTCGTATCAGAAGAACAACACTAGGATGGAAAGGAGGGTTCACATAGGCCTGCGAGCTGACCATTCTATGAACACTGTAAGAGAAGACATCCTAGTGAGTGTTGAAAGATGACTGGAGGTTGTTTCAAGTGTGGTTTTAGGGATCTTTTGATAAAAGACTGTCCAGAACATTGGGAGGGTTCGCAAGTTCAGACTGCGACCCCCACTCAATTACAAGCTAGTACTCAAAGGGGGCAGAGGTGGTGAAATAAGGCCAGTTAGGCAATGGACTTTAGCTCACACTGTTGCAACCCAAGAAGAAGATTTAGGAGGCCTCACATGAGTTGATTCTATGAGGGAACCCCATGAGTAAGGTGTCACTGATGTTACTACAGCTACTTTCACTCTACGAACTATTCCATTGTTTTTTTTATTGACTTTGGTTCTACACATTCCTATGTTTTAAGCAAACTAGTTAGTAAAGTGGACATTCCAGTGGAAACCATAGATCAAGAGTTACTGTTACTAGTTTGTTTAGGGATAGTGTGTTAGTCAATAAAGTGTACTGTAGATTCCCTTTGACGATTCAAGGTCGAGTTTTCTATGCAAACTTGATGAAATTGTCATTCTATGGGTTCGACGTGATTTTGGGAATGGATTGGTTGACTAAGTACAAACCCAAGATCGACTTTGAATTAAAGAAAGTCACTTTGTGAAATAATGAAGACAAGGAAGTAGTTATGGTTGGTGAGCAAGCTCAGTTTATGTCTAATATGGTCTCAGCATTGAAGGCAGAGAAGATGTTGGGTAAAGTTTGCAAAACCAATCTCGCTCTTTTAATGGGTTCAAAGGATATGGTGAAAGGTGTTCATGAGATGCGAACTGTACAAGACCGTCCAATGTGTTTCATGATGAGTTACTTGGGTTACCTTCGGACCATGAAGTGGAGTTAGCCATTGAATTGTACCCTAGTAGTATGCATGTCCTAATTACGCCATATCGCCTGGAACCCAAAAATGTAACACCTCTTACCCGTACCCGAGACCGGGACAAGGTAAGGGGCATTACCGTACATAACATGACGTTTCCAGAAAAATGCAAGCTATAAAATTTTGTTCCAAATTAAAACTAATCAAACATATTCATGGTGTCCCTATTCTTGGCTTATGAGGCCCAATTCATGCATTAAAAATGGTCCGGAACTAAATCGAGAGCTTAAGGAAACATTAGGAAAATTTCTAGGTTTAAGCCTCACACCCGTGTGGAGGTCATGCACACGCCCGTGTGCTTGGGACACTCCCGTGTCCCTTACCCGTGTAGAATTATTTGCATTTATTTTCCATTTTGAACCTACAGAGGTTTTCACACGGCCGAGCACATGCTCGCGTCCCAGGCCTGTGTCCTTCACACGGCCTAGACACGCCCGTGTCGTCCCCCGTGTCCAAAAACCTGAGCATTCTATTTATGACATCATCATGCATTTAGGGGAACACGACCAAGACACGCGGCCGTGCCCCTACCCGTGTGTTTACTACCATGCATACTGACCTAAAAATTTTAGGTGCAGGGGACACACGGTTGTACCACACACCTATGGGGCTGACCGCTTGTCACACATGGCGTAGACACACGCCCGTGTGGACCTTTTTGGAGGCTACAATCCAAGCCTATGGTCACCCTCAACATCCCCACACAGTTATGAACTTCAATGGTATTTAACATGGACTAAATATGCCCAATGACAACCTTCAATGGTCTATTACATGTTAACCTCATCTCATCGGTTTTATACATGCTAAATTATCCTCTTTGTATTAAGGATTACCATATCATATAACACATTTAAACTTGGCTCATTTTATAACTTATTGCCAATTATGATCTAACCATCTCCAAGTGATTTGGCCACATTCTATATATCCGTACATGATATACCACGTTTAACCATCACATGAACATTTAAACACCAACATGCATAATTAGTAGGTTACAACCTACATCAAAATGAGCCATGTCTTATGGCCATATACATAATGAATAGGGATATCATTCAAGCCTTTACATTGGCTAACCAATGACACATACAACAAAATAACCAAAAACCTATACATGCCATTGTAACAAAATAAAAGTATCTATATACCAAAGCAAGACAAGTTGATAGTGTTGACAATACTCCAATCGTCTTCCAATCTTCACGAATCCAAGAGTTCTGTAAAACAGGGAAAGGAAAGGGTGGTAAGCATTAACATGCCTAGTAAGTCCGTATAACAGGAAAGTAAACTTACCGGTTATTAGCATGCAACCATGAAATACATTCATGCCAAACATGCATAGTAAAATTTCCTATCACATACACGCAACCATCAAGTTAGTCTCATGCCAATAACATTATAGCATTAATCTTAGATGAGCTCATCAATTTAAATATTCCCATTCTCGTTTCTTATTATAGTCCCGTTGAATTTCTTGGAATCTCGATGGATATCTCGTTTACTATCAAATCATGCAAGTGATCTTTTAAGTACGCACTCCTATGAACCTCACTCTTACAGCGGGATTACCAGTCCAGGCTAAATCCCCCGTAGCGTAAACTCACAGAGTAATGCCAGGATTCCCTATCCAGGCTAAATCCCCTATAATGACATATACTCCTATGAGTTCGGATCTGAATTACCAGTCCAGGCTAAATTCAGATCCTAATCGGATTACCCATCCGAGCTAAATCCATCACAGGCACATATTCTTCGGGATGCTAGATCACTATGGGATCACCCGTCCGGGCTAGATCCTTTATACCATTATTTCATTTTCGAAGGATCCATTAGATATCCTTTTTATTCAATCGGGACATTTCATCATAACATCAATTTTCCATGAATTTTCATGCAATGAATTTCACTAATATAATTCATACATGAACATACATCTTTAATGTATTTAAAGATAGTTTACATTCGAGTTACGCGAATTACCTGGTAATTGCTTTGGTTTCGTATTTCAGTTATTCCAAAACCTTTCGTTTTTCATGGTCGACCTCCGAAATTGGTTCATCGGGGTCTATATAAACAACAATGAATTATTAATACATTACATTGTTCATTTCAGCCTAAATTTCACCCCTGGGCAAAATGACTATTTTGCCCCTAACATTTTACATTTTTACAATTTAGTTTCTAGTCTCGTATAATGAAATGCGTGTAATTCCTTGGTTACCCAAGCCTAGCCGAATCTATCCTAAGTTCATATCAACCTATATTTTCCTCTATTTCATATTTCTACCTCACATTTCATACCTTTACAATTAGGTCCCTTTTTGGTGTTTTTATGAAAAATCACCTAGTAAAAGATGTTTATCTAACATCTAACTTTTATAATCCTCCATAAATCATCAAAGAACAATCATCTAATGCATGGGTAGATTTTCTAACATGAACCCTAGCTTGAAATGTGGGTAGAAACGGATAGAGCATGTTACGAGGATTTCAAAAATATAAAAAAATTAAGAACGGGGCTAGAGAACACTTACTATTGAGCTTGAAATGTTGAAAACCCTAGCTTATGGAACCCTAGAAATTTCGACAGCTATGGGGAAGAAGATGGCTGATTTTAGCTTTCTTTTTCCCTTTTTATTTAGTTTATTACCAAATAACCAAAATGCCCCTCCTTACAAAACTTTCAAATTTTTCTATGCATGCCCATTTTTGTCCAAAAACTTAGAAATTGGGCAAATTTCTATTTAAGACCTAATTTATAATTCAAAGCAATTCCATACAAATTTCTTCTAGAACTCAAGTTTTTAAATTTATTTAATTTGGTCCCTAATTTCCAATTGGACACCTTATACTTAAAATTTCCTCATGAAACTTTAACACATGCTTATTTTCATATCCTAGACCTCATAAAAATCATAAAACAAATATTTTAGCATTGGATTTGTGGTCTCAAAATCCTATTCTGACTAGGCACAATTTTGGGATGTTAGAAAGAAGCTTAAGGAACTGAAGATGCAACTTCAAGAGCTACTTAATAAAGATTTCTTTTGACCAAGCATATCACTTTGGGGTTCGTCGGAGTTGTTTATGAAGAAGAAAGATGGTAGCATGAGGATGTGCAACTACAGATAGTTAAATAAGTTAACTATTAAAAATAATACCTTTTTCCAAGAATCAATGACTTGTTTGATCAACTGCGAGGTTTCATTGTGTTTTCAAAGGTCGATTTGCAATCTGGTTACTATCAACTCAAGGTGAAGGAGTCGGATGTTTTGATGACGGTATTCAGAATGAGGTATAGGCTCTATGAATTTCTAAGGATGTGTTTTGGGTTGAAAAATGCACCTATTGTTTTCATGGACCTAAAGAATTAAGTGTTCATAAATACATGGATCGCTGTGTAATGTTTATTGACAACATTTTGGTGTATTCATGAACTAAGGAAGAGCACGACACCCATCTACGAACTATGTTGCATATTCTGCGAGAGAAGCAGTTGTTCGTGAAGTATAGTAAGTGTGAGTTTTAACTAAAGAAAGTGGCATTTTTGGGGCACATCATTTCAACTAAAGGGGTTTGCGTGGACCTAAAGAATATCGAAGTCATTATAGAGTGAAGATCGCCAAGGAGTGTAACTAAAGTATGAAGCTTTTTAGGGATCCTAGGGTACTATCGTAGGTTAGTTGAAGGGTTCGCCACTATTGCAACACCCTTAACAAAGTTACTTTAGACGAAAGAGGAGATCGCATGGATAGAAGAAAGAAAGTATAGCTTTGAGAAGCTTAAAGAGATAAATCAAGCTATAAATAAATCTCATCAAGAGAAATTACATGAGAAGGACTTGATTGATAATGGTGCAACATTGATACATGAAACACGTTGTGAATTTTCTCAAGTTCTGGAGGCAACAAAATCCTACATGCAATTGGCCTGACTCTTTCTAGAATCTCGTATGGTCCAATGAATTTTGGACTAAGCTTTCCTTTCTTGTCTGAAACGCAACACTTTCTTCCATGGAAATACCTTCAAGAATTCTTTGTCGCCAATTTGGAATTTGATGTCCTTCCTTTTTCAATCTGTGTATGACTTTTGTCGATTAGAAGCAGCTTTCAAATAGTTTTTAATAATCTTAACCTTTCCTTCTGCCTTTTGAACTAAATCAGTTCCTACCAACTTCCTTTCACTTAACTCAGACCAATATAACGGAGTTCTGAATTTCCTTCCTTATAGAGCTTCATATGACGCCATTTTGATACTTGACTTATAATTGTTATTATAAGCAAACCCAATTAGGGGTAAAGATTCCTCCTAGCTACTTTCAAATTCCATAGCACAACATCGTAACATATCTTCTAAAATTTGAATTACACACTCTAAAATTTGAATTACACCATGTAATAAAACTATCTCAGCCACATAAAATTCTGCTAACTTCTCAATTGAATAGTTAGTTCTAACTGGAATGAAATGGGCCGACTTTGTTAATCTATCAACCAAAACCCATGTAGCATTTTTGTTCCTCGAAGACATGCAATCCTGATACAAATCCATGGATACTCTTTCTCATTTCCACTCAAGAATCATTATTGATTGTAACAAACCTGAAGGAACTTGTTGTTCAGCCTTAACTTGCTAACATATAAGACATTTCGAGAAAAACTCTATGATTTACACATTATTCTTGGCCACCAATAATTTAGTTTCAAATCAGTATACATCTTGTTACTACATAGATGGATTGAATAAACACTACTATGAGCTTCCTATAAAATATCTCTTTTACTTTTAGAATCATTTGGCACACATATCAGATTTACGAAATATAAGCTTCCAACATCACCAATACTAAAATTTGACATTTGACCATTTCGAATCTGCTCCCACTTAGCTCTCAACTTCAGATCATTCCTTTGCAACTCTATAATTCTTTAAAGAAATAATAGCTTAATTGTCAACTCAGTAATGATAGAACCACTTGAACTCAATCTTAACTGAGCATTCATCGCTCTCAAGCCGAATAGAGACTTACGACTTAAAGCATCAGCAACAACATGAACTTTTCCAAGTTGACAATCAATTATCAAATAATAATCTTTTAAGAACTCGAGCCACTTTTGATTTCGCAAATTAAATTCCTTCTAAGTCATCAAATATTTTAAACTTTTATGATCGGTAAATACATGACATTTCTTACCATACAAATAATGTCACCATATCTTTAAAGCAAAGACAATTGCAACCCACTCTAAATCATGTGTCAGATAATTTTTCCCATGTGGTTTCAACTGTTGGGAAGCACAACTATCACCTTACCTTCTTGCATTAACACACAACCCAATCCATTCAACAAGGCATCACTATACGTAATAAAGTTTTTTCCAGATTCTGGCCGATTTAATATTGGAGCTTATGTTAAGATAACTTTCAACTAATGGAAACGACGTTGACATTCTTCAAACCAATTAAACATAACATTCTTCTTTAATAGCTTTGTCTTTGGTACAGCAATCATCAAGAATTTTTTGACAAATCTCCTATAATAGCCCACCAAGCCCAAGAAGCTATGCACTTCAGAAACATTTCTTGGCAGATACTTTACTTGGATCAACATAAATTCCATTCACCAAAATCATATGTCCAAGAAACCCAAATTCTCGAAGTCAAAAGTCACATTTACTAAACTTCACATACAGTTGCTTCTCACATAAAGTCTATAACATTATTCGTAGATGTTGGCCATGCTTTATTCTATATTTCAAATAAACTAAAAAATCATTAATAAACAAAACAACAAATTGATTCAAATACAGTTGAAACACTCGATTCATCAAATCTATAAATGTAGCAGGGGCATTGGTTAAACCAAATGGCATTACCAGAAATTCATAATGACCATATCGAGTTCTAAAAGTAGTCTTCAGCATATCAGATTCTTTAACCTTCAACTGATAGTATCCGAATCTCAAATTAATTTTCAAGAATGTTGTAGCTCCTTTCAACTAATCAAACGGATAATCAATTCGAGGAAGTGGATATTTATTCTTTATTTTCACCTTGTTTAACTGTTTATAATCAATGCATAACCTCATTGACCCATATTTCTTTTTCATAAATAGAACTGGCGCACCCCAAGGTGATACACTTGGCCTAATAAAGCCTCTATCAATCAACTCTTGCAATTGAATTTTTAATTCCCTTAGTTCAGTCGGAGCCATTTTGTCCAGGGCAATTGAAATTGGAGTAATCACAGGAACTAACTCAATAGTGAAATCAATTTCACAATCTGACGACAACCTAGGTAATTCCTCAGGAAACACATAAACAAATTCACTAACAATCGGTACTAGATCTATCTTCAACTTGAACATTCGAGTATCAACTATGTAAGCCAAAAATGCTTCACAACCCTTTTTAATTAATTTTCAAGCAGATAACACTGATATTATATTAATCACACCATCAATCTTAGCAATTTCGACTATAATCATTTTGCCGTCCTAACATTTCAAAACAATCTCTTTCTATTTACAATTCACTACGACATCATGCAATGTCAATCAATCCATACCCAGAATAATATTAAACTCATGAAAAGGCAACAACATCAGATCAGAGTAGGAAAATCACATCCCTGAACTTTCAATGGACACATCTTAAATATCATGTTCACTCTGACACTCTAACTTAAATGATTTATTACTCTAACATCAAAATCAGTAGACACTACTGGTATATTCTTATCATTTACCAAAGTAGTGCATATATATGAATGAGTCAACCTATGGTCAATCAATGTATAAAGTATAGAGTCAAAGAGAGAGAAAATACCATCTATAACGTTTGGTGCAAAGGCTTCCTCCCTAGCTTAGATAGCATAAGCTCGAGCTGGCTTTCTTATTTCAGACCTAACTATAGTATCATTTGTCCCACTTTGATTTCGACCAATATTACCATTCTATCTAGGTTGTCTACCCCTCTCAGGAGTTAATAATAGCTTTCTAGATTGATCATCATTAATATCAGCCTTTCCCGGGCAATTTCTCAAAAAATTCTTTGTTGAACCACATCAGAAGCAAGCACCTAACTTAAATCGACATACCCTACCATGCAATTTACCACAATGCTCACAAATAGGTCTATCCACATTGCGAACACTTCTAACACTTACTACTGGTTAAGGCTTAAATCTCGAATCACTAAATTTCATTTTATTTCTACCCACATGACTTGGCGAAGTAGTTTGGCGGCAAGAAACTTCTTTAAATTTCTTTGACAGAGGAGTTATAAATGACTTCGAAATGCTACGTTTATAAAAATCTTTAAATATTCTTTCATTCTGTCTTTTATTAATACAAAATTCTTCCATTTTTTGTGCTTGATTTGCCAGAACAATGAATTCTCGTAATTCTGTAGCGTCAACTAGCATCTTAATCTCATCATTTAATCCATCCTCGAATCGAACAAACATCTCTTCTTTAGTTGGCATTATCTCACGTACGTATTTTCTCAACTGAACAAATTCACATTCATATTCAGCCACAAATCTAATACCTTGCTTCAACCCCAAGAATTCTTTGTTCTTCTTGTCTAGGTACATTTTACTCATATATTTCTTTCAAAACACAGCTTTAAAATATTCCCAACTAATTCTTTCTTTCAATACCATAGCCACTAATGTGGACCACCAATACTACGCTTCATCTTGTAGTAGCAACACTGCACATCTAACATAATCATTAGGAGAACAGGCCATTTCATCAAAGATTTTATGCGTATTCTCTAACCAGTGTTCCACTTTGGCGGGATCATCATCAGACTTACCTTTAAATTCTTTAGCCCCATATTTTTGAATTTTGTCTAATGAAGGCCTAATCACAAGTACAGGAGTTGAACTCTAATGACCAGGGGGTACAGGAGAAGACATATTAAGGGGTGAAGGTTGAGGAGTCACAGGATCAGCTCTCATGAACTCATTAAACCATTGACCTATAACACTGAAAAAGGCATTATTCACCTCATTTTCAATCATATGTGGAACTGACATACTAAGACTTGCTCCCTGCTCGGAAGCCAATACATGACTATATACTTCATCATTGGCAACACGGTTAGATCCTACTGACATCTTCAAATCTATACGAAAACTTGGTTAGATCAAATCATCCAACATCACACTATCACAGGTTACATGTATTTTCTTGACTCAATACCCGCTACGTTTAGTCCTAGAATTGACTAAACCTAGCTCTGGTACCAGCCAAATGTGACACCCTCGCCCGGCTTAGTCATCAGACCTAATTTATGGAGTGCTACAGAAAAACAGAGACATTCACATATAAGGCCATCAATGAAATCTATATTTAAGTCAACATAATTTCTTAGAGGTAGAGGTCTAAACATATATGAGACTGATTAAGGTTGAAACAATATTATTACTTTCAGTATTTTATAATTTCTATACAAAAAGTTGTAAACAGAATTAGCCAAGGCAATCCGTCAGAAAAATGATTGCCCGAGCCTATCCACCGCTCATTTTTATTACATTATTATTATCTGCCCATACAGTTTGCTTTTGTAAGTTCGCCAGTTATCCAAAATGAGTTAACATATTTAACACATGCAATTATTTCTATGTCAAGCGTCCTAATTGTCTACACCAACTTTGGACAAGCACCACAAAAGAGTAAATACATATATATAATGTTCAATGCATTAACCTTCATTTCACATTCAATTTCACAAAATAGACCTTATATACATGTCACTTGACCCAGCATAGAGTCAAAATAATTCTACCAAAACAGAAGTTGGATAGTGTGAGTTGTGGATCAATCCGCCTATCGAGTTTTGCTAAATTTTCTATAGGGAAGGGGAAAATTAAATGGAGTAAGCATTAAGTATGATTAGTAAGTTCATAGGTTTAAAACATTAAGCTCACCACACAAAACATTCCTATATTTTTATGTAGCTTAACTAAATTCTTTATCTTGCCAAAACATTTCACATGCACAAGGTGAGTACATCGCACTCAAACATATAACGCATCTCAACATTTCATCACTCAATCATACCTTATTTTAGTTCATATAAGTCATTCAGTCAACACTTCTATTTCAAAAACATACAGGCCAAAGACTCAGGTTGAGCAAAAAGTAAAACACAAGTAACCATCCGATAACACGCCAGTTTGCTCATAAGAGCTATTCCAATTGATAACAAATCAGATGCACATAGTGCAAAGCCTGTAGGCTAAATATTCTCCCCCGATAACATGCTAGGTTGCTTATAAGAGCTATTCCAACTGATAACATGCCATATGCACATAGTGCAATGCCTTTATGCTAAATATTCCTGCTTGATAACTCATGGGATTGATCATAAGAGCTATTCCAACTGATAACACACCAGATGCACATAGTGCAAAGCCCATAGACTAAATATTCTCCCCTAATAACACATTAGATTGCTCATAAGAGCTATTCCAACTGATAATATGCCAGAATCTCTGAAGAGATTAAATTGGAAATCCATAACAAATGTCGGATTCCAGAGAACTTTAGTAAACTTCCTTCATCTTCTTCACATCTCCCTTCTTTCCGTATAGTGCAAAAATATCTTTATTGGCATGCCAATTGTATCCTTTGTTCATTTGGGCTCTATATACATAACATAACTTTCTTTTTACTGATCAATACCTATCTCACCTTATCAATACAATTTTACTAACATTTTACCATATACGTTCACATCCAAATATTTCATAAATAAATATAACAACACCATATGAACTTACCTGGTATAGTAGCAGAAATTGAATGCCAATGATCAATCTATGATCTTTCCTTTTCCTTTGTTATCAACGTTGATTTGGTTCATGATATATATGTTAATACATTCAGTTTATCAATGATAACACTCTAGGCTTTAACAATTTTGAGACTAGACATGAAGATTAGCTAAGTTGAGATACAAGGATCTCAAAAACATGAAACTCATGAAAAACAGGCTTTAAAAACACTTACATGCCAAGTCAATTAATCGAGAAAACTTAGAGTTTTTCTTTCTTCTATAGATAACAATGTTTTTGATAGAGGAATATGAGAATGAGACTCTTTTTCCATCATCTTCATCCCATTACACTTAACATATTAATTATCATCGTTAAATGAAAATTAACAGGTGTTTCCACTAAATATTGACACAACCCCACTACCATAAAGGGTGGTTATTTACCACTTTGAACCTTGAACAAATTTTATTAAAATCATTTTATTAAACATCAATAAAACACTATAACAGGGGGTAAATATAAATAAATGATATTTACTGACTTAATCATCAGAATTGTGGTCCTCGAACTATTACTTTCAACACTGTTGAAAATTAGGCTGTTACATTTATCTTCTAGGAGTCATCTGCTCTGATGCCCAAGACAAATAATCTCCCCATTTAGACTTGATAGACAATGTAACACCCCTTATCCATGTCCAACACTGGAACAGGGTACGAGGCATTACCGGGCTTAAACATACACATTCATGCAAAAATCGGGCCATAAAATCTCTTTTAATACAAAACCGTTCAAACACATGCATGTTGTCCCTTATTTGGGTCTACAAAGCCCAAAACATTTATCGGAAACGATTCAGGACTAAACTAATAACTTTAAGAAGTTTCAGGAAAACTTAGAAAATTTTCCCACGAAATAGGGTCACACGCCGGTGTGGACATAGGGACACGCCCGTGTCCTTAGGCCATGTAACTCTCTATTTATGATGTCAGCATGCATATCGAACCACACGGCCGAGCCACATACCCGTGTCTCCAGGTCGTGTCCCTCACACGATTGAGACACACGGTCGTGTCTTAGCCCGTGTAGCCAACACATAGGCTATTTTCTAAGCCTTCATGTTACCCATAATCTCTTACAACCTTATGCACATCAAATTCGCAAATCATGACATCATTTTAGTGACTAAACACTCTTTATTAAGAAATATCCTTAACATTAATGTGTCCTCTTACAAGTAATGTATCTACTCATGCAATACCAAGCCTAGATTCCTTATTTCACATTCATAAAACTTGTCATTTTGACGACCACTCTTACCATTATACTATGGTTACCAACTTATCCATCAAGCACTCATGTTCAATCATTATCATGTTGTTTTTATATCGTGCAATTACTACATGGCTATGACCACCTCAATTGGTCATAGAGCATACATCCAACACACATGTCATATTACTAACCATGTATGGCAAACAAACATAGTTACATTATAAACATTAGACATGACATGAATAGCTAGGCTTACAAGCCATAATCAATATGAGCCACATCTCATGGCCATATGCATATAACTCAATATAAGCCAACACATTTGGCCAAAGCAAAATAATGCATGTCAATCAACTAAATCCCTATACATGCCACTCACTTGAAAATTTCTAATATATGCGTCATTTTTTTCCAAAGGTAGTGACTTGATAGTGTGATGCTGCCTCCGACGATCTCCAACCTCGAGCTAACCTGAAAATACTAAAGGAAAGGAAAGGAAGAGAGTAAGCTATATATCTTAGTAAGACCATATGATAATAATAAGCATCTTATCAACTTGCTTCCCATGGTAATACAACCCTATTTGCATTTTTACTCATGTTCCAGTCAAACTATTTTCTCGGTCACAGTCACTAAATTATTTATATCTAGAGCTAAAGAACTCCGAATTAAGTTCCGCTAATTTTCCCTAAAACTAGACTCACATATATTCTTACCATAAATTTTTAGAATTTTGGTTCAGCAAATTAGTATAGTTTATTCCTTAAATTTACCCTTTTTTCTGTCTGACAGTTCTGACCCCTCTTCACTCAAAATTAATTATCTAATAATACAGGACTTGGATGATGTTCCTGTCTATTTCTATTGAAACTAGACTCATTAAGAATTCTAATAATATAAATTATAACTCATAACTATTTTTTTAAAAATTTCAATGATTTTCTCAAATCAGAACAGGGGATTTTGAAGTCATTCTGAATCTATCTCACAACAAATAAAATATTTCATAGTATGAAACTCTTTTGCTTACACCATTTATTCTATGTGAAACTAGACTCATTAGGCTTTAATTTCATATTTTATTCAGCCTCTAAATCAATTTCCAAAATTTTTCGTGGATTTTTAAATTTGGACTACGGCTGCTGTCCAAAACTATTTTGGTGTAAATTAACTATACTACGTTCATCACACCATATTAATTCATTTTCACCATATTGGTAAGGTTACATATTCATACATCATAAGTATAGACCTATAATCACAAGGTTATCACAAAATCATTCTCATAAGCATGAGTTACCTATTTACATCTTCACTAAATGTGCATCATAAACTGAAATCATTTCTCAAGAGCTTGGCATACATGCCTGTGTTACTCAACATGCTCATATTCATTCCTTACTAATCATATAACATGAATTGAACTCCCATCTCATCAATTTCATGTAAGTACCTGTACCACTCACAATATGGTCATAACTTTTCTCATTTAGCTTAAACCTAACTCTCACCGTGGAACAATTCGGAAAGCTATCGGATATTCACTAAGCCTCAAACATAGGGTATAATGCTGATGCCATGTCCCAGACATGGTCTTACACTGACTATCGAAATCGAGGCCGACGCCATATCTCAGACATGGTCTTACACTAGCTCTCACATATTCGTGCCGATGCCATGTCCCAGACATGGTCTTACATTGACACATCTCGTAGCTGATGCATGTCCCAGACATGTCTTACACTGGCTTACATCTCGAGGCTAATGCATGTCCCAGACACGGCTTATGCTAGCTCTCGTCTCAATGCCGATACCATGTCCCAGACATGGTCTTACACTAGCTCTCATAATGTGGCCAATGCATGTCCCTGACATGTCTTACACTGGCACACAAATAACCTGAATGTCATGGCATGAATATCTGAATTGTTTCTTAAGGTTCAAACGGGAATTCTACTATCTCAATATTCATCATAGATAATTATTTCCACAACCAAGAGATTCATGCTATATTAATTTAAACACATATAATAACAATGTAGTTGTATTATTTACATACAACTTACTCGTTTCAATGGAATATCATATTCCATCAAATCTCCAAGCATTCAATCAACACATAGATGTTATTTACATTTGACATCACTTTCTCATATACAATATCATCAACATAAAATTTAATACAATCATGGCAAGATAGATTTTCAAGTATAATAACAATGACATAAATATCATGCTCATTTAATCACACGGACTTACCTCAAATGAAATTTTGGCTAATTATTCTCTTTTTGTCTTTAACCATGTACTTTCTCGATTTAAGCCCAAATCTTGATTTTCTTGATCTAACATGATGAAATTCACTCATTTAATTAATGTACTAATCATTTTGGACCTAAAACATATTTTGACAAAATTCACATTTTTGCCCCTAAACTTTTGCATAATTATGAATTTACCCCAAGGCTCAAAAATTGAAATTTATTAGATTTCTATACGATTTAAGACATGCTGAACATTTTTCTCTTCTATGGCAACCTCAAATTCTCACTATTTCATGATTTTATAAGCATTAACAACTTTTACTGATTAACCTGTTTTAACCATTTTCAACGAAAATCACTTAACAAAAATCGTTCTCCTAACCTCAAGCATCCTTATTCTACCATTAAACATCAAAATGCACAATTATCTGGAATGGGTCAATTTTTTAAAACTTCATTTTTCATGCAAATAAATGGTAGGAATAGAAAGGTTAAGCTTTTAGGATCTAAAAATACGAAGAACATTAAAAATGGGGCTCAAATGCACTTACAATTGAGCTTTGAAAAGCTTGAAACCCTAGCCATGGAGTCATGTAAATTTCGGTAGCCATATGAAGAAGATAAGTAGATTTTTGGGGCTTTTATTTTGTCTTTTATGCCTTAAAACACCCAAATGACCAAAATGCCCTTTTTACTAACCCTTCAATTTTTATCCTTCCATGTCTAGTTTTGTCCATACCAAAATATGATGGTTTATTTTCCATTTAAAGACCTCTAGTTTAAACCCCCATTTCAAACAAGTACTTATAT
This sequence comes from Gossypium anomalum, assembly GCA_025698475.1. Classification (NCBI taxonomy): domain Eukaryota; kingdom Viridiplantae; phylum Streptophyta; class Magnoliopsida; order Malvales; family Malvaceae; genus Gossypium; species Gossypium anomalum. The sequence continues at coordinate 39,112,803 of CM046965.1, forward strand.
TCCAGAACTCATATTTTGCAATTAATGCTATTTAATCCCAATAATAAAATTGGGCACTTTATCAATAAAATTTACTTAACAAAATTTGCACACAATCACTCAAACATACCATGGACCCTAAAATAGTCATAAAATAAATATTTCTACTTTGAATTTATGGTCTCGTAACCACTGTTCTCGTAACCACTGTTCTGACTAGGCCCTATTTCAGGCTGTTACAGACAACATATTAGTCTTTCGATTGATTTGCTCATTTCTGATTAGACTAAGGATATGTTTAGGTTTTCCTACTAATACAAGTTGTCTTTTCATATTACGAACTGACCACGTAATACTGCTTAGTATTAGTTTAAACATTAGACAAGAAGTAAGCTAACATTTGCATCTATTTTTCTTTGCATGCAAAAACCACATGAGAATAATTATACTAAGAATATTAATGTAATCCATAAATTATTTTATTAGCCAATCTGTTCGAAAAAATTACAAGTTTCCAAACGAATATACTACATTCAGGGCACCAGATCCAACACATCTCGTTGAAAGGCTTAGAGAAAATTTGATTAGTGTAAGCCTTGTGCGATGATGGATATATCATGAGTTTTACTAAGAATAGTTGTGATGTTAAGAATAGAAAATGAGAATGTGTAATGAAAGGTGATCGATCGTTTAATAGTTGCTATAGACTTGTGAAGAAAATAATGTTGGAAAAATTTTGTTTCAAAAACAGTTTTCTGACATAGATGAAAATTAAAAATGTGAAAATCGAGCCGGTTTGTAATATTTATAGCAATAAAATTTTCCTAAAAAATACATGTGCTTTGTACGAGACAGACCTTAGATATTCTTGGCTTTCAACCCAATTCTAATTTCGTTATTGTAAAAAAATGTACGAGAAAATATATTTAATTTCCATACTTAATGGATTCACAATGAACAACTAATTTAATTCTATTTTCGAACTTCAGTTATTAATAAATAATTCGAAAAACTTAAATTAATTCACAAGCTATTTCCATACTTAGTGAGAAACCACATTCATTTCTGAATGTAACTCATTTCTTTAACTTTATTATTTCCATCCATTTCTGTTCATTTCATTCTAAATACAATTTGTTTTTGGTTTCAATGAGCTAGTGGAGGGACTGTATGGACATATGTAATTAGGCTCAAATTATTTATAATTAAGTTCCAGCCTTTTGCCTATTAATTATAAACTCATTTAGTCACGAAGTCATTCCACTATAGTATCGTGACTGAGCTCTCCCCAATTACATATCATTACGAAAGCTACTCAAGTAGTGCTCATCCAATGACCTTGCCATAAGTGTGTTACCCTCATAGGATATCCTCAATCTCTTTAGGATAAATTTGTTCTCCCAATATGATCTTATTTTATCTCATTGTAACCATTACATCTTCCTTCATGAAAAGTCAATTACTATTGAATAGTAATCAAGTCATTCATCACAAAGATGAATGACTTGTGGTCCCATTTACTTCTCGGACTATGAATTCCATTATTTTAAATGACACTACTTACTGCAGAAGTCATATACCCAATGCATTAGCTTTCAATTCCATATTTATTTGAACTTAGGCTTTTACTAACATCAAAGTATATGAGTCACGCATACATAGTCTGTCTATAACACCCCTAACCTGTATCCGTTGCCAGAATAGGTTAAGAGGCATTACTGAACTCATAACACAGTTCAAAACAACAGAACATCAAATATCATCTCATTACAGTAAAAGTCATTCATTCACATTCATCAAGAATATAAAATTCAGTATGTAATACTTAAACATGCATTCGGGATCAAATTGACAACATATAAAAGTTTCAGAACTTATAAAAATTTTCAAATTTTAAAAGGTCACACACCCATGTAAACAGGTCGTGTGCCTTACACGGCCTTAGACACGCCCGTGTGTCTAAGCCGTGGCAAAACAGGGCATAGCTATTGACTTACCCACACGGCTACAAGACACACCCGTTTGCCTTGGCCGTGGTCGAGTCTGACTTGGGCCACATGGCTAGCCACACGCCCATGTGCTTCGGTTGTGCTTGGGTCGAGCTTACAATTGTAGGGTACCTCAGGGGACACACAACCGTGCAACATAGCCGTGTGCCGCACACGGCTGAGACACACGCCCTTGTCTCTACCCATGTGGACAAAAATAGGCCATTTGAGTAGCCAATTTGCCAACCCAAATTGGGTCAACCTACAAGCAAGGAAACAAGCATATTTGCACCACCATTTCAGCCAATTTCAACACCAAAACATAAACCATTCATATCATATAATAGTCACTCAATTCCATACTCATAAACCTTACTAATTCATGCCAAACATAAGGTAAGATCATATGAGCTTTACGTACATACCTGAACCATCTCGAAATGAACTTACACATATTCTTATCTTTGACATACCCGTGAACCACTCGGAATAAAAATGTCGGATACTCGAGAAATTTTCACACTAAGTGCCACATATGTAGCCAAAGCTACCCAAGTCTCATATCACATAGTTGCTTGCTCTGGAGCTATCAGCGGGCCTGCTCACACAAGCTGTCAGTGAAGACGTAGCTACGCGGTACTACTCATACAAGCTGTCAAGTATCCGCAACAAATGTCGGTATACTCAGCCACTGTAGGATACACAAAACCAGCACTCAGATCACATAATCACATAACACATAATGACCCTAGTGACATGTCACTTGTATCCTCCCCTATTCCTAAGGTTCAAACAGGATTTCTTGCTTGTCGATTCGTCTTCGGACTCATTCATAGGATTAAGCTCATCCACATTAATTAAACATATAGTTCATCTAATATTAAAGTAATAAAATAGAATCATATTAAAGCTTATTTTTAACATACGAACTTACCTCGGTACAAAATGGCTAATAGTTCGATTTAGTCCACAACTTTTTTCTTTTTCCGGTCTATGTCAGAACCTCGTCTCTCTTGACCTATAATACCACGTTTAACTCATTCAATCATCACATTATTCAATTTAATCCCAAAAAAACTTATGGAAAAAACTATATTTTTGCCCTTAACTTTTTAACTTTTTTAAATTTTAGTCTTTATGCTCGTAAAATGATTTTCATTTGATTTCTTCATTACCCAAGCCTAGATGAATATTATTAGTACTCATATCAACCCATATTTTTCATTTATTCACATTTTTACACATATTTTACAACTTTTACAAATAGGTCCCTATTTAACATTTTCATCAAAAATCACTTGGTAAATGTTGTTTATCTAACACCAAACATATATTTTCTGCCATTAAACATCAAAATACACAAATATTCAACATGGTTAAAATTTTAGACTTTGATTTTCTTTCAAATTAGTCCTTGAAATAGCTAAATCAAGTTACAACATTCTCAAAAACGTAAAAATCAATAAAAACGGGACAAAGACGGACTTACAATCGAGCTTGGAAGTTGGACAAACCCTAGTTATGTCTCCCTTAGTGATTTTTGGCCATGGGGGACTAATTTGGGGAAGATGACATCTTTTTATTAGTTATTTTTGTCTTTATTTACCAAATGACCAAAATGCCCTTCACTTGAAACTTTGAAATTTTATCTAACCTTATCCATTTTTGTCCAACTTAAAGTATAATGGTCTAATTACCATTTAAGGACCTGCAATTTTAAAATTTCATTTCAATTAGACACCTCTAGCTTCTGGAATACACATTTTGCACTTATTGCAATTTAGTCCTAATAGTCAAATTGGACAACCTATCGATAAAATTTCTTAACGAAATTTTCACGCAATCATTCAATTATACTGTAGACCTTAAAGAAATAATAAAAATAAATATTCCTACTTTGAATTTGTGGTCCCAAAACCACTATTTCGATTTGACCCTAAAACGGGTTGTTATAGGAATGCATTCAGTGAGATATATTAATTTTAGTGAAACAAGGTTAGAATGATTTCGGGTTCTTCTGTTCCAAATTTGAAAATATCATTAAAATTTTTTTAAAAATAATTAAGAGATGAATCTTATATGTATTAAGAGCTCACTGAGTCTGTTTTCAAGAGAAACAAATGGAAACCTTATATAAATTTTATAATAATAGATAAATGTAATCTAGAGAAAATAGGTCAAAGTTGCTTAGAAACAAAACATGGGAGGATTTAACAAAAATACTGTATTAATTGGCTTGTGTGAAAATTCTAAAATTTTTATGGTAAAAATTTCATTGAGTTTAGTTTAAAAAACAACAAGCAGATCTTAATTTCAAATTTTGTAAGCCAATATATAAATAATTTAGTGACTACAACTCAAGTAGACAAGCTTGTTAACAGTATACGTATATTTAGTGAAAAAATAATTAGTATCACATATAGGCATACTATACTAAAAGCCAAAGATTCTTGTATATATACATATACATGTACATATTGGATGTGAAATGAAGAGGAGAAGGAAAAATAAATAAAGAATATTAAGTTTAGTTTCATGAATAAATCATGAAATAATAAAGAAAGTGAGAATCTAAAACTATGTATGATGTCTGAACTACAAGAATGTAATTAAATTTTGGTAATTTAAGCTGTAACACCCCTAACTCGTATTTGTCGATGAAATAGGGTTATGGAGCATTATCATAAAACCGTAACTTAAAACATTCATTTCCAAACATTAGATAAACCATAGCATAATTTATTCAAACACATTCATATCGTCCCTTTTTTGAGCCCTCGAGGCCTAAGAAACACTTTAGAAAGGATTTGGGACTAAATCGGCAACATATGAAACCTTAAGGAAAAGGTTGGAAAAATTAACATTGCAGGGGTCACACGGCCGTATGGCTAGGCCATGTAACATTCGAAATAGGGACACATGATCGTGTTCCAGCTCGTGTCCGTGCCCGTGTAACTCTCTGACTTGGGCCACATAGCCAAGCCACACACCCCTGTGCCAAGACGTGTAACCTTAGAAATGCAACCATTAATACCTACAAGGGACACATGGCCATGTCGCATTAATTCAACTTAACTACACATATACATAATTGGTCACCTTGCTACCATTTTAAAACATATCGTACTTAACTAATACCATGTTAATATAATTTACCATTTGAACTATTGTTCCCATGTATCTCAAACACACATATAGTTAAACCTATACTTATTTGACCATAACTCATCCATATATATTTAACTTAATTCCATACCAAGATAAACCATAATTGACCTTATTGAACTACACCAACATATACTTAATTGGTCATTTTTTATACGAACACACTTAACTAAATTCCATATTCAAGCATACCTTAATTAACCATATTACAAACATGCCAAACTTACCTCTTTGGTCATAAAGCCATACATCAACTTAACCATACTTAACACCAACCATCAAGATACCATAGGTACATTAACCATAATGACACTTATACATACCAAAACAATAACTAGATCATTTATACACAAATCCACCTATACATGCCATTACAATCTTGATCAAGACATCATAATCTACCAATATAATCGCTGAATAGTGTGATAGATCTCTGACGAGTTTCTAAATCAATTGAGCTTCTGGTAATCTGCAAAGTAAGAGGTAGATGACTACGTAAGCAATGAATGCTTAGTAAGTTCGTATAAACTTGAAACTTAATTTATCACTTCAATACTATCATACATAGATTAAACATGACTCAACACCAATACTTTAAACTTAGTATAAACCTATTGAACACCATTCACCTCACAATTGGGTATATTTATAAACATTACATACACGTTTCATTCAGAACATAATAAGGTCTCATAGGTTGACTTACATAATTAACAACCTTTCCTTAAAACGATGAACCATTTCATCTACTTACTTACCATTCCATTTACTTAGTACAAACTTAATTACATTATTAACTCACGAACTAGTGTATTTATTCATGACATAAGTAAACTCACATATAGCATAAGTAAATTTCTTCCTTACAAGTAAGTCTTTTAACTCAATAATCATTTATTTTCATCACATTACATCTCAAATATGAACTTATCATTTCATTACCTATTCTCACCCATTTCATTTGCATAACATACAAGGCATAAACATAACATTAACTATAGCCACAAGCAAGTGCATTTAAGCATAACTCTTTTAGAATCAACTAAACGATAAACCATTTCATGAGAAATTGCATACTTTGATTCTTACCACTTTTTCATGCACATAAGCATATTTTCATTTGGTCACTTACCATTTCAATGCATTTCTTTAGAACCAACATAATACAATCCAACCTATAGCTTGTCACAAGCCTAAGCAGCATCAACAACACATGTTAATGCATCAATTCATAATTCACTTGAATAACATAAGATAAGTCATTAAACATGAATAACCTTACTTGAAATCATCAATTCCATGAACATAGTCATATTTTCATTTAACATTTCCTTTTAATTCTTTTTCATAGTTTTCTTAATATAAATCATTTGAATACTTACCATTCCTTCCCTTTTCATGCCCATTGAATCAAATGAAATAACATCTAATATTAGGCAAACACTCAAGTAACCATTTGCTTCTTTAAACACAATACAACATCACGATTTAATGTATTTATAGACATAATAAGAATATATAATTACACCAAGGAATTAACATGCATTATTAGACTATACTAGTCAAACATTCAACTCGTATTCATACTTACGATCCATACCTCACTTGAAACGTGTTGCCTGAATATCAAATGATCAGATTGTACCATGGTGTCTTTCAACTATGGTCTTATTTATTCTCGTCTTGATGCCACACTGTCTTTCAACCATGGTCTTATTCATTTTTCGTCATGTTGCCATAGTGGTTTTCAACCATGGTCTTATTCTTCTGATTCGTGATTCCATAGTGTCTTTCAGCTATGGTCTTACTCGATAGAATCGTGATGCCATAATGTCTTTCAGTCATGGTCTTACTCAATAGAATTGTGATGTCATAACGTCTTTCAGTCATGGTCTTACTTGATAGAGTCGTGATGTCATAACATCTTTTAGTCATGGTCTTACTCAATAGAATCGTGATGCCATAACGTCTTTCATTCATGGTCTTACTCGTTTTTGGTATGGTGCCATAGTATCTTTCAACTATGGTCTTATTTATTCTCTGGTATAGTGCTATAGTGTCTTTCAACTATAGTCTTAATCAATTTCCTTCAAGCCAGTAAACTCAATTCATATATAAAAAATTAGATATTAAATAATCAAAACCACAATTAATTGATTTAATCAAGTTATGAGCTTACTTGGCTAAATTGCAGAAATGTCAAAGTACAAGGGCTTTTTGGTAATTTTTCATTTTCCTCGATTTTTCATTCGATCTTGATCTAAATTAATAATTTTATTCAATTTATTAATTTATATAGTAAAATAATTTATTTTATACAATTTAGTCATTTTTGATATTTTTACAAAATTGCCCCTAATATTTTACTTTTATTCAATTTAGTATCTGAGCCTAAAACATACAATTTAATCATTTTTAATGAAAATCCATGCCAAAAAAATATTCATGGCATCCAATAAAACTCACATTTGTAATAATTTCACATCGAATCCTTATATTTTTACTATTTCAACAATTTAGTCCCTAATTAGTAAATTCATCAAAATTACTTAATAAAATACTTATAAATAACAACTAATAGTTCAAATTCACCATTTAATATCTAAAATCACATAGATTCATCAATGGCAGCATTCAATATCTTTAACAATTTTAAAATTGAAGGTACGGGCTAGCTAGACCAAGTTGCAACGATCTCAAAAACATAAAAATTATGAGAAATAGATAATTATATCACCCACATGCAACATTTGAATGTTGGCCGAGTGCTCCTTGCTCCAAAAATGGAGTTCTCATGGTTGAAGAAGAAAGACATAACAAAATAGGTTTTTATTTTTATTTTTATTAATTTATTACTTATTATTTACTTTATTACTTTAAAATATATCATTTAAACTAACTTAAATTAGTCACCAACAGCCCATTAATTTATAGCATGGTCTATTTTATATTTTAGTCCATTTAATTACCTTTCCTTAACTATTTAACACCTTTAATTAATAGAATTTAACTTTTGCATCTTTTATTTAGTCCTTTTTGCTTAATTAATTATCGAAACATTAACATTTCTTAACGAAAATTTAAAACAACCTTAATACCACTCCGTAAATATTTATAAAAATATTTACGGCTTGATTTATAGAAACGAGGTCTCGATACCTCATTTTTTAAAACCACTTGACTTGAGGGTCTTACCACTTAAACTTAATTAATCATTCATATAACATAAATTATCATATCAAAAACCTTTGTAAAACCATAATTGACTCCTAAATATTAAATAATAATATTTATGATCTTACCCTTCAGATTTGTGGCCCCGAAACCACTGAAAAATGGGTTGTTACAACTCTCCCCCTAACAAAAATTTCGTCCTCGAAATTTCTCACTTAATAGTAGACATTAGGTCGAGTCTTTCTTCCACCTTTTTAATGGTAGTGCATAAATAAATCAATCATAACTCGTCTCAATTCAGAACTTATATCAAAACTTGATGCTAAATCTGGACTTAACTGAACAGCTGTGATGTTCTCCTGTCATAACTTTATCATCAGTAATATCGAGAAATTTCCAACAATCATCTGACGAAACATAACCGAAAGAAAATCCAGATTGTCGAATTCTTGGCACATTAGACAATTCATAACGTTTAGTTAAAGTTTGTAATTTTCACAACAGACTCTAACCGATGTTTTCGATGCATCTGCATTTGTAAATTTTAACCAATGAACATTCCATTTCACGAAAAGCTTCAAAAAATATCATTTAAATATAAATGTAATAGTTGTAACTATCGAGATGTTTTTAATCCATAATAACATTTCCCGATTATAACTGATCTGGTAGATATATTCCTGTATCATGTCTTTTAGAATATGAATCATTCATTCTGACGGTCTGTCTATTTACTTGTGAATCTGTAAAATTTATTCTCAAATCTAGAAATGTACTCGAATATATATACAAGTCATCTAACTGTTCCAGTGAATAATTCGTTCTGACTAAAATATGATATCCCGTTTTGACTTGTTGACATAATCCGATATTACCTGGGTAGTGGGAACCAATATGTAAGATTAAGTTTGATCTTTTACCGTCTCTACTTTTGCCGTTACCTATCCCCTTCATGAAAGCTAGAAATAGGATATATATATAATGAAACTATTTCAGTTATTAAAATTGAAGCTTTGAATCATATCAAAGGGAAATCATTGGATGAATTAAAACCATAGTGCTTTAATAAGACTAACATTACAATCTGTATAGATAGAACAATATGTAACAGCCCGGTTTTAACTTAAATCGGAACAGTAGTTTCAAAACCACAAATATGAGGTCAAAAAATTATTTTAATATTATTTTATGTGTTTACAGCATGTGAATATATATGTTTGAAAATTTCGTGAATTAATTTTATCGTTTAATAGCTCAATTTGAGAAAAAGGACTAAATCGCGCAAAATGGAAAAGTGGCATTCTATATGTTAAATATGTTTAATTGCTATGGTTTATTAAACCAAAGGTCCTTATGTTGACATTAGACCATTGATAGTAGAATTTGACATAAATGGCCATTAAATGAATGTTTTTAAATGGTTTTAATTAAGGTTAAAATGGTAATTTGGTTATTAACGTTAATTAAATAAAACAAAGTGAAAAATTAGCTTCATTATCATCATCCATAACCTAACACCAAGATAAAAAGAAGAAGAAAATGTTGTTTTAGGGTTCGGCCCTTGTTCTTCTTGATTGAGGTATGTTTCGAACTCGATTTTTGAAGATTTCTATGTTTTTGTGATCGTTGCTTCATGTTCTAGCTAGCCCATGCTTTAATTTTGGAAAGTGTTGATGATTTTGTGAAATGCTATTGATGAATTCTTGAGTTTTTTAATGTTTGATGATGAAAAATGAATATTTGTTAATAGATTTTCATGTTTTGTAAAGTGATTTTTGATGAAAATGCCTGAATAGGATTAAATTGTGAAATATGTAAATTAAGGGGTTAAATGTGTGAATAAATGATAAATATGAGCTGATATGTACATTATGAAAAATTCGGCTAGCATGTATTTGGATTTAATTGTGCAAATTTTGTGAATTAGTGAAATAGGGACTAAATTGTAAAAATGTGGAACTTTAGGGGCTAAAGTGTAAAAGTTCCCAAATACGTGTTTGTGGACTAAATTGAGTGATTTGATGAATAAATGAGTTAATTTTTAATGTATATAGATCAAGAACGAAAGAAGTCAGATTTAGATCGGGGAAAATCAAAGGTTATCAAATAGTCGATCCAGTCCCTCTATTTCAACTACAAGGTAAGTTCATATGCAAATAAATACTTTTAAATTGATTTATAAATGTTCATTTGTCATTGAATTTCTATGAATGTTGAACGAGAAAGTACGAGCAAGTATCGACGAAGTTATGTTATCCGAAAGCCCCGTACGAACCCTAGGAATAGTATAAGATACGAATGTCATAACATTAGGATTACCGAGATGTGATTAAATGTAAAACCATGTCTGGGACATTCACATTGTATTGTGATTACGTGTAAGACATGTCTAGGACATTGGCATCGTTACATGATTTCATGTAAGACCATGTCTAGGACATCGGCATTGATATGTGATAACATGTAAGACCATATCTAGGATATGGCATTGTACGAGCTATATGTGATTTCTAAGTATCCTTAACGATTCTAAAAGGTTCAACGGGCAAAGTCAAGTCAAGAAAGAATCTGTGAATGAGTTAAGTGATTCAGGTACATATGAGATTCATACGAGTATTGAAAAGAGAAGTATTTGATGAATTCACATGTGACATTGAATATGTATACATTTGGAAAGGTTTGTGAACTTATATGTGCTTATTCATAGTTTGTCTATTTTGATGGAAATGGTGTTGATTCATGTGGTAATTTTATTTGTATATGGCTTACTAAGCTTTTAAAGCTTACTTTGTGTGTTTTTTCCTTGTATATAGATTATTGAAGCTAGCTCGGACATCGGGGATCATCAGGAACCATCATCACACTATCGACTACTTGTTGGTATTTTTGGATGCTTTGTAAATATGGTATATGGCATGTATAGGCTAGTGAATTGATGATAAGTTTTGAGTTATGATATTAGCCATGTGTGTTGGCTTGTGAAATAATGTAATGTTGGTGTGTATTTGGTCATATAAGTTGGCTTAATTCATAAGTTTGATAAGTGATATATGATGCATATAATGTCTTATGTTTTGACAAGTTTAATATGGATTCATGTGTTTGCTAGATAGTTAATTGATTTAGCTAATTATAGCATGTTTTGAATTGGTTTTAGGATGATGAATTGATATGTTTTGAGACATAAAATAGTTAATAAGATGGTGAGAAAATGCATATAGAAGTTAAGGTTATGGCTATTGTTTTGGCATGATTTTGGTTATGGATTTGAGTAATTAAATGGATGGAATTTAAATGGCATGAAATGTGCATGAAATGGTCATTTTTGGTTGCCTATTGTATGTGAAAATGATGCCAAATGAATGATTTTAGGTACATGAATGATAGGTGGAAATAATGGCTTAAATCAAGCCTATTTTTGTGCCACACGGTTGAGCACATGGGCGTGTGACTCGACCATATGACCCCTAAATCTTAGTTAAAAAAGTCAGTGAGTTACGCAGCTTAGACACAAGGGAGTGTCTACTGGCCGTGTGTGGCACACGGGCTGGCACATGGGCATGTGGCAGGTCGTGTGGCCAAGTCAGTATACCCTCCAGATTTCACACGGCTATGGCACACGGGCGTGTATTCGGCTGTGTGATGCAAGTCAGTATGTATGCCCTATTTCCACACGGCCTGTGACACGGGCATGTTTGGTGGTCGTGTGAGGCATACGGCCTATTCACACGGGCGTGTGAACCCTGTATGTATGAAAATTTTCTAAGCTTCCCAAAGTTTTCAAATGTTATTGGTTTAGTCTCAAACCTCTTCCAAGCATGTTTTGAGGTCTCATAGAGCCTTATAAAGGACAATATGTTCATTTTTTATTAATGTTTATGTGATAATGCATTCATGTATGAGAAATGTATGTTGTATGTTGTAATTGATAGATAATGCCTCGTAGCTCTATTCCGGCGACGGATACGGGTTAGGGGTGTTACACAATACCTCAACCTTCAATAGTGCACTCCAAAACAAATACGGAAAATCGAATGTAGTCCCAATAACAACCAGTGCAGTAATGCAACCTCTATTATCTAAGACCTATATCATCGTGCTCACATGATCCAACCATGAATTATAATTGTAATAAATATACTTATCTCAAGTCAATATATATATCCTTTATAGACGAACCACATTTGATAGAATAGACCATAAGAATGATAAGAAAGCCGAGATAATGAAATCTAAGATGTAAAGCTCTATTGAATTTCCGAGAATACAACCCATATTGAATGATAAAAAGATCGATGATACCCTAGAGAAAATCTAGAAGAATAATATCGCTCATACGTACTAGAATCGATCATGACAGAGACAATATAAATTGCATATATATAATTTAGAGCATCAACCAGTAGAAGAAATAAAATAATATCATATGAGTCTTATCGTTGAATCTTCTACCGAACAAAATAAAATAGAATGCCAAAGAAAAATTAAGTAATGTCGATCATTAGTCAACCAGACTAACAATACTTTTGTCTAACATTATGGTTAGCTAGCATTCTCATATGATAAGAATCACATTTGAAAATGAACAATTGCATATGTCTCTGAGGATAAAAGAACATAAAGAATATCCAAAGGAGATCATTGTAAAATACTCGACCATAACAGTTGCATTCAGATATATTTGCAGTTCAAATACTATTCCATTGACTACTAAAGTCATCAATGATCCCACATTATCTCGTTCCACTAAAGAAATCAATTTAGAAGAAATTTCGATTAATCTATTCCTTAGTTATCATACTTGATGAAGTCGATTACCGTGAATCACTTATTCTTTATCAGCGACGTTACGTATCCTGAATGATCTTCAGAAAAATCTAATATCTCTTCTAGAACTCTCTTTACTTGCTAATCAATTCTCAACTCTGACCACATTGTTACTAATTCAATTGTTAAATTTTTTAGCTTCTTTTTTGCAGACTTAATTAACATAAATCTTTTAAATTTCGTTGTATAAGACTTTGAGAGTGAAGGGGTAGAGATCGTAAAGCCTCTAAGTTTAATTCTCAAGAATACACAAAACATAACATTCACTATCAACATAACATTATGAACTTTTTCTTTTACCTTTATGAGTTTATACTCATCCTTAGCAACTTTTTAATCACACACTTGAATATCACTTTCAGCATTATCGGAATTAGCTCAGTTGGAAAACATCTCTGTCTAAAAATGAACAAATCTCATCAGAGTCAGGAGATATCACACTATCATAGGTTATATAATGGCATGTATTTCTAGACTTCATACATGCTATGTTCGGTCTGAGAACCAACTAAATTGTGCTTTGATACCACTAAATGTAACACCCCTAACCGGTATCCTTTGTCGGAATAGGGTTACAGAGTATTACCGTAAAATCGTAACTTAAAGCATTCATTTCCAAACGTTAGATAAACCATAACATTAGGCAAACACTCAAGTAACCATTTACTTCTTTAAACACACTACAACATCACGATTTAATGTATTTATAGACATAATAAGAATATATAATTACTCCAAGGCATGAACATTCATTATTAGACTATACTAGTCAAACCTTCAACTCATATTCATACTTACGATACATACCTCACTTGAAATGTGTTACTTGATTATCAAATGATTGGAGTGTGCCATGGTGTCTTTCAACTATGTCTTATTTATTCTCATCTTGATGCCATAGTGTCTTTCAACCATGGTCTTATTCATTTTCCGTCATGTTTCTATAGTGTCTTTCAACCATGGTTTTATTCGTTTGATTCGTGATGTCATAGCATCTTTCAGCTATAGTCTTACTCGATAGAATCGTGATGCCATAACGTCTTTCAATCATGGTCTTACTCGTTTCTGGTATGGTGCCATAATGTCTTTCAACTATGGTCTTAATCATTTTCCTTCAAGCTAGTAAACTCAATTCATATATAAGCAATTAGGTATTAAACAATCTAAACCACAAGTATTTGATTTAAGCAAGTTACGTGCTTACCTGGGTAATTGTAGAAATGTCAAAGTACATGGGTTTTTTGGTAATTTTTCATTCTCCTTGATTTTCCACTCGATTTTGATCTAAATTAATAATTTCATTCAATTTATTAATTTATATAGTAAAACAATTTATTTTATGCAATTTAGTCATTTTTTGACATTTTTACAAAATTGCACCTAATATTATACTTTTATTCAATTTAGTCTCTAAGCCTAAAACATACAAATTAACCATTTTTAATGCAAACCCATGCCAACCGAATATTCATTGTATTCAATTCAGCCCACATTTTTAATAATTTCACATCAAATCCTTATATTTTACTATTTCAACAATTTAGTCCCTAATTAGTAAATTCATCAAAATTACTTATTAAAATACTTATAATAACAAATAATACTTCAAATTTACCATTTAATATCTAAAATCACATAGACTCATGGCAACATTCAATATCTTTAACAATTTCAAAATTGAAGGTACGAGCTAACTAGACCTAGTTACAATGATCTTAAAAATATAAAAATTACGAGAAATAGATAAGTATATCACCTACAAGCAACATTTGAATGTTGGTCGAATACTCCTTGCTCCAAAAATGGAGTTCTCACGGTTGAAGAAGAAAGACATAATAAAATAGGTTTTTACTTTACTTTTTATTAATTTATTACTTATTATTTACTTTATTAATTTAAAATATATCATTTAAACTAACATAAATTAGTCACCAACCGCCCACTAATTTATAGCATGGTCTATTTTCTATTTTAGTGTATTTAATTACCTTTCCTTAGCTATTTAACACCTTTAATTTATAGAATTTAACTTTTGTATCTTTTACGATTTAGTCTTTTTTACTTAATTAACTATCGAAACATTAAATTTCATAACGAAACCTTAATACAATCTTAATAACACTCTGTAAATATTTATAAAAATAATTATGATCAATTCATAGAAATAAGGTCTCGATACCTCATTTGTAAAACCACTTGACTTTAGAGTCTTACAACTTGAACTTAATTAATCATTCATATAACATAAATTATCATATCAAAAACCTTTGTAAAACCGTAATTAACTCGTAAATATTAAATAATAATATTTACGAACTTACTCATCAGATTTGTGGCCCCAAAACTACTATTTCTGACACTACTGAAAAATATGTGTTACATAAACAGCTTATATTTAAGTGTATTAAGGAATGTAAATGGTAGAAATGTTATGATACAGGTCTATAACAAGTGGGGATTGTCTGAATAGTAAGAGGAATTTGTTAATTATTGAACTTGAGGTGTTTAGATTGATATTTCAATATATTTAAAAGTTGGAATGTGTTTATGAATGAATGGAAATCAAACAAAAATCTTTATGCATGTTTTAGAGGTGTTGTAGGCTTGAGTTTAGGTCCACTGTACACTTTTATATCGATACCAAGAGAACTTGTATAGGTAAAAGTATTCTAGAGAGTAAAAATGATAAGTTCCAAGTAGATTTGTTCATGAGTCGGGTTATCCGTTCAAGCCCGAAAGTCTACCCAAAATTTGGGAGGGTTTGAACAAAAATATTAGGTCTAAAAAATAGGCTTGGATAAAAAAATTAGGCATGTTTAAAATATGGGTCGGGCTCTCGGTTTTAACCTTCAAGACTCGAACCCGACTCGGCCCAACCCGTTTTTAAGTTAGTAATATTTTATATTATGTTATTTTTATATATTATTTAATTTATAACACATAAAAAATAAATCTATTATATACTACTATAATGTAAACATTAAAAATGTTAAGATAAGTATATATAAAAGTTTAATAAATAAACAATATATTAAATTATTAAATCTTAGATTAAAAATAGTATGGGTGGAAACGGATTCGAGTTAGTCATTTACAAATATAGACGGGCTTGGACAAAATTTTAAGTTCATATTTTGAACCGGACCGAACTTGACCAAACATAAAGAATGTTAATATTATGCATAAGCCTGATCCGACTCGGCCATGAATACCGCTATAGTTCTTCACTCTCAACTTTCTGTTTTCTTTTTTTTTTTTTTCATATTCTTTTCATTTTTTAAGCCTTTTATGGTTCATAACTCTACTCTTTAAATCCTTCTAGTTCATCAAATGAGTAATTCAAAAGTTTAAAATAAAGAAATAAAAAGAAAAAAAATTTGATGGCGGTTGCCGACTAAAGTAGGGTACAATGAAGCAGTAAACAGTGAAGGGTTGAAGCAGCAATGAGAGCAGTAGCAGCTTAGACTTCTTTCAATTTTTGTTCATCGACTACTGCATTCTGCCTTTAGTTTTTTCTTTAAGCTTTTTATTTCATGATCATTGGACTGATTTTAATTTTTAAAATATGTAGGTTTTGGTTTTTATTCGATTTTTTATCAGGATAATTTAACTCAAAATATAAAAAATAGTTGAATTATTTTTTTTTTCAATTCATTCAATTTTCAGTTCGCAGTTCAATGATAGTTGTTCCCGATTTGCAGATTAATCAATTATTTAACTTATTCTAAATTAATTTATCAAATCGATCTATTCAACCTAATTTTCAAAATCACTATCAAAATAACTCTTAATAAAATTCACATGTAGCACGATTTAACCCATGATAATTCTAAATAAAACTTACGCATAATTTATGTATAAGATTTGAACTAGAGAACTATGCCCTCGGCCTTTGCGAATTGTGTGATAGCTTCATTGATAATTTTTTAAAATTACTAAATACAAAAAGCCCATAAAACATGCAGTAAAATAGATATATATTAATATATAATACTTTAAAGGCATGTTTGGTATAGCCAAATACAGCGTGCAATAAAAGTTTTTAGAATTGATGAATTAAATTAAGAGCGATCGTTCGATCGAATCGAGTTAAATTGAGTAAAAAGATTTTGAGTTGATAAGTCCTATTTTATCATCTAACTTGATTTAAAATTTTCTTGAATCGAGTCGAGTGAAATGAAATTCGAGTTGAGTCGAATCGAGTGAAATTGTTCGAGTTAAATTAAAATCTTGTTATAATATAACTAATTCTATATCAGAGCACATAAATTTGAAACCATATATATTTGAAAAAAATTTCAAAGCAAAATAAAAAAAAAAGATACTTTAGTATGATAAACTTAAATCGTTAATTAAATTATTTAAGTTCCTAAAATTATAGTTTTTAGAAAAAAAAATTAAAAATTAAAAATTCTTTATATATTCTTTAGATTTTTTTTAAATTTTTTATATATTTTTTTAAAAATATAAATATATTTACACTTGATATCTAACCAATGTGAGACTAAGCTTTTCATTTTCCTCAACATAATTCACAAGTGGCTTACTTTGAGCATTAATTTCTAATTCATCACTCAACCATTTTGAGCATATAATATACCATTGTAAAGGTCTCAAGGAGTACAATATAAAACCATAGTTTTATGATTCAAATATCTACTTTTACTAATCGAGAATATGCCTCAAAGCTTCCAAAAAAATCTATTTTTTCCAACAATATTTACACCAATTTATTATTTGAATTATTCGAGTTATTAGAATTATAAAAGTCAACTCGACTCAAACTTTAATTATTTATTCGAGTTGACTAAAAAATCGGTAACTCAATTCGTTAACTCAAAATTTAATTTTTTTTTTTTGATTTTTCGAATCGAATCAAATTTTGTTGAAGAAAAAATTTGAAACACCAAGTTGACCTAGAACCACCACCATTATTCCTTTTGTCCCAAAGCCATTGTCTTGTATTTGATCTTTTTTATCTTATTCTTCATGATTTTCAAATGATAATTTGACAATTTTTAAACTAGATAAAAATAATGAATCAGTTTAGGTAAATACAACAAGATTTAAATTTTTATCAAAATGAACTGGTTTCAATTATATCAATATTTATATCTTTCGATTGGATCAACTTCAATTACACACAGTAAAGGATTTTGGTATTAAGTTTTGAGCAACTAAAATTAAAAAAAAAGAAATTTGGGGTTTTAGTGAAAATTTTAAAAAATTTTGATAAGTTTAATTAAAATTTTCAAAATTTTTTAGAGATTTTATGAAAATTTTAAAAAAAAAACTGAAGACTCTAATTGAAAGTTTTAAAAATTTTCAAAGATTTAATAATAATTTTCAAAAATTTTGATAGATATAATCAAAATTTTTAATTAATAATAGAATTAGCACATTTATTTTATTGGTGAATTTTTAAAATGAAAAGTAAATGATGATTAAAAATATGATTTTTTTAAGAATAATAAAAAGTATTGATGCGTGCAGTTTAAATTAGTATATAAGTATGGATAATATTAATGTAAGAAACATGATTTCCACATCTAAATTTTTTTAATGGTTGGTTGGTAATGGTGGTGGTTCCCTTTGAACATAAAATAATTGCCAATTGCCACCGACCAATACAAAACGATTTTTATATGGTAAATTCCGAATTTTGGTTTTAACTGTATTAATATTTTCTTTATCGAATGTGGCATGTGATATTATATTTGGGGATTTTTATTTTATTGTTACATGATTTAAGGTTTTAAATTGTCCATTGATGTTTAATCAAATATGCATGAAAAATTGATTTTTATTAAAAATATGAATTTTTTTATAATTTTTTCACTACAAAAATATAAAGTTTGTTTTTAACAAAATATAATCTAACTTTTCCAAAATAATTAATTTTTACTAAAGAAACTCTAAATACACTTAATGATTTTAAAATTTAACATGGTATTTTCTTGAATCAAAGCAAATAAATCAATATCACTATACTTAAATTAAAAGGCGAATTATTTTAAATAGAGAAATAAAATAAGAACGTTTTTCGTGCCATTCCAATGGCCAATGTAATCTTCAGGATTCATCCATAACAAAAAGCTTATTTCTGAATTGTTGATAATTACATAAAGCTTAGACTCGTAATAACGAAATGAACACTTGAGGTGTATGAACCCATGGCATGCGAGCCCAATGAACACATGGTCGCGATGCCCAAATTGAATCATCTATGTCTCAGGTACGTACACTTGAGCCTGTGGCCGAGCACATTGAGAACTCACCTATCGTTGAAGGTAGTCATCAGGAGCCTATTGATGATGTTGTATTGTAGGCCATGCTTAGGGTGCTTCAGCGTGTGACTGAAGCCCAAACTGGAACCAGTAGTCGTGGTACCATTGCTGAGATGCTTCGATCTAATGGAGTCGAGTTGTTTAGGTGCACTGTCGGGACGACCCCTACTGTAGCAGAATATTGGATGGAATCTATGGAAAGAATTCTGGATGACATGGATTGTACCCCAAGCATAAATTGAAGGGTACAATATTGTTACTGAGGGATGAGGCTTATCGATGGTGACAGTCCATTATGAGAGGTACACAGGCAGAGAGACTGACTTAGGACTACTTTCAGAAGGTTTTCCATAAGAAATACGTGGACACTAGCTATGCTGAGGCTCGAAAGCTGGAATTTATTGAGTTGAAGCAGAAAGACATGTCTATGGTCGAGTCTGAGGCGGAGTTCTTGAGGCTTAGTCAATACACTCAGGGGATGGTTGCGACCGAGTAGGATAAGTGTGCCAGATTTTAAAATAGGTTAAGGCATGATTTGATTATCCAGGTAACTCCACGCCAAGAGAGAGTTTTCAAAAATTTGGTGAAGTAAACCAAGATCATTGAGGAAGTTAATTGTGTGAAGCGTAAGAGAAGAGTGAAGGCTAAGGCTCTTGCTAAGAGGGATATGGGTCTCATTATCACGGCTTGTGACCAATTAAACTAGCCAGAGATGATAGACCTTGACCGAGTATTGCGATAATTGGTACTGAAGGTAGGACTTAGAACTGTGCTTACTGTGGTAAGCAGCATATAGGTGAATGTTGGAGAGGGATGGGTGCCTATTTGAGATGTGGGTTTGTGGACCATAAGATTAAAAACTGTCTACGTTGTAATGAGCAAATACAAGCTCCCGTACAAAATAGAGTTCAAAATCAAAAGGTTGGGCAGCAGTTGCAAAGGAGTCAGGTCAGTACGGAGGAGGTGATACTAGTTAGGGACAACGAGCACTGGGTCAGGGTGCAAACCAGACTGATGCCAGGTAGCTTGCACTTGTTTTATGCGGCCAAATGTAGAAGGGGTCATGATGCAGCTGACGTCATAGCAAGTACTTTTACAATTAAATTTACTCAGTATTTCGCTTTGATAGATATTGGTTCAACACACTCGTTTGTTTCTTGTTTGATGGTTGATAAGCTGGAAATTAGGGTAGAAGAAATTGTTAGTGACGTAACTGTAGCCTGTTCCTTAGGACAGTCTGTTATTGTGAATAAGTTATAGAAGATGCCTGTTTGAAGCTTAGGGAGAAATATTTTTATAGAAGATTTAATGGAGTTGCCCTTCGGGGAATTTGATCTCATTTTGGGTATGGACTGGTTGGTAGAACATGTGACACCCCAACCCTGGCTCTCGAGAAGGGATCCAAGATTGGTGCATTATAAGTGTTTTTTTTTCATCCTTTCCAATCCAATAACATTTTTTTTTTAAAAATGGTTCAATCGAAACGTGATTTATGGAAGAAAAGATATATTCATTACAGACTATGAATTAAAACTCTTTTAAGTCCCAAGCAAAACATTTACATAGTAAAATTCTAATTAGATAAACCTTACATGTTAAAGTTTGATAAGGTAAATAAGTTAAATACAAAACATATGTTTCTTTAAAAATTGGATTCGAAATATCATTTCCCCCCATCTGTACGTCATGCTTAATACTAAGTACAAAAGGTCCTTACAGCAAGGTGCTTCTCTGGCAAAGTCCTGGTCAAGTTCTATTCTGTGAAGGTCCTGAAAAGGGTAAAAATAATTGGGGTAAGTTTATAGAACTTAATGAATTCCGAGATTGAACAAAAACAATTCGAAAAGGTAAATTCAGACTCCTCAATTGATTTAAACACATAGTTCACCACAATGGCAGATACTGACCAAAAAGATAATTTGGGAAGTTCATCCATCGGTAAACTCCAAACTACTCGTTAGACTCAACACTCTAAATTTTACCCATGCAACATGTACACGACTTTTCTTCATATTAGCCAACTCTTATCTGTTACATATATTCTTTCTCTTTTTAAACTTTCTTTATGCCCTGCCTTCCTGGTTTTCAAGGTCACTTACCCTTTCAAAGGTTGCACAATCATACTTCATGTAACGCAATCTTCCAGTTAAACGTCTAACCCCATTGATGGACGAACACACATGAGGTAAGAAGGAACTCACCAGAAAAATGCAGAAAACTAAAACAATAGGACTTTTGCCCCTATCTCGGGAACTTTCAAGTATCTCTTGAGCTATAATAACAAAAGTCGTTCTATCAAATCATTTTACCAGATTCAATTAAAATATCAAGTTTACTAACAGAAAACCCAAATAAAAATCTAAAAGTTATCTTCTTTCTTTTTATCCATCTAGCTCTAAAGTAATAAACTTCTAAAATACTTAAAGAAAATGACCTCGGTACACAGCTTAAGTTCACAAACACTTACCAGAGGTTTGATCGTTAATGGAGTTTGCTGGTAGCAACGAACTCAACTCTTAACTAGCTCTAGGATCTCTTGGAAAAATGTGAAAAAGGATTTGAAGAAGTGAAAGACTAACTCTACAGAGAATATAAAGCTTAAAAAAAAAAACCTTGTCAACTTATATTGACACACACGGAAGAGAAACTTAATAGGTAAGTTTGGTCTTCCCACTACCCTTCACTTAGTATCTGCGTCTAATAACCTTCTTTCTCATCTTTAATGCACATCCTATCAATTTCAGACATCTTGTTCTATCCTAACTAGACTCTTGTAACCAGTTAACTATTTCAACCAGTTAGTACAACAGTAAAGCTAAAGATTCTTCTATATCAATGAATAAGAAAAGGCTAATTTTTAAAGCAGTAATGGCGTGCCCTCTATAGGGGAGTTCACCAATCATCTAAGCTCATCTTTATTCAAACTTCTCCCAAAGGCATAGTCGATGTCTTCAATAATTCAAGAAATATTTTTGACACTTAATCTATTAGAATCCAAGCTATAAGGCTCCCTCATACAATTGATATGCACTCTTATATACTACATTAGGTGGGGTGTGACAGAACACCAAATCAATTTAGACTGTGCTTCGAAGAGTGTCACTTTGAAGACATCGGTTAGTAAGAAGATCATGATGGTGGGTGAGCGTAAATATTACTTATCTAATGTGATCACTGCTTTAGTAGCCAAGAAGTTGGTTCGTAAGGGATGGAGGATTATCTGGCTTACGTTTTGGACACAAGTGTTAGTGAATCAACTATAGAGAGTATCCGTATCGTGAGGGAGTTTCCCGACATCTTTCTAAAAAAGTTAACTGGATTACCTATGAAGAAAGAGGTTGAGTTTAAGATATATTTGCTGCATGGGACTACTCCGGTATCTATTGCTCTCTATCGCATTACACCCAAAGGGCTTAAGGAGCTTAAGGTTTGGCTTCAGGAACTTTTGGATCGTGGGTTCATAAGACTGAGTGTTTCACCATGGGGAGCTTCGGTCTTGTTTATAAAGAAGAATGATGGATCTATGAGGCTTTGTATCAATTATCAGCAACTGAACAAGTTGAATATAAAGAACAAGTATGCCTTGCCAATGATAGATAACTTGTTCGATTAGTTTAGAAGTGCCACAATATTCTCTAAAGTCGACTTAAGGTTTAGATACTATTAATTGAAGGTGAAGGAATATGATGTACCTAATATTGCATTTAGGGCTCGCTATGGTCACTACGACTTCCTAGTAATGCCCTTTGGTTTTGCAAATGCTCCGACTGGTTTTATGGACTTAATGAATCGGATATTTCAGCCTTACACTGATTAGTTTTTTGTAGTCTTCATCGACAACATTTTGATCTACTCTACGTCCAAATCTAAGCATGATGAACATTTGAAGGTTGTTCTTGTAACACCCCTCACCCGTATTCAATGCCAAAATAGGGTTACGGAGCATTATCGAACTTATTAAACAATTAAACATTCATTTCACATATATTTTCAATATCATATAATCAACATTCAACATTATTCACATCATCCCTATTACGAGCCTACGAGGCTCAAAACAAGCTTTAGGAGCAGTTGGGACTAAACTGGTAACTCAGGAAATTTTTATGAAACTTAGAAAATTTTTCAAACTACAGGGGACACACACCCGTATGGCTCGGTCATGTGTCTCACACGGCCAAAGACACGCTAGTGTCACAGGCCATGCGGACATTAAAATGGGATCACATGGTCGTGTCCCAACCCATGTCCGACCCCATATAACTCCCTGACTTGGGTCACACAGCCAGCCACATGCCCGTGTGGCCAGCACGTGTGCCCTTTCGAAATGGCCTCACACGCCCATGTGGCAGGCCGTGTGCTAGGTCGTGCCAAACCTGTAGGGCATACTGACTTATGCCACACGACCAAGTCACACGCTTGTGTGCTAAGCCGTGTGGAGCATACTGACTTGATTTTTAATTCAACACCATGGAACGCACGGCCGTGTCTCTGCCCGTGTGGACAAAAATAGGCTATTTACCTAGCCATTTTGCCACCCAAACTTGCTTACACCTACATCAACCCAATTGGCGCCAAAACATGTCATATAATAGGCATTACAAATCAACCCCAATCAAGCTCAATTCATGATAATCTCATATCATTAACCACAATATACACAAGTATCAAATTTTACAATCTCATTCATGTTAACTCATAATCACAAATCACCTAAATGGCATCTTATAATTATGCATCATTTTGCCCAAAAAAATAGGCATACCAATTCTCTGTAACACCCCTTACCTGTATCCAACGCTAGAATAGGGTTCAAGGCATCATCGAACTTAAACACAAACTAACATACAAAACTGAGACATAAATTTTCATCCAAATTTAAAACTTTTCATTTACAAACATATCGTCCCTAAAATGAGCCTATGAGGCCCAAAACATGCATTAAAAGTGGTTTGAGACTAAACCGACTACTTTAGAAATTTTTAAAACACTTACAAAATTTTTCATCAAAATAGGGTCACACGCCCGTGTGGCTTGGGACATGCCCATGTGGGTTGGCTGTGTGGTCACACACACCTGTGTCATTAACTCGTGTAACTCTTTGTTTATGACATCATGCACCAAAGAGAGTCGCACGGCCAAGTCACACGCCCATGTCCTAGGCTATGTGGCGAATTTACTTTTCAAAATTTTTCACAAAATAGGTGCAGACTTCATATGCCTCAGGCACATGCCCATGCCCCTAGGCTGTGTCTTTCACACAGTCGTGTCTCTGCCCGTGTGGCCAGAATAAGGCTATTTACCAAGCCATTTTGCCACCCTTACTTGTACCAACTTGCACAACATCAAGCAACACCAAATCCAAGCATATACATATAACCAAATCAGCCATAAACAAGATGTCAATACATCAATTACATATACTAACATCTATCATGCATAAACATCACAGACTTTTTTTTCCATTCATGCCAATTTAATCTTCATGATTAAATATACCAATGACCAATAAAATTAATATTTGCCAACTTCCAATGGCCATATACAAAATGAATCATTAACCATTACCATGCCAACACATTTGGCTAAACCAATATGACACATAACAAAATGACCAAGTCCCTATACATGTCATACTCAAAATATTAAAACCAATTATACCGAAAGTAATCATTTGATAGTGTGGATCGAGCTTCGATGACCCTCGATCCTCGAGCTAGCTTGGCGACACTATAAGAAATGGAAAGAAAAGGGGAGTAAGCTTTAAAGCTTAGTAAGTTTGCATGTAAATAATAAGCAACATTAATCATACATTAATCGTATAATTATTCAACATAAGTTAACATAAATATCATCATGTATCTTAGGCATAATTCACTCATTAGCATTCTTACCAAGAGTTCATCACATACTAAAGTTCATTCTCATGAGTTATACATACATACTTGTACCAACTCGTAACATAGTCATATACTTTGTAATCATTGACATACTCTTCGGATTACCCATTAAACACTTGGAATACTATCAGATACATGGAAAGTCTTGCACGTAAGTGCCACATATGTAGCCAATGCTACCTCACATCTTATAACACATAGGGTTCTTACACGAGCTAATTATGGGCCTGCTTAACAAGCTGTCAGTCAAGACGTAGCTACACGGGCTGCTCACACAAGCTGTCAGGTATCCGCAATACATGCCGGACTACCCAGCCACCGGTAGGACGTACATGACCAGCACCCGAATTCACATAGATCACATAACACATGGTTTCCTAGTGACATGTCACTTGTATCCTAAACTAAACCTAAGGTTCAACCGGGATCTTCTCATTGTTAAAACTTTATTGAATAGTTCCATAGAAACAATAGTACAATTTTGGCACTATTAAGCATTAAATACATAACATAACATTGCATTATTTACACAAAACTTACCTTAGTACAAAATAGTAGGAAATAGACCTAATCATCAATAACCTTGTTTTTCCCTCGATCAAGATCCGAACTTCATTTTTCTTGACTATAATAGCAAATTTAACTTATTTAATTTTCACATTACTCGATGCTGTCCCAAAAATCACATTATGGCAAAATTATAGTTTTACCCCTAACTTTTTTGCATTTTTACACATTAGTCCTTAGGCTCGTAAAATAAAATGTATCCATTTTCTTTGTTACCCAAGCCTAGCCGAACTTAAATCATGCTCATAACAACCCACATTTTTCTCATCTAGTCACATTTCTACTACCCATTTCAACAACATTTTCACTAAAAATCACTAAGTAAAAGTTGTTTATCACACCTTAAACATACAATATCTTCCATCAAACATCAAAATACATGCATGTCACACATGGGTAAATTTTTAAACATGAACCCTACTTCAAAATAATGGCAGAAAGAGATAGATCGGATGATAACGACTTCAAAAATGTAAAGAGTATTAAAAAACAGGGCTAGGATGCACTTACAATCAAGCTTGAAAATTGAAGAAACCCAAGTTATGGTCTCCTTAGGGAATTTCAGCTATGGTGAAGAAGATGGACACCATTTTGACTTTATTTTTCCTTTTTATTCTTTGATTTACCAAATGACCAAAATGCCCTTAATGCATAACTTTGAAATTTTACCTATTCATATCCATTTTTAACACTAATTTATCTAATGGTCTAATTACCAACTAAGGACCTCTAATTTAAAATCTCATAAAAATTGGACACCTTTAACAAGTAGAACTCAACCTTTGCACTTTTTACGATTTAGTCTTTTTGACTAAATTGAGTGCCCAAACGTCAAAATTTTCGAACGAGATTTTCACAGAATAGTTCCAAAAAACTGTAGACCATAAAAATATAATAAAAAATGGATTTTTCTACATCAGATTCGTGGTCCCAGAACCATTATTCCGACTAACCCTAAAATCAGATTGTTACAACTCTCCCCCCTTTAGGGATTTTTATCCCCGAAAATCTTACCGAAAAATAGGTTTGGGTACTGCTTTCTTATAGCTTTCTCGGGTTCCCAAGTAGCTTATTCAACCCCATGAATCTGGTTCTCTTTGAGCTCTGTCCAATACAATGGAGTTCGACATTTTTGGCCATGCAATGCCTCATAAGGCGCCATCTTTATACTTGACTGAAAACTATTGTTGTAGTCAAATTCAACCAACGGCAGATATTTTTCCCAACTACCTTGGAATTCTAGAACACAACATCGGAGCATATCTTCTAAAATCTGAATTACCCTCTCGGATTGACCATCTGTTTCCGAATGGAAAGTTGTACTAAAATTCAATTTCGTACCCAAAGCTTCTTGAAACTTTTTCCAAAACCATGAAGTAAACCTTAAATCTCTATCCGAAATAATAGAAATAGACACCCCGTGCAATCTCACAATCTCAGCAATGTATAGTTCAACTAGCTTATCTAGTGAGTAATTAGTACGTACCGGTATAAAATGAGCCAATTTCATCAGTCTATCAATAATAACCCAGACGACATCTTTATTTTTCGGAGTCACAGGCAAACCCGTCACGAAATCCATAGTAATTCTGTCCCATTTCCATTCAGGTACCATCACTGGCTGAAGTAAACCCAAAGGTACTTGGTGTTCAGCCTTCACTTGTTGACAAATCAAGCATTTCGAAACAAGCTCTGAGATATCTCGTTTCATACCTGACCACCAATACATTTTTTTCAAATCACAATACATTTTTGTATTGCTCGGATGAATAGACAAACAACCACTATAAGAATCTTCTGAATCAACTCTGTATCTTTAGGAACACATGTCCTACCTCGAAATCTCAAACAATCATCAGAGTCAATCTGAAATTCTGAGTCATCGCCCGATTCACACTAAATTCTCCTTGCTTGCTAATCACTGTCACGCTTTTGAGCTTCGCAAATCTACTGAAGAAATATTGGTCTAGCTCTCAACTCGGCTAGAATTGAACCATAATCGGATAAAGTCAACTGTGTATTCATGGCCTTCAAAGTAAACAAAGATTTCCTACTCAAAGTATCGACTACTACATTCGCCTTTCTCGGATGGTAATCGATCACAAGCTCATAGTTTTTTAATAATTCAAGCCATCTCCATTGTCACAAGTTCAGATCTTTTTGAGTCATCAGATACTTTAAACTTTTATGATCTGTAAAGATATGACATTTCTCACCATACAAATTATGTCACCAAATCTTCAAAGCATTCATAATGGCAGTCAACTCTAAATCATGCGTCAGGTAGTTCTTCTCGTGTGATTTTAGCTATCTCGAGGCATAAGCTATCACTTTGCCTTCTTGCATCAGCACACATCCTAAACCAATAAATGATGCATTACTATAAATTACAAACTCTTTCCTCGATTTAGGTTGTACTAAAACTGGTGCTTTAGTCAATAATGCCTTCAATTTCTCAAAACTTTGCTGACACTTATCAGACCACTCGAACTTAACATCCTTTTGTAGCAATCTCGTCATAATAGTAGCGATCACAAAAAATCCTTTAACAAACCATCTGTAATAACCGGCTAATCCAAAAAAGCTTCTAACCTCGGATACATTCTTTGGTGGTTTCCATTCAACAATAGAAAAAATCTTGCTCAAATCAACTCGAATACCATCACCTGAAACAATGTGTCCCAAAAATCTGACTTCCCAAAGCCAAAACTCACTTTTACTAAACTTAACATATAACTGTTTTTCTTTCAAAGTCTACAAAATAGTTCTCAAGTGCTCGGTATACTCTGTCTCATCTCGAGAATAAATCAGTATGTTGTCAATAAAATCAACCACAAACTTATCTAAATATGGTCAAAAAATTTGTTTCATTAGGTCCATAAAAACTGCAGGAGCGTTTGTTAGTCCGAAAGGCATAGCTAGAAATTCATAATGCTCGTACCTTATTCTAAAAGTAGTCTTTGGCACATCCGACTCTTTAACTTGCAACTGGTAGTATCCGGATCTCAAATCTATCTTTGAAAACAATGTTGCCCCTTTTAGCTGTAACAAGTCATCAATTCTCGGCAATGAATACTTGTTCTTTATAGTCACTTTATTAAGCTGTCAATAATCGATGCAAAGTCTCATAGATCTGTCTTTCTTCTTTACAAACAATACCGGTGCACCTCAAAGTGAAATACTAGGTCTTGCAAAACCTTTACCTGTCAGTTCTTGCAATTGAGTTTTCAACTCCTTCAATTCGGTCGGGGCTATCCTATTCAAAGCTATCGATATCGGTGTAGTCCCAGGGACCAAATCAATACTAAACTCAACTTCTTTAATTGGAGGCAAAACTGACAATTCTTCCAGAAACACATCTGAATATTCACAAACTACTGGCACTGATTCAATTTTCAATTCAGATTATTTTGTATTCAACATATAGGCAAGATAGGCTTCACAACCTTTTCTTGTACATTTCTAAGCAGACATCGAAGAAATCACAATTGGCAGTCTACCTGACTCATTTCATTCAACTCAAAGAATTTCACCATTTTCACATTTCAATTCAATGACTTTCTGTCTACAATTTACTACAACATCATGCATAGTCAACCAATCCATACCCAAAATAACATTAAATTCATCAAATGGCAGCAACATCAAGTCAGCCGAAAAATAGTGACCTCTAATCATCAAAGGACATTTCTTGCATACTTTATCAACTAATACATGATTGCCTAAAAGGTTTGACGCCTTAATCATAAACTTCGTAGACTCAATAGGCATATTCTTACTAATTACCAAATTCATGCATACATATGAATAGGCAGATCCTAGGTCAATCAAAGAAATAATAATAGTATCATAAAGAGAAAAAGTACTGGTGATAGCATCGGGAGATGTCGCTTCTTCGTGAGAACGGATGGCATAGGCCCTAACAGGTGCTCGAGCTTTAGATCTTGCAGCCGAATCCTTCGTCACATATTTGCCACTAGCTCTATTTCTGGTATTTCTCGGGGGTCTCCCTCTAGAAGTAGTATTACTCGGCCTAGTACTCTGAAACTTTTCTTTTTAAGTCATCTCAAGGCAACCTTTAATGAAGTGATCTTGGGGACCACACTTGAAACAAGTCGGTCATTCATTCGGCACTCACTGGGGTGACGTCTCCCACAATGTGGACATTTAGGTCTATTGGGTCGATTACCAACACTCGCAATAGAAGTAGTCTGAGCTTTATAACCCGAATATTGATTTCCACGGTTTCTATTTGAAAATCCAACTGAAGCATGAGAACGAGAATGCGTCTCTATAGATTTCTTAGACTGAGATTGGAACGACTTACTCATCGGCCTCTTTCTTCCATCTCTAGCCTCAGACTCGGCTTTTCTTTTCTCTTTGTTCAATTCATCTGCTTTACAAGCTTGATCTATGAGCACAACAAATTCTTTCAGCTCAAGAATACCCACTAACAGTCTGATGTCTTCATTAAGCTCATCTTCAAACCTTTTACACATAATAGCTTCGGAGGAAACACACGCTCTATCATACTTGCTGAGCCGAACAAACTCTCTTTCATACTCAGTAACTGACAAGCGGCACTGTTTCAGCTCAAGAAATTATTTACGCTTCTTCGATGAATCGTTCACTGATATACTTCTTTCGAAACTCCTCTTGAAAGAATTCCCATGTAACCCTCTCTCTCGGAACCACAAATACTAGTGTCTTCCACCAGTGATATGTTGTGTCCCTTAGTAAAGATATATCACATTTCAAGCATTCATCAGGTGTATAAGAAAATAAATCGAATACTCTAATATAATTCTCGAGCCAAAATTTTGCTATTTCGGGTCATCATCGCCATTTGCTCTAAATTCTTCACCCCCTTGCTTTCTGATCTTATCAACTGGGGTTCTATTCAATCTCATAAAGTCCATACCTCAAGGCACTATGGGAACAGGTTGAGGATTAGGAGGGGGTGGAGGAGGTTGGGCATTTGGATTTGTTCGAACAAATTTCATATACCCCTTTCTCCCTGACAAACCGTAGGAGGTCTACTATCAGACTACGCTGCCCCTTGAGTGGGAGCCGGCGCATTACTTTCTACATCATCTATCACAGCTCGTTCGGGATCCATTTCTATCTAAAAACATAGTTTAAAATTGTCAGTAGTTGTCACACTATCACAATTTATATATGGCATGTATAGCTAAACTCGTACACACGCTACGTTAGTCTGAGAATTGACTAAACGGTAGCTCTGATACCACTAAATGTAATACCCCTTACCCATATCAAATGACAGAACAGGGTTCGAGGCATCACCGGACTTAAACACAAACTAACATACAAAATCGAGACATAAATTTCCATCAAAATTTAAAACTTTTCATTTACAAATATATCGTCTCTAAAATGAGCCTACGAGGCCCAAAACATTCATTAAAAGTGGTTCGGGACTAAACTGAGAACTTTAAAAATTTTGAAAACACTTAGAAATTTTTTTATCAAAACAGGGTCACATGCCGGTGTGGCTTGGGACACGCCGTGTGGGTTGGCCGTGTGGTCACACACGTCTGTGACCCTAACCCGTGTAACTCTCTATTTATGATGTCATGCACCAAAGGGAGTCGCACAACCAAGTCATGCGCCCTTGCGCTAGGCCGTGTCACGAATTTAATTTTTAAAATTTTTCATAAAATAGGTGCAAACTTCACACGCCCCGGACACATGC
The DNA here is from genome assembly GCA_025698475.1 of Gossypium anomalum. Taxonomy (NCBI): domain Eukaryota; kingdom Viridiplantae; phylum Streptophyta; class Magnoliopsida; order Malvales; family Malvaceae; genus Gossypium; species Gossypium anomalum. The sequence continues at coordinate 39,144,406 of CM046965.1, forward strand.
CCATGCCCCTAGGCCGTGTCCTTTGCACGACCGTGTCTATGCCCTTGTGGCCAAAATAAGGCTATTTACTAAGCCATTATGCCACCATTACTTGCACCAACTTGCACAACATTAAGCAACACCAAATCCAAGCATATACATACAACCAAATCAGCCATAAACAAGATGCCAATACATCAATTACACATACTAACATCTATCATGCATAAAAATCACATACTTTCTTTTCCATTCATGTTAATTTCATCTTCATGATTAAATATACCAATAACCAATAAAATTAATATTTTTCAACTTCCAATGGTCATATACAAAATGAATCATTAACCATTATCGTGCCAACACATTTGGCTAAACCAGTATGACACATAACAAAATGACCAAGCCCCTATACATGCCATATTCAAAATATTGAAACCAAGTATACTGTAACACCCCACACCCGTACCCTACGCCGGGATGGAATATGAGGCGTTACCTAACTTAAACACATACGTTCACACATTTTCGAGTCACCAAGACTTGGTCAAATTTAAAACTTTTTCAATCTTTATTATAAGCTCCTTAACATGGGCCTACGAGGCTCCAAACATCCATTTGAACCCATTCAGGACCAATCCGGCTCCTTTAAAGAACTCTAAAAAATAACACTTAACACAGGGGCACACGCCCGTGTGAGAGGGCAACACGCCCGTGTGACCATTTAAACATGGTCATTCTGATAGCCCGTGTGATCCACACGGCCTAAGCACTTAGGGACACGCCCGTGTCCTCCATCCATGTGGAATTAATTTCCAATTCGAACCTACAGGGGTTTTCACACGGCCTGACACACGCCCGTGACCATGGAATGTATCCCTCACATGGCCACGACACGCCCGTGCCCTAGCCCGTGTGTAAAAACCTAGACATTCTGTTTCTGACGTCAGCAATCCTTAAGGGTCACACGACTAAGGCACACGCCCGTGTGCTAGGCCGTGCCCTTCACATGGTTGAGACACACGGTCGTGTCTCTGCCCGTGTGTTTACTACCGTGCATACTGACTTGCAAATTTCACATGCAGGGGACACACGACCAAGTAACACGCCCATGGGGCTGACCGTGTGTCACACACGGCCTAGACACACGCCCGTGTGCCTACCCGTGTAGACATAATAAGGCTATTTACGAAGCCTCTTTGCCACCCTTACTTACACAACCTGCATAAGATCACTCTATACCAATACAAGGATACATCATATAGCCAGAACAACCATAATGGACAACATTTCATTTGTGCAATTTACTCATCCATGAAAATAACATCTTCTATATATATATATATATATATATATATATATCAAATAAATATTGACCATTGTCCATGGCCTTATACAAAATAAAGGGGTTTATCCCAAGCCAACACATTTGGCTAATTTCTCGATGACACAAAACATTGAAGTCTAAGCCCTATACATGTCATACTCACAAGTAAGAATTTTAACTTTACCAAGTGCTTCAGATGATAGCGTGACTGGCTTCTCCGACGTAAGCAATGATCCTCGAACTACTTTAGTGGCACTATAAGAAAATGGAAAGGAGAGGGAATAAGTGTAAAGCTTAGTAAGTTACATGTAAATAAATATAACAACAATTTTACCATTCATCAACATGCTCATAACACAAAAGCAGGCATAAGCACAACTTACTCATCACTATCCCATACACATCATAAAGTATATATTGAGCTCACATCTCATACATACCAAATAGGTACTTGTACCACTCACAACAAGGTTATACTTTCATCATTAACTTAAACCATAACTCTCACAGTTGAACCATTAGGAATACTACTGGATATTCAATAAGCCTCACACATGGGGTAGAATGCCGATGCCATGTCTCAGACATGGTCTTACACTGGCTCATATCTCAAGTCAATGCCATGTCTTAGACATGGTCTTACACTGACTATCGTTATCGAGGCCGATGCTATGTCCCAAACATGGTCTTACACTAGCTCTCGCATATCTGTGTCGATGCCATGTCCTAGACATGGTCTTACACTGACACATCTCGTAGCCGATGCATGTCTCAGACATGTCTTACACTGGTTTACATCTCGAAGCCGATGCATGTCCCAAACATGTCTTACACTAGCTCTCGTCTCAATACCGATGCCATGTCCCAGACATGGTCTTACACTGGCTCTCATATTGTGGCCAATGCATGTCCTAGACATGTTTTACACTAGATCACAAATAACCCAAATGTCATGGCATGAATGTCTGATTTATTTCCTAAGGTTCAAACGGGAATTCTACTATCATGATTATCATCATACATTCTCATTTCCATAATCAGGCATTTTATACTATATCAATTCAATCTCATATAATATTAATATAGTTTTATTATTTACACACAACTTACCTCGGATTATAAAATATGGCGACTAGTCGGTCTATTCTACTTGCTTGGCCTTCCCCCGATCTAAGTTTGGATTTGGTATTTCTTGATCTAAAATGGAAAAAATTTATTCATTTCATCAGCATATTAATCTAGACACTTAAAAATTCACAATTGGGCAAAATGACCATTTTACCTCTAGACTTTCACAAAATAACAATTTTATCCCTATGCTTGAAAATCGATTTTTATCGAATTGTTTCATATCATAAGCTTACCCGAACCCTTTTTACTCTTATAGCAATCTAAAATTTCCACAATTTCACACATTTATCACTTATTTACCACTTATGCAAAAAGGCACTTGGATCCCACTTCTACTTCCACTCGGGGACCATGATAGGCTGAAGTAGACCTGACAGTACTTGGCGTTCAACCTTCACTTGTTGACGCACAAGACACTTGGAAACGAACTATAAAATGTCTCTTTTCATTCCCGACCACCAATACATTTTTTTCAGGTCGTTGTACATTTTCGCACTACCCGGGTGGATGGAGAAGCAACTACTATTTGCCTCTCATAGGATCTTCTAAATAAGCTCATTGTCCTTGGGTACACAAACTCTATCCTTAAACATTATACACCCATCAGTACCAATCTGGAAGTCTGATTCGATCCCCGACTCACACTAAGTTCTCTTGGCTTACAACTCACTGTTGTTATCCTGAGCTTCGCAAATCTATTGTAGAAACATCAGTCTAGCTCTTAACTCTGCTAGAATCGAACCATCATCTGACAAGGCTAATTGGGCGTTCATTGCTCTCAATGAAAATAATGATTTTCTACTCTATGCATCAGCGACCACGTTCACCTTTCCCGGATGGTAGTCAATAATCAACTCATAATATTTTTATAGTTCCAACCATCGCCGTTGTCGTAGGTTCAACTCCTTTTGAGTCATCAAATACTTTAGGCTTTTATTATCGGTGAACACCCAACATTTCTCACCATACAAATGGTGTCTCCAAATTTTCAATGCGAACACGATGATGGGCAACTCTAAATCATGCATCGAGTAGTTTTTCTCATGTGGCTTCAGCTGTCTCGAAGCGTAAGCTATGACCTTTCCTTCTTGCATGAGTATGCACCCCAATCCATTCAAGGAGGCATCGCTATATATCACAAACTCTTTGCTTGACTTCGGTTGCACTAAAATTAGGGCTTCGATCAATAAAGCCTTTAATTTTTCAAACTTTGTTGGCACTTCTCCGTCCATTCGAACTTGACATCTTTTTGCAACAACCTTGTCATCAAAGTTGCTATCATAGAGAATCCATTCACAAATATTTTGTAGCATTCAGCCAAACCCAAAAAGCTTCGAACCTCTGTCACATTCCTCAGCAATTTCTACTCAACAATAGTCGAGATCTTGCTTGGGTCAACTCTGATCACGTCACCCGAAAAAATGTGTCCTAGAAATCTGACCTCCTTAAGCCAAAATTTGCTCTTACTGAACTCGGCGTACAATTGCTTGTCTCTCAAGGTTTGTAAAATTGTTCTCAAATGCTCCGTGTGCTTACTCTCATCACGCGAATAAATCAATATGTCATCGATAAAAGCAATGACGAACTTATCCAAATGCAGTCAAAAAATGCTGTTCATTAAGTCCATAAAAATCGTCGGGGCATTTGTTAAGCGGAGAGGCATGAAGAGAAACTCATAATGCCCATACCTCGTCCAAAATGCAGTTTTCGATATATCTGGCCCCTTAACCCTTAACTGGTAATATCCCGACCCCAAATCTATCTTAGAGAACACAGTGGCTTCCTTCAGCTGGTCAAACAGATCATCTATCCTTTGCAAGGGATACTTGTTCTTCACTGTCACCTTGTTGAGCTGTCTATAGTCGATACATAACCTCATCGACCCGTCTTTCTTCTTCACAAAAAGTACCGAAGCACCCCACGGTGAACAGCTCGGTCTCGTAAAAACCTTATCTGTTAACTCTTGCAATTGTATTTTTAACTCCTTTAATTCTGTCGGTGCCATCCTATACGGGGTAATCAATATAGGAGCCGTACCAGGGACTAACTCAATACCAAACTCGACTTCTATAATTTGAGGTAATCCGGGCAACTCTTTCGGACACACATCTATAAACTCACAAACCACTGATACCGATTCAATCTTCGACTCAGACACTTGAGTATTCAGCACAAAAGCGAGATAAGCCTCATATCCCTTTCTCAAATATCTCACTGCTGACATGGATGATATCACCACAGGCAAGTTATCCGTTCTATCCAATTCAACCCGAAGGACATCCCTGCTTTCACACTTCAACTCAATAACTTTTCTCCCACAGTCTACTACAACACCATAAGAAGTCAACCAATCCATCCCAAGGATTACATCAAATTCATTAAACGGCAATAACATCAAGTTAGCCGTAAAACAATGACCCCCAATTGTCAAAGGACAATTTCTACACACTTGGTCTACTGGCACATGTCTGCCTAAAGGGTTGGACACTTTTACCACAAATTCAATGGACTCTACTGGCATGTTTATACGGGGTATTCCATACAAATATAGAAGTGGGTAGACCCCAGGTCAATTAAAGCAATAACAGGTATATCATGTATAGAAAAGGTACCCGTGATCACGTCGGGAGACTCTGCCTCTTCACGGGCACGTATAGCATAAGTCCTTGCCGGCACTCTGCCCTCGGACCTCACTACAGCATCCCTTGGCACACCTCTATTGCTAGCCCCACTTCCAGGGTTCTTTTGTGGTCTACCCCTCAAAGGAGCACTACTTGCCCTCACATCTTGTTTTTTCTCTTTGTCATCTAATTCGGGATAGTCTCGGATGAAGTGGTCTAGTGACCCACATTTGAAGCAACCTCTTTCATTTCCTCAGCACTCGCTGAAATGATGCCTACCACATTGCAAACATTTTGGCTTATTTGGCCGAGCACTACCGACACTCGCGATAGAAGTGGTCTGGGCTCTAGAAGTCGTTTTCTACTGGTTCTTGTTTTTATTCAAGAACCCCACCGAAACATTAGATCGGGTAGTGAAATCCTTCAGTTTCTTAGATGAGGACTAATGCTATTTCCCCATCTGTCTCTTCCTTGAGTCACGTGATTCAATAGCCACTTTTCTCCTCTCTTTAACCAACTCTTCTACTTTGCATGCCCTCTCAACGAGTACCACAAATTCACTTAGCTTTAAGATGCCAAAAAATACTCGAATATCCTCATTTAGACCATCCTCAAACCTCTTACACATGGTGGCTTCTGTAGATACGCATTCCCACGTATATCTGCTAAGCCTGACAAACTCATGCTCATATTCCGTCACTGTCATACGGCCTTGTTTCAACCCTAAAAATTCCTTCCTCTTCTGATCTATAAACCTCTGGCTATATACTTCTTTCAGAACTCTTCTTGGAATAATTCCCAAGTTATCCTCTCTCTCGGTGCAACGGACACTAGAGTATTCCACCATTGGTAGGCCGAGTCTCATAGAAATGACACCACACACTTCACGCACTCCACAGGTGTTCATGATAGTTCATCAAATACCCTGATGGTATTCTCCAACCAAAACTCTGCTCTTTTCGGGTCATCATCTATGTTAGCGCGGAATTCCTCGGCCTCTTGTTTCTGAATCTTGTCTACCAAAGGCTTCTCTCTCCTAATTAAGTTCACTCCTTGCGGAGTTACAAGGGCATACCGAGGAATCAGAGGAGGTGGGGGAGGTGGAGTGTTCGGATTTGCACAAACAAACTCCGTGTACCAAGCATCCATCATTCAGAGGTAGGCTTCTCTAGCCCCTCCACCCTGGCCTATAGTTACAGGCACACTCTCAACTGGCGCGATCCCTTCACCGGGAGCCGGCGCATTACTCTCCACGTCATCTGCCGTAGCTCTGTCAGGATCCATTTACTATATGAAAACATAATTTATAACCGTCAGGAGTCGTCACACTATTAATATACAATTATGGCATGTATACCTAGACTCATACTCACGCTAGGTTAGTCTTAGAACCGACGAAACCATAGCTCTCATACCACTAAATGTAACACCCCACACCTATACCCTACGTTGGGATAGAATAAGAGGTGTTACCTAACTTAAACACATACATTCACACGTTTTCGAGTCATCAAGGTCAAATTTAAAAAATTTTCAATCTTTATTATAAGCTCCTTAATATGGGCCTACGAGGCTCCAAACATCCATTTGAACCCATTCGGGACCAATCTGGGTCCTTTAAAGAACTCTGAAATATAACACTTAACACAGGGGCACACGCCCGTGTGAGGGGGCAACACGCCCGTGTGACCATTTAAACATGGTCGTGCTGATAGCCCGTGTGATCCACACGGCGTAAGCACTTAAGGACACGTCCGTGTCCTCCACCCGTGTGAAATTAATTTCCAATTCAAACCTACAGGGGTTTTCACACAGCCTGACACACACTCGTGTCCATGGCCCGTGTCCCTCACACGGCCATGACACGCCTGTGTCCTAGCCCGTGTGCAAAAACTTGGACATTCTGTTTCTGACGTCAGCAATCCTTAAGGGTCACATGACCAAGGCACACGCTTGTGTGATAGGCCGTGCCCTTCACATGATTGAGACACACAGCCGTGTCTCTTCCCGTGTGTTTACTACCATGCATACTGACTTAAAAATTTCACGTGCAGGGGACACATGGCCGAGTAACACGCCCATGGAGCTGACCATATGTCACACATGGCCTAGACACATGCCCGTCTGCCTACCCATGTGGACATAATAAGGCTATTTATGAAGCCTCTTTGCCACCCTTACTTACACAACCTGCATAAGATCACTCTATACCAATACAAGGACACATCATATAGCCAGAACAACAACAATGGACAACATTTCATTTGTGCAATTTACTCATCCATGAAAATAACATCTTCTATATATATATATATATATATATATATATATATATATATATATATCAAAATGAATATTGACCATTATCCATGGCCTTATACAAAATAAAGGGGTTTATCCCAAGCCAACTCATTTGGCTAATTTCTCAATGACACAAAACATTGAAGTCTAAGTCCTATACATGCCATACTCACAAGTAAGAAATCTAACTATACCAAGTGCTTCAGATGAAAGTGTGACTGGCTTCTCTGACGTAAGCAATGATCATCGAACTACTTTGACGGTGCTATAAGAAAATGGAAAGAAAAGGGAATCAGCGTAAAACTTAGTAAGTTACATATAAATAAATATAACAACAGTTTTACCATTCATCAACATGCTTATAATACAAAAGCAGGCATAAGCACAACTTACTCATCACTATCCCATACACATCATATAGCATATATTGAGCTCACATCTCATACATACCAAATAGGTACCTGTACCACTGACAATAAGGTTATACTTTCTTCATTAGCTTAAACCATAACTCTTACCGTTGAACCATTTAGAATTCTACCGGATATTCAATAAGTGATACGAACTGTCTCGAGAAGAGTCGAGTCGTATGTAGATTGCCCGATCATTTACGAGAAGTTACGTTAGGTTTTAGATTGAGTTGAAGGTATGGTCAAGGTAGAAAGAGGGGTACGAACGGATTAGTAGGAACGAAAGGGTAGGAACAAAAGGATATGAACAAATTGGTCGGTTTAAGTTCGATTAGGTAAAGAAAAAAACGGGTTTGAACTGCTAAAGGTACTTTCAAGAACCAATACCAAAATGGTATCGACCCGTTGATTAAGCCTTTTGAGTTCGGTTATAGGTTTGGTAAGGGAAACCTCGACCCACTATCTAACAAGATAGGAACCTCGGTATGTTGAACGCCATACTACGAATAGTGATAAGTTCGGGTACGACAAAGAACACCGTTGACACAACTAGAACGCTAGGAACGCCAAATGAATCTTTGAACGAAATATAAGAAAAGTATGCCTCACAATTTCGGCAGCATAACATTAACAAAAGTTTCAAAAACGTCCCTTTTACAATGAAAGTGAACAACTATTTATACTAGTAGCCTATGCTAACCGAATAGTCAAGTTCATAGGCTTAACAACTAAGCAATGTAACTATTAATGGCTATGAAAATTCTAGAAATGATCTTTCAATGTACATGTCCATGTTCGGCCGAATGGAAGGTGGATGGAAGACTTCATGAATATGCATTGATGTACTTGGATAAATGTTCTTCATGCATGCATGGCTAGATTCGGTTAACTCTTTTAATGGGGCCTTTAATTCATGTTGTTTCACCATGAGTGGCTTAATTAAATGAGGCTTCATGAAGGGTCAAACTTGGTGTGAACAAGGAACTTGAGTAGACTCTTGTGTATGAACATCCAACTGAATGGTTATCATGGTGTGAACACATGATCAATACATGAACCGTCCAATGCATGTTCCATCATTAATTTGATCCATGAATCTTCAAAATGCATGAGTGACCATCATGAACATGCCTATGCCTCTTTGATTGCAGTCCATTGAACCTTTAATGCATGCACCTTGCATTAATTCCTTACATGCATGTGCTGTCCAAAGGGATGTACCTGCAACATTAAAATCAAGCATTAATCACCAATGTGGACACATTAAGGTAGCAGCAAATATGAACATATTAAACACACTCATAAATTCGGCTAACACAGTAAATAATTGTAGTAATTTGAACACATTAAATCCTAGTTCAACCAAGACACATTAATAACATGTAATAACCTAATTAAATTCGGCACACCTATTCAAAATGTCCAGAATTAAACAAATTAATTATTTAAGTAAATATGTTCAAATTTATTTAATGCATCAATCTTATTTAATAACTAAGAATGAGTAGACTTATTGAGCTCATTATAGGTGCGTGAACTAGTGATGAGTCAGGGGTAAGCTCGAGAGCTAATAATGAGTGGTTCCGAGCTAATGAGTGGTGTGGAGCAACATGGGAGCTAACTTGAGTGAAGGTGAGCTCGGTAAGTGATTTGAACTTGTAGAAAAGTTCGGCATAGATTTCAAAATGGCCACCAACTGGTTCGATAGGTCTAGCATTGACATCTTCCCACACATGCTGAACTAAAGCTATAACAGCTTCTTTAAATTGTTTTGCACGAGCCCTTGTGATCGGCCCTTGAGGTAGCACCATCGGATCTCGGCTCGGACTCGACTTATGGAATAGCGGATCGTATCAATAAGCCTCACACATGGGGTAGAATGTCGATGCCATGTCTCAGACATGGTCTTACAATGACTATCGTCATCGAGACTGACGCCATGTCCCAGACATGGTCTTACACTGACACATCTCGTAGCCGATGCATGTTCTAGACATGTCTTACACTGGCTTACATCTCGAGGCCGATGCATGTCCCAGACATGTCTTACACTAGCTCTCGTCTCAATGTCGATGCCATGTCCCAGATATGGTCTTACACTGGCTCTCATATTGTGGCCGATGCATGTCCCAGACATGTCTTGCACTAGCTCACAAGTAACCTAAATGTCATGGCATGAATATCCAATTTATTTCCTAAGGTTCAAACGGGAATTCTACTATCTCAATTATCATCATACATTCTCATTTCCACAATCAGGCATTTCATGCTATATCAATTCAATCACATATAATATTAATGTAGTTGTATTATTTACACACAACTTACCTCAGATTACAAAATATGGCGACTAGTCGGTCTATTCTACTTGCTTGGCCTTCCTCCGATCTAAGTTTGGATTTGGTATTTCTTGATCTAGAATGGCAAAAATTCATTCATTTCATCAGCATATTAATCTAGACACTCAGAAATTCACAATTGGGCAAAATGACCATTTTGCCCCTAGACTTTCACAAAATGACCATTTTATCGTTATGCTTGAAAATCGATTTTTATCGAATTTCTTCATACCATAAGCTTATCCGAACCCTTTTTAATCTTATAGCAATCCAAAATTTCCACAATTTCACACATTTATCACTTATTTACCACTTGTGCAAAAAGGTCCCTAGTTAGGGCTTCCATGAAGACCTCTTCACAAAAGTTGTTTATTATACATCAAAGACTCATACTCTTTCATAAAATTTCAAAAAAATACATGAAAACTCTCATGATAAAACCCTAGACTTCCAACCATTTTGCAAAATGGTCCCCTCATTTGAAAATTCATGCTTCAAGGGGTCCAAAAATGTAAAAATTATTAAGAAAACTCATTAAAATCACTTACTTGTGAGGGGATAGCTTGGCTGAAATTTTTAAAGCTCTAAGAACCCTTATTTTGCTGAGAATTTTGGTGGTAGTGAAGAAGATGAGAAGGTGATATCATCTTTCCCTTATTTTCTTTCTATTTTAATCAATTTAGCCACCAAACCCACCAAATTTGGACTTTTTGACCAAGTTTGTCTCCTATGGCTGGCCATGCCTCCCTAGAGGGTTTAATTGCCCTTTAAAGACCCCCAATTTAGGTTCTCTAGCTATTTGGCACTTTTAGCTATTAAAATAGAACTTTTGCACTTTATGCGATTTAGTCCTTTTTCGCAATTAGGCTTACAAACGTTAAAATTGACTCGCCAAATTTTTCATACACTCTTATAAACATGCTATAACCCCAAAATAATAATAAAATAATTTTCTCGACTTCAAATTTGTGGTCTCGAAACCACTGTTCTGACCAGCCACAAAATCGGGCTATTACATATACCCAAAGCAATAGTTTGATAGTATGAATCGAGTTTCGACGACCCTCGATCCCCGAGCTAGCTTGACAACACTATATGGAATGGAAATAAAAGCGGAGTAAGCTTTAAAGCTTAGTAAGTTTGCATGTAAATAATAAGCAACATTAATCATATAATTATTCAACATAAGTTAACATAAATATCATCATGTATCTTAGGCATACTTCACTAGCATTCTTACCAAGAGTTCATTACATACCAAAGTTCATACTCATGAGTTATACATACATACCTGTACCAACTCGTAACATAGTCACATACTTTGTCATCTTTGACATACTCTTCGGATTACCCGTTGAACACTTGGAATACTATCAGATACACGAAAAGGCTTGCACATAAGTGCCACATATGTAGCCAATGCTACCTCATATCTTATAACACAAAGGGGTCGCACACAAGCTAATCACGGGCCAGCTCACACAAGCTGTCAGTCAAGACGTAGCTACCCGGGCTGCTCACACAAGCTGTCAGGTATCCGTAACACATACCGGACTACCCAGCCATCGGTAGGACGTACATGACCAACACCTGGATTTACATAGATCACATAACACATGGTTTCCTGGTGACATGTCACTTGTATCCTAAACTATTCCTAAGGCTCAACTGAGATTTTCTCATCGTCGAAACTTTATTGAATAGTTCCATAGAAACAATAGTACAATTTAGGCCCTATTAAGCATTAAATACATAACATAACATTGCATTATTTGCACACAAACTTACCTCAGTACAAAATAGTAGGAAATGGACCTAATCATCAATAACCTTATTTTTCCCCCGATCAATATTCGAACTTCGTTTTTCTTGATCTATAATAGCAAATTTAACTTATTTAATTTTTACATTACTCGATGCTGTCCAAAAAATCACATTATGGAAAAATTATAGTTTTACCCCTAACTTTTTCACATTTTTACAAATTAGTCCTTAGGCTTGTAAAATGAAATGTATCCATTTTCTTTGTTACCCAAGCCAAGCTGAACTTAAATCATGCTCATAACAGCCTACATTTTTCTCATCAAGTTACATTTCTACTACCCATTTTAACAACTTTTACAAATAAGTCCTTTTTATGCATTTTCACTAAAAATCACTAAGTAAAAGTTGTTTATCACACCTTAAACATACAATATCTTCCATCAAACATCAAAATACATGCATGTCACACATGGGTAAATTTTTAAACATGAACCCTACTTCAAAATAATGATAGAAATAGATAGACCGGATGATAACGACTTCAAAAATGTAAAGAGCATTAAAAACAGGGCTAGGATGCACTTACAATCAAGCTTGAAAATTGAAGAAACCCTAGCTATGGTCTTCTTAGGGAATTTCGGCTATGGCAAAGAAGATGGACACCAATTTTGACTTTATTTTCCCTTTTTATTCTTTTATTTACCAAATGACCAAAATGCCCTTAATGCATAACTTTGAAATTTTACCTATTCATGTCCATTTTTGTCCACTAACTTATCTAATGTTCTAATTACCAACTAAGGACTCTAATTTAAAATCTCATAGCAATTGGGCACATTTAACAAGTAGAACTCAACCTTTGCAATTTTTATGATTTAATCCTTTTGACTAAATTGAGTGCCCAAATGTTAAAATTTTCGAACGAGATTTTCACAGAATAGTTCCATAAAACTGTAGACCATAAAAATATAATAAAAATAAATTTTTCTACATCAGATTCGTGGTCCCAAAACCACTGTTCCGACTAATCCCAAAATCGGGCTGTTACATTCTCAAATATCAACCATTTGACATCCACAATACCTATAATCAACAAGCATCATACATCCATCAACAAAATCACAACATAAGCCATATGCACATATAGATACACAACCAAATCAACCAAATTAAGCCAACTCTCATGGCTATATACAAAACCAAACTCTTAATATTTACAAGCCATTTCAAATGACTAAATTCATTAACAACACATATACCAACATGACCAAAGTCCCTATACATGCCATATAGTAAAAATACTTAAGTTCAAAAGTACCAAAATGATAGTTGGATACTGTGATGAAGTCTCCGACGATTCCTGAATCCAACCTAGCTTTGATTTCACTATAAACAACGAAAAATAAACAAAGTAAGCTATAAAGCTTAGTAAGTTCGTATAGCAATAAAATTAACTTACCAAATATGCACAAATTAAGCAATTAAAAAATATTATAACAATTTCATTCTGAACCATCAACCTACCACAATTTCCATTCCCAAAATTAGACATAAATTTCACAAGTTTCTTCAATTCAATATTTGTATGGCTTATGTACATACTTGTACCACCTCATATCAACACTTACACAACCACATCTCTGATATACCCGTTGAACCATTCAGAATACTATCGTATACTCGAGAATCTCACACCCTAAGTGCCACATATATATATAGTCGAAGCTATCTCAATCTCATATCACATATAATGCTCACTCTCGAGCTATCAACGGGTCTGCTCACACAAGCTGACGGTCATGACGAAGCTACACGGTGCTGCTCACACAAGCTAACGAGAATCCGTAACACATGTCAGATAATTCAGCCACCGGTAGGATGTACAGACCAACACCCAATCACATAACCCCTAATAACATGTCATTTGTATCGTAATCTATTCCTAAGGTTCAACCGAGATTTCTCATTTGCCAAATCACTGTCGAATATGCCTATAGTGTTGTATTCACAATTTATGAAATATTAAAGCATTTAAAACATAATTATAACAATGCTTATTACATATGAACTTACCTCGAATGCAAAAACAGCAAAATAAGTCGGTTAGTCCAATACTTTGTTCTTCCCTTGATCTAAATCCGAATTTTTCTTTTCTTGATCTAAATGTAATCAAAATTAACTTATTTAATAATTTCTCTATTCAATTTAATCCAAAACACACAGTAGGGAAAATTTTACATTTTTGCTCCTAACATTTCAACATTTTTACAATTTAGTCCTTATTTCATAAAATTACAAATTCATACAATTCAACCAAAACCCATGCTATCTGAATTTTAATTAGGTCCCTAGCAGTCCATATTTTTCATTTATTTCACAATTTAACCACAAAATTTACACATTTCACAATTTAATCCCTAATTAGATATTTTACTAAAAATCACTTAACAAACGTTGTTTATCTAACAACAAGCATGCATTTTCTACCATTAAACATCAAAACACATATAGATTCCTCAATAGCAAAACCATAAACCTATAACAATTTTGCAAAATAGTCTCTGGGCTAGCTAGACTAAGTTGCAATAATCTCAAAAACATTGAAATTATTAAAAACAGGACAAAAACGAACTTACAATTAAGGTTGCAAGTGACCGAAGATTTAAGCCTAAAATATGGCTTTTCTTCTCTTCTATTTCGACAATGAATAAGATGAAAGCATTAAAAATTTTGTTTGTTTTATTTAATTAATCTTTAATAACTAAATTACAAATTTAACCTTAATAATAAATCATTAAATCACCTAATTAATGGCCATACTTGTCCACTCATAATAACAATGGATTAATTGCCACATAAAGATCTCCACTATTTAACTTCATAGCCATTTAACACCTTTAGCTATTAGAACATCACTTTTTCACTTTACGCGATTTAGTCCTTTTTATCAAATTGACCATTCAACCAATAAAATTTCTTACCGAAATTTTCACACAATCATACTATCATGTTGTAAACATTAAAATAATAATAAAATAATTATTTTGACTTCGTATTAGTAGTCCTAAAACCACTATTCCAATTTAACTAAAAATGGGCTATTATAGTTCTATAGATCCTTCATGAGAAGAAGTTTTATGTTAAGTTGAGTAAGTGCAAATTCTAGCTCCCAGAAGTGATGTTTTGGGTCATGTGGTATCGGGTGAAAGTATTCGTGTTGATTCGAATAATGTTAAGGCTATTATGGATTGAAAGTAGCCTAATAATGTTAGTGAGATCCGGAGTTTCTTGGATTAGTTGATTTTATAGGAGGTTTGTGGAAGAATTCTCACTGATTGCAACTTCTATGATTAATCTACCGAGTAAGAGTGCTCCTTTTAAATGGACTGAGGAGTAGCAAGCCAGTTTTGAGAAGCTTAAGTCTGTGTTGACTCAAGCATCGATTCTGATTCAACTAGAGTGTAGGAAGGATTATGTGGTTTATAATAAGGTGTCTCATACCGGTCTTGTTTGTGTGCTGATGCAAGATGCTAGGGTTGTAGCTTATGCATCGATACAACTTAAATCACACGAGTGTAATTATCTGACTTACGATCTTAAGCTGGCAGTTGTAGTCTTTTCCCCTAAAATTTGGAGACACTATTTTTATGGTGAGAAGTGTATCAATTACATGGATCAAAAGAGCTTTAAGTACCTTCTCTCCCAAAAGGAGTTACACTTAAATCAATGAAGATGGATAGAGTTGCTTAAAGACTATGACCGTACCATTGAGTACCATCTAGCAAAAGCTAATGGCGTGGTTGATGTACTGAGTAAGAGGTCGATGACTGATTTGAGAGTGAAGTTCGCTAAGCTGAGTTTTTCGAAGGATGGAGGTTTTCTTGTGGAGTTTCAAGTAAAAAATACTTTAGTTGACGAGATTAAGATGAAGCAACCTCTAGATGCGTCTCTTGTGTTTTAGATTAAACAAACTGAAAAGGGTAAGACTACAGATATTTGGTTTAACTCTAATTGTGCCTTATGTTATCGTGGGAGATTCTATGTGTTAAACAAAAAAGATCTGAGACAGTCTATCCTTCGAGAAGCGCATAGTATTCGGGATTTGAGAGAACTGTATTAGTGGTCGGGTCTTAAGCGTAAGGTAACCAAGTTTGTGGCTAAGTGTCTGACGTGTCAGCAAGTAAAAGTTGAACATCAATTTCCTTCTGGCTTGTTACAGCCTATTCAGATTCCTTACTGGAAATGGAAGAATGTGACTATAGATTTTTTTAGTGGGTTACTTTTGTCACCTACTAAGAAGGATTCAGTCTTGGTGGTTGTGGATATACTGACTAATTCAGCTCAATTTCTACTTGTCTGTGTGGATTATTCATTGCAGAAGTTAGTGAAATTGTACATCTGTGAGATAGTGATACTGCATGAGGTATCAATATCTATCATTTCAAACCCGGATCCTTGTTTTACATATCAAAATTGGAAGAAGTTGCATGAGGCTCTTGGTACTTAACTAGACTTTAGCATAGCTTTTCATCCACAATTTGATGGACAGTCTGAACGAGTTATCCAGATTCTTGAGGACATGTTGAGGGGTAATGTAATCAATTTTTGAGGTAGTTAGGATGAGCATTTGCCACTAGCAGAATTTGTATGTAACAGTAGTTTTTAATCGAGCATTCAGATGGCACCTTACGCGGCATTGTATGGTTGAAGGTGTTCGATACCTCTATATTGGACTGAATTAAGTGAAAAGAAAAGGTTGGGTCTAGATTTAGTGTAGGAGATTGAGAGTATTGTTAAGCTAATTCAAGAAAGATTGAGAGCGACATCGGATCAACAGAAATCCTATAAAGATTTAAAGAGGAAGGATATAGAGTTTAGTGTTAGGGATCATGTATTCCTTAAGGTATAGTTGTAAATAAAGGTTTTGAGATTTAGTTGGAAAGAAAAGTTGAGTCCAAGGTTTATTGGGCCTTATATAATCCTTAAGAGGATTGGACCGGTGGCTTATAAGTTGAGTCACCTTCGGAGCTAGATCGTATCCACAACGTGTTCCATGTCTCTATGTTGACGCAATATTAATCAGACCCATCATACAACCTAAACACCACCACTTATCAATCATTCCACTTCTCCCACTCTCTTCTTGCTGTCGCCACACCACCATCGAACCTCCTCCACTATCACCGTCGTCGTGCCACTGCACCACTACCATTGTCGCCCACTATTCTTCTCTAATTTTCATCCCTTCTTCATCTAATTTCCTCCACTCCCCCATCGAATATATTTCCCAATTAATCACTAATAGTTTCGATCTAGACCAATTTAGTGAAGATCTAATCCGAATCAAATCAATTTTCTCTAAGGCAAGCAAAATTTTGGACTTCTTTTCGAAAAGGGTAAGTTTTTTATTTGATTCCATAAGAAGTTATTTTGTTTATGATTGATTCTAACAAGTGAAACTTTGGTGATATACCATTATTGTTTGATTAGATCATGCAAGATCTGACTTGATTTACACCATTAATAGTAGGGGAGTAGTTTTGGTGCTAAACGATCTGTAATCTAGGTATGGGTTTAATCAAATAAATTTTGTATGAATATTTTTTAATAATTATTTAGTCATGATTAATATTTATTAACTGCTCTGAAACATGGATATTCGAATACAATAAGTATTCATGGTGGTTGATAAATCCTTTAATAGGATGATTCCTAAATAAGTAACTCTAATTTGTTAAATCCATGATCTCACAAATATGTTTATGTGTTGTATTATGATGAATGAATTTATATGTTTGTTTTGACACTCATGTTATGTGATCAAACGACATGTTTTTTATTAAGTAAATATGATATCATGATAAATCATGGATACTGTTATTTTTGTTCTAATAAGCATGAAAAGAAAACTCATGCCTATTGTTTCTATTAACAAAACCTAATCGCATGTTAAGCATGCCCATTGAGATATTTTTGTTTCCGTATGTCATATCACATTACATGGGGTTGGGACGATATTGAAAGGAGGAAGTATCTGGCAGTTTAATGATCTACATATTTTCGTGTTATATTCACATATTCTTGCAGCATTTCTGCAATTCTGGTGGCTTGTCCACAATTTGTCTGTTCTAGCAGCTTGTCCATAATTTTTGTGTGTTATTGGATGGATAGGTTCTATGGAACTCTTTTATGGTGTGTAGCGGAGTTGGGTAGGAAAAATTTTCTAAAAAATTTGCAATGATATTTGAAAAACTCTGCATCGACATCGTCATGCATATTGATCTCTATGAAATTGGATTGCTTATATATTTTCTGCTATATTCTGAAAAGTATGCTTTAATTATTGTTTGTTATGTAAGTTACTACTCACACTAGGCTTATTTAGCTCACTCGTTAGTTCTTTGAATTTTCAGATAATCTCTAAGGTTAGGACTTGGACGCAACTGTCGGAGGAGTTCTGAGATGGTTTTCATTTCAAATACTTTAAACTTGATTATATAGTTATTTTAGGACAATATTAATATTTTTTTATGGGTTGTGGCATGGGACATTATATTTGGGGATTTTTATTTTATTCTTGCATGATTTAAGGTTTTAAATTGTCCATTGATGTTTAAACAAATATGCATGAAAAACTGATTTTTATACAATTATTCCATGACAAAAATATAAATTTTGTTTTTTAAAAACTATAATCTAACTTTTCCAAAATAATTAATTTTTACTAAAGAAATTTTAAATACACTTGATGATTTTAAAAGTTAATATGGTATTTTCTTGAAACAAAGAAAATAAATCGAGATCACCGTACTTAAATTAAAAGGCAAATGATTTTAGAGAGAGAAATAAGATAAAAACGTTTTCCGTGCCATTCCAATAACCAATGTAATCTTCAAGATTCGGCCATAACGTTTAGATCGAGTTTGGGAGGTTACATAAGCAGTATTACGTGGTTGGATTGTAATATAGAAAGACAACTTGTATTACTAGATGAACCAAAACATGTCCTTAGTCTAACCTAAAATGAGCAAACCGATTAAAAGACTAATATGTCGTCTATCGAGTTTAATGAGGGAGATGTTTTGTCTTGAGCACTGGAGTGGACAACTCCTAGAAGATAAAGACATAGGTATGACTAATTGGACTGACAGTACATCGGACAAGACCCAAGTTGAATAGATCCTAAATTCATTTATGGATTTATTCACTTGTGACGTTCATAATGTAACATGCCTTAAACTTAAGTGGATGATGGACTATGTATGCGTGACTTGTATATTTTGATGTAAGTAAAAGCTTGAGTTTAAATATAAAAGGAATCGAAAGCTAGTGCGTTGGCTATTAGTATGTAGTATCATTCAAAATAGTAGAATTCATAGCCCAATAAATGGATAAATAATATTCTTATTTGCATTACATGATAGATGAAAAGTGAACATGGCATCGTGTTATTTGTCTTTGTGATAAATGACCTAATTATTATTTGATAATACTTGACTTTCCATGAATAAAGATATAAAGGTTACCATGAGATAAAATAGGAACATACTTAGGGAACAAATTTATCCTAAAGAGATTAAGGATATCATGTTATGGTAACACACTTATGACAAGGTCATTGGATGAGCATTGATCGAGTAACTTTTGTAATGGTATGTAATTAGGGAGAGCTCAATCATGATACTATAGTGGAATGACTTCATGACTAAATGAGTTTATAATAATAGGCAAAAAGCTGGAACTTAATTATAAAACATTTGAGCCTTGATAACATATGTCCAATCGACCCCTCCACTAGCTTATTAAAACTAGAAATGAATTGCATGTAGAACTAAATGAGCAAAAATGAATTTCTAATAATGTAAACCCCATACCCGGCCTGGACGTTAAGACTAAGTTTGGAGAGCTACATCAAATAATTTCAGAAAAACCCCAACATTTAACTATTCAAAGTTTAACAGTCGAAAATTATTTAAGTAATTAAAACTAACATAAAAATCTAAGCTTTTAACTAGTCATTCGAAATAAAACACACGATAGTATAAGTCTAGATAAAACAATAAATAACTAGAAGAGAAATGATCGAGTTCCTGCCACGTCGACCCGCCTAAGTTCGTGGGTTACCTGTAATCCAACAAACATACTAAATAGGTTGACAATTCAGTGTGTAACTTACATTTATAATTAATCAGTAACATAACAGATGTGATTTCGATTTTTATTAACCAGTCAAATCTAGAATTAGATACAAAAATAGAAACAGAAAACATCAGATACAGTTGCAGAATATTTTAGACTTAGATGAAGATTCCTAATCCCAACCACTACACACTATCTCCGCCGATCCCTACACACCATATAGGGTATCAAGTACCAATCCATCCCTACACACTACATAGTGACTGTGTGTCATGTTTCAAAATAATTGCAATCTAGGTGTCAAATCAGAATCTGATAAATCGCCAAAGTCAGATATATGTTTGTGGCTTAGCCACCAAAGTCGACAAATTATTAAACTACCTACACTTCCTTCTTTTCAAAATCCCAACCCAATGCAGATGCAGATTTAACAAATATCAAATTTACGTATACAGTAGTATAAATTCAGATCATGCTCATGTTATGCTATCACACTTATTAGATTTTATATCAAGTATTTACATGAAAATAACAGATTATCCAGTAACAGATTGGCAGATAATAGTTACATTGTCTAATTTAGACCATATGGACCCTACGATAGGCCTACGTTCGATTCGAACAACATTTACGACTCTAGGGAAAAATCTTAATTTTTGGCCCACACGCCCGTGTGGATTCACAAGGCCTGGGTGGTTCGCCCGTGTGGTCCACACGGCCGTATGGCTCAAAAATGAGTTACATGGTCTAGATACACGTTTGTATGCCTCTAATTCCAAAACAGTGAGCTATACGGATTGAACACATGCCCGTGTGCCTCTAATTCCAAAATAGTAATTTACACGGCCTAACACATTGTCGTGTGGATCACATGGCCTACCACACATCCTGGCACACGGTCATGTGGCATCGATAGCCATGTTTTTCGGCCTCTTTCATTTGTATGATTTCAAGTTTTTGTTACAAACCTACTGTCGATTCGATGTAGAAGCGGTAAAAGTGATCCCAAAACCTAAAATCGACACGCAATTGCAAAATCAAACAACTTAACCGCAACAATTTGCACAAAATAGCATTCAAACAACTATGTCAAAAACTTTGATGGAAAAACTCGCAAAACAAAACCAATGTTTACCGACAACCGAACAGTAATTACTCCAAACTTAGATAATTGGAGGAATGATAGGCATCTCTCAACCTTCCCCTACAGAGTACCGAAGTAAACAACCACACCAAGACAGATTAAAAATTCACAACTACGAAAGTTGAAGGAAAAATCCAAAATTGACGTAACATCAGCAACGAACAAATTAAAGCAACAAAATCTCACCTTTAGTGACTAAAATTTACCATGGAACAATACGAATCAATAATTAACACAAAAGCAACGTAAAAGAAGGGTTACAAAGTCGATCAGAAAAAAGAAGGGAAAAAGAAAACAGTAACAAAAAGAAAACTTGAAAAAAAATGCAGGAGGGAATTTTGAGAAAAAAAGAAATTTATTTAATTAAAGAGAAATAAAACTAACTATTGCAAAATACAAATAAATTACTCCTTAATCGCTTACATAGAGACTCGAACATAGGATCAAAGGAAATACAAAAGTTTTACCATTGAACCAGCAAGTTCATTCTCGTCATAAATGAACGTAGAATAAACTTAAGTGGAGGGTTTAAAGTCTAAGTTTCAAAATAAAGAAAATAACAAAAGTTTCAAGAGAGGGACCCGAACCCTTTATCTCAAACACACACACAAAAAACCCTTAAACCACGAAAGCAAATACTAATTTTTGACATAATTGCACAAATAAACTTTCAAATTTTTGGGGCATTACAAATAATCTATATTTTATCAAACCAACATGTACACACTGCTTGAAACTGAAATTTCGAATAGAAAAACGTAAAACTTCTCACTCTAATAAGGCATACCTTTGGCATTTGAGACTTGGTCATATTAACCAAGAAAGAATCATTAGACTTGTGAAAGATGACACTTTAAGTTCGCTTAAAGAAGTTGATCTTCCATAATGTGAATCTTACTTGAAAGGTAAGATGACTAAGCTATGTTTTAATGCAAAAGGAATGAGGGTCATGAAAATCTTAAAACTTGTGCACACAGACATATGTTTCCCCATGAACATAGTTGAAAGAGGTGGTTATGATTATTATGTAACCTTTATTAATGATTATTTTAGATATGGGTATGTGTACCTAACACACCGTAAGATTGAAACCTTTGATAAATTCAAAGATTTTTGTACGGAAGTGGAGAAACAACTAGGTTTACCCATAAAGGCAGTTTGATCTGATTGAGGTGGGGAATATTTACGAAATAAGTTCTTAGGGTATCTCATAGAGAAACAGATTATGTCCCAATTAACCACATCAAATACTCCACACCAGATTGGTGTGGCAGAGAGAAGAAATTAAACTTTGTTAAACATGGTTTGTTTAATGTTAAGTTATTCGAAGCTGCAAATCTCTTTTTGGGGATATACATTACAAACGGGTTGCTATGTTCTAAATGGTGTACCAACTAAGACAACATTCTAAAACGCGATACGAATTATGGCACGATAGGAAGCAAAATCTAAATCATTTTAAGATTTGGGGATTTTTAACCCACATATTGAATAAAAAAGTGATGAAGTTGGATTCACAAACAGAATTATGCATATTTGTGAGATATCCAAAAGGAACAAATGGTGGGTTTTTTATAACTTGAAAGAGAAAATAGTGATAGTGTCAACTCATGCTACATTTCTTAATGAAATTTACATGAATGACTTCAAACCTCGAAGTAAAAAAGTACTTGAAGAACTTTCAGGAAATACACAAAGCCCTATAGAAACAATTCAAGAACCAACTCCTAATAGCAAACCTGTAAACGGTCAGTAGCATAGGGTGTTTTGTCACAGTAAGAGGGTCCCTCATAGGCCTGAGCTCTTTCAATCTGGTATAAGTGTTTTAAACACTAAGTCTATCAAATAGAAAGGTGATGACGCACTCACATATGATGAAGCAATGCAGAGTGCTGATTTCAAGCTTTAGGAAATAGCAATGAAAGCTTAAATGGATTTTATGGGTTCCAACTCAATGTGGGAACTTGTAGACTTACCGGAAGGGCTAAAACCTATAGGGTGTAAGTGGATCTACAAGAAAAAAGGAAATGTTGATGGAAAAGGGGAAATTTACAAGGCCTGACTTGTAGCAAAAGGTTATACTAAGAAAGAATGTATTGATTACGAAGAAACTTTCTCTCTAGTTGTCATGCTCACGTCAATCCGCATATTACTATCCATTGTGATGACTTTCGATTATGAGATCTGACAAATGGATGTCAATACAACATTCTTGAATGGTTATCTTGAAGAGACCATCTATATGATGCAATTCACCAGATATATAGCTAAAGGAAATGAGCATAAAGTTTTCAAACTGCTTGGATCCATATATAGACTTAAGCAAGCATCTCGCTCATGGAATCAAATATTTGATCAAGAGATTAAAAATTTAGGATTTGAGTTTGGATTTGAGCAAAACGTAGATGAACCTTGTGTTTATAAATGTATTAAAGGTGGAAAAGTGGTCTTTCCCATTATTTATGTCGATGACATTCTACTCATTGGAAATGATGTAGGGACACTATCATCGGTTAAATTATGGTTAACCTCTAGGAATTCGAATCCTAAGGGATCAAAAGAACAAAGTGATAGTATTATCAGAAGCTTCATAAATAAACAAGATATTTGAACATTATCTACTAATCGATTTGAAAAAGGGAACTCAACCTTTTGTATTAGGATTTCATCTTTCTTTGGAGGATTGTCCTAAAATAGTGGAAGAAAGAGAAAACATGATAAAAGTTTCTTACGCTTCTACAATAGGAAGTGTTATGTATGCTATGTTGTGTACATGTTCAGATATTTGGTTCACAGTGGGATTGGTAAGTCGATATTAGTGAATTCAAGTCTAAGACATTGGCAAGCAATTAAAAATATATTGAAGTATTTACAAAGAATGAGGGATTATATGCTTGTGTATTCCGGAAAAGATCTTACTCCTATTGGGTATACTAATTCAAACTTCCAAATTTTTAGTGATTCAAGGAAATTAGCATCAGGTTGAGTTTTTGTCCCAGGAAGCGGGTCCATAGTGTAGACTTGAAAGACGACATATTATTCTTTCAAACAGTATACTCATTTCTGATTAGACTAAGGACATGTTTAAGTTCATTTACTAATATAAGTCTTCTTTTTGTATTACAATCCGACCACATAATATCGCTTAATATTATTTAAACATTAGAGAACCAATGAGCTAATATTTGCTTCTATTTTGTGTTACATGCAAAAACCACATGGGGATGCCATACAAAATATATTAATGTAATTCATAAATAATTTTATTAACCAATCTGTTTGAAAAAATTACAAGTATACAAATGAATATCCTATACTTAGAGCACTGAATCCAACAACTATAACAATGTGAAAATAGCTAAACACCAAAGAAACCACATGAGGACAAAACACATTGATAAAAAGTATTATAAGGGAGATGATAGTGATTGATGGAATAGTGGATGTAGTCAAAGATCGCATATGTTGACAAAACCTACGGATTTGTTTACCAAGAATCTACTAGCTAAGAGTTTTGAAAAACATATGAAGGGTATAGGAATGCGAAACATGACTCATCTACTTCACTAAGGCAAGTGGGAGACTGTTTGGTCTAGTGTCCTAAGTGTTGTATTTTCGTCTATGTACACTTGTATTTTTTGAACAAATTGATATAAAAATATCCATTAATTACATTAATACCCTTTGTACATTGTCATCAATGGTTTTTTACACGTAAAACAAAATGGAAGCAAATATTGAATCATTGGTTATCTAACGTTTAATTAAGACTAAACAATATTACATGGTTGGATTGTAATAAGAAAAGACAACTTGTATTACTAGATAAACCAAAACATGTCCTTAATCTAATCAGAAATGAGCAAACCGATTGAAAAACTAATATGTTGTCCATCAAGTCCAATTGGGGAGATGCTTTGTCTTAAGCATCGAAGCGGACGACTCCTAGAATATAGAGACATAGATATGACTGACTAATTTGACTATACATCAGACTAGACCCAAGTAGAAAAGATCTTAAATTTTTTTATGAATTTATTCATTTGTGACATTCATGGTGTGTCATACCTTAATCTTGAGTGAATAATGGACTTTGTATGCGTGACTCGTATACTTTGATGTAAGTAAAAGCCTGAGTTCATATAGATAAGGAACCGAAAGCTAGTGCATTAGGTAAACAACTTTTGCAGTATGTAGCACCATTCACAATAGTGGAATTCATAGCCCAAGAAATGGGTAAATGATATCCTCTCATTGGCATAACATGAAAGATTAAAACTAAATGTGGTCACAGATCGTTTGTCTTTGTGATAAATGATTTGATTTTCATTTGATAGTAATTAACTTTTCATGAAGGAAGATGTAATAGTTATTATGAGATAAAATATGATCATATTAGGTGAATGAATTTATCCCAAAGAGATTAAGGATATCCTATGAAGGTAACACGCTTCTAACAATGTCATTGGACAAACACTGGTTAAGTAGCTTTCGTAATGGTATAGAATTAAGGAGAGCTCGATCACGGTACTATAGTGGAATTGCTTCATGAGTAAATGATTTTATAATTAATAAGCGAAAAGCTAGAACTTAAGTATAAATCATTTGAGTCCTGATCGCATATTTCCAATTGGTCCCTCCGCTAGCTCGTTGAAACTAGAAATGAATTGCATGTAAAACCAAATGAACATAAATGGATGGAAATGATACAGTTAGGAAAATCTGTCATATTCACAAATGAATGTGTTTTCTCACTTAGTATAGAAATGACTTGAGAATTAATTTAAGTTTTTCGAATTATTATTTAAATCAAATAATTGAAGTTCAAAAATGAAATTAAACTATTTGATCATTGCGATTATGATGAATAAGGAAATTAAATGTATTTTTTTATAAATTCTCTTTCGGTAAAGTTGTCGTGACTTTAACGGAATTAGAATTAAGTTGAGAAAATTATTTAATTGAAAATTTAATTTAATTAATTAATTAAGAAATTTAAGAAATTATATTTATTTTGGGAATAGAAAAACATGTATTGGGTTGGATTAAATTATAAAGTATTAGACTAAAAGTGCAATAAGCACGTATAATTAGACCCAATAAAAGAGGTCCAAAATTTTCTCACAATACATATGAGGGGCAGACACCCTAGTACCCGCTTCTCCTAGTTAAACTAAGAAACTAGTTTTTCTATCAAATAAGTATTATCTGTTTTCTACTAATTTAACTAGGATTCTCCTATCTCTTCCTATAAATGGATGACATTAGTAGAACTAAAAATATACAATTTTGAGATTTTGTTATTTTGCCCGAAAATTATGAGAAATTTATTTTCTAAGAATAAATTTTATTTTTGGGAAATAACAATTCTACTTGTTTCTATTATGAGAGAATTACTTTCCTATTGAAAGTAAGAGATTGTTTCTGGTTCTATGTTTGATTTGTGATTGTTCAAGCTCACTCGAAGTGATCCATGGTATGAGAATAAATGAGAAGGTTGTTTGGTTGAAAGTCAAGAATGTCTAAGATCCATCTCGCACAAAGCACAAATACTTTTTAGAAAAGTTTATTGCTAAAAAATTTTAATTTTACGTTGTGACATAAATCCGTTTTTAAACTGATTTTTTCAAACACTTTTACCTTATTATATGCTTTTAAATAGTTTGGATTCCAATTTAAAATTTTTTTGTAATACAAAGTTTAGAACCAACTATAATCTTTTTTCAACCTTTAAATAGAAAATAAATACACTTTAATATGCTTAAGTTATTTTGTCCTAACAACAATATCATTGCTAATTAAGTACTCAATTTGACTCCAGTTTTGATAATAATGCTAAGATTTAATGAGTTTAATATATGGATTTAAAATTTACAAAATTACAGCTACACAAACCCGCTTTCTAGTTTTAATGGTGTTGTCTTGTATTGACCTATTGTGTATATAAAAATCATCTCCATTTTACACTATTAATCAAAACCGAAACCCAGATTTCTCTGGCCAAAGAAAAACAAACCCAAGATTTCATTTTCCCATTTTCCCATTTTCCCATTCTCCGGTTACTCCTCTTTATATTTTCCAACTACACAAACAACAAGAAAATATGCATCAGGGTAAAAGCAAAGCTAATTATATTATTTTCCACTCTCTTTAGTTTTTCCAGGTAAAATTGTTTGTAATTTTTGGGTTAAAAATGTGTCTGCAGAGAACGGCCATGGAAAATCCTTCAGAACTCCCGTTGTCGCCGCCTCCTTCATCGGCGTGGTCGTAGCCGCCGCTGCCGCAGCTTACAACCGGAGGAAGAGTAAAACTGTTAAGGAAGATCATCTAAGTATGATTGTTCCACTGTTAGTTAGGACCGAGTCCGGCCGTGTTGGAAACCTGGAAAAATTCTCCCACTACGTTGGTAATGTATATAATAAAACTATATTACAAGCTTTGCTTTCCCAATATTTATGGAGTTATATGACATTGGGTAGGGGTGATGTGTGCTTGTTTCTGTCGGAATTTTTAAAAATTTTAATTTCTTTTTTTATTTTTTATATTTAGATTTTTTAGATTTATTTTGATAAAATGAATTTTGTTTTATAATTTTTAAATATTATTTGATAAAATTTTAAACTCTTATTTATAAATATTTAAATAATAATAATTTTCTAAAAATTTTAAAATTATTTTCACTATTTTAAATATAAAATATTTACTTTTATATTATAAAAAATTAAAATTAATTATATAATAAATAAAAAATAGAATTTAGTTAAATTTTGAATAACTGTATTTTTTAAATTTGTATTCCATAAACTGTCCAAATATCTCTATTCGAATCAGGTTTTTTTCTCAGCCCTGGTTGGGTTAATGCAGCTAGGCAACTAGGGATTGAAGATGCGAACGAGTGTCCGAAGCTGTGCAAATTGGCTCATAATTATCTTAAAAACCCTAAAGAGTGTGAGATAAAGATGTTCGAATATTTTGGTAATGAAGCAGAAGCTGAGAATTTGTACGTAAAGCTGATGGAGGAGTTTGAAAGATGCATCCTTTGTTATTTTGCTTTTCACTGGAGTCGAGCTTCTGATATGATAACCCAGGTTTGAACTCTATATTCCATAAACTTTTGTTTTTCTTTTAAAAAGTAAAATTAATTCATATATTCCTAATAGTACATGTTATTTTATAAAAACAAAAAACAAAAAGTTAAATTGCACGGCTCCATAATGAAGTTGAAAAATCATCGTAGCAAACAGATGGTGACTGATCTACCAGCTGATAACCCTAAGAGATAAGCCTGTCTTTTTTTTTTAAGCCTAGAAAGGGAAGTATTATTCTCAAAAAAAACAACAAAAAAAAAAGTATGATATATTGGAATCTACATTAACTCATCCATCCAAACACACCAATGAAGTCATCCCAAGTTGCCCAGACAATGATGACCCGCCACCCCGGGTTGCCCGACAACAATGACTTATCAATATGCAGCTAAACTGTCAATCAAAATATAAGTAGTCAAACCATTATAATGCAGTCAAACTGTTGGAACAGAAGTGTGGATAAACCACCAGATAATGTAAATCATTAAACTGCCAGAAACTTCCTCCTTTTACTTCAACCTAAGTCCCATGCAATGTGGCTTGGCATGCTTATGCAGAATCAAAGTAATGAGCATGTAAGTCATGCTATCTCTCAATAATAGAATCAATAAATATGGGAGTCCATGTTTTGTAAAACAGACTTATCAAACCTCAACGAACCATATCAGATTTGTCATGAAGTCATATACACGGTTATAAATCAGAATCAGTAACAATTAGTCTAACATGTTCAGATATCGCATACTCTTCATCAACAGAGCAATGCAAAGGCATACTAACAAACTTAACAGAATACAAATCGTACCTGATAATTCACACACATAGGCAATAGCACATTACGTTCTGAAGGATCCTACTCACTTAAGTTCAAACATAACAGATATACGTACAGATCACAAGTTGTTCATCATCAATCTAACACGTTCAGACACCACATATATCATTCGTATATTAGTTTAAAGCATCAGATAGTCCTCTTACAATCAAATTTAGATCATAAATACATTGTGGAGGTCAGTGCTCTTGTTGAGCAGCACTCACGGCCTCAAAAATAAGATTTGGATCCTATTCTTATACCACACAGCCTGGACACATGCCCATGTCCTTGCCTGTGTGGCTTACATGGCCTGGGCACACACCCATGTCCTTGGTCATGTGGTTCTAAAGCGTAAAAAGTGAGTTACATGGCCTGGACACATGCTCATATCCTTGCCCATGTGGCTCACACAGCGTGTGTCCCATGTCCTTGCCCATGTAGCTCTTACGGCCTAGACACACACCCATGTCCCTGGCCGTATGGCGTCGACAGTCCCATTTTTCGAAGACTGAAAACGTAGCAAATGAGGGGTTTCGGCACCCACCTGATACGAACTTGATGCAAGAGCAATAACGATGAATTCCTGTCCTTAAACGACAAGCAATTGTCCAACAAATAGTTAACTCATATTCAAATCGCTAAAAGCTAACATTCTAAAATTGAAGTTACGTCAAAGAACTTTTGACACCAGAACTTAAATCAAACTTACCAACTCGCTAATTGAACTAAAAGGAGAAGTCATATCCCGTACAGAATCAGCGTAATGTAACATAGCAAAAGAAATGAACTTGAAATGGTGAAATTGAAACGGTGAAAAAAGAAGCCAAAAGTAACGCTAGAAAAAAAATAAAATAAAAAACAAATGAGAACCATGAACAACAAAAGAAGTTTTTGTTTTGGGGAAATTTTAACTACAATAAAATACCCCACAAAGTAGTTCAGCAAAAACATCTCCATAACTTTTACTGAGACTCAAACACAAGACCAAATGGTAAACTAAACCTTACCACTAAATCAACCGACTCATTCTTAATATCAATTGCACACAATTAACTTATAAACCACACATTCCAAGGTAAGGGTTTAAGCAAAATAATAAAATTTAAACCGGATTCAAACCCAGAACCTCACACAGATACCTTGACCACTTAACCACTAAACCAAATCAATATACTTGTCAAAAATTCCAAAGTCTAAACTCAAATCGAGGAATGACCTTTTTTGGTTTCAAAACGCGATTTCTTCTAGGCCAGTTTTTGGGATGTTACATATGGTTTCAAATTTATGTGCTTTAATATGGAATTTGTTATATAGTAACAAGATTTTAATTTGACATGTTTAATTTTTTAATTTAACTCGAATAAATTCACTCGATTCGACCCGATTTGATTCAATAAAATTTCAAATTGAGTTAGGATGATAGAATAAGACTCGCTAACTTAATTAACTCAAAATATTTTTACTTAATTTGATTCGACTCAATTCAACTGAACGCTTAACTCCACCTGTTAGAACCATGCCACTCAAAACTTAATCCAATTAATAATTTTTACTTGTTAGTTAATGATTTAATGAACTTGTATGAATAATGGCAGGTTTTGAAAGTTGAATCTGACAAGGAAACAAAGCTAAAGAACTTTGTAATGGCTGCTACAAGGTGAGATTTCGATTCCATTTCCTATGAATTAATATTTGATATATTGAGATAATATATTTTAGTGCATTGTTGTATTGTTAGTAAATTAAATAATAACACATTATTTAAAAAATTTTAAAATAAATCCATTTATTTCATTTTTGATAATGTGCAATTATTTTATTGATATTTTGAAATATAAAATACAAATCCATATAATACTTTTATATTATTGTTTTTTAAATAATTTAGCTTATTCTAAAAACAATATTTTAGCTCCATCATAACTCAAGATGGTTTTGTCTGGTAGGGTTGAAAAGAATAAAGATGATGAAATTTTAAATTAAAAAAAAAATCTTTTGGACAGCAAAGTTTGATCTCGTGATCCATTTATTCCCTTAAAAATACATTAATTTAATTGTAAGGATATATTGAAATATTGACGTTATGATTATCAACATAATATAAGAAAATAATTAAAATATAACATGGTATAAAATAATAAACCAAATCAAACCAAACATTATATGCAAGATACGATTATAAATAGAATAATATATAAGAAAACAATTAAAATATAATATCATATAAAAATAATATAAATGTCTTAATTTGCATGGAGTGATGGTTAAACACTTGTTCTGTATAGGTTCGAACCATGTTACCTTTATTCCCACCCTTATTATCGTATCAAAAAAATAATATCAATATAGTCATTTATGTCTTTGACTGGATTGACGTTACGAGTTGGAAAAACACTACAATATCTTTTCTTTTAGATTATAAATAATGTTATTATGATGATACGCTTGTTTTTTCACATTTTTTAATATAATCTTTCAATAAAACAACTAAAAATTATATATTTAAAGAACAAACACCGTTTTAATAAAATTTATATACAAATTTTTACCACTTCTAGAATAATCATTATGGAATGAATTTTAAATATATGTATATATATTTACATAAAAAGGTTTTCTTTTGCCTACATGACATCTAATATCTAATTATTTTGTTCAACATAACATAATCTATTTTTTTTAAAATTCCTTAATCTATGAATAAGGACGAAAAATATTTTTAAATTATCCATAACAGGCTAGGTGAATATGAAAATATAAATAAGAATTATACCATAAATTTATTTATTTTTAAGATTCAGAATGCTTCTATTTATAATTGTTTTGTATCAATAATATTTTTAAAAGAAAATTTAGATTTTTTTTAGAAGAGAAATATGATTATATGATTACTAAGGAAGAATAATGTTGTAAAAAAGAAAAATTAAATATATGTATGAAAATATGCAATAGGTGTATTATTAGATTTGTAAGAATATTTTAATATTAATTATATATATATATATATATATATATATATATATATAAAGTTAAATAAACTGATATCTAATGGTAGGTTTGTATATATAGTTCTACTAGACACTGTTTATAGGTTAGGTCATTTGCTCAAGTTCAATGTCTGTCCAGAAAATAGGAGGGTTTTGATAAAAATACGAAATCCAAAAAATAGGCATGGATAAAAATTAAAGCCTATTTTCTATATGGGTCGAGTTTTGGACAAGATTTTTTTAGTTTGAGTTTAGCCTGGCCTAACCCGAATATATTATATTATAAAAATAATTATATTAATAATATATGTTAAATAATAAATATATATATTTATATCAAATCACTAACCCTAGAACAATTAAACACATTATCCAAAACCTAAAAAAACTCACCAAAAATATAAAATTTTAAAATTTATATTTAATACAATAATATGTTTATTATATTTATGGTTGTTTTTTTAATATAAATACTTTTTAATGTGTTAAAAAAATTATTTTAACGTTTTTAATGCATTTATTGTATCATATTTTTAAAAATAATTATTTTTAAATAAAATCTATAAAAATAAAATATGGGTAGGCAAGGTCGGGTTCGGGTTTAGCTTTCTTAAATTGGGTCGAGTTTAGACAAATTTCAAACCAAACTCGAATTTACCTTTTTTCAATTGGTCTAAATACTTTGAACGAATTCAATCTAAATCCAACTTGGTCCATAAATATTTCTAAATTGTAAAAACAAAACTACTTGAGTAAAATTTGAATTTGAACTACTCATTAATTTTATCCAGATAAATTCATTAAAAAGTAAAAAACATAAATAGATATATAATTCCTTCACCTCTAAATTTCTCATCGAAATACAACCTAAAGAAGAAAAAAAAGGTTCAAAAAATAAGAAGCATTTTTATTGATATGCTTGGTAAATAATAACTCATCTAATAAATGGGGAATTAACTTTTCCGTCATTGTCATTAAAAATTATATATAGTATATTTTTCGTGTTTTACTTAAAATTATTTTATAATTTATATAAATTTTGATAAATTAATATATAAATTGAAATTTGGTGTAATTTGTATGTGCAAAAGAGGTATGTGGTCAGTCGTCAGTGTCGTTTGTTTTACTCTTCCGTATCTTATTACTATTATAGAGAAAGAATTTTTTAAAGGAAAAAGAGAAATTATTTGCAGTCTTTCAATGCCCAAAATCAGAACCCAATGGTCAGAGTTGCAGAGTTGCTTGAAAAAGTAAGAGTTTACATAAAAATATAAATTTAAAAAATAGATTTAAATAAAATAAAATAATGTCTATTTTTTAAAGTCAGATTTAAGGTAATTTTTTTTACTTAGGTTGGCTTGATTTGAATTTGTAAATTTTTTTTATTTTTTTATTATTTTTTATTGTTTTGCTATCATTTCGTTATTATATTGTTATTATTTTATTGTTATTATTTAGATATTATATAACGCTTGTTTTATTATTAATTTTACTACTATTTTATCAGTATTTGCTTAGTAAATTATACTTATATCTTAGTATTATTTAAATATATATTTTTTAATATTTTTAATATATTTAATATATTATATTTTAAAATTTAATTTTATATAAAAAGTTTAATACAAACAAATTGAATCGAACTTAGATAAAATTTTAAATTTATTTTTCCAGTTAGGCTGAGTTCAAACCTAAAAAGCCAACTTAAATTTTTATTTTACCCGGCCAGAACAACTTTAACCGGATTTCACCAATGCAAGAGAATCACGTGATTAATAAAGATGTATCGAGGAATTGGCATTATTAGACCTGAATAAAAATAAATAAAATATAATATATCCAGCCTACCCTTCTATTTTTTTTTCCTTTTGGAAAAGTAAAGTTTATTAATCATTTTGACTTGAGGGAAGAGAACTAAAAAATCATAAAAGTAAATTAAATGTTATATTAAAAATTATATAACTAATTAATCATGTAATATTTTTAATAATATTAAATGTTAAATATTTAAAAGACACAATAGAAGAGATAATGGTCTACTAAAAAGTGACTTGCCTAGAAATCAGTAAAAGTTAAGCGCTTATTTGAATACCGGTTAAAGTTTATAAGGGGAGTCAATTTGTATTTTGTTTTTTTATTCAAAAAATGAGTAAATCAGCCCTTATATATTAGAACAAAGAGCAAATTAATCATTTATGTTAAAAACTTTCATCCATTTCCACTATTAAAACTAGTATGGCTTGTTGGATAAAACACATTAGCGAATAAATATAAATATAAATAATTATATAAACAAATAAAACAACTTAATATAAGAAAATATTTATATAACCAAATATTTATTTTATGTAAAAACACCATATTTAAATAAAACAAATTAATAAATATTTGTATTTATTTAAAACATCAGATTTGAAAATAATTAAATAAACAAGGTTCTGGAAAAAAAAAGAATAAAGGGAATCGAGTTTTACTAGATGTTGAGGTCTATTTTCATAGTTTCCTTACGACAGATTCGGCCACTCCTATAGTACTTGGAGAAACGTTGGTCGACTGTCTCCCAAGATTCAACAAGAAGATGATCGAAGCAGTAGCATCACTGCAGTGATCAACGAACAAGTCTTACCTTCCTCTACCATGGAAACGTATGAAAATATGGAGAGAAAAAGAAAAGAATTTTCGAGAGCAAAATAAAATTCAATGTGTGTATAGACATTCAATATGGTGGGATTGTGGAAATTTCCATGAATAAATATACAAATCTGTATTAAAGGAGCCTCTAAATCAATTTGAATAAAATCAAATCAAGATATATGTCCTTTTAAAACAGATTTTATATAACATTTACTGATAAAAATAAATTTCAGGTTGGGCTTAAAATATTTGTAAGCCGTTATTGAGCCCAATATTTTGCATCACCCACATTGTGTAGGTGTGCCCCAAACCCCTAATAGGTTTGAATTTGTACCCCTTGCATAAAGCAAGATTTCAAGCTTAATCATTTAATAATCTTTTAAAAGGGTTCTCATATATATACATATACCACACTTGGTATTTAACCAATGTGGGATCTAAACTTTTCTTTTCCTCAACAAATATTCATAAGTAGCTTATTTTGAGTATCAATTTCTCATTCAGCACTCAACCATTTTGAGCATATGATATACCATTGTAAAAGTCTCATAGAGTATAATATAAAACTATAATTTAATGATTTAACTCTCCACTTTTACCAATTGAAAATATGCCTAAGTTTCTAAAAATTACATTTTTCCAACATGGTTGATGGTATAATTAAACATTTATATATGGCATGCCATATGTACCTCATTCTAATATATAGGAATAAGCTTTTAACGTTAGAAATAGATGAAATTTTTAATAAAAAAATTAATTTACTTTTTGATGTAATGCATAGGAATTACTTTATTTTTTTTTGAGTAAAATAACAAAATATAGTATGGTTCTTAATTTACATTTACCATAACCATTATAGTTAATTAATAAAAATAATGGTTAAATTGGTAGCAAGAAGAGATTTGAGAGGGTGACTAAGGATTTAAAAGTGACACGGGTGTTTTCGACGCTGATGGAGGAGATGAAAGCCATTGGACGTGTGGAAGACGATTCAACATACACCGATGTAATGGTCCCAATGGCCCACAGTCAGCGCTGCCCCGTCCTCCTGCTTATGGGCGGTGGTATGGGTGCTGGCAAAAGCACCGTTCTCAAAGATATACTCAAAGAGTAAGACCACCTCCACCTACCTACCCTCCTTTAATTCTTCAAAATGATGATACTTGCTGAGTATAATTTGCAGATCATTTTGGGGAGGAGCGGCCGCAAATGCGGTGGTGGTGGAGGCGGATGCTTTCAAAGAAACTGATGTTATTTATAGAGCTCTCGCCTCTAGGGGTTACCACCATGATATGCTTCAAACAGCTGAACTAGTAAACATTTCTTCCATTAAAACTTTGGATAAGTTACACCATTATTAGTTTTTGTTTTAGTGAATTAAAAAAATTTATAATTTGTTTGATAATTATTCGAAAGTTTTATTTAAATCATTAAACTATTCAGAAGTTTTTATTTAAGTTATTGGGTTGTTAAGTTTATTTTTCTTTAAAAAATTATGTTAGCGAGCTCCAAGGGATAATTCAACAATCGATACAGTGAATTAGTACCCTTCGACAAGTAGAAAAATATATCTTATCTCTGAGTTAATTTGAAGACTAGTGTTGAATATTGAAGAGAAAAATTGTTTGAATTTTAATAAATAAATTTGTGACGTTTAAAACTGTTTTATGGAAGAAAAAAATTGAACAATAGAAAAGAAACGAAAATAGAACTTTTTGATTGGTGCAGGTAATACGAATAGAAAAAGTCATATATCATTAACAACCCAATGATTTAAATAAAAACTTTTAAATAGTTAAAGTGATCAAAATGAAAATTTACCCATAATTTAGTGAATAATGATATAATTTACTTTAAAACTTTTAACTAAGCAAATGATTATTTATTTAATAACTTAGTTGTATATAAATATAATCAGGTTCATCAATCCTCGACTGATGCTGCATCATCATTGCTAGTGACAGCATTGAATGAAGGTCGTGATGTGGTAATGGATGGAACATTATCATGGGAGCCATTTGTGGAGCAGACGATTGCCATGGCTCGAAATGTTCACAAACACCATTACCGGATGGGGGTTGGCTACAAAGTGGATGAAGATGGCACCATTATTGAGAACTATTGGGAACAGGTCCAAGAACAACAAAATGCTGACCGGACACATAGGAAACCATACAGAATAGAACTCGTTGGGGTGGTTTGTGACGCTTATCTAGCTGTTGTTAGGGGAATAAGGTAAAGGGCAGACCAACAATTTTACAATCAATTATTGGTTTATATACATACATATATATATTTATATATTTATCTATGGGCTTGGGAATTTTGTAGGAGAGCTATAATGGTGAAAAGAGCAGTGAGGGTAAAATCGCAGTTAAAATCGCATAAAATGTTTGCAAGTGCATTTCCAAGATATTGCCAACTTGTCGATAATGCCAGGCTCTATTGCACCAACGCTCTGGGAGGTCCCCCAAAGGTAAAATGGCTTACGATTAGTTTATTATTGAGGTTTCAAAATGTTGTGATTTTTTTTTAAAATTTCTTTTGGAAAGTTTAATAATATTTATCATTATTGTTAAAAATATTTTTGAGAGGATAAAATATCAATTTTAAACATGATTTTGTAAAGTAAAAAATTTATTGGGGAGATAAAAACAATAAATTCATTGAAAAACAGTTTTCAAAAGTTAAAAATTTTGGCTCAAGTTAAAACATCAGTTTATAATTAAGGTTTAGTTTAACCAATTTTTTATTTTTTAAAATCAAGGTTGAGAAGTCCTTTTCAACTTTAATGAGGAACAAAGTCTTACTCTTTAGCGAGAATTTGTGTTAAAGTTGTGTAAATGATACGTGTAAAGGTATTAGCACAATTAATGCTTTTTTAAATTCAGTTGAACTTGAAATATGAACGAGATGATTAAGTTTTAAATATTCTATTTTAAATTACTTAGTACTTTTTTTAAATACTATTTTTAATTTAATATTGAATATTTTTTTCTTTTCACTAAAATTTTAAACATAAAGGTCTTTAAGTATTATATATTATTATAAATTTATTTTTTATGTAATATAAATAATAATATATAAATATAAAAATAGAATAGAATAATATATTACAATATTAAAAAATGGGGTTCGCTGGATGGGTGGAATTGCATGCTTAGGCGGATACGTGGACCATTGTACATGTATAATCTGTGTTTTCTTTTGTCTTAAGGTGTATTTTTATATGTAAAACAAATGCAGTTGACAGCGTGGAAAGATGGAGAAAACAAGTTATTGATAGACCCAGATGAGATTAAATGTTTGACAAATGTGAGCAGATTGAACCCAGCAGCTGAGTCTATATATGAGCTTTACGAGGAACCAACTTCACTGGACGAGCCTGCTTCGATTTGGAAAGACATAGTTTTAAACCCTTCAAGACCAGGCATACTTTTGGAGCTCAAAGCTTCCATTCAAAGAATCGAAAATTCAGGCAACAATGAAACACAATAACATTTATAACGTAGCCTTTATGGGTAACTCAATTGATTTGAGTATTTATTAGAGCTTACAATTATCAGAGTTCCTATAAAAACATTCTCTTTGATCAATATTGTGAATTTCATTTCTTTTTCTTAGGAAAAATAAATTTATCATTAGCGATGGAATCAAGATAAAATATTATAGGGTTAAATTTAAATAATAATAAATCTAACAAAATGCAATAAGATTCCTTTAGAAGTGTTAAGCTCAATAATCACCAAGAGGGACAAAGGCGAATCTAGGGAAGGGGGTTGGTAGGGCCCGACCCCTTGTAAAATGAAAAATTGCTATTTAGGCTCTTAATTTTTTTTAAATTTTAAATTAGTAAAGGTAAAATTATACTTTGGCCCCCCTAAAATTATAAAAATTTGATTTAATCCTTTAAACTTTACAAAGATATAGATTATAAAAAATTAAAATTTCATTTGCCTCCCTAAAAAATTGTTCTGGCTTCGCCCCTGAAAAGGGGTGAATTGGTGTTTTACAAAATTTAAGAAAATATGGAAACAATGGAGACTTAAGAATTTATAATGGTTTAGCCCCAAATTGCTTACTTCCATTACATTAGCTTTCCACAACTAAAGATTTCCTAAATTCACTAGGTTTGAACCTTTCAAGGACAAGATTTAACCTTTACAAAACACCATCTTTTCATTAGGAAAGATAGAGCCACTTCCTTTAAGATTTTCTACCCAAAAAACCTTATGCAAACCCTTACAAAGACAAGAAATAAGAACAAAAGATTAAAGATACCTCTCAAAGGTAGATATTACAATGAGAAAGCTCACCCAATGAACATACAACACTTGAAATGAGTAGAGATATGGTTACTGTTAGAGTTGTATGACTCAAATCCTTATTAAAATTGTAACACCCCTAACCTGTATCCACCACCAAAATAGGGTTACGGGAATGCTACAATAAGTTAACAAAAATAAACAGGTAAAAATCATGTTTATTACAATATTATTCCTCAAATATCAAAAAAATAATTGAATTACAATAATATCTTGCATTTAATAGGCTTAAATCGAGCTTAGAGGACTAAAGAAATAATCTTAAAACCTCAGGGACTAATTTGAAACAAGTCAGGAAATTTTAAGAAAATATGAAAAATTTTAAAAACAGGGGACACACGACCGTGTGGAACGCCCCAAACCATGTGACTTTCGAAGTTTGGACACACGACCGTGTCTCAGCCCCTATCTCTACCCTTGCAACTCACTAACTTGATACACACACCCATGTCGTAGGCCGTGTAACTATCTGACTTGATACAAACGTGTAACAATTTGTTTTCAGTGAAATTAGAACAGTGGTTTCGGGACCATAAATCCAATGTGAGAATATTTATTTTATTATTATTTTAATGTCTACGGAATATTATAAGGTCGTATAAAAATTTCGTTAAGAAATTTCGACGTTTGCATGCTTAATTAAGTAAAAAGGACTAAACCGTAAAAGATGTAAAATTTGAGTTCCATAAGTTAAAGGTACTAAATGGCTATGAAATTAAATGGTTAAAGGATTTAAGTGGTAATTATACCATTTTTATTATGAATGAAAAAATATGGACATTAAATAGGTATTTTTATATGTTAATTATAAAGTTATTTAAGTAAATTGATAAATATGTTAAGTAAAAAAAATAAAAGAAAAAGCTATCATCTTCCTTAAGGACATATTCCACCGAAATTTAACCTAAGAAACACCATTTTTAACATCTCAAGCATTTAGTCATCTGTTCCTCTTGCATGTAAGTATTTTTCATCCCGTTTTTAATAATTTTTATGTTTTTGAAGTCGTTGTAGCTTAATCTAGCTAGCCCAAGGACTAATTTGCAAAAATTTTAAAATTTTAGGGTTTTTCCATGAATGTGTTCATGTGATTTTTGATGTTTAATGAAAGAAAATGCATCTTTGTTGATAAATGAACAACTTTTTTAAAGTGAATTTTGTTCAAAATGTCAAATAGGGATGTATTTGTAAAATGTGTAAATACATGGTGAAAATTGTGAAATTATGAATTGTATAAGTTTCTATGGACCTATTTTGAATTCGGCTAGCTTAGGTAGGGATGAAATTGCATGAATTTCAATTTATGAGCTTAAGGACTAATTTGTAAAGGAATCAAAAATTAAGGGCAAAAGTATAATTTTTCAAAAATATGAATTTTGGATTGAATTGAATAGAATGAATATTGAGTGAATTGAATTTGCTTATCTAGATCAAGTTAAGCCTCGTATGGATTTAGATCGAAGGAAAGATAATGTGTCGGACTAGTCGGTCCTATTTCATCGTTTTTGTGATCGAGGTAAGTTCGCATGTTTAAATAGCATTTTAATGTATTTGATTTAAATCCTATTTCGTTAATTATCATATTATGCTTCAACAAAAAATTCAACGATGGTATAACGACTATTGAGCCCTGTTTGAACCTTAGGAATATAGAGGATACGAATGACATGCCATTAGGGTTACCATGTTTAGGGTGCTGGTCTTGAATGTCCTATCGATGGCTAAGTTCTGAAATTTTTTGTGGATACTTGTCAGCTTGTGTGAGTGGCATTGTATAGCTACGTTCTGAATTTCAGCTTGTGTAAGTAGGCTTATTTATGGCTCGTATGAGCGATTACATAAAGGAAAAGGAAAGGAATGGTTTCAACCATATGTTAGCACACTTTGTGTGAGCTTCCCATGTATCCAATATTATTCTAAGTGGTTTAATGGGCATGTAAAGAGATGAATTGGTAAGGGTTCCGATTGATTACGCTATGAAATTATGGAAAGGTATGAAGTAATGATGAACAAAGTATGTATAGCCATGTTATGAAAAGTATGAATTCATATGTATTATGATTATGAGATTTACCTTACCATGTGATGAATTTGGCTAAGTTATGTGATTAAGCACTAACTTGTGTTGTTGGTGATGCTTAGGCTTGTGTAAAGCTGTGTTGGATTGATTCATGTCTATTTTTATGATTATGCATTAAAATTGTAAGCTTTGTTCATGATTTATGAACTTACTAAGCATTATATGCTTATGTCATTTTTCTTTCATATGTTTTATAGATTATCGGAAGCTTGATCGGTTTGGACGCTCGTCGAAGACCTATCACACTATCCAACGACTATATTAGTAGGTTTTGATGTTTTAAGTCATGGCTATAATGGCATGTATAGGTGAATTATGTTTGGTGAGATGGCCATTATGTTTGGCTTGTAAATATGGTATTATGGTGGATGAACTTTTGGCATTTTAATGTTTTGATGGTTGGTGTTGAAATGGTTAAGTGAATTTATGTTTTGAATGACTAGTTTGGTATGTTGAGTTATGGTTTGGCATATGGTCAACTGTGCTATGGCTTGGTATGAAAATAGGTTGTTGTGTGTGGTTAATTTATGCCCAAATATGTTTATGTTTTGGTTGATTTGATGTATTATGATGGGTGTCTTTTGGCATATTGGTTGTATGGATAAATGGAGCAATGATTTAGTCATTGTTGTGCATGTTTTAAGTATTTTTTTAAGGTTTGAATGTATGTGTAATTGGTTCATGGGATAATGTTTGATTAGGGTAAAGGAAATGGCTTGAATTTGGCCTATTTCTTGTCCACACGGCCTAAGACACAGCGTGTGTCTCAACTGTGTATGACACACGGCCATGCGACATGGCCTTGTGTCCCCTATAGGTTTCAAAGGGTTGCAAGTCAGACAGTTACACGGCTTAGCACACAGACTAGCACACAGACTAGCACATGTGTAACAACCCAATTTTAGCTAAATCAAAATAGTGATTTCAGAACCACAAATCTGATGTCAAAAAATTATTTTAATATTATTTTATGTGTTTACAGTATGATTGTATGTATGTGTGAAAATTTCATGAGCTAATTTTATCGTTTAATAGTTCAATTTGAGAAAAAGGACTAAATTGCGTAAAATGAAAAAGTTGCATTCTACTTGTTAAAGGTGCCAAATAGCTTTGGCTTTTAAATATGATGGCCTTAAATGGTAATTAGACCATTTTAAAGGTTAATGGACCTTAATGGACATCCATTATATGTTATTATATGTTTATAATAAAGTTTATAATAGTAAAATGGTTAATTAAGTTATAATTTAATTAAAACAAAGCCAAAATTTCATTTTCATTCATCTTTGGCAACCGAATTTTAGAGAAGAAAGAAAGATTTGAAGCTTTTTAGGGTTCGGCACCTTACTAGCTTGATTAAGGTACGGTTTTAGCTAGATTTTTGATGATTTCTACGTTTTTGTAATCGTTGCTTTGTATTCTAGCTAGGCGATGCCTTAATTTTTGAAGTTGTTAATGATTTTTGAAGTGCCATTGATGACTGCTTGAGCTTTTGAATATTTTATGATGAAAAATGAATATCTGTTGAGAGTTATACAAGTTTCGTTAAGTGATTTTGAGTAAAAATGCCTATTAGGGGTTTAATTGTGAAAAGTGTAAATTGGGTGGATGAAATGTGAAATAAATGAAAGTTTTATTCTGCTAAGGACCTATATGAAATTCGGCTAGGCTTGGGTTTAATGAAATTTCATGAATTTTGTGTATTTATGAAATAGGGACTAAATTGTAAAAATATGGAACGTTAAGGGCTAAAGTGTAAAAATGCCCCAATATGTGTTTGTGGACTGAATTGACTGATTTGATGAATAAATGAGTTAATTTTGAATGTATATAGATCAAGAACGAAAGAAATCAGATTTAGATCAGGGAAAATCAAAGGTTATTGAATAGTCAATCCAGTCCGTTTATTCCGAATATAAGGTAAGTTCATATGCAAATGAATGTCTTTAAATTGAATTATATATGTTTAATTGTCATTGAACTGCTATGAATGTTGAATGATCAAATACGAGCAAGAATCGACGGGATTACAGTATCCGAAAGTCTCGTACGAACCTTAGGAATAATATAGGATATGAATGTCATGACATTAGGATTAACGAGATGTGATTATGTGCAAGACCATGTCTGGGACATTGGCATCATTATGTGATTACGTGTAAGACCATGTCTGGGACATTGGCATCGTTATTTGATTTCGTGTAAGAGCATTGCTGGGCTATTGGCATCGATATGTGATAACATGTAAGACCATATCTGGGATATGCATTGTACGAATTATATGTGATTTCCTAGTATCCTTAACAATTCCAAAAGGCTCAACAGGAAAAGTCAAGTCG
Source organism: Gossypium anomalum (assembly GCA_025698475.1). Taxonomy (NCBI): domain Eukaryota; kingdom Viridiplantae; phylum Streptophyta; class Magnoliopsida; order Malvales; family Malvaceae; genus Gossypium; species Gossypium anomalum. The sequence goes on from CM046965.1 coordinate 39,187,834, forward strand.
AGGAAGAATGTGTGAATGAGTTAAGCGACTCAGGTACGTATGAGATTCATACAAGTATTGAAAAGGGAAGTATTTGATGAATTCATTTATGATATTGAATATATATACATTGAGAAAGGTTTGTGAGCTTATATGTGCTTACTCATAGTTTGCCTATTGATGAAAATGATGTTGATTCATGTGGTAATTTTATTTGTATATGGATTACTAAGCTTTTAAAGCTTACTGTGTGTGTTCTTTCTCTGTTTTATAGATAATCGAAGCTAGCTCAAACTTGGGATCATCAGGAACACCATCACACTATCGATCAACTTGTTGGTATTTTTGGTGCTTTGTAAATATGGTATATGGCATGTATAGGCTAGTGATATGATGATGTGTTTTGAAATGATATTAGCCATGAGATTTGGCTCATAAATGATGTAAATGTTGGTGTGTATTTGGCCATTTCGCTTTTTATATAAGTTTGGTAAGTGAAACATGATGTATATAAATGGCTGTGTTTTGCCATGTTTGTCATAGATGTTGTGATGATTAATTAGTATGATTTGAGGTTTAAAATAAATGATAAGATGATGTGAAAAATGAATAGAGAAGATAGGTGAAATTGTTGGTAATGGCATATTGTTTTAGTATGTTTTGGATTATGATTTGAGTAGTGAAATAGATGGATTTTAAATGGCATGATTAGTATATGAAATAGCATGTTTTGGTTTCCTATAAATGTAGTGAAATGGTATGAAATGATGTGGTTTTGGTTTGCTTGAGGAGGGTGAGAAATGTGACTTAAACCAAGCCTATTTTTGCCTCACACAGTTGAGCACACGGGCGTATGACTCGACTGTGTGTCTGCTGTAACTTAATTAAACAAGTCAGCGAGTTACACGGCTTAGACACATGGGCGTGTTTACTGGCCGTGTGTGACACACAGGCTGGCACATGGGCGTATGGCCGGCCGTGTAACCCAAGTCAGTATACCCTTTAGATTTCACATAGCCAAGGCACACGAGCGTGTCTCCGGCTTGTAATGCAATTCAATATGTATGCCCTGTTTTCACACGGCTTGTGACACAGGCGTGTCTGGTGGCCGTGTGCCTCACGGGCGTGTGATCCCTGTATGTATGAAAATTTTATAAGTTTCCTAAAATTTTCAAATGTTATCGGTTTAGTCCTGGACCTCTTCCAGGCATGTTTTAAGGTCTCGTAGAGCCTTATAAGGGACAATGTGAATATGTTGGACTGATGTTTATGTATTAATGGATTCCTGGATGACAAATGTATGTTGTATGTTGTGATTTGATAGGTAATGCCTCGTAACCCTATTCTGGCGACTGATACGGGTTAGGGGTATTACAACACGTGCATGTGAGGCCATTTCGAGAGTTACACAGCATGGCACACGGGCGTATGGCTTGACCGTGTGACCCAAGTCAAAGAGTTACATGGGCATGGACATGAGCTGTGACACGACCGTGTGTCCCTACTTTGAATGTCCACACGACTTGAGAGACGAGCGTGTGTCTCAGCCGTGTGAGTCACACGGTTGTGTGACCCCTGCAGTGTGAAATTTTCTATCTTTTCCTATGAAGTTCTAAATATTTTCGATTTAGTCCCAAATCATTTCTAATGTATTTTTAAAGCCTCGAGGGCTTAATTAAGGGACAATATGCATATATTTGAACATATGTTACTATGATTATGAAATGTTTAGAAATGATTGATTTTAGGTTATGTTTTTACGGTAATACTCTATAACCCTACTCCAGCGACAGATACAAGTTAGGGGTATTACATTCAATGGTATCAGAGCTATCGTTTAGTCGATTCTCAGACTTAACGTAGTATGTACGAGTCTAGAAATCCATGCCATTATATAACCTGTGATAGTGTGATAACTCCTAACTCGTTTTGAATTATGCTTTCATGTAGAAATGACATCTAACCGAGCCGACTTTGATGAAGTTGAAATTAACGCGCAAGCCTCAGTTCACGGAGCAGCGTCGAGTGGCACTAGGCCCGTATCTGAGGGATGGGGAGGAACGGCTAAGGAAGCCTTCTTCCATATGATGAATGAATGGTTTTCTGAGTTCATACGAACGAACTCGGTGGCTTAACGATCTCTACCCCCATCTGTTCCCCAACCTGTCCCCGTAGTTCTTCAGGGTTTGGAATTGATGCGAGTTAGTAAGCAACTAGTTGATAAAATTCGTAAATATAGGGCTAAAGAATTTAGAGCTACAGCTGAAGATGACCCAGAGAAAGCTGAGTTCTAGTTGGAGAACACGATCAGGGTTTTTGACGAATTATCTTGTACAATGGCAGAATGTGTAAAATGTGTCATTTCCCTATTGAAAGATTCAGCTTATCAGTGGTGGAACACTTTGGTATTAGTGGTACCGAGAGAGTGAGTCGACTGGGGATTTTTCCAAACTGAGTTCCAAAAGAAGTACACAAGTCAAAGATTTCTTGATCAAAAATGCAAAGAGTTTCTCGAGCTTGAATAAGGTCGAATGACAGTGTCTAAGTATGAGAGGGAATTTGTTTGATTGAGCAAGTATGCCCGAGAATGTATACCAGTCAAAGTTGCTATGTGTAAATGGTTTGAAAACAGGTTAAATGAAGACATAAGATTGTTATTTGGGATACTTGAATTGAAAGAATTTGTTGTTTTAGTTGACCGAGCGCATAAAGCTGAAGAGCTTAGAAAAGAAAAGAGAAAAGCTAATTATGAAGCTCAAGATTTGAGAAAGAGATCATCGAGAAAGTCATATCAGTTGTCATTGAAGAAGTCGAAAGAATGTCATAACCGTTCGACAGCTTCAGTGGGATATTCTAGTAGAGATAAGGTTAAACAACATGTAAGCTCAAAACCTCAAGCTATGTCTATTGTAAGTGTAGGTAGTGCCAAAGGAAATAAGCTCGGTTATCAACAGTGTGGACGACGACATTTTGGTGAGTGTAAGATGAAATTCGGGGCGTGTTTCAAATGTGGTTCATATGAACTTTTTATCTAAGATTGCCCTGAAAGAAAAAGCTTAGACTATTCAATCGAGTAACATAGCTGCGAGAGGGAGACCACCAAGGAACCCTGGAAATGTGGGTAACAGTCGTAGTGGGACCAAGGACTTTGCTGTGAGATCTGAGGCATGAGTACCAGTAAGAGCTTATGCGATCCGTGCACAGGAGAAAGCTTTTGCACCAAATGTTATTACTGGTAAATTTTCTATCTTTGATACTGATGTTACTGCTTTAATTGATTTGGGATCAACATATTCGTATGTATGCACGAATCTAGTGTCAAGTAAGAATTTACCTGTTGAGTCCATTGAATTTGTGGTTAAAGTAACGAACCTCCTAGGTTAGTATGTGCTAGTTGATAAGTTTGTAAAAACTGTCATTTGATGATTCGGGGTTGTAACTTTTCAGCCGATTTGATCCTATTGCCATTTGATGAGTTTGACGTGATTTTGGGTATGGATTAGCTGACTCTGCATGATGCTATTGTGGACTGTAGACAAAAGCTTATTGTGTTAAAGTGTTAGAACAATGGAAAGCTTTAGATTGAATCAGATAGACTAGATAGTATGCCTAATTTTATTTCGACTATGTCAGCACAGAGATATGTTAGAAAAGGTTGTGATGCGTATCTTACTTATATATTTGATTCTAGTGTTTCTTAGTTGAAGCTAGAATCGGTTCCAGTGGTATGTGAGTATCTAGATGTGTTTCTAGAGGAGTTACCCGAGTTACTATTGATCCGAGAGGTTGAGTTCGCTATTGAGTTAGTACAGGGAACATCTCTAATATCGATAGCTCCTTACAGAATGGCACCTACAGAGTAGAAAGAGTTGAAAATGTAGTTGCAAAAGTTGACAGATAAGGGTTTTGCTCGACCCAATTTCTCACCTTGGGGAGCACCAGTTCTATTTGTTAAGAAAAATGAAGGATCTAAACGATTATGTATTGACTATTGACAGCTCAACAAAGTCACGATTAAGAATAAGTATCCATTACTACGTATTGATGATCTGTTTGATCAGTTGAAAGGTGCAACAATATTTTCAAATATTGACATTCGTTCGAGTTATTATCAGTTGCGAGTTAAAGATTCAGATGTGCTGAAAACTAAATTGAGAACCAGGTACGGACATTATGAATTTCTTGTGATGCCATTTGGTTTGACTAATGCACCTGTAGTATTTATGGCTTTGATGAACAAAATTTTCAGACTGTATTTAGACCGATTTGTCATGGTATTCGTTGATGATATATTGATTTATTCACGGGATGACTATGAGCATGCTGAGCATTTGAAAATTGTATTGCAAACCTTGCGCGAAAAGTAATTATTTGCTAAGTTTAGCAAATGTAAATTCTTGCTTCGGGAAGTCGATTTTTTGGGACACGTTGTTTAAGCTGAAGGCATTAGGGTTGATCAGAGCAAAATTCAGCAATTGTTAATTGGAAGCCTCCGAGAAATGTATCTGAGGTTAGAATTATTTCTAGGATTACCTGGATATTACAGAAGGTTCGTTAAATGATTCTCGATAATTGTCACACCGTTGATGAGATTATTGTAGAAAGATGTTAAGTTTGAGTGGTCTGAGAAATGCCAACAAAGTTTCAATAAGTTGAAAGCATTGTTAACGAAGGTACCGATATTAGTTCAGCTTGAGTTGGGTAAAGAATTCATGATTTTCTTTGATGCATATTAAAATGGTTTAGATTGCGTTCTGATGTAGGAAGGCAAAGTGATAGCGTATGCTTCTAGACAGTTGAAAACGCACAAAAAGAATTGCCCGATGTATGACTTAGAACTTGCAAATATTGTTTTTGCTTTGAAGATTTGGCGACATCATTTGTACGGTGAAAAATGCAATAACCTTATAAATCATAAAAGCTTAAAGTATTTAATGTCGCAAAAAGATTTGTAACAGCTCAATTTTGGGCCTAGTCAGAATAGTGGTTTCGAGACCACAAATCTGACGTAAGAAAATTTATTTTTATTATATTTTTATGGTCTACAATTTCACGGAATGATTTTGTGAAAATCTCGTTCGAAAATTTTAACGTTTGGGCACTTAATTTAGTCGAAAGGACTAAATTGTAAAAAGTGAAAAAGTTAAGTTATACATGTTAGAGGTGTCCAATTGTTATGAAACTTTAAATTAGAGATCCTTATATGGTAATTAGACCATTGGTTAAGTTGGTGGACAAAAATGGACATGGTTAGGCATGTTTCCAAAGTTTTTCATTAAGGGCATTTTGGTCATTTAGTTATTAAAATGAATTAAAAACAAAATCAAAAGCCAATTTTTGTCCATCTTCAACCCCTTGGCCGAATTTCACATGAGGAAGACATAGATAGGGTTTTTCAAGCTTCCAAGCTCGATTGTAAGTTTGTTTTAGCCCTGCTTTTAATGTTCTTTACATTTTTGAGATCTTTGTAGCTCGGTTTAGCTATTTCCACCATTATTTTGAGCTAGGGTTTTTATATTGATTATTGGGTTGTAAACCTAATTAATTATGCATGCATGTGTCAAAGTCTTGATGATGGTGGATGGTGTTAGATATCATATGGGTATGATGAATGAAAGATGACAAAATTGGTATGACTATGATCATGGTTCAAATGTGTGAATTGAGAGTAGGTTAATGATGTTGATTAGATATGAAATTGATGTAGAATGCCTTAAGTAAATTTGTTAATTTGAGTATGTAAAATAATGACATTACATGGGCATGAATTAGTCTTGATTAGGAACGATTGATTGTCAAAATGTGACATGTTGTGTGCCATGAAATATGTTTAAGTATGTGAGTGCCTAAGGGCAGCAAAAGGCTTGGAAAATAGCCTCAAAGTTGTCCACACGGGTAGACACACAGGCATGTGTCTAGGCCATGTATGATGCACGGTCTGCCCCATGGGCGTGTATTCCGGTCGTGTGTCCCCTGCACCCTAATTAGGTAAAACAGAATGCCTAGTAGTAACCATATGGGCAGAGACATAGCCATGTGTCTCGACCGTGTGAGGGACATAGCCTTATGACATGGGCGTGTGACTTGGCCATGTGACCCTATTTTATTGATGATGTCATAAACAGATAGTTACACGGGCTGAGGACACATATAACACCCCTATAACCCGTATCCGTCGTCGGAGTGGGTTATGAGGAGTTACCAATCCAAAACACTACATTTGTACATTCACATTTACATAAGTTCACTAGCAATTATAAGCACAGCCAAACAAAATGATAGATCGAAATTCAGACTTATACCGACATTCAAAAGTTACCATATTCACATGGCTTATATACAACAATATCTCAAAATATCATTCACTTAAGTCTATTCTATACATGCCATACTAGATCCAAAACATAATAGTACCAAAATGATAGATAGTGTGACGAGTTCTTTGACGATCCTCGAGCAAGTGGTCAGCGATCAACGATCTATAAAAAGCAGAGAAACATAACAAACGGAGTAAGCTTTTATAAGCTTAGTAAGTTTTAAGCAATGCAAACAAATATACTCAATTATAAATCGATCATTCAATTTATCAAATAACATTTTCTAAGTATATTGCCATTTGGCGAATATACACCAAAGACATATTGTACATTTAGCATTTTATTTTACTTGAATCAAACTCATATAACATAGGTAAATCAAATACCATCACATAATTTCACATCTTGATCGGATGTATCATGATCATATATATAGTCATAACTCTTATTCACATATGACAGTATACACTTATGGTTCATTTCAAGTCAAACTCACATATAAGTACATGATACGTACCTAGGCAACTTAATGTAATGAATGTATTCTATTGTCGTTTAATCACGAAGTATCATAGTCTTAGACTGTTATCAAATCACCGACAATTAGCCTGCTAGGTTTTAAACTTGAATTCATCACCGGCACTAAGCCTGCTAGACTTTAAGTCTGAATTCATTCACTGGCACTTCGCCTGCTAGGCTCAAAGCCTGATACTATTTCACCAGCATTAAAGCCTGTTAGGCTCAAGGCCCGATGTTATTTCACCGGCATTATAGCCTGCTAGGCTCGAGGCTCGAATACATCATATGATAATTAATTCACGAAGTTTCATGCATATTAAATCATATGTTACTTAATTTCACATAGCACAAACACACTAATAATTTATTTCCTTCATTCGAATAAATGCACATATCACACACCTTATCATCATGTCATAATTCTCCTATTATACATTTTTATTTCATATCACATTCGATTATAAACTATGTTTGATTACTCAAAACTTACCTCGAATATTTTCAACAGTCGCGGATCGGCTATTCAGTTACTTTAGCTTTTCCCTTATCCGAATTTTCCCTTCTATGCTCTTGAGCTAAAAGCAACAAATTCAACTTCTCAATCAAACACATATGTACGGCAACCATATACATTTCAAAAGCTAATTCATTCGCATCATTTGTCCACTTAAGTCTATCACCATTTCATTTCAATTTCATGTACTTTGTAATTCACATTCGAACACTCAATTATACATTAACTTATCCATTTCTTTCATTTAAACAACCCACATAACTCATTCATTCATGAACACATTCGGCACTATGCATCTTTACAAATATTTCATTTAAACAATTTTGGCCACCTTAAAAATCAATTCATGTACTCACAATTTAAATAGATTCACTACTCCACAATCGGTCAATTAATTATACAATTAACCATAGCCGAATACCAATCAAGTAGATATTTGTTCACATTTCTTTAACACATATTTATCAACTAATCTATGTATTAGCTTTTAGCATATTCGGTCATTAGAGCAACCTTTTTAATTTCCATGCATTCTTTTCTAAGGTTACCAAGACCATCCTATGATTGAATATATACATCATCTTTCATAATACACAAAATTCCTATTAAAACTCTCATACATATACATTTGGCCTAATATACTTCACAAAGTTCTCAAAACATAATTTACTCAACTTCCAAGCCAAGTTATCTAAATAGACCATCTATACATAAGTACCAAGTCTCAAACTTAATTTATAACTATCTAAATCATTTAAAACATCCAACACCAAAATTTTCTTTGCATTTCATACTATAGCCGAATGCCCTATCCAAGCAATTGAGCCACACATAGTTCAAATTTCAAAATTTAAACTTATAAACTTACAATCACATGAATTTTAACATTATAGTCCATCAAACTTTCATTCATCAATTTCTATCATCAAATACAGTTTTTTTTGCAATTTCCTATCATGACCGAATGCACAATTAACCAATATTTAACAAATCAATTCATGGGTTTAAAGTGGAAGCAAGAGAGAAACTCAAAAACATGAATTTTCAACCAAACTACCATGAACTTACCTTGAATTTATCTCCCCAAATGACCGAATATTCAAGAGCTTCGCTTCTCTTTTTGTTTTCTTTAATTTCGGCTATGAAGAACAAAGATGAACAAGCATTTTTTTTTCTTTTCATTATTTTGTTATTTTATTTATCTTTATTTTATAATATAAAGCCTTCAAAATTTTATAATGCTAATTTAAAATACATATATTGTTTATCAACATCATCATGGCCGGCCACTACAAATTAAAGTGGGAAATTTGACATGCAAATCCACCTATTTTAAACCATAATATACTTGGCCACTACAAATTAACCTATCACATTTTCAAAATTTCTCACATAAGTCCTATTTAATAATTTCACATACAAATGACAAAATCAAAGCATGAAGTTTTCACACATGCAGTTCCACATATAATAAGCATAGAATATAACATTTAATTATTTTTGTGACCCGGTTTTGTGGTCTCGAAACCACTTTCTGACTAGGGTCAAATTAGGACTGTCACAACACGGGCGTGTCCCAAGCCACACGAGCGTGTGTGACCACACGGCCTTCCCACGCGGGCGTGTAACTCCCCAAAATAGGAAAATTTTCTAAGTTTTGCAAAAGTTTCGAAAGTCTCGATTTAGCCTCGTGGGCCCGTATAAGGGACGTTATACATGTGAATGAAAAGTTTTAAATTTGGATAGAAATTCATGTCTCGGTTTGTATGCTTGTGTGAGTTGATGTCCGGTAACGCCTTGTACCCTATTCCGGCGTCGAGTACGGGTAAGGGGTGTTACAAGATTTGAACTTGAGACAGCGCATATGGCTTGAGTTATTCAAAGACTACGATTTTATTGTTGATTATCATCAAGGTAAGGGAAATGTAGTTGTTGATGCTTTGAGTAGAAAGTCTCTATTTGCTTTACGAGTGCTGAATATGCGATTGACATTGTCTAATGATGGTTCGATCTTAGCTGAGTTGAAAGCTAGACTAGTGTTTTTACAACAGATTTATGAGGCTTAGAAATGCGATGACGTGTTGTTAGCTAAATGAAAATAGATCGAGTCGACTCCTGATTTAGATTTTTAGATTGGATCTGATGATAGTTTATACTTCAAAGGCAGAATTTGTGTTCTAAGAAATTCAGATCTCGTTCAAAAGATTTTACGATAAGCTCATAATAATAGCTTGCCTGTTCATCCTCGTAGCAACAAAATGTTCGGTGATTTGAAACAAATGTACTGGTGGCCAGGTATGAAACGAGAGGTTTCTGAGTTTGTATCGAGATGTTTAGTATGTCAACAAGTTAAAGCTGAACATCGTACCTTTCCTACGGTTTTATTCTGACCCGATGATGATTTCGGAATAGAAATGGGAGCGTGTCACAATGGATTTTGTATCGGAATTGCCTTTGTCTCCAAGAAAGAAAGATGCAATTTGGGTTATCATTAATCGTCTGATGAAGTCCACACATTTTATTCCACTGCGTACGGATTATTCACTTGAGAGATTAGTTGATTTATATGTTGTTGAGATTGTCAGATTGCATGGAGTGCTAGTTTCCATTATTTCTGATAGAGATCCGCGGTTTACGTCACGATTCTAGAGCAAGTTACATGAGGCTCTAGGTACTCATTTGCATTTTAGTACCGCGTTTCATCCTCAGAAAGATTGTCAATCTGAGCGAGTGATTCAGATACTCAAAGACATGCTTCGATGTTGTTTTTTAGAGTTTGAAAGCAACTGGGAGAAATTTTTACCATTAGTTGAATTCTCGTACAACAACAATTATCAATCGAGTATAAAGATGGCACCGTACGAAGCCTTGTATGGTTGTAAATGCTGAATTCCATTATATTTGATTGAGCTCAGTGAGAAAAAGCTACACAGTGTAACACCTCTTACCCGTATTCGACGCTGGGATAGGGTTCGAAGTGTTACCAGACTTAAACATAAACATTCATACAAAACCGAGCCATAAAATTTCACCCAAATTTGAAACTTTTCAATCACAAGCAATTTGTCCCTTAAAAGGGCCTACGAGGCCCAAAACATACATCAAAAGCGGTTTGGGACTAAACTGAGAACTTTCAGAACCTTTTTGACACTTAGAAAATTTTCTTGTTTTGGAGAGTCACATGCCCGTGTAGGTAGACCGTGTGGTCACACACGCCCGTGTGGGTCTAGGACACTCCCATACCCTCAGCCTGTGTAACACTCTAACTATAACGTCATCATCTAAATAAGATCATGTAACACCCCGAACCCGTAACTGTCGTCGGAATAGGTTAAGAGGCATTACCGGGCTTATAACAACATTCAGAACAATCATTTGTCAAATAATCATCTCCTTACTGTAAATGTCATTCATTCACATTCAATAAGAACTTAAATCGAACATACAAAGCCTAAATCATGTATTCAGGACCAATTTGATAACATATAAAAGTTTCAGAAACTTAGAAAATGTTCAACTTTTCAAAGGTCACACGCCCGTATGAACAGGCCGTGTGCCTCACATGCCTATATGAACAGGCCGTGTGCCTCACACGACATTAGACACGCTCATGTGTCTAAGCCGTGGCAAAACAGGGCATACATACTGACTTGTCCACACAGCCACAAGACACGCCCATGTGCCAGGCCGTGTGAACATTAACGAGGCTACTGACTTGGCCACACGGCCGACCACACGCTCGTGTGCCAACCCGTGTGCCACACACGACTAATAGACACTCCTGTGTGTCTAGGCCGTGCCAAAACTGGAGGGTATACTGACTTTAATTCACAGGGTACCCCCAGGGGACACACGGTCATGTAACGTGATCGTATGCCACACACAGCTAAGACACATGCCCATGTTTTTGCCCGTGTGGACAAAAATAGGCCATTTGAATAGCCAAATTTGCCACCCTAAAACATAAGCATATACATTCAAATTTGACCACATCTAAACAACTCAATTTGCAACCAAATGAACCAATTCAATACACATTATAATCCATATCCAAACTTACCATTCACATGTCCATATACCTATATAACAACATATACAATTCATCCATTTAACATCCATAAATCAAGACTAACTTTGCCTAATTTCATTCAAAAATTTTCATACCAAAACATACCATATTCAAACATATATATATACAACCAAAATATGATACCAAATAAGCCAAATCACATGGCTTAACTTATATACAAATTCATACTCAAAACATGATTCCAAAACATAACTTTTACTATCTAGCTAGCCTATACATGCCATATTTACATAAGTTTATAAGTTCATAATACCAAAGGGTAATTTGGATGGTGTGACATGCAACTCCGACTTGTCCGGAACGAGCGAGCTAATGAACCACTATAAGACATAGAAACAGAAATAGAGTAAGCTTCTAAGCTTAGTAAGGCCGTATAATTCAGAAATAAACTTACCATTAAAGTAATCAAAGCAATAGTATAATGCCAACCATTCAGTATAAGCATCGTAATTACACAATATCATAACATGTTAGTCATTTAACTAATACATAAGCCATAACTTGTTCATATAACATTATTTAGGCTCGTTGAATCTATTAGAACTTCAAAGGACAATCGAGTGAACAATGTCAATAATCCGTCAATTCATCATCATACATGCTCTTTCAAGACATGGCCAGTAAGCTCATCATGAGCTGATAACAGTAAGCTCTATTGTGCTGAAAATGGGAAGCTCTATTGAGCTGAACAATAAGCTCTTTCGAGCTGAATCAGTAAGCTCATACGAGCTATTGTGAGTCCGCAACAAATGCAGGAGCTCAACCATTTTGGTAAGTACAGTAACACGTCACTCGTATCCAATGAATTCACATAGTTTAACTAAAGCTCAGTAACAGATTCGATATATCATCAAAGTATTCATATCTCAAATAATTCAATTATATACATTCAATTGAACCATTGCAAGTATAGTATAGTTTGATTCTAATTATACGAACTTACCTCGAGTTGTTCGGATGAAAACTAGTGTCTACTCGTTTACTTTTCGTTTCCCCCGATCTGCTTCTGATATTTGCTTATCTTGATCTATATGATATCAAATTAACTCATTTAATTTTCATTCAACTCAATTTAGCCTAAAACATTCATTTTTGGCCAAATTAGAAATTTACCCATAGACTTTTGACTACTTTGCAATTTAGTCCTTTACATACAAAATGGCAAATTTGCACAATTAGGCTATAACCCAAGATAGCCGAATTTTCTATAATCACATAGCAGCCTATATAATTATTTTATTCACATTTTCAACCACAACATTTCTATCTTTTACAATTTAATCCTTAATTCTCATTTTTGTCAATCACTTTATAAAACTTTTATAACAATTAACAACCATCAATAATTTAACAAAAGAATTCAAAATATCTAAGTATTCAACAATGGCATCTCTCAAAATCCATAACAGTTTCAAAACGAAGGTACGGATTAGCTAGATTAAGCTACAACGAGCTCAAAAACGTAGAAATCATTAAAAATCGAGTCAAAACCGTACCTTAATCAAGCTTTTAAGTGCTGAAACCTCAAGCTCTAAAAATGGATGATTTCTTTCTCAATTTTTGGCTTGGAGAAGATGAGAAAGTATAAAATGAAATTTTGGTTTTATTAATATTGACATTAATTTACATGTTACCAAATTAACCTTTATAAAATTTAATAATTTCAAAAATACCTAGCTAACAACTTCCACTAACCCTTATAAAAGTCTATTTGACATGCAAGGACTTCCACATTTCAAGCTATAGCCATATAATACCTTTAAAAAATAGTACTCAACTTTTACGTGTTACGTGATTTAGTCTTTTTTACCAAATTAAGCATTTAAACGATAAAATTTCTTTACGAAACCTTCACATAATTAATCATCATGCTGTTAGCATTATTAAAATATTAAAATAAATATTTTGACTTCAGATATGTGGTCCCAAAACTATAGTTTCGATTTGACCTAAAAACGTGCTGTTACAGATCACACAGCCAAGTCACACGCTCGTGTGGCGAATTAAATTCCAAAAATTAAGTGCAGACTTCACAAGGCCTGGGCACACGCCCATATCCTGAGGCCGTGTCTTCCACATGGATGAGATACACAGTCGTGTCTCTGCTCGTATGTTTACAACGGAGATTTCTATTTTGCATTAATTAGGATGCAGGGGACACACGGCCGAACCACATGCCCATGGGGCAGACCGTGTGTCGCACACGGCCTAGACACATGCCCGTGTGTCTGCCCGTGTGGAAAACTTTAAGGCTATTTCCCACACCATTTGCCACCCTTAAGCAATCACATACATCATCTCACTTCATGGCATGCAACAGGGTACATTTAATTACACAAGCATACACCATTATGATTAATCTATGACTTTTTAATGTGGACATATCACATACTTCAATCATCATACTACCGTATGGAATTCCACACCAATTTCATGTTTATTCATCATTATAATTCTTCTTTCAAGTTACTCATTTACAACATAATTATGGTCATACCTATTAGTCCCCATTCATTCATTAAATACATATGCCATTCATCACAAATTTCATCCACAAGCAACCAAACAACATCAAAACATAAACACAATTGCATGCATGCATAAATGATTAGGGTTACAAACCAACAATCAATATGAGCCACCTCTCATGGCCATATACGAAATGAATCACAACACCATCATGAGCCAACACATTTGGCTAATCAATATGACATATAACAAAAAGACCAAGTCCCTATACATGCCATACTCAAAATGTTAAGTCTAACTATACCCAATTATCCAATTGATAGTGTGATCAAGTCTCCGACGTTCCACGATCCCCGAGCTAGCTTGGCGACACTATAAGAAAAGGAAAGGAAAGGGGGTAAGCTTTAAAGCTTAGTAAATTTACATGCAAATAAAATGCAACTTAAACAGGCATTAATCATATATTAACATATTGAACATAATCTTGCATCTTTATCAACTTCTCAACCTTAATTTTCACATAAATATACATACGCATATTCTTACCACAAGTTCATCATGTCTCATGGCATTCTCATGAGTTTGGTGTACATACTTGTGCCCACTTGCACAAAATAACTTACTTTCGCTTCTTTGTCATATTCATTAAGTTACACATTACCTATTGGGCCTCTCTTTGGATTACCCATAGAACACTCAAAATACTATCGGATACATCGAAATCTTGCACCTAAGTGCCCCATATGTAGCCAATGCTACTTCATATCTCATATCACATGTTGCTCGCTTTCGAGCTAGTCACAGGTTTGCTCATACAGGTTGTCAGGTATCTGTACCACATGCCGGACTACCTCGCCATCAATAGTATGTACGAGACTAGTACCCGAATTGCCATAACATGTGTCTCATAATCATGAACTCAGACCACAACTCATGAGTTCAAATTACATAAATCATGAACTCAGAGCACAACTCAATGAGTTCAGATCTCATAATTCCTAGTGACATGTCACTTGTATACTAAACTATTCCTAAGGTTCAAATGGGATTTTTGATACCACATCTCTATCAAACTTGCTCGTAATGTCGATTTTAATATCCATAGCACCAATCACATACTCATGAAATATTCAAAGTATAATTCATAATAAAAGTGTAAGCATTTAAACACATGATACAACATCACATTAAATATGTATATACTCACTATACGTGCAATATTAAATCATTTAAAGTATGGTACATGTTGCATAATTGGAAAATGAACTTACCTCGGTGCAAAATGATAGAAACGAGCCTAATCCTCGTAAATTTTGTTTTTCCCTCAATCAAGACCTGAATCACGTTTTTCTTGATCTATAATGCCAAATTTAACTTGTTCAATACATACATTGGTCAAATCGACCCATAACACATACTTTGGTAAAATTACCATTTTACCCTTAACTTTTTACTTATTTACAAATTGTTCCTAGGCTCGTAAAATGAAATGCATGCATTTTCTTGGTTACCCAAGCCTAGTCGATTCATATTCTAACTCATATCAACCCATATTTCTCATCAAATCACATTTCCACTACCCATTTCTTCATCTTTTACAAATAAGTCCTCTTTAGGTGTTTTCACTAAAAATCACTAAGTAAAAGATGTTTATCACACATCAAACATTCATATTCCTCCATTAAACATCAAAATACATGCATGTTACACATGGGTAAGTTTTTGAACATGAACCCTAGCTTAAAATAATGGTAGAAATAGATAGATCATGCTTCAAGGATCTCAAAAATAGAAAGAACATTAAAAATGGGACTAAGATGCACTTACAATCAAGCTTGAAAAGTTGAAAACCCTAGCTATGGAGAGAATGCAATTTTTGGCTGGGACATGGAGAAGATGAGCCACTTTTGACTTGATTTTCCCTTTTTATTCTTTTATTTACTAAATGACTAAAATGCCCTTAAGGCCTTTCTTTTAAATTTTTCCTATTCCTACCTATTTTTTTCCAAAATTGTAAACATTGGTCAAATTTCTATTTAAAGACTTTTAGTTAATAATTCAACGCAATTTCAATATCAAAGCTTCTAGAACATGTATTTTGCAACTTATTCAATTTAGTCCCTAACTTCAATTTGGACACTTTAGGCATAAAATTTCTTCGTGAAAATTTCACACAAACATGCAATCATGTCATGGATCATAAAATAATCATAAATTAATTATTTCTACTTTAGATTTGTGGTTTCAAAACCACTATTTTGACTAGACCCTAAATCGAGAAGTTATAACTCTCCCCCTTTAGGGATTTTTGTCCCCAAAAATCTTATCGGTAAAAAGGTTTGGGTATTGGTTTCTCATGGCCTACTCAGGCTCCCATGTAGCCTCTTCAACCCTATGACTTTGCCATAACACTTTCACAAGGGCAATAATTTTATTCCTCAATTATTTGACTTCCCGAGGCAAAATCTTAATCGGTTCCTCACCATAAGTCATATCCAGTCGAATCTAAACTTTTGTCGATGAAATCACATGTGAAGGATCATATCGGTAATGGCACAACATAGACACATGGAATACATCATGAATCTTTTCCAATTCGGATGGTAGGGCTAACCGATAGGCAACCGGCCCTATCTTTTGGTGATCTCATACGGTGCTATGAAACAAGAACTCAATTTGCCCTTTCTACCAAATCTCAAAACCTTTTTCCATGGAGACACTCTCAAAACACCTTATCACTGACTTGAAATTCAATCTACTTCTGTTTCAAATCTGCATAGGACTTTTTTCTATCTGAAGCAGTTTTCAAACAATCTAGAATTACCTTTACTTTTTCTTCGGTTTCCTTGACTAAGTCAACCCCGTGAATCTGGTTTTCTCTGAGTTCGGTCCAAGATAATGGTATTCGGCACTTACGCCCATACAATGCCTCATAAGGCACGATTTTCAAACTCAACTGATAACTATTGTTGTAGGTAAACTCTACCAGCGATAAATACTTTTTCCAACTTCCTTGAAATTCCAATACACAACATCGGTGTAACACCCCAAACCTGGCCCAGACGTTACGACCGAATTCAGCGTGTCGCATGGAAATGTTACTAAAAAAGTGATGTTTTATCCAAAAATCCTTCTTCGGGTTTAAAGAATGTTTTTGTTATAAGTTAAAGTGAATGGAAGCTGTGCACCAGGTAGGAAGCCAGAAAAGAGGAGGTGAGTCTATTGGACCGTTTAAGTACCAAGCTCTTCATGGATCCAATCCTAGACATGCACACATCCATTGCCACACTCTAACCATATTACTTGTCCATGAATAACAAATTAAGTTTGAGTCTATTTAAAATATTTATTTCTTCAAAAACATTTACATTGCGGAAGCTTTGCTCGGTTATCGTGATATTTTGAGAAAAAGTAACTTTTATGAAACGCGCCCTAGAGCTAGCCAATTTAATAAACCCAAAATAAAAATAATAAAAGAGCGGCCTTGTTACAGCTTTAACCAAAATAAAAATAATCAAAAATAAATGCGAAACTTATTTAAAATCCAGAAATTTAATCTTCGTACCACTCTCTGATCCCGACTCCCAAGTCCACCAACTAGGGCTCACCTGCGCAAGGATGGAAGAGAAAGGGTGAGTTTGGAAAACTCAAGTCATGATAGAGAGAACTCGTGTCCCAAAGCCCAAGACAGCTCAAGCCCATTGAGACTAAGCCCCAATCAGATAACAGTGGGTACCGGGCCGAGGCACTTTTCAAAATACAGTAAACTGAGTCTTAGCCCCTTTTCAGATAACAGTGTGGCCCATAGGCCCAATTTCAGAAAAGAACAAACGTATTTGTGAATGCAAACCCAACCCAGCCTATAGCCAACCGCTACACTCCACCCGTACCAGCCCTACACTCAATGTGGGGAATATCTCAACCCACCCAGCCCTACACTCCACAGTTGCAGCATTGCTGCTCAATTATCAGTAAGTTGAGGCAAAGCCTCCAGTACGTGGACAAGCCACTTTCAGTACTTCCTCCATCGATATCCCAGTCCCATGCATCAGATAACAATAATAACATGGTATGCAGTAAGCAGTACAGTGTCCACTAGCAATTTAGGCCCATTTAATCCAAGTATTATGACTAGTTTACCAGTTTAAGCAGTTTCGATACCGCAGTCTAATAGAACATATTTATTGCCTATTTTTTAATTATCTTACCCGTATGGACCCGTAAGCCTATTGTGCCCAGTTTTAGCCTATCGAGGCCCAATTACCGAAGTGCACGAAATTTCACACACGGCTAACTTGCCACTTTGCGATTTTAGATCTAATGATTTCTAAACGTCTTGTGAGCACTCGCACACTCACAACCCCACGAAATGCCAAAATTTTGGTATTTCAACTTTTGTCGAATTGAACTATGAGAGGATGTTTGATACACACCTATTTCGTGACGTCTGCTACTGAGATCCCTTTTGAAGTCCTACAATTGATTACCACAATTCTTAGATCGCAAACCACATCAACTAATTCCAATATTCACTTACCCATATTCGAACCATGCCCCTAAAGCCTTTAGAATCTTACCTTTTTACCGAAAACCGATGACTAGATCCAAGTCTGGTTGGTCCAAAGATCCAAGCCTTTGATCCAACACTCAAGAAGACACTAATCACCAACAGAAATCATCAGTTAAAGACCCTTAAAGCCCTATGCCCAAATCGACAACCTCCCTAGATTTTAGGGACTTCGGCTTTTTCTAACTTGTAAAATAAGACTAGATCTGAAGTGATGAGCACTTACCACTTATTCCTCTTTGATTTCTACGTAAATCTGATGTAGATCTCTAAATGATGATAGAACTCGAATCTAGGAGATTTGAAATTTTGGCTATAAGCCCCTAAATCTATGGTATTTCGGCTTTTTAAGTGATGAAGAAGATGACGATTTAAGGCTATAATCTTGAAGTAATGTTACCGACAGATACTAAGGGTTTAAAGAAGATGAATGTTGATCAAAAGGAACAAAAATACTGAAGGATTTTGGCTTTGGAGAAATCGGTACAAGTAGTGAGTTTTTAGGATTTCGACTTTTTAACGGCGATCGGCTATGAAGGTTTAGTGGAGGATGGGATTGGCAAAGGAGGTGAATAAAGTGATCAGAAGATTTCGGCTAGAAGATGAAGCATAAAGAAAGAAAGAAAATGGAGGAAAAAGAGAGGAAAAAAAATCGGCACCAGTGAGAAGGGACTTGCGTTTTAGGCTTTTGTGAGAACTTAGAAAAGATGAATGAAAGCTTTTAGGTGGCTAACCCTAATCCTCCAAGACAGAAAAAGAAA
The DNA here is from genome assembly GCA_025698475.1 of Gossypium anomalum. Taxonomy (NCBI): domain Eukaryota; kingdom Viridiplantae; phylum Streptophyta; class Magnoliopsida; order Malvales; family Malvaceae; genus Gossypium; species Gossypium anomalum. The sequence goes on from CM046965.1 coordinate 39,207,050, forward strand.
AGAACCTAACCCTAATATCAACTAAAGCAATCGGCCCAACCTCCCTAAGGCCCTTGCTGAAATTCTATTGAGTGATCACATGCCCAGCACATGCCTAAAATTAAAAAGTAACAATATGCCTACCTTACAACTTGAACCCTGGACCTCCAATTCCTTCCCAGGCGCCATTTATTTAGGAACTTAGTGGCGCCACCTTGCCACTTTACCAAGGCCTTATTTGTGTCATAATTTACGAAGTTCTTTTTAAAAGCCCACTTAACCAAGTCTCCTATTCACTTAAAATCCAACCTTGATATTTTACCGTGTTTAACTTAGGCTTGGGCCTTCTAAAGACCCACTAACACATTTAAACACAATTCCAATATTCAGAACACCAAAATTTCAAAATTTACCAAAAATCACAAAAACCCAAAAAATCCCGAAAATCAGGGCGTTACAATCGGAGCATGCCTTCAAGTACTTGAATTATTCTCTCCGACTGACCGTCGGTTTGCGGATGGAAAACGGTGCTAAAGTTTAACATCGTACCCAAAGCTTCTTGTAACTTTTTCCAAAACTGCGATGTGAACCTTGGATCTCTATCCAAAATAATCGATAAAGGTACTCCGTGCAATCTTTCAATTTTAGAAACATACTACTCGATTAGTTTATCAAGTGAGTAATTAGTACGTAATGAAATAAAGTGAGCCAATTTAGTCAATCTATCAACAAGAACCCACACGACATCTTTCTTTTATGGAGTCATTGGCAGACCGATTACAAAATCCATAGTAATCCAGTCCCATTTCCACCCGGGAACCATGATGGGTTGTAGTAAACCTGATGGTACTTGGTGTCTAGCCTTTACCTGTTGACAAATTAGACACTTCAATACAAACTTTGAGATATCTCTCTTCATACCGTTCCACCAATACAGTTTCTTCAAGTCATTATACATTTTTGTATTGCCTGGGTGAACTGACAAACAACCGTTGTGCGCCTCATGTAAAATATTCCGAATCAACTTAGGGTTCTTTGGAACACAAATCCTACCACAGAATCTCAAACAGCCATCAGAGTCATTCAGAAAATCTGGTTCACTGGTGGACTCACACTGAATTTTCTTGGCTTGTAAGTCTTTATCAACTTTCTGAGCATCACAAATCTGTTGAAGAAAAGTTGGTCAAGCTCTCAACTCAGCTAGAATCGAACCATCATCTAACAAAGTCAACCGTGTATTCATAGCCCTCAAGGCAAATAACGACTTTCTACTTAAGGCGTCGGCGACCACATTTGCCTTTAAAATTATACATTGTCGATAACTTGTCGAGAATTTTTGAGGTGTCGTATCATCTCAATTATAACAATTTAAGCATTCAAACATAAATAATTTTAATACTTATTAAACATACAAACTTACCTCGATTACAAAAACGATGAAATGGATCGACTAGTCCAAAACTTTATCTTTTCCTCGTTCTAGATTCGTACGAGGCTTAACTTGATCTAAATAATCAAATTCAATCCATTTAGTATTCATTCTATTCAATTCAGCCCAAAATACATATTTTTGCGATTTACACTTTTACCCCTAATAGTTTAACTTCTTTACAATTTAGTCCCTATCTCATAAAAATGCAAATTCATGCAATTTAATCCACATCAATGCTAGCCGAATTTCATTCAAGCTTATAGTAGCCCATATTTTTCATTATTTCACACATTTTCCACATAAATTTCACATTTCTCAATTTAATCCCTATTTGACATTTTCAACCAAAATCACTTTACAACACTTGTATATTTATCAAAAAATATTCATTTTCTTCCATCAAACATCAAAACACATACACATTCATCAATGATAAAACCCTAGACTCTTAAAAATTTTGCAAATTAGTCCCTAGGCTAGCTAGATTAAGCTACAACGACTCCAAAAACATAGAAATAATTAAAAACGGGATGAAGAATCATACCATGCAAGCTATGAGAGATAGCTGAATGTCAAAGCCTCTTCAATGGCTTTTTCTTAAGCTAATTTCGGTTGAAGAAGAACACAGAAAGATGGCAACCTTTTTTTTTTAATTATTTTACTAACATGTATTATTAATTTACTAAGATAACATTATAATTGAACCTTTAAAATCACTTATAAAATGTCCATATAGTCTACTCAAATTAACAATGGTCTATTTACCATTCAAGTACTCATACATTTAAGTTCTTTAGCTACTTAGTGCCTTTAGCCTATATAACTCTAATTTTGCACCTTTTGCAATTTAGTCTTTTTTATCGAATTGAGCATACAAACGATAAAATTTCTTAGTGAAATTTTTATATGACACTACTAACATGCTGTAGACATTAAAATATTAATAAAATATATATTTTGACTTTAAATTTGTGGTCCCAAAATCACTGTTCTGACTTCAAAAAAAATGGGTTGTTAAACCCCTAACCCGTATCCGTCGTCGGAATAGGGTTATAGAGTGTAACCTTGAAAACATAGCTTAAAACATTCATTTCCAAACATCAGATAAACCATATCATAAATCATTCAAATAGATGTATATCATCCTTTATTTGAGCTTTCGAGACCTTAGAAACACTTTAGAAATGATCCGAGACTAAATCGGAAACAATAAAAAATTTTAGGAAAAAGTCAAAAAATTTGAACTACAGGGGTCACACGACCGTGTAACTCACACGGCTGATACACACGCCCATGTCTTAGGCCGTGTGGACATTCAAAGTAAGGACACACGGTCGTGTCCTAGCTCGTGTCTGTGTCCATGTAACTCTCTGATTTGGGTCACATGGCCAAGCCACACGCCAGTGTGCCAAGCTGTGTAACTCTCGAAATGCAACCTTGAAAAACCTATAGGGGACACACGGCTCTATAGGTTGTGTGATGGATCGCCGAATAGCTTTCAACCCGATCAAGCTTTCGATAATCTGTAAAGTAAGAGAAAGATAACCATATAAGCAATGAATGCTTAGTAAGCTCGTATAAACCATACGCATAATATTACATTTCGATAATGAAATTTATAAGTTAAACATAAACCTATACCAATGCTTAAATATTTATCAACTATATAATTATCAATTCATAAATGAAAGAGTTCATTAATGTCGCATATATATTGACCATTCATAACATGATAGGATTTCATGAGACATAATATATAATCATCAACCATTTTATAAGGTTATATATCTTTCTATTTACTTACTTTCCAATCCATCCCCAATGCTTATCATAAGCCTAAACAACATTATTAATTCCCAATTCAGTGCATTTATCCATGATTTAGGTAGATTCTTCTATAGTATAAGCAGTTTGCTCACATATAAATACATCATTTATCACATTATACCTTTTATAATGTCATAATACATCCCAATTACGTACTTACTGTTTCATTCTCTTTTCTTACCCATTTTATATGCATAGTACAAGCATAATCATAACATCATTCATATCCACAGGTGTGGCATAAGCCTAAGCACATCAACAACACATGTTAGTTCATTTAAACTTGATTGATATGAATTTGACATGGATAACCATTATACTTGAGAATGATTCAGTTGGTTTTATCATCCATCTTAACATATCATATTTTCCATGTAGCTCACCACTTCAAAGTCTTTCATACATGCATATCTTGGTTCATGTAGAATATTTACCATATCCTTGTAAATTCATGCCTGTTGAACCAAACAAAATACCTACAAAGTGTGCTAAACATATAACTGTAGTCTGTCCTTTCCTTTACATATATGCTCACATGAGTTGTGAAATGAGTGTGCTCACATGAGCTTTGAAATGGGCCTGCTCACACGAGCTGTCGGTTGGAATGTAGCTATACAGTGCTGTTCTACAAGCTGTCGAGTATCCGTAACAAATGCCAAAACTCAGCCACCAGTAGGAAAGACCAGCACCCAAAACATGTAAACCCTAATGACATGTCATTTGTATCTTACGAATTCCTAAGGTTCAAACAGTGCTCGATAATCATTATACATCGTTGGATTTACATCATTTCATAACATGATAATTTGCATAATAACATATATATATTGATTCATCTTCAACAAAGTCATACATTAAACATTCAAAATCAACCATTAGATGATAATAGTTCATACGAACTTACCTGGCTAAATTTTAGAAATGTGAAAGTACAGGGGTATTTTGGTAATTTTTTATTGTCTTTGATTTTCCACTCGACCTTGATATAAATTAATAATTTCATTCAATTTATTAATTTAGTTAGTAAAACAATTATTTTATGCAATTTAGTCATTTTTGAAATTTTTACAAAATTACCCCCAACATTTTACTTTTATTCAATTTAGTCATTGAGCATAAAACATACAAATTAACCATATTTTCCCAAATTCAAGCCTATCTGAATGTTCATGGCATCAAATACAACCCACCTTTGTAATAATTTCACAACAAATCCTTGTATTTTTACTATTTCAAAAATTTAGTCGTTAATCGATAAATTCATTAAAATTACTTAACAAAGTACTTTTAAATATCAAACAACACTTCAAGTTCATCATTTAACATCTAAAATAATATAAATTCATCAATGGAAACATTCAATATCTTTAACAGTTTCAAAATCGAAGGTACGAGCTAGCTGGACCTAGTTGGAGCGATCTTAAAAACATAAAAAATTATTAGAAACAGGGCCAAAATGGACTTACATGCATCTTCAAAGGGAAAGCCAAAGCTTGAACCCTTCCATGGAGTTTTTCTTCTTTCAATTTTGGTGAAGAAGACCTGAAAAATGATGATAATAACTTTTATTTTTTATTTAATTTAATTTAATTATAAAATTATTATTTTAACCATATTAAAAATTATCCAAATTTCATGCTTTTAGTTGCCCAAAACCATCCACTAAATTCTTAAATGGTTTAATTACCATTTAAGTCCCTTTTACTTGAATCCATAAGCCATTTAATCACTCAAATCAAATAGTGATCAAATTTTACATCTTTTATTATTTACTCCTTTTTAATTAATTAACTATCGAAAAATTAAAATTTCTTAACGAAAATTTAATACCATCTTAATGACACTCTATAAATATTTATAAAAATATTTATGGCTTGATTTATAGAAATTAGGTTCGATAAATCATTTTCTAAAATCACTTGACCTTAGGGTCTTACCACTTGAACTTAATTAATCGTTCATATCACTTAAATTACGATAACAAAAACCTTTTTAAAATAATGTTTGACTTGTAAATATTAACTAATAATATTTACGAACTTACTCGTCGGATTCGTGGTCCTGAAACCACTATTTCTAACACCACTGAAAAATAGGTTGCTACATTAACGGTAAAGAATAAGTACCCACTTCCGAGGATCAATAATTTATTTAATCAGTTTCATGGGGCTTCTATGTTTTCCAAGATAGATTTTTGTTCTGGGTACCATCAAATTAAGTTTAAGGAGGTGGATGTCCATAAGACTACTTTTAGGACTCGTTATGGTCACAACAAGTTCCTAGTCATGCCCTTTGGTTTAACGAATGCTCCAACTGCATTCACGGATCTTATGAACTGGGTTTTCTAGCCATACTTAGATCAGTTCATCATGGTCTTCATTAACAGCATTTTGTTATAATCTAAGATCGGAGATGATCATGATAAGATCTTAGAGTGGTTCTTCAGATACTCTGAGAGAAATAGTTTTACATTAAGTTGAGAAAATGTGAATTTTGTTTGAGGGAGGTGACTTTTCTAGGGCATGTGGTTTTTGCGAACGGAATCCGAGTTGATCTTAGAAAAATTGAGGCTGTGCTTGAGTGGAAATAACCTAGGAATGTTTTTGAGATCTGTAGTTTTCTTGGGCTTGTGGCTTATTATCGGAGATTTGTCGAAGGGTTCTCTTTTGTTACAGCTCCCCTGACTAAGCTATTGCGTAAGAATGCCCCATTTGTCTGGACTGATGAGTAGCAATCGAGCTTTGAAAAGCTCAAATCTGTTTTGAGTCAGACTCCTATTTTGAAACAGCTGAAATCTGGTAAGGAGTTTATGGTTTACAGTGATGCATCACATGTCGGTTTGGGTTGTGTTTTGATGTAAGATGAGAAGGTAGTGGCTTATGTGTCCTGCAAGCTTAAGTCACACGAAGGCAACTATCCCTCGCACGATCTTGAGTTAGTTGCAGTTGTCTTTGCCTTAAAAATTTTGGAGCCACTATCAGTGTGGTGAGAGGTGTATCATTTACACCAATCACAAGAGCCTCAAGTATCTCTTTACCCAAAAGGAGTTAAACCTTAGGCAACGTAGATGGATTGAGTTGCTTAAGGATTACGATTGCACTATTGAGTATCATCTTGGTAAGGCCAACGTGGTGGCTGATGTTCTCAGTTGCAGGTCAATGACTGATTTGAGGGCGATGTTTGCTCTCCTAAGTCTGTTTGATGATGGGAGTCTGTTAGCCAAGTTGTAAGTTAAGCCGAATTGGATTGATCATATTCGGGACAAATAGTTAGGGGATGATTCTCTGGTTCTACGATTCTACCAGGTCGAGGAAGGAAGTACTATTGATTTTTTGCTAAATGGTAATGGGTTCTATGTTTCTGAGGACGGGTTTGTGTACCTAAGGATTCTGATTTGAGACGAACCATTCTGAGGGAAACGCATAGTAGCCCTTATGCTATGCATCCCAGTGGAAATAAAATGTATTGAGATCTTTGTGAATTGTACTTGTGGCCTAGTTTGAAATGAGAGGTGACAGATTTTGTTTCTAGGTGTTTGACGTGTTAGCAAGTTAAGGATGAGCACCAATTACTTTCGAGTTTACTTCAACTTGTTAAGATTTCCTTATAGAAATGGGAATATGTGACTATGGACTTCATTAGTGGGTTGCCCTTATCACCTACTAATAAGGATTTCGTGTGGATCATCGTAGATTAATTGACCAAGTCTGCCCACTTTATTCCTGTTCAGACAGGTTACTCCCTTTAGAAGTTGGCCAAGTTATATGTTTCAGAGATCGTGAGACTTCATGCGGTTCCAATCTCAATTATTTCTGATAGAGATCCTCGCTTCATTTTTCAGTTTTGGAGGAAGCTTCATGTGGCTCTAGGTTCAAGGTTGGACTTCAGTACTGCATTCCATCCTCATCTGATGGTCAATTTGATAGGGTGATTCAGATACTGAAGGATATGCTTCGGAGTTGTGTGATCAATTTTTGAGGTAGTTGAGAGGATTTTCTTCCATTAGTCGATTTTGTTACAATAACAACTTCCAAACCAGTATTTAGATGGCACCTTTAGGTGTTGTACTCTGTTATGTTGGACTGAGTTGGGTGAGCAACGGTTTTTGGGTCCTGAGTTGGTTTTCAAGACTGAGGATAAAGTTAGACTGATTTGGGATCATTTTAAGGCATCTTCTGACAGATAGAAGTCTTATGCAAATCTTAAAAGGAGTGACATTGAGTACTCTGTGGGTGATTATATGCGTTCCTTAAGGTGTCTCTATGGAAGAAAGTTCTATGGTTTGGACGTAAGGGCAAATTGAGCCCTAGGTTCATTGGGCCGTATCAGATTCTGAAACGTGTGGGACTGATTGCTTATCAGTTGGAGCTACTTCCAGAGTTGGATCGTATTCATGATGTGTTCCAAGTCTCCATGTTGAGGCGGTACCGGTCTGACCTATCTCATATTGTTTTTGTTGAGGAGATTGAGGTTAGATCAGATTGGACATTTGAGGAGAAGATGGTTTGAATTCTGGATCAAGACGTTAAGGTCATGAGGAGGAATTGTATTCCATTAGTTAAGGTTCTGTGGTAGAATTATGGAACAGATGAATCCATATGGCAATCTGAAGACTTAGTTCGACAATAATATCTGTATCTATTTGAGTTAGGTAAATTTTGAGGTTGAAATTTATTTTAGGGGTAGAGTTCTAACGTCCCAAAAATATGAATTTTGATTTGTTAAATTTTGTCGTAAAATAAGAATTTGCTTTAGTGGCCCAATGCTTTAAGTGTGTCTTTAAGGTCTAGGGGTCGAATTGTTTTTACGAGCAAGTGGGAATATTATATGTTTTGTCAAATTAAGGATGAGTTTAAAATTAATTTAAATTCTTTAGTTAATATCTGATTAGCTATGGGTATAGATAGCTGACCTTGTTTTTAGGAATATATCTTGGTAGTTATTTTTTTATTTCAAAAGAAACTAATATTTTGATTTAATATTTGTTTTTTTTTCTAATGTTCCCTTTCTTTTTCTTTTTTGATTTGGTTCCTTCATTCCTTCAATTGCACTATCTTTCTACCCTGATATTGATTTCAGTTTGGGTTTTGCCTTACTGCGATTTAATTTTCTTTTATTGCTCCTACTCTTTAGTTTTTCCATCATTGTTAGGCTGTCATTTAATTTTTATTCTTAATTTTGATTTATTCCCTTACTACGATTCTACTTTTCACCCTCTTACTGGTCGTTCGTCAGGTAATTTGGTGTTCTATCTTTAATAGGTTTGAGTTTTGTATGTGGCATTAAAATTGCAATATGCAATTGGCTTTTAGAATTGATTATAATTGTGTGCTCTTCTTTTATGGGTGGTAAGTGGAGAGTCGTGAGACGATTGGTGTTCTTCCGACAAATTATTTTTCATCGTGTTGTTTGTTAAGTGGTAAGGTGTTATTACGTTCTTGAATTTTAAGTGTCTTGTTTGGTATTATTTTTAGGATGTAATTAAGGGTTTATATTTATATATTTTAACTTTCACAGGTATGTTGCTGATTTGGGTTCTAATGGATGCGTGTTGGCTTGGAAAGTCTTGTGGGTGTTTTCGCATCAAAATCAGTCAAGGTGTGTAACAAGAAAACCAGAAAATAGCGAATGACAAAAGCCAAAATTCGGCACTGTTGATGCTAGTGACACACAGTCGTGTGACAGACTATTTGTTGGGCCGTGTGCGACACACAGTCTGGGCTATTTTGGGTCGTGTGGGCCACAAGGGCGTACCCAAGCGTGTGGGCCCAAAATTCAAGATTTTTTCGTAGGGCTGTACACATCATCCCAATTGATCGTGGGCCTTTCGTAGGATCGGTATGAGACTAAATACATTATAAGACATGAAATCTGGACTTTTGTTGATACAAATTTTGTTATCCGTAGGATTAATGGAAACATTGAATGAGTAATAAATTTGTATATGTATGATAAGTATGTGGTTCATATATGTTATGTTGTGCATGTAAAGCTATGTCACGTTTAATTTCTGCTTGAATATGTATGATAATTTTTGTACTCTGTATCTGTATGTAGGTTGGGTTGTAAATAACATGTGGAGGAAGTGATTCTGTAAAAGGTGATAAATCACCTAGTGATCCGACAGCTCAGCTGTAACTATTCTATAAAGTGTCCTGTGGACACTAAGTGGTTTGTAGAGATGGATGGGTGTTTTATACCCATATGGTGTGTTGGGATGGATGGAGTTGGTGTGTAGTGGCTAGGGGTAGGATTATGTGTTGTATTTGTTCTGCTATGCTATAAATCTATTTTTGATAGATCTGTCTAATATGTATTTTATTGTGTTAAGTTTATCATTATACACTCAGTTTCAAGACTCACTCTCGGTTTCACTGATATTTTCAGGTAATCCTTAGACTTAGGCGGGTTGGTGCGGCGGGAGCTTTGTTTTACTAGTATTTCGATTCTTTAACTATTTTAAATTGGATTAAGTGTTTTGTAAATTTTGGACTGTTTGAACATTTAGGGATATCTCAGTTTTGGATTTTATTTTGGATTTTTGCATGAAAATTGATAAAATGATTTACCAAAAATGATTATTTTTCTACAACCAACTATTTTCGAGAAACCAATCTTTGTTTTCCAAAATATAATGATCTAAGAATCTCCACTGCAAAGTATTCGATTTATTTAGAAAATGTAAACGAACAACATTTTTAATTAAATAATTATGTCAAACATGTTTTCAAATAAATTGGGCTTTCAAGTAACAAAAGATCACAAGGTTTTTTTTATAAACGAAAGCCGAATTTACAACTATTTTACGTAGCATCTCCAGATCTAGCCATAATGTCTAGCCTGGGTTTGGGCTGTTACAGATTAAATAACATTTTAATGTTATGTTGATCTATATGTTAATATGTTATTTGCCATGTAACTAAACGATGCAAATCTAATGATGCCACGATGATTATCGAGCCTCATTTGAACCTTAGGAATTCATAGGATACAAATGACGGGTTTTCATGTTTCGAGTGCTGGTCTTGAATGTCTTACCGATGGTTGAGGTCTTGCATTTGTTATGGATACTCCACAACTCATGTGAGCAGCATCGTGTAGCTTACATTCCAACCCACAACTTGTGTGACCAAGCCCATTTCACAGCTCATGTGAGCAATGATGTAATAGAAAAGAAAAGGTTATATGTTTAACTATGGTTTTTCTGCTCCATTAACATTGTAACAACTCGTTTTTAGTCAAATCAGAATAGTGGTTTCGGGACCACAAATCCAAATTCAAAATATTTATTTTATTATTATTTTAATGTTTATAGTATGATAGAATAATTGTGTGAAAATTTCGTTAAGACATATTATCGTTTGATTGGTTAATTTGATAAAAGGACTAAATCACGTAAAATACAAAAGTGTTGTTCTATAAGTTAAAAATGTTTAATAGCTATGAAACTAAAATTTTGAAGGGTTTATGTTGTAATTGTACCATTGTTAAATTAAATGGACAAAGATGGACAAGAGATTAAGTGTTTTTAATATTAATAGTCAAGGTTAAATAAGTAATTAAGTAATAAATTAACAATAAGTAAAACCAAAGTTAAAATTTTGTTCATCTTTCTTTATTATTACCGAAATTGAAGGGAGAATAAACCATTTAAGGGTTTGAAGAAATCGGTCACTTTGGAGCTCAATTATCAAGACAAGCAAAATTCAGATCTAGATCGGTGGAAAACTAAAGTTATCGACTAAACGACTTATTTTGTCATTTCCACATTTGAGGTAAGTTCGTATGTGATAAATTTCAATATAAATGTATTTCATTTTCTTTGATATTGCATAAATTGTGAATACGAGACTATGGACTAAAGATACTGACAATGCAAGTGGAGTTGGAACTGAAAAAAACAAGGGGAATGAGTCAAGAAAATAAAAGAGGGGATTCTTGTCTTATTTATTTATTTTTAGGTGCTTAGGAATTTATTTCTTTTGTAATTAGGATTTAATTTCTACAGAATAAAACATAGCAAGCATGAATAAACTTAACACTTCTTTAGAAAGAAAAAGACTATGTTATGTGGCAATGGGAATGAACATGTCTAGGATTGGGTTATTAGGAAAGACTTGGTATTTTAAGCAGTCTTAATGAGTCACCTATCTTTCTTTACAACCCTAACTGGTGTTCAGTTTTCATTCATTGCTTTGTTCTTGTAATGAGGACATTGCTTCTTTTTAAAGTTTGCTCAAATTTTTAAAATTTTTTTGTAACACCCCAAACCTGATCTAGACATTATGGCCGCATTTGTGATATCACATTGGCGTGAGTTTTGAAAAATGTAGATATATTAGAAAAGTCCATTTATGTTAAAAAACTTGTTTGTGAAATTTTTGAAAAAGCTAACTTGTTATATTCATTTGCTAAATCATAGGTCCGTTTAGTAAAACATGTCTCACACTTTATCGTTATTACACTTTAAAACATTGTCAATGCGGAAACTTTTAAATTAAGTTGTGTAGCTTGGTAGTTGAAAATCCTTTACTTTTGAAAACCCGTGTCCTACTGCTAATAGATATAAATCAATTTAAATAAATCCCCAAATAAAAATAAAAACTTAAAATGGCCTTATTACATGAAATTTACCCAAATAAAACTACTTTTACTAAAAATCCAAAACGAAAACATAAGCAGTGGTGTGACCATCTCCGAGTCCCTTGCAGCACCGTCTCGCCTAAGGATTACTTGCACAATTAAGCAGAAAAGGTGAGTTTATGAAACTCAGTGTGTAATCCCTATTTATCAAACAGTCGAACATACAGTGTTGAATAGTCTGGGCCTAAGCCCATATCAGTAGCAATATCAGTGTGGACCTTAGCCCATATCAGTAGCAATATCATTGTGGACCTTAGCCCATAGCCCAATTCAGTATAGTATCAGAGATGCATACAGAGATCCTACCCAACCATCCTCTACACTCCACTCCGTCTAGCCCTACACTCCATGTGGGGATTAAATCGACCCACCTATCCCTACACTCCATAATAAAGTACTGGTTTCGGCACTAACAGTATTTACAGCAGAGCTACTAGTAATAGGCTTATAGCCTTTCAGTACACTTCCTCCAAGATCATATATCCAACCCTATGCAATGCAACATAATATAAATGTTCATACAATAAAGATGGCATGGACAACAATCATACAACATATAGGGGTATATTCGTCATTTATCTCATAGGGTATAACAGTAACAACATAAATTAGGGTTTAGGTATTGTTACCGACCCAATAGTAGGTCCACAGTCGTCTCGTGCGACCCGTGCAATCTTAACAATTAAACAGTGAAAATGGGCCCAAGCCCATAATACGGCCCATATGGGCCCACACGCTCGTGTGGCCCAATAAGCCCAAATAATGGACTTGACCATGTAAACAACACAGCCAACCCAACAATCTCCACACATCAGAGCGGTTTGCCCATGTAGGGCCCACGAGGCCCACACGGCCCATTTCAGTCCAACGTGGCCTAAAACGACCTATGCCCACGAGATCACTCGTGGTGGTCTCTACAAACGCGTGCTCGTGCTTATGCGATTAGATGACCACACGGGTGAGCGCACGCTCGTGCGACATCGATGGTAATAGTTTTCTGACTTTCGCCGTTTAGTGATTGAAGCAGTGTGATTACACATCTGTTGAGAGAAGAACGCCAATCACCACGTACTCGAACCTAGATCCAAGTATGATCCAATGTTAGTCCTTAAATTGTTAGGGTTAACACCCTCTTATTAACACTTAAATCCCCAATCGTACCAGTCACTTACCTTGATTCAGCAAGCAGGGTTTACTCCTCCCTTAAGCTAGCGATCACCCGCTCCTTGTCAAGGATCTGCATTAGAACCTAACCTTGTTAAGTACCACCCTAAAAACAAACCACTTAAACCAAGTGAACCACTTACTGAAATACAGAACCACGAGTGGAGGGAAGCAATCGGTTCACAGTTTCCCCCAAGAGAATGCCACCACAAAAAGGTAGCACAAGCATAAATGATTCCTTAACAATCGCCGGCCAAAAAAAAAAGTGTTAAAAAGAGGACTATAGCTTCAGCAGAAAGGGAAAAGGGTGAACAAAAAAAAATTAAAGTAGCAACATTTACCATCAAGATCAGCAGAGAAAACACTAGAAGGATTCGGCACACAAGGGTAAGCGCAAGAACAATATTCGGTATACTTGAGAGGTGAAGAAAGAAGAGAAGAAAATATCCGATTACCCTAGACTAAACCGAAAAGATTTGGAAGTTATGAAGGTACTAGATGTTCAGCCAAACAGTGCAGCCACTTGAAAAGAGATGTGAGGGAAAAGAAAGAAAACGCAAACTACAAAAGCCAAAAGGTACTTTCAACAACACAACTCGTCTTCTATAACAAGCAAAAGAAACCACAATTGCAAAAACCCGAAAGATAGGGAAAGAGAGGAAAGTTGGGAAAAAGAATAATAGATATCAAAATGGGAAACCAAAAGGCACTCATGTAACACCCTTTACCCATATCCAAGGCCGGAACAGAGTACAAGGCATTACCAGACTTAACAATATGCATAGACAAAAATCGGGCCATAAAATTTCATTTAATTCAAAACTTTTCAAACACATGCATAACAAACAAAGCTAACTATATCATTACATCAAAACATAGGACATAGCACGATTAATTAAACTTATAAACCATAATGGATATGGACCACATCTCATAATCATATACGATAACTCAAAGCAGACTGATACGTATGGTCAAAATCATAATAAAAATACATATCACAAACCAACTTCCTATACATGCCACTCACTTAATATTTCTAATATTTGAATTAATTCTCCCAAAAATGATAGTTTGATAGTGTGATTTTGCCTCCGACGATCTCTAACCCCGAGCTGACTTGCCAATACTAAAGAAATGGAGAGGATGGGTAAGCTTTACGCTTAGTAAGTTCATATGAAAATAATAAGCAATTACTACCATGCTTTTCAAGATAAAACACTATAATTGTACAATTACACATATTCAGGTTAAGCTGTGTTATCGAGTTACAGTTACCAAATCATTCATATCTGAAGCTACAAAACTCCAAATTTAGTTTCGTTAATTTCTTTGAAACTAGGTTTATATATCTTTCTCCCATAAAAGTTCCAGAATTTTTAGTTTAGCCAATTAGTACAGTTTATTAGTTAAAGTCTCCCCTGTTTAAGAGTACGACTACTCTGACCTCTGTGCACTACGAACCAAATTTCTCCTTGTAAAGACTTCCAAAGACCATGACGTTTGTTTCCCTTAAAAATATACTCAATAAGGAATCCATTATTGTAAAATATGATTCTTAATAATTTTTGTACAATTTATGGTGAATTTCTAAAGTCAAAATAGGGGATCTCGAATTCATTCAGACCCTATTTCACAAGAATTAAAATATCATACAATATAGAATTAAGTCACATCAGTGCTGCTGTCCAAAATAATTTTATTGCTAATTCACTCTTTCACACTTTCTTTGTATTAACCTCATTTTAACATACATATCACAATTCATTTTCACCACATTTCATACATTACAAGTATAGTTCCATGATTACAATGTCACCATAAAGCCATCCCGTTGAACAATTCGGATCAATTCCCGATACTTGATGGTTTCAGCACACAGCTCCACCATCATATTTTATATAATTCGGCTCTCTTGTACACATGGTGAACACTTAGTACCACCCATGTGACCTAGCCAATTTATCTTGTAGCTCTCTTGTCTACATGGTGTCCTTCACCTGGAACCACGCATGTGACCTAGCTACATATATCCCATAGCTCTCTTGTCTACATGGTGTACACATAGTATCACCCATGTGACCTAGCTACATCATAATGTCTCGTAGCTCTCTTGTACACATGATGTGCACTCAACACCATACATGTGACCTGGCTACATACCATCTGTATCATCCAATCTTTCCGAAGGTTCAACTGGGATTTCTCTCTCTTTTCCAACAATTTCAATCAAGTAATTATCAGCAAACATATTTCCAATATGTTACAAATTTATTCATAGTCCTTTTTCAATTTTCAATTTACAGCAAATAGTTAATCTATAGATAGCCACATTTCATATGATAACAAAATATAATAAAATAAAAAGAATCGATGAATTATTTACGTACAAACTTGTCAAAATCTCATCAAGTACAACCGTGTAACAATTCATACAACCCAGGTAATAGTAATTTAACACTCAAGTCTTGTAACAATAATTTTCCATTAAATTTCACATGACACAACTAGCATTACATTTTTTTTATATCATACATACCATCAATCAACTTCTCTTAAACATATTAAATCATACAATTTATGACATATCAATAGAGAATTACAATTCATGCATGGTATTGCATTATTATTAACATGCGAACTTACCTCGATCCAGAAACGACAATGTACTATTTAGTCCATAACCTTGTATTTTCTCGATTTAAGCTCGAATCTCAATTTCCTTCATCTATAATATCACATTTAGCCTAATAATTAGTCACATTATTCATACGGGTCCAGAAATCATATTTTTACAAATTTTTATTTTGACCCCTAAACTTTTGCATATTTGCACTTTTGCCCCAAGGTTCGGAAATTAAACTTCATCCTATTTTCTTATGTTTTATGACATGCTGATCATTTTTCCCTTCTATGGAAACATCAAATTCTCACTCTAACATGTACTTATGACTATTAGGTATTTTTACCGATTAAGCCCTTTTACTCGTTTTCACTTAAAACCAAGTAGCACAAGTTGTTTAACATAATTTAAAACCTCATATTCTATCATAAAACACCAAAATACACAAATTTCACCTATGGATATTTTTCCAAATACGAACCCTAGGTTGAATTATTGCTAGCATAAGCTTAATCAAGTTACCGGGAAAAACGGGGTTAGAACGGACTTACTATTGAGCTTGGAAAGCTTGAAAACCCTAGCCATGGCTTCCCTCATGCTAATTTCGGCCTCCATGAAAAAGATGAGTCAATTTTGGCTTTATTTTCCCTTTTTATTTCTTTTAATTACCAAATGACTAAAATGCCTTACTACTAAACTTTCCAAAAATTCCATCCATGTCCAATTTTTGTCCATAGACTTAGAAATTGGTAAAATTTCTATTTAAGACCTCCTCATTAATATTCCAAAGAAATTTCATACTAAAAACTTCTAGAATGCAAGTTTTGCAAACTATTCGATTTAGTCCCTAATTTTAATTTAAGCACTTTATGCATAAAATTTCTTCACAAAATTTTCACACAATCATGCAATCATAGCATAGACCTCAAAATAATCATAAAATAATTATTTCTATCTCAGATTTGTGGTCACGAAACCGCTATTCTGATTAGGCCCTAATTCGGGATATTACAACTCTTCCCCTCTTTAGGGATTTTCGTCCCCGAATATCTTACCGGAAAAGTGGTCTTCACTTAGATGCATAAATTTCACATTCGGTGCTGAAGAACTTTCACTCAGGCGGTGCCTCCAATATATCTCTTTAATTTTCTCATATATTCTGAAAGCTTACGGACTCATCTCTCAATTGTTCTTAAATTTTCAACCCTTCTCCGTTTCCCTTGTCATCTTGACATAAAACCAAATCTCAATTTGGTTAATGGAGACTAGAATTCCAAGAAATCCAACAATCAAAGGGACCTACACTCTTCCGAAATAATTATACAGATTTTCATCATCAATAAATCACAATCCAATAACATCTGAATCAAATTACAGTACACATCATTACTCTATGAATGAATAGGCAAATTTACACTGTGAGCTTCATACAATTCTTTCTGTATAAGCCTCGGAATAATAATACCATGAATCAGATCCAATCTGAAATTCAACATCAGAAGTCGATCCTCACTGTACTCTTTTAGTTTACTACTCACTATCACATTTTCCTCTTTCCACTACGAAAATAATTCTGATATAGCCTCGAAAATAATCCTTTCTTCTAGTTACAAAAAAATTCATCATGCCATCCTTTATTATTCATTCCTTACGTTAATCAAAACTGTCTCAATTGCATTAGCTCAAGTAACCAAAATATCTCAATTGAAGACATTAACTATAATTGACTTACTTGAGAGAAGTAAGCCACCATACCGGTTGAAACTCGCACTTTTATCACTTATGCCTTTACTGTTGTCAAACCTTACACGAAAATTAGAAAAATCCTAATATTGAAATCACCACATTACCCAAATCAAATCAGAAGTATAGTCATACTTGACATGATTATCACGAGCTGATGAATGCACTCCAAACATGAGTCATAATTGACAAATTACAGAATAAAGATAACAAGAAAACCAAATAAAGAAATCCAAGATAGAGAAACCCAGAATAAAGAAACCCAAGATAGGATACTATGCCGGAAAATCAAAAACCAAACTCATAGGAAAATATAGAAGATCCCGATAATTCCTTAGAGAAAAGAAATCCAGTAGAAAACATCATTTAATCTCACTGGAATCAAATGCAACAAGAACAATGTATCTTCCCATATATACATATCAAATGGAGCATCAAGTAGAAGAAACAAAATCATAGTATCATACATATTCTCTTATCTTTTTTTTTTATCAGGCAGAATATAATAGAATGCCCGAAGGAATAGAGCAATACAAATTATAAACCAGTCAGGCTACCGATGCTTTCGTCTAACATTAGGATTAGAAAACATCCCCATATAACAAGAATTTCTTCAAAAGATCAACAACCATAGAAATATTTCTGGAACGGATAAACACATAGAACATCTTAGAAGAAACTACTAAAATCTGTCCAGCCGTAACTGTCCATCCATAAATCTATTTTCTTCCCTATGAGTTCGAGTCTCAATAAGAATGCTAGTTCTTACTGTTCATATGTTATGATATGAATATACCACACCAATTCGTTATCACTCAGATATTACACATCTCAGATATCATTTCCCCAACTATTTCTGTCATCACAAATTTCATATTATTTTTCACTAAAGAAGACTAGTTCTGAATAAATTTTGTTTTGCACTTTCCTCGACCTTGTACCTTAGTAATTCAATTTATCAAAATAAATTTCTTCTCTAATTGGAACAGTGCATAACTCCAATAATCCTTATGCCAATCTGATACTTTTCTAGGTTTGACTTTACTTATCAACTCATTCTTCAATCTCTAATCATATTTATAATTATTCTAGCACTGAACTCTTTGGTTTCTCAACTGGAAACTTATTCAGTACAAATCTCATGAAATTCCATTATAAAACACCACTTTGATAAGGGGGAAGGGGTCGTAGGGCCTCTGACTCAACTCTCATATACATATACATGTAACACAGTTTTCATCAGAGCAATCATATCTCAATCATGTCATTCATTTCGAGTAACTAACATTCATATTGGTTTAATGCCCACTTTCCAGTTATCTCATTTAGTCAAGTATAATTACGCATGCATCCTATGTTTTTTTTTAAATAGCTTGACTTATCCATTCATCTACTCGAACAAATCATACTCATGACATCATATAAGGGTTAAACAAACATAGATATTTGCATCACAATTGCAATTTTCATTTCATGCATCATCATATACATATCATTACAATCACATAATTCAGTCTAAACAATTTAACATAGATAAATTCATTTCATTATTTATCTCATAAAAAATATCATTGACATTCATCACATTTAATGTTCAATCAAGGCAATGACATTTTTATCCATATCATAATATTAGGAGCTTTTACTCATTCCTCTACGAATTTCTATTTATCCCATTCACCTTATCAAGTAAATCAAATACACTACATCATATGAGCATCAAGCATGTATGGATATTTATTACAACATGACCTTTCATCTCACGTGTTATCACTTATATATATATATATATCATAAATTTTTATTCATACTTTTCTAAATCGAGACTCATCATAATCGTAATTTTATTCAAACACCTTCGCATCACATTGAACATGTCGGTCAAACTCGGTTGGAGAGTACCTCTGTCTAAACAAGACGGTGTTCATACGCGTCGGGAGACATCACACTATCACGGATCAGTGGCATGTATAGCTGGACTTTTACACATGCTAGGTTAGTCCGAGAACCGACTAAACCATAGCTCTGATACCACTAAATGTAACACCCCTTACCCGTATCCAAGTCCGGAACAGAGTACCAGGCATTACCAGACTTAACAATACACATAGACAAAAACCGGGCTATAAAATTTCGTTTAATTCAAAACTTTTCAAACATATGCATAACAAACAAAGCTAACTATATCATTACATCAAAACATAGGACATAGCACGATTAATTAAACTTATAAACCACAATAGATAAGGACCACATCTCATAATCATATACGATAACTCAAAGCAGACTGATACGTATGGTCAAAATCATAATAAAAATACATATCACAAACCAGCTTCCTATACATGCCACTCACTTAATATTTCTAATATTTGAATTAATTCTCCCAAAAATGTTAGTTTGATAGTGTGATTTTGCCTCCGATGATCTCTAATCCCGAACTGACCTGCCAATACTAAATAAATGGAGAGGATGGGTACGCTTTACGCTTAGTAAGTTCATATGAAAATAATAAGCAATTACTACCATGCTTTTCAAGATAAAACACTATAATTGTACAATTACACATATTCAGGTTAAGCTGTGTTATCGAGTTACAGTTACTAAATCATTCATATCTGAAGCTACAAAACTCCAAACTTAGTTTCGTTAATTTTATTTGAAACTAGGTTCATATATCTTTCTCCCATAAAATTTCCAGAATTTTTAGTTTAGCTAATTAGTACAGTTTATTAGTTAAAGTCTCCCCTGTTTCAGAGTACGACTACTCTGACCTCTGTGCACTACGAACCAAATTTCTCCCTGTAAAGAATTCCAATGACCATGCCGTTTGTTTCCCTTAAATATAAACTCAATATGGAATCCATTCATGTAAAATATTACTCTTAATAATTTTTTTACAATTTATGGTGAATTTCTAAATTCATAACAGGGGATCTCGAATTCATTCAGACCCTGTTTTACAAGAATTAAAATATCACACAATATAGAATTCTTTTGCTCCCCTTGTTTCATTTATGTGAAAATAGATGCATTAAGCTTTATTTTCGTATATCATTTGCATTTTTATTCAACTTGCACAATTTTTAGTGAATTTTCAAAGTCACGTCAGTGCTGCTGTCCAAAACAATTTTATTGCTAATTCACTCTTTCACACTTTCTTTGTATTAACCTCATTTTAACATACATATCACAATTCATTTTCACCACATTTCATACATTACAAGTATAGTTCCATGATTACAATGTCACCATAAAGCCATCCCGTTGAACAATTCGGATCAATTCCTGATACTTGATGGTTTCGGCACACAGCTCCACCATCATATTTCATATAATTCGGCTCTCTTGTACACATGGTGAACACTTAGTACCACCCATGTGACCTAGCCAATTTATCTTGTAGCTCTCTTGTCTACATGGTGTCCTTCACTTGGAACCACGCATGTGACCTAGCTACATATATCCCGTAGCTCTCTTGTCTACATGGTGTACACATAGTATCACCCATGTGACCTAGCTACATCATAATGTCTCATAGCTCTCTTGTACACATGATGTGCACTCAGCACCATACATGTGACCTAGCTACATACCATCTGTATCATCCAATCTTTCCGAAGGTTCAACAAGGATTCTCTCTCTTTTCCAACAATTTCAATCAAGTAATTATCAGCAAACATATTTCCAATATGTTACAAATTTATTCATAGTCCTTTTTCAATTTTCAATTTACAGCAAATAGTCAATCTATAGGTAGCCACATTTCATATGATAACAAAATATAATAAAATAAAAATAATCGATAAATTATTTACGTACAAACTTGTCAAAATCTCATCAGGTACAACCGTGCAACAATTCATACAACCTAGGAAATAGTAATTTAACACTCAATTCTTGTAACAATAATTTTCCATTCAATTTCACATGACACAACTAGCATTACATTTTTTTTATATCATACATACCATCCATCAACTTCTTTTAAACATATTAAATCATACAATTTATGACATATCAATAGAGAATCACAATTCATGCTTGGTATTGCATTATTATTAACACGCGAACTTTCCTCGATCCAGAAACGGCAATGTACTATTTAGTCCATAACCTTGTATTTTCCCGATTTAAACCCGAATCTCGATTTCCTTCATCTATAATATCATATTTAGCCTAATAATTAGTCACATTATTCATACGGGTCCAAAAATCATATTTTTACAAATTTTCATTTTGACCCCTAGACTTTTGCATATTTGCACTTTTTCCCCAAGGTTCAGAAATTAAACTTCATCCTATTTTCTTATGTTTTATGACATGCTGATCATTTTTCCCTTCTATGGAAACATCAAATTCTCACTCTAACATGTACTTATGACTATTAGGTATTTTTACCGATTAAGCCCTTTTACTCGTTTTCACTTAGAACCGAGTAGCACAAGTTGTTTAACATAATTTAAAACCTCATATTCTATCATAAAACACCAAAATACACTAATTTCACCTATGGGTATTTTTCCAAATATGAACCCTAGGTTGAATTATTGCTAGCATAAGCTTAATCAAGTTACCGGGATTCCAAAAACGTAAAGAACTTGAAAAACAGGGTTAGAACGGACTTACTATTGAGCTTGAAAAGCTTGAAAACCCTAGCCATGGCTTCCCCCATGCTAATTTCGGCCTCCATGAAAAAGATGAGTCAATTTTGGCTTTATTTTCCCTTTTATTTCTTTTAATTACCAAATGACTAAAATGCCCTTACTACTAAACTTTCCAAAAATTCCATCCATGTCCAATTTTTGTCCATAGACTTAGAAATTGGTAAAATTTCTATTTAAGACCTCCTCATTAATATTCCAAAGAAATTTCATACTAAAAACTTCTAGAATGCAATTTTTGTAAATTATTCAATTTAGTCCCTAATTTCAATTTAGTCTCTAATCTCAGATTTGTGGTCACAAAACCACTATTCTGATTAGGCCCTAATTCGGGATATTACAACTCAGTTTCGGCAACCCCCTAGCTAAGACCGAATTAGCATCAAGGGGACTCCCACATTCGGCCACTACTACCACACTCCCTTAACCTCCCTTAATTTTCTCCTTGAATCTCTCCCCACATCACTCCCACCGAACACAATCCCAATCCCTTCCAAATCTCTCCATCCTTTCTATTACTCAGATTTATTGAAACACAACCTCTTGTCGTCCAACTCAGCAAAAATATTAATCTCTTTGCGCATACAAGTACTCGAACTCAGGTCTCCTTGCAGAAGTAATCAAGCCTCTAACCCCTTGACCAGTAAGCTTTTTATGACACATCCTTACCACATTTATTTAAGAAGCTCATCAACAGGCGGCAGGGTTCACTCAAGCCAAAATCAAAATTTTGCACAAGCCCAGGCTTGAACTCAAGACCTCTCCCACACTCCTCAGGACATCCAACCACTGAAGCAAGCATGTAATTATGCAACACAACATAAAAAATAAAGACCTAAATTTTTAGGGTATTACATTTTTCCAGTATGTTTCAATCATTGCTTTTATAAGTATGTTTTAATAAATGAATGTTTAGAGATATTTTTTGTTAATGAGATAGTTTGTATGCAAGTATGAATGATGATTTTATCTGGGTGAAAATATGTTATCATAAAGAATGGAATGCTTGTATGATCTTAGCCTTAGTAATATTTGCCATGGAAACTTAGTTTCTTTTGAGATTAAACATGCATGAAGGTTTATATCTTTAGAATTGACTTAGTAACTTTCTTGAGGCGAAATCCTAGGAGACATAAAAATCTAAAATGATATAGGCACTATTTCTTTGGATCGCTTGAGCCTTTTAAAGCCAACCTGATGATGTTTGACCCTTGAAACTAAAATTTTGAGCTTAAAGGCCTATTTATTGCAATGAACCTACATTATAAGCCATATTGCCATATTTTAAAGTTATCCCAATTTTGTGCACCTATCTTAACTAAAGTTGTCTTGGTAATCAACATTTGAGGAAGTTTTCATAAAGATGTATGTGCTCATGCTTAAAAAAAAAAAAAGAGAAGAGTGAAGAAAAGTTTGCTCAGTTTCCAAATAGGAAAAATGTATGAGCTTGAGTTCAAAATAAGTTTGGGGGTGTTCCACAGGTTCACTTAAAGAAAAAGGTTGTATTACGAGAAAACCAAGAAAAAGTTAAAGGTTAAGATTTCTTAAAACAGAAATGTCCCATCTCTTAAAATCCCTACCTTTAACTGAGCCCCATTACAACCTTATAAAAGACCTATTGATTTGATGATTATGTCACCTACATTAGTGGAGAGGAAGTCCTAAGTTCAACACATGAAGATCATAAATAAGCCTTATGATTTTTTTCTTGATTGATGGAAATTATGTTGAATGAAGAATGTTATCTATGGCTGTGACATACATGCAAACTATGATTCATGTTGGCATATTTTGAAGCTTAGTATAATCTTAAGGAATGTTTGCATATGAATTACTTGTTAATAAAGAAGATTGATGAGCATGAAGTTATTAATGCATGATTATGAGACAAAGATTGATGCTACTAACACAATTAGAAATTTTGCCTTAGCAAGACCTTTTGCTGTGCATGAACATTACTCAGGACGAGCAATGATTTATGTTAGGGGGTGTGTAAACGGAAAAATATATAGGATTTTTCCTATGTAATTTATCACCTTTTTACTTAAATTTTTTGTTAAAACTAAGTAATTTGTTTAATAAATTAATGAAATATGTGAAAATATGAAATTAGGACATGGAAATTATTAAAATGTGATTTTATGCTTTATTATATAGTTTTCATGCAATAAATGACTTGTTTTATATTAATTTGAACATATTATATTTTTTAAGTCATAAAATGGGCCATGCATGACTGAATTAAAATAATAAAATATTAAAATATTTCATTAATAAATTGGGTTTTAAATTAATTAATTAAATTGGATAAATTTTATTCTTTGGTCCTCTAACTTGTTGATTTATTCTGGACAGGTCTGATAGCTTTGCTGGATTACAAAACCATCCAAATTGGGGACCAAGTCAACCCAAAATTCAGCTGTACATGGCTGTCCATAAAACACTTTTTGGTTAAATTGCACAAGCTCCCTGAAGAGTTGAAGAAATTAGAGACTTACCTGAAGATTTGCACTTGACCGAGTCTCAGTCCTGAGTTGTTGTAGCACTCAAATTGACCAAAAATCAAGCAAAATTAGCTCAACTTCCTA
Organism: Gossypium anomalum; assembly: GCA_025698475.1. Lineage (NCBI taxonomy): Eukaryota > Viridiplantae > Streptophyta > Magnoliopsida > Malvales > Malvaceae > Gossypium > Gossypium anomalum. The sequence continues at coordinate 39,231,713 of CM046965.1, forward strand.
AATTTATGGCCGGCCACCCATGGAAGATGCTTCAAAAAATGAAAACTCTTATTTTTAGTAAACAAACCCCCTCTCCTGACCTAAAATAAGACCTCATTTTCACATTTCTAATGATCCCTCATCACTCATCCCTCATTCCTCAGTCATTTTATTAGCATTCTTCTTTTCTCCCCATACCTATCATCATCTTTTCATAAATATTTTAGCATTTGAGCCTCTTAAAGAACCCTTGGTCGGCCACTTTGGAGAGCCATCAGTAAAGGAGCAAAGAAAAGGAACGAATGAGCCTCGTCAGTCAGAGTATTGGGTGACAACCACTCTGAATTGGGTTTAATCTTTCTTTTCTTTAATTTAATTTAAAGATGTTTGCTATGTGTTCTTTGTTCTTGTTTACAATAGTGTTAGATTAATTTTATTTAAGCCAGGATGATTGCTTTGATTAAATAATATTTATTAGATTCATGCTTATAATGTTTGTGCCTCAATCGATCATGTTTTCAATTAAAATCAAGTCTATATTTCGTTCATAAATGCACCTGAATGAGCTAAGTGATCCTAACCAGACGACAGCTACTGGACGTATAATTGAAATGTGCATATCCAATTTAGATCCTAACTCGATTAAATTGCAGGTTGCATAACAATCCTAACCAGGCTCTGTTATCTGCATAGTTTTTAGGTTTGTGTGATTAAACTGTTTCAAACCTAACACGTCCCTATTACCTCGCACGAATATTAAGAAACCCTTATTAAATAAGGATTAGTAAAATGCGTATTTGCTAAGTAAAGGATTCCAAAAGGACCTAACGTGGTTTCCAAACTCATGAAAGATCGAGTTGCCATGAAATGTTTTTCCAAATATTATTAAGCATATCGATAATAAATTGAGTTTAATTAAAGAAATTGTCTTTGACAGCCCTAATTTGACCCCAGTCGGAAAGTGGTTTCGGGACTACAAAACCGAGTCATAAAAATAATTAGATGTTATATTCGGTGCTTATTATATGTGAAAGTTCATGTGTGAAAATTTCATGCTTTGATCTTGTCAATTGTATGTGAAATTATTAAATAGGACTTATGTGAAAATTTTTGAAAATGCTATAGGCTAATTTGTAGTGGCCTAATAACTTATAGTATGAAATAGATGGATTTGCATGTTAAAATTCCCATCTTAAGGTGTAGTGGCTGGCCATCATGATGAGAATAAATGGATTATGCATTTTAAATTAGCACTATGAGATTTAATGGCTTTATTATCATAAAATAAAGAGAAATAAAATAACAAAATGATGAAAAGGACAAAGCTTGTCCATCTTTGTTCTTCATAGCCGAACTTAAGAAAACAAATAAGGGAAGGGAAGCTCTTGAATGTTCGGTCACTTGGGGAAGAAAAATCCAAGGTAAACTCATGGTAGTTTGCTTCTATCTTGATGTTTATGAGTTCCTTTCTTGATTCTACCTTAACCCATGAAGTATATATTGGTTTTTAGTTGTGTTGTGAGGATTCGGTCATGAATTGAAATGAAGGAAATAGTTGTTGTTTCATGTTCTTTTGATGAATAATGGTAGGTAGGTGAAGTTGAGCCAAACAAATGAGCATATATGTGCATTAGATGCTAAATGGAAAAAAAATCAGCTAACATGTTGTGTGTACTAGCTAACATGTTGTGTGTACTATGGCCGAATGTGAACTTGGATAATATTGAGTAATGTATGTGCTTTAAAATGATGGAATGGAGTGGATGCTTTAAATGTGTTATAAACAATTATAAGTTAAATTAAGGTTTGCTAAATTACCATTGTCACTGCCGAATATGTGCTTAATTAAAGAAGAATTTGTTGTTGAATGTTTTAAATGATTTAGATAGTTAAATTAAGTCGAAGCTTGGTAAAATTGAATAATTGTGGCTTAATTGTTTAATGGCAATTGGCTATTATGGTGAAATGTAAATGTTAATATTTAGTTGCTAGTGTTTATATGTGTGTTAGCCGAATTTGAACTTGAATAATGATTTGAGCATGATGTGTTGTATTGAGATTATGCTTAAGTGAAATTATAGATATATGTGATGAAATTGATTGGTGATATACATGTTTAAATAATTTGAATGCAAAGAGTTGTGAAAGAGTAAATTGTAGTAAATCTGCTTGGGACAGTAGCTGTAACATGAATTTGGAAAAATCACCATAAATTGTGGGAGAGGAGTTAGAAGCTGAATAAATTATGTAATTAAAGCTTAATGAGTCTAGTTTCAAATGAAATCAACGAGAACATATTTTGACTTCTGTACAATTAGAAATTTGATTCGTAGTAAAGGGTGGTCAGATTAGTTAAATAGTGAAACAAGGGAAACTTTAAGAAAAATCTGGTATTGTCTGGCCAAACTAAAAATTCTGAAAATTTTATGGATAAAAGATATACGAGTCTATTTTCGGGGAAATTTTACGGCAATTTATTTGGAGTTTCGTAGCTCCAGTTATAAATAATTTAGTGACTGTTGCTCAGGAAGACAGCTTATTGTGAATTTGTGATTATGTGGTAAACATTGATAAAAATTTGTTAATGAGTTGCTTAATGTTTTCTTATAAACTTACTATGATCTATATGTGTGAAAGTCGAATATATATATTATATTTTTGAAGTAATGCTTGAATAGTCGAATAATGACTAGTTTAAATTTTTGAATCCAAGCTCAAGAGCAAAGAGGGTCGAAGTTGGATAGGGGAAAAGAGAAAGTAATTGAGTAGCCTTTCCGCAACCATTCAAATATATCCGAGGTAAGTTTTGAATAGTCACATTTAGTACGTAATTGATAATGTCTTGATATGTGTATGATAATTGTACTATGATCTATTGATTCTATTTGAATATAGTTGAGTGACAAATAATTTATGTTAAAGGCTTAAAGCCGAATAGACATTAGAAGTTAAGTTTGGAAAGTAGAATGGACATATATCCTTATGTATGTTGTTGAGCCAAAAGTTATATGAATGGTGCCCATGTTATGCTATTATTTGAAGGGAATAAATGAACTATAATTGTGAGATGTTATGTGAATTGAATTTTCTTGCGAATAAGTATGCATGACAATTAGTGATGTATATCCGGACTTAGTGTCCGCAGGCTATGTGCTGGAATTATATCCGGACTTAAGGTTCGCAGGCTACGTGCTGGAAATATGTCCAGGCTAAAGTCCCACAGGCTTCGAGCTGGTATTATACCGGGTTTAAATTTCCGCAGGCTTGTGCTAGTAATTTGGTTTCAAGTCCTAAGACCTGATAGGCTTAATGCCAGTAAATTAAGTAAGATTACGATATTGAATGTTCGCAGTAAACCATTGTCGAGTAAGTACTATACATTTAAGATGTTCAGGTACGTATTACTTACTCATCGGTGAATTGATTTCGAAGTGAATCATTAGCATCAAAAAAGAATATATATATAAATATGATTGATGGTTATATTTGTGAATATGAGAATGATTTAATCGGTCATGGTATATTTGTATATGAATTATATGTTAAAATTTCTTTATGTACTCATGTACATTCAGTCAATGATTTTGTGAATTATTAGTATTAAAGAATGATACTTAAGTGTGAATGATTGTTATATCTACGAGTAAAACAATGACCTATTCGGTCAAATGTTGTTAATATATGAGATTATTTGATTTAAATGCATCGTATGAACTGTAAGTAGAAGAACAATATGTGCTGAGAAATCTATGCATATGTTTATGTGTATTCGGCCATGAAGTAATTTGAATTGAGAATAAGTCTGTTTAAATGAATGTTTCGATTTCCGATAAGTCTTTAATTGTTTGTGATGCTCAAAACTTACTAAGCTTTGAAAGCTTACTCTGTTCTTTATTTCTCTGTTTTATAGATTATTGATTTTGGCCACCGACTCTAGGATCGTCAGCAGTTCATCACACTATCGATCTTTTTGGTACAGTTATATTTTGGACTCGATATGGCATGTATAGGTTAGGCTGATGATAACGATGTTTTGAAATTGTAAATATTTTGGCCATACGAAAATGGCGTATAACTTAAATATCAATATGTATTTCAGCTTGATCTCTGTTTATGTTTATTGACAATGTGAATGAGATAATTAAATGTTTAGTTCGGTAATACCTCTTAGCCTTAATCCGACGATCGGATTCGGGTTTGGGGTGTTACATTGTCCTAGGTTTTTTATGGTATAATTGTTGCAAATTGTGTTTAAATTTTTCTGAAATCTATCTCATTCATATAGTTTGCATAGTTAGGATAAATTGCATTAGGGATCATTGCATTTAGTTTTATATACTTAATTTTTCATCACTTCTCAATTATATTGTTTTTATTTATCAAATTGTTAATATAATTTTACAAATTAAGTGACATAGAACAAATACAATTTGCACAAACCCCAACGTTACAGAGCTCTTGTCCAAGAAGAAGAAGCTCAATGATATGGACACTATTGCACTCACAGAGGGCTGTAATGCTATTTTGAGAAATAAGCTGCCCCCCAAAATGAAAGATCCTAAGAGCTTTACTATCCCATGTTTAATTCGCAACCATTATTTAGGCAATGCTTGATGCGACTTAGGAGCTAGCATCAACCTAATGCCACTATCTACTTTCAAAAAGTTGGGAATTGGTCACATGAAACCTATTGCAGTGACATTGCAACTAGCTGATCAATCTTTGGCTCAACCTGAAGGGCAAATCAAATATATCTTAGTTCGTGTGGATAAACTTATTTTTCTAGCTGATTTTATCATACCGACTTTGAGCCAAACACGGAGGTTCCCATAATCTTAGGATGACCATTTTTAGCCACCGGACGAACTCTAATTGATGTTTACAAAGGTGAACTGACCATACGACTTAATGATGAGCACGCTACCTTCAGTGTTTATGAATTTATTCAATGCAAAGATAAAGAAGAATGACATATTATCGATGTACCAGATGATCTAATTGCGGAAGAATTCAATGAGCGAAGCACAATACTTTCTTAGGAGTTTGTAGTGACATCTGATGATGAATTCTTAGATAATTGTGACAACGAGGTTGACGCTAATAATATTGAACTCAGGCATGGATGGCAGATTGAATCCTTAGACTTGGCCAACAGAACAACTTCAATTTTTAAACCATCTATTGACGAAGCTCCTACTTTGGGATTGAAACTACTACCTACTTATCTTAATTACATCTTTCTTAGTGATAACAATACTTTCCCAGTTATTGTCTCCCCAACACTGGATGTAACTCAAGAAGGGAAATTGATCCATATTCTTAAGCAACATAAATGAGCTATTGCTTGGAGTATTGCCGATATCCGAGGCATTAGCCCATCTTTTTGCATGCACAAGATCAAGTTGCAAGATGAAGGCAAACAGTCATTTAAGCAACAAATAAGATTAAAGGAGAAAATGAAAGAAGTTGTTAAGAAAGAAATTATAAAGTGGCTTGATGTTGGAATTATCTATCCTATTTCTGATAGTAATTAGGTAAGTCCAGTGTAATGCGTTCCTAAAAAGAGTTGCATCACAATGGTTAGCAACGACAAAGACGATTTAATTCCTACACACATTCCTACGAGATGGCGAGTCTGTATGGATTATCAAAAACTTAATACTGCCATAAGGAAGGACCACTTCCCACTTCCTTTCATTGACCAAATGTTGGACAGGCTTGGAAGAGCCTATTACTGCTTCTTAGACGACTATTCTGGGTACAATCAAACTGCTATTGCACTGGAGGATCAAGAGAAAACAACTTTATCCCTTTGGTACTTTTGCTTTTCCTCGTATACCTTTCAGTCTTTGTAACATACCAGCCACATTTCAAAGGTGCATGATGGCAATATTCTCAGATATGATTGAAGATTCTTTAGAGGTTTTTATGGATGGTTTCTCAATCTATGGGAGTAATTTTGATCATTGTGTTGACAATTTGGATAAAGTGTTGCAGCGATGTGAAGACACACATCTTGTTCTAAATTGGGAAAAATGCCATTTCATGGAAACTGAAGGCATTATGTTAGGCCTTCGCATCTCTAGTCAAGGTATTGAAGTAGATAAAGCTAAAGTGGAAATCATTGAGAAATTACCTCCACCGATAAATATGAAACGTATTCATAGTTTTCTTAGGCATGCGAGGTTTTACTAAAGATTTATTAGAGATTTCTCAAAAATTGCAAAGCCTTTATGCTCATTGCTGGAACAGAATAAAAAATTCCTCTTTGATGATGCATGTCTGGAGGCATTCATTCAATTAAAGACACAGCTAGTAAATGCACCCATTTTTGTTGCACCAGATTGGTCTCAACCTTTTGAAGTTATGTGCAATACAAGCGACTTTGCTGTAGGTGCTGTCCTAGGACAACGCAAGGGAAATATATTTCAAGCCATCTACTATGCTAGCAATGTAACGCCCCGAATTTTGGGCCTAGAAATGTTAGGTTTTGAGCATGGGAATAGTTAGGGCGCTGCACATAAATGTTTAGTCGTGCAAGAAAGTGACACTAATACATGTCTGCTTCAGTGGTTAAGTGTCCTGGAAAGTGTTTGAGAAGTCTTGGGTTCAAGCCTTGGCTTGTACAAAAGTTTTGTTTTTTTTTAAAGAATAAACCCTATCTCTAGTCAGTAGGCTTTTAAAATAAATTTGGGTAAAGCATGACAGAATAGGCCTGCTGGTCCAAGGGATAGGTGGCGTGTTGATGTTGCTTGGGGACTGAGGTTTGAGTCTTGGTTTGAGCAGTGGAGTGTTTTATTTTACTGCCAATGCCGTGGGAGTATTTTGCATTGACCAAAACTCTAAGGAGTTTGAAAGGGATTCAAATTGGATGGTTGAGAGAGTGGAGGAGAAATTTGAGGAGTTTGAAAGGGATTCAAATTGGATGGTTGAGAGAGCAGAGGAGAAATTTGAGGAGTGGATCAAGGGATTAAGGGAGTAGTGGTGCCGAATTGGGATTCTTCCTCAAAATTTCTTTTTGGCTCTTGTTCTCTTAACATTCGGTCACTTATTCTCTTCCTTGCCAAATTCTTTTACTGTCGTTTTCACTTTTCTTCTCTCTTCATCTTTTCTCGCTTCCTCAAGCCCTTTTTCTTTCTTTGCCAATTTTGCTCTTGGTTTGTTCTATTCCTTAGTCGTACCTTAACTGCTCTTTCCCTTCTTGGTCAATTCTGTTGATGCCATTATCATTTAGTTGCAGTCCCATTATTGTTTTTTTTCCCTTCTCCCACTATCGCATATTGAGTTTTGCTACTGTCCTGATTTATTTTTGGGTTTCGCCCTTAGTGAGATTTCAATCGGTTTGCTTTGGCTGGATACTCTCTCTCTTTTCTCCCTCTCGATTCTCTTCTCCCTTTGTGTGGTTGCTGAATACTTCTTCTCTTCCCCTCTTCTGCCTTTTAGTTTTTCTCTGAAAAGGGGAAAAGTTGGCATTGGATACTTCTGTTCAAGTGGACTGCTTTTGGTTGGTAAGTCTTTTGATAAGAGGGGGAAAAGTGTGTTCCAATTGATGTAGAATATTTCATTCGTTTATTATGTTAAGTTCCTAATCCTCTGTTGCGTCGAATGTTGACTTGACAGCATCAAATCGTATCGGACTCGTTTTGCCAGCGGAATCGTAGGCTATATCTTTTGGAGCAGTAGGGGTAAGCAACATAACTGAAGTTTCGTTGTTGTTGTTATGGTTGTTGGTTCTAAGTGTGACTAATGTTGGGCATGGAATGGCCTTTTGTTTTAGGTGTGGGTTATCTCAAGAGCGTTGCATATAAAAGATCAAACATGTGTGTAACGACACTGCCATATTCGTAAATTAATAAAAGCTGAAATAGGTGACCGTTGACACTACACGAGCATGCGCTCGCTCGTGTGGTAGTCTGAATGCCTAAACATAGGTGTAAGATTGTTAAGGCCGGCCATGAGCAATTTCATGGTTTAAGGCCGACTAGGGCCATGATGGGCCGAAATAGGTCGTGTGGGCCCCACAAGCCTGTGGGCCCCATATGGGTAAACAACACGGATATATGGAGATTACTGGGCAGGCTGTGTAGTTCGTACAGCCAAGACCATTTTTGGGCTTAGTGGGCCACACCGGCGTGTGGGCCCGCATTATGGGCCTTGGGCCCATTTTCATTGTTTGACTGTTAAGGTTGCATGGGTCGCCCGAGACGACTGTGGACTTACTGTTGGGTCAGTAAGTATACCTAGACCTCAATTTGATAAAATGACTGTTATACCCCTATAAGGTAAAATGACTGTTATGCCCCTAGGTGGTAAAATGACTATTTTGCCCTCATATGGTAAGATGACTATTTTGTCTCTATGTGATGTATGCATATGTATGTACATGTATGACCGTATTTTAGCATGCTATTTAAAATGTAATGGATACATGAATGATTCTATAATATGACATGACATGATTGTATGATGCATTGCATGGGGATGGGTTTACACTAATCGGAGGAAGTGTACTGAAAGGCTTCGAGCCTAAATTACTGGCTGCCCAGTTGCATATTACTGTTTAGTGCCACAACCGGTGCTAATTCTGGAGTGTAGGGATGGGTGGGTTGATTATATCCCTACATGGAGTGTAGGGATGGGTGGGTTGATTATATCCCTACATGGAGTGTAGGGTTGGACGGAGTTGGAGTGTAGAGGCTGGATGGGTAGGACTTATGCAATTTACTTACTATTACTACTGCTCATTTCATCGTTACTACACTAATTCACATGTTACTACCGACATTCTTATTGCAATCGCTTATTGTTACTGTAATAGGCCAAGACCCAAACACATGACTGATTTTGTATTGAGATGGGCTAAAGCCCAAACTGATATTGTCACTGTTACTGATATAGGCTTAGGCCTAGACTGTATTTGCTCACTGTATGTTTGACTATCTGTTTATTAAGGGATTACACACTGAGTTTTTGTAAACTCACCCTTCTGCTTATCTATGCAGGTAATCCTTAGGCGGATCGGTGTTGCGAGGGACTCAAAGGTGGCCACACAACAGCTTACGCTTCTGTGTTTATCTTTTAATTTATAAGTAGTTTAATTTGGGTATTTTTATGTAATAAGGGCTTTTTGGATTTTATTTTTAGTTTGGGGATTTATTTCTCTTTTGCTTTAATACTGCTAGAAATAGGACACGGGTTTTCAAAGGATAAATGCTTTTCAAAACATCACAGTTAGGCAACATGTTTCAAAATCTTCCGTAAGAAACAACGTTTTAAAATAAATAACGATGTTTTAATATGATTAATTTTAGACAAACGACATACACTTTGAAAATAAACGACAAGACTTGAAATTTTCTTTAAGGTCGTTCAAAAAGGTTTAATAGAGAATGGGTTTTTAACAAATTTACACTTTACGAACAACACTTCAATGTGACATCACCAGATTAGGCCATAACGTCTAGGCTGGGTCTGGGGTGTTACAAGCAAAAATCTTACAGAGGCTCAAATCAACTATACCACTACATAGAAAGAATTGTTATCTGTGTAGTCTTTGCTTTCAACAAGTTTCGTTCTTATCTTGTTGGTGCAAAAGTTACCGTATTTTCTAATCACTTAGTGTTGAGATATCTTTTTGCGAAGAAGGATGCAAAACCAAGATTAATATGCTGGATCTTACTGTTGCAAGAATTTGACATCAAGGTAAAAGACAGCAAGGGTTTAGAGAATCAAGTTGCAGACCTCTGTCTCGATTAGAAGTTGGCAGCAAAGATGGAAACATACTTCAAATTGTCGACGCATTCCCAGATAAGAGGTTATTTGTTATAGATGTAACCCCTTGGTATGTAAATATGGTTAATTATCTAGTGAGTGGAAAACTCTCATTGGGTGTCACAGGCCAGAAAAAAGAAAGATTTCTTCATGAAGTAGTGAAGTACCATTGGAACGAGCCGTATTTATTCAAGGTATGCAATGATAACATTATTCAGTGTTGTGTTCCGAAAGAGGAGATGCTTTTAATCCTGAAGCACTATCATGATGCTCCTTATGGAGGTCATTTCGGTGGCATGTGAACTGCTTCTAAGGTTTTCCAATCAAGATTCTATTAGCCTTTATTATTCAAAGATGCCCATAATTTTGTGAATCAATGTGATAGGTGTCAGTGCACTGGCTCTATATCCCGACGCAATGAAATGTTTCAGCAGCCAATTATGGTGGTTGAATTGTTTGATGTTTGGGGTATGGATTTTATGGGACCATTTCGAAGTTCATTTGGAAATCTTTATATATTAGTAGCTGTTGATTATGTCTTGAAGTGGGTTGAAGCTGTTGCAATCCCAAAGGATGGCAGAAAGACAATACTAAAATTTTTTCACAAGCATATACTCACTCGCTTTGCCACACCAAGGGAATTGATTAGTGATCAAGGTACACACTTTCATTGCAACCAAGTGGTAGTCGCACTGAAAAGATATGGAGTTAATCATATAATGGCTACTACTTATCATTCGTAAACTAATGGACAAGTTAAAGTATCGAATCAACAAATTAAAAACAATCTTGAGAAGGTTGTGAACCCTTAAAGGAAATATTGGTCTTTCATACTGGATTACGCTTTATGGGCATTGAAGATAGCATACAAAACTCCATTAGGGATGTCACCGTATCAATTGCTTTTTGGGAAAGCATGTCACTTGCCAGTTAAACTAGAACACAAAGCAATATGGGCAATTAAACAAGTGAACATGGAATATGAAGCTGTTGGAAAGAAATGGCTACTGGATATCACTGAACTGGAGGAGATTAGGTGAAATGCCTATGAAAATGCTGCAATTTACAAAGAAAAGACCAAACAATGGCATGACAGAATTGTTTTGCAGCGACAATTTATTGCGGGCCAACAAGTTTTATATTCAATTCTAGACGAAAACTGTACCCGAGTAAATTACGCTCTCATTGGTCTAGACCTTTCGATGTTGTCAAAGTATTTCCCCCTGGTGTAATCACAATCAGAGATTTAAATGATGGACACCATTTCAAAGTGAATGGCAAGCAATTGAAACATTATCTTGGGAATATTGATCACAAGTAGGCAAAGACCATTAAATCGGCCGAAAAATTTTAATTCTTATGAAATTTATTATGTAAATTTATTATTATTTTGTTTTTGTTTCTGTTCAAGTTTGTTTTTATTTTTTTATTTCTATTTTTGCCGAATAATTAGGTACCATTGTCGACACACTTGGGATTTATTGTCAATGCAGTTAGTACTATTGTATTGTCACTTCTAGCTCAGCAAGAATGAGGGTAGATCAGTAATTTTAAATCCCACCGTTTGATCAAAAGTTACCTAGCCGTCTAATCTGTCTGAGCGGGTGCAATTCTCATTGGACATAATTATTACCACGAGCTTTATTTCCCTTTAGAAAAATCATGCCTTTCCATCTTCTTCTTTCACTCACTATAAACCCCTCTTCACTATACCGACTATAACACATATAAAGCAGCCATTTTTATTCACTTTTCCCTTCCCAAGCTCGTACCTTTACAACTTTAAACTATCTTTACTCCACAAAACAACCAGAATATGGCAAGAATGAGAGGATCAGTTAAGATAGCCACCAAGCCTGTTGAATAACACTCATCCTCTGTAACTGTAGTTCGTGAGTCGAAATCCTCCATGACTATAGAGAAAAAAAAGTCGATGATCTTTTTAACAAAAGCGGCCAAAGACGGGTTTCAAAACAACATTTTAAAGCTAAACTTCCACCCATAACATGGAATTCTCCTTTTGCAACAATAAGACTTGGGCAAGCAAGTCTCTAGAACCATCTCTAAGTTGAAGTGGGAGACTTTCTGCACGCATCCTGGAAGCTATTCTCCTTCATTACCATGCGAGTTTTACGCTAACTTTTATGACCATGAGTTGGAGTTTATCTTTGTTCAAGAAGGCTTAATCCCATGGGATGCTACAAAAATCAATGAGTTGTACAACACTAAACTGGATGTCGATGAACATTCCAAGTTTATCGAGGATATCACAGACGATAAAAGGGACATGTTGGTGAAGGATTTATGTGTTGAAGGAGCATTTTGGATAAGTTCACATCAAAAGAATTATACGATGCACCGCCGCTTCCTGACACTGCAAAGCAAAATCTAGTTTTATTTTGTCAACTGTAGGTTATTGCCCTCTACTCACAGCACCATAGTCATCCTCGATAGAATGTGCCTGATACATTCAATTGTCAAGGGTATAAAGATTGATGTCAACTCAATACTCCACTAGGAAATTGTTGATTGTACCCCAAGGCAAACTGGAATTTTTGTTTTCCCATCGTTGGTTATGCTACGGTGCCAGTAGAAAGGGATCGTGTCTCGTGATGATGAAGAGGTATTGGAAAATAAGGGCCCGATAAATGAAGCTTCTATTGAAAGAATTACTCGTGGCAAAGATACACTAACAATGAAGAAGGTAGAGACTAGCAAGACAATGAAGGATAAAACTAAGGCAGAAAGCAAGGGAACAAACCTGATTGCAGAGATATCATTACTGCACAAAATGCAGGATATCAAGAAGTTGGCCAATTCTATCAGCAACAAGTAGATTAGGCTTGTTGCTATAATAGAGGATTTGGACAAAGCACAAAATTTGTTCTATACTTATACCAGGCCCTATAAGAACTCTATTGAAGTTACATTAAGATAATTAAGCCCAACCTCACTCCCAGAATTTCCAATTTTTCCACTGATCATCCGAGATTATGAACTCTCATCCAAGAAAGATGACTTCGAGGACTGAGATAGATCATCGGTAGAATCCCCTCCCATTGTGCAAGTCTCTGATGTTGAGAAAGAAGAGCACTCGAGGGACGTTAAGAAGTGCATGTGAAGGATTGATAGCCTGGTCGAGGGTGACGTCATTGCTGGTCAAGAGGCATCTGCTATTAAGGAGAAAGTTGTTGTAGAAGAGAAGTGTAACATCCCGAAAAAGGGCCTAGTCGAAACAGTGGTTTCGGGACCACAAATCTGACATTGAAATTTTTATTTTATGATTATTATGAGGTCTATAATATGAGAATATGCATGTGTTAAATTTTCATGAAGAAATTTTATGAGTGAGGTGTCCAATTAGAAAATAAGGACCAAATTAAATAAATTGCAAAACTAGGGTTCCAGAAGCAATTTGTATGAAATTGCTTTAGAATATTAATTAGAGGTCCTTAAATAGAAATTTACCAAATTTCTAAGTTTTTGGACAAAAATGGGCATGTATGGGTAAAAATTTAAAGAAAAGGCTTAAGGGCATTTTGGTCATTTGGCATTTTAATGAAATAAAATGGGAAAAACAAGCCAAAAATTAGCTCATATTCTTCATGTTGCTGCCGAAAATTTGGAGTTCTCCATAGCTGGGTTTTCAACATTTTGAAGCTTAATAGTAAGTGCTCCCAAGCCCCGTTTTTAATGTTCTTCGTATTTTTGAAATCCTAATAGCTTGCTCTCTCTATTTCTACCAATATTTCATGCTAGGATTCATGTTTAGAAATTTACCCATGCATGAGTTACATGTATTTTGATGGTTTATGGAGGAATATGAAAGTTAGATGTGTGTTAAACATCTTTTCCTAGGTGATTTTCATGAAAACCTTTTTGCAAAAGGTGTAAAATATGAGGTAGAAATGTGAAATAATGGAAAACTGTGGGCTGCCATAAGAGGAAAGAACATTCGGCTAGGCTTGGGTAATGTAGAAATTGCATGCATTTCATTATACGAGCCTAGAGACTAAATCATAAAAATGTGTAAGGTTAGGGGCAAAACGGTCATTTGGACCGAGGGTGAAATTCAGACTTGGAAAGTACAATGTGGGGTGTTAATAAATTATTTTTAATGTTATAGACCCGAGGAACAAATTTCGGAGGTCGATCGAGGAAAATAAAAGGTTTCGAAATAACCGAAACACAATACCGAGACGAATACCAGGTAAGTTCGAATAACATAAAGTAAACTCAAAATATGTTTATTTGCATGATTTATGAATGTATGATAATTACATTTGATGATGGCATGAAAACCTATAAAATGTATCTTTAAAAATGACACATTGATAAATATTCTCGGTTGAGATTAAAAAAGGAAGTTCAATGGATAAACCATGATTTACATGTTGATTGAGATACTGTATGTGTTGCAGAAGGATTTAGCCCGGACGGGTAATCCATTGATCTTAAATATAGAAAGGATCTAGCCTGGACGGGTGTTTCTTGAGTGATCAAGCCTCCAAAAGGACATGTGTACACTGAGGATTTAGCCCGGACAGGTAATCCAATTAGGGTCTGAATTTAGCCTGGACTGGTAATTTAGATCTGAGCTCATTAAGGGTGTTTGTGGCTATAAAGGATTTAGCCTGGACTGGTAATCCCGACATCACCTTATGAGTTTATATTATGGGGATTTAGCTTTGGACTGTAATCACTGTAAAGATGTGAGGTTCATGAGTACATGCATGAGATGATCACTCTGATGACTTGACGGATAATGGATAATCCATCGAGATTTCCTAGAAACTCAACGGATTAACATGAGACATATGTATAAAGGAAGGGATGAATGATGAGCTCATCTAAGACCAATTTACATGATGTATTATTATGTGACTAACTTGATGATTGAGTGTATGTCATAGGGAAACCATTCCATGCTTATTGATTTTATTGCCTAATATGGTTGTATACTAATTACTCGGTAAGTTTACTTTCCAGTTTTTTGGGCTTACAAAGCATGTAAATGCTTACCCCTCTCTTTTCCCTGTCTTACAGAGCTCAAGGACTCGTAAAGATTGGAAGACGGTTGGAGAGTCAACACACTATCAACTAGTCCAGCTTTGGTATAAAGACACTTTTATTTTGTTCAATGACATGTATAGGACTTTGGTTCATTTTATGATATGTGTCATTTGAATTGCCCATATGAAGGCTTGTAAAAATTCACATATCTTCTTGTATTTGGCCATGGGAATTGGCTTATTTTGAAGTAGGCTATGACCTAAAAATCTATGCATGTTCATGTTTACATGGGATGGCTTGGCTATAATTGGCAATGAGTTATAAGAATGAACGAATCTTAGATGTGTCAATGAGACATAGAAATCATTAATACAAAAAGGAAATTAACCTAGCATGTATAAAACCGATGATATGAGGTTTGCATGCAATGAGGTTTATCAAGGTTATATGTAAGTGTAAAAAAATCTGGCCTTATTATGTATTAAGGTAACCTATAAGTGTGATTGGTTGATAGAGGGTGACCAAAGGCTTGGAAAATAGCCTTACAAGGTTCGCACGGGTAGACACACGGGCGTGTGTCTAGGCCGTGTGTGACACACGGATCGCCCCCATGGGCGTGTGGCATGGTCGTGAGTCCCCTGCACCTAAAATTTTAAGTCAGCTTCGAGCACAGGCTAGAACACACGGGCGTGTGTCTTGGCCGTGTGCCACTAAATGCATGCTGACTTCATAAACAGAATGCTTAAGTTTTTGGACACGGGTGACCACACGGGAGTGTCTAGGCCGTGTGAAGGACACGGGCTAGGGACACCCGTGTGAAAACCCCTGTAGGTTCGAAATGAAAAATAATTTTCATAAATTCAATGCGGGTAAAGGACACGGGTGTGTCCCATAGCACACGGGTGTATGTATTACCTCCACACGGGCGTGTGAGGTTTTACTTAGAAAATTTTTCATGAACTTTCGTAAGTTCTCAGTTTAGTCCTGAATTATTCTCAACGGGTGTTAAGGGCCTTGTAGGCCCACAATAGGGACATTATGATGCAATTTGATTTATTTTATATTGGAATGAAATTTTATAACTCGTATTTCTTGAAAATGTTCAAGTACTTGTCCGGTAATGCCTCGTATCAGGTCCCGGTCTCGAATATGGGTAAGGGGTGTTACATTTAGTGGTATCAGAGTTACGATTTAGTCGGTTCTAGGGCTACCGTAGAGAGTATTAAGTTTTACTATACATGCCATTATTTGAATATTGATAGTGTGACATCTCCTAACTGTTTAAATTGTTTTTGAACATAGTAAACGTCTTCCAATCAAGCACAAGATGAGTCCAAGGGAGCCGAGAGCCATGCTCCACCTTCCGTACAATGAGCTATTTCTACTAGTTGTATAAGGCTTATGTCTGAAGGCCGGGAAGAGGCCAGAGCCGCCTTATTTGACATGATGGATGAATGGTTTGAGGATTATCTGAGGAGTCACCCCAATATACCATGACCTCCCCCACCCCCTAACCAACCTGATGAGGATTTGTCACGAGGTATGGAACCTGTAAGAATTGGTAAAGCCCCTTTAGATAAACTTAGAAAGTATGGGGCTGAGGAATTCAGAGCTAAGATTGATGATGATACTGAAAGAGCCGAGTTCTGGCTCGAGAATACTACATGGGTATTAGATGAACTATCGTGCACACTTGAGGAGTGCTTAAAGTGTACTGTGTCTCTTTTGAAGGATACTGCATACCACTGGTGGAAGACTGTATCTTCAGTGGTGCCAAAGGAAAACATCACTTGGCAATTTTTTCGAGTAGAGTTTAAAAAGAAATACATCGGCCAAAGATTCTTAGAATCGAAGCGAAAGGAGTTCATGGAACTCAAACAAAGGAATAAGACTGTAGCTGAATATGAAAGGGAGTTTGTAAGGCTAAGCCAGTATGCGACTGAATGGGTTCAAACCGAGTCAGAAATGTGTAAACGCTTCGAGGAATGTATGAATGAGGAAATTAAACTATTGATTGGGATTCTTGAGATAAGAAAGTTTGCTGCATTAGTTGATCGGGCCAAGAAGGTCGAGGAGCTCAATAATGAAAGAAAGCAAGCAAAGAGAGAAGCTCGAGTTTCGAGCAAAAGATCCAGCGATAAGATGCTCTCATTTCTCACAAAGAAATCAAGGAGCCAACATGAAGGCTCCACTTCATCGGTAGGGTATTTGGGTAGAGCAAGAGGCTCTAAACGACGTAATCTGAAGTCTTTCTCCTCGATGGTAACTAGTGTAGGGAGTGTAGATGACCAAAAGCTGAAGTGTAAGAGCTACAACAAATTTCACTCTGGAGAGTGCCGAATGAAGAGTGGTGCATGTTTTAGATGTGGTTCTCTTGATCACTTCCTCAGAGATTGCCTCAGAGACTGCCCAGAGCGAAATGAAAAAGAAATGGAAGTGGCTCTGAAGTTGAGTAGTCCCATTACTCGAGGTAGACCTCCAAGGTATCCTGGAAGTGCTAGTGGCAGTCGAGTTGCAGCCAAAGATGCTATAAAATTAGAGGCTCTAGCCTCAGTAAGAACGTATGCAATATGCGCTCGAGAGAAAGCCTCTACTCCTGATGTCATCACGGGTACTTTTTCTCTTTTTAATACATGTGTTGTTGCCTTAATTGATTTGGGGTCGACGCATTCATACATTTGCATGAGATTGGTGTCTAGTATGAATATACCCATTGAACCTACGAAATTTATTATTAGAGTGTCGAACCCACTAGGCAAATTAGTCCTGGTTGATAAAGTCTGTAAGAATTGTCCTTTGACGTTTCATGATCAATGCTTTCCGGCTAACCTTATGTTGTTACCATTTGATGAGTTTGATGTAATACTTGGTATCGATTGGTTAGCCCTGCATGATGTAATTGTAAACTGTGGGAGCAAGTATATTGAATTGAAATGCCCAAATGGTGAAATTTTACGTGTTGGTTCAAGAGAATTGGGTATGCCGCCGGTTGTAATCACAGCGATGGTTGCTCAGAGATATATGAGAAAAGGGTACGAAGCCTACCTTGCTTTTGTATTGAGCACTAAGGAGGCAGAGTTAAAGATTGAGTCCGTGCCAATAGTATGTGAATATCTAGACGTGTTCCCGAAAGACTTACCCGGATTACCTCCTAAAAGAGAGATAGAGTTTGGTATTGAATTGGTGCCAGGAAGAACTCCCATTTCTATTGCTTCATACAAAATGGCACCAAATGAGCTTAAAGTGTTAAAAGCACAGTTGCAAGAGCTGAAGGATAAAGGTTTTGAAAGGCCAAGTTTTTCACCTTGGGGTGCCCCCGTATTGTTTCTAAAGAAGAAAGATGGTTCAATGAGGCTATGTATAGATTACCGGCAATTGAACAAGGTAACTATCAAGAATAAGTATTCTTTGCCAAGGATCGATGATTTGTTCGACCAGTTGAGAGGAGCCACCGTATTCTCTAAGATAGACTTGAGGTCTGGCTACTATTAGCTGCAAGTTAAGGAATCAGATGTGCCTAAGACAACTTTCAAAACAAGGTGTGGGCACTATGAATTTCTCATCATGCCATTTGGGTTAACGAATGCACCGGTTGTATTCATGGACCTAATGAATAGAATCTTTTAGCCATACTTGGATAAGTTTGTCGTTGTGTTCATTGATGACATTTTTATTTAGAAAAAAATTTAATCTATATTAAATCTATTAAATCGATCGATTAAATGAAATCTATATAAAAAAATTTCTATGTAATTTAGATGTAAAATATACTAAAATCTAAAATAGAAAATAAACTCGAAAATCAAAATGGAGTCAGTAATATTAGTACTATATTAATATAAAAGAAATATAACTAAGATATAAAAAAAGATATTAAATATATAGATAAATAATAAATTATATAAATACACTCTTCCCCCAGGATCCATTTCGGGAAAAAGATAATATGCAACTTCGAGCTGTCAATTATATCCTTTATGGAAATGGCAAACCGACTCGGAGAATTTCTGACACAATACATGTATTTAATTTATTCGGGGCTATTAGAGTGGGATCCACTTTTTGGGGAATATGAGTCGAAGCAATAACAAGAATATTTCTAGTGGAACATCTTTCACAATCCTTGGAGAGATAGTTCACTAATAGACCGAGGGATAAGTAATTCGCCTCATTCACATCTAGATCATGAATGTTTGAATTTTTATGAAAGCCTTTCATTTGCTTCTCTTCGATGGAAGTTTTATTTTCCCAGAATGTATCCTAATTTTTGGCCTAATTCTTCTTCTGATGATCGATTCAACCTCTCCAAGGATGAGATAGAGCATGCGAAGCATTTGAGAACTGTTACAGACCTTACGGGAAAAATAATTGTATGCTAGGTTTAGCAAGAGTGAGTTTTGGCTCCAAGAAGTTGGGTTTTTGGGTCATATTGTTTCAGGGGAAGGTATCCGAGTTGATCCAAGTAAGATCTCTGCTATTGTTTAATGGAAATCACCTAAAAATTTAATCGAGGTTAGAAGCTTTTTGGCTTAGCCGGTTACTACCGAAGATTTGTGAAAGGATTCTCCATGATAGCAACTCCAATGACGAGGTTGCTACAAAAAGATGTTAAGTTTGAGTGGACAGAAAAGTGTCAACAGAGTTTCGAGAAGTTGAAGACACTATTGACTGAAGCTCCTGTGTTAGTATTACCTGAGTCAGGAAAAGAATTTGTGGTTTACAGTGATGCATCCTTAAATAGATTGGGTTGTGTACCTACGCAAGATGGCAAGGTGATAGCCTATGCTTAACGGTAGTTGAAGCCACATGAGAAGAACTATCTGACGCAAGACTTAGAGCTTGCCGCTATTGTTTTTTCCTTAAAGATTTGGAAGCATTATCTATATGGTGAGACTTGTCGTATATTCACAGACCACAAGAGTTTGAAGTATTTGATGACTCAAAGAGAATTGAATCTGAGACAGCGGAGATGGTTAGAATTAATTAAAGATTATAAGCTGATCATTGACTATCACCCGGGAAAGGCGAATGTGGTCACCGATGTGTTAAGCAGAAAATATTTTTTTGAACTGAGGGCCATGGACGCTCGATTAGTATTGCTTGATGATGGTTCAGTTTTGGCAGAGCTAGAGGCTAGGCTGACATTACTACAGGAAATTTGTAAGGCTCAAACTAATGAGAAGCGACCTACAAGCTAAAATAATTCAATGTGAGTCGGGCATTAAATCAAATTTTCAGATCGGTCCTTATGGATGTTTAATGTTCAGAGATAGGGTTTGTGTACCCAAAGAGGATGAGCTTATTCAAAAAATCTTGCAAGAAGCACATGATAGCCATTTGTCTATTCATCCGAGAAGTACTAAGATGTACAATGATTTGAAGAAAATGAACTGGTGGAACGGCATGAAAAGAGACATCTCTGAATTTGTATCAAGATGCTTGATATGTCAGCAAGTTAAAGCTGAACATCAAGTGCCTTCAGGTTTGTTACAACATGTGATGGTTCCCGAATGGAAGTGCGATAGAATTACTATGGACTTTGTGACGGGATTACCATTTGCCCCGAAAAAGAAAGATGCTATATGGGTTGTGGTGGATAAGTTGACGAAGTCAGCTCAATTCATTCCGGTAAGAACAGATTACTCTCTTGATAGATTGGCCGACTTGTATATATCTGAGATTGTAAGATTACACGGGGTACCACTGTCGATTATTTCAGATAGAGACCCGAGGTTCACTTCGATATTCTAGAAGAAATTACAAGGAGCCTTGGGTATGAAGTTGAGCTTTAGTACAGCTTTTCACCCGCAGATCGATGGTCAGTCTGAGCGGATGATTCAGATTCTTGAGGATATGTTGCAATGTTGCATCCTCGAATTTCAGGGTAACTGGGAAAAGTACTTGCCATTAGTAGAATTTGCCTACAACAACAGTTTTCAAACGAGTTTGAAAATGGCGCCTTATGAGGCCTTGTATGGCAGGAAGTGCTGAACTCTGTTGTATTGGACAGAACTCAAGGAAAGTCAGATTCATGGAGTTGATCTAACCAAGGAAACTGAAGAAAAGGTTAAAGTGATACGAGACTGTTTAAAATCAGCATCGGATAGGCAAAAGTCATATGCTGATCTAAAAAGAAAAGAAATTGAGTTCCAAGTTGGAGATAGAGTATTCTTGAAAGTATCTCCATGGAAAAAAAGTATTGAGATTTCGTCGGAAAGGCAAACTGAGTCCACAATTTATTGGACCATACGAGATCACTGAAAGAGTTGGACCGTTAGCCTATCGTTTGGCATTGCCACCCAAACTGGAAAAGATTTATGACGTGTTTCACGTATCTATGTTAAGGCGATATCGATCAGACCCCTCTCATGTGATTTCACCGGCAAAGATTGAGATTAGACCGGACATGACCTATGAAGAGGAATCGGTCAAGATTTTAGCTCGTGAGATTAAACAGTTGAGAAATAAAGATGTGGCTTTAGTAAAGGTTTTATGGCATCGACATGGTGTGGAAGAGGCTACATAGGAGCCAGAAGAAACCATGAGAAGCCAATATCCAAACCTATTTACTGTTAAGACATTCGAGGACTAAATTCCCTAAGCAAGGAGAAATGTAACATCCCGAAATAGGGCCCAATCGGAATAGTGGTTTCGGGACCACAAATCTAACATTGAAATATTTATTTTATGATTATTAAGAGGTCTAGAATATGAGAATATGCATGTGTTAAAGTTTCATGAAGAAATTCTATGAGTAAGGTGTCCAATTAGAAAATAAGGACAGGTGTCCAATTAGAAAATAAGGACCAAATTGAATAAATTGCACAACTTGGGTTCTAGAAGCAATTTATATGAAATTTCTTTAGAATATTAATTAGAGGTCCTTAAATAGAAATTTACCCAATTTCTAAGTTTTTGGACAAAAATGGGCATGTATGGGTAAAAATTTAAAGAAAAGGCTTAAGGGTATTTTGGTCATTTGGCATTTTACTGAAATAAAATGGGAAAAAAAGCTAAAAATCAGCTCATATTCTTCATGTTGCTGCCGAAAATTTGGAGTTCTCCATAGCTGGGGTTTTCAACATTTTGAAGCTTAATAGTAAGTGCTCCCAAGCCCCGTTTTTAATGTTCTTCGTATTTTTAAAATCCCTATAGCTTACTCTCTCTATTTCTACCCATATTTCATGCTAGAATTCATGTTTAGAAATTTTCCCATGCATGAGTTACTTGTATTTTGATGGTTTATGGAGGAATATGAAAGTTGGATGTGTGTTAAACATCTTTTCCTAGGTGATTTTCATGAAAAACCCCAAAAAGGACATTTTTGCAAAAGGTGTAAAATATGAGGTAGAAATGTGAAATAATGGAAAAATGTGGGCTTCCATAAGAGGAAAGAACATTCGGCTAGGCTTGGGTAATGTAGAAATTGCATGCATTTCATTATACGAGCCTAAGGACTAAATCGTAAAAATGTGTAAGGTTAGGGACAAAACGATCATTTGGACCGAGGGTGAAATTTAGACTTGAAAGTTATAATGTGGGGTGTTAAGAAATTATTTTTAATGTTATAGACCTTGAGGAACAAATTCCAGAGGTCGATCGAGGAAAATGAAAGGTTTCAGAATATCCGAAACACGATACCGAGACAAATACCAGGTAAGTTCGAATAACTTAAAGTAAACTCAAAATGTGTTTATTTGCATGATTTATGAATGTATGATAATTACATTTGATGATGGCATGAAAACCTATAAATGTTTTTTAATAATGACAAAATTGATAAATATTCCCGGTTGAGATTAAAAAAGGAAGTTCAATGGATAAACCATGATTTACATGTTGATTGAGATCCTGCATATGTTGCAGAAGGATTTAGCCCGGACGGGTAATCCATTGATCTCAAATAAAGAAAGGATCAAGCCCAGACGGGTGTTCCTTGAGTGATCGAGCCTCCTAAAGGACATGTGTACACTGAGGATTTCGCCCGGACGGGTAATCCGATTAGAGTCTGAATTTAGCCTGGACTGGTAATTCAAATCCGAGCTCATTAAGGGTGTTTGTGGCTATAAGGGATTTAGCCTAGACTGGTAATCCCGACATCACCTTATGAGTTTATATTACAGGGTATTTAGCCTGGACTGGTAATCCTGCCGTAAGAAGTGAGGTTCGCGAGAGTACATGCATGAGATGATCGTTCTGATGACTTGACGGATAATGGATAATCCATCGAGATTTCCTAGAAACTCAACGGGATTAACATGAGACATATGTATAAAGGAAAGGATGAATGATGAGCTCATCTAAGACCAATTTACATGATGTATTATTATGTGACTAACTTGATGATTGAGTGTATGTCATAAGGAAACCATTCCATGCTTATTGAGTTTAATGCCTAATATGGTTGTATACTAATTACTTGGTAAGTTTACTTTCTAGTTATTCGGGCTTACTAAGCATGTAAATTCTTACCCCTCTCTTTTTCCTGTCTTACAGAGCTCGAGGACTCGTAAAGATTGGAAGACGGTTGCAGAGTCAACACACTATCAACTAGTCCAGCTTTGGTATAAAGACACTTTTATTTTGTTCAATGGCATGTATAGGACTTTGGTTTATTTTATGATATGTGTCATTTGAATTACCCATATGAAGGCTTGTAAAAGTTCACATATCTTCTTGTATTTGGCCATGGGAATTACCTTATTTTGAGGTAGGCTATGACCTACAAATCTATGCATGTTTATGTTTACATAGGATGGCGTGGCTATAATTGGCAATGAGTTATAAGAATGAGCCAATCTTAAATGTGTCAATGAGACATAGAAACCTTAATACAAAAAGGAAATTAACCTAGCATGTATAAAACCGATGATATGAGGTTTGCATGCAATGAGGTTTATCAAGTTTATATGTATATGTAAAACAAATCTGGCCTTATTATGTATTAAGGTAACCTATAAGTGTGATTGGTTGATAGAGAGTGACCAAAGGCTTGGAAAATAGCCTTACAAGGTTTGCATGGGTAGACACACGGGTGTGTGTTTAGGCCATGTGTGACACACGGATCGCCCCTATAGGCGTGTGGCATGGTCGTGTGTCCCCTGCACCTAAAATTTTAAGTCAGTTTAGAGCACGGGCTAGACACACGGGTGTGTGTCTTGGCTGTGTGCCCCTAAATGCATGCTGATGCCATAAACAGAATGCTCAAGTTTTTGGAAACGGGTGACCACACAGGCGTGTCTAGGCCGTGTGAAGGACACGGGCCAGGGACACGGGCATGTGTCTCAACTGTGTGAAAACCCCTGCAGGTTCGAAAAGAAAAATAATTTTCATAAACTCAACACGGGTAAAGGACACGGGTGTGTCCCATAGCACACCGGCGTGTGCATTACCTCCACACGAGTGTGTAAGGTTTTACTTAGAAAATTTTTCATGAACTTTTGTAAGTTCTCGATTTAGTCCGGAATCATTCTCAAAGGGTTCTTAGGGCCTCGTAGGCCCACAATAGGGACATTATGATGCAATTTGATTTATTTTATATTGGAATGAAATTTTATAATCCGTCTTTCCTGAAAATCTTCAAGTACTTGTCCGGTAACGCCTCGTATTCGGTCCCGATCTCAGATACGGGTAAGGGGTGTTACATGGAGGATATCCATGTTGAAGTTGTGAACGAGAAGGCCAAGGAAGAAAATACTGAGAGAGAAGCTACTAAGAATGTAACACCTCTAACCCGTATCCGTCACCAAAATAGGGTTACGATGCATTACCAGAAAACACACCTCATTCACATACATTTAATCATTCATAAACAATATTCATTCAAATCATTCACATTGTCCCTTATAAGGCTCTACGAGACCTTAAAAGATGCTTAGTAGTGGTTCGGGACTAAATCGATAACATATGTAAACTTTGCGAAACTTAGAAAATTTTCAAACATTTAAGGGTCACACACCCGTGTGAGCAGGCAGCGTGCCTCACATGGCTACTAGACACGCCAGTGTCACAGGCCGTGTGAAAACAAGGCATACATACTGACTTGCACCACAAGGTCGACCAAATGTCCGTGTGTCAAACTCATGTACCTTTCGAAATGGCCACACACGCCCATGTGCCAAGGCTGTATGTCTTACACGGCCAATAGACACGCCCATGTGTCTAGGCCATGTCAAAACTGTAGGGTATACTGACTTAATTCGAAAGGGTACCCCAGGGGACACACGACAGTGTAACATAACCGTGTGTCGTACACGGTTGATACACATGCCCGTGTGGACAAAAATAGGCCATTTATAAAGCCAATTTGCCACCCTTTTCTCATGCACACCTATCAACCAAATGATACCATTTCATTACACTTATAAGCAGCCAAAACATGCCAATTTATACACATATCATACCAACTATCATCAACCATTTTTACTACTCAAATTCCACATTCAAAACATACCATATCATTATACCAAAATCATTAAAAATCACATATCTTATAAATGCATTTCTTCACCTTTCCATCAACTACATCATACCTCTCAAGCATATCAATTCATCATCTATAAATCACACCAACTTATAACTATCCAAAATAGCCAACACTTGAATATACTAAGCAAACCAACACATAAGGCATTATATACATCACATATATGTCATTTTCCAAACACATAACTCAAGCCAACTTAAATGGCCATACACACCAACAATTACAAGCCAAATCTCATGGCTAACTCATAACTCAAAACATACCAATATGACACTAGCCTATACATGCCATATACCATATATACAAAGCTTCAAAAGTACCAACAAAATGATCGATAGTGTGATGACGTTTCCTGACAATCCCCGAGTCCAAGCTAGCTTTGATAATCTATAAAACATAGACAAATAACACACAGTAAGCTTCATAGCTTAGTAAGTTCGTACTAAATATACTCAACAGTTCATAATTTACAAATCATCAAGTAATACTAATAGATATCTAAATAATGATGACCAACAAACTTTCCTCATACTTACTCAAGTGTTTATGAACAAGCTCATAACTTTTTCTATTTGGATTTCATGCTTTATATGTACATACCTGTACAAATTCATATCAAACTCATACCTTTACGTGATACTGACGAATACTCGATATCTCGCACACTAAGTGCCAAAGCATAGTTGAAGCAATTATAATCTCGCACACTAAGTGCCTTTCATAGCTGAAGCTATCTCAGTATCGCACACTAACTGCCAAATATATATAGCAGAAGCTATTTCGATTCGCACACTAAGTGCTTTATATAGCCAAAGCTATCCCGATATGCACACTTAGTGCCAAACATAGTCGATTTATCGTTGTACACAATCATAGTCTCATATATACAATTTATGCAATAATAAAGGATTAAAACATAATTGTAACAATGTTTATCACGTACGAACTTACCTCGTACTCGAAATTGATGAATCGGATCGATTACTCAATAACCTTCAATTTTTCCCGATCTAAATCTGAATTCTTTCTTTCTTGATCTATATGTATTCAAAATTAACCCATTTAATCACCAATTCATTCAATTCAATCCACAAACACATAAGTTTAGCTAATTTGAACTTTGGCCCTAAACTTTCACATTTTAACAATTTAGTCCCTATTTCATAAAAACACAAATTACTAAAAATTCAATAAGACTCATGCTTGGCTGAATTCTCTATAGGTCCCTAGCAGCCCATATTTCACATTTATTTCACATTTTAACCCTTCAATTCATACTTTACACAATTTAATCCTATTTAGGCATTTTCACTCAAAATGACTTTACAAAACATGATAATCTATCTGCAAATACTCATTTTCCATCATCAAACATTCAAGAGATCAAGCATTCATCAATGGCATTTCACTAAATCACCAACAAACTCAAAAATTAGGGCACAGGCTACCTGGAACATGAAGTAACTATCACAAAAACATAGAAATCATCAAAAATCGAGCTCAAAACATACCTCAATCAAGATGAACAAGGGTCAAACCTTCAAAGCTCTCAAAACCCTTATTTTATTTTTTTTTCTAATTGGAAATGAAAAAGATGAACACGTTTTAACTTTGGTTTTGTTTAATTATAATTTATTTAACCAATTACCAGAATGACCTTATATAATAACATTTAAAAACACATAATGGATAGCTATTCATGTCAGTTTTCACTATCCATGGTCTATTTACAACATATGGACTTTTGATTTAATAATCCATGGCAATTAAGCACTTTTAACAAGTAGAATGCAACTTTTGCATTTTACGTAATTTAGTCATTTTCTCAAATTGAGCTATTAAACAATAAAATTAGCTCATGAAATTTTCACACATATTTAATCAAATGCTTTAAATATAAAAAATAATATTAAAATAAACTTTCAACCTTATATTTGTAGTCCCGAAACCACTGTTCTGATTTAGCTAAAATCGGGCTGTTACAAAGAAAGAATCTGTTAAGAACATTGTCAATACATTCGAGTTTGTGGATGCAACTAATGATAATCTGGAGCGAGATGGAGCTAGACTAGCGAAAGCTGCAGGGGTAGCAAGTGAGGAGCACCACAATTAATTAGCGATAATGGTCTATACCAGACCACTCAATGTGACCCCTCCTACACAAGAAGCAGCTGATCATACTAGGGCAGTGCCGAAAACTGAGGAGTGATTCGAGGACCGTATGAAGTCCAAAGAAAAGAAGAGAAAGTGCTCTAAAGACAAAAAGCATAAGAAGGAGGAGAAAAATAAGAGGAAGAATAAACATCATCTAGCCACATTGATGGCCGAGGAAAATTGAGTTAGTTTATTTTAAGTTTTAGTTGAAGTATTTATGCATTGCATGTAGCTATAATTTTGATTTTGTTAGTGAACATTTTCATTGCATTTTTATTGCTATTGCATTTTAATGTTAGTGCATTGGGGACAATGCAAACTTTAAGTTTGGGGGAATGTATATGGGGTTTGGAAATACACCCACATTTCAAAATATATTTTTTTAATATTAATGAAGCATGCAAGGTTTATTTATTGTTAATGCAAATGTGTTTGAAAATTTTTGTTACATTTGATGCTTAATTCTTGAATCATGTGAACTATCAATGAATGAGTCGGATAAATTTGACTGAATGTTCTATCTTCAATTCTTTGATGAATGTTTTAGGTTGCATTAGTAATGGATGACTAGTAGCATTCCTTGAATCTTGAATGAATCTGCCTTTTACAGCTACTCATATGTATATATACTTATGAATAAGAGACACTCCAAAGTGGGTGTATTGTGAAATGTTAAGCAGGGAACAACCCAATGCAAGCGTTAGAAAAATGAATTTGACCAAAGGCTTTTGCTGCACGAGTATGTGTCGGCGCAATTACGTACTCCCTGGGGGTTTGTTACACTCCATCGTTACTTCTCAGGAACAAGGGTACAATAATTCAATGATATCACTTGTACACAAAAAAAAGAGACATATATTGTACAATAAATGTTGTATTGGTAGATAGAATTTAGGATTTGAAGCATGATGCTGGTTTTGATGAAAATGCAATATTATTCATTCATACTTATGTATTTTCGATACAATATTCTATCATCTGAATGTGAATCAATCATTGGGATTTTAGGTAATTCAAGTTGCTAGAATGATCATTTTCCTTAGTGAATTCTTCTATAGCCTTGCCAGTTTCTATTTTACTTAGGACAAGTAAAAACTCAAGTTCTGGAGTGTGATAGTACTAGAAAGAACATATATTTTCTCTCTACTTATTGGTCAATTTTTTCCCATTTAGTTATCTTTAGCACATATTTTAGCATTTTCAGTTCAGTAAATTACATTTTATAACTTAGTTGATTTTAGCTTATTTATCCTTACTTGTGTCATGTTTTGGTATTGATGCCGTTGCATGAGTATTTTCAAATTGAGCCCAGAATTGTCACTGCACCTGACAACTGTCTAGATAGAAACAAAAATACGTGAGCTGTCCAACTTGGTACAACTAACTTGTACATATAGAGGCAGCATGATTCTGATGAAAGGACACCTGGGCTATTGGGAGAAAAATGTAAATATTCACATAAATAGAAAAAAAAAGGATGAGAGCTTTGGGGCTTATCATCTTCTTCAACCTATCCTTTGAAGTTTTTGGCTATGGAAACTTAGGTCTCCTACGAGTGAACCGATGTGAAAGGGATGCTGACTAGCTCTTAACGAGGAGCCCTGAGTGCAACACAAGAAAAGTCGAGTTGTCTAGGAATAGTATTCTCCACTTGTTTCTTTTATTTTTCTTTTCTAAGCACTGGTGATTACTTTCTATTTCATGTTAGTATGGAAGTAAACATGATTTTTGGGTTAAATGTTATTTTATTAAATCTTGCTTTTATTGTTTAATCTTTGGGTTTGAATGTTTTTAATTAACATGGAAGTGTTACTGCGATCACTGACACTGGAAGGTGCAGTGATAGTTCAAGCTAACAAACATGACAATGGAAGTTGCTGGAGGATTAGACAAATTTAATCCACTTGTTCTTAATAGTGTTCCATAGCCATCATCAGAAGGTGTGGCTAATGTGCATGTTTAAGTCTTTGATTAAATATAGAAGTTAAGCTTGGTAAGATATTCATTGCAATTTATTGCATCGACAATCACCTAACTTTTTATACCTTGTGAGAACTTAACATTTTGTTGAATATTCACGTTGGGGATCCCAGTTTATCATTATCATATTTTATATTGTTGTTTTCAAGTTATAGCTTCGACACTTACTCTCACAATTTATGTCGTTTCTATTCATTTATTGCATTAACATTAATAGACAAAAGGCAACCATCCTTGTGGGATCGATATCCGACAGACTCATATCTATCTACTATACTTGCATCGATAGTGTACGCTTGCACATTATTACTGTGACGTTAAATAGTCGGTCAGACCACATAACTCATTGTGGACAAGCCACCATATAATTGCCGATAACAACCATATAATCGTAGGTAAACTGCCACATAAACTTCCTGCTTTCACAAAACCCACCCCATGCATGTGATATGGCCATTTTCAAATTTAACACATATAATCACTTTTCATATTTTTCATGTAATCATACTCATAGTCTCACATAACACATATTTCTCAATTTTACACATTTGCATGTAAACATGCTCACATTTTCATATATCACATAATATTCATTTTTATTCACTTTAGCATGTTTTAATATATTTCTCATATTAAATCATGGATCTCATCACACGCATATATGTAAGAAATTTAAATCAGCACATATCAATTAAGCAATGTATCATAGAACATAGAGATGAGATTTGCACATATGTCATCATTACATACATCAACACATCATAAATCATAATTTTCATGAACTCATAATTTAGAATCACTTACATGGATTTCCTTTTGATGAGTTTTTCAAATCCACTTTGAGTACTTAGTGTACTCTCAAATAATTATTTATTAACATATTATTAAAAAAGAAAGTGACATATCATACTCAAATTAAAGATTTAGATCCCACACCTTATATTTGTTGGGTCACTGGGATGCCCCGTAGCACAACGAAAAAATTATTCCGGTGATCCAAACCAAGAATCCTTGCACAAGGAACGAATCGAGAAGGAAAGGTTTGAAAATATACCTTTCAAAACCTGAAAAATATGATAGAACCACTGTTGGTTTAATCCCCTTCGCATGCTACCGATCCACAGCTGCAATAGAATCATTTCGGCCCTACATAGTCCACCCAATTGCAAACAAATGAACAAAAACTCTCTCTAAATGTTTCAGAGAGTTTTTTTCCCAAAAAAATGCAATTGCTAGACCTAGGTTTGTTTTTCTTTTCGTGGTTAGTGCTGGTAACACTCTTTCACCTTACGGTTTTTATGATTCCCTTTTATTTTAATATCCATATTAAAACTGGAATCACCCATTTTTGGTGCCAAAAAATATATAGAAAATATCATAATATAATATCCTTTCCAAAAAGATATTAATTTCCATATATTTTATGTTTGACCAAAATTTTTATGACACTTTATTTTAATAATTTCGATAAAAGATATATAATTAATAATTTATATTAATCAAATTCATATATTTATTTTAACCATGTTCTCTATTCTTGTACAACGAATTTGCACATATATTGTGTTTATTATTTAACTGTCAAATTAAATTAATTCAATAACTAATATAATTCTCATGACAGTTAAATTTAATACCAGCTATGTTTAGATTCCGTTCATTTCAACCATAGGGTGTGACCCTATAGGCTCTTCTAACATTGGTAGTAATACTAGAACACTTCTAACATTACAAGCAATGAGTGGCATCTAGCAATGCATCCCTACTACCCAAGTTATGACAAGTCGTGGTTCGACATAATCTTTCTCTGATAAATTTTCATGTATTATATCCTTTTGTCCTTTATATCTCGATTGGACACAAGTCATGGAATAGTCACACTTGCAAAGTCTAATATCATGTTTCTTGCCGAAGTAGACTACAATAAACAAATAAGTTTAATATATCATATTAACTTATTTAAGCATGGCATGCATTTATAGTCTCACTTCATCAAGTGGCCTAAGATAGTGCTCCCATTATGTAAGAGGGACAAACCTTATCTTGTTCAATCATATCCCACTACATAGATTGTGGCATACCCAACATCAGTCTTTATAGTATAACCTGTTATAGTAGACGTTTGACTGTATCAAAATATACGACTCACTATGTTAGGACAATGATGATTTCAAGTCATAGTTATTACTATAAGTAATGTTGTGACAATTATATAACAATCCAAGAAACAAATTCATAGCGGGTCAGTCCAATATGTCGTTCTCTAACATATGCTCATGTATTGATTTTGACATCCCTATATCAATGACAACACTTTGTCGTAAATCAACTACATATTAGTCTTAATACATTATTGTTGTCCAAGCCTACAATAATACTTGACTAAGGACCTTTTAAGAATAATCATATTATTCACAGGACATTACTATAAATCAATTTATTTTACACACACAAAAATTGAAACTGAAATAACAATGGTAATGCCTTTTATTAATGAACAAGGTAGAATGAATATGTGATTACAATCATCTCATGATTGGCCTTTGGGCAAACTCTAACAATATTATAGATCCAATTGCCACAATCCTTAATTATGATTTCACTTAATCTATCTTTCAAGACAATCTAACACAAAAGTAACGTTTCTTAATTAATATTCCCTGATGATATTTCGTCACTTTAAAAGGTTGATTATTAAAAGTCTCCTCAACACTTACCCCACGATCTAGGAATCTCGAAAGAAGGACTTCCAATTGTGAGGTTAAGGGTCTCCCTTTTGATTACTATTTAGCCCTTAAAAATTTGATATGAAATCGTATTAGTACCAACTAATTAAATAATAATAAAATATTATGTTAACACTATGTCACTATACCATTTGGCCAAGTTGTGTAACATCCTGATTTAGGGTCTAGTCAAAATAGTAGTTTTGAGACCACAAATCTAAAGTGGAAATAATTATTTTATGATTATTTGATGGTCCATGATATGAATGCATGTTTGTGTAAAAATTTCATGAAGAAGTTTTATGCCTAAAGTATCCAATTTGAAGTTAGAGACAAAATTGAATAAGTTGCAAAACTTGTGTTCTAGAAGCTTTGAGCATGAAATTGCATTGGATCATTAATTAGAGGTCCATAAATAGCAATTTGACCAAGTTCTAAATTTTTGGACAAAAATGGGCATGAATAGGAAAAATTTGAAAGAAAGGCCTTAAGGGCATTTTGGTCATTTAGTAAATAAAAGAATAAAAAGGGGAAAATAAGTCAAAATTCGCTCATCTTCTCCATGTATCAGCCAAAATTCTCAAGAAACCATAGCTAGGGTTTTCTTCAACTTTCAAGCTTGATAGTAAGTGCATCCTAGTCCCGTTTTTAATTTTTTTTTTGCATTTTTGAAGCCCTTGAAGCATGATCTATTCATTTCTAGCCATATTTTGAGCTAGGGTTCATGTATGAAATTTGACCTATATGTGACATGTTTGTAATATGATGTTTAATGGAGGAATATGAAAGTTTGACGTGTGTTTAACATCTTTTACTAAGTGATTTTTCATGAAAACACCTAAACGGACCTTTTTGCAAAAGATGTAAAAATGGGTGATAAAAATGTAATTTGATGAAAAATGTGGGCTGCTATAAGAGGGAATATGAATTGGCTAGGCTTGGGTAACCAAGAAAATGCATGCATTTCATTTTATGAGTTTAGGGACTAAAGTATAAATAAGTGAAAAGTTAGGGGTAAAATGGTAATTTTACCAAAGTATGATTTTTGGATCTATTTGAATAATGTATGTATTGAACAAGTTAAATTTGACATTATAGACCAAGAAAAACGTGATTCGGGTCTTGATCGGGGGAAAAATAAGGTTTATGAGGATTAGACTCGTTTCTATCATTTTGTATCGAGGGAAGTTCATTTGCAAATAATGCAACATGTACCATGCTTTAAATGCTTTAATATTGCGTGTATGGTGAGTATATACATATTTAATGTGATGTTGTATCATGTATTTAAATGCTTACACATTTATTATGAATCATGCTTTGAGTATTTCATGAGTATGTGATTGGTTCTATGGATATTGAAATCGACATTCCGGGCAAGTTTGACAAAGATGTGGTATTGAAGAATCCCATTTGAACCTTAGGAATAGTTTAGGATAGAAGTGACATGTCACTAGGAACTATGTGATCTGAACTCATTGAGTTGCGGTCTGATTTTATGATATATGTGACATCTGAACTCATTGAGTTGTGGTCTGAGTTCGTGATATATATGACACATGTTTTGGCATCCGAGTACTGGCCTCGTATATTCTACCGGTGGCAGAGTAGTCTGACATGTGTTGCGAATACCTAACAGCCTATATAAGCAGACCTGTGAGTAGCTCGAAAGCGAGCAACATGTGATGTGAGGTAGCATTGGCTACATATGAGGCACTAAGGTGTGAGATTTCAATGTATCCAATAGTATTCCGAGTGTTCAACGGGTAGTTCTAAAGGTAGTTCAATGAGTAATCTTGATGATTACATCAAAGACGAGAAAGTAAGTTACTATGTGCAAGTGGCACAGGTATGTACATCGAACTCATGAAGATAACATGAGACATGATGAACTTGTGGTAAGAATATGTATTTATATATGTAGATGACGAATAAGTTAAAAAGATTTGATAAAATGCAAGATTATGTTCATTATGTTAAATATATAACTAATGCTTGTTTAAGTTGCATTTTATTTGCATGTGAACTTACTAAGCTCTAAAGCTTACCCTCCTTTCCTTGCCTTTTCTTATAGTGTCGCCAAGCTAACTCGGGGATCGTGGAACGTTAGAGACTCGACCACACTATCAATTGGATAATTGGGTATAGTTAGATTTATCATTTTGAGTATGGCATGTATAGGGACTTGGTCTTTTTGTTATGTGTCATATTGATTAGCCAAATGTGTTAGCTCATGATGGTATTATGATTATTTTGTATATGGCCATGACAGGTGGCTCATATGGATTATTTGGATTGTAACCCTAATTATTTATGCATGCATGCAAATGTGTTTATGCTTTGATGTGGTTTGGTTACTTGTGGATGAAATGTGAGATGAATGGTATATGTATTTAATGAATAAATGGGGACTAATAGGCATGACCATAATTATAGTGTAATTGAATGACTTGAAAGAAGAGTTATAAAGATGAATAAATATGAAATTGGTGTGGAATGCCCTATAGTAGCATAATGATTGAAGTGGGTGATATGTCCATATTACGAAGTCATGGATTAAACATGATGGTATGTGCTTGTGTAGCCAAATGTGCCATGTTGCATGCTATGAAGTAGGATTGAGTATGTGAATGTTTAAGGGTGGAAAATGGCTTGGAAAATAGCTTAGAATTCATCCATACGGGTAGACACACGGGCATGTGTCTAGGCCGTGCGTGACACACGGTCTGCCCCATGAGCATGTGATCCGGCCGTGTGTCCCCTGCACCCTAATTATGCAAGTCAGTATGCCCAGTAGTAAACACACGAGCAAAGACACGGCCGTGTGTCTTAGCCGTGTGAAGGACACGGCCTTAGGAAATGAGCGTGTGCCCAGGCCGTATGAAGTCTGCACTTAGTTTTTGGAATTTAATTCGACGCATAACCTAAGCGGACGGGCGTGTGACCTGGTCGTGAGACCTTATTTGGTTGATCACGTCATAGTTAGAGAGTTATATGGGCTGAGGACATAGGCGTGTCCCAAGCCACACGGGCGTGTGTGACCACACGGCCTACCCATACGGGCGTGTGACTCTTCAAAACATGAAAATTTTTTAAGTTATCCTGAAGTTCTGAGAATTTTCTATTTAGTCCCGAACCGCTTCCAATATATGTTTTGGGCCTCATAGGTTCTTATAAGGGATAATTTGCATGTGATTGAAAAGTTTTAAATTGGGTTGGAATTTTATGGCCCGATTTTGTATGAATATGTATGTTTAAGTCCGGTAATGCCAAGTGCCTTGTTTTGGCATTGAATACGGGTAAGGGTGTTACATTTAGTGGTATCAGAGCTATGGTTTAGTCAATTCTCTGACTAACATAGTGTGTGTACGAGTCTAGTTATACATGCCATAAGTAAATTGTGATAGTGTGATGACTCCTGACCTTTAAAATTGTGTTTTCATATAGTAATGGATCCCGATAGAGCTATGGTGGATGATCTTGAGAGTAATGCGCATGCTCCCGCAGAAGGAATAGTGCTGTCTGATAGTAGACCCACAACTATTAGTAGAGGAGAAGGAGGCAGAGAAGGCTTTCTCCATATGATAGATGCCTGGTATACGGAGTTCGTTCACACGAACCCGAATGCTCAACCTCCTCCACCCCCTCTAAATCCTCAACCCGTACCCCAAGTGCCTCAAGGTATGGATTTTATGAGGTTTCATAGAACCCCGGTTGATAAAATTTGAAAGCAAGGAGATGAAGAATTTAGGGCCAATGACGATAATAACCCCAAAAAAGTAGAATTTTAGCTCAAAAATTATATTCGAGTATTCGATGAACTATCTTGCACATCCGAGGAGTGTTTGAAGTGTGCAATATCTTTCCTGAGAGACTCAGCGTACCATTGGTGGAAGACGGTAGTATCGGTGGTACTTCAAGAGAAAGTCACGTGGGAATTCTTCCAAGAAGAATTCTGAAAGAAGTACATCAGTGAACGCTTCATCGATCAAAAGCGTAAAAAATTTCTTGACTTGGGACAAGGTCGCATGTTAGTTACTAAGTACGAAAGAGAGTTTGTCCGGCTCAAAAAATATGCTCGGGAGTGTGTATCCTCTGAGACAAAAATGTATAGAAGGTTTGAAGATGGAATTAATGAGGATATCATAGTGTTAGTGGGTATTCTCGAATTGAAGAAATTTGTGGTACTCGTTGATCGAGCTTGTAAAGCCAAGGAACTGATCAAGGAAAAGAGAAAAACCAAGGCTGAGGCTAGAGATATAAGGAGGAGACCAACGAGCAAGTCATTTCCATCTCAGTCAAAGAAATGCAGAGATATGTATTCTCGTTCTCATGTTTCGGCTGGGCATTCGTATAAATATCGTAAGAAGTAGAATTTGGGCTTTAAATCTCAGGCTACCTCTGTGGCTAGTGTGGGTAATGCTAGACCTTCTAGACCTGAGTGCCAACAATTTGGTAGAGGTCATTTTGGTAAGTGTAGGGTGAGCGATTGATCTTGTTTCCAATGTGGTTCTCAAGACCACTATATCAAGGACTGTCCTGAGATGGTCGAGAAGGAAAAGTTTTAGAGTACAAGACTGGGTAGTACAACTTTAAAAGGGAGACCCTAGAGAAATGCTAGTAATGGGGCCAGTGGGAAAAATGTAACGAGGGATATAGCGATGAGATCTGAAGCTAGAGCTCTGGCTAGGGCCTATGCCATACGTGCGCGCGAAAACGCATCTTCTCTCGATGTGAACACTGGTACTTTTTCTCTTTATGATGCTACTGTTATTGCTTTGATTGACCCTAATTCTACCCATTCGTATGTGTGCATGAAATTGGTATCTAGCATGAATATGCCTGTTGAGTCTACGGAATTTATGATTAAAGTGTCAAGCCCGTTAGGCAAACATGTTTTAGTTGATAAGGTATGCAAGAAATGTCCCTTGACGATTAGAGGTCATTGTTTTTTGGCTGACTTAATGTTGTTGCCATTTGATGAATTTGATGTTATTTTGGGTATGGATTGGTTGACACTTCATGATGCAGTAGTTAATTGTAGACAAAAAGTTATTGAATTGAAATGTGAAAATGGTGAAATTCTCCGGGTTGAATCGGATGAGTCAGATAGGTTGCCAATTGTGATTTCTTTGATGCCTGCTCAGAAATGTATGAGAAAAGGATGTGAGGCTTATTTGGCTTATGTGTTGAATACTAAAGAGTCTGAATTGAAGATTGAATCAATGCCTGTTGTATGTGAGTACCCAGATGTATTCCCGAAAGAACTACCTGGATTACTTCCCGTTAGGGAAGTTGAGTTTGGTATTGAATTAGTCCCTGGTACAACACCTATCTTGATTTCTCCATATAGGATGGCCCCTACTGAATTGAAAGAACTAAAGTCACAGTTGTAAGAATTGACCGATAAGGGATTTGTGAGATCGAGCTTTTCCCTGTGGGGTGCTCCGGTATTATTCGTGAAAAAGAAAGACGGATCTATGAGGTTGTGTATAGATTACCGATAGCTCAATAAGGTAAAAATTAAGAACAAGTATCCCTTGCTAAGGATTGATGACGTCTTTGACTAATTGAAGGGAGTGACATGGTTTTTTAAAATAGATTTGAGGTTCGGCTACTATCAGTTGCGAGTTAAACAGCCGGATGTGCCGAAAACTACTTTTAGAACGAGGTATGGCCATTATGAATTTCTTGTTATGCCATTTGGGTTGAAAAATGCACCTGCTGTGTTTATGGATTTAATGAACCAAATATTTCGGTTTGTTGTCGTGTTTATTGACGATATTTTGATTTATTTGAAAGATGAGACAGAGCATGCCGAGCACTTAAGAACGGTTTTGTAAACTTTGAGAGATAAACAGTTGTATGCCAAGTTTAGTAAAAGTGAGTTTTGGCTTCGAGAAGTTGGATTCTTGGGCCATATAGTTTCGAGTGATGGTATTGAGTTAACCCGAGTAAAGTTTTTACTATTGTTGAATGGAAACCGCTAAGGAATGTATCCGAGGTTAGAAGCTTTTTGGGCTTAGCCAGTTACTACCGATGGTTTGTGAAAGGATTTTCTATGATTGCCACTCCTATGACGAGATTGCTTCAAAAGGATGTTAAGTTCGAGTGGTCAGAAAAGTGTCAGCAAAGCTTTGAGAAATTGAAGCACCTATTTTGGTACAACCCGAGTCAGGTAAAAAATTTGTGATTAATAGTGATGCTTTCTTAAATGGTTTGGGATGTGTACTTATGCGATAGGGTAAAGTCGTAGCTTATGTTTCGAGACAGTTGAAGCCTCACGAGAAGAGCTATCCGACACACGACTTAGAGTTGGCCGCCATCGTGTTTGCCTTGAAGATTTGGCGACATCATTTATTTGGTGAAAGACGCCATGTCCATATCGATCACAAGAGTCTTAAGTACTTGATAACTCAAAAGGATTTGAACTTGCAATAACGAAGATGGTTGGAACTGTTGAAAGATTATGAGCTTGTGAATAATTATCATCCGGGTAAGGCGAATGTGGTCACCGATGCTTTGAGTAGGAAGTCGTTATTTGCCTTGAGGGCTATGGATACACGGCTAACTTTGTCCAACGATGGTTTGATTCTAGCCGAGTTGACAGTTAGACTGACTTTTCTTCAATAGATTTGTGATGCTCAGAAAATTGATAAAAAGTTACAAGCTAAGAAAATTCAGTGTAAGTCCAGTAGTGAACTGGATTTTCTGAGTGACTTCGATGGCTGTTTGAGATTCCGTGGTAGGATTTGTGTTTCGAATGACACTGATTTGATTCAGAATATTTTACATGAGGCACACAACGATTGTCTGTCAGTTCACCGGGGTAGCACAAAAATGTATAATGACTTGAAGAAAATGTATTGGTGGAATGGTATGAAAAGGGACATCTCAGAGTTTGTATCGAAATGCTTAGTTTGTCAGCAAGTAAAGGCTAAACACCAAGTACCTTCGGATTACTATCATGGTTCCCAAGTGGAAATGGGATCGGATTACTATGGATTTTGTGACAGGTTTACCTTTAACTCTGAGAAAGAAAGATGTCGTTTGGGTTATGGTTGATCAATTTACGAAGTCAACTCATTTTATCCCAGTACGTACTGATTACTCACTCGATAAGTTAGCTGAATTGTACATTGGTGAAATTGTTAGACTTCATGGAGTACCTATATCAATTGTATCAGATAGAGATCCGAGGTTCACTTCACGATTTTGGAAAAAGTTACAAGAAGCTTTGGGTACAAAGCTGAATTTTAGCACTACTTTTCATCCCCAGACTGACGATCAGTTTGAGCAAGTAATTTAGATCTTGGAAGACATGCTCCAATGTTGTGTATTGGAATTCCAAGGTGATTGGGAAAAGTACTTACCGTTGGTGGAATTTGCTTATAATAACAGTTATCAGTCGAGTTTGAAAATGGTGCCTTATGAGGCATTATATGGGTGTAAATGCAGAACAGCCCTATATTGGATTGAACTCAAAGAAAATCAGACTCACGGGGTTGACTTAGTCAAAGAAACCAAAGAGAAATTGTAGATAATTTGTGATTGTTTGAAAGCCGCTTCAGATAGACAAAAATCCTACGCAGATTTAAAAAGGAAATAAATTGAGTATCAAGTCGGTGATAAGATATTCTTGAAAGTATCTCCACGGAAAAAGGTTTTGAGATTTGAAAGTCCTCATTTTATAGGGCCGTATGAGTTCACCGAGAGAATAGGGCCGGTTGCCTATCAGTTAACTTTACCATCTGAATTGGAAAAGATTCATGACGTGCTCCATGTATCTATGTTGCACTGTTATAGATCAGATCTTTCACATGTGATTTCACCGACTGAAGTTGAGATTCGACTAGACATGACCTATGGTGAGGAACCGGTAAAGATTTTGGCTCGAGAAGTCAAACAGTTGAGAAATAAAAGCATTGCCTTAGAGAAAGTGTTATGGGAATGGCATGGGGTTGAAGAGGCTACATGGGAGCCCGAAGAGGCCATGAGGGAACAATACCCAAACCTTTTCAACGGTAGATTTTTGGGGACGAAAATCCCTAAAGGGGGAGAGTAGTAACATCACGATTTAAGGTCTAGTCAAAATAATAGTTTTGAGACCATAAATCTAAAGTAGAAATAATTGTTTTATGATTATTTGATGGTCCATGATATAAATGCATGTTTGTGT
Organism: Gossypium anomalum; assembly: GCA_025698475.1. NCBI lineage: Eukaryota > Viridiplantae > Streptophyta > Magnoliopsida > Malvales > Malvaceae > Gossypium > Gossypium anomalum. Next base: position 39,272,001 of record CM046965.1, read on the forward strand.
GAAAATTTCATGAAGAAATTTTATGCCTAAAGTATCCAATTTGAAGTTAGGGACTAAATTGAATAACTTGCAAAACTTGTGTTCTAGAAGCTTTGAGCATGAAATTGCATTGGATCATTAACTAGAGGTCCTTACATAGAAATTTGACAAAGTTCTAAATTTTTGGACAAAAATGGGCATGAATAGGAAAAATTTGAAAGAAAGGCTAAAAGAATAAAAAGGGAAAATTAAGTCAAAATTGGCTCATCTTCTCCATGTACCAGCCGAAATTCTCAAGACACCATAGCTAGGGTTTTCTTCAACTTTCAATCTTGATAGTAAGTGAATCCTAGTCCCGTTTTTGATGTTCTTTGCATTTTTGAAGCCCTTAAGGCATGATCTATTCATTTCTAACCATATTTTGAACTAGAGTTCATGTATGAAATTTGACCCATGTGCGACATGTTTGTAATGTGATGTTTAATGGGGGAATATGAAAGTTTGATGTGTGTTTAACATCTTTTACTAAGTGATTTTTCATAAAAACCCCTAAAAAAACCTTTTTGCAAAAGGTGTAAAAATGGGCGATAAAAATGTGATTTGATGAAAAATGTGAGCTATTATATAAGGGAATATGAATCAGCTAGGCTTGGGTAACCAAGAAAATGCATGCATTTCATTTTACGAGTCTATGGACTAAAGTGTAAGTAAGTGAAAAGTTAGGGGTAAAATGGTAATTTTACCAAAGTATGATTTCTGGATCGATTTGAATAATGTATGTATTGAACAAGTTAAATTTGACATTATAGATCAAGAAAAATGTTATTCGAGTCTTGATCGGGGGAAAAACAAGGTTTACGAGGATTAGACTCGTTTATATCATTTTGTACCGAGGTAATTTCATTTGCAAATAATGCAACATGTACCATACTTTAAATGCTTTAATATTGCATATATGGTGAGTATATACATATTTAATGTGATGCTGTATCATGTGTTTAAATGCTTACACATTTATTATGAATCATGCTTTGAATATTTCATGAGTATGTGATTGGTGCTATAGATATTGTAATCGACATTCTGAGCAAGTTTGACAGAGATGTGGTATCGAGGAATCCCATTTGAACGTTAGGAATAGTCTAGAATAGAAGTGACATGTCACTAAGAACTATGTGATCTGAACTCATTGAGTTGCTGTAACACCCCTATCCCGTAACCGTAGCCGGAATAGGTAAAGGGCATCACCGGACGGACGGAGCATTTCAGAACAATACAAAATCACAGATATCAAACAACATTAATACATAGGCATTCATCCACAATTCACACTTGAAGATGGTCTACGAGACCTAAAACATACATTTAAGAAAGGTCGAAACTAAACCGAACACATTCAGAATTTTCAGAACTTATCTAAATCTTTCAAAACTGCCAAAGTCACACACCCGTGTGCCTAGGCCGTGTGACTCACACATGCACAAGACACGCCCATGTGGTCCAACCATGCCAAAAATAGTTCCTATACTAACTTTTTCACACAGCCAACAGACACAGTCGTGTGCCATAACCGTGTAATATTTAGCTAGCTACTGACTTAAGCCCACAGCCACAAGGCACACCCGTGTTCCCTAACCGTGTGGCACAATGCAGGCTTAGTTTAAGCCAATTTGCCACCCTTTTTTGGGTCAAATCCTACAAGCAATAATATACAACATTCATACCAAAATTTTAACCAATTCAATGCTTAAAGATGACCAATTCACATTAGAACATAACACATTACAAACATACACCAAAACTATGCACAAACTTATCATTTGCTAGCCAATTGACATGGCATAACATATATACATCCCAAGCTTACATTCTTAAACCTTCTAGCCTATACATGCCATACTTAAAATAACACTTTCAAAAGTACCAAAATGAGTTTGACAGTGTGGTGACAATCCTCGACTATCCCGAGCTTCAGTAGCTACGATAACTATAAAACAGACAGAAATCACACAGAGTAAGCTACAAAGAGCTTAGTAAGCCAAATACAAATTCCCAAACTAATATAGCATATAAGTAAAAGTCAATAGCTAGAATTCACAACCGTCTCATAGAGTATTTCATTATTTCACAGAAACAAAGTCTTTTCTATTCAAAAATCTAGTACGATACAAACGTACTTGTATGAATTATACATTCCATATATTTATTTCCATATCTCATACTTTATAATCAGACAATTCAGAAACGGAATAGATATTCACAGACAAGTACAATACCGATGTCCCAGACGTGGTCTTACATGTAATTCAATATCGAAGCCTTTGTGCCAAACAGGGTCTTACACGAAATCTCAAATCGAGGCCTGTGTCCCAGACACGGTCTTACACAATATCTCAAATCAATGACAACATTCTTTCAGGAACATACAGAGCTTTTTAGACATCAACATTTTATCGGAGTTTCTTCATCAGGCTCTCAAGGCCGTCCAATACAGATTACAGTTTAAATATGCAGAGTTTAGTTAATTTAACATGTAATTGTAATTCGACTTACCTCGTATGGATTTCAGTCGAAAACGAGTCGACTATTCAACTACTTTGGACTTCCCTTGGTCTAAGTCTGATTTTCTTTGTTCTTGATCTAATACAATTCAAATTCAACCATTCAGCCATTCATTTTATTCAAATTAATCCATGAACATATATTTAGGGCACTTTGCATTTTAGCCCTTATAATTTCACACTTCGACAATTTAGTCCATTTTTCACAAAATCACAAATATGCAAAATTCACCAAGACTATAGCTTGGCCAAATATACATAGCTTCCATACAAGCCCAAATAAGATATTTAATTCATAATTTATTCCTTCAAAATCTCATTTTCACAAATTAGCCCAAATAGCTTTATTTCATAAAAATTCAAAGACAAAACTTATAAATCATCTACCAAGCCTTCATAATTCATCCAAAAATATCACAAAACTCATGATATCAACAATGACATTTCATGAAATCTTTAACAGAAATAGAAATTCAGACATGGGCTTTGAAGAACACGAAGCAACGATCACAAAAACGTAGAAATTATCAAAAACAAACCAAAGTACATACTTTAATCAACCAAAACAATGACCGAACCCTAGGTGGTCTTCTTCTTTCTTTTTTATTGTGATTTTCGGCAAGATGAGCATGAAAATGGCTTGTTTCATGCCTTTATTTTATTTAAAATTCATTTTATAATTAGTTTACCATTTTTCCCTTTGTTAAAACATATAAAAAATCATTTGACGGAAGGTCATTAATGTCTCTTAGCCCCTCCAATGGTCAAATAACAACATAAGAACCCTTGTTTTAGAAAGCCAAATCAAATAGGTACTTCAACAAATAGAAGGCTACTTTTACATTTTACGCGATTAAATCCTTTTTTCATAATTAAGCACAGAAATAGACAAATTAAACCATAAAAATTTCATAGATGCAAATTCACATATCACAAACACAGAAAATAATATTAAAATATTTTTTAAACTCTGATTTGTGGTCTCGAAACCACTATTCTGACTAGGGACTAAACTAGACTGTTACAATTCTCCCCCCTTGGGGATTTTCGTCCTTGAAAATCTTACCGTCAAATAGATTTGGATATTGTTGTCTCATTGTATCCTCAGACTCCCACATAGCCTCTTCTACTCTGTGTCGATGCCACAACACTTTGACTAACGGAATTCTCTTATTACGTAATTCTTTAATTTCACAAGACAGAATACGAATCGGTTCCTCTTCATAAGTCATATCAGAATGAATTTCAATATCAGACGGAGAAATTACATGTGAAGGATCAGATCTGTATCATCTAAGCATCGATACGTGAAACACATTATGTATCTTTTCTAACTCAGATGGTAGCCTCAATCTATAAGTAACTGGCCCAACTCGCTCAATGATTTCATACGGTCCGATGAACCTCGGACTCAACTTTCCCTTTTTACCAAATTGAAACAGTTTCTTCCACGGAGATACTTTCAAAAACACTTTATCAACGATCTCAAATTCGATATCTTTTCGTTTTAAATTCGCATAAGATTTCTGACGATCAGAGGCAGCTTTTAGACTATCTTGGATTACTTTCAGTTTCTGTTTTGTTTCTTTTATTAGATCATTACCATAAATCTTATTCTCACTGAGCTCAGACCAGTATAACGGAGTTCTACATTTTCTACCGTATAAGGCTTCATACGGTGCCATTTTAATGCTCAATTGAAAACTATTATTATAAGCGAATTCAATCAATGGTAGATATTATTCCCACGTACCTTCAAGCTCAATAATGCAACATCGCAACATATCCTTGAGTATTTGAATAATCCTCTCAGATTGACCATCTGTTTGCGGATGAAAAGAGGTGCTGAAACATAATTTAGTACCCAGAGCATCTTGCAATTTCCTCCAGAATCGTGATGTAAATCTCGAATCTCTATCTGATACTATCAACAAGGGCACACCATGCAACCTTACGATATCAGAAATATACAACTCAGCTAGTTTATCGGGTGAGTAATCAGATCGAATTGGAATAAAATGAGCTGATTTCGTCAACCGATCAACTACAACCCAAATTGCATCTTTCTTTCTCGGAGACAAAGGCAAACTTGAGACAAAATCCATGGTCACTCGATCCCATTTCCATTCCGGAATCATAATCAGTTGCAACAGACCAGATGGCACCTGATGCTCAGCTTTAAATTACTGACAGATTAAACATTTAGTACCTTCGCTAGCTCATTTAAACTAGAAATGAATTTCATGTAGAACCAAATTAACAAAAATTAATGGAAATTATGAAGTTAGAGAAATGGGTCGCATTCAAAGATATGTGTTTTCTCATTGAGTATAAAAATGACTTGAGAAATAATTTAAAGTTTTTGAATCATTATTTAATTAATTATTGATCGCGCCCTAGTCTATGTGTATCGAGGCTAAAAACAATGCAAGTAAATATAAAGATGAAGCATAGTGTCTACAAGTGTACAAGTCAAATTCTAATATAATTTAGATTTTACAATGTAATACTGAAGTATTCCGAGGATTGTACCCAAGGGAGATATGAGTTAAATTTGAATCGAGTAAAAAGATGCAATAAAAAGGCTAAATAACTAATATCTAGTAACTATAGTACGACGAACCATAAAATGGATATTAGATTATTAACTAAACTAAAGGACTTACTAGCAAAATTACCAAAATTATCAATGGACTCAATCAGAGTGATAAATAGGAATTGGTTACTCCCTATGGTTGCAATTAATCTTTGGTTTAAGGATTTTAGTGGATAAAACATTAATTGTTCATTAGACCTTTCGATGTATAACTTACCATTTGACAATTTAGCCTAATCTTATCTTTCGACTCAACAGAACTAAATGGGACAATTAAATCTGATGCCCAATAAGATACCCTTTCGGTCTCACTTATCTAAATTTCCACCTAGATTCATCAATTCTAGGTTTTAAAGTTCATTTAGTTTAACTCTACTCTCTTTAATTAAACCCTAACCCTAAATTAATTTTGTAACACCCCTAATTCGTATCAGTCATCAAAATAGGGTTACGAGGAATTATCGATTAGATCACAACATACAACATACATTTCTTGAACATAAAGCCATTATCACATAAACATTAATCAAACATAATCACATTGTCCCTTATAAGGCTCTACGAGACCTTAAAACATGCTTGAAAGAGGTTTGGGACTAAACCGATAACATTTGAAAACTTTGGGAAACTTATAAAATTTTCATGCATACAGGGATCACACGCTCGTGTGAGCAAACCGTGTGCTTCACACGGACACCAGACACCTTCGTGTCACAGGCCGTGTGAAAATAGAGCATACAGATTGACTTGCACTATATGGCTGAAGACACGCCCGTGTGCCATGGCCGTAGAAAAACTGGAGGGTAAACTGACTTGGGTCACACGACCGGTCACATGCCAAATGTGCCAGCCCTTGTGTCACACACGGCCAGTAGACACGCCCTTGTGTCTAAGCCATGTAACTCACTGACTTGTTTAATTAATTTAGAGCAGACACACGGTCGAGTCACACGTCCGTGTGCTCAATTGTGTGGGGTGAAATTAGGCTTGGTTTAAGCCACATTTCTCACCCTCTTCAAGCATACCTAAACCACATCATTTCATACCATTTCAATGCACTTATAGGCAACAAAACATGCCAATTCATATAAAAATCATGCCATTTCATCTTCAACCATTTCACTACTCAAATCAATATCATTTGTACATTCAAATACATACCAACTAGCATGATTCATTCCTCATTACTTACCTATTCAATCATATACCAAAGTACATATCATACTCATCAATACAACCTATTTCATATGTATTTTTACTACCATCAATCAAACACAAAGCTTGACTCATAAATCATCTATTAACAATTCATTTATTGAGTCTAAATTCATGTTTTTCATAAGTAAATACTCAACATATACCAAATGACCAAATGATCATCTTGAACCATCACCAATCATACAAATTATGCCATTACACAAGCCAAAATTACACATCAAACATAAGTCATTAATAAGCCATATAAAATAGCCAAATACATCACCAAAACCTTTATCAAAAAGACTCAATCCTATACATACCATATAACCAAAATCACAAAGCTTATAAGTACCCAACCATAGCTGGATAGTGTGATGAGATCTCCAACAACTTCCAACCTGAGCAAGCCTCCAAAACCTATAAACATAGAAAAGAAAACAAAGTAAGCTATAAAGCTTAATAAGCTCGTATGGTAATGAACTCATATTATTAAATAACCACATTTAAAACAACTATTCAAAACATGATATAATTCATATGATTGCACCATTCTATCTCAAATTCATGTACATAGTTAATCAAGATTTTCATGAGTTTATTCATTCAAAACACGTATGGTTTGAATACTTCTTATCAATTCATTCACATCTTCATATGCATAGGCAATTATATATATAAACTTTATTCAATTCAATATTCATCACCTTTTCTTTAGCCAAGTGAATTATGTGAAATATCATCAAATAATGGTATTTCGCACACTATGTGCCATATGTATATTTAGTTAAAACAACCATATGTATATTTGGCACACGGAGGGTAATTTTATAAATGTATGCAAGTTTTGAAATATTTATGGTTTGTAAGTCAACACCGTTTCCAAAACCCATTCCTTGTGACATCTCTAGGTTCAGCCATAACGTCTAGGCCGTGTTTGGAGTGTTACATTTAGTGGTATCAGAGCCAGGTTACAAAACTCGACTGTGAATTTTGGGTTTCAAAATTATATTTCGAAAAGAATTGGTTTTTAAATATTTTTGGATAAAATGGGAAAGTATGTGGTACACCGAGTCTCCAGCGTCGATCCTGTAAGTATTTCTAAAATGTTGATAGAAAACTCTAAAAATACTATAGTTAATACTCTTTGAAACTGAACTGAATAGTTAGGGACTGGGACTTTTGGAAACAAAACTAAACTTCTGATAAATTATACATAAAACATCTGTTAATAAATATTGAAACTGATGCATAAAACTTTTAATGTAGATTAAACCTGAATTTAAAATGAGTGCTTGTGAAACTCGCGAATGTAGTATTAAAGGCCATGATAGAAGCGTAGGGGTGTTTGAGCTGAGTCTTCCTCTCTGGGCAGTATGCAAAACTTGGATACGAGTGAGGCACCAGTCTCACCTGTTACTGAGACTGGGGCTCAAAGTCGTTTGGCCGGGGATGACGTACTGTCCCAGTCCATGTTGAGGATTTTGGAGAGGGTCGCTGGACCCAATTCTGGAGTTGGAGGCCATGGGTTAATAATTGAACGACTCCGGTCCAATGTTGCTGAGTTCTTTAGGGGTGTCACTGGAGTAGCCCCTAATGTGGCTGAGTATTGGTTGGAGGCCACCGAGAGGATTATGAATGATCTGAACGTTACTCCCGAGCAAAAATTTAAGGGTACAGTCTCTCTGCTTCGCGATAAGGCTTACCAATGGTGGCTGATGGTTGAGGAGGGTACTCAATCTGATTGTCTGAGTTGGAATTTCTTTAAGACCATTTTTCAGAGTAAGTATGTAAGGGCTAGCTATGTGGATGCTCGTAGGCATGAGTTCATGAATCTCACGCAGGGCGATAGATCTGTGGCCGAGTATGAGGCCCAGTTAGTTGAGGCTGAGCTGTTACGCTCGAGGCATGGTGGCATCTGAGTATGAGAGATGCGTCCAGATTGAGGATGGCTTAAGGGATAATTTGAGGCTGTTGATAGCTCCACAAAGGGAGCGAGAGTTTTTGGTTCTGGTGGAGATGGCGAAGATCGCCGAGGATGTTAAGCGCGTAAAGCGCCAGAATAGGGATAATGAGAGGGGTAAGAACAAGAGGGATTTGGAGCCCTCTAGTTCTGTTCAGAGGCCTAAGAGAAAAGTCAGACCAGATGGGCCTATTAGAGTGGGGGCTCCTGTTACTTCTACTGGGTTACAGCCATACAGTGATTGTGGTAGCCGCCATCCGGGCAAGTGTTGGAGGAGGATTGGGCCTTGTCTTGTAACATCCCGATTTTGGGTCTAGTCGGAACAGGGGTTTCGGGACCACAAATTTGATGAAGAAAATTTTACTTTTATTATATTTTTATGGTCTACGATTTCATGGAATAATTTTGTAAAAATTTTGTTTGAAAAGTTCGACGTTTGGGCACTCAATTTGGTCAAAAGGACTAAATTATAAAAAGTGCAAAAGTTGAGTTCTACATGTTAGAGGTGTCTAATTGTTATGAAATTTTAAATGGGAGGTCCTTAAATGGTAACTAGATCATTAGTTAATTGTTGGACAAAAATAGACATGAAATGGGTGTAATAAAATATTTTTAAGTTAGGGGCATTTTGGTAAACTAATAATTAAAAGAATTAAAAAGGGAAATAAGCCAAATTAGCTATCATCTTCTTCATTCAACAGTTTCTACTAGCAGCAGCCATGGTTGGGGTTTGTTCAAACTCCCAAGCTCGATTAGCAAGGAAAATTGAAATTCGGGCTAGAATCGGGAAAATACTAAGTTGTAGACTAAAATGGTAAATTGTCGTTTCTGAATCCGAGGTAAGTTCATTTGTAAATGTGGTAACATAATTGTCATTTTAAGTAATTTAATGTTATTTATATGATATGATGATTATTATCATGAAATATTATGCTTTGTGGATTATTATTTAGTAATATGCAAATTATGTCAGCTACTTGATAAATATGAAATGCTACCAAGTATCTGTTCCAATATTCCGTGGAAGACGGCAAAGATGTGTGATCGAGGAAAATATCGTTTGAACCTTGGGAATAGATTAGAATACAAGTGACATGTCACTAGGATATATGAGTTCTGAACTCGTTGAGTTGAGTCCGAGTTCGTTAGATGTAACTAGGCATTCGAGCTCGTTGAGTTGAGTCCGAGTTCACTTATAGATGCGAATGCCCGAACTCGTTGAGTTGAGTCTGAGTTCACTTATGGGCGGGTTACATGGTAGCTTGGCTACATAATTTCCGTAGGCTATTGAGTTTGTCTAGCTACGGGTATGGCACTGATGTGTATGCAATCTGTGTATTCGAATCATATTCCGATATGTTCAACAGGTGAATCTTAAGTGAATAAGGAGAATACCTAAGATGAAAGTGACGTGTTGGTAAGTTTGGTGAATGAGAAAGTTTGGCAGGTATGTGCTTAAACCCTCGGGTTGAAAACTTGGTATGATGAATCGTGGTAAGATAGTAAATACACATGTAACATGAATGTCTTGGTGATATTTATGCAAATGATGTTTTATGTTGGATAGCATGATTATGTTACTTGTTATTTGCATGTGAACTTACTAAGTATTTATGCTTACTTCCTCCTTTTCATTCTTTGTAGTTTTATCAAACCAGCTCAGAAATCGAGAACGGTCGGAGGCTCGCTCACACTATCCGTGGACTATTTTGAGTATGGCATGTATAGCATTATAATCATTTTGTGTATATAATCTTATGATATGGCTATTGAGTGGTAAGGAAATGCTTGGTAATGATTAGCCATTGGAATGGCTAATCAAGATCATATTTGTTGTTATGTATGTTTAATGTGCTATCTAATCCATGGAAATTCATAAAGAGGTGAAATTTGCTATAAAACAGTATCATACAGCAGCAATGATGTGAATTTGAAAAATCACTAAAAATAGTAGAGATAGAATTAGATAGTGAATAAAATATAAAATTGAATCTTATTGAGCCTATTTTTATATGAAAGAAACAAAACAGGTAAATGAATTGTATTTTATGAGATATTTGAGTTTTGGTAAAATAGGGGAAAATTTAACTAATAAACTGTACTAATTGGCCCAACCAAAAATTCTCAAAATTTTTCTTTAAATAAATATATGAGTCTAGTTTCAGCGGAAATTTACGAATTTGAATTTTGAGTTTCGTAACTCGAGATATGAATTTTTTAGCGACTGTGATGTAGATAGATAGTTTATTACGAAAGGTGAAATAAATTGTTTGAAATTGTTTAAGTGATAAATTAAGTCTGTTAACGCCTCGTGCTCTACTCTGATGACGGTCTTAGGTAAGGGGGTGTTACATGTCTGAGGTGTGGGTCTTTAAAGCAGCGTATTAGACAGTGTCCACATAGGGCAAATCAGATGCAAGTTGCGGGACTGGGTTCTGCGTAGCCTCAAAGGGTAGTTCAGCATCCACCTAGAGGCTGTAGACAGGCTAAAGGTGGTAATGGTATGGGTCATGGGCAGAGAGCAGCGGCCAAAGGTACTGGTCAGACTCAGGCGAGGCAGCCTACAATGGTTTATGTTGCACGATGCCGAGAGGATAAAGATGCTCCAGATGTTATCACCGGTATGTACCTTATACTGCTCTAATAGACATAGGTTCTACACATTCTTATGTAGCTAGTACTGTATCTGAAACCCTGGGTATTTCTATTAAGAGCACTACTAGTGAGGTTACTATACTGAGTCCGTTGGGGTAGTCTATTTGGGTTAGTAAGCTTTATAGGGATGTTCCGTTAGAAGTGCAAGGGGTTGTTTTTCTAGCAAATCTGATGGAGCTTCCGTTTAGGGAGTTAACCTAATTTTAGGTATGGACTAGTTGGTTGAGCACCAGGTTAGTTTGGACTACGCATCTAAGAGGGTCGTTCTGAGGACCAAGGATGATATGGATGTGGCTGTGATTGGTTAGCGTCGAGATTATCTGTCCAATGTGATCTATGCTCTTGTGGCTGAAGAACTGGTTTGAAAAGAGTGTAAGGGGTACTTAGCTTATGTTAGTGTTTCTGATTCTAGGGACTCTTCTGTTGGAAGTATCAAAATAGCGCGGGACTTTCCAGATATCTTTCTTGAGGAGTTACTAGGTTTACCTCTGAACCTGGAAGTCGAGTTCGGATTTGAGCTTCTACCGGGTACAACTCCAATGTCTATTGGCCCATATCTATGGCACCGAAAGAGCTTACAAAGCTTAAGACTTAACTGCAAGAGCTTCTGGATCGTGGTTTCATCCGTCCTAGTGTGTCTCCGTGGGGAGCACCAGATCTGTTTGTTAAGAAGAAGGATGGGACCATGAGGATGTGTATCGATTATCGACAGTTGAACAAGTTGACTGTAAAGAATAAGTATCTGATTCCAAGGATCGATGACTTGTTTCATCAATTTCGAGGGGCTTCAGTGTTCTCTAAGATAGATCTTTGTTCTGGCTACCATTAATTGAGGGTTAAAGAGGTGGATGTTCATAAGACTGCATTTAGGACTCGTTATGGACATTACGAGTTCCTAGTGATGCCTTTTGGTCTGACAAATGCTCCGGCAGCATTTATGGATTTGATGAACTGAGTCTTTTAGCCTTATCTGGACTAGTTTCTCATGGTCTTCATTGACGATATCCTAGTGTACTCTAAGACCGAGGATGAGCATGATGAGCATTTTAGAGTGGTACTACAGATTATATATGAGAAACAGCTTTACGCCAAGTTGAGCAAGTGCGAGTTCTGGTTATGAGAGGTAACTTTTCTGGGGCATGTGGTATCTGCGGAGTGGATTCGAGTGGATCATAGGAAGATTGAGGCTGTATTTGATTGGAAACAGCCTAAGAACGTATCTGAGATCCATAGCTTTCTAGGTTTGGCGGGATATTATCGACAGTTTGTCGAGGGGTTTTCTCTAATTGCAACTCTCTTGACTAAGCTTCTATGTAAGGGTGTTCTATTTGTCTGGACTGATACGCTGCACTTGAGCTTCGAAAAGCTCAAGTTTGTTCTGACTCAGGCTCCTATTCTGGTACAGTCTGAATCCGGTAAGGAGTTTGTGGTCTACTGTGATGCATCACATGTTGTTTTGGGATGTGTATTAATGCAAGATGGAAAGGTTGTGGCTTATGCGTTCCGTCAGCTTAGGACACATGAAAGGAACTATCCGACTCATGATCTCGAGTTGGCTGCTATGGTCTTCGCATTGAAAATCTAGAGGCACTAATTGTATGGTGAGAGGTGTATTATCTACACTGATCATAAGAGCCTCAAGTATCTCCTTACATAGAAAGAGTTGAATTTTAGGCCGCGCCAATGGATTGAGTTGCTCAAGGTTTATGATTGCACGATAGAGTATCACCCTGGTAAGGCTAATGTGGTACCCAATGCTCTAAGTCGTAGAGCGATGTTCGCTCATCTTAGTCTGTTTGGTGATCAGAGTTTATTAGCTAAGTTGCAAGTTAGGCCAACTTGGATTGGTCAGATTTGAGATAAGCAGTTAGGGGATGAGTCTCTGGGTTTGCAATTTCGTTAGGTTGAGAGTGGCAGTACTTCAAAATTTGGGCTGAATAATATGGTGTTCTATGTTTTCAAGGATGAATCTGTGTACCGAATGATACTGATTTGAGGCAGTCTATTCTGAGGGAGGCGCATAGTGGCCCTTATGCTATGCATCCCTGTGGTAATAAGATGTATCGCGATCCCCGTGAGTTGCACTAGTGGCCGGGTTTGAAACGTGAGCTTACAAATTTTGTTGCTCGCTGTCTGGCGTGCCAGCAGGTTAAGGCTAAGTACCAGTTGCCTTCGGGTTTCTTGCAGCAATTAGGATTCCCTTATGGAAATTGGAATGAGTGATGATAGACTTCATTAGTGGGTTACCCTTGACACCCACTAAGAAGGATTCTGTTTGGGTCATCATGGATCGATTGACCTAGTCTGCTCACTTTATTCTTGTTCGGACAGACTATTCTCTACAAAAGTTAGCGAAGCTCTACATTTTTTAGATTGTGAGACTACATGGGGTCTCTGTCTTGATTATTTCTGATAGAGATCCTTGCTTCACATCTCAGTTTTGGAAGAAGTTGCATGAGGCTTTGGGTTCCAGATTGGACTTCAGTACTGCGTTGCATCCTCAGACCGATGGTCAATCTGATAGGGTGATTCAGATACTGAAGGATATGCTTCGAAGCTGTGTGATAGATTTTTGAGGTAGTTGGTAGGATCATCTGCCACTAGCTAAGTTAGCCTAGAATAACAGTTTCCAATCTAGCATCCAAATGGCACCTTACAAGGCTTTGTATGGTCGTAAATGTCGTACTCTACTATGTTGGACTGAGTTGGGTGAGCGTCGGGTTTTGGGTCCTGAGTTGGTTTCTGAGATCGAAGACAAGGTTAGGCTGATTCGGGATCATCTAAAGGAGGCTTCTGATAGGCAGAAGTCTTATGCAGATCTGAAGAGGAAAGATATTGAGTACTCTGTGGGGGATTTTGTGTTTCTTAAGGTTTCTCTGTGGAAGAATGTTCTGAGATTCTGTCATAAAGGCAAGTTGAGCCCTAGGTTCATTGGGTCATAACGGATTCTAAAGCGTGTGGGACCAGTTGCTTATTAGTTGGAGCTACATCTAGAGTTAGACCGTATCCATGATGTCTTCCATATCTCGATGTTGACGCGGTATCAGTCTAATCCTTCTCATGTTGTTTCTATTGAGGAGATCAAGGTTAGCCTGGATTTGACTTTTGAGGAGGAGCCGATTCAGATTATGGATCGAGATGTGAAGGTTCTGAGGTGGAAGCCCATACCGTTAGTGAAGGTTCTGTGGCAGAACCATGGCACTGAGAAAGCTACGTGGGAACCTGAGGACTCGATGCGTCAGTAGTATCCTCATTTGTTCTGATCAGGTAAATTTCAAGGTCAAAATTTCTTTTAAGGGGTAGAGTTGTAACGCCCCAATTAACTTATTTTTGTTTCTATGAATTCTTACACAATTGTGTATCTACTTTAGTGGTTAAGTATTTTGGGTGTGTGTGAAAGGTCTTGGGTTCAAGTCCCAGAATTGCTAACTTTTTTATTTTTGGTCTAAGCCTTATCTTTGTTCAGTAGGCTTATATTTAAATGTCTGTAAATTCATATCAAAATGAGCCTGCTGGTTCTAGTGGTAAGGGAACTAGTGTGTTGAAGTTCTTGTGTTTGAATCCTCACACAAGCGCAGGAGTTATTTTTGCTCAATTTTTCTGGAAACGTTTCAGTGTAATTTGAATTCTGAGGTAGTTAAGTTTGAGATGTTAGTGGAGGTTGAGATATTATTGATATCAGTTTTTTTTTTTTTTTTTTTTTTTTGAAATTTTCGTTTTTCTCTCCCTCTCAAAAATTTTTACTTCAATTGTTCCTGGCACTCTCATTTTTTTTCCCTTCTCTTCCATTTGGGTGGTGTTTGGTAAGTGCTTTGGAAGCTTTGTGCAATTGTTGGATGTTTCGATTTTGTTGATGATGTGTATTTTGTTGCTTAGGAGTAGATCAAAGGGCTAGGGATTTCCCATCGGTATTGTAGTTGTGCGAAATTACTGTGTTTGTTATAAGGTAAGGGATTCAGTTTTTTAATGGATTGAGTGGAGCTTTGGTTTCGATTTTAGTATTGATTTAAGCAACTAATTCAGTGGTTTATTGATCAAATTTAGGTGCTTAGTGGTTCAGGGGTGGTTTCGTACCGAAATTGTAACAGGTATGTACCTGCAACGCAGAAAACGAGGCTTTAACAAATGTCAAAAAATGAATCTATCGCTGCCACATAGGTGTGGTCACCCATATGGAAGGCCATGTGTAAGACGCGGTTGTGTGGTCGATGAAGGCTTAGCCATGCATAGCACAAGGCCGTGTGGTGGCTCGAGTGTGGCTGTGTGGGCCACATGGGCTTGGCCAAGTTGGGCATGTGGGCCATGCAATGTGTGGGCCTACACGAGAATTCTACACGAGCATATGGATCTTGGGCGTGTGGGCCTAGTAATCTGAAATTTTTCCTAGGGTCGTACAGGTCATTTCGATCAACTGTGGACCTACCGTAGGGTCGGTAAGAGCTGACCAAACCTTAAAATTTTGGATCTAATAGTTTGATATCCTGTTTTAAGCATGATAATATTATGTATGGAAAATTATTTTGCTATTTATATATATCTAATTTCCGTATCTAAGCATGACTAGCTTGGTGATTCTGTATCTGATAATTCTATATCTATGACTGGGGTGGGTTTTGTATATGTGGAGAAAGTGTTCTATACGGCGTATATAACGTATATTCTGGTAGCTTGGCTGCATATTATCTTATATGTGTCAGAATGGCACGATATGGTGTATAGGGTTGGGTGGGTGTTTTTAACCCCATATGGTGTGATGGGATGGTCAGTGTTGGTGTGTAGAGGATGGGGGTAGGATTTCTGCATATTCTTATCTATATGTCTGATTCTGATGATTGTATTTGAGATGGACGTAAGCCCGATTCTATATTTGACTGTTTACACATTTCTGTATGTTTGCATGCTTATTTCTGTTGGGCTACACTGTAACACTTCTAACCCGTAACCGTCAATGGAATAGGTTAAGAGGTATTACTTGACTCATAACACAGTTCAGAACAATCTAATATCAAATATTATATCAGTGCCATATATAACAGTCATTCATGTTCAATACAAATTTAAACCGAGCATACAAGGTCTAATTCATGCATCTAGGATTAAATCGATAACATATAAAAGTTTTAGGACTTATAAAAATTTTCAACTTTTCAAGGGTCACAGCTGGTGTGAACAGGCCGTGTGCCTCACACGGCCTTAGACACACCCGTTTGTCTAAGCCGTGGTGAAAGAGGGCATACATACTGACTTATCCACATGGCCACAAAACACGCCCGTGTGCCAGGCCGTGTGAAAATTAGGGAGGCTACTGACTTGGCCACACGGCTGACCACATGCCCGTGTGCCAGCCTGTGTGCCACATACGACCAATAGACACGCTCGTGTCTAGGCCGTTTCAAAACTGGAGGGTATACTGCCTTTAATTCGTAGGGTACCCCAGGGGACACACGACCGTGTAACGTGACCGTGTGTCGCACACGGTTGAGACACACGCCCGTGTCTCTGCCCGTGTGGACAAAAATAGGCCATTTGAATAGCCAATTTGCCACCCCAAATTAGGTCAACCTACAAGCAAAGAAACAAGTATGTTTCACAACCAATTCAGTCGAATTCCACACCAAAACATAAGCCATTCATCTCATATAATAGTCACCCAATCTTTGTCAAAACATATATTAAAATATATATCAAAAGCATTTTTTTCCATACATTATTCAATCTTATGCTAAAACTTACCAAAACTTATCAACATTTACCATTTCTTTTGACCAACTAAACACATACCACAATTAAACATTGGCATAACATATCATATACCATTATCAAGCTATAATTTCAAACATAAACTAGCCAAATCACATGGCTAAATATATACATCACAAAACATAATCTTACAACTACTAGCCTATACATGCCATACTTCAAAATATACATTTTCAAAGTACCAAAATGAGGTTCGATAGTGTGGGGACGATCCTTGACGATCCCCGAGCTCACAGTAGTTCGATATCTATAAAACAATGCAAACACACACAAAGTAAGCTTTCAAAAGCTTAATAAGCTCATACCAAAACATCAACACATAAGTATTTATAAATTCTCAAATCATCTATCAAATCTATACCAACACAATCCATATGTTCATACCAATTCAATGAACTTCACATACATAATATCATCTACCACATAGGTATCGTACATACTTATTCATTTTCATTCTCACCTCTCATTTGTATATTTTAAAACTTTTCATAAATTATTCGTGCTTTAAACATCCACACATTTAGTACTGTAAGGATTAGCCGAAGCTAGAATGATTCCGCACACTTAGTGCTATCTCAATTAACCGAAGTTATATCGGTATCGCACACTTAGTGCCTCATATAGCCGAAGCTAGTTTAAATTGCACACTTAATGCCAAATACTAATGATTTATCATTGTATTCATCCAAACCAAACATATATACAATCTATGTATAATCAAAACATCAAAATATACTTAACATTATGTTTTACATACGAACTTACCTCGTACTTGAAAATGTCAACTCGGATCGTCTACTCTATAATCTTCGACTTCCCTCAGTCTAAATCCAAATTCCTCTTTTCTTGATCTATATGTATTGAAAATTAACCCTTTTATTCACCAAATCATTCAAAACAATCCATAGACACATATTTTGGGCATTTTGCAAAGTAGTCCTCACATTTTCACATTTTAACACTTTAGTCCCTAATTCACAAAATCAAAAAATACACAAAATTTGAATATACTCATGCTTGGTTGAATTCTCCTAGCTCTCATACAAGTCCATACATTTCATTTATTTCACATTTTAGTCCCTCAAAATAACATTTTTACAATTTAGCCCAAAATACTCAATTTCATCAAAAATCCAAAGACAAAATATGTAAACCCAACATCAAGCTTTCATAATTTATCAACTAACATCAAAAAGCTCATAGTTTCATCAATGGAACATTTCAAAATCATCATCAAAATTAGAAATTGAGGCATGGGTTTGATAGTATACGAAGCAACGATTACAAAAACATAGAAATTATCAAAAACTGAACAAAATCCATAACTTAATCACCAATCAAAGTGCCGAAACCCTAGAACTAAATTTTATTATTCTTTTTCTCTAATATCCTGTTGATGAACAAAGAAATAAAATGAATTTGATAACTTTTCTTTTAATTATTATGACTTTAATAACTAATTTTCTATTTTGCCCTTTTAAACAATTATAAAACCATTTAATGGATGGTTGTTTTAGTCCATTAACATTTCAATGGACAAATAACAACATAAGGACCCTTGCTTTAGAAATCCAAATCAAATAGGCACTTTTAACATCTAGCACATAACTTTTACATTTTACGCGATTAGGTCCTTTTATCAAATTAAGCACACATACGATTAAATTTTAATACGAAACTTTCACACATGCTAATTCACATATCATAAGCACAGAAAATAATATTTAAATATTTTTTGACTCAGATATGTGGTCCCAAAACCATTATTCCGACTAGGGTCTAAACTAGACTGTTACATACACACTGAGTTTGTGAAAACTCACATCCGTTTGCTTGTTCTGTACAGGTAATCCATAAACTTAGGCGGGTCGGTGCGGCAGTGACTCAGTGGTGACCACACGACTGTAAACAACCTAACATTATTTTTTCCTATAACGCGTAAGTTTGTGCAAGTGTACACAGTCGTTATCAAGTAATAAGTAAGTATCGAGTTATCATCTCCATAGGGATTGTATTTGTGTTAAATCACTTAATTGTAAAATTATACTAACAACTTGGTAAATAAAAACACAATATGGTTGAGAAGTGATGATTAAAATTAAATATATTAAACTAGATGCAATAATCCCTAATGCAAATTATCCTAAGTATGCAAACTATATGAATGGAATAGATTTTAATAAAATTAAACACAATTTGAAACAATTATAACATAAATAAACTAGGACAATTACTTTAATTAAACTCCATTTATTATCAACATGCTTAATAACATTCGAAAAAGCATTCCATGGCAACTTGACCTTTCATGAGTTTGGAAACCACATTAGGTCCTTTCTGAATCCTTTACTTAGTAAATACGTATTTTACTGATCCTTATTTACTAAGGGTTTCTTCGCATTCGTGTGAGGTTACAGGGACGTGTTAGATTTGAAACAGTTTAATAACACAAATCTAAAAACAATGTAGATAATAGAGCTTGGTTAGAGTTGTTATGCAACCTGCAATTTAATTGGGTTAGGATCTAAATTGAGCATGCACATTTCAATTATGCATCCATTAGCCGTCGCCTGGCTAGGATCGCTCAGCTAATTCAGGTGCATTTCAACCACGTATGAACGAAATACAGACTTGATTTTAATTGAAAACATGATCGATTGAGGCATAAATATTATAAGCATGAATCAAATAACTATTATTTAATCAAAGCAATCATCCTAGCTTAAATAAAATTAAGCTAACATTGTTGAAAACAAGAACAAAGAACATATAGCAAACATTTTTAGATTAAATTGAAGAAAAGAAAGGTTAAAACCAAATCAAAGTTGCTATCACCCAAGACTCTGACTGATGAGGCTCCTTCGCTTCTTCTCTTTGCTCCTTTGCTGATGGCTCTCCAAGTGGCCGACCAAGGGCTCTTTAAGAGGATTTAATTGCTAAAATCTCTATGAAGAGATGATACTAGGCATGGGAAATGGAAAATGCTAAGAGAATTGAGAGAGAAGAGAGAATAATGAGGGATGAGGGATGATGAATGAGGGAATGAAGGGGTCTTATTTATAGGTGAAGAAAGGTGGTTAGTTTGCTAAAAATAGCAGGGTTTAGTCTCTTCACACTTCTTCCATGAGTGGTCGGCCACAATGAGTGAAATTTGAGCTGATTTTTGCTTGATTTTTAGGCAATTTAAATGCCATAATAACTCAGGACTGAGACTTAGTCCAATGTAAATCTTCGGGCAAATCTTTAATTTCTTCAACAATGCAAGGACCTTCTGTAATTAAACCAAAAAGTGGTTTAAGTGGACAGCCATGTGTAGCCGAATTTGGGTTGACTTGGTATTCAACTTGGACCATTTTTGTAATCCAACAATGCTATCAGACTTGTCCAAAATAAATCAATAAGTTAAAGGACCAAGGAATAAAATTTATCCAATTTAAATAATTAATTACAACCCAAATTATTAATGAAATATTTAAAATGATTTATTAAACATAATTTTATATTTTATTATTTAATTTAATCATGCATGGCCCATTTTATGTCTTAAAAATATAATATGTCCAAATAAGTATAAAATAAGCCATTTTATGCATGAAAACTATATAATAAAGCATAAAATCACATTTTAATAATTTCTATGTCCTAATTTCATATTTTCAAATATTTCATTAATTTATTAAACAATTACTTAGTTTTAACAACAAATTTTAGTAAAGAGGTGATAAATTACGTAGGAAAAATCTTATATATTTTCCAGTTACATTTAATGGTTTTATTTAAGATTTCGATTTCAATCGAGAGTTTGTGAAATTTGGGACTCTCTGGATTGTAGGGACTTTTAACTGTTGGTTTTGGTTTTGTTTTCTCGTTAATGTGCACGCTTTGATAAAATGTTTTCTTTAAAGACGATGATTTTACACAAACAAAGGTTTTTCTGAAAATCACGGTTACATTTTCACAATTATAACGATTTTAAAGCTTCCGCTGCAATAGAGTTTTGGCAAATGAACAGACTAATTGGTGTTTTTAGTAATTTTATAAATGTATGTGAGTTTTGAAATATTTATGGTTTGTAAGTCAACACTATTTCCAAAACCTATTCCTTGTGAGATCTTCGGGTTTAGCCATAACGTCTAGGCCGGGTTTGGGTTGTTACAATAAATAATATTTATTTTGGGAAATTAAAAACAAATATTTGGATGGATTAAATTATAACATGTTGGTCAAAAGTCCAGAAAACATATATAATTCGACCTTGTAACATTCTAAACTTGGCCTAGATGTTACGGCCAAATCTGAGAGCATAAATAAAATATGGAATTCCAACGATAGCATAAATTCTTATAAAACAGTAAAATAACTAGATTAATGATGACCGAGCTCCTGCCACGCTGACCCGCCTAAGTCTGTGGTCTGTAATTTAAGCAAACAAACTAAATGAGTGTACGAACTCAGTGTGCAACCTTACTATTCAATTAATAGAAAATGCCAAATATGTATTCGAGTTTCTAGTATTCAAACAGTTAATAAGTCAGGTACAGAAATAGAAACATGATATATCTAATACAAATACAAAAACTATGAAAATACAAATGCAGGTTTCCTACTCTCATCCTTTATACACCATCTCCATCCATCCTTACACACTAAGTAGGGTATCAAGTACCCATCCATCCCTATACACCACATAGTTACTGTATGTCACGTTCAGAACGTGGCAGACTAGCTACCAGATCAAGTGCGATGAATCGCCAAAATCAGATATATATGTGGCTTAGCCACCAAAGTCAACAGATAATTACACTACCCACACTTCCTCCTTTATCACAATTCCTGCCCCAATGCAGATACAATTTAACAGATACCAGACATATGTATACAGTGATATAATTTCATATCATACTCATGCAATGCGAGTCACACTTACTTATCAGATTTCATATCAATATGTAGGTAAAAATAATAGATAATTTAGCAACGGATCATCAGATAACGGATTTCATTGCCTAATTTAGATCATACGGACCCTACAGTAGGCAAACGTTTAGTTTGAATAACATTTACGACCCCAAGGAAAATTTTCAAATTTTGGCCCACACGCCCATGTTGTTCATCACAATGCCTCACACGGCCTGACACACAGCCGTGTGACCGAAGTTAGAAAGTTACAGGGTCTATCACACGATCTAACAGACACCTGTGTGACTCAAATCAGAGAGTTACATGGTCTAGACACACGCCCATGTGACTAACAATTGAAACTATAACAGCCCGATTTTGAGGCTAGTTGGAATAGTTATTTCGGGACCACAAATCTGACATAGAAAATTTTAATTTTATTAGATTTTTATGGTCTATAGTTTTAAAAAATTATTTCATGAAAATTCCCTTCAAAAATTTTGACGTTTGAGCACTCAATTTAGTCAAAAGGACTAAATTGTAATAAGTGCAAAACTTGAGTTCTGCATGTTAGAGGTGTCTAATTGCTATGGGATTTTAAATTAAATGTCCTTATATGATAATTATACCATTTACTAAGCTAGTGGACAAAAATAGATATGAGGTAAGAGAAGTTTAGTGATTTGGGAAAAGGGCATTTTGGTCATTTGGTTAATAAAAGAATAAAAAGGGAAAATAAAGCCAAAATTTACTCATCTTTCTTCAACCTTGGCCAAAACTTGGAAGAACACAATAGCTAGGGTTTTGTCATCTTTCAAGCTTGATTGTAAGCACATCCTAGCCCCGTTTTTAATGCTCTTTATGTTTTTAAAGTCGTATTCACCCGATCTTTCTATTTCTACCATTGTTTTGAAGTAGGGTTCATGTTTAAAATTTTACCCATGTATGACATGCATGTGTTTTAATGTTTTATGGTAGAAAATGAAAGTTTGATGTGTAATAAACAACTTTTACTAAGTGATTTTTGATTAAAATACATAAAATGACCTATTTGTAAAAAGTTATAAAATGTGTAGTAAAGATGTGATTTGATGAAAAATGTGGGCTAATATGTGTATGTATATGGTTTGGCTAGGCTTGAGTAACAAAGAAATTAAATACATTTCAATTTACGAGCCTAAGGACTAATTTGTAAAAATGTGAAAAGTTAGGAGCAAAATGGTAATTTTGCCATAGTGTGAGTTTCAGACCGAATCGAACAATGTGATAATTAAATAAGTTAAATTTTCTATTATAGATCAAGAAAGACGAGGTTCGGACCTTGATCGGGGGGAAAACAAGGTTATTGGCAATTAGATCCATTATTGCTATTTTTGTACCGAGGTAAGTTCGTATGTAAATAATGTATTGTTATTTATATTTTAATTTCTTTAATATTGTATGAATTTTGAATTGCTCTCGAATGTAATCGACAAATTTTGACAAATGAGAAATCTCGGTTGAACCTTAGGAATAGATAGGATACAAATGCCATGACATTAGGGTTACTAAGATTACAGGTAAGACCATATCTGGGATATGACATCGATATGAGACCTCGTGTAAGACCATAGCTGGGCTATTGGTGTCGATATGAAATCCCATGTAAGACCATATCTGGGATATAGCATTGGTATGGTATTGTATGTGCGAGACTCCTGAGTATCCTTTAGTATTCTGAGTGGTTCAATGGGAAATTCAACGAGAAGGTCAATGCTATGAAAGGTTATGTTATGTTGTGAATGGTACAGGTACGTACATAAAACTCATTGAATAATGAGCTCGATATGTGATGAACCCCTGGTAAGGTTTTGAATGAACAAGTTTGATGATGAAAGTTATAATGACATTTATGTTAAATTTACTTCATGTATATTGTATGTTAATGTGTGATTATGATGCCCATTATTTGCATAGGAACTTACTAAGCTTTATAGCTTACTCCTTGTTTTCTTTTCCCTTGTCTTATAGTGTCACCAAGCCAGCTCGAGGATCGGAGATTGTCGGAGACCCAGTCACACTATCAACTTATTATTTTGGGTACCAATGATTTTAATGTTTTGAGTTATGGCATGTATAGGGACTTGGTCTTTTTGTTATGTGTCATAATTGACTTGGCCAAATGTGTTGGCTTATGTTGGTTGATAATTCATTTTGTAAATGGCCATTTAAATTGGCTAATATTGGTTTGAGTATATATGCATATAATGATATTTTTCATGGTCGGGTGTCCCTTGCACCTTAATTGTTGCAAAATAGAATGCTCAGTATTGAGTACACGGGCAGAGACACAGACGTGTGTCTTAGCCATGTAGACGGCATGGCCTCGAACACAGGCGTTTGCCTTGGGCGTGTGAATTTTGCACCTATTTTATGAAAAATCAAAATTATTAAATCGACTACACGGCCTAAGCACACGGGCGTGTGTGACCACATGGGCGTGTGATCCCTATTTAGTGAAAAATTTTCTAAGTGTCATGGAATTTTCTAAAGTTATCGGTTTAGTCCTGAACCACCTCCAATGTATGTTTTGGGCCTCGTAGGCTCGTTTTAGGGATGATATGAATGTATGTGAAAAGTTTTAAATTTGAACAAAAATTTATGTCTTAGTTTTGTATGTTTGCTTATGTTTAAGTCCGATAATGCCTTGTACCCTGTTCCGGAATCAAATACGGGTAAGGGGTGTTACAGAAACAATCTTTGACACAGCCTGGACACACACCCATGTCGCACGCCAGTGTAAGCCAAGACAGAGAATTGCACAGCCTACTACACAACCGTGTGGCATCGATGACCATGGATTCTAGCTTTCACTGATCGTAGAAAACTCAGCTCTCATTACACACCTGGTATGGGTTTGACATAGAAGTAACAGAGATGTTCCCAAAACCTAAAAACAATAATAAATTGTCTAATTAAATGATTTAATCGAACTAAAATGCTAATTTAACACTCAACCAAACTACATCAAAAACTTCGACACAACTCCCAAAACGCAACTAACGTTTTCTGAAGAACAGCAACTGCTCGAACCTTAAGTCGCGGGAAGAACTTTAGGCATCTCTCGATTTTTCCCTAAAAGCCGACATAACTTTAACGCAACTCCCAAAATGTAACTAACGCTTATCGAAGAACAACAGCAACTGTTTGAACCTTAAGTCGAGAGAAGAATGTTAGGCGTCTCTCAATTTTTCCCTAAAAGCCGACATAACCACAACACAAGGACAGATTAACAAATTGAACACCAACTTCAAAGCTTGAAGAAAACCTCCAAACCCACAACAAACCAAACAGTAAATGAGAGAAAAGAAAACAATAGAATCTCACCTTTGAAAACTAAAATCGACCAACAGAGCGATATTGTTCAACAATTCACACCATAGCAAGACAGAACGAAAGATCACAAAAAAAAAAAGCAAATAGAAAAGAGGGAAGAATGATAGTAAAGAGAAAAAAAGAAAGTTCAAGAGAAAACGTAAGAGAAATTTCTTTTAGGAAAAATATCTAATTAATTAAAAGTAAAAACTAATTGCTACAAAGTGCAAAAATATTCCCTCATCACTTACGTGGAGACTCGAACACAAGACCAAACGATTAAACCAGCAGGTTCATTCTTGATACAAGTTTTCATAGAATTAAATTTAAGTCGAGAGATCAAGGATAAAGGTCTGGTAAAACAAATATCAAAAGTTTTCCAGAAATGCGACTTGAACCCCTAATCTCAAACATATGGTTAAGGCTCTAGACCCAAAAAATGGATACTTAATTATTGATAGAATTTAATAAACAAAATTTCAATTTCTTGGGGTGTTACAATTCTCTCGTCCTAAAAGAAATTTCAGCCTTGAAATTTACCTAATTCAAACAGATGAAGGTATTGATGTCGAATTGAATCCTCAGGTTACCAAGTGGCTTCCTCAATTCCATGATTCTACCACAAGACCTTAACTAGTGAAATAATTTTCCTCCTCAAGACTTTAACGTCTCGATCCAGAATCTAAATAGGCTTTTTTCCTCGAAAGTCAGATCCAGTCGTACATCTATCTCCTCAACGGGAACAATGTGATGTTGGTCAGACCAGTACCACCTCAACATAGAGCCATGGAACTCATCATGAATCTAATCTAATTCAGGAGGTAGCTATAGCTAATAAGCGACAAGTTCAACACATTTTAGAATATGATAAGGCCCAATGAACCTCGGGCTGAACTTGCCCTTACGTCCAAACCAAAAAACGTTTCTCTACAGAGATATTTTTAGAAAAACCTTATCACCCACTAAATACTCGATATCTCTTCTCTTAATATTTGCATATAATTTTTGTCGATCGGAAGCTGCCTTAAGGCGATCTCGAATCAAGCTAACCGTTCCTCAGTCGCAAAAACCAAATCGGGACCCAACACTCAATACTCGCCTAACTTGGTCCAACATAGAAGAGTACAACACTTATGACCATATAGAGCCTCGTAAGGTGCCATCTAAATGCCAGACTACAAGTTGTTATTATACGCAAACTCAAGTAGTTGCAGGAATTCCTCCCAACTAACTAAGAAGTCAATAACACAGCTCTCTAACATATCCTCTAAAATTTGAATAACTCGTTTAGGCTGTCCATTGATCTAAGGATGGTACACAGTACTGACATTTAACCGAGTGCCTAATGCCTTGTGAAGCTTCTTTCAGAATCAAGAAGTAAAATGTGAGTCTCTATCAGAGATGATCAAAACTGGAACTCCATGCATGATAACTCTCGAAAAGAGTTATATTTCAGGCCTTTAAACTGAAGTATTTACTTGTAATTAAGAAAATATGTTTGGATTTTAGACTTATTACTAAAGCATTACATACTAAAGCATGGATTGTGTTTTAACTGTAAATTTATGTTAACTTTTAATTTTTGGAAAAAGGCTAGGTAGTCTTTGGTAGTAGGTGCAAGTAGGATGAAAGAGGTAAGAAGAAGGAAAAGAGAACAAAGGAGGTGGAACATTGCCATGGAGATAGATTACCAATAGAAATGCAATGGCAATTCTAGAAAGATGACGTAGCACTCAATCCATGTCACTCTCAACCAGCTATATGTGTACCAGATAAATCACCCTAAAAAATGTAGTAAAAGAAAAGAAAGAGAGCAATTTCTCTCTCTACAACAGAATCTTGTGGAGAAATGGAGTGGAAAATTCAAAAGAGGGGAAGAGGGTAGCAGCTAAAAAGAAGAGATCACATACGCGAAGAGGGGAAGAGAAATCTTCCTTGGGGTTTGCGTAAAATCTTGCGAAGAAGCTGGAGTGTAACGAGAACTTCCTACAGTTTTGCCTTTATTCTGCTTTTCTTGGTTTTAATATCTGTGATTCGCAAAACCTAAAGAATGTTGATGAATAATTTAATTTTTTATTTCATTGCCCAACCCATGAGCTAATTATCTGTGGGTTGGAATTATTTGGGTGTATATTGAATTATCTGTAATGCCCATGATATGATTTTGATTAAAATCACTGTTTCATTCGATTCATGTTTATTTTGAATGCATGCATGCAAGCTCTAGACATAGTTGATCGCATGTTATGTTCTTAAATGGATTTGCATTTGATAGGATTAAATACATCAGGTTATTAATCGATTAGTATAAGCGAGTACTCGAAAGAATATTTGCAGCACTCTAGACATAGAAGTTATGATCTATATAGGTGAAGAACATTAGTGTGGTTATCATTCGTGAGTCTTGTAGACATACACAGACTCAGAATAATAACTAAAGTCTAACTCTCAAAAGAAGTAGACTGCAGTAGTAATTCTTTGGGCAGTCGTTTACTCAAAATTTTTTCAAGGCATTATTATGTTATGAAAATATTCCCAGAGTAATTCCAACATTTATCATTCAACAATAAAAATACTCTCTACTTATTCTTTGTGAATTGTCACGACATTCAGATTGCTTTGTCATTCTTTTTATAATTGATATTGTTAGTTCATTCATCAATTCCCTTCATCAATTTATACTCTGTTTCTTTTGCACAATTTCATTAGTTAAATCTACAGTAATACTTACCAATTCTAACCAATTTTAAATCCTTGAGGAGACAATACTCACTCATCATTATATTACTTGAATCGATTTGTACACTTGCACATTTGCATTACATGTTTACATAAAAACAAGTTTTTCGCGCTGTTGCCGGGGATCGGTAACATTGGTGAAAAATTGGTTTATTATTATCTATTTAAATTCTATTAGTTTAGTTTACTTAGTTGTTTTTATTTTTCTTCTTCAGGTCTGTGCTAGTGCATGTATAGAAATATTTTGGAGAATATAGAGTACTATTTTGATCCAAAGATCGAGAGAACCTTAAGGCGATGGAGAAAAGAGTTGTGAGAAATAGAAAGAATTAGTAACGATCAGGTTAGAGAAGAGCTAATACATTAGGAAAGAAGGGATGTTAATATTCCTCGAATTGTAGATGACAGAGATAGACCACCAGAGAACATGTAGTGCCAATCTTAGATGATTTAAATCCAGGAATTGTTAGGCCCCACATTTAGGCTCAGCATTTTGAATTAAAGCCAATAATGTTGCAAATGTTGCAAACAGTGGGGCAATTTAGTGGGTTGCCTACTAAGGACCCAAGGTTGCACTTACGACTCTTTTTTTAAGTCTATGATTCATTCAGGTAACAAGGTGTTCCTAAAGATACCCTACGACTGAAGTTATTACCTTACTCATTGCGAGATCGTGCCAGACCATGGTTAAATGCATTGCCATTAGGTACGGTGGCATCATGGAATGAGCTGTGTTAGAGGTTTATACTAAGATATAACCCTCCTAACATGAATGCCAAGTTGAGGAAAGACATTACATCATTTAGACAATCTGAGGATGAAACATTATATGAAACACGGGTGCGATTCAATGAGCTACTGAGAAAATGCCCAATGCATGGTTTCCTATAACACCGCAAACCCGACCTAGACGTTATGGCCGAATCTAGCAATGTGACATTGAAGTATTTTTCATAAAACCTGATCTCATTTGAAAAGCCCAATTTTTATTTAGCTTTTTTGTGTGATCTAAAAGATGATTTTAAAACTTGCATCATTATCAAAAATTATTTACTTTGACGCTATTAATTTCATAATCTAGTTTATAGCGGAAGCTTTTTAAAACAGTTGCATACTTGCGTTTACTTTGTAAAACGTTGTTTTCTTGCGATCGCTCTTAAAACCATTTACGTATTCATGGTATATTTGAAAAAAACATTTATCTTTTTGAAAATCCGCGTTTTTCCTACTGCTAGCAGCTGTAAATCACAAACTAATATGAGTAAAATACCAAAATAAACCCGAGAGGCCTTATTACATAATGTAAAACAAAAAATAAACCCTAATTATAATAGTAAGAGATAACTAAGTCGAGTGGCCACCACTGAGTCCTCCGTCACTTTGATCCGTCTAAGTCTGGGGATTTCCTACACAGTTAAAAGATGGGTGAGTTTACGAAAACTCAGTGTGTGAAATTCCGTAATAGTAATCAATCAGAGTAAACACAATTTGGGCCTAAGCCCTTTCAGTTTCAGTTAGGGCCTTAGCCCATTTCAGTAACAGTAGTAGTCTGGGCTTGAGCCCATTACAGTATCAGCACAGTATGCAATCAGAAAATCCTACCCAATCTAGCCTCTACCCACCATCCCCGTACCAAACCTACACACCATGTAGGGATAAAATTGACCCACCCATCCCTATACACCAAGTAGCACCGGTTGCGACACTAAAATAGTATTTGTAGTAGAGCTACCAATAATAGGCTTATAGCCTTTCAGTACACTTCTTCTAAAAATCATATATCCCACCCATGCAATGCAACATAATATAAATGTATATATAGTACAAATGGCACGCTCAAACAGTCATACATCATATAGAGGTATATCAGTCATTTACAAACAAATAAGGGTCCAGGTACACTTACCGGCCTAACAGTAGGTCCACAGTCGTATTGGGCGACCCGTGCAACCTTAACAGTCAATCGGTGATAATGGGCCCAAGGCCTATATTACGGGCCCATGTGGGCTCAAGGCCTATATTACGGGCCCATGTGGGCCTACGGCCCATATTACGGGCCTATATAGGCCCATATGCTCGTATGGCCCACATAGCCCAAAAATGGCCTTAGTCGTGCGGTTTACACAGCCTGGCCCAATATTTACCACACTTTTGTGTGATTTTTCTATGAGGGGCCCACAGGCCCATTGGGCCTACATGGCGCAGTTCGGCCCAAAATGGACCAACGTCGTTTTGGCCCATGAAAATGCTCATGGCCATCTCATCGACTACACGGCCATGTTTTGTTACACAGCTTAACACACGGGCGGCCACACACCTGTGTGGTGTCCACAGCCTACTTTTTGAATTTTCAGCTTTTCGACTTTTCAGCTTTTCCCGTTTCATATCTAATGGCAGTGTTACACACACCTATTGTAATGTTGTAGTCGAACCACTTCTGAGATCGAGAACCTATGGTCAACCACAACCCCCCATTAGCCTAAATCATCGTTAATCCAAACCATAATATCGAAAAGGATTCGATCGATTCACTGAAACTTACCAATCCAACAATCGCAGAACCCTACTGACTTAACACCCACGTACTGCTCCAAACCTTTGACCTTCATAAGAAACATTCGATCGACTGATAAGTATTTAAAGTCAAATATGAAAAACATTATACTTAAAACACTTACCCCAAAAGTGGATAGACCACTTGCAATGAAAAGAGTAATCGGCCTAAGCTTCCACAATAGAATCCACACTCCTACCATGATTTGGTAGATCACAAGTTGTTAGATGAAAACATACATTCAGCCTCAAAGAGAAAGAGAAGAGAAAGCCGAAACTTGATAGTAGAGCCGAAAGAAATTTGGCTAAGAAAAGAAATAATAAAGCACACACTTACCAATAAATCAAATGAATTTTGGCAACAGTCACTCAAGGAAATTCGACCAAAGTAAGAAGAACAAAAAGATTTGAGAGAGGGAGAGTATGGGTATTAGACCCAACAGAGAAAGGAAGAACGAAATCGAAAGAGAAGTATTTGGCTTTAGAGAAGAGGAGAAGAAGAAAAAGAAGGTACTCAATCGAAACAATCGGCCTTCACTAATGTCAGATAATCAGTTTGAAGAAAAGAAAAGATGAAGAGTAAAGGTCATTAAGGTATTCTGCCAAAAAGAGAAATCCATAGATTGAGAAGAGTTTACAGGAGTATTCGTCTAAAGTCAATAAAACAAAAGAAATGAAGTTGCCAACCGAACATATTGAGAACGAAAACGACACTCAGTTAGCTAACACAAATTGGCCCAAAGTAGAACCAATTTCGGCACCCATTTACTAAGAACTCAACAAACCAGTCAGCCTTCGACACAGTAAACACCTCCCCAACATCCCTACACAATTGAAACACTAAGTGCCAGAGTTTAAACCTGGTAGCACCACTCCTACCAAATTCGAATTCCCCTATTTCCTCCTAAAATCCCTCTTGTTCACAAACCTCAACAACCAAAAATCCCCCTTTTCACTCCTCAAATTCGGCTAACAGCAACCCCATTCAAATCTGTTCAAAATTTTAGTGTTTCGGTCAAACACAACTTCCTCCCATGGCCGTTAGTAAAAATAATCTTCATTTGCATAAGCAGGGATCCGAACATCAGACCACTAGCATACTCCACACGCCACTTATCCCCTGAACCAGCAGGCTTTTTATGCCATACTTTACCCATTTTTATTTAAAAGTCTACTGCCTAGAGACAGTGCTTATTCCTTTAAAACAAAACTTTTTGCACCTGCCCAGGCTTGAACGCAAGACTTCTCAGACACTCCTAAAGCACATAACCATTGAAGCAGATACAGATTTGTGCCACTTTCTTGCACAACCAAATATTTATGTGCAGCCTCCTAATTGATCCCTTGCTCAAAACCTAATACTTCTAGGCCTAAAATTCGAGGTGTTACATTTCCAGCATTGGAGACAAATGGAAATGTTTTACAATGGATTGAATGCTCATACAAGAATGGTTGTTGATGCATTTGCCAATAGGAATTTACTCGATAAATCATACAATGAGGCTAATGGAGTTCTGGAAGGATAGAAAATAACCACTATCAATACCCTACTACCAGAGTTGGAACTGGGATAAGAGTTATAGGAGTAATGGAGCTTGATGCAATTACATATCTAACAACTCATGTATCATCTTTAACATATATAATTAAAACACTGAGAAGGCCATCTGTAGTGTGGGAAATGAAAGCAGCAGAGTTAGCATGTGTTTACTGTGGAGAAGATCATGTTTTTTTATGAATGCACATTGAATCTAGCCTCAGTTTACTACATGGGGAATTTTAATCAGAACACCAACAACCAATACTCTAACACATACAATCCAGGGTGGAAAAAACATCCTAATTTTAGTTGGAGGAATCAAGGGGTCGGAAATGCCAATAATGCCATTCAATAGAATGCTGCGAGTGTACCACCTGGGTACAATCAATCTTTTCCACGGTAAATACCTAGCGAAATTCAACTTCAAGTTATTCATCTATGGAAGCTTTACTGAAAGAGTATATGGCCAAGAATGATGCTATCATTCAGAGCCAGGTTACATCTTTAAGAGCTTTGGAAAATCAAGTAGGGTAAATTGCCACTACATTA
This sequence comes from Gossypium anomalum, assembly GCA_025698475.1. NCBI lineage: Eukaryota > Viridiplantae > Streptophyta > Magnoliopsida > Malvales > Malvaceae > Gossypium > Gossypium anomalum. The sequence continues at coordinate 39,304,346 of CM046965.1, forward strand.
AATTCCAGACAGCACGGAGTATTGCCGAGTGAAATTGAGAGTTCTAGATCTCAAGGGAAGTGTTGTGTGTAAATAACTAATGCAATTATGCAAGTGTACACATCATTCAAGTAATAAAGTGATAAGTAAGTATCATCTCCACAGGGATTGAAAATTGGTAAGAGATTGATTAAGTTATTATAATCCTATTAACTATACTAAATAGCAGGAAATACTCTTAAATTGAATAAGATGTTGGTGTAATGAATTAATGTAATTAAATGCTAAAAACAGAGAATTGATATTGCAAATAAAATGTAGTGGCAAATTACAGAGAAAAGAAAAAGTAATTTTGTTGTTGAATGAATAGGGTTGGAATTATTCAGGTGAAATGCTCATATCAAAATAATGTCATGGTAAAATATTGTCTAATGAACTGCTCAGAGAGTTACTACTGTAACCTGCCTCTTTCGATAGCTAGATTTTAAGCTAAAAAAGTTACTGTATGTCTATAGAACTTTGGATTAATAACTGCAATGAACGCTCCTCTCTACACAACTCGCAACATCTATGTCTAGAGTGCTATGAATATTCTATCCAATATTTTCTTGCATCAAATGATTCTAGATCCAGTATATTTAACATTTTCAAAATTAAAAATACATCTATGGACACAGCATACAATCAACTATCTCTAGAGCTTGCATGCATGTATTTAAAATGGGCTAAATCGAATGAAATCGTGATATAGGCAATCTCAAATCATGAGCATTAAAGATGATAAACATCCACCCAAATAACTCCAACCTAGGAAAGATTTAGTTCATGGGTGGAAAAGTAAACACCAAATTTAAATCATTCATCAACATTTAAAGAAGTTTAAATCACAGAAATCAGGAAAACTAAAGGTAAAACTGTGGGATTTCTCACCACACTCCAGCTTCTCTTTTATCTTCCGATCATACATGAATCCAGGATAGATGTCTCTTCCCCTTCTTCACATATTTATTCTTCTTTGTGTAGCTGCTACCCTTTCTTTCTCTGAAATTCTCCAATGGAGTTTTTCTTTGTGCTCTTCATTTAGAGGCCTTAAATATAAATCTTTTCAAAAGTTATCACACCTCCAAACCTGAATTATTGCTTATCCTCAAGCAAATTATTTTTGAATATGCATGAATGCATGGAATTGCCAAAATAATCAATCACCAAATGTACTGCCAAATCATAATGAGCATACTGTGTACCTCTATTCTCAACAATCTTCTATTGAAACAAAGAACAAAATTGCTTACATTTGTTGAAACAAAGAACAAAATTGGTTACAATTGTTGTAGACCTATTTAGCAAATGCAAAACAGAAAATGGTTTCTAAAGGTAAAATTTTCTAAATATTTCAGCAGTTAAAACTATAGCAGATCTCTCTAAATATACTTAGGTTACCTCTCAGTTTTTTTTAAGCAATTATTCAATTTTCAACACAAAATTTCTAGAAAATTCATATTGTCATATGATTATATACTTAACAACCTCAATGAGGCATACAGTAAACTACCACGTATTATATCATGTCACAATTTGAATATAAATCACTCATGAAGCAAAAGCTTTTAACTAAAAAGATGGATGGAGCAAACAACTACCTTCTTAACAATTTAGCCTCAAGATTTAGTGAAGTGACCCTATAATATGTACATATATTTTTTTTAGACAAACACTCATATTTAAACTCATTTTTCTAGTCAAGAATATAATAGAGCAAACAAAATATTACTGACTTGTTCAACAAGTTCAAACATTGGAGTATTCATATTATTTTACCATGACAAAAATTATACCTTATTACTATACTGAAATTAAATCAAGAAATCCTAAATTTATTCAAATAATGTTACTATAACCTAATTTCATTTATATTTCAATTATTCTACTTTTAAAAATCCCATTTCAACCACTATCATATGCTAAACATGCCTACACAATTATCACCATATTTTCTATGTTTACAAAGAAGAGTTATTATCCTCATTGAAATTCATTGACCATATACTCGCATAATCAGGTAGTTGAATGGCAATTAAATGTTATGGAAAAAGAACTATATGAACAATTAATAATGTAGTCTATATGCACAACACACCCCCAAACCTAAGGGATACATTGTCCTCAATGCATGAACATGACAAAATAAAATGAATAAAAGCTACATGAATGCATGAAACAGGTAAAAAAATCAAAATGAATGATCATGAAAATATAAAAACCAAAGCTTGGAGGGGAAGGATATTACTTCACTTGGGTTATGTGGATTTCCTTGTAGCTCTCTTGTAACATTGCTTTTTTTCTGTTAAAACAACATCTTCTTGGATTGTTTTTTCGGCAGCCTTCTTGAATCTTTTTCACTGAAGCTGGTTGATGGGCACCTCATCGGCATCGTCAGTATTTGACGTCATGATTTCACATTCTTGATCAGTTATTGGTGCCTTAGATTGTGGTGCTTTGGCAGTGGTGGTTGGTGTAAAAGTGTGTTGTCAGTCATCGTCCTCCTTTTCAGAGTCAAGGTGTACAAACTATATCGGATCTTCATCTCTCACGGGCTCTTTGGTATGCTTGTGTGTAGTGGCTGGTTCTTAACCTTCTTCATCATCATCAGATAAAGCTCTTCAGGAAATAAAGTAAATATAGGCATTGCCTTGGTGAAGTTGTTCTAAAGAGCTTTCTTGAGTGCAACATAGCGTTTCTTCACATATTCCCAATATCAAGTTGTTTTGGCTTTTGTTGTGGCAAAATCAGTGGAGATCTGGTTTTGCTGCTTTGCCACCATATCTAACTGATGTTGGAGTTGCTTGAGATTATTTATTACTTGTTGTTCCAACATATTAGGAAAACTGTGTAGGGCTTCGAGTGGGGGTGATGATGTAGATGCTAGCCCAAATGGCCATGGCATATCCTTGCCCAAGAAACACAGGACAATTGATTTTGTTATGATGCCTTTTTTACTTATGGTGTCCTCATTGTTATGGACAGGGACGTTGGCGTGTGACAAAGGGCCGTGAAAAGAGACGAGAAATTTAAACTGCTAGCAATCTTTTACGTGCTATGATGAACTTCCTGGAAAATTATTCTTCCAACATTGATTCTTCTACCATACATAATCGAATGTAGTAATAACATCCTTTATTTTGAAATAGTAGAATTGTGAGTGGAGGGACTCAGTCGGGATTTCAGAAAGTGATACCATATGCTGCAATAAGGCTTTAGAGCAACTCTATTAATAATGTGATAATTATGACGAGATATAGTCCATTTAGTTTCTTGAATACAAAGATCTTGAAGAACCTGTTGTAACCCTTCTGCTGTAATCTTTGACATAAACTCAGAATGTTCATCAGGATCCTCAGGAAAATTGTAATGGGCATTAATAGAATCTTCATCAAACCGAACAGAAGCAGCTCTGACATAGATAAAAGCATTGTTAGGAGATGTTAAATACGCATAAAATTCTCTTACCACTTCTGGAAAAACATCACCCGAGTGTGAACAAAATAGTTTCTAGCCATGATTTTCCACTATTGAAGAAATAGAGGTATCATAACCCAAGAAGGTTGAGTCTTGAAAAAGGAAGTCTTTTCCAAAACAAAATGGTCTTTGGACTATGTTTTTCAAATATTTTTCTTCAACTATTTTGTTGAAAAAGGTCTACGTAGGTAAGGATATAGAGGAGGATGGTGTATTACGAGCCATTATTATAATGGGATCTGAACTGTGTGAAAATTATTGAGAGGCTTACAGTGATGAAGGTGAAGAACTAACAGAGGAAAGTGACAAAGACAAGAACTAAGGATAACTTTGAAGGAAAAATTAATTATCTAAGTTCAGATAGTGAGAGAAAAGATCACAGTGATGTGGTTGAAAAGATTTACCACATGAGTAAATTGAGCGGGAATAAAAAAAGTAATAACAAGATTATTAAAAAAATTGCATGAAAGAAGAAGGCACTGCTTTCAAATTATTTTTACTCTGACAAAAAGAACCTATAGCAAAAGAAAATAAGTAGTTAAATAAACTTATTAGGTAACAAGTAAAAATAAAATAAACAAAGAACAATTTCTGCAAAAGAACAATTATTAAGTTTTTCGAAGAGAAGTAAAATTTTTTTGTCGCGCATTATAGGAGCTCAAAAATAATGTTTTAGGCATTGACCATTGACTTTGAAAGTGGATCATGTTTTTCCATCTTTAACGTCGACAACTCCATGAGGGTATATATGCTCGACTTCGAATGATCCAGACCATCTCGACTTTAATTTGTCAAGAAATAGTTTAAGTCTAGAATTGAAAAGTCAGACTTGTTGTCCTAGTACAAATTGCCATGACAGTTTTATGTTTAACCCCATCTCTATTCAGATCGTTGGCAACTAATCTACAGTTATAATGTGATCCTTCATCACTAATCAAAGCACGAGTGGTACCAAACCTAGTAAAAATATTTGTATGCAAGAATCTCAAAACTGGTTTGGCATCATTTGTAGGTAAAGCCATAGCTTCAATCCATTTGGATACATAATCCACAGTGACAAGAATATAGATTTTTCCCCAGGATGGTGAAAATGAACCCATGAAATCAATTCCCCGAACATCAAATAATTCTACCTCTAAAATATTTTACAGCGGCATCTCATGTCTTTTTTATAAGTTACCAGTTCTTTGACAGCGATCATATTTACAAAACTCATTAGCATCTGTAAACATGGTGGGCTAATAAAAACTAGATTGGAGAACCTTTGTAGCAGTTCTCATGCTCCCAAAATGTCCACCATAAGGTGCAAAATGACAGTGATGCAGGATACTTTGAAATTCATCATCTGGAATACATCTTCAAATTAATTTATCTACACACTACTTGAATAGAAATGGCTTGTCCCAGTAATATTGCTTAACATCATGAAAGAATTTCCTTTGCCCTTGATGATTAAGCACAGGTGGCAGCAACCCACTAACTAGAAAGTTAACAATATCAGCATACCATGGTAATGCCATAGCCAACAATATATGCTCATCATGGAATTCATCTTAAACTGTTTGACTCTCACCATACTCGTTCCCTAATTCCAGTCATGACAAGTGATCAGCCACTTGATTTTCAGTGCCTTTCCTATCTTTGATTTCCAAATCAAATTCCTGCAACAGCAATATCCATCTAATGAGTCTAGGTTTGGCCTTTTTTTTCTTCACCAGGTATTTTATGGCAGAATAGTTTGTATAAACTGTGACTTTGGTGCCTACTAAATAAGCTCTAAATTTTTCAAAGGTAAACACCACTGCTAACAATGCTTTCTCCATGATGGTATAGTTGAGCTATGAATCTGTCAGTATGCGACTGGCATAATAGCACTACTCCAATAGCAAAGTCACTTGCATCTCACATTAGTTCAAATGGTAGAGTCCAATCTAGTGCAGTGACTATAGATGTTGTAGTTAATCGTTCCTTTAACTCTTTAAATGCCTTTGGGCATAACTCATCAAAATGAAATGATTTATTTTGCTCCAACATTTGACATAGAGGCTTTGATATCTTAGAAAAATCCTTGATCAAGCGACAGTAAAATCTAGCATGCCCAAGGAAGCTTCTGATTCCTTTCACTGAAGTGGGTGGTGGCAAATTTTCAATGACTTCTATTTTTGCTTTATCAACGGCAATTCCTTGCTATGAAATTTTGTGGCCTAAAAGAATGCCTTCACAAACCATGAAGTGGAATTTTTCCCAATTCAACACCAGATTTGTTTCTTGACATCAGCAAAGTACTAACTCCAAAATTTTTAAGCAATCATCAAAAGTGTGGCAAAATACCAAGAAATCATCCATGAATACTTCAAGGAGTTTCTCCACCATGTTGGAAAATATTGTCATCATGCAACGCTGGAATGTTGCCGAGGCATTACATTACCCAAATGGCATTTTTTTGAAAGCAAATGTTCTATAAGGACAGGTGAATATAGTTTTTTCTTGATCAGTAGGAGATATGGAAATTTAGTTGTACCCTGAGTAGCCATCCAAAAAATAGTAAAAGGCTTTCCCTACTAGTCTGTCCAACATCTGATCTATAAAAGGCAAAGGGAAATGGTCCTTCTTCGTTGCTTTGTTGAGCTTTCGATAATCCATACAAACTCTTCAACCTATAATAATACATGTGGGAAAGAGTTCATTGTTATCATTACTGACTACTGTGACTCCTCCTTTCTTGGGTACAACTAAACAGGGCTCACCCAAGAGCCATCCAACCATTTAATAATCTTCTTCTTAACTACTTCCTTAATGATAGGATTTAGTCTCCTTTGATGTTCAATAGATTTGCCATAGCAATATTCACGTATTATTTTGTGCATGCAAATTGAGGGGCCAATTCCTTTGATATCCATAATTGACCATCCTAAAGCTTTCTTGGATTTCTTTAAAACTTCCAATAATTGCAGCTCTTGGTCTATTGTAACCTCGGTAGAAATAGCTACAGGCAGTGTACCGTTTCTCCCAAATAAGCGTACTTCAAATGCACTAGTAATGGTTTTAAATCTAGCACAAGTGGATCTTCTGTTGATGAGTGAAGAGGGTTGAAAGAGTGACTTGATAAATCTAATGATTCAAAGCTCCTTCTGCATCCATTTTCAGATTGCTGACTTTTTATCAGTTCTTCAGATTCTTCAGTCAAATCTATCTCATTTAATTTGATAGATTTAGCATAGAATTGTTGTGCATATTCCCTACAAATTCTTCCTGAATTACAATGTCAACATATTCAACAGCATGGCATTCTTCATCTGGGTCTGCACACTTTAAAGCATCAAACACATTAAAATTCAACTGCTAATTATTAATTCTCATGATTAACTCACCTTTTTGTATATCAATCAATGTTCTACCAGTTGCTAAGGAAGGTCATCCAAGTATTGTACGTACCTCTTTATCTGTTTCACATTCCAAAATAATAAAATCTTTTAGAAAGATGAACTTGTCGACTCTTACCAGTACATCTTTAATTTTCCATTCTGAACGGATAGATGATCTATCAGTTAGTTGTAGTGTGACTGTAGTAGGTCTTGCCTTTCCTATCCAAAGTTTCCTAAAAATAGACATAGGCATTAGATTGATACTTGCACCTAAATCGCATAATGTTTTACCTATATAATGGTTTCCAATCAAACAGGGCATAGTGAAACTCCCTAGATCTTTTAATTTTGGTGGCAGTTTGTTTTTCAGTATTGTTGTGCACCCTTCAGTAAGTGCAACAATTTTGAACTCCTCTAACCTTTTCTTCTTGGTTAGGATATCTTTCATGAATTTCACATAGTTAGGCATTTGTTCTAATGCTTCCATCAAAGGTATATTGATGTGTAATTGCTTCAAAACCTCTAGAAATTTCTTGAATTGAGTATCCTATTTTGACTTTTAGAAATGCTGGGGAAAAGGTGGTGGTGCCCTTCCTTCTATTTTTTGAGGTTATCTTTCCATGACATTTGTATTGGCTCGTCAAGATGAAATTGATTTTGTATGATTTTGTCTACTCCCATCTTTTATAGTTTGTTCCATTTTTTGTTCGAAAGTTGTGCTTCCAGGAACTTCGAAACTTTCCTCAAACAAGGCATTATTCTCAACTCCTGGTAGTTGAGTGCCACTCCAGGGTGTTATGGCTTTACATTGTTATTTTCCTTGAGATCTAGAATTTTCTGTGTCAATAGCCAATGCTCCTTGTTGTTCGGAGGTTAATGCTGTGGCAATTTGTCCCACTTGATTCTCTAGAGCTCTTAAAGAAGCTGCCTGACTCTGACTAATTGTATCATTTTTAGCCTTGTACTCTTTAAATAAAGCTTTCATAGCTGATGTTGGAGATGACGAACTTTGTTTCACATTTTGCCGTGAAATTGGTTGACTGTGTCCAGGTAACAGCCCATTTTTCAGTGGTGTCGAAAATAGTGGTTTCGGGGCCACCAAATCTGACAAGTCCATAAATATTATTATTTAATATTTACGAGTCAAATATGGTTTTAAAAAAAAATTGATTTGATAATTTATGTTATATAAGAGATTTATAAAGTTTAAATGGTAAGACCTTAAGGTCAAGTGGTTTTAGAAAATGAGGTATCGGGACCTCATTTCTATAAACCAAGTCATAAATATTTTTATAAATATTTATAAAATGTCATTAAGGTGGTATTAAATTTTCGTTGAAAAATTTTAACGTTTCGATAGTTAATTAAGCGAAAAGGACTAAATCGTAAAAGTTGAAAAAGTCAATCCCTATTAGTTAAAGGTGTTAATTGATTAAAGAACCATAATTGGATGGTCTTAATGGGTAAACTACCCAATCTTAAGATGGTGGACGGTTTAAGTTTTAATTTCCTTTAATTTTATATATGTTTTATGCATTGTTTTGAATATTAAAATAAGAAAACATAAAGTTTTCTTCTTCCTTTTGATTTTGTTCACCACCGAATTCACCATGGAAATGCTTCAAGGTTTAGCTACGGCTATACCTTTGCGTGATCAAGATTGAGTGGAAAATCGAGGAGAATGAAAAATTACTAAAATGCCCTTGAACTTTGTCATTTCTACAATTTAGCCATGTAAGTTCGTAACTTGGTTAGTTCAACTAATTACTGTTTCGATAAATTATTATCTATTTGTGTTTATGTGTGAATCAAATTTGTCAACTTGAAGGAAACGAATAAGACCCTGTTTGAAAGACACTATGGCAGCACAACATAAAAATGTCCAAGACCATGGTTGGACCATGGCAATGTTTAGATAAGACCATAGTGAGGCTATGGCAATTTTTCAGAAGTAAGACCATGGTTGGACTATGGCAGTGTATATATATATATGTAAGACCATAGCTGGGCTATGGCATTCTAATGATAAGACAAAAACTGAGTTATGGCACTATGAGCGTAAGACCATGCCAATGCCATGGCAGTACACGTGTAAAACCATAGTTGGACTATGGCACAATATGAAATGCGTACCGGGCTTTCAATCGTCTTTACAGTGTTCATCAAATATGAAAAAGGATGGTTTTGACCATCATTTCGCATACTTGTGTGAGCTCCGATAAGGGTTTCGATTGACTTCACTATGACAAATATGGAAAGCTATGATGTACAAATGATCAAAGTATGAATATTCATGATTATGATAGGTATGGTTTAAGTGATGTTATGTTTATGTACCATATCTTACCATGTGATGATATTTCTAAGTTATGTGTTTAGTCACTAGCTTGTGACTATGGTAAATGTTATGTTTATGTCTTTTCTGTTATGCAAATGAAATGGTAAGTGTTCAATAGGAACCAAGACATATGTGTATGAAACTTATTGAAATGGTGATACATGGAAAACATGATATGTTATGAAAGATGATAAATCCAGTTGGATCATGCTCAAGTATAATGGTTATCTATGTTAAGTTGACATGAATTATATTCAATTATGATAACATGTGTTGTTGTTGGTACTTGGGATTGTCATAACTCTTTGGAATATCAATTATCAGCAAGGTTCAGCTCAGCTTATTAAGTGAACTTAATTAAGCTGATTGGGAATGTAAAAGCCTTGGCTATTGGCGTCACCTAGGTCTAGGAGTTGCTAAAGGCCTTATTAATTATTTTAGGAATTAAATCAGCTTGTTAATAGCTTAATTAAGTTGATTTCAAGTGTCCATTCGGCTGGAACTAGCTTAGCCTATAAATACTTTGTTCATTCCATGGTTTTGAGACTTTTGATCAATTTTATGAATAACTAAAACGACTCGAATCAACTCCGAACCGAGTTCGTATCAGCTTGTGCCAAGTTTATGATTGAATTATATCATGTTTAATATTAATGAAACGGTAAGTGCTTAATTGGTAACATGCTTATAACCATGAAAAGGTCAAATAAATCAATGTATGTAATTTCTTATGCAATGTATGTAGTTGATTCCAAACGAGCTATGTTTAAATTCACTAGTTTGTAGTCATGGTTGATATTATCCATATATCTTGTGTGTTATGCATATTAATGAAATGGTAAATTCATAGTTGAAATGAAATTTGATGAAAAGGGAGTAATGAGTTTGAATGATATACTATATGTGAGAAATTTACGTATGCTATGAATGAATATACCTATATCATGGATAAATACACTAAGTCGGGAATTGATAATGTTGTTTAGGCTTATGATAAACATTGGGAATGAAATGAAAAGAAAGTAGAATTAAAAGTGTATAATCTTATAGAAAAGTTGATGATTAGTAGTAAGTCCCATAAAATCCTATCATATTATGAATTATAAATGTATGTGACATTAATGAACTTACTCATTTGTGGGTTGATGATCATATCGATTTATGAATCTTATGGCATTGGCATAGATTTATGTTTATTCTATAAAGTTTATTATTGAAATGGAATATTATGCTTAAAGTTTATACGAACTTACGAAGCATACATTGCCTACTTAGTTATTTTCCATTACTTTTCAGATTATCAGAAGCTCGATTGGGTCAAAAACTAGTAGGAGATCCATTACACTATCCATCGATTTTATCGGTAGATTTTTATGCTTTGGTCACGGTTGGCCATTATGTTTGGCAGTTAAATATGGTTTAGGATTGATGACATTTTGGTATTTTTGGGCTTGATGGCTAATGTTGAAATGGTTTTGTGATGATATGTTTTAAACGGCCGAATTGGTATGCTTGTGTGTGATATTGGCATGAAATGTTCATTTGAATTTGTGAAACTTATGTTATTCTGAAGCACTGATGGTTAGTGTGCTTTTGACACTTTGATGCTTAATTGTTGGTGTTTATATGATCAAATTGATGCATGGTTTTATGGCCAAAGTGGTATGTGTTAGCATGTTAGCAAAGTGATCATTTAAGGCATGTTTTGGTATGTATATATATTGGGTGTTGGAACCATTTGGTAATGGCTAGTTTTTTTGTCATTTATATGGTTTTGATAATGAGAGAAGTGGTCCAAATGGTAATGTTAATTTTCTATGGCATGAACCTAATATGGTAAGGTTGGTAAGTATCAATTGTGGTATGCTTTGGTATGGAAACAAGTCAATTGATAAATGGTTAAATATGCACAAGTTTAGGTTTGTTCAATATATGTGTTTGAAGTGCCTTTATGGCATATTGGTTGTATGAACACATACGATAATGATCTAGTTTTATTATACATGTTTTAAGTACATTTTGAATGCTTGAATATAGGTGCAAATGGCTTGTGTGTGTAAGCTTGTTTTGGGTGAGATAATTGGCTTGAAATTGCCTATTTCTCATCCACGCAGCATAAGACATAGGCGTATGTCTCAGTCGTGTGTGACATACAGCCATGTGACATGGCTGTGTATCCCATATAGTTTTTAAAAGGTCGCAGTTTGAGAGTTACATGGCCTGGCACACGGGCATGTGGCTTGGCCATGTAAACCAAATCAGAAAGATACACGGCATGGACACGAACTGGGACACGGCCATGTGTCCCTACTTCGAATGTCCACACGGTCTAAGACATAGGCGTGTGTCTCAGCCATGTGACCCCTATACTATGAATTTCTCTATCTTTTTCCTTAATGTTTCAAATGTTTTCAATTTAGTCTCGAATTGTTTCTAAAGTATTTCTAAGGCCTCGAGGGCTCGAATAAGGGACAATATGTTTATGTTTGAATGAATTATACCATTATTTAAGAAATGATTGAATGTGAATGTTTTTAATTTATGCTTTTACGGTAATGCTCCGTGACCCTATTCTAGCAACAGATACGGGTTAGGGATGTTATAGTACACTAGCCTCATTATGTCTATTAACAGTGTTGGCATTCCCATTCCCTGATTACTCCAGTTGAAATTTGGATGTTGCTTCCACCTTGGATTGTAGGTGTTAGAGTAGGGATTATTGTTGCTACAGTTAAAATTTCCCATGTAATACGCAAAGGCTGGATTGGATGGGCATTTATCAAAAACATGATATTCTCCACAGTATACACATGCTAGTTCTATAACCTTCATCTCCTGCACTGTAGAGGGTCTTTCCAGAGTTTTAATCATATTCGTTAAAGATGATACCTGAGCTGTTAACGATGTAATCGCATCAAGTTCCATTGCCCTAGCAACTCTTCTACCAGTACCAACTCTGGTAGTGGGGTACTGATAATCATTATTTGCTATTCTTTCTAGAATTTCATGTGTTTCATTGAAGGATTGTCAAGTAACGTCCCATTAGTAGATGCATCCACCACCATTCGCGTGTGAGTATTTAATCCATTATAGAAAATTTCCATTTGTGTCCAATACTGAAAACCATGTATCGAGCATTTTCTATTTAATTCCTTGAAATGCTCCCATGTCTCGTATAATGTCTCCTCTTTAGATTGCCTGAACAAAGAAAAATCTCTGACATAGTTTATTCCAAGATGCCACTGTACTTGATGGCAATGCATTCAACCATGATCTGGCACGATCTCACAATGAAAAAGGGTATAATTTTAATCTAAGGGCATCTTCAGGAACACTCTACTACCTGAATGAGTCACAGACTTTAAGAAAAAGTCTCAAGTGCAATATGGGATCTTCAGTTGGTAAACCACTAAACTGCCCTACAATTTGCAGCATTTGAAACATTATTGGTTTTAATTCAAAGTGTTGAGCTTGAATATGTGGCTTAACAATTCCTAGACTTATATAACCAAAACTAGTCACTACATGTTCTTTGATGGGTCTATCTCTGTCATCTAAGATTCAAGGAACATCAGCATTCCTTTCATTCTAGAGTAGTTGATCTTCTCTGATTAGATCATTTATAATCCTCTCCATTTCTCTTAATGCTTTCCTTTTTCGCCTTAATGTCCTTTCAATCTCAGGATTAAAACAATATTATGTATCCTCTTGAATAGTTCTTCTCATGCACTAGTACAAACCTAAATAATCAAATAAAATACTAATTAATTGTTCTAACAAAAATAACAAGAATAATAACAAATCAACTTTTCACTAATGTTGCCAATCCCCGGCAATAGCGCCAAAAACTTGTTGCATGTAAATAACTAACGCAATTGTGCAAGTGTACACGTCATTCAAGTAATAAAGTGATAAGTAAGTATCATCTCCACAGGGATCGAAAATTGGTAAGAGATTGATTAAGTTATTATAATCCTATTAACTATACTAAATAGCAGGACATACTCTTAAATTGAATAAGATGCTGGTATAATGAGTTAATGTAATTTAATGCTAAAAATAGAGAATTGACATGCCAAATAAAATGTAGTGGTAAATTACAGAGAAAAGCAAGAGTAATTCTATTATTGAATGAATAGGGTTGGAATTATTCAGGTGAAATACTCATATTAAAATAATGTTATGGAAAAATTTGTCTAATGAACTGCTCAGAGAGTTAATATTGTAACCTGTCTCTTTCAATAGCTAGATTTTGAGCTTAAAATCTAAGTTATTATATGTCTACAGAACTCTGGATTAATAACTGCAATGAAAGTTCTTTTCTACACAACTCGCAACATATATGTCTAGAGTGCTACAAATATTATGTCAAATATTCACTTGCATCAAAAGATTCTAGATCCAGTATATTTAACCTTTTCAGAATTAAAAATACATCTACGAACACAACATACAATCAACTATGTCTAGAGCTTGCATGCATGTATTTAAAATAGGCATTAATCAAATGAAACAATGATACAGGCAATCTTAAATCATGAACATTAAAGATGATAAACATCCACCCAGATAACTCCAACCCAAGAAAGATTTAGTTCATGGGTGGAAAAGTAAAAACCAAATTTAAATCATTCATCAACATTTAAAGAAGTTCGAATCACAAAAATCAGGAAAAATAAAGGTAGAACTGCAGGATTTCTTGCCACACTCCAGCTTCTCTTTTATCTTCCGATCATACGTGAATCCAAGATAGATGTCTCTTCCCCTTCTTCACGTCTGTATTCTGCTCTTTATAGCTACTACCCTTTCTTTCTCTGAAATTCTCCAATGGAGTTTTTCTCTGTGCAAAGAGAGGATTGCTATCACCAATCTCTTTCTCACATAAATTCTCCTTCCCCTTTTTTTCTTCTTTTCTCTCCTTCTTTTATTGGGTAAATTTGTCCCACCTCAGCACACATTTTTTATTCCTCTTTTCAAATTGGTTTTTTTGTTACACGTCCAGCTGGCTGAGAGTGACGTGGATAGAGTGCTGAGTAGTCTTCCCGGAATTGACATGGCAATTCTGTTGGTAATCAATCTTACCAATTGCCACGGCAATGTTTCACTTCCCTTATTTTCCCTCTTCATCTTCTTGCTCTTCATACACCTGTATTTACACAAAACGACACATTTCTTCCCTAAGTGATAAAAGTAACAAATAATGACCATTATATTACAATCCAAGCTTTGTTATGCAATGTTCTAAAAATATCTTAAAAATGAAAATCTATTCACTTAATTACAAACAATTAATTCTATTTAGAGGCCTTTAATATAACTCTTGTAGGAACACTGCAAAGGCATTACACTACGAAGTGGTACTCAACTACCAGGAGTTGTGAATAACACCATTACTGATGAAGGAATTTCAACTTTTACAAATGAAAAGAATTCAGAATCAGAAAGGGAGCAAGCTAAATAGGAAAATAACAACTAGAAAAATGTTGAAGTAGATACAACTTGTATTACTGATAAAATTGCCACAGCAAAACAATCTCTACAAATGGAAGGAAGGCCATCGCCAACTTTTCCTCAGCGTTTCCAAAAATCCAAGCAAGATGTTCAATTGAAGAAACTTCTGGAGGTCCAGAAACAATTACATATTAATATACCGTTGGTGGAAGCATTGGAGCAAATGCCTAACTACGTGAAGTTCATGAAAGATATTTTATCAAAGAAGCGAAGATTAGGAGAATTTGAAACTGTTGCTCTTACTGAAGGGTGCTCAACAATGCTTAGAAACAAATTGACACCAAAACTGAAGGATCATGGGAGTTTTACTATATCTTGCTTTATTGGCAATCATTATGTAGACAAAGCATTATAAGATTTAGGTGTAACCATAAATCTAATGCCCATGTCGGTTTTTAAGATGCTTGGAATAGGAAAGGCTAGACCCACAAATATCACACTATAGTTAGTTGATAGATCCTATGCACATCCAAAAGGTAAAATCGAAGACATGCTGATAAGAGTTGACAAATTTATTTTTCAAGTAGATTTTATTATCTTGGAATGTGGAGCTGATAAAGAGGTAGCAATCATACTTAGGAGACCATTTTTAGCAATGGGTAGAACATTAATTGATGTCCAAAAAGGTGAATTGACTATGAGAGTTAATGATCAACAATTACTGATGAAGAATGCCATGCTGTTGAGATTATTTATGCATTAGTACAAGAAAAATTTGATGATTTTTGCTCTACCAATTCAGAAAATGATGCAGATGTATGTGTTGACACAGACATGATTGCAGATCTTGATAAACTTATGGAAGTTCAACAAATTGGAAATGGATCAAAGATAAGTTTTGAATAATTAAATATGTCCTACCGTTCATTTAAACCTCCTCGACCATCCATAGAAGATCCCCCTATGTTGGAATTGAAGCCTTTGCCAGTACACTTGAAGTACGCGTATCTTGGAGATAACAACACACTGCCAGTAGTGATCTCTACTGACTTAACAATAGATCAAGAGACTCAATTGTTGAAAGTTTTAAGGAAATCTAAGAAAGCTTTGGGATGGTTAATTGCATATATCAATGGAATCATTCCAACAATTTTTAAGCACAAGATAATACTGGAGGATTGCCATGGCAAGTTTATTGACTAGCAGAGGAGACTGAATCCCATCATGAAGGAAGCGGTGAAAAAGAAGATTATCAAATGGTTGGATGTTGGAATCATATATCTAATTTCTAATAGTTCTTAGGTGAGCCTTGTTCAGTGCGTACCCAAAAAAGGGGGTGTCACTGTTGTAAGCAACGATAATGACGAACTTATTCCCACCTGTACTATCAAGGGATGGAGGGTTTGTATGGATTCTCAGAAACAGGACAAAGGAACAAGGAAGGACCATTTCCCTCTACCATTTATTGATCAAATGTTGGATAAACTAGCAGGGAAACCTTCTACTGCTTTCTAAATGGGTACTTAGGGTTCAATCAGATTGCCATAGCTCCTGCTAATCAAGAGAAGACCACATTCACATGTCCATATGGAACTTATGCATCTCAAACAATGCCATTTGGATTATGCAATGCCCCTGCAACTTTTCAGCGTTGCATAATGGCAATATTTTCAGACATGGTGGAGAAATTCTTAGAAATCTTTATGGATGGTTTCTCAGTGTTTGTATATTCATTTCAAGACTGTTTCCAAAATTTGGAGTTAATTCTTTGTCGATGTCAAGAAACCAATTTTGTGCTGAATTGGGAAAAATATCACTTCATGGTCTATGAGGGCATTGTTCTGGGACATAAGATTTCATAGTACGGAATTATTATTGACAAAGCAAAAATTGAGGTTATTGAGAAACTGCCACCACCTACTTTAGTAAAAAGTATTCGAAGATTCCTCTATCACGCAGGATTCTGTCGTCAATTTATCAAGGATTTTTCCAAAATATCCAAACCACTTTGCACATTATTGGAACAAAACAGGTCTTTTAATTTTGATAGGTCATGCTTGCAAGCATTTCAGGAACTGAAGAAGCGATTAATCACAACACCAATAGTCACTGCACCAGACTGGACCTTACTATTCGAACTGATGTATGATGCAAGTGATTTTGCCATAGGAGCAGTCCTAGGACAAGGAAAAGCCAAGGTATTTCATGCTATATATTATGCCAGATGTACATTGACAGATTCACAGCTAAATTACACCACCAATGAGAATGAGCTGTTAGTTGTAGTATTTGCCTTCGACAAATTCAGAGCTTATCTCGTGGGCATCAAAGTCACGGTGTATACAGACCACTCTACTATTAAGTACTTAGTCACCAAGAAAGATGCTAAACCCAAATTAATTCGATGGGTATTGCTGCTGTAGGAATTTGATCTGGAGATTAGAGATAAGAAGGGCACAAAAAATCAAGTGGCTGATCATTTATCACACCTGGAAGTAGGGAATGAAGATGGTAATAATTAGATGATTAAAGATGAATTCCCTAATAAGCAGTTGCTGGTTGCCATGGCATTACCATGGTATGCTGATATTGTTAATTTTCTGCTCAGTGGATTCCTGCCACCCGAGCTCTCTAGTCAAGGAAGAAGGAAATTCCTCCACAATCTTAAACAGTACTACTGGGATGAGGGCATTCTTATTCAAGCAGTGTGCAAACCAAATCATTCAAAGATGTATTCCGGATGATGAAATCTAGAGTATTTTGCATCACTGTCATTCAACACTATATGGAAGCTACTTTAGGGGTATGCAAACTGCTATGAAAGTTCTTCAGTCTAGTTTTTATTGGACAAGCATGTTTAAATATGCTCATAAATTCTGTAAGGCCTGTGATTGTTGTCAAAGAACTGGAAATTTATTAAGGAGATATGAAATGCCCTTGCAAAATATTTTAGAAGTAGAACTATTTGATGTTTGGGGAATTGACTTTATTGGGTCATTCCACCTTCTTGGGGCAATATCTATATACTAGTTATCATTAATTACGTCTCTGAGTGGGTTGAAGTTGCTACTCTACCAACAAATGATGCCAAATCGGTACTAAAATTTCTTCATAAAAATATGTTTACGTGGTTTGGTACCCCTCGTGCTCTAATTAGTGATGAAGGTTCACAGTTCGATTGCAAGTTAGTTGCCAATGCTCTTAATCGATATGGGGTGCAACACAAAATTTCCACGGCATATCATCCCCAGACGAATGCACAAGTAGAAATCTCTAATAGAGAGATTAAACAAATTCTAGAGAAGGTAGTCAATCCTAATTGAAAAGATTGGTCAACAAGGCTGGATGAAGCTTCGTAGGCATATCAAACAGCTTTCAAGACACCATTGGGTATGTCACCTTTCCAACTTGTTTATGGTAAACCATGCCACTTGCCTGTTGATCTGGAACACAAGGCATTCTGGGCAATCAAGAAACTGAATATGGATTGGAAATTTGCTGGAAATAATTGCTTACTGGTGCTGAATCAGATGGACTAATTTCAAAATCAAGCCTATGAAAATGCCAAGCTGTACAAAGAAAAGACCAAATGATGGCATGACAACAAAATATTGCCACGCAGTTTGTTCCTGGACAACAATATTCTTTTTCAATTCCAGACTTAAATTGTTTCCTGGAAAATTAAATTCTTAGTGATCGGGTCCATTGAAAGTTGTTCAGGTATATCCTCATAGAGCGGTAGATGTCAAAGACGAACAAAATGGGTCTAGTTTCAAAGTCAATGGCCAACAGTTAAAGCATTACTTTGGAGCTCCTATACTTCGTGATAAAACTTCCATTAGTTTTAAAATTGATTACTATTTCTCTCATGCAATGTTTATTCAATTATTTTATTTTTAATCTATTTGTTTAAGTTGATTTAATAACTTTAATTAACTTTTTTTTTTTTGTTATAGGTACGTTGCGACCCAGGTTTGTTGGCCTTAACCCACTCGTTCTATTAGCCACTTTTTAGTTTAATAAATATACTTAATATTTTAATTTTTTCCCACTTAAATATTTATTGTTACTTATGTCAGACTATGATTAAGGCTCAATCTTATCACCCACGTCACGAATTCTTTCCCTTCAAGTTTTTACCCTAGTCAATTCAGTTTCCTCTTCACCGTTACCTTCACTTTATTTCTCTATTATTTTCCTCTCTGTTTTCATCTCAAACTTTTAAAGGTCTCACCTTTTTCACTATTATAGTTACCATCTTCTTTGCAATGGCTTGTCAAGCACCATACGCTCACCTTACCTCTCCTATAAATGCCTTTATATATGTGCGGGGTGCTTTAGTACTATTTGATGCCGACTCGATAAATGCACAATACGGGTTGTCCGATGGTCCCAATGAAAACGCTAATTTTGTCAAGACAATGACAGAAGAAAATTTAAACCACGTGTTTACTGATGTATGTGTTGAGAGCATAAAATAGACGGTCTCAAGGAATGATTGTTACACTATTAACAGGGTAACTTTAAAGCCCCGTTGTAGGGTTTGGTATCATTTCCTCGAAAATCGTCTCATTCCATCCACCCACAATTCTACAATCCCGAAGGATTGTCTATTGCTATTCCATTCGATTATGGTACGACAAAGGATAAATGTTGGGAACATTATCTTTTGAGAGGTGCACAATTGTCTTCAAAAAAATGTCGGTACTTTGAACTTTCCATTGCTTATCACTGCACTTTGTAAGAAGGTCAACGTTCCTCTTCAAGTCAATGAAGACCTAATCCCTAACAAATTTGCTATCACTAAGCATATTGCTCTGAAATTTTCTAACGAGGAACTGCCACGGAATTCAAATCCTTCCCTGA
This sequence comes from Gossypium anomalum, assembly GCA_025698475.1. Classification (NCBI taxonomy): domain Eukaryota; kingdom Viridiplantae; phylum Streptophyta; class Magnoliopsida; order Malvales; family Malvaceae; genus Gossypium; species Gossypium anomalum. The sequence goes on from CM046965.1 coordinate 39,323,861, forward strand.
CATCTTCTCCACCTAGGCCTAATGATGCTGCTCCATTAACCTCTAGACATGCTAAAACGATCAACCTAAAGCTTCTAACCAATGTACCATTCATAGGCACCACATTTCAAACATTAATCCTAAAATCAATTTAACATCATAAGTTCATTAATTTCCTTCCTAAATTCAAAAGAACCATGCACAACCATTAACAAGAGCAACAAGGCACACCAAGGTTTGGCATAACCAACAAAATACCAAATAGACATTCAACCCTATACATGCCACTTATAACCATAACCAAAGTAATCAAAAACTACCAATATAAAGAATGAATAGTGTGATGATGCTCCGACGAGATTCCAACCAATCGAGCCTTCCGATGATATACAAGAAAAGAAACAACTAACGTAAGCAATAATGCTTAGTAAGTTCATATAAAGGTAACTTAACTACAGTACATATTAGAATAACAACTAAGCATAATTTTCCTTATATCTTAAGCTAAATTTTGTTTTCTATTCACCACACCTCTCATGGATAATTTGTGTAGTCTTGCATATACATACATATATTTTTCCTTATAAGCATTTCATATAACCATTTCATTTAAACATTTGTTCTTACCATAACACTTACACACTTAACATATAATCATTCTGTAATTCATCTTTCGTCTCAAACTTTCATATAAATATATCATCTTGGAATCATTTACTTTCACTAAATTATATGAAAACTAAATAAATAAATTGATCATACATGTTAATCATGTTATGAAGCACTTATAGGATTAGTATTGAAAATAGTTCATCGTATGCTTCTTGTACTATAATAATTCAATCCAAACTCATTCATATATGTGTATAAATATCTATTTTTAACCGTATAACATTTACTAATATCTTAACTATACATTAACCTTTAAGCACATAAATAATTTTGTAAATTTCATTAACATGTAGCCCAATGAACTAGTAACTTGACTCAGATAATCGAGTAACTACACCACACCAGAGGCATCATAAATGCATAACAAGAGCACCGAAGTACAGACAGGGGCACTGTAGTACGAATAGGGACACCGAAGTGTATACAAGGGCACCGAAGTGCAACAGAAGCACCGAAGTGCAACAGAGGCACCAAAGTGCAAATCCCGTACAAGTGCACATATTAACCCTATTGGCATGCCATTCGTATCCTAATCGTTTACTATGTCCAAACGAACATTTTAAAAAATTATAACTTTCATGAATCAGATGCACTTCCATGTTTCTCAATACACATGCTGTAACAAATCATAATCATTCCAAAATCACATATATCATATTTCATAAATATTCAATAGTTTTCAAATTAATCTTTTCTCACCTTATATTCGGTTATAATATTTCAATTTCCAACTCACATATTAAACAATATATATATACATTCACAAATCAACAGTAACATTATATATATATGTACAATTTTATACCTACGAACTTACCTCGACAATTACAATTGTAAAACGAGACCGATGACTAACCCGACACATTAGCTTTTCCTCTGTTTAGATCCGTTTTATTCGTTTCTAGATCTAAATAATAATTTTCATTCAATTAATACAATTTTAGCACTTAAATAATATGTATAATACAAATAAGTCCTTCCATAATCATTTTACAAATTTATCCCAATATTTTCCCTTTTATGAATTTAGTCCCTAAACTCGAACCTTGAAAATTTACCATTTTTAGTTAAAATTCATGCTAGCCTATTTTCATAGGGTTCATAATCAACCCATTTTTATCATCATTTCACAATACTTACCTTGAATTTTACTATTTCTACAATTTAATCATTAAACATTAAAATTATCAAAAATCACTTAACAAAACTTGTTTATTTAACAACCAAATTTAATAATTCACCATCTAAATTCAAAATACATGCAATGGAACTATGCTTGACCGAATGCTCCCTATCTTTCCATGGAGGTTTTGGTTATGGGAAGAAGGAGAACATAAAAGAAATTAAAAATGTTGGCTTTTGTTTTATTATATTTGTTTTAACTTAACATTATTTTATTAATAATAACATATAATTAGTTAAAAAATAATGCATCAACCGCTTATACCAATTGATTTTGGTATATTTGTCACATAAAACCTTACAAATTTATAAATTTAACTATTTAACACTTTCATCTAATAGAATTTAACTTTTGCATCATTTACGATTTAGTCCTTTTCACCTAATTAACCATTTAAATGATAAAATTTCTTAACCAAAATTTAATACAACCCTAATAACACTCCGTAAATATTTAATAAAATATTTATGGCTCGGTTTATAGAAACGAGGTCCCAATACCTCATTTTCTAAAACCACTTTACTTTAGGGACATACCACTTGAACCTAATTATTCTTTCATTTAACAAAATTCATTAAATCAAATTTTATTATTATACAATATTTGACTCGTAAATATTACGTGATAATATTTACGGACTTCCTCGTCAGATTTATGGCCCCGAAACCACTGTTTTAGACACTACTGAAAATTGGGTTGTTACAATATATATAAGCGAATTGAGTGTAATTGCATGTAATAGTATATGCTAGTTTTATGATTTAATGAAACGTGAATATGTTATTTTGACTTGGTTAGAATATGATTATGAATGTGTTTTAGTATGCTCTTATTTAACCTTTAATATTGTGTTTACTTTGTGGTTACTCCGACATGCACTGAGCTTATTTAAGCTCACCTACTCTCTCTAACCATTGCAAATATTTAGAGTTTGCAGTGTGAACGATGCGGGGATTCCCAGAAAGTGATCCAAGTTAGACTTTAGTATTTGCATAGATTGTATTAATATTATTCTTTGAACTGTGGGGATAAGGCAATGTGGTTAGACTTTGATTGATTATTATTATGGTCCTCATGATATTTTATGAGTTTAGTTTTCTAGCACTTTTGATGGATGTCATAATTATTTCATTGATATTGTTTTGGCTTGAATATTTGTTATGTTTAAGTGCCATGAACTGTATGTATGGTCAATGGTCGTTGAATACTGTGGTAGAAATGTTGCATGATATTGCCATGATGTTTTGGCTATTTTATAGCTTAATTGTTCTTAGGAATTATAGGCTTGGACCTTGGTATGATGATTCTTGCTCGAACCTGTTTTTAATGTTTTGAACTGTTATTTTGGTCGTTTTGACAATGGTTTAAAGAGGTAAATAATGCATGTTGATTAGATATTTGTTTGAATGGATTAAATGCTTAGATGTGCTATATTTTTGTGGTTTGGAGTAGAGATACCGATATTTGGGTTATAAAAACGATAACTTTGTGATATTTCGATGTGTAGGAAGTTAGTATTGCAATTTGGTATCGATACCATATCACGAGTATCGGTACTCAAGGTTTAATAAATGTACTGAAATTTTTCAAGATTTGATTTTTAAATGAGAAACAGAATGTTGATTTGGTATCGATTTTCGAATCGGTATTGATACATTTAAGGGAAATATCGATACATTTGTTTCAATATCAATACCTACGTGACTTGATTTGGAACTTTCTTAAATGGATCCTATGCATGTTTAGTTATATTTATAAGACTATATGATGTACGTTAGGCATGTATTAATGATGATTTGAGCAAGTTAGGCTTAAAACCCGTGTGAATGCTAATTTGGAATATGTTACTTTAATAATGAACTCATTTGTACTGTGCATAATGTGAGATGGTGGTGTGGCATCCTGATATTTGGGCTCGACGACCGGGCCGGATATGGGGTGTTACACTACTAATCATGTGATCACTAGCTCTAGAATCAACGATCCATGTGTTTGTTTTATAAGGCTTGACACTGAAAAAAATAGAAAAATCAGTACCTGATTGGGCAAAGGAGCAAGGACTATTAGGTGAGTTAGGAATAGAAGAATTCATTCGAAACAGTGGTGATTGAAAAAGCTTGTATAAATGCTCTAGTTATTCCTTAGTGAATGGAGACCCTTTAAGAGAACTTCCTTGCTCATGATTTTCATTAGTCAATTGGAAAGCTTTGTTATCCTCAGATTGTGAACCACAACCATTGCCATTATTCTTTCTCTCATTTGTCAGTTTTCCATGGAGCTTCCAACACGTTTCTCGAGTGTGCCAATATTTTTTGCAGTGGTCACACCAAGGTTTTTTCCTTTTTTTTCACTGTCATCATTATTTTTAACAGTCACAAGAGCAAAATTATCATCGTAAGCTTCAAATTCTGGGCTTAACATTACTCCTCTCTTTTAACCTTAGAAAAAATCTCACGAAGTGTTGGAAGCAGTTTTTTTAGGATCTAAAATCTCACTTCATCAACTTCTTTATTTAAACTAGCCAAAAATAAATAAGCTCGCTCATTCTCTTCTTTTTTCATAGCTTTTACATTATCTCTAGGACACTTTCATTCATCATTATAACATTGATCTAGTTCTTACCAAAGAGACATCTTCTCGTTATAATGAAAAGTAATCTCCTTTTCCCCTTACCTAGCCTTCCAAAGTTTTATTTGTAACTCAAAGATTTGTGAAGCGTTTTCTAAATCTGAATTGGTGTTTTTCACAGCGTCCTAAACATCTTTAACAGTCGAGAGAAAAAAGAAAAGGTTTACATTTGGATGCTTCCATGAAATTAATAAGCCATGCAATTATCATAGAATTTTTTAACCTCCACATGCTAATCCTTGGATCGCCCACTTGTGGTTGCTTCACTTCTCCATTAAATAGCCTAGCTTATCGTGTCCATTAATTGCTAACTTCACAGACTGCGACCATTTGAAGTAATTCTTGTCATTCAACTTGTGAGATATCAACTGAAAAAAGAGGTGAGACGCCTCTATCCCTTGAGTCATTCAACTCTCTATAGTTGTTTTGACAGTAGAACTTTCTATCTCTATTTGGTTGCTGGATCTCTTATCTCCAATGTAGGTTGTTTTAACCATGGTGTTACTGGAGATTTAACCTAGCTCAAACGTCATGATAGTTTTGAAGAGAGTATTCAATAAAACTGTTATGATTTTATTAAGTAAAGAATTAAATTTAAATAGAAAAAAAAGACCCATAACCTAATTGGGAAAATAATTCACTTATTCTAGTAAACTATTAAAACATGAAAAAATATTTCTAAAAATTCTCTATGGATTATTCTAAGATTTATCTAGCTAAATAACTTAAAAAAATATATCCTAAAATATATGAGATTTCACGTATTTCAACTATAATAATAGTAGGAAAATTAAAAACATCAAAAAGATAATTTGGTAGAAGGCTCATAGCAAGAGAGAATAATAATTTAAAAAAAAAAAAAAAGAAGAGAAAACGTCAAATCAGATAGGGGCCAAGACCAATGAAGGCGGACAAACAATGGGAAGATTCGCGGAGGAAAAGAGTGGTCGAAGGGGTGGCCCAAGCACTCTCATGCGTCTGGGCTTTTTAATGGTAGGGGGTTGAGGGTCAATTGGCTTTGATACTACATAAAATCAAGTGAGAGAGAGAGAAAGAAAGAAGAAAGAGAAGACAACCTTGCTGTCACTGTTTTGGTTGTAATCAAACCGTGAAAATGAAGAAAAGCAGAGAATAGAGAGAAAAGCGTATCTTGAAAATATTTTTGTGTATATACATTATACTACATAACATATTTATACTAGTACCTAGATATAAATTAATGCTAATTAATCTCTAGAATCATGCACAATTAATCTAAAGATACTAATATTATCATAACGAATAATAATAATGATTGAATGGACAAGTATAAATTACATGTTTAACTTCAAATTTTCTGAAATGTGAAAAATAAACCTCTTTATTTTCTTTTCAAATTTACAATCATAAAATACTACATTTTCTTCAAACAACAATTCTAAATTTCACTAGTCAGCAAATTCAAGAAGTTTCTCTCAATCTCTAATCATCACTATGAGACTAAAAAGATAAAAAAGCAAGGATGATTTATTTAGTATTCAGACAACAACAGGTTGCCCTCCTTCCAGCTCTGATATAACAATTAGTAAATCTATCATTTCTAGGGACAGAGGTTGTGACTTGGGAGTTGGGTTAATAACCTGCAGAGTGTAACCAACAATAGATAAAGATATTACTAACTATGAAACCTAAATATCTTAAAGCATGCTTTTTAAACGGTCATTAATGGAACATACAGTTTTGTTGTTTTTGATATATCCTATTGCAACTTCTCCTCGCAAAAATGCCCTTTCGGATAGCTCTGAGAACGACAGCTTCTCCCCTTCTTTCATGTATAGGTTTATATCCTGTGAAGACACAGGTAAGCAGCAATCCAAAACTTATTCTTCGTATGATAAACAAAAGCTTTGGCTGCAAATTATACCAAAAACTATTATTTCTATTAATATCTCTCATTAAGTCATTAATCTTCTTGGCCCAGTTTGAGAAGAATCCAACGCGGCAATCTGACTGCTTTAGTTCCTCTTCATGAAATGTTGAATTACCTAAAGTTGATCCAGTCGCCTTACGGAGGTTGTAATCTAGGGATAGAAAAAAGGGTTACTAAATCCACTGAATGCCGTCTCTTAAAGGTACCTACATGAACCAATTGCACTAAACCCTGAGTTACTTAACGACCTATATTTTATTCCACACTCTCGCATAACATATTGAGATGAAATGCTTGGTTTTACGCTATAACAAAACAGATTTTTTTTTTATGGAAATTGACCATGGCTAACCTCAAACACCAAGTTATCCCTTCATTTTCAGTAAGTTCAAGCATGAAATAAATAAATCAGAGAGATTGTCTTTACCTTTACATATATTTCATCACCTTCAGCATTTAAAATGTCTTTCCACACCTCATTCAGCTCACTGTGTTCAGCAACTGTCATGCACAACACAACATACAGTTATTTCTTAAGATAACATATGCCAATAGTATAAATATAACTATTGGCAATTATAACTTTCAAGACCTTGAGCTGTTACAAGACTCATCACTTCCTCGGCCGCAATATAAGTCACGGATGGCTTGATTCTTGTAATCTGCAGAGTTTTACGGATTTATTAAATATGTGAAAAAAAACCTTAGAGAATCAAAGACCACAAAGTAAACAATTCTCAAAGTCAATAAAAGGATTACTTGTTTGCCAAATTTTGAGTCACTAATCTCTGCAACTAGATTTTGCACCTGCAGAAAAATTGATCCTCTTAATACTTGATTTTCAAATTATAATTCCAAGGAAATGCTTTAATATCGTTTTTCGCTAATGAGTTTACCAAAGATACTATTAAACTAAACTCACCGTCACTCTGAGTTTGTTGCAAATATTTTCAGCAAGAAGAAGAGAGTATGCCGATCGTTTGTCAGCCCTTGATGGATCTGAGAAGGAAAGAGTTAGCTGAAGGATTAAAATTTACCAACAGAAACATTCTCTATCAATTATCAATACCTCCAAGAAGCCATTCTTTATTGGAAATCACAACTACAGATAAAGGAATTTGATTCACTTTCTTGATAAAATTTTGTATGTTCATTATGGTTTCCTCCAAGGTATCATAGTTCATGGAGTTTCCAATCTGCAATGCATGAAAATAAAGTGACAGATTAGAAGGAAATGATAGAAGGCTTAGCATTACGTCATTCCGAGTACAAATAAAAGTACTGAGAAGTTCCACAAGATCAATGGAACAAGACCGTACCCTATGGATAACCTGGACATTTTTTAGCTTTCTTTGACCAGAAATGTAGCTTGCCTTCTTCCTTTCTTCTAATGGGACATCTGATAATATTTCCTGTAAAGCACAGATAGCACATGAATAGTCTGAAATTAACAAATGCATATGTATTAAAGAAGTTTTTCATCAAGAAGTAACATGATCGATTGGGGCTAAAAACAGCATCCGATCCAACAGGATATGAGGGAAGGGTCTTAATAAGAATCCAAAAAGAAAATTAAAAGCATACCAACACGCTTCCACGGCCGAGATAATTATCATACTCTTCAATCATTTGTACAACGTCTGGGCGCCATCCGAGCATAAGTATGTATTCTTTGGGGCCTAGACTCCAATCCGATGCCTGCTTTGAAACCAAGAGAATATATAAGGGGACTTCCAGAACATTCAACAGATGTGGTCACTTAAAACACTATCCATTTGGAAAGCTTACCTTTGACCCCAGCTTGTTGGCTCGTTTCACAACATTCAGAAGCTGTTCTTGTCTCAATTCTAAAGCAGGAGTCGGAGTATCACTGTTGTTTTTGAGAACATTTGGACTTTGTAGAGTGTTGGTTTGATTTCCTACATCTGACAATGCAAGTTGGTGTTTTGTTGTCCTATGAATAGGTGCAATTAACAATACCTATATGGATAAAAGAGAAATATGTCGGGAAGTATACATGATATGATCAGAGAAGGAATGCATGGACTAGAAATTTCAGTTTAGTAGTTCTTTTCAAGCAAAAACATTTTCAGTAGTTGCATCACCATGAGACTATCAGAGTTGCACACAAGGAGATAAAAGGACAACAATTTTAAATAGTTACAGTGTAGAAGACTTCAACGATCAATTATTGGTACATTATATTTCTATTAAAATGGAACTTACATTTCAGTCCATGAAAATACTGCCAAATTTTGGATTTTAACATTGAAATGTCAAAAAATATGAATGTAAAAGTTCAAAAACTCATATTGTCTACGTACTTTGTCAGTTTGCTGAAGAATTTCATCATCCGCAGGATGGAAGTATATCTTACCACTCCGATAAAGACCACAAACAATTGCCTGAAAAGAAATCAATATAAGAAAACAGCATGGATGTTATTCTTCGCACTGATAAGCACTAAGCTTTAGCGAAAAAGCATTACCTCTTGAAAACCACGTCTTATTTGTTGATATGTCAATCCTGTTAGTCTAGGAAAATGGCAAAGATTGAATACATTTTCTGCAATAAAATGATCCTAATTAATGTTGGAGCAGAAAACTACAACATAATGGTATGAACATGAATTGAAATTTGAAAAATAATTTTGTACTCCCAATAAATGGACTTTAGAGTTTCTTTAACGCAACAGAGAATACTCGGTTAAGTTCTGTTGCCAAGCTAAATAGTGCTATTAAACAAGAAAGAAACTAGGAATGGTTTTGCAGACCAAAGAAGGAAAACTACCCCCTTCTTTGACCATTATTTGGGTTCACGACCATCCCAAATTTACCTAGACTGAAGATGTCTAAGTGCTGATGTCTATGCTCTTGACAAAGAAAATGTGGCTATCAACAAGGAATCTTAATCTTTAAAGCTTTCAGATATCAGGATAATAAAAACTATTAGCGAGAATCATCCTGTACTTTGATAATTAAGCAAGTGTCTGTAGATCTTTATGAGCCCCTTTTGCCGAGAACATTGAACAAATAATTTAGAAGCTACATTTTCTACAGGCTCTACTTTCAATTCAGAGATTGACTTCAAGAGCTCACAAGTGTTGGAGTTTGAAACCTGCATCAGAAAAGAAAATGCCGAAATTAAACTCAATTTTTCTTTGTAGTACAATATTGAGCCCATGGTTATGCAAATGCATATACCTCAACAACAGTAGGGACAGAATTCATCTTGGGAATAGGTTGAAGTGCTAGGACAGAGAGAAATGCATCAGTATCAACTTCATACCTAATCAGTTAACGAACTGCTGTCACTAAACTCCCCTAGAGAAAATTTGTCTGTATTATGGACTAATTAAAAAATGAACATGCAAAGAACTGGGTAGAAAAGAGCTCAGGATATCTAATAGCTGCTGTAGCTATTATCTTTACTCCATTCTTCAATGCAATATACAACAAAATTTCTGGCTTTCTTCATAGTTTTCCAAACCCTCAAGTCTAAGTTTAAGGGTCAATTATTGCACTGCTAAGTTTGATTTTCAAACTACTAATTATCTAGAAATATAAAACAGCTAAACTTTGCATCATAGGAGTGAGCAGGCCAGCGTGAGCTCTATTATGCAAAGCAGCCATAGGTCGTGGCTTGCATAGGATGGTGGTCCCTGACTCGAAAAGGTTCAAGGAAACCAGGTTAGCTAAGGATATTCTAAATGATACAATGTAGCACTCAAAAAAGTAGAAAAATGAAACTAATATTACAAATTATTTTACACAACCTGCAGAAGAGAAAGTAAAAATAAAAACAGTTAAAAATAACTTAATATATAGCTGACAGAAGTCTTACTGATCTCCTTTTGTGGGCAGTACGATAATGGCCCGTGCCTTATTGGCTGCTGCTCTTTCAAATGATTTTGTCAAACTAAGGCTACAACTACAAAAGTAGAAACAATGTTGAGGAAGCTTAATGATAATAGATAATTCTAACTCAACTAATTAGAATTTGTGTTTGTTTCATGAACAATATGGATCAGAAGCTTTTCTTGTGCACTACCATGTACTGAGTTGTACAGAATAAATTTAGATTAAGATATATAGAAGAAACAACAATGACAAAAAGGAAGCCCCCTCCCCCCCCCCCCCGGCATAAAAGGGTCAATTATTTTATCTCACATTGTGCTCTTTCGGGATAATATCTTTAGTTAGATCAATAGGACAAGGTCCTCAACTAAAGTGCATCACCAACAAAGGACGCCCTATCATTAACACGATTTCTAATTTAAAACGATACTGATGAATATTTTGAAATGTTTTACACTGGTTATTGACTATGGAAGGGAAACATAGTTGGTGTTTACCCAGGCCTGAAAATAACTATGAAAGGGAAACGTAGTTGGAAATTGTAAATTAAGGGAAGGAAAGACATTGTTCTTATACCTCTTTGTAAGGATATCAATATGGTTAAAATCCTTGGCAATGTTGTCAGCCAGCTTGTCAACTTGCTTCCTTGGAAGATCTGACATAAGAAGAATTCTTTGCTTCCTATTAAAGCAAAATGCATGTCAAAGCCAATAACTACTCATAAAAAAAATAATAAATAAAGAAATAAAAAAAATCGAAAATGGCGGTGTAATAGTTTACCTGGCTGTAGCAGTACCTAAGCGCACAGCAAATTCATGATATTTATTTATCTGCTTTAGTATGAATGCTAGACGACCATTTATACCACAAATGATTATATGATCTGTCTCCAAAACTTGTACTTGTGCACCTTCCCTGAGTTTTTGCATGTTGTTCTGCCAACCAATATCAAAATGTTAAGGGCATCTACGGTAGCTTAAGAAAATAATAAGGATCTTTGTAAAACTGAAAAAGGTAAAATGTGTTCTAGATTGCCATGCGTACTCTGAATTGCTCTGTCATTGTGCTTAACAACCGAGAATAAAATAATATGCCCCATATAGCAAGAATGAAGCCAATAACACGTTCAATACGCGTTCTTTGCTGTAGTTCAACACACAAATATGTTTTTCAGATGATAAAGTTCTAAATTTTCAATTTTATAACCACGCAAGGAATATGAATGTGATCAATATCTTAAAGAAACAAAATGACTAGGTTCATAACACATCACGCACTCTTAAATGGGTAGATGATGAACACAAGCATGCCCATGCTTCCCACAAGCAATCCTCAAGTGATTGTGTATTTGCCCTGCATTATTCAAAGCATTCATAAAAGTGCAACATATGAGGAATCATAAACAAATAAACATCGAAGATAAAAAGAACGGAAGACATGATAATGATAGAAGGAATTCTTTGCTATGTCAAGACAAATAAGATCACATGTATAACATCATATTGCTTCTCTCATTTCTCTTTAGCTGTGATCATATTATAAATTTCAGTGAAGAGACACTAGAAGGGGACAACTGTAAATTTTTGAAGAAATATAATCAAGGCCTAAAAGATTTTGCAGCAAAAGTTAAACATAAAAAAGCTTCACTACCTAACATATCATTTACCATAAACTTTCCACAATCATCTATAAATTAATATTCAAATACATTACCTAAAGTTGAAGAACAAGAAACCACCAATAACAACAAATGAGCAGCATGCTACAAGGAGAACCACAAGAAACCTACAAACGTTAGAAACAAGAGAATAACTCAATTCTTAACACACAAGTTCTGAATTATAAAGTCCATACAGACTCAAGAAGGGAATGGAAGTTATATATATTGAAGAAAACAGAGGCAACATAAACAACTTTTAACCTACATTTTTATTCAGCAAAAGTAAGTTGATTGTGATCATACATAATTTACATCTTTTGGGATCTACCAAGAATTTTAACTAAATAGCAATATATTAAACAAGTCATATACAAGGTCTCCTGTGAAGCTCTACATGAGATTTTCTAGTTTCATCCTAGAACATCTTTTCCAAGATTTATTTCAATACCTTATACTTTGGCACTAACCAAAACCTACTGTCAATAGGTGGAAAGGCCTAACTTGAATACAAGACCAGAGGGAAAAACCGCTTAACCCCACATGGGGTAACAAACATGAATAACAGAATAAATTTGGGCTTTGATGTTAAGCATCCAATCTAATATGTAGTAGAAGAGGCCAAACGTGAATATATATATCAAATAAAAAAAACCTAAGACACACTGAAGTAAGATAAAATCACCTAACAGTCCATAAGCCTTTTTTGGCTAGTAAAGATACACAATTTAGAATCAATATTGCCTTCTTAACGTGCTTAATTCATTACTATTCAGTTAATATTAGTTTCTCAGTAAATTTATTACATAAAAGCAAACATCAGAATAAAAGCTTAAATTGATAGGTTGAGGTAAACTGACATTATGTCTCTTTACACTTCCCTTCACTTGCAAGCCCAGACTTCTGGAAATGGAAGTGGAAGTGGTCCAAGACGCCCTATACTTACCATTTAATAATATTAAGGTTAACATAGCATGGGTTGCCCAGGACATTAAGTTAACCTTGTTTTAATTCCATGATACCAGTAGGCCTAAAAGCTTACACTAAGAAATGGTGGCCAAACTAGCATTGTATCTCAAAAACATTTTTGATCCCTGCCAACGTTGCATGTTACCAATTTACTCTGAAAATAAGTTCATGCTTGTTAAAAGAGATCACTCATCGATTTTTGTAAAGCAGGTCCAAAGGAGCATCCATTTTTCTCCATAGGATGGTAACCTTCACTTACGTGGCAACATTTTTCTCCATTTGAATGTTGAATAAATACAGTAGCCGCGCAAAGTTCCATCTAATATCCTGAATCGACGGCAAGGACAAGTCCAGGTTAAGAGGCGTTGGTTTATTCAAGGAACTAGATATGAAGGCAAGAGGTAAGCTTCTAGCTGCCAAAATCTGAAGTAGATGTGGAAATAAGTTATGGATCATCTTCACTAATCTGTTGGGGAAATCTAATTGAATTAGACTTAGTAAGAAAAATGACGACACAGTTCCAGTGGTCAGTTTAGCTCGATGACCCTGCAGCTGCAAGGATGACGTCAAGAAATTAGGACATTAAAATCTGTAGCTTATAATAACCAACCTTATGGTTGTATCATTCAAGAAAAGAAAAAGAATGACCACGCAGCAAGTTGCTAGAAGACAAACTAATAATAATGTAGAAACAACATCCTGTAGCAAAATAGAGGTGCGATAATAAAGATGGAAAATCAGAAAACTAACGGATACTAGCTCAAGCTTCCACTACAGTGACAGCAGCCAAATGGTCCAGTAAATGGCAAGATTGCCTTATTTTAAGCAGTCCAGAATATTGTAACAAATCTACTTATGAAGAATGAAGGGCTTATACGGAAAACATATCTCCTTTTGTTTGGTTTTCTCTCATTTATATCCTCAACCCAACAATAGGTTATTCAGATTTATTTTGTCCTTTTCATTCTACTGTGTTATAAATCCATTTGGTTCATATCCAATATGGCACTTAATCCATCGGGTTTCATTGTGCATTGTGAAGAGGAAGAGGTTCATATCCTGATCAATCTCCACTAAGTTGCTTCATACTCAACTAGCTCCCTTGATCAGATTTTTCTTCTTTCTTGCTCCATTTTTGTTTACCAAAGAGGAAGATCCTTTTTTTTTTTTTTTTTTTTTTTTTTTGGGGGGGGGGGGCGGGCCAATGGAAGAGGAAGACAATATTGAAATCAAAGCAGACTCATGTTATGGTAGCATACTCCATGCTTCATTTTTCTTGAAGTAACCATATTTGACACTATTGTCTTATGCATATCTAAACACAGGTATAGGAATATGACACTCCAAGGACCCTCCAAATGCAAGGAAAACTTTGAAAAATTGAACAAACCTGTGTTAGATACATACTCAATCCAACACTAACCAAATCCAAATAACATAGGTAGCATATACTGGTGGAGCACCTATTATCTTCATTTGATCTTAAAGCAATTTTTGTTCTGCTGCAGCATTCCAATTTTTATGTAAAACCTATAATCCTTTGGTCCCTGTGATTTTATCCTATCTAGAGAACAAATTTCTCTAATGCTTCCTGCTCTCGTACCTGGTCTTGCTTCTGCCGCTTCAAATTCACCCTTCACTGTTCCTGCTGCTCAATAAGTTCATCTACTGTCTGTTTTACAGCATTCTTATTGCTTCACCAATGTCTACGAGAGACTTTCCTTTCCAACCGCAACCAACTTCAAATTTCCCAAATCCTTCCACTAATTGCTACTTGACTCTTTACCACTATATTTAGGCTGCAAAATTTCCTCACATCCTGGAAGGTGCCACTGTAGTATGAAGCTTACATAAAGAATCAAATTTATTTCAGCAGAATAAGCAGATTTAACTGAATTTTTTATGCTATACCTCAGTCCAACTACTTTCATCTACAAAACAATATAAGATGCAATATGAAAAGAAAATCAGTAAGCAACCTGAAAACGCAATCCCTACTGACAGTTTAAGATCTGTTTCTATTACTCTATCATATTGATACTGATTGATGTGAGTGAAACAATATCAGTCATATTACAGACACTAACATGCACACAAAAGATTAGGCAGCATAAGTATTAAGAATGACTGAATCCAGCTCCCCCTGGAAAATAAAGAAAGACGAAGAAAAAACAGCATATGCAGACAACACTCATAGTAACAATTAACGTAGAAGAAATGAGTGGCAAGGGAAAGATATACCATAAATCCACGTCCTTTAAAAAATTATTGAATAACATATATATTTATAACATCAAGAAAGAAAATCCACGTTAACCCTTTTGGAATCCAGGATATAAGGCTGACCTGAGAACAATTCTGTAGATCAATCCTAAAGAATTTGACATTTGAATTATTTGAAACATAGTCCAACTTATCTGTTGCTTTTTGACTAGAAGGTTTCCATTTTCCTGGAGAAGGGAAGCTATCACATTTCTTTTGAAAAATGAAAATATATTGATTATTTTAAAGAAAAAAAAAAAGAGAGAGAAGAGATTCTAACATGCTATGAAAAGAGATGAACATGAGGCCACCAACCCTCATAAATATAAACTCAAAAGGAATTCGAAGTGTAACAATGGTCTCGTAAAACACCAACTAGCATATTTCTTCTTCATAACCTACTGTTTTTCTGTAGCTGTTCCCAAGCCAACATGGATAACAATTGCTCATATCATAAGTTGAACCAGGCACAAAGTTAACAAGTTGATTTACCTTCATATTGTTGAGGCCAAAATAGATTGACCCATTTAACATTCTTATCAAACAAGTTTGGATTAGCTTGCACAACTACAAAATAACTAAAATGAGTAATCATGTTATGCGGACTCAATTAATCTAACTATCCCAAATTCCAAATTTACCTATGTGACAGAAATTTAACAGATTGATTAAAACAGTAACATCAAAAGATAAAGATTAACTACTTGTTGATAAACTGAACATAGGTATCGATTTGACAAACTCTTAAGGCAGATGTAGGACTCACCTCCTTTGTGTATACAGTTAGGTGCATTGTTAGGTGAAGACTTGTTCCACCAATAGCTGCATGGCATTGATTTCTGGAGAAGTATCATATTGTTTGAGCCTCTTGTGCCTTGTGTTCTAAAACAAAATTCAAGAACATCATATGCTTAATCCAAACATCTTTTTTATTTTAGTCATGCAGCTGAGCTCACCTACAACGAACTACATTAAATGAAAATGAGAAGGCAACCCTTCAAGGCAAATGTTCTGTTTGAAACCACAAACCATACTTTGGAAATAAATAATTATCTGATTGATCCGACAAAAAGACAAGTGAAGAAAATGAAATGAAAAAGCTCTCCTTTTTTTTCCTTTGACCAAACAGTTTAAACTCAAATCACTAATTACAGAAGTGGCATCGATACCATAGATGCTTCAAGAACAAATCAGCATTGTAAGGATGTTTCGCATCAACAGTTCTGAGAAAGTGCAACAGTCAAAATATTGATGCTTTTTAATCCCAGTGCTGTAACAACACTTTTTTAGTACAGGTTTCAACTTCTTGAAATTAATCCCACAACCACATTCAGAACCCCACTAAATAAGCTCCCTCCTTTGATTTATAAATAGTCAAAAAGAAGAAATGACAGATCAGGAAGCATTCACTACTAAGATTAAAAAATAAAAATCCCTGTTCACTAGTCACCCCTCTCTTCAGCTAGTTGATTAACTATTATATGTAATACTGCAGCCATAATAGTGCATAAAATGTCAATGCTTAGGGGATTTAGCAAACTTGGTCCAAGGCAGATCACACGAAACACCCCAAGAACAAAACATAAATAATCATACAAAGAAGTTGACTTTAATCTTTGAGACCATCAACATAAAGATTTAGAGAAAAATGAATGTTTTAAACTCGTAGGATCACCAATGGATTACTACCAGAACTCCAATCACATCAGAAGCTTAACTTCATTAATTCATGTTGAAAAAGAAAAAGAAAGATTCTTGAACGTGGAAAAGTAAGATTCTTGAACGTGGAAAAGTACCTTGTTGAAGAAGAAGAGGTTTGAGTCAGCCTGGAAATTCTTGGGGGCAAGAAACATGGCTGAGGACTCTGTAAATGAAAAAGGGTCATCTTTTCTTTTCTCTCTTGGTGATGGAAGGAAAACAAAAAAAAAAACCTTAAAAAATGAAAGGACTTTTGAAATGGGTTTGAAGAAAAAGAGAGAAAACAAGAGTTAGATGCATTTGGGTACTGTGCGTGTGGAAGGTAAGGAAATAAAGGTAAGAGTAGTAACCGGAAGAGCTAACACTGGTTGGGACATGAGACATGGGACCTGGAAGGGAAGCAAAGTCTAAGATTGAAAATAGAAAGAAAACATGGGAGCGACCATTTAAAAATGGCATCCAAACTTTTTTTTTTTTTTTTTTTTTTGTAGATAAGGAAGTTAAATACATTTAGCACAAGAGGAATTATATCTAACACAAACACTCTTTTGTAGAATCTTCATCTTGATTATCTTGGGGGAATATCATAAATTCTCAAACTAAAAGGAACATTTCTTCTTAATGTTGTCATTGAATCTATTCGCTCTGCCTAGAGTAAATATTACCTTTACATGCCAATCTCTTGCTAAGAGTTTTCTCACCATTTGTGCTAGACTCCCTTTTATCTCCTCTGTCTAACCAGCATATTGATCGCAATCAAACAATCATTTTTTACCAATACCTACTTTACGCCTCTTTTCCAAGCTATATCCAATCCGTCCATAATTACCCATAATCCCGTATCAAGTACATAATTAATGTTTATATTTTGACAGTAACTAGTAACCCATTTACCTTAATGATCCCAAAACAAACCCCCAACAGAGGCTCGACTAGTAATCAACTGCCTTAGTCCACCTGTATTTAATTTGCACCAGCCACTAGGTGGCGGCTGCCAACTAGTAAAAGACATTGTCGGATCATTTTGCTAATTTCTCCTACTGTTCGCTAAGGTGATGGATTTTGCGAAGGCAATAATTCTAGCAACCTTAATCGAAGCCTCACAAAATTCTCCATTGAAGAGCGAGTTGTTTCATCGTTTCCATATTTTTCAAGTTATAATCTCAAATAAAATATTCCAACAAACACCTTAGACAATAGCCTCATTAAAATCTAAAAGATTTGTTATCAACCACTCTTCCAAATTCAATGAAAAGAAAATATCCAACTTGTCTAACGATACAAATTTTACCCAGACATTTTGAGCTACCAAGCAATCTTTCATCGCATGTAAAGGTGTTTCAACCCCACTCCCACATAAATCGCAAAAATGGCTATTAGCCATTCCCCTCCTACACCATTCTGAATTGGATAGGAGTCGGTTGTGTAATAGAAGCCAAAGGAACTGTCAAACCCTCTGAGGAACATGTAATTTCCATATCAACTTCCACTTTTGATCTCGTAAGGGCCAATCACCATGTGCGAATTTACTATATCCACTTGCCACTGTGCATTTACCATTATATGTTAACCTCCACACTACTTGGTCTTCCCCTGCATCATCTTTTGGGGGATGAATACCTGCAATATACAAGAGAACTTCCCTTGGGAGATCCCTTTCAAAATACTCCTGGTTCCATTCCCTTTCTAATGTTACCATTGTATATATTGTGGCATCCAAAAAAATAGGTCTTGTATTAGTGCAATAGTTGGATAAAGGTCCTAACTCTTTAATCCAGTGATCAGTCCAAAACCTTACTCTCCTGCCGTCTCCTACACGCCAAAAAAGGCTACCACAAACACTCGAAATAAATTTCCAAGTAAAACTGCAACATTTTCTTTCAATGTTCTGTGGACAATCCTCATCAATTTTATATTTTGACTTGAGTATCCTGACCCACAAGGCATATTTCTGAAATAGAAAATTGAAACCAAGTTTCAGAAGGAATGCCTTATTTTGATATTGAGTTCGCCTTAGTCCCAATCCCCCTCGGTCTAGTGGTAGACAACATTTTTCCCTCCGACTAGTGTTGTTTTTCGAGAAATATTACTCGAACCCCAAATAAATTGAAAAATAAGCTTTTCAACCTCCTTACGAACACCCAATGAGATAAGAGCCGACTGCATAAAATAATTGGGAATTGATTGCAATACTGGTTTTGCTAAGGTAACCCTACCTGCTAATGACAGAAGTTTCCCTTCCCATCTAGAAAGTCATTTCCTCAATTTCTCAATAAAAAAATGCATAGGCATCTTTCGTAACTCATAAGTGTAGTAGAGGAACGCCCAGATTCTTACTGAGGTCATCCGTTCTTATCACTCCTAAGTATTCTCTTATCTCATTTCCTATAGTATTATCCACTATGGCTAAGAAATGAATTTGAGACTTCTGATTATTGACTTTATGCCCTGAGAAATAACTGAATTGTGTTAGTATTTCCTTGACAATTCTACCCTGTTCAAGCTCTGCTTTACAAAAAAGCACAAGATCATCTACAAAGAACAGATGAGATAACCCAGGTCTATCTATAGAAAACTACATAGATTTCCATAATCCTTCTTCAACTACTTGTCGAATACAGTGACCCATTCTCTCTATACACAAAACGAACAAGTTTAAAGATATTAGATCACCTTGCCACACCCCTCAGGTTGGTATGAATTCAGGAGTAATCTCTCTATTCCATAATACTTGCATTGAATATGTCGTTACATAATTCATAACTAAATTACAATTTGTTGATGGTAACCCAGCAGTCTCAAGAGTATCCTTCAAGAAATCCCATCGGATTCGGTCATAGGCTTTCTCTAAGTTTATTTTGATCGCCATCCAAGCAATCCTATCTTTCGAAGTGCGCATCATATGTATAGCCTTCTGAACAATTATAATGTTGTCCAAAATTGAGCGACCCGACACAAAACTGACTTGGTTTGGAGACGTTAGCTTCGGTATGATTAATTTTAGCTTGTTGAATAAAGTTTTCATAATGATCTTATATAACACTGAACAAAGGCAAATTGGTCTAAATTGAGGAAAAGCCTTCGGTTTGATAGTAACACTAGCAAAGTAGTATTCAGACTTGGATTCAATGGTTGACTCACAAATGCATCTTTTACTACACGACACACTGAGAGGCTAATAACATTCCATTGGCTTTGAAAAAACTTTGCATGCAACCCATCAATTCCTAGTGCCTTCAACAGTGTCATACTATCCAAAGCTTCCTTTACTTCCAAATCTGTCACCTTCATACAAAGGTTATGTATTTCACCATCATTTAGCTAGGGAAAGTAATTCGTGCACGTCAATCTCCCGCTAATTGGTCCTTCTATAGTATAGAGATTTTTGAAGAAATTAATAGCTTCTTCTTTCAAAACATCATTGTCAAAACTCCACGACCCATTGCTTAATTTCAAAGCCTCAATCCTATTATTTCTCCTCCTATTCAGCATTCGGTTATGGAAATATTTAGTATTCCTATCCCCACTAATTAGCCAATCACAACGTGGCTTTTGCTTCCATAACATTTCCTCTAAATCTAGAATCAATTCCAGATCCTGCTTAGTCGAAAATCCAACTTCCTAAAATTCATCGTTGGTTTATCTTCCAATATACGTTGCACCCCTTTAATCCTAGCCATTACTTCTTTCTTTCTTTTGAAAAGACTACCAAAAGTGTTAATATTCCATTCTTTTACTGCACCCACAAAATTATTAACAGTCTGTATAATATCCCCATTAAAATTCCAATTTCCTTTAACTAATTCAGGAAATGTTTTATGAGATAACCAACCATCAAAAAAATGAAACGGACGCAAACTTTTTTTCTTCTCCATCCCATTAAATGTAATAAGTTGAGGTCGATGGCTTGATTTTAATCTATAGATATGACGAATTGCATAATTTGGAAATTTGTTAACCCATTCCATATTTCCAATTTCTCGATCTAGCCTTTCAAAAGTTGTACCCCTATTCCAAGTGGATTTAGGGCCAGAGAAATCTAAATCAATCAAACTGTGATTAGACAAAAAGGCTTTGAATCTCCTGCACCCCTGTCTCCTCATCAAATTTGGACCTTGATAATCAACTGTGTCCAAAATAGCATTCCACTCTCCCACTAGCATCCAAGGTTCCCTCATAACCCTGCTATCTTACTTAGGGAATTCCATAAAATTTCACATTTCCTCATATTTGGACTTCCATATACAACTATCCAATGAAATGCTTTGGCCTTTTGAACCATAAAGATAATTGAATTTGCTCGAACCCCACTTATCTTGGTTTCTAACAGTACAACCACATCCACAACAAATTTACGAACATATTCTCTCAATATACGATTAAATAGAGAGTGTGCACATCCTTGACAATTCTAGACTAAGAAATTCGGAAACATAAACATGTAAATTAGATAGAAAAGAAAATCCAACCTCGAATTTAAAATTTAGTCTAGAAGTTCCCCTCCTCGCTTTCCGTTTCCAAAAGCTCCATCCCATCTTCTCTTGACACTTTAATATTTCTTATCTCAAAATCAATCTAGTTTGAGATGTTCTCCACTAGATCCAACATCGGCATCATAGCATCAACCTTCTTGTTTCACAACCCATGATGGTTTTAGTCCCTAAACTTGCCCAATTTTACAGTAGAAGGTTTCGGCAGGACGAAGAAAGATGGTCCACCTTCCAAAAAGTTTAGCCCCGACTTATTCGACATACTCTCACCCTCAACCACCATAATATTTGGGTCCCGATTCTCCTCCACCACAACCACCTTGTGATCCCCCTGTTCTTCTGTAATTTTTCTATTTTCACCTAATGCCTGAAAAGCCATCATTGTCCCAATTTTTGAAGACTAGTTTCCTCATGTGACTCTTTAAGTTGATCACTTTTTTATTGTGGCCCACTAGATCCAAACTTAACCCCATTCAACCTTTCTTCCTAAGCCTAGATCCTTGCAATGCTTTCCCTTTGTTTTTGGACCCACTTAAAGATGGCCCACTAGCTTCACCCAAGGAAAAGCCTAACTTGGGTACAATAGCATTTATTGTACTCGATGACTTCCCATCCATATTTTCAGCTACACCATCCCCTAATTCCTCATTCAAATTAGCAATCAAGGAAAATCTTGATTCATTATTCATTTTTTGCTAATTAGTCTCCATTTTGGCATCCCTCCTTACAAAACACCTTGATTGACATGAAATAACCATCCAAGTCCCAAATTCCACTATTTTTGCCCTACGATTCAGCTTCACCATTGTCAGCGATTTGACAACAGTAACCTCCTACTCCTGATCCATCGGTGGGTTTTCTTTCTACAGTTTAGGGCATACCTCCTTCTGGTGGCCATAGTAGCCACAACCAAAACAAACATTTGGTAAGCCTTCGTACTCTACCCTTTGTAATCTCCCTTCCACTCAGTTTTTATTTTTTAACAGTCTATTTAGATAAACACTCACCGCCATCCTAGCAAATTGGCCTCACATTCTATTTTCAATTTGATTGTCCACCTTGATCACTTAACCTATCGAGCTTCCCACCGCCTCTAAGAATCATTTTTGTAATAAGAACCTGAGAAACCCAGGAGTCGAATCCAAACCACTAAGTGTTTTGGATAGCTCGCAGAAGTATTGAAGGATGATGACCATGGTTGTACTATTAAATACTGCCCATAGATTGTCCAAGGACCATCAATCAACGCTTTGTCATAATCCTCATTTGCTTAAAATTTAACGAAGTAGTAATCTTTCTCTAAGTACATCAATTGAAATGAATGATTTGGCTTTCACATACTATTTAGTTTGGAAACCAAATTGTTGAATCTGATTTTTCGCCTAAGGAGTTTTATAATCACCGTTTTAGCCATACTCCTCTGGATCGACATGTGCACTCTCTTAGAGAATTTGATATTTGGAATTCCATCAACAAGCCCAGTTATCACATCTCCTTCTATCAGTTCAAACTTGTCCTCAATAAAGTCCTCCTCCTGATTATCATTCGATACCTAACCAAGTAATTTATCTTTGAAAGAAACCACTTTTGCTCTCCCTTCATCTACCTCCATATCACTTACATCCAGAGGATCATCCTCCCACCAACGTACTTTTTTTTATAGCCCTTGCCACTCTAGATTCTCCTCCCAAAGTTTCCCCTGATTGCATGTTAATTTTGTAATAATACAATATTAACGACTATACAATACTGTAAATATGTCATTAACTTTTAGCCCTTTTTTATACATGGCATTAACAGTTATGTTGATACAATTAACATTCATATTTTTCTTATTGAATTTAGAGTAAGAGTTAGTGTAAGAGTAGGTGAGATTAACACATAATATCTAATACTCTATAAGAAATAATTCTTTTGTAGTTGTACCCTCCAAGCAATATTGTTTCTAATGATGGAATTTGAGTTTTTCCCTTGTAAATTAATATATTTTACAATTGTACACATGCTTATCAAATTTTTAACTTTATTATTTCAATCATAGTATATTTTATGATTATATATATTTTTGTTTAGTAATGAAATTATGTAAATTCAATTACAATAAAAATGGGAATTTTTCGAAATGATGAATAGATAACAAACGAATTTATTCATTTCTCGTATTAAATATTCAGGCAGTAAGAATAAGAGGGGATTGGCCGAGTATTTCGCTTTTTTTTAAGACTCATGTTTAGGGAATAAACAGGGTTTTACATGGATACATAGAGAAAGCCATGTGCAAAGAAAAATGCAAGCACGGTTTGGGGAGGGATTTTTTATTTTTTAACTTTTAAATGAAAATTTATTTAATTCAAACAAGGAAATTATCTACTCCATCCAACTAGTTCCGGGTTCGAGTCCCGGGCACCCTATTTTGCACCAATCACGAGTCCCCAAGGAATTCCAAGAATTCTTGTTATACATTCGTTCCAACCCTCAATTGTGATGTATGGAATATATGACAAAGGTGGAGTGTTGGAGTATTTCTATTGATCGATCATGTCATATAGGCCCGAGTCGGACATCCAATTGCTTCGATTTGAAGTATTCGAAGGATGTCTATATTAAGATTATATTAAATATATATAGATTATATTAAAAAGATGGACAATCAAACCTATTTATTTCTCGATTCAATAGAAGAAAAAAAGAAAAGAGGTGAATATGGTCCCAAATAACGAGAGATATGTAAAAAGAAGGCCCGATTACGTTATCATATTTTATGTCAAGACATAAAAATAAACAATTTCATACTTGATAATGGTACACACGTGAAAAAACTTATCTAATAAATTTATAAAAAAATTATGTAAGCATTAAAAATATCTTTAGTTGAGATGGTAAAATTAAGTGAGTAGAGTTTGTGAAGTTTTAGGTTGACTCTATCATTTGTGTTTCTTTTTATTTTATATAAAAACAACAAATAGCTTCAAAATAATATTTACTCTTTGTAAAAAAAAAAAAAACTTTTAGTAAATTCAAAACTTAATTGAGATATGATTGAAAATAATATGAACTCATTTTAAATATTAGTATAGAAGTATGGATAATAATTAAATCTATACTATATATAAAGATTTTGATTGAGTTGGTGTCACCCATAATCAGGATCCAACTCAGTTATTAAATTACCAAAATGTCTTTATATTTTAAGGATATTTTTACCTTTTTATATAAAATCTAGAAAAAAAATCATATTTATGATAGGATTTATAACCAAAACACCAAAAATACACTTTCCCAACTTTGTCATTTCAACTAAAGTAACATTTGTTTTTTTATATGAGTTCTTAATAAATATATTATATAACTATTCTCACTAACATCGTTGGTATGCCATAATTTTATTGATAATATTAATGAATGACTTAGTGTCACAAATCAACTAGATACCAACTTAGGAAAAATGACAATGTTATGATAAACAACTAGAATGCATTTGATATTGTATTAATAATGTTGTTGATTAAGATGGTGTCGCAAATTACCTCGACACCAACTTAGAATTGATGATATAATCCTAATAAATAACTGTATTCATTTAGTAATTTTAATTTGATGTATTTATATGTTTTAATATTAAACATATTATATATATTATTATTAATTAGTTTCAAATAATACATTTCATATATTTATGTGTTTTAAATACATAATTTTCACATATATACATATAATTGAGTTTCTAATATATATACAATTGAGGTTGAGATGTGACATAATTTTCTCCAGCAGCCCTACTTTGTAGACACCGAATAGAAATTTGAGCTTATACTAAGCTTCGTGTATTAATTATTAATATTCAAATGTTAAATTTTTATAACAAAACTTTAATTTATTAATTACTTGTGTTATATATTTTAATAGATTTTATGTTTATGCTATTTTTTATTATAATAAATTTTTTTGTATTACATTTAGGGATGACAATGGAGTAAAATGGGCGTAAATATTGCTAAAACCACCCTCGTTTCATATACACTCTGCTCCACCATCGACCCTATAATGACTCGATTTTTAATGGTATCAGAAAATACAGTTTCGGGACATCATTTTCGTAAACCGAGTCTATAAATATTAAATATGGATATTTACGAAGTTATTATATTGATATTTAAAATTTGACTAAATTGTAAAAATACAATTGCTATAGAATTTTAATTAGGAAAAAGGTTGAGGACTTATATAACAATTAAGTAAAGGGACCAAAATGATAATTTAACCATTTTTAATCATGAGATAATAGACATTGATGATGTTTATACTTAGATTAATTAAGAATGAAATAAACATGATTAAAACTTAATTAATTTAATTTAATTAGATTAATTAAATATAAATTAATGTATATATATATTAAAGTTAGTGGAAAGATGAAACAAAACCACATCTTTTTCAAGCTTCACCGTCCACTCGAAGGAAAATAAAAACTACCATTATTGAGCTTAAAAACATTCGGTCATTATAAAGTAATAAGATAAATTAAGCTAGTTCCATGTAAATTTTATAGATTTATGATCATGAGAGCTTGATTATCTTCTCCTCCACTTCTTCTTTATTTTTTTTCTTCTCATTTCTTTCTCTTCTTCTCTGTTCTCTGCCAAATTCCTTCCCCATTCTTACTGTTGTTTTCATTTTTGTTTTGTTTTCCCTACTATCGTTGTTTCGCATCTCGTTCTTCGGCACTTTTTCGTGTATTACCGGTAAGTGTGGTAAGTACCGTTTTTCATTCTAGGTTATGGATAGTGGTTAATGGGATTCGTTTTGTGTTTGGAAAATGTTAAAGGGCTGAAGTTATTTGATCGATGCCATGATGGTGAAGAGACTTCGTTGTTCGATCTAAGGTAATGGTTTTTCGTTCAATAGATGAATACCCTATTTCGAGTTTAGTTTAATTCGATTGTTTAAGTGATTAATGGAGTGAAATATTGATCAATTTTAGGTTGGGGATTGCTTGGAGTTTTTTTTACGTCGAAAATGATACAGGTGTGTACCCAAAATGTAGAAAATGAGGTTTTGGCAAAAGCTGAAAACCCCACTGTCGACGTCACACGGGCGAGTGGTTGCTCGTGTGGTAGGCCGTGTGTGACTACATGGCCGTGTGATCGACGAGGCCAAGCCATGCGCGCAAGACACGACCGTGTGATAACCAAGGCCAAATTGGGCTGTGCGGGCCACATGGATATGTGGGCCCCTAAGGGCAGGCCACATGGGCGTGTGAGCCCATTTTCACTGAATTGATTGCTAAGGTTGCACGGTCCGCCCAAGTCGACTGTAAACCTACTATAGGGTCGGTAAACATCACTTAGACCCCTAATTGTGTGAACTGACTATTTGATTTATATATATTGAGCATGATGATAGTATACTTGTATACTGAACTGGTTATATGTACTGATATCATGAGATAGCATGTCACGATTTGTACGTTGCATTTTATGGGGTTGGGTTGATTATATGTAGAGGAAGTGTAATGAAAGGCTCTTAAGCCTAATATACTGGTAGCTCAGTTGCAAATTACTGTTTTGTGCCGCATTCGGTACTACCTGGAGTGTAGGGATGGGTGAGTTGATTTAATCCCCATATAGAGTGTAGGGTTGGACGGAGATGGTCTGTAGAGGCTGATTGGGTAGGACTTTATTACTGAATACTGCATGACTGCTACTGATACTGTGATTGGCTAAGGCCCTAATGCATACTGATATTGTGATGGGCTAAGGCCCTACTACATATTTGATACTGTACTAAGATAGTCTAAGGCCCAAACCGTTACTAATACTGAAAGGGGCTTAGGCCTAAAACTATATTTGACTGTGCACTGTGTCTACTATTGTTTGTTTTCTGTGGGATTAAACACTGAGTTTACGTAAACTCACCCCTCTCTGTTTAATATGCACAAGTAATCCACAGACCTAGACGGATCGGTGTGGCGGAGGACTCGATGGTGACCACAGTTTTTGGACTTTACATTTTTTTTAATTTATGTTTTATGGTTTTATTATTATTGGGATATAATTTGAGGATTTTTTCTTAATTTATTGGGCTGTAGAGGGGCTTGAGCTGAGTCCTCGTATCGGGCAGCCTACCAAATTTGGATATGAGTGAGACGCCAGTGTCGCCCACTACTGAGACTGGGTCTCAAGATCGCATGGCTGGGACGACGCATTGTCCTAAGCTATGCTCAGGCTAGGCCCAATACTGGATCTAAGGGCCGAGGGTCGGTTACAGAACGGCTCTAGTCCACTAGAGCTGAGTTATTCAGGAGTGTCACTGGAGTCGCCCCTAATGTGGCCGAGTACTGGATTGAGGCCACAGAGTGGATCATGGATGATCTAGATTGCACCCCCGAGCAGAAATTAAAGGGTGCGGTCTCACTGCTATGGGATGAGGCTTATCAATAGTGGCTGACTGTTAAGGAGGGCATTCAACCCAAACATCTGACCTGGGAGTTCTTTAAAACTTCTTTCTAGTGGAAATATGTGGGGACGAGCTATGTGGATGCTCGTAGGAGGGAGTTCCTGAACCTTACTCAGGGAGATTGATCTGTCACCGAGTATGAGGCTGAATTCCTATGACTGAGTCGCTATGTGCGAGGTATGGTGGCTACTGAGTATGAGTGATGTGTCTGCTCCGAGGATGGCCTCAGGGATAATTTGATAGTCCTGATAACTCCGCAGAGGGAGCATGATTTTTCTTCACTGGTTGAGAATGCGAAGATCGCTAAGGAGGTTAAGTGCGCTGAACGCCAAAACTGTGATAGAGAGAAAGGGAGGAGCAAGAGGGATTTGGAGCCTCGAGTTCCATATAAAGGCCTAAGAAAAAGGCCAAAGCTGATGGGCCGGTTAGAGCTAGGCCCCCTGTTGTTGCTACTGGACAGCAGCCATATCTTGATTGTGGTAGACGCCATCAGGGCAAGTGTTGGAGAAGGACTGGGGTCTGTCTGAGGTGTGGATCAGCCAC
The DNA here is from genome assembly GCA_025698475.1 of Gossypium anomalum. Taxonomy (NCBI): domain Eukaryota; kingdom Viridiplantae; phylum Streptophyta; class Magnoliopsida; order Malvales; family Malvaceae; genus Gossypium; species Gossypium anomalum. The sequence continues at coordinate 39,352,164 of CM046965.1, forward strand.
CGAGAAGCCGTGGTCAGGCTAGGGGTGGTAATGGTATAGGCCACAGACAGAAAGCACTGAGTAGAGGTGCTGGACAGATTGAGGCGAGATAGTCGACTCTTGTAAACGCTATACGTCACCTAAATGACAGAGATACTCCAAACGTCATTACGAGTATGCTCCTTATTCATGATGTACCTTATACTGCATTGATAGATATAGGATCCACTCACTCCTAAATAGCTTGTATTGTGTCTAAAAACTTGGGGATTTTAGTTGAGAGCACTACGAGTGAAGTTACCGTATTGAGTCCGCTGGGGCAATTTATAAGGGTTAACAAGTTGTTTAGAGGCGTCCCTTTAGAGGTTCAAGGGGCAATCTTTCTGGCTGATTTGATGGAGCTTCCATTTGGGGGGTTTGACTTAATTCTGCGGATGGACTGGTTGGTCAAGCACCATGTCAGTTTGGACTGTACGATTAAGAGGGTCATATTGAGACTGAGGAGGATAATGAGGTAGTCTTGATTGGAGAATGCCAAAACTGTTTGTCTAATGTGATCTCTATGCTGGTGGCAGAAAAGCTGGTTTGTAAGGGTTGTGAGGCATTCTTGGTCTACGTAAGTGTTTCTGACTCTGGGGATTCTTTTTTTAATGACATCAGAATGGTAAAAGAGTTTACGGACGTCTTTCCTGAGGAGCTACTGGGTTTATCTTCGAACCGTGAATTAGAGTTTGGGATTGAGCTACTTTCTGGTACAGCTCTGGTGTCCATTGCTCCCTATGGAATGGCACCAAAGGAGCTTGTGGAGCTTAAGGCTTAGATTCAAGTGTCATTGGATCGTGGGTTCATCCGCCCTAGTGTGTCTCCGTGGGGAGCATCAGTACTGTTTGTAAAGAAGAAGGATGGATCCATGCGGATGTGTATCGACTATCGGCAACCGAAAAAGTTGACCATTAAGAACAAGTACGTAAGATCGATGACCTGTTGACCAGTTTCAAGGAGCTTCGGTAATCTCCAAGATTGACCTTCGATTTAGGTATCATCAATTAAGGGTCAAGGAGGTTGACATACATAAGACGGTGTTTAGGACTCGCAATGGTCATTACGAGTTCCTAGTATGCCATTTGGATTGACTAATGCACCAACAACTTTCATGGGTTTGATGAACCGAGTATTCTAACCTTATTTGGATTGGTTTGTGTTGGTGTTCATTGATGACATACTGGTTTACTCGAGGACTGAGGATGAACATGACGAGCACCTTAGAGTTGTTCTTCAGACTTTGAGGGAAAAGCAACTCTATGCTAAGTTTGGCAAGTGTGAGTTCTGGTTACAGGAGGTGACATTTCTGGGTCATGTGGTTTCTGCTGAGGAGATTCGAGTCGATCCTTAAAAGATTGAGGCTGTGTTGGAGTGGAAGCAGTGTAGGAACGTGTTTAAGATCCACAATTTTTTGGGACTGGTAGGTTATTATCGGTGGTTTGTTGAAGGATACTCATTGATTGCAACACCTTAACTAAGCTACTACGTAAGGGTGTACCATTTGATTGGACTGATGCGCAGCAAGAGAGCTTCGAGAAGCTCAAGATTGTACTGACTGAGGCTCCTGTTTTGATACAGCCAAAGCCTGGAAAGAGTTCATAGTTTATAGTGATGCATCACATGTCAGTCTGGGATGCGTGTTGATGCAAGATGGTAAGGTGGTAGTCTCGTCAGCTTAAGACTCATGAGGCAAATTATCCAATGCATGACTTGGAGTTGGCCGCCATAGTATTTGCACTAAAAATCTAGAGGCATTATCTGTATGGTGAGAAGTGTATCATCTACACTGATCACAAGAGCCTCAAATATCTTCTTACTCAGAAGGAGTCGAATCTTAGGTAGCGTAGATGGATTGAGCTATTTAAGGACTATGACTGCACCATTGAGTACCATCCGGGCAAGGCCAATATGGTCGCCGATGCACTGAGTCGTAGAGCTATAACTGATTTGAGGGTGATGTTTGCTCACCTTAGCTTATTTGATGATGGTAGCTTATTAGCCGAGCTTCAGGTTAAACCAACTTGGATTGAGCAGATTAAGGGTAAAAAGTTAGAGGAAGAGTCCTTAGGTCTTCGGTTCTGACAGATTAAGAGTGGTAGCACTATGGATTTTAGACTGAATAGTGATGGGGTACTCTGTTTCCGTGGAAGAATCTATGTTCCGTATGATACTGATTTGAGACATTCTATACTGGGAGAGGCGCATAGTAGCCCTTATGTTATGCATCCTGGCAGAAATAAGATGTATCGAGACCTCCATGAGTTATATTAGTGGTCAGGATTGAAACGAGAGGTTACTGATTTTGTGGCTAGATGTTTGACTTGTCAGCAGGTTAAGGCTGAGCATCAGTTACTTTCGGGTTTGCTGCAGCCGGTTAAGATTACTCTATGGAAGTGAGAACATGTAACTACAGATTTCGTTAGTGGGTTGCCTCTAACACCCACTAAGAAAGATTCAGTGTAGTCATCATGGATCGATTGACCAAGTTCGCTCACTTTATATTGGTTCGTACTGATTATTCTCTATAGAATCTGGCAAAGCTTTATATTTATGAGATAGTGAGACTGCATGGGGTACCGATTTCAATCATCTCTGATAGGGATCCTCGTTTCACGTCTCGGTTTTGGAGAAAGTTGCATGAGGCTCTGGGTTCAAGGTTGGACTTCAGTACTGTGTTCCATCCTCAGACCGATGGTTAGTCTGAGAGGGTGATTCAAATACTGGAGGATATGTTGAGGAGCTGTGTTATTGATTTTCGAGGTAGTTGAGAGGATTATCTGCCGTTAGCAGAGTTTGCTTACAATAACAGTTTCCAGTCTAGCATTCAGATGGCACCTTATAAGGTTCTGCATGGTCGTAAGTGTCGCACTCCTCTATGTTTGATTAAGTTGGGTGAATGATGTGTTCTGAGCCCTGAATTAGTTTCTGAGATCAAGAAGAAGGTCAGATCGATTCAGGATCGACTAAAAGTGGCATCTGATAGACAGAAATCTTATACGAATTTGAAGAGACGTGAGGTTGAGTATTTTTTGGGGGACTTTGTATTTCTCAAGGTCTCACTACGGAAGAAGGTTCTAAGATTTGGTCGTAAGGGCAAGTTGAGCCCTAGGTTTATTGGGCTTTATCGAATTCTGAAGCGAGTGGGACCTGTCGCTTATTAGTTGGAGCTACCATCAGATCTAGACCGTATTCATGATGTGTTTCACGTCTCGATGTTGAAGCGCTACCACTCTGATCCTACTCATATTGTCCCTGTTGAGGAGATCGAGGTTAGGCCAGACTTGACCTTTGAGGAGGAGCCGGTTCAGATTCTAGATCGCAACGTTAAGGTTCTGAGCAGGAACTCCATTCCACTAGTAAAGGTCCTGTGAAGGAGTCATAGCACTGAGGAGGCCACGTAGGAACTTGAGGATTCGATGCGTCAGCAGTATCCTTATCTATTTTGATTAGGTAAATTTCGAGGATGAAATTTTCTTTTAGGGGGTAGAATTGTAACAACCCAAAATTTCTATGTTTGTTTTTGTGAATGTGTAACATGAATATATGTCTGTTTTAGTGGGTAAGTGTAACACCCCATACTAGTAATCCACACTGGGGCAGAGTACAAAGAGTTACCTAACTTAATTCCATGCACACAAACAAAATCAAGTCACCAAGATTCGGTCCCAATTAAAAACTTCTTCAATTTCTATTTTAAACTTCTTATTATGGGCCTGCGAGCCCCAAATCGACCATTAAAATCTATTCGAGACCATGCCGGGTCCTTAAACCAACTACAAAAATTTTGCCTTTAAAACAGGGCACACGCCCGTGTGACCAACACGACATGGTCGTGTTGGTGGCCTGTACGGCTCACACGGCCTAAACACCTAGGGACACGCCCGTGTCCCTTACCCATGTGTAATTAATTTCTAATTCACACCTACAGGGGTTTTCACACGTCCAGATACACGCCTGTGTCCCTCACATGGCCACGACACGCCTATGTTCTAGCCCGTGTGCAAAATCATGGACATTCTGTTTCTAACGTCAGCATTCCTAAAATGTTAGACGGCCATGGCACATGGTCGTGTACTAGGCCGTGTCCTCTACACGGTTCTCTGCCCGTGTGTTTATTACCATGCATACTGACTTGAAATTTTTACGTGCAGGGGACACACGGCCGGACTACACGCCCATGGGGCAGACCGTGTGTCACACACGGCCTAGACACATGCCCGTGTGTCTACACGTCTGGACAATCTAAAGCTATTTACCAAGCTTCATTGCCACCCTTACATATCTAGTTCCATACGAATACCAACCAACACCAAAACAGGCACAATTCATACAACCAAATCAACCACGATAGATATTCATTCAACCATAAAAATATTTATAAACTCAAAATGAATATTAGCCAACATTCAAGGCTAAATACAAATTGAAGGGTTTCCAACCCAAGCCAACACATTTGGCCAAATCTCAAAGACATAAAATAATAAATTCTAAGCCCTATACATGCCATATTTAGAAATATAAATCCAACTATATCGAATGCTTCGGCTGATAGTGTGATCGATATCTCTGACTTCCGGTGATCTTTGAGCTATGTAGGTGGCACTATAAGAGAATGGAAAGGAAAAGGGGAGTAAGCATAAAAGCTTAGTAAGTTACATATAAATAAATATACAATAACAAACATGCTCAATCACAAATGTAGGCATAAGCATAACTTACTCATTACCATCCACACAACTCTCATATACTATAGTGAGCTCATTTTTCATACGTACCAATTAGGTACCTGTACATATACCTCTCACAATATGGTTATACTTTCCTTATTAACTCACAATCATAACTTTCACCGTTGGACCATTCGGGTCACTACCAGATATTCTATAAACCTCAAACATGGGGTAAGTGGCCGATACCATATCTCAGACATGGTCTTACACTAGCTCTCGCATATCCATGCCGAAGTCATGTCCCAGACATGGTCTTACACTGACACATTTCATAGTTGATGCATGTCCCAGACATGTCTTACATTAGCTTACGTCTCGAGGTCGATGCGTGTCCCAGACACGTCTTACACTAGCACTCTTCTCAATGTCGATGCCATTTCCCAGACATGGTCTTACACTGGATCTCATAATATGGCTGATGCATGTCCCAGACATGTCTTACACTAGCTCACACAAGTGACCCAAATGTCACGGCATGAGTATCTGGTTTACTTCCTAAGGATCCAACGAGAATTCTACTATCTCAATTTCAATATATATTCTCAAATCATGCTATATCAATTCAATGATAATTCAAACACATATATCAACAATGTAGTTGTGTTATTTACATACAACTTACCTCGGATTACAAAATGTAGCGACTAGTCAGTTTAGTCGATTTGCTTGGCCTTCCCCCGGTCTAGGTTCAGATTCGATAAATCTTGATCTATAATAGGAAAATGCACTTATTTAGTCACTAAATACAATTAGGAAATCTAAAATTCACATCTTAGGTAAAATGACCATTTTGCCCCTAGACTTTGACAAAATGACCATTTTGCTCTTATGCTCGAAAATCGATTTTTATCGAATTAATTCATATCTCAAGCCTAACCGAACCTTTTTCATTCTTATAGCTACTTCAAATTCCCACCATTTCACACATTTATCAACTATTTTACAACTTATGCAAAATAGTCCCTTTAGGTGTTTTCATGCTAACACTTTTCACAAAAGTTGTTTATTACACTACCAAGACTCATATTCTTCCATAAAAACTCGGCAACCATTACAATTCTATTCATGGAAAAACCCTAAAATCTTAATCATTTTGCAAAATAAACCCCTCATTTGAAAGCTTATGCTTCAAGGGTCTCAAAAGTACAAAAATATTCAAGAAAAATCATTAAAATCACTTACTAGTGTAGGCTTCAAGTTGCTGAAATTTCAAGCTCTTAAAACCCCAAATATTTACTGGTATTTTTGGCTAGGAAGAAGAGAGGATGAAGAGATGAAAACCTCTTTATTTTATTAAAATAAGGCTAGTCAAACTTGGTGACCAAATTTCACCTAATTTTGACAATTTTGTCTCCTCGTAGACTCCATGGCCGGCTATGCCTTCTCCCAAGGGTATATTTTCCTTTTAAAGACCCTAATTTTATTCTCTAGATATTTGACATCGTTAGCTATCAATTTAGGACTATTGCACTTTATGCGATTTAGTCCTTTTTCGCAATTGGGCTCACAAACATCAAAATTAACTTACCAAATTTTTCATGCACTACTATAATCATGCTAGAACATCAAAATAATAATAAAAATAATCTTTCCAACCTCAGATTTGTGGTCCCGAGACCACTGTTCTGACTAGGCCCTAAATTGGGATGTTACATGTCTCCCTTAGGGATTTTCGTCTCCGAAAATCTTACTAGCGAATAAGTTCAGGTACTGATCTCTCATAATCTCCTCGGTTCCCATGTGGCTTCCTCGACCCCATATCTATGCCATAAAACCTTCACAAGTGCTATACTCTTATTCCTCAACTGTTTGACTTCCTGAGCCAAAATCTTAACCGACTCTTTACCATAAGTCATGTCTGGATGAATCTCAACCTCTGTTGGCGCAATTACATGCGAATGGTCTGATTTATACCGACGTAACATGGACACATGAAACACGTCGTGAATCTTTTCCAACTCTGGTGGTAAATCCAATCAGTAGGCAACTAGCCCTACTCTCTCGATAACCTCATAAGGTCCTATGAAACGAGGACGCAACTTACCTCTTTTACCGAATCTGAGGACTTTCCTCCATGGGGAAACTTCCAAAAATACCTTATCACCGACTTGAAACTCAATTTCCTTTCGTTTCAAATCCGTGTAAGATTTTTGTTTATCCGAGGTGGCCTTCAAAAAGTCACGAATCACTTTAACTTTCTCTTCAGTCTCTTTGACTAAATCGACCCCATGAATTTGATTCTCTCTCAACTCAATCCAGTATAAGGGTGTTCGACACTTTCGCCCGTACAAAGCCTCATAATGCACTATTTTCAGACTTGCCTGATAACTGTTGTTGTAGGCGAATTCAACCAATGGCAAGTATCTTTCCCAACTTCCCTGAAACTCGAGAACATAACACCGCAACATGTCCTTTGAAATTTGAATCACTCTTTTCGACTGTCCATCGATTTGCGGGTGAAATGCCGTTCTAAAACTCAACTTGGTTCCCAATGCCTCTTGTAACTTCTTCCAAAACCTCTAGGTAAATCTCGGGTCTCTATTTGAAATAATCAACAATGTCACTCCATGAAGCCTCACAATCTCCAAAACATACAAGTCGACCAGTTTCTCAAGGGAGTATTCGGTACGCAGTGGTATAAAGTGTGCTGACTTCGTTAGCCTATCCACAACAACCCATACTGCATTTTTCTTTTTCGGGGTTACCGGTAAACCTGTCATAAAATCTATAGTGATACGATCCTATTTCCACTCGGGGACCATGATAGGCTGAAGTAGACCTGAAGGTACTTGGTGTTCAGCCTTTACTTGCTGACACACTTGACACTTGGACACGAACTCTGAAATGTCTCTTTTTATACCCGACCACTAATACATTTTTTTTAGGTCGTTGTATATTTTCACACTACTCGGGTGGACGGATAAACAACCACTATGTGCCTCTCTCAAAATCATCTGAATAAGCTCATTGCCCTTGGGTACGCAAACTCTGTCTCTGAACATTAAACATCCATAGGTACCAATACAAAACTCAAACTCATTTTCCATTTCACACTGAGCCATCTTAGCTTGCAACTTCTTATCACCTTTTTGAGCTTCACGGATCTCTTGTAAAAATGCCGGTCTAGCTCTTAACTCTACTAGAATCAAACCATCATCAGAAAAAGCTAAATTGGCGTTCATTACTTTCAATGCAAATAGCGATTTTCTACTCAATGCATCGGCCACGACGTTCGCCTTTCCTGGATGGTAATCTATTACCAACTCTTAATCCTTTATCCGCTCTAACCATCGTCGTTGCTGTAAATTTAACTCCTTTTGAGTCATCAAGTACTTTAGGCTCTTGTGATTGGTGAATACTCGGCATTTCTCTCTATACAAATGGTGTCTCCAAATTTTTAGCGTAAACACGATGACGGCCAACTCTAAATCATGCATCGAGTAGTTCTTTTCATGTGGCTTCAGTTGCTTTGAAGCATAAGCTATGACCTTACCTTCCTGTATAAGCACACACCCCAAACCATTCAAGAAGGTGTCGCTATATATCACAAACTCCTTACCCGAGTCTGGTTGTACTAACACTGGGGCTTCGGTTAACAAAGCCTTTAATTTCTCAAAACTCTACTGGCACTTTTCTGTCCAATCGAACTTGACATGTTTTTGCAGCAGTCTCGTCATCGAGGTAGCTATCATAGAGAATCCGCTTACAAACCATCTATAATATCTAGTCAAACCCAAAAAGCTTCGGACCTCTGTCACATTCCTCGATGGTTTCTACTCTACAATAGCCGAGATCTTGCTTGGGTCAACACGAATCCCATCACCCAACACGATGTGTCCTAGGAATCCGACCTCTTTAAGCCAAAATTCACTCTTACTGAACTTGGCATATAACTATTTGTCTCTCAAGGTTTGTAACACAACTCTCAGATGCTCCGCGTGCTCGCTCTCATTACACGAATAAATTAATATGTCATCGATAAAGACGATGACAAACTTATCAAGATACAGTCTGAAAATGTGGTTCATCAAATCCATAAACACCGCTGGGGCATTAGTCAACCCAAAGGGCATGACAAGGAACACATAATGCCCGTATCTTGTCTGAAACGCAGTCTTCGGTACATCTTACTCTTTTACCCTTAACTAGTAGTAACCTGACCTCAGGTCAATCTTGGAAAATACAGTGGCTCCCTTCAATTGGTCAAACAAATCATCGATCCTCGGTAGAGGATACTTATTCTTTATTGTCACCTTGTTCAATTGTCGGTAGTCAATACATAGCCTCCTCGAACCATCTTTCTTTTTCACAAATAACACTAGTGTACCCCATGGTGAATAACTAGGTCTCGCGAAACCTTTATTCGTCAACTCTTGCAGCTGAGCCTTTAACTCATTTAATTCAGTCAGAGCCATCCTATATGGAGCAATAGAAATGGGTGCCGTGCCCGATACCAACTCGATTCCAAACTCAATTTCCCTTACTGGAGGTAGTCTGGGTAATTCCTCCGGAAACATATCCGTAAACTCGCAAACCACTGGTACTGATTCCATCTTCAGTTCAAACACTTGAGTATTTAGCACAAAAGCTAGGTAAGCCTTATATCTTTTTTTCAAATATTTCTTAGTAGTCAAAGACGATACTATTACAGGCAAACTATCCGACTCACCTGGTCCAACCCGAAGAACATTTCCGTCTTCACATTTTAGTTCAATAACTTTTCTCCCATAGTCCACTACAACACTATGAGAAGTCAACCAATCCATCCCAAGGATTACATCGAATTCATTAAATGGCAACAACATCAGGTTACCGGAAAACATTGACCCCTAATTGTCAAAGGACAATTTCTACACACTTGGTCTACTAACACATATTTACCTAAGGGGTTGGACACTTTTATCACAAATTCTGTGGGCTCTAGTAACATATTCATACGAGATATTAATTCCATACAAATATAGGAGTGGGTAGACCCTAAATCAATTAAAGCAATAATAGATATATCATGAATAGAAAAGGTACCCGTGATCACGTTAGGAGACCCTGCTTCTTCACGGGCACGAATAGTGTAAGTCCTTGTAGGCACTCTGCCTTCGGACCTCGCTGTAGCATCTCTTGGCTCACCTTTGCTGCTAGCCTCGCTCCTAGGGCTCTTTTGTGGTCTACCCCTCAATGGAGCACTACTTGCCTTCACTTCTTGCTTTTTCTCTCCTACATCCATTTCGAGGCAGTCTCAAATGAAGTGGTTCAGTGACCCACATTTAAAACACCCTCTTTCTTTACCTTGGCACTTGCCGAAATGACATCTACCAAATTGCGAACATTCTAGCCTATTTGGCCGAGCATTGCCAACGCTCGCAATAGAGGTGGTCTGGGCTCCAGAAGTTGCGTTCTGTCAGTTCTTGCTTCTATTCGAAAACCCCACTGAAGGATTCAATCGGGTAGTGAATTCCCTCGATCTCTTAGATGAGGACTGATGTGATTTCCCCATCTATCTCTTCTTTGAATCTTGTGACTCAATAGCCACTTTCATCCTTTCTTTAACCAACTCTTCTACCTTGCATGCTCTCTCAACGAGTTCCACAAATTCTCTTAGCTCTAAAATGCCAAAAAATACTTGGATATCCTCATTTAGACCATCTTCAAACCTTTTACACATGGCGGCTTCTGAGGATTCGCACTCCTGCGCGTATTTGCTGGGTTTTACAAACTCTCGTTCATACTTCGTCACTGTCTTACTGCCTTGCTTTAACTCTAGAAATTCCTTCCTCTTTTGGTCAATAAACCTTTGGCTAATATATTTCTTACGAAACTTTTCTTGGAAGAATTCCCAAGTTACTCTCTCTCGGTACAATAAACACGAGAGTGTTCCACCACTGGTAAGCTGAGTCTCTCAATAGCGATACTGCAAACTTCACGAACTCCTTATGTGTGCACGACAGTTCATCAAACACTCTAATGGTATTCTCTAACCAAAGCTCCACTTTCTCCGGGTTGTCATCTAAGTTAGCCTGGAATTCCTCGGCCCCTTATTTTTAGATCTTACCTACCAGAGGTTTCTCTCTCCTAAACATGCCTGCGCCTGGCGAAGCTACCGAGGCATACTGAGGAATCAGAGGAGGTGAGGGAGCTGGAATGTTCAGATTCACACAAACGAACTCCGTTTACCAAGCATCCATCATTCAGAGATAGGCTTCTCTAGCCCCTCCGCCTTGGCCCATAGTCACGGGCTCACTCTCAACTGGCGGGGATCCTTCGGCGGGAGCCGGCGCATTACTTTCCACGTCATCCGCCGTGGCTCTATCAGGATCTATTTACTATATAAAAACATAATTTATAATAGTCAAAAATTATTACACTATCAATATACAACTACGACATGTATAGCTAGACTCGTACTCTCACTAGGTTAGTTCTAGAACCGACTAAACCATAGCTCTGATACCACTAAATATAACACCCCATACTCGTAATCCACACTAGGGCAGAGTACAAGGTATTACCTAACTTAATCTCATGCACACAAACAACCTCAAGTCACTAAGACTCGGTCCCAATTAAAAACTTTTTTAATTTCTATTTTAAACTTCTTATTATGGGCTTACAAGCCCCAAATCGACCATTAAAATCTATTCGGGACCATGGCGGGTCCTTAAACCAACTATAAAAATTTTGCCTTTAAAACAAGGCACACGCCCGTGTGGAAGGGCAACACGCCCGAGTGACCAACTCGACATGGTCGTGCTAGTGGCCCGTGTGGCTCACACGGCCTGTGCACCTAGGTACACGCCCGTATCCCTTACCCGTGTGGAATTAATTTCTAATTCACACCTACAGAGGTTTTCACACGGCGAGACACACGCCCGTGTCAATGGCCCGTTTCCTTCACACGACCATGACACGCCCGTGTTCTAGCCCGTGTGCAAAATCATGGACATTCTGTTTCTGACGTCAGCATTCCCAAAATGTCACACGACCATGGCACACCCGTGTACTAGGCTGTGTCCTGCACATGGCTGAGACACACGGCCGTGTCTCTGCCCGTGTGTTTATTACCATGGATACTGACTTGAAATTTTTACGTGCAGGGGACATACGGCTGGACTACACGCCTATGGGGTAGACCGTGTGTCACACACGGCCTAGACACATGCCCGTGTGTCTACCCATGTGGACAATCTAAGGCTATTTACCAAGCCCCATTGCCACCCTTACATATCTAGTTCCATACAAATACCAACCAATACCAAAACAGACACAATTCATACAACCAAATTAGCCATGATAGACATTCATTCAACCATGAAAATACATATTTTATAAACTCAAAATGAATATTAGCCAGCATTCAAGGCTAACTACAAATTGAAGGGTTTCCAACCCAAGCCAACATATTTGGCCAAATCTCAAAGACACAAAATAATAAAGTCTAAGCCCTATACATGCCATATTCAAAAATAGAAATCCAACTATACCGAATACTTCGACTGATATTGTGATCGATATCTCTAACTTCTGGTGATCCTTGAGCTATGTAGGCGACACTATAAGAGAATGGAAAGAAAAGGGGAGTAAGCATAAAAGCTTAGCAAGTTACATATAAATAAATATACAACAACAAACATGCTCAATCACAAAGGTAGGCATAAGCATAACTTACTCATTACCATCCATACAAGTATTATATACTATAGTGAGCTCATTTCTCATACGTACCAATTAGGTACTTGTACATATACCTCTCACAACACGGTTATACTTTTTTTATTAACTCACAATCATAACTTTCACCGTCGGACCATTTAGAACACTACCAGATATTCTATAAACCTTAAACATGGGGTAAGTGGTCGATACCATGCCTTAGACATGGTCATACACTAGCTCTTGCATATACGTGCCAAAGCCATGTCCCAGACATGGTCTTACACTGACACATCTCATAGTTGATGCATGTCCCAGACATGTCTTACATTGGCTTACGTTTCGAGGCTGATGCGTGTCCCAGACACGTTTTACACTAGCACTCTTATCAATGCCGATGCCATGTCCCAGACATGGTCTTACACTGGATCTCATAATGTGGCTGATGCATGTCCCAGACATGTCTTACACTAGCTCACACAAGTGACCCAAATGTCACGGCTTGAATATCTGGTTTACTTCCTAAAGATCCAATGGGAATTCTACTATCTCAATTTCAATATATATTCTCAAATCATGCTATATCAATTCAATGACAACTCAAACACATATATCAACAATGTAGTTGTGTTATTTACCTAAAACTTACCTCGGATTACAAAATGTAGCGACTAGTCAGTTTAGTCGATTTGCTTGGCCTTCCCCTGGTCTAGGTTCGAATTCGGTAAATCTTGATCTATAATAGCAAAATGCACTCATTCAATCACTAAATACAATTAGGCAATCTAAAATTCACATCTTAGGTAAAATGACCATTTTGCTCCTAGACTTTGACAAAATGACCATTTTGCCCCTATGCTCGAAAATCAATTTTTATCAAATTTCTTCGTATCTCAAGCTTAACCGAACCTTTTTCAATCTTATAGCTACTTCAAATTCCCACCATTTCACACATTTATCAACTATTTTACAACTTATGCAAAATAGTCCCTTTAGGTGTTTTCATGCTAACATTTTTCACAAAAGTTGTCTATTACACTACCAAGACTCATATTTTTCCATAAAAACTCAGCAACCATTACAATTATATTCATGGAATCCCTAAACTCTTAATCATTTTGCAAAATAGACCCCTCATTTGAAAGCTCATGCTTTAAGGGTTTCAAAAGTATAAAAATATTCAAGAAAAATAATTAAAATCACTTACCAGTGTAGGCTTCAAGTTGCTGAAATTTCAAGCTCTTAAAACCCCTAATATTTGCTAGTATTTTTAGCTAGGAAGAAGAGAGGATGAAGAGATAAAAACTTTTTTATTTTATTAAAATAAAGCTAGTTAAAATTAATTTTGACAATTTTGTCCCCTCATAGAATCTATGGCCAGCTATGCCTTCTCCCAAGGGTATATTTACCTTTTAAAGACCTCTAATTTTATTCTCTAGCTATTTGACATCTTTAGCTATCAATTTGGGACTTTTGTACTTTATGCGATTTAGTCCTTTTTCGCAATTGGGCTCACAAACGTCAAAATTAACTTACCAAATTTTTCTATAATCATGCTAGAACATCAAAATAATAATAAAAATAATCTTTCCAACCTCATATTTGTGGTCTCAATACCACTATTCTGACTAGGCCCTAAATTGGGATGTTACACTAAGTGTTATGGGTTATGTGGGAGGTCCCATGTTCAAGCCATGCCTTTGCCAAATTCTAAAATTTTTCTAAGTTAAGCCTCACTCTTGTTTAGTAAGCTTTTATTTAATTTTTTGTAAAACCATATCAAAATGGGCCAGCTGGTCTAGTGGTAAAATGGAGTGTTGGTATGCTGGAGGGCTTGTGTTCGATTCTCTGTAATGGAAGGGAGTAGTATTTTTGCTTAAAGTTTGGCCAGAGTTATGCTGAACTGGGATTCTGAGTAGTGGATGTGTAGTAGGAGTTGAGAGAAAAAAATTAAGGGATTGAGATAGGGTAGGTAGTGGGATTTGAGTAAAACAGTTTCCCAGAAATTCTCTCTGCAGAAAAAAACTGATCATCTTCTCCTCCACTTCTTCTTTTTCATTTTTTTCTTCTTTCTTTCTCTTCTTCTCTGTTCTGTACTGAATTCTTTCCCCATTCTCACCGTTGTTTTCATTTTTGTTTTGTTTTCCCTACTGTCGTTGTTTCGCGTCTCATTCTTCGACACTTTTTCGTGCATTATCGGTAAGTGTGGTAAGTACCATTTTTCATTCTGGGTTATGGAGAGTGGTTAATGGGATTCGTTTTGTGTTTGGAAAAGCTTAAAGGGCTGAAGTTATTCAATTAATGCCGTGGTGGTGAAGAGACTTCGTTGTTCAATCTAAGGTAATGGTTTTTTGTTCAATAGATGAATGCCCTATTTTGGGTTTAGTTTAATTCGATTGTTTAAGTGATTAATAGAGTGAAATACTGATCAATTTTAGGTTGGGGATTGCTTGGAGTTGCTTTTACGTTGAAAACGATACAGGTGTGTACCTGAAACGTGGACAACGGGGTTTTGACGAAAGCCCAAAACCCTACTGTCGATGCCACACGAGCATGTGGTTGCTCGTGTGGTAGGCCATGTGTGATCACATGGCCGTGCGATCGAGAGGCCAGGCCGTGTATGCAAGACATGGCCGTGTGACGACTAAGGCCAAATTGGGCCGTACGGGCCACACGGGTGTGTGGGCCCATACAGGCAGGCCACATGGACGTGTGAGCCCATTTTTACTGAATTGATTGCTAAGGTTGCACAGGTCACCCAAGTCGATTGTGAACCTACTGTAGGGTCAGTAAGCTTCACTTAGACCCCTACTTGTGTGAATTGATTGTTTGATTTATTTATATTGAGCATGATGATAGTATGCATGTATACTGAACTGGTTATATGTTCTGATATCATGAGATAGCATGTCATGATTTGTATGTTGCATTACATGGGGTTGGGTTGATTATATGTGGAGGAAGTGTACTGAAAGGCTCTTAAGCCTAATATACTGGCAGCTCAGCTGCAAATTACTATTTTGTGTCGCATTTGATACTACCTGGAATATAGGGATGGGTGGGTTGATTTAATCCCCACATGGAGAGTAAGGTTGGATGGAAATAGTGTGTAGAGGCTGGCTGGGTAGGACTTTGTTACTGAATACTGTATGACTGCTACTGATACTGTGATGGGCTAAGGCTCTACTGCATAGTTGATACTATACTGTAATGGGCTAAGGCCCAAACCGTTACTGATACTGAAAAGGGGTTAGGCCCAAAACTGTATTTCACTGTGCACTGTGTTTACTTTTGTTTGTTTTCTATAGGATTAGACACTGAGTTTATGTAAACTCACCCCTCTCTGTTTAATGTGCACAGGTAATCTGCAGACCTAGACGGATCAGTGTGGCGGAGGACTCGACGGTTACTACAGTTTTTGGACTTTACAGTTTTTTTAATTTATGTTTTATGGTTTTATTGTTATTGGGATGTAATTTGAGGACTCTTGGGACTTTTTCTTAAATTTGGTTTTTTTTTTATGGAATTATAACTGCTAGTCGTAGGAAGTTCGGTTTTCAAAAGCTAACGTATTTTCTAAACTAACGATTACTTAAACTACTTTGTTTTAAAAGCTTCGCAACAAGAAATGTTTTCCTTTAGAACTAATAAGAGATAAAGATAGTTAATAACATGGAAATGATTTTATTGTAATAATTTAGTTTTTGAACACACTATCATGTGACATCGCCAGGTTCGGCCATAACGTCTAGGCCAGGTTTGGAATGTTACAATTAATAAATAAAATGTGATAAAACTAAGTTAGTGGAACACAAAGCACACTTTCATCTTTTTATTTTCATGCAAACTGAAACAAAAAGATGAAGAAAGGAAGTTTTAGCCTTTTGGAGTTTTAACCTTTGATCTTCAATTTGTTAGTGCAATTTAGTCATTTTCTTGTAATTTTTATGTTTTTGTAATCCTAGGAACTAAACCTAGCTGACCTGTGTGTTAATTTTTGTATGTATTAAAGTTTTAGGAGGATTTCATTATTGAACCTTTGAAGTTTTAGGTGTTAAATTGATAAACTTTAAGCTTAGAATTGAAAAAAAGACTAAGTTGTGAAGTAAATTTATAGTTTTGTTCAATAGGGACTAGAATGCATAAATTTTGAAATTGGTGGTGGAAATGAAAAATAGGAGGTCCTAAATGGAATATAGTGAAAACGGATTGAAAATATGAGTTCTAGATTGAAAGTTATGTTAGTCCTGATTATAGGACTAAATTGAATAAAATGCAAAAATTGTCTAAATTGCAATTGAGTGTGAAATTGCTTGTGTATTGATAAATTGTTGTATTTCTTTTAATCCATAGCTAACGTCAACCCGAATTCGCCAAAGTGCAAAGGAAAAGTACAAAGTTGTTGACGAATAGCTCAGAGTTTACAGTTTTTATTTCTATAATCTGAACCTTTTTAATTGTTGTGTTCATGAACTGTGTTGCATGGAAAGATCATAAGGTAAGTTAGAAATGATAACATGAGCTAAATTGAATTGATTGTTAGCAATAAGGACAAATTTGAATAGTTCTGTAAATATTGTATATTGTTGTAAATGTGCAATTGAATCAATTTCATGATAAAGTAAGCTGTCACATATGTGAAATTGAGAAATTAAGTATAATGAACTGAAATAAGGTTGGATAGTGGATATCAAACTATAAGCTAGGGAATGTGATTTTGATCTTGTATGATTTAATCGATTCGATTGATATATAGAAAGGAAAAATGTTTATGTTGCAACTATTATACCTCAGTTCAAGATAAGCAAATTAGATGAATAATTGGATGATGTATTAAAACTTGTAGATTAACAGATTAAAATGCATTATATGGTTTATATTATGTTCTGATATTCGAATATAGAAGTATCATTGAGTTATACTCAGTGTAAGGTTTTGTTTTCTGTGCACATGATACGTTTCAATCTTGTACATTCGTCGGTATCAGCATCCAGCTGCGATCCCGAACTTAACAAGTTGGTGATGTCTTTTGTTAGTTAATGGCATGTACCTAAGGAGTCTTATGGTTATACAAGTTACGATTTGTGGATGATATTTTGGTATTTGAAGTATCATGTATGTATATAAGTATGTTGGCTATGATCTTTGCTAGTGGAGTTCTTGATATGTGGATTAGTCATGTATGGGTTATAGTTTAAATGGTGGATAAGTGACATATTATAAGTAGGACTTGATAAAATAATTAGTTGTGATGGAATAATTAGTGATGCAATCTCGTACTTGTTGGATGAATCGAGTCACTTGTGTTCCCGATCGTAAAATTAAGTAGTATTCGGACTAGTTCATCGAAAGGCTGAATTCAAACAAAGATAGGTTTAACAACGGGTTGTTTGGTTGATATGAAAAATGGACGAGTTAAGGATGGGCTTAAAAGCTGAAGAATGAACCAATATTAAGAGAATATCGACCCAATTCCTATAATAGCACTTAAGGTGGAAATGAAGTTGGTAGATTGAATCGTGCCCACTATCTATATGAGATAGGAACCAAATGGTATAGATTGAATGCCACACTCATTAAAGTGATAAGTTCACAAAGGAATCAGATTGACGCCACTAGACTAGCTAGATAAGTCAATTTGAGTCACAAAAGAACAAGGAGAGTTGAACAACTCACAAATAGATTAAAATTCATCAACGGTTCAATAGTCTTTTTCAAATGTTTACAAAACAACTATTTAGAGGAAAATATAAAAGAAGATGAATGGCCAACATTTAGCCATTAATGTAGTTCATGTACACAAATCATACAATGAACCGAATGATTCATGAACTCCCTTAAATGCATATAAATGGTTGTTCCCTCCCATTTGATGGTTCATGGACAGTCATCCATTGTATTGGCATGTATTTGGACGTTCATGCACCTCATTGAATGATATTCATGCATGAACTTTAACTTGAAGAGTCACATTCTTCCTTCCTTTGTTGTGCATGAATTCTTAGCATAGAAGAAAGCTTCAAATGCCTTGTATGATCACGAAAAGTCTTATTCATCTCCTTGAATCATTCATGCACTTGCATGGAACATGCGTTCTCATAAATAGGGGCTTTAATGGCATGTAGGTTCATGAACTAGTTACATGCATCTTATAGATTCATCCTCCATGATATGCATGCATGTTACCATTCATTGTGTTGTATTAATTGTTGAATTCTTTCCCCTTGGACGTTCATGCATATAGCTCATACATGAACATGAACAAAATGGTCACATTAAGCTCATTTTGCTCCCACTGTCTATGCACATGAACTGGTGCATTAAATTCAACAACTCCAAGTACATGTATTTAGCTTGAGAAGAAGTTTCTTAGCAGTAACCAATGTGAACAACCTGGACAACATTAAGAAAAAATTTAAATGCACATTAAGACAAGGTTTAAACACTCTTTAATTTTTAGGAATATTAAGACACACAATTATGATGTCTAAATTAAGACACTTGAAAACAAGTATTAAAGATGTGCAAGCTATGACATAATTAAAGACCTATATTAATGATGTTCAGATTATGACATAATTAATACTCATATTAATGATGTTCAAATTATGACATAGTTAAAGACTCAAACTATAATAACAAAAATAACTAAAAAAAATGAATTAAAGTCTTTATTCCAGCAATTGAAATCAGCAAGCTGAAAATTAAAACTTCATTTTGTACTTGAGCCCCTCGTACTTGGGCCATGATGTCGTCGAATTGCATCATAACATGATGTGGCCGTGTTCACATCATACCCTCCCTCTTGAAAACAATTTGTCCTCAAATCAGGCCATTTTCTCGCAAAAAACCTTTCAAGATAATGAATCCCAAGGTTCATAAACCTGACAAAGTCACTTCCAAAAACCTAAGAATCACATATGGTTCGAAAAGAAAAAAGGTTATTTGCATGCCCTCCCTCTTTAGAAGGGTACCATTTCAAATTGTCACCTACACAAGAATGAAAAAAATTAGTGACATTATAAATTATACGCACATAATAACTTTTTAGAATCCTATTCAAAAATGGAATGCATAAACCAATGCCGGAATGAAAAATATAAATTGGTCTTACCTTTTCAGAATGAATAAAAAGTTTCATCGATGGCAACAAACCAGAATCACAAAGCATTCAAAAGTTATAATCTTAGAAAACAAAATTCTATGGCTCAAATCCCTTGAACAATAATATAGAATAATAGTCTCTGGAATTAAAGATTTGATTTTGACTTTGCAAGTCATCAGAATTCACATATTTTGTTTTCGAAAATAATGATAAAACATGGAGCAAATGAAAGTGGCCAACACATTTATACAAAGTAAAATTATGATGCTCACCTTCTGTTAACAATAACTTAGGAAAACATGCTCCGGGTTTAAACACATGCTTTTGATAACTTATTTTCGAGTACAATAAAAACTTTTCTTTTAGCAACAATTCATGTAACAGTCCGATTTAGATCCTAATCGAAACGGTGGTTTCGAGACCATGAATCCGGTCAAAAAAATATTTTAAAATTATTTTCTGTGTTTATTTTGTGTGAATTTATGTCTGTGAAATTTTTGTGATTTAATTTTGTCATTTGAGTGTCCGATTAAATAAAAGGATTTAATCGCGTAAAATGAAAACTTGGTGGTTAAATGTGAAAGTGCTTATTTGTTGATGTCTTTGTAAGTGGAAGCATTTAAGATGCAATTAGACCAAAAGTATATGTGGTGGACGGTCATGACCTTAACATATAATGGTTTATTATTTAATGTTAAAGGTTAATAAAGTAAAATAAATAACATGCTAATATATGTTATAATAAAATAAAAAATAAAGCCATGCTCACTTTTTTATTTTTATTGCCAAATGTATTAAACAAGAAAGAAAAGAAAAAGAAGTTAGGGTTCGGCACTTGCTTAAGCTCAATCAAGGTAAGTTTTAGCTCGGTTTTTGATAATTTATACGTTTTTGAGATCGTTGCTTAGTAATCATCAAGACCCATGCTTTAATTTTTGATTTTGATGAATGTTTTGAGTTATTCCATTGATGAATATTTGTGTTTTGTAATGTTTTATGATGAAAAATTAAAGATATGTTTTAGATTAACATGTTTTGTATTGGAGTTTTTGAAGATTTTGAGTAATTAAGACTAAATTGCAAAAATAATAAATTGAGGGATTAAAATGAAAAATAAATGAAATGTGTGTATTTATATGTGTTAGATGAACATTCGGCCTAAGCATGTTGAATGAAGATTTTGTGTATTTTGTGTTTTATGCAATTAAGACTAATTTGTAAAAGCATGAAATATCAGGGGTAAAATAGTAATTTGCCCATTTATGTGTTGTTGGATTAAATTGAATGAAATTGTGTTTAAATGAGGTTAATTTGAAATTATATAGATCAAGAACAAAAGAAATCGGACTTGGATCGAGGAAAAGCAAAAATAGTCGAATAGCCGATTTATAACGTTCATCGATATCCGAGGTAAGTCTTTAAGCAATTAAACATCATTTATATTGAATGTAACTTGGTTTTATATGCTGTTTTGAATCTATACATTCATAAAAGAGCTAGTTGAATGTGTTTAAGCATAGAAATATTGTATTTGAGTTTAATTCGATAGAGTTATATCATTTAAAAGTTTGTATGATCTATATGGAATATATGGAGTTTTTGTTATATGAATTGTGTACAAGACAACCTTATAATAGTGATATTCGGGCTTTGAGCCTAGTAAGCTTTATGCTGGTGAATGTAATCGGGCTTTATGCCTAATAAGATTATTGCCGGTGATTAATATCAAACCTAGAGTCTAGCAGGCCATGTGCCGGTGTGTGATTCAGGCTTACGACTAGCAGGTTTTATACCGGTGATTTATTTTCAAGCCTATGCTTATAAGATTTTAAGTTGTTATGGAAATTGAGCAAGTAAAATTGAGTTAAATGACTTTGTATATATATTCAGCCACATAGGTATGTACATATGTGATGTTATATTGGATTTTGAATATTCGGCCATGAAGGTATGCACAAATGTGAAATTATATTTGAGTTTGTATATTCAGCCATATAAGTAAGTACATATGTGATGTTAAATTTAATCTTGCATAATCGGCCATATAGGTATGCACATATGTAATATTATGTTTGATTTTCTATAATCGACCAAATGAGTGATGTTGGTTTATAAAGTTGAGTTTGATTCATGAGTATATATATATTTGAATGTAAGCATATTTGAGATAATGTTATTTTGGGAATGAAAAGTTGAATGATATTATGTTAAATGTGAAATATTAGTATTTGGCCAAGGTAACCCTTTTGTGTAGAAGTATAAGTTAAAAAAAATAAATGAGATGATATGATCGAGATAATGTATAACATTAATGTATTAATTTGGTTTGTTTAAAATGTTTTGATTATTATTTTGAATGGTTAAATTTGCTTATGACTTACTAAGCTAAGTTAGCTTACTCTGCGTGTGTCTCTGTTACTCTGCTTTATAGATTTTGTTGTAAGTTACGAGCTCGAGGATCGTCAAAGAAGTCATCCACACTATCGTCAACCTTTGGTACTTTTTAAAGTCTATTTTCGAACTTATGGCATGCATAGGCTAATATGTATTTTGTTCGACCTTGGATATGTATAATTTGAGCCATGCGAATATGGCTTAACTTCAAAGTTTGAATTTGGTTACGTTTGGTAGTGGTTTAATCCGTTTTGTTTATAATGTTATATGAAATGAATGAATGGTATAAGTGATTGGTGCTATACGTTTTGGAAATAGCTTGAAAATGATTGGTGGACTTGATTATGGTTGATGAGTTGGTCATGGTGTGTATAAATTATCATGAGTATGTTTAGATGATTTGGTTGTGGCTGGGTATAGATAAAATATATATACATGAAATTGGTTTTTATGGTTGATATAGTTGTTAATATGTAAATGAGCATTTGTTGATATAAATATATTAAGTTCGAATATATAGTAAGAGATTATTTTGATATTTTAGGTTTAAGAAAGGAATTTTAAGTTGGCTTAACAAAGGAGCGAGATGTTGATTGTATATATATATATATATATATATGCATATATGTATTTGTGCATAATTGAATGATACTTGTCATTATGGCTCGTTTTTTTTGAATGGAAGTGAAATTTCATATGTGATGCTTATGTGATTGGCATCATAGGTATAATTGATGAAGATAAATATTGAGTAGGTAGTAGATAATGTCATATATGTTAAGAGATAAAATGTCTTGTGATACTATTTATTTGGTTAAATATGAGTACGTTTTGAATTAAGAAAATAAAGTTTGATTTTTATTTTTGGTATTCGCTTATCAATAAAGTGATGAACCTATAATTCATATATGCAATATTTTTTACAATGTATGTTTAATATTTAATTTATTATATGCTTTACATGTAAATATGAATATGACTTGTGTTAGCATGAGAATGTTCGGTATTGTATTTATGTTCAGTAATGCCTTGTGACCCTAGTTCGATGACGGATACGAGTTAGGGGTGTTACATTTTATTGGTATTAGAGCTACAGTTTAGTTAATTCTAGGACTAACGTAGCATGTGTGAGTCTAGCTATACATGCCATAAATATTATTGCGATAGTGTGATGACTTTTGACATTTGAAAATGTGCTTTTATATAGTAAATGGATCCCGACAGAGCTGTAGTTGATGATGTCGAGAGTGTAGCGCTTGCTCCCGCGCATAGGACAGCGCCGGTTGAATCTCGGCCGATCTCGAGTAGCCATGAGGGGGAGGCTAAACAAGCCTTCTACCAAATGATGAATGATTGGTTTACTCAATTTTTCAGGACTAATCCAGTTGCACAATAACCTCCACCCCTGAATAATCCATCTTTGATACCTGTGGTACCTCCGATGATAAATCCAATGAGATTTAATAGGCCTTCTGTAGATAAAATCAGAAAACACGGGGCCAAAGAGTTTAAAGCTAATGATGGTGATGATGCTGAGCGGGCTGAGTTGTGGCTTGATAATACTATCTATGTGTTCGACGAGCTATCTTGTACTCCGAATGAATGTTTAAAGTGTGCCATATCTTTATTACGAGACACCGCATATCACTAGTGGAATACACTAGTATCGGTGGTCTCGAAAGAGAGAGTGACCTGAGAATTCTTTCAGACTGAGTTCCGTAAGAAATACTTCAGCCAGAGATTTATCGACCAGAAACGCAAAGAATTTCTGGAATTGAAACATGGTCGTATGACCATAATTGAATCGGAAATTTGTGAGACTAAGTCGATATGCTCGTGAATGTGTTTCAATCGAAGCTATCATGTGTAAAAGATTCGAAGATGGTTTGAATGAAGACATTAAATTGTTGGTTGGTATACTTGAAAGCAAAGAGTTCGTGGTACTTGTTGAATGAGCTTGCAAAACTGAAGAACTCGGAAAAGAGAAAAGAAAAGCTGATTTTCAAGCTAGAGATTTTCGTAAAAGATCATCAGGTAAGACTTTTCATTTAGCATCGAAGAAGTTCAGAGATGATTCTAGTCGATCTAAAGCTACTTCAGACTTTTCTAGATGAGATCGAGATCAACCTCCTGTGAGTTCACGAGCCACTTCGATAGCTAGTGTTGGCAATGTTCGTCAGAATAGAGTCAAGTGCAAGCATTCTGGTAAATGGCATTCTGGAGATTGCAGATTACATGATGGGTCTTGTTTTAAATATGAATTGAAGGATCATTTTATCTGAGATTGCCTGATGCTAGCAGAGTAAAACACTGTTCAGAACGCGAGACCGAGTAACATGTCAGCGCAAGGCAGACCACCCAGGCATTTAGGTAATGTAGGTGGTAGTCAGAGAGGGACGAAAGATATAGTAGTCTGACCTGAGGCTCGTGCACCTACCAGAGCATATGCTATATGCGCTCGTGAGGACGTTTCTTCCCTAGATGTTATTATCGGTACTTTCACTCTTTATGATACTAGTGTTATTGCATTGATTGATCCTAGTTCGACTCATTCTTATGTGTGTGAAACATTAGTATCCAGTAAGAATTTGCCTGTTGAGTCTACTGAGTTTGTGATTCGAGTATCAAACCCCTTGGGACGGTATGTTTTGGTTGATAAAGTATGTAAAAATTGCCCGTTGATGATTCGAGATTCATGCTTTCCAGCTGATTTGATGTTGTTACCTTTCGACGAGTTCAATATAATTTTAGGTATGATTGGTTGACTTTGCACGATGCTATTGTTAATTGCAAAAGAAAGACTATTGATTTGAGATGTTAGAACAAAGAGATTATCCGGATTGAATCTAATGATCTGAATGGTTTACTAGCAGTAATATCTTAGATGTTAGCTCGAAAGTATGTAAGAAAAGGTTGTAAAGCTCGCCTTGCTTATGGGCTTGATAGTAAAATAACTGAAAAGAAGATTGAATCCGTACCAGTTGTGTGCGAGTATCCGGATGTGTTTCCTGAAAAATTGCTGGGTTTGCCACCTATCTGAGAGGTAGAGTTTGGTAATGAGTTAGTACCGAGGACGACTCTGATTTCAATAGCTCCATATCGGATGGCACCTACTGAATTAAAAGAGTTGAAAGCACAGTTGCAAGAGTTAACAGATAGAGGTTTTGCACGACCGAGTTTCTCTCCTTGGGGTGTGCCAGTTTTATTTGTGAAAAAGAAAGATGGAACTATGAGAATGTGTATTGATTACTGCCAGCTAAATAAGGTGACTATAAAGAATAAATACCCGTTGCCACGGATTAACGACCTGTTCGATCAGTTGAAAGGGGCTTCAGTGTTTTCGAAGATAGATTTGAGATCGGGTTATTATCAGTTGAGAGTCAGAGACTCCGATGTGCCAAAAAATGCTTTTCAAACGAGGTACGAGCACTATGAATTTTTGGTTATGCCATTCATACTTACTAATGCACCTATTGTTTTTATGGATTTGATGAATCGGATCTTCAGACAGTATTTAGATCAATTTGTGGTTGTGTTCATTGATGATATATTGATCTACTCCCGTGATGAACCGAACATGTCGAGCATTTGAGACTTGTGTTACAGATTTTAAGAGAAAAATAGTTGTATACGAAGTTTAGTAAATGTGAGTTCTGGTTATGTGAAGTTAGCTTTCTGGGACATGTTGTTTCAACATCAGGTATTCGGGTTGATCCGAGCAAAATTTCAGCAATACTTGACAGGAAACCTCCGATAAATGTTTTTGAAGTCCAAAGTTTTTTGGGACTTGCTGGTTACTATAGACGATTTGTGAAAGTGTTCTCAATGATTGTAACCCTGATGACCAAGCTTTTGCAAAAAGATGTTAAGTTTGAGTGGTCAAAAAATTGTCAGAAAAGTTTTAATCCCCTTTTGACCGAAGCTCTAGTGTTAGTTCAGCCAGAATCGGGTAAAGAATTTGTTATATATAGTGATGCATCTTTAAATGGTTTGGGCTGTGTTTCGATGCAGGAAGGCAAAGTTATAGCTTATGCCTTGAGATAGTTAAAGCCACATGAAAAGAACTATCTGACACATGATTTAGAATTGGCAGCTATTGTATTCGCATTAAAGATATGGCGTCATTATCTGTTCGAGGAAAAATGTCGTGTTTATTCTGATCACAAAAGCCTGAAATATTTGATGACTCAAAAAGATCTAAATTTGAGACAACGCCGATGGTTAAAATTGTTAAAAGACTATGAACTTGTGATTGACTATCACCCAGGAAAGGCTAATGTTGTTGCTGATGCTCTAAGTCAAAAATCCCTGTTTGCTTTGTGTGCAATGAATGCGCATATGGTTATGTCATATGGTGGTGCAATAATAGCCAAGTTAAAAGCAAGACCGTTATTTATTCAGCAGATTTGTGAAGCTCAGAAAGTTGATCATGATTTAATAGCAAAATGAGCTCAATATGATTCGAACATTGATTCAAAATTTCAAGTGGATGCTGAGGGACGTTTGCGGTTTAGAAACCAAATATGTGTTACGAGAAATACAGAGTTGATTAAGATGATTTTGAATGAAGCTCATAATAGTCGACTATCTGTTCATCCGGGTAGTACGAAAATGTATATTGATCCGAAACAACACTATTGGTGGCAAGGTATGAAACGAGACATTTTTGACTTCGTATCGAAATGTTTAGTCTTTTAGCAAGTAAAATTCGAGCATCATGTACCTTCTGGATTGCTTCAGCTGATTATGATACCTGAATGGAAATAGGGCAGAGTCACGATGGAAATGGGAACTTGCAAGTGTACGAATGCTCGTGAGATGGATTGATTCACGTATTTGGAATACTAAAGGGATAAGACTACAGAATGCATGATTTCGTGTATTTCGATATTTTTGGGCTTAATGGGCCAAAATCAGGAAAATGGGCCAACGGGCCCAATTCGATAAGAACATTTGGTAAGTGTTTTTGTTAGTACGTAAATGGCTATGTTATGCATGAAAACCTTAAGAATAGTTAAATTACTTGAATACCCCTATGTATGGAAAATTACTATTATACCCCTAGGTGCAAAACTACCATTATACCCCTAGGGTTAATTTTGTCTGAAAAGCATGATGATCTGAATCTGTATGATGTATGCCATAATTGTATATCTGTTGCATGGGGACATGGGTTATATTATGGAAGAAGCGTCCTGGTGGTTATGCCACAAATTATCTGATCTGGTGGCCCTGCCACATATATCTATTTTGGTAGCTCTGCCACGATTATCTGTTTCTGGTGACTCTGTCACATTATCTGTTCTGGCAACCATGCTGCATATTTCTGTGGCGTGTAGCAGTTGGGTGGGTCGAGTAGTCTCCCCACATGGTGAAAGGCTGGTATGGGGGTGCTTATGGTTGGATATAGGTTGGGTTTTTGCATAAACATGTAATTTCTGTTCTGTTCTGTTATAGGCCTATGGGCTTTATTCTGAATCCTGTTCTGGGCTAAGGCCAACTTATTCTGTTTCTGTGGTTTGAGCTGATATAGGCTATGGTTGGGTTAGTTTACACACTGAGTTTCCCCAAACTCAGCCCTTTATTTTCATCTACGCAGGTAATCCCCAACCATAGTTGGCTTGGAGCTGTGAGGGATTCGGAGTGGCCACACGTTCTGTAAATTCGATTTTTCTTCTGGTGAACTGGACATCCTTTTATTTACGTTTATGGTTTTGGGTTTTTAAATGTAATAAGGCCACTTAATTATTTTTGATGGTTTTAATATGTTTTATTAAGATAGGCATTACTTATATTTAACTATCGAAACTGATTAACTTTAGGGCGCATTTTCAAAAACAATAATTGATTTCAAAATAACATGACAACAAGCAAAGCTTCCGCAATGAAAATTTTTCCAAAATTAATCACTTTTCCTAAAATGGACTTAATCAAATGGGTTGCCTGAAAATATACATGACGTTAAGGTGTGGCAATGGCAGTGTGCATGTCTAGGATTGGATCTGAAGGGAGCTTGGTACTTAAGCAGTCTGATGGACTCACCTCCTCTTTTCCAGTTTCCTACCTGGTGCACAGCTTCCATTCACTTTAATCTATAATGGATTTGTCTTTTAAACACCTAAATAAGTTTTTGATTAAAAGCATAAAATGTTTTGAACGTTTCGATGTGGCACGTCGGATCCGGTCATAACGTCTAGTCTCAGGCCTGAAATTTAGAGTTTCCTAGGGTTGACAGGATACTACAGAAGGTTTGTGGAAAGTTTTTCTGTGATGGCAGCACCGCTGACAAAACTCATAAGGAAAGGAGTACCGTTTGTTTGGACTGAGAAGCAGCAGGAAGCTTTCGAGAAGTTGAAGAAAGTTCTGATTGAAGCACCTGTATTAATTCAGCCAGAGTCTGGGAAGGATTTCACCGTGTATAGTGATGCATCACATGTGGGTTTGGGCTGCGTGTTGATGCAAGAGGGTAGGGTGGTTGCTTATGTATCATGACAGCTTAAGCCTCACGAGGGAAACTATCCTACTCATGATTTGGAGTTGGCAGCAATGATCTTTGCACTTAAGATTTGGAGACATTACTTGTACGGAGAAAAGTGTATTATATACACAGATCATAAGAGTCTTAAGTATTTGCTGACTCAGAAGGAACTGAACCTTAGGCAAAGGAGATGGATAGAGTTGCTTAAGGATTATGACTGTTTGATCGAGTATCACCCAGGCAAGACTAATATGGTAGCCGATGCTCTAAGTCGTACAGCTGTATATGATTTGAGAGCAATGTTTGCTCGTCTAAGTCTATATGATGATGGTACTTTGTTGGCTGAATTGCAAGTAAGGCCAACCTGGGTGGATCAGATTAAGGAAAAGCAGTTAAAAGATGAGTCTTTGGTCGTTCGTTTTCTACAAGTTAAGGAAGGGGAAACTTCTGAGTTTGGGTTAAATAGCAAAGGAGTTCTGTGTTTCCGAGGAAGAATTTGTGTTCTAAAGGACTCTGACTTGAGGCAGACAATATTAAAGAAAGCTCATGGGGGACTTTGTGCCATGCATCCTGGAGGGAATAAATTGTATCACGACTTACGAGAATCGTACTGGTGGCCTGGGCTTAAGCGAGAAGTAACGGAGTTTGTAGAGAAATGTCTGACATGTCAGCAAGTGAAAGTTGAGCATCGATTACCTTTTGGACTATTGCAGCCAGTGAAGATACCACTTTGGAAATGGGAGAGGGTATCCATGGACTTTGTGAGTGGGCTACCCTTGACATCATCAAAGAAAGACTCGATTTGGGTGATTGTGGATAGGTTGACCAAATCGGCCCATTTTATACCAGTCCGCACTGACTTTTCACTTCAAAAGTTAGCCAAGTTGTATGTGGCAGAGATTGTGTGACTTCATGGTGTCGCAGTTTCAATTATTTCTGATCGGGATCCTAGATTCACATCTCGGTTTTGGCAAAAGTTGCATGAGGCGTTGGGAACGCGATTGAACTTTAGTACGGCTTTTCATCCCAGACTGATGGTCAGTCGGAAAGGGTTATTCAGATTCTGGAGGACATGTTGAGGGGATGCGTGATTGACTTTTGAGGTAGTTGGGAAGACTACTTGCCATTGGCAGAATTTGCGTACAATAATAGTTACCAGGCGAGTATTCAAATGGCACCATATAAAGCACTGTATGGACGAAGGTGTCGTACACCTAGTTGTTGGACCGAACTAGGAGAACGACAAGTTCTTGGACCAGAGTTGGTAACTGATACTGAGATAAGGTCAGAATAATTAGGTTTCGGTTAAAGGAAGCATCCGATAGGCAAAAGCCTTATGCAGATTTGAAGCATAAGGAGATTGAATACTCAGTGGGTGATATGGTCTTCTTAAAGGTTTCTCCTTGGAAGAAGATTTTAAGGTTCGGTAAGAAGGGCAAGTTGAGTCCGCGGTTCATTGGGCCTTATCGAGTTTTGAAGCGAGTAGGCCCAGTGGCTTATCAATTGGAATTGCCCCCAGAGTTAGACAGGATCCATGATGTTTTTCACATCTCCATGTTAAGGCGTTATCGTTCTAACCCTACTCATGTCGTGCCGGTTGCAAAACTTGAGGTGCAAATTGATTTGACCTTTGAGGAGGAGCCTGTGCAAATATTGGATCGAGATGTTAAGGTTCTAAGAAGGAAATCTATTCCATTAGTGAAGGTGCTTTGGTGTAATCATGGCAGAGAGGAAGCTACTTGGGAGCCAGAAGAGGCGATGCAACAACAATACCCTCATCTGTTTAGATCAGGTAAAATTTTGAGGACGAAATTTCTTTAAGGAGGGTAGAGTTGGAACGCCCCAATTTTTGGGAATTCTGTGAATGTTGGCAAAATTTAAAATTTTTGTGTTCTGTCTGCTTGGCGTAGGTTTAATTATGTTAGTGGGCCTCTAGAAGGCCCAAGCTTAAGTTAAAACCCGGTAATTTTAATTAATTTTAATTCCATAAGAAAAAGGGGGTTCTGGTCAACTGGGCTTTTAAGTATTAATGGGTAAACTAAGCCACAAGGAAGCATGTGGCAAGGTGGCAAGTGACGCCACTTGGGAACTTTAGAGGTGGCATGAGGATGACTAAGGAGGACTGAGGTTCAAGTCACATTGACAGCATATTAAGGGAATTATTTTTATGAGTATGAAAGGTAAGTGATAGAACTCAAGTAAAAGTCTGTCAGGAGGAGTTTGAGTTGCTCAGCAGATTAAGCAAGGAGGGGATAAAGGAGAAGATTTAGGAGCTAATTAGGGAGAGCAGTATTGGCCGAATGGTGGACTCTTGAGGAGCAAGAGTTGACCGGCCAAGGGTCTCTAGTATAGGGTTTCGGCTAGGTCTTTGAAGAGGGAAATTTCGACAGTTGGGATGAGTGGTGCCGTCCCTTGCAATTCTTTTTCTTTCTTCTTCATATTTATTTCCTTTGGTTTGCCGAATTAGGTTTGGCTTAGGATTTCTTCTTCTTTTTGCTAATAGCCGAATCTGGAGGTCTCATTTTGTCGTTTTCTCCATAGCCGAATATTACTTCTCTTCTCATCTTCTTCTTTCTTCCATCTTTTCTTTTTCATAATCGAACCTATACTCTTCTCTTTTCCTCCTTCTGTTTCTACGCATAGCTTTTATCTTTTCTTCATTGCTCCTCAGTAAGCTGAAATTTGTTATAGCCGAACCACATCCTTTTCTTCCTTAAAAGTCGAAACTCTTAAACCTGTAACATAGAAAGCAGATCCTTTGGCTATTAGGAATCTGTTTCTTCTCATAATACGGTGGATCAAAATTAGAATCGTGGATAGGCACACTCTTCTAGGCCGAACAACGATAGGTAAGTTGTTGAGCAACTTGCGTTATTTATTTGTGTTTTTAGGGAAAAGCCGAAAACCTTAAGGGTGGCTAGCGGTTTGGACTAAGGGTTTGAGCCTTTTTCTGTTTGGTTGTGTAAGTGTTAGCGTAGACAAGGGGGCATACAGCAAAAGGCTTGAAGACTTATTCAGTTGGCTCTCCAGATCTAACCCAGATTTCGGAAAAAGGTAAGAGCACTAGGGCCTAAAGCATGGTTGGCCGAATATGGTAAGGGGTTATTACGTAGTTTGTTTTCGATAGTTAGATTAACGTGTTAGTAATCCAATTGTAGGCAGTTCATGTGTGGATCTCGTCAGCGTATCGTCATAAACAGGTGTGTAACTGACACCCTCTCATAAACTAGATCGGCAAAAGCTGAAAAAAATCGAAATGTCGAAAAGTCGGTATTTTGGGAACTTGCGAGTGTGCGAATGCTCGTGATATGGATTGATTCATGTATTTGGTATACTTAAGGGATAAGACTACATAATGCATGATTTCGTGTATTTCGATATTTTTGGGCTTAATGGGCCAAAATCGGGAAAATAGGCCAACGGGCCCAATTCGGTAAGAACACTTGGTAAGTGTTTTTGTTAGTACGTAAATGGCTATGTTATGCATGAAAACCATAAGAATAGTTAAATTACTTGAATAACCCTATGTATGGAAAATTACTATTATACCCCTAGGTGCAAAACTACCATTATACCTCTAGGGTTAATTTTGTCTGAAAAGCATGATGATCTGAATCTGTATGATGTATGCCATAATTGTATATCTGTTGCATGGGGACATGGGTTATATTATGGAAGAAGCGTCCTGGTGGCTATGCCACAAATTATTTGATCTGGTGGCCCTACCACATATATCTGTTCTGGTGGCTCTGCCATGATTATCTGTTTCTGGTGACTCTGTCACATTATCTGTTCTGGCAGCCATGCTGCATATTTCTGTGGCGTGTAGCGGTTGGGTGGGTCGAGTAGTCTCCCCACATGGTGAAAGGCTGGTATGGGGGTGCTTATGGTTGGATATGGGTTGGGTTTTTGCATAAACATGTAATATCTGTTCTGATCAGTTATGGGCCTATGGGCTTTATTCAGATCGCTTGCTCGGCTAAGGCCAACTTATTCTGTTTCTGTGGTTTGAGCTGATATAGGCTATGGTTGGGTTAATTTACATACTGGGTTTCCCCAAACTCACCCATTTATTTTCATCCACGCAGGTAATCCTCAACCATAGTGGGCTTGGAGCTATGAGGGATTCGGAGTGGCCACACGTTCTGCAAATTCGATTTTTCTTCTAGTGAACTGGACATCCTTTTATTTACATTTATGGTTTTGGGTTTTTAAATGTAATAAGGCCGCTTAATTATTTTTGATGGTTTTAATATGTTTTATTAAGATAGGCATTACTTATATTTAACTGTCGAAATTGATTAACTTTAGGGCGCGTTTTCAAAAACAATAATTGATTTCAAAATAACACGACAACAAGCAAAACTTCCGCAATGAAAATGTTTTCCAAAATTAATCACTTTTCCTAAAATGGACTTAATCAAATGGGTTGCCTGAAAATATACATGACGTTAAGGTGTGGCAATGGCAGTACGCATGTCTAGGATTGGATCCGAAGGGGGCTTGTTACTTAAGCAGTCCGATGGACTCAACTCCTCTTTTCCGGTTTCCTACTTGGTGCATAGCTTCCATTCACTTTAATCTAAAATAATAGTATCTTTTAAAACACTAAGCAAGTTTTCTAAACCAACAATATAAAATGTTTTGAACACTTCGATATGGCACGTCGGATCCAGTCATAACGTCTAGGCCGGGTTTGGGGTGTTACAGTAACAGTCTGATTTAGAACCTAATCAAAACGGTGGTTTCGGGACCACGAATCCAGGTTAGAAAAATATTTTAAAATTATTTTCTGTATTTATTTTGTGTGAATTTATGTCTGTGAAATTTTTGTGATTTAATTTTGTCATTTGAGTGTCCGATTAAATAAAAGAATTTAATCGCGTAAAATGAAAACTTGGTGGTTAAATGTGAAAGTGCTTATTTGTTGATGTCTTTGTAAGTGGAAGCATTTAAGATGCAATTAGACCAAAAGTATATGTGGTGGACGGTCATGACCTTAACATATAATGGTTTACTATTTAACATTAAAGGTTAATAAAGTAAAATAAATAACATGCTAATATATGTTATAATAAAATAAAAAATAAAGCATGCTCATTTTTTTCTTCTTATTGCGGAATGTATTAAACAAGAAAGAAAAGAAAAAGAAGTTAGGGTTCGACACTTGCTTAAGCTCAATCAAGGTAAGTTTTAGTTCGGTTTTTGATAATTTCTACGTTTTTTAGATCGTGGCTTAGTAATCTTCAAGACCCATGCTTTAATTTTTGATTTTGATGAATGTTTTGAGTTATTCCATTGATGAATATTTGTGTTTTGTAATGTTTTATGATGAAAAATTAAAGATATGTTTTAGATTAACATGTTTTGTATTGGAGTTTTTAAAGATTTTGAGTAATTAGGACTAAATTGCAAAAATAATAAATTGAGGGATTAAAATGCAAAATAAATGAAATGTGTGTATTTATATGTGTTGGATGAACATTCAGCCTAAGCATGTTGAATGAAGATTTTGTGTATTTTGTGTTTTATGCAATTAGGACTAATTTGTAAAAGTATGAAATATCAAGGGTAAAATAGTAATTTGCCCATTTATGTGTTGTTGGATTAAATTGAATGAAATTGTGTTTAAATGAGGTTAATTTGAAATTATATAGATCAAGAACAAAAGAAATCAGACTTGGATCAGGGAAAAGCAAAAATAGTCGAATAGCCGATTTATAACGTTCGTCGATATCCAAGGCAAGTCTTTAAGTAATTAAACATCATTTATATTGAATGTAACTTGGTTTTATATGCTGTTTTGGAATCTATACATTCATAAAAGAGCTAGCCGAATGTGTTTAAGCATAGAAATATTGTATTTGAGTTTAATTGGACAGAGTTATATCATTTAAAAGTTCGTATGATCTATATAGAATATATGGAGATTTTGTTATACGAATTGTGTACAAGACAGCATTATAATAGTGATATTCGGGCTTTGAGCCTAGCAAGCTTTGTGCTGGTGAACGTAATTGGGCTTTATGCCTAACAGGCTTATTACTGGTGATTAATATCAAACCTAGAGTCTAGCAGGCCATGTGCCGGTGTGTGATTCAGGCTTACGCCTAATAGGTTTTATACCGGTGATTTATTTTCAAGCCTATGCTTATAAGATTTTAAGTTGTTGTGGAAATTGAGCAAGTAAAATTGAGTTAAATGACTTTGTATATATATTCGGCCACATAGGTATGTACATATGTGATGTTATATTAGATTTTGAATATTCGGCCATGAAGGTATGCACAGATGTGATATTATATTTGAGTTTGTATATTCGGCCATATAAGTAAGTACATATGTGATGTTAAATTTGATCTTGCATAATCGGCCATATAGGTATGCACATATCTGATATTATATTTGATTTTCTATAATCGACCAAATGAGTGATGTTGGTTTATAAAGTTGAGTTTGATTCATGAGTATATATATATATATATATATATTTAAATGTAAGCATATTTGATATAACGTTATTTTGGGAATGAAAAGTTGAATGATATTATGCTAAATGTGAAATATTAGTATTCGGCCAAGGTAACCCTTTTGTGTAAAAGTATAAGTTAAAAAAAATAAATGAGATGATATGATCGAGATAATGTATAACATTAATGTATTAATTTGGTTTGTTTAAAATGTTTTGATTATTATTTTGAATGGTTAAATTTGCTTATGACTTACTAAGCTAAGTTAGCTTACTCTGCGTGTGTCTCTGTACTCTGCTTTATAGATTTTGTTGTAAGTTACGAGCTCGGGGATCGTCAAAGAAGTCATCCACGCTATCGTCAACCTTTGGTACTTTTTAAAGTATATTTTCGATCTTATGGCATGTATAGGCTAATATATATTTTGTTCAACCTTAGATATGTATAATTTGAGCCATGCAAATATGGCTTAACTTCAAAGTTTGAATTTGGTTACGATTGGTAATGGTTTAATCCTTTTTGTTTATAATGTTATATGGAATGAATGAATGGTATATGTGATTGGTGTTATACATTTTGGAAATAGCTTGAAAATGATTGGTGGACTTGATTATGGTTGATGAGTCGGTCATGGTGTGTATAAATTATCATGAGTATGTTTGGATGATTCGGTTGTGGTTGGGTATAAATAAAATATATATACATGAAATTGGTTTTTATGGTTGATATAGTTGTTAATATGTAAATGAGCATTTGATGATATACATATATATATATTAAGTTCGAATATATATTAAGAGATTATTATGATATTTTAGGTTTAATAAAGGAATTGTAAGTCGACTTAACTAAGGAGCAAGATGTTGATTGTATATATATATATGCATATATTTATTTGTGCATAATTGAATGATGCTTGTCATTATGACTCGTTTTTTTTTTAATGGAAGTGAAATTTCATATGTGATGCTTATGTGATTGGCATAATAGGTATAATTGATGAAGACAAATATTGAGTAGGTAGTAGATAATGTCATATATGTTAAGAGATAAAATGTCTTGTGATACTATTTATTTGGTTAAATATGAGTACGTTTTGAATTAAGAAAATAAAGTTTGATTTTTTTTTTTGGTATTCGCTTATCAATAAAGTGATGAACCTATAATTCGTATATACAATATGTTTTATAATGTATGTTTAATATTTAATTTATTATATGCTTTACATGTAAATATGAGTATGGCTTGTGTTAGCATGAGAATGTTTGGAACTGTATTTATGTTCAGTAATGCCTCGTGACCCTAGTCCGGCGACGGATACGGGTTAGGGGTGTTACATTTCACACATGTCAAACAAACAAGATTTAGGCATACACACGTTCAAACAACCAAACCTCTCAAATATCATCCGAACAGGCATACACATACATGAGGATTTCGCATAAAGATTTAAAGAATTCACATAACCACCACAATCATATAAATTAAGCTTTTTACATGAAAATTCTTTATCAAACATGATTAAATTTTGTATACGTCGATTTAACCTAATGTCATCAACAGACTTACCAACACAATACAGATCATGAGAAAAACTCTTCATGACACTACTTGAGACAAAAATATCAACAACAATCAAAGAGTCACAATTAATCGAAATAATGTACGAAGATCTTTTGAAAACTAAGTCATCGGTAATTTTTTTAACAACATTCAAATTAGATTGCCGTGATTCAATTGCTAAAGTTTCCTTACCTTTCTTACCTTTAAGCACTTGTGGATTAAATTCATTTTCGATCTTACATTTCTCGAGCAATCGAAATCGTCTCTCATCGGGAAGGTATTGAAGTTAGAACTTGTCAAATGAATCTTTAGAGACATGAAAAGAAGAAAATTCACAAGACAAACTCACATGTGGGTTAGTTAGGACATTCCTCACTTTTCCTTGATCACTTTCTTCTTTTTCACTCGTTTCTTTGTCAATTTCATTTTCAAACTCTCTTTCTTTTTCCACAGTCTCTTTTATTTTTGAAAACTCACTCTCACTCTTCATTTCACTTTCTTTTTCAACAACGACACTCGTTTCATTCACACTTTCTTTTATTTCTTCAATCTCAATGAAACATTCATGTTTCACATTGTCTTTTCTTTCACTCTCCGTTTCCTCTTTTTCATTCTCAAACTCTTTTTCAAGGTTCTTGTCTTGCTCGTATTCTTTTTCATTCTCTTTTCTTTCAAGCTCTCTTTTGCTTTCAATTTCATTTTTCCTTCTTTCAATTTCTTTTATTTTTTTGCTCATTTTCTCTTATTAACAACTCTTGTCTCCCTTTTCCTTTAAATTTCCTTTTCTCTTATTCTTTTGTTACAAGATGGGGTCAACATGAAAGAATCGGAATGAGGAAATTTTTGTTGGGTAAGAGTGGAAGGATTTACTTATGATACACGATTAACTCTCCGTGATTGAACCTCCGTGGATGAGTACTTTGGTGCAGTCGAAGAGATACTTGTGCCTTCTCGTTTGTTACCTTGAAAGGCTTCAAACTCGTGGTTTGCTTTAATCTGACTCAAATTACTCGTCAAATAGGAATCACAACAGGAATCTCTTCTCAAGAAATGATGGGACATTTGTCTTCTTGACAATCTTGCTTTCATCATTGGATTTTGAGGAGTTCGTTCCCGTTTGGCTCTTTCCTTCAATTGGTTCAATTTTTCTTGCATTGGCTCCAACTGATGCTGTAACATGTGGTCCATCTCTCGAATGAGGGCTTGGTATACTAAGCCGGGCACACCACCACCAGCAACATTCCTTTCGGGACTTCGTGACATAACGTTGTAACCTCACCACAAACCTCACCTATTCACTTAAAAGAAAAAAAAATGTTTGCTCCACTTGTGTTTACACTCATGCTGGTTTTTATCCTCTCTAATGCTCTTAAACACTGTCACCTTTTACCACTCTTGCTCGTTTCTCTAAGTTCTTTGGTGACTACCTTTAACTTAAGCAACAACTCTTTGTGGAGTCAGCTTCAAAAGTGATATAGGGGAGGGAGTTGATGTCGGGTTTAGGGTAGGCTAAAAGAAAACGAAAGGTACTTGAAGTGTGGCTGAAAACGTTTGGTAAAGGAGAATTTTGAGCTCGGAAAACACAAACACTTTCAAGCTAGCCTTTTTTTTTAATATAACTTCGAAGTTCCCTCTAGTACTTCAGACTTGATTTTTTTTCAAATATACTGAAATTTTTTTTAATCGAAATTTTTTTCAAATATTTTTTAAACTTTTGTACTTCAAATATTCTCTATATTCTTTTCTTTTACACGATTTTTTTGAATTTTTTCTTCAAAAACTCAACCCTGAGAATGCTAGAATGTTAATACTTCTCAATTTTAACCAGCTCTGATACCAAATGATACGATCTTGTACTCGTTGGACGAATATAGCCATTTTTGTTCCCGATTATAAAATTAAGTAGTATTCTGACTAGTTTCTCAAAAGGCTGATTTCAGACAAAGATAGGTTTAACAAGGGGTTGTTTGGTTGATATGAAAAATGGAAGAGTTAAGTATGGGCTTAAAAACTGAAGAACGAACCAATATTAAGACAATATCGACCCAATTCTTATAATAGCTCTTAAGGTGGAAATGAGGTTGTCAGATCGAACCGTGACCCACCATCTATATGAGATAGGAACCAAACGATATAGATTGAATGCCACACTCGTTAAAGTGATAAGTTCACAAAGGAATCAGATTGACGCCACTAAACTAGCTAGATAAGTCAATTTGAGTCAGAAAAGAACAAGGAGAGTTGAACAACTCACAAATAGATTAAAATTCATCAAAGGTTCAAAAGTCTTTGTCAAATTTTTACAAAACAACTATTTATAGGAAAATATAAAAAAAGATGAATGGACAACATTCAACCATTAATGTAGTTCATGTACACAAATCATACAATGAACCGAATGATTCATGAACTCCCTTAAATGCATATAAATGGTTGTTACCTCCCCTTTGATGGTTCATGGGCGTTCATCCCTTGTATTGGCATGTATTTGGACATTCATGCACCTCATTGAATGATGTTCATGCATGAACTTTAACTTGACATGAACTTTAACTTTAAGAGTCACATTCTTCCTCCCTTTGTTGTGCATGAATTCTTAGCATAGAAGAAAGCTTCAAGTGCCTTGTATGATCACGAAAAGTCTCATTCATCTCCTTGGATCATTCATGCACTTGCATGGAACATGCATTCTCATAAATAGGCCCTTTAATGGCATGTAGGTTCATGAACTAGTTACATGCATCTTGCATATTCATCCTCCATGATGTGCATGCATGTTACCATTCAAGGTGTTGAATTAACTGCTGAATTCTTTCCCCTTGGACGTTCATGCATATAGCTCATACATGAACATGAACCAGATGGTCACATTAAGCTCTTTTTGCTCCTTCTGTCTATGCACATGAATTCGTGCATTAAATTCAGCAACTCCAAGTGCATGTATTTAACTTGAGAAGAAGTTTCCTAGTAGCAACCAATGTGAGCAACCTGAACAACATTAAGACAACGTTTAAATGCAGATTAAGACAAGGTTTAAACACACTTTAATTTGTAGGAATCTTAGATAGACAATTATGATGTCTGAATTAAGACACACTTGAAAACAAGTATTAAAGATGTTCAAATTATGACATAATTAAAGACCCATATTAATGATGTTTAGATTATGGCATAATTAAAACTCATATTAATGATGTTCAAATTATGACATAATTAAAGACTCAAACTATAATAACTAAAATAATTTAAAAAAATGAATTAAAGTCTTTATTCCAGCAACTGAAATCAGCAAGCTAAAAATTAAAACTTTATTTTGCACTTGGGCCCCTCGTGCTTGGGCCAATTCTGATGTCGTCGAATTGCATCATAACATGATGTGGCCGTGCTCACATCAATTAGTATATTTGTATGGAACTTGAATGTTTTAGTAAACTTGGTACACAACTTGTAAGGTTGATTTTGAGCTATATTGTGACGTTTAAATGGTTAGGTTGATTCATGTTATGTTGATTGTTTTGGGGTGCCATTTGAGGAAAATTGGTTTATTGTATGAATATGATGAATTGGTAGATGTCCTATTGGATTTATGCAGGTTTTTGAGTCGGTAAATTGTGCTAATGAATATAGATTTGGCATTAGATGTCATTGGCATGAAGTAGGCCCTAAATGACACATTTAGTGTTACACAGTCTAGCTACACGACCGTGTGTTACACACGGGTTAGTGACACAATTGTGTGCCACTAAATTATAGAATGAATAAGAAGCACATGATTCTTGCTTGACATACGGGCTGGCTACATGCCCGTGTGAATACGGCACATTTGACCATTTAGTTTTTACATGGCCCAACCACACGACTGTGAGACTTTTGCTGAATAATTTCCTTTTTGACTCCAATTTCACATAGTCACAGCTTGTCGCACGGCCGTGTGACCCTTGTTTTGTACAATTTCCCTTCTTTTTGTAAAATTTTAAAAATGATCCTTATTTGATGCTGGGTCAATTCTGGAGTTTTCATAAGCTTAATTTAAACCTGATTTTGTTTGCAAAGTGTGATTTATGTGAATATATATAGTTATTCAATGTATAAATTAAATTTTTGAATTATGAATTGTGAGCAACTATTCTCTTAATTGATGTAGAATCTTATCGCTCGGGTCTAACGATCGGATCGAGTGAGGGGTGTTACACCCAATGAATAAATGTGAAATCAAATTTTAATTTGAAGCTTTATACCGAAAGTTATGCTTGTCCTGAGTTTAGGGAATATATTATAAAATGTGTTTGGCTTTGTATTTAAATGTGATTTGGATGGAATTTGATATTGTGACATTACTGAATTATTATTCATAGCTAAATATATGTTTGGATTTGTATTTATCCCTCAGTGTATGGTTTGTTTTCTTTGGGTTTTGGTAAACCCTGAAGTTGTGAAGCATGATCCAACATATAGCCAAAAATCCCCGACTCAGTAATGTTTGTATAGTTTCGTTTTGTTAAATGTATGACATGTACCTAGGTTGATTCGGTTTTGGCACAATATGTGATCATGTTTATTTGTAAAGTTAAAATTAGTATTTTGGAAATGGTCACAAGGTTGGATTATGAATTTAGGTATGCCACAAGGTTTGAAATGCATAAAATAGTTGATATGTTTATGATCTATTTGAATATGTATATATATGTCAAATGTTTTGAATGGTTGTAATATGAAATTAGCTTATAGGTTGTTTGATATTGATGAATTGGTAATGTAACACCCCTAACCTATGTCCATTGCCGGAATAGGGTTACGGAGCATTACCGTAAAAATGTAACATAAAAACATACATTTCAAAACATTACAATAATTATAGCATAATCCATTCATATACATGCATATCATCCCTTAATCGAGCTCTCGAGGCCTTAGAAATGCTTTAGAAATGAATTGGGACTAAATCGAAAACATTTGAAACCTTGATGAAAAAGTTAGAAAATTTTAAACTACATGGGTCACACGGCTGAGACACATGCCCGTGTCTCAAGCCATGTAACAATCGAAATAGGGACACACGGTCGTGTCCCAGCCCGTGTCTGCACCTATGTAACTCTTTGAGTTGGGTCACACAGCCAAGCTACACGCCCGTGTGCCAGGCCGTGTAACACTCGAAATGGCCTCACACGCCTGTGTGCCAGGCCATGTTATTGCTTGACTTGAAACCTTTAAAACTTATAGGGGACATATGGCCGTGTCGCATGGCCGTGTGTTATACACGGCTGAGACATACGCCTGTGTCTTAGGCCGTGTGGACAAGAAATTGGTCAAAATTAAGCCATTTCCTTTACCCAATTCAAGCA
Source organism: Gossypium anomalum (assembly GCA_025698475.1). NCBI lineage: Eukaryota > Viridiplantae > Streptophyta > Magnoliopsida > Malvales > Malvaceae > Gossypium > Gossypium anomalum. Next base: position 39,393,914 of record CM046965.1, read on the forward strand.
TGTACCTACAAGCCATTTGCACCCTTGACCACGGCATCAAGACATAGCAAAACATACATAAAATGACAAATTCAAATGATCAAATTCTATTCAACCAATCTGCTATATAGGCACCTCAATCATAATCAAATTAGCATGCCTAAACATAAGCCTATTTGTTCACATTGTTACCATTTCAAAACATACCATACTTGACCTATATCATGCCAATATAAAGTTATCATTTGAACCATTATTCACATGCATCAAAAGCACATCATTGACACAAACCAACCATTTCCAAATGGTACCAAGCAACCAACATATATGTACATACCAAAAATCAACATTTAACATTCAACATTCAACCCACACTTTAACCATAAGTCCACCTATACATGCCATTATAACCTTGTCCAAAACATCAAAAGCTACCGATATATTTGCTGGATAGTATGATAGGTCTCCGACGAGCCTCCAAACCAATCGAGCTTCTGATAATCTATAAAACATAGGAAAGAAAACTACGTAAGCATATAATGCTTAGTGAGTTCATAAAACATGAACATAACTTACCATTTGATTGTATAACATTAAAATTAAGCATGATATAATCCAACAACAAGCTTGGCACAAGCCTAAGCATCAACAACAACATATGTTAGTGCTTTAACACATAACTCAATTAAACTATCACATGGTAAGATAGATTTACATGAACATAGTACCATTGAATTCATACTTTCCATAAGCATAAATATACATTCCTTGAACATAATCATTTCATACCTTTCCATAGGTTCATAACATAGTTGATTGGAACACTTATAGTTCCTTCCCTTTGCATGCCCGTTGAACCACATAGAATAATATCAGATATGTAGGAAAGCTCACACAAAGTGTGCTAAACACATGGTCGAAACCATTTCTTTTCCTTTTCCTCTACATCGTTGCTCACTGGAGCCATAAAATGGGGCTGCTCACATAATCTGATGGTCGAAATGTAAGCTACACAATGCCGCTCACACAAGCTAACGAGCATCTGCAACAAATACAGGACCTTAGCCATTGTTAGGACATTTAAGACCAGCACCCGAAACATGGTAACCCTAATGACATGTCATTTGTATCCTATATATTCTTAAGGTTCAAACGGGGCTCGATAATCGTTGAAACATGATTGGGTTCTTATAATTTCTTTACATGATATATAACACAATTCATAAATATCAAAATAACATTACAACGTTATTAAAACATACGAGCTTATCTCGACTATAAAGATGTCGAAACAAAATCAACTAATCCAAGGCTTTAGCTTTTCCTCGATCTAGATCCGTACGAGGTTTATCTTAATCTAAATAAGCAAATTCTATCCATTTAATATTCATACTATTCAATTTAGTCCAAAATTCATACTTTTGCAACTTTACACTTTTGCTGCTAATATTTTAACTTCTTTACAATTTAGTTCTTATGCTCATAAATTCATCCACATTTCATGTTAGCCAAATTTACTAGGGATCTATACAACCTCATACAAATCAATATTTCACAATTTATCATGGTATTTTACTACTTTTACAAATAAATCCCTAAATGACAATTTTATCAAAAATCCTTTTACAAAACTTGTTTATTTAACAACAAGGACTCATAATCTTTCATTAAACTTTAAGAATCGTGTAAGAACATTCATGGAAAAACCTTAAACCTTTAACAGTTTTTCAAATTTGTCCCTGGGCTAGTTGGATTAAGCTACAATGACTCCGAAAACATAGAAATCATTAAAAACGGGACAAAATAACACTTACATGCAATAGGTATCCTTAGCCGAATGCTCAAGCTCCTTTAATAGAGTTTTTCTCTCTTATTTTTGGTAGGAAGGATGGAGAAACAAGATGATATATTTTGTGTAACACCCCGAACCCATATCCGTCACTGAAACAGGGTTACAGTGTATTACCAAACTTTACAGAACAAATACAATTAAATTATATCATTCACTATTCATATCCGTAACCAATCATATTCAATCGTATTGTCCCTTAATTAGACCCTCGAGGCCAAATTTTTACATTAGAAACAAGTCGAGACTAAATTAGAAACTCAAAAATTTTTTTGCAAAATTTCAAAAATTTTCTTAAATGCAGGGACACACGCCCATGTGGGTAGGTCATATGGCTCACACGACCAAATGACATACCCGTGTCCCAGGTCGTGTGGGTATTCGATGTGAGGCACACGGTCGTGTCCCAACCCATTTCCATATCTGTGTAACTCTCTGACTTGAATCACATGGCCAACCACACGCCCGTGTGCCAGGCCGTGTGTACAATTTAATTTTCAAAAATTAGGTGCAGGATTCACAAGGCCAAGACACATGCCCGTGTGACTGAGACACACGCCCGTGTCTCTGCCCTTGTGGCCAATTTTGAGCATTCTGTTTCTAAATTTTAAGGATGCAGGGGACACATGACCAAACCACATGCCCGTGCACATGGCCGTGTGTTACACACGGTTAAGACACATGCCCGTGTGGTCAAAATAAGGCCATTTCCTAGCCTTATTTTTCACCCAAATTTTGCCTTGTACCTACATTAACATTTTAACACATTTCCAAACCAATTCAAGACATTTAAATCAAGCTAACATTAACATTATACATGATATATCATCACATGTATTCAAACTTTCCTTTTGAAAGACATATATGTTTACCATACTTCAATATAACCATACCAAGCACACATGTATTAACCATATTATAACCTCAAGTATATATGTATTTACTAAAAATACCATCACTAGCCATTCCAATGACTAGATTACAATCAACCATTTACCATAATTCAATATAACCATACCAAGCACACATGTATCAACCATATTATAACCTCAAGTATATATGTATTCACTAAAATACCATCACTAGCCATTCCAATGGCTAGATTACAATCAACAATTTACATGCCAACATTTGCCAAATTAGCCTATACATGCCATTATACCAAAATAAGTTTGCTATTTATACCAAAACGAGCTGAAGGATAGTGTGATGATGCTTCGACCAATTCCAACCTTTATGAGCTTCCGAGCATTATAAAATATAGAAAAGAAAACAAAGTAAGCATTTCATGCTTACTAAGTTTGCATAACAAGAACTTAACTTACCATGCATTTACATTTAAGGTAAGCATATAAAGATACATCCAAACAATTTGGCTAATAGCCTAAAACACAAACTTCACCAAACATGTTAGTCATTATTCCATATAAATTTCAAGTATCAAAGATAAGCTCATCATAATAAAATTTTCATAATCATGTTCGAGTCATATCATTTTTCCATATAACATGTGCATTTCTATAAATAATCATCTTAAGGTCATTTTAACCATGTCAGAACTTTTCCCGATGAATTTATTTGGAATATCGATGAATACACATGTAGTACACTTGTAGTCTATAAATCTGTAAACCATCAAATCATAATCAAGGGTACCCAATTAGGGCACATAATCAGAAAGCACTCTCTCGAGCCATATAACAGGATGCTCATGTGAGCCATGTAACAGGGAGCTTATCTGGGCTAAATCAAGAAACTCATAAGAGTTTAAAATAGGAAGCTCATTGAGCTTGACAGGTAACTCCGAAGAGTTATTATTAGAGAACTCCAGATAGCCATATAATAGGTAGTTCAAGCGAGCCATATCAGGAAGCTCATAAGAGCTTATATTAGGACGCTCATAAAGAGCTGTGTTTGTGTTCGCAATATATGCAGGATCACAACCGTTTATATAACAGGATGCTCACAAAGAGCTGGGTAGTACGCAACACATGCAGGATCACTACCGATCAGGATGCTCATAGGAACCATGTAACAAGAAGCTCAAGAGGGCTTATAACAGGATGCTCGTAAGAGCTGTGGTGTGTTTGCAACATATGCAAGACCACAACCAATTCAAGAAATCCCGTATCCATCGAATTCCATTATTCAAACAGGACTTGTCATGCATCAGGCTTTGTTGGATATAAGATTAATTTCATATTCATGACAATGATATAATTTACATACATATCATTCAATATAAAACATATAAATACACAATTTAGTTATACGAACTTACCTCGATAAACGTTCGTATACAAGGATCTACTAATTCGATACTTTTTATTTTCCTCAATCCAACTCCGTTTTGGGGTCTATTCGGGTCTATATAAATGAATTTAACATAAGTTTAACCCATTTCATATTTAATTCAATCCAAATCACATCTTAGGCAAAAGTACCATTTTGCCCCTATACTTTCCACAAATGACGATTTCGTCCCTAGGCTCGGAAAATGAAATTCATGCAATTTAATCCTTATTCCAAGCCTAACCAAAATTTTCATATAACATTTATAGCACATATATTTCATAAAAATTATAAATTTTCCATGAATTTTACATATTTACAATTTAGTCCCTAAAGCACAATTTCATGAAAATTCACTTTCCAAAAGTTGTTTATCTATCAACAACCTTTCAATTTCTACCAAAAATTTTTGAATTTCAATATATTCATCCATGGAAAAATTTTAAAACTTTGATAACTTTGCAATTTAATCCCCAAAATAGATAGATTAGGTTATTCTGATCTCAAAAATATAAAAATTACTAAAAACGGGACATAATTACTTACCTAATTAAGCTTACTTGAAGTTCTTTCTCTTTCTTAGGGTTTTCATAGAAAATATTTGGGGAAGATGATGAAATAAGATGATATTAAGTTATTATCATCTTTACTTTTTTCTTATTTCAATTTAGTCCTTTTCTTTTTCTAATTTTCCATGGATGAATCATAAAAAATATCTACTAACTTTTCTTAATGGTCTAATTACCATATAAGGACCTCAAATTTTAATTCCATAGCTATTTAATCCTTCTAGCTACTAGAATTCAACTTTTGCACTTTATGTAATTTGGTCCTTTTCTCCTAATTAAATACAAAATTGGTAAAATTTTCTTATCGAAATTTTCATACGTTTTCCCTATCCTGATACAGACCATGCAATAATATTAAAATAAAATTTCTTTTTGACTATGATTTGTGGTCCCGAAACCACTATTTTGATTTCACTAAAAACGGGCTGTTACATTTTGTTTCATTAATTTACTTTAACATATTTATTAATTTACATATTTAACCTTGTTAATTAACCTTAAATTCACTAAATTTTTTGTCCATGAATGTCCACTAATAATAATAATGGTGTAATTACAATATAAATCCCCTTACAATTTAATTTCATAGCTAATAGCTACCTTTAACTAATAGAACTCTACTTTTGCACCTTTTACATTTTAGTCCCTTTTACTAAATTAAGCATGCAAACATCAAAATTTCTTGACCAACTTTTTATATGACCTTACTAATAAACCATAGACATTAAAATAATAATAAAATAAATATTTACTCGTCGGATTTGTGGTCTCAAAACTACTATTCTGATTTCACTAAAAACAAGTTGTTACAACTCTCATTCCTAAAGGAATTTTCGTCCCCGAAAATCTAACCAGAAAAGAGGTTTGGGTATTGCACTGTCATAGCTTCTTTCAGTTCCCAGGTGGCTTCTTCTATACAGTGATGTTGCCAAAGAACTTTTATTAAAGCTATGTTTTTATTTCTCAATTCTTTAACCTTTCGAGCTAGAATTCTGATCGGTTCTTATCAGGCTGAATCTCATTGTCAATAGGTGAAATCACATGTAATGAGTCTGATCGATATCGTCGTAACATAGACACATGAAATACATTGTGAATCTTTTCTAACTCTGACAACAATGCTAACCATTAAGCTACTGGCCCGGTTCTCTCAATGATCTTATACGGCCCGATAAACCGTGGACTAAGCTTTCCTTTACGACCAAATTGAAGAACTTTCTTCCAGGGTGATACTTTCAAAAATACTTTGTTGCTGATTTGAAATTAGATGTCTTTTCTTTTCAAATTCGCATAAGATTTCTATCGACCTAGAGCTGCTTTCAAACTGTCTCGTATCACTTTAACCTTTTCTTCGGTTTCTCGTATCAAATCAACCCCAAGAAGTTCTCACTGAGTTCAGTCCAATATAATGGAGTTTGACACTCTCGACCATATAAAACCTCATACAGTGCCATTTTAATGCTCGACTGATAACTGTTGTAATACGCAAATTCAACCAACGGTAAAAATTCCTCCCAATTACCTTCAGACTCTAATACAAAACATCGATGCATATCCTCGAGTATCTGAATCACCTGCTCAGATTGACCATAGGTCTGAGGATGAAATGCGGTACTAAAATGCAAGCGAGTACCTAGAGCCTCATATAACTTGCTCTAAAATCGAGACGTAAACCATGGATGTCTATTAGAAATAATGGAAATTGGTACACCATGCAATCAAACGATCTCAACCACATACAAATCTACTAATCTCTTGAGTGAAAAATCCGTACGCACTAGAATGAAATGCGCAGATTTCGTCAAACGATTAACAATAGCCTAAACAACATCTTTCTTTGTAGGATATAGAGATAGTCTCGAAACGAAATCCATCGTGACACTGTAACATCCCGAAATAGGGCCTAAACGAAATAATGGTTGCGAAACCACAAATCTGAGGTAGAAAAATTTATTTTATTATTATTTTGAGGTTCATGATATAATTGCATGATTGTGTGAAAATTTCGTGATGAAATTCTATGCATAAAGTGCTTAAGTTGAGATTAGGGACTAAATCGAATAATTTGCAAAACTTGCATTCTAGAAGTTTTTAGTATGAAATTGCTTCGGAATATTAATTAGGAGGGTTTAAATAACAATTTGACCAATTTTAAGTTCATGGAAAAAAATTAGGACATGGAAGGAATTTTTGAAAGTTTAGTAAGGAGGGGCATTTTGGTCATTTGGTTATTAACATTATTAAAAAGGTAAAAAGATGACAAAATTGTATCATCTTCTTCAAGTACCAGCTGAATCTTACCTCTCTCCATAGCTAGGGTTTCTTCAACTTTCAAGCTTCATAGTAAGTGATTCTAAGCCCCGTTTTTAATGTTCTTTACGTTTTTGGAGTCCCGGTAGCTCGATTAAGCTTATGCTAGTAATAAGTCAACCTAGGGTTCATATTTGGAAAAATACCCATAGGTGAAATTTGTGTATTTTGGTGTTTTATGATAGAATATGAGGTTTTAAATTATGTTAGACAATTTGTACTACTCGGTTTTAAGCAAAAAGCGAGTAAAAGGACTTAACCTAGAGTATAAATACCTAATAGTCATAAGTGCATGTTAGAGTATGAATTTGATGCTGCCATAGAAGGGAAAAATGACCAGCATGTCATAAAACATAAGAAAATAGGCTGAAGTTTAATTTACGACCTTTGGGGCAAAAGTGTAAATATGCAAAAGTTTAGGGGCAAAAATGTAATTTTTGCAAAGTTTGAGTAAAGGACTGTTTTGATAAATTTTGATATTAAATAAGTTAAATTTGCTATTATAGATCAAGAAGAGCGAAATTCGGGAGTAGATCGGGGAAAAGAAAAAGTAAAGGACTAAATTGTAAAGTTTAGTCACATTTTGTATCGAGGTAAGTTTACAGTAAATAAATGCAATATTATTTTATTTTACATTATTATTGTCAATTTCTAGCATTTATATACTTATTTTATGAGAATATTTAAAGTCGAATTAAAGTAAGTGACAGAGAAAAGGCATTAGGAAGTCCCGTTTGAACCTTAGGAATGTTAGGATATTAGGGTTGACAGACGGAGACGGGATAGAAATGAGCCTTGTAAGTCCATATCAGATATATGGCTTTGGAGACAGGAATGAGCCATGTAAGCCCATATTATATATATATGGCATTGGAGACAGGAATAATTCATGTAAGTCCATGTCGAAGACATGGCATTGGCAGGATATTGATAGACTGAAACGACCCTAATATCCTTAGTATTCCGAGTGGTTCAACGGGTCAAGATACGAGTTAGATTACAGTGAATTAACAGGAAAGGAAAAGTAGATTATATTTATGAAAAGGAAAGGTCAGATAAGAAAGAAGGTAAAGGAATAAAGAAGAAGATAGAAATTGAGAAGTAAAGAAATTTATGATGTTAGATGATATTATGCATAATTATCCATTATGTTGAATGTTGTGATTTAATTGCTTGTAAGCTTACTAAGCCTAGTGCTTAATCCCTTTATTTTCTTCTTCTTATAGTACTTATCTAGCCACTCGGGGATCGAAGGAAACGTCGGAGGCCGATCACACTATCAAAGAAATAACTCGGTATAATTAGACGTTTTGTTTTGTGTATGGCATGTATAGAAACTTAGCTACTTTTAGTATAATGTGAACAATGAATGATGTGTAAATACTTGCTAGAGATTAGCTAATGAAAATGACCGATGATATGCATATTTATTAATATGTATGATTGAATGGTGGTTATCACATGAAAATTATGAAAAATGTGAAAGTAACTTAAAAATAGATTCAAATAACAGAAATGACGTGATTTTGAAAAATCACTAAAAATTGTATACACATATTTTTAAGATGAATAATATATGAAATTAAATCTTATTATGTCTATTTTCTTATGGAATAAGCAAAACAGGTAAAGGTATTATATTTTATGAGATATCTGAGTTTAGTGAAACAGGGTCAGAGAAAATTCTAGATCCCCTGTTTTAACTTTGGAAATTCACCATAAATTGTAAAACAATAATTAGGTGGTGTAATTTGTATGGTTAGAATCCTTATTGAATCTAGTTTTAATATAAACAAACGGTATAGTTATATAAATTTTGTATAGGGAGAAAAGTGGTTCGTAGTAAGTAGAGGTCTGTGCAGTCGAATTCTGAAACAGGGGTAACTTTAACTAATAAACTGTACTAATTGGCTAAGTCAAAAATTCTAGAAAAAAATTAGTGGATAGATATATGAGTCTAGTTTCAGGAAAAATTTACGGATCTAAATTTTGAGTTTCGGAACTCAAGATATGAATTTTTAGGCGACTACAACGCAGAATGACAGCACATTCCGAAAAGTTTAAATAAAAAATTTTAAAACTATTTAAGTGATAGATTAAGTTTAGTAATGCATCGTGCTCGATTTTGGCAACAGTCTCGGGTAAGGGGTGTTACATTCCCATTTCCACTCTGGAATCAACGCTAGTTGTAACAAACTAGAAGGTACTTAATGCTCGACTTTAACTTGCTGACACACTAAACATCTCGATACGAACTCAGAAATCTCTTGTTTCATACCTAGCCACCAGTACATTTGTTTTAAATCACCGTACATTTTATTGCTACTAGGATGAATAGAAAAAATACTACTGTGAGCTTCCTGTAAAATCTTTTGGACGAGATCAAAATTTCTCGGAACGCAAATTCTGCCTTTAAAATACAAACTATTGTCAGAACCAACATGAAAATCTAAATCAGGTGTCGTCTCAACTTGTTTCCGTTTAGCTACCAAAACATCATCACATTTCTGAGCTTGACAATTTTGTTGCAAAAACATCGGTCTAGCTTTCAACTCAGCTAAAATCGAACCATCATCAATCAACGTCAACCGCGTGTTCAAAGCTTACAAAACAAACCGAGATTTTTTACTCAAAGCATCAGCAACAACATTAGTCTTTCCCGGATGATAATCAATGATCAAATCATAGTCTTTCAATAACTCGAGCCATCTGCGATGTCTCAAATTCAAATCTTTATGTGACATCAAGTACTTTAGAATTTTATGATCTGTGAAGATATGCCATTTTTCTCCGTACAAATGGTGTCGCCAAATCTTCAAAGAAAATACAATCACTGCAAGCTTTAAATCATGTGTCGGATAATTCTTTTCATACGGTTTCAACTATCTAGAAGTATACGCTATCACTTTGCCCTCTTGCATTAGAACACAGCCCAAACCATTTAACGAAACATCATTATAAAGTACAAATTCTTTACTCGAATCATGCTGAACTAACACCGTGCCTCAGTTAACAATGCTTTTAACTGATTAAAGCTTTGCTAAAAATTCTTAGACCACTCGAACTTAACATCTTTTTGCAACAATCTTGTTTACATCCCTTGACGAATCTTTTGTAATATCTGGCTAAACCCAGAAAACTTCTGACCTCAGACACATTTCTTGGAGGCTTCCAATCTACTACAACTGAAATTTTGTTCGGATAAACTCTAATGCCATCAACCAATACATGTCCTAGAAATCTGACTTCCCGAAGCCAGAATTCACATTTGCTAAACTTGGTGAACAATTATTTTTTGCGTAAATTTTGTGAAACAATTCTTAAATGTTCGGCATGCTCTGACTCATCTCGTGAATAAATTAGTATATCGTCAATGAATACCACAACGAAACTGTCTAAGTAAGGTCTGAAGATTTTGTTCATCAAATCCATAAATATTATAGGCGAATTAGTCAAACCAAATGGCATCACAAGAAATTCATAATGTTTGTACCTGGTCCTGAACGTAGTTTTTGGCAGATCTAAGTCTTTAACTCGTAACTAATAATAACTAGAACGAAGATCATTATTTGAAAACACCGTCGCACCTCTCAACTGATCAAACAGATCGTCAATACATGGCAAAGGATACTTATTCTTGATCGTGACTTTGTTGAGCTGTCGATAGTCAATATACAACCGCATGGACCCGTCTTTCTTTCTTAACAAATAACACCATAGTACCTTAAGGAGAAAATTTGGGTCAAGCAAAACCCCTATCTGTCAACTTTTGCAATTGTGCTCTTAGCTCTTTCAATTCTGTAGGTGTCATTCTATAAGGAGCTATCGATATCGGACATGTTCTCGGCATTAACTCAATAGCAAACTCAACCTCTCTGATCAGTAGTAACCCCGGTAACTTCTCTAGAAACACATCTGAACCCTCACATACCACTGGAATCGATTCTAGCTTTAACTGAGTAACTATAGAATCAATTATGTAAGTGAGATACGCTTCATAGCCTTTTCTAAAATATTTCTATGCAGACATAGCTGATATAACATTAGATAGACTATCAAATCTATCTGACTCAATTTCAAGCTTTTCACCTTTCTGACATTTCAATACGATATGCTTTTGTCTACAGTTCACAACAACATCATGTAGAGTTAACCAGTCCATACCCAGAATCACATCAAACTCATCAAAGGGAAGTAACATCAAATCAGCCAAAACGTTGCAACCCTGAATCATCAAAGGATAGTTTTTACAAACTTTATCAACTAACACATACTGACCTAGGGGGTTTGTTACTTTAACCACACATTTAGTGGACTCAAAAGGCAATTTCTTATCTGACACTAAAGTCATGCATACATGTGAATGTGTTGACCCCGGTTCAATCAAAGCAGTAACATCATTATCAAAGATAGAAATTGTACTAGTGATAACATCTAGTGTTGAAGCTTCCTCTTGAGCGCGGATTGCATAGGCTCTAGCCGGTACTCGTGCCTCAGATCTCATGGCAGAGTCCTTTTCCCCGGAGTCACAATGTTAATTCGAGATTTTAAAATATTTGTAATTTGGTCCTAATCGAACCTCGAGTTAATAATAGAGATTTTGTAAGCTCATGTAAGACCCGAAAACTATTGTATATTGTATCATATGCTTGTAACGACCCGTTTTTCAGTGATATCAAAAACTGTGATTTCAGAAACCCATTTTCGATGTTTAAGTTCATAAATATTATTATTTAATCTTTACGAGGTTATTATCAAGTTTAATTAAAATTTGGTCCCTTAATTTTATCAATTGGATAGATAATTAAGGATATGGACTAAATTGTAAAAGTGGTTAAAGTTAATCACTATAGATTATTATTTAGTTTAGGGACCAATTGAGAAATTGAACCCATTTTTCTTATTAAATAGTGAATGATAATGCCATCTCCCACTTATTTTTGGCTTATCTATGTTTAAGTTAAGTTAATTAAAGATTAGAATAATAAATTAAGATTAATTTGACTTTAATTTTAATATAAAAGCTAAAATTAAAAAGGTATCATATTTATTTTCCCTTTTTTCCACCGCTAGAGCCAAAAAAAACATAAGAGAAGCCATTTTTAGACCTCAAGCTATCAACTTTCAAATTGGTAAGTGATTTCGAGTTTATTTCTCGTAATTTTTATGTTTTTTAGGTTTCGAGAGCTTAATTTAGCAAACCAGTGTACCAAATTGTGAAACTTTTAAAGTTTTTAAAAGTTACTATTTTTTTTTCTTGAAGTTTTTGGTGTCAAATGACTAGATTTGAAGTTTAAATGTGAAAAAAGATTAGTTTGTAATGTTTAATTGCTAGTTTTTGAACTTAGGGACTAAAGTGCATGAATTTTGAAATGGGTGTAATATGTTTCTATAATTATTGTTAATAGAGGGTTATAGAAAGATGTAATTGAGATCGGTTTCGAAATCAAGGCTCAAATTGGAAAGTGATGGTAATTTCAATTTTAGAGACTAAATTGAATAAATTGTAAAACTTTAAGGAATATTTGAAAAATGAAATTGAACTGACATATGCATATAATAGGATGGTATAAAGTATTTGGAATTAATAAATTAAAATAAGTTACCGTATAGATTAGGAGTTGAATCAACCAGAGGAAAATCGAGATAAAGGGAAAAATTACGGGTTAGTCATCGATGTTTTGTTTGTTGTTGTTTTTACTAGGTAAGCTCATATGGTATGGCTATATTTAATTGTAATATATACTTGAATTATGAATTTGTGTTTGTTTGAATGTAATTCAAATTTTTTACAGTTTAGTACAAAAAGGTTATATATGGACTAAATTGTAAAGAAATGATTATATGTGCTAAATGTGCCAGAATGAATGTAATAAAGATAGGATACGATTGAGATGCCAATAAGGTTAATCGTGCACTAGTACAAGTTATTTGTGATGGAATCGAGTATGTGATTGTATGAAGTTTATTACAGATCATATCGAGACTCAGCATTTGTTGTGGGTCATCAAATACTAAATATCTCTACGGAGACCCTGGTGTGGTGGAGGGATGCATTATTACACGATCATATGTTTGCCTATGGGCTTTGGACTTTGGTGCCCTGGTGTCGTGTAGTTACTGATCTGATAAGCAACCCGGTGTTGTATAGTTACATGTGTATCCAAATCTGTTCATTAGAGAATATCGGGCTAAATGGTTAAAGAAAAGTGAAAAATGACAGTGAAATGGTATGAATTGGTATGCAAAAGATTATGTGTTGATTGAAAAATACGAATGGTATTAAATTGTTGATCCTATATGAAAGACATTGAATTGACTGTTAAATACTTGAATCGTTATTGATATGGTTATATGAGGAACTCACTTTGTTGATATGTGATTGTCATGTCTAGGCAAACTTGCCAAGTTGAATTGCTTATTGTATTAAATTGTAAAATGAGGTAAGTTATTGTTTATGCCTATGATGTTACTAAGCATTCAATATGTTTATACCATTGTTTCTTTTTCCTTGTAGTTCTTAGCCTGCTATCAACTCGGTAGACTTTTGATCATTTTAAAGTCCAGTTATGTGGCATGTACATAGGTGTCTTGAAAATGTTGGTTTGGAATTTATTGTGCATATATATATATATATATATATAAGTTTTGTATAATATTTTTAACTAGATGAATTGGTTTGAAGTTGATAAATGCTTGCGTTGTGCAACTTGATGCCAATTTGTGTATGTTTGAAGTGTTATTGTGTTGGAAAAATTTGAATGCTAATTGAAGGACATAAATGTTCATGAATTGGAATGACATATGTTTACATTAAATGGCTTGAAAGCATGAAAGAATAGGTTAATATGAAATTATAAAAATTCTATAAATATTAATTAAATAATAAAACACTAGCTTACTAGTCGAAATTGTGGTCCTGAAACCATTGTCCTAACACCATTGAAAAACGAGATGTTACAAACATAGATTATGATATTTTATTATGATTTTAATGTGTAAATATTGTATGTGTTGATATGGAAAATGAAGAAAAAGTGAAGAAAAGTGAGAAACAAGTGAAGAATTAAAGTAAACGAGGAGCCAAAGGAAGAAAAAAAGAAGAAAGTTTCATTTCAAAGCTTTGGTTGTAAGTATAACTATAATTCTACTTACTTTAAATAAGTTGTTAATTGTTAAGTTTAATTAGATCAGTAAAATTCTTTACATGATATTTAATTATAAGCTTACATGTTACATAAATGAAGAATAAGATATGATAATGATCAAGAATAAGAAATTTTTGATTTACTAAGTAGTTAAATTAAGAGAAAAAGAAAGAAAAGTGAGAAAAGGACTAAATTGTAAAAATCGTAAAAAATTGATGAAATTGTAATTATTATGAGTATGTTAGTAAATGACGTGAAATATGTTAATAAGTGATATGTGAAATGAGATGGAAATGTTATGATAATACTTGATGAATTGTAAGAAAGAAAACAACTAAATTATAAAATATGCAAAGTGACATAAGAAAGTTGTAATAAGAATTAGTAGTAATTTATGGACATATTACTAAGCAATGAAATATGTCATATGAATTAAGGAAAATTTGAAATGTTGTCTTTGAGTTTTTACAAGTGAACTTAATTGAAATAAATCTAAAGTACTAAGATTTTGTTTTGAAATAAGAAAATGAAATTGATTATGATATACTTGGCCAAGTAGATGAAATAAGAATTACTGGGATATAGATGGCATGTCATTAAGGAAGATTTAGCGTGCTTTCTGTTATGCACTACGATGCTCTCTTGCTATGCACTTCAGTGTTGTCTTATTCTGTTTCGTATATGCTATTTGTTCTGTTAAGTATACTGGGCCTCTATTAAATGTTTAGAGATTGAATATGATAAATGTTAAAAGATTGCCATTGATGAAAAATGAAGTGTGAAGATAAAAGTGATTGAAATGTGAAAAGACTATAGTCTGATAAATAAGAGTAATGGATTGAATAATATATTTATTGAGAGGTTAGTTAAAACAATTGATAAGAAGAAGTCCTGAATGAAATTATGAAATGATTATAATACAAGTTAAGTTTTACATTCAATAAAATGTAAATTAAACTCTGGTTGTACTTACTAAGCTTTCAATAGTTTAACTTGTAACACCCCAAACTCGGCCTAGAAGTTATGGCCGAATCTTGCGATGTCACATGAAAGTGCTTTTGGAAACTAAGTCGTTGGTAAACCATTTCCCCATTTAAACAATATTCGTTATCTTACATTATCTTTAAATCAAGTTATTTGTTTTAAAAAAAACGTTATCCATTTATTTACAAGTCGTTATGATTTGCGGAAGCTTTTTGAATGGTTTGCGTAGTGGTGAGTGTTTTGAAAGAAAACATTTATAACTTTTGAAAACCCATGTTTCCTTACCACTAGTGATTATAGATCATAAGCAACAATAAACAAATCCCAGATTAAGGTAAAAATCCTTAAAGGCCTTATTACAGTAAAAATACCCTAAATAATAATAATTAAAATCATAATCAAGTACGAAAATATATGCGATCGTGTGGCCACCTTAGAGTCCCTCGCTGTACTGGTCCGCCTATTATTGGGGATTACCTGTACAGTGAAACAAAAGGGATGAGTTTATGAAACTCAGTGTGTAATCCCCATGCACAAATACAAATAACATACAGACAATCACAGTCGGGGCATAAGCCCTTTTTCAGTAACGGTGCCAATCCAGTTTGGGCCTTAGCTCGTCTTAGTACAGTAGCAGTCACAAATATTCAATTACAAGAATCTTACCCAACCAGCCTCTACACTCCATCTCCGTCCAACCCTACACTCCGTGTGGGGATATAATCAACCCACCCAACCCTACACTTCAAGTAGTACCGAATGCGGCACTTTACAGTAATATGCAGCTGAACTGCCAGTAAATTAGGCTCGAGGCCATTCAATGCACTTCTTCTGAATAGTATAACCCCCAACCCAATGCAATGCAATATACAACATGTCATGCCAAATCATGGTATCATACATACAGTCAGTATAGTTTTAGCAGCATGCCTAATATACAGTCATTTAGATGTCTATATCACATAAGGGTATAACAGTCATTTCAGGGGTCTAAGTACACTTACTGACCCTACAATAGGTTCACAGTCGTCTCAGGCGACCCGTGCAACCCTAGCAGTTTAACAGTGAAAATGGGCCGATAAGCCCATGTTATTTGCCCAGGCGGGCCCACAATGTGGCCCACAAGGCCCGATTCGGCCCTACTCATGAATCGTACATGGCCTGCCTCGTCAATCACACACTCGTGTTCGAACACATGGCCTACCACACGGGCAACCGCATGCCCGTGTGGCATCGACGATTTAGATTTTTAGCTTTTTGTCGATTACAATTTACGAGGTAGTGTTTACATACACCTGGTTACGAAAAATTGCACACACCGTTCTTGAGCACTCCAACCTATATTCAATCATAACACACCATTAATCACTTAACAGTAGGATTAAGACAACCCCTCTTATAACACTTATCCAAAAAGGTCAATTGCCACTTGCCTTGATTTAACAACTGAGGCTTTGCACACTTAAACCGTTGTATAAGACCGATTACTTGCCCTTAAAGATTACCTGCATTCCAACCGAATCTTATTAACCATTATTCACATAACCAGTTTGAACTAACCAAATATTACACTTACCGAAACTGCAAATCCAAGTATAGGGGAAGGAAACTATCAGCCTACACCCAACACAAAGGCCAAAAGCACACGATCCGACAGAGACAAAAGATAGAACAATCGCACCCCTAGCAATAATCGGCAACTTAATCCCCAAGAATGAAAGAACCCGAAAATAACGATTGTAGGTAGCAAAATCGGTAGCAAAAGTGAGATGTTTGATGAAATAACTACTACGGCAGAGAGAGAGACTAAGAAAACAACCGTTGTACACCCAAACCGATTGGTCAAAGAACAAAAAGAGACGGCAAAAAAGGGCAGGGTTCGGCTACAAGAAAAGAAGTCGACAGCCAGAAGGAAACAACAAGATGAAAAAAGAGGAAATTGCTAAAAATCGAAAGAATCAAGAGAGGGAGAGAAAGAGTATTCGGTCAAAGAAAATAGGGAGAGGACTTCTTGTAACACCCCTCACCCGTATCCAGCGCCGGGACAGGGATCGAGGTGCTACCGAACTTAACTTAAGCATACGCATATAAAACCGGGCCATAAAATTTTGTTCAAATTTAAAACTTCTAGTTCACATGTATTTTGTCCCTCAAAAGGGCTCGCGAAGCCCAAAACATGCATTAGAGACAGTTCAAGACTAAACTGAGAACTTAAAAAAAACTTGGAAAATTTCATGCTTTAAGGCTCCACACACCCATGTAGATATAGAGCGCAAGCTCGTGTGCTAGGGACACGCCCGTGTCCCGTACCCGTACGGAATAAATTTCAAAATTTCAACTTGCATTGATTTTCACAAGGCCTGGCACACGTCCGTGTGCCTGGCCCGTGTCCCTCACATGGCCTCGACATGCCCGTGTCTTAGCTCGTGTCCAAAAACCTGGACATTCTGCCAATTTGGTCATGAACAAATTGAAGCCACACGGCCAAGGCACACGCCCATGTCCTATGGTCATATCCTTCACACGGATGAGACATACAGCCGTGTCTCTGCCTGTGTATTTACTACCATGCATACTGACTTGAAATATTTAGGTGCAGGGGACACACGGACGGGTCACACGCCCAAGTGGACAGACCGTGTGTCACATAAGGCCTAGACACACGCCCGTGTGTTTACCCGTGCGGAAAAATGCAAGGCTATTTTCCAAGCCATTTTGTCACCCTCACAACATACGCTCACACACTTATACAATAGCATACAACAAGGCATAGATGGGCACTTAAACATCCATAAACATGTTATGATCATGTCAATTTCTCATGCAATTGATATCATATATTTTACTCACATCTTTACCACATTCATGCCATAATCATTATAAACTTTTACACAAGACCATAGCACATACATGCATATATGAATAGATTTACAACCTCAATAGCTTATGTAAGCAAATACATTTGGCTAAAACATAATATCACATGCTCAAATATTTAAACCATATACATGCCATAGACTCAAAGCACTTGAAATCACTTACACTAATAGCGATAGCTTGACAGTGTGATAATATCTCTCACGAGCTCCAACCCGAGCTAACCTCGAAACACTAGAGAACATGGGAAAGGAAGGGGGTAAGCTTTACGCTAAGTAAGTTCATATGAAAATAATAAGCAACTCATTAACAAGTTTTTATCAATATTCCCAACATATTCTCAAGTTCATGATAAGCTGTCTTCTTGTACAACAGTCAATAAAATATTTATATCTAGAGCTACAAAACTCCAAATTAAGTTCCGTTAATTTTCATTGAAACTAGACTCATGTACCTTTCTACCATACAATTTCCAGAATTTTTGGTTTAGCCAATTAGTACAGTTTATTCCTCAAAGTTACCCCTAATTCACTATCTGATAGTTCCGACCCTTCTACACTAAAGTTTAATTATCTCATAGCACAGGACTCGAATAATGTTTCTGTCTATTTCTATTGAAAATAGACTCATTAAGTATTCTAAAAATATAAATTATAACTCATAACTATTTTTTTACAATTTATAATGATTTTCTCAAATCAGAATAGGGGATTTTGAAGTCATTCTGACTCTATCTCACACAACTTCAAATATCTCATTATAGGAAATTCTTTTGCAGTTTCTTTTATAAGAAACTGGACTCAATAATCTTTAATTCCATATTTTATCCAGCCTCTAACTAATTATCCTTTATTTTTAGTGTATTTTCAAAGTTACACCACTGCAGTAGCCCAAAACTATCCAAGCTAATTTACTCATTCACAATTATTGTTCACCAAATTAATACAACATCATTTCATCTATCATCGTAAGAACACATAGCTATGCATCATAAGCATGGACCCATAATCTCAATGTCATCAAGTATCAAAGACTTATTCCAAATCATGCCATTTTCATAGTATTCACTAAATACTATATACATTATGAAACATAGACCCATAACCACAAGGTCATTACAAAATCATTCTCATAAACATGACTTACTTATTTGTAGCCTTACCAATGGTGCATCATAGACCGAATCATTTCTCATGAGTTTTGCGTAAATACCTGTACTACTTCATAACATAATCATTCCTTATCACAACTTTGTTAACATCTTTGAATTTCCCGTTGAACCACTTGGAATACAAAAGGGTACTCGAGGAAGTTCGTACACATAATAAGATGCCAATGCCATGTCCTAGATATGGTCTTACATGGGTTCACAGATATTGATGCCAATGCCATGTCCCAGACATGGTCTTACATGGAATCTCATATCGAAACTTTATCGAATGTCATTTAGACATCGTGAATCGATTTCATAAAGGAAGATACATGTACATACATATTTCATGCAATATTTAAACATTAGACATATAATAATAACATCACATTGCATTGTTCTCATACAACTTACCTCGACAACAAATTGGTAAAGGAGCCCTAAACATCAATTTCTCGTTTTTCCTCGTTCTAAGCCCGAATCACATTTTTCATCATCTATAACATCACATTTAACTTATTAAAACAATATACTAATCAAATTAGTCCAATGACATATTTTGGCAAAATTTACAATTTTGCCCCTATACTTTGCCATAATTATTGAATTGCCCCTAAGCTCGTAAAATGATTTTTATCATATTTTCTTACTTGTCAAGCCTAGACAAACCATTTTCATAACTATAGCAACTCACAAATTCAATTATTTCACACATTTACACTTATTTTACAAACTTTACAAAATAGACCATTTAGGTGCTTTCATGCAAATTTCTTTCATGAAAGTTGTTTATAACACTACCAAGGCTCATATTCTTCCATAAAAACTCAGCAAACAACACATATGCTTTCAGGGAAAAACCCTAGACTCTTAATTATTTTGCAAAATAGTCCCTTCTTTTGAAATCTCATGCTTTAGGGGTTCCAAAAAATGCAAAAATTATCAAGAAAGACATTAAAAATCACTTACTAGCATGAGAGTTTCTTTGCTGAAATTTTCCAGCTTCAAAACCCTTTCTTTGCTGCATATTTAAGTGGAGAGAAGTTGAAGAAAGGATGGGATTTTTCTTTTCTTTATTTTATTCTAGTTTTAGTCAATTTAGTCACCAAAAAGCCACAAATTTTGGCTTTTTGACCATTTTGTCTCCCTTGGCCGGCCATCACACTTTAAATGGCCTAATTTCACTTTAAAGACCCCAAATCTAAGATACAAATCAATTTAACACCTTTAGGCATCAAAGCACAACATTTACCTTTTACGCAATTTAGTCCTTTTTCGAAATTGGACTAGAAATCGCTAAAATTAATATATCAAAATTAACATGCACTTATAAAATCACATTACAACACATAAAATAACATCAAAATAATTTTCTCCGACCTCAGAATAGGGGTTCCGAAACCACTGTTCTGACTAGGCTCAAAATCGGGCTGTTATATTTCTTCCCCCTTTAGGGATTTTCGTCCCCGAAAATCTTACTAGAAGAAGTTTGTTTCAACTTTCACGAGTCACTTTCACCCTTTTCTCATAATTACAAATCAACTCAGTCTCATACTCAGGGTTTCCTGTAGCCTTTCCATAGTTGCGGTATAAACCTCGGGCTCAATTCGAAATACTGGAGGTTGACATTCTAGGAGTTATAAACTCAGAAACACATAACTCGGCCAGATCTGCTGAATAATACATCTATACATACTAAAATAATCATGCAGACTTCTATCATCAATCTAACACAAACCAATTGACATATCTCCTTATTTCCGGAGATGAGAGATATCCCGCTGCGTAATTTATAACAGTCCTTTCTCATTTTCTTTCGACTGCCATCACTGACAATAATAATCTCGAATATATTTGATATTCGGCTTTACCCTGTAGACAATTTAGCCTCCTATGGAAGAACAGACAAGATGCTACTATGAGCTCTCTACATAATTCTCTACATAACCCAGAGTTTCTCGGTTCTCAAATCTCACTCTGAAATAATAGTAATAGAAACCAGAAATCAGATCCTCCCTACAATTCCAAATTAAGAGTCGAATCATCCTGTACTTGTTTAATTTATCATTTATAGCCATATCTCTATACTCAGGCCATTGACTATTTAGAAACTTTACTATAACAACATCTCTCGAGTAAGAGAAATCCAACTAATATGTTTCCATATCATACTTTCAAGAATACAATTTCTTCATTTCAGACTGCATGTTTACTTACCCGTGAATGTGCAACATTATTCCCGGACCAGAGAATAAACTTAATGCACATGACTTAATTTTACCTTTACTGATAATAATTCTTTACGCGAAGATTAGAGAAATCCAAATACTAGAATTCCCACACTTCTATAATCGAACCAGTAACATAATCATAATAGACATTGTTGTTGCAAGTCAAAGAATATACTTAAAGATAAGCCAGGTTTGATACTCTCGAAATAAGAACGATAGGAAAAACCAAGATAAAGTATTCCAAGATATAATACCATACTAGAAATCCAAGAATATAACCCAGAAGAATATAATGAGGAAGGTTTGAAAAATCCCTCAGAGAAAACCAAAAAGAAACTGCCATCTATACGCTCTGGAATTCCATCATAATATATGTAGCATCTCGAAATAAGGCCTAAATGGAATAGTGGTTGCGAAACCACAAATCTAAAATAGAAAATTTTATTTCGATTAATTTTTATGATTTATCGAGTGATTAGATGCATGTGTTAGAGTATTGATAAGAAATTTTATAGATTGCATGTTTAATTTGCCTATTAGGGCTTATTTGCAGAAGTTGCTGTAACAGCCCGATTTAGGACTTAAACGGAACGATGGTTTTAGAACCATGAATTTGAAGTCAAAAAATTTATTTCGATTAAGTTTTATGGTTTATTTATTGATTAAAGTATTGTGTAAAATTATCGTTAAGAAATTTTACTGATAAAATGCTTAATTGGACTTTTAGGACTAAATTGCAAAAATTGCAAAATATATGTTCTAATTCATAAGTACTTAATTGAAATGGGAGTTTAAAGAGAAGGTCCTTAAATGGTAATTAGACCATTATATTTTGTTTGGACAAAAATGGGCATGAATAGGACAAAATTTTAAAGAAAGGCCTTAAGGGAATTTTAGTCATTTGGTAATTAAAAGAAATAAAAAGGGAAAATAAAGCCAAAATTGACTCATCTTTTTCATGGAGACCGAAATTAGCAT
This sequence comes from Gossypium anomalum, assembly GCA_025698475.1. Lineage (NCBI taxonomy): Eukaryota > Viridiplantae > Streptophyta > Magnoliopsida > Malvales > Malvaceae > Gossypium > Gossypium anomalum. Next base: position 39,416,281 of record CM046965.1, read on the forward strand.
GGGGGAAGCCATGGATAGGGTTTTCAAGCTTTCCAAGCTCAATAGTAAGCCCGCTCTAGCCTCGTTTTTCAAGTTCTTTACATTTTTGGAATCTCGGTAACTTGATTAAGCTTATTCTAGCAATAATTTAAGCTAGGGTTCATATTTGGAAAAATACCCATAGGTGAAATGTGTTTATTTTGATGTTTTATGGTAGAATATGAAGCTAAAATTATGTTAAACAACTTTTGCTAAGCGGTTTTAAGCAAAAATGAGTAAAACGGCTTAATCGGTAAAAGTTGTTATTGTTCATAACTATGTGTTAGAGTGAGAATTTGATGTTTTCATAGAAGGGAAAAATGATCAGCATGTCATAAAACATAAGAATAAGGGATGAAGTTTAATTCCAGAGCCTAGGGGCAAATGTGTAAATATGTAAAAGTTTAAGGGCAAAATTGTAATTTTGCCAAAGTTTGAGTTAAGGACTGTTTTGAATAGTACATTAATTAAATAAGTAAAATATGATGTTTTAGATCCCGAAAAATGAGATTTGAAGCTAGAATGGGAGAAAAATTGAAAATCGAGAAAGTTGGTAAAATGACTGTTTTAGTATCGAGGTAAGTTCATATGTATAATAAGCATTAAGTTATGCATGTTTCAATGTAATATTGATATAGTTACTATGATTGCCGAGGTGTTGAAAGTAAATATAATTATGATGAATTAAATGTTCAAAATTAATTCGACATGGAAATGAGAAAGTATGTAAGTTTGTATGTAAATATTACATTATCTTTATTTACGTTTTTATATTTTAGCATATTTTATGTATTGTAGCTGATTTTTGAATTATAATTGACTATTGGAAGAATGGAGTAAAGTATTAGATAGTGAGATACTTCCCGTTTGAACCTTCGGAATCGAAAGATACGGATGGTATGTAGTTAGGTCACATGTGTAATACAGGATGCATACCATGTGTACAAGAAAGCTACGGGATATATGTAGCTAGGTCGCATGCGTGGTTCCAGGTGAAGGACACCATGTAGACAAGAGAGCTACGAGATAAACTAGCTAGGTCATATGGGTGGTACTAAGTGTTCACCATCTGTACAAGAGAGCCAAAATTATGTGTACAATCGAGCTAGGTCACATGAGTGGTGCTAAGTGAAGGCCACTATGTGTGCAAGAGAGCTTCAATTTTAAAGGTGGGCTGTGTGTGATACCATCGCGTATCTGTTATTATTCTGAAGCGTTCAACTGGGAAATTGATTAAATGAAATTGTGTATGACTTTGTGATGATAAGTGTAAGCATATACGTGTGTAACTTAGGAGAAATATGCTCAATATGTGATTGGAAACTAGAAAGATTGTTATGGGTAAGTGATGAATACAATTGAAGTGTGAAAGATCAAAATTGACAATAAAACTGTTCGGGATAGTTGCAGTGATGAAAATCTAAAAATTTACCAAAAATAGTATAAATTTAATCAGAGACTGAATGAGATATCAAATTAGAGCTTAATGAATCTATTTTTATATAAAGGAACAGAGCAAGCAAAGGAATTCTATATTATGAGATATTTAAGTTTTTGAGAGACTGGTTCAGAATGACTACGTGATCCCCTATTCTGATTTGGAAAAATCATTAAGAATTGTATAAAAATAATTATGGGATAAAATTTAGATGCTTGAAATCCTTAATGAGTCTAGTTTCAAATTAAATAAACGAGAACATCATTTGAATTCTGTATGAGGAGAAAATTGATTCGTAGTGAAGAATGGTCAGGGCAGTTGAGAAGTGAAACAGGGGTAACTTCAATGAATTAGGTGTACTAATTGGCTAGACCAAAAATTCTTAAAATTTTGTGGTAAGAATATACGTAAATCTAGTTTCAAGGAAAATTAACGGTTTGTAATTTGGAGTTCTGAAGCTCCAAAAATAAATAATTTAGTTGCTGGTACTCTGCTAGACAACTTATTTTGAACCTGTTTATGATTGTAATAGTGAAAGTATGTGTGTTTGTGATGATAATATTCCGGGAACATGTTGTGGCTTTGTTTAAAGTATGATAATGTATTGTTTATTAATATTTACATATTTACTTTCTAAGCTATAATGCTTACTCCTTTCCTTTCCTTTTTCCTATAGTGTCACAGATGTTAGCTCGAGTTGAAGGTCGCCGAAGGTTAAATCACACTATCAAACTATTGATCGATATATAAAGGTTTTAAAGTTTTTTTTTAGTCTTTGGCATGTATGGGGACTTGTTTAATTGTTATTAAGTTGCTAGGAGTTGGCCTAAAATACTGACCTATGTTAATTGAAGGTCTCTATTGTATAAAGCCATTAAATAAAAATAGTCTTGATTATGTTATTAATTAAATGATGCAATTAATAATGTGCATGCTTGCCTACGTGTGCGGTTGAATTAAAGCATGATATGGGCCTTGTAAGCTCTTTTTAAGCGATAGTTTGAATGTGTTTGAAAAAGTTTTAAATTAGAGTGAAATTATGAATCGGTTTTTATACGATGATTAGTGATTAAGTCCGGTAATGCCTCGTACCCTGTTCCGGCGTCGAACACGGGTAAGGGGTGTTACAATATAGATAATATATTTCCTGCATATAAACATAAAACCATAATCAATAGAAACATCAGAATGGTCTCACCTGAATTTTCACCATCGACTTCATTCCGGCATATCAGAAAAGAATTCCGAAGAGATAAGAAATGTTGATCATAACTAATCGGATTAACAGAGCTTCTTGTCTAATATCACAGTTGCTAACATTCTCATACAATAAAATTTTCATTAGGAATGGACAACCGTACATATTCCCAAGGATAGAGGAAAATACAGAATACTCAGAAGAGAGAGATAGCCATAATTTTTACTTAATTGAATTCGTCATACTCAGACATCCTTGCCAATCCAACATCATTCCTCTGATTTAATTCTGTCCTCACTAATCCCATAATATTCCATTATTGCACTCTTTAGTTTCACATTTGCAAGCTTATACTATAAATCTCTCGCTAATCTTGTCATATAACTCTATTCTGGCAAGGGGTGAAGATTGTAAAGCCTCTAAATTTTCGACTCTCACACATATACACACTTAACAACAACACAGTATCATGCGCATCGATTCAAACATTTCAAATTTCCAACTTGTTATGAGCACACTTTCACATATCTTAGTAACACATGCAACTTTATTTCATATGAATACTAGCCAAACAACAGTGAACTTATCACAATACAAATTTTCATTTCTTTCACTCGAATCATCATTAATGTCTAATCAAGTTTCAACACTTAGCCTTATTTTACTTACCAACCTTTATCAAATTAGAGAACATCTTATGGTTTTGAGTACATCATTCACTTGATTCCATAGTCCAACCATGGTCCTATACTAACTTTCGTTTCGTCCATCTGTGTCAATACCGTGTCTCAGATAGGTCTTACACTGACACATGTCAAGCCGATGCCATGTCCCAAACATGGTCTTACACTAGCTTTCACAACACGGCCGATGCATGTTCCAGACATGTCTTACACTAGCTTTCACAATGTGGCCGATGCATGTCCCAGACATGTCTTACACTGGCACACCTATCACCTACACTGCCATGGTCCAACCATGGTCTTATCCATCAATTTATAATCGAATGATTGTACTCATTTCCTGCGTTCTACTCAATTTGATCTTTTATTTCAGTTTTCATGTTATCACAACATTCATGATTCCATAACCAAAATCATACAACACAACATTATGGCATCTTTAACTCAGAAATTTAAACATAAATGTCAATCACATGTACATACTGATTACACATCATTCATTAGAAGCACTTATACACACATGCTGTCATTTCGAGTAAATTTTTCTTTTCATAATCACTTGGCTAAAAGAGTTAGGCACATAACATCGTATGAATACTAACATGCATGAAAGAGCTTATCACAACTTAACTTTCACTTCATTCCATGTTTCCACTTTCTTTAACTTATGATTATCACATATTGAGTATTAATTCATGTAAAAATCATGAATTTATTTTCATACCTTTCCAAATTTCAACATATCACAAGCACATTTCAATCATCTCAATATTACTTCTATCATTAACAAAATTTGCTCAGTTGGAAGTCTTTCCTGTCTTAGCAAACAGTTTCGTTAGCGCTGGGAGATATCACACTATCACGAGTAGTACTATTGCATGTATAGCTAGACTCACTTATGCTATGCTACTACCGACTAAACCATAGCTCTAGCACCACTAAATGTAACACCCCTCGCCCGTACTCGGCGCCCGGGACAGGGATCGAGGTGCTACCGGATTTAACTTAAGCATACGCATATAAAACCAGGCCATAAAATTTTGTTCGAATTTAAAACTTCTCGTTCACATGTATTTTGTCCCTTAAATGGGCTTGCGAAGCCCAAAACATGCATTAGAAACGGTTCGGGACTAAACCAAGAACTTAAGAAAAACTTGAAAAATTTCATGCTTTAAGGCTCCACACGCTCGTGTGGATATAGAGCATACGCCCATGAGCTAGGGACACGCCCGTGTCTCGCACCCGTGCGGAATAAATTTCAAAATTTCAACTTGCAGTGGTTTTCACACGGCCTCAACACACTCGTGTCTTAGCCCGTGTCCAAAAACCTAGACATTCTGCCAATTTGGTCATGAATAAATTGAAGCCACACGGCCAAGGTACACACTCGTGTCCTATGGTCATATCCTTCACAAGGCTGAGACATACGGCCGTGTCTCTGCTCGTGTATTTACTACCATGCATACTGACTTGAAATATTTATGTGCAGGGGACACACGGCTGGGTCACATGCCCAAGTGGATAGACTGTGTGTCACACACGGCCTAGACACACGCCCGTGTGTTTACCCGTGTGGACAAATGCAAGGCTATTTTCCAAGCCATTTTGTCACCCTCACAACATACGCTCACACACTTATACAATAGCATAGAACAAGGCATACATGGGAACTTAAACATTCACAAACATGTTATGATCATGTCAATTTCTCATGCAATTGATATCATAGATTTTACTCACATGTTTACCACATTCATGCCATAATCATTATAAACTCATTACATAAGACCACAGCACATGCATGCATATATAAATAGATTTACAACCTCAATAGTTGATGTAAGCCAATACATTTGGCTAAAACATAATATCACATGCTCAAATATTTAAACCCTATACATGCCATAGACTCAAAGTAATTGAAATCACTTACACCAATAGCAATAGCTTGACAATGTGATAATATCTCCAACGAACTCCAACCCGAGCTAACCTGGTAACACTAGAGAACATGGGAAAGGAAGGGGGGTAAGCTTTATGCTTAGTAAGTTCATATGAAAACAATAAGCAACTCATTAACATGTTTTTATCAATATTCCCAACATATTCTCAAGTTCATGCTAAGCTGTCTTCTTATACAGAAGTCAATAAAATATTTATATCTGGAGTTTCAAAACTCAAAATTAAGTTCCATTAATTTTCCTTGAAACTAGACTCATGTAACTTTCTACCATACAATTTCCAGAATTTTTGGTTTAGCCAATTAGTACAGTTTATTCCTTAAAGCTACCCCTGATTCACTGTCTGACAGTTCTGACCCTTCTACACTAAAGTTTAATTATCTCATAGCAAAGGACTCGAATAACGTTTTTGTCTATTTATATTGAAAATAAACTCATTAATGATTCTAAAAATATAAATTATAACTCATAAATATTTTTTTACAATTTAAAATGATTTTCTCAAATCAAAACAGGGGATTTTGAAGTCATTATAACTCTATCTCACACAACTTCAAATATCTCATTATAGGAAATTTTGCTGCTGACACGGTTTCTTTTATAAGAAACTAGACTCAATAATATTTAATTACATATTTTATTCAGCCTCTAACTCATTATCCACTATTTTTAGTGTATTTTCAAAGTTACACCACTGCAGTAGCCCAAAACTGTCCAGGCTAATTTATTCATTCACAATTATTGTTCACCAAGTTAATACAACATCATTTCATCTATCATCGTAAGAACACATAGCTATGCATCATAAACATGGACCCATAATCTCAATGTCATCAAGTATCAAAGACTTATTCCAAATCATGCCATTTTCATAGTATTCACCAAATACTATATACATCATGAAACATAGACCCATAACCACAAGGACATTACAAAATCATTCTCATAAACATGACTTACTTATTTGTAGCCTTACAAATGGTGCATCATAGACCGAATCATTTCTCATGAGTTTTGCGTACATACTTGTACTACTTAATGACATAATCATTCCTTATCACAGCTTTGTTAAAATCTTTGAATTTCCCGTTGAACCACTTAGAATACAAAAGGGTACTCGTGGAAGTTCGTGCACATAATAAGATGCCAATGCCATATCCTAGATATGGTCTTACATGGGTTCACACAAATCGATGCCAACGTCATGTCCCAAACATGGTCTTACATGGAATCTCATATCAAAACTTTATTGAATGTCATTGAGACATCGTGAATCGATTTCATAAAGGAAGATACATGTACATACACATTTAATGCAATATTTAAACATTAGGCATATAATAATAACAGCACGTTGCATTGTTTTCATACAACTTACCTCGACACCAAATTGGTAAAAGAGGCCTAAACATCAATTTATCATTTTTCCTCGTTCTAAGCTCAACTCTTGTTTTTCATCAGCTATAACATCACATTTAACTTATTAAAACAATATACTAATCAAATTAGTCCAATGACATATTTTGGCAAAATTTACAATTTTGCCCCTATACTTTGCCATAATTACCGAATTGCCCCTAAGCTCGTAAAATGATTTTTATCACATTTTCTTACTCGTCAAGCCTAGAAAAAACATTTTCATAACTATAGAAACTCACAAATTCAATTATTTCACACATGTACACTTATTTTACAAACTTTACAAAATAGCCCATTTAGTTGCTTTCATGCAAATTTCTTTCATGAAAGTTGTTTATAACACTACCAAGGCTCATATTATTCCATAAAAACTCAGAAAACAACACATATTCTTCCATGGAAAAACCCTAGACTCTTAATCATTTTGCAAAATAGTCCCCTCATTTGAAATCTCCTGTTTTAGGGGTTCCAAAAAAGCAAAAATTATCAAGAAAGACATTAAAAATCACTTACTAGCATGGGAGCTTCTTTGCTGAAAATTTCCAGCTTCAAAACCCTTTCTTTGCTGCATATTTCGGTGGAGATAAGTTGAAGAAAAGATGAGATTTTTCTTTTCTTTATTTTATTCTATTTTTAGTCAATTTAGTCACCTAAAAGCCACAAATTTTGGCTTTTTGACCATTTTGTCTCCCTTGGCTTGCCATCACACTTTCAATGGCCTAATTTCACTTTAAATACCCCCAATTTAAGATACAAAGCAATTTAACACCTTTAGGCATCAAAACACAACTTTTACCTTTTAAGCGATTTAGTCTTTTTTCGAAATTGGACTAGACATCGCTAAACTTAATATACCAAAATTAACATGCACTTATAAAATCACATTACAACACATAAAATGACATCAAAATAATTTTCTCCAGCCTCAGAATAGGGGTTCCAAAGCCACTACTCTGACTAGGCTCAAAATCGGGCTATTACACTTCTGTTAGAGGAGTACAGGAAGAAGAGAAAATCTATAAACGAGGGAAAGCTGTAGGGAAGAGCCAAGTCAAAAAAGATGAAAATGAATGATACCCGAATGATCCTTTAGCATAATTCGGCCTCCAAGAAGTGAAAAACGTTGACAGAAACCGAAAATGGAGCGAGGAATACCAACCAAAGCTGAAATCCTGAGAGGTAAGAGTTCAAATTTGGCACCAACTCTCCCACTACCTTTAAATTCCCATATTTTCCTCCCCAAATCCCTCAAAACTATCCACTCCTCCCTCAACCACCTAATTCAAATTCCACTACAACTCTTCAGTAGTTCGGGTTGACTAAAACTCCCGCACGGCCCTAGTAGCAAAATAAAACACTCTATTGCGCATACTAGGACTCGAACTTCAGAATTTAGGTAATAATAACACGCCACTCATCCCCTAGACCAACAGGCCCTTTTTGACATGTTATACCCATATTTATTTAAAAACCTACTGACTAGGGATAAGAGGTTTATCCATTTAAAACAAAACTTTTGCACAAGCCAAGGCTTGAACCCAAGATTTCTCAGACTCTTCCCAGGATACTTAACTACTGAAGTAGACATGCATTTGTGTAACACAAACATACAAAGATATATATTAAGGATTTTTTGGGGGCGTTACATAATTTTTATACGCGTAGGTAAATGAGTATGAGTAAAAGATTTCTGCTGAGCTTTTGCATCACATCTCATTACATCACTAGAGCTGGAAAAAAGTAATTCTTTTCTGTTTTGTCTTAAATAAATGGTATGTACCTAGGTGAGCATTATGTTAGTGAATGAAATGTTGGGGGACTTAAGCATAAAACTTAATCATGGTTAGATTATAACAGATAATTTATATGTTTATGAGCTAGTTCATAAGAAATTGGGTATGGAAAATGCATGATTATAATTGATATGTGATTTGGTTTGGTTTAAATTGTTTATTGAAAATGGAATTTACAAAGTGAAATTGAAGGCTATTTTGGCAAATTTTCCTTTCGATTTTCTAAAACATTGAACCTTATTTTGGTATCAATATAGGGGTAAAGTATCAATACTTTGAAGGAGGTATCGATACTTTGACCAAGGTATTGATACATATAAATCTTATCTGATTTTTCTGAAACACTAAAGCTTAAAATGATATTGATTCCAACACAGGGGTATCGATACTTTATAAGAGGTATCGATACCTATGAGATAGTATCGATACTTCAGTGTTTTTTACACAAATAAGATGTTTAAACAAACATTTTATCCAGTTTTATTCAGTATAATTGTAATATGAAAACAACACATTAATAATATCGTAACATTCTTTGTAAAATGTTCGGTTTAATAGTATAAGGCTAATGTTTGGCATCAAATGTGACATTCCTATATTTTGATTCAGGTGGTCGGGTCGATTATAGGGGTGTTACAGGTATTGTAGTGATTTTCTTCAAAATTTCAAAATTTCAAAATATCGACACTTAAAATGGCATTGATACAGAGGTAAGGTATCGATACCTTGAGGAAGGTATCAGTACTTTATGATTGGTATCGATACATTAATTTTAACTTGATATTTTCTAAACATCGAAGCTCAAAATGGTATTAGTACCTGGCAGGGGTATCAATACTTGATCTAAAATTTTGAAAAATTTTCCATTTGGTCCTATTTCATGTTTGGAATAGCAAATGAGCTTTTGTAAGCTCATTGAGTCTCAAAAAAGTTTGTATAACATGTGATAACTATGATTATGGAATGTTTGAATGTTTAAATGATTTATTTATATTGTTGTCAACTCAAAATTATATAGGATTGTTTAGAAATTTTTACCACCTTTTAACTTAATAATTATATTAATATTAAGCAATTTTTAATAAATTAAGTGGATTTTGTTTAAATGTTAATATTGGACATGAATTTATAAAGTATGCGAAATTATGCTTTATTACATGGTTTTTGTGCATAAATTATATTATTTTCATGTTAATTATTAATATGTTAATTTTTATTATGTAGTGGTCCATAGAAGATGAGATTATCATAATGTTGCATGAACATGAACACATCCACTTTACTTAGACGGCAAAACCATGCAAAATTGGGTCATAAGAATGCTAATTTTACCCAGCTAAACTGTTGTTACAAAGGTGACATATCTGGTTATTTATTGGATCATGAAACTGTCCAACAAGGGGGAGTCAAGCCCAAATTCAGCATAAACAAAAGGCTACGCAAATATTAGCTTTGGGATATTTTATTAGAGGTCGCTGCAATTGCAATTTAATCAAAAAAGAGCCTTGGAAGATTGCCGTTGAAACCATCCATTCTATGCCTAATTATAGCATGATTTTGTGCTCAAAATAAGCAACCAAATCACCTCCCTTTCCACATATTGTGGTCGGCCAAGAAATGGAGAAGATAGATGGGTTTTAATCCTTATTTTTAGTAAACTTCACCCTAAACCTCACATATAAATACCGCACTACTCTCACCTCTCAAATCATCCCTCACATCCCTCATCCTTCATTTTCACAAACATTATTCATTCTCTCATTCTCTCTTTTGCTGTCTTCTCCCCACGCATAGCCATTCCATTTTCCCTTCCATTTTATCCAACAAAAGCCTTGAAAAGATCACCTCTTGGCCGACCACCTTGAGGAACCATTAGCAAAAGAGCAATGGGCGGATCGGTGGAATACTTTCAATCCAAATCTAATAGGCTGTTGAATTGAAATAGAGTTTACTCTTTCCTTACTAGTTGTTTAATTTAATCATGTTTTCGATGTGTTTTATGATTTTTTTTCAACAATGATAGCTTAATTTTGTTTAGCTATGGTGATTGCTTTAATTCAATAATATTTGTTGGAATCATGTTTAAAGTGTTTGTGCCTTATTCGATCATGTTTTCAATTAAAATCAAGATGTATTTCATTCATATGTGATTGGATGCATTCAGATTAGCTGAGCGATCCTAACTAGATGACGGCTAGTAGACACAATAATTGAAAAGTGCATGCTTAATTTAAATTATTAAACCTGACTAAATTGAAGGTTCATAATAACTTTAATTAGCTCTATTATCTTGCATAGTTTTTAGGTTTATGTGATTAAATTGTTTCAAATATAATTTGTCCCTGTTACCCAACATAAATACTAAGAAACCCTTAGTTTAATATGATCATAAAATGCATATTTCACTAAGTAAAAGATTTCGAAAGGACATAATTTGGTTTCCAAACGCATGGAAGATCGAGTTGCCATGGAATATTTTCTGAACACTATTAAGCATGATGAAAATGAATTCATTTGATTAATGTAATTATCCTAGCCTATACATGTTTAAAGTTGTGTTTTTGTCGCTAAAATTCATTCATACATTTAGATAATTTTGCATACTTAACTTAAAATTACATTAGGGTTCAATCTTACATTTAGTTAAATTAATCTAGTTTAATCATCATCATCATTCAAATTATAATGTTTTTTTATCACCAAATTGCTAACTTATAACTTTGTAGATAATTGATTAACATACACATTCCCTGTGAAGACGATAACTCATTTTGCTTATTACTTGAACGACTGAGTACACTTGGAAAAAAATCTCATTACAATTGTTTTTGACAGTAGTTGCTCCGGCAACGAATGTGGCATCCTATAGCTCAGACCTGACAATTGGGTCGGGCAAGGGGTGTTACATGTATTATTTGTATTTAAATGTATAATGGTATAAATTGAATATATTTGATCGTAATTCTTCCGGCAATAAATGTGACATGCTGTAGCTCGGATTTGGCGACCAGGTTGGGTATGGGGTGTTACACACCTCGCTCCACTATAGATGTATAATCTTGAAATCCATTACCACCTCCATGAATGTTGGATATATCCATCCTCGCCCTGCCTCGCTCTACTTTGCTTCAATTAAATTTTTATTATTTATCTTTAATATTTTCAATCTTTTTAAAGACAAGTAATATTTTAAACATAATTTTTCAAAAGAAAAATATTTAAACATAAAATATATGGATTTTTTTCTATATTACGTTATTACAGTTTGACCCTTTTAATAGTTTATATACGCAAGGATAAAATGGTAATTTCATATAGTGGAGTAGGTCAGAGTGGGGCAAGAAATTATCATAACCGCCAGGGGCGAAGCCAGAATAATTTTTTAAGGGGAGCCGAATGAAATTTTAATTTTTTATAGTTTATATCTTTATAAGTTTTAAAGGATTAAATCAAATTTTTATAAATTTAAGGGGGCCAAAGTACAATTTTACCTTTACTAATTTAAAATTTTAAAAAAATTTAAAGGGCCTAAATGACAAATTTTCATTTTAAGGGGCTAGGACCCATGCCAGCTCCCCTTAGAATCGCCTCTGATAACCACTCCATACCTATTATCCAAAAGAAAAAATTCACCCCATCCCGCCCTGCATCAACTTTTCAAAAAAAAAAAAAAAAATTCCCTCCATTTAAAGCAGATCAATTTAAAATTCATAAGGCGATTTAAATTTTGCTATCGCAAATTATATTTATATCATATAAATTATAATTACCGAAATCGACCAAATTATTACTAGCAATAATAATTTATTGAAAACGAAATATCAGCAATTAGTGAAAGAAAATGCTAACTATGGTTAATATTTAATGAAGTCAATTTATTTTAAAGAATTAGTAAAAAATGTTTATCTTTTGTAAATAATTTTTTATCTAGTTAAATTGTCCTGTTACAGCTTTTTGTTTTCTTTTCTAAAATTGTATTTTAAATTTATCTCACGTGACTTGCAACAAAGTAAAATGATAACTTGTTGGTTGATAGGAGGACAATTTTGATGGGAAGAGAATAATTAAATTAAAATCCAAAAACTGCATGTGATTATGATTCGTTTACATATTTTAGTGTGTTATACCTCTATTTTGACAACGACACATGGAAGAACATGAGACGCCATGTCCATGTCAATGATCTTTCCTTAGGAATGACTCGCGAGCAATCTTTTCGTTAAATTCTTTTTATAGTGACTTGCTTAGGACTGTTTGTAACCGATCTTCTATGAGTCCTACGTGAGTTATTTTAGAGGCAATTTGCTATGGCCTTTCAGAGCACGACAGATAAAAGGATTTCCTCACTCAAGAAAATTAAAGTATCCTTCTTCCTTCTCTTTTCTTCTCTTCTTCAATCTCTGGTTTTTCATCTATCATAAGTGAATTGAAATCTTATCTCCACCATCTTCTCTTTTTTGTAATCTCCTTTGTTAAAACCTTACATCATTAAAATTTATTCTCTATTTGCATTTTGATATATAAATATTCTTTAAATATTATTGTTGGAGTTTTCATAAAATAAATTTCTTATAAATATACAATGAATGAAATTAATAAATATTAGTGTAAATCTTTTGATAATTTTCTTAACGAAAAGAGCACATTTATCTTTTTGTGTAAATCTTTTGATTGAGTTGGCGTAATGAGTCAACAATTAAAACAATATAAAATAATACATTAGATTTGAACTTAAGACTCATGTATTTAAACTTTTAACTTAACCATTCCAACAAATGCCTCAATTATAAAATGTTTATTGTTATGAATATCTTATTAAGTGGATGTCCATCATGATAAAGATAAAGTATTGATATACTTTAAATTCTAATAGTTATTAGAATTATATCTCTATTTCTTTTATACTTCTTATCCCTATAAATAGAGACTCTGATGAAGTATTGTAATCATCCCTTTTGATCAATAAAGTTCATTCTCTGTTGTTTTCATATTTTCTTTATTCTTTATTCTCTCTATCTCTCTTTATTTTATAACATGTTATCAGCATGATTCTCAATTTTTTTTCTAAACTCACCTCGTTCTTATTTTTCATTTGATAACCCCCCAATTTTTTTTTTTTAAAACCCATACCTTAATTGCTTTCTATCCTTTTCTAATCCCCCGTTGAATTACTTTCATTGTTTTTCTAACCTAGCATTCAAATTGGTTGCTTGGCTACCCAAAAATTGACGAAAAAAGAGGGGTTCAAACTTGTGCAGTGATTTGCTTAAAGTTCTTGGGAGGAATCGAATTTAATTTCTCTATCGACTTAAGGTAATCCTAAATTTTATATCACAAATTATTTTATGTTATTTCCTTTTTTTTCTTAAATACTTTATTATAATTACATTTGACAAATAATATGATTACTATTATTTTACTATTTTTTTAGTGATTATAATGTCAAATCTTGCCAAACTTGAATTTGCAGCCCTAGACATTTCAGGCAAAAATTATTTGTCATGGGTGTTAGATGCTGAAATTCACCTAGATGCTAAAGGTCTAGAGAATACTACAGTAGCAAATAAATAAGTATCTAACCAAGACAAGGCAAAAGCAATGATTTTCATCCGTCATCATCTACAAAAAGGATTAAAAGTGGAATATCTCACAGTGAAAGATCCTTTTTATTTGTGGAAAAATTTGAAAGAAAGATTTGACCATCAGAAAACGGTGATCCTCCCTAAAGCTCGTTATGATTGGATGCACTTACGGTTGCAAGATTTTAAGACTGTAAGTGAATACAATTCAGAACTTTTCAAAATTAGTTCTCAACTGAAATTATGTGGAGAGAACATAACTGATAAGGATTTGTTATATAAAACATTTTCAACCTTTCATGCTACTAATGTGCTCTTGCAGCAGCAATACCGTGAAAAAGGCTTTAAAAAATATTCTGAATTGATTTCATGCCTTTTAGTGGCTAAACAAAATAATGAGTTGTTGATGAAAAATCATGAAATTCATCCCACTAGTACTCCACCACTCCCTAAAGTGAATGTTGCAGTACACAATAAATATGGAAATGAAAAATATAAAGGTCGCGATCGTGGTCGTGGTCGTGGACGTAGTGGGAGATGTGGTCGAGGATGTACTAGTAACCGCTATCATGGTGTTCATAATAGTGATATTTCTAACCACCAGAAAAAGAATAGCAATAAAGGACAAGAAAGAGGTGGTCAAAATAATCCTTCAAAGGTTATTGAGAATTTATGTTACCGATGCGGTATGAAGGGGCATTGGGCATGTACCTGTCGTACGCCTGAATATTTAGTGAAAATTTATCAAGAATCTATTAAAGGGAAGAAAAATAATATTGAGACAAATTTTATATCCAAAAATGATGAAATAGAGGCGAAAAAAAGGAGGGTGATGTAATTCATGGCCTTAATGATATAACTCACCTTGACGTGACAGATTTCTTTGAGAATCATTAAAAGAGTTGGTGTTATTTTAGCATTTTATATTATTTTTAAGTATGTTTCGTTTTCTTGCAGAAGGAGGAAGTTGATGTTGTTATGTTATTTTAAATATGTTCATTTTCTTGATTCAAAAAAAAATGTTTATTTATTTACTTATTTTGCAAGTTATACATATTCAATAAATATTTGCAATGTTTCTAATGTTATATTTTATTTATTTTTATGAAAAATATGAATGATCAACAAAATTTTGTTGGATCCAAAATCAATGGAGACATATGTCTTATTGATAGTTCAAAACTCGGGTAGTTCAAAACTTATTGAAGGCTCTAGAAGAGAAATTTTATTATTACCTAAAGGTACAAAATTTGTCATTGATGATGTTTTATTTTCCACAAGACTCAAAGAAATTTACTGAGTTTTAAAGATATTCGTATTAATGGATATCATATTGAAACTATGAATGAGAAAAATATTGAATATCTATATATCACAAAAGTTGAATATGGAAAGAAATATGTTTTGGAAAGACTACCTACTTTTTCATCAGATTTATATTATACACATATTAGTGCAATTGAGACACACGTTACTACAAACCATAAGTTTGTACAACCACATACTTTTACTATTTGGCATGTCTGGTTAGGCCATCCCAGATCTATTATGATGTGAAAAATAATTGTGAATTCAATTGGGCACCCATTAAAGAACCAGAAGATTCTTGAAGTCAAAGAATTCTCTTGTGATGCTTATTCTCAAGATAAACTGATTATTAGACCATCACCAGCTAAAGTTGGGATTAAATCTCCCGCATTTCTAGAACGTATTCAAGGAGATATATGTAGGCCCATTCATCCACAATGTGGACCATTTATATATTTTATGGTATTGATAGATACATCTAGTAGATGGTCACATGTATGTTTATTATCGACTCGTAACCTAGCGTTTGCAAGACTACTTGCTCAAATAATTTGATTAAGAGCACAATTTCCAAATTATGCAATAAAAACTATCCGTCTTGATAATGCTAGTGAGTTTACATCTTAAGCTTTCAATGATTATTGCATGTCAATTGGGATAAAAGTTGAACATCCTATAGCTCATGTTCACACACAAAACGATTTAGCTGAATCGTTTATCAAACGCCTCCAACTAATAGCTAGACTATTACTTATGAGAACAAAGCTCCCTATTATAGCTTGGGGATATGTTATTTTGCATGCAGTAGCACTTATGAGCATCATGCCAACAAGGTATAATAAATAATCCCCATTGCAAGTGGCTTTTGGTCAAGAGCCAAATATTTCCCATCTTAGAATTTTTGGATGTGTAGTATATGTTCCAATTGCTCCACACAACGAACAAAGATGGGTCCTCAGAGGAGATTGGGAATATATGTTGGCTATGAATCTCCTTCGATAATTAAGTATGTTGAACCATTAACTGGAGATTTATTTACTACACGATTTGTTGATTGTCACTTTAATGAAACAATATTCCCAACATTAGAGGGTGAGAAAATACAGCTGGTAAAAGAAATTGCATGGAATGGATCATCATTATCTCAATTAGATCCTTGTACAAGTTAATGTGAATAAAAAGTTCAAAGGATCATACATTTGCAAAACATCGCCAATCAACTGGTAAATTTATTTACTAACCTAAAGAGAACTACAAAATCTCACACACCAGCTGAAAATGCTCCAATACGAATTGATATCCCAATACGGCAAACTGTTAGTGCAAAAGAAAGTAATCCATATTTGAAGCGTGGAAGACCGTTTGGTTCCAAAGATAAAAATCCTTGTAAAAAGAAAGGAGCAAATACTCAATGTGATTATATTGTGGAGACAAGTTCCCAAGAAGAGGCCAAAGATATAACTAATTATAATCATAAAACTCTAGAAGGGATTCAGGTACCTGAAAATGATGATAACGAAGAGATCTTAATAAGTTATGTTAATTAGGGGAAAATATAGAGCCGAAAATATATAGTTATCGACAATAATTTTGCGTATAATGTTGCTATTGAAGTAGAAAAAGAAAATGATGATTCTGAGCCTAAATCTATTGATGAATGTAGAAATAGAAAAGATTGGCCAAAATGGAAAGATGCAATTCAAGCAAGATTGAATTCACTTTCTAAACGTGAGGTTTTTGGACCTGTAGTCAAACACCTAAAGGTGTAAAGCCGATAGGATATAAATGAGTATTTGTGCAAAAATGAAATGAAAAAAATGAAGTCGTAAGATATAAAGCACGACTTGTAGCACAAGGATTTTCGCAAAGGCCCGACATTGATTATGTAGAGACATATTCTCCTGTGGTGGATGCAATCATGTTTAGATATCTTATTAATCTGACAATACGTGAAAAAATTGACATGTATCTAATGGATGTTGTTACAGCCTATTTTTATGGCACAATTGATAGTGAAATTTATATGAAAATCCTTGAAGGATTTAATGTAATAGCCCATTTTCAATAAAATCGAAATAGTGGTTTCGGAACCAAAAATCTGATTTCGAAAGAAAAATTATTTTTATATTATTTTATGGTCTATTGTATGATAATAATGTTATAGAAAAATTTTGTGGATTACATGTTTAATTTGATAAAGGACCAAATTGCACAAAGTGCAAAAGTTGAGTTCTAATAGCTAAAATGATTAAATAACTATGGAATTCAAAATTTGAGGCCTTATATGGAAAATAGACCATGAAAAATGTTTAGTGGTTAAGGATGATAATTCATCCATGAAAAATAAAATAAAGAAAAGGATGAAATTGGAAAGTGAAATAATAAAAGATGATAAATGATAAAATAAAAATAAAAATATCATCATAGTATCATCTTTCCCAAAAAAAAGGCTATGGAAACCCTAGTTTGAAAGCTTGAAGACAGACAAGTTTATTTTTATCAATTGGGTAAGTATTCTTGTCCCATTTTTAGTAATTTTTATGTTTTCGAGATCGTAATAGCTTAATTTAGCTATCTCAAGGATTAATTTGTAAAGATATCAATGTACTATGGTTTTTCCATGGATGAGTATAGATGAATTATGAAGTTTTATGGTAGAAAATGAAAGATTGTTGATAGATAAACAACTTTTATTAAGTGAATTTTGATGAAATTGTGACTTAGGGACTAAATTATAAAGATGTAAAATTCATGGAAAATTTTTGAATTTTGTAAAATACAGGAGCTATAAATATTATATGAAAAATTTGGTTAGTCTTGGAATAAGGATTAAATTGCATGAATTTCATTTTCCGAGCCTAGGGACGAAATTATAATTAATTAAAAGTTTAGGGGCAAAATTTAATTTTGCCTAAGATGTGAATTGAATTGAAATGAACATGAATTAATTTTAAATTCATTCATATAGATTTAGATAGACCAAATTCGGAGTTAGAATAAGGAAAGAGAATGTTGAATTAGTAGATTTTACGTATATTAACATTTGTCGAGGTAATTTCGTGTAACTAAATTGTGTATATTTATATGCTTAAATTGAATGTTGTGTATGCAATTTGTATAAATGCCAAATATATGAAATTGGTTATATATCCGGCAAAGCCCGATAAATATTAAATCCTGTTTGAATAATGAAATTCGATGGATACAGGATTTCCCGATTAGTTGTGGTTCTACATGTGTTGCGGACAGACCACAGCTCCTATGAGCATCCCGTTATAAGCCCTCTCGAGCTTCCTGTTATATGGTTCTTATGAGCATCCTGATCGGTAGTGATCTTGCATGTGCTGCGGACTACCGCAGCTCTTTGTGAGCGTCCTGTTATATGATCGGTTGTGATCCTGCGTATATTACAGACACAAACACAGCTCTTTGTGAGTGTCCTGACATGGCTCTCTTGAATTTCCCGATATATCGCTATCCGGAGCTCCTGATTAAAGGTTCTTCTTCAGCTTTCTGATTAAAAGTTCTATGTGAACTTCCTGATTATGGCTCTATGTGAGCTTCTTGTTATATAGCCCGGATATGCTTCCTGATACGCTCTTTGTGAGCTTCTTAATTAATGGCTCTTTGTGAGTTTCCTGTTATATGGCTCGAGAGAGGATTTCCCGATCATGTGTTTTAATGAGCACCCCCGAATATGAATTGACAGATTTCTGATTTGTACACTTTGAGTGTACTACTTATGTATCCATCGATGTTTTCAATGATTCAACCGACAAATCCTGACATGAGAAAATATGAACATGAAATAAATTATTACACGTATCTGCCTGAAATACATGAAAATGATGATACATGATATATGGATATATGAGATGTTGATATATGAACATGGAATTTGTTTGATGAATATGTTCATCCATGATTATAGATTTGAACACCTTGAGTATACTACCTATGTGACATTAATATTTCAAATGATTTAATGGGAAAAGTTCTGACATGAAATAATCTGAACTCGAGACGAATTATTATGAAAATGTACTTGAAATACAGGGATATGATTTGTATATGTTATATGAATACATGATGTGGAAAGTATATGTACATGGAAATCTAATTATTGTTGAGCTCATACATGTTTCTTGATATTTATATGAAATATGTTACTAACAAGGGTGATGAGGATATGTGTTAGGGCTCGTGATAAATTTGATTGAATGTGCCTTGCATGTTTATCTTGAATTTAAATGAGTGGTAAGCTAATTACCATGTTATACGAACTTACTAAGCATTTCATACTTACTCTGTTTTATTTTCCCCTGTTCTATAGTAATTCAGAAGCTCATTGGATTGGAAGCTTGGCAGAGATTACTAATACTATCCATCGGCCCATTTCGGTATATATATAGGGTAAATCAATTATGGTTATAATGGCATGTATAGGTTAATTGGCTAATACTGACATGTAAATGTTTTGAATGAAACTAGCCATTGGAATGGCTTGTGTTTGACATATTTTGATATATTTATAAGTGGATCTATCATGTTTGAAGAACGAATGTGATCATGGATATATACATTTGGTAAATAGGTAAGTATGAATGATAGATAAACATGATAATAAATTGTCATATGAGGTACCTAAGGATACATTGGTTGTATGTGATATTATGTCATGTTTAAGACATGATTTGGACTTGTTTTAAATGCTTTGATATGGTTTGTGAATGTGTTTAAGTGTTGGTGTAGGTGGAAGATAAGTTGGGTGAGAAATGTGGCTTAGAAAATAGCCTATTTTCGTCCACACGGGCAGAGACACGGACGTGTATCTTAGCTGTGTGTGACACACGGCCTAGCACATGGGCGTGTGACCTGGCCGTGTGTCCCCTGAATCTTTAAAATGTCAAAACAGAATGCCCAAAATTGATCACACGGCTTGGCACACGGGCGTATGACTTGGCCGTGTGACCCTTGCACCTATACACGACCTAGCACATGGGTGTGTGACTTGGCCGAGTGGCCCAAGTCAGAGAGGTACATGACCTGAGAAATAGGCATGTCCTTTTGGCCGTGTGAAGCACACGGGCATGTGACCCCTGCTCCTAGGAAAAAATTTAAGATTTTGCGAAAAATTCTCTGAGTACCCGATTTAGTCCCGGCTCATTTATAATGCATGTTTTGGACCTCGAGGGTTCATATAAGGGACTTTATGTTTGATTTCTGAGATAAATATTGTATAAAATAATATATTTGTTTACTTGATATGTATATTCTAGTAATGCTTTGTAACCCTGTTCCAATGACGGATATGGGTTAGGGGTGTTACATTTAAAATCCCTAAAGGATATAGAGTTTCTTGGAAAAATTGTTCGATCAGATTAAAGAAAAGTTTATATGGATTAAAACAATCTGGACGAATGTGGTACAATCTCTTAGTGAATTCTTGTTAAAAAAAGGTTACAAAAATGATCCAATTTGTCCATGCTTCTTTATAAAAAGGTTTGGATCAAATTTTGTGATAATTTTTGTTTATGTTGATGATCTAAATATTATTGGAACTCCCGAAGAGCTCCAAAATACAGTAAATTTTTTAAATAAAGAATTTGAGATGAAAGATCTTGGAAAAACAAAGTTTTTTCTTGGCTTACAAATCAAGTATTTAAAAGATGGAATTCATGTTCATCAATCAACTTATATGGAAAAGATATTAAAGAAAATTTACATAGATAAAGCACACCCATTAAGTGCTCCGATGATTGTACGATCGTTAGATGTGAATAAAGATCAATTTCGTCCTTGTGAAGGACGGTGGATAGTTTCTTGGTCCTGAAGTACCATATTTAAATGTCATAAGGGCATTGATGTATCTTGCGAACAACACAAGACCTGATATAACTTTCGCTATAAACTTGTTAGCAAGATTCAGTTCTTCTCCAACACGTAGACATTGGAATAAAATTAAACATGTATTTAGATATCTTAGAGGGACTATTGATATAAGGTTATTTTATTCAAATAATTCAAAATCCCTATTAGTCAGCTATGCTGATGTTGGATACTTATCGGATTCACATAAAGGTCGATTTTAAATAAGATATTTATTTACATGTGGGGATACTGGCATATGATGGTGTTTCAACAAGGCAAACATTAGCTGCTACTTCTTCAAATCATGCAAAAGTAATTGCAATGCATGAGGCAAGTCGAGAGTGCGTTTATTGACCCAACATATCCAGAAGGTATGTAATTTGCCTTTACAGGAAAAGATGCAACTGTCTTACATGAAGATAATGCAACATGTATAGCTCAATTGAAGTATGGCTATATAAAAGGTGACAGAACGAAACATATTTCACCAAAATTATTCTTCACCCATGATCTTGAGAAAATAGGTTATATAAATGTTCAACAAATTCGTTCTAGTGAGAATTTAGCAGATCTTTTTACTAAGGCATTGCCAACTTCAACATTTTAAAGACTACTACATAAGATTGGAATGCGTCGACTCAAAGATGTAATGTGATGTTGCCATCAGGGGGAGTCTAAAAACAAGTTATACTCTTTTCTTTTAATCAAGGTTTTGTCCCATTAGGTTTTCCTGGTAAAGGTTTTTAACGAGGCAGCTTGTAATAGAAGATTGTGTACTTTTTTTTCTTTCATTAGGTTTTTTATCCCACAAGCGTTTTCCTAATAAGGTTTTAACGAGGCACATTGTCTACCAATGAACATCCAAGGGGGAGTGTTATGAATATCTTATTAAGTGGATGTCCATCAAGATAAAGATAAAGTTTTTATATTCTTTAAATTCTAATATTTATTAGAATTAGATCTCTATTTCTTTTATACTTCTTATCCTATAAATAGAGACTCTGTTGTTTTCATATTTTTTTTGTTCTTTATTCTCTCCATCTCTCTTTATTTTATAACATTTATAAATAAATAGATTTTTATCACTCAAATTGGGAGTGCATTATAATCTAGTATATACATGTGTCATAGAAACTAAACTAATTTTTTATCTCGTGCAATGCATGGTGCTAATTGTATGTATAAAATTTAATATTTTCTATTCATTTGTTATTAAATTTGTAGTGTTTCAGTAATACTATAATTGAGAAAGTAAAAACAAAATAATATAAATGTTTATTTTTTAAATTTATAATACTTTATATTATTATCCATATAAATTAACAACATAAAATTTTATTGTGTAAAATAAACTTAAATTAGCTATTAAAATTCATAAAAATATTGAAAATATAAAATTAAAAAAAAATCTCATGATGTTAATGTTCCATATCTTCAATCTCCATCTTAAATAGCTGTTTCAAAATACTATTATATGTATATATATTATTATATGTATGATTTGAAAAAATAAGTCAACCCATAGGTGATAAATTAAAAAACAGTTAAAATTTAAAAGTTAAATATTTAGAATTGGAAAAATAGAAAATATATTTTATATGTTAGGTTAAAAAAATTTAAAAGTTGGTTACTTTTAACACATAAATTTCTTTTCTTGAACCCGTGCATCAACTTTATTAAAATA
Source organism: Gossypium anomalum (assembly GCA_025698475.1). Taxonomy (NCBI): domain Eukaryota; kingdom Viridiplantae; phylum Streptophyta; class Magnoliopsida; order Malvales; family Malvaceae; genus Gossypium; species Gossypium anomalum. Next base: position 39,439,233 of record CM046965.1, read on the forward strand.
TAATTAATAACTTTTAATATAATTACGGGTATTTATAGTGTTATTGATAATAATATAAAATAAATGAAATTTTTATTTTATTTTTTATTTTGGTAATTAATAAATGTGTACAACAGAAAAATATTGTAAATTTTTCATGTTGATAGCTGTGTTTATATTATTTAAAAACCTATAAGAAACATTAATAAGAATTTAAACCGTGTCTTCCAAAAAATAATTTAAACTATGTGGAAAATCATTTTTTATTCAAATTATGTAAATACGGAACATCAAATTATTTTAAATATATAGTTAAATTAAAATAAAATTTTCAAAAAATGAAAAAGAAACTCTTAAGATGAAAAAAATATGGTGAGCGTAGAATCCTTTTTCATTTCTTGGAAAGTTGGTCTTTCAATTCGATCTTCAATATTTAGAATTGAAAAAATGAAAAATATCTTTTATGTATTAATTTAAATAAATTATATTTATTTTCTAAAATTTAGTAGAAAAATTGAATATTTTGAAAAATTAAAAGATACATGACAACTATATTTGTTAAAAATGCATAATTTTTTTTAATTATATATTAAGTTGTATATTAATTTTATTCCATAAAACATTTTAAATTAAATAATTACTTTTAACATTAATATAGGCTGACTTAAACGAACATACATAGACAACATACGAGGGTAGATGCTTGTACAAAATCCAAACCCAAAAATAATGAAATGGTAGCAACACTGGAATGAGCCAAGGTGGGACCAAGGATACAACTATCATATCTGAAGCTCGGGCGCCTGCTAGAGCCTATGCTATACAAGCTTGCGAGTGGGCTCTGCTCTTGATGTCATCACTGGTATTTTTTTTCTCTTTTTGGTGTTACTATACATGCATTAATTGACCTTAGGTCAACACATTCTTATATATGTACTACATTAGTAACTGAAAAGAACATACAATTAGAGTCGACTAAATATGATGTTAGGCTAACGAATCCGTTGGGTTAGTGTGACATAGTTAATGTGATATGTATATATTGTGCATTGAGAATTCGAGGCTGTGAATTTCCTACTGGTATGATGTTACTGCCATTCGATGAATTTGATGTCATTCTCGATATGGATTGGTTGACCCTGCACGATGCAATTATTAATTGTAGATAGAAACGGATTGCACTGAAATGTCAGAATGGAGAAATGATTAATGTTAAGGCTGATAGAACTGATTGTGTGACCAATATCATATCAATGATATCGGCCCAACAACATATCAGAAAGAGATGTGAAGCATACCTAGCTTACATTTTAATACCAGAGTGTTTCTAGAAGAATTACCAAGATTGCCACCTGAAAGAGAAGTTGAGTTTGTAATTGAAGTGACACTCGGAACAACTTTGGTTTTGATTGCTCCATACAAAATGGCTTCGACTGAATTAAAAGAGTTGAAAAGATACTTGCACAAATTATTAGACTGAGGATCCCTTCGACCGAGTGTATCACATTGGGGTGCTCGGGTTCTATTTTTGAAAAAAAAAAAGAAGAAACAATGAGATTGTGCATTGATTACAGACAAGTTAATAAGTCACCATAAAAAAAAACTATATGATGCTTCGTATTAATGACTTGTTTGATCGATTGAAAGGAGATACCGTATTTTTGAAGATTGACCTTCGATCAGGCTACAATCAGCTTAGAGTCAAAGAACTATATATGCCAAAAACTACTTTCTGAACTTGATACAAACATTATGAGTTACTGGTGATATCATTTGGGTTAACTAATGCCCCAACCACATTTATGGACCTAATGAATCAAAATTTTCAAATGTATCTGGACAGATTTGTTGTTGTGTTTATTGATGACATCCTAATTTATTCGAGAAATGAAAAATGAAGTGATCAACATTTGAGCACTATGTTGCACACATTGTGCGGGAAATAGTTGTATACAAAGTTCAGTAAATGCGAGTTCTAGTTATGAGAAGCTGGAATTTTGGGTCACGTGATTTTAACATAAGGTATCCGAGTTGGTCTGAATAAAATCTTAGCAATTGTAAATTAGATACCTCCGAAGAATGTTGTAGAGGTGCACAGTTTTCTGGGACTGGTTGGGTATTATGGATGATTTGTTAAACGCTTCTTGATGATCACTTCACTGGTAATAAAACTATTACAGAACAATGTAACACCCCTTACCCGTATCCGACGACGGGACATGGTTCGAGGCATTACCGGACTTAAACATACACATACATGTAAAATCGAGCCATAAAATTTTATTTAAATTAAAAATATTCACTCACATGCATAATGTCCCTTACACGAGCTACCAAGGCTCTAAACATGCATTAAAGGCGGTTTGAGACTAAACCGAGAACTTTGGAAAGTTTTGGGAAAACTTAGAAAAATTTTCATGAAACAGGGTCACACGCCCGTGTGGACACAGGGACATACCCGTGTCCTCAGGCCCTGTAACTCTCTGTTTATAACGTCAGCAAAACCAATTGAACCACACGACCAGGCTACACACTCGTGTGCTAGGCCGTGCCCTCCACACAGCTGAGACACATGGCCGTGTCTCTGCCCGTGTGGCTAGCACTTAGGCTATTTTCCAAGCCTTTTTGTTACCATTAATACCTCACATACTTAAATACATTATAGACACATATAATGTAGCATCAATAAATGATTAAATATCCTCTATTAAGACTCAATTTTAATATTTATATGTCACCATATATGTGTTTTTCTTACTCATTTTATACTAAGTCTAAACACACCAATTCACAATCAATTGAACATGTCATTTTGATGATCGTTTATACACTTATACCATGCTTGCCTAAGTCATTCCACACCAATTTCATGTTCAAGCATTAATGACTTATTGCCATATCACACTTTTATTCTCTGATTATAACCATTTCGTTTGGTTATAAAACATTCATCAAACATACATACCGTAATACTAACCATTCATATCAAACAAGTTCATTTTCAACAAATCATGAACACACCATTTCATGGATTCCATGTTCAATTACATAATGTAAGTTACCATGATATTGCAACAAAATTCATAATCATAATTCATACATCTTAGCTCACCGAGGTCTCGACATTTCCAAGTCTCAATAACCATAAGCTTAGTGTATATACCTATACCCTTTCAACACTTTTCACATATTACTCCACTTCTTAACCAAAATCTTGAATGACCCATTGGACCACTCAAAATACTGAAGGACATTCGGGATTATCATACGCCAAATAGAGTGCCAAAGCCATGTCCCAGACATGGTCTTACATGGTTTCGCATATTGATGCCATATCCCAGATATGGTCTTATACGAAGTCTCATATCGGTGCCGATGCCATATCTTAGACATGGTCTTATACGGGACCTCATATCGATGCCATGTCCCAAACATGGTCTTACACGAAATCACTTAATGATGTCGAGGCCATATCCCAGATATGGTCTTATACGGGATCACATATTGGTGCCGATGCCATGTCCTAGACATGGTCTTACACTAGCACACATATCAACGCCGATGCCATGTCCCAAACATAGCCTTACACTGGCTTTCATTAAGTCATGATAGCCGAAGCCTAAGCATTCCTCAAGGTCCCCTGGGATTTCTGAGATACAAGGCTATCATCGATATTCCATTGAATCATCACAAACCAATTTCATTAGGGCATACATACATATATCATATGATATCAAATGTTAAACACATAATAATGGAATTGTTGAATTACTTACACTCAAACTTACAATTCATGTAATATTAAGCATTAACATTCAAGTATAATATTGCATTATTATTAACATACGAACTTACCTCGAATGCTAGCACGACTATTTATTCCGATTTAGTCCATAAACTCATTCATTCCCAATCTATGCCCGAATCTCATTTTCCTTGATCTATAATTTCACATTAGCTTACTAATTAGTCACATTATTCATATGGGTCCAAAAATCATACTTTTACAAATTTGCATTTTGACCCCTAAAATTTCACTTATTTACACTTTGGCCTCTAGACTCGTAAAATGATTTTTATTCAATTTCCTTTCATTTTAAGCATAGATGAATCATTTCATAACTACAGCAGCCCTCAATTTCCACTAGAACACATTTTTATGACAAACTTTGTAACTTTTATGATTAAGTCATTTTAAGCATTTTCACCGAAAATCACTTAGCAAAAGTCTTTTCTTTAACACCCAACATTCATTTTCTATCATTATACATCAAAAAACATGCATGTCACTCATGGGTAAATTTTTAAACATGAACCCTAGCTCAAAATAATGGTAGTAATAGTTAAATCGAGTTACCGAGACTTCAAAAATGTAAAGAATAGTAAAAACGGGGTTCGGGATCACTTACAAATGAGCTTGGAAGCTTGAACCAAACCCTAGCCATGGCTTCCATGCAAAATTCCATCCAAAGGTTGAAGATGGACAAAAATTGGCTTATTTGGCTTTTAATTCTTTTAATTATTAGATTACCAAAATGCCCCTAACTTAAAAATATTCTATTTCACCCATCTCATGTCTATTTTTGTCCAAAAATCAACTAATGGTCTAATTACCATTTAAGTACCTCAAATTTAAAATTTCAAATCAATTTGACACCTCTAACATGTAGAACTCAACTTTTGCACTTTTACAATTTAGTCCTTTTGACTAAATTGCGTGCCCAAACGTCAAAATTTTCGAACGAAATTTTCAAAAAATCATCCTGTGAAATTGTAGGCCATAAAAATATAATAAAAATAAATTTTACTAGGTCAAATTTGTGGTCCCGAAACCACTGTTCTAACTAGGCCCTAATTTGGGATGTTACAAAAAATGTCATTTTTTTGTAACATCCTTTCCCTACCCGATTCACCGAGTCCAGATCTCGGGTGTTACCATAACCATTTAATAAAATTAATAATGTAGTTAACAATTACCATCTAAAAATAATATTTGCATTAAATGTAACAGTCCGGTTTAGACCATAGTCGGGATAGTAGTTTCGGGACCACATATCTGAGTCAAAAATATTTAAATAATATTTTCTGTGCTTATGATGTGTGAATTAGCATGCGTGAAAGTTTCGTCTAAAAATTTAATCGTTTGTGTGCTTAATTTGGTAAAAAGGACCTAATCGCGTAAAAGGTAAAAGTTGCTTGCTACTTGTTAAAAGTGCCTATTTGATTTGGATTTCTAAAGCAAGGGTCCTTATGTTGTTATTTGTCCATTGAAAATGTTAATGGACTAAAACAACCATCCATTAAATGGTTTTATAATTGTTTATAAAAGGGAAAAATAGGAAATTGGTTATTAAAGTCATAACAATTAAAAGAAAAGCTATCAAATTCATTTTATTTCTTGGTTCATCAACCGAATATTACAAAAAGAAGAAGAAAATTTGGTCGGCACTTTGATTGGTGATTAAGGTATGGATTTTGTTCAGTTTTTAATAATTTCTACGTTTTTGTAATCGTTCTTCGTATATTATCAAACCCATGCTTTAATTTCTAATTTTGATGATATTTTTGAAATGTGCCATTGCTGAAATTATGATTTTGTGAAGTTAGTTGTTGATAAATGAAAGTTTGATGTTGGGTTTACATGTTTTGTCTTTGGATTTTTGATGAATTTAAGTAAAATGGACTAAATTGTGAAATTTGTAAATGGGGGACTAAAATGTGAAATAAATGAAATGTGTGGACTTGTATGAGAGCTATAAAAATTCGGCTAAGCTTGTGTACAAGCAAACTTTGTGTATTTTGTGATTTTGTGAATTAGGGACTAAAGTGTCGAAATGTAAAAATGTGAGGACTAGTTTGCAAAATACCCTAATTATGTGTCTATGGATTGTTTTGAATGAATTGGTGAATAAAAGGGTTAATTTTGAATACATATAGATCAAGAAAAAAGGAATTCAGATTTAGACCGAGAGAAGTCGAAAATTATAGAGTAAACGATCCGAGTAAACATTTTCGAGTACGAGGTAAGTTCATATGTAAAATATGATGTTACAAGTATGTTTTGATGCTTTGATTATACATAGATTGTATATATGTATTTGGTTTGGATGAATACAATGATAAATCAATGGTAATTGGCACTAAGTGTGCGATTTAAACTAGCTTTGGCTATATGAGGCACTAAGTGTGCGATACCGAGATAGCTTTGGTTAATTGAGATGGCACTAAGTGTGCAGAATTATTATAGCTTTGACTAACCCTTAAGGCACTAAGCTTTTGAAAGCTTACTTTGTGTGTATTTGATTTGTTTTATAGATATCAAAGCTACTGTGAGCTCGGGGATCGTCAAGGATCGATACCACACTATCGAACCTCATTTTAGTACTTTTGAAAATGTATATTTTGAAGTATGGCATGTATAGGCTAGTAGTTGTGGGATTATGTTTTGTGATGTATATATTTAGCCATGTGATTTGGCTAGTTTATGTTTGAACTTATAGTTTGATAATGGTATATGATATGTGATGCCAATGTTCAATTATGGTATGTTTTGGTTGGATAAAAGGACGGTAAGATCGGTAAGTTTTGGTAAGTTTGAGCATGAGGTTAAAGGATGTATTGAAATAAATGTTTTGACAAGCTTTTGTCTTATGTTTTGATATAGATTAGTAAGGTTTATGAGTATATATTTGGTTGGAATTGATATGTCATGGGTGGCTTATATTTGATTGTGAATTGGCTGAAATGGTTGTGCATATATGTTTGTTTCTTTGCTTGTAGGTTGACCCAATTTAGTGTGGCAAATTGGCTATTCAAACAGCCTATTTTGGGCCACACCGGCAGAGACACGGGCATGTGTCTCGACCGTGTGCGACACACGGTCATGTTACAAGGCCGTGTGTCCTTTGGGGTACCCTACGAATTAAAGTCAGTATACCCTCCAGTTTTAACATGACCTAGACACACGGGCGTGTCTATTGGTCATGTGTGGCACACGGGCATGTGGTCGGCCGTGTGGCCAAGTCAGTAGACTCCCTAATTTTCACACGGCCTGGCACATGGGCGTGTCTTGTGGCCGTGTGGACAAGTCAGTATGTATGCCCTGTTTCACCACGGCTTAGACACACGGGCGTGACACGGCCTATTCACACGGGGGTGTGATCTTTTAAAAGTTAAAAATTTTTATAAGTTCTGAAACTTTTATATGTTATCAATTTGGTCCCGAATGCATGTTTAAGTATCGTATGCTCGATTTTATGTTCTTAATGAATGTGAATGAATGATATTTACTGTAATGAGATGATATTTGATATTCGATTGTTCTGATCTGTGTTATAAGTCAGGTAATGCCTCTTAACCTATTTTGGTGATGATTACAGGTTAGGGGTGTTACATTGAACTTATTACAATTTATTACAATACGAAGGTTTACAAAAGACAGACTCTGTAGGCATAGTCCTACTAAACACCAGTTTTTCAAAACATCCACTTATGCACAATATCCCCTTTTGCTACAACTCTGACATAATCCTAGCATAGTCCTTCTTTGCGAACTCATCATTCGACATAACCTAAAACATAAACATAACATTTATAAGTTACACGAACTTAGTGAGTTTGAAATACACTTTACCTTTAATCATTTTTGTGCTAAACTTTTAATTTTGATTATTTAGGTTTCCTCATCTGCCTTAGGCTGATACCATTATATTATCGAACAAGTATATACATATTCCTATCCCCCATTTACCATACTTATCAAATCAACCTTAACTTAACTCATTGGCTAACTTCATATCATACTATACAATACTACCTCTTCTTCTCTATTTAGACATCTTATAATGATTATCCCAGAATAATTGATCCCAAACACCATTCACAGATGAATACTTACTCTATTGGTTGATTCCCACACAGAGTCGAATACCTTCAGTATATCAATCAAATCATTTTTTATTTCGACACCAAACTCCACTCATACAGATAACAAATTAGTAGCTCATTTAGAATATTTCCTTCCAACTCTCACCATAAAACACAATAATACCCAAACTGATACGTTGTTCATATATCAGATAATTCTAGAGTTCAATCATGATGCTATTCAGATATGGCTGATACCAACTACATAAATTCCCCAACCTTACATCTCATAGACGAAATTAGACCAATAAACACTTGTATAACTCTACTTACTGAGAATACACCCATATTCCATACCAACATATGATTACGATGTATAATTTCTTTGAACACCCAAATTTGTTCGATTATAACACAACCATTTAAAGCAAAACTACAGACATATCATATCCTCATCATAACTTGTCAGAGTATGTCGCAATAGCCAAATAGGATACGCCACAAAGGAAAAATACAAAGTACGCCTTATAGGCTAACAAAATACCATAAAGGCTAATAGAATGCCACAAAGGCTAAATTAGAATACCATAAAGGCAAATCAGAATATGTCATAAATGTTAGCAGAATGCCACCCAGACACTCCATGAACTATTGTGTTTACGATATGGATTTGCCTAAACTCAAATCGCATGAGGTTTCCCGATCATTGCCCTAAGACACGCAAAGAACCCTAGTCAATAAATGCGGCCCATCTACGCTTTCCAGAAATTTCCATGGCCATGGACTTGTCTTTAGAATTTTCATATCATAATTCGTGTTTATTGTTCCAGTAGACTTCATCAAATACCACTGCAATGACCAACTCACATTTCAACCACCCTACACTCAAATACACCCAATATAAACACACATTTAAGTAGGCTGACTCATTTTCCTAACCAGTTCATACTTCAGTACATGTTTCATATACATCAACACAATCACATTTCAGAGTATACATTCCAGACACACCCATACACACAATTCATTATTTTCTGGACTCACAATGATCTATATCAAGAATACATACTTATTTTCAGCAATCATTCATGGACTCGTTCACCGTTTCTGGAACATTAATCACAAGAAACTTATTTAGAAAGACTTGTAAGAGTTGATATCAAGGACTCACCTTAGACTTACCTACCATAGCTACCAGCTCCACGCCTAGACATCTAGTTTGAATAGCAGTAACAACTTAAAGAACATGAATTCACCATTAAAACCCATTTACAAATATATTGCTAACATTTCATCTACAAATAACCCCTATGCATGGCTTCTTATCCATAACTTACTATCAATATACTCCAAAGTATTCTTATTCTTAACATGAAAAATTACCTTTCCAAGAGATGAAACATCCTCAGTTAATTTCCCAGAATCCCTAGCTTCTAGTTTACTTAAGAAGAGAAACCAATAAATGACATTTAATCTTCCAAGAAAAGAAAGAATTAAAGAGTCATCTTTAAGGAAAAAGACTACCTTTCTCCCAAACCCATTGTATACATATATATATTCTACTTCTGTTTAGTAGAATTTGACAAGTGTCAAGTGTAACACCCCAAACCCGACCCAGACGTTATAGCCGAATCTGGCGTGTCACATTGAAGTGATTTATTAAAAACCTTGTTTTCATTGGAAACCCTTCAAAGGAGAAAATTAAGTAACATTCTGTTTGTATTTGTTGCTTTCAAAGCGAGGTGTATTTAAAGAAAACTATTCCTTCTTGTATGATAATAATTACTTTGTAAAATCTCTTTTCAGTTGCGGAAGCTTTATTTAAAACAGATGATCTATGAAAACTTGTCATTTAAAAATTGAGTTGCAGAAACGTAGTATTTAAAAACAGTTATGGATTAGGAAAACCATGTTCTACTTCTAATAAATATAAAGTAAAATAATAATAATCCTAATTTGAAATAATAACCAGAGGAAAGGCCTTATTACAATCCAGGCTGAAATAACTTATAATACTAGAAATTATAAGCTTAAGAAAACCAGTCCGAGCCGTCTTGCTAGCTGGCCACCTCGGAGTCCCTTCAACTGTCGAACCACCTACTGAGAATCACCTGAGAAAAATAAAAGAGGGGGTGAGTTTTCGAAAACTCAGTGTATACAACCCTTGCCAAATATAAAAGCATGCAATAGCAAGTCTTTTCAGGCCTGAGCCCAATTCAACATCAGAACAGATGTAAAGTAATCAAATATGTACGGATCCCAGCCATTTAACCCCTATTCACCATCTCCATCCCCCGATACACACCATGTGGGGATATAAATATCGACCCACCCATCCGATACACTCCAATGGTAGCCCAGTTACGGTACTACCTAACGTTGCAACAAAGCTGCTAATCATATATTGGGCTTAAAAAGCCATCGGTGGATCAACGGTCGTCAAGCAACCATACGATCCTCATATACTTCCTCCGTTCCATAGTTCCCAACCCATATACAACCTAAACAAAATATCATATGAATGCAGCAGGTATACATGTAACATCCATAAATCTTACATTCAACACATAGGGGTATTTTAGTCATTTTCGCCCTTGGGGGCTTTTCGATAATTTCTCTTTATTATGGGTTATTACTTACCTTGGCCCGTTAACAAGTCCTCGTTGGCTAAAGCGAATAGATACTATGCACCAGGTAGGAATCTAGAGAAGAGGAGATGGGTCAATAAGACTGCTTAAGTACCAAGCTCTCCCTATATCCAATCCTAGACATGCATATACCCATTGTCACACCTTAACCTTATGGCTTGTCCACAGTCGCAATTAATTAATTATTTAAGTTTTATGTCTGTTTAAGCAGTTATCAGATACTAGGACCAAAACCCCTTACAAAGCCCAAACGAGTCTACATACATGCATATGGCCCACTAGGCCCAATCTCATTCATATGGCCCATTAGGGCCAAATCACATTTGTATGGCCCATTAGGCCCAAATCACATTCATATGGCTCGTCAGGCCCAATCACATTCATAGTCATGCAATCATATGATTTTTCATCACTTAGTAACAAATTGCCAATTTTGCCTATTATGGGCCTTACAGCCCATCGGACCCATTTAGCCCATTTTGGCCCAGTTGGCAAATACACGGCCCAAGTCCACGGAATCGCACATGGGGCCTCTGATAACCTATCGATTTCCTCTTACGAGTGTTCACGCACTCGTAGGTCTATTGTAGCTAAACTTCCAGCTTTTTGGCATTTCAACTTTTCGGCATTTCAGGATTTGCCGATCTCATCATGTGTTGCAAAGTATGTACACACACACTGTACTAAAACGTCTGCGCGATCTCCTTAGCCACGAACCTAAAAATGATGTCACTCAACGATTAATCACACACTTATCAAATACGATCACCAAAAGCCAAAAATCTTACCTTTGCCTTACCTTGAACGACAAGCCTTAACAGCCCTTCCTTGACCACCAATCACGAGTATTCCTTAAATCCAAAACCAAAAAACGCCTAAGGAACAATTTGGCATAGATCTAAAATATGAGATTTGATACTAATCCCACAAGAATCGGCCGAAGTAGAGGGAGTAGCGGTGGCACAGAGGGTCTTCAGCCAAATAGGTATTCGGCTTTTGAGATTTGTATGGTGAAAGGGGCTATTCGGCACAAATAAGAAGAAGAGAAGAAGGAATCGGCTAAAACCAAAGGTGAATCAAAAGAGAATTTAAGAAGATAAAGAATGGAAAATCGGTAAGCAAGGAACAAGGAATTCGGCTTCTAAGCACTTAGAGAGAAAAGTGTTTTGGCAACACAAAAAAATGAGAAATTCGGCTAAAGGAAGAGAAGTAATTTTGGCATTACCTAGAATCCCCAAAATCAGCACCTATATATATACTATAGCCGAATTTACCTATCCCCAAATTCCCTATTTGGCTCCACTTCTCTACACCCCTCATCTCCTAACTTTTCTCCTTCATTAATCCCTTCCTTAAATTTCTCCTCTGATCACTCCCTTTAGAGTTCACATCTAACGCCACTACTAGCCATTTATTGAGTAAAAATAAATCCTTCTTTTGAGCAAGGAGGGATTCGAACCCCAAACCTCCTTGCCATGCATGTGACGCCACCTTTAAGCCCCACATGTGACGCTACTTGCCACTCCAACACAAGACTCCTTGTGTCCAATCCTCCTTCATTTATTTAGAAACCAAACTACTTGCCATCAAGGTTATTTTAATTATTATACTATAATTTCCTTCACCCCAAAGTTCAAAACCAGGCCTATTATCACATAAATAACACTCGACTAGGAATATTAAGCACACCTTTTACCAAAACTGAAAAAGAAAGAAAGTTTAGGATTTTTGGGGCGTTACATCAAGAATTTTCAGAATATATCCTTTCTAATGGCCTACAGAATCCAAAAATAACATAAATGAGAGTTTTGTCCTTGTGCTATTTGACCAGTCAGTTTACTTGGTTTATAACCAAGTCTAGTTACCAAGACATGCTTTAAATAGTGATTGAACAAACTAGGTGTATTACACCTTTAGCTGGAACCTACATAGAGCTTGCTTTCTTTTTATCATATTCTTTCTTTTATTGAAGAACAAGTCAAATACTAAATCATGATATACTTCCATGGGTAGATACTCATTTCGCCCAAAACATTAATTTGCCAGAAGCCTACAATTTGGAGAACTAACTACCAGAATACGCCAGAATAGACAACATCACGTCTACCCACCTTTAATTCAAATCAGCCAAATTTGTGATGTGACATTTTTCTTGTTAAAAAGTTGTCAACAGAGTTTTGATAAGTTGAAAGCTAAGTTAAAAGAAGATCTAGTGTTGACTCAGCCTGAATCCATGAAAGAATTTATTGTTTACAGTGATGCTTTGCTTATTGGATTAGGTTGTGTATTGATGTAAGCTGAAAAAGAAATAGCCTAAGCTTCTTGACAGCTTAAGCCGTACGAGAAGAATCATCCTACGCACGATATGGAATTAGCTGCAGTTGAGTTTGCTTTGAAAATTTGGCAACATTATTTATACAACCAGAAATGTAACACCCTGAATTTGGGCCTAGAAGTTTTGGGCCTTGAGCATGGGAGTGGTTGAAGGCAGCTTGTAATATTTTGTTGTGCATGTAAATTTAGTTAATGAAGGCTTGTTTTAGTGGTTAAGTGTGCTGAGAAGTGTTGGAGAAGTCTTGGGTTCAAACCTAGACTCTAGCAAAAATTTTGGTTTAAGGTGAATCAAACCTTGGGTGCAGTAGGTAGGCCTTAAGAATATTTTTGGAGAAATTGTGCCACAAAAAGCCTTGTGGTCTAGTGGCAAAGTAGCGCTACATAAGAGGCAGGAAGGTGGCGTCATAGAGTTGGCAAGGAGGTCCAGGGTTTGAAACTCATGGCAATCAAAAAGCATTTATTTTGCTAACAGGGGGTGACAAGAGTTGGCGTTGAATTTAAACTCTGATGATGGAGGGATCCCACATCGGGAAGCTAACATAAGAGTGGATGCGAAGCTGGCTTTAAATAGAGAGAACCATGAGGAGAGTAAAGGTACCTTTCTTGGCTAATCCCTTTCGCTTTATGGCGTGCTCGTTTGGGTTGGGCGTCGGCTAAGAGTGCTCGGAGTGCGGATTAACTCCAGTCTCCTATCAGGTGTGTATTGCTCACTACTATGGCTGTAGGATGGCTACTTCGGGCCGCGATAGGCCGAAAGGGGCCATGTGGGCCCAATGGGCCTATAGGCCCAATTGGATAAGTTGTTTGATTGTGTAGTGAATATTGGACTAGGCTAAGTGAATCTCATATCTGTGGCTAGATTTGGGCTAAAAGGGTCACATGAGCGTGTGGGCCCATTTGGGCCGAGAAAGGGCTTTAGGCCCATTCGTATTGTTATCCCTGTTTAGAATGCTTTAGTTTACCAAATTACCGAAATACCCTCGACTTGTAAAATTACCAAAGTACCCCCGATTTACAGAATTATCGTTTTACCCTCGATTTACAAAACTATTGAAATACCCCTGTAGGGTAGAATTACTGAAATACCTCTGTAGGGTAGAATTACCAAAATACCCCTGTAGGGTAGAATTACTAAAATACCTCTGTAGGGTAGAATTACCGAAATACCCTTGTAGGGTAGAAATACCGAAATACCTCTGAAGGGTAGAATTACCGAGATACTCTTGTGGGGTAAAATTACAATTTTGCCCTTAGGGTGTTAAATAACCGTTTTGCCCTTGTGCGCAAGTGACTGACTTGAACTGTGTGGTTGACGGATTTGATTGTGAATATATGTTGGTGATATGAATGATTTGATTGTGATTATTTGATTCAAATATGGGCATGATATTCTGATTCTGTATGTTGTATGCCATGACATGTATATCTGTTGCATGGGATATGGGTTATATTGATGGAGGAAGCGTTCTTGTGGCTATGCCACAAATATCTGTTCTGGTGGCTTTGCCACAATATCTATATCTGGTGACTCTGTCACAATATCTGTTCTGGCAACCATGCTGCAAATTCTGTGGTGTGTAGCGGATGGGTGGGTCGAGTAGTCTCCCCACATGGTGTAAGGTTGGTACGGGGGTGTATACGGATGGATATGGGTTAGGTTTCTGCATACATGAAATATCTGTTCTGTATTTGTTGTGGGCCTATGGGCTTCATTCTGAATTCTGTATAGGGCTAAGGCCCATCTGGTACTGTCTGTTATAATGGGGTAAGGCCCAATTGATACTGAAACTGTAAGTAGGGGTGGGGCCAGACTTTTAATTCTTTTATATGACTGACTGTTCCTTTTATAAAGTAGGGGATTACACACTGAGTTTTCATAAACTCACCCCGTTTATTAACCTTTCAGGTAATTTCTAGCCTTAGACGGATCGGAGCTACGAGGGGGCTCGGAGGAGCCACACACACTTGCTTATGTTACGCTTTTGATTATTGCTTTTAAATTATTTTATGTGGGTTGTAGTAAAGTCGTTGTAATTTTCTGGATTTCTAATTTGGAATTTTATTTATTGTTCTTATAATTGCTAGTATTAGAACACGGTTTTCCAAAGCAACTACTATTTTCAAAACATCACGTATCCACAATTATTTTTAAATTAAGCTTCCGCAACTGCCAAGATTTTTACAAAGTTTTTAAGAATGTTATTCAGCTGAGGTTTTCTAACAAGGTTTAAAAAGGGTATAAGTTTTTAATTATTAAGAAGGGTTTTAACAGAAACATGGTTTTCAAAAAACAGTTCAATATGACACGCCAGATTCGAGCCAAACTTCTAGGCCGGGTTTGGGGTGTTACAAGAAATGTCACATTTTTACCAATCACAAAAGCCTGAAGTATTTGTTAACACGGAAAGAGTTGAATCTAAGACAATACATATGACTCGAGTTGTTGAAAGATTACGATCTGATTATTAACTACCATCCGGATAAAACTAATTTTATAGCTAATGCTTTGAGTCATAAATCTCTGTTTGCTTTGAAAGAAATGAATACTCGTCTGACTTTAAAACATGACGTTCTAGTTGAGAGCTAAACCGTTATTCCTACAGAAAATTCAGGAGTTGCAGAAGGATGATACAGACTTGCTTGCAAAACAGAAACTGGTTGGAAGTGGTCAGATTGCTGAATTCATTTGTTTGGAAGTGGTCAGATTGCTGAATTCAACATTGGTGATAATGGTAACCTATACTTTCAAAATTGTTTGTATGTATGACTAATGCTAGAAGTGCGAACGTACTACAGCAAAAAGATAAATAATAAAGCAACGATGTTTGCAAGTATACGTGTTAAATTGTAATATAGTAAAATGTTACAATGAAACACTCTGAGAAGTATTCTGAGGATCATTCCCAAGGGAGGTTGAAAGAACCAAAATTCACTTATTTATACTAACAGGGCTAAATAGTAATAATCTAAAATTATAGTACAAAAAACCAAATTAAAATTAAATAATGAAAATAGCATAAATTAAATAAAATTAAACAAGGTAAATTAACAATTGAGATTAGCTCCAATAAACAAGTAAAAGATTAACTCACATTAGTGTTCTTAAATAACTTCGAATTTTGATTTTTAGTAAATTAGCTGTTAACTAACCAATTATTACCTTTCGGTCTCTAACTAATTAATTAATTGAAAAAAACTACTTATCTTTTGACCTCACCGTTTAAACTAGAATAAATTATGATGTACTCGGTAAACTATTCTTTCGACCTCATTTACCTAAATTACATCCTAGGGTCATCAATCCTAGTGTTTAAGCATGTATAATTTAAGCTGACTAATTAAAAAACAAACCCTAATTCTTTCGGTAATTATTCCCACATCTAATCGTTAATCACCCTAAAGAAATTAGCTACTTACGGATCTAGATGCAATTTTCCCTAATTTATTATTAAACATGCATAGAAAATACTTAAATAGAAAAAAGGAATAGAAATTGATCCGTTTGATATCGAATTGCTCGAGAATGCCAAAATTCCTTTGACAGTTGCGAAGATAACATCGATTGCAATTAAAAACCAAAAAGAAATTTATAGAAACCAAATAAACGAAAGCTTGGTTCCAAATAAAATCCAAGTTAGAATAAGAGAAAAATTCTTTTTTTTTTTTTGAAAATAAAAGACTAAATTGAAAGAAAAACTAAAACTGAAATTAAAGTCCTAAAAATCTAATCTAAAACGGCTTTCTTAGCCAACCTCCTAAACTTAGGCTAAATATGAATATTTATAGCCATATGTTCTGCCTTAAATAGGTCAATTACAAGCTATAAGGCTAAATAAAATGTGTAGTGCAGATGAAAACAACCTTGACTTAAAATTGCATTCCGTCGCTTTGGTGTCATGACGCCACAAGATTGGTGTTGTGACACTTTTGTCGTCCATTGCATTCTTTATCTAAAAACAGTGTTCTGCACACTAAATCAACTTTTTAGTCCTTCTTTAGGCCCATATTGGCCCATTAGGTCATTACATTTCCAAAATATGCATAAAAACGCTTTTTTTTCTAAAAGTAAACACAAGCTACTAAAAACAAAAAACATAACAAAATAATCTAAAATGGCTAGAAAATAAGCTTGTTAAGTGCTGAAAAGACTCAAATTTGCCACAAAGAATTGTGGCAAATCAAAATCCCCCACACTTAATTTGTTGCTTATCCTCAAGCAACAAAACAAATATACACAAGATACCAAGAAAATGAAACTAAACGGTGCTTGAGCATGCTTCATAGATGACATTAATTCGGAACATTATAAATGAAATATGATGAACATATAATTCTAACACAATATGTAATTGACTTCCGACTTTCAATATCAAACATGTTAGTTCACTATGTTACAAAGCAAACAAATTCAAGAATATCAAGCATATTATCCTATCTATACAACTAAACATGTACACATTATGTTTGGAGAATATAAGTGGCAAGAACTATTAACAATCAATTTAATTTTCACCTATGAGTCATATAATTTAGGTCACATAGGACTTTTCAGCTTGTATCGTTCTACGGTTTATGTTGGTTTAGAATTAAAGAACTGACTTCACAAAACGGTTTAAGCACAAAAATAGTTTGCACATTATATTGACCCCAATGCAACCCCAATTATATTATTTAGCTCACCACCTTATATCTTCTTCTCTCGCCTTCCTTTTCTCTCCATTTTCACTCACTTTGCTTTTATCTATTCTATACTTTTATAACTTTTGCTTTGCTTTTAACCCACACAATGTTTTTTTTCATTTGATTTTTCATTAAAGCACAAGCTTGAAAGAATCATGCACTGATTATACTATATTGTTCATTATTTTTCTCACAATTTTTCTTATTTTAAACCTCCTTTATGTATTTACCTAAACCTCAATATTAAGGGCTCGATGTTTAAGTTTGTGCATATAGTTTTTTGAGACCAAGTAAAAAGGATCAATAGATTATACATTAGATTTGCAGTTTCATTTGAGGTTCATCAAGAAAATGGAATTAGGCCAAAATTAAGGTACTAGGGAGTTTATGCATAGGATCGAATTTTTAGCGCTAATAGTTATCAAACAATGCCTTAGCTCATCCCTAAGTACCTCGATACATGGGCTCAATTAATTAAACTTCAACATTCTATAATTCAAACAAACATATGTGCTTTTTGTGTACTTACTTTTCATTTGGTATACTTAACATACTTTTACCTATTTACAGTTTAACAAAGTGAATTAATTAGTTTAATATCAAAAAACCTAAAATCATTTACTATCAAGCTAAATTTACAATTTATACACAAAATCCTATTTATATGCTCATAACCAATCACTTGTATTTCTACAAGCTCGAGCACAAACAAGCACACAAACGAGAAAATTTAAATACTAAAACAAATAAAACAAGTAACAAAAATTTGAAAATTTGAAAAATAACTATGTTACCCCCACACACTTTATTTGGCCCATTGTCCCTAATGTGCACCCAAAAGATAAGAGAAGAGACTACTAAATTTTTTCAGGAAAGTGCCTCGAAAGTAATCAGGTGGTCATTCTAATGCCTGTTTAGCTCCAAATTGTAGTGTCAACTAATGTGTGAGGTTCCTACATAGAATTAAAACAATTTTTTTCAGAATGATTATAAAATTATAACTAAACAGAACAAATAAAATCATCCAAGTTTAAAGTTAGCTATAGTCTTAAAGTAAAATAAAATTAAAACATGAATTTAGTCAGAATTGGGTTTCAACTCTTCTATGTCCTCTTCGTTGGTATTTCCCTCATCTTTGTCTTCCTCCAAATTCTCCTCCTCACCATTTGTTTAAGTCTGTCCAAAACAGAGCTGGTTGGGGCCATCGAAATGACTCAATGTCGAAATGTTAGGTGAAATGGGTCATTATTTTCCCTAGTTCTTGGTTACATCGTGTTTGATATTCAACGTGTGCTAATATGTACCTAAGGAAGTCTTTATTCATCGGGTTTGTTGGGATTTAGGGTGTTAAAGTAATCCATTACAAAAGTTTGATGTCGTGCCTCTCGATGTATTGGGTCACTATTGGCCAGAAAAATCTCATGCCTTGTGTGATATACTTGAGATTAGCTTGCATGATCAGATCATCTTCATTCAGGATTGCGGAAGGTGTTTCCTTTCAGTGTACCCTCTATCGTACTGGTTGCACTTCCTTTACTGGTTCTAAATTTTGACGATCGCGAGTGTATTAAGCAGGTGCCATATAACTCAACTAAAGTAGTAAACGAGTACTCTAACAAAGATCAACTAAAACGATAAACTATTAATTAACAAAAAAGTTAAGAACTTGTTACCGATTTTGTTGCTTTCTCAAGCTTTTTCGTGGAGTACTTCCAATGAAGAAATAAACAACTTTGTAGCAAAAACAACAATAGAGATATGAACTTTTGTGAAAAATATGAAAAAGAGAGAGAAGTGAGGGAAGAAGGGAGGTATTGTTTCTACTAGGGAGTTTGGGTGGCTAATTAAATTAGTTTAAGTGATAAAATTAAGGTTAAAATGGGTTAGGTTTCAATAAAAAACCCGGCGGGTTGTGCAGGATTTGGGTAAAAAAATTGTAGACTTGACATAAGTGTCGCAACACGGGGTATGGGTGTCACAACACTGAACTTCAAATGCTCTAGGTATTTTGTTTCATTATTCCATTTCACGACATTGAGATGCGGTGTCGCAACACTAACCTTGATTTTTAAAATAATTTAGGTTCAAAATTCAGTGTCACAATATCAGGGTTTGATGTCACGACACAACCCTATAATTTTGAAACTAGAAACTTCAAAGTTCCGTGTCACGACATTGAGGTTTGGTGTCGTGACACGACCCTATTTTTGGCACCCTTGGAGTATTTGAAGTTTTGTGTCGTGACACCGAAGTCGCAACACTGGTGTTCAGTGTCATGACATGACCCTCAATTTCCTAAGACTCAAGTTTTTTGGCATGTCTGTCCATTCTCTTCGCTCCCAATTCGAAAACAACTTCGCTAGTAGCCACCCTTTGGCATCCTAAGGTTGTAATCCTATCCTAATTAAAGCTACTAAACTTAAATAAGGTTTCAAACTATGACAAAAATTACATGTACTTCAATTTACAACATAGATTAAAATTTTAATGATTATTTCATTTGTGGCTATCAGATTTATCCAGTAGCCCATGAATTTCCTTCATTGAATTCTTGTTCCATTATCGCTCGTCGTGATCCGTCTAGCATATGCCCTTCCATTCGAGGTCTTTCCATTTATCATGTTCCCTCAAATGATTCATTCCTACACACATCAAACCAAAATCATACCTTCGATCAAGGTTGTTAGGGGAGATATAAGAAATTGCGTAACAATTCTCCCCTAACAAATTTCCTAATTCCTCATTTTGAGAATTGTGGCCATATTGGAACAACTCTATTTCACCATGAATTTTCATAGTTATTCATTTTTCTCGGGATCTATGATTGATATTAGAGTGGCAAAAAATAGCCTACCTAACAAAATATGAACATCTTGATCCTCTTTGAAATCTAGGACAACAAAATCAATAGGTATAATAATGCCCCTCACTTTAACTACTACATCCTCAAGTACACCTTTGGGGTGTACTAGAGCCTATCAACTAGTTGCAATATTATTGACATATTTTTAATTTCTCCAGTCTGAGTTTCTGGTACGTGGATAGGGGCATCAAATTAATATTGGCATTTAAATCACAAAGGGCATTCTTAAAATGTTTGTCCCCTGTCTCGACAAGAATTGTAAAACTACCCAAATCTTTTAACTTTGGGGATAATTTTTTAGAAATTATCGCACTACAGGAGGCGTCAATATTAATTTGCTCACCTTTTTTTAATTTCTTATGCCAAGACATGATTTCTTTTAAGTAATTTGCATACTTTGGCATTTTATCATTTATTTCTAAGAGTGGAAAATTGATGTTAAGGGATTTAAATAAATTTAGAAAGCTCAAAAATTTTGCTTCATCCCTTTGCTATTTGTCCTCCAGCCTCGACGAAAACAATATATGTTTTGAGGCAGGCTCTGAATGTTGCATAATTTTTTGTTCAACTACTGGTTTGGCTACTTTCTCTGTTTTCTCTTCGGTTTTGGGCTTATCAAGGGTTTCGTCGACCGTGTTAGTCATATCATCCTCTATTTTCATGGGTGTACTCGGGTTTACAAGAGTCTTACCTGAGCGGAGTACGATGGCATTTATATGCTCTTTTTCATCCTTCTAAGGATTTTTTTCCATGTTACTTGGAATGCTTGTACCCATTTGCCTTCTTATTTCATTCAACACATTCACTATTTTGCACACTTATTCTTTTAATTCTGCCACATTGGCACGAGTTTGGGCGCATTCATATTTTACTTGTTGAATTTCCTACCTCATCAACTGCATTTCTTCTTCGATTCAATCCAATCTTTGACCATAACCAACATGGTCGTTTCTGATGGACCTTTCTTGAGCTCTTTGAAAATGCAGATTCAATCAATTTTGTATTGGGTTTCCATCCCCTTGATTGCCTACCCACTTTAGATTGGGATGGTCCTTCTGTTTGAATAGGGATTTCCACCCCTATTGCCTAATTAGTTCACCTCTTCTTGTTGGCTATCAAAGTACGACACATAGCTTCGAGCAGGATCGTTCATAGACGACTTGGCAGTAGTCTCGAAGTGATGTAACTTTTACAATACTGGTTCATATTTATCTTCCTTTTTGACCACTTTAGTCATTGATGGCCTCAGATTATATGAGAACCGTTCGTTGGGCCACATGTATGAGTTCATAGTCATGTTATCGATTAATTGACAGGCTTGTTCGTAAGTGTTATCCAAGAAAGCCCTTTTAGATGCACCATCTAATCCAGCTTTCAAACTACCATCCAACCCATTGTAAAATATTTGTAACTACAACCACTCTTGCATTCCGTGGTGGGGGCATTTCCTTAGCAGCGACTTAAAACATTCTCACGCCTCGTATAGGTTCTCACCTTCGATTTGCTTGAAATTGGCGATATCGCGCCTTATTTGGATGGTTCTGCTAATAGGAAAGAATTTATGTAAAAAATTTCCCATTAATTCGTCTCATGTAGTAAAAGAACCAAGGTCTTTTGAATCAAGCCAATCATACGTGTTATCACACAATGAAAAGGGGAACAACCGAAGACGAATAGCATCATCGGTGATCCCATTATACTTAAACGTATCACAAAGCTAAAGGAACTGTTTTAAGTGCTAATTAGGGTCTTCTATCATGTTGCAGAAAACAAAAATAAATAAAAAATAAAATTCGTATCTATAATTATAAAATTTCCTATTTATCCTATTAATTGTAGAAAATAGAATTTTAATTTAATGTTGAAACCTCCCCGGCAATGATGCCAACAACTTGACTGCCGTCAGATGTATAAACTTCTAGACTAGAAATACTGCAGCAAAATGATAAATAATAAAACAACGGTGTCTGCAAGTATACAGATCAAATTGTAAAATAGTACAATGTTATAATAAAACATTCCGAGAAGTATTTCGAAGATAGTACCGAAAAAAGGATGATTTAAACCAAAATTCAGTTTTCTACACTAACAGGGTAAATAGTAATAATCTAAAATTATAGTATGAAAAACCAAATTAAAGTTAAATAACAAAACTAACATAAATTAAATAAATTAAAGCAAGGTAAATTAACAATCGAAATTAAATCCAATAAACAAACAGAAGATTAGCTCATGTCGGTGTTCCTAATTAACTTCAGAATTCGGGTTTTCGTGAATTAGGTATTAACTAACTAATTATCACCTTTTGACTTCTAACTAATTAATTAGTTGAAAAAATAATTATCTTTCAACCTCGTTGTTTAAACCGGGATAAATTATAATGTACTCGGTAAACTATTCTTTCAACCTCATTTACTTAAATTACTTCCTAGGGTCATCAATCTAGGGTTTAAGCACACATAATTTAAGCCAACTAATTCAAAAACAAACCTTAATTCATTCGTTAATTATTCCCACATTCGATTGTTAATGTCCCTAAAGAAATTAGCTACTCATGGATCTAGATGCAAGTTCCCCTAATTTAATATTAAACATGCATAGCAAATACTTAAATAGAAAAAAATAGAGAAATTGATACGTTTTGATATTGAATTGCACGCGAACGCCAAAATTCCTTTGACAGTTGTGAAGATAACGTCATTTGTAATTGAAAACCAAAAAGAGATTTATAAAAACTAAATATAAAAAAAATTTAGATCCAAATCGAATCCAAGTCAGAACAAGAGAATAAAATTGTTTTTGAAAATGAAAGACTAAATTGAAAGAAAAACTAAATTTGAAATTAAAGTCCTAAAAATCTAATCTTAAACGACTCTCTCAGCCAACCTTCTAAACTTAATCTAATTATGAATATTATTAGTAATATGTTTTGCCCTAACTAGGTCAATTACAAGCTATAAGGCTAAATAAAATGTGTTGTGCATACGAAAACACCTTTGACTTAAAATTGCATTTCGTTGCTTTGGTGTTGTGACACTACCATCATCCTTTGCATTCTTAACCTAAAAATAGTGTTATGCACACTAAATTGACTTGTTAGTCCTTCTCTAGGCCCTTATTGGCCTGTTAGGTCATTACATTGCCAAAATATGCATAAAAACGCTTATTTTACTAAAATTAAACACAAGCTACTAAAAATGGAAAACGTAACAAAATAATCAAAAATGATAGAATACAAGCTCATTAAGTGTCGAAAAGACTCTAATTTGCCAAAACGCATTGTAGCAGAACATTATTCCAAGAAATTCAGATTTGAAATAAGATATTTTACATGAAGCTCATAGTACCACTGTAACACCCTAAATTTTGGGCCTAGAAGTAATGGGCCTTGAGTTTGGGATCGGTTAGAAGGTGGCTTAAATAACTTAAATGTGTTTAAATATTTCATAATTGCATGTTTAGTTTAATTGTTAAGTGATTTAGGAAGGGTTGGTAGTGTGGAAAAAGTCCTGGCTTTGATACAGGACTTTAGTAAAATTTTGCATTTTTTTTAAACAACCTGGAGGTCGGCAGAAAGACTTTATAATTAATTAGGGAGGAGAAATGACACAAGTAAGGTAGGTGCTGTGCTGGCAAGGGACGTATAGCGCAGCCAACAGATTGGGGGTTCGAATCTGAATGGTAGCAAATATTTTTAGGATAACCTGGTTGCGGGTTAATAGGCCTTAAAAATAGTTAGGGATGGAATATGGCATAAGAGCGCCTGGGGGGCAATGGCGAGAAGCATGCTATGGATCTGAGAGGTTGCAAGTTCGAATCCCAGGCCTAGCAAGTTTTAAATTTTTATTCTTTAAGGAAACTGAGGCTTAGGCATATAAGCCTTATAGTTAATTGTGACCGAATGGTAGCATAAGATGGTGGCGGTGCAGTGGCCAGCAGCGTGTTGGGAAGTTGGAAGGCTGGAGTTCGAGTGGTTTCATGCGCAAAAGGGAATTCAATTTTGCTGCTCAACGCAATGAAAGTTAGGTGGAAGGGAGTTCGGTGGAAGCAATTTGAATGCAATTCAAATTGGAATTGTTGGCTAAAATGAAGGTTACGGTGGAGATAAGGATGAGGATTAAGTGTGGATATGATAATGATAAAATTGGAGAAATTGAAGGGAATTTAACTTGACGAGTTTAAGTCGATTGGGGAGTGTAAGTTTGTATTATTTATTTATTTATTTAGTATATATATGTGTGTCGTATGGGCAAGTAAGGGCATTTGTTGTTTTGTGTGCTTCAGTCGCATATTCTTGGGGGAAATTTCTTCCAACCTCTTGACTCTTTTGTTTTGTTTTTTTTTTTTTTTGCAAATACCTGAGTAATCTCAAACCCTTCATCTCCTCTTTTCTTTAAGCCAAACTCTTGATCTTTTCTTCTCTATTTTAATCGAATCAACCTCTTCCCTCTTTAACTTAGCCGATTACTTCTTTTTCATTTAAAAGCCGATTTATACACTTTGGGGGTTTGATTTCTTGTTGGCAAGCGATCTCACGATTGGCAAGTGAATTAGATCTTCTTTGGCTTTTGTTAAATATTTCTAAGTTCTTTCGTTTCAACACTCTTAAAAGCCGATTTTTATTTATCCTTTCCAATACCATTACTTTCGTTAACCTATGGTTTCTCCATTTATTTCTCTTTCTCCCTCTCATTCAAGAGTGTGATCGCCACACTTAAGCGTTTGCTTGTCCTCAAGCAAAATCCTCAATTTACAATTAAGAATTTTATTTTCTCAACTTATAATTCCTGTCAATAATATCTCAAACTAATCCATAAGTAATCATAAATTGAGAATTCAACAAAAAGAGCATTAAAGTTTCAAACATTCCAAGTTGAGCATTCAATCATGAAAAATACAGGTATCTCCCCTTATCTAAGTAATTACCTTTGATTCAAAATTTCACAGAGTTTAACATCCTCACTAAAGATTCACTCAAATCACTCGAGGTGTTTAAGGATAACGAAATTAGCACTCAACAGTCAATATGAAAGGTTATTACCATAGGCTTGCATGAAAATCAAATCTCCACCACTATAAATTGAGATGATACATCAATCAAAAGGTCTTTAAAGGGTTATTATGAAGCTTTGGTTAGGGGGTGTGGTCACAAGCTAAAAGAAAAGGTTAAAATAGAGATTGATTTTGAAAAATTACTTAGCTAGAAAATTACTAATTACACTTAAATCAAAATAAGCTTCATCTTTGAGTTTGCAATAAATACTTAAGCTCAAACATGAAAGATTACTACTAAAATATATGTATATATGTATTTTTTTTAAGAACAAGTTAAATAACATAGACTAACTATCAAAAATAAAACATAGCTAAGCAATTTATTCAAATCAAATCTCAACAAAAATAAAGATAAAATTAATTTAGTGGGTTTCAACAATAATGAGTTATGGGTTAATATTGAGGGTAAATCAATGAATGAGATGTTAGGCTTAGAGGGGTTTACTAAGGGTTAATTGTGGAGGTAGGCTTTTCATGGCATGAGTGGGTTAAACCTAAGTGCCTCTATCATTTTGACATATCAAATCAAATGGTGTGGTCTTGACATCATAATCAAGCAAGTTCTAGAATAACAATTCGATATTGACACACTCAAAGCAACAATAAAAGTGAGCATGAGGAAAATAATAGATGCTTTAAAGGCTTAAAATCTCACAAAAATTATGGCTTTTTGATGTTTAGGCCTGTGGACTTCAATTCAACGTAATACCTAAACTTGAGGAAACCTAAAATTTTAAGTTCTCAAAAATCAACTTAGCATGCTTAATTCTCTAATGTCTTAAAGTTTAAATAGTCAATGCATGAATGCTTATGTTTTAATTCAAGTCATATCAATAACAATCATAAAATAATCAAAATTCATCCTAAAAATGATATGAGAGATTTACAAGAGAACAAGACAAAATTCAAGGATTTTTTATAGTGATATAATTGACTCCCCCCCCCCACACTTAAGATGTACATTGCCCTCAATGTAAAAAGATAGAGTTAGTGTCAATCATAGATATAAGATCATAAGATAGGGAGAGAAGTGAAACTTTTTGAATGTTAAATGAATGAACTCCCTAGTTTGGAGTTATGTAGAGTGGAGGAGGATACTCCATTGGTGGTAGAGGTTGTGTTCCACAAGTGGCGGTCGTGGAGAACCTTTTCCAGTGGAGTTTCAAGTTCCTAAGTAATAGTGAGCTTCAGAGCTCTTTATAACTGTGATAGAATCAGGAACTTTTTAGGAATGTAGAGGAATAGGATTAATCTTGAAGAAATACTTACAAATATAAAGTACTTAATAATTATAAAAATCCCTAAAATGGAATGAAATATTTTTAAAGAAAGATAAAATTAGAAAAAAAATAGGTATTTGGGACACACAGTTGCGGGGCACGCTCGTGTGCCTTTTATTTAGCCCGTGTCTTTCGTGGGTTTTGAATTTTGGGCGTGTTGGTGCCCACGGTCGTGTCGCACAGCCGTGTCTTACTTCATTCGCTTTCGCCACGCCCGTGTGTGTAGGTCCACACCCGTGTTAATTTTACCGGTTCGACCATGGGTGCTTGGCACGGGCGTGTCGCACGCCCGTGTCATTTTGGCAGACTTGCCGGCAACAGATCACACAGCCGTGGCAATTT
Source organism: Gossypium anomalum (assembly GCA_025698475.1). Lineage (NCBI taxonomy): Eukaryota > Viridiplantae > Streptophyta > Magnoliopsida > Malvales > Malvaceae > Gossypium > Gossypium anomalum. The sequence continues at coordinate 39,466,280 of CM046965.1, forward strand.
ATCGCATCCTGTGTTTTGGGAAAAACTTTTGCTCTGTTTTCACACGGGTTTATCACACGGCCGTGTGCTTGGCAGTGTAAGTGTGGAAAACTTGTATTCAAGAGCTCAGTTAGTAAGTTAGGTGTGAAACACTAGAATTTAAAGAAGTTAATACCATTAGTGCTCGGGTTGCCTCTCGAGAAGTGCTTATTTAGAGTCTAAGCTCGACTTACCTATTCATTGAATGGTTATGGTGGTTCGAAGAGATTACACTCCTCATTCCTGCTATCAATTTCATCAAAATAAGGTTTTAGACGGGTATTGTTTACCTTAAAAGTGCCGAATTTAGGATAGATTTCCTCGACTGTACCGAATGGGAAAATGCTAAGTACCGTAAGAGGAATTTCTTCATTCGGTTGGGCAGTGGTAATGCGAGGATCTGCGACATCTAATAATACTTTATCTCCAACCTTAAGTTGATTTGGTGAGGTATTGAGCTCGTCTTAGGGTAGTTTTAGTTTATCATGTGTTCTCGGTTTATGTGTCTGCCATTCATCTAGCTCTTTGATTTGTAGCCTTCGTTCTTCATGAATAGGTCCTTTATTGTTGCTTGAACATGGCTCATGTATATCCTTCGAACCCATTTCCTGCAAAGTAGGTTGCAACATATGGCCAGTTTTAGTAGAATGATTTATACAACCACCTTCAACTTTTGATGTATTACTTGAATTGCGAGATTGAAGGGGGATTGTTTCTCTCCCACACGAAGTGTGAGTTCACCTGTGCCAACATAAATAATTGTTCTAGCAATTGCTAAAAAGGACCTTCCTAAAATCAAATGAGTGCTACTATCCTCCTCTATGTCTAAAACAACGAAATCAACTGAGAATATAAATTTGTCAATTTTAACAAGTACATCTTCAATAATACCCCTAGGAAATCTGATAGTTTTATCTGCTAATTGAATGCTCATCCTAGTTTGTTTCAGTTTCCCAAGACCCAGTTGCTTAAACATTTTGTAAGGCATGACGTTGATGCTAGCCCCTAAATCAGCCAATGCATTATTAACATCTAAGCTACCAATTAAGCAAGGAATTGTAAAATTCCCTGGATCTTTTAATTTGTTGGGTAGCTTATTCTGTAGAATAGCTGAGCAAACTGCATTAAGCTCTACATGCGACGCCTCATCCAACTTCTGCTTATTTGCTAAGAGCTCCTTTAAAAACTTCATTTAGTTCGGCATCAGCTAGAGAGCTTTAATAAACGGTAAGTTGATATGTAATTTCTTTAAAAGTTTAAGGAATTTACCAAATTATTCATCTGAGCGGTCTTTACTTGTCGCATTAGGATATGGCACACGAGATTTATATTCTACACTAACCGGTTTCTGTTCTATTTTACCTTGACCTTTGTTTTCCACATCTTCTTGCTTTGTTTCTGGTTCAGATGCAACTAACCTTTCCTCATTGCTAATGTCAATCGCATTGATTTGTTCCCTTGGGTTAGGTTCAGTATTGCTTGGCAAGCTACCTCGTGGTCGTTTGGAAATTAATTTGGACAGCTGGCCTATCTAAGTTTTGAGCCCTTGGATCGATGCTTGTTGATTTTTAAGTGCCGTCTCGGTATTCTAAAAACGAGTTTCTAACATTGCAATAAACTTTGTTAGCATCTCTTCAAGGTTCAGTTTTTTCTCTTGTTGGTAAGGTGGTTGTTGGAAGCCTGAGGGTGGTGGTGGTCTCTGATTTCCTTGGCCTCCCCATGAGAAATTTGGGTGATTCCTCCAACCTGCATTATAAGTATTGCTATAAGGATTATTTTGGGCTCGAGGATTATTACCCATGTAGTTCACTTGCTCGTTCTCCATGCTGTGGCTATAGGGTGAATATTCTATATTGCTCGATCCACCTCCACTTGCTTTACATTGCATTACTGGGTGAACCTATGAAGAACCAAGAAAACCATCAATTTTTCTATTCAAAAGTTTTACCTGATTTGTGAGCATAGTAACTGAATCGACGTTAAAAATGGTGGCTACTTTCGTTGGCTTTGTCCTCATGACTTGCCACTGATAGTTATTCAGTGACATCTCCTCGATAAATTTGTAAACCGCTTCAGGTGTTTTGTTGTTGATGGTTCCACCAGCTGCTGCATCAATCATTTGTCTTGTCGAGGGGTTCACACCATTATAAAATGTTTGAACTTGTAGCCATAGAGGTAACCCATGGTGAGGGCACCTTCGCAGTAGGTCCTTGTATCTCTCCCATGCATCGTACAGTGTTTCTAAATTCATCTGCACAAAAGAAGAGATATCATTACGTTATTTAGCTATTTTAGCTAGCGGAAAATACTTTAATAAAATTTTTTCAGTCATTTGTTCCCAAGTAGTGATTGACCCTCACGGTAACGAGTTTAACAACTGTTTAGCTTTATTTCTCAACGAAAAAGGGAATAACCGAAGGCAAATGGCATCATAAAAAATGCCATTAATTTTAAATATGTCGTAGAGTTCCAGAAAATTTGCCAATTGAGTGTTGGGATCCTCATCCTGCGAACCATCAAACTGAACAATTTTTTGTATCATTTGAATCGTGTTAGGTTTTAGTTCAAAATTATTTGCAGTAATAGCAGGCCTAACTATACTTGACTCAGTTCCTGTTAAATTTGGCTTAGCATAATCATACATAATGCGTGGAGCTTGATTCTGATTTACTTGATAGGCGGCAATCATAAGAGGTAGCGGATTTTCCTGATTTTCGGCCATCTCCTTGGTTGTAGTTGAGATATCGTCCTCTTGCTCTTCCTCTATGTATCTTAGGCTTTGCCTTATTTCTCGTCGATTTCTACGAGCTGTGCGATCGATTTCTTCGTCAAAAAGTAATGGTCCTGGCAGGTTTCTTCTAGTCATAAACTATAAAAACATGCCAGAAGAAAGAAAAAGAGAATTTAGTAAACAAAATTAAATTGCAATAAAAGTAAATGGTTAAAGTAATAAAAATTGAGTGTTCCTAATATCTTAGTTCCCCAGCAACGGCGCCAAAAACTTGGTTGTCACTCGCGATAAGTTTTATAAATTTATAATTAATCATTCTTGAAACTAACTATTATCATGATGAAAGCAAGTGTACCTATCGAACAGTAGTATAGCTTTAGCAAGACCGGATTGTCGAACCCAAAGGAACTAAAAGTACTAGTATTAACTGTCTTTTTATTATCTAGCCTAAAAAATAAAAGGGTTTGTTTATCTAAACTAATTAACTAAACTAAGAATTCACAGAAAGGAAATTGGGGAAAATACCTTTTAGAAAATTGGATTGATTAAGACAATACCCAAGGAAAAATCCACCTAGACTTCACTTGTTATTTGACTCTGAATCGAATGATTTATTCATTCAACTTGTTCCGCAGAAATCCCTAAGTTATGTTATTATCCCTATCCAAGACTAATAATGTCTAACCTTAGATTGAATAATTGAAATCTCTTTCTAATTAACACTCTAGGGTTGCATTAACACGATCTATGGATCCCCTTATTAGGTTTCACCCTAATCTGACAAAATCTTGTCACCCTATCTCTAGGAGCGCAATCAACTCCGCTTAATTATGACAAAGTTACTCTTAGACAGAGACTATTCATCCTCCAAATAAGAGCATTAACTTGAATCAATATCCTAAAATACCGAAGCAAGAATTAAGAACACATAATTAAGAACAAGTTAAATTTTTATCATACAATTCAGATAATAATAACAAGATTCGTCTTAGGTTTCATTCCCCTTAGGTATTTAGGGGGTTTAGTTCATAACTAAAAAGGAAAACATCTCAGAAGAATAATGAATACAAAACATAAAGAAAACTCAAAACTCCTGAAGGGAAATTGAGGCGAGATCTTTAGTCTTGATGAATAATCTAACTTCTAATATGGATCAATCGGCTTTCTTGAAGTAATTGTTTGCTCCCTACTCTGTGTGTCCTCTTTTAGTCCTCCTCTAGGGTGTTTAAATAGGCTTTAGAATGCCAAAAAGCCCTCAAAATCGCCCTTTTTCCGAATAGAACATAACTTGGGCTCGACAGGGACACGCCCGTGTGACACGCCAATGTGCGATTGCTTCAGGCCGTTGTCAAGGCTGAGATATCAACACGCCCGTGTTGAGGTTGTTTTAAGCCGTGTTCGAGCCTGTTAGAATGGCACGGACGTATGTGCTACCCGTGTGAGGAAGTCCAGGCCGTGTTGTTTTCCCACATCGGCTCATTTTCTCTATTTTCGGCCAGTTTCTTGTTCTTTTTACTCTCCTATGCTCGCCTAAATATAAAACATGAAATTAAAGGATCAGGAGCATCAAATTCACTAAATCTATGGAGAAATCATTCATAAATGTGCTATGTATGGGATAATAATATGTATAAAATACGGTTTATCACTTGGCTAATATTAGTTGATGGAAAAAGGGGATTCTAACAGAGAGGTTGGGATAGAGGCTCCCAAGTTATGCGATGTGAGGTGTCAGCTATTCGGGACTTTTTTCCTGGATACGGAAGGGGGACTACTTCATATTTCAAGTTACATAGGTAGATCACAGCCGATCAATCTATCAAGGTTCTGGCTATTATGAATACTTAGTACTCCAGGTGACAAGGTGTGTACTTCTACCCTATGATAGCTTGATATAAAGTCGAAAGTGTGTACATACACTGCACATAAGTTAGATCGGCAAATCACGAAATGCTGAAATGCCGAAAGTCTGGCTATGATAGTCTGGCGAGTGCGCGAACACTCGTAAGGGGGAAATCGATACGTTATCAGAGGCCCCATAAGCGATCTCATGGATCTGGGCCGTACTTGTCCAACTGGGCCGGAATGGGCTAAATGGGCCCGACGGGCCGTGGGCCCAAAATAAGCGAATTTGTTGATTTGGTAATAAGTGATGAACTAGTCATGTTGGTTACATGGCTTGGAATTGATTCGGGCCAGATGAGCCATATGAATGTGATTTGGGCCTAATGGGCCATATGAATGAGATTGGGCCTAGTGGGCCATATGCATGTATGTAGACTTGTTTGGGCTTTGTAAGGGGTTTTGGGCCTAGTATCTGATAACTTCTTAAACAGACATAAAACTTAAGTAATTAATTAATTGCGACCGTGGACAAGTCATAAGGTTAAGGTGTGGTAATGGGTATATGCATGTCTAGGATTGGATCTAGGGAGAGCTTGGTACTTAAGCGGTCTTAATGGCTCATCTCCTCTTCTCTGGAATCCTACCTGGTGCATAGTATCTATTCACTTTAGCCAACGGGGACTTGTTAACAGGCCAAGGTAAGTAATTAGACCCATAATGATGAGAAATGACCAAAATGCCCTAAGTGCGATAATGACTAAAATACCCCTATGTGTTGAATGTAAGATTTATGGATGTTACATGTATACCTGCTGCATTCATATGATATTCTATTTAGCTTGCATATGGGTTAGGAATTATGAAACGAAGGAAGTATATGAGGATTGCATGGTTGCTTGACGACCGTGGATCCATCGATGGCTATTAAGCCCAATATTTGTCTAGCATCTTGATGCAATGAAGGTAGTACCGCAACCGGGCTACCATTGATGTATATCGGATGGGTGGGTCAATATTTATATCTCCACATGATGTGTACCGGGGGACAGAGTTGGTGCGTAGCGGTTGGATTATTGGGGTGGGTTGCACAACATTACATGTATGATATTATTGTGATATTATTGTGATATGGGCTTCGACCCAACTGAGGCTAATATGGGCTAAGGCCTAAAGGCCACCGTTATTGAATTGGGCTCAGGCCCAAAAATGACTGATGATTGCTTTATACTCGTTGAGGGTTGTACACACTGAGTTTTCGAAACTCACCCCCCTCCTTTTAAATTTTTCAGGTGATCCTCAGTAGGCGGTTCGACGGATGGAGGGACTCGGAGGTGGCCAACTAGCAAAAAGTTTAGACTTAGTCTTTTATTTAATTTTTAATATTTTAATTTTTTTGATTTGGGTTGTAATAAGGCCTTTCCTCTGGTTATTATTTCAAATTAGGTTTATTATTATTTTTATGCTTTATATTTATTAGAAGTAGAACATGGTTTTCCTAAGCCACAACTGTTTTCAAATACTACGTTTTCGCAACTCAATCTTTAAATGACAAGTTTTCATAGATCATCTGTTTTAAATAAAGCTTCTGCAACTGGAAAGATATTTTTCAAAGTAATTATTATCATACAAGAAGGAATCATTTTTTTTAAATACACCTCGCTTTGAAAAGCAACAAATACAAGCTGGGATTTTACTCAAGGTTTTTATTTTAAATAAGGGTTTTCAATGAAAACAAGGTTTTTGAAAAACACTTCAATGTGACACGCTAGATTCGAGCATAACATCTGGGTCGGGTTTGGGGTGTTAGATTTAGTGGTATCAGAGCTAGGTTCAAAACTCGGGCTGTGAAATGGGCTTTGTTTTTGAGCTTTTAAAATTGTTTACAAATGATATTGAGGTGGTTTTGAAATATTCTATTGTGTGGCACACTAGGTCTTCGACATCGAGCCAAGTAAGTTCTCTTACTACTGAATTATGTTGAACTGTTATACTGCAATATCTCTTAAGCTATTAATTGTTTATATTCAATAAGATTTCCTTAGGTAACAGATTGTATTAAAACACTTGAATCTGAATTTGATACTTATTTTGTATGTGTTTGAGAATGTTTGCGATAGGTGGATGTTTTGGATATATATTAAAATTATTAGGATTAGAGTGTGTAACGGTAGTGTAGTGGGATAGTTGATACACGACTACCCTATTATTTAGAAATTTCGAGGACAAAATTTTTTTAGGAAGGGTGAATTGTAACACCCTAAATTTTGGGCCTAGAAGTAATGGGCCTTGAGTTTGGGATCGGTTAGAAGGCGGCTTAAATAACTTAAATGTGTTTAAATATTTTATAATTGCATGTTTAGTTTAATTGTTAAGTGATTTAGCAAGGGTTGGTAGTGCGGAAAAAGTCCTGGGTTCGATCCAGGGCTTTAGCAAAATTTTGTATTTTTTTTAAACAACCTAGAGGTCGGCAAAAAGACTTTATAATTAATTGGGGAGGATAAACGACACAAATAAGGTAGGTGCCATGGTGGCAAGGGACATATAGCACAGCCAAGAGATTGGGGGTTCAAATCTGAATGGTAGCAAATATTTTTAGGATAACCTGGTTGCGGGTTAATGGGCCTTAAAAATAGTTAGGGATGGAATATGACACAAGTGCGCCTGGGGGGCAGTGGCGAGAAGCATGCTATGGATCTGAGAGGTTGCAGGTTCAAATCTCAGGCCTGGCAAGTTTTAAATTTTTATTCTTTAAGGAAACTGAGGCTTAGGCATATAAGCCTTATAGTTAATTGTGACCGAATGGTAGCACAAGATAGGTGGCGGTGCAGTGGCCAGCAGCGTGTTGGGAAGTTGGAAAGCTGGAGTTCAAGTGGTTTCATGCGCAAAAAGGGAATTCAATTTTACTGCTCAACGCAATGAAGGATTGCCATTTCGGTGGAAGCAATTTGAATGCAATTCAAATTGGAATTGTTGGCTAAAATAAAGGTTACGGTGGAGATAAGGATGAGGATTAAGTGTGGATATGATGGTGATAAAATTGGAGAAATTGAAGGGAATTTAACTTGACGAGTTTAAGTCGATTGGGGAGTGTAGTTTTGTATTATTTATTTATTTAGTATATATATGTGTGTCGTATGGGCAAGTCAGGGCATTTGCTGTTTTGTGTGCTTCAGTCGCATATTCTTGGGGGAAATTTCTTCCAACGTCTTGACTCTTTTGTTTTGTTTTTTTTGTAAATACCTGAGTAATCTCAAACCCTTCATCTCCTCTTTTCTTTAAGCCAAACTCTTGATCTTTTCTTCCCTATTTTAATCGAATCAACCTCTTCCCTCTTTAACTTAGCAGATTGCTTCTTTTTCATTTAAAAGCCGATTCATACACTTTGGGGGTTTGATTTCTTGTTTACAAGCGATCTCGCGATCGGTAAGTGAATTAGATCTTCTTCTGCTTTTGTTAAAAATTTCTAAGTTCTTTCGTTTCTACACTCTTAAAAGCTGATTTTTCTTTATCCTTTCCAATACCATTACTTTCGTTAACCTATGGTTTCTACATTTATTTCTCTTTCTCCCTCTCATTCAAGAGTGTGATCGCTGGCTAAGTATTTGTTGATGGAAAAAGGGGGTTCTAGCAGAGAGGTTGGGATAGAGGCTCCCAAGTTTAAGTGACGTATGGTGTCCGTTCGGGACTTTTCGCCTGGATACGGAAGAGGGACTATGTCAGATTTCAAGTTACATAGGCAGATCGCAGCAGATCAATCTAGTCAAGGTTCTGGCGATTATGATTACTTAGTACTCCAGGTGATAAGGTGTGTACTTCTACCCTATGATAGCTTGATATAAAGCTGAAGGTGTGTACATACACTGCACACACGTTAGATCGACAAATCTCGAAATACCAAAATGCTAAGAAGTCGAAAGTCTGGCTACGATAGTCTTACGAGTGCGTGAACACTTGTAAGGGGGAATTGATACATTATCAGAGGCCCCATAAGCGATCTCATGGATCTGGGCCGTACATAGGCCAATTGGGTCAAAATGGGCTAAATGAGCCCGACGGGCCATGGGCCCAAAATAAGCGAATTTGTTGATTTGGTAATAAATGATGAACTAGTCATGCTGGTTACTTGGTTTGGAATTGATTCGGGCCTAGTGGGCCATATGAATGTGATTTGGGCCTAATAGGCCATATGAATGAGATTGGGCCTAGTGGGCCATATGCATGTATGTAGACTTGTTTGGGCTTTGTAAGGGGTTTTGGGCCTAGTATCTGATAACTGCTTAAACAGACATAAAACTTAAGTAATTAATTAATTGTGACCGTGGACAAGTCATAAGGTTAAGGTGTGGCAATGGGTATATGCATGTCTAGGATTGGATCTAGGGAGAGCTTGGTACTTAAGCGGTCTTAATGACTCATTTCCTCTTCACTGGAATCCTACCTAGTGCATAGTATCTGTTCACTTTAGCCAACGGGGACTTGTTAACGGGCCAAGGTAAGTAATTAGACCCATAATGATGAGAAATGACCAAAATGCCCTAAGTACGATAATGACTAAAATACCCTTATGTGTTAAATGTAAGATTTATGGATGTTACATGTATACCTGCTGCATTCATATGATATTCTGTTTAGGTTGCATATGGGTTGGAAATTATGGAACGAAGGAAGTATATGAGGATCGCATGGTTGCTTGACGATCGTGGATCCATCGATGGCTATTAAGCCCAATATTTGTTTAGCAGCTTGCTGCAATGAAGGTAGTACCGCAACTGGGCTAACATTGATGTGTATCAGATGGGTGGGTCGTAATTTATATCCCCACATGATGTGTACCGGGGGACGGAGTTGGTATGTAGCGGTTGGATTATTGGGGTGGGTTGCACAGCTTTGCATGCATGATATTATTATGATATTATTGTGATATGGGCTTCAGCCCAACTGAGGCTAATATGGGCTAAGGCCCAAAGGCCACCGTTATTGAATTGGGCTCAGGCCCCAAAATGACTGATGATTGCTTTATACTTTCGAAACTCACCCCCCTCCTTTTAAATTTTTTGGGTGATCCTCAGTAGGCAGTTCGACGGATGTAGGGACTCGGAGGTGGCCAACTAGCAAAAAGTTTAGACTTAGTCTTTTATTTAATTTTTAATATTTTAATTTTTTTGATTGGGTTGTAATAAGGCCTTTCCTCTAGTTATTATTTCAAATTAGGTTTATTATTATTTTTATGCCTTATATTTATTAGAAGTAGAACATGGTTTTCCTAAACCATAACTGTTTTCAAATACTACGTTTCCGCAACTCAATCTTTAAATGACAAGTTTTCATAGATCATCTGTTTTAAATAAAGCTTTCGCAATTGGAAAGATATTTTACAAAGTAATTATTATCATACAAGAAGGAATAGTTTTTTTTTAAATACATCTCGCTTTGAAAGCAACAAATACAAGCTGGGATTTTACTCAGGGTTTTTAATTTAAAGAAGGGTTTTCAATGAAAACAAGGTTTTCGAAAAACACTTCAATGTGACACACTAGATTCAGCCATAACATCTGGGCCAAGTTTGGGGTGTTACAACTACCTATTCTATTCATCCAGGTAACAACAAAATGTACAAGGATTTGAAATAGATGTATTGGTGGCCAAAATTGAAATGAGAAGTCTCAGAATATGTGGCTAAATGTGTGATATGTTAGCAAGTCAAAGCCGAGCATCAAGTTCTGTCAGGTTTGTTACAACCTGAGATGATTCTAGAATGGATATGAGAGCATGTTACTATGGACTTTGTATCGGGTTTAAAACTACTACCGAAAATGAAAGATGTAATTTAGGTAATAGTTGGCAAATTGACTAAGTCTGCACACTTTATTCCTATCAGGACTGGCTGAATTGTATATCTCTTAAATTGTTAGATTGCACGGGGTACCACTGTCCATTATTTTAGATTAAGATCCGAGTTTTACCTCCAGATTTTGGGGTAAATATCATGAAGCCATGGGAACAAAATTGAATTTCAATACAATTTTCCATTCCCAGATAGACGGAGAATTAGAACGGGTGATTTAGATACTTGAAGATATGTTGTAATGTTGTATAATTGAAATTGAAGGTAGGTGGGAGAGATTTTTGCTATTATTCAAATTTGTCTAAAATAAAAACTATTAGTGGGGTATCAGAATGGCACCATATGAGGCTCTATACAATTGAAAATGGAGAACTCGTCTGTGCTGGTCAGAACTAAGTAATAGGAAACTTTTAGGAATAAATCTGATCCACGAGACAGAAGAAAAAAGTTCGAGTTATCGAGATTGCTTGGAAGCTACCTTACGCCGATGAAATCATATGCTGATTTGAAAAGGAAAGATATCATTTTGAGGTTGGTGATAAGGTGTTTCTTAAAGTCTCCTACTGGAAGAAAGTTCTGCGATTCGACAAAAAATGGAAGCTTAGTCCAAAATTTATTGGGTCGTATGAGATTCTTAATAGAAATGGACATATAGCGTATCGTTTAGCTCTACCACCGGAACTTGAAAGGATGCACAATGTTTTTCATGTGTCGATGTTACGACGATATAGATCTGATCAGTAACAACCCGTTTTTTACTGCTGTCGAAAATAGTGGTTCGGGGCCACCAAATCTGACGAATAAGTTCATAAATATTTTTATTTAATATTTACGAGTCAAATTTAGTTTTACAAAGGTTTTTGATTTGATAATTTGTGTTATATAAGTGATTTTTTAAGTTTAAGTGGTAAGACCATAAGGTCAAGTGGTTTTAGAAAATGAGGTATCGGGACCTCGTTTCTATAAACTGAGCCGTAAATATTTTTATAAATATTTACAAAGTGTAATTAAGGTGGTATTAAAGTTTTGTTAAAAATTTTTAACGTTTCGATAGTTGATTAATTAAAAAGGACTAAATCGTAAAAGATGTAAAATTTTATCACTATTTGATTTGAGTGATTAAATGGTTAATCAAATAAAGGAAAAGGGACTTAAATGGTAATTAGACCATTCAAGGAATTAGTGGACAATTATGGGCATGAAATTGGTGTTTTATTTATATATTAACCAAGGTTAAAATGGTAATTTGATAATTAAATTAAAATAAATAAAACCAAAATGATTATTCATCTTTTACAATATTTCTCCACCAATTGTTAAGGGAGGAAGAAACCATTTTTCAGCATGGAGGTTTCAGCAATTTCAAGTCTAAATTGATATGATTTTAGCCTCGTTTCTAATAATTTTTATATTTTTTAGATCGCTGCAACTAGGTCCAGCTATCCCGTACCTTCGATTTTGAAACTGTTAAAGATTGTGAATATTGTCATTGATTAATCTAGTGATTTTTATGTTAAATGATGAATTTGAAATATTAGTTGGTATTTAAAAGTATTTTGTTACGTAATTTTTGATGAATTTATTGATTAGGGACTAAATTATTAAAATAATAAAAGCATAAGGATTTGTTGTGAAATTTTTGTAAAAATGGGCTGTATTGGATTCCATAATTATTCGACTAGGCTCAATTTTGGATAAAAATGGTTAATTTGTGTGTTTTAGGCTCAGGGACTAAATTAAATAAAAGTAAAACTTTAGGGGCAATTTTGTAAAAAAGTCAAAAAAGACTAAATTGTATAAAATACATTGTTTTACTAACTAAATTAAAAAATTGAATGAAATTATTAATTTAGATGAAGATCGAGTGGAAAATAGAGGAGAATGAAAAATTACCAAAATGCCCCTATACTTTGTCATTTCTGCAATTTAGTTAGGTAAGTTCGTATGAACTAAATTTTATATAATGTTGATTAATTTAATGCTAGTATATGATTCTATTATGACTGAATCAATATATACATATATATATATATATATATATATATATATATGTTATTATGCAATTTATCTTGTCAAGAAACGATGGAAATTTAACGACGTACGACAGCTATTGAGCCTCGTTTGAACCTTAGGAATATATAGGATACAAATGACATGTCATTAGGGTTACCATGTTTCGGGTACTAGTTCGGAATGTCCTACCGGTGGCTAAGTTCCGGCATGTGTTGCAGATAATTGACAACTTGTGTGAGCAGCACCGTATAGCTACATTTTGACTGACAACTTGTGTGAGCAGACCCATTTATGGCTTGAAAGAGGGCATTTATGTAAGGGAAAAGGAAAGAAATGGTTTCGACCATATGTTAGCACACAGTGTGTGAGATTCCCACATATCAAATATTATTCTAAGTGGTTCAACAGGCATACAAAGGGAAGGAACGGTAAGTGTTCTGATTGGTAATGTCATGAAAGTATGGAAAGGTATGAGTTGTTGATGATTAAAGTGTGTATAGCCATGTTCATGAAAAGTATGAATGCTTATATGCTATATTCATGAAAGTTATTTTATCATGTGGTGATTTTTGTTAAGTTATGTGTTTAATCACTAACTTGGAAAATATGGTTAATGCCATGTTTATGTCTTATGTATTATGCAAATGAAAGGGTAAGTGTTCAATATGAATTAAGATATGTATGCATGAAACTCATTATAATAGTGATACATGGAAAACATGATATGTTATGAGATGGATGATAAATCCAATTGAATTATGCTCAAGTATAATGGTTATCCATATCAAATTCATATGAATCATATTTAAATGAACTAACATGTGTTGTTCATGTGCTTAAGCTTATGCCAAGCTTGTGGATATGATTGATATTTATGATTATGCTTGTACTATGCATATGAAATGGGTAAGAAAAGGGAATGATACGATAAGTACATAATTGAGATGTATTACGATGTTATAAAAAGGTTTAATGAGATAAATGATGTATTCATATGTTAGTAAATTACTGATGCTTTGAATGAATATATTTATTTCATGGATAAGTACATTGAATTGTGAATTAATGATGTTGTTTAGGCTTATGATAAGCATTTGGGAATGGAAAGGAAAGTAAGTAAATAGAAAGATATATAACCTTATAAAAAGGTTGATGATTATATATTATGTCTCATGAAATCTTATCATGTTATGAATGGTAAATAAATATGCGACATTAAGGAACTTACTCATTTGTGAGTTGATGATTATGGTTTGATAAATCTTGAGACTTTAGTATAGGATTTCTTTTAACCTATAAATTTCATTATTGAAATGTAATATTATGCTTATGGTTTATACGAGCTTACTAAGAATTCATTGCTTACGTAGTTATCTTTCTCTTACTTTACAAATTACCGGAAGCTTAATAGGGTTGGAAGCTAGTTGGAGATCCATCACACTATCCATCAATTTTATCAGTAGGTTTTGATGCTTTGGTTGTGGTTATAATAGCATGTATAGGTGGACATATGTCTAATGTTTAGTCAATGATATCGGTATGTAATGTTGTTTTGAATTTGTGAAACTTATGATATTTGATTCCTTGATGATTGGTGTGCTTTTAGCACTTTGATGTTTAAAGGTTGGTGATTATAAGATCAAATTAATGCATGTTTTATGACCAAAGTAGTAAGAGTTGGCATGTTTGCAAAGTGATAGTTTAGGGCAAGTTTTGATGTGAAATTTAGTCAAGTTTTTTTGTTTGAATTATGACCATTTGGACATAATTTGGTATGTATTTATGTTAGTTATTGGAACCATTTGGACTTGGTTAGAATAGTGACATTTAAATGGTTGTGATGCATGTGAGAAGTAGTCCCAATGGTGAGGTCATTTTGATATGTTTGATATAGAAACAAGTTAATCGAAAAATGGTTAAATATGCATATGTATTGGTGTTCTGTGCTTGATGATATAGGCATTGTATTTGACTTGTAATTATGGTATTCTGGATAATGCATTAGTTGTTATGTTGGCATGTATATGTGGTCTTATAATGGTTGATATTTTGGCATGTGGGTGCTTAACGGTTGGGAGTTGGAATGGTATATAAAATGCATGCTATGAAATGTTGTTTTGATATGCTTGAATGTGATCATTGAAGTATGGAAAATGATAGTGAACATTGAGTTAATAAATGGCTATTTTGGTAAGTTTGGATGTGGTTGACATATATCCAAGTTTACTAAGGTTTAGTGATGATAGTTGTTGAATGGTCAAATTGGTATATTTGAGTATGATTGGTATGTGAACATTGTAGTAAATCTTGGTATAGAATTTGTTCCAATGGTTGGTTGATTTACAGCTAAACTTAGCAAATGTATAATCAAGTTTGATTGTTGTGATTGAGGTGCCTTTTAGGCATATTGGTTGTATGATTAAATACTATGATAATCTAGCTTGAATATGCATGTGTTAGGTACATTTTGAATGCTTGGAAATAGGTGCAAATGACTTGGAAAGGTGTTCTTGAATTGGGTGAAAGAAATGGCTTGAATTTGGCCTATTTCTTGTCCACGTGGACTAAGATAGGGGCGCGTATCTCAGTCGTGTGTTACAAATAGCCATGCGACACAGTCGAGTGTCCCTTGTAGGTTTTTAAAGGTTGCATTTTGGGAGTGACATGGCCTAGCACACGGGCGTGTGACTTGGCCATGTGACCCAAGTCAGAGAGTTACATGAGCACGGACATGGGCTGGGACATGGTCGTCTATCCTTACTTTGGATGCCCACACAACCTAAGACACAGGTGTCTGTCTTAGCCGTGTGAGTCACACGGTCGTGTGGTCCCTGTAGTTTTAATTTTTCTATCTTTTTCCATGAAGTTCTAAATGTTTTTGATTCAGTCCCGAATCATTTCTAAAGTGTTTCTAAGGCCTCGAAAAAAGGACGTTATGCATGTGTTTGAATGGAATATAATGTGTTTTAGAAATGATTGTAATCGAATTAAAAGTTTTTGGTAATGCTTTGTAACCCTATTTCGACGATGAATACGGGTTAGAGGTGTTACATGATCCTTTACAGGTGATATCTCCTGATGAGATAGAGTTACAGCTTGATCTGACATATAGTGAAGAACTAGTTAGAATTTTAGCTCGAGAGGTGAAAGAATTGCGGAATAAAAAAGTACCGTTAGTGAAAGTGTTATAGCATTGTCATAAAATAGAAGAGTGCTACATGGGAGCTGAAAAAAACCATGAAATCACAATACCCTAATCTATCCTCAGATAAAAAATTTGAGAATGAAATTTCTTAAAGAGGAGAGTTGTAATAGTCTATTTTTCAGTGGTGTTAGAAACAGTGGTTTCAAAACCTTATTTCCAATGTTTAAATTCATAAACATTACTATTTAATATTTATGAGGTTAGTATCAAGTTTAATTAAAGTCTAGTTTGTAACACCCCTCACCCGATCCGATTACTAGACCTGAGTTTTAGGATGCTACTTCAGTTATCGAAATATTCACATGCAAATCATAACATTGAATTCAATTTAAATCATTAAGTTGTTCTAAATACATGCATAATAGAAGTTAAGAAAAAAACAGAGGCTAATTCGAGCAAACAAACATAGTTTAATAGATTTGAGCGTGATTAAGGACCAATCTGAATTTTTCAAAATTTAAAACTAAGTACCGATACAAAAGGAAAAAGTACCAATATTTTTATCGAAGGTATTGATACCAAAAATCAGTATCGATACCGTTTTGGCATTTTTTCATTTTCAAAACACTCGTCATTTGGTCAAGTATCGATACTTTGGTCCCTAGTATTGATACTTTTACGTAGATGGTAAAAATTACAAGGGTAAAAGTTCATTTCATGCTCAAATCTACTACCATATTAAGAATGCATACAAACACACACAACAACTACATGAACTTATTCAGTACATCCCTAATAAATATAATGCAACCATTCAAACACATTCTTTCAATGGTACTTTGACATACACACTCATCTATACATGCTATACCAAAGCTTTAAGCATAAGTTTAATATATATATTCATCCTTGCTAACCAATGAACACCAAACCAATTCTCCAAAGCATTTCATCATGGACATCTATACTCACGTACGATTTTCATCAATTGCAAAACATACACTTTCCAAAATTCAAATGAATGCATGCACCTATCAAGGGCTAAGTGCATACTATTCCCTATTCAACATATATATACATGTTATTCCATCATCAATCCAACATCCACTTTCACGTAACAAAACTCAGACACACACACACATATGAACATGTCCTTAAACATATTAAAAGTAAATGATTAATTTCATATGGACCAAGACCATTTACATTCAAGAGAAGTATCTACCTTTCCAAACAACTAATTAAACATTTCAACAATTTGGTATTTTCCAATCAGCTAACCAATATGCCTCAATAGGGACTAGAATAGACCAAAATCACTTAGTCAAACTTAGTCTATACTTTTATACCATTCTACATCAACATATACCAAAATTCAAATATTATCCAAGTGCAAACCAAACTATGCAATCAAGGTAAACATATATAAATACACCTATACAAATGTCACAAAATTAAGCTTCTTGATGATCTACCTAACATGTTCCTCAAGTTATCGATCTATAGGAGAAGGGAAACAATAATGTAATCATATCCAATGCTTATTAAGTCCATATGAAAGAAATGAAATCACATCTTTTCGGTAATTAGAGGCTGAAACGCTGTATGAAGCTTGGGAAAGATTTAAAGAACTACTTCGAAAATGTCCAATGCATGGGTTTCAGCATTAGACATATATAAAGATGTTTTATAATAGGTTAAACACACATACAAGAATGGTAGTTGATGCTTCTGCCAATGGTACCTCGTTGGATGAGTCTTATAATGAAGCCTATGAGATTTTAGGATAGATTGCCAACAATGATTATCAATATCCTACCACACGAGTTGGGACTGGTAGGAGAGTTGCTGGCAACATGGAACTTGATGCAATCACCTCATTGACTACCTAGGTATCATCTTTAACTAATATGATGAAAACAATGAAGAGACCAACTACAATTTAGGAAAATAGTCGAGTAGTATGTGTTTATTTTGGTGAAGACCATGAGTTTGATGAATGCCCATCAAATCCAGCATCTGTGTGCTACATGGGTAATTTCAACCAGAACAATAACTGTAATTCCAACACGTATAATCCAAGTTATGTCATGTTTATAGTTTTTACCAAGACCAAATCTCTCTCTTCATCTTGTTTGATTTATATTTGATAAGATGTGGCATTCTTGTAATTATTCGCATGTTTAGGGGAATATATGGGAATCAATGTGAAATTATATATTTTTTTGGTTAAGGTTGTGGTTTTTAAGAAATAAACCGTGGATTATCATATAACACCCCTTACCCTTTTCTCATATACCTTTGAGCCAACATTGAGGTAATTACAACGGGCGGTGTATTCAACTTATTCGAATCAACCCTGAGAATTTCACCATCTGGGCATTTCAATTCTATGTACTTGCTACCACAATTTACAATCACATCATGGACGATCAACCAATCCATACCAAGTATTACATCAAACGGTAAAAACATAAGATTGGCCAGAAAACAATGACCTTGAATCGTCAAAAGGCAATTCTTACAAATTTTATCGACTAAAATAGACTTACCTAGAGGGTTCGACACCTTAATTAAAAATTTTGTAGATTCCACAGACATGTTCATGCTAGACACCAATTTCATGCATATGTATGAATGGGTCGATCCCGAGTCAATCAAGGCAATAACATGAGTATTATGGAGAGAAAATGTACCTGTAATGACATCGGGAGCTGAAGCTTCCTCTCTAGCGCGTATCACGTAAGTTCTCCCCGGGGCTCGAGCCTCTAATTTTGCAGTAGAATCTTTCGCAACAGTTCAATTGCCGCTAGCACTCCCAGGATGTCGTGGTGGTCTACCTTGAGAACTAGGAGCATTAGGCTTTGAGGCTAATTCCCCCTCTTTATCGGCTCGCTCCGGGTAATCTCGAAGAAAGTGGTCAAGAGAACCACATCTGAAACATGCCCCGTTCTTCATTCAAAACTTCCGAACTGAAATTTGTTGCAACTTTTACATCTCGGCTTTTGATTATCTACACTTTCCACACTAGTTACCTTATGGGAAGAAAATTTCGGGTTGTGACGCTTAGAGCTTCTTGATTTACCCAAATATCCCACCGATGTAGTAGAGCGTTCTTGTTGACTCCTCAATTTCTTCGTGGGGAACGAATGTGTCTTACCACTGGATCTCTTACTTGAAACTCGAGCTTTACTCTTTGCTTGCTTCCTTTCATTATTTAACTCTTCAGCCTTCCTGGCTCGATCGGCTAAAGTAGCCAATTCTTTTATCTCAAGGATCCCGATTAGCAGCTTAATTTCCTCATTCAGACCTTCTTCAAAACACTTACACATTTCTGCCTCTGATTGGACCTATTCACTTGCATACTAACTTAGTCTCAAAAACTCTCTTTCGTATTCTGACACGGTCCTATTTCCTTGTTTGAGTTCCAGGAACTCTTTCCATTTCTAGTTTAGAAACCCTTGACTGATATATTTCTTCCTAAATTCTGCTTGGAAGAATTCCCATATGATACTCTCTCTCGGTGCCACTGAGGATATAGTCTTTCACTAATGGTTGCAGTGTCCTTTAGTAGCGACACCGTGCATTTCAAACTTTCCTCAGGTGTGCATGACAGTTTGTCAAGAACTCTCATGGTATTCTTAAGCCAAAACTCAACACATTCTGGATTGTCATCAATCGTGGCCCTAAACTCTTCGGTTCTATATTTTCTAAGTTTATCCACTGGGGCCTTGTCAATTCTTACAGGTGCCATACCTTGTGGCACTTCTTCTTCAGGTCGAGCAGGGGTGGAAGAGGTCGTGGTATATTGGGGCGGTTTCTCAGATAGTCACTTAACCACTCATCCATCATTTTGAAAAAGGCAACTCTCGCATCTTCCCAGCCTTCAGACATAGGCTTTCTACTACTACTAGCAGTAGCTCGCTGAACGAAAGCTAGAGCATGGCTCTCAGCTCCCTCGGACTCATCTTGGGCTTTATTGGAAGATATTTACTATATTCAAATACAATTAAAAGAGTTAAGAGATGTCACACTATCATAATTTGTTTAATGGCATGTATAACTAGACTCGATACATGTTATGTTAGTCCTAGAACTGACTAAATCGTAGCTATGATACCACTAAATGTAACACCCCGTACCTGTACCCGAGACTAGGACAAGGTACGAGGCATTACCACACATAAATAAGGCCTTTCCAAAAAATACGGGTTATAAGATTTCATTCTAAATTAAAACTAATCAGACAAAGTCATATTATCCCTAATATGGACTTACGAGGCCCAAAACATGCATTAAGATTGGTCTGGGACTAAACCGAAGAATTAAGAAAATTTTTGGAAAAATGTCTAGGTTCAAGCCTCAGATGCCCGTGTCCAAAAACCTAAGCATTCTATTTATGATGTCATCATGCATTTAGGGGCACACGGCCAAGACACACACCCGTGTGCTAGGCCGTGCCCTCTACACGGTTGAGACACACGGCTATGTCTCTACCCGTGTGTTTACTACCATGCATACTGACTTAAAAATTTTAGGTGCAGGGGATACACGACTGTACCACACGCCCATAGGGCTGACCGTGTGTCACACTCGGCCTAGAAACATGCCCTTGTGCCTACCCGTGTGGACCATTTTAAAGGCTATTTTCCAAGCCTTTGGTCACCTTTAACCACCCATGCATACTAACATGTTCTTTGGACATTTATCATAATATAATTATATCCTTAAAACCTTTTTGGCCAAGGTCGTACATGTACTTCATGTCTTATTTTAACCTATGATAATATTACCCTCATTGTATTAGGGTTACCATTTCAACCATCAATTCATACTTGGCTCATTTTATAACTTTTGCCTTTGTGTGACCTAAATCATTTCCAAGTGACTTGGCCACACTTCTCATGACAATTTATGGTATATCACAATAGGCATTCATATGAAACATTTAAACATAATCATGCACATTTAGTAGGTTTACAACCTACATAAAAATGGGCCATATCTCATGGCCATCAAAATGAGTGAGCACATCATTTAAGCCCTTACATTGGCTAACCAAATGACACATATAACAAAATGACCAAGAACCATATACATGCCATTATAACAAAATAAAATTTTCTATATACCAAGGCAAGACAAGTTGACAGTGGTGACAATGCTCCAATTGTCTTCCAATCTTCACGAGTCCTCGAGCTCTGCAAAACAGGGAAAGAAAAGGGGGTAAGCATTAACATGCTTAGTAAGTCCAGATAACAGGAAGGTAAACTTATCGGTTATTTAGCATTTCAACCATAAAAGATATTTATGCCAAACATGCATGGTATAAATTCCCTATCACATACATTCAACACAAGTTAGTCTCATGCCAATACATTATGTCAATGTCTTAGATGAGCTCATCAATTCAATTATTTCCATTCTCGTTTCTCATTATAGTCCCGTTGAATTTCTCGGAATCTCAATGGATATCCCGTTTACCATCAAATCGTGCAAATGACCCCTTTAAATACACACTCTCGTGAAACTCACTCTTACGGTGAGATTACCGGTCCAGGCTAAATCCGCCGTAACATAAACTCACAGAGTATTGTCGGGATTACTAGTCCAGGCTAAATCCCTTATAATGACACATACTCCTATGAGTTCGGAATCTGAATTACCAGTCCAAGCTAAATTCAGATCCCAACTGGATTACCTGTCTGGGCTAAATCCATTACAGCACACATATTCTTCGAGAGGTCAGATCACTATAGGATCACCCGTCCCGGCTAGATCCTTTCTACCATTATTCATTTTCGAGAAATCCCTTAGATATACCTTTTTATTCAACCGGGACATTTTATCATAGCATTAATTTTCATGAATTACCACACATTGAACATCACTATTATAATTCATACATTAACTTATATTTTTAATGCATTTAAAATAGTGTACATTCGAGTTATACGAACTTACTTGATAATTGCTTTGGTTTCATATTTTTGTTATTCCGAATCCTTTCATTTTCTATGGTCGACCTCCGGAATTGGTTCTTCGGGGTCTATATCAGTAAAAACAAATTATTAATACTATTTATTTCAGGCCTAAATTTCACCCTTGGGAAAAATAACTATTTTGCCCCTAACATTTCGCATGTTTACAATTTAGTCCTTAAGCTAGTACAATGAAATGCATGAAATTTCTTGGTTACCCAAGCCTAGCCGAATCTATTCTAAGTTCATACCAGCCCATATTTTCCTCTATTTCACATTTCTACCACACATTTCATGCCTTTTACAATTTGGCCCCTTTTTGGTGTTTTCATGAAAAATCACCTAGTAAAATATGTTTATTCAACATCTAACTTCCATAATCCTCCATAAATTATCAAAACACAAGCACCTCATGCATGGGTCAATTTCTAAAACATGAACCCTAGCTTGAAATATGGGTAGAAATAGAGAGAGCATGTTATGAGGATCTAAAAAATACAAAGAACATTAAAAACGGGGCTAGGGAGCACTTACTATTGAGCTTGAAAATGTTGAAATCCTTAGCTTGAAGAACCCTAGAAATTTTGGCAGCTATGGAGAAGATGATGGCTGATTATTGCTTTCATTTTCCCCTTTTATTGATTTTATTACCAAATTACCAAAATGCCCCTCCTTACAAAACTTTCAAAAATTTCCACGCATGCCCATTTTTGTCCAAAAACTTAGAAATTGGGAAAATTACTCTTTAAGACCTTCTAATTAATAATTCAATGAATTTCATGCAAATTGCTTCTAAAACCCAAGTTTTGCAATTTATTCGTTTTGGTCCCTAATTTCCAATTGGACACCTTATACTTAGAATTTTTTCATGAAACTTTAACACATGCTTATTTTCATATCCTAGACCTCATAATAATCATAAAACAAATATTTTAATGTCACATTTGTGGTCCCAAAACCACTGTTCCAACTAGGCCCAATTTTGGGATGTTACATATCATCTCCACGTAGGATTATTTTTTTATTGAATTCTAATAAGTCAAAAATGGACATAGGAATTAAATATAATTTTCCCAAAAAGAGTCCATGACGAGGAGAAGATGGAGTGAAAGCAGTTGAAGACACAAGGAATACCTTGTGGTGAAAAACTATGTAATATTTGGTTTTTCATTTATTTTCTGAATATAGAACCATGGAAATCTTGGCTGGAAATTTTTATTTTAATTACCCATCTCCTTATATATCCATTTAATAATTGTTAAAGATATAATTGTAATATATATGTATGAGATGATCCACAGTTGACCGGTTAAATACAAGAAGTCTGGTAATGAGAAAATACTTGCGTTGTATTGTTCCATTCACTTGTTTAGGTTATTCGATTGCTGTGAGAAGTGTGGTAATAAGAAGATGCATGTCTATGATTGACTCTAGAAATAAAGGCTTGGTTTTTAAGTGGTCAACTATGACTCACCTCCCTTTTCTAGGATCCTACCCGGGGCACGGTTCACATTCACTTCTTCAATTGTTTCCCTTAAAAAAAACTATTGGGAATCAAAATTGTAGCTTTTATGAAGAAATGAACGTGAATATTATAAAATTGTCAAAGCATGTCATGCATATATGAGATAAGCATGCCATATATTTTAGGGAAGAATATCACATGTACTTGTCATATTCATGATTAAAATTAGAAATTAAAAACCTTTCATCTTTTTAAAATATTGAGTGGGAGAAGGTCCCTAAGTAAGACCTACAACCTCTATCAATGGTCTCTTGTGATGGCATGGCAAGCGCACTAACCCACGATAGGATTACTATTTAGATTTCACTGGGGAAATTTCCTAAAAGAAAAAATAATTCTCTTGCGATCAAATGATAATTGGACTGACTCTTGTGGTAGGCATTATCATGCCATAGGTCAAGAAATTCTATCTTTAAAAGAGGACAACTAGTTAAAGATGCAACTCGATAAGATTGTCCCACGATAACTTATTTGTGGTGCATGATGCGATAAGTATTGAGTTGATGGTTATACAATCAAGATCTTCTAGTTAAGTTATGTCACACCATATTTTTATTTAGTTATTTTTTGTAACATCCTGAGATTGGGTCTGGAAGTTTTGGCCTTGCCAGTTAGAGTTCTCTAGTGCTTTAGCGAATTGAGAGTTTGCCAAATGAATACCAGTAAGGAGTTCGCCAATGTTATGGAAAACTAAAGGTTCACCAATGGCTGAGCGAACTGGAGAATTTGCCAAAAGAGTATTAATAAAAAGTTTGCCATTTTTTTAGCATTACAGTATACGCCAAAAGATGCGGTAAGGGGGTTCACCAGATTCACTACAAGTGGGGTTCACCAGTCTATTTAGTGAGCTAGGATTTTCCAATCTGTTTGGCAAGTTGGTGTTTGCCAGTCAAAGTCGAGTTATACTCAAATTAGTAAATAAATATATGGTGTATCTAGGAATATTTTTCATACAAGTAACACCTTTCCTAAGTCAAGTAAGGTATCTTAAGATTTTTAGGACACTTAGGTCTATAAATACAACCCTTATTCCATGAGAATCCTCTCATCAAATATTCTGCTATTAAGTCTGTGTTCTAAACCAAGTTTGTAGCAACTAAGGTAAGCCTCTATCTTATTAGGGTTGATTATCCAGAAAGCTAGGTTCGCTTGCATGAGTGAATTCTGTAAGTTTTTTCTGTTTAAGTAATCTGTGTGTTCATGCATATTACGAACCAGCCAAACCATCTACCAGCAAGGATAAAGGCCGAGTTAAACTCGTTTAAATTCTCAAGCTTTTTTGGTGAGTGTTTAAGAATTTCCATAAGTACGCTAAGTAATATGCTTTTCAATATGAATGTTTAAAGATTCATATCTTGTGTGCAAACTATGATGGTTTTAAAGAACTTTATTTTTTAAACTAAGTTTAAAGAGTAAGTTTTCTACAAAACTTTATTTTCAAGATACGTTTTTAAGCTATGTTTTATGTGAGCTCCTAAGCGAGCTTATGTTTTAATATATTATTAAAGTAAAATTTTACAAAATATGTTTTCACGAGCTTCTTGTGTGAGCTCTATATGAATAAATGTTTTCAAGCAAGCTCCCTAATGCAAGCTCTATGTGATAAGTTTCTGTGTGTGCTCCTTAACGAGCCCTTACGTTGGATATAATGGCATGCCATATGATTGTGATTACTCACCATAAGTTTTCTGTGTTTTGGGTGTTGAGGCCTTGGGACATATGGAGAGATAAGGGAATTTGAGCTATGCTCCATTTAGTGGGACATGTTGGTGTACAGGAGAGTGCAAAGCTTCGCGCTGCACTTATGGGACATGTTATAAGGACTCTTTGTGTCATTCTGAGGTGTTATAAAGAGATCCACATATCCAAAAATTCTAATAAATGTATTAAGTGTGATAAGATATCTTATGTTTCTCAACAATTCTAATAAGACAAGTATGTGGGCATGTTTCATTCTATAAAAGTTTTATTTACGATTTAAGTTTTCAAGTATTATTTTTTTTACAAG
Source organism: Gossypium anomalum (assembly GCA_025698475.1). Classification (NCBI taxonomy): domain Eukaryota; kingdom Viridiplantae; phylum Streptophyta; class Magnoliopsida; order Malvales; family Malvaceae; genus Gossypium; species Gossypium anomalum. The sequence goes on from CM046965.1 coordinate 39,491,391, forward strand.
CACAACTCAAACTACTTTTACAAACTTATATGTTTTTCTGACAAGCAGGAAATACGATGTTCTAGGTCTCGCATCTTTACGGTGAACCCAACTCGCGACATGATTTTCAGACTAAGTCTGATTTCTATTTTAAACTCTGTATTTTAAAGCATACGTTGATGATTCCTAATTATTAACTTAGTTCTAAATGAACTCACCCACTCTTCTCTTACTTCACAAGTAAGTAGGTTATGGATGGCAAAAGGTGGGGCGAATGGTCAGAGCAAGGCTAAGCTCTAAGTAGATATCAATGAACTTGGGGAAGAAGCGATGGGATTTTATTTATGTAGTTTTTGCTTAGGACTAGATTTGTTTGATTGTTGAATTTATAGATTTAATTTCTTTAAGTTTATTCTTCTTTTGTGAACCATGTTTTAAAATACTTAATTATCCTTTTATTAAGAATAAAGTTGATGTTTTCATGCATGAGTGTGATGTTGTATTACCTAAACTTTTATCAAGATATGCTAGTCAGATTTATCTCTAAGTATTATTTTCAACGACCCTTGTATGTTTGCGAATCCAAAAAATTACATGCGTACCCCTGATTACGATAGTCTTATTACTTAGTAAACCCAAGTAAATTGTGCAAACCCATATATTTATACGAACCCTATTAAAGTATGAAAACCCCGTACATGTATGCGAACTCATGTGTGAATGACTTCTTTCGTTGCAAAGCCTGTATTGCATGCGAACTTAGTTTTGTATATTCAGGAATGAACTTAGGAAGTATGCGAACTGCAGTTACTTTATGAACCCATGTTATTGTCCAAACTCATACCTTGTATTTTTATGAGAACAGTGTGTGTTACTCTGATAAGTGAACATATATTTTTCTGTGAACTCATGCTTTATACTATACTACGAACTCATATGTTGTTTTGATAGGTGAACCTATGTTGTTTGACATATGCAAGACTAAGTTGTGGTGCGAACTTAACCGATGTATGCTTGTTAGCTCGCATGTTTTATATCTTATGCATGAATTGTTTCTGCTACTGTGCTATAACTTAGCATAATATACGTTGTAAAAAAGTGGCGTGTTGGATGTTAGGTTGGGAGTTAATGGAGAGTAACTTTGGTGGCTAATGTAACTCGCCAAATTCATGTCGAACCTACTCGGTTGAGTTTGGGGTGTTATATTGGTTAGTATCAGAGCCAGTTTCACCAGGATAATAGGCTAGCCAGGAAGGTTCGATAGGCTGAATATCCGACAGGTAAGTTCACTAGGATGGCGAGGTTTGTCTGCCAGGAGTTGATAAGGCAAGTTCACCAAATTTGTGTGTATTAGAAGTGCTATGTATGCTTGTGTGCTTATTTTTTGGAGTATGATTAGGAACAACATCACTTTGGTTTCACTATATCTTTTTCAGGATTACACCTTAGGTTATCCCTCTGTTGTTCGCCATCCCAGTAAGTAAGTTGTATTTTGGTGAACTGTGATCGCATGTAAGTTTTTCAAGTGCGGACTATGTTCGCGTTTATGTCTGCTATGTGTAAACTGTGTTCCCAAGTCTATTTGTTAAGTTGTGGATACCCAGTTAAGTGTGTTTGAAGTCTTACCTAAGTCAATATCTTGTGTATGTTTTGAGTAAGCAAGAATGCCTCCCCAGAGAGTGAATATGAATTGTGCGAATGGAGCTACCAACCCCTTTGAAAGTGACTAAACTTCAGTTATGCAAGAGCGACCCCATATGGAAAATATCTTGAAAGGACGTATAGAGCTCTTAGTGCAAGCAATGATTGGGGCTTTTCAGTGAGCTCCTAGTGCCAACACTGCACCTACAAACCATGGATTACCATTGGAGCATTTGCAAGCTTTAGGTGGGAAAGCATTCTGTAACAACCCGTTTTCAGTGAAATTGAAACAGTGATTTTGGGACAAAAATTTGATGTGGAAATATTTATTTTATTATTATTTTAATGTCTACAGCATGTTAGTAATGTAGTATAAAAATTTTGTTAAGAAATTTTACCGTTTGCATGCTTAATTCGATAAAAAGGACTAAATTGTAAAAGGTGTAAAACTTGATTTCTATAGGCTAAAGAGATTTAATAACTAGAAATTAAATATTTAAGGGTTTTAAATGGTAATATTACCACTTATAAAGTTAGTGGACATTCTTGGACAAGAATTAAGTGAATTTAATGTTTTATGATAAGGTTATATATGTAATTTAATAAATAAAATCAAAATTAAGTAAAACAAATCCACTTTTCTCTTCATTCATCTTCTTGCCGAAATTGAAAAGAGGAAATAACACCATTTTAGGGTTCTTGAGCATTCGGTCAAGTCTTCTTGTGCATGTAAGTGATTTTTCATCTCGTTTTTAATGATTTTTATGTTTTTGGAGTCGTTGTAGCTAATCTAGCTAGCCCAAGGACTAATTTGTAAAAATATGATTTTGGATTGAATTGAATAGAATGGTTATTAAATGAATTGAATTTATTCATTTAGATCAAGATAAATATCGTACGGCTTTAGATCGGGGGAAAGATAAAGTTTCAAATTAATTGACTTCGTATTACGTTTTTATCGTCGAGGTAAGTTCGTATGTTTAAATAGTGTTTTAATATGTTTGATTTAAAAGCTATTATGTTATATTATTGTATCACATCTTGACAAAAAATCCAACGATGTTTCGATGACTATCAAGCCTTTTTGAACCTTAGGAATATATAGGATACGAATGACAAGTCATTAGGGTTACCATGTTTCGGGTGCTGGTCCTGAACGTCCTACCGGTGTCTGAGTTTTAAAATGTGCTGCAAATTCTTGATAGCTTGTGTGAGTAGCACCATATAGCTTTATTTTGACTGAAAGCTTGTGTCAGCAGACCCATTTATGGCTCGAGAGAGAGCATCTATGTAAAATAAAAAAGGAAAGAAATGGTTTTGACATATATTAGCACACAGTGTGTGAGATTCACGCGTATTCGATAATATTCTAAATGGTTCAACGAGCATACAAAAGGAAGGAATGGTAAGTGTTCCGATTGAAAATGTCATGAAAGTATGGAAAGGTAAGATATGTTAATGATTAAAGTATGTATAGCCATATTCATGAAAAGTGTGAATGCTTGTAACAGCCCGTTTTTAGTCAAATAGAATAGTGGTTTTGGGACCACAAATTTAAGGTCAAAATATTTATTTTATTAATATTTTAATGTCTATTGCATGTTAGTAGTGACATAAAAATTTCATGAAATTTAATCGCGTAAAGTGTAAAAGTTGAGTTCTATTAGCTAAAGGTGTCTAATAGTTATAGAAATTTAAAATAGAGGTCCTTATATTGTTATTAAACCATCCATGATGTGACTGGACATATATGGACACATTATTAAGTGTTTTAAAGGTTATTAATTAAGGTTAAAGTTGTAATTTAGTATTAAACTCAGTAAAATAAAGAAAAAAAATTTGTCATCTTCCTAAGTGCATTCATCCACCAAATTTTAGCTAAGGAAACACCCTTAATAGAGCTTGAAGGTTCGGTTATGTATCATCCATGCATGTAAGTGATTTTTTATTCGATTTTTAATGATTTCTATGTTTTTTAAGTCGTTGTAGCTTAATCTAGCTAGCCTAAGGACTAATTTACAAAATTGTTAAAGGTTTAAGGTTTTATCATTGATGAATATGTGTGTTTTTATGTTTGATGATAGAAAATGAATAGTTGTTGTTAGATAAACAACATTTGTTAAGTGATTTTGAATGAAATTGCAAATTAGGGATTAAATTGATAAATGTAAAAATTATGTGGTAAATGTGTGAAATAATGAAAAATATGGGCTACTATGTGTACATATATAATTCAGTAGCATGGGTGTGGGTTAAATTGCATGAAATTTGCATTTTTATGAGCTAGGGACTAAATTGTAAAGAAGTTGAAATTTAAGGGTAAAAGTGTAAAATTACAAAATATGTATTTTGAGCTGAATTGAATATAATGAATACTAAATGGATTGAATTTGATTATTTAGATCAAGTTAAGCCTCGTACGAAACTAGATCGAAGGAAAGATAAAGTTTTGAAATAGTTGATCCTATAACGTTGTTTTTGTGATCGAGGTAAGTTCGTATGTTAATAAGCATTAATGTAATTTGTTTTAAATGATTTATTATTGCATTATTGATAAATAAGACTTCACAAAAATATTCGACAAAGATTTGGCAACGTGTGAAATCCCGGTTGAACCTTAGGAATAGATAGGATACGAATGACATGTCATTAGGCGTTATTGTGTTTTGGGTGCTAGTCCGTACGTTCTACTATTGGCTGATTTTTTGGCATGTGTTGTGGATTCTCATCAGCTTGTGTGAGCAGCACCGTGTAGCTACATCTTGACCGTTAGCTTGTGTGAGCAGACCCGGTGATAGCTCGAGATGAGCATTTACATATGAGATATGAGATTGAGATGGTTTCGACCATGTATTGGCACTTAGGGTGCGAGATTCTTGAGTATCTAATATTATTTCAAATGGTTCAACGAGTATATTAATGAAATGAAAGGTTAAGAGATTGATACGTATCATTGCAGGTATGTACGTAAATCATATGAGCATTGAATCTATGAAACTTGTGAGTTTCATGATTTACTATGTGGATGAATATATGTTAGCCTTGTGATTAAGTTGAGATGTAGTATATTTTTATTTAAATTACTTAAATTGTGAATGAAGGGTAAGTTATACCATACGAGCTTACTAAGCTTAATAGACTAAGCTTAATAGCTTACTCTATTTACTTTTCTGTGTTTTACAGTGATTTTGAAGCTCGCTCAGACTGGGAGTCGTCAGAGATCTCATCACATTATCTAACCATTGTTTTGGTACTGTTGAACTTGTGTACTTGGTTATATGGCATGTATAGGTGTTGTATTTAATATGACCTATATGTTGGTAATGTATTTAGCCAACTGATTTGGTTTGTAAATGATGTATGTTTTGGTTACGCGTATAGCCATGTGATTTGGCTCATTTTGGTAAACTTGGTTATGTATATATGTGTAAATGGCCTTTTGTTATGTGGTTTATATTTGCTTTGTGAATGACCTATTGAGAATTGGTAATGAAGGTACCAAATGGTTGAATTCGAGAATGAATTAACATGCTGATTATTAGGCAAAATAATGTATATTTGGAAGTGACCAATTAAGTGAAGTCTTGAAAGATATATTGGTATGTTTTGAATTGGAAAATTATGATGTTATAAGCATTATGGTTGTTGGTATTCGAATAACATGATTTTGGCTTGGTGGAGATTGGTTTGAATGCCTATTGATGATATGTTTATAGGCTATTTGATATGTATAGGTGAATGCAAGTTTGGGTGAGAAAAATGGCTTGGAAAATAACCTATTTTTGTCCACACGGGCGTGTGTTTCAGCCGTGTGTGATACGCGGCTATGTGACACGGCCATGTGTCCCTTGGTACTTAATAAGAAACCAAGTTAGTAGCTCCACACAGCCTAGCAAATGGGCGTGTGACTTGGTCATATGGCATAAGTTAGTATACCCTCCAGTTTTCACATGACCTAGCACACGGCCTGGCACACGGGCGTGTGAGGCCATTTCGAAGGGTACACGGGCTAGTCACACGAGCGTGTGGTTGGTCGTGTAACCTAAGTCAGAGAGTTACACGGGGTAGGACACGGGCTAGGTCACTGCCATGTGATCCCATTTCGAATGTCCACACGGCCTGTGACATGGGCGTGTCTTTGGCCGCGTGAGACACATGGCCTGGCCACACGGGCGTGTGTCCCTTGTACTTTGAAAATTTTCTATGTTTTTCCAGAATTTTTCTGAGTTCTTGGTTTAGTCTTGGACCACTTCTAATGCTTGGTTTTGGCCTCGAGGGCTCGTATTAGGGACTATATGATTGTATTTGAATGATGTTTGTTTGGATATGAGAATTGTATGATTGTTTAATTGATAAGTTCGGTAATGCTCTGAAACCCTATTCTGGCGACAGATACGGGTTAGGGGTGTTACAATGCTTATATGATATGTTCATGAAAACTATTATATCATGTGATGAATTTACTAAGTTATGTGTTTATTCACAAACTTGAGTTGCTATGGACGCTTAGGCCTGTGCCAAGCTATGTTGGATTAATTAATGAATTATTTTAAGCTTATGTATTGAAATGGTAAGCATTGTTTATGATTTACGAATTTAGTGTTATATTCTTACTTTGTATTTTTTTCCATGTTTTTAGATAATTGGAAGCTCGTTCGAGTTGGAAGCTTGTCGGAGATCCATCACACTATCCATCGGCTATATCGATAGATTTTGATGATTTTGAGTCATGGTTATAATGGCATGTATAGGTGCTTTGTGTTTGATGAAATAGCCATTATATTTGGCTTGTAAATATGGGATTTTGGTTGATGAATTTGTTGTTATGTTGGCATGTATATGTGGTTTTATAATTGTTGACATTTTGGCATTTTGGTGCTTAAAAGGTGGATGCTGAAATGGTAAATTAAATGCATGCTATGAATGGTTCATTTAATATGCTTGAATGTGGTCATTGTGGTATAGTTTGGTATGGAAATAGATAGTAAATGTTGAGTTGATAAATGGCTAATTTGGTATGTTTGGATGTGGTTAACATATGGTCAATTTTACTAAGATTTAGTGATGATAGGTGTTGAATGGCCAAATTGGTATATTTGAGTGTGGTTTTGGCATGTGAACATTGTAGTAAGTTTTGGCATAGATTTAGTTACAAAGGTTGGTAGATTTATGGTTAAACTATGCAAGTGTATAACCATGTTTGGTTTTGGTGATTGAGGTGCCTTTTAAGCATATTGGTTGGATGATTAAATACCATGATTATCTAGCTTTAATATGCATGTATTTAGGTAAATTTTGGATGCTTGAAAATAGATGTATATGGCTTGTTTAAGTGGTCATACTTTGGGTGAAGGAAATGGCTTGAAAATGGCCTATTTTTCATCCACACGGCCTAAAACAAAGGGCGTGTGTCTCAGCCATGTGTCCCCTGTAGGTTTCAAAGGGTTCAAAGTCAGGCAGTTACACGGCCTAGAACACAGGCATGTGAGGCCATTTCGAGAGTTAAATAGCCTGGCACATGGGCGTGTAGCTTCGCCATGTGACCGAAGTTAGTGAGTTACACAGGCACAGACACAGGTTGGGACATGGCCGTGTGTCCCTACTTCGAATGGCCACACATCCGTGTGAGTCACACAGCCTGGCCACACGGCTGTGTGACCCTTGTAGTATGAAAATTTTCAACTTTTTCCCGAAAATTCTATATGTTTCTGATTTAGTCCCAATTCATTTCTAAAGTGTTTTTAGGGCCACAAGGGCTCGTATAAGGGACAATATATATGAGTTTGATTGATATTGTCATGTTTTATGATATGTTTAAAGAATTTATTGTTTTGAATTTAAAACTTTCGGTAATGCTCTGTAACCCTATTCCGACTATGGATTCAAGTTAGGGGTGTTATACATTTAATGGTGTTAGAGAATTGTAACCTACAAAAGCTGAGTATTAGCTTGAGGGTGTTGAAAAAATCCTTGAGTAGATGGCCTGTTCTGATGATAAGAAGTTAGGATGCACTGTGTCCTTACTCACCGATGAAGCCCATCGTTGGTGGAATACTATAAAGCAAGGATTGCTGCGAATCGCTTGACTTGGGAATTTTTCTTGTGAACTTTTAAGATAAAGTTTTTGGGCAAGCAGTATATGGAGGCTCACAAGTGTGAGTTCATCAACCTTGTGCAAGGCGAGTTGTCTGTAGCTGAGTATGAGGCAAAACTTGTGAGGTTAAACCAATACGTAACTGAGATGATCTCGTAGGAAAATGATCGTTGTTAGAGGTTTTGCTTTGGGATACAACGTGACATACAGCTCTACCTGGTGACTCGTGATACCCTAAGTTTTGACGAGTTAGTTGGCAAACCCAAAGCCATTGAAAAGATTAAGGCTCTATAAGCTAAGGCGGGGAAGCAAGTGTCTAGGAGAGTGTCAAAGAGGGATTGCAACTCGCAAAATTCAAGTATGAACATTAAGTGAATCTTTAGGACAGATTGTTCAAGACAGAGGAGTAAACCTAGGATGGGAAAGAGCATTCGCATAGATCTGTGAGTTAGACATTTTGTGCACACTATGAGAGAAGACAATGATGAAATTAGAGATGAGTACTCTAATGTATTGAGGAAAAAAAACTCTCTCAAAGTATTTATTTCTTAGAAATATGTACAACTATATATACATGAAAATTGAATCAACTCAAGGAAAGAATATTTCTTAATTAGAATCTCTAAAAATTAGTTGTAATCTCTAAAGATACTAATTAATGCTATCAAATAATCAAAAGATTCTCAACAGTGCCCCTCAATTTGGTGCATAGATGTCTCACATGCCTAACTTGTAAAAAAAATTATGATAAGTCTTATAGTTGAGCCCTTTAGTAAAAACATCTGCCAACTATTTTTTGGATGCTAGATAAGATAGACTTAAGGCACCACTGGTTTCTTTTTCCTTGATAAAATGACGATCTACTTCGATATGCTTAGTTCTATCATGCTGTACTGGATTTTGAGCTATGCTAATGGCCGCCTTTTTGTCATAGTACAAGGTTGATCCATTTTTGTTGAACAAGTTTAGCTCTTCCAATACATTTTGCAGCCATAAAAGCTCACAAACACCTTGTGCCATGGCCTTATATTTAGCCTCTGTACTTGATCGAGCCATAACACTTTTTTTCTTGTTCCTCCAAGTGACTAAGTTTCCTCCCACAATAGTACAATAACCAGTTGTAGACCTTCTATCATTAGGAGAGCTAACCCAATCTGCATTTGTAAATACTTCTATCTTGATATGACTATTTTTTGAGAAAAAAATACCTTTGCCCTGTGCAGACCTCAAATAGCACAAAATTCGCAATACTACATGCATATGAGCTTTGCGAGGATTATGCATAAACTGGCTTACCAAACTAACCGCATAGCCTATATTAGGTTGAGTATGAGTAAGATAAATCAAATGTCTGACGAGTCTTTGATATCTTCCTTTATCCACCGTTTCACCAATCCCTACTTGTAACTTGTGATTACTCTCAATAGGGGATTCGGCTAGTTTGCAACCAAACATGCCAGTCTCTGTTAGAAGATCTAAGACATAGTTTCTTTGGGAAATAAAAATTCCCTCTTTCGATCTGACCACTTCTTAACTCGGGCCATTTCTTCCTTGTCATCTCCTACCATAATTATGTCATCAATATAAACTATAATGAGAGTAATCTTACCCTTGTAATGTTTTATAAAGAGAGTATGATCAACATTACTTTGTCAATAGCCAAACAACACGATGGCCTTACTAAATCTATCAAACTAGGCTCTGGGAGATTGCTTTAGTCCATATAGGGCCTTTTTCAGTCTACATACCTTTCCTTGACTATTTTTATCCTCGAATCCTGAAGAAACTTTCATGTACACTTCTTCTTCCAGGTCTTCATGTAAGAAGACATTCTTTACATTAAACTCATATAAGTCCCATTCGAGATTTGTTGCACACGATAAAATGATCCTAATCGTGTTCAATTTAGCAATTGGAGCAAATGTTTCCTGATAATCCACTCCGTATGTTTGAATGAATCCTTGCGCAACTAATATGACTCTGAGTCTTTCAATTGAACCATCAGCCTTGATAGTAAACACCCATTTGCAGCCAACCATTTTTTGCCCCTTAGGAGGATTAACCAATTCCCATATCTATTTTTTTTTGCTAAAGCCTTCATTTCTTCAATCATAGCCTTCTTTCATATCAGATTAGTTATAGCTTCTCTCCAATCCCATGGAATAGACATAGAGAACAAACACAAAGCAAAGGCTCTAGAGGATGGGGATAAGTAATCATAAGAGACAAAGTCAAAGATAGGATGTAAAATGAAAGTTCTAACACCTTTTCGTTAGGCTATTCGTAAATCCAAATTTGTAGCAAATAGAGGTAAAGAATACTCACCTGACAATGAAGAGTCAGGGCATAAAATAGATTGTATGGTGGCATCTTTTTTCTTGCCTTTTCTAGTGTGTGTCCTTAAATCAAGCCTATCCAATAACCGTCCACTAGTCTTCCCTGAACCAAGGTCTCTGCTGGAACTAAATTCTCCCTTGGAAGAGTAACAAATAATGTGTCATCTCTTCATTTTTAGTAACTTCCCCTTGAAGAGATGGATGTGATGAAGAAAAGTAGGGTTCATCCTCATGAAATGTTACATCCATACTTACATAATACTTTCTAGATAGTGGATGATAACATTTGTAACCCTTCTATGTGGGAGAGTATCCAATGAAAACACATTTGACTGTTCAAGGATCTAGTTTGCTCTCATGTTGAAGATGAACAAAGAAAACATAACCAAAGACCTTCGGTAAAACTAGGTAATCTGTCTTGCTTTGTAAGGTTTCTATGGGACTTTTAAAAACAAGGACCCGAAAAGGCATCCGATTAATAAGATAAGTCACAACCAAAATTGCATCCCACCAATAAGGCTTTGGGGGATTCATAGTGAACATCAATGATCTAGCCACCTTCAAAAGATGTCGATTTTTTCTCTCGGCAACACCATTCTAAAAACTTGTACCTGGACAACTAGTCTAATGCAAAATCCCATATGATTCCAAATAATCATTAAAGTTATACTCAGTTCCATTATCAGTTCATAAAATCTTAACCTTAGCATCAAACTGAGTAGTAATCAATTTATGAAAAGAACGAAAACATGAAAAAACATCACTTTTGGACTTTAATAAAAATACCCATGTCATCCGAGTGCAATAGTTAATAAAAGTAACAAATGAATGAATATCAGAGAAAGAAGTAAAGTGAGTAAGGCCCCAAACATTTGAATGAATAATCTTAAAAGGAATAGTACTTCTATTATTACGCAAAGGATAGCTGTTTCTTGTATGCTTAGGAAACTCACAGTTATCACAAACTAAGGAGTCTAACTGAGTTCTTGAAAACAAATTAGGAAACATCTTGGCTAGAATAGTAAATGATAGATTTCCTAATAGCATATGCCACTGAATAATCTCCTGGTTAACATCTTTATTGTCTCCAAATAATGCTTAAGACATATTGGACAATCAATCCAGAAGATATAATCCATCACATAATCTACCACTTCCAATCATCTTCCCTGTCTAGATGTCCTGAAAAACACAATGATTGGTAAAGAATTCAAGTTTACAATTTATGGCTTTAGTGATAGTACTAACATATAAAAGGTTAACCAAGAATTTAGGGACATGAAGGGCAGAGGATAAAGTAATATTGGGAGTACAAACAATAGAACATGTTCTAGAGATAGAGGTAAGGGATCCATTGGCTAGTCGCACACTAGCTTTAGATGGACAAATAACATAGTTAAATAAGCTTTTGTTTGACCTTGGCATATGTCTATTCGCACCGGAATCAATAATATAAGAAGTAGATGGAGCATTTAAAGTAGTACTTGAGTTCGCATGATTAGACTTTGCAACCGAGGTAGAGTCCAAATGAGACAAGATGCGTCGAAGATGTTGACTCTCATTCGAGGTAAAACTTCCAGTAGAAGTGGACTTATACTTTGTTGTTATGGAGTCTGACAACTTTGCCTGACGCCGAGAATTAACCTCTCATTTTCTACCACGACCTCAAGTGGGGTGACCATGCAACTTCTAGCACGAATCTATAGTGTGCGAGGCTTTCCATGGTAGTCACATGTCAAGTGATCCTTGGTAGATTTACCACCGAATAGACCATCCTGGTTAGCAATGAGGTAAACTTTCTCTAAAGGTGGACTATAGAGCATAACAACACGATGAATCTCTTCCTAGTTTACATAGGAGTATGCCATATAGAGAGAAGGGAAGGGAGTCTTGCCAAGATCTTGAACCCAAATTTGATCATACTCAGTATTCAACATAACCAAGAAATCAAAAACATTCTCCTTTTCCACCATATTCTAAAAATTTTCATCATCCTTGGCACAATTCTCTTGAAAATCTTGATAACAATCAAGTTCCTTCCACAACCCACTTAATTCGGTAAAATGTTGAGAAATCGTTAGCTCCCTCTGTTTTGTACCATGGACTTTATAACTAACCTCAAAAGTTTATGCATCATTCCCAACGTGAGAGTAGGAGAGAGCAACAAAATTCCAAATCTTTTCTACAATATCAAATAGCAAATAAGTTATGGAAATATGGGGTTGCATAGAGTTGATAAGCCATGCCAGAACAAGAGAGTTCATTGAATCCAACTGACTAAAGGTTGAATCAGTGAGTTTAGGTTTCGACGATTTACTGGTGATGTTTCCCTGCAATCCATGAGCCTTGATAAACAACAAGCAGGGCCACACGCGGGTCCACACGCAACGCGTGAAATGGAACTGCAAAAACCTGTGACCGTACGTGGGATCCACACGTGGGTCTGTTGGTCAATAGATTTTAGGGTTTCACCTGCAAGTGGATGCCGACTCCAATGGTAGGGGTGGTGAGAGAAAAAAATAGGGCTAGGGTGGAAAGTACCAAATTTGGGTTTATAGGGTTTTTGGAGAAAAAATTTAAAATAAAAAAAATTCCAAAAATCGGATAAAAAATACGATACCATGATAAAATTAGAGATGAATACTCTAATGTATTGAGAAAAAAAAAATCTCTCAAAAAAAAACTCTCTCAAACTATGTATTTCTTAGAAATATGTACAACTATATATACATGAAAATTGAATCAACTTAAGGAAAGAATATCTCTTAATTAGAATCTCTAAAAATCAGTTCTAATATCTAAAAATACTAATTAATGTTATCAAATAATCAAAAGATTCTCAATAGACACCCTGGTGAGTGTCGAAATATGATTGTGGGCTGTTTTAACTATGGTTCTAAGTACCACTTGATTAGAGATTATCTGAAACGTTGGGAGGGTTCACAAGCACAGACTGCGACCCCTACTCAAGTGCATGCTGGTGCCCGTGGTTGAGGAAGAGGCAGAGGAAGTTAAATAAGGCTAGTTTGACAGTGAACTTTTGCTCACATTGTTGCGACTCAAGATGAGAGAGGAGGTCTTACACGAGTCTATGTTGTGAGGGAACCCTATGAGCAAGGTGCCACCGATGTTTTTACAGGTTCCTTCACTCTACGAACTATTCCTTTGTTTTCCCTAATTAAATCTGGTTCCGCACACGCGTATGTTTTGAGTGAACTAGTTTGTAAGTTGGGCATTCCATTAGAAACCATAGACTCCATTGGCCTGTTGAAGCTCCGTACAACCAACTCAATTTGGATTGTTTGTACATCGACCTATAAAAATCAATGCTCATGATAAAATCTAATAATTGACAAGGTAAATAAAAATATTAAAAATAAAAATATTTAATTAACTACAAAAATTCAAAATAATTTTTTTTAATTATGTACAAAAAATTAGAACACTATCTAGCTCATTCGTTTTTTGATTAATATTATTTTACATAAATCAATCTAATAAAAATTTCACCATCGCGATCATCGACAATGGTGCCAACAACTTGACCACCTATAAACATGTTATCGTTTATATTATAAATATCACACTAAAAATATATAAAAGTAAATTAGTGGTACCTGCAAGCGTATGGGTCAAATTGTAATATAGTAATTGTTACAATGGCACATCGATAAGTATTCCGAGGATCGTACCCAAAGGATTACAAATTGGAGAACCTATTATTAAATTAATTATAAAAAATAATTACTAATCTAATCGAGTCACGAATTACTAGTGTTAGTCCAAATTAATAGATCTATTAAACTAATTGAATTATTAAACATAAACTAACCTAATGGACTCCATATTCCTTGTGTCGACTACGCAAGCTTCTAGCCTATGATCAATTAAATCTCTAATTATCTAATTGAATAATTAATTCTCCTCAATTGAGTTATTTATCAACCTTAGCTATGAATACCCTTCCGGCCTCATCTTCACTAAGGATTACCACCTAATTCAACCTTCGGTCTCTTCCTAGGTATACGAATGCCCTTCCGGTCTCTCCACTTGGCACAAGTTATACACGACAGGATCCCCTTCCTATCTCACATGTCTCGATATTCTATCAGGGGCGTCACTCCCTAATATACTAAGCACTCTTAAATAAACAAACAATTTCAGATAAGCAATCACTTAATAGATAAATTAGTTTATTAATCGAATCATGCAAGATATAAATAAAGCACAATATTCTATTCTAATATTTATACAATGATTAATAGGCCAGATTAACAGAAGATAAAGAAAAGAAGAGAAGAGGTAAGAGAATGCTCATGAATATATATTAAAGCGCGGATCCGAAGCAATCTCTATTCATAATTATCTTCACATTGGAATAGAAAAGTTTCGACTATATGAACATAAAAGAAAATACAAAGAAAATTGAATAGGAAAAACTATTTGTCTAAGTTTCCAAACCTATTCCGGTGACCCTAAGGTTGCTTATATAGGCAACAGGCTACTTGGAGATCATTCAACCCCAGATACATTTAGATACCAATTAATGCAACATTCTGATAAATGCTACGGCCCAAATATGGAAATATCCTAAAAGTGTCCTCCAAGGATTCAACTTATTCTTGGCCTACCATCTTCGCTTCATCATGATGTGGGAAGACTCCTCGTCACGACGTCACCACCATGAAATCCTTCCCATCTTCGTCAAGTTATCATGATGAGAGAAAACTCCTCATCACGATGTCAAGTGTTTTCCCAGCCTTGGTAACTTTGTTTTTCTATGGTGCTCCCTTATCTCGCGGCCCGACATCATCCATGGTATTCTTAGACTTGAATTGGTATCCTATACACTTAAATAGCCCATTAGTCACTCACGATGCTCGAGTTTGCCTTACGAGTCATTGAAATAGCAGAAAAATGGGTAAAAATGCTTGTTTTATTAACTTTTAGTTCTTAACCTGCTAATACTAAAATATAATAATTAATTTTAAAATACCAACAAAACAAGCTCATTAAGTGTAGTCCACCAATTAACAAATTTTTGGCAAACTAAAGTTTGGCGTATTATAGTAGTGTAGTCCACCAATTCCGCCAATAGAAGTATTTAAGGATTTATTCTTGTAGTTTTTTTCAATAGAAGAAAGAGTACGACGAGTGAAGAGTACGCCTCAGAATTTTAGTTGAGCATGATGCGCCTACTAAGTACATGTTAAACCTATAAAGGACTAAAATGTCTCTAAGGCCACACCATATATGAGTTATTGCCATAGTTATGGTATGTTCGGTTTGTTTGAACAATATGTATGTAGGGTTCTGTAACGTGATTGGTTGAAGGTCAACTAAATGGTTTAATCGGTCAAATAGGACCAACATTGGATTTTCTTTTATATTTTCTCTAATTTTTGTAGGACATTAAGGGGACAACTTCTGTATGCATTTGACATTTGCCAAGGTCCATTAAGAGGTACTGGGTGTATACATATATGGTGAGAAAGGATCATCTGGATGATTTTTCTTCTTTCAATATTACTATCTGGTTCTTCTTCTTAAATTTATATGTTCTCTTCTCCTTTATTAAGCTAAAAGCTAAGGTTTTTGAATTCATCAGTGGATGTTCCACCTCCTGGTAAGTTTGATAGCTTTACATGTTAAGTTTTTGAAAGAGTAAGGATGTTAGAAGCATGTAAACTATAAGTTATGAAGAAGAGTCCCTGCATGGGGGTCATCTATAGATGAGATGATAGAAAATCATTTGTAAATGGGTTTTAATGGTGAATCATTATTCTTATTAGCAGTTTTTGTTGCTAGTTCGTGAAGGATGCTCAGGTTTGGAACTTTGAGCTATAGTAAATGTGAGTATCATGTAAGTATCTATCTGGTTCCTGCATGTTAAATGTTCAAGTAGATGTATATATATGATGATAATATCTCAGATAATTGGTAAGTGTGTAAAGCATAGTAATGTCGCTGCATGTTCACTTTTGAGGTAAGTGAGTTATTGTATAAATAAAATGACGTGTGAGTTAAACACATGTGAAATCAAGTATAGAAAGGCGAATTTTGTTAAGAGAATATGAACAAGTTGGGTATGAAAATGAATCTGGGTAAGTGTTTAATGTGTTGGATAACCCAACATCCTTTTGTGATGCCACTGGTAAGGTAGGGACATTGCTAACCGGACAGATAGATCACAATGAGAACAAAAATATTCATGGTGATACCTCCATTGAGATAATGACTGGACTCGCAAATCACAACATGTGAGTGTATAAGACCATGTAGAGAAGACCCATGGCATTGTATGAAAATAAAAACATTCATGGTGATGCCTCTAGTGAAATATGGACTGGACTGGTAGATCACGACATGAAGTTGTGTATAAGACCATAAGAGAAAAACCCCATGACAACCTCTGAGATAGTTCGACAGGACAATAAACACGTAACTTTCTGTGACGCCTTTGTGATGTGTTCTGTAAGGCCTATATGGCGTATTCCAATGAAGCCTATGTGGCTTATTTTGTGATATTTATATTACGTAATCAATAACGCCCTTGTGGCGAAGTCTGGTCAAATGTTTTGGTGTCGTGATTTGGGTAAACTTCGAGACTTATCTACTAATTAATTTGATGATAGATAATGGGTAAGTTTAATGATACATTTTCTTGGTTAGTCTTATGGAAAATTTTCAATATGATCTAAGTAAACTTCTGAAAGAGTCTCCAACGGTATTATCTAAAGGGTGTATCCAAGATATTAGTCTGTCAGTACAGAAATTGGAATATTCATAGTTATAAAAGGTTTATGTGTTTATTGTACCTAATTTTGACTAAGCTATTCAAGGAAGTAATCTGAGTTATCTGGTAACCACCACATCTGAATGATTTTCACATCATGTATAGAGGCCATCTAGAATCTAAGCTGTTTGTCAAGTTGGGAGTTCTCGTGATTTGTAACATAGTGGTTTGGAATTCTCTTAAATGATTTAGGATGTTTCATTATTAGTATAAGTCATGATTTTTGGGTTGATCTGAGATATGATCTGATTAGTATTATTATTGTTACCAAAATAAGTGTGAGAATCTACTAACTGAAAGATTAATTGGTAAAAGTATCCACCAAAAGTAGTATATGTGAGAGAATTATTTCGGGTAAGGTATTCAGTGTCCACCTGAGTGAGAATACGCTGAAGGAGGTTCTATTTGGATATTCTTCTGAGGAGCACATTTGTTGTCCAAGCAAAAAAATAAGGTATATGTTGAGTGTTAAAGACTGCAATCAATTCAAAGACTGGCTTGTGAATAGATTGATCAAGCTTGGAAATTGATGAATATGTATAAGTCGTTATGGGAAAGTACCTGCCAAAAATAGAGAAGAAATTCAAAACCTCCAAAATGATAAATTCAACTAGAAATGTTTGAAGGTAATCCAGAATTAAAGCTCACAAAGTTCGTTTAAACTTACAAGTGTTTGTTTATGTTTCAGGTTCTGTTATGAGAGTGGGTACACTAGGAGGGACCAAGCCAAGAATGCACTAAGGAAACAGAGAATTGGGTTATTATGCACACAAAGGACACCTGAGTATGGAATAGAGTATACTATGTGTAACAACCCTTACCCGTATTCGACGCCTGAACAGGGTACGAGGTATTGCTGGACTTAAACAAAAGCAAACATACACTTTCGAGCCATAAAATTTGGCATCAAATTCAAACTTTTTGCATTTAATCATAAGGTCCCTAATACAAGCCTACGAGGCCCAAAACGTGCTTTGGAAGTGGTTCGAGACTAAACAGAAAACCTTAGAAAATTTTACAACACTTAGAGATTTTTTGCTAAAACAAAGGTCACATGCTCGTGTGGCTTGGGACACGCCCGTATGGGCAGGCCGTGTGGTCACACACGCCCGTGTCCCTAGCCCGTGTAACTCTCTATTTTTCACCCAAGAGCAAATTGAAGTCACACGGCCATGGCACACGCCCGTGTCTTGAGGTCGTGTCCTTCACACAACTAAGACACATGGCCGTGTCTCATACCCGTGTGCTCAATACTGAGCATTCTGTTTTGCAACAATTTAGGTGCAGGCTGATCGTGTGTCACACACGACCTAGACACATGCCCGTGTGTCTACCCGTGTAGACAAAAACAAGGCTATTTACCAAGCCATTTTGCCACCCTTATTCGCACATACACTTACCCCAATTCAAAGGCACAAAACAATACATACTTGGGCAACCAAAACATCCACATTCATGGTTAAAACATATTAACTCAATGTCTTTATCTAACACATTCACTACATTTATTAAGCCCTAAATCAGACATACAAATTTCACATTCATTAGACTTCGTTTAATTACTTTCTAGTTACCAAATTATACTCAAATTCATCATCTCATCAACAGGTCACATTTCCGAAAATTACACAATCATGTCATAAATCACATTTTCAAGCATTTCACATTCACCAAGCATACCATGATCATATCACCATAGACATTGACACATATATGAATATACTTAGGCTTACAACCATGTTAGCTAATATAAGCCAACTTACATGGTCAAATAGCAAAACAAGCCTTTGATGATTACAAGCCATTGCATTGACTAAAATCATATGATGCATATAACAAAATTACCAAGTCCCTATACATGCCATAACTCAAAATACTTGAATTCATCAATACCCAAAACGATAGCTTGATAGTGTGATAGGATCTCCAGCAATCTCCAACCCGAGCTAGCTTGACGGCACTATAAAACATGGGAAAGGAAGGGGGTAAGCTATATAGCTTAGTAAGTCTGTACGAACATAATAAGCAACCCTTACCAAACATTTACCAAGACCAACAATATAAACACAAGATAATATAAATTACTATAAAGCTCACAGTTATAACTTATTCGGTCACATTATTTGCTCTATCAATTTGCAAGCATAATTTAACATGTCTTGACATTAGCCTAATAACCAAAATCTCTCCATTATAATTGTTTACCATAAACAACCAATCATTTCAAACCTCATAATAAACTTGCACATTAATTATGGGTATTCACATTTCAAGCATATATTTTAACATCTTTCAATTGATTAAAGCTCATATCTTCCCATAGTCATTTTAATAAGCAATTATGTCAATCTTTCCTTTTTCTCATATTTGATAAGTCACAATTTATGTGAATGAAACATGCTATATCATAACTCAATTTGGCCCGAAGACCAATTACACAATCGCCATCCAAATTTACCATGTATTTCATACATCACAAATATAGACCAATAATCACAAGGCTTTCACAAAAACATTCTCATAGAAACCATGAATTCACAATATCATGAAGTCAATTGTTATAAACTTTATGTACATACCTATACTAATTCATAATACTTACATGCTCTTTCTCTTCTTTGACATACCCATTAGATTACCCATTGAACCACTTGGAATACTAAAGGATACTCTGGAATCTCGTACACATAGTACCGTACCAATGCCATATCCCAGATATGGTCTTACATGTAATCTCGTATCAATGCCAACAGCCCAGCTATGGTCTTACACGAAGTCTCGTATCGATGCCATATCCCAGATATGGTCTTACACGTAATCTCAGTAACCCTAATATCATGACATTTGTATCCTATCTATTCCTAAGGTTCAATCAGGACTTTTGCAGTATCGATTTTCAATAGCATTCACATTTCATTTCAATAATATAGCATTTACTAGAATTATATCAATTAAGCATTTATACATATATACTTTAATGTTTATTAAACATACGAACTTACCTCGACATAAAAATGGCGAAAAGGGCCTAACCGTCAGATACTCGTTTTTCCCCCGTTCTAATTCTGAATCCCATTTTTCTTGATCTATAATATAAAATTTAACTTATTTAATCATTATACTATTCAAATAAGCCCAAAACCACAGTATGGCAAAAATTACATTTTTTCCCCAAAAGTTTAACATTTTTACAATTTAGTCCCTAGGCTCGTAAAATTAAATATACTCAATTTCTTCAATACCCATGCCTAGCCGAACCTTATACATGCTTATAGCTCATTTTAACACCCATTTCACAACTTTTTACAAATAGGTCCTTTTAAGCATTTTCATCGAAAATCACTTTACAAAAGTCATTTATCATACACCAAACATACATTTCCTACCATTAAACATCAAAATACACAAATATCAATCATGGGTAAAATTTTAGACCTTGATTATTTCTTAAATTAGTGGTAGAAATAGATAGATCATGTTACGAGGATTTCAAAAACATAAAAATTATTGAAAACGGGGCTAGAATGGATTTACAATCGACCTTGGAAGCTTGAAAAACCCTAGCCACGGTTTCTTCTTGGTACATTCAGGCATGGGGTAGAAGATGAGAAAAAATTGGCTTTTAATTTGGCTTTTTAATTCATTTAATTACCAAATTACTAAAATACCCTTAATGAAAAACTTTAGAAACATACCTAACCATGTCCATTTTTGTCCAAGAACTTAACCAATGGTCTAATTACCATTTAAGGACCTCCAATTTAAAATTTCATAGCAATTAGACACCTCTAGCATGTAGAACTCAACTTTTGTACTTTTTACAATTTAGTCTTTTGACTAAATTGAGTACCCAAATGTCAAAATTTTCGAACGAAATTTTCATGAAATGATTCTATGAAATTGTAGACCATAAAAATATAATAAAAATAAAATTTTTCTGCGTTGGATTTGTGGTCCCAAAACCATTGTTCTGACTAGATCCAAGTCGGGCTGTTACACTATGCCTTAAAGAGTCTATTTTTAATAAAATTTTATGTTGTAACATTGTACACTATTTTAATACCTTAATGTAATTATTTGATATTCTCTTTTATATTACAGAACATTACAAAAGTAATATGAAGTATGTTTAGATATAGTTTATGCCTGTTGTTTAAATTTTCTTTTAAGTGTTTTGAGTTGTAACATCCAATATCTGGATCCGGTGACTCGGGCTGAGTAGAGGGCGTTACATGACGTCAGGTTATAATGTAACATGTCTAGCCCGTATCTGTCACCAGATTGGGGCTACGGAGTATTACCAGAAATTAACATCATACAATGAACAATTATTCAACATATGCAAAACATATCATAAAGCATAGCACTATTATTCAAACTCAAGCATATAGTCCCTTATACGAGCCCTCGAGGCCCTAAAAACATATTAGATTTGAGTCGAGACTAAATCAAAAACTTATAGGATTTTACAGAAAAAGATGCAAAATTTCAAACTACATGGGTCACATGGCCGTGTGACTCACACGACCGAGACACACGACCGTGTCCCAACCCGTGTCCTTACTCGTGTAACTCTCTAACTTGGGTCACACGACCAAGCCATACGCCCGTGTGTTAGACCGTGTACCCCTTGAAGTGGCCTTACAAGCCCGTGCGCTAGGCCGTGTAATAGCCTGACTTGCAACATTTTGCAAGCTACAGGGAACACACAGCCGTGTCGCATGGCTATGTGGACGCAAAATAGGTCATTTCCAAGCCATTTTTCTCACCCAAAGTCTAGCCACTTACACCAACCAAATGTACCTGTTTTCATGCATTCAAATGGAACCTATCATATGCATATACAAACTAGAACATCATAGTAACTAACCATTGAACCAATATGCCAAAATGGCACCTCAATCTTAACAATCAAACTTGATTAAACCTTACTAAGTTTATCAATAATTCAATCAACTAATTGAACAACTTAAATACTACATTTACCATAATGTTCAAATACCATTCTCATGCACAACAATTACCATTATAACCATTTTCACATGTACCATCTACCTTAATAAATTTACCAAATGCCAAACATACTCAAGGCTACCAAGACTAGCCATTAACAAATTTATATCCTATCTCATTCCATACCAACCAACATTTCATAGCACCATTATACTCACCATTTCACTACCATCATTTTAGTACCTAAATACCAAAATAACAAGCATTTAAAGTACCATATATAAATGATATCATATCAACAAAAATAGCATATTTACAAGCCACACATAATGGAAAATTTCATCAAACAAAGGCACCTGTACATGCCATTATAAACATGACTCAAAATTGTCAAAATCTACCGATATAGCCGATGGATAGTGTGATGGATCTCTGACAAGCTTCCAAATCGAATGAGCTTCTGATTATCTAAAAACATCATGGAAATAACACAAAGTAAGCATTTAATGCTTAGTAAGTTCGTAATTCATAAACAAAGCTTACCATTTCAATATATAAGCTTAAAGACAATTAATAAGCTAATCCAGCATAGCTTGGCACAAGCCTAAGCAACAACAACCGTTAAGTTAGTGATAACAACATCACTTAGCAATTTCATTACATAACATAATAGCTTTTATGTACATAACATATAAACATTCATATTTTCATGAACATAGCTAGGCATATTTTAAGTATCATCAACTCATACCTTTTTCATGCTTTCATAGCATTATATATTGAAATATTTGTCATCCCTTCCCTTTGTATACCCATTGAACCACTAGAATAATATCAGATACACGGGAATCTCACACACTATGTGCTAACATATGGTCATTTTTTCCTCTTTCCTCATATAGATGCTCTTTCTCGAGCCATAAATGGGTTTGCTCACACAAGCTGCCGGTCAGAACAGAGTTACACGGTGATGCTCACATAAGCTATCAAGTAATCGCAATACATGCAGGAAACTCATCCACCAGTAGGATGTTTAGGACCAGCACCCGAAACACGGTAACCCTAATGACATGTCATTTGTATCCTATTCCTAAGGTTCAAATGGGATCTAAAAATTGTCAAAACTTTGTTGGATAATTCTGTAGAGGCAAAATACGATAATACTACAAAATAGCATTTAATTTAAACATATTAAAATGCTAATTAAACGTAGGAACTTACCTCAATCACAAATGAAGAAATACGATCAACTAATCCAACAGTTTTCCCTTTCCCCGATCTATATCTGCATGGTGTTTTTCTTAATCTAAATAATTAAATTCAACTCATTCAAAAATCATTCTATTCAAATTAATCCAAAAATCATATTTTGGAAAAATTACGCTTTTGCCCCTATAATTTTGCATTGATTACAATTTAGTTCTTAAGCTTATAAAATGAAATTCATGCAATTTGGTGCCAATCGACTATAGCCAAATTTTACTTAAGTTTTTAGCAAGCCCTACATTTCATTTTTTTTTACAATTTCACCATGAATATTTTTCTATTTTTCAATATAATCCCTAATTGACAAATTCATCAAAATTCCCTTTACGAAAGTTTTTTAACTAACAACAAACATTCATTTTCATCCATCAAACATAAAAAACAACCAATATACATTCATGGTAAAACCTTATACTTTTAACAATTTTGCAAATTAGTCCTTGGGCTAGCTATATTAAGCTACGACTCCAAAAATATAGAAATCATTAAAAACAGGACGAAAAATACTCACATGCAAAGGAATGAATGTTGGCCGAATGTTGAAGCTTTGTTAATGGCTTCCTTAAGTGAAATTCAGCAATGAAGAAAGAAAGAAAGAAAGAAAGATGATATCTTTCTTTTCCTTTTGTAATTTTAAGTTGTTTTATTAAATTACAAAATTAACCTTAGTAATTAACCTTTAAAAATTACTTAAAAGATTTCCACCTTTGTCCACTATTAATATTAATGGTCTAATTTACCATTTAAGGCCATTCACATTCCACATTCATAGTAATTAGACACCCTTTCCGTATAGAACTCAAATTTTGTATCTTATGTAATTTAGTCCTTCTTATCAAATTAAGCATGCAAATGATAAAATTTCTTCACAAATTTTTTATAAGACACTACTAACATGCTATTGTAACACCCCTTACTCGTATCCAATGTTGGGATAGGGTTCGAGGCGTTACTGGACTCAAACATTCATAAACATGCAAAACCAGGACACAAAATTTTGTCCAAATTAAAACTTTTCAAACACATGCATATTGTCCCTTATCTGGGCCTTTGAGGCCTATAACATACATCAGGGTGGTTAGGGACTAAACCAAGAGCTTTCGATAAACTCTGGGCAACTTAACAAATTTCTTACTTTGGAGAGTCACACGCCCATATGGCTTGGGACACGCCCATGTCCTCTGCCCGTGTAACTCTCTGTTTGTGACGTCAGCAAAATAATTTAAACCACATGGCCAGGCCACACACCTATGTGCTAGGCCGTATCCTTCACACAGCTGAGACACATGGCCGTGTCTCTGCCCGTGTGACTAACACTTAGGTTATTTTCCAAGCCTTTTTGTTGGTTTAATCCTTCACATGCTTAAACACTTCATAGACACATACTATAACTTCAATTTGATGGTTTCATATCCTTTATTAAAACTCAAAGTACTATTTCTATGATTACATACATGTGAATCACATACTCGTATTATACCTAGTCTAAACACACCCATTCATATTCTTTGGCTTTACCATTTTAATCACTCTTTATACTCTTATACCATGTTCAATAACATACCATTTTCTCTCAATGAAAACAGAAAGCATACATATCATGATACTATCTAATCATAGCAATCAAGCCAAATCATATAACCACTTCACAGGATAATATCACATAACTTGGATAATTAGGCTTACAAGCCATAACCATCTTAAGCCACATCTCATGGCTATATACAATGTACTAATATAAGCCAAAATCTTGGCCAAAACATAAGAACACATATCAATAATTAAGTCCTATACATGCTACTCACTTGAAGACATTAAGATTCATCAATACTCCAAATGAGGTAGATTGATAGTGTAATGCTGTCTCCGACGATCTCCAGCCCGAGAATAAGCTTAAATGGAGAGGAAGGAATAAGCTTAAAGCTTATTAAGTCCATATGAAAATAATAGGCAAATTATCAACATGATTCCATGGTAATATAACCATAATTATACTTTTGCTTATATTCTGGTCATGCTATTTTCTCAAGTCATAGTCACTAAATTATTTATATCTTGAGCTACGGACTCAAAATCAAGATCCGATAATTTTACTTGAAACTAGACTCATATATATTCTTATCGTAAAATTTTAAGAATTTTTTGATTAGCCAATAAGTACATTTTATTCTTTAAAATCTCCCTTGTTTCACTATTTGACAGTTTCGACCTTTCCTTACTAAAGATTTATTATCTCTTAGTATGGGATCTGGATATTGTTTCCATCTATTTTTCTTGAAACTAGACTCATAAAGAACTTAATCATATTAATTATAGACCATAATTATTTTTGTAAAATTTCTAGTGATTTTCCCAAGTCACAATAGGGGAATCTGAATTCAATCTGACTCTGTCTCACAAAATTTCAAATATCTCATAGTATGAAATTCCTTTTCTTACATCGTTTCCTTTATATGAAAATAGACTCAATAAGCTTTAATTTCATATCTTATTCAACTTCTAATTATACTTCCATGATTTTTGGTTATTTTTCAAAGTTACACAACTGTTACTGTCCAAAACTATTTTATTAAAAATTTCACTCTTACATAATTTCACTTACTCCATTCCATCTTACCGAAAGTTTGCTCAACTATCGAGCACATTGCTCATAAATTTCCACAAACATATACCTGCACTTATTCTTCACATGGTCATGTTCACATGTATTTTCACTTAGTCGATTTCCAGTTGAACTCATCGGAATAAAAACAGATAAACGGTTGCCTGCACATATTACCACCCTTGTAACCGAAGCTATCTGGTACGCATAGTAGCCTGCACATAGTACTACACATAAGACCAACAATCCGGTACACGTAGTAGCCTGTACTTAGTACTACATACGTGACCTAACCATTTGATACACGTAGTAGCCTACACTTAGTAGTAACACGTGATCAAAGTTGTTGGGTACGCATAGTAGCCTGCACTTAGTACTACACATGCGACCTAAATATCTAATACATGTAGTAGCCTACACTTAGTACTACACATGCGACCTAACTATCTGGTACACCTAGTAGCCAGCACTTAGTACTACACACGTGACCTAAAACCATCTTAAAGACATAGTAGCCTGCACATAGTACTACACATGTGTTCTCAGAATTGATCATTCGTATCATTTCTATTCCGAAGGTTCAACCGGGAAATTCCTCACTTTTTAACATTTAACAAATTCGTTCATATTCTATTTCGATTCGTAATTTATATCAAATGATCATTCTATAAGCAGCCACATCTCATATAATAACGAAATATAATAACATAAAAAGAATCGATATATTATTTAAATACAAACTTACAATTCATGTAATATCAAGCAATAAAATTCAAGTATAATATTGCATTATTATTATCACACGAACTTACCTTAAATGCGAGCACGGCTATTTATTCCGATTTAGTCCATAATCTCATTCATTTCCAATCTATGCCCGAATCTCATTTTCCTTGATCTATAATATCACATTTAGCTTACTAATTAGTCACATTATTCATATGGGTCCAAAAATCATATTTTTACAAATTTACATTTTGACCCCTAAACTTTCACATATTTGCACTTTGGCCTCTAGGCTCAAAAAATTGTTTTTATTCAATTTCCTTGCATTTTAAGCCTAGCCGAATCATTTTTATAACTATAGCAGCCCCCAATTTCCACAAAAATATTATTTTGACAAATTTTATGACTTTTACAAAACGGTCATTTTAAGTATTTTCACCAAAAATTACATAGTAAAAGTCATTTCTCTAACCATAAACTTGCATAATCTACCATTAAACATCAAAATAAACACATATTTATCATGGGTAAAAACCCTAGACCTTCATCATAACTCAAATAAATGGTAGAAATAGGTAGATCTTGTTATGAGGATTTTAAAAACGTAAAAATCATTAAAAATGGGGCTAGAACGGACTTACAATCGAGCTTGGAAGCTTGAAAAACCCTAGCCATGATATCTCCATGCAAGTTTCAGCCATAGCTTGAAGATGGACAAAGATTGGCTTTTAATTTTATTTTTTATTCATTTTAATTACTAAATGACCAAAATGCCCCTAACATAAAAATATTCTATTTCACCTATTTCATGTCCATTTTTGTCCAAAAAATTAGCCAATGGTCTAATTCATATAAGGACCTCCAATTTAAAATTTCATAACAATTGGAAACCTCTAACATATAGAACTCAACTTTTGCAGTTTTTACAATTTAGTCCTTTTGACTAAATTGAGTGCCCAAATGTCAAAAATTTTTAACAATTTTTCACGAAATCATTCCGTCAAATTGTAGACCATAAAAATATAATAAAAATAAAATTTTCCTCATTGAATTTTTGGTCCCGAAACCATTGTTCTGACTAGGCCCTAATTCGGGATGTTACAGTTGTAGACATTATAATAATGATAAAATAAATATTTCCACGTTCAATTTGTGGTCTCGAAACCACTATTCTAATTTTTAGTGAAAATGAATTGTTACATATAAGCTTCTCAATCTTTCTATGCTAATAGATTTAAGAAAAGGAAACAAGGTTAAGGATTTTAGTTACCCATTAAATCTATTTTGTTAATTATTTAAATGGCCTCTGAATTCAAGCAAAATATGCTTCTTATGATGATGAATTATCTTCACTAGAATTCTGATATGGTGGTTATGTTTTTAGGATTGAGGCTTATGTAGCAAGGGAAAAGCGTAGGGGATGGATTTTGCGTCTAAGTTCAGGTGAGCTCTAGGACTCAGATCTAAAATTAGGTATCTTGTGTCATTAGTGTACTGAATATGGATGCCTTAGTGTCACAAATGGTGAATCAACTTGTGACGAAGTGCTGATGTCCTATATGTGCATGTAAGGTTAACATGTAAATACTATCGATTATGAGTTTTATCATCTTTGAATAAATGAAATGTTTGGCATGGTATTGATAACCCTTGAAAAGAGTTATATTTCATGCCTTTAAGCATAGCTAATTTCCCGTACTTAAGTAAATTTAGTTGCACTTTAGGACATTTCATTAGTATGTTTCCTTAATCATTGCATTAGGAGCTTAGACTATGTTTAAATGTTATTTATTACTTTTAATTGCTTGTGGAAGGGTTGTGTTTAGTGGATTTGCAGGTGCAGGATAAGGAACAATGAATAAAGGAGTGAAGGGTTTGTCGGGTCGAAAAAGGTAGACAGTTTGCAAACTTGTATGTCATGGCAATTCGTGATTCCGGCAGGAAGATTGAGTCAACACTCAATGCATACCAGTTTTAGTCCAACTGTATCTATACCAGAAAAAATCTGCCTAGAAAATAGGAGAAGATAATCTTAAGCTGATGGTTTTTATCCTAGAAAAAGAATTTAAAAATAGGAATAAGTTCATGAGATAATGAGCTAATAACCACCTATCTTAAAGGAATGGATTTTAAACCAAAAAGAAAATCTAAAAAAAAGGAGAGGATAATCTTGGGTTATTAGATTTACCCTAGGGGAAAAGCTTATAAATAAATAAAGGAGGAAACCCTAAACAGCAAACAAGAAAGGAACAACAAGAGAAGGAGATCCTTAGACAAAAATAGAGGGTAGTGGCTAAGTAGAGAAGGAAAGAGGAAGACAAAGGCAATCCTTATTAGCCACCACAAGACACCGTGCTCTAGAATGTGAATTGGACACGAGAAAGCTATCTTCCAAGATTCTTCCTTATTTCTTACTTTGTTTTTCCATGAATAAAATTGATGAAAACGATGTCGGATAAAATTTTGGTGTTGAATTTTATTTGCCAACTCATTAGCTAAATCTCATAAGGTTGGGATTACTTTGATGAAACCTTTATTTTTCTTTAATGGTTGAAGCATAAATCTGCATTAGTTTACTGTTTTATTCAATTGTTCTTATTTTTAAATTGTATATGTGCAATCCCTAGACATAGACGACTGTTCAGCATACCCTTAAATTAATCTAATTCTGAAAAGGTTGGATTAGTTAGACCGTGGTTGAATGATATGAACAAGTACTCGACAGATACTTGTAGTGGACTCTAGACATAAAGCAGTGATCATTCAAAAGGAAACAATGCAGGGTACCATATTAAAGGCCTATAGACACAAGTAAGGTAACTCGTGGTTTTTGCTCTCAAAAGAAACAGACCACTTTAGAACTCTTCTGAGCAGTAAATTGATTACGATTTTGCTGAGGCATTTCTAATAGGAAGGGTAGATTCGTAGTAATCTCGACTTTCCATATCAACATCGTATATCCCTTATCCCTTGCCATAGAATCTTTGTCATAGCATTCTTAGTTGTTTATTTGTTCATTTTTATATTATTTTATTTATGCAATCATTCTCATAATTGCCATTGCATTTTTACTCTTGCATTTCCTTAGCATTCTCAATTATTCTTCAATTACACATACTGCATTCATTATTAACTCTTGACATTGCCATTGCATTCTTATTACTAATTTGCCCTAGCATTTCATTATAATAACTTAACTATCTTTGTGCCTAAATCTGATCCTCATGGGAACGATACTCACTCATCACTTTATTACTTGAACCGACGTGTATTCTTGCACAAAATCATACATCAATTCACATGCAACAAGTTTTTGGAGTCGTTGTTGGGGATAGGCAATTTGGTGAAATTTGGTTTTGTTTTTTTACTTAGTATTTTTAACTTAGTGTATTTCCTTTTTACAGGTTTGCCATCAGTGCATGATAAGAGGCATTCTTGCTAACACAAAATACCTTTTTGATCTGGAGATTGATAGAACCTTGCGAAGAAAGAAAAAAGAATTGAGAAAAATGGCTGGAAACAGGAATGATCTTAATGAAAATCCAAATGGTCGAGATGTTAATCCTCCCATTGGACGTGGGATAGATGATTGAGATAGACCAATTTGAGAGCATATTGTTCCAATGTTGGATGATTTTAATCCAGGGATAGCCAGACTAACCATACAGGCTCAGCAGTTTGAACTAAAACCAGTAATGTTTTAGATGTTGCAAACAGTAGGACAATTCGGTTGACTACCCACTGAAGATCCAAAACTGCATCTAAGACATTTTCTAGAAGTTTGTGACTCGTTTAGACAACAGGATGTTCCTAAAGACACTCTGAAGCTTAAGTTATTCCCGTATTCTTTAAGAGATCGTGTGAGAGCTTGGCTGAATGGTTTGCCGTCAGGAACAGTGGCATCATGGAATGATATTTGCTAGATATTTTTGCTATGGTATAATCCCCCAAATATGAATGCCAAGCTTAGAAATAACATCACATCTTTTCAAAAATTAGAGTATGAAACAATATATGAAGCTTGGGAAAGATTTAAAGACTTAATTTGGAAGTGCCCGATGCATGGATTTCAATACTAGACTTAGATGGAAATATTCTATAATAGGCTGAATGCGCATTCGAGGATGGTAGTTGATGCATCTGCCAATGGTACGTTGTTGGATAAAACTTATAATGAAGCATATAAGATTTTGGAAAAGATTGCTAGCAATGATTATCAATATCCGACCACAAGAGTTACGACAGGTAAGAGAACTGCTGCTACCATAGAGCTTGACGTAATCACTTCGTTGATAGCCTAGGTATCTTCTCTAGATAATATGATTAAAATAATGAAAAATCCAACTGAAGTCCATGAGATGAAATCAGCCGAGTTGTCATGTGTTTATTGTGGTGAAGACCATATGTTTGACGAATGTCCATCAAACCCAGTGTCAGTGTACTACATAGGAAATTTTAATCAGAATAATAACCCCTATTCAAACACTTACAATCCAGGGTGAAACCAATATCTGAATTTTTGTTGGAATAATCAAGATGCAGAGAGTTCACACTGTAACGCCCCTAACCCGTATCCGTCATCGGATTAGGGTTATGAGGTATTACCAATCATAATACAATTCATACTGATATGCATCATATATTACAGTTCAAAACTTTAATCGCATCAAAGATTATAATTAAATCAATTATCGAAACTTAAGAAAATATGTCATTCACAGCATGATATAAATTAAACATAATCCAAAATATAATTAAGCAGTTTATACTTATACAGAACATATAACACATCAATGATTTCATAAATGGAATATCAACCTAATTTTGTAAAAAGTCTTGTTCACATACATGTTGTACGACGAATGGGATAAATTCAATACCAACTTGTCAATTCAATTATACATTATTACTATGTTAATCAATTTAAATTTTATATCTCGTAAATTAAATATAAATCTAATACATCCATTCAAATACATGTATATATATAAATAAATAAATAAATAAAGGCATCTAAATATATATATTTGAAATAAGCTTAATAGTAAGTCATATTTATGGTTTGAATAAAACAACCAACGTATAAAAGATGCATCAGGTTCCACCAAGCTTAAACACATATTACCATTTTTATAATAAGCAAACACATATGCAGCTTTAGTACAATTTAATATGGTCGACCATGCTATTAATGCATGTATGCATGGTACGCATTTACCCTAAAACCAAGGCCACACTTAATATTTGAATACATTCTAAAATGATTGACCAGAACAAACATGGAAAATTTTTCATTACCTATTATCTTGCTTAGCTGAATCATATTACTTTAAACCACATACACAACCAAAATTCCCATCACCGAAATATCAAAACTAAATTCATTAAACATTAATACTAAGAACATATTAAATTAATAGTGAGCATAATAAGCAAGTTCACATATATATCATATCTTAGTATAAAATACATCCATACTAAACAAATATGTTTATAGCTGATTCATTCATGCCACTTCCAAAGTCATTAACCAACTTTAATGCCCAAACTCATGTCACTACCCAACCATTTCCAAAACATATATCATCTATCACTCATGCCATTCATTCGCAACACATAACATCATCACTAAAATAGTTAAAACCATAACCAAACATAATCAAAACCAAAATTAGAGATAAAGCCATTTTCGCATGGCTTTAGTTATACATAACTAAAATTCAATATTTCAAAACACATTCCAGCCTATACATGCCGTAATTCGAGTTCAACTTTTTAAATACCAAAGCAGTAGATAGTGTGATGAACTTTGCTGACGATACCCGAGCTCGTAACTTGATCCAAAAATCTATAAAAAAAACACATAAATAGAGAGTAAGCTTTTTATAGCTTAGTAAGTCATAAGCAAATGTACAACCCAATGATAATATCAACTTAACTAAACCAAACCAAATTATATTTTCATAACACATTTAGATCCAAACATATAAAGTTCATATTATATATATATTCATTCATAAATGCCAGCTTGGCCGAATGCTATTATAATCCAAATAATTAATTATCATTCAACCTTCAAACTAAAATGTCAAAATATATATACCGGATATACATACATTTATATACTTGATCTCAAAATCATAGTATAACATCATGTATATATACATATCTATATGGCCGAATATACATAGTCTTAAATACACCTATTCAAAAACCAAT
Organism: Gossypium anomalum; assembly: GCA_025698475.1. Classification (NCBI taxonomy): domain Eukaryota; kingdom Viridiplantae; phylum Streptophyta; class Magnoliopsida; order Malvales; family Malvaceae; genus Gossypium; species Gossypium anomalum. The sequence continues at coordinate 39,524,003 of CM046965.1, forward strand.
TCCATAATATTCATATCATTCATTCATAAGACCAAACACATATATCATGATCACATAAATCCTTTATTTGTATCACACATGATTTACAACAAATAACCAAATTACTTACTTACCTTATTTTAGTTAGGTAGCCAACTATTCCATACCTGGTTGTTTCCACTCATTTTACACTTTCGATCACAACTTATCAATGCCCGATGAACCATTCAGAATTGGATAGGACACTCGAATAATCACCTATATCATACAATGCCAACGTCCTAGACGTGGTCTTACATATAATCACATATCGATGCTACTGTCCCAAGTAGGGCCTTACTCGCGCACATATATCGGAATCACATATCGATGCCATTGTCTTACTCATACACATATATCGGGATCCTATGTCATGACATATGTATCCTAACTATTCCTAACGTTTATACGGGGCTTTCGGACGCCGTAACTCGGTCAAAACGAATTTGAAAATATAATAGTCAAGCTTATTCATATTCGGCCAAAGCATATATAAATTCATATATTTCATTTCAACATATATATTTAGCATTTAATTAAAATTAAGTACGTCTATTTTCTTATAACTTACCTCGGACTATGTAAAACGGAACGGGACAGCTAGTCGACAACTTTCGTTTTCCCTCGATCCAAATCTGATTTCTTTGGTTCTTAATCTAAGCATCTTCAAATGAAGATCATTCAAACATATTTTCATTCAATTTAGTCCAAAAACACATAAATGGGAAGATTTCCATTTTACCCCTAACATTTTACACTTTTTATAATTTAGTCCCTATTGCACAGAACATAAAATATGCAAAATTCCACTTCACTCATGTTAGGCTGAATATTCCTAGTATTTATACAAGTCCGTATATTTTATTTATTTCACATTTTAGTCCCTCAAATTATTATTTTTGTAATTTAGTCCTAATTACTCAAATCATCAAAAATTCCAATACAAAACATGTTAACCCAAAACATATCTTTCATATTTCATCATCAAACAACAAAAATCACAAACTCTCATCAATGGCATAACTCAAAATATTCATCAAAATCAAAAATTCAAGCATGGGTCTTGTAGATTACTTAGCAACGATCTCAAAAACATAAAAATTATCAAAATTTGAGTAAAAATGAACCTTGAATCAAGCTTGGAAGATGGCTGAACCTTTGAAACCCTTTATTTAATCGGACACTCAAACGAAAAAATTAAATCATGAAAATTTCACACATGCTAATTTACACATAATAAACATAGAAAATAATTTTTAAATATTTTTTTGACTCGAATTCGTGGTCTCGAAACCACCATTCCGACTAGGGTCTAAATCAAGTTGTTACACACACAATGTTGTTAGACAAAATATCTACAATGCACCGCTTGGTTATAATCATCCTATGCCGAGGTAAAATGCTCAACAAGGTCAGGTATCATCTTCTAATTCTATTAAATCTTATTTGAATGAGTATATGGCCAAAAATGATATTATGATTCAGAGTCAGGTTGCGTCTCTCTGAGCTCTTAAAAATCAAGTTGGGCAAATAGCAAATGCTTTAAATTCTAGGCCACAAGGAGCATTGCCAAGTGAAACTAAAAATTTGAGAACTCAAGAGAAGGAGTAGTGCAAGGCCATCACTCTTTGAGTGGGACTCAGTTGGATGAAGTTGTTCAAGATGTCACGATAGAAGAAGACAAATCCAGTCGCAATCAAGAAAGGATCTTAGAAGGGTACACAGAAAAATGTTATGACAAAATCAGGTCATATTGCCAACAAAAATGCCACGGCAAAATAATATCGGCAACCTGAAGGAAGACCACCTTTGCCTTTTCCTCAGCGATTCCAGAATTCTAAATAGGATATTAAGTTTAAAGATTTTTAGATATTTTGAAGCAACTCCACATCAACATACCATTAGTGGAAGCTTTGGTACAGATGTTAATTTATGTGAAATTTATGAAAGATATACTGTTAAAGAAGCGTAGATTGGGAGAGTTTGAGATTATTGCTCTCACTAAAGGATGCACAGCAATGTTGATGAATTTTATTATCCCCTGTTCAATTGGAAATCATTATGTTGGTAAGGCGATTATGTGATTTAGGAGTGAGTATAAATCTAATGCTTGTGTCAATTTTTAGGAAACTAGGAATTGGGAAGGCAAGACCTACTATGGTGACTTTGCAATTAGCTGATCGATCCTACGCCCATCTAGAAGGTAAAATTGAAGACATGCTGGTAATAGTAGATAAATTTATTTTTTCTGTGAATTTCCTTATTTTAGAATTTGAAGCTGACTGAGATATGCTAATTATTCTTAGAAGACCTTTTCTTTCTACAGGTAGAACTTTAATTGATGTGTAGAAAGGTGAACTGGCTATGAGGGTAAATGATCAACAGGTTAATTTTAATATTGTTGATGCTTTGAAATGTGTAGACAAAAATGATGAATGTCGTGCCATTGACTTGATAGAAACAACACTGGATGAAAAGTTCGTAAGGATCCATAGCAATTCTGATAGTGATGAAGATTCAATTGAGCAAAGACTCTTATATAGTTTCCTGGAGCAAAATAACCCTTTCAATTTTAATGAAAAATGCTTGGTAGCTCATGTATATCCACATAGAGTTGTTGATGTCAAGGACATGAAAACGGAGGACCCATTTAAAGTTAATGGACAACGCTTGAAGCATTACTGGGGTACTCATGTAGAGCGTGACAAGCAAAGCATCAACCTTCGAAATGTTTGAGTTAGCAGTTTTGTTTTTTATTTTATTTTATTTAATTACTTTACTTTAGTTTCATCTTTATTATTGGTTATATTTAATTATTTCATGTTGTTTTCATTTCTACTTTTATTTTTGAATAAATGAGTAGTTTTTTTCAAGATTCATAGAGACTGATAAAGTCAATGCCCATAAATTCGCACGCTAGACAGAATGAAGTAACTACACTCCAGTCCAAGCAAAGAAAGTTTTCTTTTTCTTTCATATATATTGCATTGCATATATTTTTCCATGACATTGTCTATATATAGATATATTTTACATTTCATATATGTATATGTATTAAGGACAATACATCCCTTAGGTTTGGGGGTGTGTTATACATTTAGGCTGCATTTTATATTTAGTATGTATGATCATTTTAGTATAGTTAAATTTGTTTTGCCACTGCAACAAAACTACAAAGTGCTATTTTGCCCATGCGAAGTATAATCTTTACTTATGATGTTCAATAATAAGTTTACATTTTTTGATATACCTAGAACATGTGATAGTGGATTGGGTGAATTTAGCTTAGGTTAAGATGCTTGAAAAGTAATTTCTAAAAATAGGATGTCTTATACTTAGTGTGTTTTTTTTTTTTTAGAATATAGTAAGTATTTTTTAATGAACTTAGGGATTTTAAAGCTAAGCATTAGTTATATTGCCACAGCATTATTTAAATAAAAGGATAGTAGGCACTCTAATACTTAGAATTGCCGAGTAGGTCAATACCACTTTGTTTGCTCCATCGTGTTGTTGATTAGAAATGTGAATTTAAGTAAGAGTGTGCAATAAAGGAAATAAAAATTAGGGGCATTTTGCTCTAGCAAAGGGCTGAGAGCTAAAGAGGTAGTTGTATGTTGCATCCATATTTTAAGTAAAAAGCCTTATGCTTCATGAGTGAGCATTTAAATTGTGACATGATTAGGTACTCAGCAATTCAGTGTATGTTCCACTATGATTGCTAAGTCAAAGAATTCTGTGACATGCTAAATCCCTTAATAATAATAATTAAAAAAAACCAAAAACAATTGTGAATAGACTTTAAGCAAGTGACTTATGTTTAGGTAACAAATGAACTAAGTAAATTAGAAGATGTTTGCTATAGACTGAAAGAGATAATACATGAGTACTTAGGAAATTTTATTTTTAGGGAGAAATTTTTTGCAACTGCCTTTGTTGAGTACCTGTAACACCCCAAACCTGACCTAAAAGTTAGGCCCGAATTTGATGAGTCACACTGAAGTGTTTTTCGAAAACCCTGATTTCATTGAAAACCCTTCTTATTTGAAAACTTGAGTAAAATCCCAGTTACGTTAGTTTATTTAATAAAGTGGTACATTGAAAAGTTATTAATTCTATTCCCAAAATTTCTTTTAAGTTGTGGAAGCTAATTTCAAAAGTAACTGATTTACGAAAACATGATGTAAAAAAAAAAGTTGTGAACCCGTTCCGAGAATGTTGCGGAAACATAGTGTTGTTTAAAAGAAGTTATAAATCGAAGTAAATAATGCCCAAAGATAAAATCCAAAAACTTTAAGAGGCCTTATTACAAAAGTTGAAAACCCAAAACGAAATCTAAAACATAAATAAAGTCCAAAGGCAGTCGTGTGGCCATCTTCGAGTCCCTCGTAGCACCGATCCTCCTAATGCTGGGGATTACCTGCACAGTTAAAAATGGGGTGAGTTTACGAAAACTCAGTGTGTAATCCCCTAGTATCCAAACGGTCAGGCAAAAATAAATTTTAGAACCAATCTGGGCTTGAGCCCTATTCAGTAACAAAACAGTCCAATTCAGAATATATGTGGGCCAAAGCTCGATTCATTAACATTTGGGTCTCAACCCATCACAGTCTCAATTGGGCCTAGCCCATCTCAAAATCAATATCAATTGGGCCTAGCCCACCTTAGAATCAATATCAGTTGGGCCTAACCTATTTCAATTTCAAACCCATGTGAATAATGCATGATAACCCATCCAACCCTGCACTTGCCTCCGTCCAATCCTACACTACCTGTGGGGAATAAATCACCCACGCCATCCCTACACTTACAGTGTTAGCACCGGTTACGGTACTAACTAGAATCGCAGCAAAGCTGCTAATATCAGAAATATGTGGCACAGCCATTAATACGGTTTCTTCCTCCATAACAATATCCCAATCTCGAGCAGTATGTCATGTATGCAGAATGTCATGCACAAATCAGTCATACAACTTACAGACAAATCAGTCATTTACCCTCGAGGGGCAAAATAGTCATTTTACCCTATAAGGGTATTTTGGTAATTTTACACTATAAGGGTATTTCGATAATTTTACAAACTAGGGTTTTAATAACCCAATAGATGGTCCACCGTCACCTCGAGCGACTTAAGTAACCTAAACAAACATAACGGTGTAAGTGGGCTTAAGGCCCATTACTCGGCCCAAGTGGGCCCACACACTCGTGTGGCCATTTAGCCAAGAATCAGCCACAGCTATGCGAACATCACAGTCCAAACAACACTTACGACATCACATACAATTATTGTTGTGGGGCCCACGAGCCTATTGGGCCCACACAACCCATTTTACCTAACGAGGCCTAGAATAGCCCAAGACCATAAGAACGCTCGTGGTGGCCTCTATAGTCTAACGCCATGCCCGTGGGCTCAGTTCACTACATGTGCAATCGCATGCCTATGTGTCATCTTACGCCATATTTCTGGCTTTTTGGCATTTTACCGATCTACAGTCATAGCAGAGTAAACAACACACACATTTTCGGGTTTTCAGCCGATTATCAAAACAAGGCATATGGTTACACACCTGATCACGTAGAGTAATAAGAATTCACGATCGTCAGAACCTATATTCAATCATATCATTCAATTAATCACTAATCAAATAGTGTTAGAAAAACTCTTAACAACCACTTAACCAAAAGATCGACTACCACTTGCCTTGAGTAGATCGGTTGACTGTAATTTGCCTACCTAATCCAAAGTTTGGTGCAGTCACCCTTCCGCAACCTGGTGAAAAGTCCCGAACCACCGACACCCTACGTCGCTTAAACTTGAGGGCAGAGGCTACGCATCCACTCCTAGTCGGCACCACTAACACCACTTTATTACTAGAACCCCTTTGCTCATCGAAAGTTCGATCAGATGGATAATCAAATGCAGAGAGATTTGGCTCATAAAAAGGAAAGCACAATCTGCTAACAATGAAAATCGAATGGGTTGTGAGGGAAAGGAATAGTGATATTCGGCCAAACTCACAGAAGAGAAATAGAGAGAGTTGAGGGAAACCGTGAATGCAGAAGAGAAGAAAAGAAAAGCCAACACTCAATCGAAACAAAAGATGCTGAAGGCCGATAGAAAGATAAGAAAAAAGAGAAATTCAGCCAAATACTAGACAAGTAGAAGAGATGATCAAAACGACTTAAAAGAGAAGAGAGAAAAGCAACTAAAATGGAGAGCACAAACCAAAAGGTGTTTCGGCACCCAATTGCTCACTAACCTATAACTGAATGGCTTAGGAGAGTCCCCATTCGGCACTACCACCATTACATCCCCATTCCCTTAGTTTTCTCTTAATATCTCTCCATGATTTACTCCACAAATCACTCCAACTTCCCATTCAAACTCTATTCAAATTCCCAAGACCCATTCAAACTTAGAGTCACCATCCAACTCAAATACCAGCCATTCATGTAGCAAAATAAATTCTTCTTTTATGCTGAGCCAGCACTCGAACCTCAAACCTCAAGGTTACTCTACACGCCACCTTGCCACAGGCTCCTTTTGTGATAAAAATTGTCCATAATTAATTATAATACCTATGTGCTAGTGTCCAAATTCACTTAAGAGGAAAAACTAAAATTTTTCTAGTTCCTAGATTTGAACCCAGGACTTCTCCAGCACTCCTCAAGACACATAGCCACTGAAGCAGTCATTTATTTGTGTCATTTCTTGCACAACTAACTACTTATGTCAAGCCTTCTCACTATTCCCCTACTCAAGGCTTATTCCTTCTAGGCCCAAATTCGGGGCGTTACAAGACTGTTGACGTTTGAACGAGTTTCAGGAAAAAGAATATTGCTGAGAACTGATGTATATGATATGTCTCGAATAGCTTGGCAGTATGACTTGGTTTGGTACACTGGCAAAATGTTTGCATTCATGCATGCACGTATATTTTGCTTGAGGACAAGTAATAACTCAGGTTTGGGGGTGTGATAACTCTCGAAAAGAGTATATTTCATGCATTTAAACCTAGCTAATTGCTTGTACTTAAGTACATTTAGTTGCACTTTAGGACATTTCATTAGTATTTTTCCTTCATAATTGCATTAGGAGCTTGGACTGTATTTATATGCAATTTGTTACTTTTAACTGCTTGTGGAAGGGTTGTGTTTTGTGGATTTGTAGGTGCAGAATGAAGAACAATAAATAAAGGAGTGAAGATTTGTCCGGGAAAAAAGGTAGATAGTTTGCTAAGTTGTATGTCGTGGAAATTCGAGATTTTAAGAGAAAAATCGAGTCAACACTCAACGCATACAAGTTTCAGCCCAACTGTATTTGTACCAGAAAGAATCTGCCTAGAAAATAGGAGAAGCTAATCTTGGGTTGTTAGTTTTTATCCTAGAAAACAAATTAAAAAGAGGAAAAAGATCATGAGATAATGAGCTGATAACCACCTATCTTAAAGGAAAGAATTTTAAACCAAAAAGAAAATCTAAAAAAGAGGAGAGGATAATCTTGGGTTGTTGGATTTACCTTAGGGAAAAAGCTTATAAATAGCTAAAGGAGGAAACTCAAAATAAAAAATAAGAAGGGACGAACAAGAGGAAGAGATCCTTAGGCAAAAATAGAGGGTAGTGGTTAAGTAGAGAAGGAAAGAGGAAGAGGAAGGCTATCATTCTCAACCATTACAGGACACTATGCTGCTGGAGTGTGAACTGGACACGCGAAAGCTATTTTCCAAAAGTCTTTCGTATTTCTTACTTTTTTCTTCCATGACTTAAATTGATGAAAACGGTGTTGAATGATATTTTGGTGTTGAATTTTATTTGCTAACCATGAGCTAAATCTCATAGGGTTGGGATTACTTTCATGAAACTTTTATTTTTCTTTAATGATTGAAGCATAATTTTGCGTTAGTTTACTGTTTTATTCAACTGTTCTTATTTCTAAATTGTATGTGTGCAATCCCTAGACATAGACGACTGTGCAGCATACCCTTAAATTAATCTAATTCTGAAAAGGTTGGATTAATTAGACCGTGGTTGAATGATATGAACAAATACTCGACAGATACTTGTAGTGGACTCTAGACATAGAGCAATGATCATATAGAAGGAAACAATGTAGTGTACCATATTAAAAGTATATAGACACAAGCAAGGTAACTTGAGGTTTTTGCTCTCGAAAAAAGCAGACCACTTTAAAACTTTTTTGAGTAGTAAATTGATTATGATTTTACCGAGGCATTTTTGATAGTAAGGGTAGATTCTTAGTAATCCCGACCTTTCATATCAACATCATATATCCCTTATCCCTAACTGTAGAATCTTTTCCATAATATTCTTAGTTGTTTATTTGTTCATTTATATATTATTTTATTTACACAATCATTCACGTAATTGCCATTGCATTTTTACTATTGCATTACCTTAGCATTCTCAGTTATTCTTCAATTACACATACTGTATTCATTATTAACTCTCGACATTGCCATTGCATTCTTATTACTAATTTGACATATCATTTCATTATAATAACTTAACCATCTTTTCGCCTAATTCCTATCCCCGTGGGAACCATACTCACTCATCACTTTATTAATTGAGCCGACGTGTATACTTGCACAAAATCCTATATCAGGTATATGTTACATAATGATATGTGATTATATAGTTGTGGGTTAGTTATGCTAAGTAAGTGAAAGACTTGGCATGATAACTTTTTTGCGTACTAAATTGATATGAATGATTGGTAGTAAATATGATTATGTTGCATAATGGTACGATTGGCGTATTATATGTTATGCATGATATTTATGTGGCTTTGAGGAGGTTTGAAAGGTCATACACAGGAGTGCATATGAATTATACTTATATGGATTTAAGGGAGTTTCGGTTGGATTAAGTCGGGAAAAGAGATTAGATGATACATAGACTCAGTGCTCACCCGTATATGAGAACCCCTTGTGTGGGACATATAAGATCCCTTTATAGGACGTTTGAGAGCCCCTCGAGGGACGTATATGTGAGCCATTTATGGGACAAATGGAAGTCCATGGCCATAGCATTACTATAAATGTGGAAGTCTGTTAAGACGATATAAAATGTGGAAGCTCACTAAGATGATCTTAAATGTGGAAATCTATCAAGACGATCTTAAATGTGGAAGACTGTCAAGACGATCTAAAATGTGGAATTCCACTAGGACAATCTTAAATGTGAAAGTCCGTGGGTACTATCTAACACGGGGAAAGTCCACCAAGACTATCGTTATGAGGAAGGTGTACCAGAACTATCTTGCAAATATGATTCTGCGACATACTTATTTGTATGAGTCTGCAAAAATGTGACATATTATTATATGAAGGTCATTGTGCCTATGCTAGAAGATAAAGTGAGGCGGATATAAGTTCTGATAGTCTGTTGGCTCTGTTTTTATAGTTTTTTATCTACCATAGTTGCGGGATTCAATATAATGAAAGTGAGGATAATTGTTCGAGTATTCAAACTCTATTGGTTTGCCAAGAATGAGTCCGTAGGCAAACTTTAAGGAAGTCATATTATATATATGACAGTCCGCCAGGTTCATGTTGGGGACAGCATGAGGGTATTCCTATATACTACTGGAACAGATGAATGGTTTATTTAAGAGAATCTCTTGTCTGAGATACTGTACGAAACATTGGTGTTTACCAATGTGATGGAAGAGAAGGATCCATCCACTAAAATTTTGTCAGAGTAAGCTTTAATGACGAATCATACTTAAAAAGATCATATCGTAAAGAAGTTAATTTCAAAAAAATCCACAATGATTAATTGTCAAAGAGACCAACTGCTAATGAGATTGCGTTTATGAGATTTTATCAGTGGAAGCTATAGATGTGCTAGGCATCGTAAAACCACACATAAAACCTCTGCTTCCAAGTGTGGAATTAAACTAGTGATGGTGTCATTGAAAGTGAGGTGCTAAATGCAAGTAAGCCAACTTGTGGGAGGAAGATACAACGCCAAAGAGATAAGCAAACTATCCTGTTATAGAATAGTCAAAGTGAAACTCAAACGTGATCGTGTGGTGATTTAAAAAGGTATGATAACTCACTAAGTTCTTTAGAACTTACACATGTGTTATTATGTATTGTAGGTAGGAAAAGGAATTTGAGAGTTTGAAAAGAGACCAAGCCAGAGCTCATTGTGCAACAGCATCTTTATTTCTTAATTGTAACTTGTATACAACGGGGCGACCTAGAGACGGAGTCTCAGGGTCTTTGTTGTAATTGAAACTAGGTAGTCAAAATATTAAGTGATCATTTTATATAAGTTTGGTTCACTTGGTGTTTTATATTCAATTAAAGTTTTATTAACGATGTAGATTCATTTAAGTCTTGAATTTATTTAGTAGTAGTATCAATTATGTCATTTTTCTTCACTCTTTTTTTTTTTTTTGCAGATAATAATATTGAGAGTATAATTTAAAATGATTAATTTGAAATATAACATCCTATAATCTAGACCCGGCGAGCGGATCGGGCATTGGGTGTTACTTACTTTTACTACTAGCAACATGAGGAACCTTCTATAAATGTGTTTCAGAATATCTACATAAGGTGTTTGTTTCCTACTAGCGAATGATACCAAAAGGTGTTTGTTTCCTTTTTGGGCTTGGAAGGGTTGTAGCACAATGTTGGACAACATAAAGAGCAACATGCATTTGGCAAGGGATAAGTATATCAAGATCTGCCATTGTCTAGAGCAGAACTTCTCATTTCCTATTAGGTAGAGGATGTCCTCTAGTATGTGCAGTACGGAAAACCCTACTTTGGGATCTGAGGTGACTTTTCAAAATTATGAGTGACTTTGTAAGGGTTCGACACTAAAGATAGAGGGAACTCTTACCCTCCAAATATTTAGAAGTATTGCTTAGAGGGAAAGAGTCCCAACATGTGGTGGATGTGTGATGTTGGGCTTGCAAAGTTTGAGTAGAATATTGGTTTGAAATCTAGCAGTGAAGCTTGGCCACACGGTGCAACATACATCGTTGGGAAGGTTCTACTAGGGTGGAGAAAGAATTGAAAGAGATGCTAGTCAATTATGCTCATTGCCCTTTTACGGAAGTGAGAATATCAAAGTTAGAAAGGTTTAGTTCAAAAGAAAGGAAAGAAAAGGGTGACTCCTTTTGGCAGAGGTTCAAAAGAAACTCTTCCAACTAGAGAGAATGTTTTTGGTTGTTCACGCGTTGGTTCAACTACTGCAAGTAATTTTTATGATTTTTTTGTGCGTTCATTTCACGAAAACTAAGTTATAGAAAATGTTTTCTACATTTTTTTTTATGTTTGTTTCAAGGAAAACAACTTCGTCAACAAAAAATGACTTACAGGTGAATGGAAAAGTAAGTCATTTTTTTCCCTATAAAATGATTTATCTTTTTGAAAAACGTAAGTCATTTTTTAGAAAAGAGCTCATTTATAAATAATTTTATTTTTATATAAAAATTAAGTAGAATCATGCCTGATATTATTGTATTAATAATAAGTTTTTAATTTTAATTTTAAAATATTTAAAATATTAAAATATTAATATCAAATATTAAAATTTTCAATATCATCGAACATACATATTTAACTATATATATTTAATAATTTAATAAATTATTAATAAAATTTATAAATTATTTAATGTTGTGATTTTATTTTAATAATAAATTTTAAAAATAATAATTTTAAAGTTTAAAATAATATTCATCATATATTATTGAAAAATATTTATATTAATATTTTAATTACAAATATATATTACAATTATAAATTTTTTATAAGATAAAGGTTAAAATAAAAATACCCACTTAATAGCCATTGAACTAAAAAATGGCGTTGTAATGAACTTGAATAACAAAAAAATTTTAATAGCATTAACGATTGGCTTGGATTTTGAAATCTAAAATGTAGGAGGACTAAATTCTCAAAAATAAAATTACAAGGACTAAAGTCTAAATTTATGAAGAGTATATGGACTTTTGACATCTTTTAACCTAATATAAAATATGAATATTTTAATTATATAAATATGAGTATTTGTTTACATCATACTTAGCTTCATTTATCCCTTCCAACTTTAATGTGCCTATATACACTCTTATATATGTAATTTAAATTAAGTTTTAATTAGACATTATTTATTATTAGGTTTTTCTATGATATAAATTATTATAAAATATCATCTTATTATAAAATAAATTTTGATTGTCAAAAGAAAATTATACAATAATATTTTGTAAAATATATATTTATGTCGTGTTCGTTTTACTAAAATAAACTTTTAGAAAATGATTTTAGAAAAAAAATTACCAAATAACGGAAAATTTTTAACGTAGAATCGTCTAAATACCAGAAAATATCAACTTTTTGAAAAAATCAATCCATTTTTCAGGAATCATTTTCCTAAAGATTTTTCAGTGAAACAAACACAACCTTATATTTTATTTGTTTTACAAGCAAGTGAATTATTATTATTATTGTGGTGGTGGTTGTTATAAAGGTGAGACTTAATCTTCATTAATTATTTTTAGTACCTCATAAAAAATAACATTTTTAGTATATTGAAGTAATTTATATAATGTTTGACAAATTCAGTCGCTAAATTAGAGCAAAATAATTTTAGGTACCAAATTTTAAAAAAAATGTCAAGTTCAGATGCTAAATTAGGCAAAAAAAAAAATTACATAGGAAATGAAAAAAAAAACAATTTAAGAAAAGTATCTAAGAAATTTATATTAAAACTAAATTTATTTCATAAATTTTTTCAACCATATTGTTTGTGATAAATATCCGAAATGAATAACGAAAGTTCGACAGCCAAAATTACAAAATATTATCTAAATATCATTTTGACTTTCCCTAATTATGGAAATCACTGATCTGCTTTCATACTTTTTTTATGCAGTTTTAACTAAAAAAAAAAGAAGGAATAAGAAGACAAAAGAAAAGATGATGGCACAATTTATTTATGGAAAAAAAAAAAAAAAAAAAAAAAAAAAAATGCACACACGAAGACAAGTTCAATTGTGCACAGACACAACTGATATACAACGTTGTTTTCCTTTGTGTCAAATTAATTATAATATTACAGAACCAAAACTATATCCATACACTTTCCTTGTATCCAAGTTTTGATTTTGATAGATATAATAACAAAACACATTAACATTATAGATCAGGCCACCAAAATATAAATCATCTGCTTTTTTGCAGACAAAACGTGTAAGAAAATACGAAAATGTAACTTCACTCTATATTATCTGTTCTAAACATTCCCAGTCATGATCCGACACTACCTATTGAGGAGACTGATAATCAGATCCAAAAATCTCCTTTTCAGAACTCAACCTCAAAGATTTACTCATCTCTGTGCATGTTTTTTTTTTTTTTTTTAAATTTTCTCATACATTACAACCTAAGCCCCTGGCTTCTGCACCTTTCATGATTCTTAGTCTCTTGCATGATGTGATGAACATTCTGCAAAACATAAAAGGATAGCCTCGTAAGTTGCACAAAATACATACATACAGATATATGTATATTTATATATACACATGTCATAGAGAGACTTACTCCCAGGGATCATCTCCTACTAGCATCCAGTCTCCATCTTTGTCTTCATACGTAGGTGCATAATCTGAACCTTTGTAGCCTTCTCTTTCCGAGTACTTACCTGAAAAAAGTTGATGATTTCCAAGGTCATTTTCGACAAAATTCATCACCATTTCGCACTATGTATGCATGTTATATAACGACAAAAGGTATATTCTTACCTATGGTAAACTTGAACATGTTCTCTAAAGCCTGCAAGAGGTCGGGGTACCCGGAGTAAACTTTGAGGTCAATCTTTCTTAGGTATGGTGCTCCATCCATGCTTACTTTAATGTAAATCCCAGGACCCTCACAGTCATTCTTCTTCGCCTGAATGTTATTCTTTCTATAGGACCTGATGGGTGGCCACCCCACTATTTTTGCTCTGCATGTGGCAAAATATACATCAGAACAACCATTAGTTTCTATCTACTTTTGTATGTCATAATACAGTTGTTAAAACCAAATAACTTACTTGGCAGGAGGGGCAGTTTCATCTTGAGCATCAGATTTTCCATTTGCTCCACATTCTTCATCAGCCTCCTGCAATGGCCGCTTCTTGTTTCTAACATTATCAGTTCCTGGCAACCCTAATCTTAGTTCAGTTGCCACACAGCCTTCCATTTTTCTTTCAAAGTTCAAATGATACAGCAAGCCAATACAAACCCTAGGTTACTTCTTCAAGTGCAAGCTGATTTTAGGAAAGTTCTTATCAGGGTTCCTTTGAGGATGCACAATGTTTGAGATGTGTTTCTTTTTTTTTTTTTTTTAAATGTTGAAATGGGAATGCATAAAGAGATAATTTTATAGGATATAGTGGTGTTGAAGGTGTAAAGAGGTAGTCTTTGTGATTCTCCCAAATCTGAACGCTTGAATTATGGACAAAGGCAAGCTAAGCTGTCGTTAGCAATAGCAGCAACTTTGAGGCAAGCTGTCCCTGCAATAAGGAGGCAAAGGTTGGACAAGTTCTGCGGCACATATGGAAGAACTTTGAGGGTTCAAAGGGACGGTCAAGATCAAGTTTTTGGGGGTTGTGGGAGTTAAATCATGGACGTTGGTTTCTTTTTTTCCCTTTAAATAAAGGAAAAAAGCTAGGCAGCATCCCCATGTGAAAAAGGGTCCATTTTGGGTGTTGGGTATGGGCACAGCATGGCCATGTGGTGCTAGAATTTTAGCAGTGAAGGGTATTTTTTTTTTTCCAATAAATTTGGTTAATGGATTATGGGGGTTCATTTCATGTCGACTGTCATGTCTGCAAGTCAGCCCCTGAATTATTCCTGCTTAACACTTTACATTAAACAATAAAAGAAATTATTTAAAAACCTTAAGCTTGAATTTGTTTGTAAGTTAATTGATATTCCAATACCCAAAACCTTGCCATTTCAGTCATTTTCAGTGATCTTAATTAGTTGTTTGTTTTGACTAGGTTCTTTTGGGGGGAAACCCACAGGATTAGTAAATAACTACAATTTTCCTAAATAGTGGAGCCTCCATTAATGCATCTGGATCTGTTTCGGTTAATGAGGGGAGTAAGGAATTCTTAATTACTTTTGGATGGTTAAACGCTTAAAACTCTTCTTTGGTTGCCGGAAGTTAGAAAAAAAAATTTAGATCAAAGTTAGATGTTTATTTTATGGATAGTGACATTTCATTAGTTTATTTTTTAAAAGAATTAAATTAAATTTTTATAAATTTTGAGATTAAAGTGTAATTTTATAATTATTAATTTAAAATTTTATAAAGTATAACAGGATGGAAGGTCGAGACCCTTATCAACTCCCTAGCTCTATCATTGGGCCTAGAGGAGATTAATGATAATTTATCATTCGGGCTGAAAATTACTTTTGAAAAATATTATGAAAAAGTGTTTTTGAAAAAGTTTGATACTATTTATAATTACTTAAAACATATTTTGAGAAGATAAAATTTTTATTTTAAACCTAATGTTATAAATTAGAAAATTTAATGGAGATAAAAATGTATTTTTTTTAAAAACAGTATTTTTCTAAAGTCAAAAGTTAAAAGTTTTAGTTTTTTACTTAAAATTCCAGTTCAAAATTAAGATTTGATTTAAAAATTTATTTATTTATTATTATTTTATTTAAAATCGTTATTTGAGTTGAAAAGTAGTTTTCAATTTTAATATAAACAAATTCTAAAGGGTAAATATTTTGTCCTATGTGCATTCATCCTTGTGCATTTCATGTATATTTTTTGTTGATTATACTCTTTTAAGTTAGTTTATCTAGGCTATATTTCACTATCAATATGAAAATCATCATTTAGAATTTGGGTTCAACTATAGTTTTCCAAAAAGAATTTTCATGAGAAGTTCTCATTCCGATGGTTGCTAGTTAGTCTAAAGTGCTATAATTTCACCTTGATTATATCTCTTTTTCTAGAAACAGGTTCTGGATTTCCAAGGTAAAAAAAGAAGCTGGAAAGAAAAAAATGTGCATGTCTTTTTAAAGTTTGAAAATAGTAGATTCATGAGGAACTCAAAAGGAAGTAGATATGAAACACCAAACATGCGAGACGCATCATGGGACACTGCACATTTACACATGAGCCCCACCGCCTTGTCCTCCCTGGTCTGAATAATCTCCACTGGATGCTCAATTGACGCAAAGAAAGGGAATTCAAAATGATGAAACATCAGACCCCATTTCTGCTTCACCCGTGCGCATTAAAAAGTTGTGTGATCATTATTATCCTTGTTTTCCTATAGTTATATGTCACTGCCATCCGCGGTCATCCTGTCACGGGATTAATACTCACTTCTCAAAATATATATAATAAAATGCAGGGCACTCGATTATGCATTACCTTTCTTCTTTATTCAATATAGGATTAATATATTTCACCTATTTTAAAACGCTTGACATGACACTTTACACAACGCGTAATAATTGATATCGGAAATTTCTACTTTTATATTTCCTTAGCAAACACGAACCAGTTCACCTTGCCAGCATTGCCATATCCTAGGTTTCAGGGGCGCTGGCATGTGCCGTGGACCCTTAAAATGTAAAATTATTTTTTAAGCCTTTAAATTTTTTTTAAAAAATTTAAAATTTGTAAAGATAAAATTGTACTTTGGTCTCCTTAAAATTATAAAAATTCGATTTAATCTTTTATAAATTATAAAGATATAAACTATAAAAAATTAAAATTCCATTCGACCCCTAAAAGATATTTCTGGCTTCGCCCCTACTAGGTTACATTCATGAAAACTGAATGAATTTTTATTTCATACGTAAACCAGACATGTATGCAACTATATATGCATTCAAAAGGAAGGATCTTGCTTAGGCAGCCAGTTGCATCCATGCATGCATATGATTTCAAATGAACTGATTAAGCTGGAATTCAACAGTTCAAACTTTGAGTTTTCTTTATTTTAATCCAGGCCCAATATTTTCCCATAGGTAATAGCTTAACAGATATTGAAATAAGCTTGTTTTTGCTTTAAAATTTGTTCATATGTTGAGGTTGGTCTTGGACTTTCGACAGAAGGTATTATCTTATTCGGGGATTTTGTCTCTCGTAGGAGTGCCTTGGATGATGTAAATGCAACCTGCAAGCTCATAAAAAATGTGTTACTATTGTTATAAATATTAATTATACATTTGTGCCTGTAGGATTGAACCATCAACCAAGACCTTATATGTCCAATACACTTGGTACCACTTGTTGAGGGAAAGTTGGTGTCAAACCTTCAACAAACAGTATTGTCCCACTTGAGGGTTTTATTTCCCTTAGTGAGTGCTTCAGTTGATATAAATATGACCTGCAAGATCATGAGAAATGTGCCAGTATTGTTAGAAATATTGATTATGTAAAGTTCGCTTACGAGGGATTGAACCATTAACCGGGACTTAAATGCCTACTTGGTACCACTTGACTAGGCGCTCTCTATGGGAGACAAAACCGGCGAGTGGGACAATAACTTTCATTGAGTGTTCGAGAGCAACCTCTCTACAACAATATTTATTTCACCTTGAAAAGCCATGGTTTTAAATGTATAAAGGATTTCTATTACAACTTTAAGGTATCCAACAAGAGAATGTATGAGGTGTGTCTTTGGTCATGTCAGGCATGGATGAGATAAAATCGTTATTATATCATTATTTCTCAGTCAATGCAGCGGTAGCAAAGTGACTAAAAATCTTACAAGTATTAGCTAAAACGAATGGCTTCAATCACTGGACCATATACCCAAAACGCAAAGCTGTAACATGATATTAGCTTGTGCAAATTTGTGGTTCCTGAGCGCTTCTCACTTCTGAAACGCCCCTACATGGATAGCGATGCATAACAAATATGAATCAAGGTTTAGGCCTATTTTGCAGAATTTGATCCACTAATATTTTGTTTCCATTTTATATGTGACTCATCAATCGAGTCGGAAATTAAATGCTTAATTGGGATTTGGGACTAGTAGTTCATCTGCTTTGACTGTGCACGAAATCCTTATATGATATGGACCATTCAGCATTGTTGGTACCTGAAGATTCTGATTAATCCCGTCTGGTTATAACATTGGAGACGTGTATTGATAGTGAATCAAATTTAATGCAGAAAGCATAGACATGGTTTTCGCATGTTTATTAGTTGTTTACACCTATTCTAAATTATTTGACTTCTTATTTTCTTCCAAACACATATATTCAACATTTATATTAGACATTAATTCGGACAAGGATATGGCTACACCTATAATCCTCTTCATATATGAAAAATATAGAAAAATGAGTATCTAAGTATCGAAGACATGCCCCTACTCAAACCAATTCTGAGTGCTATGTCTATATTTTTGTTTAGTGTGTTATAAGCCACCAAATTTCTTAAGTTGAATAACGAGGTGTTAACTTAATGTTAAGGTTGGGATTACGAAAATATTGAGATTTTAAGTATATTTATTGTAGTTAGTGTTAGAATCATAAAACAAAATCTAATATAAACTTAAAATTGTAAACCAGGATCTATCATGTCAAATAATCAAAAATAAATCAAGAACAAAATTAGATGAGGAATCGTACATGAATTCAACGATTTCTTGAAATCTACGAATCTTGGAGTTTTGATCTTTCAAATTAGCACACAAGTAGTATAGAGAAGGTGACTCTCTCTTTTCTAAAGATGGAATATTAGAAAAGTTAGCTTGTATGTAATTTGGGGATCATAACCCTAATATATATAACTTTGACACATCAATCCTAATTTCTAATTAGCCCATCATCAATTAGAAATTAGTTACTAGAATATCTACACATATTTGACCTATATTTTATTTAATAATTAAAGCCCAATAAACCATAACCAAATTATATCACTTTCAATTTGGGCTAACCTATTATGATAGTAAATAATAACATGTAATTACCGTTACTATACATGTGAAGTCCATATTTTCCAACAATCTCCCACTTGGACCACATATATATACTAATTACTTTATAATTACATGTCATTATATAACCTTATGAGCTCAAAATTTTATTATCATACCCAAAAGGTATTTTGAACAATCTCGTCCATTAATTATGTTAACATAGAACCAAGACAACTTTTGTTACATATATCGTAACTAAATTCATTCCTGATCACGTATATTAACACAACCAAATGACATATATCAAGTATGGATGTGTAGCATGGAAATTACATGCAAAATGATCTAAACATGTCTATTTCCAGCTGGTCCTCCTTAAACCTTAGTGAGATCAAACTTTACCAAAACCAGAGTGTGAATAAACCAAATAAACTTTATTTTTGCAGAAAATAAACTTAATATCCGTAAACTTAAATTACTAAAAATGTGTTTATAAAATAAAGGCATTTAAACGTACAAACTCCCACTAAAACCAAATATCCTTAAATGATATTATACCCATATGAGCAATGTGCTCATAAAAAACCTTGGGTGTAGTCCCTTAGTAAGTGGATCCGCAATCATGGAGTTTGTCCTAATATGTTTTATAGGCACCTAACCATTCTGAACTTTTACTTTTAACAACCAAGAACTTAAAATCTATGTGTTTTGACTTTGATGTACTCCTGTTGCTATTGGAATAAATGACTACCAATTATTGTCATAATTTGCACCCTAGTGACAAAATTTGTAACACCCCTAGCCCGAATCCGATCGCCAGATTAAGGCTAAGAGGTATTACCGAACTAAACATTTAATAATCTCATTAGCATTGTAAATAACATAAACAGAGATCAAGATGGAATACATACTAATATTTAAGTTATACTCCATTTTCGTATGGCTAGAGTAATGACAAATTAAAAATATCATTATTAACAGTCTAACCTATACATGCCATATCGAGTCCAAAATATAATTGTACCCAAAAAGATCGATAGTGTGATTAACTGCTGACGATCCCCGAGTCGGTGGCTAGAATCGACAATCTATAAAACAAGGAAATAAAGAACAGAGTAAGCTTTCAAGGCTTAATAAGTCTTTAAGTAATTAAGCATGGTTTATTTTGAACATAGAATGATTTACTATGTTGATTCGAATTTTATAATGTATTAGTTTGATACTTGAATGAGATATGTTAATGAATTAATGTGATTAAGTTGTATTTAAATGATATCAAAGCTTTAGAAAATGTGTATGTGTTGCATGGAATATTATACGATTCGATATATGTGAAATGTTGTGGAATGATTATATGTTTGTGATGTTCGGGCTATTGAGCCGGAAGTGGAATGGTTGATAGGCATGTTGTGCTTGTGTTCTAGTAATGTAAATGAAATGATGATGTGTTATGATATATATATGTGCATGATAAATGGGGATTATAATTGGGCTAAGACCCGCAGGCCTTGTGTGAGATTTATATTCGGGCTAAGTCCCGAAGGCATTCGTGCTGGTGTTATATCCAGGCTAAGTCCCGCAGGCTTAGTGCTGGTATTATATCCGGGTTAAATCCCGCAGGCTTAGTGCTGGTATTATATTTAAGCTTAAAGCCCTGCAGGTTTTGATCTGAAATTGATATTAAATTGATTGTAATATATATGTGATATGGGAGCTTGAAGACTCTATGAAAGATCGATACCCTAACTTATTCATTGGTAAGATTTTCGGGGACGAAAATTCCTTATGTGGGGGAGAGTTGTGACAGCCCTATTTTGACCCTAGTCGGGAAGTGGTTTCGGGACCGCTAAACCAAGTCACCGAAATATTTGAATATAATATTTTATGTCTAAAATATGTGTTTATGCCTGTGTGAATTTTTAAATGCTTTAATTGTTGCAAATTGATGTGAAATTAATTAAAAATGGACTTGTGTGAAAATTTTGATAATGTGTTAGGTAAATTTTGAAATGGCCTTGTATTATGTGACTTTAAAACATAAGGACTTGCATGTCAAATTGACATTTTTTTTATAGTGGCCGGCCATGTGGAATAATCATTGAAATGTATGTATTTTATACATATATTTGTATTATAATATAATTATAATTATATATGTTATTGGTGTTATAATAAAATAAATAAAATAGTGAAAGGTGAAAAGAACAAAGCTTAGTTCATCTTTTGTTCTTCATTTGCCGAATATAGGAGGGAAGCTAGGCTTTCGGTCACTCTTTGATTTTTGCTTGATTAAGGTAAAAATTTCATGTTATTTCCTTTGAATTTTTTTTTAGTGTGGTTGATAGCTAAGTATTTAACTTAGCCCATTTTGAAATTTTGAATTCTATGGAGATTTAGGCATTCGGCCATGATATGGAAGGTAAGAAATGGTTGTTGTTTCATGTTATTTTGGATGAATAATGGTAGATAGGTGAAGTAGAGTCTAACAAATGAGCATATATGTGCATTAGTTGCTAAGTGGGAAAAATCGGCTAACATGTTGTGTACTATGGCCGAATATGAACTTGGATATTATTGAGTAATATATGTGCTTTGAATTGATGGAATGGAGTGGATGCTTTAAATGTGTTATGAACAATTATATGTTAAATTAAGGTTTGCTAAATTAGCTATTATGGTGAAATGCAAATGTTAATATTTAGTTGCTAGTGATTATATGTGTGTTAGCCGAATTTGAACTTGAATAATGATTTGAGCACAATGTGTTGCATTGAGATTATGCTTAAGTGAATTTATAGATATATATGATGAAATTGATTGGTGATATACATGTTTAAATAATATGTATGCAAAGAATGTGTGAAAGAGTGAATTGGTAATAATCTGCTTGGGACAATGATATAAAAGTGATTTTGGAAAATCACCATAAATTGTGGGAGTTGAGTTAGAAGTTGAATAAATTATGTAATTAAAGCTTGATGAGTCTAGTTTAAACTTTAAAAGCAAAAGAATTACCGATATTGATATATTTGAAGTATTGTGGGACAGAGTCAAAATGACTTCTGGATCCCCTATTTTGTTTTTATAAAATCATTATAAAATGTATAAAAATGGTCATATGATAAAATTTATATGCTTAGACTCCTTAATGAGTCTAGTTTCAAATGAAATAAACGAGAACATATTTGAATTCTGTACAATGAGAAATTTATTTCATAAGTGAATAAAGGTTGTTTAATTGAAATGTAAATGTATTATATGTGCCGAATTAATTTGTATTTATATGTATAAGTTAGACTGTTAATAATGATATTTTGAATTTGTAATTACTCTGGCCATACGAAAATGGCGTATAACTTAAATATTAGTATGTATTCCATCTTGATCTCTGTTTATGTTATTTACAATGCTAATGAGATTATTAAATGTTTAGTTCGGTAATACCTCTTAGCCTTAATCTGGCGATCAGATTCGGGTTAGGGGTGTTACAAAATTTTGCATCAATATTCAATCAAAATCGGAGTCTGTATGCTTGATGATCTCTAACTTATCAGACCTCTGATATGTGAGCATGTAACATTTTGTTCTTTGAAGATACCTCATAACCCTCTTGCTTACTAACCAATGGTTCATACTAGGGTTGCTTAAATATCTGCCTAACATCCCAATAATATTTGAAATGTCTAGACACATACATACTTCAGCATATATTAGACTCCTACTCTTGAGACGTAGGGAATCTTATGCATTTCTTTAATCTCAAAATCATTCTTGGGGTATTTGTCTAGACTTAACTTATTATTGATAAGCAATATGTCATTAACATATAAAACCAATTATAGAACCTTACTCCCACTGAACTTGTGGTATAAACAATTATCGACCAAATTCATCTCTAAATTGAATGATATAATCATTTGGTAAAATTTGTAATACTATTGACGAGAAGTTTTCTTAAGTCCATAGATGAAGTTCTTTAATTTGTAAATCATTAAGTTTGCATCATTAGACACAAATTTTTCTAGTTGCACCATATAAATGTATGATCAATGTTACCATTGAGAAACCATTAATTTAATATTCATCTGATGCAACTTAAGGTCAAAATATTCCACTAAAGCCATTATAATCCTTTCTCTAATGGACCTTTTTAATAACATTCGTTCTTGAGGTTGTTTCTCTGGAACAATTACCTCATCTTGAATAGGGAGTTGTTCAACATTGTCTTATTGAGGTTTTGGATTCACTTCTTGATTAATGATAGGTATGAGAATCGAACATCGTCAAAAGTGATAGCATAAACTAAGTTAGAATTCAGTTCCTCCTTAAAAGCAATGTCTCTAACTTTATTTATCCCTCCAAACTCAACATTCTAAAAAAATATTGCATTTCTCATCTCAAAAATATTCCTTATTGTAGGATCATAAAACTCATGGCCCCTAGATCACTCAAAAAAACCAAAAAAGTAGTTGTTCACTGTTTTAGAGTCCAAATTCTTTTCATATGGCTTATAAGGCCTTACCTCAAGTGGACATCCCCAAATGTGAAAGTAATTTAGACTAGGTTTTTGACTTGTCCAAAGCTCATAAGGTGTTTTTGCAACTGCTTTAATGGGTATTCTATTTAGAATGTAAGTTGTTGTCTTTAAAGGTACTGACCAAATGAGCACTTTCACACTTATCATGTTTCAACATTTCTTCCTTTTACGCACAATAAGAAATGATCTCATTTAGAGCCCATTTCTCCTATTGACAGATGTAACCAATTTTAAATTGGAAAAACAATGCAGGAAGTGATACCAAAACCACAAGAAAAAGTAATTCCTCAGAAAACTCGATCTTAAGTGCCTTAAGTCTTGAGGCAACATGAAACATATTCATAATGTACTCCTCCATGTTTCTTTGACCCGTATACTTCATAGACATCAAAGAATTCAGAAATGATGTCATCTCAACCTTATTGTTTTTAGCAAAACGTTTCTCAATTTCGTCAAGGAAACATTTGGCTTGAGTAATCTTTTAGATTTTGTGCCCCTAAAAGATTTTGGAATGTTGTGTTTCATGACCATTAGACTCATGTGATTTGAACGATCCCACCTCTCAAAATCCCTCTTAACATCAAGGGTACTTTCCGTAGTAAAAGGTGCAGGTTGTTCTCCCTTTATTGCAAGGTCTATATCCATACAACCAAGCACTATAAGTAAGTGCCTTTTTCATTCCTTAAAATTAGTCCCATTAAGCATGAGTATAGAATTTATATTAGCAGATATTGTAGCAACAGAAAATGAACTAGCTGAATATAGAACAAAACCAAATAAAAACAAGCTCACATCAATATTCATAAGTAAACAATAAATTCAAGATAATGACTAATCCCATCTCAAGATACCAAACACAACATTAATATCAAGTCTTTGGATAGTAATATTAACAGTAAACAGTACTCTTGTTTAAGCAATCAAACATTGACAATAAATTATGTCAAACAATGAATTAATCTTTGGACTAACTTATTGTTCACATAAATTACCTTATAATTGTCACACATTTATCACCACAAATGTTATTGAAATTCTGCCAAATATTAACTTACCTTTGGGTCAATTAATAAACGCATGAATCACAAAAACATATAATCATCTTGATATTTTAAATAAACTAATCTACACAAAAGAGGTCAATTTTACGGCAGTTTGTTTCAACTAATCTATTTAAATATTAGACATCCTTAATTTAAACCTAAAGCCAAAATCTGAATTTATTTGTTTCAAAATATTACTCTTAATTTCATCTTTCAATCAAATTAAAAGATAATAGTATATATGTATATATATTTATCCCAAAACAACATACAATAATGTTGACAAATATAATAATAGTTGAATAAATTATAAACCATAAACAACCTCACATAAGACTTCAAATTTAAACCAAAATAAATTGAATAAAGGTAAACACCATCTCAAGATGATAAAATATTAACTTGTAAGTGATATGTTGGTGTAATAATCAAACATTGGCAATAAGAACATGTTGAATCATAAATCTTCCTTTGGGCCAATTTATTGCTCACATGTAAAACCGAATAATTGTCACATGTTTATTACCATAGTTGCACATGTAATATCATTAACCTTCATTTGGGCGGATCAATATTGATATAACTTAAGTTACATACACACAGCCTTTTATATTTTAAAACAAAATAATTTATAAAAAAAAAATCACTTTGGCGACTTATTGCTTCAATTAAGTTATTTTAAAATATATATAATTATATCAATATTCAAATTTAGAATTTCCATAACAGTTAAAGGTCAAAACTAAATATTTTTTATTGCTTTATAGTTTCCGAAATAACCTAAAATAAGGCTGTCTAAACAGCGCAAAAAAAAATCAAAAACCTTAATCTTTAACTGATATATATATTTTTAACCATATATACCAAAACCGAATAGAAATAATGTAGCGATTCAAGGCCAAATAATTAACAAGCACATGTATTTATAATTTTGGCATAGACAAAACACCAAAGCAATTCACACATATTTGTGTATTTAAAATCAAATAGAAAAACTAACCCTGCATATATCATGTAAATCCAAACTTGTATTTATGATTAAACAGAGATTCAAATGAATAAATGAAAGAAAATTTTCAAGTTAATATATCTCAAAAATAAAATCAAAATAGTTGATATACCCCATAATTCATACCGTAGATCCTATCAACATAATTTAACTAAATATTAGAAATAATAATATGCCCAAACCAAATATTATTCAACCAAACTTAAAACCAAAAAATATATATGTTTATATCTTGGCTGCATAGATAATTGAAATTCATCGACTAATATTGATAAATTTGAAATAAGCAATTATGCAAAAAATAAAAAAGGAACCAAAATAGGCGGCACAATTGGTAAAATTCAACAGCAGCTATGATGCAAAACATTAAACATGAAAGATTAATTCATCTTGCACCAAAGCAATTGTTTTGTATACCAAAAAACATATATATATTGAATTTAGCAGTATTGAATTTAATATAAATCTCAAAGCCTAATATTTTAATTACTAATCTTGCAAATTAACATAAAAACTCTTATGAGAACACCAATTATCAAGTCGAAACCAATCCAAGTTTTTTTTTCAAAACATCAGTGATTTGATCGACTTTACTATATTATTTTAAAACCTAAATCACGTTAAAATGGTTTCAATAATAGGAAGGGAGTCAGCTAAATAACACAAATTGTTATCCATAACTGAACGGCCAGACCATGTGGGAAAATATATATTTCCAGTGAAATTAAAAATTGTATATGTACTTATTCACAATTATCATATAAATTAAGAATATGATACTATTCAACTACATTCAATATTTATTGTCAAGAAAACCATAAAATTTTAACATATATCCAAAAGATCTAGTATCTTTATAATTGAAACACCAAATCCATATATCAAATTCATAAATTTTGGAGAACAAATCAATCTGAAAATAATAAAAATTTAATCAGTTCTCAATAATTTGACATGATGAGGCTCTGATACCACTTGTTAGAACCATAAAACAAAATTTGATATAGGCTTAAAACTGTAAATCAAGATCTATCATGTCAAATTATCAATAATAAGTCAAGAGCAAAACTAGATGCAGAAGCGTACCTGAATTCATCGATTTCTTGAAATCTACGGATCTTAATGTTACAATCTTCCAAATTAGCACACAAGTAATATAGAGAAGGTGACTCTCTATTTTCTTAAGATGAGATATTAGAAAAGTTAGCTTGTATGTAATTTGGGGATCATAACCCTAATATATATAACTTTGGCACATTAGTCCTAATTTCTAATCAGCCCATCATCAATTAGAAATTAGTTACTAGAGTATCTACACATATTTAACCCATACTTTATTTAATAATTAAAACCTAATAAATTGTAACCAAATTAGATCACTTTTAATTTGGGCTAACCTATTATGATAGTAAATAATATGTAATTACCCTTATTATATATATGATGTCCATATTTTCCAACAATTAGTTAATTAGTTTGAGTTGAATTAATTATTTAGTTTGGTACTTATAATAATTTATTTTAATGGAAATTATTGATTTAGTTGTAATTTTAAAAGAAAAAAAGAAAATGAAGATAAAAAATTCTATGCAAAGTAATGAACAAACAATAGGAATTTCATTGGATTCAAACAACTTTGATACCTAACAGAACATAAGAGTTGCTTAAATCAGGTTAAGTACCTTTTCTTCCATCATGTTATATACAATCATCAAATTTCTTATAACATCTTTTAAAAGAATTGTTGGTAATATCCGTTTTTGACTAGGAAGTTGTATAAATAAATTCAGTGCCTATCTTGAAGTTTCCAATTAATTTTATTGATATAGAAAATAATGGTAGGAGGTTAGTGATAGTTCACATGGTGATACTAAGAGTTGAGGTTTTAAAGTATAGGATCAGGATAGAATGTTCATAATTCAGTTTAGCTAAGTATCATTATTGTAAAGGAATACCATGCAAAAATTTGGGTAACAAAGTTTATTAGATCAAATGTGGGTCCTTTTAGACAGGTGTTCTATCGAGAAAAATTGGTTGCTAAGTTATGTGGACCTCTTACAAATATATTTGGATGTGATTGGAGAATTTATTATCCTATTAAGAAGTTTTTAAGTGAGAGCCAATGTGACTTTATGTTTCTACATATATTAAACACGTAGGAGATAAGTGTCGAGGGAGACTTAACCTAAATCTTGTAGGCATGACGACTATATATCTTTTAGTGATACTGTTAGAATTAAGTGACCCGAATCCTTATTTAAATATAGAATTACACTTCTTTTATTTTATTTTAGAATAAGGTTTTTTAAACCTTATTAAATTCCATCTATTTGATATTGATTAGAATAAGGTGTTTCAGTTTCACTAGAATATGACTTTACAAGCCTATAAATAGACATAGTCTATTCCTCTTGTATTCATTCGAATTCGACATAGTGAATTTTCTTCTTCTCTACCCATGGTTTTTTTCCGAAAGGGTTTCCACGTAAAAATCTGTGTTCTATATTTTTTATTTTATTTTATTTTATTTTCATAAATTGGTATCAGAGCTTCAAGTTGTTTATCTCGATCACGGTAATGGCATCTTTGAAGTATGAAATTTTGTTGTTGGATCGCAACACTAGATTTGAGTTGTGACAGATTAAGATGCAAGCAGTTCTTGCGTAGATGGATCTGGAGGATGCCCTACTAGGGATAGATATGATGCCTTCGACTTTAACAGATGAAGAGAAGAAGCGTAAGGATCAAAAGGCGTTAACACAATTACATCTGCATTTATCCAACGAAATTTTGCAGGATGTGATGAAAGAAAAGACTGCCACTGCATTATGGAATAGGCTAGAACAAATATGTATATCAAAAACTCTAACAAGCAAGTTGCATATGAAGCAGCGTCTTTATGCTCATCGTTTAGAGGAAGGTATGTCTATACACGAACACTTAACAGTGTTTAAAGAATTTCTCTCAAACTTGGAGGCCATGGAGGTTCAGTACGATAAGGAAGATCTAGGGTTGATTCTACTTTGTTCTTTGCCCCTGTCTTATTCAACTTTTAGAGACACGATTTTATATAGCCGCGAGTCTCTCACAGTTGATGAGATTTATGATTCTTTGACCTCATATGATAATAGGGTTAAACTCGACTCTCAAGGAGAGAGTCTCATTGCTCATGGGAGATAAGATCAGAATGCTGATAATGATCATGGAAGGACACAGGAACGGAACCCTCGCGGTAAATCTAAGGGTAGATCGAAGTCTTCAAATAGAGGTAAAACTTGTAACTTCTACAAGAAGAAAGGGCACTTCAAATCTGAGTGTTATAAGCTGCAAAACAAGATTAAAAGGGAGGTTGCGAATCAAAAAGGAAAACAACTAGAAAATTTCGGTGAAGCTGATGATGTACAAGACTACAACGATGGTGAATTTCTAGTCGCTTCCGTTAATGATTCTAAAATAAGCGAAGAATGAATACTTAACTTAGGCTGCACCTTCCACATGAGTCCCAATCGGGATTTGTTTATAACTTATGAAACAGTGTCTGAAGGTGTTGTTTTGATGGGAAATAATGCTTCGTGTAAAATCGCAGGTGTTGGAACAACTAAAGTTAAGATGTTCAATGGAGTTGTCAGAACACTTAGTGACATGCGACATGCTCCAAAATTGAAGAGAAATTTAATTTCGTTGAGTACTCTTGATTTAAAAGGGTACAGATACGCAGCTGAAAGTGAGGTTTTAAAAATTTCCAAAGGTTCCCTTGTTGTGACGAAAGGGCAAAGAAAGACTGCCAAGTTATATGTTTTGCAAGGTTCTACTATTACTGGTGATGCAGCTGTCGCTTCCTCTTCCTTGTCAGATAATGATATTACTAAACTTTGGCATATGCGCCTAGGGCATATGAGTGAGAATGACATGGTAGAATTGTGCAAAAGAGGACTTCTTGATGGGCAAGGAATTTGCAAACTAAATTTCTGTGAGCACTGTGTTTTTGGAAAGCAAAAGAGAGTTCGATTCACCAGAGGAATCCATAAAATGAAGGGAACATTGGAGTATATTCATTTTGATCTGTGGAGGGGCATCCAAAGTGCCTTCGAGAGATGGAGCTAATTATATGCTAACCTTTATTAATGATTTTTTCAGAAAAGTTTGGGCATTCTTCCTGAAGCAGAAAAGTGATGTGTTTTCTGCATTTAATTCTTAAAAAATTATGATTGAAAAAAAAACGGGAAAACAAATAAAATACCTCCACACAGATAATGGCTTAGAGTTCTGTTATGATGAGTTTAATAGATTGTGCAAGTTAGAAGTGATCGTGAGACACTTGATAGTTTATTATACTCCATAGCAAAACGGCGTTGCAGAACGAATGAACAGAATGATCATGGAGAAGGTTTGATGTATGTTGTCAAATGCCAACTTACCAAAGTTGTTTTGGGCCGAAGCAGCCTCTACTGCATGTTTTTTGATCAACCGATATCCATCCGTGGCCATTGAGAAAAAGACTCCACAATAGGTATGATCTGGTAATCCTGCTAATTATTCTGATCTAAAGATCTTTTGGTGTCCTGCGTATGCTCATGTTGATAATGTAAAATTGGAACCGAGATTCATTAAATGTGTTTTTCTTGGTTATAAAGCTGGTGTAAAAGGGTATAAGTTATGGTATCCTGAAAATAGAAAAGCTGTGATTAGTAGAGATGTTGTTTTTATGAAACTGCTATGCTACCTAACTTATCTCTTAAAAACTCTTCCAATAAAGAAAATCAAAAGCATGTGGAGCATCAGATTAATACAGAGTCAACTTCTCAAGCCAATACAAAAATTAAGAATAGAGTTGCTTCTTCACCGCAATACTCTATCGCCAAAAACAGAACTAGAAGAGAAATTAAACCTCCAAAGAAGTATGCCGAGGCTAATCTAGTTACTTATGCTTAAAATGTGGCTGAAGATATAGATGCAAACCAAGAGCCATCTAATTATTCTGAGGCAATTTAGCTGTGAAGACTGAGAAAAGTGGATGTTTACTATGCAAGAGGAGATGGAATCACTTCACAAAAACAGAACATGGGATCTTGTGAAACTTCCTAAAGATAAAAAGGCTGTTCGTTGTAAATGGGTGTTTAAATAAAAAGAAGGGACTGCAAGAGTTTAAAAACCCAGATATAAAGTAAGGCTTGTTGCAAAGGGTTACAGTCAAATTCCAAAAGTGGACTTCACAGATGTGTTCTCCCCAATTATTAAGCATAGTTCGATTCGAGCTTTACTTGGTATTGTGGTCATGCATGATTTGGAGCTTGAGTAGTTAGATGTAAAAACTGCATTTTTGCATGGAAAACTTAAGGAGGATATTTACATGCAACAACCAGAGGGTTTTATAGTCTCAAAAAAAGAGGACTATGTTTGCTTGCTGAAAAAGTCTCTTTACGGTTTGAAACAGTCACCAAGATAGTGGTACAGGAGGTTTGATTTCTTTATGACTTCTCATGATTTCAAAAGAAGTAGTTTTGACAGTTATGTTTACTTTAAGAAAAATAGTGATGGTTCTTTTGTGTATCTACTTCTTTATGTTGATGACATGTTGATAGCAGCAAAAGATAAAGGAGAGATAAGAAAGGTCGAAGTCCAACTAAGTGAAGAATTTGAGATGAAAGATTTAGAACCAGCAAAGAAGATACTTGGTATGGAGATTCTCAGAGATAGAAAAGCAAGTAAATTGTACCTAAGCCAGAAGGGGTACATTGAAAAAGTTCTTTGCAGGTTCAATATGCAGAGTGCTAAGCTTGTTAGTACACCTTTAGTAGCCCATTTTAGACTTTCATTGGCTTTGTCTCCACAATCAGATGATGAGATTGAGTACATGTCACATGTTCTATACTCTAGTGCAGTGGGATCTCTCATGTATGCTATGGTTTGTTCACGTCCAGATTTATCATATACAATCAGTGCAGTTAGCAGATACATGGCGAATCCTGGTAAAGAATACTGGAAAGCAGTTCAGTGGATTTTGAGATACTTACGAGGTACTAATGATGTTTGCTTATAGTTTGGAAGAACTAAAGATAGAGCCATTGGGTATGTTGATGCTGATTTTGCTGGAGACCTTGATAGAAGAAGATCTCTCATAAGTTATATCTTTACAATTGGAGGTTGTGCAATCAGTTGGAAAGCCAATTTACAAACTACAATCACTTTGTCTACCACTGAAGCTGAGTACATGGCGATTACTGAGGCTTGTAAAGAAGCTATTGGGTTAAAGGGACTCTTTAGTGAACTCAATGAAGACCTTCAAATCAGTACAGTATTTTGTGATAGTCAGAGTGCCATCTTTCTTACAAAAGATCAAATGTTTCATGAGAGAACAAAGCACATTGATGTTCGGAATCATTTTGTTCGTGATATTATTGCTCGTGGTGATATTTCTGTTAGCAAAATTAGTACTCATGAAAATCCTGCAGATATGATGACTAAGTCACTTCCTACAATCAAGTTTGAGCATTGCTTAAACTTGGTTGGTGTTCATTGTTCAAGTTAAACCCTTAAGGGGTTTTATGGAAGAGGTGGAGAACTTGTTTGTTGAGAGTTCGCGATGAAGAACTTGTTCATTCAGAATTCGTGTCAAGGTGGAAATTGTTAGAATTAAGTGACCCGAATCCTTATTTAAATAAAATACAGTGGTAAAATAAAATAAAAGAAGAATCCATATAGAATTACACTTCTTTTATTTTATTTTAGAATAAGATTTTTTAAACCCTATTAAATTCCAGCTATTTGATATTGATTAGAATAAGGTGTTTCAGTCTCACTAGAATATGGCTTTACAAGCCTATAAATAGACATAGTCTATTCCTCTTGTATTCATTCGAATTCAACATAGTGAATTTTCTTCTCTTCTACCCGTGGTTTTTCCCCAAAAGGGTTTCCACGTAAAAATCTGTGTGTTTATTATTTTTTATTTTATTTTATTTTCATAGATACATGCCTGGATGAGGTGAAATTTGTTAAATTTCATTCACCGAAGCTGTCAATTTTCAAGTTTAGGAAATCAACAGACTTGCAAAGACTTTTTGGATAGGATCTAGGCATTTTTGGGTTGAGATGTCTTCATAGCTTTGAAGATCTATCTCTTAGCTTCAAAACACATTTTGAATCACTCGATTTTGAGTTCGAAAGCTCAAGTTATGACTATTTTAATAAAGACTGCGAAAGCAAAATTTCTTGACATTATTATGACAGGAATTACGAGTTTTGAGCTTTTAATTTGAGTTTTAAATCATATTGGGTTCGGGTTTTGGGCTTAATTTTTATTATATATCAGCTCTTCTTATTTTATTATTCCAAATTTTTAATAATTATGTAGTAGTTTAAGTTATTTAGGAGTTTTATGTTAATAAGAAAGTTTAGTTTAAAACTACTTCTTCTTTAGATCAATTAGAGTTCTAGTATACTTAAGAGTTTTATTTAGATTTATTTAGCTAGCCTATATATAGGCCTTTTCATTGTACACAAATCACACAATTGATTTTTGTTAATAATAATTCTCTTTGAGTTTTTTTCTTCAAGAATTACTCTTAAGTTTCTTTTAAAAGTTGTTTTAACAATCTTTTAGGTTGTGGGAATCATCTTCAAGCTTTTTCTTGCCAAGTTCTCTTTCTTGGAGGGGAAATTAGAGCTATTGAAAGGATTTGTAAATTCTTAATGTTTTAAAGGCTTCTTAGGACATCATTTTCTCTTTTCTAGTCTTAATCTATAGTTTCTTGCTTATTTTAATTTATTTCTTGTTATTTTGGGTTGCTGATTTTATTGATTTTCGTTCTAGGTTAAAATTGCTTTAAGAGAGACGTTCTCCTATCTTTTTTTTTTTGTCTAGAAAGTTTTCGGGAAAAAATATGTTTTAGTGGTAAACATTTTTCAAAAAATTTGAAATTTTACATACTATTTCTTGGCACTATTTTAGAATATAAAAAAAATATTTCCCACAAAAAAATGATCGAGAAAGTGAAAAAATAGAAAAATACATAAAAAAAGGAAAAAAACATATTATGTAGGTTAAACCTTGTACCAAAAATTTCCAAATCAAATATATAATATTTAAGGAGGCTCCAGTTTAAATTTCATGATTTTTGGAAATTGAGAATACCTCGAACGAAGTTTGTCAAGTTGCTCCACAATTTTTCGAGTTTCAACAATTTTCATTAACTCTTAGCCTTAAGTTTTCATTTTTTTTTTCATTTTATTGTTTCTTTACGTATTCTAACTCTTTATTGTTTCTTGGGTTAGTAGGTTAAAGCACGTTGCACATTCCTTCCTCCGTGCAACACAGTTATTTGGCGTCTAGCTGATTTTGGACTCATAGTGCTATTAGGTTTGCTTTGCTAGTTTGAGTATAATACATTATGATTAGTTTATATAAACACTTTGAAACGACTCACAAGATTAATTCTTACCTCATTGAGAATTTGATTTTTATTTCTGAGTGCATAACAGTGAGGTTTGCTTAATTTTTTTTCTTTTCTTGAGTGTTGTGTTCTTTTCAAGATTTTATAATGATTCGTAATACTATGATTAGGAAGTTGTAGAGGGATCAAGAGGTTCAAAATTCTCGAGATCAGCAACATGACACTATTCTAGTCACGATCAACAAAAATTTGGAACGTCTAAGTACCCAAATTAAGCCTCAAAATCGTAATTGGAGAGATAAGGTTGACCAACCTCGTCTACGTGCAAATAATGTTAGACGTGCTCCTAACACGAATGGTGAGACTTTCGTAAAAAAATTATCATGGACAACCTTCTTTTACTAAACCAAAATTTTCAATTCCAAAATTTTGTGGAAAGAATGATCCCGAGGCATATTATGAGTGGAAATAAAAAGTTGAACTTATGTTTCATTACTATAAATGTCTGGAAGAGGAAAAAGTCTCATTGGCAACCCTTGGATTTTCAGATTATGCATTGATTTGGTGGATTCAACTTGGAATTAATCGTTAAGGAAACTGTGAAAGGGTAATTGAAACATGGGACAAGTTGAAGCAAGTGATGTGAAAGCATTATGTTCCTTCTCATTACTACAGAGAGGTCAAAACGAAACTTCGATGCATTGTTCAAGGTAATCGATCTATTGATGATTATTTTAAGGAGATGGAGATGCTTATGCAAAGACAGATGTGCAAGAAGATGAAGAGACTACCATGGTGTGGTTTGTAGATGGCTTGAACATTTTGATAGCCAATGATCTTGACCTTCAAACCTAAATTGATCTTGAGGAGGCGATATACATGGCGGTAGAGATTGAGCAGCAATTTCAACAACATCAATCTTGTTCATTTGGTGCATCACAATATTATAGAGGTACGAGTTCTAATTCTATTTTCAAGAATTTAAAACCTCCTTATAATAAAATTGCTGCCAAAACCTTATGAGACTAAACCTTTTGAGTGGAAAGGTGAGACTCCTACAAAACCTTCTTCTACATCTTTTAAGTAGCCCACTTCTACTAATTTTTCACCAAAAACAACAAAGAACTTGTGACATTGAATGTTTTACGTACAAAGGGCGTGGGCATTATAGTCGTGATTGTGCCAACACGAGATTTTTGTTGATAAAAAAAGATGATAGTGAGAATTTTTTCCTCGAATCTATGGATAGATTAGATAGAAATGTTATGTTCTCTTATTGAGATATATTATACTAAATTGAATATTCATAATACTTGTGAGGGGGATACGGGAATTGAGAAAGAAAAAATTGAAAAGATAGAGAGAAAAGAGACCTTGAGTGATAAAAGTGTACTTGATGGTCCACTTTTGGTGAGTGAAAATACATATGAGGTTAAATTAGAGAGTTCTCAAGTGGGAAAAAAATGGAAAAAAGAAAGAAAATATTCATGTACAAGTGAGGAATGATTATGTTTCAACTAACCATACCTCGAATTTGTTTAGTGGCGTTTCCTTGTTACAGAATTTTAAGGGTCCAATGACGGACTTCCAATTACATTACTCTACCATTGATCGACACTTTTACTTGTGGGAGAGAGGTAATTTGAACATTAATAATTTTCCAGAAGTGCTACAAGGTAAGAAAGGTAATGAAACATTATAAATTGATTTAAGAAGACATACAATAAATGTTTTTTTATAAGTATGCTATTGATTTTGTTTTTGCTTACAACATGCTTTCTCATTGGTCAAATTTCATTAAACCTTGGTCTGAAAGTTCAATTGATTTTATGGGTTTTTCTAGATTTGTAAAGGTTAAAAATAGCAATTCTATTGCACTAGATAGGTTTATTAAAGTATTTTATATATTTGTTATTGCAATATAATTTTCTATCGTGACCTTTAACGATGAATTTTTACATAATCTCAACATTCTTGATTTTTATAATTATGTGAAATTCTTGACCATCATTAGAAATTCTAAAG
This sequence comes from Gossypium anomalum, assembly GCA_025698475.1. Taxonomy (NCBI): domain Eukaryota; kingdom Viridiplantae; phylum Streptophyta; class Magnoliopsida; order Malvales; family Malvaceae; genus Gossypium; species Gossypium anomalum. The sequence goes on from CM046965.1 coordinate 39,559,967, forward strand.
GATAACGATGTATATTCAAATAAAGGTAGTTATTTTTTATTTGAATACTCATGTATCTAATATCTTTGTTTAGTGTTGTTAGTTTGTTTTTGAAGGAGAGATACTTGATCCATGCTCATTTGGGAGATCAAAATCATATCTTTGATCGTGAAGATAGTTTTCATGCACAAGAAAGTTTAGGTAAGTGTGTTTTTCATTTTATTTTTATTTGTTCTAATCCATTTTCTTTTTTAGTAGCTAAAGATTCAGAGATGAATCTTTTTAAGTAAAGGGGAATGATGCTAGTCTCAAGGCCCAATTTTAGACCCATGGATGTGATGGGCTCACACTACCTTAAGGCCCAACAACAATGTCAAAGGCCAAGCAAATCAAACCAAGATTCGATCAAAGACAAGATTTGAGGATGAAAAGGATGATACATACATGGATGGGGTGAAATTTATTAAATTACATTCAGCGAAGCTGCCAATTTTCAAGTTTGGGAAATCAGCAGACTTACGGTGACTTTTTAGATGGGATCCAAGCATTTTTTGGATTGAGATGTCTTCATGGAGTTCAAAGATATATCTCCTAGCTTCGAAACGCACTTTGAATCATTCAATTTCGAGTTCGAGAGCTTAAGTTAGCGCGAGCAATATTTCTTGACATGATTATGTAACGACCCGATAGTTAGAGGTGTCAAAAAGTGTATTTTTGGGACTCTATTTTTGTAAATCAAACCTGTAAATATTTTTATTAAATATTTACAGAGTTATATTAGAGACGAATTAAATTTTGGATAGGTAATTTACATGAATTAAGAGCTATTATGGTACAAGGACTAAATCGCGTAAGGTTTAAAAGTTAGATTATAGATTGAAATAAATTAAAGGTACTAAGGAAGCAATTATACCTTTATTAAGGAAGCAATTATACCTTTGTTTTCAATTGAAGTGGATGGTCATAATGAAACATTTATGATATGCATCTATATAATATATTTATATATGTTAACTTATTATATATGTTATAATATTAAAATGAAAATATAATAATAGAAAGAATAAAGAAAATGGAAAGTGAATTGCATGCAAAATTAGAAAAGGAAAGAAAGAAAAGAAAAGGAGAACACGCACAGCATTAGGGACCTTAAGGTTCAAGCTCAAATTGGTTAGTTCAATTTAGTCATTTTCTTGTAATTTTCATATTTTTGGAATCCTGATACTTAGAGCTACCCGGCCCATGTTGTAATTTTTAGTATTGCTCAAGATTTTAGATGTTGCCATTGTTGAATAGTTTAATTATTAGGGATTAAATAGATAGATTTTTAAGTTAGAAGTGAAAAAGGACTAAATTATAGAATTAATTGTTGATTTTGAGCAATAAGGAATAAATTGAGAAAAATTTGAAATTAAGGGGTCGAATTGGAAAAGAGGGAGTTAAATTTAGCTTATAGTGAAAGTAGTATAAAAATTTGAAGTTAAATGTGGAGATTAAAATTAGCCTCTGTTTAGGGACTAAATTGAAGAATAAGCAAAACATATTGTGAAAATTGAAATTTAATGTGAAATTGAAATGTGTAATATTAGTGTGATTTAATTATTTTATTCCATAGCTAACATTGTACCGAAATCCTCGAGTAAAAAGGGGAAGGATAAAATCGACGTCAAATAGCTCGAAATTCACGGTTTGTGTTTCTATAATCCGAATTAAATAGTAGATTCTTGCATATTTAATTATTTGCATATGGTAAGCATTTGAGGTGAGTACTTTGGCACTTTGGGATTGAATTGAATTCATAGTGGATTTGAAAAGGATTGATTTTGTATATTATGAAATATGTTGATTATATGAATATTGAATTGACTATATGTGATAATGTGTATTTATGAAAAATTGGGACATTGGTTGTATTGAAAAGTGAAATGAAACCCTATTAACTGTATCAGATTGAGTCAGATATAGATGGCATGCCATAGGATAGGAAGAGTTCAGGGATTTCTTCGACCTTGAGTCGATGAGGCACTGGGTGCCGATTTGCTTTAATTTAACCAATGAGACATTGGGCGTCACTTTATATAGTGGTAGGCGTAGTTATTACTTCAGATTTATTCGATGAGGCACTGGGTACCAAACTGGTGTGTTGGTTGGATCCATGTATCCGTTTGAGTCTGAGTCGTGTTAATAGGGGAAAATAAATAATAAATTTATGTGTTTGATATTGAGATGGCAAAGTTGAGAAATGAATGAGATGAGAAATGAAATACGAAATGATGAAATAAGATGTGAATCTTGAAATGAATTCAAGTATTGATCAAAATGATAAATCATGCCATTGCATGAGTTGGATTACCAAATGCTATATATATGGAATACCATTGATATGTGCTTGAACATATGAACTATTATTGCCATGTGCTAAAATTTGTGAACTCTATTGCATGTGAATAAAGAAGGTTATTGATTTGATACATATGTTTTATAACTTCACTTATTGCATCTTTATATGAAACAGCCCGATTTAGGGCCTAGTCAGAACAGTGGTCTCGGGACCACAAATTCGAATGTCAAAAAATTATTTCATTATTATTTTGGGGTTATAGCATGTTTATATAAGTGCATGAAAATTTTGGTGAATTAATTTAGCGATTTTGAGCCCAATTGTGAAAAAGGACTAAACCGCATTAAGTACGAAAGTCCTAAATTGATAGCTAAAGATGTTAAATTGCCATGAAACTTAAATTCGAGGTCTTTAAAGGGTAAATAAACCATTAAAAGAAAGTATAGTCAGCCATAGAGTCAAAGAGGAGACAAAATTTTCAAATTTGGTGAGTTAGGTGGCTTATTTTTTACTAATATAGAAATAAATAAAGGAAGGATGATATCATCCCTCTTTCATCCTCTTTTAATAAATAAAGGAAGGATGATATCATCCCTCTTTCATCCTCTTTCTCTACCGAAAATCAACCATTGAAGGGGGTTTTGAAAGCTTAAAATTTTCAGCAACTTGAAGCACTCATAAGTAAGTGACTTCCATACCCTTTGTTGATAATTTTTGCATTTTTGAGACCCTTGAAGCATGAGCTTTCAAATGAGGGGTCTATTTTGAAAAATGATTAAGGGTTTAAGGTTTTTCCATGAAAGGATTTGTAATGTTTGATGAGTTTTTATGGAAGAAAATGAGTCTTGGGTGTGTTTTGAACAACTTTTGTGAAGGAGTTTTCATGGAAAACCCTTATAGGACCATTTTGCAAAGCTTGTAAAATAGATGATAAATGTGTGAAATAGTGGGAATTTGGAGTTGCTATAAGAGTAAAAAGGGTTCGACTAGGCTTAAGATACGAATAAATTTGATAAAAATTGATTTTTGGGCCTAGGGGTAAAATGGTCATTTTGTCAAGGTCTAGGGGCAAAATGGTCATTTTACCAAAGATATGAACTTTCGATTGCTTAATTTTATTTAGTGACTAAGTAAGTATATTTTGCTATTATAGATCAAGAATTACCAAATCCAAACATAGACCGGGGGAAAGCCAAGCAAAACGACTAAATCGACTAGTCGCCACATTTTGTAATCCGAGGTAAGTTGTATGTAAATAATACAACTACGTTGTTACTATATGTGTTTGAATTATCATTGAATCGATATAGCATGAATTGCTTGGTTGTGGAATTGAGATTGTATAATGATAATTAAGATAGTAGAATTCCCGTTGGAACCTTAGGAAGTAAATCGGATATTCATGTCATGACATTTGGGTCACTTGTGTGAGCTAGTGTAAGACATGTATGGGACATGCATCGGCCACATTATGAGAGCTAGTGTAAGACCATGTCCGGGGCATGGCATCGGCATTAAGACGAGTGTTAGTGTAAGACATGTCTGGGACATGCATCAGCCTCGAGACGTAAGCCAGTGTAAGACATGTCTGGGACATGCATCGGCTTCGAGATATGTCATTGCAAGACCATGTCTGGGACACGGCATTGGCACAAATGTACGAGAGCTAGTGTAAGACCATGTCTGGGGCATGGCATCGACCTCATTGATGATAGCCAGTGTAAGACCATGTCTGGGACATGGCATCGGCACCTTACCCCATGTTTGAGGCTTATGGAATATTCGATAGTGTTCCTAATGGTTCAACGGTGAGAGTTATGATTTTGAGTTAATGAGGAAAGTATAACTGGTACCAAATTGATATGTATGAGATGTGAGCTCAATATATATATGCTATGTGATTTGTATGGGTAGTAATAAGAAAGTGATACTTATGCCCACTTTGTATTATGAGCTTGTTGATGAATGGTAAAGTAGTTGTTATATATTTATTTATGTGCAACTTACTAAGATATATGCTTACTCCCTTTTCTTTCCATTTTCTTATAGTGCCACCTAACTAGCTCGAAGATCACCGGAAGTCAGAGATATCGATCACACTATCAACCGAGGCATTCGATATAGTTGGATTTATATTTTTTGAATATGGCACGTATAGGGCTTAGACTTTATCATTTTTTTGTGTCATTGAGAATTGGCCAAATGTATTGGCTTGGGTTGGAAACCCTTCATTTTATATTAAGCCTTGAATGATGGCTAATATTCATTTTGATTCTATAAAAGATGCATTTTTCATGGTTGTATTAATGCCTATTGTGGCCGATTTGGTTATATGAATTGTGCTTGTTTTGGTATTGGTTGATTTTGTATGGAGTTATGCAAGTAACGGTGGAAATGTGGCTTGGTAAATAGCCTTATATTGTCCACACGGGTAGACACACAGGCGTGTGTCTAGGCCATGTGTGACACACAGTCTGCCCCATGGGCGTGTGGTCCGGTCGTGTGTCCCCTGCACATAAAAATTTCAAGTCAATATGCATGGTAGTAAACACACGGGCAGAGACACAATCGTGTGTCTCAGCCGTGTGAATGACATGGCCTAGCACACAGGCGTGTGATTTGCCCGTGTGTCATTTTGGGGTTGCTGACGTCAAAAACAGAGTGCCCATGTTTTTGCAAACGGGTTAGGACACGGGCGTGTCATGGCCGTGTGGAGGACACGGGCCAGGGACACGGATGTGTGCCAGGCCGTGTGAAAACCCTTGTAGGTGTGTATTTAGAATTAATTCCACATAGGTGGAGGACACGGGTGTGTCCCTGTGTTGCCTAGGCCATGTGAGACATACAGGCCATCAGCACGACCGTGTCGAAATAGCCACACAGGCGTGTTGCCCTTCCACACAGGCGTATGCCCTGATTCAAAGACAAATTTTCTATAGATGATTTAAGGACCCGAAATGGTCCCGAATAGTTTTCAATGTTCGATTAGGGGCTCGTAGGCCCATAATAAGAAGCTTAAAGTAGAATTGAAAAAGTTTTAAATTGGACTGAGTCTTGGTGACTTGGGATCGTTTGTATGCATAAGATCGAGTTAGGTAATGCCTTGTATTCTACTTCGGCGTGGGTTACGGGTATGAGGTGTTACATTATATCTCATCTATTCATATTAAGTTTAAACTGTTTGGATTATAGAAATATCACTGAGTTTTTGTATCGGCCCGATTTTGGGTCTAGTAGGAACAGTGGTTTTGGGACCACAAATCCGACATAGTAAAGTTTATTTTAATTATATATTTATGGTCTACAATTTTATGGAATTGTTTTGTGGAAATTTTGTTCGAAAATTTTGACGTTTGGGCACTCAATTTAGTCAAAAGGACTAAATTGTAAAAAAGTGAGTTCTACATGCTAGAGGCGTCCAATTGTTATGAAATTTTAAATTGGAGGTCCTTGTGTGGTAGCTAAACCATCGGTTAAGTTGGTGAACAAAAATGGACAAAGTTAGGCATGTTTCCAAAGTTTTTCATTAAGGGTATTTTCGTTATTTAGTTATTAAAATGAATTAAAAACAAAATTAAAAGCCAATTTTTGTCCATATTCAACCCCTTGGCCAAATTTCACATGAGGAAGACATAGCTAGGGTTTTTCAAGCTTCCAAGCTCAATTGTAAGTCCGTTTTAGCCCCGTTTTTAATGTTCTTTACATCTTTGAGATCCTCTTAGCTCGATTTAGCTATTTCCACCACTATTTTGAGCTAGGGTTTGTGTTTAAAAATTTACCCATGGATGACATGCATGTGTTTTGATGCTTTCTGGAAGAATATGAAAGTTTGGGGGTGTGATAAACAACTTTTACTAAGTGATTTTTGATGAAATTGCATAAAAGGACCTATTTGTAAAGGTTGTAAAGTTATGTGTAGAAAATGTGATTTAGTGAAAAATTTGAGCTTCTATAAGAGGAAATATGAATCGGCTAGGCTTAGGATTTGAGAAAAATAAGTGTTTTTTATCTTACGAGCCTAGGGGCAAATTGTAAATATGTGAAACTTTAAGGGCAAAAATCTAATTTTTCTATTGTGTGATTTTTGGACTAGATTGAATAATGTGAGTATTAAATGAGTTAAATATGCTATTATAGATCAAGAAAGACGAGGAATTGACCTTGATTGGGGAAAAGAAAAGGTTGTGGACTAAATTGCAAATTCGTCATATTTTGCACCGAGGTAAGTTTGTATGTAAATAATGCATCGTTTTTACTTACGTTATCACATTTTATTATGTTTTATGAAATTTGGCTGAATATTGAATGAAATTGACAAGTATCGAAAAGTGAGAAATTTCCAGTTGAACATTAGGAACAAAATAGGATACAAGTGATATGTCACTAGTGACTCAAGTGTGGTACTATGTGAAGGCCACTTTGAAAAGAGATAGCTTGGTCACAAGTGTGGTACTATGTAAAGGTCACTTTGTAAAGAAAGATAGCTTTGGTCACAAGTTTGGTACTATGTGAAGGCCACTTTGCGAAGAAGGTAGCTTTGACTATAAGGGTGGTACTATGTGCAGGCCACCGGATATCCGTTATTATTCTGATGTGTTCAACAGGAAATGACTAGGTGTAATTAAATATTACTATGTGATGAATAAGTGCAGGTACGTGTGTGTAAACTTATGAGCAATGTGCTCGAAATTTGGTAAGATTGATATGGAGTAAGTGTTACAATGAAAGTTACTACAAAGAAAACATGAAAGAGTGAAATTTAGTAATAAAACAGTTTTGGATAGCAGCAGTTGTGTGAATTTGAAAAATCACTAAAATTGGTGAAAATCAAATTAAAGGTTGAATAAGATATGAAATTAAATCTTATTGAGGCTACCTTCATATAAATGAAACGGTGCAAGTAAAATAATTTCATATTATGAGATATTTGAATTTTTGTGAGACAGAGTCAGAATGATTTTAGAATCCCCTATTCTGATTTGGGAAAATCATTAAAAATTGTACAAAAATAATTATGAGTTATAATTTATATAATAAAAATCCTTAATGAGTTTATTTTTAATAGAAAGAAACGGGAACATCATCCAAATCCCGTAGGAGGAGATAATTAATTTTTAGTGAAGAGGGGTTGGAACTATCAGATAGTGAAATAGGGGTGAATTTAAAGAATAAACTGTACTTATTGGCTAAACCTAAAATTTTGAAAATTTTTTGGTAAGAATATATACGAGTCTAGTTTCTGGAAAAATTAGCAGATCTTAATTTGGAGTTCCGTAGCTCTAGATATAAATCATTTAGTGACTATGACTCGAATACATAGCTTATTTTGAGCTTGAGTAAATAGTGAATCTATGTGTAGTTATGATTGTATTATTTTGAAAACATATTTTAAGGATTTATAAAAGCATGTTAATAATTTGTTTATTATTTACATACCTACTTACTAAGCTATATGCTTACTCCCCTTTCTTTTCCCTTATTTTATAGTGTCACCAAGCTAGCTCAAGGTATGGAGATTGTCGGAGATCCATCCACACTATCATCATTCTTTTTGTATTTTGAAATTCATATTTTGAATTATGGCATGTATAGAGGACTTGGTTATTTTGTTATATGTCATAATTGATTTGAACTAAAATGTTGTCTTTTAATATTTGATAACTCATTTTGTATAAGGCCATCAATGTTGGCTAATATTAGTTAAGTTATATGTTATGATGATGCATTTTGTGAGAGGCATGAGTTGGTTGAATGAGTGTGTAATGACTAAGTATGGAAAATGTGGCATGTGAATGGTTGTGTGAAGGACACGGCCGCGTATGCCCCTATTTTCAAGAAAATTTTCCAATGTTTTCCAAAGTTCTCGGTTTAGTCTCGGATCGCTTCCATAGTATGTTTTGGCCCTGTTAGATCCATATCAGGGACTTAGTGATGAAAATTGAAAAGTTTAATTTGGATGTAAAAATTATGTCTCGATTTTCTACGAATGCATGTGTATGTTCCGGCAATGCCTTGTACCTTGTTTCGGTGTCGAACACGGGTAAGGGGTGTTACAATTCTACTCAGCGTGCGGTTTTGTTTTCCGTGCTCAAGCTAGGTACTTTTCGACTTATTTCTGACTCGGCATCAAACAACAATTCTCAAGCTTAAGTGTGGTGATATCTTATTTTGTAATGGCATGTACCTAGGGAGTCTTTTGTTGATGTTGTTTATAAGGTGTTATTATTTTAGTTTGCTAGTGAAATGATGGTTAAATGTTTATATGGTTGTGGTTGTGGCTATGTTAGTATGTTAGCCTAGTTTATATTTTGGTATATGTTAGTTTAAAGTTTAGTAGCTAAGTGTTAATCCAATTATGGTAAAATTTGACATGAAGGAAAGCTTAAATGGTTGATTGCTTTGCTAGTGTGTTGATGATATAAAATGTGGTACCAATGAGGGTACATTAGTTAGGCACTTAAAATGGATTGTTTTGGCTTTTTTTAAGCATGCTTAATCGTGTTTTGAATAGGTTAGATGGCTGGTAATTGAGTTGCTTAGTCCCCAAGTAAGTAGGAAATGGAACACTTGAGTTTTAAGGCACATTTTGGTGCACATGGTCTGCCACACAGCCGTGTGCCACACACGGGCGTATTGAAAAATAGTATAGGTGTAGTTTCCACATTGGCTGACACACGGCCTGGGACACGGCCGTGTGACCCAAGTCAGTAAGTTACACAGGCAGAGACACGGGCTGGGACACGGTCGTGTGTCCCCTATTTTTAGGAATTTTTAAAAATGACCCTAAACTTTCAAAATTATTCCAAATTAGTCCCTACCTGGTTTTAGACTATTTTTAGGGTCCCGTAGACTTGAAATAGGGTTTGTAAGAGTAACATTTACTCTGAATAGGAATGAATTAGCAAACCTGAATTAAGTGCATTCTACTTACTTTATCAAAGGTATTAATAGTTAGAGTATGGACCAATACTCTGATGCTAATAATTGGAATAGTCTTGTTATGAAACCAATTTCTAGCATTCAAGAAGGGATATGTAACACCCCTCACCCATATTCGACGCGAAAACCGGGTACGAGGTATTACCAGACTTGAACACAATCAAACACATAGAAACGGGCCATAAAATTTTATTTAATTTAAAATTATTCATTCACATGCATATTGTCCCTATTGAGGGCCTACAAGGTCCAAACCATACATTGGGAAAGATTCGGGACTAAACCGGAAACTTTCGAGGCATTTACAACACTTAGGAAATTTTTCACATTTGGAGGGCCACACGCTCGTGTGATTGGGCCGTGTGATCACACACGCCCGTGTGGCTTGGGACACGCTCATGTCCCAAGCCCGTGGAGCTCTCTGTTTGGGATGTCATACACAAAATGTAATCACACGGCCAAGGCACACGCCTGTGTGCTTAGGCCGTGTGGGCAATTAAAATTCATAAATTTTCATAAAATAGGTGCAGACTTCACACGGCCTGGGTACACGCCCAAGTCATATGGCCATGTCTCTCACACGGCTGTGTCTCAGCCCGTGTGTTTACTACTGGGCATTCTGTTTGCATGAACTAGGGTACAGGGGACACATGGCCTGAGCACACACCCATGGGGGTAGACCGTGTGTCACACACAGCCTAGACACATGCCCCTGTGCCTAACCGTGTGGACAAATTTTAGGCTATTTTCCAAGCCATTTGTCACCCCTATGCACTCACATACTTAAACCCACTTCATGGCATGCAACATGGCACCTTTGGATACTCAGGCATTCACGTTCATGGTTAAATTATGTCATAATGGCATATAACACATACTCAACTTGACATATATATTTAAAGCTTTTCACATCAATTTCATATTCAATCAACATTATTAACCCACTTTCAAATTATTCATGTATTCTATGGATATGGTCATCCTATTAGTCACAACTAACCATCAAGCACATATGCTATTCATCACACTCATCATCCACAACCACATCAAAGCTTAAACACACTTGCATGCATGCATAATTAGTTAGGGTTACAACCCATTAATCAATATGGGCCATATCTCATGGCCATATACAAAATAATTGTAACACCATCAAAAGCCAACACATTTGGCTAACCAATATGACACAAACAAAATAACCAAGGTTCCTATACATGCCATACTCAACATAATGAGACTAACTATACCCAAAAGATCCAATTGATAGTGTGAGTGAGTCTCCGACGTCTTTTGATCCTCGAGCTAGCTTGGTGATACTATAAGGAAATGGAAAAGAGAAAGGGAGTAAGCATAAAGCTTAGTAAGCTTGCATATAATTAATAAGCAATAAAAATATGCATTTTCATACACAAACACAACATAATCTAATTCATCTCATTCTCAATAATCATTGTAGTCATATTCTATCCCATTCGATTTACATAATGTTCAATAGAACTCAAGATCATAACTCCTTCATTCTCATCTTACCGAAGTTTTATCCTTTCATAATCTCAATAACTAGGAGCTTGGCGTACATTCCTGTACCGTTTCAATAAGATCATACCTCGTCATTTCCTTGACAAATCCTTGGACTACCCGTTGAACCACTTGGAATACTAAGGGATACTAAAGAAATCATGAACACATGGTAGGGTGCCAATGTCACATCCCAGATATGGTCTTACAAGGGACCACATATCGATGCCAATTCCATGTCCCAGACATGGTTTTATATGGGATCATTTAATCGATGTCGATAGCCCATTTATGGTCTTAAACAATATCTCATATTGATGCCAATGCCATGCCCAGACATGGTCTTACATGGGATCACCTAACGATGTGAAAGCCATGTCCGAGACATGGTCTTACATGGGATCTCACATCGATGCCGATGCCATATCCCAGATATGGTCTTATACGGGATCTCATCAATCCAATGTCATAATATTTATCCCCTAAGTATTCCTAAGGTTCAACCGACTTCCATCACCTCAAATTTTTTTCAGACAACATCAATTATACTCCCAAAGACAAACATACAATCCATGTAACATTAAGTGTTAAATACATAATAAAATGATGTATCAATTACACACAAACTTACCTTGGTACAAAATACGGACAATTAGTTTAATTTAGTCCAAGATCTTGCTCTTTCCCCTGTCTAAGCCGGACCCCATGTTTCTTGATCTATAATAGCAAATTTCACTTATTTAATTATCCCAAATCAGTCCATAAATCATATTTTGGAAAAAAAAATTACAATTTGCCCCTAAACTTTTACATATTTACACTTTTGTCCTTGAGCTCACAAAATGAAATGTGTCCAATTTCTTTATCACCCAAGCCTAGCTGATTCATATTCCCTCTTATAACAACCTTCATTTCTCATCAAATCACATTTTTAACACCTATTTTATAAGTTTTACAAACAAGTCCTTTTAAGTGTTTTCATGAAAAATCACTTAGAAAAAGATGTTCATCTAGCACCAATTCTTCATATTCCTCTATTAATTATCAAAATACATGCATGAAACACATGGGTAAAATTTTGAACATAAACCTTAGTTCAAATAAAGGGTAGAAATGGCTAAATCATGCTCCAAAGATCTCAAAAATGCAAAGAGCATTAAAAATGGGGCTAGGATTGACTTACTTTCAAGCTTGAAAAGTTGAAAAACCCTAGCTATGGAGAGCTTGAGAATTTCGGCTATGGCATGGAGAAGATGAGAAAATTTTGCTTGATTTTCCCTTTTTATTCTTTTATTAACAAAATGACCAAAATGCCGTTTTCATTAAACTTTCAAATTTTATCCATGCATGCCCCTTTTTGTCCATGAAAATAAAAATTGGGAAAATTACTATTTAGGGACCTCTAATTAATAATCCAAAGCTATTTCATACTAAAAGCTTCTAGAAACACATATTTTTCAACTTATTCAATTTAGTCCCTAAAGTCAAATTGGACTCTTTACACATAAAATTTCTTCATGAAATTTTCATACAAGCATGAATTCATATCATAGACCTCATAATGATCACAAATTAATTATTTCTACTTCAGATTTGTGGTCTCAAAACCACTGTTCTGACTAGACCCTAATTCGGGATGTTACAACTTTCCCCCTTATGGATTTTTGTCCCCGAAAATCTTACCAGTAAAAAGACTTGGGTATTGGCTTCTTATCATTTCCTCGGGTTCCCATGTGGCTTCTTCAACCCCATGTCATTTCCATAACACTTTTACGAGGGCAATACTTTTATTTCTTAATTGTTTGACTTCTCGAGCTAAAATTTTGACCGGTTCCTCACCATAAGTTATATCCGGTCGTATCTCCACCTCTGTAGGTGAAATCACGTGTGAAGGATCAGAACGGTAATAGCGCAACATGCACACATGGAACACATCATGAATCTTTTCCAACTCGGATGGTAAGGCTAACTGATAAGCTACCGGTCCTATTCTTTAAGTCACCTCATATGGTCCAATGAAACGCGGGCTCAATTTCCCTTTCCTGCCAAATCTGAGAATTTTCTTCCACTGGGACACTTTTAGAAATACCTTATCATCGACTTGAAACTCAATTTCTTTTCATTTTAAATCAGCGTAGGATTTTTGTCTATCCGAAGCCGCTTTCAAGCAATCTCAAATCACCTTTACTTTCTTTTCAGTTTCTTTGACCAAGTCAACCCCATAAATCTGATTCTCTCTAAGTTAAGTCCAATATAATGGTGTTCGGCACTTACGCCCATACAATGCCTCATAAGGCGCTATTTTCAAGCTCGATTGAAAACTATTATTATAGGAAAATTTCACCAACGACAAGTACTTTTCCCAACTGCCTTGAAATTCAAGAACACAACATCGGAGCATGTCTTCTAGTATTTGTATTACTCTCTCTGACTGACCATCGGTTTGCAGATGGAAAGCAGTACTAAAATTCAACTTTGTACATAAAGCTTCTTGTAGCTTTTTCCAAAACCATGAGGTGAACCTCGGGTCCCTATCCGAGATAATCGACAAAGGTACTCCATGAAGTCTCACAATTTTAGAAACATACAACTCGGCTAGCTTATCGAGTGAGTAGTTAGTGGGTATCAGAAAAAAGGGAGCCGACTTTGTCAATTGATGAACTACAACCCAAACGACATCTTTATTTCTCGGGGTCAATGGCAATCCTGTCACAAAATCCATAGTAATTCGGCCCCATTTCCACTCGAGAACTGTCACAAGCTAAAGTAAACCTGAAGATACTTGGTGCTCAGCTTTCACTTGTTGACATATTAAGCATTTCGAAACAGACTCTGAGATGTTTTATACCCGGCCACCAATATAATCTCTTCAGGTCATTATACATCTTGGTACTACCCGGGTGGATTGACATACAACTACTATGTGCCTCGTGAAGAATTTTCCCAATAAGCTCGTCATCTCTAGGTATACAGACCTTATCCTGGAACATCAAATAACCATCGAAATTAATCTAAAAATCTGATCCAACACCCAACTCATATTGAGCTCTCTTGGCTTGCAAATCATTGTCACCCTTCTGAGCTTCACAGATCTCTTGGAGAAACGTCAGTCTAGCTCTCAGCTCTGCTAGTATCGAACCATCATCGGATATAGTCAACTGAGTATTCATAGCTCTCACGACAAATAAGGATTTCCCACTCAGGGCATCAGTGACCACGTTCTCCTTACCCGGGTGTTAGTCAATCACCAGCTCATAATCTTTTATCAATTCTAGCCACCTCCGTTACCGTAAATTCAAATGTTTTTGGGTCATCAAGTACTTTATACTTTTGTGATCGGTGAATACTCAACAGTTTTCGCTATACAAGTGATGTCTCCAAATATTTAATGCAAACAGAATGCCGGCTAGCTCCAAATCATGTGTTGGATAATTTTTCTCATGTGGTTTCAGCTGCCTCGAGGCATAAGCTATCACCTTACCTTCTTGCATTAACACACATCTGAGACCATTCAACGACGCGTCACTATAAATTACAAATTCTTTGCCCAGTTCAGGTTGAACTAGAACCGGGGCCTCGGTCAATAATGTCTTTAGTTTTTCAAAACTTCTTTGGCACTTTTCTGACCATTAGAATTTGACATCCTTCTATAGCAACCTCGTCATTGGAGTAGCTGTAACACCCCTAACCCGTAACCATCACCAGACTAGGGTTAAAAGGCGTTACCAGACTTATTGGAACCTTTTTCAATCATATCAAAAACATATCGTACATTATCATCATATCATTTCAAATCATACACAATAAGTCCCTTTGGTAGGTATATGCGACCTTAAACATGCTTTGAAGAAGGTTCGAGACTAAACCGAGCTCTTACAAAATTTTTTGAAACTTAAACATTTTTCAAAGTTATAAAGGTCACACGCCCGTGTGAATAGGCAGTATGCCTCACACGGTAATAGACACCCCCGTATGTCTAAGCCTTGCCAAAACTGGGCATACATACTGACTCATCCACATGACTGAAGACACGCTCGTGTGCCTTAGCTGTGGTCAAAATTGACTTGGGTCACACGGCCGACCACACGCCTGTGTGTCTAACTCGTGTACCCTTTGAAGTGGCCACACACGCCCGTGTGCTAGGCCATGTGCCATTTTGAGGGGGTATACTGTCTTATGTCACACGGTCAGTCACACGCTCGTGTGTGAGCCTGTGTGACACACACAACCATTAGACATGCCCATGTGTCTAGGCCGTGTAAGAACTATAGGGTATATTGTCTTAATTCGAAAGGCTACCCTAGAGGACACACGGCTGTGTAACATGACCGTGTGTCGCACACGACTGTGTAACATGACCGTGTGTTGCACACGGCTGAGACACATGCCCGTGTGGACAAAAATAGGCCATTTACATGGTCACTTTGCCACTAAATTTGGGTCATCCTTACAAGCATTAAACCAAGCATATTTTATGTCCAAAAGGTAACCAAAACCATACTCAAACATGCATAATTCTATCCACAATATCACCAATCAATATCATACTCCATTTCCTATCAAAACATACAAATTTCATGTACCAAAATTATACCAAACCAATTGTCTCAAACAACATTTAGCCAAACTTAAAATCATATCAAAACCTTACCATTTCAACTACCAAAACATATTAAGATGTCCATTCACACAAGGCCATATATATATACATCAAATATATCAACAACAAGCCATTTTCGCATGGCTACATATATACAATCAAAATGAACCATATCAAAACTAGCATATACATGCCACATAACCAAAAAATCAAAGCTTTTACATACCGAAGTGATAACCGGATAGTGTGATGAGATCTCCTATGACTTCCAATTCGAGCAAGTCTCTGAAACTCTATAAATAGAGGAAAAAGACGCAGAGTAAGCTTTTTAAGCTTAGTAAGCTCGTATCTTAATAAACTTAACATAACAAATACTTTCATTACAATGCCATAAGCATGATATGCTATCTCACACAACTTTTCTAAATTTCATAACATGTTCTCATATCGAATTATCATCATTCAATATTATACTTACTCACTTAACCAACTTTAGCCTTCACAAGCTTATTCAATTCAATTTTCATACATAATTCAATTTACACTTTCATATAGCTAAATGAGCACATTATGGGAAATAACACATTTAATCATATATCTTTCTCATATGAATCTCATATCATCATTTATATTTAAATTCACTTTTCATTCATATAGCATCTAACAAATTTCACATATGCAACTTTACAAATCACATCTTATTCATTCATTTATGTTTCATTGGCACATAATCATATTTCATTTCCACATACATCACATAACATTCTTTGCACATATACTTACCTTTCATATTTAAACATTGTATATAATTCAAAGTACCTAAATCAGAATGTCATTCACTTAATCATTTATTTCTCGGAATGCCCGTTAAACCGTTCGGAATCAAAATGGATACTTGGATAGCTTGAAAAGCTCATGCAATGCCAACGTCCTAGACATGGTCTTACATGTAATAAAATATCGATGCCACTTTCCCAGACAGTGTCTTACACGAAATCATATATGATGCCAATGTCTCAGACATGGCCTTACATGTAAATCTTAAATCGATGCCAATGTCCCAGACGTGGTCTTACAGGATAACACATATCGGAGTCCTATGTTATGACATATGTATCCTAACTATTCTTATTGTTCGTACGGGTCTTTCAGATGTCATCACATTGTCGACGCTTCCTTATATTCATATATTCTGCTACTCGAACAATTCAATATCATAATAACTTATATAACTTATTCAAAATACATATATTTTCACATTACCATTTGGCATTAAACTCAATCACACAAATAATATGCATTTATAACATGATTTTGTAACGTCTATTAAAATACGAAGTAACGACAAATTAAGTCGACTAATCCGATACTTTAACTTTCCCTCGATCTAAATCCAAATTTCGCTTTTGCCAATCTAATTAATATTCAAATTTGAATTATTCAATCTCACATTCATTCAAAACAATTTATAAACACATATTTCAGGCATTTTGCACTTTAGCCCCTAACATTTTACATTTTCACAATTTAGTCCCTAATTTATAAAATCACAAAATACACATAATTTCATATTTCCCATGCTTGGCCAAATATTCATATAGTTCATATAAGCTCATATCTTTCATTTATTTCACATTTTAGCCCTTCAATTTCTCATTTTCACAAATTAGCCCAGAATACTCAATTTCATCAAAAATCCAAACACAAAACATATTAATCCAACACATATCTTTCATTTTTCATCAACTATCATCACAAAGCTCATAAAAGCATCAATGACATATTCCAAAATCATCATCAAATTCTAAAATTTAAGCATGGGCTTGATAAAACACAAAGCAACGATCTCAAAAACGTAAAAATTATCAAAAACGAGCTCAAATGAACTTACATGCATGAACATCAATGGCTGAACCATTCAAAGCTTTAAAACCCTCTTTCCTTTCTTACAATCGGTGGTGAATGGATGATAATGGCCTATTTTTCATATTGATTTAGCTAATATTAACATATAAATCAAATACCATTTTTAACCTTAATGAAAAGCCTTTAAAAACACATAATGGTTGTCTATATATGTCCACTTACTAAAGTTATGGTCTAATTACAACATAAGGGCTTTTCATTTAATAAGCCATAGCAAATAGGCACCTTTATCAATAAGCATGCTACTTTTGCATTTAATGCAATTTAGTCCTTTTATCAAATCAGACATGCAAACGATAAAATTTTCATATGAAAATTTCACACATGCTTAACCACGTACTGTAAACACGAAAAATAATATTAAAATATTTTTTGACTTGAATATGTGGTCCCAAAACCACTATTCTGACTAGGGTCTAAACCGGGCTGTTACAGTAGTAATTATGGAAAATCCTTTAACAAACCTTCGATAATAGCCGGCCAGGCCCAAAAAGCTTCTAACCTCTGATACATTCCTCGAAGGCTTCCAACCAAAAATGGCTGAAATCTGGTTTCCAATCAAAAATGGTTGAAATCTTACTCGGATCCCATTTCCTAATATAATATGCCCCAAAAATCTGACTTCTCTAAGCCAAAACTCACTTTTTCTAAACTTAGCATACGACTTCTTATCTCTCAAAGTTTGCAAAACAATCCTCAAATAATCAACATGTTCAGATTTGTCACGAGAATAAATCAGGATATCATCGATAAACACCACAACAAATTTATCCAAATAAGGTTAAAAAATTCAATTCATTAAATCCATGAAAACCGTAGGAGTATTAGTTAGACCAAAAGGCATCACTAAAAATTCATAGTGACTTACCTCGTTCGAAATGCGGTTTTTGGCACGTCCGAGTCCTTAACTCTCAACTGATAATAACCGAACCTCAAATCTATCTTGAAAAACACTATAGCACCTTTCAATTGGTCAAATAAATCATCTATCCTCAGCAAGGAGTACTTATTCTTTATTGCCACCTTATTGAGTTGTCGGTAATCAATACATAGCCTCATCGAACCACCTTTCTTTTAAATAAATAAAACTGGTGCACCCCACGGTGAATAACTAGGTCTTGCAAAACCTTTATCCGTCAACTCTTGTAACGAAGCTTTTAACTCCTTTAATTCAGTCGGAGCCATCCTATACAGAGCAATAAAAATGGGTGCCATACTCGGAACTAGATCAATACCAAATTCAACTTCCCTAATTGGAGGTAATCCGGGCAACTCTTCCGGAAACACGTTTGAATACTCACAAACTACCAGTACTGACTCAATCTTCGACTCCGACTCTTTTGTATTTAATAAAAAAGTAAGATAAGCTTCGTAACCTTTTCTTATACACTTCTGAGCAGACATAGAAGAAATCACTACAGGCAAGCTTTCCGATTCATCTAACTTAACCCGAAGAATATCACCATTTTCACATGTCAGCTCAATAAACTTTCTCCCACAATTTACTACTACATCATGAGTAGTTAACCAATCCATACCAAGAATTACGTCAAAATAATCAAACGAAAAAAGTAAAAGATTAGCCAAAAAATAGTGACCTCTAATCATTAAAGGACAATCTTTACATACTTTATCAACTAACACTTATTTGCCTAATGGGTTTGACACTTTTATCACAAATTCTATGGATTCAATATGCATTCTCAAACTAGACACCAACTTTATACAAATATAGGAATTGGTAGACCCCAGATCAATCAAAACAATAACAATATCATCATAGATAAAAAATGTACACGTAATCACATCCGGAGATGAAGCCTCTTCACGAGCGCAAATAGTGTACGTCCTTGCAGAAGCTCTGCCATCGGGTCTCACAGCAAATTCCTTGGGGGTACTCTTACTGCTCGTTCCATTAACCAGATTCTTCTGTGGTCTTCCTCAACTGGTAGTGTTACTCGATCTTGCACTTTGATATCTCTCCTTTTCTGGCATCTCGGGGCACTCTCTAATAAAGTGGTCCAGAGAACCAGAATTGAAATAGTTCCTGTCACTCCCTCAAAACTCACCGGGGTGACGTCTACCACATTGTGGACATTCTGGTCTACTTGGTCAGGCATTACCAACACTAGCAATCGAAATGGTCTGGGCCTTAGTACCTGAATACTTTTTATCTCTATTTTTGTTCGGATGCCCAACAGAAGTATGGGAGCGGGAATAGTAATCCCTCGACCTCTTCGATGTGGTCTGAAGTGACTTGGTCATAGACCTTTTCCTTGAGTCTCTAGCCTCAGACGTGACCTTTCTTATATCTTTGGCCAATTCCTTGGCCTTACAAGGTCTTTCGACAAGTATAACGAACTCTTTCAGCTCGAGCATCCAACAAACATTCAAATGTCTTCATTTAATCCGTCCTCGAACCTCTTGCACATAATAGCTTCGGTCGACACACACTTCTGAACATATTTGCCGAGTCTCACAAACTCATGCTTGTATTCAGTTACAGTCATTTTACCTTGTTTCAACTCAAGAAACTCTTTCCTCTTTTGATCGATAAATCTCTGATTGATATACTTTTTCGAAAGCTCTTCTTGGAAAAATTCCCATGTCACCCTCTCCTTTGGTACCACCGAGACAAGTGTCTTCCACCAGTGATAAGCTGAATTTCTAAGCAGTGATACAAGACATTTCATGCACTCTTCCGGTGTGCACGACAATTCCTCAAAAACCTAGATGGTATTTTCGAGCCAAAATTTTGCTCGTTCCGAATCATCATCAATGCTAGCTCGAAACTCTTCAGCTCATTGCTTTCGAATTTTCCCCACTAGAGGTCTATTTAGTCTCATAAAATCCATACCAAGGGGTGCCACTGGGATAGGCTGAGGAATAGGTAGAGGTGGAGGGGGTTGAGCATTCGGGTTCGCTCGAACGAACTCCGTGTACCAAGCATCCATCATGTGGAGAAAGGCTTCCCGAGCCCCTTCTCCCCCTCCATGACTAACCATGAGAGGTCGGTTATCAGTTGGCACCACCCCTTCAGCGGGAGTCGGCGCGTTACTTTCTACGTCATTTGCCATAGCTCGATCGGGATCCATTTACTATATGAAAACACAATGGAGAATTGTCAGGAGTCGTCACACTATCACAATATATGTATGGCATGTATAGCTAAACTTGCACACATGCTATGTTAATCCGAGAATCGACTAAATCGTAGCTCTGATACCACTAAATGTAACACCCCTCACTCGTATTTGACGTCGAAACCGGGTACGTGTTATTACCAGACTTGAACATAATCAAACACACAGAAACAGGCCATAAAATTTTATTTAATTTAAAATTATTCATTCACATGCATATTGTCCCTATTAAGGGCCTACGAGGCCCAAAGCATACATTGGGAAAGATTCGAGACTAAACCAGAAACTTTCGAGGCATTTACAACACTTAGGAAATTATTCACATTTGGAGGGCCACACGCCCGTGTGATTGGGCCGTGTGATCACAAACGCCCATGTGGCTTGGGACACGCCCGTGTCCCTAGCCCGTGGAGCTCTCTGTTTGTGACGTCATACACAAAATGTAATCACACGGCCAAGGCACACGCCCGTGTGCTTCGGTCGTGTGGGCAATTAAAATTCATAAATTTTCATAAAATAGGTGCAGACTTCACACGGCCTAGGCATACGCCCAAGTCCTATGGCCGTGTCTCTTACACGATCGAGACACACGGCCGTGTCTCAGCCCGTATGTTTACTATTAGGCATTTTGTTTGCATGAACTAGGGTGTAGGGGATATACGGCCTGAGCACACGCCCATGAGAGTAGACCATGTGTCACACACCCGTGTGCCTAATCGTGTGGACAAATTTTAGGCTATTTTCCAAGCCATTTGTCACCCCTATGCACTCACATACTTAAACCCACTTCATGGCATGCAAGATGACACCTTTGGATACTCAGGCATTCACATTTATGGTTAAATTATGTCTTTAATGGCATATAACACATACTCAACTTGACATATTTCTTTAAAGCTTTTCACATCAATTTCATATTCAATCAACATTATTAACCCACTTTCAAATTATTAATGTAACGCCCCACGCCCAAGACCAACGCCGGAATTGAGCTTGAGGTGTTACCAAACATAATTTATCAATTTAAGTACTTCGAATCATTTGTTTCTACATTCACAGCTTTCTAGCTATCTGGGTCACAGTTACAAGAAAAATCATATCTCGAGGTACGAAACTAGAAATCAAGATCCATAAATTTTCCATAAATCTAGACTCATATATATATTTACTAATTTTTTTCTAGAATTTTTGGTTAGGCCAATTAGTACAGTTTATTAGTTAAATTCTCCCCTGTTTCAGGGTTCGACTGCTCTGACCTCTGTGTATTACAAATCAGATATCTCTCTATACAAAATTTCAATGACCATGAGGTTTGTTTCTATTAAAACTAGACTCAATAAGGAATCTGTATATTTAAAGAACAACTTATAATTATTTTTTTAAAATTTATTATAAATTTTTAAAGTCAGAATAGGGGATCTAGAAATCATTCTGGCCCTATTTCACAAAAGTTTAAATATCTCATAAAATATAATTTATATGCCTGTTTTGCTCAATTCACATGAAAATAGACTCATTAAGATTAAATTTCATAACTTACTCATCATTTAGTTCCACTTATACTATTTTTAGTGATTTTTCAAATTCATGTCATTGCTGCAGCAATATTCTGTTTTAAGGCAAGTTTCATCTTTCCATGAATTTTTTTATGAACTAGATAACCTATTAAACTTTCAATATCAAACATGATCTAATTAGCCATCACCATGACTTATCAATATCAAACATTTTCTCAACCAAACATGGCCATATCATAAAATTATTTACACAAAATAGGTACATTGCTATACATGCCATACTTAAGTTTTACAAGCCATTTACCAATAGAAATCCTTCGGATAGTGTGATCGAAACTTTGACCTGTCCCGATTCCCGAGCTGACTTGTTCAAAACTACAATGAATGAAAAGGAAGGAGTAAGCATAAATGCTTAGTAAGTTCATATGCAAATAACAAATAACATAACAATACAATTATACCAAACAACCTTAGCATGGCATCACCAAAACATAAATCACATTTCTAAACATCATTCATCATCTTACCAGTTTATCGTTGTTGTATCTATTTTCAACCTGAGGGTTAAGTACATACCTCTCCAAAGTGCCCATTTCACAACACTTACCAAAACGTCACTTGCATCTTAAATGTTCTTCCATTTCATAGAAATTTTCACCCGTTGAACATATCGGAATATAACTCGGATACACGGATAATTTGCACATAAGTGCCACATATGTAATCAAGCAATCATGTAACCCGCCCATAAGTGAACTCGGACTCAACTCAACGAGCTTGAGCATTCGCATCCATAAGTGAACTCAGACTCAACTCAACGAGTTCGGATGCCTAGTTACATCTCACGAACTCGGGCTCAACTCAACGAGTTCGAACATTCGCATCCATAAGTGAACTCGGACTCAACTCAACGAGTTCGGATGCTCAACCATCCTTGTGACATGTCACTTGTATCCTAATCTATTCCTAAGGTTCAAGCGGGCTTTTTCCCTCGATCTGACATTAGCCGTCTTCCACGGAATATCGGAACCGATACTCGGTAGCAATTCATATTTATCAAGTAGTAAACATAATTTGTATATTACTCAACATTAACCACAAAGCATAATATTTCACAATAAAAAAAAATTAGCATATCATATAATTAACATCAATAACTTAAAAATGACAATTATGCTACATTATTTACACATGAACTTACCTTGGTACCAAAATATAAAGATTTTGCAATTTAGTCCACAATCTTTTCTTTTCCTCGATCACGACTTGATTCCTGTTTCTCTTGATCTATAATACCAAATTAATCTTATTTAATACATACATTCATCAAAATAGCATTTAATATGAACTTTGGAAAATTACACTTTTGCCCCTAAACTTTTGCATAATTACACTTTTGCCCCTAGGCTCGGGAATTAAACTTTATCCCTTATTCTTATGTTTTATGACATGCTGATCACTTTTTCCTTCTATGGCAACATCAAATTCACACTCTAACATGTACTTATGACTATTAAGTATTTTTACCGATTAAGCCCTTTTTTACTCGTTTTCACTCAAAATCGAGTAGCACAAGTTGTCTAACATATTTAAAACCTCATATTCTATCATAAAATATCAAAATACACAAATTTCACCTATGGGTATTTTTCCAAATATAAACCCTAGGTTGAATTATTGCTAGCATAAGCTTAATCGAGCTACCGGGATTCCAAAAACGTAAAGAACATTAAAAACGAGGCTTATAATCACTTACTATGGAACTTGGAAGCTTGAAACAAACCCTAGATATGTATAACCCTTGAAATTTCTTCCTAATGAAGAAGATGGACAAAAATTGGCTTTTAATTTTGTTTTTAATTCATTTTAATAACTAAATGACCAAAATGCCCTTACTACTAAACTTTCCAAAAATTCCTTCCATGTCCTAATTTTGTCCATGAACTTAAAATTGGTCAAATTTCTATTTAAGACCTCCTAATTAATATTTCAATGCAATTTCATACTAAAAATGTAATATCCTGAATTAGGGCCTAATCGGAATAGTGGTTTTGTGACCACAAATTTGAGATAGAAATAATTATTTTATAATTATTTTGAGGTTTATGATATGATTACATGATTGTGTGAAAATTTCGTGAAGAAATTCTATGCCTAAAGTGTTTAAATTGAAAGTAGGGACTAAATCGAATAAGTTGCAAAATTTGCATTCTAGAAGTTTTTAGTATGAAATTGCATTGAAATATTAATTAGGAGGTCTTAAATAGCAATTTTACTAATTTAAGTTCACGGACAAAATTAGGACATGGAAGGAATTTTTAGAAAGTTTAGTAGTAAGGGCATTTTGGTCATTTAGTTATTAAAATGAATTAAAAACAAAATTAAAAGCCAATTTTTGTCCATCTTCTTCATTAGGCCGAAATTTCAAGGGTTCTCCATAGCTAGGGTTTGTTTCAAGCTTCCAAGCTCTATAGTAAGTGATTCCAAGCCCCGTTTTTAATGTTCTTTACGTTTTTGAGATCCCAATAACTCGATTAAGCTTATGTTAGCAATAATTTAACCTAGGGTTTATATTTGGAAAAATACCCATAGGTGAAATTTGTGTATTTTGATGTTTTATGATAGAATATGAAGTTTTAAATTATGTTAGACAACTTGTACTACTCGATTTTAAGCAAAAACAAGTAAAAGGGCTTAATCGGTAAAAATACCTAATAGTCACAAGTACATGTTAGAGTGAGAATTTGATGTTGCCATAGAAGAGAAAAGTGATCAGCATGTTGTAAAACATAAGAATAAGGAATAAAGTTTAATCCCGAGCCTAGGGGCAAAAATGTAAATATGTAAAAGTTTAGGGGTAAAATTGTAATTTTGCCAAAATTTGAGTTAAGGATTAATTTGATAATGTGAGTATTAAATAAGCTAAATGTTTTATTTTAGATCAAGAAAGACGTGGAATCGACCTCAATCGAGGAAAAGAAAAGATTGTGGACTAAATTGCAAGATCTTTGTATTTTGGTTCCAAGGTAAGTTCATGTGTAAATAATGTAGTATAATTGTTTTTTTAAATTATTGATGTTAATTATATGATATGCTGATTTTTATCATGAAATATCTGCTTTGTGGTTATTTTCGAATAAAATGCAAATTATTTGTATTATTTGTTAAATATAAAGTGTTACCGAGTATTGGTTTTGGTATTTTACGGAAGATGGCAAGGATATGTGTTCGAGGAAAATCCCGTTTGAACCTTAGGAATAGATTAGGATACAAGTGACATGTCACTAGGATGGTTGAGCATCCGAACTCGTTGAGTTGAGTCCGAGTTCACTTATGGATGCGAATGTCCGAACTCGTTGAGTTGAGTCCGAGTTCGTGAGATGTAACTAGGCATCCGAGCTCGTTGAGTTGAGTCCGAGTTCACTTATGGATCGAACGACGCCGAGCTCGTTGAGTTGAGTCCGAGTTCGCTATGGGCGGTTACGTGATTGCTTGATTGCATATATGGCACTTATGTGCAAGTTATCCATGTATCCGAATTATATTCCGATGTGTTCAACGGGTAAAGTTATACTCAAATGGAGGAATATTCGAGATGTAAAGAGACGTATTGGTAAGTGATGTGAAATGGATATTTTGGACAGGTATGTATTTAACCCCGGGTTGAGTATTGATACAATCACGATAAGGTAATAAGATGATGAAAAATGATTAGAAATGTGATATGTGTTTTAGTGATGCATGCTAATTTTGATTGGTATGACCGTCTGTTATGTTACTTATTATTTGCATATGAACTTACTAAGCATTTATGCTTACTCCCTCCTTCTTACTCATTGTAGTTTTGGACAAGCCACTTCAGAGTCGGGATAGGTCGAAGGCTCAATCACACTATCCTAAGACTTTTGGTAAATGGCTTGTAAATTTAAGTATGGCATGTATAGCAATATACCTATTTTGTGTAAATGATCTTATGATATGGTGATGGAATGGTTGAGAAAATGTTTGATAATGATAAATTATGAAAATGGTTAGTTTAGGTTATGTTTGATGTTAAGGAAAATTATTAAGATACTTAGTGCATAAAAACTCATAAAAGGGATAAAATTTGCCATAAACAGAATACTGTAGCAACACTAACAGGAGTTTGAAAATTTACTAAAAATCATAGAAATTTAATTTAGTGATGGAATACATATAAAATTGAAGCTTATTATGTCTAGTTTCATATGAAACAAATGAAACAGGTAAAGGAATTATATGTTAAAAGATATTTGAATTTAAGTGAAACAGGGTCATAGCAGTTTCTGAATCCCCTGTTCCATCTTTATAAATTCACCATAAATTGTAAAGATATAATTAGGTGGTGTATTTTATATCCTCAGAATCCTTATGGAGTTTAGTTTTAGTAGAAATAAACCTCATAGTCATATGAATTTTTTACAGAGAGAAATGTGGTTTGCAGTAAACAGAGGTCAAATTAGTCAAGTCCTAAAACAGGGGTAACTTTAACTAATAAACTGTACTAATTGGCTCAACCAAAAATTCTAGAAAAAAATTAGTAGATAGGTGTATGAGTCTAGATTCAAGTAAAATTTACGGATCTTGATTTAGAGTTTTGTAACTTGAGATATGATTTTTCTTGTGACTGTGACGCAAGTAACTTAAAAGCTGTGAATGTAGAAACAAATAATCCAAAGTTCTAAAATTGTTAAATTAAGCTTAGTAACACCTCATACTCGACTCCGGTGACGATCTCGGGCGTGGGGGCGTTACAAAAAACTTCTAGAATGCAAATTTTACAACTTATTCGATTTAGTCCCTACTTTCAATTTAAACACTTTAGGCATAGAATTTCATCACGAAATTTTCACACAATAATGCAATCATATCATAATCATCAAAATAATTATAAAATAATTATTTCTATCTCAGATTTGTGGTCACAAAACCACTATCCCAATTAAGCCCTAATTTAGGATATTACAACTCTCCCCCCCTTTTAAGGATTTTCGTCCTCAAAAATCTTACCGGTAAACAGGTGTGGGTATTGTTTTCTCATAGTTTCTTCAGGTTCCCATGTAGTCTCTTCTACCCCATGCTTTTGCCACAATACTTTCACGAGAGCGACACTTTTATTTCTTAGTTTCTTGACCTCTCGAGCTAAGATCTTAACCGGTTATTCTTCATAAGTCATATCCGGCCGTAGTTCAATTTCTGTCAGTGAAATTATATGTGAAGGATCCAAACGATACCGACGTAGCATAGATACGTGGAACACATCATGAATCCTCTCTAATTCAGGTGGTAATGCTAGCCGATATGCTACCGGTCCAACTTTTTCAATTATTTCATACGGCCCAATAAAACGTGGACTTAACTTGCCCTTCCGTCCAAATCTAAGGACTTTCTTCCATGGAGACACTTTCAAAAATACCTTATCACCAACTTGAAACTCGATTTCTTTTCGTTTCAAATCCGCATAAGATTTCTGTCTATCTGAAGTAGCTTTCAAACAATCTTGAATCACTTTCACCTTTTCTTCGGTTTCTTTTATTAGATCAACTCCATAAATCTGATTTTCCTTGAGTTCAGTCCAATACAAAGGCATTCGACACTTACGACCATATAATGCTTCATAAAGTGCCATTTTCAAACTCGTCTGATAACTATTATTATAATCAAATTCTACCAACGATAAGTACCTTTCCCAACTACCTTGAAATTCCAATACACAACATCTGAGCATATCTTCAAGAATCTAAATTACTCTCTCTGATTGTCCATCGATTTGTGTATGAAAGGCAGTGTTGAAATTTAACTTTGTACCTAATGCTTCTTGCAACTTTTGCCAAAACAGTGAAGTAAATCTTGGATCTCTATCCGAAATGATTGAAAAAGGTATTCCATGAAGTCTAACAATCTCACGGATATACAGTTTAGCCAACTTATTAAGAGAATAATCCGTACGTAACGGAATAAAATGAGCCGATTTAGTCAGTCTGTCAACTATTACCTAGATGGCATCTTTCTTTCCTGGAGTCAATGGCAACCCTAAAACAAAATCCATAGTAATCTGATCCCATTTCCATTTAGGAACCATAATAGGCTGAAGTAATCCTGAAGGCACTTGGTGTTCAGCTTTCACCTGTTGACAAATTGAGCACTTTGATACAAACTCAGAAATATCTCTTTTCATTCCACTCCACCAATACATTTTCTTCAAGTCATTATACATTTTCGTACTACCCGGATGAACCGCCAAACAGCCATTATGTGCTTCATGCAAAATCTTTTGAATCAACTCATCATTTTTCGGTACACGAATCTGATTTTTAAACGTCAAGCAACCATAAGAACCGATTCTGAAATCTGATCCCGTATCAGCTTCACACTGTCTTCTCTTGGCTAGCAAATCTTGATCATTTTTCTGAGCTTCAGAAATCTCTTGTAAAAACATCGGTCTAGCTCTTATCTCTGCTAGAATTGAACTACCATCTGACATTTTCAACTGAGTGTTCATAACCCTCAAAGCAAACAACAACTTTCTGCTTAAAGCATCGGCAACCACATTCGCTTTTCCCGGATGATAATCAATAACAAGCTCATAATCTTTCAATAACTCCAACCATCTACGCTGTCTCAAATTTAAGTCTTTTTGTGACATCAAGTATTTAAGACTTTTGTGATTAGTATATACTCGGCAATTTTCACCATACAAATAATGTCGCCAAATCTTCAAAGCAAATACCACCGCAGCCAATTCCAAATCGTGAGTAGGATAATTCCTCTCATGAGGTTTTAACTGCCTTGAAGCATAAGCCACCACTTTTCCTTCTTGCATAAGTACACACCCCAAGCCATTTAGAGAAGCATCACTATACACCACAAATTCTTTACCTGATTCGGGTTGTACTAACACTGGTGCTTCAGTTAATAACTTTTTCAATTCTTCGAAACTTTGTTGACATTCTTCCGTCCATTCAAATTTAACATCCTTTCGGAGTAGTCTAGTCATAGGAGCAGCAATTATAGAAAATCCGTTTACAAACCGCCGATAATACCCAGCTAGCCCCAAGAAACTTCTAACTTCAGTTACGTTTTTCGGTGGTTTCCAATCAATAATGGCTGAAATTTTACTAGGATCAACCCGTATACCATTCCCTGAAACAATATGACCCAAAAATCCAACTTCCCGGAGCCAAAATTCACTTTTACTAAACTTGGCATATAACTGCTTATTTCTCAAAGTTTGCAAAACTATCCTCAAATGCTCAGCATGCTCTGTCTCATCTTTTGAATAAATTAAAATATCATCTATAAACACCACAACAAATTTGTCCAAGTATGGCTGAAATATGCGATTCATTAAATCCATAAACACAGCAGGAGCATTTGTCAACCTGAATGGCATAACTAAAAATTCATAATGACCGTACCATTTCTAAAAGCAGTTTTAGGCACATCTGACTCTTTTACTCGCAGCTGATAATACCCAGATCTCAAGTCAATCTTTGAAAACCATGTCGCTCCTTTTAGATGATCCAACAAATCATCAATTCTCGGTAATGGATACTTGTTTTTGATTGTCACCTTGTTTAACTGTCGATAATCAACACATAATCTCATAGAACCATCCTTCTTTTTCACAAATAACACAGGAGCACCCCAAGGTGAAAAACTCGGTCTTACAAAGCCTTTATCAGTCAACTCTTGCAACTGTGACTTTAATTCTTTCAACTCTGTTGGTGCCATTCTATATGGAGCAATCAAGATCGGAGCTGTTCCCGGTATCAAATCAATACCAAATTCTACTTCCCTGACTGGAGGCAAACCCGGCAATTCTTCTGGAAATACATTCGCAAATTCATACACAACCGGCACTGATTCAACTTTCTTTTCAACTTCTTTTGTATTAATTACATACGCCAAATAAGCTTCATAACCCTTTCTCAAATATCTCTGAGCCGACATCGAAGAAATCACACTAGACAATACCTCTGATTTATCTGATTCAACCGGTAGAATTTCACCATTTTCACACTTTAATTCTATAACCTTTTCTTTGCAATTTACTATAGCATCATGCAATGTCAACCAATCCATACCCAAAATAACATCAAATTCATCAAACGGCAACAACATCAAGTCGGCCGAAAAGTAATGACCCCGAATCATTAAAGGACATTTCTTGCATACTTTATCAATTATCACACATTTGCCTAACGGATTCGACACTCTAACCATAAATTTTGTGTTCTCAACAGGTATATTCATACTAGACACCAGCTTCATGCATACATATGAATGAGTAGAACCAGGATCAATCAAAGCAATAACATTAATATCATAAAGAGAAAATGTACCGGTAATCATATCGGGTGAGGAAGCATCTTCACACACTTTAATAGCATAAGTTCTAGCCGGAGCTCTTCCTTCAGATCTAATTGCTGCATCTCTGACTACATTCTTACTGCTTGTTTCACTTCCAGCTTTTCTCGGATACCTTCCCCTCAAGTTTGCACCACTAGCTTTTACATTCTGAAATTTTTCTTTCTCAGCTCTCTCTGGGCAGTCTCTAATAAAATGATCCGGAGAACCACATCGAAAACATTCATTTGCTCTGCACGGACCAAAATGATTTCTACCACACCATTGGCACTTTCGGGTTTAACAAATCTCGAGTTCCCTACACTGGCTGTAGAAGTATTCTGAGATTTAGGACCCACATTCTGCTTCTTAAAATTTCCATATGATTGCCCACCTGAAATTGGGAACGAGGATTCATATTTCTTGACTTTCTGGATTGCTGTGAAGGCCTGAAATTGGGAACGAGGATTCATATTTCTTGACTTTCTGGATTGCTGTGAAGGTGCCTTACTCATTGGCCTTTTTTCCAATTTCGTGTCTCGGCCTCTACCTTTCTCTTCTCTTTAAGTAGTTCTTCACCTTGCAAGCTCGATCAACCAAGACTACCATTTCTTTCAGTTCAAGGATCCCGAAAAATACTTTAATGTCTTCGTTGAGCCCGTCTTCAAATCGTCGGCACATCTTGGCTTCTGTAGGAACATATTCCTGCATACTTACTCAATCGAACAAACTCTCTTTCATATTCTCGAGATCACATATTACCTTACTTGACTCAAGAAACTCTTTACATTTCTGATCAATAAATCTTTCACTAATATATTTCTTCCGAAACTCTTCTTGAAAGAATTCCCAGGTTACCCTCTCTTTCGGTACCACCAAAATTAAAGTCTTCCACCAATTATAGGCTGAATCTCTCAAAAAAGATGTAGCACATTTCAAACATTCTTCAGGTGTACAAGATAATTCATCAAATACCCGAATAGAATTTTCAAGCCAGAACTCTGCTTTCTCTGCATCATCATCAATATTTGCTCTAAATTCTTTAGCCCCTTTTTTACGAATACTATCAACAGGGTTTCTGTGAAATTTTATCAAATCCACTCCTTGAGGCATCGGAGGCATAGGTTGAGGAATTGGAGGAGATGGGGGAGGTCGTACATTTGGGTTCTTACGAACGAACTCAGTGTACCATCTTGATCTATAATACCAAATTAATCTTATTTAATACATACATTCATCAAAACAGCATTTAATACGAACTTTCAAAAATTACACTTTTGCCCCTAAACTTTTACATAATTACACTTTTGCCCCTAGGCTCAGGAATTACACTTTATCCCTTATTCTTATGTTTTATGACATGCTGATCACTTTTCCCTTCTATGGCAACATCAAATTCACACTCTAACATGTACTTATGACTATTAAGTATTTTTACCGATTAAGCCATTTTTACTCGTTTTCACTCAAAACAGAGTAGCACAAGTTGTCTAACATAATTTAAAACCTCATATTCTATCATAAAACATCAAAATACACAAATTTCACCTATGGGTATTTTTCCAAATATAAACCCTAGGTTGAATTATTGTTAGCATAAGCTTAATCGAGCTACCGGGATTTCAAAAACGTAAAGAACATTAAAAACGGGGCTTAGAATCACTTACTATGGAGCTTGGAAGCTTGAAACAAGCCCTAGCTATGGAGAACCCTTGAAATTTCGTCCTAATGAAGAAGATGGACAAAAATTGGCTTTTAATTTTGTTTTTAATTCATTTTATAACTAAATGACCAAAATGCCCTTACTACTAAACTTTCCAAAAATTACTTCCATGTCCTAATTTTGTCCATGAACTTAAAATTGGTCAAATTTCTATTTAAGACCTCCTAATTAATATTTCAATGCAATTTCATACTAAAAACTTCTAGAATGCAAATTTTGCAACTTATTCGATTTAGTCCCTACTTTCAATTTAAACACTTTAGGCATAGAATTTCATCACGAAATTTTCACACAATCATGCAATCATATCATAATCATCAAAATAATTATAAAATAATTATTTCTATATCATATTTGTGGTCACGAAACCACTATTCCGATTAAGCCCTAATTCAGGATATTACAATTCATGTATTCTATGGATATGGTCATCCTATTGGTCACAACTAACCATCAAGCACATATGCTATTCATCACACTCATCATCCACAACCACATCAAAGCTTTAACACACTTGCATGCATAATTAGTTAGGGCTACAGCCCATTAATCAATATGGGCCATCTCTCATGGCCATATACAAAATAATTGTAAGACCATCATAAGCCGACACATTTGGCTAACCAATATGACACAAACAAAATAACCAAGTTTCCTATACATGCCATACTCAAAATAATGAGACTGACTATACCCAAAAGATCCAATTGATAGTGTAAGCGAGTCTCCAACATCCTTTGATCCTCGAGCTAGCTTGGAGATACTATAAGGAAATGGAAAGGAGAGAGGGAGTAAGCATAAAACTTAGTAAGCTTGCATATAATTAATAAGCAATAAAAATATGCACTTTCATACAGAAACACAACATAATCTAATTCATCTCATTCTCAATAATCATTGTAGTCATATCCTATCTCATTCGATTTACAAAATGTTCAATAGAACTCAATATCATAACTCCTTCGTTCTCATCTTACCGAAGTTTTATCCTTTCATAATCTTAATAACTATGAGCTTGGCGTACATACTTGTACCGTTTCAACAAGATCATACCTTGTCATTTCCTTGAAAAATCCTTAGACTACCCGTTGAACCATTTGGAATACTAAGGGATACTAAAGAAATCATGAACACATGGTAGGGTGCCAATGCCATATCCTAGATATGGTCTTATAAGGGACCACATATCGATGCCAATGCCATGTCCTAGACATGGTCTTATATGAGATCACTTACATTGATGCCGATTGCCCATCTATGGTCTTACATGATGTTTCATATCGATGCCAATGACATGCCCCAGATGGTCTTACATGGGATCTCACATCGATGCCGATGCCATATCCCAGATATGGTCTTATAAAGGGTCTCTTCAATCCAATGTCATGATATTTATCCCCTAAGTATTCCTAAGGTTCAACTGGCTTTTATCACCTCAAATCTTTGTCGGACAACATTAATTATACTGCTAAAGACAAATATACAATCCATACAACATTAAGTGTTAAATACATAATAAAATGCTGTATCAATTACACGCAAACTTACCTCGGTACAAAATATAGACAATTAGTTTGATTTAATCTAAGATCTTGCTCTTTCCCCGGCTTAAGCCCGGACTCCTTGTGTCTTGATCTTTAATAGAAAATTTCACTTATTTAATTATCACATTATTCAAATCATTCCATAAATCATATTTTGGAAAAATTATAATTTTCCCCTAAACTTTCACATATTTACACTTTTTGTCCCTGAGCTCGCAAAATGGAGTGTGTCATATTTCTTTATCTCCCAAGCCTAGCCCATTCATATTCCCTCTTATAATAGCCCTCATTTCTCATCAAATCACATTTTTAACACCTATTTTTATAAGTTTTACAAACAAGTCCTTTTAAGTGTTTTCATGAAAAATCACTTAGAAAAAGATGTTCATCTAGCACCAATTCTTCATATTCCTCTATTAATTATCAAAATGCATGCATGGCACATATGGGTAAAATTTTGAACATAAACCCTAGTTCAAATAAAGGGTAGAAATGGCAAAATCATGCTCCAAAGATCTCAAAAAAACAAAGAGCATTAAAAACGGGGCTAGGATTGACTTACTTTCAAGCTTGAAAAGTTGAAAAACCCTAGCTATGGAGAGCTTGAGAATTTTAACTATGGCATGGAGAAGATGAGCAAAGTTTGCTTGATTTTTCCTTTTTATTCTTTTATTAACCAAATGACCAAAATGCCCTTTTCACTAAACTTTTAATTTTTATCCATGCATGCCCATTTTTGTCCATGAAAATTGAAATTGGGAAATTTCTATTTAGAGACCTCTAATTAATAATCCAAAGCTATTTCATACTAAAAGCTTCTAGAAACACATATTTTGTAACTTATTTAATTTAGTCCCTGTAATATCCCGAATTAGGGCCTAATCGGAATAGTGGTTTCGTGACCACAAATCTGAGATAGAAATAATTATTTTATAATTATTTTGAGGTTTATGATATGATTACATGATTGTGTGAAAATTTCGTGAAGAAATTCTATGCCTAAAGTGTTTAAATTGAAAGTAAGGACTAAATCGAATAAGTTGCAAAATTTGCATTCTAGAAGTTTTTAGTATGAAATTGCATTGAAATATTAATTAGGAGGTCTTAAATAGCAATTTTACTAATTTAAGTTCTTGGACAAAATTAGGGCATGGAAGGAATTTTTGGAAAGTTTAGTAGTAAGGACATTTTGGTCATTTAGTTATTAAAATGAATTAAAAACAAAATTAAAAGCCAATTTTTGTCCATCTTCTTCATTAGGCCGAAATTTCAAGGGTTCTCCATAGCTAGGGTTTGTTTCAAGCTTCCAAGCTCCATAGTAAGTGATTCCAAGCCCCGTTTTAATGTTCTTTACGTTTTGAGATCCCGATAACTCGATTAAGCTTATGTTAGCAATAATTTAACCTAGGGTTTATATTTGGAAAAATACCCATAGGTGAAATTTGTGTATTTTGATGTTTTATGATAGAATATGAAGTTTTAAATTATGTTAGACAACTTGTACTACTCGATTTTAAGCAAAAACGAGTAAAAGGGCTTAATCGGTAAAAATACCTAATAGTCACAAGTACATGTTAGAGTGAGAATTTGATGTTTCCATAGAAGAGAAAAGTGATCAGCATGTTGTAAAACATAAGAATAAGGAATAAATTTTAATCCCGAGCCTAGGGGCAAAAATGTAAATATGTAAAAGTTTAGGGGTAAAATTGTAATTTTGCCAAAATTTGAGTTAAGGATTAATTTGATAATGTGAGTATTAAATAAGCTAAATGTGTTATTTTAGATCAAGAAAGACGTGGAATCGACCTCAATCGAGGAAAAGAAAAGATTGTGGACTAAATTGCAAAATCTTTGTATTTTGGTACCAAGGTAAGTTCATGTGTAAATAATGTAGTATAATTGTTTTTTTAAATTATTGATGTTAATTATATGATATGCTGATTTTTCTCATGAAATATATGCTTTGTGGTTATTTTCAATAAAATGCAAATTATTTGTATTATTTGTTAAATATAAAGTGTTACCGAGTATTGGTTTTGGTATTTTACTAAAGATGGCAAGGATATGTGTTCGAGGAAAATCCCGTTTGAACCTTAGGAATAGATTAGGATACAAGTGACGTGTCACTAGGATGGTTGAGCATCCGAACTCGTTGAGTTGAGTCAGAGTTCACTTATGGATGCGAATGTCCGAACTCGTTGAGTTGAGTCCGAGTTCGTGAGATGTAACTAGGCATCCGAGCTCGTTGAGTTGAGTCCGAGTTCACTTATGGATGCAAACGCCCGAGCTCGTTGAGTTGAGTCCGGGAGTTCGCTTATGGGCGGGTTACATGATTACTTGGATTGCATATATGGCACTTATGTGCAAGTTATCCATGTATCCGAATTATATTCCGATGTGTTCAACGGGTAAAGTTATACTCAAATGGAGGAATATTCGAGATGTAAAGAGACGTATTGGTAAGTGATGTGAAATGGATATTTTGGACAGGTATGTATTTAACCCTCGGGTTGAGTATTGATACAATCACGATAAGGTAATAAGATGATGAAAAATGATTAGAAATGTGATATGTGTTTTAGTGATGCATGCTAATGTTGATTGGTATGACCGTTTGTTATGTTACTTATTATTTGCATATGAACTTACTAAGCATTTATGCTTACTCCCTCCTTCTTACTCATTGTAGTTTTGGACAAGCCACCTCGGGGAATCGGGATAGGTCGAAGGCTCAATCACACTATCCTAAAGACTTTTGGTAAATGGCTTGTAAATTTAAGTATGGCATGTATAGCAATATACCTATTTTGTGTAAATGATCTTATGATATGGTGATGGAATGGTTGAGAAAATGTTTGATAATGATAAATTATGAAAATGGTTAGTTTAGATTATGTTTGATGTTAAGGAAAATTATTAAGATACTTAGTGCATAAAAACTCATAAAAGGGATGAAATTTGCCATAAATGTAATCTGCAAAGAACAACGACACGAGTTTGAAAATTTACTAAAAATCATAGAAATTGAATTTAGTGATGGAATACATCTAGTTTCACATGAAACAAATGAAACAGGTAAAGGAATTATATGTTAAAAGATATTTGAATTTTAGTGAAACAGGGTCATAACAGTTTCTGAATCCCCTGTTCCAACTTTAGAAATTCACCATAAATTGTAAAGATATAATTATGTGGTTTATTTTATATCTTCAAAATACTTATTGAGTCTAGTTTTATTAGAAATAAACCTCATAGTCATATGAATTTTTTACAGAGAGAAATGTGGTTCGAAGTAAACAGAGGTCAAACCAGTCAAGTCCTGAAACAGGGGTAAATTTAACTAATAAACTGTACTAATTGACTCAACCAAAAATTCTAGAAAACAATTAGTAGATAGGTATATGAGTCTAGATTCAAGAAAAATTTACGGATCTTGATTTCGAGTTTCGTAACTCGAGATATGATTTTTCTTGTGACTGTGACGTAAGTAGCTTAAAAGCTGTGAATGTAGAAACAAATAATCCAAAGTTCTAAAAATGTTAAATTAAGCTTAGTAACACCTTATACTCGACTCCGGCGATGGTCTCAGGCGTGGGGACATTACATTAAGTGGTATCAGAGCAGGTTTAGTTGGTGCTCAGACTACGTGTTGTATGTACGGATTTTACTATACATGCCATATGTATAAATTGTGATAGTGTGACGACTTCTGACCATTTAAATGATTTTTTTATAGTAAATGGATCCCGATCCAGTGCGGCGAGATGAAGTAGAGAGTAATGCGCCACTCATTTGAAGGAGCAACGCCGATTGAAAATCCACCTCCTCTTGTTGGTCGGGAGGAGGAGAAAGGGGTTGGGAAGCCTTTCTCCAAATGATGAGTGCATGGTACACCGAGTTCGCTTAAATGCACGAACCCAAATGTACAACCTCCCCACCTCCCCAATTCCTCAACCTGCACTCCCGACGCCTCAAGGTATGGATCGATGAAATTTCACGAAAATCCAGTTGATAGAATTCGCAAGCAAGGGGCCAAGAATTTAAAGCAAATATTGATGATGATGCCGAGAAAGCGAGTTACGGCTTGAAAATTCTATCCGGGTATTTGACGAATTACCTTGTACACACAAGAATGTTTGAAATGTGCTATATCTTTGTTGAGGGATTCAGACTTATAATTGGTGGAAGACTTTGATTTGGTGGTGCAAAGAGAAAATAACTTGGGAATTCTTTCAAGAAGAGTTTCAAAGAAATATATTAGTGAAAGATTTATTGATCAAAAGCGTAAAGAATTTCTTGAGTGAAGCAAGGTAATATGATGATTCTGAGAATATGAAAGAGAGTTTGTTCGATTAAGTAAGTATGCCGGAGTATGTTCCTCTGAGGCCAAGATGTGCCGACGATTTGAAGACGGGCTCAACGAAGACATCAAGGTATTTGTTGGAATTCTTGAATTAAAAGAAATGGTAGTATTGGTTGATCGAGCTTGTAAGGTCAAGAATTACTTAAAGAAAAGAAAAGGTAGAAATTTGAGACTAGAAATTGGAAGAAAAGACCGA
Organism: Gossypium anomalum; assembly: GCA_025698475.1. Classification (NCBI taxonomy): domain Eukaryota; kingdom Viridiplantae; phylum Streptophyta; class Magnoliopsida; order Malvales; family Malvaceae; genus Gossypium; species Gossypium anomalum. The sequence goes on from CM046965.1 coordinate 39,598,126, forward strand.
TGAGCGGTTCATTTTCACAAAGAACTGGAAAGTCAAGGAATATGAATCCTCGTTCCCAAGCTTCACTGGGCAATCATATGGGAATTATAAGAAGCAAAATGTGGGTCCTAAATCCCGGACTACTTGGCAACCAGTGTAGGGAACTCAAGATTTGTTAAACACGAGTGCCAGGTGTGGTAGAAATCATTTTGGTCCGTGTAGAGCAAATGAATGTTTTCGATGTGGTTCTCCTGATCATTTTATTAGAGACTACCCGAGAGAGTGAAAAGAAAAATTTGAGAATACAAAAACAAGTGGGGCGGATTCGAGAGGAAGATATCCAAGAAAAGCTGGGAGCGAAGCAAGCGATAAGGCGTCAGAGCTGAGGATGCACCAGTTAGACTGAAGGAAGGGCTCCAGGCTAGAACTTATGCTATTAAAGCGCGTGAAGATGCTTCCACACGATGTGATTACTGGTACATTTTCTCTCTATAATGTTATTGTTATTGCTTTGATTGATCCCGGTTCTACTCATTCATATGTATGCATGAAATTGGTGTCTAGTATGAATATACCTATTGAGAACACAGAATTTATGATTAGAGTGTCTAATCCGTTAGGCAAATGTGTGACTGTTGATAAAGTATGTAAGAAATTTCCTTTAATGATTCGAGATCATTACTTTTCGGCCAACTTGATGTTGTTGCCGTTTGATGAGTTTGATGTTATTTTGGGTATGGATTGGTTGACATTGCATGATGCTAAAATAAATTGCAAAGAAAAGGTTATAGAATTAAAGTGTGAAAATGGTGAAACTCTGCGGGTTGAATCAGATAAATCAGATGCATTACCTAGTGTGATTTCTTCAATGTCGGCTCAAAGATATCTGAGAAAGGGTTATGAAGCTTATTTGGCGTATGTAAGAAGTTGAAAAGAAAGTTGAATCAGTGCCGGTTGTGTGTGAATTTGCGGACGTATTTCCAGAAGAATTACCGGGTTTGCCTCTAGTCGTCGAAGTAGAATTTGGTATTGATTTGATACCGGAACACTCGATTTCGATTGCTTCGTATAGAATGGCACCAAAGAGTTGAAGGAATTAAAGTCGCAGATTGCAAGAGTTGGTGATAAAGGTTTTGTGAGACCGAGTTTTTCACCTTAGGGTGCTCCGTGTTATTTGTGAAAAAGAAGGATGGTTCTATGAGGTTGTGTGTTGATTATCGCTTGATTAAAAAGGTGACAATCAAAAACAAATATCCGTTGCCAAGAATTGATGATTTGTTTGATCAACTAAAAGGAGCGACATGGTTTTCAAAGATTGATTTGAGATCCAGGTATTACCAATCGTGAGTAAAAGAGTCGAATGTGCCTAAAAGCGCTTTTAGAACAAGGTATGGTCATTATGAATTTTTAGTTATGCCATTCGGGTTGACAAATGCTCTATTTGTGTTTATGGATTTAATGAATCGCATATTCCACCATACTTGGACAAATTTGTTGTGGTGTTTATAGATGATATTTTAATTTATTCAAAAGATGATACTGAGCATCTTTGAGCATTTGAGGATAGTTTTACAAACTTTGAGAGATAAGCATTTGTATGCTAAGTTTAGTAAAAGTGAATTTTAGCTACGGGAAGTTGGATTTTTGGGTCATATTGTTTGGTGATGGTATACGGGTTGATCCTAGTAAAATTTCAGCCATTGTTGATTGGAAACCACCAAAAATGTAATCAAGTTAGAAGTTTCTTAGGGCTAGCTGGTATATATCGACGGTTTGTAAATGGATTTTCTATAATTGCTGCTCCTATAACTAGATTACTCAGAAAGGATGTTAAATTTGAATGGACGGAAGAATGTCAACGAGTTTTGAAGAATTGAAAAAGTTATTAACAGAGGCACCAAAGTGTTAGTACAGACCGAATCGGTAAAGAATTTGTGGTGTATAGTGATGCTTCTCTAAATGGTTTGGGGTGTGTGCTCATGCAAGAAGGAAAAGTGGTGGCATATGCTTGAGGCGATTAAAACCTCATGAGAGGAATTATCTTACTCATGATTTGGAATTGGTTTGCATGTGGTGTTTGCTTTGAAAATTTGGCGACATTATTTGTATGGTGAAAAGTGCCGGGTATATACCGACCATAAAAGTCTTAAGTACTTGATGTCACAAAAAGACTTGAATTTAAGACAATGAAGATGGTTGGAGTTATTGAAAGATTACGAGCTTGTTATTGATTATCATCCGGAAAAGCGAATGTGGTTGCTGATGCTTTGAGCGAAAAGTTACTGTTTGCTTTGAGAGCTATGAACACTCTGTTAAAGGTATCGGATGATGGTTCGATTCTAGCGAGTTAAGAGCAAGACCGATGTTTTACAAGAGATTTGTGAAGCTCGGAAAATGATCAAGAATTGCAAGCCAAGAGAAAACAGTGTGAAGTTGATACAGAGTCGATTTGAATTGGTTCTAATGGATGTTTAATGTTTAAAGATCGGTTTGTGTACCAAAGAATGAGGAATTGATTCAAAAGATCCTATAGGAAGCACATAGTGGTTATTTCTCGATTCATCCGGGTAGTGCGAAATGTATAATGACTTGAAGAAAATGTATTGGTGGAATGGAATGAAAAGAGATATATCGAGTTTGTGTCCAAATGCTTAATTTGTCAACAGTGAAAGTTTGAACACCAAGTGCCTTCTGGATTACTTCACCTATCATGGTTCTGAATGGAAATGGGATCGAATTACCATGGATTTTATATTAGGGTTGCCGTTAACTCCGGGAAGAAAAATGCCATCTAGGTAATAGTTGTGAGATCGACTAAATCGGCTCATTTTATTCCGTGCGTCATGATTATTCTCTTAATAAGTTGGTTGAATTGTATATCCGTGAGATTGTTAGACTTCATGGAATACCTTTGTCAATCATTTCGGATAGAGATCCGAGATTTACTTCACGGTTTTTGGCAAAAGTTGCAAGAAGCATTAGGTACAAAGTTAAATTTCAACACTTGCTTTCATCCACAAACCGATGGACAATCGTAAAGAGTAATTGATTCTTGAAGACATGCTCGGATGTTGTGTATTGGAATTTCAAGGAAGTTGGGAAAGATATTTGCCGTTGGTAGAATTTGCTTACAACAATAGTTATCGACGAGCTTGAAAATGGCACCTTATGAAGCATTGTATGGTCGTAAGTGTCGAACGCCTTTGTATTGGGTGAGCTCAAGGAAAATCAGATTTATGGAGTTGATCTAATAAAAGAAATCAAGAAAAGGTGAAAGTGATTCAAGATTGTTTGAAAGCTGCTTCAGATAGACAGAAATCGTATGCAGACTTGAAGAGAAAAGAGATTGAATATCAAGTTGGTGACAAAGTGTTTTTGAAAGTATCCCCGTGGAAGAAAGTCCTTAGATTTGGACGGAAGGGCAAATTAAGTCCGCGTTTTATTGGGCCGCATGAAGTAATTGAAAAAGTTGGACCGGTAGCATATCGGGTAGCATTACCACCTGAACTAGAGAAGATTCATGATGTGTTCCACGTATCTATGTTACGTCGGTATCGTTTGGATCCTTCACATGTAGTTTCACTGACAGAAATTGAACTACAACCAGATATGACCTACGAAAAAGAAGAGATTAAGATTTTAGCTCGAGAGGTCAAACAACTAAGGAATAAAAATGTTGCACTTGTAAAGGTGTTGTGGCAAAGGCATGGAAGAGAAGAAGCTACATGGGAATCAAGAAACTATGAGAAATCAATACCCACATCATTTGCATTTCTGGTAAGATTTTCGAGGGCGAAAATCCTTAAAGGGGAGAGAGTTGTAATATCCCGAATTAGGGCCTAATCGGAATAGTGGTTTTGTGACCACAAATCCGAGATAAAAATAATTATTTTATAATTATTTTGAGGTTTATGATATGATTACATGATTGTGTGAAAATTTCGTAAAGAAATTCTATGCCTAAAGTGTTTAAATTGAAAGTAGGGACTAAATCGAATAAGTTGCAAAATTTGCATTCTAGAAGTTTTTAGTATGAAATTGCATTGAAATATTAATTAGGAGGTCTTAAATAGCAATTTGACTAATTTAAGTTCATGGACAAAATTAGGACATGGAAGGAATTTTTGGAAAGTTTAGTAGTAAGGGCATTTTGGTCATTTAGTTATTAAAATGAATTAAAAACAAAATTAAAAGCCAATTTTTGTCCATCTTCTTCATTAGGCCGAAATTTCAAGGGTTCTCCATAGCTAGGGTTTGTTTCAAGCTTCCAAGCTCCATAGTAAGTGATTCCAAGCCCCGTTTTTAATGTTCTTTACGTTTTTGAGATCCCGATAACTCGATTAAGCTTATGTTAGCAATAATTTAACCTAGGGTTTATATTTGGAAAAATACCCATAGGTGAAATTTGTGTATTTTGATGTTTTATGATAGAATATGAAGTTTTAAATTATGTTAGACAACTTGTACTACTCGATTTTAAGCAAAAACGAGTAAAAGAATGTAATCGGTAAAAATACCTAATAGTCACAAGTACATGTTAGAGTGAGAATTTGATGTTGCCATAGAAGAAAAGTTATCAACATGTTGTAAAACATAAGAATAAGGAATAAATTTTAATCCCGAGCCTAGGGGCAAAAATGTAAATATGTAAAAGTTTAGGGGTAAAATTGTAATTTTGCCAAAATTTAAGTTAAGGATTAATTTGATAATGTGAGTATTAAATAAGCTAAATGTGTTATTTTAGATCAAGAAAGACGTGGAATCGACCTCAATCGAGGAAAAGAAAAGATTGTGGACTAAATTGCAAAATCTTTGTATTTTGGTACCAAGGTAAGTTCATGTGTAAATAATGTAGTATAATTGTTTTTTTAAATTATTGATGTTAATTATATGATATGCTGATTTTTATCATTAAATATATGCTTTGTGGTTATTTTGAATAAAATGCAAATTATTTGTATTATTTGTTAAATATAAAGTGTTACAGAGTATTGGTTTTGGTATTTTACTAAGATGGCAAGGATATGTGTTCGAGAAAATCCAGTTTGAACCTTAGGAATAGATTAGGATACAAGTGACATGTCACTAGGATGGTTGAGCATCCAAACTCGTTGAGTTGAGTCAGAGTTCACTTATGGATGCGAATGTCCGAACTCGTTGAGTTGAGTCAGAGTTCGTGAGATGTAACTAGGCATCCGAGCTCGTTGAGTTGAGTCCGAGTTCACTTATGGATCCGAGCGCCCGAGCTCGTTGAGTTGAGTCCGAGTTAAACTTATGGGCGGGTTACATGATTCTTTGGATTGCATATATGGCACTTATGTGCAAGTTATCCATGTATCAAATTATATTCCGATGTGTTCAACGGGTAAAGTTATACTCAAATGGAGGAATATTCGAGATGTAAAGAGACATATTGGTAAGTGATGTGAAATGGATATTTTGGACAGGTATGTATTTAACCCTCGGGTTGAGTATTGATACAATCACGATAAGGTAATAAGATGATGAAAAATGATTAGAAATGTGATATGTGTTTTAGTGATGCATGCTAATGTTGATTGGTATGACCGTTTGTTATGTTACTTATTATTTGCATATGAACTTACTAAGCATTTATGCTTACTCCTCCTTCTTACTCATTGTAGTTTTGGACAAGCCACTCAGGAATCGGGATAGGTCGAAGGCTCAATCACACTATCCTAAGACTTTTGGTAAATGGCTTGTAAATTTAAGTATGGCATGTATAGCAATATACCTATTTTGTGCAAATGATCTTATGATATGGTGATGGAATGGTTGAGAAAATGTTTGATAATGATAAATTATGAAAATGGTTAGTTTAGATTATGTTTGATGTTAAGGAAAATTATTAAGATACTTAGTGCATAAAAACTCCTAAAAGGGATGAAATTTGCCATAAACAGAATCTTTGCAGCAACAACGACACGAGTTTGAAAATTTACTAAAAATCATAGAAATTTAATTTGTGATGGAATACATATCAAATTGAATCTTATTATGTCTAGTTTCACATGAAACAAATGAAACAGGTAAAGGAATTATATGTTAAAAGATATTTGAATTTTAGTGAAACAGGGTCATAACAGTTTCTGAATCCCCTGTTCCAACTTTAGAAATTCACCATAAATTGTAAAGATATAATTAGGTGGTTTATTTTATATCCTCAAAATCCTTAGTGAGTCTAGTTTTATTAGAAATAAACCTCATAGTCATATGAATTTTTTACAGAGAGAAATGTGGTTCGTAGTAAACAGAGGTCAAACCAGTCAAGTCCTGAAATAGGGGTAACTTTAACTAATAAACTGTACTAATTGACTCAACGAAAAATTCTAAAAAAAAATTAGTAGATAGGTATATGAGTATAGATTTAAGGAAAATTTACGGATCTTGATTTCGAGTTTCATAACTCGAGATATGATTTTTCTTGTGACTGTGATGTAAGTAGCTTAAAAGCTGTGAATGTAGAAACAAATAATCCAAAGTTCTAAAAATGTTAAATTAAGCTTAGTAACACCTCATACTCGACTCCGGCGACGGTCTCAAGCGTGGGGGCGTTACAGTCCCTAAATTCAAATTGGACTCTTTACACGTAAAATTTCTTCATGAAATTTTCACACAAGCATGAATTCATATCATAGACCTTATAATGATCACAAATTAATTATTTCTACTTCGAATTCTTGGTCTTGAAACCACTGTTTTGACTATACCCTAATTCGAGATGTTATAGGATAAATAGTGATAAGAGTGTGGACAGTGGAAGATCAAGTTCAGAATTGCATAGCATTATACACTATTTGATTATATAAGACACTTCTATGCAAGTATTAGTTTGGCGTGATCTACTCCTATATATTATGATGGTATTAGTTGGCGTATACTACTACTTGCGATGTGATTAAATGTTCTGATTGGTTAGTAATGCCCGTAACCCTAATTTGAAGGCAGAGAGGGGTTAGGGGTGTTACAATTATGACAAGAATTACGAGTTTCAGGCTTTTAATTCAAGATTAAATCATATTGAGTTCGGGTTTTGGAGCTTAATTTTTAGTATATATGAGCCTCATATTCTGTTTATCAGCTCTTATTATTTTATTATTCTGAATTTTTAATAGTTATTAAGTAGATGAAGTTATTTAAGAGTTTAATGTCAACAAGAAATTTTAGTTTAAAACTACTTCTTGTTTAGGTTAATTAGAGTTCTAGTATACTTAAGAGTTTTATTTAGATTTTTTTAGCTAGCCTATATATTGGTCTTTGCATTGTACACAAATCACACAATTGATTTTTTTAATAATAATTCTTTTTGAGATTTTTCTTTAAGAATTGCTCTTGAGTTTCTTTTAGAAACTGTTTTAACAATCTTTTAGGTTATGGGAATCATCTTCAAGCTTTTTCTTGCCAAGATCTCTTTCTTGGAGGGGGAATTAGAGCCATTAAAAGGACTTGCTGATTCTTACGTTTCCAAGGCTTCTTAGGATGTCATCTTCTCTTTTTTAGCCTTAAATTACCGTTTCTTTTTTATTTTAATTTAGTTCTTGTTGTTTTGGCTTGCTGATTTTATCAATTTTCGCTCTAGGTCAAAATTACTCCAAGAGAGATGTTCTCCTATCTTATTCCATAAAGAAATACAACAAAATTAGGAGTTTCAATCTTTTCTTGCTGCTTCAAATATTCTTGCACAAAACAGTTTGCTTTTGTCCTTAAAATCACTTCTAACAAATTTTTTTGTATTTTGTTTTCCAGGCCTGGTTGAGGCATTTTCTTGAGGTCTAAGGACGATTATTTTCATCCAAGAAACCTTAATTTGCTTTATATTGGACTCCTTACCAACTGGTTTGTCTTTCTTTTATTTTAATTTCATTTGATTCTCCTTTGTGACAACTAATCTATTTTCATTGTTTATTGTTTCCATTTCTGTTTGTTTAGAGATCTAAGATATATCTGCAACTTAGAAAAACTTTACGATCTACTTTCGCATTTATCCATCTCATTCCTTATCATTTTGGTAGGTGTCTTATTGAGAAACATTAGTTGTTTAGTTATGGTGGATCTTCTCATCGTATATTTGGATGTGAATAGGGAATTTTCTATTTTGCTAAAGAGCCTCCAAGTGAATGGCAGCGTGATTTTATGTATTTACATATGTTAAACTTGTAAGGGATAGGTGTTGACGAGAGATTCAACCTAAATCTTATAGGCATGAAGATTATAATTGTTTGGCGAGATACTGGGAAAACAGATCATTCATTATTTGATTAACGAACCCTTGTTTGTGAATAGGTTGGGTGCAATTTTTTGTTCCTTTTCTTTGATTAGGGCACTCAACTTGAACAAAGTGATTTGATATAACAAATTTTAGCTAAAGAAAATTTTTTACACTAATGAAGTTGAAAAACAATTTACAAGCGAACTCTAATTTTTATGCTAATCAATTTAAAACCATATAAATTTATGATTGAGCTTAATATTGAGCCAGTAGCATGGGTTGAAGAAATTTCGTGAGTCAATACCTCATTATTTTTCTTAGAAGAAGAATGAATGAGCATGAAATGACAATATATCATCCTAATTCTAATGTGTTTTTATATTATTATTATTATTTTTTTTGATATTAAACAATTGGATTACTAAGTATTTATTCTTGTCACCAAACACAAACATTAGCACTTTTCGTAGGTAGGATCTGTTTTTTTGTACCTGTTTTAGGCCGTGTCGGTGTTGAACTGCTCTCCAATATACCCTTTTTCTTAATCCCAAACTGTTGTTTAATTTATAGCAGAAAATAAAAGGAAAAAGGCAGTATCTTAGAATAAATTATTACAAGGCATGAACATCCCAAGATCAATATATCATCCTAATTCTGATGTGTTTTATATTATCCTTATTTTCAATATTAAACAATTAGATTACTAGGTATGTATTATTGTCACCGAACACACACATTGGCTCATTCGCAAGTAATCAAAGCCAGTATATGTTTCTTTGTATCTCTTTTAGGCTATGTCAGTGCTGAACTGCTCTCTGATATGTCTATCGTGGTCTCAACAATAAAAGTAGAAAGGATATTGGGTAAGGACTACGAAGCCTATCTCGCATTTTTTATGGGCTCACAAGACAAGGGTATAGGGGTTCACGAGAAATGTTCTATGAGTGACTTTTCTAATATGCTTCCAGACTAGAAAAGATTTCCCAGAAAATTTCCCATATGATAAAAGATTGCCTAGATAGACAGGAGAAATCACAAGTGTAGAATGCGACCCCCACCCAAGTGCGAGCTGGTACTCATAGACGAGGTCAAGAAAGAGGCAGGGATTCAAGGCTAGTTGGGCAACGAACTTTACCTCATATTATTGCTACCGAAGATGAGTTAGGAGGCTTCACAAGAGTCTATGTTGTAAGGGAACCACAAGATTAGGGCTTAACCGATATTATCACAAATAACTTCACTGTTTGAAGTATTCCATTGTTTTCCTTCATTGAATCTAGTTCCACGCACTAGTATGTTTTCAACGAGCTAGCCAGTTAGTTGGAAATTCTAGTAGAAACCATAGATAAGGGCATGACTATCACTAGTTCATTTGTAGACAATATATTGGTCAATAAATTGTAGCATAGGTGTCCATTAGTGATCCAAGGGCAATTTTTCTACACAAACTTGATGAAGTTGTCATTCTATGTGTTTGATGTAATCTTTGGGATGGATTGGTTGGCTGAGCATAAAGCCAAGATTGACTTTGAACTAAAAGAGTCACTTTGTGAAATAGTAAAGGCAGCGAAATTGTAGTGGTAGGTAAGCGAGCTCAATTTATGTCTAATACCATATTGACAACGAAAGTAGAAAAGACGTTGGGCAAAGGCTATGAAGCCTATCTCGCATTTCTGATGGGTTCAGAGGACAAGGCTACAGGGGCTCGCGAGATATGTACTGTGAGGGACATTCTTGATGTGTTTTGAGATAAGAAAAGATTGCCCAGATAGATAAAAGAAATGACATGTGTAAAATGTGATCCCCTCCGGGTGTGACTGGTGCTCGTGGACAAGGTCGAGAAGAAGGCAACGATACAAGGCAAGTTGGGTAGTGAACTTTATCCCAAATCGTTGCTAGCCAAGATGAGTCAGGAGACTTCGCACGAGTCTGTGTTGTAAGGGAACCACAAGATCAGGGCTTGACCGATGTGATCACAACTACCTTCACTCTACGAACTATTCTATTGTTTTCCTTCATTGAATCTAGTTCTACGCACTAGTATGTTTTGAGTGAACTAGCTAGTCAATTAGGAATTCTATTAGAAACCATAGATAAGGGTGTGATAGTTACTAGTTTGTTTGGGGACAGTATATTGGTCAATAAAGTATAGCATAGGTTTTCGTTAGTGATCCAAGGGCAAGTTATCTATGTGAACTTGATGGAGTTGTCGTTCTATGTGTTCGACGTAATCTTTGGGATGGATTGGTTGGCTAGGCATATAACCAAGTTGATTTCGAACTAAAAAGAGTCATTTTATGAAACATTGAAGGTTGGGAAATTATAGTGGCAGGTGAGCGACCTCAATTTATGTCTAATGCCATATTAACAATGATATCAGAAAAGATGTTGGGTAAGGGCTACAAAGCCTATCTCGTATTTTTTATAGGTTCGTAGGACAAGGCTATGGGATTCGTGAGATATGTTTTTGTAAGGGACTTTCCTAGTGTGCTTCTAGACGAGAAAAGATTTCCCATGTCAGAAAAGATTGCCTAGAGAGACAAGAAAAATCCCAAGTGTAGAATGTGACCCCACCCAAGTGTCAGCTGTGCTCGTGGACGAGGTTGATAAAGACACAATAATACAAGGTAAGTTGGGCAATGTACTATATCTTACATTGTTACTACCCAAGATGTATCAGGAGGCCTCGCATGAGTCTATGTTGTACGGGAACCACAAGATCAAGGCTTGACCGATGTTATCACAAGTACCTTCACTTTGTGAACTATTCATTCTTTTTCCTTGATTGAATATCTTTTCACACACTCGTATGTTTTGAGCGAACTAGCGTGTGAGTTGGGAATTCTAGGAGAAACCATAGTTAAGGGTGTGACTATCACTAGTTTGTTTGGGGACACTATATTGGTCAATAAAGTGTAGGTGTCCGTTAGTGATCCAAGGGCAAGATTTTGACTCGAACATGATGAATTTTTCATTCTATGTGTTCGATGTAATATTGGGGATGGATTGGTTGGCTGAGCATAAAGCCAAGGTTGACTTCAAACTGAAAAGAGTCACTTTGCGAAATAGAGAAGGAAAGGAAATTGTAGTGGTAGGTGATCGAGCTCAATTAATGTATAATTCCATATTGACAATGAAAGTAGAAAAGATGTTGGGTAAGGGCTACGAAGCATACCTTACATTTCTAATGGGTTCGGAGGACAAGGCTATAGGGGTTCGCAAGATACGTATTGTGAGGGACTTTCCTGATGTGTTTCCAGATGAGGAAAGATTGCCCAAATAGACAAGAGAAATCACATGTGCAAAATGTGAGCCCCTCTAAGTGCAAGCTGGTGCTCGTGGACGAGGTCGAGGAAGAGGTTATGATACAAGGCAAGTTGCGTAACAAACTTTATCTTAAACTGTTGCTAGGCAAGATGAGTTAGGAGGCCTCGCACAAGTCTATGTTGTAAAGGAACCACAAGATCAGGGCTCAATCTTATGATCACAACTACCTTCACTCTACGAACTATTCCATTATTTTCCTTCATTGAATCTAGTTCCACGCACTAGTATAGTTTGAACGAACTAGCTTGTGAGTGAGGAATTCCAATATAAACATAGATAATGGCATGACTGGAACTAGTTCATTTGGAGATAGTATATTGGTCAATAAAGTGTACTACTGGTGTTCATTAGTGATCGAAGGGAAAGTTTTCTAGGCGGAGTTGAGGTAGTTGCCATTTATAGACTTCGTGGCGAAGTGTTTAATTTTTCAGAAGGTGAAAGCATAACATCAATATTCTTTAAGATTGCTTCAACCACTCAAGATTCCAGAGTGAATGTGCGAAAAGATCACCATGGATTTTGTGTGAGGTTTGCCACTAACTTTGAGAAAGAAAAATACTATTTGGGTGATTGTGGATCGCCTTAGTAAGAGTGCACATTTCTTAGTTGTTTGCATAAGCTACACTTTGCAAAGGTTCGTGGTGATATATATAGCTAAGATAGTAAGACTTCACAGTATACCAATTTCCATTATTTTTTATCGAGATCCTCGATTCACCTCGAGATTTTGGAAGAGTTTGCAAGAGGCTTTAGGATAGAAGTTTAAATTCAATACTACGTATCATCTTGAAACAGATGGCCAATCTGAGAGAATGATACAGGTTCTGGAAGACATGTTGTGAAGTTGTGTGTTAGAGTTTAAAGGAAGCTAGGGACATTACTTACCTTTGGCAGAATTCACGTATAACGATAGTTATTAATCAAACATTCAGATGGCATCCTTCGAAGTTTATAACTCTTGAAAATAGTTCATGCCTTTAAACCTAGCTAATTTCTTGTACTTGGGTACATTTAGTGGTATTTTAGGACATTTTATTAGTATTTTTATCATTTGCATTAGGACCTTGGACAGTGTTTGCATATTAGATACTTTTAATTACGTGTAGAACTGTAATAGCCCGATTTAGACCCTAGTCAAAATAGTGGTTTCGGGACCACAAATTCAAGTCAAAAAAATATTTTAATATTATTTTTCATGCTTATAATATGTAAATTGATATCTGTGAAAATTCTGTAATTTAATTTTATCGTTGGAGTGCCCGATTTGATAAAAGGACTTAATCGCGTAAAGTGTAAACGTTACATGCTATTTGTTAAAGTACTATATTGCTATGGCTTTTATAATGTAGGGTAATTATGTTGATATTAGACCATTAAATACATGGGTGGACATATATGGACAACCATTATATGATTTTAAAGGTTATTCCTTCAGGGCAAAATGGGAAATTGATTAATAAAGGTTAATATAATAAAACGAAACAAGAATTTGGCTTTATTATCAACATGTACAGCCGAATATTAGAGAAAAAGAAAAACCATGGATATGTTTTGGGGTTTGCCCATCTTGAAGCTCAATTGAAGGTCCGTTTTTGTTCCGTTTTTGATAAATTTTATGTTTTTGAGATCGTTGCTTTGTGTTTTACAAAGCCCATGCTTAAATTTTAGAATTTGATGAATATTTCATGAGATGAAATTGTTGATTCTATGAGCTTTGTGACGTTAGATGATAGAAAATGAAGGATATGTGTTGGGTTAGTATGTTTTGTCTTTGAATTTTTGATGAATTTGAGTAATTTGGGCTAAATTGTAAAAATGAAATTTTGAGGGACTAAAATGTAAAATAAATGAAATATGTGGACTTATATGAACTAAATGAATATTCGGCCAAGCATGGGAAATATGAAATTTTGTGTATTTTGTGATTTTGTGAATTATGGACTAAAGTGTTAAAATGTGAAAATGTGAGGGCTAATTTGTAGAATGCCCTAAATATGTATATATGGATTAAATTGAATGAATTGTTGAATTAGTATGTTAATTTTGATATTAATTAGATTGGAAAAAGTGAAATTCAGATCTAAATCGAGGGAAAGTCAAAGTATCCGATTAGTCGACTTAATTTGTCGTTGCCGCGGACGAGGTAAGTTCGTATAATTAGAATTGAACTTTTATATAATTGCATTTGTTGAAATGAATGTATATATTTGAAACACTTAATATATGAATGCATTAATGATATATTGTACTCGTTACGAGCCCCGTTTGAACTATATGAAATCATTAGATACGAGTGACATGTTACCGGGATTACCGTATTGGTCGAGCTCCTGCATTTGTTGCGGACTCACCACAGCTCGTATGAGCTTACTGATTTAGCTCGTAAGAGCTTACTATTTCAGCTTATTGGAGCTTACCAATTCAGCTCGAAAGAGCTTATTGTTCAGCTCAATAGAGCTTACCGTTTTCAGCTCAATAGAGCTTACTGTTTCTCAACTCAAGAGGAGCTTACCGACCATGACTCGAAAGAACATGTATGATGATGAATTGACGGATTAATGACATTGTTCACTCGACTATCTTTTGAAGTTCTAATAGGTTCAACAGGTTTAAATATTGTTTATACAGATAAGTTACGAGTATAAGTGATATTAATATTATGTATGATATGTGAATTACATGGTATTAATGTTATTTGATGAATTAAATACAGAATGAAGTTATATGTACTTGAGTTTGAATATTTATTGTTTTCACCTACAGTGACTTGATGATTAGATCGATATAATGATACTAATCTATTGATGATTTTATATGCTTATGCATTGGGCAAATTTGGTTGGATTGTATTGAAATGGTAATATAGGTTATAATGATATACGAACAAATGTTAAATGTGAATCTAGATATAGGTGGTTTAACCACATATATGTCCATTAGTGTACAAGATACAAAATATTCAATGTTATTTCCATGGTTCAACGGACATGATAAAGGTACGAGAATTGAAATGATGATATGAATCAGTTCAGGCATATGTGACACGCTCAACAAGTAAGTAATATTTAATAATTTCATATGTTACATGAATGAAAACTGATGAACACATACAGGAATTACCAAGTTGTTATTGTAATACGTGTTAATTTTGATAGAGCTAATTTATATGTATTAATGCTTATCTAATTGTGAATTGATTGTTAAATTGTAAATATTACATACTAGTCATACGAGCTTACTAAGCTTTCAAAGCTTACTCTGTGTGTTTTTCCTATGTTTATAGAGTTTCGAAGACTTGCTCGGGTTGGAAGTTGTAGGAGATCTCATCACACTATCTGGTTATCGCTTCGGAGAATAAAAGCTTTGAGTTTTTTATTATGTGGCATGTATAAACTAGAAGGTTATGAATATGTTTTGTAATGTGTATATCTATCCATGTGATATGGCTTGGTTATGGATGTGAATATGAATGAATTTTGTTATATGCTTTGTGTTTAAAATTGGTATGTTTTGATGCACTCTTGAATGACCAAATGAAATGATCAATTTAGGTAAGTTTTGGTATGTGTTTATTTGAGGAATTAGTAAAATTATGGTATGAGATTGACTAAAGTATATTTTGGTATGAAACATATGTTTTGGTATGAATTTGACTTATGATTTGGTATGATTATGGTATGGTTATGAGCATGAACTTGGTGGTTTATAACATGGCATGAATGTTGTAGGTTTTGGTATTAAAATTGGCTGAAATTATAGAGCAAATGTGCTTAGTTTGATGCTGGTAGGTTTGACTCAAATTGGGTGGCAAATTGGCTTTTCAAATGGCCTATTTTTTTCCATACGGGCAGAGACACGAGCGTGTGTCTTAGCCATGTGTGACACACGGTTATGTTGCATGGCCGTGTGTCCCCTGGGGTACCCTACGATTTTAAGTCAGTTTCGTCCACGGCCAAGGCACACGGGCGTGTCTTGTGGCCATGTGAGCAAGTCAGTATGTATGCCCTGTTTTGACACGGCCTGGACACACGGGCTTGTCTAATGTCGTGTAAGGCACATGGCCTGTTCACACGGGCGTGTGACCTATACATCTTTGAAAAATGTTTAAGATTTGAAAAAAAATTATATGTGCTCAGTTTAGTCTCGACCTCTTTGCTAATACATGTTTAAGGTTTCGATAAACTATGTAAGGGACTTAATATTGATGTATGAATATGTTTGTGGATGATGACATTGAATTGAATGCTAAATTTTTTGATTTGTTCGGTAAAGCCTTTAACCTTAGTCTGGTAACGAATGCGGGTTAGGGGTCTTACATTTTATTGGTATCAGAGCTGTGGTTTAGTCGGTTCTAGGACTATCATAGCATATGTGAGTTTAGCTATACATGCCACGTTTAACCTGTAATAGTGTGATATCTCCCAACTCTGACGAAAATTATTTGATTAGATAGATATGTTTTCCAACCGACCTAATTCTGATAGTACGGAATGTGTACTTGAATGTTTGAAGGGAAATGTGTTGATTATGAGTTGAAACTCATAAAGGTATGGATCAAAGAGTATGACATTCTTGTTATCGGTAAATGTTATAATTATATGAGCATATGAGATATGATATTTGGGCTATGATGTTATATGAAAATTTCGATTGTGAATTAGTGATGTGAGTTGGCATATGAATTATGTGTTAAAAACAAATGTTTTTTATAACCAAATGTTTATTAAATGATTTGAGAATGTGAAATCAGTAATGAACTGACTAAGTGTAATAATATGTGTTATGTGCATTTGTGTGTGAGTCGAATTTGAGGCTTTACTAACCTCACCCACCTTATCCGTAAAATGTTACAATAAAATCTGTAAGATTTGGGTTGAATAAGCTCACGAGTGTGGAGTTGCAAAGGTCCGTGTTTGAAAGATTACTAATGTAGTCAGAAAAGAGAATGAAATAGGAAATGAAGACAATATTACAAGAGATATTGAAAAGTTCTGAAGCCTATTCAAATTATACAAAGTCACTGTTACAGAAGAAGTTAACTCTGATTAAATGACCTATTCAGGTGTGTCATCTAAGGAAAATATTAGCTAGAAGCTTTTCTGAATTGATTTCTGTCAGTGAAAGGATAATGTTTGTAACAGCCCGATTTAGACCCTAACCAGAACGGTAGTTTCGGGACCATGAATCTGAGTCAGAAAAATATTTTTAAATTATTTTCTATGTTTATTTTGTGTGAATTTATATTTGTGAAAATTTCGTAATTTAATTTTGTCGTTTGGGTGTCCGATTAAATAATAGGACTTAATCGCGTAAATTGAAAATTTGATAGTTTAAAGTAAGAGGGCCAAATAGTTGGTGATTTTCTAAGTTGGAGTATTTATAATGTAACTATTCCATTAACATGTGGCTTGTACGGTAATGGACATAGGTTATATAATTTTATTATTATTTCATTAATGTTAGTTAGGTAAATTAATAATAAAATAATATATGTTATTATATCATAAAATAATAAGCCACATTCATGCTATTTCCTTCATCTTTGCAATCAAACTAAAACAAAGAAAAGAAAGAAAACAAAGTAGGGTTCGGCCTTGTTCAAGCTAGATTAAGGTAAGTGTTCAAATTTGATTTTTGATAATTTTTACGTTTTTGAAATCGTTGCTTGAGTACTACAAAGCCCATGCTTGAAATTTTGATTTTGATGAATATTTTGAGTTGTGCCATTGTTAATAGCTTGTGATTTTTTTTGTTTGATGATGGAAAATAAAAGATATGTTTTAGATTAACATATTTTGTATTGGAGTTTTGATGATTTTGAGTAATAAGGACTTAATTGCAAAAATAATAATTTAAGGGACTAAAATGTGAAATAAATGAAATAAATGGGCTTGTATGAACACTAGGAATATTCGGCCAAACATGGGTACCTTGAAATTTTGCATATTTTGTGTTTTGTGCAATAGGGATTAAATTGTAAAAAATTATAAATGTCAGGGGTAAAATGGTAATTTGCCCATTTATGTGTTTTTGGACTAAATTGAATGAAAATATATTTGAATGAGCTTAATTTGAATATTTTTAGATCAAGAACCAAAGAAATCGGATTTGGACTAGGGAAAACGAAGTTATCGACTAGCAGCTCCGTCCCGTTTTACGACGTCTGAGGTAAGTTTATAAGCAAATACACATGCCTAAATGTAGTTAAATGTTAAGTATATATGCTGGTATATAATATATGAATTTATACTTGTAAATGCCGAATGTGTATGAGTTTGAAAACTATGTTCGAGCTTTCGATTTGACCGAGTAACGACGTTCGAAAGCCCTGTATGAACCTTAGGAATAGTTAGGATACATATGTCATGACACAGGATTCCGACATTTGTGTTCCTTGTGTATGATTATTGAACCGAAAGTTAAAGGGTAGGTGTACATTTTGTGCTTATATTCGAATGAAGCAATTGAATTGCTAATGTGATATGTTATGTGAAATGTGTTAACATGTGAATAACTAAGCAAGACACTGGAAATGTATCCGGGCTAAAGTCCCGTAGGCTTCGTGCTGGAAATATATCCGGTCTAAAGTCCCGCAAGCTTCGTGCTGGAAATGTATCCGGGCTAAAGTCCCGCAGGCTTCGTGCTGGAAATGTATCCGGGCTAAAGTCCATGAGCTTTTGTCTTTGGTAATATAATTTCGGGTTTTATACCTAGCGGGCCAAGTGCCAATGAATTCGATAAAAGTATACAATTACAAGATCCTACACTAAGTTGACAAATTGAAAGTGCATTACATATTAAGTTGGCCAGTGCACGTATCATGTACTCGTATGCGATTTGATTTGAATTAAATTATAAATATATAAAGTGATGCATCTGTGTGAATAAGTGTTATGACTATAAATGTGATCGTGATATATTCGGTAAATGTGTGAAGTTATGTGAAGTGATTCTATGTTTATATTCAAATATAAACACTTGGTCCTTAATGGAAAGGTTTGTGGAAGTATATGATTTATTTTTAGGTGATTACGATCATGGAAAATTAAATGTGAATATGATATTGTATTTTATTCGTTTCAATTGAACTAAAGTCATTAGTGAAGCATTTTAATGCCTATGTTATATGAGTTCGATCTTGAATGACATGATATACATGTTTAGATAATTTGAATGCAAGGAATGTGTGAAAGAGCAAATTGTAATAAATCGCTTGGGACAAGAATGATGAGTGTGATTTTGGAAAATCACCATAAATTGTGGAAATTGAATTAAAGCTGAATAAATTATGTAATTAAATCTTAATGAGTCTAGTTTCTTATAAAAGAAACCTTGTAAGCAAAAGAATTGTAGATAATGAGATATTTGAAGTGGCGTGAGATAGAGTCAAAATGACTTTGAAATCCCCTGTTCTGTTTTTATAAAATCATTGTAAATTGTACAATGATGATTATAAGATAAAATTTATATAATTAGACTCCTCTAGTTTCAAATGAAATAAACGATAACATAATTCGAATTCTGTATAATGAGAAAATTGATTCGTAGTGAAGAGTGGTCAGAATAGTCAAATAGTGAAACAGGGGAAACTTCAATAAAAATCTGGTATTGATTGGTCAAACCAAAAATTCTGAAAATTTGATGGATGGAAGATATATGAGTCTATTTTCAGCGAAAATTAACGGCACTTAATTTGGAGTTTCTTAGCTCCAGTTATAAATAATTTAGTGATGTTGCTCGGAAGACAAACTTGTAGTGAATTGGTGATTTTGTTGCAAACATGGTTAAAACTAGTTAATGAGATGCTTTTCGAGTTCTTATGATCTTATTTGTGATTTGAATATTTGGTTTTAATTGTGTTCAGATTCAAGTGAGATGAATTTGCTAAATATGCTTTATGTTCATGGATACTTGGCTAAAATGGCAATTACCTAGGAATGATTTCTTGAAAATTTGAAATAATCGATCTATAAGTAAATTAATTATTTGCATTGCTTAAAACTTACTAAGCATTGAAGCTTACTCCGTGTTCTCTTTTCCATTTCTTATAGGTTTATCCTTTAGTTCGAGTTGGAAGAGCCAGAGATATCATCACACTGTCGAGTCATTATGTGAGTTGAGAAGATTGTATATCATCATGTTTTAAGGCATGTATAGGATAGACTATAGGTAGAATGATATTTCGACTTTGTATACATTATAGCCATGCGAAGATGGCTTGCTCATTTTGTTTAGAGAAGCCTTATAATTGAACTAATGTGTTGAAATGTTTTAGTTATAACTTGATAGTAGTTATTTTGTTATTAGATATTCGGTTATGTTTTGATAGTTAGTCATTTTCGAAATTTATAAGAGCTCTTATGGAAAAATCAATGAGACAGGTTTGCATTGTTGATAATTTATGTTTGGCAAGTATCTTTGATCTTATAGAAGTTTTGTTCAGTCAAGTAATACCTCATAACCTTATTCCGGCAATGGATACGGGTTAGGAGTGTTACATTTAGTGGTATCAGAGCTATGGTTTAGTCGATTCTTGGACTAACCTAGCGTATGTGAGTCTAGCTATACATGCCATATTACTACTCGTGATAGTGTGACATCTCCTACTCTAACGAAATTGTTTTGTAAGACGGATATGCTTTCCAACCGAGCTAATTCGATAGTATAGAATGTTATACTCAAACGTTTGAGTGAAAATGTGTTGGTGATGAGTTGAAACTCATAAAAGGTATGAATCAGAATGCATGATATTCTGCTATTGATAAATGTTATAATTATATGAGTATATGAGTTGTGATGTTAGGTATATGATGGTTGTGTGAATATTTTGACTTAGAATTTATGATTTGAATTAGCATATGAGCTATGTGTTAAGTACCAAGTGATCATAAGTAAATGAGTGCTAGATGTTTGAGAATGCAGAATTAGTAATGAACTGTTCTTCGTTCATAATAGTATGTGTGATGTGCATGCTTACGTAAGAGTTAAAATTGTTGGCTTTACAACCTCACCCCCTCATCATCGGTAAAGCATTGTAATGAGATCCGTACTATATGGATTAAATACGCTACGAGTGTGAAATTACGAGTTTCGTGGTTGAAAGATTAGTATTGTGATCAGATAAGAGAATGAGTCCGCAAGTGAAGACAGTAATAGAAAAGATATTGGATCATGTTGAAGGCCATTCATAATATGCCAATTCACTGTTAAAGTAGAAGTTGAATTCGATGAGATGAAAGTATTCAGGTGTGATGTCTAAAGAACGTATTAACTGGAATTTTTACGAATTGATTTACATAGTAATGGAATATTGTGAAATCGGTGATGATAGAATTAGACAGTAGGATAATGTTTGAATTGAAATGATAGCTGAGTGCAGTGATTATAGTCGGGCAATTACTACGTTTTCTTCTGGGCATTCTATGTGTACATTTATCCTTAGAGGTATGTGTAATTGTATATTTCAAATGAAAATTCTTATCATATGAGAACGTCATCTATATATATTGATATATGAAAGCATTGTTGGGCTGTTCGGGTTACAATTGACATTATTATATCTTTCTCTGTATCCTATTTCATTTTATTGAAAGAAAAGATGTACGATAGAATCTATGTGATGTTTGTATTTTGATCCTACTAGTTTTTATCTACTTAGTATACATGAAGATTATATTGTTTCATTACCGAATTAATTACGGTGCATGTGAGTGATGTTTTACTTCGATTTCCTCCGAGACATCAACGAGATATCTCGTCATCCGATATAGGCGCTTTCTTAAAAAGATCGATATAGTGATATATTTGAGATTACAGATTCTTCTTTCTTATGATTCTATATGGTTATCTCAGTGAAAAATATCTTTTGAATGATGTGATATTTATCAATAAAGTGGTAAATAGTTGAAGAAATTGTTATTGAAGCGCCTCTCAGTAAAGAGTTATTCGACACAAGAATTAAAGATGGTTCGAATTGTTGAAAAATTATGAGTCGCTGATTGATTATCAATGCGGGCAAATGATTATAGTCTTTGGGGTTCCGAAAAGAGAATCTTTATGTGTTTTACGACCGACAATCATGTGATTAATCTTATCAAATGATGAGTAGTTATTGGTGAGCTAGAAACTAAATTGATGTTTAATCAAGCAAATTTGTGAGGCTTTGTATGGTTGTAAATGCTGAACGCCATTGTCTTCGGACTCGAGCTCGGTGAAAATAAGATACACTGAGTCGATTTGATCGAGAGAAACTCGAATGAAAAGTGAAAGTGATCGGTGAAAGTTTGAAAGTAGCATTAGATCGACAGAAATCTTATGCGAACTTGAAATAGAAAGATATAGAGCTTGAGATCGGAGATAAAGTTTTCTTGAAAGACTCACCGTGGAAGAAAATACTCAGATTGGTCGTAAAGGCAAATTGAGTCTGAGGTTTCTTGGGTCGTACAAGGTTATAGAACGTATCGGGCGGTTGCTTATAGATTATTATTGCCACCGAGTTAGAAAAGATCCACAATGTATTCCACGCTTCGATGCTTCGAGGTATCGATCGATCCATCACATGTGATTAGTCCATCCGAGATTGAAATTTAGCCTAATATGACCTACTGAAGAAGAACCGATTCGCATTTTGATTCGTGAGGTTAAAGAGTTATGGAATAAGAAGATTTTGTTAGTTAAGGTATTCTGGCATAAGCAAGGAGCTGAAGAAGCAACATGGGAGCCAGAGGATACAATGAGAGAACGTTATCCGAACCTATTCACTGGTAAGATTTTCTGGGACGAAAATCCTAAGGGGGAGAGTTGTAACAGCCCGATTTAGACCCTAACCAGAACGGTGGTTTCGGGACCATGAATCTGAGTCAGAAAAATATTTTTAAATTATTTTCTATGTTTATTTTGTGTGAATTTATATCTGTGAAAATTTCGTAATTTAATTTTGTCGTTTGGGTGTCCGATTAAATAATAGGACTTAATCGCGTAAATTGAAAATTTGATAGTTTAAAGTAAGAGGGCCAAATAGTTGGTGATTTTCTAAGTTGGAGTATTTATAATGTAACTATTCCACTAACATGTGGCTTGTACGGTAATGGACATAGGTTATATAATTTTATTATTATTTCATTAATGTTAGTTAGGTAAATTAATAATAAAATAATATATGTTATTATATCATAAAATAATAAGCCACATTCATGTTATTTTCTTCATCTTTGCATCGAAACTAAAACAAAGAAAAAGAAAGAAAACAAAGTAGGGTTCGGCCTTGTTCAAGCTAGATTAAGGTAAGTGTTCAGCTCGATTTTTGATAATTTTTACGTTTTTGAAATCGTTGCTTCGAGTACTACAAAACCCATGCTTGAAATTTTGATTTTGATGAATATTTTGAGTTGTGCCATTGTTAACAGCTTGTGATTTTTTTTGTTTGATGATGGAAAATAAAAGATATGTTTTAGATTAACATATTTTGTATTGGAGTTTTTGATGATTTTGAGTAATAAGGACTTAATTGCAAAAATAATAATTTAAGGGACTAAAATGTGAAATAAATGAAATAAATGGGCTTGTATGAACACTAGGAATATTCGGCCAAACATGGGTACCTTGAAATTTTGCATATTTTGTGTTTTGTGCAATAGGGATTAAATTGTAAAAAATTATAAATGTCAGGGGTAAAATGGTAATTTGCCCATTTATGTGTTTTTGGACTAAATTGAATGAAAATATATTTGAATGAGCTTAATTTGAATATTTTTAGATCAAGAACCAAAGAAATCGGATTTGGACTAGGGAAAAAGCGAAAGTTATCGACTAGCGACTCAGTCCGCTTTACTGACGTCCCGAGGTAAGTTTATAAGCAAATACACATGCCTAAATGTAGCTAAATGTTAAGTATATATGCTGGTATATAATATATGAATTTATACTTGTAAATGCCGAATGTGTATGAGTTTGAAAACTATGTTCGAGCTTTCGATTCGAATTTAGTAACGACGTTCAAAGCCCTGTATGAACCTTAGGAATAGTTAGGATACATATGTCATGACACAGATTCCGACATTTGTGTTCTTTGTGTATGATTATTGAACCGAAAGTTAAAGGGTAGGTGTACATTTTGTGCTTATATTCGAATGAAGCAATTGAATTGCTAATGTGATATGTTATGTGAAATGTGTTAACATGTGAATAAATAAGCAAGCTCCGGGCTAAAGTCCCGCAGTTTCGTCTTTGAAATGTATCCGCTAAAGTCCCGCAGCTTTGTGCTTTGAAATGTATCCAAGCTAAAGTCCCGCAGGCTTCGTGCTGGAAATGTATCCGGGCTAAAGTCCCGCAGGCTTTGTGATGGTAATATAATTTCGGGTTTTATACCTAGCAGGCCAAGTGCCGATGAATTCAATAAAAGTATACAATTACAAGATCCTACACTAAGTTGACAAATTGAAAGTGCATTACATATTAAGTTGGCTGTGCACGATCATGTACTTGTATGCGATTTGATTTGAATTAAATTATAAATATATAAAGTGATGCATCTGTGAATAAGTGTTATGACTATAAATGTGATCGTGATATATTCGGTAAATGTGTGGAGTTATGTGAAGTGATTCAATGTTTATATTCAAATATAAACACTTGGTCCTTGTGGAAAGGTTTGTGGAAGTATATGATTTATTTTTAGGTGATTACGATTATGGAAAATTAAATGTGAATATGATATTGTATTTTATTCGTTTCAATTGAACTAAAGCTGTTAGTGAAGCATTTTAATGCCTATGTTATATGAGTTCGATCTTGAATGACATGATATACATGTTTAGATAATTTGAATGCAAGGAATGTGTGAAAGAGCAAATTGTAATAAATCTGCTTGGGACAGCAACAGTAGCGTGATTTTGGAAAATCACCATAAATTGTGGAAATTGAATTAGAAGCTGAATAAATTATGTAATTAAATCTTAATGAGTCTAGTTTCTTATAAAAGAAACCTTGTAAGAAAAATAATTGTAGATAATGAGATATTTGAAGTGGCGTGAGATAGAGTCAAAATAACTTTGAAATCCCCTGTTCTGTTTTTATAAAATCATTGTAAATTGTACAATGATGATTGTAAGATAAAATTTATATAATTAGACTCCTTAATGAGTCTAGTTTCAAATAAAATAAACGATAACATAATTCGAATTCTGTATAATGAGAAAATTGATTCGTAGTGAAGAGTGGTCAGAATAGTCAAATAGTGAAACAGGGGAAACTTCAATAAAAATCTGGTATTGATTGGTCAAACCAAAAATTCTGAAAATTTGATGGATGGAAGATATATGAGGTTATTTTCAGGAAAAATTAATGGCACTTAATTTGGAGTTTCTTAGCTCCAGTTATAAATAATTTAGTGACTGTTGCTCAGGAAGACAGCTTGTAGTGAATTTGTGATTTTGTTGCAAACATGGTTAAAACTAGTTAATGAGATGCTTTTCGAGTTCTTATGATCTTATTTGTGATTTGAATATTTGGTTTTAATTGAGTTCAGATTCAAGTGAGATGAATTTGCTAAATATGCTTTATGTTCATGGATACTTGGCTAAAATGGCAATTACCTAGGAATGATTTCTTGAAAATTTGAAATAATCGATCTATAAGTAAATTAATTGTTTGCATTGCTTAAAACTTACTAAGCATTGAAGCTTACTCCGTGCTCTCTTTTCCATTTCTTATAGGTTTATCCTTTAGTTCGAGTTGGAAGAGCCGGAGATATCATCACACCACGAGTCATTATGTGAGTTGAGAAGATTGTATATCATCATGTTTTAAGGCATGTATACGATAGACTATAGGTAGAATGATATTTCGACTTTGTATACATTATAGCCATGCGAAGATGGCTTGCTCATTTTGTTTAGAGAAGCCTTATAATTGAACTAATGTGTTGAAATGTTTTAGTTATAACTTGATAGTAGTTATTTTGTTATTAGATATTCGGTTATGTTTTGATAGTTAGTCATTTTGGAAATTTATAAGAGCTCTTACGGAAAAATCAATGAGACAGGTTTGCATTGTTGATAATTTATGTCTGGCAAGTATCTTTGACCTTATAGAAGTTTTGTTCAGTCAAGTAATACCTCATAACCTTATTCCGGCAATGGATACGGGTTAGGAGTGTTACAATGTTTGAATGGTGTTGATGGTTGAATGCAATGATTATAGTCAGGTAGTTACTATGATTTCTTCTGGGCATTTTGTGTGTACTTTTATCCTCAGAAGTATATGTGGTTATTTAGTTTCAGAAGGAGTTCTTATTGTATGAGAACATTAGTTAAACATACTAAAAGATGTAAATATGGTTGGTCTGTTTGGGTTATATTCGACATTGCTATGTCTTTCTCTGGTATTTATTCTCTTGTGTGGATATGAAAATTGACAGTAAAAAAATCTGTATGATGATAATACTCTGTTTCTACTGGCTATTGTTTTGTTGAAAATATGTGAAGATTATATTGCTTCTGTTACTATGGATTCTAGTATTTATGAGTGATATAGTTCTTTCTAGACATTTCTGGGATATCATTCTATGTGGGTTGTAATTTCCTGATATTCTATGTAGCTTCAGACGTTGAAAATTTTGCTATTCTGGTTTTCTCATGATTCTATGTAATTATCTGCAAGAGATCTCTATTTGACGGAAATGGCTATATCTATTATAATCATAAATTCTGTTCTAAAATTTGGGGAGTAGTGCAGTACCGTTATAAAAGTTATAAAAGTTATGCTTTTGCATTGGTTACTATCCAAATCATATTTGATTTTTTTCTGGGTCTAAATGCTTTATTAATAGCCGGGATATTATCTGTTGTTATGGGTAAGACGTCGGTCTTATTATGACATTATGATTTCTATGTGATGATTGTGGCATCTGCATAATGATATGTCTGGGGTTATTCTTCTAATGAGAAGAAAAGATTTCTTCGAAAAGACTGATTCAGTGATTTAGTCTGACTGGAATTATTTGATTGAAAAGATGATTAAGTTATATGTGTTTGAATCTATCCACTAGACTGGAAATAAACTTTGAACGTACATGTGTGATTCAGGGATAGTCTAGAAGAAGAATTTGTATTCTTGAAAATTTGATACAGAATTATATCTATTGGAACAATTCTATCCGAGAAATGGTGGTATATTAAAGCTAGTTTGAATGTTGAAGTTTTCTTTTGCACGAAGACATTAACAACCGAAATGTCAATTCTGGTTTCATCTGAGTTGAATAAAGAGTTATGTAATATATATGACGACTACAACAGTTTAAAATGTTTAGTGTCAAAAAAAGATCCGAACTTGGCACGGCAGAGTTACCTCGAATTGTCGAAAAACTTTTGAGTCTGTAAGTGATTCTTATCAGTGAAAAATGATTATAGTTTTGGATGTTTTGAATGGGAAACATTTGTGTTTTTTCTGAGTGATGAATACGTGTTTGATCTTATCACAGCTGTTAGCTGAATTAAAGGTTAAATAAATGTTTAATTAGTGAAGTTGTGAAATTCAGAAATGTGTCAAAAAATTAT
The DNA here is from genome assembly GCA_025698475.1 of Gossypium anomalum. Taxonomy (NCBI): domain Eukaryota; kingdom Viridiplantae; phylum Streptophyta; class Magnoliopsida; order Malvales; family Malvaceae; genus Gossypium; species Gossypium anomalum. The sequence goes on from CM046965.1 coordinate 39,625,216, forward strand.
AAGTTAAAAAGGGGTTCAACATAAATTGATTTCTGATTCAGAATCTCAGATGTGGTATCGATAATTATTTGTTATTTCGAGATAGAGTGTGTATACTGAAAAGTTATACGAATATACAACAACTGCTACAAGAAACTCTCAGTGACAGTTTATCTGTTTATATGGGATTAACAAGATGCACAATAGTTCAAGACATGTTATCGATGATTGAGTGTAAAATGTGATATTTCTGACTTTGTTGATTATAGAAATAGAGTGTGGATGCATTCTATATACGAACTATCTTTGTTATTGGAAAAGATAGAGTTATTTGAAACGTTGTTAACTGTCTGAAGAAATCTCTTGGTACGTATAGATTTCCTCTTTTGATTAAACAACTGAGTTATCCGTTTCTGTGATGGCAAGTTTGCTTATGGTGCTAGTCATTGTTGTTTCGGATTAAGATTTGAAACTCATATGATATTTCTGGGGAAAATTACAGTAATCTGTGAGTATGAGATTGTAGTGAAATCGAGGAACGCAAATCAAATTCTTAAAATATTTATGTATCACTGTGTTTTAGGGTTTCAAAGCAATAAAGAAAGATTGATGATGTTTGATAAATTATCAGGTGAGTATAAAAGTGACATTGTATGGGATACCATATGTGGCAATTTCCTAACTCCGTTGTTCAGGATCGAGCTTTTTGAATAAATGATTTATGAGATTAATATCATCAGTATAATAAAGCAGAAAATGAAGGTAACTCAATACAGTTAGAAGCAGATTCAGTTTGATATGTCGTATAGTGGGAAGCAGATCAGAATCTTAATAGTGAGAGTAAAGAGTTATGAAATCTGAAGTTATATGTGAATTTGAAATATACTATGTGAAAGCAAATCCTTAATTTACCTTCTGATAAGATTTTCGAGGACGAAAATCCCTAAAGGGGAGGAGAGTTGTAACAGCCCGATTTAGACCCTGTCAGAATAATGGTTTCGGGACCACCTAACTCAGAAAAATATTTTAATATTTTTTTCATGCTTATAATATGTGAATTGATATATGTGAAAATTTCGTTATTTAATTTTATCGTTGGAGTGCCCGATTTGATAAAAGGACTTAATCGCGTAAAGTGTAAAAGTTACATGCTATTTGTTCAAGTGCTATATTGTTGTGGCTTTTATAATGTATTATGTTGATATTAGACTATTAAATACATGGGTGGACAGATATGGACAACCATTATATGATTTTAAAGGTTATTCATTAAGGGCAAAATGAGAAATTGATTAATAAAGGTTAATATAATAAAACAAAACAAGAATTTGGCTTTATTATCAACATGTACAACCGAATATTAGAGAAAAAGAAAAACCATGGATGTGTTTTAGGGTTTAGCCATATTAAAGCTCAATTGAAGGTCTGTTTTTGTTCCTTTTTTGATAAATTTTATGTTTTTGATATTGTTGCTTTGCGTTTTACAAAGTCCATGCATAAATTTTAGAATTTGATGAAGATTTCGTGAGATGACATTGTTGATTTTGTGAGCTTTGTGATGTTAGATGATAGAAAATGAAGGATATGTGTTGGGTTAGTATGTTTTGTCTTTAAATTTTTGATGAATTTGAGTAATTTGGGCTGAATTGTAAAAATGAGATTTTGAGGGACTAAAATATAAAATAAATGAAATATGTGGAATTATATGAACTATATAAATATTCAGCCAAGCATGGGAAATATGAAATTTTGTGTATTTTGTGGTTTTGTGAATTAGGAACTAAAGTGTTAAAATGTGGAAATGTGAGGGCTAATTTGTAAAATGCCCTAAATATGTATATATGGATTAAATTGAATGAATTTTTGAATTAGTAAGTTAATTTTGATATTAATTAGATTGGAAAAAACGGAATTCGGAGCTAAATCCAAGGAAAGACAAAGTATCCAATTAGTCGACTTAATTTGTCGTTACCGCAGACGACGTAAGTTCGTATAATTAGAATTGAAGTTTTATATAATTGTATTTTTTGAAATGAATGCATGTATTTGAAATAATTAAAATATGAATGCATTAATGATATATTGTATTCGTTACGAGCCCCGTTTGAACTATATGAATTTATTGGACACGAGTGACATGTTACTGGGATTACCGTATTGGTCGAGCTCCTGTATTTGTTGCGAACTCACCACAGCTCGTATGAGCTTACTGATTTAGCTCGTAAGAGCTTACTATTTCAGCTCATTGGAGCTTACCGATTCAGCTCGAAAGAGCTTACTATTTAGCTCAATATAGCTTACCGTTTTCAGCTTAATAGAGCTTACTGTTTCTCAGCTCAAGAGGAGCTTACCGACCATGACTCGAAAGAGCATGTATGATGATGAATTGACGGATTAATGACATTGTTCACTCGACTATCTTTTGAAGTTCTAATAGGTTCAGCGAGCTTAAATATTGTTTATATAGATAAGTTACGAGTATAAGTGATATTAATATCATGTATGATATGTGAATTACATGGTATTAATGTTATTTAAAAAATTAAATACGGAATGAAGTTATATGTACTTGAGATTGAATATTTATTGTTTTCACCTATGGTGATTTGATGATTACATCGATATAATGATACTAATCTATTGATGATTTTATATGCTTATACATTGGGCAAATTTGGTTGGATTGTATTGAAATGGTAATATAGGTTATAATGATGTACGAACAAATGTTATATGTGAATCTAGATATAAGTGGTTTAACCACGTATATGTCCATTAGTGTGCAAGATACAGATTATTCAATGTTATTTCCATGGTTCAACGGACAGGATAAAGGTACGAGAATTGAAATGATGATATGAATCAGTTCAGGTATACGTGACACCCTAGACAAGTAAGTAATATTTAATAATTTCATATGTTACATGAATGAAAACTGATGAACACATACAGAAATTACCAAGTTGTTATTGTAATACGTGTTAATTCCGATAGAGCTAATTTATATGTATTCATGCTTATCTAATTGTGAATTGATTGTTAAATTGTAAATGTAACAGCTCAATTTAGACCCTAATCGGAACGGTGGTTTTGGAACCACGAATCCAAGTCAAAAAAATATGTAAAAATTATTTTCTGTGTTTAGTTTGGGTGAATTTACATCTGTGAAATTTTCGTGCTTAAATCTTATCGTTGAGTGTCTGATTGAATAGAGGATTTAATCGCGTAAAATGAAAATTTAGTGGTTATTTCTAAAAAGGACCAAATGGTTAATGGCTTTATTAATGAAAGCTTTTAAGTTGTAAATAGCCCATTTATTTATTAGTGGGACGGTGGTAGGCATAAATTATATAGTTTTTATATTATTTCATTAAGGTTATATGTAAATTAAACTTTAATTTATAATAAGATGTAATATATATATATATATATCATAAAGCATAAAGTGAAAGCCATTTTATGTTCATTGACTTATTGAATGGACGACTAAGGGCTTATGTTATATGGCTTTATTATAAATTTAATAAGGTTAATTTAGGAAACCAATAATATATGTTATTATAATATAAAGAATAACATTACAAAAATCAAAGCCATTTATGTGTTCATTCTTTATCTTCTTGCCGAAACTAAAACAAAGAAAAGAAATAAAAGAAGTTAGGGTTCGGTCATCTCTTAAGCTCAATTAAGGTATGTGTTTAGCTCGGTTTTTGATAATTTTTACGTTTTTGATATCGTTGCTAAGTAATCTATAAGACCCATGCTTGAATTTTTGATTTTGATGAATATTTTAAGTTATGCCATTGATGAGAGCTTGTAATTTTTGTTGTTTGATGATGAAATATGAAAGATATGTTTTAGATTAACGTCTTTTGTATTGGAGTTTTTGATGATTTTAAGTAATTATGACTAAATTGCAAAAATAATAATTTGAGGGACTAAAATGTGAATTAAATGAAATATATGGGCTTGTATGAACATGGATAAAATTTGGCCTAACATGGGTGTATTGAAATTTTGCATATTTTGTGTTTTGTGCAAAAGGGACTAAATTGTAAAAATTGTAAATTTTAGGGGTAAAATGGTAATTTGCCCATTTATGTGTTTTTGGACTAAATTGAATAAAAATATGTTTGAATGAGCTTAATTTGAATATGTTTAGATCAAGAATCATAAAAATTGGATTTGGATCGGGGGAAAACGAAAGTTGTCGACTAGTCGTCCCGTTTCGTTTTACATCGTCCGAGGTAAGTTTATAAGTAAATAGAGATTGTTAATTCTAATTATTTATGAGTTTATAAGTTGAAATAAAATTATATGAGATTTTATATGTGAATGCCGAATGTGATTATGCTTGGGGACAATGTTTATGAATTCGTTTCGACCGAGTTACGACATTCGAAAGCCCCGTATGAACCTTAGGAATAGCTAGGATACATATGTCATGACATAGGATTCCGATATGTGATGTGTGAGTAAGACCATGGTATCGGTATGTGACTCCGATATATGCGTACGAGTAAGACCCTCTCTGGGACAGTGGCATCGATATGTTATTACATATAAGACCACGTCAAGGACGTTGGCATTGTACGATGTATGTGTGATTATCCGAGTGTCCTATCCAATTCTGAATGGTTCATCGAGCATCGGTAAGTTGGGATTGAATGTGCAAAATGAGCTAAAATGATCAGGTATGAATTGGTTTATTACCTATTAGAAACAAGGTAAGTATGTCATTAATGTGAACATGTGTATCTTATGAAGTGTATTTGGCCTTTGCTATGTATATGCATATGATATTATATTTTGATTCATGAGTATAAGTATATGTATTCATATAATGGTGTTTAGCTTTGAAATTGAAAGATATATTTTGCTTATATATGTGTATGTGTATTCGACCATATAAAATAAATATATATGAGATTATTATCCTTTGACTTATGAATTTATGCATATAAGAGTAAATGTATTAGTTATGATAAATATATTTTGGCTTGGAAATTGAATGATAGTTTGTAAAAATATGTATATGTTCATTCGGCCATGAATAACCTACATGTGAAAGTACATATAAAATATGTAAATTTGTAAGTTTAAGATTTAAAGTAACTACGATAGTATAATTTGGTTTAAATGATTTGATTATGTTATTAATTTGTTTATTTGCTTATGACTTACTAAGCTATGAAAGCTTACTCTGTGTGTGTTCATGCTTACCTCTATTTTATAGATTTTGGGTTCAAGTTACGAGTTCGGGAATCGTCAGAAGATCTTATCACACTATCGACTGTCTTCGGTATTTTATGAGCTAAATTCTCGAACCCATGGCATGTATAGGGTAGTTGTAATATGTTTGATTTTGGGATATGTATATAAAAGCCATGCGAAAATGGCTTGTTTAATTTATTAAGCTCAGTTTCAAGGTTTGGTCAAGATATGGTTATATTGGCTTTGGTTTTGGTGATTTAATTATATATGACTACATGATCCGATATTAAAGTGAGATAGTTTTGCATAGAGTTAAAGTGAAGATAATGTGGTATACTAATGTTAGAGGTTTAGTATGTTTAATATTGAATGATGTTTTAAACTTGGTTGATTTTGGTCATGATATATATTTTTATTGGACTAAATGCTTGTTATATATGTGAGAAACATTTGGAGAAAGATTTAATGGCTTGATTTAAATTGTCAATGTTCGAATTTATTATATAAGTGCATGATTAAGTGTTTCGGTAAATAAGTAAACAATGGAAGAAGTTGTATTTTAAGTATGTTTTGAGCTAGTTAAGTTATAATTATGCTATGTAGGCGTGATGTGTTTGATAAAAGTGTGGGTTGCATTTGAATTGACTAGGATTTGGTTTAGTAAGGTGGTAAAATAATGGTTGCATATTTGGTTGTGTAATAATGCTGTATAAATGGAGATTAAATTTTATATACTTTGTGTAATATCCTGATTTTGGGCTTAGTCGGAATAGTAGTTTCGTGACAACAAAATTTGAGATAGAAATAATTATTTTATGATTATTTTGATGATTATGATATGATTGCATGACTGTGTGAAAATTTCGTGATGAAATTCTATGCCTAAAATGTTTAAATTGAAAGTAGGGACTAAATCGAATAAGTTGCAAAATTTGCATTCTAGAAGTTTTTAGTATGAAATTGCATTGAAATATTAATTAGGAGGTCTTAAATAGCAATTTGACCAATTTTAAGTTCATGGACAAAATTAGGACATGGAATTTTTGAAAGTTTAGTAGTAAGGGCATTTTAGTCATTTAGGGGTAAAATGAATTAAAATACAAAATTAAAAGCCAATTTTGCTCATCTTCTTCATGGAGGCCGAAATTAGCATGGGGGAAGCCATGGCTAGGGTTTTCAAGCTTTCCAAGATCAATAAGCAAGAAAAATCAAATTCGGGCTAAAATGGGGAAAATACTGTTGTGGACGAAATGGTAAAAGTAGCCATTTTCGCATACGAGGTAAGTTCATGTGTAAATAATGTAGCATAATTGTTATTTTTAAGTTATTGATGTTAATTATATGATATGCTGATTTTTAATCGTGAAATATTATGCTTTGTGGTTAATATTGAGTAATATGCAAATTATGTTTACTACTTGATAAATATGAATTGCTACCGAGTATCGATTACGATATTCCGTGGAAGACGGCTAATGTCGATCGAGGAAAAATCCCGCTTGAACCTTAGGAATAGATTAGGATACAAGTGACATGTCACTAGGATGGTTGAGCATCCGAACTCGCTGAGTTGAGTCCGAGTTCACTTATGGATGCGAACGCTCGAACTCGTTGAGTTGAGTCCGAGTTCGAGAGATGTAACTAGGCATCCGAGCTCGTTGAGTTGAGTCTGAGTTCACTTATGGATGCGAACGCCCGAGCTCGTTGAGTTGAGTCTGAGTTCACTTATGGGCGGGTTACATGATTGCTTGATTACATATATGGCACTTATGTGCAAATTATCCGTGTATCCGAATTATATTCCGATGTGTTCAACGGGTAAAGTTCTACTCAAATGGAGGAATACTAGAGATGAAAGGGACATATTGGTAAGTGTTGTGAGATGGATACTTTGAACAGGTATGTACTTAACCCTCGGGTTGAAAACTCGATATATCAATAATGTGGTAAGATGATAAATGAAAATATGACATGAATGTCTTTATGATGATTATGCAAATGATATTTTATGTTTGCTTATATAGTTATGTTACTTGCTATTTGCATGTGAACTTGCTAAGCATTTATGCTTACTCCCTCCTTTTCATTCCTTGTAGTTTTGACAAGTCACTCGAAAATCGGGGAACGGTCTGAGGCTCGCCACACTATCCGTATGCCATCTTGGCATAATGGCTTGTATATTTTGAGTATGACATGTATAGCACTATAATCATTTTGTATATATGGTCTTATGATATGGTTATTGAGTGGTATGAAAATTCTTGGTAATGATTAGCCATTGGAATGGCTAATCATGATCATATTTGGTGTTATATATGTCAAATTGCTAGCTAATCCATGGAAACCATGAAATAGGTAAAATTTACCATAAAATAGATTCAGACAGCAGTAGTGACGTGAATTTGAAAAATCACTAAAAATAGTAGAAATGGAATTAAATAATGAATAAGTTATGGAATCGAAGCTTGATGAGTATATTTTCATATGGAATGAACAAAATAGGCATATAAATTATATTTTATGAGATATTTAAACTTTTGTGAAACAGGGCCAGAGTGACTTCTGGATCCCCTGTTATGATTTTAAAAATTCATAATAAATTTTAAAAAAATAATTAGAAGTTTTTCTTTATATTTACAGATTCCTTATTGAGTATAGTTTTAATAGAAACAAACCTCATAGTCATTGAAATTTTGTATAGAGAGATATCTGATTCGTAAGAAACAGAGGTCAGAGTAGTCGAACCCTGAAACAGGGGAGATTTTAACTAATAAACTTTACTATTTGGCTCAACCAAAAATTCTAGAAAAACAATAGTAGATAGAAATATGAGTCTAGTTTCATAGAAAATTTACAGATCTTAATTTCTAGTTTCGTAACTCGAGATAGGAATTTTTAAGCGACTGTGACGCAGATTTTCAGCTTGTCTGAAAATTTTAAAATTAAATTGTTTGAGCTGTTTAAGTAATGAATTAAGTCTGTTAACACCTCGTATTCGACTCCAGCGACGGTCTCGGGTACTGAGCGTTACATTTGGTGGTATCAGAGTAGGTTTAGTCGGTTCTCGGACTAACCTAGCATGTGTAAAAGTTTAGCTATACATGCCACTGATCTGTGATAGTGTGATGTCTTCCGACGCGTATGAGTACTGTCTTATTTAGACAAGGTGCTCTCCAATCGAGCTGCGATGACCATGTTCCATGTTATGTGAAGGTATTTGAGTAAAGTTATAATTATCATAAGTCTCGGTTCAAAAAAGTGTGAATAAAAGCTTATGATACATATGTGATAATATGTGAGATGAAAATTCATGTTGTGATAAATATCCATATTTGCTTAATGTTTATATGATGTAGTGTATGTGGCTTACCTGATAAGATGAACGGAATAAATAGAAAGTAGTAGAGGTATGAATAAAGGTCATAATATCATGATACGAATGAAAATGTCCTTATCTTGATTTGGACGTCGAATGTTGATAAATGTTAATGATATATAATTTTTATGAGATAAAAGATTATAATGAAATGAACTTATCTATGTTAAATTGTTGGACTGAATTATATGATTGTAATGATATATACATGATGATGCACGAAATGAACGTTGTAATTGTGGTGCAAATATCTATGTTTGTTTGGCCTTATATGATGTCATGAGCATGACTTAATTTAATTAAATGAATCGATAAGTAAAGCTATCTAGAAAACATAGAATGTATGCATAAGTATATTGTCTAAATGGGACAATAGGAAAATTTGTGTAAGCCAACATGAATGTTGCATTGCCTGAATGAATGACATGATTTTGATGATATTGCTATGATGATGGAAATTGTGTCATATGTGTATGTATAAGAAAGTCGAGTGAGAGGTCCTACAACCCCTCCCCCTTACCGAAGTGGTACTTATAATGGAATTTCATGAGATCTGTATTGAATAAGTCTCTAGTTGAGAACCCAAAGAGTTCACTGATAGAATAATTATAAGTATGATCAAAGATTGAAAATGAGCTGATAAGTAAAGTCAGAGACAGTAAGTATCGGATTGACGTAAAGATTATTAGAGTTATGTACTGTCCTAATTAGAGAAGGAATTCTCTTTGGTAAATCGAATTACTCAGGTGCAAGGTTGAGAAAAGTGTAAATCGAAATTTATTCAGAATTGGCCTTCTTTAGTGAATGGTTTAATATGAAATTTGTGACGGCTGAACTAGTTGGGGAAATGATATTTGAAATGTGAACTATCTGAGTGTGACAGTTATGACTGGACAGATTTAGCAGTCTCTTTTGAGATGTTTTATGTGTTTACCTGTTCTCAGAAATATTTCTATGGCTATTGATCTTCTAAAGAAATTTTTGTTATATGGGAATGTCTTCTAATTCGTGTTGGATGAAAGCATTGGTAATCCGATCGTTTATAATTTATATTGCTCTATTTCATCTGGTATTCTATTTCATTTCAATCTCGATAAGAATTGATGAGAGAATACATATGATATTATGATTCTGCTTTCTTCTACTTGATGCTTCATCCGATACATATGTATGAGAAGATATATTGATCTTTTATATTTGATTTCAAAGTGGGATTAAATGATGTTTTCTTTTGGACTTTCTTTCTTTGAAGAATTATCGGGTATTCCGTATTTTCTCTATGAGTTTGGTTTTCGATTCTCCATAGTATCGTATCTTGGGTCTCTTTATTCGGATTTCTTTATTCGGTTTTCTCTATCTTGGATTTCTTTATTCGGTTTTCTTGTTATCTTTGTTTCATAAATTGTCAATTATGACTCATGTTCGAAGTGCGTTCTTCAGCTCGTGATAATCATGTCAACTATGACTATACTTCTAATTTGATCTTGGTAATGTGGTGATTTTAGTATTGGGGTTTTCTCTAATTTCTCGTAAGGATTTGACATCGAGTAAAGGCATAAGTGATAAAAGTGCGAGTTTGAGTTTCAATCGGTATGGTGAATTATTTATTTGAAAGATTTTATGTGACAATTATGTCAGGATTATTTTTCCCAAGTCTGATAATAGAATTTCATTTTTGTACTAATAAAAGAGTAAATAGTCTGAACGAGAAGTGTATATTTATTAGAAAGAGTTGGATATTAGTTAAAGTCACTACAAATGATAAGGTTTTCGTTTTGTGAAAGCTAAAAAGTTTATTATATCTTGACAGAGTTCAGATAGATGAGAATATTGGTAACCGAAGCATCTGAACTAGACTAATCTACATTGAGTAAAAACATTTTGACTTTCAGTAATGTACTACTGTATGAATTGTGATGTGTTTCAAGACAGTGAGATAATGTAATAGTTTAGAGCATCGATGTTACATAAAATCTGAGTTGTTAAAGAGGTTAAAGCCGAGCATTGGGATCTATCAAAATTATCCTTGCCAGTGTTGATATTGGTATGAAAATGAGAAGGATTATTCTTGAGGCCATATCAGAATTATTTTTATGGCGGAAAGAGGAAAATGTGATGTATCCTATTGTTAAATGTTTGGCGAGATCTATAAATCATATCTATATTGAATGAATTACTACTCATCAGATTCATGGAATTTTAGGTCTCTTTGATTGTTGGATTTCTTGGAATTCTGGTCTCCATTAATCAAGTTCGATCCGGGTTTATGTCATGATATCATGGGAAACCGAGAAGGGTTGAAAATTTAAGAACAGTTTGAGAGTTGAGACTGTAAGCTTTCAGATCATATGAGAAATTAAAGAGATGTATTGGAGGTACAGCCTAAGTGAAAGTTCTTGACATCGAATATGAGATTAAAAGTGAAGACCACTTTTCCGTGTAAGATTTTCAGGACGAAAATCCTTAAAAGGGGGAGAGTTGTAATATCCCGATTTTGGGCTTAGTCGAATAGTAGTTTCGTGACCGCAAAATTTGAGATAGAAATAATTATTTTATGATTATTTTGATGATTATGATATGATTGCATGATCGTGTGAAAATTTCGTGATGAAATTTTATGCCTAAAGTGTTTAAATTGAAAGTAGGGACTAAATCGAATAAGTTGTAAAATTTGCATTCTAGAAGTTTTTAGTATGAAATTGCATTGAAATATTAATTAGGAGGTCTTAAATAGCAATTTGACCAATTTTAAGTTCATGGACAAAATTAGGACATGGAAGGAATTTTTGAAAGTTTAGTAGTAAGGGCATTTTGGTCATTTAGGGGTAAAATGAATTAAAATACAAAATTAAAAGCCAATTTTGCTCATCTTCTTCATGGAGGCCGAAATTAGCATGGGGGAAGCCATGGCTAGGGTTTTCAAGCTTTCCAAGATCAATAAGCAAGGAAAACTGAAATTCGGGCTAAAATGGGGAAAATACCAAGTTGTGGACGAAATGGTAAAAGTAGCCATTTTCACATACGAGGTAAGTTTATGTGTAAATAATGTAGCATAATTGTTATTTTTAATTTATTGATGTTAATTATATGATATGCTAATTTTTAATCGTGAAATATTATGCTTTGTGGTTAATGTTTAGTAATATGCAAATTATGTTTACTACTTGATAAAAATGAATTGCTACCAAGTAACAGTTCCGATATTCCGTGGAAGACGGCTAATGTCAGATCGAGGGAAAAAGCCCTTTTGAACCTTAGGAATAGATTAGGATACAAGTGACATGTCACTAGGATGGTTGAGCATCCGAACTCGTTGAGTTGAGTTCGAGTTCACTTATGGATGCGAACGTTCGAACTCATTGAGTTGAGTCCGAGTTCGAGAGATGTGACTAGGCATCCAAGCTCGTTGAGTTGAGTCCGAGTTCACTAATGGGCGGGTTACATGATTGCTTGATTACATATATGGCACTTATATGCAAATTATCCGTGTATCCGAATTATATTCCGATGTGTTCAACAGGTAAAGTTCTACTCAAATGGAGGAATACTAGAGATGAAAGGGACATATTGGTAAGTGTTGTGAGATGGATACTTTGAACAGGTATGTACTTAACCCTCGGGTTGAAAACTCGATATATCAACAATGTGGTAAGATGATAAATGAAAATATGACATGAATGTCTTTATGATGATTATGCAAATGATATTTTATGTTTGCTTATATGGTTATGTTACTTGCTATTTGCATGTGAACTTACTAAGCATTTATGCTTACTCCTCCTTTTCATTCCTTGTAGTTTTGACAAGTCAGCTCAAAAATCGGAACGCAGTCGGAGGCTCGCTCACACTATCCGTATACCATCTTGGCATAATGGCTTGTATATTTTGAGTATGGCATGTATAGCACTATAATCATTTTGTATATATGGTCTTATGATATGGTTATTGAGTGGTATGAAAATTCTTGGTAATGATTAGCCATTGGAATGGCTAATCATGATCATATTTGGTGTTATGTATGTCAAATTGCTAGCTAATCCATGGAAACCATGAAATAGGTAAAATTTACCATAAAATAGATTCAGACAGCAGTAGTGACGTGAATTTAAAAAATCACTAAAAATAGTAGAAATGGAATTAAATAATGAATAAGTTATGGAATCGAAGCTTGATGAGTCTACTTTCATATGGAATGAACAAAATAGGCATATAAATTATATTTTCTGAGATATTTAAACTTTTATGAAACAGGGCTAGAGTGACTTCTGGATCCCCTGTTATGACTTTAAAAATTCATAATAAATTTTACAAAAATAATTAGAAGTTTTTCTTTATATTTACAGATTCCTTATTGAGTCTAGTCTTAATAGAAACAAACGTCATAGTCATTCAAATTTTGTATAGAGAGATATCTGATTCGTAATACACAGAGGTCAGAGTAGTCGAACCCTGAAATAGGGGAGATTTTAACTAATAAAATGTACTATTTGGATCAACCAAAAATTCTAGAAAAAAATTAGTAGATATAAATATGAGTCTAGTTTCATATAAAATTTACAGATCTTAATTTCTAGTTTCGTAACTCGAGATATGAATTTTTAAGCGACTGTGACGCAGATTTTCAGCTTGTCTAAAAATTTTAAAATTAAATTGTTTGAGCTGTTTAAGTAATGAATTAAGTCTGTTAACACCTCGTATTCGACTCCAGCGACGGTCTCGGGTACGGGGCGTTACACTTTGTAATGGAAAAATTTTGGTAAATTTGGAGTAGTGAAGCTATGTAATCTTTTTGTGGATGTGTTATTAGCTGAATGGAGGAAGCATAGAAATAAGATCTTATATGTATGTTATGCATTATAGTAATATGCGGCATAGGTAGAACTTGAATGGTTTTATGTGCTTAACATGTCTTAAAATGGTACGGTAAAATTTGCCATGAGAATTAAGTCTCGTAAACATGTGCTTATGGTATGTTTTGAGTGGTACAAATAGTAGTGGATAATGAATAAGCATGTAATTAAAATGTTTATATTCAGTTAAAGTTTTAGAAAACGACCAAATGAATAGTAATAATTATTAAAAAGTATCATGATGGTTTAATGCAAATTGGGTGAGTTGTTTTTGAGTTTGAATATTTGTTTTATATATATACATATTGCGCATTGGTAATAGTTGTAAATGATGTGATTGTTAGATAATTTTAGTTAATTGAGTAACATTTGAATCTTTTGTGAAGTTGATCTTTTTGGTCGTATATGCTAATGTTCCTAATAGATGTAAAATGCATTATTTGATTTGTTATGTGCATGATATATGTGATTAAAAATATCGATATTTATAACTCAAATTTTAGGTGTTCGAATATGATGGAATTAATGACCACATTGTTTAAAGTATATTAGAACGATTCAATGTTTGAATTAGTTAATGTTTTAAATATGTAATATTTGTGACTCATGTTTAGTGATGATCTATTGATTTGGTTTGTTTTATTTATTACTATAATAGAAATTTTTAATGCATAAAAAGTGTCTAATGAATGCATTAAGCTATGTCTTATGGTAATGCCTCGTAACCCTAATCTGGCGACGGATACGAGTTAGGGGTGTTGCAGTAAATATTACATACTAGTCATACGAGATTACTAAGCTTTCAAAGCTTACTCTATGTGTTTTTGCTATGTTTATAGAGCTTCAAAGACTTGCTCGGGTTGGAAGTCGTAGGAGATCTCATCACACTATTCGGTTATCGCTTTAGTAAATAAAAGCTTTGAGTTTTTATTATGTGGCATGTATAGACTATAAGGTTATGAACATATTTTGTAATGTGTATATCTAGCCATGTGATATGGCTTGGTTATGGATATGAATATGAATGAATTTTGTTATATGCTTTGTGTTTAAAATTGGCATGTTTTGATGCACTCTTGAATGACCAAATGAAATGGTCAATTTAGGTAAGTTTTGGTATGTGCTTATTTGAGGAATTAGTAAAATTATGGTATGAGATTGAATGAAGTATATTGAGGTATGAAACATATGTTTTGGTATGAATTTGACTTATGATTTGGTATGATTATGGTATGGTTATGAGCATGAACTTGGTGGTTTATGATATGGAATGAATGGTGTATGTTTTGGTATTAAAATTGGCTGAAATTATGGTGCAAATGTGCTTGGTTTGATGCTGGTAGGTTTGACTCAAATTGGGTGGCAAATTGGCTTTTCAAATGGCCTATTTTTTTCCACATGGACAGAGACACAGGCGTATGTCTCAGCCATGTGCGACACACAGTTATGTTGCACGGCCGTGTGTCCCTTAGGGTACCCTACGATTTTAAGTCAGTTTCGACCACGACCAAGGCTAACGGGCGTGTCTTGTGGCTATGTGAGCAAGTAAGTATGTATGCACTGTTTTGACACGGCCTAGACACACGGGCGTGTCTAATGCCGTGTAAGGTACACGGCCTGTTAACACGGGCGTATGACCTGTACATCTTTGAAAAATGTTTCAGTTTTGAACAAAATATGTATGTGCTCGGTTTAGTCCCGACCTCTTTGCTAATACATGTTTAAGGTTTCGATAAACTATGTAAGGGACTTAATATTGATGTATGAATACGTTTGTGGATGATGACATTGAATTGAATGCTAAATGTTTCGATTTGTTTGGTAACGCCTTTAACCTTAGTCCGATGACAGATACGAGTTAGGGGTATTACAAGAAGGGTTGTGTTTGGTGTTTTGGCAAATGCAGGATGTGGAGAAAAAAATAAAGGAGTGAAAGTTTGCCGGGAAAAATGGTTGGATAGTTTGCCACCTTGTATGTCGTGGAAATTCAAAAAGATGATTGAGTAGAGGATATCGTGGGATGTTGGAGCTATCCTAGGAAGAAATGCTTATAAAAAGCCAAAGGAGGAAACCTTAAAGAATGTGGAGATCTGAAGGCAAGAATAGAGGGTAGCGACTGAGTAGAGATGGAAAGAGGAAGCTAAAGGCAGCCCCTTCCAGCCACCACAAGACACTCTGTTGCTGGGTTATGGATTGGTTTGTTGACAACCATCTTCCTAAGTTCTTCCATTATTTCTTAATCTGTTCTCCCTTGAATTGAATTGATCAAAACGATGTTGGATGTTATTTTGAACTTGAATTTTAATCACCAACCCATGAATTAAATCTCATAGGTTTGGGATTACATGATGAAACTTTTATTTTCTTCAATGGTTGAAGCACATATTTGATTTAATCTACTGTTTCATTCAATTGCTTTTATTTCCTAACTATACGCATACATTCTTTAGACATAGATGAATGTGTAGTATGCACATAAACTAAATTTAATTCTAAAAAGGTTGGATCAAATGGATTGAAATTGAATGATACAAGTGGGTATTCGACCGAATACTGCAGTAGACTTTAGACATAGAGCAAAGTTTGTATAAAATGAAGACAAAACAGTGCAGGCTGCCATGCTAAGGACTATAGACACAGGCTAGGTAATTTGAGATCTTGTTCTCAATAGAAGTAGGTCACTTTAGGTCTCTTTTGAGCAGTAGGTTAAGTACGATTTTGCTAAGACATTATTAAGGTAAGGGCAGATTCTTAGTAATCCCAACCTTCCAATCAACATCGTAGACGTTCTATCCTTTGCCGTAGTATCTTTGCCATAGCATTCTTAGTTATTTATTTATTCTTTTGCACTTTATTCACGTAATTATTCTCGTAATTGCCATTGTATTTTTACTCTTGCTTTGCCTTAACATTTTCCAATATTAGTCAATATACATTTTGCACTTATCCTTATTATTTTAATTTACCACTACGTACTTATCTTGGTTTTACCATAACATTAATCATTATCATAACTTGACCCTTTCTATACTTAATATGATCCCTGTGGAGACGATCTCACTTATCACTTTATTACTTGATTTGACGTGTATACTTGTACAATTCGCATATCATATTTACACGCGACAGAAGCATTGTATGGAAGGAAATGTTAAACACATTTGTGTTGGGCTGAGTAAGATGAGAAGTGAATGGTTGGACCTGAGTTGGTTTGCGACATAAAGGACAAGGTAAAGATGATTTGTGAAAAGTTGAAGGTTGTGTCAAACAAATAGAAGTCTTATGCTAATTTGAAACAATGAGATGTTGAGTACCAAGTGGGCAAAAAAGTGTTTCTTAAGGTCTCTCTATGGAAGAAAGTCCTAAGGAGGTCTCTCTATGGAAGAAAGTCCTAAGGTTTGGCCATAAAGGAAATTTAAGTATAAGGTTCATTGGTCCCTATGAAAAGATTGGTCCAATAGCTTATTGATTTATATTGCCACATGAACTTGATCAAATTCATGATGTGTTTCATGTTTCTATGTAAAGGAAGTATCGTGCAGACACATCTCATATTATTTCAACAAATGAAATAGAGGTGCAACCTGATTTAACATATAATGAAGAACTAATGAAGATTATGGCTCATGAAGAGAAAGTTCTGCGAAACAAGAAGGTTCCTTTCGTGAAAGTGTTGTACCAGAATCATAAGACTAGCTAAGCTACATGGGAAATAGAAAAAGCAATGAGACAACTATATCCCTAGTTATTTAGTAAAGAACATTTCAAAGACGAAATGCCTAGAGCAGGGGAGAGTTGTAACATCCCAAGATAGGGCTTGAAAGTTTAGACTTCGCAAGCAAGGGGTTCGCTAGTGGTACGGTGAACTAGTGTTCACTAGAAAACTTTCAACAGAGTTCGTCATCAGGTTCAGCGAGTAGTGTACGCCTAAAGGACATGGTAAAGAGTGTTCGCCAGGTTTAGCGAGTTGGGGCTCGTCAATTGGTTTGGCGAGTTGGGGTTCTCCAGTTGGTCTAGTGAGTTGGGGGTTCGCCTAAAGGTTTGGTGAGTTAGGGTTCGCTAATTGGATTGGTGAGCTGGGGTCACTAGTATATGTCGAGTTACACTAGAATTAGAAAGCCGACTTGTTTTCCAATTAGGACAACTATCCATGCACGTAACTTTTTCTTAAGTCAAGTAGGCCATACTAAGAGTACTAAAACAATTAGTGCCTATAAATTAAGTCCTTTCCATGAAAAGTTCTTTCATCTACTATCCTTTTTGTCAATACTCTATTCTGAACCAAAGTTGTTAGAAATCAAGGTAAGCTTCTATTCTACTAAGGTTAATTGTCCCGGAGACTAGGTCCGCTCGAATGTTTGAATTTTGTGTGCTTGTTAAGTAATTTGTGCATGTTTATGTATGCTGTGAACCAATCGGACCATCTATCAAGTAAGGACAATGGAAAATCAAAACTTGTTTAAATCCTCAACTAATCAGTGAGTATTCAGGGATTTTCATTTGTGTGCAAACCATTGTGTTTTCAGGAGCTTAGAGTTTTAAAACTAAGTTCCAAGAGTAAGCTATTCTATAAACTCTGTTTTTAAGTTATGTTTCAGAGATATGTTTTATGTGTGCTCCTACGCAAGCTTATGTTTTTAAATGTTTAAGATAAGTTTTAAAAGCATGATTCTCTAAACTGTGTTTTGCGATCTTTTATGCGAGCTCTATGTAAACAAGTATTTTTATGTGAGCTTTTTATGTGAGCCCTATGTTGGATATATTGGCATGCCAAAGGATTGTGAGTACTCACTTATAAGTTCAGTGATTTGGGTGTTGAAGCCTTGGGACATGTGAAGAGATATGGGAATGTCGGAGCTATGCTCCATTCAACAGGACATGTTGGTGTACAGGAGAGTGTTTAGCTCTATGCTACACTTATGAGACATGTTAAGAAATCTCTGAGTTACAAGTGAGGCAATATAATGAGATCCGCTTATCCAATAGTAAGATATGACAAGTATAAGAACATATTTTATGTTTTCCAACAAGATCAGTATAAGAGCATGTTATATGTTTAGTATAAGAACATGGACAAGAACAATGACATGAATATGTTTAATGTTTTCTTACAAAAACAAGCCATGTTTTTAAGAATGATTTTCAACAAGTACATGTGAAACTATTTTACAAACTTATATGTTTTTCTGACAAGCAAGTAACAGCGAACTGGGTTTCGCACTTTCAAGGTGAGCCCAACTCACGAAATGGTTTTCAAACTAAGCTTTGCTCTAACTCCATATTTTAAGGACACTTTAATGTTTCCTGTATATTCACTGAGTTCTCAATGAACTCACCCACTCCTCTCTTACTTCACAGGTAAGTAGATCACGGAAGGCAGTGGTGAGGTGATTGATCCCAACAAGGCTAATTAGAATGGATACCAACGAACCCTTGGAAAAGGTTATGTGGTTAACTACTTGGGATTAGATTTATTACATTAAATGACTTTATTGTTATAGAACTTCATTTTTCCTTAAGCTATTTTATTTTCAATTTTGCAAACCACGAAGTTAAATACTTGTTTTTTTTATTATGTTCATATCCTTCAATATGAATAAAAGTCTAAAGTTTCATTATCCTTCCTTATGTGTGAGATATGTTGTGAATTTTAAACTAAATTTTTCTAACCCTTATGCAAGCCAGTTTTCAATGCAAAGTACCCATGCATGTGACCCCTATGTGTTTGCGACCTTGATATTGCATGCGTACTCTTATTAGTGAAAGCCTTATTTGTTTGTGAACCTAGTTAAAGTATATGAAACCTTCGTTGTATGATCTTTCTTGTTGCGAACCCATATTGTATGTTGTTATGCAAACCTATGTTGATGTGCGAACCCTATTATTAAGTTATAAATACTTGTGTATTTTATTGACATTCGAACCCTTCCTCTTTATGTAGATTTCATGTGCTCCCATGTTTTATATTCCATGCAAGTTATTATGACATTTTGCTACATTGTGATAACTTAGCACATTTTTATGCTATAAATCTATGGTGTGTTGGAGGTTAAGTTGGGAGTTAATGGAGAGTCACTCCGGTAGCTAATGTGGCATGCCAAATTCGGGTCGAACTGACTCAGTTGAGTTTGGGGTGTTACACTCTTTGGCAATGTTACGAACTCTTCTGTCCAACAACAATTTGCGCCTGTAATTAAAAACTAGGATGCTAAGCTTTTCACAGCTTAGTGGTAATATCCAATTTCTTACTTTACCATATATTAAAGTTAATTAAACATCACATTTAAAAAATTTGAGCTTAGCAAAAATAAATCCATAAAACATTTTTCATATCAAGATTATTAACAATTTGTTGAATAATTTCGAATAAAGTAAGCGAAGTCCTTAAAACATTTCAAAAAATATATAAAAATAATAATTGAATGATTTTTCACAATTCACTAATATACTACAAATTTAAAAAAAATGTCCCCACTAACACTTGCAAGAAGTACATTTGGAAACAAGTGTATCCAACTAAACACCAAACTTCAATGAAGAATGCACAAGAAACCTCTTATAACAACAACGATACTTTAGTGCACGAATGTTTGCGACTTAACCAACTAGCACACTAAATGCATAATGCACCACAATGGTGATATTCTTGGATGCTCAAAGAAATCCACACAATACAATAAATAATATGGGGCCCTATACTCTATGACATGCTAACTATGTCCAAAAGATTTCAACACATTTTACCAAGCATTTTTATAATGATAAAAATAATTTATAGACATAATCAAAAGCAACTTAAATCAAGGAAACAAAATAAATTTTATGATGCAAAGCATTTAAATTAATCACAATATAAGTAGTTGAAATTCAGAAATCACAAACCGAATTTTTAAGTGTTTGATGCTTAGAAGTGAGCAATCCTTATCAACCTTTATTTTTTACGGTTTCCTAATTATTCCTCTTCAATATAAAAATATAGAAATTCATCGAAAATAATTGTAAGTTATCAATTCCATGATAATTAGTCTAATTTAAATCTTAAACAGATATTCACTTCGTCTCTAATTAACAATGATTCAAGCATAATAATAATAATTATTCTAAATTTCTATATTTTATTCAGGAGTTTTGACACCTAAACTAATATAATCTCTATCAACCAAATTTAACTCAACTGGCTACTTAAGTACTAATTACTCTATACCAATTAATATTCATATGAAACAATCTAAATGATTAACTTTAAAATCAAATTAATTCTAACTCTACTTGTTCTAAACTAAGTTAATCAAATAAACATTGTAAGTCCTATTAAAGTGATTGTCGACAACTTATGGAATAAATAATAGACACAATTAGATGACAACTACTAAAATGGAGTAAGAGGCTTGAGATGATACCAACAAATTGATTGAGTCAAATGATGCCAATTAAAGCAGCAATTTGGTGAAGCACAACCGGCAGCAAAGATTGAATTGATTTGGAATATATATATATGTACAAGCATGTGGAAACGGAAAATTAAGGCAAATGGTGGCAACAATTTAAAACCGATTGTAACAACAATTTGGATGACAATTGAAGTTAAAGAGCAGTTGATTTAACATGGATAGCTCACGAATTTGAGGCAGTGTTTGAATGCAATTGCGGCAATTTGGAGAAGGTTTTGACAGTGAATAATCGAAGGCAATGGAAGGTTGTTTAATTTGCAATTTGAAGGCTACTTGAAACCAATTTTAAAAACATTTGAGCAGTAATAAAGAGAAGCAATCTATCGTGGCGATGGGAAAAAAAGAGAGGAAAAATAAATGGAAAATTTGGTGGAATGGACTTGTAGTTCTAGATAACTTCTAATTATCATACTAAAGAAAAATTACCTTAATAATATATTACAAAACCCTAATAAAATAAACTATAATTATCCTAATCCAACTCTAATGAAAAAATTCTTAATTAAAAATACAAATATAATCAATAAAAAAACTCCTAATCTAATCTAATTGAACTAAATAACAATACACACGCCACTTTCAACCCACAATTGAAAAAAAATGGTTAATTACAAGTTTAATCTTCCACTAATTGTAAAAGTTTCATTTTAACCCTTAAAACAAAATCAAAATTCAATATAATTTTAAAATTAAAATTTAAAATACATGTATGACCCATAAAGATGTTAAAAATCTAAAGTTTATCCTTTCATCCAATTTTTCTAAAATAATTTATTTTTACCAATATTATATGAATAATATGATAAAATTTATTCATAAAATTCATTCAACTTATCTTAAATCGGGCTCAATTTTGATATCAAAATTTTTAAGGCATTACAATTATAATATTAGAGAAAGACAAAGGGAAGTCATATCATTTAAATGTTAAACGAAAACTCTAACTACTACTTCAAACAAATGTTAATAAAAGTAAATATTTTAAAAGAAAGCAAAACTCAACTTTCATTGTTTTCGTTCATTTAATTATTTTTTCCTCATACAAGAACATGATTTCTCACTTTTTCTTGTTTTACTTAGGTTCCATTTCTTTTCCTTTCCCGCTGTCCAACACATAGAGCTAGGGTTAAAAGAGAAAACCCAACTAATGAAAATCAAATATTAAAAATGATTAAAGCAGTTTCGAGACACAAGTGACTTGTTACTGCCAACCTCGAGCCTTTATCAATTATCCATACATCCAACTCAAAATCCCTAACAACTTTGTGTTTTGTTTTTTTATAAAATAAATTATTTGGCTCTCCAATCTCATAAAATAAAAATTATTTTAGTTTTTTATTTAATTTTTTTTGTCTCTTTTAATCCATAAATTTATATTACATATTACATCACCTAAAAATGGATGAAAAATTCAACGTTTATTAACTTTACTGACATAACATATATACGAATTACCATGTAAATGTCAAGTCAGTAATTAATTAACTTTTTAAAATTTAAAGAATTCAAAAAAATTATAAAAATTATTTAAAAGTATAAAAAATATATATTTAAAATATTTAATTTTAAAAAATTGATTAATTACTAATGAGTATACATGTGGATGCCACGTCAGAAAAATTAACAGACAGTTAATATTTTCATCTATTTTAAAGTGATTTGAAAAATAATATAAGTTGGCCAAAAAATTGAAAAATTAAATAAACAATTAAAATAATTTTTTTATAAAGTTGAAACATGAAATATTTTATTATGCCTTTTCTAAATACATAAATTATCGTTTTCATGTGGAAAAAAATGTTAGGTTTTGGTAAACTACCTGACAATAAATAAGTTGGATAACGCAATCAATTATAATTAATTAATGCATGAAAAGAAGGGGTCATTTTCCAATTCTAGGGTTAGTAGGCTTTCAAAAGTTTCTTTATGCTGAGTCATAACCTAATGTATTAATTTTGTAATAAATGATGATGCAATTAATGGTAGTTTAGTTTAAGAAGTTTGTAAATTTATGTAAAATATACTTTGTAAATTGAGGATATACATAGAGAAAGGCTTATCGATATTAAACTTCAAAATTTTAGATTGATTAGATAACAACTTTTAAGGATGCATGAAATTATTAAGATGGAACTCGAAGGTATTAATTGAATATTTAAATATATGTTCTTATCTGATTGGATAAAAATATAATTTTTATGAATTAATTAAAATTGAATTGTATTTAAATTTTACTTAATAGTGTAGTGGATTTTACTATCCTTTTAGGTTGGATTAAAATAATTTTTTCTATTATTTTGTAGTTAAATTATATGAATATCATCACATTTTAGATTAATGTCCGTTCTGTTTTCATTCTTAGTTGACGGTTGATTTAAATATTATCATTACAATGTTCAGTCCTAGTATTGTGTTTCTAATTAACTAAAAGTTGTCTAAAGTGTAAACTCGTTAATGCTTATTATGCATTTTTTTAATTATCTTTAAAATATAAGAATTATTCTCAAAAATTTTGGGTAGAATTAAATTATATATTTTTATGATAGTAAAGTTACAATTTTATCATTTTAATAGTTTATATCTTTTTAAATTTTAAAAGATTAAATCAAAATTTTATCATTTTGGAGGGATCAAAGAGACCTAAATAGAAAATTTTCCATTTTACGGACCTTGCCGGGTTCACCACTGATTATTTGTATATGTTATTTCAAACTTAATCGAGGAGGATTTACCCAAAAATACCACTTATTTTGAAAAATTATCGGATTAGGTTGGTTTTCTTTTGAAATTTACCAGATTAGGCAAATTTTTGGGAGAGAGAAGGAAAACGCATCTAGCTGGATGTGTTTTCAGCGGCTTTGGTAGGAAAACGCTTCCAACTAAACGTGCTTTCCTGCTTAGTCAGCAAAACGCGTCCAGTTGGATGAGTTCTCCCTAACAGCTACACCCAACGATCGAATTCCAACGGCTCCCCCCCAACAACTAATTATTTTTTTTCCTATTTAATCCCAAAATTTCCTACTTTTTCAACTCTCTCTCAATTCATACTCAATTCTCTCTTAACTCTCACTCAATTCTCTTAGTTCACTCTCATTTTTTATTAAAATTGTATTAAGTTTTTTAATTAATTTTGTATTACGATTTTTATTTGTATTTACTGAAATTAGTAATAACAAATTCTCTCATTTGTTTGGATTGCAAGCAGATTTCAACCGTTTAATTGCAAATGGTAAGTTTTTTATTTTAAATCTAATTTAACTTAATTATTTTGTTGTTATATTGAAATTTAAGATTTTGTATTTTTTTTTTATAATTAGCCAGAAGATCAGATTTTGGAGATACACATTAACAATCTATACATTCTTCCATCGTCTTTAATCGAGCCATAATTGAGAGATGCGAGATTTTTTGCTTGTAGCCCATAGGGGTAGGGGTGTAAATTGGACCCACACTTGTAAGCACGTTGGTGGAAAGATGGAGACCTGAGACACACACATTCCATCTTCCATGCGGCGAATGTACTATCACACTCAAGGTCGTGCAATTATAGCTCGGGTTATCGGTGGATGGGTTAATAGTGACTAGGTCAGTTGTGGCTGCTGATTGGAGAGATGTATGTGAGCAACTTTTAGGGAGGGTTCCAGACACGATTTTTAGAGCCCGGATAGATATAAATTGGTTGAAAACAATTTTTTTTGGCTCGATGGAAAATCGAATGAAGATGCAAGAGAATAACACGCTCGGGCATACATCCTTAAAATTATTATGGGTTTCCTAATGCCCAATAAATTGTGATATCCTATCCATTTAAGGTGGCTGCTAAAACTTGTAGACTTTAAAGAAGCGGGCCAACTCAGTTGGGGGTCAGCCGTGTTGTCAAAGTTTTACCGAGAGATGTCTCGGGCGACGAAACCATAAAATTAAAATTGGTGGTTGCATGTTACTGCTGCAATAATGGGAGTGGTATCAGTTGCTTTTTTTTTATGTTCTCGAGTTGCCTACCCTTATACATTCCCACTCATAAAAAGGAAAATTCATTTGATAATATTCCATCCATAACAAAAATTTTATAACTTTGTATTAACATATTATTTGAATAGGTGAAACCATGGGCAAGTTATACGGGACTACCGGAGGAGCTCAAAGATATGCGGCTACTTTTAGATCAACAATCGGAAGTGGAGGTATGTATTTTTAAAATTTCATTTATATAATATTAACGTAGTTGATTTAAAAATTAATAGTAAGTATATAATTAAAATAATTATTGTACTATAGTTTGAATGGACGCCAGACTCCGATTTGATAATTCAAGCATACATCCCATCTGAAATCTTGGTAAATCCCAACATCTGGCACGTGAAAGTGCCATTGGTAGTGTACGCTATGGTAGAGATGCACGAATCTGACCGAGTTATGCAGTAGTTTAAGTTTAGGTAAATGATTCCACCGACACCCCAAGACATTGAAGATCTGCACAATATTGACTTGCGAGGGAGAATTGATGAAAATTGGGTTATATTCTAAGCACAACATATCAACATTTGGAACCATAGTTACAACTTTATACCTAATCGCAAACCCATTATCGCTCGGGAATTAGCCTGCGATCCGAAGTACATGCCATGGTTTAGACACCATGGTAAGCCATATCTACTATCAGAGGTAATGAAGGGTAAGCAATGTCATATTAGGAGGTCAAGATGAGTGCCTAGGAATCCAAGGTTTGGAGCAACTACCGAGCTGGGTCCATTATCGAAACCAATGCAAGAAAAGGCATCGATGGTCATACCACCCCTCGGTAAGTATGGCTCGACTTATTTTAGTGTTTTCACTAGCCCCCTTATTTTTACTCAAGCACCACATATTGCACCACATTTCTCTATTTGTATACTGTTTACAGGTATTTTTTTCCACCACCACCTCTGTCCCCATCATTTTACTCGCTGATTCCATCAACGTATCACACGACGACGATCCTTATGCCAACTATGTTTGCGACACCAATAAGAAGTCCATATTTTCTTACATCAATGCATGGGACACAATATACTTATAGGTCGATGGTGTCACAAATGCCCTCATTATTCTACCAAGGTGAACCATCTTCACAACCACCTGTTCATAGAATAGAGGAGATACATTGGCACCATAATCAACCATAGATGAAGGCGTAGAAGAAAAGGGGCCGAAATCACAACATGTGTAACATCCCAAAATAGGGCCTAAACGGAACAGTGGTTGCGAAATTACGAATCTGAGATAGAAAAGTTTATTCTGATTAATTTTTATAATTTATCGAGTGATTAGATACATTTATTAGAGTATCGATGGACAATTTTATAGATAGCATGCTTAATTTGCCTACTAGGGCTTAATTGCAAAATTTGATAAATATGAGTTTTAGATGCTAAAGGATTAAATTGAAGAGTATAATTGAAGCAGAGGTCCTTAAATGGTAATTATACCATTAGGTTTTCATGGACAAAAATGGACATAGATAAAAATAACTGAAGTTTTAATGAAGGGTATTTTAGTCATTTGGTAATTAAAAGATTAAAAAAGGGAAAAAGATGGCAAAATGTGCCCATCTTCTTCATTAGGCCGAAATTTCAAGGGTTCTTCATAGCTAGGGTTTTTTCAAGCTTCCAAACTTCATAATAAGTGATTCCAAGCCTTGTTTTTAATGTTCTTTACGTTTTTAAAGTCCTAGTAACTTGATTTAGCTTATTCTAGCAATAATTTAACCTAGGGTTCATATTTGGAAAAATACCCATAGGTGAAGTGTGTTTATTTTGATGTTTTATGGTATAATATGAAGCTTAAAATTATGTTAAACGACTTGAGCTAAGTGATTTTAAGCGAAAACGAGTAAAACAACATAATCGGAAAAATACCTAATGATCATAAGTACATGTTAGAGTAGGAATTTGATGTTTTCGTAGGTAAATAAATCATCAGAATGTCATAAAACATAAGAATTAGGGATAAAGTTTCATTTTTGAGCCTTGGGGAAAAAGTATAAATATGTAAAAGTTTAGGGGCAAAATCATAATTTTACCAAAGTTAGAGTTAAGGACTGTTTTGATAAATGTGAATATTAAATAAGTTAAATTTTCTATTATAGATCAAGAAGAATGAAATTCGGGGTTAGACCGAGGAAAGAAAAAGGTTAAGGACTAAATCAAAATATTTGATCGTATTTTGTATCGATGTAAGTTTGCGGTAAATAAATGCAATGTTTTATTATTTATAATTAATGATGTTATTTTTCAGCATCTATATATTTTTTTTGTAAATTTATTCCTTGATGATTCAAGTAAGAATTGACAGAGAAATGATACTTAAAAGTTCCAGTTGAACCTTAGAAATGTGTAGGATCGAAATGTCATGACATTAGGGTTTAAGGATACCAAGTAAGACCATGCCAAGGCATGGCACTGGTAAGTTTTACAAGGCAAGGAAATCATGTAAGACCATGTCAAGACATGACATTGATAAACTACTATAAGACAAAGATCCCATGTAAGACCATGCTAAGGCATGGCAATGGTGAGTTCACTACAGGAAAACAGACTTTTAGCGGCGTTTTTTTTTGCCTTTAGCGGCGTTTTTAAGCGCCGCTAATACTTTTAGCGACGCTTGCTATATGCAACGCCGCTAAAGACCATGACCTTTAGCGGCGCTTTTTTCGCAAACGCCGCTAAAGACCAGGACCTTTAGCGGTGCTTTTTTCGAAAACGCCGCTAAAGACCAGGACCTTTAGCGGCGCTTTTTTCGCAAACGCCGCTAAAGACCATGACCTTTAGCGGCGCTTTTTTCGCAAACGCCGCTAAAGACCATGACCTTTAGCGGCGCTTTTTTCGCAAACGCCGCTAAAGATCATAACCTTTAGCGGCATTTTTCTCACAAACGCCGCTAAAAATAATGATCTAAAAAAAATATTTTATTTTAATTAAATAATATTTGTTTCTATGTTAAATATTATATTATGTTTAATTTTTGAAATTTGAACTTTAAACTATATACTTTTAAGGATAAATAAAAAATATTAATTAAATTAAATTTTCCATTAAAATTTAAACTTCAAAATTAAATATAAAAATTAATGAATTTAAATTTAATACATAAACATTGATTCAATATGTAATTTTATACATAAAAAACACACACACACACAGACACACAAAGTATTAGAATTTCTAAAACATAATTCATCCTGATGAGAAAATAATGCCAAATCATCATCACATCTCATTAATCAAAGGAAAAAGATCAAAAAAGAAGAAGAAACAATATACAATAGAGGGCTGGTTCAAGCTTTAGATGAAGCCAAAGTATTGCAATGCCTGCATATATAACTTAGTGAAGTACTTTGATCTTGATCTTGGTTAAGACTTGTTCCAGCAATAAAGAAAATTGTTAAACGGAATCTCGGTCACTGATTGAGCAAAACAAGGAAATTAGCTATACCATTTCTTAGAATGAAAGTGAAATCAGTAAAAAGTAAACCCATAATAAAAAAAACTGATGCTAGGCTAATCGTAAATGCTAATGTCGCTGTAAATAAGTGACAGGCATAAGTCCAGTTTCATGTTGATGGACTTGTAAAGGCCTCAAAAAGAAAATAAGTAGCACATATGAAAA
Source organism: Gossypium anomalum (assembly GCA_025698475.1). Lineage (NCBI taxonomy): Eukaryota > Viridiplantae > Streptophyta > Magnoliopsida > Malvales > Malvaceae > Gossypium > Gossypium anomalum. The sequence goes on from CM046965.1 coordinate 39,653,733, forward strand.
AGACAAAAAGGGTCTTAAAGGAGATGTCATGACAAACCTCATGTGTTTAATGTCTATCTCCTTTCTCGATTTCATGTGACTCATAACATGTTTCACTTTTTTTATTAAGCTCACAAATATCACAGGTTTTTAGTTATCATAATCTTAATTTCTTTGTCCAATAGCATTGATAAAGTAATTATTTTTCATTCAAACAAATTTGGTATTATCTTTAGTCACTTCGAAATGTCTAATTGATGAAGATGAGCAAAAAATGCCATAGTTGCTGAAAAACAAGCTTATGCCAAAGTTTGCACTCTATACCCTCTAGAATATAGGGGATCTTGAACCCAAAGTATTGAAAATGTCGATCAAAAGGAAGAGGAGATAAATTTGACGATGAAACTCTAATGGAAAGACGTTAAACTTTTGGAAGAAAAAAGCAAAAGATGTTTAAGGGACTCATGTCAAAATCAAACTGGTAATGGATAAACTCGGGACTCATCAAGATAAAAAAATAAAAAAGAACCTACCTCGTGCTATTGTATCCTCTTTCCTTCTCAACTCCTGCAAAATATAAAGTTAACATTCAGTTACTACAAGGACAAATTAATCTAAGAGCAAAATGAATAGCAAAATCACCTTACAAATGTACTTCAAAGTTAACATCTAAAATTAACATAACATAAAAAAAATTAACTTTTATGAATGATATAACAGCATAAAAAATATCTTCTATCATATAAAAAACCTCAATTATTGGTGGTATTAATTAGAGCACAAATGCTATATTTCTTACCTTCTTTCATGCTAGTTTGATCACCAATCAACTTTAAGAGGAACGGCAACAAGTCTGGCCAACTTTCTGGCCAGTCGTAGACTGCAATAGCTCCAACAGCCATACTGATTGCTGTGCAAAGTTTTCTATTAGGATCATCCAAAGTTGATAAAAGTAGTCTGCGGATAACTGCCTGACAATATAATCATGATTGATTTAATATGGAGGTGGATAGGGTATATTAAACACAAGATGTTTACAACTTGTTGATTACTAGCTACATTTAGAGGTGGAAAACCCATTCATATGTTTCATCTCAAATTTAAAGTGAAAATTAAGATAGAGAAAGAAAGCCAAAAGATATGCGTATGTTTGTGTCTAGAGCATCTCAATAGCAGATAATAACAAGAGGAAAAATATTTTTTTAACACTTATTGGTAACCATCTATATACATATATTAAACTCATAACCATACAACGATAAGAAAAGAAAAATTTGACTTCCTAGTTTCTCACAATAACTTCTCTTATATATTTCAATCTTTTAAATATCTTTGTGATCTGGACAGTCGAATTATAAAATGGTTGCTGCAGAAAAAATCACAGATCAAACACCGATGCAAGACATGAACTCAAATAGCTTATGAGTAACATGAAATAATCTGCATCATGTGACTAATCATTGGCAGCAAGACGTGTTAGCACAAAATAAGTGGCCCTATTTAAGAAATGGACCATGTCACCGCAGTATTTAGATTTTAGAAACCGGAAATTTGGGATCCCTTCATTGTTCAGATCAGGCTTGACAATTACTTGTATGGTGAAAAAGCCAAAAATATAACTTATTTGGTTTCAGCATTCTCAGACCAGAAAGATCTTAGAAAGGTTGCCATAAACATGTTTTGCTATCATCCTTAACATACAAATAACAGAGAAAGCATTAATCCGGATGAAGATCCGTTAGCAAAAAAACTCAATTTCAAGGACAAACATAGCCGAAAATCTAATTGCCAGCTTTCTAACAGATTTGCTTAGCAGTGTTATTAACCACCAGAACATCACCCCTCATGCCATGTGCAAGGGGCATATCCATGCAATCCACCATTATAAACAAATTTTTATTGATATTTATATGATTTAATTGTTCATCACTCATCCTCCTTCACTAGGTGACTAGCAAGCAAAGCAAACAGGTTAAAATCTACCATCAAAAGGAATAAGGTTATATATAAAACAACATGTATGTATAGCAAGAGGCAGATAAATATATACAAATCCATTTAAGTTCACCCAAAACTTTCAAAATCACATAATACATAGAAGCTAAGTATCAAAGTACCTAAAATCTGTATCTCATCTAGGCAACTATCTTTCCATTTAATAAAAAAGGATAGATCATAACAGAATTCAAGAAGAGGCCTAAATAATGAGAATTAGTATGTTAATTGGAACAACATACTTTTGCACATGAGTTTCCCAGTAAATCTGCTGCCAATCAACTAGTTTGACACACTCCACAAGATCAGGCCAACGAAACTTAAACAATGCCTTCCACGCTATATCAAAATTTCCATATCTGTAAGAAACTAGCACTAAACAGTCACCTCACATTCTAGTCTTACTAGAACAGAGCATCATGAACAATAACAAATCATGGTCCCCTCCAACTAATCCGATGAATACGTTCATTTCCAAGCACCCAACACCCATTGATATCGACTCCAATTGACAAACATGAAACATTAGTATTAGGCTTAGTGTTCTTTCAGTTAAATTTGCTTTTCAGTTGTCTTTGTAAATAATTACGCTTTCATCTCTTGTGCTTTTAAACTTGATATGAAGGTACACTTTGAAAAGAAGATATGAAATTAGTGAACTGAATTTGTTTAAAGAAATACCTCCGTTCCAGCAATGCCCATAGCAATTCCAATATCAGCTAGTTTCAAGGCAGATGCATCATTTACTCCATCACCAGTCATAGCAACCACCTCTCCATCTTCCTTTAGCAATCTCAATATATCTTGCTTGTGTCTTAGTTCAGCCCTAGAAAATAGGAGCCCACCACTTTGTCTCAGATGAGTTTTCTTATCTGAAAGTGCCATAAACTCCTTCCCAGTTAAACTTTTTGAACTGATGTCTTCCATCGGCTCGAAAATACCTATTTCATGGCATATAGCTTCTGCTGTATTTTTGTTATCTTCGGTTATAACCATAACACAAATGCCAGAAAAAATATCCATGAGAGAAACTATCCATGTCGATAACAAAATAAAGAAAAGGTATTGCAAGATTTTGGAAATTTTCCCAGAAAAAATAAAGAAAGTAAACTTACTGTGATTCTTAGGTTTTGATTGATTTCTTTATTGAGTCCTCCATGAGAGAAACTATCCATGTCGATAACAAAGCTATCGGGTTTATCAGCTGTGTATTGAAACCCACTTATATGATCCGAAACTGAGATTTTTTGTGTTGAAATCTCATTGGAAGATGCCAAATCCTATCCCCAAATTTGAAGATAAAATTTTTTCAAGGATTTATATTAGAAATGAAACGATTGATTATGATGATGAAAAAAAAACTATTGAACAGTAAATAAGGGGGAAAAAATGAAGAAAACCCAGAGAGATTATACTTACCAACTTGGGATTTTCCGTCAAGTCCAACATTTTCTCGGGAAAATGAAACGAAGAGGTGGAATTAAGACTTTATAGAGCGTCAAAGAAAAGAAAAACAAAGACACCCTCTAAAATGGTGAAGAAAATCTTCCAAACACGAATAAAATATTTTCTTAGAAACTAAACAAATCTCGTGATTTATACACAAAAGAACAAAGACTGATGCTTTTTTAAACTCAAAATCTTGTATTTGGGTATAAAGGTTGAAGCTTTAACTGATATATGTTGCAGAGAGATTTAAAATAAAAAACACATAAAAATCAACGAAGGAAGGAAAGTTGAAATGGGTTAAGATGAAGGGAAAAAAATGATTTTAGGGGGGAAAATTAGGGGTTTCACGGGAGAAAATTTTGGGGATAAAACGCATGAGAAAGGAAATTTTGCGGCGTTTTTAAGAAACGCCAGTTATAGCTTATCTTTTGTGGCGTTTTTTATAAAAATGCCGCAAAAATTATTTCATTTTGAACAAAATGATGCCGTTTTATTTTGCTAAAATTTTTTTATTTTGTCTGCTAAAAATTATTAGTTACATGATTTTATAAAATATTTATTATTACTATTTTTTATAAATTAGATTTTTATAAAAAAAACCAAGTACTCTCAAAATAAATATCATATATTTTAATAAGAAAACAAATAATTAAATGGCTATAATAAATTAAAAACATCACTTATATACCCAAAAAAAATTAAAATTATTTTAAATAGTAGTATTTTAATTTTTTTATTTAAATAAATAATTTTTAAAAATTTAACTAATATTTAAAAGAATTACATAAAATTTGAAATCTTGAAAATTTTTTTAAATTTTAATTCTTTAAAATTTGAAATTATTTAATATATAGATTAAAAATAATCAGTAATATACCCAAAAAAAACTTTAAAATTATTTTAAATAATATTATTTTAAATTTTTAACATATATTTTTCACACTAATTACCCTAAACCTTAAACCCCTAACACTTATATCTTAAACCCTAAATCCCATAACCCGTAAACCCATAACTCTTAACCCTTAAACTTTAAGCCATAAAATATAAACCCTGAACTTCTACCCCTTAATCTCTAACCTTTACCCCCTATCATCTAAAATTTAAACGATTAAAGTTTAGCATATATTTTTATAATTTTGAAATGATTAAATAAAAAATTTTCCACTATTTAAAGGGAGAAGTGCAATTTTACCTTTAAAATTTTTAAAATTTTCAAAAAATCGAAATGGAAAATTTTTCATTTTTATAGGAGCATATACCCTTTCAACCCCCTACTTATGCCCCTAAATATATATTAATTATAGGGTTTAGGATTTAATTATTGAATATGATTCACTTGAGATTAACATACTATATACCCATGGCCATTAAACTTTAAACCATAAAACCCTAGACCACAGACCTTAAACCTTAAACATTAAACCCTAAACCCAAAAATAAATTTAATCAATATTAAGTATTGCTGCCATAATTTATTATGAACATAAATCGATTTAGGGTTTTAGGGGTTATAGTTTAGTGTTTAGGGTTTACTATTTTAAGGGTTATAGATTAGTGTTTATGATTTTTTTGAGGTTTACGATTTTAGGGGTTATATGACTTTTAGCGGCGTTTTACAAAAAGCGCTGCTAATGCTCTGATTTTTAGCTGCATTTTACAAAAAGCGCCGCTAATGCTCTGGTTTTTAGTGGCGTTTTACAAAAAGCGCCGCTAATGCTCCGATTTTTAGCGGCGTTTTACAAAAAGCGCCGCTATTGCTCCTGTTTTTAGCGACGTTTTACCAAAAGCGCCGCTATTGCTCCGTCTTTTAGCGGCGTTTTACCAAAAGCGCCGCTAATGCTCTAGTTTTTAGCGGCGTTTTACAAAAAGCGCCGCTAATGCTCCGGTTTTTAGCGGCGTTTTACAAAAAACGCCGCTATTACTCCGATTTTTAGCGGCGTTTTACCAAAAGCGCCGCTATTGCTCAGTCTTTTAGCGGAGTTTTACCAAAAGCACCGCTATTGCTCTGTTTTTAGAAGCGTTTTAACAAAAAACGCCGCTATTGCTCTGTTTTTAGCGGCGTTTTTGGTAAAACGCCGCTATTGCTCTGTGTTTTACAATTTTTACGGTGTTTTTTGATAAAACGCCGCTAAAAACACAGCTAAAACACTATTTTCCTGTAGTGGTTCATAAGGAAAGGATACCACATAAGACCATGTCAAGACATGGCAATGGTAAGTTTAAAAAGGAGAGGTTGTAACATCCCGAAATAAGTCCTAGTCAGAATAGTGGTTTCGGGACCACAAATCCGACGTTAAAATATTCATTTTATGAATGTTATGAGGTTTAGAATATGAGGATATGTTTACATTAGAGTTTCATAAAGAAATTTTAAGTATAAGATGTTCAATTGGGAATTAGGGACCAAATTGAATAAATTTCAAAACATGGGTTTTAGAAGCAATTTATATGAAATTGCTTTGGATTATGAATTAGAGGCCCTTAAATAGTAATTTGACCAAGTTCTAGAAATTTGGACAAAAATGGGCTTGCATGGATGAATTTTTAAATAAAGGGGTTTAAGGGTATTTTGGTCATTTGCCATTTTAATGAATTAAAAAGGGGAAAAAGAAGCAAAAATCAGCCATCTTCTTCCCCATTGCTGCCGAAATTTTAAGCCCTCCATAGCTAGGGTTTCTTCAATTTTCAAGCTCAATAGTAAGTGCTCTCAAGCCCTGTTTTTAATGTTTTTTGTATTTTTGAGATCCCGGTAGCTTGTTCTTTCCATTTCTACCCATATTTCATGCTAGGGTTCATGTTTAAAAATTTACCCATGCATGACATGCTTGTATTTTGATGGTTTATGGAGAAAAATGAAAGGATGATGTATGTTAAACATCTTTTTCTAGGTGATTTTCATGAGAAACCCTTATAGGGACCATTTTGTGAAAGTTATAAAATGTGTGTGGTAGAAATGTGAAACCAATGGAAAATGTGAGTTACCATAGGAGAGAAAAATGTTTGGCTAGGCTTGGGTAAGGTAACAATTGCATGAGTTTCATTATACGAGCCTAGGGACTAAATCGTAAAAAAGTGAAAGGCTAGGGGCAAAATGGTCATTTTGACCGAGGGTGGAATTTAGACTTGAAATGGATAAAATGAATGGTTAATAATCTATTCTTATTGTTATAGACCCCGAGGAACAAATTTCGGAGGTCGATCGAGGAAAATGGAAAGTTTCAGAGTGACTGAAACATAAGACGAAACGAACACCAGGTAAGTTCGGATAACTTAAAGTAAACACATAATATGCTTAATTATATACAGTAATAAATGTATGATGAACTGTATTTTTTTCAAAATATGTAAATGTATGAAACACAATTGGATAATGAATTGATGATAAATGTCTCGGTTGAGGTTAAATGGGAAATCCAATGGATGAACCATGATTTATATGAAAAATGAGATCCTGCATGTGTCGCAGTAAGGGTTTAGCCCGGGATGGGTAATCCGTTAATCTCATTTCTGAAAAGGATCTAGCCCGGACGGGTGTTCCTTCTGAATGATTGAGCCTCCCGAAGAATAAGAGTGCATTGTGGATTTAGCCCAGACGGGTAATCCAAATAGGGTTTGAATTTAGCCTGGGCTGGTAATTCAGATCCTAGCTCACTAAGGATGTTTACCATGAATGGGATTTAGCCTGGACTAGTAATCTCGCCATAAGAATATGAGGTTCACGGGAGTCAATACCTGATATGATCATTCATACGAATTGACGGTTAATGGGTATTTTATCGAGATTTCCTATAAACTCAACGAGACTAATATGATATACATGTGTAAGATGAAATGTGAAATGATGAGCTCATCTAAGTTAAATTCCATGGTATTATTGATATATATATATATATCTAACTCATTGATTGAGTGTATGATTAGGAAAAGCATTTCATGCTAATTAAGTTTACTAACCAAATATGTTTGAATGCTAAATTACCTGCTAAGTTTGCTTTCCGGTTATTTTAGCTTACTAGGCATGTAAATGCTTACTCCTCTATTTTCCCTACTTTTCAGAGCCCGGGGACTCATAAAGCTTGAAGGACGGTTGGAGATTACAACACACTATCAACTAGGTTCGCTTTGGTATATGAATACTTTCATTTTGTTAATTGGCATGTATAGGTGTTTTTGAGTTATTTTGTTAAATACCAATTGGCTAACCAATGTAAAGGCTTGGATGTCTTGTTTATACATTTTGTAATGACCATGATATATGATTTTTGGGGTGTGGTATGTTATCCCACCAATCATGCTAGATAAGTTGATGAATGTTTATGTATGTACTATAATATAGACATATTTATAAAATGTGACCAATTCATCGGAATTGGGAGGATCATATTTTGAAATGAGTAAATAACGAGCCAAATCCAATGTTGAGGCAAATACTGCTATCATTCTTCAAACTACTAAGGAACATTATGGCATATACAAACCAATGACATGAGGTTTCCATGCAATAAGGTTTTATGAGGTCAATTCATAAGCATTAAGTGAATATTACTTATTAATTGATATTTAATAGGTATGAAGGTGGAAAAAGGGTGACCAAGGGCTTGGAAAATAGCCTAATAGGGTCCATATGGTGGGACACACGGGCGTGTGTCTTGGCCGTGTGTTACACATGGGCCACTCACATGGGTGTGTGGTATGGTTGTATGTCCCCTACACGTAAAATTTTAAGTTAGCATCAAGCACGAGCTAGAGACACGGGCGTGTGTCTTGGCCGTATTATTTTAATAGATTTCTCAAGTCATAGGCACGGGGTGAACCCACGGGCGTGTGCCATGGCCGTGTCTATAAGTCAGTGTTGCCCACGGTTTAGGGGCATGGGCGTGTTTCCCTACCCACAGGCATATGTAAACCCCTACACGGGTGTGTGGGGTATTATTCAAAGAATTCATGCCGAATGTCCGACATTGTTTCAATTTATTCCTGGTATTAAACAAAGGCCTCGTAGGCCCATGCTAATAAATTCGTTTAACGTTGAAACGAAATTTTATGACCCATATTTTCTGGTTCTGCCTGCATATCTGTCTCGTAACGCCTCGTACTTGTCCCCAGGCATGGGTACGAGTAAAGGGTGTTACATTTAGTGGTATCAGAGTTACGATTTAGTCGGTTCTAGGACTACCATAGAGGATGTTAAAGTTTTCTATTCATGCCAATATTCGAATGTTGATAGTGTGATATCTCCTAATTTTCTATATTGTTTTAAAATATAATAAATGTCCTCCAACCAAGCACAAGATGAGTCCGAGGGAGCCGAGAGCCATGCTCCAACTTCCGTACGCCAGACTACTTCTGGTAGTAGTAGAAGGCCTATACCTAAAGGCTGAGAAGAGGCTCGGGCTGCCTTCTTTGATATGATGGATGAGTGGTTTGAGGATTATTGAGAAATCGCCCTAACATACCGCGACCTCCCCCGCCCTCTAACCAACCTGATGCCGATGTGCCACGAGGTGTGGTACCAATAACAACTGTTAAGGCCCTTGTAGATAAGCTTAGAAAGTATGGAGCCGAGGAATTCAGAGCTAAAGTAGATGATGACGCCGAAAGAGTCGAGTTCTGGCTTGAAAATACTACACGGGTACTAGATGAATTGTCGTGCACAACCGAGGAATGTTTAAAGTGTGCTGTATCTCTCCTGAAGGATACTGCATACCATTGGTGGAAAATAGTGTCCTTGGTAGTGCCAAAAGAGGCTATCACTTGGGATTTCTTCCAGGCAGAGTTTAGGAAGAAATATATTAGCCAAAGGTTTTTAGACTCGAAGTGAAAGGAGTTCCTAGAGCTCAAACAAGGGAACAAGTCTGTAGCAGAATATGAGAGGGAGTTCGTATGACTAAGTCAGTACGCATCCGAATGGGTCCAAACTGAGCCAGAAATGTGTAAATGTTTCGAGGAAGGCTTAAGTGAGGATATCAGGCTGTTATTGGAATTCTCAAAATACGGGAATTTACTGCATTGGTTGATTGAGCCAAGAAGGTTGATGAACTTAGTAATGAAAGAAAGAAAGCAAAAAGAGAAGCTCGAGTTGCGAGCAAGAGGTCTAGTGAAAAAATGCTTTCATTTTCCACAAAGAAAGCAAGGAGTCAGCAAGAACGCTCCACTTCATCGGTGGGATATTCGGGTAGAGCAAGAGGTTCTAAACGACAGAGCCAGAAGTCCTCCTTCCCAAAGGCGACTAGTGTGGGGAGTGTAGATGATCAAAAGCTAAAGTGTAAGAGCTGCAACAAATTTCACTTCGGAGAGTGCCGAATGAAGAGCGGCACTTGTTTCCGATGTGGTTCTTTTGACCACTTCCTTAGAGACTGCCCGGAAAGAAATAAATGGGAAGCGGGAACAACCCCGAAATCAAGTACTCCTGTTTCACGCGATAAACCTCCGCAACATCCGGGGAATGTTAGTGGTAGTCAACCTGTGGCTAAGAATGCTGCAAAATCTTAGGCTCGAGCTCTGGCAAGGACATATGCGATACGCGCTCGAGATGAAGCCTCTGCTCCCGATGTCATCACGGGTACTTTTTCCCTTTTCAATATGTGTGTTATTGCTTTAATTGACCCAGGGTCGACACATTCATACATATGCATGAGATTGATATCTAGGATGAATTTACCAGTTGAACCTACGAAATTTAGTATTAAAGTGTCGAACCCACTAGGTAGATCTGTGATGGTTGATAAAATCTGTAAGAATTCTCCTTTGACGATTCAGAGTCATTGTTTTCTGGCTAACCTTATGTTGTTACCATTTGACGAATTTGATGCAATTCTTGGTATGGATTGGTTAGCCTTGCATGATGCAATAGTAAACTATAGTAATAAGTATATTGAGTTGAAGTGCTCTAATAGTGAGATTTTACGGGTTGATTCAAGAGAATTGAGTACGTCGCCAATAGTAATCACGGTAATGGTTGCCCGGAGATATATGAGAAAAGGGTTTGAAGCCTATCTTGGATTCGTATTGAACACAAAGGAAGCAGAGTTAGAGATTGAGTCTGTGTCGATAGTATGCGAATATCCAGACGTATTCCCGGAAGAATTACCCGGATTACCTCCTGAGAGGGAAATAGAATTTGGTATTGAATTGGTGTCAGGGACAACTCCCATTTCTATTGCTCCATATAGAATGGCGCCAACCGAGCTGAAAGAGTTAAAAGCACAGTTATAAGAGTTGACGGATAAAGGCTTTGCAAGGCCGAGTTTTTCACCTTGGGGTGCCCCCGTACTTTTTGTAAAGAAGAAAGATGGTTCGATAAGATTATGTATTGATTATCGACAACTTAATAAGGTAACTGTCAAAAATAAGTATCCTTTGCCAAGGATTGATGATTTATTTGACTAGTTGAGAGGAGCCACTATATTCTCCAAGATAGACTTGAGGTCTGGTTATTATCGGCTACGGGTTAAAGAGTCAGATGTACCTAAGACAGCTTTCAAGACGAGGTACGGACATTATGAGTTCATTGTCATGCCATTTGGGCTGACTAATGCACCAGCCGTATTCATGGATCTTATGAATAGGATCTTTCGGCCATATTTGGATAAGTTCGTTGTTGTGTTCATTGACGACATTTTAATTCTCTAAAGATGAGACCGAGCACGCAAAGCACTTGAGGATTGTATTGCAAAGTTTGCGAGAAAAAAAGTTGTATGCTAAGTTTAGCAAGAGTGAGTTTTGGCTCCTAGAAGCTGGATTTTTGGGTCACATTGTTTTGGGTGAAGGCATCCGAGTTGATCCAAGTAAGATCCATGCTATTATAGGATAGAATCTGCCTAGAAATGTAACCGAGGTTAAAAGCTTTTTGGGCTTAGCCGGTTATTATCGAAGGTTTGTGAAGGGATTCTCCGTGATAGCGACTCCAATGACGAAATTACTACAGAAAGATGTTAAATTCGAATGGACAAAGAAATGTCAGCAGAGTTTCGAGAAGTTGAAGACATTGCTAACTGAAGCTCCTGTTTTAATATTGCCTGAGCCGAGAAAGGAATTTGTAGTCTACAGTGATGCATCCTTGAATGGATTAGGTTGTGTACTTATGCAAGATGGTAGGGTGATAGCCTATGCTTCATGACAGTTAAAGCCGCACGAGAAGAATTATCCGACACATGACCTAGAGCTTGCCGTCATTGTTTTTACTTTGAAGATTTGGTGACATTATTTATATGGCGAGACTTGTCATATTTTCACAGACCATAAAAGTTTGAAATACTTCTCAAAAAGAATTAAATCTGAGACAGCGGAGATGGTTAGAACTAATTAATGACTACGATTTGGTTATTGATTATCACCCGGGAAAGGCGAATATAGTCGTCGATGCGTTGAGTAGAAAGTCTTTGTCTGCACTAAAGGCCATGGATGCTCGTCTGGCATTGCTTGATGATGGTTCGGCCTTGGCAGAGATAGAAGCTAGACTGACATTTCTTCAGGAAATTCATAGTGCTCAGTACAATGACAGTGAATTGCAGGTAAAAAGGACTCAATGTGAGTCAGGTATTGAGTCTGATTTTTGAATTGGTTCTGATGGATATTTGATGTTCAGAGATAGGGTTTGTGTACCCAAGAGTAGAAAGCTTATTTAGAGAATTTTGCAAGAAGCGCATAGTAGCCGCTTGTCAATTCACCCGGGAAGTACCAAGATGTACAACGATTTGAAAAAGATGTACTGGTGGAACGGCATGAAAAAGGATATTTCTGAATTTGTATCAAAATGCCTAGTATGTCAGCAAGTGAAAGCTGAACATCAAGTACCTTTAGGTTTGTTACAACCTATAATGGTTCTCGGATGGAAATGGGATAGAATCACCATGGATTTTCTAACAGGATTGCCTTTGACTCCGAAAAAGAAAGATGCCATATGGGTCGTAGTGGATAAATTGACGAAGTCGGCTCATTTTATTCCCGTAAGAACAAATTTCTCCCTTGATAGATTAGCTGACTTGTACATTTCTGAGATAATGAGACTACACGGAGTACCACTGTCGATCATTTTAGATAGAGACCCGAGGTTTACTTCGAGATTCTGGAAGATATTACAAGAAGCCTTGAGTACAAAATTGAGTTTTAGTACAGCTTTTCATCCTCAAACAGATGGTTAGTCTGAGAGAATAATTCAGATTCTCGAGGAAATATTGCGTTCTTGCATCCTCAAATTTCAAAGTAGCTGGGAAAAATATTTGCCGCTGGTAGAATTTGCCTATAACAACAGCTTTCAAACGAGTTTGAAAATGGCACCTTATGAGGCCTTGTATGGCAGAAAGTGAAGAACTCCGTTGTACTGGACAGAACTCAAGGAAAATCAGATTCATGGAGTTGATGTGATCAAAGAGACCGAAGAGAAGGTTAAAGTGATATGCGACTGTCTAAAAGCGGCGTCGAATAGGCAAAAGTCATATGCTGATCTGAAAAGAAAAGAAATCGAGTTCCAAACTGGAGATAAAGTATTCTTGAAAATGTCTCCATGGAAAAAGGTGTTAAGATTTGGTCGAAAAAGCAAACTGAGTCCGCGATTTATTGGACCGTACCAGATCACCGAAAGAGTTGGACCTTTAGCTTATCATTTAGCATTCCCTCCTGAGTTAGAGAATATTCATGACTTATTTCATGTATCTATGTTAAGGAGGTACCGATTAGACCCTCTCATGTAATTTCACCAACAGAGATTGAGATTAGACCGGACATGACCTATGGTGAGGAACCGGTTAAGATATTGGCTCGTAAAGTTAAACAATTGAGAAACAAAAATTTGGCTCTAGTAAAAGTTCTATAGCATCGACATGGTGTGGAAAAAGCTACATGGGCGCTGGAAGAAACCATAAGAAGTCAATATCCGAACTTGTTTGCTAGTAAGACTTTTGAGGACGAAAGTCCCTAAGGGGGGAGAAATGTAACATCCCGAAATAGGGCCTAGTCAGAATAGTGGTTTCGGGACCACAAATCTGACGTTAAAGTATTTATTTTATGAATGTTATGAGGTTTAGAATATGAGGATATGTTTACATTAGAGTTTCATGAAGAAATTTTAAATATAAGATGTTCAATTGGGAATTAGGGACCAAATTGAATAAATTTCAAAAATGAGTTTTAGAAGCAATTTATATGAAATTGCGGTCCTTAAATAGTAATCTAACCAGGTTCTAGAAATTTGGACAAAAATGGGCTTGCATGGATGAATTTTTAAAGAAAGGGGTTTAAAGACATTTTGGTCATTTGCCATTTTAATGAATTAAAAAGGGGAAAAAGAAGCAAAAATCAGCCATCTTCTTCTCGATTGCTGTCGAAATTTTAAGCCCTCCATAGCTAGGGTTTCTTCAATTTTCAAGCTCAATAGTAAGTGCTCTCAAGCCCTGTTTTTAATGTTTTTTGTATTTTTGAGATCCCGGTAGCTTGTTCTTTCCATTTCTACCCATATTTCATGCTAGGGTTCATGTTTAAAAATTTACCCATGCATGACATGCTTGTATTTTGATGGTTTATGGAGAAAAATGAAAGGATGATGTATGTTAAACATCTTTTTCTAGGTGATTTTCATGAGAAACCCTTATAGGGACCATTTTGTGAAAGTTATAAAATGTGTGTGGTAGAAATGTGAAACCAATGGAAAATGTGAGTTACCATAGGAGAGAAAAATGTTTGGCTAGGCTTGGGTAAGGTAACAATTGCATGAGTTTCATTATACGAGCCTAGGGACTAAATCGTAAAAACGTGAAAGGCTACGGGTAAAATGGTCATTTTGACTGAGGGTGGAATTTAGACTTGAAATGGATAAAATGAATGGTTAATAATCTATTCTTATTGTTATAAACCCCAATGAACAAATTTGGAGGTCGATCGAGGAAAACGAAAGGTTTCGAAGTGACCGAAACATAAGACGAAACGAACACCAGGTAAGTTCGGATAACTTAAAGTAAACACATAATATGCTTAATTATATACAGTAATAAATGTATAATGAATTGCATTTTTTCAAAATATGTAAATGTATGAAACACAATTGGATAATGAATTGATGATAAATGTCTCGGTTGAGGTTAAATGGGAAATCCAATGGATGAACCATGATTTATATGAAAAATGAGATCCTGCATGTGTTGCAGTAAGGGTTTAGCCCAAGATGGGTAATCTGTTGATCTCATTTCTGAAAAGGATCTACCCCGGACAGGTGTTCCTTCTGAATGATTGAGCCTCCCGAAGAATAAGAGTGCATTGTGGATTTAGCCCAGACGGGTAATCCAAATAGGGTTTGAATTTAGCGTGGACTGGTAATTCAGATCCTAGCTCACTAAGGATGTTTACCATGAATGGGATTTAGCCTAGACTGGTAATCCCGCCATAAGAATGTGAGGTTCACGGGAGTGCATACCTGATATGATCATTCATACGAATTGACGGTTAATGGGTATTTCATTGAGATTTCCTATAAACTCAACGAGACTAATATGATATACATGTGTAAGATGAAATGTGAAATGATGAGCTCATCTAAGTTAAATTCCATGGTTTTATTGATATATATATATATATATATATATCTAACTCATTAATTGAGTGTATGATTAGGAAAAGCATTTCATGCTAATTGAGTTTATTGACCAAATATGTTTGAATGCTAAATTACCTGGTAAGTTTGCTTTCCGGTTATTTGAGCTTACTAAGCATGTAAATGCTTACTCCTCTCTTTTCCCTACTTTTCAGAGCCCGGGGACTCATAAAGCTTGGAGGACGGTTGGAGATTACAACACACCATCAACTAGGTTCGCTTTGGTATATGAATACTTTCATTTTGTTAATTGGCATGTATAGGTGTTTTTGAGTTATTTTGTTAAATGCCAATTGGCTAACCAATGTAAAGGCTTGGATGTCTTGTTTATACATTTTGTAATGACCATGATATATGATTTTTGGGGTGTGGTATGTTATCCCACCAATCATGTTAGGTAAGTTGATGAATGTTTATGTATGTACTATAATATAGACATATTTATAAAATATGACCAATTCATCGGAATTGGGAGGATCATATTTGGCAATGAGTAAATAATGAGCCAAATCCAATGTTGAGGCAAATACTGCTATCATTCCTCAAACTACTAAGGAACATTATGGCATGTACAAACCAATGATATGAGGTTTCCATGCAATAAGGTTTTATGAAGTCAATTTATAAGTATTAAGCCAATATTACTTATAAATTGATATCTAATAGGTATGAGGGTGTAAAAAGGGAGACCAAAGGCTTGGAAAATAGCCTAATAGGGCCCATATGGTAGGACACACGGGCCACTCATATGGGTGTGTGGTATGGCCGTGTGCCCCCTGCACTTAAAATTTTAAGTTAGCATCAAGCACAGGTTAGAGGCATGGGTGTGTGTCTTGGCCGTGTTATTTTAACAGATTGCTCAAGTCATGGGCACGGGGTGAACCCACGGGCGTGTGCCATAGCCGTGCCTATAAGTCAGTGTTGCCCACGGTTTAGGGGCATGGGCGTGTTTCCCTACCCACGAGCGTGTGTAAACCCCTACACGGGCGTGTGGGGTATTATTCAAAGAATTCATGTCGAATGTCCGACATTGTTCCGATTTATTCCTGGTATTAAACAAAGGCCTCGTAGGCCCATGCTAATAAATTGATTTAAGGCTGAAACGAAATTTTATGCCCCGTATTTTCTGGTTCTACCTGCATATCTGTCTGGTAACGCCTCGTACTTGTCCCTGGGCATGGGTATGGGTAAGGGGTGTTACAGAGGTACCCGTATATCCTTAGTATTCCAAATGGTTCAACGGAAAATTCAAAGAGTGTACCAAAGGGAAGGTAAGATAAGTCCATGTTCGAAAGGTTCAGGTTATCTTGATAATTCATTTAGAATGTTGTTATTTATTTACATGCAAACTTACTAAGCTTTATGCTTACTCCCTTTCTTTTCTCTCTTTTTTTATAGTATCGCAAAGCCAACTCGAAAAATCGTAAGAACGTTGGAGATCGCCTCACACTATCAACGAGTTATCTCGGTATTTTGTGACTAGAAATACTTTAAGTTATGGCATGTATAGGGACTTGGTTATTTTGTGTGTATGTCCCTATGATCTGATTAAAGAATGGCATGTGAATACTTGGTAATGATTAGCTTATAATATAGCTAAATAAGAACATGTTTTGGTATTATGTATGCCTAAATGAGGTTTGATGTAAAGAAACTATGAAAGAGTAAGAGTTGGCTATGGAACAGTTAGGAAACAGCAGCAGTGATGTGGTTTTGAAAAATCACTAAAGATTTTAGAAATAGAAATAAATGGTGAATGAGATATAAAATTAAAGCTTATTGTGTCTATTTTTATAGGAAAGAAACAGAGCAAGCAAAGGAAGTCTATATTCTAAGATATTTAAATTTTTGTAAGACTGGTTCAGAGTGACTTCGTGATCCCCTATTCCAACTTTGGAAAATCACTAGAAATTGTAAAAAAATAATTATAAGTCAAAGTTTATATTTTTAGATTACTTAGTGAGTCTATGTTAATTATAAACAAACGGAAATGTTATCTGAATTCTGTATAATGAGATAATTGATTTTTAGTGAAGAGAGGCCAGGTCTGCTGAACTACAAAACAGGGGAACATTTAATGAATAAAATGTACTAACTGGCCAAACCAAAAATTCTGGAAAAATTATGGTAAGAAGATATATGAGTCTAGTTTGAAGGAAAGTTTACAGATTTAAATTTTGAGTTTCGTAACTCGAGTTATAATTAATTTAGTGACTATTACGCAGATGGACAATTTTATTAAGAATAGTGAAATAAATTGTTTTGATTTGTGTAAGTAATCGAAAAATTTTTAATGTTCCCAGTTTGGTCTCGAACCGTTTCAATTGCACATTTTATGGCCTCGAGGGCCCTTTTTAGGGATTTATTGGATGAATGTGAGTGAATTAATTTTTTTTAAAAATAAATTTTTTTAATGCCCCGAACAAGTAAGATAAGTCTGGTAACACCTCGTGCTCGACTTCAGCGACGGTCTCGGGTAAGGGGTGTTACAACATGTGCCCGTGGGTAGAGGTGACTCTGAAGATGAAGAAGATTAGTAGTCAGAACTATAGCTTGAATGAATAATAAATTCGTCTCGAACGGATGACCACCTTGTACATATTGATCTAGCAGCTGACATCACTGCCACAAATCATTGTATGATATTAGGCATCTTCTCCAAGGCCTTCTACTTTACAATCCACGCTTTGCGATATGACAACGTATATTCGTATTAGTGATCGCCTCTAAACGTGTTATTGTTTAGAGTATAAATATCACACCAAAAATATTTATAATTAAATCAACGATGTTTGCAAGTATATGGGTCAAATTATAATATGGTAGTGTTACAACAAAACGCAGGTAAGTATTCCGAGGATCATACCCGAGAGGACGAGTTAAACCAAAAATACATTTCTACAATAATAAGTCTAAATAGTAAAAATTAATTTTTTTATGATGAACAATAAAATAGAGAATCAATTATAATAAATCAACTGAATTAAAAGAAAAAAAATATAATCAAATAACCAAAGAAAAATAATAGACAAAATATTAACTCATTTCAGTTGTCATAATTAACTTCAGAATTAGGGTTTATGTGGAACTAACTATTAATTAACTGGTATTACCTTCTTGCCTATACAAACTAATTAATCGACATGTACTTGCTTATCTCCTGACTTCACTTTTCTCACTGGGATAAATTATGATTTACTCAGTAAACTTATCTCCCAACCTCGTTTATCTTAGATTACTTCCTAAGGTCGCCACTTATAGGGTTTAAGCACACATAATTTAAAACCAGTTAATTCCTTTCAAGAAAACCTAATTACTCCCACATCCACTCATTAATCTTCCTAGATATTTAGCCTCTCATGGATCTAGATGTCACACTTGGTTTTCATTAGGGTCCAAAAATTAAGGAAGGTTTGGGAGTAAAATGAAAGAGATAGTAGGTTCGACAAACTCTACTAAAAAATTTGGAAAACTTAGTGGCTGAATGGTAAATAGTTTGGTCTCAATCTTGGTTCAGTTAAGCTGGAACCGTCTAGTTCCTTAGTGGGAAATAGAATGATTATCAAATGAATGGTTTATTTGGGACTTTGCTGACTATGCGTGAAAGGTTGTATACATGAGTGAGAATGTAACAACCCATTTTTAGTGAAATTAGAATAGTGGTTTTGAGACCATAAATTTGATGAGTAAATTATTATTTTATTATTATTTTAATGTCTATGGGATGTTAGTAAGGTCGTATTAAAATTTCGTTAAAAAATTTTGATGTTTGCATGATTAATTAAGTGAAAAGGACGAAATTGTAAAAAGTGTAAAAGTAAAGTTATGTAACACCCTAAACTCGGCCTAGACGTTATGGCCAGATCTAGCGATGTCACATGGTAGGGTGTTTGAAAACTATGTCGTCGCAATAAAACCATTTCCATTGAATTACTTATCTTAATATCTTATTAGTTCCAAAATCGTGTTACTCATTTAGTCGATAGTTTCAAAACATTATTCGTTGCGGAAGCTTTTAAAACAGTTTAAACAATTGGGTGTTTCCGAAAATCATTTGTTTCTTTTGACAACTGAGGTTTCCTACTGTAAACTAAAAAGTATATAGGATTTTTCTTATATAATCCATCACCTTTTTACTTAAATTTGTTGTTAAAACCAAGTAATTATTTAATAAATTAATGAAAGATATGAAAATATGAAATTGGGACATAGAAATTATTAAAATTTTATTTTATGCTTTATTATATAGTTTTCATGCAGAAAATGGCTTCTTTTATATTAATTTGAGCATATTATATTTTCAAGCTATAAAGTGGGCCAAATTAAATAATAAAATATAAAGTTATATTTAATAATTGATTTTAACATATTTCATTAATAAATTGAGTTTTAATTAATTAAGTAAATTGATTAATTAAAGAGGTTAAATTATATTCTTTGGTCCTCTAAATTATCTACTATTTTTGGACAGGTCTGAGAGCTTTATTTTGATTAAAAAACCATCCAAATGGAGGACCAAGTCAACCCAAAATTCGGTTGCATATAGATGTTCATAAATCAAATTTTGGTTTAATTACACAAGGTCCTTAAAGAGTTGAAGAAATCAGAGATTTACCCAGAGATTTGCAATTGACCGAGTCTTGATCCTGATGATGTTGTGGCAGTTAAATCAAGCAAAAATCAGCCACACTTCCACAAATCATGGCCGACCACCCTTGGATGAAGTTTCAAATGATGAACACTCCTATTTTTAGCAAACTAGCTCCCTTGCCTCACCTATAAATA
Source organism: Gossypium anomalum (assembly GCA_025698475.1). Lineage (NCBI taxonomy): Eukaryota > Viridiplantae > Streptophyta > Magnoliopsida > Malvales > Malvaceae > Gossypium > Gossypium anomalum. Next base: position 39,673,528 of record CM046965.1, read on the forward strand.
AGACCCCATTTCTCACTTTTCTAATCATCCCTCACTCATTCATCATTCTCTCCTTTCTCAACTCTTTTAGCTTTCTTTCTCCCTCACGCCTACCATCATCTTTGCATAAGGATTTTTAGCAAATCAGCCTCTTAAACAGCCCTTCGTTGGCCACCTGGGAGAGCCATCAACAAAGGAGCAAAGCGAAGGAACGAAGGAGCCCTCGTCAGTTAAAGTCTTGTGTGACATTGATTTGGGTTTAATCTTTCTTTTCTTTAATTTAATTCAAGAATGTTTGCTATGTGTTCACTTTTCTTGTTTACGACAATGATAGCTTAATTTTATTTAAGTTAGGATGATTGCTTTGATTAAATAATAATTATTTGATTCATGCTTATAATGTTTGTGTCTCAATTGATCATGTTTTCAATTAAAATCAAGTCTGTATTTAGTTCATACGTGATTGAAATGCACCTGAATTAGCTGAGCGATCCTAACCAGACGACAGCTAATGGATGCATAATTGAAATGTGCATGCTCAATTTAGATCCTAACCCGATTAAATTACAGGTTGCATAACAACCCTAACCAGGCTCTGTTATTTGCATAGCTTTTAGATTTGTGTGATTAAATTGTTTCAAACCTAACACGTCCCTATTACCTTGCACAAATACTAAGAAACCCTTAGTAAATAAGGATTAGTAAAATGCATATTTACTAAGTAAAGGATTCCGAAAGGACCTAATGTGGTTTCCAAACTCATGAAAGATCGAGTTGCCATGGAATGTTTTTCCGAATATTGATAAGCATGTTGATAATAATTTAAGTTTAATTAAAGTAATTGTCCTAGCTTATTTATGTTATAATTGTTGCTTATTGTGTTAATTTTGCTAAAATCTATTTCATTCATATAGTTACATGTTAGGATAAATCACATTAGGGATCATTGCATCTAGATTAATTTTACATAGTTTTAATCAATACTTCCAAATCAAATTGTGTTTTTATTTACCAAGTTGTTAATAATATTTTTTATAATTGAGTGACTTAGCATGAATACAATCCCTATGGAGATGATAACTCGATACTTACTTATTACTTGATAACGACTGTGTACACTTGTACAAACTCGAGTGTTACAAGTTTTTGGCGCTGTTGCCAGGGATTGTCAACTATTGCTATAGTCATTTTTTGTGAAATTATTTATTTTCAGTTTGGTTATTTCTAACAGTACTAACTTATCCTTTTTAATTTTGTAATTTTCTTTTCAAGTGTTTATGAGCATAGATTGGATTATCGATTTAGTCCTAGTAGACCCTAAAATTGAGCGAACTTTTAGACAAAGAAGAAGTGAATGAATCACTCAAAGACAAAACAAGATGGACCTTGGAAATCAAAATCAAGACCAAGGTAATGAAGTCGATCATGTACGAAATCCTACCCTTATTGCTGATGATAGGGATCAATGCATCAGAAATATGCTGTGTCACTTTTCAATAAGTTAAATCCAGGAATTAGAAGGTTAGATATTGAGGCAACCCAATTCGAATTGAAATCGGTAATGTTTCAAATGCTACAAATGGTGGGCCAATTTAGTGGTATGCCCACGGAAGATCCACATCTCCACCTTCAATTGTTTATGGAGGTGAGTGATTCATTCAAGATAGTCGGTGTGACTGAAGACGCACTGAGGTTGAAGTTGTTTCCGTACTCGTTGTGAGATCAAGCACAAGCGTAGCTCAATTCATTGCCACCAAGTTCTATATCTACATAGCAAGAATTAGTAGAGAGATTTTTGGTTAAGTATTTCCCGCCTAGCAAAAACGCTAAGTTGAGGAACTAGATCAGAACCTTCCAGCAATTGGATGACGAGTCTTTGTATGAGGCTTGGGAACGATTCAAAGAGTTACTTTGTAAGTGTCCTCATCATGGGATTCCTTATTGTATCCAATTGGAGACATTATATAATGGTCTCAATGCACATACAAGATTGATGGTAGATGCTTCTACGAATGGTGCAATTTTGTCTAAGTCTTATAATGAGGCTTATGAGATCATCGAGAGGATCTCGAGTAATAACTATCAATGGTTAATAAATCAAACAGCTTTAGGAAGACGTGTAGCCAGAGTTCATAAAGTTGAGGCCCTCACTTCGTTATCAGCTCAGGTATCATCTATTTTCTTTATGTTAAAGCAGTTTACCGCTAATAGTGCTAATAATTTTGTAGCTTAGCCACCAAGTCCGTTTGAAGGAGTTTCCTGGGTGTGCTGTGGGGAAGGTCATTCTTTCGAGAATTGCCTATTGAATCCTAAGTTAGTGTACTATGTGGGAAACCAACATTAAAATAGGAGTGGAAAAGGACCCAGTCCAACTTCTATAATCCTTCATGGCATAATCACCCTAACTTTTCTTGGAGCAACCAAGGAAATGGACCAAACAACAACTTTATTCAGCATAGACCCAACCAATCTCAAGGGTTTAATTAGCAAGCTCCAAAACCAACTCAAGCTGAGTCATCAAATAGTTTGGAGAACTTGTTGAAAGCATACATGGAAAAGAATGACGCTTTCATCCAAAGCCAAGTAGCAACACTGAAAAATTTGGAAAACCAAATGGGTCAGTTAGCTACGGAGCTTCGTAATAGACCACAAGGAACCTTGCCAAGCGATACTGAGAATCCAAGAAATTTGGGTAAAGAACTTATCAAGGCAGTGGCATTGTGAAGTGGTAAAATTCTAGAACCCCGATTGATTAATGTCAAAGACGAGCCTGTTGAAAAGAGGGAAAGTCAACTAGTTGTTGAAGTTCCTACACCAAAAGAGTCAAAAACTGCAAAGACTGACAAGGTAAACCCTAACTTAATGAATTCAGATACTTAAACATCTTCTTTGGATGCAGATTTACCTACTCAAAAAAGTTTTCTAGTTCAACCAAAAGTTCCATCACCTCCGTATCCACAAAGATTGCAGCAACACAAGTAGAAATAGGAGGTGTAATTCAAGAAGTTTTTGGATATTCTGAAGCAATTACACATCAATATTCCATTAGTGAAGGCTTTAGAAAAAATGTCAAATTATGTGAAGTTCATGAAGGATGTACTATCCAAGAAGAAACAACTGAGTGAGTATGAGACTTTCACCCTGACAAAGTAATACTGTGCATTCCTACAGAATAAACTGCCACCGAAATTGAAAGACCCAAGAAGCTTTACTATACGCTGTAGCATTAGTGAATCTTACTGTGCTAAACCTTTGTGTGATTTAGGAGCAAGTATCAACTTGATGCCTAAGTCTATTTTCAAAATGTTAGGGATAGGTGAAGTAAGACTTACAACTGTGATGCTCTAGCTAGCAGATCGATCTTTAGCATACCCCGAAGGAAAGATTGAGGATGTTTTGGTAAGAGTCCATAAATTATTTTTCCTGCTAATTTCATTATTCTAGATTTTAGAGCAAGTAAGGAAGTGCCAATTATCCTTGGGAGACCTTTCCTAGCCACGAAAAGAACGTTAATTGATGTGCATAAAGGCGAACTCACCATCCGAGTTCAAGATGATCAGGTAACTTTTAACAATCTTAAAGCGATGAAATTTCCCGATCCAAAAGAAGAGTGCACAGTTATGGAAGAAATAGAAACCTTGGTTTCTATGGAAAGCCATCTTGAAGAAGATCCATTGGAGAAAGCTTTAGGGTTTGGCCCTTTGGAGAATTAAGAAAGTGAAGAAAACATGGTTCTAGTGGAAGCCAATCAGAGAAATTTTATTCAATCCACACGATTTGAACCATTGGAGTTAGAAGTCAGAGAATTGGTGCAACCCAAATTGTCAATCGAAGAACCACCTACACTCGAACAAAAGGTACTTCATTCCTATTTGAAATATGTTTATTTAGGTAACTGTTCTACTTTGCCTGTGATTATTTCACCAGAGCTGACAAAAGATCAAAAGGAGCAACTAATTACTGTTCTAAAGAAATTTAAGAAAGCAATTGGTTGGAATATAGTTGATATTCGAGGTATAAGCACTTCATTTTGCATGCACGAAATTATTCTAGAGGAAGGTGAAAGAGCTCGAATTGAAGGGCAAATGAGGCTCAATCCTATTATGAAGGAAGTTGTGAGAAAAGAAGTGATCAAATGGTTAGATGCAGGAATCATCTATCCTATTTTAGATAGTTCGTGGGTAAGTCCGGTGCAGTGTGTGCCAAAGAAAGGTGGAATTACGATTGTTGAGAATGAGCGTAACAAATTGATCCCAGTAAGAACTGTTACTAGTTGGAGAATTTGTGTTGACTACAGAAAGCTGAATAAAGCCACTCAGAATGACCATTTTTCGTTGCCTTTTATGGATCAGATGTTAGATCGACTGTCAGGTAATGAATTCTATTACTTTTTAGATGGTTATTTGGGATATAACCAAATAGTTGCAGCTCTGGAAGACCAACATAAAACAACCTTTACTTGTCTGTACGGTACGTTTGCTTTAGGCGAATGCCTTTTGGTTTATGCAATGTACCTGCAACATTCGAACGATGCATGATGGTAATTTTCACTGATATGGTTGAAAACTTTGTTGAGGTTTTCATGGATGATTTTTCTATTTTTGGTAACACTTATGATATTTGCTTGAGTAATTTAGCTATGGTACTGAAGAGATGTGAAGAGGCGAATCTTGTCCTTAATTGGGAGAAATGCCATTTTATGGTTAAGGAAGGGATTGTCTTAGGGCATAGAATTTCAAAAAAAGGAATTGAAGTTGACAAAGCAAAGGTGGACGTAATTGAAAGGTTACTGGCTCCAATTAATGTGAAAGGAGTCAGAAGTTTCTTAGGCCATGCTGGTTTTACTGACGGTTTATCAAAGATTTCTTAAAAATTTCTAAGCCGCTGTGTTCGTTGTTAGAGAAAGATACAGTGTTCGATTTTAAAAAAAGCATGTTTAGAAGCTTTTGAAGAGCTAAAAAAGGGTTAATCTCAGCTCCAATAATAATTACACCCAATTGGAGCACACTTTTGAGTTGATGTACGATGCAAGTGATTATGTTGTTGGAGCTGTGATGGGTCAAAGAAAAAATTAAGTGTTCCACCCTATTTACTATGCAAGTAGAACCTTGACGGGATCCCAACTCAATTATACAGTAACTGAAAAGAAACTATTTGCTCTAGTTTTTGCTTTTGACAAATTTCACTCATATCTTATAGGTACCAAAGTTACAGTATTTACTGACCATGCGGCCATTAAATACTTGCTCACGAAGAAAGATGCAAAACCAAGGCTAATTCGTTGGATATTTTACTCCAAGAATTTGACCTTGAGATCCAAGACAGAAAATGTGTTGAAAATCAAGTAGCTAATCATCTATCGAGGTTGGAGCAAGATGAGGTAACTCGATCACATGTCCTTATCAATGAGAATTTCCTAGATGAGCACTTATTTGAGGTGAGTCGAATTCATGAAACACCTTGGTTTTCTGATTTTTCCAATTATCTTGCATGTGGAATTATTCCTTGAGAAATGACATACCAACAAAGAAAGAAATTCCTTCATGATAGTCGGTATAATTTCTGGGAGCACCCGTTCTTGTTTAAACAGTGTACAGGTAATATAATTCGAAAGTGTGCAGTTGAAAGTGAGATTGCTGAGATCTTATATCGTTGCCATTCATCTCCAAATGGGGGACACTTTGGTGGTGCACGTACCACAGCAAAGATTTTGCAAGCAGGTTTCTTTTGGCCTACACTATTTAAAGATTTTTATGTTTATGTGAAGAACCGCGATAATTGCCAAAGAACCGGAAATATATCACAGAGGAATGAGATGCACATAACAAATATTGTCGAGATTGAATTATTCAACGTATGGGGCATTGACTTCTTAGGACCGTTTCCTTCTTCGTATGGGAACAAATACTCATAGTTACTGTGGATTATGTGTCCAAGTGGGTTGAAGCTGAAGCATACCCTACAAATGATGCTAAGGTAGTCATGCGAATCCTACATAAGCATGTGTTTACATGATTTGGGACACCAAGAGTTATTATTAGTGATGAAGGTTTTCATTTTGTGAACAAATGGCTTAAGTGGTCGTTTGACAAATATGATGTGAAAAATAAGATTGCTACTGCTTATCACCCTCAATCTAATGGGCAAGTTGAAAGAGTGAACCGTGAAATCAAAGGTATCCTTGAAAAGGTAGTACGCCCTAGCAGAAAAGATTGGTCTCGAAGGCTCAATGATGCATTATAGGCTTATCAAACAACATTTAAGACACCGTTAGGAATGACTCCTTATCAGTTGGTTTTTGGGAAGGCATGTCAGTTGCCATTAGAGTTGGAGAATAGAGCTCACTGGGCCTTGAAGAAGTTGAATTTTGATCTTAAGCAAGCCGGTGAGAGGAGGATGTTACAATTGGATGAGTTGGAAGAGCTGAGGTTGTTTTCCTATGAGAATGCCAAAATGTGTAAAGAAAGATAAAAAAAGATGGCATGATAGTCATATACAACCTCACGAGTTTAAAAAAGGTCAAAAGGTGTTGTTGTTTAATTCAAGGCTAAAGTTATTTCAGAGGAAGCTGAAATCCGGATAGAAAGGACCTTATACCATCTATCGAGTTTATCCTAATGGAACTATTGAATTATACGATAATTAGGGAGGTATGTCTAAAGTTAATGGTCAACGTCTCAAATATTATTGGGATGGTGAAGTTGAGGGAGTTGAATCCTCGTTCAAATTAACTGACCCTTGATTCTTCATGAACTCATTTTGTAAATAAATAAATAATTAGAATTTATTTTCTTAGTTTAGTACATTTAATTAATTCTGTTTAAGGAGATTGGAACTTAAGCGGGACCGCTGTGACCCCTCCAACCTTTCTTGGGAATTAATTTAATGTAATTTGTTAAGAAGAAATTTTCTAATTAAGATTTACAATGTTTTTCTAGTTTAATTTATTTTGTTTAATTTAAAATGTTTATTTTAATAAAGGGGGTCAAATTTTGCCCAAGTACTAATCAGTTTCTCTTTGTTGAAAAAGTTTGTAAATATAGTCTGAATTTGAGGCCCAAAACAGCATATAAGAGGGAAAAATTCACACCTATTGCCGCCACTTCCATTACTTGCCGCCCAAGTAACCTTTATGTAGCTAAATTTTTGCTACATGTTGCCCTAGTTTTTCCCTATATAAACTCCTCTTTGTTCTACTAATTTTTATATCCCTTAAGGTAATTTGCTTAACCCTAAAATTCCCTAAACTTCCTTCTTGTGCCACTAGCCTCAAATCCCGAAAGGAAGCCCTAGTCCATTTCTTTTCTTTTTCTGAAACCACCTAGTGCCACCGCAAGAGAATCACCAGAGCATCAATGTCGCTACTACACAAAGCTGCTATCGCTGCCACACACCACTATTACTTTCGCACGTTGCCACCGCCGCCGCAACTTCTTCACCATCACAAGGTTCGCCGAAGTAAATCCTATCCACTTACCGATTTCTCTTCTTCCTCTGTAAGTAGAACTTTGCCGAATTTTTGGGAAAATAACATTCTTGAAAAAGAACTAAATCGTCAAAGACTACTCCTGAAAACCCAATTGTGATCGATGAAGTAAAAGAGAGATTTGATTCAATTTTCAAGCATCAACCTATGATGCCGAAAAAAGGTTTTAACTTGAAGAGTAATGATTTGATGGTTGTCCCTGTGCTAATTAGAAAGACAATCAATACTCTCAAATGGGAACGATTTTGTGATGTTCGTTCACTTCCCGATGATGAACTAGTTCAAGAGTTTTATGCAAGTTTGACAATACAAGATGCTACTGAGGTCATCGTTCGGAAGAAAAAGGTACCTCTTACTTCTAAGTCTATCAATTATTTGTTTAACTTACCTAATGTTGAAGAAGATGAGTACTACCCTATGATGAACAACATCAATTGGAATTTTCTTCAACAAGTGCTTGATGTTGTGACAAATCTGGGATCCCAATGGATTATAAGAAAGTATGGGAGCCATTCTTGCCGAAGGGAATACCTAAAACCAATAGCAAAGGTATGGTTTTATTTCATTCGCTACAGTTTTATGCCTATCTCACACAGTTCCACCATCTCGATGGAACGGATGCTCTTGTTTTATGCAATCTTGATGGAAAAATCTATCAATGTTGGGAAAATTATCCTCAAGGAGATTTATGATTGTGCTAAAAGTAAGACAGGAAGTGCTTATTTCCCATCATTAATCACTTCACTTTACTTAAGGGCCAGTGTTAAAACATAAGCAAATCTGAAGGGGCAGTATGTCCAAAGGTGCATTACAAGTCATGATCTTGAAAGGTTAGTAGAGAAGGTGCGTGAGCTATGTAATGGGCCAAATTTGTCCGAGGCCCAACGGCCAAAAATTAATACAAAATAAAACAAAAAACAAATCAAATAGAAGTCCAAAATGCATCAGTCCATTACAAAACTAGTCCAAAGTCCAAATTACAAAACAACCCAATACAAGCCCAAATAAACCTAAAATCTAGCCCAAAGTTACACGGCCCAATAGGCCCAAATATTTTAATTCTCAGGAAACCTTAGGGTTTCCACCTTTTTGCCGCAGCCTTCAGCCGCCGTACAGGCCCCAGCGCCACTCGTGCCTCCAGGTCAACGCGCCGTACGCCACCCTCATCCCTCCACGTCGCCTTGTACTTGCAAATCAGATGAAAAACAACAGTACAAAATAACCGAAAAGAATATATTTTTCTTATTTATTTATTTTTATTTCGGCTATATAAAGCCATACAATAACGTTGTAATTTTTTTAGAGATATACTACGAATACAATATACAAAAATCACTACAGATTCATAAAGCAATAAAAAAACAAAAGTTTCTAACAGTGGTGCCTTTATCTTCGATTCTTTTTTTGTTATTTCCCTTATTTTTATGGATTAGAAGAAAAAAAATAGAAAGAGGGGAGGAAAAGAGAACGAAAATCTCACATGGGTTCGTCCGTCACCACCGCGGTGGTTTCTTTCACTAGAATCAGCGCCCGGATGAAGGAGGATTTGAGAGCATTTGGGGGGTGCTTTAATTTTTTTAGAGGGTTGATAGAATGATTTTTCAGAAAATTTTTTGTTTTTATAGGACGATCAGACGACGTCTTTTTGGGCCTATCTCAATGGTCTTAAAACGGTGCTGTTTAGCGACCCACACCTGAGATCTGACCTGAAACCCACCTAGGATCTGCGCGTTTTGGACTGAGGGTCTATTTGTGCCCTCAATCCTTCCGCTTTTGAGGCTATTTTCGATTGGGTCCCCATTTAACTTTCTTTTATTTGTCGATTTTACCCTGGAATTCTTTGTCGATTTTATTTGGGTCCCATAAGGAACAATGTCGTTTTGAGAGCAGGGGATATTTCCCCGTTTGGTCCTCAATATTATTCGCGCGTTATGATTTGGGCCCAACACTGTTTTATCCTGATTTCTCCCCCAAAATTTTGTTTAGCGTTCAATTTCATCCTTATTTTTACTACATTTTATTTTCTTTTTAAAACACTTTTGATTTCTTTTTTTAGTTTTATATTTTCAGTATTTAAAGCTTTATTTTCAATGACACTTTAATCGTGATTTGATCCTTTTATATCCTTGCACCCGTTTTTTTTATTTTAGATTCCAATTTTCGTTTTAAAGTCAACCAAATCCCTATTTATTAGGTTTGGACTTTTTGGATTATTATATATTTTTATTATACTATATTTTACTTATTTGTTTACTATGCCCTTATTCATTTTTTTTATATATATTTCAAATTTAACATTTTACTTGTTTTATTTATCCATTCACTCATCATGTTATGTTATGTTATTTATTGTTTATATTATTTATATATTACTTCTACTTCGAAATATGCATGTTTAATGCTATATATATATTTAACTTACTCATTCATTGATTATTCTATGTGTTTTATACATGTATATATGTTAATTCGTAAGGCTTTTGTTATTTCGCTCATGTTCAAACATATTTATATTATGTCAGTTCGTTTTGTATTATGCATCTTCGTTTCATTGTTTTATTTATTTATCGTGACTTGTTTATTAATGTTGAATTCATCCATAGCATCATGAGATTTTATAAAACTTTAAACCCTTTCCAAATTTTCTTACTTTCATTTGCATTTCATTACTTTCCATTGCATTTACTTTCTTTAACTTAAACAACAACATCAATTCAACTCATCATTCCCTTTTCATCATTTTACACTTCAAGTATGAACTTACTATTTCATTACCTTTCCACACTCGTTTCACATGCATAACATACAAGACATAAGCATATCATCAACCATAGCCACAAGCTAGTGCATTTAAACATAGCTCTTTTAGAATTAACCATATGATAAACCATTTCATAAGAAATGACATAATTTAAATTACCACTCTTTCATGAACACAAGCTTATTTCCATTTGGGCACTTACCATTTCAACATATAACTTTATAAGTAAACATAATACAATCCAACCAATAGCTTGACACATGCCCAAGCATAAAAAAACAACACATGTTAGCATACTTGAACATATTTCATATGAATTCAACATGGATAACCATTATACTTGAATATGATTCAATTGGATATAACATCCTTCATAACATAACATGCTTTCCATATATCTCATCATTTCAACGTATTTCATATATACATGTATTTGTTCGTATTGAACATTTACCGTTTCCTTTCCAATTCATGCCCGTTGAACCGTTTAGAATATCGTTGGACACCTGGGATAGCTCAGACAAAGTGTGCTAACTCAAATAATTGTAATCCGTCAATTCTTGTACATATGAGGGGTATTTTGGTAATTTTCTATTCTCCTCGATTTTCCACCCAATCTTGATCTAAATTAATAATTTTATTCAATCTATTAATTTAGATAGTAAAATAATGTATTTTATGCATTTTTGACATTTTTATAGAATTGCCCCTAAAGTTTTACTTTTATTCACTTTAGTCCTTGAGCCCAAAACATGCAACTTAACCATTTTTAATGACAAATTATAATATCCAAATATTCATGGAACCCATATCAGCCCACATTTGCAACAATTTCCCTGAAATTCTTAAACTTTTATTATTTTAACAAATTAGTCCCTAATCGATAAATTCATCAAAAATCACTTAACAAAATAATTTTAATTATGAATCAACATTCCAAATTCATCATATAATGTAAAAAATCACAAGATTCATCAATGGCAACATTCAAAATCTTTAACAGTTTCAAAATCGAAGGTACGGGCTAGCTAGACCTAATTGCAATGATCGCAAAAACATAAAAATTACTAGAAACAGGGCTAAAACATACTTACATGCAACCTATGAATCTTGGTCGAAGCTTGAAGGTCTACCAATGACTTTTTTTTGTAATAGCATGTTTTCGGTAAAATCAGAACAGTAGTTTTGGGACCACAAATCCGATTTTCGAAGAAAAATTATTTTTATATTGTTTTATGGTCTATTGTATGATAGTAATGCCATAGAAAAATTTCTTAAAGAAAATTTACCGATTACATGTTTAATTTGATAAAGAACCAAATTGCACAAAGTGCAAAAGTTGAGTTCTAATAGCTAAAAGGATTAAATAACTAAGGAATTCAAAATTTGAAGTCCTTATATGGCAAATAGACCATTAAAAATGCTTAGTGGTTAAGGATGATGATTCATCCATGGAAAATAAAATAAAGAAAATGATGAAATTGGAAAGTGAAATAATAAAAGATGATAAATGATAAAAAAATAAAAATATCATCATATTATCATCTTTCCCAAAACAAAAGGCCATGGAAACCCTAGTTTGAAAGCTTGAAGATAGACAAGCTTATTTTGATCAAATAGGTAAGTATTCTTGTCCCGTTTTTAGTAATTTTTATGTTTCAAGATCTTAATAGCTTAATTTAGCTATCTCGGGGATTAATTTGTAAAGATATCAAAGTACTAGGGTTTTCCATAGATGAGTATAGATGAATTATGAAGTTTTATGCTAGAAAATGAAAGGCTATTGATAGATAAACAACTTTTGTTAAGTGAATTTTGATGAAATTATGATTTAAGGACTAAAATATAAAGATGCAAAATTCATGGAAAATTTTTAAATTTTGTGAAATACATGGGCTGTAAATATTATATGAAAAATTTGGTTAGGCTTGGAATAAGGATTAAATTGCAAAAATTTCATTTTCCGAGCCTAAGGACGAAATTGGAATTAATTAAAAGTTTAGGAGCAAAATGGTAATTTTTCCTAAGATGTGAATTGAATTGAAATGAACATGAATTAATGTTAAATTCATTCATATAGATTCGAATAGACCAAATTCGGAGTTAGAACAAGGAAAAGAGAAAATGTCGCATTAGTAGATTTTACGTACACGAACATTTATCAAGGTAAGTTCATGTAACTAAATTGTATATATTTATATGCTTGAATTGAATGTTGTGTATGTAAATTGTATAAATGCCAAAAATATGAAATTGGTTACATATCTGAAAAAACCCGATAAATATTAAATCTCGTTTGAATAATAGAACTCGATGGATACAAGATTTCTCGATCGGTAATGATCTTACATGTGTTGCGGACACACCATAGCTTTTACGAGCATCTAGTTATAAGCCCTTTCGAGCTTCCTGTTACGTGGTTCCTATGAGCATCCTGATCAGTATTGATTCTGTATGTGTTTTGGATATGCAGCTCTTTGTGAGCATCTTGTTATATGATCGGTTGTGATATTGCATATATTGCAGACACAAACGTAGCTCTTTGTGATTGTCCTGATATGGCTCGCTTAAACTTCCCGATATATAGCTATCCGAAGCTCCTAATTAATGGCTCTTCTTGAACTTCTCGTTTAAAGGCTCTTCGTGAGCTTCCTGATTAAAAGTTCTATGTGAACTTCCTGATTATGGCTCTATGTGAGCTTCATGTTATATAGCCCGGGATTTCTGATTTGTACAGTTTGAGTGTACTACCTGTGTATCCATCGATGTTTTCAATGATTCAACGGGAAAAATTTTGACATGAGAAGATATGAACATGGAATTTGTTTGATGAATATGTTCATCCATGATTATAGAATTCTACACCTCGATTGTACTACTCGTGTAACCATCGACATTTCGATTGATTTAATAGGAAAAGTTCTGACATGAAATAGTCTGTAATCGAGATGAATTATCATGAAAATGTACTTGAAATACATGGATATGGTTTGTATATATTATATGAATACATGATGTGGAAAGCATATTTATATGGAAATCTGATTACTGTTGAGCCCATACATGTTTATCTTGAACACGAATGAATGGTAAGTTAATTACCACATTAAACAAACTTACTAAGCATTTCAGCTTACTCTATCTTATTTTCCCCTGTTCTATAGCAATTTGGAGGGTCGTTAGATTAGAAGCTTGGCGGAGATCACTCACACTATCCATCGGCCCATTTCAGCATATATATAGGGTAAATCAATTATGGTTATAATAGCATGTATAGGTTAATTGGCTAATATTGACATGTAAATTTTTTGAATGAAACTAGCCATTGGAATGGCTTGTGTTTGACATATTATGATTTATTTATAAGTGGATCTATCATGTTTGAAGAATGAATTTGATCATGCATGTATACATTTCGTAAATAGGTAATTATGAATGATAGATTAACATGATAATAAATTGTCATTTGAGGTACCTAAGGATACATTGGTTGTATGTGATATTATGTCATGTTTAAGACATGATTTGGACTTGTTTTAAATTCTTTGATATGGTTTGTGAATGTGTTTAAGTGTTGGTGTACGCGGAAGACAAGTTGGATGAGAAATGTGGCTTGGAAAATAGCCTATTTTCGTCCACACAGACAGAGACACAGATGTGTGTCTCAACCGTGTGTGACACACGACCTAGCACATGGGCGTGTGACCTAGCCATATGTCCCCTACATCTTTAAAATGTCAAAACAGAATGCCCAGAATTGATTACACGACCTGGCACACAGGCGTGTGACTTGGCCGTGTGACCCCTACACCTATACACGGCTTGGCACACGGGCGTGTTACTTGGCTATGTGACCCAAACCAGAAAGTTACACGGTCTAAGACACGAGCATGTCCCTTGGCAGTGTGAACCACATGGCTTGACCACACGGGCGTGTAACCTCTACACCTAGGAAAATTTTTGAGATTTTGCAAAAAATTCTCTGAGTACCCAATTTAGTTTCGACTCATTTCTAATGTATGTTTTGGACCTCGAGCGTTCATATAAGGGACTTTATGTTTGATTTCTGACATGAATACTATATAAAATGAAATATATGTTTACTTGATCTGTATATTTCGGTAATGCTTCGTAACCTTATTTTGGCAATAGATACGTGTTAGGAGTGTTACATTTATTGGTATCAGAGCTACGATTTTGTAACACCCCTCGTCGTATCCAATGCTGGGACAAGGTTTGAGGTGCTACCGAAGTTAAACTCAACCAATATTAGAAATTCGGGCCATAAAAATTTGATCAATTTAAATTTTTTTATTTCATAGGCAATCTATCCCTTGATTGGGCTTATGAGGCCCAAAACATACATTTGAGATGGTTCGGGACCAAATCGAGGGCTCAAGAAAAACTTAGAAAATTTCATGCTTTAAGGCCCCACACGCCTGTGTGGGTGTATGGCACACGCTCGTGTGCTAGGGACACGCCCATGTCCTGCACCCGTGTGGCCAATTTGACTTTTTTTCAATCTTTCATAAAACAAGTGCAGACTTCACACGGCCTGGGCACACGCCCGTGTGCTTTCACACGGCCACGACACGCCCGTGGCGCAGTCTGTGTGCAAAAACCTGGGTATTCTGTTTCTGATGTCAGCATCACACGACTATGGTACACGCCCGTGTACTAGGCCGCGCCCTCCCACACGGCAGAGACACACAGTCGTGTCTCTGCCCGTGTGATAAATACCATGCATTCTAACTTGAAATTCCTCGGTGTAGGGGACACACGGCCTTCTCACACGCCCATGGAGCTGTTCGTGTGTCACACACAGCCTAGACACACGCCCGTGTGTCTACCCTTGTGGACAATATGAGGCTATTTACCAAGCCTCATTGTCACCCTAGTATGCCTATTTTCATGTCAATACTAACCAATACTAAATCAAGCATAATAAGCATTCATTTAACCATGAAGATACATCTATTATAGACTTAAAATGAATGTTACCCTCATTCAAGACTTAATGTAAAATGTGGAAACTAATTCAAGCCAACACATTTGGCCAATTCTCAAAGACACAAAATAATAAGGTCTAGCCCTATACATGCCATAATCAAAAATATAAATCCAACTATACCGAGTATTACAGCTGACAGTGTGATCGATATCTCTGACTTCAAGGGATCCTCGAGCTAACTAAGGGGCACTGAAAAAAAAGGGAAAGGAAAGAGAGTAAGCATAAAGCTTAGTAAGTTGTATATAAATAAATATACAACAACAATTTCACCATTAGTCGTCATGCTCATAGCTCAAAGGTAAGCATAAACTTGACTTACTCATTACCATCTACCCAAATTACATTTTCTAATTTGAGTTTGTTACTCATGCATACCAAATAGGTACCTGTATCACTCACAACATTATTATACTTTCCTTACTAAATCACTTTCGTAACCTTTAAAGTGAACCTTTCAAAATTCTACCAGATATTCTATAAGCCTCGATGAGATAAGTTACCGATGCCATGTTCCAGACATGGTCTTATACTAGCCCTCGTATTTACGTACTGATGCATGTCCCAGACATGTCTTACACTAGCACAACTCTTAGCTGATGCATGTCCTAGACATGTCTTACACTGGCACTCATCTCCATACCGATGCCATGTCCCAGACATGGTCTTACACTGGCTCTTATCTCTACGCCGATGCCATGTCCCAGACATGGTCTTGCACTGGCTCTCAAAATGTGGCCGATTCATGTCCCAGACATGTCTTACACTGGCACACAAATAACCCGAATGTTAAGCCACGAATATCCAGTTTGTTTCCTAGGGTTACAATGGGATCTTTCTATTATCTCAATTATTACTATGCATTCTCAATTCACAATCTAACAATTCATGCTATATCAATTCAATGACAATTCAAATACATGTATTAACAATGTAGTTATATTATTTACATACAACTTACCTCGGATTACAAAATGTACTCGACTAGTCAGTTTAGTCGATTTGCTTAGCTTTCCCCCAGTCTAGGTTCGGATTCGGTAAATCTTGATCTATAATATAAAAATGCATTCATTTAGTCATTAATTACAATTAGGAATTCATAATTTACATCTTAGTTAAAATGACCATTTTGCCCCTAAACCTTGGCAAAATGACCACTTTACCCCTATGCTCGAAAATTAATTTTTATCAAGTTTTTTCGTATCTCAAGCCTAGCTGAACTCTTTTTACTCTTATAGCAACTTCAAATTCTCACTTTTTCACACACTTAGCACTTATTTTGTAACTTATGCAAAATAGTCCTTTTTGGTGTTTTCATTCTAACACCTTTCACAAAAGTTGTTTATTACTTAGCTAAGACTCATATTCTTCCATAAAATTTTAGAAAACAACATAAAATCTCTCATGGTAAATCCCTATACTTATCACCCTTTTTCAAAGTAGTCCTCTCATTTGAAAGCCCATGATACAAGCATGCCAAAAATGTAAAAATCATCAAGATCACTTACATTATGAGAGGAATAAGTTGCTGCAAATTTTTAGCTTTCAAACCTCCATATTTGCTGATATTTTTGGTGGAGAGAAGGGATGGAGAAGAAGAAAAATAATAGCTAGGCTCTTAGGCATTATTTTATCACCAAATTATGACATCAACATACCTAATGTTGACTTTTCAACATTTCTCTCTACCATGGTCGGCCAAGCTAACATAATAGGGTCTAATTTCCCTTTAAAGACCCCTAATTTTAATTCTCTTGCTAATTGACACATTTGGGTACTAAAATGCAACCTTTTCCTTTTATGCGATTTAGTCCTTTTTCGCAATTGGGCTCACAAACATTAAAATTAACTCCCCAAATTTTTCATGCACTAATATATTTTTCATGCACTAATATAATCATACTATAACCTCATAATAATAATAAAAATAATTTTCCCAACTTTAGATTTATGGTCCCGAGACCACTGTTTTGATTAGGCCCTAATTCGGGCTGTTATAGGTTTAGTCGGTTCTCAGATTGAACGTAGCATATGTGAAGTCTAGAAATACATGTCATTATATAACTTATGATAGTGTGATATCTCCCGACTCTGATGAGAATTGTTTTACTAATAGACAGATATGCTTTCCAACCGAGCTAATTCCGATAATGTTGAAAGCGATACTCAAGTATTTGATTAAAAAGGTTGCTTATGATGAGTAGAGACTCATAAAGGTATGAATAAATGTTTGAAATGAACATGCTGATGATAAATGTCATGTTATACGTGTGTATATATCAAAGTTAAATTTTGAAGCTTTACAACCTCTACCCCCTTACCAGTACAGCCTTGTACAATGAAATTCACAATATTTATATTGATTATGTTCACAAGTATGAAACCGAAGAGTTCAATGGTTAAATGATTAATAATGTGTTCAGAACTGAGAATAGGTTAGCAAGTAATGACGGTTTTAAAAGAGATATCAAATTATTCTGAAGATTATTCGGGATATGCAATGTCACTATTAAGGAAGAAGTTATTCATGAGTAATTGACTTACTCAAGTATGGTATTTAAAGAATAGGTTAACCAAAATTTCTTCTGAATTGATTTCTTTAGTGATTGGAATAATGTGGGATCATTGATGACTGTAGTAATCAGTGGGATAGTGTTGAAATTATAAAGATATCTTAAAGCAGCTAATATAGTTGAGTATTTTACAGCGATCTCCTCTGGGTATTCTATATGTTCTGTTATTCTCAAAGACATATGTAATTGTTCATAATCAGATGCGATACTTATCATATAGAAAGGCTGGCTAATTATAACAATAGACGAAATTATTATAAGTCTGGTTGATTCACGAGTGGTATTACTCTATTTTTCTTTGGTTTTCTAATCAATTATGTTTGAGAGAAGACTTGATGATAAGATTCATATGATACTATTTTCTACTTGTACTGGTTGAAGCTCTGAATTGCAAATATGCAATTTATATTGTCTCTATCACAGTTTACAATAATTCTGTCTGATAAGATTCATATGATACTATTTTCTACTTTTACTATTTTCTAATTCTACCAGTAATGCTTTGTAACCCTATTCCGACGACAAATACGGGATAGGGTTGTTACATTCTTCTTTCTCAAATTCGGTAAAATAATAAAAGGAAAAAGATGATATCTTTAATTTTATTTTACTACCTTTTAATATGTTTTATTTTAATGTGTTATATTTACCATATTAGTCAAACACTTTCATTCATTAAGCCATTTAATCACTCAAATCAAATAGAGATCAAATTTTAGATCTTTTACAATTTAGTCCTTTTTAATTAATTAACTATCGAAACGTTAAGATTTTTTAACGAAACTTTAATACCACCTTAACGTCATTCCATAAATATTTATAAAAATATTTACAGCTCAGTTTATAGAAATCAGGTCTCGATACCTCATTTTCTAAAACCACTTGACCTTAGGGTCTTACCACTTGAACTTAATAAATCGCTTATAGAACAAAAATTACTATATCAAAAACCATTTTAAAACCACATTTGACTCGTAAATAATAAATAATAATATTTATAAACTTTAAAACCACATTTGACTCGTAAATATTAAATAATAATATTTATAAACTTACTCGTTAGATTTGGTGGCCCCGAAACCACTATTTTTGACACAACTAAAAAATGGGTTATTACAAACTTGTCCATATCAAAAAAAAAAAACTACAAGGAAACTTGGTCTCTTGATTAGGAAATCGAATAAGAAGATCAAGACGGTAAATTCTGAGGAGGCTCCAACTATGGGAGTAGCTTGAGACATGGAGCTACAAATCGGCAAATAGATAGGCAAGGAAGAATTTGAGGTAATCCAGTTAGATGATTACAAATTTATGTTTGGCTTAAATTTCCTTGACAGGATTCAAGCAGTTATGTTTCCATGGGCATATCAAATTCATATCATTACCAGTCCTTTATCACGAATCGTTGTGCCTGTGCATCGAGATATGAAGGTTGGGGCCAAGGTGTTTTCGTCAATCCAACTAGTCGAAGATGTTTTGTATGGGAGGAACATTGACTCGATAGAACGGAGTGCTACGAAAGCCCCTACGAAAATGTTAGTGGCACATGAGAGAGACATGGGGCCTATGGTGTAACACCCCTAACCTTTAACTATCGCCGGAATAGGTTAAGAGACATTACCAAACTTTTAACTCAGTTCAGAATATTCAATTATCAAATATCATTTCATTTCAACAAATATCAGTTATTCACATTCAATATGAACTTAAATCAAGCATACAAAATGTAACAGCTCGACTTAGGGCCTAGTCAAAATAGTGGTCTCAGGACCACAAATTTGAAGTCAGAGAAATTATTTTATTATTGTTTTGAAGTCATAGCATGTTTATATTAGTGCATGAAAAATTTAGTGAAGTAATTTTAGCGTTTGCGAGCTTAATTGCGAAAAAGGACTAAATCGCATAAAATGCAAAAGTCCTAAATTGATAGTTAAAAGTGTCAAATAGCTAGAGGATAAAAATTGGGGGTTTTTAAAAGGAAAAAAGACCCTATTAGAAGAGGTGGCCGGCCACAGGGACAAAAATATGAGAAAAGTAAAAAAATTAGGTGAGTTTTTGGTGACCAATTTAACTAGTTTATATTAAAATAAAGAGAAAAAGGTGTCATCTCTTCTTCATTTCTCCATCAATTTTTCCAGCAACTAAGGGGTTTTTTAGAGCTTCAAATATCAGCCATTTGTATCTCTTGCAAGTAAGTGAATTCAATATTATTTGTTGATGATTTTTGCATTTTTGAGACCCTTGAAGCATGAGCTTTCAAATGAGGGGTCTATTTTGCAAAATGACTAAGAGTTTAGGATTTTTCCATGAATGGATTTGCAATATGATTCTTGGTTGTTGAATGAACAACTTTTGTGATGGAATTTTCATAGAAAACCCTTATAGGACCATTTTGCAAAGTTTGTAAAATAGATGATAAATGTGTCAAATAATAAGAATTTTGAGTTTCTATAAGAGTAAAAGGAGTTCAACTAGGCTTAAGATGCGAAGAAATTTGATAAAACTTGATTTTTGAGAATATGGGTAAAATGGTCATTTTGTCAAAGTCTAGGGGCAAAATGGTCATTTTATCGAAGATGTGAATTTTTGATTGCCTAATTGTATTTAGTGACTAAATGAGTGTATTTTGCTAATATAGATCAAGAATTTCCAAATCCAAACCTAGACCGGGGGAAAGCCAAGCAAATCAACTAAACCGACTAGTCGCGTAGGTTTTGTAATCCAAGGTAAGTTGTATGTAAATAATACGACTACATTGTTAATAAATGTGTTTAAATTGTTATTGAATCGATATAGCATGAATTGCTTGATTTTGGAATTGGGAATGTATAATGATAATTGAGATAATAGAATTCTCGTTGGAACCTTGGGAAGTAAATCGGATATTCATGCCATCACATTGGGTCACTTGTGTGAGCTAGTGCAAGACATGTCTAGGACATGCATCGGCCACATTATGAGAGCCAGTGTAAGACCATGTCTGGGACATGGCATCGGCATTGTAACGAGTGCTACTGTAAGACATGTCTGGGACATGCATCGGCCTCGAGACGTAAGCCAGTGTAAGACATGTCCGGGACATGCATCGGTTAAGAGATGTGTCAGTGTAAGATCATGTTTGGGACATGGCATCGACACATATATGCGAGAGCTAGTGTAAGACCATGTCTGGGACATAGCATTGGCCTCGATAATGATAGCCAGTGTAAGACCATGTCTAGGACATGGCATCGGTGCCCTACCCCATGTTTGAGGCTCATGGAATATCTGATAGTGTTCCAAATGGTTCAACGGTGAGAGTTATGATTGTGAGTTAATAAAGGAAGTATAACCGTGTTGTGAGTGGTATAGGTACCTAATTGGTATGTATGAGAAATGAGCTCAATATAGAATATGTGACTTGTATGGATGGTAATGAGTAAGTTATGCTTATGTCTACCTTGGTGTTATGAGCATGATGATCGTTGATGAATTTGTTGTTGTATATTTATTTATATGCAACTTACTAAGCTTTTATGCTTACTCCATTTTCTTTCTATTTTCTTATAGTACCGCCTAACTAGCTCAAGGATCACCGGAAGTCAGAGTTATCGATCGCGCTATCAACCGGAGCAATCGGTATAGTTAGATTTATATTTTTGAATATAGCATGTATAGGGCTTAGACTTTATTATTTTGTGACCTTGAGAATTGCCAAATATGTTGGCTTGGGTTGGAAACCCTTCATTTTGTATTAAGCCTTGAATGATGGCTAACATTTATTTTGAGTTTATAAAAGATACATTTTCATGGTTGAATGAATATCTAATGTGGTTGATTTAGTTATATGAATTGTGCTTGTTTTGGTATTGGCTGGTGTTTGTATGAAGCTAGGTCTGTAAGGGTGGCAATGAGGCTTAGTAAATGGCCTTATATTGTCCATACAGGTAGACACACGGGCGTGTGTCTAGGCCGTGTGTGACACACGGTCCGCCTCATAGGCATGTAGTTCGGTCGTGTGTCCCCTGCACGTAAAAATTTTTAAGTCAGTATGCATGGTAATAAACACACGGGTAAAGACATGACCGTATGTCTCAGCCGTGTGAAGGACACGGCCTAGAACACGAGCATGTACGTTGTCCGTGTGAAATTTTAAGCATGCTGACGTCAAAAATAGAATGTCCATGTTTTCGCACACGGGCTAGGACACGGGCGTATCATGGCCGTGCGAGGGACACAGGCCATTAACACGGGCGTGTGTTTGGCCGTGTGAAAACCACTATAGGTGTGAATTAGAAATTAATTCCACACGGGTAAAGGGCACGGGCTTGTCCCTTTGTGCATAAGCTGTGTGAGCCACACGGGCCATCAGCATGACCATGTTGAGATGGTCACACGGGCGTGTTGCCATTCCACACGGGCGTGTGCCCTGTTTTAAAGGCAAAATTTTTATAATTAGGTTAAGGACCCGAAATGGTCTCGAATAGTTTCAAATGGTTGGTTTGGGGCTCGTAGGCCCATAATAAGAAGTTTAAAGTAGAAATTGAAAAAGTTTTAATTTGGACCGAGCATTGGCGACTTGAGATTGTTTGTGTACATGAGATCAAGTTAGGTAATGCCTCGTACTTTGCCCCGACATGGGTTACGAGTATGGGGTGTTACATTTAGTGGTATTAGAGCTATGGTTTAGTCGGTTCTAGGACTAACCTAGCGAGAGTACGAGTCTAGCTATACATGCCATAATTGTATATTGATAGTGTGACGATTCCTGACGATTATAAATTATGTTTTTATATAGTAAATGGATCCTAATAGAGCCACGGCGAATGACGTGGAAAGTAACGCGCCAGCTCCCGCCGAAGGGACCGCGCCAGTTGAGAGTGAGCCCGTGACTACGGGCTTAGGCGAAAGGGCTAGAGAAGCCTATCCCCGAATGATGGATGCTTGGTACACGGATTTCATTCTTGCGAATCAGAGCACTCCACCTCCCCCACCTCTTTCGATTCCTCAGTATGCCCCAGTAGCTCCGCAAGGTGTGGACATGTTCAGAAGAGAGAAGCCTCCGGTAGACAAAATCTGAAAACAAGGGGCCGAGAAAGTCAGGGCTAGCATAGATGATAACCAGAATAGGGCAGAGTTTTGGCTAGAAAATACCATCAGGGTATTTGATGAACTATCATGCACACCTGAAGAGTGCGTGAAATGCGCAGTGTCACTCCTACGAGACTCGGCTTATCAGTGATGGAACACTCTCGTGTCCGTTGTACTGAGAGAGAGGATCTGTAATACCCTAGTTTTGGGCCTAGTCGGAATAGTGGTTTCGAGACCACAAATCTGAGATAGAAATAATTTTTTTTATAATTATTTTGAGGTCTATGATATGATTGCATGATTGTGTGAAAATTTTGTGAAGAAATTCTATGCATAAAGTGTTTAATTTGAAATTAGGGACTAAATTGAATAAATTACAAAACTTGTGTTCTAGAAGCATTTTGCATAAAATTGAATTAGATTATTAATTAGAGGTCCTTAAAGAGTAATTTTACCAATTTCTAAAAAAATTTGGACAAAAATGGGCTTGGAAGGGTAAAAATTTAAAGAATAGTAAAAAGGGCATTTTGGTCATTTAGGGGTAAAATGAATTAAAAGACAAATTTTAAAACCCAAATGTGTCCATCTTCAACCCCATGGCTGAATATAGCAAGGAGAAACTATGGCTAGGGTTTTTCAAGCTTCCAAGCTCGATTAGCAAGGAAAACTGAAATTCGGGCTAAAGTAGGAAAAATACCAAGTTGTGGATAAAATGGTAAAAGTAGCCATTTTCGCATACGAGGTAAGTTCATATGTAAATGTTGGTAACATAGTTATTATTTTAAATGTTTTTATGTTATTTAAATGATATGATAATTATTATGAAATATTATACTCGTGATAATTGTTTGATAATATGTCAAATTATGTGATATACTTGAAAAATGTGAAATACTACCGAGTATCGGTATCGGCAATCCGTAGGAGATGGTTGAGACACATGATTGGGAAAATGGTCCCGTTGAACCTTAGGAATGGATTAGGATACAAGTGACATGTCACTAGGATATTTGGGCATCCGAACTCGTTGAGTTGAGTCCGAGTTCACTTATGGATGCGAATGTCCGAACTCGTTGAGTTGAGTCCGAGTTCGAGAGATGTAACTAGGCATCCGAGCTCGTTGAGTTGAGTCCGAGTTCACTTATGGGCGGGTTACATGGTAGCTTGGCTACATATATGGCACTTATGTGCAAACTTTCCATGTATCCGAATTATATTCCGATGTGTTCAACGGGTAAAATTCTACTCAAATGGAGGAATACTCGAGATGAAAGGGACGTATTGGTAAGTGTTGTGAAATGGATACTTTGAACAGGTATGTACTTAACCCTCGGGTTGAAAACTCGATATAACAACAATATGGTAAGATGATAAATGAAAATGTGATATGAATGTCTCGGTGATGATTATGCAAATGATGTTTTATGTTTGCTTATATAGTTGTGTTACTTGCTATTTTCATGTGAACTTACTAAGTTTTTATGCTTACTCCCTCCTTTTCATTCCTTGTAGTTTTGACAAGCCAGCTCGAAAATCGGAAACGGCCGGAGGCTCGCTCACACTATCCGTGTATCATCTTGGCATAATGGCTTGTATATTTCGAGCATGGCATGTATAGCATTATAATCATTTTATGTATATGGTCTTATGATATGGTTATTGAGTGGTATGGAAATGCTTGGTAATTATTAGCCATTGGAATGGCTAATCATGATCATATTTGGTGTTATGTATGCTAAATTGCTAGCTAATCCATGGAAACCATGAAATAGGTAAAATTTACCATAAAATAAATTCGATGAAAATGAAAGTGATGATGTGAGTTTGAAAAATTATTAAAAATAGTAGAGATATAATTAGATAATGAATAAAATATGGAATTGAATAATTATGAGTCTATTTTCATATGGATGGAAAAAAACAGGTATATGATTCTATTTTATGAGATGTTTAAATTTTTGTGAACAGGGCCAGAGCGATTTCTGGATCCCATATTCTAACTTTAAAAATTAACCATAAATTTTACAAAGATAATTATAAGGCATGCTTTATATGTATAGATTCCCTATTGAGTCTAGTTTTATTAGAAACAAACGGTATAGTCATTGGAACTCTGTACAGGGAGATATCTGATTCATAATTCACAGAGGTCAGAGCAGTCAAACCCTAAAATAGGGTATAATTTAACTAATAAAATGTTCTAATTGGTCTGACAAAAAATTCTAGAAAAAAATTAATAGATATATATATGAGTCTAGTTTCAGGGAAAATTTACAGATCTTGATTTCGAGTTTTGAAACTCAAGATATGAATTTTTAAGCGACTATGATGCAGTTAGCCAGCTTGTCTGGAAATTTTAAAATAAGTTGTTTGAGCTTTTTAAGTAATGAATTAAGTTTAGTAACACCTCAAGCTCGACTCTGGCGACGGTCTCGGGCGTGAGGGCGTTACAGGATCACTTGGGAATTCTTCCAGGAGGAATTTCAGAAAAAATATATTAGCCAAAGATTCATAGACCAAAAGAGGAAGGAATTTCTAGAGCTAAAGCAAGGCCGAAGGTCAGTGACGGATATGAGTGTGAATTTGTAAGGCTCAGTAAGTACGTGCGGGAGTGCGTGTCCATGGAAGCCACCATGTGTAAGAGGTTTGATGATGGCCTCAGTGAAGATATTTGAATATTTGTTGGTATTTTAAAAATAAGAGAATTTGTAGTGCTCATTGAAAGAGCATGCAAGGCAGAGGAGCTAGTAAAGGAAAGGAGAAAAGTGGCTTTTGAGTCGTGGGATTCAAAGAAGAGACAGATGGAGAAATCACATCAATCCTCATCTAAAAGATCGAGAGAGTTCACTACCCGATCGAATGCTTCGGTGGGGTATTCAAATAGGAACAAGAACCGGTAGAACACAACTTCTAGAGCCCAGACCACTTCGATAGCAAGCGTCGGTAGACCAAATAGGCCAAAATGCTCGCAATGTGGCAGGAGTCATTTTGGCAAGTGCCGAGGGAATGAAAGGGGCTGTTTCAAGTGCAGATCATTGGAGCACTTCATCCGTGATTGTCCCGAATTGGATGAGAGAGAGAGAAAATAAGATGTGAAAGCAAGTAGTTCTCCTTTGAGGGGTAGACCACAAAAGAACCCTGGGAGTGGGGCTGGCAGCAGAGGTGCGTAAAAAGAGGCCACAGTGAGCTCCGAGGGCAGAGCGCCAGCAAGGACCTATGCCATACGTGCCCGGGAAGAGGCAGAGTCTCCCGACGTGATCACGGGTACCTTTTCTATCTATGATATATTTGTTATTGCTTTAATTGACCCAGGATCTACCCACTCTTATATTTGTATGAGATTGATACCCCGTATGAACGTGCTAGTAGAGTCCACTGAGTTTGTGATAAAAGTGTCTAATCCTTTAAGCAGACATGTACTAGTGGACCAAGTGTGTAGAAATTGTCCTTTGACAATTAGAGGTCATTGTTTCCCAGCTAACTTGATGTTGTTGCCGTTTAATGAGTTTGATGTAATCCTTGGGATGGATTGGTTGACTACTCATAGTGTTGCAGTGGACTGCGAGAAAAAGATAATTGAGTTGGAATGTTAAGACGAGAATATTCTTCGGGTTAGACCAGATGAGTCGGATAAATTACCAGTAATAGTATCGTCTCTGACTGCTGAAAAATGTTTGAGAAAAGGATACGAGGCTTATCTAGCTTTTGTACTGAATACTCAAGTGTCTGAGTTGAATATTAAATCGATACCATTGGTTTGTGAGTTTACAGACGTGTTTCCGGAAGAATTACCCGGATTACCTCCAGTAAGGGAAGTTGAGTTTGGAATCGAGTTGGTCCCCGGTACGGCACCCATCTCGATTGCTCCGTATAGGATGGCTCCAATTGAGTTGAAAGAGTTGAAAGCACAGTTACAAGAGTTAACGGACAAGGGCTTCGCGAGACCGAGCTTTTCCCTGTGGGGTGCTCCGGTACTCTTTGTGAAGAAGAAAGATGGGTCGATGAGGTTATGTATAATGATAATTGAGATAATAGAATTCCCATTAGAACCTTGGGAAGTAAATACAATATTCATGCCATGACATTGGGTCACTTGTGTGAGCTAGTGTAAGACATGTCTGGGACATGCATTGGCCACATTATGAGAGCTAGTGTAAGACCATGTCTAGGACATGGCATCGGCATTGTAACGAGTGCTACTATAAGACATGTCTGGGACATGCATCAGCCTTGAGACGTAAGCCAGTGTAAGACATGTCTGGGACATGCATCGGCACGGATATGCGAGAGCTAGTGTAAGACCATGTCTGGGATATGGCATCAGCCTCGATGATGATAGCTAGTGTAAGACCATGCTTGGGACATGGCATCAGCGCCCTACCCCATGTTTGAGGCTCATGGAATATCCGGTAGTGTTCCAAATGGTTCAACGATGAAAGTTATGATTGTGAGTTAATAAAAGAAGTATAACCATGTTGTGAGTGGTACAGGTACCTAATTGGTATGTATGAGAAATGAGCTCAATATAGAATATAACTTGTATGGATGGTAATGAGTAAGTTATGCTTATTCCTACCTTGGTGTTATGAGCATGATGATCGTTGATGAATTTGTTGTTATATATTATGCAACTTACTAAGCTTTTATGCTTACTCCCTTTTCTTTCCATTTCTTATAGTGCTGCCTAACTAGCTCAAGGATCACCAGAAGTCAGAGTTATTGATCGTACAATCAACCGGAGCAATAAGTATAGTTGGATTTATACCTTTGAATATGGAAAGTATAGGGCTTAGACTTTATTATTTTGTGACCTTGAGAGTTGGCCAAATATGTTGGCTTGGTTTGGAAACCCTTCATTTTGTATTAAGCCTTGAATAATGGCTAACATTCATTTTGAGTTTATAAAAGATACATTTTCATGGTTGAATGAATGTCTAATGTGGTTGATTTAGTTATATAAATTGTGCTTATTTTGGTATTGGCTGGTGTTTGTATGAAGCTAGGTATGTAAGGGTGGCAATGAAGCTTGGTAAATGGCATTATATTGTCCATACGGGTAGACACACGGGTGTGTGTCTAGGCTGTGTGTGACACACAGTCCGCCTCATGGGTGTGTAGTCCAGTCATGTGTCCTCTGCACGTAAAAATTTCAAGTCAGTATGCATGGTAATAAACACACGGGCAGAGACACGGCCGTGTGCCTCAGCCGTGTGAAGGATACGGCCTAGAACACAGGCATGTGCCTTGGCCGTGTGACATTTTGAGTATGCTGACGTCAGAAACAGAATTTCCATGTTTTCGCACACGATCGTGTCGTGGCTGTATGAGTGACACAGGCTATTGACACGGGCGTGTGTTTGGCCGTGTGAAAACCCCTATAGGTGTGAATTAGATATTAATTCCACACG
Source organism: Gossypium anomalum (assembly GCA_025698475.1). Taxonomy (NCBI): domain Eukaryota; kingdom Viridiplantae; phylum Streptophyta; class Magnoliopsida; order Malvales; family Malvaceae; genus Gossypium; species Gossypium anomalum. The sequence continues at coordinate 39,701,813 of CM046965.1, forward strand.
GGTAAAGGACACGGGCATGTCCCTTTATGCATAGGTCGTGTGAGCCACATGGGCAATCACCACGACCATGTCGAGATGGTCACACGGGCGTGTTCCCTTCCACACGGGCGTGTACCCTGTTTTAAAGGCAAAATTTTCATAATTAGGTTAAGGACCCGAAATGGTCCCGAATAGTTTCAAATGGTTGGTTTGGGGCTCGTAGGCCCATAAGAAGAAGTTTAAAGTAGAAATTGAAAAAGTTTTAATGTGGACCGAGCCTTGGCGACTTGAGATTGTTTGTGTGCATGAGATCAAGTTAGGTAATGCCTCGTACTCCGCCCCAGCGTGGGTTACGGGTATGGGGTGTTACACAGAGTCTAAATCATGCATTCGGGACCAAATCAGTAACTTATGAAAGTTTCAGAAACTTAAAAAAAATTTCAACTTTTCAAGTGTCACACGCCCGTGTGAACATGCCATGTGCCTCACACGGCATTAGACACGCCCGTATGTCTAGGCCGTGTCGAAACAGGGCATACATACTGACTTGTCCACACGGCCACATCACATAGCTTGTTCATATACCAAGTTCACATCAACATCATTAACATAAAATGGTTATACTTCACAACCTATAAACTAGCTTATACATGCCATATTTATATATCTTTCAAGAGTTCCAAAAATACCAAAAAGTCGCTTGGATGGTGTGATAGTTATCTCCGACTTTATCTGAATCGAGCAAGCTTTCGAATCTATAAAACACGGGAAAATAAACGGAGTAAGCATTAAGCTTAGTAAGCACAAATAATATAGAATTAAACTTACCAAATGACAATAAGCATTATAACAAATTTCAATTCAATCCATTTGCTCATAATGCCTATCCACATCACCATTCGCAAGTTAGTCATCAAACATTTCATGTATACCAAGTATCATTACATTCATATATCATAAAATCCATGTAATTCATGTAACTTATAATTCATATAAGTCTTATAGCTCTTATATCATATAATCTTCATATATCATATTGGTATAATGTCCATTGAACCTACTGAAATATCGAGGGATACTCGGGTGATACACATTAAGTGTATAAATCAGAGATTCATCAATTCATCATCAAATACACTCTTTCGAGCCATGATCGGTAAGCTTCTTCCGAGCTGATAAACGGTAAGCTCCGAAGAGGTAAACGGTAAACTCCGTAGAGCTGAAACGGTAAGCTCATACGAGCTATGGTGAGTTCGCAACAAATGCAAGAGCTTGACCAAACGGTAACCCTAGTGACATGTCACTTGTATCCTACGACTTTCTACGGTTCAAACGGGACTCATAATTTACGGTAAGCATTTATTTAGGCATCCTAATTCCATTGATCACATATATTCAATTTATAAACATCCATTTCAAATATATACAATAAATTTAAAATTTGATTCTAATTATACGAACTTACCTCGATTTGCTCGAATATCAACTAATGGCTACTCGTTAATCTTTTCCTTTCCCTGATCCAAACTTGAACTTGGCTTATCTTGGTCTATATATTATCAAATTCAACATTTTTAGTAACTATTTAATTCAATTCACACATATTTGGAAAATTACACATTTGCCCCTATACTTTTAACTACTTTGCAGTTTAGTCATTTATACATTAAATGGTAAATTACACATTTTTAATCACAATCCACCTTAGCCGAATTCTATATAGTATTATAATAGCTCATATTTTCACTCATTTCACAATTCTAACCACAATATTTCTATCTTTTTCAATTTAATCCCCTAAGCTCATTTTGTCAAAATTCATTTAATGAAACTTGCATGTCTTTTAATATCCATCAATAATCTAGCATAATACTTCAAAATATACTAGTATTCAAAAATGGCACATTTCAAAATCATCACAAATTTCAGAAATTAAGGTACGGGCATGATAGAACACAAAGCAACGATCTCAAAAACGTAAAAATCATAAAAAACCGAAGCAAAACATACCTTAATCTAGCCAAATTTCTAGCTGAACCCTAGCTTGTATTTTCCTTTTTCTTTCCTTGATAAAATAGGCCAACAAAATGATAATGGCCTTTATTTTATGTTGGTTTTACATTTTAATTCATTTAAAATTAATTTTCCATTTTATCCATGCTTAATAAACATATAAAACATATATAACAAGGTCATTAATGTCCACTAACATTTAAAAGGGTCTAATTATCATTTAAGGCCTCTATATTAAAAAGCCAAAGCAATATAATACATTTAACATATAAAATGCTACTTTAATCTTTTTTACGATTTAATCCTTTTCATCGAATTATCCATTTAAAAGGTAAAATTTCTTTACGAAACTTTCACATAATAAATCTATCATACTGAAGACCTTATTAAAATAATAAAATAAATATTTTGACTCGGTTAAGTGGTTTCGAAACCACTGTTTTGATTTAACCTAAAAACGGGCTATTACATATGGAGTTGACTGTGGAGCTACCACCTTTGGGTAAGGTGCATTGTGTATCAGACTTCGAGGGAAAAGTAGTGAAGTAAAAATAGTCGGGACGAGTAAATGCTGCAACTAAGGTACATTCCGAACACTTTGGTAGTGTTTTGAACTCTGATTTGTTGGCTTGGCAAGATTATAGGGACCCTTTCAAAGTTCATAAGCAATAAGGCCATGGAACTGTGGGCAATTCGAAGCCAAGTGGTGAGACTTAAGAGGATTCCAATCGAAGCAAGTCAAAATTGAGGCAAGTTAAAGCGGAGACTTCTTGCCAACGAGATGTACTAATGAGTGTAACGGTTCAAGATAAGAGGCGATGAAAGCTGAAGCAAAGGTTCTGAAGGAAGAGATGACACAGTAGCAAAACTAGTCAGGAAGGAGCCAAGGCAATGAGAGAGAGTTCCAAAGTGAATCAAGTCAATGCCATTCTGAAGGCGCAACAAGGGCGTTGCGAGAATGGGTGGGGGAGAATGTCAAGGGCCGCAGTCCAAAGCCCGTGACCATCAGACAAGATGCACCCCATGGAGGTCTATCAATTAGATAGAAATCATTTAGCCCACGAGAACTGGCCTGATTCAAAGATTTTTTGGAGAAGCCTATCAGATTGAAGCTTGGGTGGCCCAATGATGCAAATATGGAACATAGTCTTCCTTAGTAAATATGGGAACTAACCTTAGAAGATTGATAGGAATCATATCTTGTAAAGATTAGATTAGATTTGATATTGTAATATTGTAAATTCCTTGATTTAAGGGATAGGTTTAATCCCATCTGTCGATGTAATTTAATCTAGACTGTCAGTTTTGGGGGAGCTCAACTATAAATAGATAGCCCCCCCCTCACTTGTAAATCATCCATTGTATATTTAATTCTTAAGAATAATAGAATTCTTTGAGAATATTTGCTCAAACACCTCTCGTGCATTGTTTTCTGTGGCTTTCTGTTCTTTTGAGCCTTTTTTTGGCTAAGTTGCTTCCGCTATATAAATTGGTGCCTTGGAAGAATTCTAGTTGAATCCTCTCTTTGTGGTGGTTAGGCTAATTTAGGCGTGTTTGCATCAAACGGATCGTCTAAGGTCGCACAGAACGCGAGACAAAAGTTTTTGGCCCGTGACACTAGCACATGCATATCTATGATTGAATAAATGTAAATAATAAATAATAACTATTAAAGTAAAATATTTGCTTTAAATACATATTAGAGGGAAATAACAAGAGAGAACTTGTTCCCATGCAATAGTCAATAATTCTTAGCGATATTGAGCCGGAACAACCTGTTCTTCCTGAATACCCTGATTCAAGGCCAAACAATTTCCTATCACTACCATATAATATTCATCTCGACTTGGGGATAAATAAAGCATCTGTGTTTTTTTTTTTTTATCTCTCGAAGATTTTATAAAATGGACTTTCTAGAGACCCCCAATGCCTAATCCTAGCATGAATTGCTAAGGATCTGATAAGTCCAACATTGATCCCTTCAGACGTGTCAATTGGGCAAATGCGTCCATAGTGACTAGGATGGATATCTCGTATTCGAAAATTACCAGTTCGCCTGGTCAATCCTCCGGGGCCCAAATAACTCAATTTTCTTCCATGCACTATTTGTGTCAATGGATTTGTTCAATCCAAAACTTGAGGCAATGGGTGTAATTTGAAAAAGGATTCATAAGTGATTATTAATGGAGTCGAAGTTACCAAATTCTGAGGAATCGGTATCAATTTATGCCTAATTGCTCCACATATAGTCCCTCTAGCTACATTTTCTAAACAAACCAAAGCCAATCCGAACAATACAAACTATAAAGCCAAAAACAAAGACAAAATCATACACTGCTCTATTTTTTAACATTGATACCGAGTAACGTCTCCTACGTTTTTAAGCAACAATGTAGACTTTAAAATCAAACTAAAAAGGATAAAGAATTAAAAGAAAAGTAGTCAAGTTGTTAACGAATAAAGGGGTAGACACAAAGATGGAGGATGAAAGCGAGCCCCCTCCACCCCCTCCCCCCAAAAAAAAAAAAAAAAGAAAAAGGTAAATTTGTTTTTTTAATTAAAAATTAATAATGATAAATTTATAGTATGGCCCTCTAAAAATCTATTATTTAATTTTAATCCTTGAAACAATATTCTAATTTCCCCCTAGTTGAAAGAGGTTGAAGTTTACGTTAGAACTTTTTAAGTTTGTTTTGAAATATTAACCTAATAAAGTCGGTAGCAGGGATTAATTAAGAAAATAAATCATATTTATGAGATTAAGACTTAAAAAAAAAAAAAAACTAAAGAGTTAATGGGTGAAAATTAATTTTTCTTTTTCTGCTTAGAGTACAGCGCACGTCGCTGTGAAGCGATTTTGACCAATTTGGCTGCGGTCTGGCGTGCACCTTAATATCATTGATTTACGTATGCATTATCATTCTTTTATATTAAACTAAATTTACACTATAAAATAGATGTTATCATTCAATATTTAATTATATCCATTCAATTAATAGCTAAAAATCAAAATAAAAGTTCGACTTATTACAATTTCATCAATTTAACACTATTTGATTTTTTTTTTAATTTTCTAATTTTTAAATAACAAATACATTTTAATAATATTAAATAGTTTAAACCATATTATTTTACTTGCAAAATACTTTTGAGGTTAATTTTCAGGATGTAGACTGGTCCTCTTTGTTTGACATTGTTTGTTGGAGGATTTGGAAACAGTGGAACTTATGTGTATTCCAAAACATCCAATTTAACATTTATTTATTTTATCGAATTGTATGATGATAAATCTAATAATTTTATAATTCAATCAACATTTGTATAATAATAAAGCTTGTTATATAAATAAATAAATCTTAAAAAGCAATAAAGACAGTCAAACTCGAATAAACTGATCGAAACGAACCGAAAAAAATTGGTTTAATTATTTCAATTTTGGCAATAAAGTCGAACGGTTCAGTTTAGTTTTTAGTTGGTTAATTAATTTATTCAATTACGGATATCTAAAATCCGCATAAATTGAACCGACTAAATGCACATAATTAAGTGAAATACGAAGAACTTAAAAAGAAAAATAATGCATAGAACTATATATGTGGTATTATTTCCTTTCTTTTGAATAGTTTTCCAATTCCATGCTCTGTATTTATCAATAATTTTAAAAAAATAGATAGATTACAAATTTCTCTTTATATTATTAATTTTGTCTTGATTGTTCAGTAAAAATCTTCTTCATTGATTGACTTACAGTAGTTCACATGCAGAGAATGGCCAGCAAGCTTTCCTGCAGGAACATCATTAAATGTAGTATTGTGTGAGTCTCAAGATCCAACCAAACCCTTCAGCCGAGCATAGGACATGATGAGTATGAACAGAGTTGCACAAAATATCCCAGAGACAATGACCACCTATCACACAAACATGAGATCGAATGAACCATCAATCACCGGACACAAAGTCAAAAAGTCGGTCAAAAATTGATATATAATACTTTTAACAGATGGAACACTTTGCTCACCCATTTAAACATGTATCCATGGTTAGTATCCCACGTATATGGAATGTTCATCCCAAATATTGCAGCCACCAAAGAATAGATGGATAAACACACAGTTCCTGAACTTAGAAAGAGCTCTAACTGCAAAATTTTAGTATCAGTTTCAATTGTTACATTGTCATAGTTACTTAGAGCTCTAAGTGAAAAATTATCATCACTCGAATATGTTATGAAGAACTTTTGACAGACCTGGATTAGCTGGTTTCGGTGGTTGTCAAGCTGCAAAAAGAAAAGAAAATCATGGTACACAGCGCAACAGATTCAATTGAAATTTTGTGTTTTTCAAGCTTATGATGACACAAACCTGAATATTGATGTAATCCTCTGTATCATCAATATATTCACGCAGCTACACAATTTCAAATTAAACAGCTAAAACTTTAGAATATAGATTTCAGAAAATAACAGACAAAAGTCAAAACCAATTCATGTATTTCCTAATACTGGAGAACAAGCTAACTATAAGAAGAAAAAAAGGGTACAAGGGAAAGAGTACCGTTGTTAATTTGTTCAATGTTCCATCAATTTGCATAAAGTAGGCCTGCAAAACGGATTATTACCAACTTAGACTTTTGGGTAGACAAATCCTTTAACATGAGAAGTAAACCATTGGTGTAACCTCTAACAACATTTCAAGCTCCTCGACATCATTCTCATCTCCACGAGCTGTTGCTATACTTGCTCTACTTGCTCTAGAAATCTTTGATCCTATGGTAGGAGAGGCAAGATACCAATTTGCAGCACCTGACCCACTAACAGGTGAAGTTCCAGCCAACTTTCTCGACAAATAAAGGTCAGCCATATCATCATCATCATCCAGTAGTTGTTCAAGTTCATCCCTTACCTACAAAAATCAATGATCACAACAGTGTTCCTTGTCAATTAATGTAACTAATGAAACAAAAGTTTTTCCACTTTCAGCCTCCATTACAATCTAGGAATGTCTGTCTGTAATATGCAAGCAATGGACTATTCGGATGATAAAGCTGATGACTTTCAGGAATAATGACATGAGTAAAAGAGTGGATCCAAGAAATGGACAATAGTGTTTCTTCACATGCTCTATGTTCTATGTATAAAGATGACTCCTAAGAATAATTCATTGGCTGCAATACATCATTACCATAAATTTATTGGTTCATTGATGTCATTTAAGGTTAGATTGGAGGAATCTTCAGTCTCATTGGCCGAACGACATCAAAACTTAGGACTTCTATTTCTTTTGGGTTCATTTAGGATTTCAGCCTATAAAAATTTGGCTTGGCCAGCAATTGTAATCGAACATTTTTCTTTCTAAAAAGAAAATCAAGCATTTTCATCAATCTATATGTTAAGCGATACAAATCAGTCTGGTTTTCCCTTAGGTCAAGAGCTAGTTATGTTGATCATAGCTGAACTCATCAATCCCTTAGAATGATACATTACTTAGTCCATTTAATAATCAGCGTTTCTAGAAGGTGAAAATCTGAAGAATGCATTACTAGATATACCTGTAGTTACCATATAGACAATACTGCATATGATAAAATAACAAAAGTTTCACATACACATATCAACACGAATGAAGTACCCATTATTACCTTTTGTACCCGAGCAGTCAATCTGGTCATTGCACTCTTCAATTTACGAACTCTATCCAAATTACGACTACTAATCTGCATACAGTGTATTTCACAAATTGTAATACAGCATGAACACGACCCAGAGGAAAGGCAGGCAGACAACAAAAATATTCAAGATATGTAAAATTATAAAGGTGAATGTGAAATAACAATTACCTGGGAGGTGAGCTCGTCTAAAGCAGGATAAGCTGCAGTCTCTAGTTCTAGTGTACGTGCTGCTAGAAAACTACAAATAGATTCCAAAGCAACCTCCAGTGCTCGGAATTCAAACGGAGACTCTGCATGGCATGAAGCAGATGGTTTAGATGTCAAAAAAGTAACAAAAATCAAAACATTATATTAAGGATGAAATTGCTTAATATGACAAATGAGTTTCCGCGGTTAATCAACCTAGCTTATTGATGTACAAGAAGACATACCATCTTCATCACCCTCAACATCATTTTGTCCACCAGTGTAGTCCTGACCTTGCTGAATGGCATTCACTGGAGGCAAACGTCTCTTAAGTTCTTCAACAACAGGGACAACATTTTCATCAGATGGATCTCGAAGCAAAACCTATTTCAAGTACAATATGATTCAGTTTCATTGAGTTTATGAGCTAAACTGAACAGCAAACTCGATCAACGAAGACCCAAAGCAGTACAAATTGGCCAGGCAAGTAGATTATATCATCCAAAAGGCATAGTACTCCAAACTTAAGAACTCAAATAGAGTTTCATAAACCATAATTGATGTTTGTTCGGGTTCATATAAAGCATTATTATGAAAGTTCGTCCTTCTTCAACTTTAATTTCCCTATAAAGCACTAAATATTATGAACTAACCCCAGAAAATTGTTCCAAGCAAGTTTATATCCGAGAAAAAAGGCAGAACTACTTTTGTTTATCTCTAATATCCACTTCAGCTCCTAATCCTTTCACTATAGAACCAAATTGGCAAACTCCACTCCACCGATAAAAGAACTAAATCCAATAGCAGGCAGTAGTCTATAGAATCCAAGAAATGAAACAGACAAATTCAAGATCTAACATTATCTACAAAAACAAACAAGAAAAATGTTTAGTCAAAAGCTAGAACTCAAACAAAAGCAATCAATCAAACCACAGTACTCATAAGCAACTTCAGCTTGATCTCCCAAATCCCAAATATCATGAAGAACTCCGAAATTAAAATTTTTTATTTTTTATTTCTTTTAAAAGAAAAGATCGACTGATTTGGGAAAACGGAGAAAAACCCACTAACCTCCTCAGAAGTAATAATTGCCTTGATATGCTGCAAATCCAAAACCACAAAAACAAAATAAGCAAAAAAAGATTAAAAAAGTTCTTTAAAATCATTTTTTAAGAAAGAGTTTACAAAATAGAACCTCTAAATTTAAGACAATAGCTCCATCACGACCGAGAATGGTGGAAGGGTAAGATAAGAGAGGGTCGAGTATGCGTAAATCTCGGGCATGAATGTTTACTCGATGCATGATAGCATACTTGTCGACGTCAAGCACGGTAGTCTCCCCCGTGCTATCAAGAAGGACCCAACTTCGAGAAGACTGCGCCTTCTTCTTCACCGCCACTACCGCCTGGGGGTCCGCCGGCACCACGTGCACCATTTCTTACCATCACACTCAACTACTCCCACCCAACGACCCCCGCTTTTCAAAACACTTCAAAATTTCCCCATTTTCACATGAACTTAAAGGTCTTCTTCTATTCTTTCTGATGTTTAATAAGAGAGCTGCTCCTTTTTTAAGAAAGGTGGGTGGCTTTGGAGTTTGGATCGAAATCGAACATGAAAACCTGTCTTTGGGGACGCTGGGAATTTATTCTTGTTAAAGAATATTTTAAATTTTAACTGCGTAAATAATATGCATGAGGTGGGCTTCATTTCTTGTCCCTTTACTTTATTGAAAATGCGATTTAATCCCTATATAATAAATTAATTAAATCAAGTCCTCTTATTATCAGCAATTTAATCTCTATCCAGATTTTATTCTAGTTTAAGTTTTATAATGTGCAAGTCTTTTTCAAAGCTATTCAAGTTTAAATTTGAATGTGTTTCAGCTATAAATTCAATTGTACTTTTTAATAATTAATCATTACAATAGTTATTTGAATGTGTATTATTTGTAATTGGACTTATAAATATATTTATAATTAGGTAAAATTATTTTAGAGTCAAAATTCAATTATTATTTTTTGTGAGACTAAAGTACAATTTTATTATTATATTAATTTATCTATATAGTTTTTACATGAATTAAATCATAATTTCATCATTATTGACGGTCAAAATGTAATCTTACTAAGGAAGTAAATTTGAGATTTCAAACGCATCAAACCCCCTTTTTCCATTGACTATTTTCACTCCGATGTATATTTTATCCTTAAAAAGATAAGTAAACAAAATCATCCGTAATTCTTATAAATTTAAACTTCTTTTTTTATTATCTCATTTCATCAAATAAATTTTTTAATTCATAAATATTTAAAATAAATACATAAATTTAATTTTACAAGATAACCTAATAAAATGATATTTATGGGCAAATTCTTTTTCGTTATTTACCGAAATGGTCTGACTTTTTTATTATTTACGAGAAAGGACCATTTTCCTCGAAAGCGCGTCCACGTCAGCGCGAGTCAGAGTGCGTGTCAGCAAAATGCGTCCTTGGGGGAGCGTTTTGCCCACGTCAGTACAAAACGCTCGGCTAGGGTTAGGGTTTAGTGATTTAGGGTTTTTGATTATTTTAGGGTTTTTAGTGGTTTAGGGTTTTTAGTGTTTTTAAGGGAAAATTAATTTAATTAGAGTTGAGGGTTAATTAATTAAATTAACTATGAGAATAAAAAAATAATCAAATTAGGGTTTAAGATTTTTAGGGTTAGGGTTTTTAGTCGTTTAGGGTTTTTAGGGTTTTTAAGGGAAAAATTAATTTAATTAGAGTTGAGGGTTAATTAATTAAATTAACTATGAGAATAAAAAAATCAATTAAATTAGGGTTTAAGATCTTTTAGGGTTAGGGTTTTTGAATATTTTAGGGTTAGGGTTTTTAGTGGTTTAGAGTTTTTAGGGGTGTTTTAAGGGAAAATTAATTTAATTAGCATTGAGGGTTAATTAATTAAATTAACTATGAGAATAAAAAATTAATTAAATTAGGGTTTAGGGTTTTTTAAAGTTAAGGTTTTTGATCATTTTAGGGTTAGGGTTTTTAGTGGTTTAGGGTTTTTAGGGTTTTTTAAGAGAAAAATTAATTTAATTAGAGTTGAGGGTTAATTAACTAAATTAACTATGAGAATTAAAAAAAATTAATTAAATTAGGGTTTAAGGTTTTTTAGGGTTTATTAATTAAATTAACTATTAATTACGGAAAAAAGCTCCCACGTAGTAGTATCTGATAAAATAATTTTGAGAAGATGTTTCTGAACAAATAGTGTAAAAAACGCTTCAAGAAGGATGCACTGTCAGTAAAATTAAGGAAAAAAGCTCCCACGTGGACGCTCTTTTGCTACAGTAGTATCTGAAAAAATAATTTTGAGAAGATGTTTCTGAACAAATAGTGTCAAAAACGCTTTAAGAAGGATGCACTATCAGCAAAATTACGGAAAAAAGCTCCCACGTGGACGTTCTTTTGCTACAGTAGTATCTGAAAAAGCCTTAGACTATAAATGAGCCAAACTTCATTCTCAGGTTGCATAAGTTACAACAAGAGAAATTGAGGCTAAAGTAAAATAGAAACTGAAGATAAGTGAACGTGTTAGTGCTGTTATTTACTATGATGGCGAGGTTCGTGACACCGAGAACGGCGTTGTTTTTTTATCGGAAAGCACAGCACGACTTGTTTTTAACCAGAACATAGATTTCACAGAACTTCGTAAAAGAATTAAGCGTAAAATCTTTGAAACAACGCCAATGAAGTTTTGTCTATCAAGTATCAATTTTGTGCTTCGGTTGATCCCGTGAGATATGACTCATTCGACATCAAAGGTCCTCGTAGCTTGGAGGCAATGGTGCAGACTCATCTTACTAGTGGATCACCCTGTCTTGAGTTATATGTACAATTTTCATCACTAAATGATGCATTTGCGACCTCGACATCTAATGCTGTTCGAGAGGAATACACGACCGCTGCCCGACACTCCATTAGTGGGTGGTAAAACACGGAAGCGCCCGTGTTTGGTAGCAGTATGGAATACACAACCCCTGCACGACACTCCGTTGGTGGATGGGACATGCACCTCGGTGGGTCGATGTTTGATACTGGAAATACGTACTGGGGAATGGCATCAACTTCTAGTGGTTGGCAATCCACGTCGAATTGGGGACGTTATGAAACATCTAGAAGAAGAGATGATGTACTCCCTACGACATCCACCGGCGAGGGGACCTCGTTCGTTGCAGATGATGGTAGGTCGGATGATGAGTTCGATGTGGATCCACCTTGAGAGCCCGGCCCCGATGGTGCAGAAGTTGGATTATTTTCTGAACCAGAGCCTGTTCCAACCATACCTGAAGATGTTGAAGGGGGTTCAAATGAAGAAGAAGAAGATCCACAATTCAGGGAGTACTCACCTTCAGCCCACATGCATAATGTCGATCTATCTCAAGATGATGCGTTGGAGTTTCCAGATCTACCACACAGAAGGTGTGACTGTACAAGTTCGTCATTGGATTCAGGTGAAATTGAAGTTGGTAGGGAGTTTTCCAATAAGGATAGTTTTCTTGCTGCATTAAAACAACATAGCATCATGAACAGGGTTAACTACAATGTGGTTAAATCCAAATCCGATAAGTTTGAGGCCAAGTGTGCAGTGCAAGATGGTATGTGTTCATGGAAAATCATGGCCTCATTGAGGAAAAGGACAGGCTTCTGGGAGATAAAAAAGTACAAAGGTCCACATACATGTGTTGGAGGTAAAGTATCATTAGGTGTTTAAGGTTTTTGAATAAAACTATTATTACGTAATGTTGCATTATTTAACATACTTCGTTGACAGGTGTTTTACAAGATCATCCCACGATGGATTCAGATATGATTGCTAGCTTAATACTACCGACGTTGAAGGCGGATCCGAAGACTTCAGTGCCGATCTTAATTGCCAATGTTTGTAGCCAATTAAAGTACACGCCTTCTTACCACAAGGTTTGGATAGCTAAGCAGAAGGTGTTAGAAAATATGCATGGTAGGTGGGACGCTTCGTATAATGAAGTGTGGCAGTGGTGCCAGGTGCTGGAGAGATATGTCCCAGGTTGTATAACAGACCTTGAAACGGAACCTGCATACTACAACGACTGATTGCTCTGTGGATGCCAAATGTTCAAGCGTCTGTTCTGGAGCTTTAAGTAATGCCGAGAAGCATTTATATACTGCAAGCCATTGGTACAAATTGACGGTACCTTTATGTATGGTAGATATACTCATCGGCTATTGCTAGCTGTGGCATAGGATGGCAGTGGGAGAATCATTCCAATTGCGTTTGCAATAACACCGGGGGAGTCAGCTGATGATTGTGATTTCTTTCTTTCTAGGTTAAGGAGGCATGTCTGCCCCCAACTTGATATATGCGTTATATCAGATCGGGGCACTGGAATACTAGCCGCAATTAAGCGATAAGGAAGCCAATGGCATCGCACACACCATCGGTATTGCCTAAGGGACGTTGCGTCCAACTACTACGGGTAATATCGATCTACAACTAAACGATGACAAGTGACCAGCATGGCTATTTAATCTCTATTAATATAATTTCATTTGTAACATTCAATTTATTCTGAATGGAAGAGTGGTATGTAATTTTTGTTATCAACTTATATTGGCAGGGTATGAGATAAGTAAGGACCGTTTTCATGAGATGTTAGCGGTTTTGCGTTCAGTTAATGAAGAAGGCGCAGACTACCTTTGTAACATACCTTTCGAACAGTGGACACAAGCATACGACGATGACCTACGATATGGTCAAATGACCTCAAACCTGGCTGAATGCATAAATTCTATTCTAAAAGGAATGCGTCATTTACCGATAACAGCCGTTGTGCGAGAGACATACTTTCGTTTAGCGGTACTATTTCCAAAGCAAGCAGCGAGTTATAAAGGCCAAATGTAGAGAGGCCATGTATGGTGCACGAAGGTATTGCGAGAGATTAACAAGGCGAAGGCATGAGCCAACTCCATGCACACAGTCTGTCACAATCGCGACAACCTATGGTTTCGTGTGACGAATTTTGACAGGCCAAACCAAGGTATTATTGGTGGGCAATATCGTATACATTTGAGAAATAAGACAAGCAACTGTGGGGTGTTTGACGCACTACGTTATCCATGCGCTCATGTAGTTACAGCTTGTCAAAATCTCCTTCTAGATCCCATGACGTATGTCGACCAAGTGTACAAAATAGAATACATATACAACGTGTGGAGACACATATTCCCACCGATCCTAGATGAACGTAAGTGGCCGTTTGTATCGCTTGCTCTGTTTAAGCTGTTACCGGATAGATAATTGCATCGCAAACCAAAGGGTTGACCCTGCTTGACTAGAATACGTAACAATATGGATATCCGAGAAAGAACGAACCAACAGAGGTTGTGCGGATGGTGTAGGAACCCAGGCCATATAACTCGATCATGTCCAAATAGGAATAGCTGATAGTTATTGTAATAAAATTATGTTGCATTATTTATATTTTATTAAAAATATTGCCGTAGTCAAAATAACATTTATTTTAATAAAAATTATTGGCTAATTTAAAAGAACATTTATTGTATTAAAAGTAAAAAAAGTAAAGTACAATTAAAATATTAAAAATAACTTTTATTTTATTATATGAAACTATATAAAAAAAAGTTTCTACAAATATATTAAAAAAATCAATGTTGGTGCCGATTGGAATCAGTGCCACATGGGGGTCGTCGACGGTTACGCGCTAGATTCCGCCTTGGTTTAGCTTTCGGCGAGGGTTGTGGTTGCTTCGGTGGAGATTGTGGTTCCTCCGGCAGGGGATCTGGTTGTGGGTGTTGAGAGGATGACCCACCTTGATAAAATAATGAGTGCGGAGGTGTTTGCATCACCCATGGCAGAGGTGTTTGAATCCCATAAGGCGATGGGGATTGGTAAAAAGAATAGCTCCCTGACGGAGTCTCTTGCATTCTTCATGCGATAGTGGCCCACTGATCAGCGACTGACTCGGAGTAATTGGAAACGGAGATGAACCGGGCCATGCATTCCAACCTGCCATAGGACTGGGAAAAGAAAACATAAAAGGGTTAGGATACATATAAGGGCTAGGATACGCACCTGGCATAATCTGAAAAGGCTGTGATATGGGTGTCGTCGGTTGAAGTGTTAGCCCAGGTGGCTGTGTGGGCGCTGTTGATGGGCTCGGTAATTGTATGGGCGCTTTTGATGGGCCGGGTGATTGTATGGGCACTGTTGATGGGCTCAGTGATTGTTTGGGCGCTGCTGATGGGCCTGCGTCGTCATCCCTTCTTCTTGGATTTAAAGGGCCCCATCGTTCCATTTGCACACGAATTTGTCGTCGCCTCTCCTCTTCCGACAGCAAATATGGCTTGCCATGGATCCTAAACCATGGCATGTATTCAGGCAAGCATGCTAACTCAGGAACAATGATCAGTTCCCGAGTAGGTATATAGTCATACCGATCTTCCCACATTTCAATATATTCTGACCAGTGTCTCAGCCAATCCGTATTCAATAGCCGTAAGTCAACTTTGTACTCATCATCGAGCACCTCAGGTTCCACGGGAATTGGTTGTCGGAACTCAAATTGTCGCAATACCCTATCTGACTGGTGCATCTCCACGATAGCATAGTTTATCAATGGGACATTCACATGCCAAATGTTCAGATTTTGAAAAAATTCATCCGGAATTACTGTCTGAATTGTCGGATCCTCGTATGGTGTCCATTGAAACTATATGAACATGATAAAAATATTAGTTATATAGGTAGTACTAAATACTAAATACTAAATACTAAATACTAAATACTAAATACGAAACAACTATTTTATTATGTATATATATTTTATTTAATACTTGCTTGTGCTTCCAACTGCTGGTCTAATAGAAGCCGTATATCTTTAAGAGATGTGGGTATTCCAACATAACTTGCCGAATGGTTCCACCTAATTAAATAATTTTTTAGCACAATTATATTTTAAATCTACGTAATAATTGTAAAATCTAATATAAAATTTACCTCATTTTTAGTGGGAATGTATACGGGTGGTTCACTCAAGGACGTAAAAATAGAAAGTGAAACCGTGCCATAGGCATCCTCCAATTTTGGCTTTATTCGGTCGCGTCGCCCCGCATATCTCCCGGTATAATGTTGCTAACATGGCAGACCCCCAACTTAATTCACCTACTGCTCTAAAATCAACGATTTTCAATAGCCATCTCAGATGTACATGGTTTCGTGACAAGTCCGGCATCAAATAACCTCCAATCATCTCAAGAATGTATGCCCGAGCATATCGTATTTTTTCTAATTCAGTTGAATCATTATTCAGCTTCGGAAATGTGTCTCGTAACCAGCCTATCTCAATCCGACCTCCATTAATTTTATCCGAAATAGCACCCAAAAGCTCGTAGCATACGGCCCCCCAATCAACAGATTGAGCGGACCCGGTGACTGCGTACCCATCGGCCGACAATCCCAATTGCAATTGCACGTCTTCTAGAGTGATAGTACACTCTCCACATGGAAGATGAAAAGTGAGCGTATCGGGTCTCCACCTCTTTATCAATGCACTGATTAATTTTGGGTCCAACTTGTACCCCCGGCCTATCATGGCCACGTGCTAAAAACCCGCTTCCCCTAGGTAATTCTCTATCAATGGCGATGGAGGACAAGGCATATTACGGATATAGCATTGTAACATCCGATCTACAGACTGTTATAAAAAAATTATAAAATAAATATTAATTAAAATTAATTAAATGAAAAAAATTAAATACTATTCAAAAATTAATTAAACTTAGCACTTACCATTATCATCGACGGAGATGTGTTTCTTATCGAGACGAATTAATGAACCGACCATTGCTAACACGATCGAATATTTTTGTAATTTAAAAAATAAAACTAATTCAAAAAAAATTATACGTAGCTTTTTTGCAAAAATTAGAGACAATTTTGACAAAAATTGAGAGAAATTTGAGAGAATTTGGAAAGAATTGTGAGAGAATTGTGAGAGGACTATTGTGTGAAAAAATGAAAGGGGGAGGGGCCTTTTATAGGTTTTTTTTTTTTGACTGTTGGAGGTCAAACAGTCAAGTGACCGTTGGAGTGGGGCAAAACGCTCCCCCGAGCGCGTTTTGTTGACACACACTCTGACTTCGCGCTGACGTGGACGCACTTTCGGGGAAAATGGTCCTTTCCCGTAAATAATAAAAAAATCGGACCATTTCGATAAAAAATGAAAAAAAAGGTTTTTATTAGTAAATTGCCCGATATTTATTATATGATTATTTTTAATAAATTTTCATTTATTAAATATAAGCGATTAACTTTACAAATTTTAAATAATTTCAAAATCTTTATTATTTACAAATGTTTTTTCTTTTTGTAACATGAATTCACCTCGCTATGTATTTACAATTGAATCCAAAATCCTCTCATTTTTGATTAATTTCTTTATTGCATCCAATATGATAATTACAATAACTAATTTAAATGCGACCATTATTTTTAATATCATGGGAATTAATCTCACCTCTCACCCAAATAAATTTTAGATATAAATTTCAAAATTAAAAATAATTTTTTTACCATAAATGTGATTTGATACCATTTTACATTAAAATCTTATTTTTAATTCAATTATACCTATAAAATTAAAAAAAATCAAATGTTTAATTTTGTATAAATTTCTTTTAAACAATTATTTTTTATTAAAAGCAAAAGAGAAAGTTATTGTACATGTCAAAAAAACGTTGTTATATTATTTTTAGCCTACAAAACACTTATTTGGATAAATTATATATATGATCATTCAATTATGCTCATGTTTTTTTTGGTTACCCAACTTTAAAACTTTTCAATTTAGGCACTACCGTTTGAATTCATTCATGTTTTGGTCACCCGCCATTAAATTGATAACGAAAAGTCTTTTTCTAATCGGTATAATAACACATTTAGTCCTCAATACTTACATATTCTATCAATTTTATCCTCAAACTTCCTAACCAAAGCTTTCATTTTTAAAACACAGAGACATTCCACATCTATTAATTATTTTATTTATGGTTGAACTTATTAAATTGAATACATTTCCCTTTTCTTTATATTTTTAAGAAGCTAGTATTAGAATTTAACTAAACACAATTAAAAATAATAGAAAATACAAATTTTAAAAATATAATATATAATAAAATTATATAATAATTTACTACTTTTTAATGATTTACCACTTTTGTCAAGATACGGTTTATGAGAGTTTTTATAAACGTTTGATGTATGTATTTAATCTAATATATCATGGTCTATGAGATTGTTTTATTGGCATATAAGCCAAATGGTTTTGAATGTTGTTTTAACCGACAACGATGCACTTCAAACTATTGTATGGGAATAACCCATCATATGTTTTATATAACCCTGTAAACTTTTATAAGGCTTCTGCTAGATGTTTGTCTAAAGACATTTCTATTGGCATATTACTATTTTAATTGTTATATGCTATTATAATGGGGTATACGCTGAGACTTCAAACCTTTAAAAAATTTTCAAGTATTTTTGTTAAACCTAAATGGTTTTACGTTGTGACTTACCATACTCGAATTTGGAGATTAGAATGGGAGTGGGCGTTACATGTTTTGGTATCAGAGTCGAGGTTGAGTCGATTCTAAAAAAATTGAAAGTTATGTCATGCCTCGCCATGCATGATACATCTCTAGCTTAGTCCTGTAATTTGATCTAATCTGAATCTTATTGTAGTTGTTAAAGAAAATGTCAGAAGGATCAAGAGAATTAATTGTTGAGGAGATTGAAAGCCATGTTCCTCCAACTTAGGAGCAAACTCCTACAATTAATCTAGCTGTTGCTAGCAATGCTTTTCAAAATGTCTTCTTCACCATGATGAGTCAGATGTTTGACCAGTTCATGGGGACAACTCAAGCACCCTAACCTCCACAATCTTAACCAAAAATAGTACAACTAGTGCCTCATGTACCTTTAGTACCAACTGTAACCCAATCCAAGGGTGAACTAGTGAGAGAAATAAGAAAAAAGGCGCCAAGGTATTTATAGGAGACAAAGATGATGATACCACAGTGGCAGAACAATGGTTATCACACATCTTTAGAGTATTGATGAGTTAAAGTCCATGCCGGTGGATAGCCTCTTGTGTGTAGTCTCCTTGCTAGAAGGGGATGCGTATCAATAGTGGTAAACGCTAACAAGTGTGACCCCTAAAGAGCTGATCGACTGGGAATTCTTTCTGGAGAAATTCAAAGAAAGGTATGTGAACTAGATGTATGTTGAGCAGATGAAAAATGAGTTCTTGTATGTTAAGCAAGGACAAATGTCAATGATGGAATATGAACGGGAGTTTGTTAGACTCATTGTTAAGTAAAAGATATACTTTAGATTGACAAAGCTTTTTGTGCGAAGTTTGAATGGGGCTCAAGAGATGAAATTCGTGCCCTAGTGGCGACATTAACATGTAAGAGTTTAGTGGCCATGACAACCAAGACTCACAAAATAGAGATGATAGTTCAAAAGAAGAGTAGGGTGTATGACAGAGAAATATTTAAGTGTGGATTTACTAGGCCACAACCCATGTCGAATTTTAAGAAGCTAAAAGATAGAAGCTTCTCGGCATCAAGGACAGATTCACAACCTACGAGTTTCAAGCGAGATGGAGGTGGTTGACAACCTACCTCGATGGCAAGTATAGATGGATCCAGGATGATGAGGAATTTAGTTTACGAGCACTGTGGAAGAAATCAAAGAGAAGAATGCTAGAGGCATACTAGAGCTTGTTTTGGATGTGGGTCTTTAGACCATTAGCTTAGAGACTGTCCCTCTAAGGTTGAGGTGAAGAACCTACGCGTAGGCCTAAAAATTTTCAGCAAGAAGCGAGATCAAGTGTGGCAATAAAACTAGGATCAGTTCTGGGGGCTCCGAAAAAGAGTTTCACCAAGCCCAGCTCTAGAGTATCCACCAGAGCATATGTGATGAAAGCCAAAGAAGAGGTTGATTTGCTAGAGGTTATAATGGGTAATTTTTCTTTTCTTGGAAACAACATTCATGTATTCATAGATCCGGGGTCAACCCATTCATACATCATCACTAAAGTCATATAAGGTTTGAGTCTTGAAGTTGATTATTCTAAGACAAATGTATTACTAACCAACCCCCTTGGTCAAAGTACGATGGTTAATAAAGTTATTAAGAACTATCTGTTGATTTGTGGCGAGCAAACCTTTTTGGTGGATTTGTAATTGTTCAGTTTTCATGAGTTTGATGCTATTCTTGAGTTAGATTGGTTGACCAAACATAATGTTGTAGTTGACTGTTGAGCTAGAGGTGTACATTTGTTAACTACAATAGGCAAAGAAGTGTTGATGCTTGGAGTACAGGCCAGTTTGGCGAGTAGAATAATTTCTATAGTATCCTCCAAAAACTTATTGGTTAAGGGTGCAGATGCTAACTTGTCGTACATTATGCATTCCTCTGAATCAAGAAGCGTGACTGATCATGAGGAGCACTTAAGGATTGTGGTAAGAACTTTGCACGAGAACAAGTTGTACGCCAAATTCAGCAAATGTGAATTTTGCCTAACTGAAGTTCATTTCCTTGGTCATGTTATTTCTATTGAAGGTATTAAGGTAGATACTGATAAAGTTAAAGTCGTGCTTGATTGGAATACGCCAAATAATGTTACTAAGGTACGCAGCTTCTTGCGTTTGGCGGGTTACTACAAAACGTTTGTAAAAGGGTTTGCCATGTTGGCGACACCTCTGATGTGGTTGTTAAAAAAGAAAAAAAAGTTTGAATGGACAGAGGCATGTTAGAAGAGTTATGATAACTTGAAAGTTGTTCTAACTGATGCTCTTGTCTTAGCCCAACCAGAATCTAGTGTGGAGTATATTGTGTTCACGAATGTATCTCTTAATGGGCTAGGATGTGTGCTTATGCAAAGAGGAAAGGTTGTGGCGAATGCATCTTGCCAACTCAAGCCAAATGAAAAGAATTATCCAACTAATGACTTAGAGCTTGCAGTAGTAGTATTGGCACTAATGATTTGGAGACATTACCTTTATAGGGAGAAATGTCATGTGTTTTCAAACCATAAGAGTTTAAAGTATCTGATGATGTAAAAGGATTTGAATTTGCGCCAACAATGTTGGATGGAGCTTCTAAAAGATTATAATCTGGCAATTGAGTACCATTCTAGAAAGGCTAATGTGATACAGATGCTTTAAGAAGGAAGACTGTTGCAGCTTGTGGAAACACAAAAATATCTAGAGTTTTTGTACCATTTTTAACTCAAATTCATGCAATCTCGTTGTAATTCTTGTCGAAATATAGAATATAATTATAAAATATTTATATTTTACTTAAATTATTAAAATATTGAATTTTAATTAATTTTGACAAATTTTGATTTATTTTCAATAGATTCGCACAAAGAGTGAAAATTGGCTCGACAGACAGTGCGAGAAGCACAAAATCGGGAAGGGATTTTTGAAGCATCGAGGCGAATTAATTTTTCAACCTAAAATGGTCCAAATTATGAATATTAATTCATAATATAATTAATTTTAATCCAATTTATTTTGGCTTAAATAATTAGTATTAATTAAATTATGAAAGGTGGCCCACTTGTGCTGAATTGAGAAGACCGATCCAACTGAGCAAAAAGACTGCACAAAACCGTCTAACATGCTGACCTAATCAGTTTAAATTAGCTGATTATTTGACTTACAAATCAACCCTTGAAGTTTCCTTGAAATTGCATTCAAACCCCTCCACTTATCAAGCTTTTGTGGATTTGCTGTAACACCCCTAACCCATAACCGTCGCCAGAATAGGTTAAGAGGCATTACTTAACTTGTAACACAATTCAGAATAATCGAATATCAAATATCAATTCATTACAGTAAATGTCATTCATTCACATTCATTAAGAACATAAAATCGAGCATACGATACTTAAACGTGCATTTGGAACATAATTGATAACATATAAAAGTTTCTTAACTTATAAAAATTTTCAACTTTTCAAAGGTCACACGCCCGTGTGAACAGGCCTTAGACACGCCCATGTGTCTAAGCCGTGGCAAAACAGGGCATACATACTGACTTGTCCACACGGCCACTAGATACGCCTGTGTGCCTTGGCCGTGGTCGAGTCTGACTTGGGCCACATGGTTAGCCACACGCCCTTGTGCCTTGGCCGTGCTCAAGCCTGACTTACAATTGTAGGGTACCCCAAGGGACACACGGCTGTGCAACGTGACCGTGTGTCGCACACGGATGAGACACACGCCTGTGTGACAAAAATAGGCAATTTGAATAGCCAACTTGCCACCCCAAATTGGGTCAACCTACAAGCAAAGAAACAATCATATTTGCACAACCAATTCAGCCAAATTCCACACCAAAACATAAGCTATTCAGCTCATATAATAGTCACTCAAATCCATACTCATAAGCCTTACTAGTCTTTGTAGAAGCAAATATCAAAAGCATATCAAAGCATTTCTTTCCATACATCATTCAATCTCATGCCAAAACTCACCATAACTTACCAATATTTACCATTTCTTTTGACTAACTAAACACATACCATAATAGAACATTGGCATAACATATCATATACCATTATCAAGCTATAGTTTCAAACATAAACTAGCCAAATCACATGGCTAAATATATACATCACAAAACATAATCTTACAACTACTAGCCTATACATGCCATATTTCAAAATATACATTTTCAAAAGTACCAAAATGTGGTTCGATAGTGTAGTGACGATCCTTGATGATCCCCGAGCTCACAGTAGCTCTGATATCTAAAAACAATGCAAACACACACAAAGTAAGCTTATAAAAGTTTAGTAAGCTCGTACCAAAAACATCAATAGTATATAAAATATGAAACATTAACAAATAAGTACTTATAAAATTCTCAACTCATCCATCAAGTCCATGCCAACATCATCCATATGTTTATACCAATTCAATAAACTTTTTATGCATTTTACCATCTACCACGTAGGTATTATACTTACCTGAACATTCCCATATTTGTTCGTTTTCATTCTTACCTCTTGTTCAGATATTTTAAGACTTTCCGAAGATCACCAATGCTTTAAACATCCACACACTTAGTGCTTTAAAGATTAGCCGAAGCTATAATAATTTCGCACACTTAGTGCCATCTTAATTAACTGAAGCCATTTCGGTAACGCACACTTAGTGCCTCATATAGCCGAAGCTAATTTACCTCATACACTTAGTGCCAAATACTATTAATTTATCATCGAATTCATCCAGCTCAATTATATATATACATCTATGCATAATCAAAATAGTAACATATACTTATAACATCATGTTTTACGTACGAACTTACCTCGTACTCGAAATTTTTGACTCGGATTGTTTACTCTACAATCTTCGACTTCCCTCGGTCTAAGTCTAAATTCCTCTTTTCTTGATCTCAATTGAGCTTTAAACTAGCCGAACCCTAGCTATTCTTTTTCTTTTTCTTTCTTTGTATTTTTTGGCCAAGATGAACATAAAATGATCCATTTTCATGCATTTGTTTTATTATTATTAACTTATTAATTAAATTCCCATTTTACCCTTTTTTAATTAAACATATATCTCATATTCATTAAGGCCATATATGTCTATTAACCATGTAAATGGTATAATAACAACATAAGGACCTCTCAATTATAAATCCAAGTCAAATAGGCACTTTTAACATCTAGCACACAACTTTTACATTTTACGCGATTAGGTCCTTTTTGAAAATTAAGCACACAAACAGTTAAATTTTCACACAAGACTTTCACACATGTCAATTCACTTATAAAAGGCACAGAAAATAATATTAAAATATTTTTTGACTAGGATTTGTGGTCTCGAAACCACTATGCTGACTAGGGTCAAAACCGGACTGTTACATTTGCCCTTAGCTAAATTTTGCAAGTTTAAAACCTTCAAACTTCCCACTTGTGTGGCCAGCCAAGGGGGGTCTATGGCTGCTGATTTTTTGCTATTTTTAGCAGTCAATCCCACCTATAAATACCCCCTTTGCTACTCATTTCAACACACCTCTCACACCTTTCATTCTACACATTTCTCCTCCCTTTCACTTGCTTTTCTCTCTTTCATTTCCTATTTTTTGCCTTCCATTCCCCTTGACGATTTCCCTTTTGGAAAAAATCCATTAAACCACCTTGGGTACCAATATTCAAGTGCTTGTAGAAGCCTTGGTTCAACAAGAACGAGCGGAGAATGAGAGTGGAGCAAACTAGTCATGTAACAGCCTATTTTTAGGTCAAATCGAAACAGTGGTTTCGGGACTATGAATCTGAATTTAAAATATTTATTTTATTATTTTAATAAGTTTTACAGCATGATAGATTTATTATGTGAAAGTTTCGTAAAGAAATTTTACTATTTAAATGCTTAATTCGGTAAAAAAGGATTATATCGCGTAACACGTAAAAGTAGATTTCTATTGTTTAAAAGCATTATATAGCTATAGCTTGAAATATGGGAGTCTTTGCATGCCAATTAGACCATTATAAGGGTTAGTGGAAATTCATGGCTTAGTAATTTGGTAAATAAAATTATTTTTAAAGGTTGGTTAGGTAAATTGAATAATAATAGATTAAATAAATAAAACACATACAAAGAAAAGAAGAAGAGAAAAGAGTTCTAGGGTTTGTCACTCTTGAAGCTTAATTCAGGTATGTTCTTTTTTCAGTTTTTGATAATTTTTACGTTTCTGAGATCGTTGCTTAGTAATCTATCAAACTCATGCCCTAATTTATGAAATTGTTAATGTTTTCATGAGGCAATGTTGATGAATATGTGAGCTTTATGATGCGTATTTAATAATTTTGAAAGCTTGGTGATAGACAAATATGTTTTGTATTGGAATTTTTAATGATTTTGCTAATTGTGGATTAAATTGAAAAAGATAGAAATATTGTAGTTAGAAATGTGAAATAAGTGAAAATATGGGCTATTATAATATCATATAGAATTCGGCTAAGGTAGATTATGGCTAAAAATGTGTAATTTGCCATTTTATGTATAAAAGACTAAATTGAAAAAAAAAGTTAAAATTATGGGGGCAAATATGTAAATTTCCATATATGTGAATTAGGGACTAAATTGAAATGAATAGTTACTAAAAATATTGAATTGGATATCATATAGATCAAGATAAGAAAATATCGAAATTAGATCGGGGGAAATGAAAGGTGGACGAGTAGACGATAGTTTTCATCCGAGTAACTCAAAGTAAGTTCGTATAATTAGAATCGAACTTTACTATACTTGTAATGGTTGAATTGAATGTAATTAATTGAATTATTTGAAATATGAATGCCTCGATGATATATCGAATTTGTTACCGAGCCTTGTTTGAACTATGTGAACTCATTGGATACGAGTGACATGTTTCTGGAATTACCGTAATGGTCGAGCTCTTGCATTTGTTACGAACTCACCATAGCTCGTAGGAGCTTACTGTTTCAGCTCATTGGAGCTTACCAATTTAGCTCGAAAGAGCTTACTGTTCAGCTCAATAGAGCTTACTGTTCAGCTCAATAGAGCTTACTGTTCAGCTCAATAGAGCTTACCATTTTCAACTCAATAGAGCTTACTGTTATTCAGCTCAGTAAGAGCTTACTGGCCAAGTCTCAAAAAAGCATGTATGATGATGAATTGTGTAACAAACCGAATTT
This sequence comes from Gossypium anomalum, assembly GCA_025698475.1. Classification (NCBI taxonomy): domain Eukaryota; kingdom Viridiplantae; phylum Streptophyta; class Magnoliopsida; order Malvales; family Malvaceae; genus Gossypium; species Gossypium anomalum. The sequence continues at coordinate 39,727,445 of CM046965.1, forward strand.
TACGGTTGTCGGAAAAGTATATTTTTGGGTCTCTATTTCTGGAAAAAAAAAGAAAAAAAGGATTCGTAAATATTTATTAAAAATATTTACGAAGTTAATTGAGTGATTAATTAAAGTTTAATTAAGTGAATTTAGCTTAATTAAGAGTAATTAAGTAAAATGACCAAATTGAATAAAGTGTGAAAGTTAAATTATAGATTAAAAGAAAATGAAAAGGACCAAAATGACAATTATGCCATTTGTCCTAAGTGAGGCGGCATAAACATAAAAATCAAAGATTTTTATGTGTTAATATATATTAAATTATTATTATTATTTATTATAGTTTTATATTTAATTATTATTGTTATTGTTATTATTATTTAAAATGATATTATATTATAAATAAATTAAATATAAGACAAGTGTATGGTAAAAATAATTTATATGTGTACCAATGGTATACATACACTTATAATACACATATATGTTTGCTTATTATATAAGTATATTATATATTATTATTAAAAGTAAAGTAAATAAAAAGGAAATAAAAGAAAGAAATAGAATGGAAAGAAACAGAATGTGGAATGAAACAGGGGAAGGAAGAAAGAAAAAGAGAAAAAGAAAGAAGAAAAGAGGAAATTAAAGGTTTGAAGCTTGGAAGTTTAATTGGTAAGTCAATTTAGCCTTTTTTACTTAATTTTGATGTTTTAGAAGCTTTAGAACAATGTTTTGATGAAGTTAATTTGATATTTTGAAAGATAGTTAATTATTAGACATTGTTCATGTTGAACAAAAAAATGAATTAATGGCTAAATTGATAGAAATTCAAGTTAGAAGTGAAATAATGATTAAATTGTAAAGTAATTCATAAGTTTTGAGTGGTAGAGATTAAATTGAAAAAAATTCGAAATTATGGTTTTATGCTGAAATTAGAGAGCTGAAATTAGTTTAAAGTGAAAATTGAATGAAAATATTGAGTTAAATGTGAAGAATAAAAGTTAGTCTTGGTTTAGGACTAAATTAGAATTTAGACAAAAGTTGAATAAAAATTAAAACATTCAATGTGAAAAATTGTATTGTATTAATGATTATAAATTGTATTAATTTCATAGCTAACGGGGTGCCGAAAAATCCTCGGTTAAGAAGAGAAAAGACGAGGTCAACGAGGGTTAGCTCAGAAATCACAGTTTGTGTTTCTATAATCCGAACTTAATATTTAATTGTTGAATTTATTATTTAATGTGTAGGTTGATGCATTGAAAAGTGAATTTTAATTGTTAATTATTATATTTTGATTGAATGTTATGGTAAGTAATTAAGGTAAGCATTATTGTGTTTTATGATTATTGAAATGAATCAAAATGTATATTGTATTGCAATTAAATTGCATGTGGATTGATATGGAAAAATGTATTAAATTGAATTGAAATTAAATTACAAATGAAATTGAAAATTTGAAAGTTCACTGAATACCCTATTAACTGTATCAGGCTAGTCGGATATAGTTGGCATGCCATATGATTGGAAGTGTTCAGGGATATTCCGACTGTGTATCGATGAGACACTATATGTGTCGACTACTGTGACTGTTCTGGATTCGTTCTGAAGAGGTACTTTGTACTTTGTACTTTGTACTTGACTGTTACTATTACTGTTTCAGATTTTTTCCGATGAGGTACTTTGTGTACCGCTACTGTTACTGTTACCGTTACGGTGTATTCCAGCTTCGGTCGATGAAACACTGTATACTATCCCCGGTGTGTGGGTTGGATCCGTGTATCCGTACAGGTCCGAGTCATGTTAATAGGGGTAAATAAAGGTACTGAATAGTTGACTGCTATTGAATAATTGACTGTTACTGAATAAACGACTGATACTGAATAAATGATTGTTACTGATTAACTGATTATTATTGTTGACTGACTGATATTGAACAATAAAGATCAATTGGTTGTTACCAAATAATATTGACTATTATTGAAATGAAATAGTTCAAAATATTGAATGAAAGGTAAATAATATTATTATTCAAATGAATTGTAAGTAAAAGTACTGAAAAACTAATTGTTGCTGAATATTGGACTTTCTGAATGATACTGAATACTGGTTGTCACTGAATAAATATGAAAAATTGACGGATAATGAATAAACATTAAAACTGTATACATTTCATCGAAAGTGATTAACAAGATCTTAATATTATAAATAAAAAACAAATGATTGAACTATTAAGAGTAATAGATTGAATTCCCCAGGTTCATTGATATATGATTTACTATTGATTTAAGTATCGGTTATAGAAATACCACTGAGTTTATACTCAGCGTACGGTTTGTTTCCCAGGTTGATCCTGAATTCAATAAGGTAATGCATGTATATTACTGGTATTGGCGTGTACTTAGGATGTCGAAAGTGGTCAATTTGGAATGTTAACGTAAATGTTGTTATAAATGGTAATGGTTAAGCATAATTAAGCTTGATTTAGTATTGGCATTTGTATTGGTTGTGGTTTGAAATTTGCAGGGTTGGCTAGTAAAGTATGAAAGGTTTATTATTGAGTCCACACGGCCTAGAACACGGGTGTATGACCAGATCGTGTGAGACACACGGCTTGCACATGGGCATATTGTTAGGTCGTGTTTAAAAGTCAGTGTTGCACACGGGTTGAGGACAAGGGCGTGTCCCAAGCCACACAGGCATGTTAAATTAGCCACACGGGCGTGTGGTACTGTTCAAAAGAAGAAAATTTGAAATTGAACGAGAAATTTTCTAAGTTTTCGATTGAGCCCCGATTTATTTTTAATTATATTTAATAAGTACTGTGGGCCCATTAAACCTATGTTTAGATGTATAAAATTGCGTTTATTCTTGTTTTAAGTGCAAATGTACTGAAATGATCGGTAATACTCTGCAATCCTGTTCCGGCAATGGGACGGGGTTAGGGGTGTTACAAATTGACGGATTATTGACATTGTTCACTCGATCATCCTTTGAAGTTCTAATAGGTTCAACGGGCCTAAATATTGTTATATGGACAAGTTATGGTTTATGTATTAGTTAAATGACTAACATGTGATGATTATGTGTGATTAGGTGATGATTAAATTGAATTGTTGGCATTTTATTATTACTTTGATTATTAAAGGGTAAGTTTAATTCTGAATTATACAGGCTTACTAAGCTTAGAAGCTTACTCTATTTCTGTTTCTATGTCTTATAGAGGTTCGTTAGCTCTCTCGTTCTGAACAGGCCGGAGTTGCACGCCACACTATCCAAATTTCTGTTTGGTATTTTGAACTTACAAACTTATGTAAATATGGCATGTATACGCTAGCTTGATAGTAATAGTTATGTTTTGGTATCATGGTTTAAGAATGAATTTGTATATAAGTTAAGCCATGTGATTTGGCTTATTTTGGCGCCATTTGGATTGCATATATGTGCTTAATGATGATATGTTTTGCTATGGTAATGTTTGAATGAAATTATGCAAAATAAGTCTTAATATATGGATGTTACATGAATGAATTGTATATGTGGTTATATAGGTATATGGACATGTAAATGGTAAGTTTGATTATGGCTTATAATGTGTATTGAAATGGTTGATTTGGTTGCCAATTGAGTTGCTTAATTGTGGTCAAATATGAATGCATATGCTCATGTTTTAGGGTGGCAAATTTGGCTTTTATTTTTGTCCACAAGGGTAGAGACACAGGCGTGTGTCTCATCCGTATGCGACACACGGTCATGTTGCACGATCGTGTGTCCACTAGGGTACCCTACAATTGTAAGTCAGGCTTGAGCACGGCCAAGGCACACGAGCATGTGGCTAGCCGTGTAATCTAAGTCAGTTTCAACCACGGGAAAGGTACATAAGCGTGTCTTGTGGCCGTGTGAGCAAGTCAGTATGTATGCCCTGTTTTGCCACGGCTTAGACACACGAGCGTGTCTAAAGCCGTGTGAAGCACACGGCCTATTCACACGGGCGTGTGATCTGTATAAGTTAGAAAAAATTTTAAGTTTTGAAAATTTTTGCAAGAGCTTGGTTTATCCCGACCCCTTTCTAATGCATGATTAAGGTCTGAGGACCGATACAAGGGACGTTATGATAATGTTTGACATTTGATACTATGATATTTGTGAAATGAATGTTCAATGTTCTGGGTTGTCTGGTAATTCCTTTAACCCTAGTCCAGCGATGGATACGGGTTAGGGGTGTTACATATTATTGGTATCAGAGCTACGATTTAGTCGGTTCTAGGACTAACATAGCATATGTGAGTCTAGCTATACATGCCATATATAAAACTGTGATAGTGTGATGACTCCTGACGTTCCTAAATGTGTTTTTATATAGTAATGGATCCTGAACGAATTGTAGCGAACGACGTAGAAAGTAACACGCCAGCTGCCATTCAAGGAGCAACGCCTACTAAATCTAGACCTGTGACGAGTAATGTAACAGCTCGTTTTTAGGTCAAATCGAAACAGTAGTTTTGGGACCACAAATCTGAAGTCAAAATATTTATTTTATTATTTTAATAATGTTTACAATATTATAGATTGATTATATGGAAGTTTTGTAAAGAAATTTTATTGTTTAAATGCTCAATTCGGTAAAAAGAACTAAATCGCGTTCAATGAAAAATATGAGTTCTATTGTTTAAAGGTACAAAATAGCTATGGTTTATTAATATGGAAGTCCTTATAATTTTATTTGACCTCAGTTTAAGCTGATGGACATTCATGTCCATGAATTTCATGATTTATTAAGTTATATTATAAGGTTTTATTGGTAATTGAATTAATAAAGTTTAAATTAATAAAACAAAATGCATTTTATTTCTTCATTCATCTTCCCAACCAAACCTAGGGAAAGGAATAGCCATTTTCAAAGCTTCAAACCTTCGGTCACTTTACGTTGAGCATGTAAGTCCGTTTTACCTCGATTTTTAATGATTTTTATATTTTTGAGCTCGTTGCAGCTTAATCTAGCTAGCTCGTACCTTCGTTTTTGAAACTATTAAAGATTTTGAAATGTTCCATTGTTGAATACTTGAGTTCTTGAAAGTTTAATGATAGATTATGGAAGCTTGATGATAGTTATACAAGTTTTATAAAGTGATTTTTGACAAAAATGAGAATTAAGGATTAATTTGTAAAAGATAGAAATGTTGTGGTTAAATGTGTGAAATAATGAAAGTTTCGGGCTGTTAATAGCATATAGGAAATTTGACTATCTTGAGTTATAGCCTAATTATGTAAATTTGCCATTTTGTGTATAAAGGACTAACTACAAAATAGTCAAAAATCTAGGGATAAATTTGTAATTTGGCTAAAAATGAATGTTTTAGGCTAAATTGAATTGAATGAAATTTTGAATAAGTTAATTTGATATTATATAGATCAAGATAAGCAAATACCGGAATTAGAACGGAGGAAATGAAAAGTAGACGAGTAGACACTAGTTTTCATCCGAGCAACTCAAGGTAAGTTCGTATAATTAGAATCGAACTATACTATACTTGCAATGTTGAATTGTATGTTTATAATTGAATTACTTGATGATATATCGAATGTGTTACAAGCTTTAGTTAAACTATAAGAATTTATTGGTTACGAGTGTCATGTTATGGTATTTACCAAAATGGTTAAGCTCCTGCATTTGTTGAGGACTCACCATAGCTCGTAAGAGCTTCCTATTTTCAGCTCATGATAAGCTTACTGACCATGTCTCGAAAGAGCATGTATGATGATGAATTGACGGATTATTGACATTGTTCACTGGTTAACCTCTGAAGTTCTAATAGATTCAACGAGCTTAAATATTGCTATATGAACAAGATATGGTTTATGTGTTAGTTGAATGACTAACATGTGATAATTCTATGTAATTAGGTGATGGATTTATATTCAATTTTTGGCCTATTATTATTGCTTTTGAATTCTTTAAATGGTAAGTTAAATTCTGAACTATCCAAATTTTTGTTTGGTATTTTGAACTTCTGGACTTTTGTGAAGATGGCATGTATAGGCTAGTTTGATAGCATAAGTTATGTTTTGAAACCATGTTTTGAGTAAAAATTGTATATAAGTAAGCCATGTGATGTGGCTTAATTGTTACTATGTTTTGGTTATATATATGTGTTTGACATGGTATGTTTTAGTATGATAATGAATGAATGAGATTATGCAAATGTAGTCTTGATTTAGGATGTTAAATGGATGAATTGTATATGATGTTATAAAGGTGCAAGAACATGTGAATGGTAAGTTTGGATATAGCTTTATTTGTGTATTGATTTGGTTCATTTGGCTGCAAATTGAATTGTTCATATGGGATCAAATTTGAATGTACTTGTTTGTGTTTTAGGATGGCAAATTTGGCTATTCAAATTGCCTATTTTTGTCCAGACGGGCAGAGACAAGGGTGTGTGTCTCAGCCGTGTGCGACACACGGTCATGTTACATGGCTGTGTGTCCCCTGGGCTACCCTACGAATTAAGGTCAGTATACCTTCCAGTTTTGATACGACCTAGACACACGGGCATGTCTAATGGTCGTTTGTGGCACACAGACTGGCACACGGGTGTGTGGTCGGCTGTGTGGCCAAGTCAGTAGCCTCTTTAATTTTCACACGGCCTGGTACACACATTACATGCCTTGATTTTGAGATTTTGAGATTTCTATGATTTTTAGCGAACTTTAGAATTTCTGTGTTGTAATTGTATAGTGTGGGTCTGAGTATGTTAGTGAGCCTTTAGAAGGCCTAAGTTTAAGTAAAAACCCGGAATTTCTAGTAAATTTTTTAATTCCAATAGGGAAAAGGGATTTTGGTATATTAGGCTTTTAAGGTTCCATGGGTAAAATAGGACATAGGAAGACCTGTGGTAAAGCGGCAAGGGTGACACCACTAAGGTGCTTAAAAAGTGGCATGTGGATATGTAGGGGGAGCCAAGGTTCAAGTCATAAGGTAAGCAAATTATAGTATTATTTTTGTGAACAGAAAGGGGATGTGATGGAACTTAAGTGGAACTCTGCTAGGAAGAGTTTGAGCTGTCCAGGAGAGTGAGTAAGGAGGGGATAAGGGAGAAAGTTTAGGAGCTGATCAAGGAGGGTGGTATTGGCCGAATAGTGGACTCTTGAGGAGCAATAGTTGGCCCGCCAAGGGTTTCTAGTGTAGGGAATTTTGGCATTTGGGTAGGGGGTACCGTTTCTGACAAATTCTTTTCTCTTCTTCTCTTCTTCTTCTCTCCTCTCTTCTTCTATTTCCTTTTCTTATTCTTTTTTTCCCTAGTTGAATCTTCCTACCATTTTACTCATCTCCACTGCCATTCCATTTGTTTCTAAGCCTTTATAGTCGAATTTCATAAAAGCCGAAATCCTGAAAACCTATTTCTTGTGTCGATTTCTCCTAGCCAACTTCTCCTATCTTCTTTCATCTTTTTGGCCGATTCTCTCATCCTCTAAAACCCAACTTCTGTCGATAACATCATTGCAAAACCCCCCATATCTAATCATCTTTTTCTTCAAAGTTCAAAAAGCCAAAAACACCATAGTCTTAGAGGCATAAAGCCAAATCTTTAGATCTTTAAGATTTGATTTCTGCTAGTGTTTGAGGGTTGGATCTGCATCAGAACTGAATAGGAACTGAAGTGGAATCGTGTTGGTGAAAGAATCGGCGGTAAGTACTCAGATCTACTCTTTATTTCAGGAATTAAGAAAAGCCGAAACCCTTAAGGGTGGCTAACATTGGGACTAAGGGTTTTTGTGCCTCTTTTTGTTTGGTTGTGTATGTGTTAGCGTGGACAAGGGGACATTCAGTGAAGGGTTTGAAGACTAATTCGGTTGGCTCTTTAGATCTAATCCATAGTTCGGCAAAAAGGTAAGAACTCTAGGGTCTATGGCTCTGTTGGCCAATATGGTAGGGGGATAAATACGTAGATTGTTTTCAATATTTAGATTGATGTGTTAGTAATCCATTTGTAGGCAGCTCGTGTGTGGATCTCGCCATCGAATCGCTACCAATCAGGTGTGTAACTGACACCCTCTCATAGACTTGATCGGCAAAAGTCGAAAAGCTAAAATACCGAAAAGCCGGTATTTTGTGAACTTGCGAGTGTGCGAAGGCTCATGAGATAGATTGATTAACATATTCGGTAATCTAAAGTGATAAGATTGCAGAGTGCAGGATTACGTGTATTTCGATATATCTGGGCTTAATGGTCCAAAATCGGGATAATGGGCCAACGGGCCCAATTCGGTAAGAACACGCGGTAAGTGTTCTATTAATACGTAAATGGCTGAAATATGCATGAAAATCCTTAAATAGTTAAATTACTAGAATACCTCTAAGTATGGAAATTACCATTATACCCCTAGGTGCACAATGACCATTATACCCCTAGGGTTGATTTTTGACTGAAATGCATGATGATATGATCCTGTATGTTGTTTGCCATGACTTGTGTAACACCCAAATATCCGTGTCGATTACTAGAGTAGGTTCATAAAACATAACCTGCTCAACTCTTCAATAGAACACTTGAGATACAAAAGAAAATTTAAAAGTGAAATCTTAAAATTAACTAATAACATTACCCGATTAAAACCCTTCTATTCATTTTTTGATTTATCCCCTATAGACCGAGTGCACATACATAATATATATAATTCAATCATATCACAAATATGAAGTTCTAAATCAAGTTGATTAACTTTTTTTTGAGATTTATAACCAAAACATTTTCAAATTCATACATAGAACTTTAGCCATATTCGTACGGCTTTATATACAATCATATCAAAATAGCAAACCTCCCAAAATTACTATCCTATACATGCCATAATGTCTGCTAAAGTTTTAAACAAAAGTACCAAAAAGGTTGACAAAAGTTACGATGACTTCGTGATGGTTCCAAGCTTTCCTCGATAAGATGATCTATACCAAAGCGAAAAACACACCAAGTGAGTTATTAACTCAGTAAATCCTAAGAAAATTTCAATACTATAATAATTCAATTATCTACAAACTAAATAATTAACTCAATACTATTCGAATTCAGCCATGATATCACAAGGAAATATATTATGTCACAAACATACCTTATGCATTTGGCACATACTTACCCGAATACACCATGTACTCCTACTCTAAATATTCACAATTAAAATATCATGGCAAATGCCGTATACAACCATTGACGTATATATATATGTATACATATAATATACAAAGCCTAAAATTTAAAGCATAAACCAAGCCACTCCATCTATCAATCAAATCTCCAATTTAATGTTTAGTTGCATTCTTAATTGCCACAAATAATACTCCATAATCAACATTTCACACTTAGTGCTCGATTTGAAAGTCCGCACACACAGTGCTCTTACTTATTCGCACACATAGTGCAATGTTTTCTCGCACACATAGTGCCACATAGCTTCGCACACATAGTGCTGTATTTTCTTATCAACACATAGTGCCACATAGCTTCGCACACATAGTGCTGTATTTTCTTATCTTTAATCATCATATTATCATAGATTGATCAGTAATTTCACATTCGATTCCCAAGAACTCATATATACTATGATATCTTATCTAACTTAATTTGTCATCTATGTTCAAAGTTAACTATAACTTAAATTACATAAGGACTTACCTTTTTAATCGCATGACAACTCCGATCGGCTACTCCATCACTCTTGCTTTCCCTTTTTCCGAACTTGGCTCCCTTTGATCTGGAGCTCCAACTCCAGCTGAGCAAATAAAATAACTAAATCATCGTAACCCCAATTTATACTTCTTCCTCATAGACACACACACACAAAAAGATTCGGTATTTGCTCATACATAATTTAAAATTTAAATCTTTAAACTTAATGTATATCCAACATACTTCTCATATATTCCTATAATTCAACACATTATAAGATCAATTTCGGCAATTCACATTTCCAAATTTTATTAGCTAAGTTCATTTTCGGTTAGTGCTCTTTTAAAATCTATCAAGCTCATATTCCTTTAATTTCATGAGTTCAACGTCTTAGTGCCCATAGTAACTACTCAAATAAATTTTGAATACATAAATTAAGTCACCCAAACTATCTTGATTTAAAATCGACAAACATACATATGTCAAGCTATTTCAACCAAATTCTACTTATCACTTATACTAAAATATGCACTTAAACTTACTATGTTTTCATCATGCCTTACACTCCCAAAACATAAGACATCAATCTATTTCCTTCTTCCATGTCTCGGTCAACTACTCATTTTAACTCATAATCTTGAATTTTGCATTTTAACTTATCTATCATGACTTATTCAGCTTACATTGAACCATTTCTCATACAAGAAAATAGCAAACAAAATGAATATTCCATTCAAATCCTCATATGGCCGAATACACAATGTACTACCCAACTAATAATTCAACAAGTTCAACCTCATTCTCTCATCTACATATTCAAAAAAACATGAAAACAACCTCCAATTCTACTACATTGATATACGGCTTAGTGCCCAAACTACCATAGAACTTTGATTTCTTTTTGACATGGCCAAGAGATGCATTTACAATTAACTTAAACATTTAAAGGAAAATTCCAAAAATAACTTCAAATCTTACCTCCAACTAGGCAAGAAGGCGCCGAATTGCCCTAACGAAATTTCCCTCTTTTTTTCTTCCCCTTTTGTTTCGGTTTGTTACAAGGAAGAAGATGAACACTTTTCTTTTCTTTTATTCATCTTTTTATTTTTAATTCATTATGATTTGAATATTTTATTCCCTTGCCAATTTAATATACAAATTAATTTAAATTTAGTGGAAGGGCATCATTACTTGGCCGGCCACTTAGTGCAAAAATGGGCATTTTAACATGCAAATCCATGCTTTCTCACCTTATTGTTATTTAATCCTTACAATTTACCTATCATCTTTTATAAATTTCTCAACTAAGTCTTTTCAAGAAAATTCACATTCCTAAGGCTAATTTTAAGCATTTAATTTTTCACACATACACTATCATAGATAAATATATGCAATTAAAACAAAAATAAATTTTTGTGACTCGGTTTTCTGGTCCCGAAACCACATTCCGACTAGGGTCTAATTATGGCCGTCACAACTCTCCCCCACATAAGGAATTTTCATCCCTGAAAGTCTTACCAGCGAATAAGTTAGGATATCGATCCTTCATAGTGTCTTCAAGTTCCCAAGTAGCTTCTTCGACCCCATGTTTAAGCTACAGTACCTTCACTAATGAGATTTTCTTATTTTGTAGTTCTTTTACTTCATGAGCCAAAATACGAACCGGTTCTTCTTCATAACTCAAATCAGACTGAATTTCAACCTCTGGTGGATTAATTACATGCGATGGGTCAGATCTATAACGTCGAAGCATCGACACATGAAAAACGTTGTGAATCCTTTCAAGTTCAGGGGGTAAAATCAATCTATATGCGACCGGCCCAATTCCTTCAGATATTTCATACGGCCCGATGAATCTCGGACTCAACTTGCCCTTACGGCCAAATCTGAGCACTTTTTTCCCAGGTGAGACTTTAAGAAACACTTTGTCTCCAACCTGATATTCGATGTCTTTTCTTTTTAAATCCGCATACGACTTCTGATGATCCGAAGCTACTTTCAAATTTTCACGGATCACTTTTACTTTCTGCTCAGCATATTTAATCAAATCAACCCCGAAGATTTTACTTTCACTAAGTTCGGTCCAAAATAACGGTGTACGGTATTTACGACCGTATAAAGCCTCATAAGGTGCCATCTTAATGCTTGATTGAAAACTATTGTTGTAAGCGAATTCAATCAAAGGCAAATACCTTTCCCATGAACCACAAAACTCTAGGATACAACATCTCAACATGTCCTCTAGTATCTGAATTATCCGCTTGGATTAACCATCAGTCTAGGGATGAAAAGCGGTGCTAAAATGCAACTTGGTACCCAATGCTTCTTGCAATTTCTTCCAAAATTGTGATGTGAATCTTAGGTCTCTATCCGACATAATAGAAATAGGTACTCCATGTAATTGAACAATTTGGGAGACATATAATTCTACCAATTTATTAAGCAAAAAATCCGCACGGATAGGGATAAAATGAGCAGACTTCGTCAATCTATTAACAATAACCCAGATTGAGTCTTTCTTACTCTGCGTCAACGGCAAACCAGATACGAAATCCATCGTGACTCGATCCCATTTCCATTTGGGTATCATGATCGACTGAAGTAATCCCGAAGGCACTTGATGTTCTGCTTTCACTTGTTGACATATCAAACACTTCAAAACAAAGTTAGAAATATCTCGTTTCATACCAGGCCACCAAAATTGACGTTTTAGATCGTTGTACATTTTCGTACTACCCGGGTGAACTGACATTCGACTACTATGAGCCTCGCTCAAAATCATCGAAATAAGTTCCGAATTTCTTGGAACACATAATCGACTCTTGAACGTCAAGCAATCATTGTCGTCAATCTGAAACTCTGATTCCACGTTTGAAACACATTCAGCTCGTTTAGCAACCAATTCATCGTCGACTTTCTGGGATTCAAGTATTTGATGAATTAATAATGGTTTGACCTTTAATTCTGCTACTAACACATTATTGGATGAAACGGATAGGTGAACATTCATCGCTCTCAAAGCAAACAGCAATTTACGACTTAAAGCATCGGCAACCACGTTAGCCTTTCCCGGGTGATAATCAATGATGAGCTCATAATCTTTCAACAACTCAAGCCAACATCTTTGTCGCAGATTCAAATCTCTTTGAGTCATCAAATATTTGAGGCTTTTGTGGTCCGAATAAACATGACACCTCTCTCCAAACAAGTAGTGTCTCCATATTTTCAAAGCGAAAACAATGGCCGTTAATTCAAGATCATGGGTCGGATAATTTTTCTCATACAGCTTTAATTGTCTCGACGCATAAGCCACAACTCGACCTTCTTGCATTAACACACAACTCAGCCTAAGTAAGGATGCATCACTGTAAATAACAAACTTTTTACCGGATTCTGACTGTACTAGCACTGGAGCTTCAGTTAAATAGGTTTTCAATCGGTCAAAACTTTTCTGACATTTTTCTGACCATTCAAACTTAACATCTTTTTGAAGTAGTTTCGTCATCGGTGTGGCTATCATCAGAAACCCTTTACAAACTGTCTGTAGTAATCGGCAAGTCCCAAAAAGCTCCTAACTTCAGTAACATTCCTCGGAGGCTTCCAATCAATTATGGCCGAAATTTTGCTCGGATCAACTTGAATACCCGATGAGGATACCACATGTCCCAAAAAGCTAACTTCTCTCAACCAGAACTCACATTTACTGAATTTCGCGTATAACTGCTTGTCTCGTAAAATCTGTAATACCAATTTCAGGTGCTCGGCATGTTCAGATTCATCGTGCGAATAAATCAAGATGTCATCTATAAGCACCACTACAAACTGATCCAAATACTGTCTAAAGATTTGATTCATCAAGTCCATAAATACCGCAGGGGCATTAGTGAGCCCAAACGGCATCACTAAGAACTTGTAGTGACCATATCTCATTCTGAAGGCAGTTTTAGGTATATGTGATTCTTAAACACGCAACTGATAGTAACCCGATCTCAAATCTATCTTTGAAAACACTGAGGCTCCCTTTAGCTGATCAAACAAATCATCAATACGTGGTAACGGATATTTATTCTTTATTGTCACTTTGTACAATTGACGATAGTCGATGCACATTCTCATGGTTCCGTCTTTCTTTTTCACAAACAATACTGGTGCACCCCAAGGTGAGAAACTCGGTCGAGCGAAACCTCTATCCGTCAACTCTTGTAACTGAGTTTTTAATTCCTTCAATTTCGTTGGTGCCATACGATATGGAGCTAGCGAAATTGGTGTGGTACCAGGTGCAAGCTCGATGCCGAATTCTACCTCTCGAACGGGTGGTAATCCCGGTAACTCATCAGGAAAAACATCTGAATACTCACAAACCATTGGTACTGATTCAATTTTCTTTTCTGACTCCTTGCTATCAAGTACGTACGCAAGAAATGCTTCACACCCCTTTCTTACATATTTCTGAGCGATCATCGAGGATATTATTGCTGTCATTCTGTTCAAGTCAGTAGACTCAACTCGGACTATCTCATTATTTGTGAACCTCAAATCAATGGTCTTTCTTTTGCAATTCACAACTGCATCATGTACAGTTAACCAATCCATACCAAGGATAACATCAAATTCATCAAACAGTAAAAGTATCAAATCGGCCGAAAAACAGGAATATCGAATTATCAGGGGGCATTTCTTACATACTTTGTCAACAAGTACAAATCGACCCAAGGGATTCGACACTCGAATTACGAACTCAGTAGACTCAATAGGTAGAGTCTTATTGGATGCTAAAGTCTCACATACATAAGAATGAATAGAGCCAGGGTCAATCAATGCAATCACATCAGTATTAAAAAGAGTGAAAGTACCAGTGATAACATTAGGGGAGGATGCCTCCTCTCGCGCGCGAATGGCATAAGCTCTGGTAGGAGCACGAGTCTCAGATCGAACAGCCGTATCAGAAGTCCCTCTCTGACTACCACCCCTACCTCCTGTATTCCTCGGTGGTCTACCTCTAGTCATTGTGCCACTCGATCTTGTACCTTGCACTTTATTCTTTTCATCAGGTTCCGTACAATCTCGAATAAAATGATCCCACGATCTGCATCTATAACAGGTCCTGTTAATAGACTTACCCCAACATTCACCTATGTGCCATCTTCCACATTGTGGACATTCGGGTTTTTCTTCTTGATTGTTACCAACACTAGCAACTGAAGTAGCTCGAGAGTCCGTTGATGGTCGCTCCCTAATAGAAATTCCTGCAGTCGTCTTCGATTTATTAGTATCGTCTCTGAACCTTTTTGCAGCCGAGAAAGAAGTTTTACCCGTTGATCTTTTACGAAAGTCTTTGGCTTAAGATTCAACTTTCTTTTTCTCCTTTCCAAGCTCTTCAGCCTTGCAAGCCCGTTCTACTAGTGTTACAAATTCTTTTATTTCTAAAATACCCACCAGTAGCTTTAAATCTTCATTCAATCCTTCTTCGAATCTTTTACACATGGCGACTTCATCAGCTACACACTCTCGGGCATATCGACTGAGTCTTACAAACTCACGTTCGTATTCAGATACTGTCAAACGACCTTGTTTGAGCTCTAAAAATTCTTTACGCTTTTGATCAATGAATCGTTGACTAATATACTTCTTACGAAACTTCGACTGAAAGAAATCCCAAGTAACTCGTTCCCTCGGAACAATAGAAATCAGGGTTCTCCACCAATAGTAGGCCGAGTCCCATAATAAGGATATGGCACACTTTAGACACTCATCAGGTGTGCAAGACAGCTCTTCAAAAACACGGATGGTGTTATCAAGCCAAAACTCGGCCCTTTCGGCATCATCAGTAGCTGTGGCTCAAAATTCCTCGGCCCCGCGCTTCCTAATCAAATCCACAGGAGGTTTACTCGGCCTCAACAGATCAGTATTTGCTGGTATGGGTACCTGAGGCGGATTATTTAAATTCGGGAATGGTTGAGCAGCCGGGTTAGTTCGGTCATATTGTGCGACCCATTCGTTCATCATGGTAAAGAAAGCTTGTTTTGCCCCATCATCTTGATTATTCGCGGATGATTGAGGTTCAACAGGCGGTGTCCCTTGTGCAGGAGCAGCCGTTACACTCTCAACGTCATCCGTTAAGGCTCTCTCTAAATTGGGTTCCATTTACTAATCAAAACAATAATTTCAACCGTTAGAAGTCATCACACTATCATATGCTAACATTAAGGCATGTATAGCTAGACTCATACGCGCTACGGTAGTCCTAGAACTGACTAACCCATAGCTCTGATACCAATAAAATGTAACACCCAAATATCCGTGTCGATTACTAGAGTAGGTTCATAAAACATAACCTGCTCAACTCTTCAATAGAACACTTGAGATACAAAAGAAAATTTAAAAGTGAAATCTTAAAATTAACGAATAACAATACCCGATTAAAACTCTTCTATTCATTTTGTGATTTTTCCCCTATTGACCGAGTGCACATATATAATATATATAATTCAATCATATCACAAATATGAAGTTCTAAATCAAGTTGATTAACTTTTTTTTGAGATTTATAACCAAAACATTTTCAAATTCATACATAGAACTTTAGCCATATTCGTACGGCTTTATATACAATTATATCAAAATAGCAAACCTCCCAAAATTACTATTCTATACATGCCATAATGTCTGCTAAAGTTTTAAACAAAAGTACCAAAAATGTTGACAAAAGTTGCGATGACTTCGTGATGGTTCCAAGCTTTCCTCGATAAGATATACCAAAGCGAAAAACACACTGAGTGAGTTATTAACTCAGTAAGTCCTAAGAAAATTTCAATACTATAATAATTCAATTATCTACAAACTAAATAATTAACTCAATACTATTCGAATTCAGCCATGATATCACAAGGAAATATATTATGTCACAAACATACCTTATGCATTTGGTACATACTTACCCGAATACACCATGTACTCCTACTCTAAATATTCACAATTAAAATATCATGGCAAATGCCGTATACAACCATTGACGTATATATATATGTATACATATAATATACAAAGCCTAAAATTTAAAGCATAAACCAAGCCACTCCATCTATCAATCAAATCTCCAATTTAATGTTTAGTTGCATTCTTAATTGCCACAAATAATACTCCATAATCAACATTTCACACTTAGTGCTCGATTTGAAAGTCTGCACACACAGTGCTCTTACTTATTCGCACACATAGTGCAATGTTTTCTCGCACACATAGTGCCACATATAGTGCTATATTTTCTTATCTTTAATCATCATATTATCATAGATTGATCAGTAATTTCACATTCGATTCCCAAGAACTCATATATACTATGATATCTTATCTAACTTAATTTGTCATCTATGTTCAAAGTTAACTATAACCTAAATTACCTAAGGACTTACCTTTTTAATCGGATGACAACTCCGATAGGCTACTCCATCACTCTTACTTTCCCTTTTTCCAAACTTGGCTCCCTTTGATCTTGAGCTCCAACTCCAGCTAAGCAAATAAAATAACTAAATCATCGTAACCCTAATTTATACTTCTTCCTCATAGAGACACACACACAAAGATTCGGTATTTGCTCATACATAATTTAAAATTTAAATCTTTAAACTTAATGTATATCCAACATACTTCTCATATATTCCTATAATTCAACACATTATAAGATCAATTTTGGTAATTCGCATTTCCAAATTTTATTAGCTAAGTTCATTTTCGGTTAGTGCTCTTTTAAAATCTATCAAGCTCGTATTTCTTTAATTTCATGAGTTCAATGTCTTAATGCCCATAGTAACTACTCAAATAAATTTTGAATACATAAATTAAATCACCCAAACTATCTTGATTTAAAATCGACAAACATACATATGTCAAGCTATTTTAACCAAATTCTACTTATCACTTATACTAAAATATGCACTTAAACTTACTATGTTTTCATCATGCCTTACACTCCCAAAACATAAGACATCAATCTATTTCCTTCTTCCATGTCTTGGTCAACTACTCATTTTAACTCATAATCTTGAATTTTGCATTTTAACTTATCTATCATGACTTATTCGGCTTACATTGAACCATTTCTCATACAAGAAAATAGCAAACAAAATGAATATTCCATTCAAATCTTCATATGGCCGAATACATAATGTACTACCCAACTAATAATTCAACAAGTTCAACCTCATTCTCTCATCTAAATATTCAAAACAACATGAAAACAACCTCCAATTCTACTACATTGATATACGGCTTGGTGCCCAAACTACCATAGAACTTTGATTTCTTTTTGACATGGCCAAGAGATGCATTTACAATTAACTTAAACATTTAAAGGAAAATTCCAAAAATAACTTCAAATCTTACCTCCAACTAGCCAAGAAGGTGCCGAATTGCCCTAATGAAATTTCCCTCTTTTTTTCTTCCCCTTTTGTTTTAGTTTGTTACAAGGAAGGAGATGAACACTTTTCTTTTCTTTTATTCATCTTTTTATTTTTAATTCATTATGATTTGAATATTTTATTCCCTTGCCAATTTAATATACAAATTAATTTAAATTAGTGAAGGGCATCATTACTTGGCCAGCCACTTAGTGTAAAAATGGGCATTTTGACATACAAATCCATGCTTTCTCACCTTATTGTTATTTAACCCTTACAATTTACCTATCATCTTTTCTAAATTTCTCAACTAAGTCCTTTCAAGAAAATTCACATTCCTAAGGCTAATTTTAAGTATTTAATTTTTCACACATACACTATCACACATAAATATATGCAATTAAAACAAAAATAAATTTTTGTGACTCGGTTTTGTGGTCCCGAAACCACATTCCAACTAGGGTCTAATTAGGGCCGTCACAACTTTTATATCTGTTGCATGGGGACATGGGTTATATTTATGGAGGAAGCGTCCTGGTGGCTATGCCACAACTATCTGATCTGGTGGCTCTGCCACAATTATCTGTTCTGGTGGCTCTGCCACGATTATCTGTTTCTGGTGACTTTGTCACATAATTTGTTTCTGGCGGCCATGCTGCAAATTCTGTGGCGTGTAGCGGTTGGGTGGGTTGAGTAGTCTCCCCACATGGCGTGAGGTTGGTATGGGGGTGCATATGGTTGGATATGGGTTGGGTTCTGCATATATATAATATCTGTTCTATTTCTGTTATGGGCCTATGGGCTTCATTCTGTAATCTGTTTTGGGCTAAGGCCAACTTAATCTGTCTCTGTGGTTTGAGCTGACTTAGACTATGGTTGGGTTATTTTACACACTGAATTTCCAAGCTCACCCCTTATTTTCATCCATCAGGTAATCCCCAACCATAAAGGGCTTGGTGCTACGAGGGATTCGGAGTGGCCACACGTTCTGCAAGTTTCGGTTTTCTTCTGGTGATCTGGATAGCTTTCTGTTTACTTAAATGTTTTAGGGTTTTAAATTGTAATAAGGCCGCTTTAATTATTTTAATGGTTTTAATATGTTTAGTTAAAGTAGATATGGTATGATTTTAAATGTTGAATTTGAATAGCTTGTGGGCACATTTTTAAAAATAGTTACTTGATTTCGAAAGATCATTATAACAAAGCAAAGCTTCCGCAACGAAAACATTTCCAAAATTAATAACCTTTTTAAATGGGTTTAAACAAATGGGTTTTCTAAGAGCATCCACTAAGTTAAGGTGTGGCAATGGTTGTGTGCATGTCTAGGATTGGATCTGAAGGGAGCTTGGTACTTAAGCAGTCTAATGGACTCACCTCCTCTTTTCTAGCATCCTACCTGGTGCACAGCTTCCACTCACTTTAACCTATAATAAAGTTATCTTTTAAACACTAAGTAAGTTTTTTTTTTTATTGAAAGAATAAAAATATTTTAAACGCTTCGATGTGGCACGTCGGATTCGGCCATAACGTTTGGGCCGGGTTTGGGGTGTTACAACGGGCGTGTTTTGTGGCTGTGTGGATAAGTCAGGATGTATGCCCTGTTTTGACATGGCTTAGACACACGGGCGTGTCTAAGGCCGTGTGAGGCACACGGCCTGTTTACACGGGTGTGTGACCTTTCAAAAGTTTAAAATTTTCTAAGTTTCTAAAAATATTATATGTTGCCGAATTGGTCCCGAATGCATGTTTAAGAATCGTATGCTCAATTTTATGTACATAATGAATGTGAATGGAGGACATTTGCTGTAAATGAGATGATATTTCATTTGTAATTGTTCTCAACTGAATGACATGTTCGGTAATGCCTCTTAACCTATTTCGACGACGGTTACTGGTTAAGGGTGTTACATTTTATTAGTATCAGAGCTACGGTTTAGTCGATTCTAGGACTTAGGTTTCGTATTTGAGTCTAGCTATACATACCATATTTAAAACTGTGATAGTGTGACGACTCTTGATGTTCTTGAATGTGTTTTTATATAGTAATGATTCTTGAATGAGCAATAGCAGACGACGTAGAAAGTAATGCGCCAGCTTCCGCTTAAGGAGCAACGCCTACCAAATCTAGGCCTATGATGAGTAGTCACGGGGGTGAGGCTAAGGAAGCCTTCTTTCAAATATTAAATGAGTGGTTCACACATTATATACATACGAACTCGGCTGTTCTGCAACCTCTACCCCCACCTGTTCCCCAACCGATTCCAGTAATTCCTCAAGGTACCGATCTTCTGTGATTGAATAAACCACCTATTGATAGAATATAGAAAATAAGGCTGAAGATTTTAGAGTTACTGCTAATGATGACCCTAAAAAGGTTAAATTTTGGCTCGAGAACACGATTCGGGTATTCGATGAATTGTCCTGCACACCCAAAGAATGTATGAAGTGTGTGGTATCATTGTTGAGTGATACTGCGTATCAGTGGTAGAATACCTTGATATCCGTAGTTCCGCCAGAACGAGTCACTTGGGATTTCTTCCAAGTTGAATTTAGAAAGAAATACATTAGCCAAAGATTCATCGACCAAAAGAGAAAATAATTTCTTGAATTGAAGCAGGGCCGTATGTCAGTTACAAAATATGAATGAGAGTTTGTACGACTCAGCAAATATGCCCGTGAATGTGTATCGTCTGAAGCCATTATGTGTAAACGATTTGAAGATGGATTAAATGAAGAAATCAAAGCATTGATGGGAATTCTTGAGCTAGAAGAGTTTGTTGTTTTGGTTAATCGAGCCTGTAAGGTAGAAGATCTTTATAAAGAGAAAAGAAAAGTTGATTCTGAGTTTAGAGAGTTCAGAAAAAGATTTACAGGTAAGTCACATCAATCAACATCGAAGAAATTTAAAGAAAATCACCCTTTTTCGATAGCTTCTGCGGGAATTTCTATCAAAGATAAAAATGCGAGACAATTAGGTTCAAAAGCTCAGGCAACATCTGTGGCCAGTGCAGGAAGTGTTAGAAATGTTGCATCTGAATGTAAACATTGTAATAAGTGACATTTCGGGGAATGTAGATTAGTGAGCGGAGCTTGTTTTAAATGTGGATCTATGGATCATTTTCTCCGTGATTGTCTAGAAAAGTTCACAACTGGAAGAGAACAACCAGTGAAAATAAGTAACACGGCTGCTAGAGGGAGACCGCCAAGAAACACCGAAAATGCGAGTGGTAATCGAGGTGCTACAAGAGATTCTATTGTGAGATCTAAGGCTCGGGCACTTGACAGAGCATATGCTATACGTGTACGAGAGGAAGCATCATCACCAGACGTTATCACTGATACTTTTTCTCTTTTTGATACTAATATAGTTGCGTTGATAGATCCTGGATCAACCCATTCATATATCTATATGAATTTTGTAATTAAAAAGAGTTTACATGTTGAGTCTAAAGTATCGAGCCCCTTAGGCAAGTTTGTTTTAGTTGATAAAATTTGTAAGAATTGTCCTCTAATGATCTAGGGTTATTATTTTTGGGCTGATTTGGTGCTTCTACCATTTGATGAGTTTGATGTGATTTTGGGTATGGATTGGCTGACTATGCATGATGTAGTTGTGAATTGTAGAGAGAAGACTATTGAATTGAAATGTCCAAATGGTGAAATTCTTCGGATTAATTCTAATGATTCGAATGAGTTACCTACTGTAATATCATCTAT
This sequence comes from Gossypium anomalum, assembly GCA_025698475.1. Classification (NCBI taxonomy): domain Eukaryota; kingdom Viridiplantae; phylum Streptophyta; class Magnoliopsida; order Malvales; family Malvaceae; genus Gossypium; species Gossypium anomalum. Next base: position 39,749,205 of record CM046965.1, read on the forward strand.
GTTAGCTCATAAATACTTGAGAAAGGGCTATGATGCATATCTTACGTATACTTTGGACACGAAGGTGTCAGAATCAAAGATTGAATCCGTACCTATTGTCTGTGAATTTTTGGATACATTTCTAGAAGAATTACCGGTTTGCCGCTGACCAGAGAAGTTGAATTTGGTATTGAGTTAATACCGGGAACAACTCCGATATTTATAGCTCCATATAGAATGGCTCCAACAGAATTAAAAGAGTTTAAAGCTCAGTTGTAAGAATTGTCAGACAGAGGTTTTGTAGAACTGAGTTATTCTCCTTAGGGTGCACCAGTAATATTTATGAAAAAGAAAGATGGCTCTATGCGCATGCGTATTGACTATAGACAGTTGAATAAAGTGACTATAAAGAACAAGTACCCTCTTCCGTGGATAAATGACTTATTTGATCAGCTGAAAGGGGCTACGGTATTTTCAAAGATCGATTTGAGATCGGGTTACTATCAGTTGTGAGTTAAGGAGTCTGATGTGCCAAAAACTGCTTTTAGAACAAGGTATGGCCATTAGGAATTCCTTGTTATGCCTTTCGGGATAACTAATGCTCCTGCCATTTTTATGGACTTGATGAATCGTATATTCAGGCCGTATTTAGACAGATTTGTTGTGGTATTCATTAACGATATTCTGATCTATTCATGAGATGAATTTGAGGATGCTAAGCACTTGAGAATTGTGTTGCAAACTCTTTGTGGTAAACAGTTATTTGCAAAGTTCAGCAAATGTGAGTTGATGCAAGCAAAATTTCTGCTATTGTTGACTGGAAACCTCCGAGAAACGTATTTAAAGTCCGTAGCTTTTTGGGCTTAGCAGGTTATTATCGAAGATTTGTAAAAGGCTTCTCTATGATAGCAACACCAATGACTCGATTACTACAGAAAGATGTAAAGTTTGAATGGTCAGAAAAGTGTTAACAGAGTTTTAAACAGTTGAAAGCACTGTTAATAGAAGCACCAGTTTTGGTTCAGCCTGAATCGGGTAAGGAATTTGTGATTTATAGTGATGTATCGCTGAATGGATTGGGTTGTATTTTAATGCAAGAAGGAAAAGTTAAGAATGTTACTAAGTAAGCCTTAATTTCGTTTCTAAATATCAACCATATGAATAAAACATTCAAGCATTTTCAATCACATTTATGAACACTTTCATCATATATATATATAAAATGCAAGTTGACTAGATAAGCCATTTGCGTATGGCTATTCATATATATACATCACCAAAAGGTACTAGGTCAAATTACAAAGTCGATCCTATACATGCCATTATCACAACTAAATCAAAAATGTACCAAAAAGCTTAGATAGTGTGGTTGACTTCGACTTTGGAACTTCCGAATCCGATGGATGATGAGCAAAATCTATAAAACAGAGAAGCAAAACAAAAGAATAAGCATTTCAATGCTTAGTAAGCTTTAAGTAATGAAATCATCTAAGAAATTTGCATATTAATATCAAGTCTATATGAATCAACCTTGGGCGAACCCAAACATAACGAAGGTGCTTCCTTATCGATCATATCACAAAGGGAAAAATTCAATACGTTCATCTATTTCTTTAATTTATAACCGAATACGATCTTCCCTAGTTTTCAGACAACTCTCATGCATATATATAGCCTACTAGTGATGTTGAATTCGCCTAAGTTAGTACTCGTACCTTCTAATCCAATCATATACATTCAAAGGATTTTAAACGCTAGTCTAAGCATAATTGACGACTTTCGAAACACGAAATATAACAATCAATCATATCTTTAACGAAAGCATTTACTTACTTGATCACTTCACGTTAAATTGTACTTATGCTTGGAATTAACTTGACATGCATTATATAATTTTTCTTGTGCATACTTACGGTTTAATCACCCAATTAATAGGCCGGCGAAGACGTCCTTGTAAACTAAACCCGAATCTTAGAATCGGCTCGAAGCCCTTCGAGACTAAGCTCGGTTTGCATTGCTGGCTTAAAGGCCCTTCGAAACTAAGTTCGGCAATAACACTGGCGCAGAGCCCTTCGAATCTAAGTCCGGCTTTAACAATGGCTTTAAGCCCTTCGGAACCAAGTCCGGTTTTTAACACTGGCTTATAGCCCTTCGAGACTTAGCTCGGTTTCAAACCTTGATCAACATTCATACATTCACACATTTAAACAACACTTTGATACTTGAATACAATTTCAGCATTCTTTCTAACCATTTTACAATTTATTCACTAGTCATAACAAATGACATGTTCTCGTTTCTTTATTCCGGAAACTTTCTATTATCATACGATTACAAACAAGTATTTTACCTATTCATTTGGTCATACGATGCAAGCAAGACCATTACGTCATAATTTATTCATCGCAATCATAATTTGATAATTTCTATGTCTAAACATAAGTTATATTCCATTACTCAAAGACTTACCTTGTATTTTTTTCTCGAGCAAGTTCGGGTTGGCTATTCCGCGACTTTAGCTTTTCCCTTATCCGAGGTTGCCCTCTATGCTCTTAAGCTTAATCAATAAGTTTTAAACTAACCATTAATCAATTACTCAAGTATTACTTTCATAATATAACACACATATCTATATTTGAATTTCACACATACATCTTATAGTAAAACATAAAAATCAATAAGCAATTCATTAGTAAATCACAACTTCCTATAAGCTGAGTTACTGAGCAACAGTCATTAATTTACTTATAACTTGAGCTACGAAACTCCAAATCAAAGACCGTAAATTTTCCTCAAAAATAGAGTAATTTATATTTTAGCCATAAAATTTTCATAATTTTTAGTCTAGCCAATCACTACCAGATTTTTCTTAAAGTTCACCCTGTTTCACTGCTTGACTAAACTGACCATTCTTCGATACGAATCAGATTTATCATTGTACAAAATTCAAAATGTGTTCTCACTTATTTCATTTGAAACTAGACTCATTAAGGAATCTAAGCATATAAATTTTATCTTAAGGCCATTTTTTTACAATTTATACTGATTTTATAAAAACAGAACAGGAAATCTATTAGTCATTTCGACTCAACCTCACAATACTTCAAATATCTCAAAATCGGTAACTCATTCATTTCTATAGCTTCCTCTGTAAGAAACTAGACTCTTCAAGCTTTAAAGACATAATTTATCCAGCTTCTAACTCAACTCCTACAAATTATGGTGATTTTCCAAACCCACCTTATTGCTGCTGTCCCCAAGCAATTTAATACTTGTTCACTCTTTCAAACATTCCTTGCATACATTTTATTTAAGCATGTATATTAACAATTGAATTCATCAATTAATTATCTACCAATTCACTTCAACATTCTCAATACAACACATGATGTTCAAGCCATTTTTCAAGTTCAAAATTCGGTTAATACACATATACATATACACTAGCAATCAATTACTAACATTTGCATTTCACCTTAATAACTAGCCTAGCAACCTTATTTTAACATACAATCTTTTTTTCTTAACACAATTAAAGCATCCTCTTCATTCCATCCATTAAAACACATATATTTCCCAAACATCCCAAAACCATATTCGGCCATATATACAACTAACTAGCCGATTCCTTTCCCTAATGCACTTCCAACAATGAAATCAACTTCTTCAACTAGGCTACCTTAACATATCAAACAACCTTCAAAATTCATCAATTAAGCAAATTTATCTACTTGCCAATAGGTTATATATATATACTCAAGAATTCACAAATCTTAACTATGGGCTAACTAAACCATACTCTTAACAACTTAATCTCATCATCAATCCAAAGAAATAACACAAGGCATACCTTTAAATGGAAGTAGCTATGGCCGAATGCCTTGTTTCCTTTCAAGCTTTTCTTTCTCAATTTTCGGCAATGAAGGAGAAAAGATGAGCATTCTTTCTTTTTTTTTTTTACCTTATTTTACTAATTATTATTTTATTTCAACCATGTAATTTCTTATTTTAATAATTAATTTGGCACATTTTACCCACAATCCATCATCATGGCCGGCCACTAGGCATAAAAAGGTTCATTTGACATGCAAACCCAATTTTTTTAATATAAGCTTAAATAGGTCCTTATGGATTTACCTATCACATTTAAAAAGTGTCACACATAAGTCCTATTAACTAAATTCACATGAAATCGACTAAATCGGAATTTAAAACTTTCACACATATATATTCACATATAATAAACATGAAATATAACGGCTAATTATTTTTATGACTCGGTTTTGTGGTCTTGAAACCACTTTCCGACTAGGGTCAATTTAGGGTTGTTACAACTCTCCCCCACATAAAGAATTTTCGTCCCCGAAAATCTTACCAATGAATAAATGCAGGTATCTCTCTCTCATAGAGTTCTCGGTTTCCCACGTAGCTTCTTCGATCCCGTGCTTGAGCCATAACACTTTTACTAAAGGAACCTTTTTGTTTCGTAAACTTTCACTTCACGAGCTAGGATACGAATCGGTTCTTCTTCATAACTCAAGTCGATTGAACTTCAACCTCGATGGATTAATTATGTGCGAAGGATCGATCTATAACGTCAAGCATTGAAACATGAAAGACGTTATGAATCTTTTCAAGTTCGAGGCAAAATCAATCTATACGCAATCGACCAATTGTTCGGATACTTCATATGGCCTATGAACCTCGGACTCGGTTTTGCCTTTACGGCCAAATCGAGTATCTTTTCCAAGGTGAGACTTTAAGAAACACTTTGTCTCCCACCGATACTCAATATCTCTTCGTTTTAAATCCGCATACGATTTACGACGATCGGATCTTTGCCTTGACTTTCAATCACGAATTATTTTTACTTTACTTTGGCATCTTTAATCAAATCCACTCCGAAAATTTTATTTTCACCGAGCTCGGTCCAAAACAATGGCGTCACGGCATTTACGCCGCATAAAGCTTCATAAGGTGCCATCTTAATACTTGATTGAAAACTATTGTTGTGGCGAACTCAATCAAAGGTAAATACCGCTCCCATGAACCACTAAACTCGAGGATGCAACATCTCAACATGTCCTCAAGTATCTGAATTATCCGCTCGGATTGACCATCAGTTTGCGGATGATAAGCGGTGCTAAAATGCAGCTTGGTACCCAAGGCTTCTTGCAATTTCTTCCAAAATCGTGAGGTGAATCTCGGATCTCATCGACACAATCGAAATTGGTACCCGTGTAATCTCACAATCTGAGAAACATACAATTCAGCTAGTTTATCCAATGAAAAATCCGTACGTACGGAGATAAAATGAGCCGACTTAGTCAGTCTATCAACAACAACCCAAATCGCATCTTTCTTACTTGTCAACAATGGTAACCCAGCTACAAAATCCATCGTGACTCGATCCCATTTCCATTCAGGTATCATGATCGGCTGAAGTAAACCCGTAGGCACTTGATGTTCTACCTTCACTTGCTGACATATTAGACACTTCGAAACAAAATCGGAAATGTCTTGTTTCATACCATGCCACCAAAACTGACGTCTCAGATCGTTGTACATTTTCGTGCTTCCCGGGTGGAGTGACATTCGACTACAATGAGCTTCGTTCAGAATCATCGAAATGAGTTCTGCATTTCTTGGAACACACAACCGACTTCTGAACCTCAAACAATCGTCCTCATCAAGTTGAAACTCTGATTCCGTATTTGGAACACATTCAGCCCGTTTTGCAGCCAATTCTTCGTCAATTTTCTGAGCTTCACGAATTTGATGAATCAACAATGGTTTGGCCTTTAATTCCGCCACTAACACATTGTTGGATAGGATAGACAAATGTACATTCATTGCTCAGTAAGCAAAACAAATGATTTGCGACTTAAAGCATCCGCAACCACATTAGCCTTTCCGGTGATAATCAATGACAAGCTCATAATCTTTCAACAATTCAAGCCAACGTCTTTGTCGCAAATTTAATTCTCTCTGAGTCATCAAATATTTGAGACTTTTGTGATCTGAAAATACATGGCACTTCTCACCAAACAAGTAGTGTCGCCATATTTTAAGAGCAAATACAATGGCAGCTAATTCGAGATCATGAGTTGGATAGTTTTTCTCATGTGGCTTCAATTGCCTCGACGCGCATGTGCTACGACTCGACCTTCTTGCATCAACACACAACCCAACCCAAGTAAGGATGCATCACTGTAAATGACAAACTCTTTACCAGATTCGGGCTGTACCAGTACCGGAGCTTCGGTCAAATAAGTCTTTAGTTGATCAAAACTTTTCTGACACTTTTCTGACCAATCAAACTTAACATCTTTTTGAAGTAGCTTCGTCATTGGTGCAGCTATCATTGAGAAACCTTTTACAAATCGTCGGTAGTAACCAGTAAGTCCCAAGAAACTCCGAACCTCAGTAATATTTCTCGGAGGTTTCCAGTCAAGTATGGCTGAGATTTTGTTCGGATCAACTCAAATACCCGATGCGGATACCACATGACCCAAAAAGCTAACCTCTCTTAACCAGAACTCACACTTACTGAACTTAGCATATAACTGCTTATCCCGTAAAATTCGCAACACTAATCTCAGGTGCTCGGCATGTTCGGTCTCATCTCTTGAATAGACCAAGATGTCATCAATAAACACGACTACAAACCGGTCCAAATATTGTCTGAAAATTCGATTCATCAAATCCATAAATACCGCAGGGGCATTAGTGAGCCCAAACGGCATCACTAAGAACTCATAGTGACCGTATCTCGTTCTGAAAGCAGTTTTAGGTATATCGGAATCTCGAACTCGCACCGAATTGATAATAACCCGATCTCAAATCTATCTTTGAAAACACAGAGGCTCCTCAGTTGATCAAACAAATCATCAATACGCGGTAACGGATATTTATTCTTTATCGTCACCTTATTCACCTGACGATAGTCAATACACAACCTCATGGTTCCGTCCTTCTTTTTCACAAACAATACTTTGGTGCACCCTAAGGTGAGAAACTCACGGTCGAGCGAAACCTTTATCCGTCAACTCTTGCAACTGAGCTTTCAATTCTTTTAATTCAGTTGGTGCCATACGATACGAAACTATCGAAATCGGTGTAGTCCCAGGTACAAGCTCGATGCCAAACTCTACCTCCCGAACAGTGGTAAACCGAATAATTCTTCTGGAAAAACATCCGGGTATTCACAAACCACTGGCACAGATTCAGGCTTCTTTTCTAACTCTTTGTCCTCAAGTACATACGCAAGGTATGTTCACAGCCCTTTCTTACACATTTGTGAGCCAGCATTGACGATATTACAGCTGGCAACCTATTCAAGTCGGTAGACTCAATTCGAATTATCTCGTTATTCACACACCTCAAATCGATGGTTTTTCTTTTGCAATTTACAATTGCGTCATGTACGGTCAACCAATCCATACCGAGGATAACATCAAATTCACAAACGGTAAAAAAGTATCAAATCGGTAGGAAAAGCAGAACCTCGGATTACTAGGGGCATTTCTTGCACACTTGGTCGACAAGTGCGTAACGACCCAAAGGATTTGACACTCGGATTACAAACTCGATGACTCGGCGGTGAGAGTCTTACTTTGGATGCTAAGGTTTCACATATATAGGAATGAGTAGAACCAGGGTCAATCAAAGCAATCACATTAGTATCAAAGAGAGTAAAAGTACCGGTAATAACATCTGGTGAAGAAGCATCCTCGCGTGCGCGTATAGCATAAGCTCTAGCAGGAGCACGAGCCTCCGATTTGGTGGTGGTATCTTTAGGCCCTCTCTGACCGCCACTAGCATTCCCAGATTTCTAGGGGCCTACCTCTTCTTTGTAGTATTAGTCGGTTTTTCACTGATTCACATTCGACCCGGCATAATCTCGGGCAATCTTTGATAAAATGATCAGTCGATCCACATTTGAAACAGGAGCGGTCACGAACTCTACAGCTTCCCGAATGCCACTTGCCACAATACTGACAATCAGATCTATCCTGACGATCATTGCCAACACTGGCAACAGAAGTAGCTCGTGTACTCATAGGGGTCGATTACGATCCCGTCCCGTAAAAACCCAAGTATTCTTAGATTTATTTGGATCATCTCTAAACTTCTTCGATGATCGATGAAATGGTTTTCCGAAGATCTTTTACTGAAACTCTCTTGCTCCCGCATCGCCTCTCCTTTTTTTCCTTCGAGCTCTTCGGCTTTGCAAGCTCGCTCAACAAGTACTACAAATTCTCCGATTTCTAGAATGCCAACAAGCGCTTTATGTCTTCGTTCAGTCCCTCCTCAAACGCTTACACATTACATCTTCGAAGAAACGCATTCTCGAGCATACCGGCTAAGCCTCACAAACTTTCGTTCATAATCGATGAACCGACATGGAACCTTGTTTAAGCTCAAGAAATTCTTTCCGCTTTTGATCGATAAATCTGGGTGATATACTTCTTCCAAAACTCGCTTTGGAAAAACTCCCATGTTACCCGCTCTCTAGGTACAACCAAAATCAACGTATTCCACCAATAATAAGTAGAATCACGTAACAAAGAGATAGTACACTTCGTGCATTCCTCGGTGTGCAAGATAGCTCATCAAGTACCGGATAGTGTTGTCCAACCAAAATTCAGCTTGCTCGGCATCATCGCTGTCCGTAGCTTTAAATTCGATAGCCCGTGCTTTCGATTACACAACTAGGGGCTTGTTTAACCTCATCCGTCGACACGAGGTACTTCTACTGTGCGGGTGTATTGGTCGAAGTGGGGTTGGGGAATAGCCGTGTTAGTTCGAATGTACCGATTGAACCAATCATTCATCACGCTTATAGAAAGCTTGTCTAGCTTCCTCGCTCGATTACTAGCCATAGGTTGAGAGTTCACTGGTCCCTTTCTGTGCGGGGCAAAAGCTACGCTCTCAACATCATCACTATCGCCGATTGGGATCGGATCCATCATTATACATAAGCGCATTTTTAATCGCCGTAAATCACCACACTATCAAATAAACATATAATGGCATGTATAGCTAGACCAATTTGCAATACTGGTAGTCCTAGAATCGACTAAACCGTAGCTCGATACCAATAAAATGTAACACCCTAGCCCACCTCCGTCGCCTAAGAGTTAAGAATGTTACTAAGTAAGCCTTAATTTCGTTTCTAAATATCAACCATATGAATAAAACATTCAAGCATTTTCAATCACATTTATGAACACTTTCATCATATATATATAAAAATGCAAGTTGACTAGATAAGCCATTTGCGTATGGCTATTCATATATATACATCACCAAAAGGTACTAGGTCAAATTACAAAGTCGATCCTATACATGCCATTATCACAACTAAATCAAAATGTACCAAAAGCTTAGATAGTGTGGTTGACTTCGACTTTGGAACTTCCGAATCCGATGGATGATGAGCAAAATCTATAAAACAGAGAAGCAAAACAAAAGAATAAGCATTTCAATGCTTAGTAAGCTTTAAGTAATGAAATCATCTAATAAATTTGCATATTAATATCAAGTCTATATGAATCAACCTTGGGCGAACCCAAACATAACGAAGGTGCTTCCTTATCGATCATATCACAAAGGGAAAAATTCAATACGTTCATCTATTTCTTTAATTTATAACCGAATACGATCTTCCCTAGTTTTCAGACAACTCTCATGCATATATATAGCCTACTAGTGATGTTGAATTACGCCTAAGTTAGTACTTCGTACCTTCTAATCCAATCATATACATTCAAAGGATTTTAAACGCTAGTCTAAGCATAATTGACGACTTTCGAAACACGAAATATAACAATCAATCATATCTTTAACGAAAGCATTTACTTACTTGATCACTTCACGTTAAATTGTACTTATGCTTGGAATTAACTTGACATGCATTATATAATTTTTCTTGTGCATACTTACGGTTTAATCACCCAATTAATAGGCCGCGAAAGACGCCCTTGTGAACTAAACCCGAATCTTAGAACTGCTCGTAAGCCCTCTTCGAGACTAAGCTCGGTTTGCATTGCTGGCTTAAAGGCCCTTCAAACTAAGTTCGCAATAACATCGCGCAGATCCTTCTGATCTAAGTCCGCTTTAACAATGGCTTTAAGCCCTTCTAACCAAGTCCGGTTTTTAACACTCGCTTATAGCCCTTCGAGACTTAGCTCGGTTTCAAACCTTGATCAACATTCATACATTCACACATTTAAACAACACTTTGATACTTGAATACAATTTCAGCATTCTTTCTAACCATTTTACAATTTATTCACTAGTCATAACAAATGACATGTTCTCGCTTTCTTTATTCCTAAACTTTCTATTATCATACGATTACAAACAAGTATTTTACCTATTCATTTGGTCATACGATGATGCAAGCAAGACCATTACGTCATAATTTATTCATCGCAATCATAATTTGATAATTTCTATGTCTAAACATAAGTTATATTCCATTACTCAAAGACTTACCTTGTATTTTTTCCGAGCAAGTTCGGGTTGGCTATTCATGCGACTTTAGCTTTTCCCTATCCGAGGTTGCCCTCTATGCTCTTGAGCTTAATCAATAAGTTTTAAACTAACCATTAATCAATTACTCAAGTATTACTTTCATAATATAACACACATATATATATTTGAATTTCACACGGACATCTTATAGTAAGCTTATAAAAATCAATAAGCAATTCATTAGTAAATCACAACTTCCCTATAAGCTGAGTTACTGAGCAACAGTCATTAATTTACTTATAACTTGAGCTACGAAACTCCAAATCAAAGACCGTAAATTTTCCTCGAAAATAGACTAATTTATCTTTTAGCCATAAAATTTTCATAATTTTTAGTCCAGCCAATCACTACCAGATTTTTCTTAAAGTTCACCCTGTTTCACTGCTTGACTAAACTGACCATTCTTCGATACGAATCAGATTTCTCATTGTACAAAATTCAAAATGTGTTCTCACTTATTTCATTTGAAACTATACTCATTAAGGAATCTAAGCATATAAATTTTATCTTAAGGCCATTTTTGTACAATTTATACTGATTTTATAAAAACAGAACAGGAAATCTATTAGTCATTTCGACTCAACCTCACAATACTTCAAATATCTCAAAATTGGTAACTAATTCATTTCTATAGCTTCCTCTGTAAGAAACTAGACTCTTCAAGCTTTAAAGACATAATTTATCCAGCTTCTAACTCAACTCCTACAAATTATGGTGATTTTCCAAAACCACCTTATTGCTGCTGTCCCCAAGCAATTTAATACTTGTTCACTCTTTCAAACATTCCTTGCATACATTTTATTTAAGCATGTATGTTAACAATTGAATTCATCAATTAATTATCTACCAATTCACTTCAACATTCTCAATACAACACATGATGTTCAAGCCATTTTTCAAGTTCAAAATTCGGTTAATACACATATATATATACACTAGCAATCAATTACTAACATTTGCATTTCACCTTAATAACTAGCCTAGCAACCTTATTTTAACATACAATTTTTTTTTCTTAACACAATTAAAGCATCCTCTTCATTCCATCCATTAAAACACATATATTTCCCAAACATCCCAAAACCATATTCGGCCATATATACAACTAACTAGCCGATTCCTTTCCCTAATGCACTTCCAACAATGAAATCATCTTCTTCAACTAGGCTACCTTAACTTATCAAACAACCTTCAAAATTCATCAATTAAGCAAATTTATCTACTTGCCAATAGGTTATATATATATACTCAAGAATTCACAAATCTTAACTATGGGCTAACTAAACCATACTCTTAACAACTTAATCTCATCATCAATCCAAAGAAATAACACAAGGCATACCTTTAAATGGAAGTAGCTATGGCCGAATGCCTTGTTTCCTTTCAAGCTTTTCTTTCTCAATTTTCGGCAATGAAGGAGAAAAGATGAGCATTCTTTCTTTTTTTTTTACCTTATTTTACTAATTATTATTTTATTTCAACCATGTAATTTCTTATTTTAATAATTAATTTGGCACATTTTACCCACAATCCATCATCATGGCTAGCTACCACTAGGCATAAAAAGGTTCATTTGACATGCAAACCCAATTTTTTTAATATAAGCTTAAATAGGTCCTTATGGATTTACCTATCACATTTAAAAAGTGTCACACATAAGTCCTATTAACTAAATTCACATGAAATCGACTAAATCAGAATTTAAAACTTTCACACATATATATTCACATATAATAAACATGAAATATAACGGCTAATTATTTTTATGACTCGATTTTGTGGTCTCGAAACCACTTTCCGACTAGGGTCAATTTAGGGTTGTTACATTATGCTTCTCGACAATTGGAACCGCATGAAAAGAATTATCTGACGTATGATTTAGAACTGGTTGCGATTGTTTTGCATTAAAGATTTGGCGACACTACTTATATGGTGAAAAATGCCACATTTTTACAGATCATAAGAGCTTGAAATATCTGATGTCACAGAAAGATCTAAATTTGCGACAACGAAGATGGCTTGAGTTATTAAAAGATTATGACTTTGTGATTAATTATCACCCGGGTAAAGCTAATGTGGTTGCTGATGCTTTGAGCTGAAAATCATTGTTTGCGTTACGAGCCTTGAATACTCAGTTGATGTCATGTGATGATGGATCTATTTTAGCTAAATTGAAAGCTAAACCAATGTTTTTGCAACAAATTTGTGAAGCTCAGAAGAATGATCGTGGATTGCAAGCTAAACGTATTCAATGTGAGTCTATTTCTGATTCAGAATTTCATATTGGAACTAATGGTTGTTTAATGTTCCGAAATAGAATTTGTGTACCAAAAAATACAAAATTTGATCAGAAAATTTTGCATGAAGCACACAGTAGTTGCTTTTCTGTTCATCCGTGTAGTACTAAGATGAATAATGATTTGAAACAGCAGTATTGGTGGTCAGGAATGAAACGGGATACCTTTGAGTTTGTATCGAAATGTTTAATTTGTCAACAAGTGAAAGCTGAACATCAAGTACCATCTGGTTTACTGCAGCCTGTATTGATTCCTGAATGGAAATGGGATAAAATCACTATGGATTTTGTATCGGGACTGCCCCTAACTCTAAAAACAAAAGATGCTATCTGGGTTGTCATTGATCGACTGACAAAATTTGCTCATTTTATACCGGTACGTACAGATTACTATTTGGATAGACTAGCTGAATTGTACTTGTCTGAAATTGTACGCTTGCATGGTGTACCACTGTCTATTATCTCCGATAGAGATTCGCGATTTACATCAAGATTTTGGAAGAAATTACAAGAAGCTCTTGGAACGAAATTGAATTTTAGTACAACCTTTCAACCCCAGATAGACGGTCAATCTGAAAGAGTTATATAGATACTTGAAGATATGTTACGTTATTGCATTCTCGAGTTTGAAAGTAACTGGGGGAAATACCTGCCTCTGATTGAGTTTGTGTATAACAATAGTTTTCAAACTAGTATAAAGACAAAGCTTTATATGGTCGCAAGTGTCTAACACCATTATACTGGACTAAATTAAGTGAGAAAAATATTCATGAGGTTGAATTAATCAAAGAAACAGAAGAAAGAGTGAAAACGATCCGGATAGTTTAAAAGCAGCTTCAGATCGACAGAAATCTTATGCAGATTTGAAACATAGAGAGATTGAATTTGGAGTCAGAGACAAAGTGTTTCTAAAGGTATCACCGTGGAAAAAGGTTCTTCAATTCGGTCGTAAAGGAAAGTTAAGCCCACATTTTATCGAGCCATATGAGATTGTTAAAAGAATAGGACCTGTAGCCTATCGACTTGCTTTACTGCTAGAATTAGAAAAAATACATAATGTTTTTCATGTTTCGATGTTACATCAGTATAGATCGGATTCGTCACATGTGATTTCTCCCGTTGAAGTTGAGATACAGTCTGATTTATCGTATAACGAAGAACCGATCAGGATTTTGGCTCGGGAGATTAAAGAATTGAGAAATAAACGTATAGCACTTGTAAAGGTTCTTTGGCATAAACATGGGATCGAGGAAGCTACGTGGGAGCCTGAAGAAGCTATGCAAAAACAGTACCCTAACCTCTTTACCGATAAGATTTTCGGGGATGAAAACCCCTAAGGGGGAGAGTTGTAACAGGCCGTTTTAGGTCAAATCAGAAAAGTGGTTTTGAGATCACAAATCTAAAGTCAAAATATTTATTTTATTATTTTAATAATGTTTACAGTATGATAGATTGATTATGTGGAAGTTTTGTAAAGAAATTTTATTGTTTAAATGCCCAATTTAGTAAAAAGGACTAAATCGTGTAAAGTGAAAAATATGAGTTCTATTGTTTAAAGGTATTAAATAGCTATGGTTTATTAATATGGAAGTCCTTATAATGTTATTTGACCTCAGTTTAAGTTGATGGACATTCATGTCCATGAATTTCATGATTTATTAAGTGATATTATAAGGTTATATTGGTAATTGGATTAATAAAGTTTAAATTAATAAAACAAAATGCATTTTATTTCTTCATTCATCTTCCCAATCTAACCTAGGGCAAGGAATATCCATTTTCAAAGCTTCGAACCTTCGGTCACTTTACCTTGAGCATGTAAGTCCGTTTTAGCTCAGTTTTTAATGATTTTTATGTTTTTGAGCTCGTTGCAACTTAATCTAGCTAGCCTGTACCTTCGTTTTTGAAACTGTTAAAGATTTTAAAATGTTTCATTATTGAATACTTGAGTTCTTGAAAGTTTAATGATAGATTATGGAAGCTTGATGATAGTTATACAAGTTTTATAAAGTGATTTTTGACAAAAATGAGAATTAGGGATTAATTTGTAAAAGATAAAAATGTTGTGGTTAAAAGTGTGAAATAATGAAAGTTTTAGGTTGTTAATAGCATATAGGAAATTCGACTATCTTGGGTTATAGCCTAATTGTGTAAATTTTCCATTTTGTGTATAAAAGACTAAATTGCAAAGTAGTCAAAAGTCTAGGGATAAATTTGTAATTTGGCCAAAAATGAATGTTTTAGGCTAAATTGAATTGAATGAAATTTTGAATGAGTTAATTTGATATCATATAGATTAAGATAAGCAAATACCAGAATTAGACCGGGGGAAACGAAAAGTAGACGAGTAGACACTAGTTTTCATCCGAGCAACTCAAGGTAAGTTTGTATAATTACAATCGAACTATACTATACTTGCAATGTTGAATTGTATGTTTATAATTGAATTACTTGATGATATATCGAATGTGTTACAAGCTTTAGTTGAAGTATAAGAATTCATTGGATACGAGTGTCATGTTATGGTGTTTACCAAAATGGTTGAGCTCCTGCATTTGTTGCAGACTCACCATAGCTCATAAGAGCTTTTCATTCAGCTCAATAGAGCTTCTTGTTTTCAGCTCATGATGAGCTTATTGGCCATGTCTCGAAACATCATGTATGATGATGAATTGACGGGTTATTGACATTGTTCACTCGGTTATCCTTTGAAGTTCTAATAGATTCAACGAGCTTAAATATTGCTATATGAACAAGATATGGTTTATGTATTAGTTGAATGACTAACAAGTGATGATTATGTGTAATTAGGTGATGGATTTATATTGAATTGATGGCCTATTATTATTGCTTTTGAATTCTTTAAATGGTAAGTTAAATTCTGAATTATACGGGCTTACTAAGCTTAGAAGCTTACTCGGTTTCTGTTTCTATGTCTTTTAGAGGTTCGTTAGCTCACTCGTTCTGGACAAGTCGGAGTTACACGTCATACTATCCAAATTTTTGTTTGGTATTTTGAACTTTTGAACCTTTGTGAAGATAGCATGTATAGGCTAGTTTGATAGCATAAGTTATGTTTTGAAACCATGTTTTGAGTAAAAATTGTATATAAGTTAAGCCATGTGATTTGGCTTAATTGTTACTATATTTTGGTTATATATTTGTGTTTGATCATGGTATGTTTTAGTATGATAATGAATGAGTGAGATTATACAAATGTAGTCTTGATTTAGGAGGTTAAATGGATGAATTGTATATAATGTTATAAAGGCGCATGAACATGTGAATGGTAAGTTTGGATATAGCTTTATTTGTGTATTGATTTGGTTCATTTGGCTGCAAATTGAATTGTTCATATGGGATAAAATTTGAATGTATTTGTTTGTCTTTTAAGGTGGCAAATTTGGCTATTCAAATGGCCTATCTTTGTCCAGACGGGCAGAGACATAGGCGTGTGTCTCAGCCGTGTGTGACACACGGTCATGTTACACGGCCGTGTGTCCCCTGGGGTACCCTACAAATTAAGGTCAGTATACCCTCCAATTTTGACATGGCCTAGACACACGGGTGTGTCTAATGGTCATTTGTGGCACACGGACTGGTACACGGGCAGGTGGTCAGCCGTGTGGCCAAGTCAGTAGCCTCCTTAATTTTCACGTGGCCTGACACACGAACGTGTCTTGTGGCCGTATGGATAAGTCAGTAAGTATGCCCTGTTTTGACACGACTTAGACACACAGGCGTGTCTAAGGCCGTGTGAGGCACACAGCCTGTTCATATGGGCGTGTGACCTTTCAAAAGTTAAAAATTTTCTAAGTTTCCAAAAATATTATATGTTACCGAATTGGTCCCGAATGCATGTTTAAGTATCGTATGCTCAATTTTAGGTACATAATGAATGTGAATGAATGACATTTGCTGTAAATGAGATGATATTTCATTTGTAATTGTTCTGAACTGAATGACATGTCTAGTAATGCCTCTTAACCTATTCTGGCGACGGTTACGAGTTAGGGGTATTACAAGTAGTCACAGAGGTAAGGCTAAAGAAGCCTTCTTTCAGATATTAAATAAGTAGTTTACACTACGAACCCGGCTATCCCACAACCTCCACCCCCACCTGTTCCCCAATTGATTCCAGTAGTTCCTCAAGGTATCGATCTTTTGCGATTGAATAAACCGCCTGTTGATAGAATATGGAAACACAGAGCTGAGGAATTTAGAGCTATTTCTAATGATGACCCTAAAAAGGCTAAATTTTGCTTGAGAACATAATTCGGGTGTTCGATGAATTGTCCTGCACACCCGAAGAATGTATGAAGTGTGTTGAATCGTTGTTGAGAGATACTGCATATCAGTGGTGGAATACCTTGATATCCGTATTTCTGCCAGAGCAAGTTTGAGATTTCTTCCAAGTTGAATTTAGAAAGAAATATATTAGTCAAAGATTCATTGATCGGAAGAGAAAAGAATTTCTTGAATTGAAGCAGGGCCGTATGTCTGTTACAAAATAAGAACGAGAGTTTGCACGACTCAGCAAATGTGCTCGTAAATGTGTTTCTTTTGAAGTTATAATGTGTAAACGATTTGAGGATGGATTGAATGAAGAAATCAGAGTGTTGGTTGGAATTCTTGAGCTTAAAGAGTTTGTTCTCATGTTTGACTGAGCCTATAAGGCCGAAGATCTTTGTAAAGAGAAAAGAAAAGCTAATTCTGAGGCTAGAGAGTCTAGAAAAAGATTTACGGGCAAATCACATCAGTCAGCATCAAAAAAATTTAAAGAATATCACCCTCATTCTACAGCCTATGCGGGAATTTCTATCAAAGACAGAAATGCGAGACAATCAAATTCAAAACCTCAGGCAACATTTGTGGCCAGTGTGGGGAGTGTTAAAAATGTTGGATCTGAATGTAAACATTGTAATAAATGACATTACAGTGAATGCAGATTAACGAGTGGAGCTTGTTTTAAATGTGGATCTTTGGATAATTTTCTCCGTGATTGTCCAGAAACGTTCACAGCTGAAAGAGAACAACCAGTGAAAACAAGTATCATGACTGCTAGAGGGAGACCACCCCGAAACACCGAAAATGTGAGTGGTAATCGAGGTGCTATGAGAGATTCTATTATGAGATCTGAGGCACGAGCACCTGCCAGGGCTTATGTTATACGTGCACGAGAGGAAGCATCATCACCAGACGTTATCACCGGTACTTTTTCTCTTTTTGATACTGATATAGTTGCGTTGATAGATCCTGGATCAACCCATTCATATATCTGTATGAATTTAGTATTTAAAAAGAGTTTACATGTCGAGTCTACAAAATTTGTAATTAAAGTATCGAACCCCTTATGCAAGTTTGCTTTAGTTGATAAAATTTTAGGAATTGTCCTCTGATGATCTGGGGTTACTGTTTTCGGGCTGATTTGATGCTTCTACCGTTCGATGAGTTTGATGTAATCTTGGGATGGACTAGCTGACTATGCACGATGCAGTTGTGAATTGTAGACAGAAGATAATAGAATTGAAATGTCAAAATGGTGAGATTCTTCGGATTGAGTCTAGTGATTCAAGTAAATTACCTACTGTGATATCATCTATGTTAGCTCAGAAATACTTGAGAAAGGGCTATGATGCATTTCTTGCATATATATTGGATACGAAAGTGTCAGAATCAAAGATTGAATCTGTACCTGTTGTTTGTGAGTTCTCAGATGTAAGTCTAGAAGAATTACCGGGCTTACCGCTGACCAGAGAAGTCGAATTTGGTATAGAGTTAATATTGGGAATGTAATAGCCCGATTTAGACCCTATTTAGAACGGTGGTTTTGGGACCACGAATTCGAGTCAAAAAAATATTTTAAAATTATTTTCTGTGTTTATTATGTGTGAATTCATACCTGTGAAATTTTCGTGTTTTAATTTTGCTGTTTGAGTGTCGATTTAATTAAAAGGGCTTAATCGCGTAAAGTGAAAATTTGAAGGTTAAATGTGAAAGTGCCTAATTGTTGTTGTATTTATAATATGAATCACTTATAATGCAATTAGGCCATAATTAAATGAGTGGAAGGTAATGACCATGATTTATAATGGTTTTATATTTTATAATAAAGGTTATTTATGTAAAATAATTAATATGATATAATAACATAAAACATAAAAAAATTAAAGCCATTGTTTTCATCTTTTTACATTGACCGAAACATCAAAATAAGAAATAAAAATAAAGAGGTTGAGGTTCGACCCTTTGTTAAGCTCAATCAAGGTATGTAACTAGCTCGATTTTTGATAATTTTTACGTTTTTAAGATCGTTGCAGTGTAATGTACAAAGCCCATGTTTGAATTTTTTATTTTGATGAATATTTTGAGTTATTCCATTGATGAATATTTGAGTTTTGTGATGTTAGTTGATGAATTATGAAAGATATGTTTTGGATTGATATGTTTTCTATTGGAATTTTTGATGATTTTGAGTAATTAGGGCTAAATTGCAAAAATAATAAATTGACGAACTAAAATGTGAAATCAATGAAATGTATGGACTTGTATGAACATGGGTAGTATTCGGCCTAAGCATGGTATGTGCAAATTTTGCATGTTTTGTGTTTTGTGCAATTTGGACTAAATTATAAAAATTGTAAAATGTCAAGGGTAAAATAGTAATTTGCCCATTTATGTGTTTTTGGACTAAATTGAGTGAAAATATGTTTGAATGAGTTTAATTTGAATATGTTTAGATCAAGAACCAAAGAAATCGAATTTGGATTGGGGGAAAAACAAAGTTGTCGATTAGTCGTCCCGTTCCGATTTTCGTTGTCCGATGTAAGTTTATAAGCAATTAGATGTTGTTTATTTTAAATAAATATGAGCTTATTATGCTGAAATGAATTATGTGAAGTATATATGTTGTTATTCGAATGTGTATATACTAGGGAGCTATATTTACAAATTCGTTTCGACCGAGTTATGACGTCCGAAAGCCCCGTGTAAACCTTAGAAATAGCTAGGATACATATGTCATGACATAAGATTCTGATATGTGATGTGCAAGTAAGACCATGGCATCAATATATGTGTGCGAGTAAGACCACGTTTAATATGTTGGCATCGATATGTGATTCTGATATATGTGTAGGAGTAAGACCCTGTCTGGGACAGTGGCATAATATGTGATTACATGTAAGACCACATCTGGGACGTTGGCATTGTACGATATGTGTGATTATCCAAGTATCCTATTCAATTCCGAATGGTTCAATGAGCAATAATAAGTTGTGATCAAATGTGTAAAACGAGCTAAAACGATCAGGTATGAATTAGCTTATTACCTATTTGAAATAAGGTAAGTTGGCTATTCGATATGTGATGCAAATTATACAAGTTACTAATGTAAACATATGTACATTTGTATAGTATATTCAGCCATATGTTATGAATATATATGTGATGTTATATTTCGATTCATAAGTATATGTATATGAGTATAAATGT
Source organism: Gossypium anomalum (assembly GCA_025698475.1). Classification (NCBI taxonomy): domain Eukaryota; kingdom Viridiplantae; phylum Streptophyta; class Magnoliopsida; order Malvales; family Malvaceae; genus Gossypium; species Gossypium anomalum. Next base: position 39,769,516 of record CM046965.1, read on the forward strand.
ACTTGGTTATATAATGATATTTTGGCTTTGAAATTGAATGGTACTTTGTTAATATATATATATTGTACATTCGGCCATGAATAAGTTTATATGTGAAAGTATATGTTATAGACAAAATTGTAAGCTTGAGATTAAATGTGATTGTGATAGTATAATTGGGTTTGTTTAAATGAGTTAATTATATTATTAAGTTTTTTATTTGCTTATGACTTACTAAGCTATGATAGCTTACTGTGTGTGTTTATGTTTGCCTCTGTTTTATAGATTTTGAAGTCTAGATACGAGCTCAAGGATCGTTAGCAAAGTCTATCACTATCGACTGTTTCGGTACTTTTATAAGTTGAACACGAATTTATGGCATGTATAGGCTAGCCTTGGAGTTAGTTTATTTTGAAAGTGTATGTATATAAAGCCACGCGAAAATGGCTTGATTATTATGCTTAAGTTTGGTTTTATATGTTCTTGATTAAAATGTTTGATGTGCTTGGTTTTGGAAATTCAGTATTGGTGATTTTAAATGTGGTTTGTTTGAATTGGCCATGGTATATGCATAAGTATGAATTATGTTTGTTATGTTACATTTGGTTAAAATGATTTGGTTATGTTTTGTATTTGATAGTAATAGTTTTAGATTGGTTAACTAGTGTATTTGACTAAATGTGGAATTTGGGTAATGAATATGTTTGATTGATGATTCGGCATTTGCATATATATATTTAGGCATATGGTGTATTGGTTTGATATATATATTATCTCAAGATATATATATGTTTGAGGCGTTGGTTATATGTTTTGGTAACGAGAAATGTCAAGTATGATTTTATAATCTGGCTTAGTAAGAGTTAAAATAATGAGTATATATATTGTAAGTGAAAGGGCTATATAGATTCGTTCGTTAATTGGAAATTTCTGAATGTATATAGGTTGAGTTTTGCTAGTCGAATAGATAAGAGAACAATTGGTCTTGTGTATGATATTTAAGTATGATTTATAATTTGTGAAATCAACAAGTTTTGATTTGGCATTAATATTTATAAATTTGGTTTAGTAAGTCATATAGAAATGGTATGAATTATTTGTATGTATATTAATGACCGAATAGATGATGTTTGAATTGTTAGTATTTTGTTTATAAATTAGTATGTTTTTATTTGGTAATTGTGTTTAAAAATGGTTCATACTAATTCGGTAATATGCGCATGAAATTGCAATGCAAAAGAAGTGTATTTGGCCATGTTGTAATGTTAGCTATTATCTTATATAATAATGAATATTATACTATGATATAAGGTGATATGGTATAATATACAAATGTATATTGTTTATGTTTTCAAAAGCCAATGCCGCATATATTTTATATGACTTTGAATTTTGATTGATATTTATATTATGATTTGAATTATGTGTATAATGTTTAAACAGATTTTTGTTTTACTTTTGTGAATATAACGTATGTGTACATGTGAATGTTTGAAATTTTGTGTCTCGTCCAGTAATACCTCGTAACCTCATTCCAGTGACGGATACGGGCTAGGGGTGTTACATTTTATTGGTATCAGAGTTACGGTTTAGTCGATTCTAGCACTAACGTAGTGCGTGTGAGTCAAGCTATACATGCCATATTCTATACTGCGATAGTGTGATGACTTCTGACATTTGGAAATATGTTTTTGTATAGTAAATGAATCCCGATAGACCCGTAGCTGATGATGTCGAGAGTATAGCGCCTGCTCCAGTGCAAGGGACAGTGCCGGTTGATTCTCAACCGACTTTCAGTAACCAAGATGGAGAGGCTAAACAAGCCTTTTACCAAATGATGAACGACTGGTTTACTCAGTATATTCAGACTAATCTGGCTGTACAACAACCTCCACCCCCAATTAATCCAGATACCTCAACTGATTGATCTGTTGAGATTACATAAGCCCCCTGTTGATAAAATCAGAAAACACGGGGTTGAAGAATTCAAAGCTACTGATGATGATGATGCTGATGCTGAGCGAGCTGAATTTTGGCTTGATAATACTATCCGCGTGTTTAATGAGTTATCTTGTACCCCGGATGAGTATTTAAAATGTGTTATATCTTTGCTACGAAACACAGCATATCACTGGTGGAATACACTAGTATCAGTGGTTTCGAAAGAATGGGTGACCTGGAAGTTCTTTCAGACTGAGTTTCATAAGAAATACATCAGCCAGAGATTTATCGATCAGAAGCGCAAAGAATTTCTGGAATTGAAATAGGGTCGCATGACTGTGACAGAATATGAGCTGAAATTCATGAGACTCAGTCGATATGCCTGAGAGTGTGTTTTGACCGAAGCTATAATGTGTAAAATGTTCGAAGATGGGTTGAACGAAGACATTAAACTGTTAGTTGACATTCTTGAAATAAAAGAGTTCTTAGTACTTGTTGAGAGAGCATGCAAAGCCGAAGAGCTCAGGAACGAGAAAAGAAAAGTTGACTTTGAAGCTAGAGATTCACGTAAGAGATCATCGAGTAAGTCATTTCAGTTGGCATCAAAGAGATTCCGAGGTTATTCTGGGCATTCAAAGGCTACTACGGGTTATACTAGACGTGACCGAGATAGACTACGTGCGAATTCGAAAGCTACCTCAGCAGCTAGTGTTGGTAATGTTAAATCAAATCAACCAGAGTGCAAACATTGTGGTAAATGACATCCTGGCAGTTGTAGATTGCATGATCGGGCCTATTTTAAATGTGAATTGATGGATAACTTTATCCGTGAATGTCTTGAGTTGGTCGAGCAAGATACATGGAAAAATACGAGATTGGGTAATACTACAGCTCAAGGTAGACCACCCAGAAATACGGGTAATGTGAGTAGCAGTCAGAGAGGAACTAAAGACACAGCAGTTCGATCTGAGGCTCGCGTACCTGCCAGATCTTATGCCATACGCGCTCGTGAGGAGGCTTCATCCCCAGATGTTATTACTGGTACATTCACTCTATATAATACTAGTGTAATTGCATTGATTGATCCTGGTTCTACTCATTCTTATGTGTGTGAGACTTTAGTATTCAGTAAGACTTTGCCTGTTGAGTCTACTGAGTTTGTAATTAGAGTATCAAACCCCTTGGGCCGGTGTGTTATGGTTGACAAAGTGTGTAAGAATTTTCCTTTGATGATTCAAGATTCGTATTTTCTGGTTGATCTGATGTTATTGCCATTTGACGAGTTTGATATAATTCTGGGTATGGATTGGTCGACTTTGCACAATACAGTTGTAAATTGCAAAAGAAAGACTATTGATTTACGATGCCAAAATGATGAGATTATTCGGATTGAATCTAATGATCTGTTAGCTTAGAAATATGTGAGAAAGGGTTGTGAAGCTTACTTTGCGTATGTGCTTGATAGTAAAGTGGCTGAAAGAAAGATTGAATTAGTACCAATTGTGTGCGAGTATCCGGATGTGTTTCCTGAAGAATTGCTGGGTTTGCCACCTATCTGAGAAGTAAAATTTGGTATTGAGTTAGTACCGGGGACTACTCCGATATCGATAACTCCGTACAGAATGGCGCCTACTGAATTAAAAGAATTGAAAGCTCAATTACAAGAGTTGACAGATAGGGGTTTTGCACGACTGAGTTTCTCTTCCAGGGGTGCACCAGTTTTATTTGTGAAAAACAAAGACTAAACTATAAGAATGTGTATCAACTATAGACAGCTCAATAAGGTGACTATAAAGAATAAATATTTGTTGCCACGAACTGACGACTTGTTTAATCAGCTGAAAAGGGCTACAGTGTTTTCAAAGATAGATTTGAGATCAGGCTACTATCAATTGCGAGTTAAAGACTCCGATGTGCCAAAGACTACTTTCCAAATAAGGTACAAACACTATGAGTTCTTGGTTATGCCTTTCAGACTTACTAATGCACCTGCTGTTTTCATAGATTTGATGAACCAGATTTTTAGACAGTATCTGGATCGATTTGTGGTGGTATTCATAAATGACATATTTATCTATTCCCGTGATGAAATCGAGCATGCCGAACATCTGAGACTTTTGTTACAGACTTTGCGAGATAAATAGTTGTATGCGAAGTTAAGTAAATGTGAGTTTTGGTTACGTGAAGTCAGTTTTTTGGGGCATGTTGTATCAGCATCGGGTATGATCTGAGTAAAATTTCGGCTATACTTGATTGGAAACCTCCAAAAAATATTTTTGAAGTTCGAAGTTTTTTGGGACTTGCTGGTTACTATAGACGATTCGTGAAAGGTTTCTCTATGATTGCAACACTGATGTCAAAGCTATTACAGAAATATTTTAAATTCAAATGGTCAGAAAAGTGCCAGAAAAGTTTTGATCAGTTAAAAGCCCTTTTGATCGAAGCTCCAGTGCTAGTTCAGCCAGAATCGGGTAAAGAATTTGTTATCTATAGTGATGCATCTTTATATGGTTTGGGCTGTGTTTTGATGCAGGAAGGCAAAGTTATAGCTTATGCCTCGAGACAGTTAAAGCAACACGAAAAGAACTATCCGACACACGACTTAGAATTGGCAGCTATTGTAACATCCCGAAATAGGGCCTAAACAGAACAGTGGTTGCGAAACCACAAATCCGAGGTAGAAAAATTTATTTTATTATTATTTTGAGGTTCATGATATGATTGCATGATTGTGTGAAAATTTCGTGATGAAATTCTATGCATAAAGTGCTTAAGTTGAGATTAAGGACTAAATCGAATAATTTGCAAAACTTGCATTCTAGAAGTTTTTAGTATGAAATTGCTTTGGAATATTAATTAGGAGGGTTTAAATAACAATTTGACCAATTTCTAAGTTCATGGACAAAATAGGACATGGATGGAATTTTTGAAAGTTTAATAAGGAAGGGCATTTTGGTCATTTGGATATTAAATGAAATAAAAAGGAAAAAAATAACACAAAATTCATCATCTTCTTCATTAGCACGAAATTTCAAGGGTTATCCATAGCTAGGGTTTGTTTCAAGCTTTCAAGCTCCATAGTAAGTGATTCCAAGCCCCGTTTTTAATGTTCTTTACGCTTTCGAGTCTCAGTAGCTCGATAAAGCTTATGCTAGCAATAATTTAAGTTAGGGTTCATATTTGGAAAAATACCCATAGGTGAAAAGTGTTTATTTTGATGTTTTATGATAGAACATGAGGTCTTAGATTATGTTAGACAACTTGTGCTACTCGATTTTAGGTAAAAACGAGTAAAAGGGCTTAATCGATAAAAATACCTAATTGTCATAAGTATATGTTAGAGTGAGAATTTGATTTTTCTATACAAGGGAAAAACGATCAGCATGTCATAGAACATAAGAAAATAGGCTGAAGTTTAATTTACGAGATTTGGGGTAAAAGTGTAAATATGCAAAAGTTTAGGGGCAAAAATGTAATTTTTCCAAAGTTTGAGTAAAGGACTGTTTTGATAAATGTGAATATTAAATAAATTAAATTTGCTATTATAGATCAAGAAGAGCGAAATTCGGGAGTAGATCGGGAAAAGAAAAGTAAAGGACTAAATTGTAAAGTTTAGTCACATTTTGTATCGAGGTAAGTTTACAATGAAATAAATGCAATATTCTTTTATTTTACATTATTATTGTAAATTTCCAGCATTTATATACTTATTTTATGAGAATATTTGAAGTCGAATTAAAGGCGAAGAAGCCCCGTTTGAACCTTAGGAATGTTAGGATATTAGGGTTGACAGGACAGGACAGGACAGGACAGAAATGAGCCATGTAAGTCCATATCAGATATATGGCTTTGGAGACAGGAATGAGCCATGTAAGCCCATATTAGATATATATATGGCCTTGGAGACAGGAAAAATTCATGTAAGTCCATGTCGAAGACATGGCATTGGCAGGATATTGATAGGTAGGAACGACCCTAGTATCCTTAGTATTCCAAGTGGTTCAACGGGTCATTGTACACGTTAAATTACAGTGAATTATCAGAAAAAGGGAAGGTAGATTATATTTATAAATAGTGAAAGGTCAGGTAAGAAAGAAGGTATGTGAGTAAAGAAGAAGGTAGAAAGTGAGAAGTAAAGAAAGTTTATGAGGCTAGGTGACATTATGTATAATTATTCATTATGTTGAATGTTGTAATTTATTTGCTTGTAAGCTTACTAAGCCTAGTGCTTACTCTCTTTATTTTCTTTTTCTTATAGTTTTTATTAAGCCACTCGGGGATCGAAGGAAACGTCGAAGACCCGATCGCACTATCGAAGGAATCACATTGGTATAGTTAGACGTTTCGTTTTGTGTATGGCATGTATAGGAACTTGGTTTCTTTTGATATGATATGATCAATGAATGATGTGTAAATACTTGCTAGTGATTAGCTAATAGAATGGCTGATGATATACATGTTTAATAGTATGTATGATTAAGTAGTAACTATCACATGAAAACTATGAAAAATGTGAAAGTCACTTAAAAACAGATTCTAGTATCAGAAATAACGTGACTTTGAAAAGTCACTAAAAATAGTAGAGACATGGTTTGATGGTGAATAATATATGAAATTAAAACTAATTGTGTCTATTTTCATATGGAATAATCAAAACAGGTAAACGTTTTGTATTTTATAAGATATCTGAGTTTTAGTGACATAGTGCCAGAGCGATTTCTGGATCCCCTGTTTCAACTTTAGAAATTCACCATAAATTTTAAAAAAATAATTAGGTGGTGTAATTTATATGGTTAGAATCCTTATTGAATATAGTTTTAATAGAAACAAACTTTATAGTCATATGAATTTTTTAGAGAGAGAAAAGTGGTTCGTAGTAAGTAGAGGTTAGTGCAGTCAAATTCTAAAATAGGGGTAACTTTAACTAATAAACTGCACTAATTGGCTAAGTAAAAAAATTCTAGAAAACAATTAGTAGATATATATATGAGTCTAGTTTCAGGAAAAAATTATGGATCTTAATTTCGAGTTTTGAAACTTGAGAAATGAATTTTTAAGCAACCATGACGTAGAAAAATAGTTTATTTCAAAAATTAAAATCAGTGGTTTAGAGTTGTTTAAAAGGTAAAATAAGTTTAGTAACACCTCAAGCTTGACTCCGGTGACGGTTTCAGGCATTGGGACGTTACATTTATTGGTATCAGAGCAGATTTAGTCGGTTCTCGGAACAGTTAGTGTGAGTAAAAGTCTAGCTATAGATGCCATACCTGTATTTTGATAGTGTGACAACTCCTGACGATTTTTAAATATTTTGTTTTATAGTAATGGATCCCAAGCGAGCTGGTGATGATGATGTAGAAAGTAATGCGCCTGCTCCCGCGGAAGGGGCAGTGCCATCTGAGAATAGGCCAGTAACAGTTGATTAGGGAGGAGTGACTCGAGAAGCTCTTTTCCAAGCTTTGAATGATTGGTTTGCTGAGTTCGTTCGTATGAATCCGGCAGTTAAACCTCCACCCCCTCATGATTCTCAGGCTACCCATGTAGCTCTAGCTCCCCCAGTCACAGGTACAGTGATAAGAGAAAAGCCACCAGTTGATAGAATCAGGAAACAAGGGGCAGAAGAGTTCCGAGCAACAAAAGATGATGATGCAGAAAGAGAAGAATTTTGGTTAGATAATACTATCGTAGTATTTGACGAATTATCTTGTACACCCGAGGAATGTATGAAATGTGTAGTATCACTTCTTAGAGACTCAGACTACCACTGTGGAAGACACTTGTATCAATTGTACCAAAGGAGAGGGTCACTTGGGATTTCTTTCAGGAGGAATTTCGTAAAAGTACATTAGTCGAGGTTTATTGACCGAAGAGAAAGGAATTCCTCGAATTGAAACAAGGTAATATGACGGTGACCCGATTATGAGCGCGAATTTGTCGGAGCTTAGTAAATATGCTCGAGAATGTGTGTCCACAGAGGCTATCATGTGTAAAAGGTTTGAGGATGGGTTAAATGATAATATCCGATCACAATCGGTGGGTGTCCTAGAAATCAAAGAGTTTGTTATTTTAGTTGAGAGAGCCTGTAAGGCGCGAGGAGTCTGTTAAAAAGAAAAGGCAAAGTTGAGACAGAGACACAAGATACAAAGAAGAGACAGATGAGCAGTCATTCCAGGCTACATCCAAAAGGCCAAAGGAGTTTTCTACTGGATCTAGTTTCTCACCGGGTATTCTAGTCGAATAGAGGCGGCAGATTTAAGGATCCGAAGGCTCAGACCATCTCGACTACGAGTGTAGGTAATGTTGGACAGGGTAGATCAAGGTGTCGATGGTGTGGTAGACTTCATTATGGTCTTTGTCGGGCAGCGTAAAAATGTTTGTTATAAATGTGGTGCTCCGGATCATTTTGTACGAGAATGTCCAGAGGTGGCTAACCGAGAGGTAACACAGAGTGCTAGATCCGAAATGCTCCTACTAGAGGTAGATCACCGAGGCAACCGGGAGTAGGAGCAAATGTGAGTACCTCAAGAGATTTGGTGTGAGACCGGATGTTAGAGCCCCGCAAAGGACTTATGCTATCCGTGCTCGCGAAGAGGCATCCTTCCCGATGTGATTATGGGTACATTTTCTCTACATGATATTAATGTCATTGCTTTGATTGATCCGGGTTCAACTCATTCATATGTTTGCAAGAAATTAATGCCTAGTATAAGTATGCCTATAGAATTTACAGAATTTGTGATTAAAGTATCGAATCCATTAGGCAAGCATGTATTAGTAGATAAAGTATGTAGAAATTTTCCTTTGATGATTAGAGGCTCTTTTTTTTTCGGCCGATCTCATGCTATTGCCATTTGATGAGTTTGATGTGATTCTTGGTATGGATTGGTTGACTACACATGATGTGATAGTGAATTGTGGAAAGAAATTCATTGAGTTGAAGTGTGAAAATGGTGAAATTCTTTGGGTTAATTCAGAAGAGTCAGATAGTTCATTTCCCATAATTTCTGTTATGTCTGCTCAGAAATGTTTGAGAAAAGGATATGAAGCTTATCTTGCTTTTGTGTTGAACACTAAAGATCCAGAATTGAAAATTGAATCAGTGCCTGTGGTATGTGAGTTTCCCGATGTGTTTCCAAAAGAACTACCAGGTTTACCTCCTGTTAGAGAAGTTAAGTTTGGTATTGAGTTGATTTCAGGTACCACGCCCATTTCTATTGCTCCTTATAGAATGTCTCCGTTGGAATTGAAAGAATTGAAAGCTTAGTTGTAGGAATTAACAGATAAAGGCTTTGTAAGACCCAGTAGTTCACCATGGGGTGCACTAGTGCTATTTGTGAAAAAGAAAGATGGATCGATGAGATTGTGCATAGATTATCAGCAACTTAACAAGGTAACAGTAAAGAACAAGTGTCCATTGACTAGAATTGATGATCTGTTTGATCAATTGAAGGGAGCTACTGTGTTCTCCAAGATAGATTTGAGATCCGGATACTATCGATTCTGAGTTAAAAGAGTCGATGTCCCAAGACCGCTTTCCAGACTAGAGCATTTGAGAACAGTTTTACAGATTCTGAGAGATAATTAGTTGTATGCCAAGTTCAGCAAAAGTGAGTTCTGGTTACGAGAAGTTGGTTTTCTTAGACATATTGTCTCAGGTGAAGGTATTAAGGTTGATTCGAGCAAGATTTCAGCCATTGTTGATTGGAAGCCTCCTAGAAATGTATCGGTTAGAAGTTTTCTTGGTGTTGCTTTGGATATTATAGACGATTTGTAGAGGATTTTCCATGATAGCTACCCACCGACAAGATTGCTGCGAAAGGATATCAAGTTTGAATGGACTGAGAAGTGTCAACAGAGTTTTGACAAGTTAAAAACATTGTTGACTAAAGCTCCTGTTTTAGTACAACCAGAACCAGGTAAGGAGTTTGTGATTTACAGTGATGCGTCCATGAATGAACTTGGTTGTGTACTTATGCGTCCATGAATTATGTTTGTTATGTTACTTTTGGTTAAAATGATTAAGTTATTACTTTTGGTTGAAATGATTCTGTTATGTTTTGTATTTGATAGTTATAGTTTTAGATTGGTTAACTAGTGTATTTGACTAAATGTTGAATTTGGGTAATGAATATGTTTGATTGATGATTCGGCATTTGCATATATATATATATATATATATTTAGGCATATGATGTATTGGTTTAATATATATATTATCTCAAGGTATATATATATATATATGTTTGAGGCATTGGTTTATGTTTTGGTAACGAGAAATGTCAAGTATGATTTTATAATTTGGCTTAGTAAGAGTTAAAATAATGAGTATATATATTATAAATGAAACGGCTATATAGATTCGTTAGTTAATTGGAAATTTCTGTATGTGTATAGGTTGATTTTTGCTAGTCGAATAGATAAGAGAACAATTGGTCTTGTGTATGATATTTTAGTATGATGTATAATTTGTGAAATTAGCATGTTTTGATTTGGCATTAATATTTATAAATTTGGTTTATTAAGTCATATAGAAATGGAATGAATTATTTGTATGTATATTAATGATCGAATAGATGATGTTTGAATTGTTAGTATTTTGTTTATAAATTAGTATGTTTTGATTTGGTAATTGTATTAAAAAATGGTCCATACTAATTCTGTAATATGAGCATGAAATTGCACTGTAAAAGAAGTGTATTTGGCCATGTTGTACTGTTAGCTATTATCTTATATAATAATGAATATTATACTATGATATAAGGTGATATGGTATAATATACAAATATATATTGTTTATGTTTTCAAAAACCAATGCCGTATATATTTTATATGACTTTGAATTTTTATTAATATTTGTATTATGATTTGAATTATGTGTATAATGTTTAAACTGATTTTTGTTTTAGTTTTGTGAATATAACATATGTGTACATGTGAATGTTCGAAATTTTTTGTCTCGTCTAGTAATACCTTGTAACCCTATTCCGATAACGGATACGGGTTAGGGGTGTTACAGGGAACAACTCCGATATCGATAGCTCTGTACAGAATGAATCCAACAGAATTAAAAGAGTTGAAAGTTCAGTTGCAAGAATTGACAGACAGAGGTTTTGTACAACCGAGTTATTCTCCTTGGGGAGCACTAGTATTGTTTGTGAAAAAGAAAGATGGCACGATGCGCATGTGTATTGACTATAAACAACAGAATAAAGTGACTATAAAGAACAAATACCCGCTACCACAGATTGATGACTTATTTGATCAGTTGAAATGAGCTACAGTATTTTCAAAGATTGATCTGAGATCGGGTTACTATCAGTTGCGAATTAAAGAGTCGGATGTACCGAAAACTGCTTTTAGAACAAGGTATTGCCATTATGAATTTCTTGTTATGCCTTTCGATTTAACTAATGCTCCTACCATTTTTATGGACTTGATGAATCATATATTCAGACCGTATTTAGACAGATTTGTTGTAGTATTCATGAACGATATTCTAATCTATTCACGAGATGAATTTGAACATACCGAGCATTTGAGAATTGTGTTACAAACTCTACGTATAAGCAATTATTTGCAAAGTTCAGTAAATGTGAGTTCTGGCTCAAAGAGGTTGGATTTTGGGACATATTGTTTTAGCCGATGGTATTACAGTTGATTCGAGCAAGATTTCTATTATTGTTTATTGGAAACCTCTAAGAAATGTGTTAGAAGTTTGTAGTTTTCTGGGATTAGCGAGTTATTACCAAAGATTTGTGAAAGGCTTATCAATGATTGTGACACCAATGACTCGACTACTACAAAAAGATGTGAAGTTTGAATGGTCAGAAAAGTGTCAACAGAGTTTTGAACAGTTGAAAGTACTATTAACAGAGGCACCAGTTTTGGTTCAAACTGAATCGGGTAAGGAATTCATGATCTATAGTGATACATCGCTAAATGGATTGGGCTGTGTTTTGATGCAAGAGGGAAAAGTTATAGCTTATGCTTCCCAACAACTGAAACCACATGAAAAAAACTATTCGACGCATGATTTAGAATTAGGTGCGATTGTATTTGCATTAAAGATTTGGCGAAACTACCTATATGATGAAAAATGCCACATTTATATGGACCATAACAGCTTAAAATATCTGATGTCACAAAAAGATCTGAATTTGCAAAAACGAAGATGGCTCAAGTTGTTAAAAGATTATGACTTTGTCATTGATTATCACCTGGGAAAAGCTAATGTAGTTGTTGATGCCTTGAGCCGAAAATCATTGTTTGCATTACGAGCCATAATACCTAGTTTATGATATGTGATGATGGGTCTATTTTAGCTGAATTGAAAGCTAAACCAGTATTTCTGTAGCAAATTTGGGAAGCTTAGAAAAATGATCGTGGACTGTGAGCTAAACGAGTCTATTTCTGATTCTGAATTTCATATTGGAATTGATGATTGTTTAATATTCTGAAATAGGATTTGTGTACCGAAAAATACAGATCTTATTCAGGAAATTCTGCATGAAGAACACAATAGTCATTTTTCTATTCATCCGGGTAGTATTAAGATGTATAATGATTTGAAACAATAGTATTGGTGGTCCAAAATGAAACGGGATATTTCAGAGTCTGTATCGAAATGTTTGATTTGTTAGCAAGTAAAAGCTGAACATTAAGTACCATCTGTTTTACTACAACCTGTATTGATTCCTGAATGGAAATGGGATAGAGTCATTATGGATTTCGTATCGGGACTGTCCCTAGCTCTGAAAAAGAAAGATGCTATTTGGATTGTCGTTGGTCGACTAACAAAATCTGCTCATTTCATACCGGAACGTACGAATTACTCTCTGGATAGATTAGTTGAATTGTACTTGTCTGAAATCATATGATTACATGGTGTACCACTATCTATTATCTCCGATAGAGACCCGAGATTTACGTCAAGATTCTGGAAGAATTTACAATAAGCTCTTGGAACGAAATTGAATTTCAGCACAGCTTTTCATCCCCAAACGAACGATCAGTCTGAAAGAGTTATACAGATACTTGAAGATATGTTGCGTTGTTGCATTCTTGAGTTTGAAGGTAACTGGGAGAAATACTTGCCTCTGATTGAATTTACTTATAACAACAGCTTTCAAATGAGTATAAAGACGGCACCGTACGAAGCTTTATATGGTTGTAAGTGTCGAACACTGTTATACTGGATTGAATTTAGTGAGAAAAAGATTCATGGGGTTGAATTAATCAGAGAAACAGAAGAAAAAGTGAAAATGATTTGTGATTGTTTAAAAGCAGCTTCAGATCGACAGAAATCCTATGCAGATTTGAAACGAAGAGAGATTGAATTTCAAGTCGGAGACAAAGTGTTTCTAAAAGTGTCACCATGGAAAAAGGTTCTTCAATTCGGTCGTAAAGGGAAGTTAAGTCCACAATTTATCGGGCCGTATTGTTGAAAAATAGGACCTGTAGCTTATCGACTTGCCTTACCGTCAGAACTTGAAAAGATACATAATGTTTTTCATGTTTTGATGCTACGTCGATACAGATCGGATCCGTCACATGTGATTTCTCCAGTTGATGTTGAGATACAGTCTGATTTAACGTATAACGAATAACCAATTAGGATTCTAGCTCAGGAGATTAAAGAATTGAGGAATAAATGTATAGCTCTTGTGAAATTTCTTTGGCATAAACACGGAATTGAGGAAGCTACGTGGGAACCCGAAGAAGCTATGCAAAAATAGTACCCTAATCTCTTTACCGGTAATGTAACGCCCAATTTTCAGGATTTCTGTGATTTTTAGCGAACTTTAGAATTTTTGTGTTGCAATTGTTTAGTGTGGATCTGAGTATGTTAGCGGGCCTCTAAAAGGCCCAAGTCTAAGTAAAAACCCGGAAGTTCTAGCTAATTTTTAATTCCAAAGGGGAAAAGGGATTCTGGTATATTAGGCTTTTAAGGTTTCATGGGTAAAATAGGACACAGGAAGACCTGTGGTAAAGTGGCAAGGGTGACGCCACTAAGGTGCTTAAAAAGTGGCGTGTGGATATGTAGGGGAAGCCAAGGTTCAAGCCCCAAGGTAAGCAAATTATAGTATTATTTTTGTGAACAGAAAGAGGATGTGATGGAACTTAAGTGGAACTCTGCTAGGAAGAGTTTGAGCTGTCCAGGAGAGTGAGTAAGGAGGGGATAAGGGAGAAAGTTTAGGAGCTAATCAAAGAGGGTGGTATTGGTCGAATAGTGGACTCTTGAAGATCAAGAGTTGGCCGGCTAAGGGTTTCTAGTATAGGGAATTTTGGCATTTGGGTAGGGGTGCCGTTTCTGACAAATTCTTTTCTCTTCTTCTATTCTCCTCTCTTCTTCTATTTCCTTTTCTTCTTCTTTTCATCCTTAGCCGAATCTTCCTACCATTCCACTTATCTCCACTTCCATTCCATTCGTTTCTAAGCCTTTATAGCTGAATTTCATAAAAGCCAAAATCCCGAAAACCTGTTTCTTGTGTTGATTTCTCCTAGCCAAGTTCTCCTATCTTCTTTCATATTTTGACCGATTTACATAATCCCCTAAACCCCAACCCCTATCGGCTAAACCACTGTAAAATCCTCATGTTAAATCATCTTTCTCTTCACAGTTACAAAAAGCCGAAAACACCATAGTCTTAGGGGCATATAGCTGAATCTTTAGATCTCTAAGACTCGATTCCTGCTAGTGTTTTAGGGTTGGAACTACATCAGAACTAAATAGGAACTGAATTGGAATCGTGTTGGTGAATGAATCGGTGGTAAGTACTTAGATCTACTCTTTATTTTGGGAATTAAGAAAAGTCAAAACCCTTAAAGGTCGCTAACGTTTGGACTAAGGGTTTTTGTGCCTCTTTTTGTTTGGTTGTGTATACGTTAGCGTGGACAAGGGGACATTCAGCGAAGGGCTTGAAGACTAATTCGGTTGGCTCTTTAGATCTAATCCATAGTTCGACAAAAAAGTAAGAACTCTAGGGTCTATGGCTTTGTTGGCCGAATATGGTAGGGGGATAAGTACGTAGATTGTTTTCAATATTTAGATTGACATGTTAGTAATCCAATTGTAGGCAGCTCGTGTGTGGATCTCGCCATCAAATCGCTACCAATCAGGTGTGTAACTGACACCCTCTCATAAACTAGATCGGCAAAAGCCGAAAAACTGAAATGCCAAAAAGCCGGTATTTTGTGAACTTGCGAGTGTGCGAATGCTCATGAGATAGATTGATTAACATATTCGGTAATCTAAAGTGATAAGATTGCAGAGTGCGCGATTATGTGCACTTCGATATATTTGAGCTTAATGGGCCAAAATTGGCATAATGGGCTAACGAACCCAATTCGGTAAAAACACTCGGTAAGTGTTTCTGTTAGTACATAAATGACTGGAATATGCATGAAAACCCTTAAATAGTTAAATTACTAGAATACCCCTAAGTATAGAAATTACCATTTTACCCTTAGGACAAAATGACCAATATACCCCTAGGGTTAATTTTTCATTGAAATGCATGATGATCTAATTTTGTATGTTGTATGCCATGACTTGTATATCTATTGCATGGGGACATAGGTTATATTTATGGAGGAAGCGTCCTGGTGGCTATGCCACAACTATCTGATCTGGTGGCTCTGCCACAATTATCTGTTCTGGTGGCTCTGCCACGATTATCTGTATCTGGTGACTCTATCACATTATCTATTTCTGGCAGCCATGCTGCAAATTCTGTGGCGTGTAGCTGTTGGGTGGGTCGAGTAGTCTCCCCACATGGTGTAAGGTTGGTATGGGGGTGCATATGGTTGGATATGGGTTGGGTTCTGCATATATATATATGATATCTGTTCTACTTCTGTTATGGGCCTATGGGCTTCATTCTGTAATCTGTTTTGGGCTAAAGCCAACTTAATCTGTCTCTGTGGTTTAAGCTGACTTAGACTATGGTTGGGTTATTTTACACACTGATTTTCCAAACTCACCCCTTATTTCATCCATGCAGGTAATCTCCAACCATAGTGGGCTTGGTGCTGCGAGGGATTCAGAGTGGCCACACGTTTTGCAAATTTTGATTTTCTTCTCGTGATTTGGACAGCTTTCCGTTTACTTAAATGTTTTGGGTTTTAAATTGTAATAAGGCCGCCTTAATTATTTTAATGGTTTTAATATGTTTAGTTAGGGTAGATATGATATGATTTTAAACGCTGAATTTGAATAGCTTGTGGGCGTGTTTTTAAAAAATAGTTACTTGATTTCAAAAGATCACGATAACAAAGCAAAGCTTCTGCAACGAAAACATTTCCAAAATTAATAACCTTTTTAAATGGATTTAAACGAATTAGTTTTCTAAGAACATCCACTAAGTTAAGGTGTGGCAATGGTTGTGTACATGTCTAGGATTGGATCCGAAGGGAGCTTGGTACTTAAGCAGTCTAATGGACTCACCTCCTCTTTTCTGGCATCCTATCTGATGCACAGCTTCCATTCACTTTAACCCGTACTGAAGTTATCTTTTAAACACTAAGTTAGTTTTTAGATTGAAAGAATAAATATGTTTTAAACGCTTCGATGTGGCACGTCAGATTCGGCCATAACGTCTTGGCCGGGGTTTGGGTGTTACATTTAGTGGTATCAGAGCCCGGTTGTAACAACTCGGCTGTAGAATGGGTTTATAAAGACAAAGATTTTCGAAAATGAAATTTTTACAAAGATTGCAAAACTCGATTTTTAAATTTGGATCCTTAAAATGGTGGCACCCGAATCTCCGGCCCAAGTCTGTAAGTATCATGCTAAGCTTATCTGAATATTATCTGAATTATCTGTCTGTACTGAAATCCTTTTAGGATACTCTAGTCAGAATGGAAATTTTGGTAGCCTGACTATAGCTAGACTTTGATTCTGCGAAAAACAAACTCTGAATTACTGTCTGTTCATAAAACATCTATAATAAACATTGAAATAATTAATTGATGCATAAAATTCGTAATCAGATAATACGAAATGAGTATGAGAGCCGCACGTGGAAGAGGCCATGGACGTGACCGAGGTAGTGCTCGAGCAGGATCTTCGTATTCAGGGTATATGCCAGCGGCTTACGCTCTGTCTCAGGCAATGCTTCGTGTTCTGGAAAGGGTTGTCGGGGCAAGTACGGGAAATATAATTCGGGGATCTATTTTTGAGCGGCTCTAGGCTAACGGAGCAGAGATCTTTAGGGGCATATCTGGTGTAGCCCCGATTGTGGCAGAATATTGGTTAGAGGCCACTTTAACTGGATTATGGATTTTGATTTGGACCGCCCGTGGGCGAGCGGTCGAAGGGAGCCGTATCGTTGCTACGAGACGAGGCTTATTAGTGGTGGCTCACTATGAGAGATTGGACCCCAGCTGACAGGGTAACTTGGGAGCTGTTTAAGACGGTCTTCAAAGGGAAATATGTTAGGGCGAGTTATGTGGACGCTCGCAGGAAGGAATTCTTGAATCTGGTTCAAGGAGGTAAGACAGTTGCTGAGTACGAGGCTGAGTTTCTGAGGTTAAGCCGATATGCCGTGGGGGTAGTCGCTACGGAGTATGAGCGTAGTGTGCACTTCGAGGATGGTCTTAGAGATGAACTTAGGGTGCCGATTGCTTCACAGAGGGAGCGTAACTTTGCAGTGTTGGTGGAGAAAGCTAAGATAGCTGAGGAAGTGAAGCGTGCTAAGAGGCAGAATCGTAAGAAGGATCGGAACCATTTCCGAAAGGATTCAGGACCTTCAAGTGGTGCAAATAGGAATGTCAAGAGAGCAAGAATGGAGGAGCCAGTCTGAGCAGTTCCGATGAAAGTTGTTAGACCACCAATCTGTGAGGAATGTGGTAAGGTACATCTTGGCGAGTGTAGGAAACGTTCTGGTGCTTGTTTCCGGTGCAGATCTATGGAGCATAGAGTCAGAAACTGTCCTTAGAAAATAGATCAGGTTCAAGTTGCTGAACGGAGGGTTGCTCAACTAGTGGGAGGTGGACCACAACCACCGAGAGGACGTGGACAAGGTAGGAGCAGAAATGGAAATGGTCGAGGACGAGGAGCACCTGGTAGGGGTGCCAGAAATGCTGAGGCTCGACAGCCCGCGTTGGTATATGCAGCACATCATCGAGAGGAGGGCGATGCACCCAACGTCATAACTGGTACGTTCTTAATTTATAGCATAGCGTATACTACTTTGGTAGATATTGGATCTACTCATTCGTATGTTGCATGTGCCATATCTGGGTCGTTGGGTGTGCACTCTGAGGAGATTGTGAGTGGAGTATCTATACTAAGTCCTTTGGGTTAATCGGTTAGGGTAGACAAACTGTATAGGGATGTGCCCTTAGAAACTCAGGGTAGGATTTTCTCTGGAGACTTGATGGAGTTACCGTTAGGAGAATTCGATCTTATTCTAGGAATGGACTGGCTTCTTAAGCATAAGGTGACTTTGGATTGTGCTGCTAAGAAAATGGTGTTAAGGACCACGGAGGGTGAGGAGGTTTTGGGGATTGGTGAGCAAAGGGACTATTTGTCCAATGTGGTGTTAGCATTGAGAGTCAAAAAGTGGATTCGCAAGGGTTGTGAGGCCTATTTGGCATTTGTAAGTCAGTCGGAAGCTAAGGGACTGACGATGGATAAGGTTAAAATCGTTAAGGAGTTCCAAGATGTCTTTTTAGAGGAGCTTCCAGGATTGCCTCCGAACCGAGAAGTCGAGTTTGGAATTGACTTGCTTCCTGGAATGGCACCAGCGTCCATCGCACCGTATAGGATGGCACCAAAGGAGTTAATAGAGCTAAAAGCTCAAATTCAAGAGTTGTTGGATAGAGGCTTTATTACGCTGAGTGTGTCTCCGTGGGAAGCATTGGTGCTGTTTGTGAAAAAGAAGGATGGGACGATGCGGATGTGCATCGATTATCGACAGTTGAACAAACTGACGATCAAGAATAAGTATCCTCTACCAAGAATTGATGATCTATTTGACCAACTTAGGGGAGCTTCTGTATTTTCCGAGATCGATCTTCAATCTAGATATCATTAGTTAAGGGTCAAGGAGGCAATATTCATAAGACAGCATTTAGGACTTGGTATGGTCATTACGAGTTCTTGGTTATGCCATTTGGACTGACGAACGCTCCTGCAGCGTTCATGGATCTGATGAATCGTGTATTTCAACCATTCTTGGATCGATTCGTAGTCATCTTTATTGACGATATTCTAATATATTCTGAAACTGAAGCGAAACATGATGAGCATCTCCGCATTGTGCTGCAAGTGTTGAGGGAGAAGGAACTTTATGCGAAATTTAGCAAGTGTGAATTCTGATTGAGGGAGGTAACCTTCTTAGGACATGTTGTCTCTGCTGAGGGGATTAAGGTGGACCCTAAGAAGATTGAAGCGATTTTGGAATGGAAGCTACCTAGGTCGGTGTCGAAAATTCAGAGTTTCCTAGGGTTAGCTGGATACTACAGAAGGTTTGTGGAAGGTTTTTCTATGGTGGCAGCACCTTTGACAAAACTCATAAGGAAGGG
This sequence comes from Gossypium anomalum, assembly GCA_025698475.1. Lineage (NCBI taxonomy): Eukaryota > Viridiplantae > Streptophyta > Magnoliopsida > Malvales > Malvaceae > Gossypium > Gossypium anomalum. The sequence continues at coordinate 39,788,964 of CM046965.1, forward strand.
AGTACCGTTTGTTTGGACTGAGAAGCAGCAAGAAGCTTTTGAGAAGTTGAAGAAAGTTCTGATTGAAGCACCTGTGTTAATTCAGCCAGAGTCTGGGAAGGATTTTACGGTATACAGTGACGCATCACATGTGGGTTTGGGCTGTGTGTTGATGCAGGAGGGTAAGGTGGTTGCTTATGCATCACGACAGCTTAAGCCTCACGAAGGGAACTATCCTACTCATGATTTGGAACTGGCAGCAGTAATCTTTGCACTTAAGTTTTGGAGACACTACTTGTACGAAGAAAAGTGTGTTCTATACACGGATCACAAGAGTATCAAATACTTGCTGACTCAGAAGGAGCTGAACCTTAGGCAAAGAAGATGGATAGAGTTGCTTAAGGATTATGAATGTTCGATTGAGTGCCACCCAGGCAAGGCTAATGTTGCAGCCGATGCTCTAAGTCGTAAAGCTGTATCTAATTTGAGAGTAATGTTTGCTCGTCTGAGTCTGTATGATGATGGTAGTCTATTGGCTAAGTTACAAGTAAGGCTAACATGGGTGGATCAGATTAAGGAAAAGCAGTTGAGGGATGAGTCTTTGGTTGCTCGGTTCCAGGAAGTTGAGAAAGGGGAAACTTTTGAGTTTGGGTTGAACAGTGAAGGAGTTCTGTGTTTTCGAGGGAGAATTTATGTTTCGAAGGACTCTAACCTAAGGCAGTCAATATTGAAGGAAGCTCATGGAGGTCTTTGTGCTATGCATCCTAGAAGGAACAAGTTGTATCACGACTTACGAGAATTATATTGGTGGCCTAGGCTTAAACGGGAAGTAACGGAGTTTGTGGGGAAATGTTTGACATGCCAGTAAGTGAAAGCTGAGCATCAACTACCTTCTAGACTTTTGCAACTAGTGAAGATACCACTTTGGCAGTGGGAGAGGGTAACCATGGACTTTGTGAGTGGTCTACCCTTGACACCAACGAAGAAGGACTCGGTTTGGGTAGTTGTGGATAGGTTGGCCAAGTTTGCTTATTTCATACCTGTCCGCACTGATTATTCACTTCAAAAGTTAGCCAAGTTATATGTGGCGAAAATAGTTCGACTTCATGTATCCCAGTTTCAATTATTTCTAAACGAGATCCTAGGTTCACATCTCGATTTTAGAAAAAAGTTGCATGAAGCATTGGGAACGCGATTGAACTTCAGTACGGCTTTCCATCCCTAGACTGATGGTCAGTCAGAAAGGGTTATTCAGATTTTGGAGGACATGTTGAGGGGATGCGTTATTGCCTTCCGAAGTAGTTGGGAGGATTACCTGCGGTTGGCAGAGTTTGCATACAACAACAGTTATCAGGCGAGTATTCGAATGGCACCGTATGAAGCGCTGTATGGATGAAGGTGTCGTACCCCTAGTTGTTGGACCGAACTGGGAGAGTGACAGGTTCTTGGACCGAAGCTGGTAGCTGATACTGAGGATAAGGTCAGAATAATCAGAGATAGATTAAAAGAAGCTGCTGATAGGCAAAAGTCGTATGCAGATTTAAATTGTAGGGAGATTGAGTACTCAGTGGGTGATATGGTCTTTTTGAAGGTTTCTCCTTAGAAGAAGATATTAAGGTTTGGTAAGAAGAGTAAGTTGAGTCCACGGTTCATTAGGCCTTATTGGGTTTTGAAGCGAGTAGGTCCAATGGCTTATCAACTGGAATTACCTCCGGAGTTAGACAGGATTCACGATTTTTTTCACGTCTCCATGTTAAGGCGTTATCGTTCTGACCCTACTCATGTCGTACCGGTTACAGAGATTGAGGTGCAGACTGATTTGACTTTTGAGGAAGAGCCTGCGCAGATATTGGACCGAGATGTTAAAGTTCTAAGAAGGAAATCTGTTCCATTAGTAAAGGTGCTTTGGCGTAATCATGGTAGAGAGAAAGCTACTTGGGAGCCAGAAGAGGCGATGCGTCAACAATACCCTCATCTATTCGGATCAGGTAAATTTCGAAGACGAAATTTCTTTAAGGAGGGTAGAGTTGTAACGCCCTAATTTTTGAGATTTTTGGGATTTCTATGATTTTTAGCGAACTTTAGAATTTTTGTGTTGCAATTGTTTAGTGTGGGTCTGAGTATGTTAGCGGGCCTCTAGAAGGCCCAAGTCTAAGTAAAAACCCAAAAGTTCTAGCTAATTTTTAATTCCAAAGGGGAAAAGGGATTCTGGTATATTAGGCTTTTAAGGTTTCATGGGTAAAATAGGACACAGGAAGACCTGTGGTAAAGTGGCAAGGGTGACGCCACTAACGTGCTTAAAAAGTGGCGTGTGGATATGTAGGGCAAGCCAAGGTTCAAGTTACAAGGTAAGCAAATTATAGTATTATTTTTGTGAACAGAAAGGGGATGTGATGAAACTTAAGTGGAACTCTGCTAGGAAGAGTTTGAGCTGTCCAGGAGAGTGAGTAAGGAGGGGATAAGGGAGAAAGTTTAGGAGCTGATCAAGGAGGGTGGTATTGGCCGAATAGTAGACTCTTGAGGAGTAAGAGTTGGCTGGCCAAGGGTTTCTAGTATAGGGAATTTCGGCATTCGGGTAGGGGGTGCCGTTTCTGACAAATTCTTTTCTCTTCTTCTCTTCTCCTCTCTTCTTCTATTTCCTTTTCTTCTTCTTTTCATCCCTAGCCGAATCTTCCTACCATTCTACTCATCTCCCCTTCCATTCCATTCATTTCTAAGCCTTTATAGCCGAATTTCATAAAAGTCGAAATCCCGAAAACCTATTTCTTGTGTCGATTTCTCCTAGCCAACTTCTCCTATCTTCTTTCATATTTTGGCCAATTTATACAACACCCTAAACCCTAACCCCTGTCGGCTAAACCACTGCAAAACCCTCATGTTAAATCATCTTTCTCTTCACAGTTACAAAAAGCCGAAAACACCATAGTCTTAGGGGCATATAGCCGAATCTTTAGATCTCTAAGATTCGATTCCTGCTAGTGTTTGAGGGTTGGAATTGCATCAGAACTGAATAGGAACTGAATTGGAATCGTGTTGGTGAAAGAATCGGTGGTAAGTACTCAGATCTACTCTTTATTTCGGGAATTAAGAAAAGCCGAAACCCTTAAGGGTGGCTAACGTTTGGACTAAGGGTTTTTATGCCTCTTTTTGTTTGATTGTGTATGCGTTAGCGTGGATAAGGGGACATTCAGCGAAGGGCTTGAAGACTAATTCGGTTGGCTCTTTAGATCTAATCCATAGTTCGGCAAAAAGGTAAGAACTCTAGGGTCTATGGCTTTGTTGGCCGAATATGGTAGGGGGATATGTACGTAGATTGTTTTCAATATTTAGATTGACGTGTTAATAATCCAATTGTAGGCAGCTCGTGTGTGGATCTCGCCATCGAATCGCTACCAATCAGGTGTGTAACTGACACCGTCTCATAGACTAGATCGGCAAAAGCCGAAAAGCTGAAATACCAAAAAGTTGGTATTTTGTGAACTTGTGAGTGTGTGAATGCTCGTGAGATAGATTAATTAACATATTCGGTAATCTAAAGTGATAAGATTGCAGAATGTGTGATTACATGCACTTCGATGTATTTGGGCTTAATGGGCCAAAATCGGGGTAATGGGCCAACGGGCCCAATTCGGTAAGAACACTCGGTAAGTGTTTCTGTTAGTACGTAAATGACTGGAATATGCATGAAAACCCTTAAATAGTTAAATTACTTGAATACCCATAAGTATGGAAATTGCCATTTTACCCTTAGGTACAAAATGACCAATATACCCCTAGGGTTAATTTTTGATTGAAATGCATGATGATCTGATTTTGTATGTTGTATGCCATGACTTGTATATATGTTGCATGGGGACATGGGTTATATTTATGGAGGAAGCGTCCTGGTGGCTATGCCACAACTATCTGATCTGGTGGCTCTGCCACAATTATCTGTTCTAATGGCTCTGCCGCGATTATCTGTATCTGGTGACTCTGTCACATTATCTGTTTCTAGCAGCCATGCTGCAAATTCTGTGGCATGTAGTGGTTGGGTGGGTCGAGTAGTCTCCCCACATGGTGTAAGGTTGGTATGGGGGTGCATATGGTTGGATATGGGTTGGGTTCTGCATATATATATGATATCTGTTCTGCTTCTGTTATGGGCCTATGAGCTTCATTCTGTAATCTGTTTTGGGCTAAAGCCAACTTAATCTGTCTTTGTGGTTTGAGCTGACTTAGACTATGGTTGGGTTATTTTACATACTGATTTTCCAAACTCACCCCTTATTTCATCCATGCAGGTAATCTCCAACCATAGTGGGCTTGGTGCTGCGAGGGATTCAGAGTGGCCACACGTTCTGCAAATTTTGATTTTCTTCTCGTGATTTGGACAGCTTTCCGTTTACTTAAATGTTTTGGGTTTTAAATTGTAATAAGGCCGGCTTAATTATTTTAATGGTTTTAATATGTTTAGTTAGGGTAGATATGATATGATTTTAAACGTTGAATTTGAATAGCTTGTGGGCGTGTTTTTAAAAATAGTTACTTGATTTCAAAAGATCACGATAACAAAGCAAAGCTTCTGCAACGAAAACATTTCCAAAATTAATAACCTTTTTAAATGGATTTAAACGAATTAGTTTTCTAAGAACATCCACTAAGTTAAGGTGTGGCAATGGTTGTGTGCATGTCTAGGATTGAATCCGAAGGGAGCTTGGTACTTAAGCAGTCTAATGGACTCACTTCCTCTTTTTTGGCATTCTACCTGGTGCAAGCTTCCATTCACTTTAACCCATACTGAAGTTATCTTTTAAACACTAAGTTAGTTTTTAGATTGAAAGAATAAAACCGTTTTAAACGCTTCGATGTGGCACGTCGGATTTGGCCATAACGTCTAGGCTGGGTTTAGGGTGTTACAGGTAAGATTTTCAGGGACAAAAATCCCTAAACGGGGGAGAGTTGAAACAACCAGTTTTTTGGTCAAATCAGAACAGTGGTTTCGGGACCACGAATCAGAAGTAAAAATATTTATTTTATTATTTTAATAAGGTTTACAGAATGATAGATTAATTGTGTGAAAGTTTTGTAAAGAAATTTTGTAACAACTCGATTTAGACCCTATTCGAAACGGTGGTTTCGGGACCACGAATCCGAGTTAGAAAAATATTTTAAAATTATTTTCTGTGTTTATTATGTGTGAATTTGTATCTGTGAAATTTTTTTGTTTAAATTTTACTGTTTGGATGTCGATTTAAAAAAAAGAGCTTAATCGCGTAAAATAAAAATTTGATGGTTAAATGTGAAAGGGCCGAATTGTTGCTGTCTTTTTAATTTGAGGTATTTATTATGCAATATAACCATTTTTAAAGTGATGGACGATTATAACCATGGCTTATAATGGTTTAAAATTTTTAATTTAAAGGTTAAATACGTAAAATAATAAACATGTTATTATAATAAAACATATAATAAAATTATCATCCATTTGTCTTTCATTCTTTAAGACCGAATGTTAAAATAAAAGAGAAAATAAAAGGTTTTCAAAGTTTCAGCCATTATTGAGTTTGATTAAGGTATGTAACTAGCTCGATTTTTGATAATTTTTACGTTTTTGAGATCGTTGCAGTGTAATGTAGAAAGCCCATGCTTGAATTTCTAATTTTGATGAATATTTTGAGTTATGCCATTGATGAATAATTGAACTTTGTGATGTTAGTTGATGAATTATGAAAGATATGTTTTAGATTAATATGTTTTGTATTGGAATTTTTGATGAATTTGAGTAATTAGGGCTAAATTACAAAAATAATAAATTGAGGGACTAAAATGTGAAATAAATGAAATGTATGGACTTGTATGAGTATGGGTAGCATTCGGCCTAAGCATGGTGTGTGCAAATTTTGCATGTTTTGTGTTTTGTGCAATTTGGACTAAATTGTAAAAGTGTAAAATGTTAGGGGTAAAATGGTAATTTTCCCATTTATGTGTTGTTGGACTAAATTGAATGAAATTATGTTTGAATGAGTTTAATTTGAATATGTTTAGATCAAGAACTAAAGAAATCGGATTTGAACAAGGGGAAAACTAAAGTTGTCAATTAGTCGTCCCGTTCCGATTATCGTTGTCTGAGGTAAGTTTATAGGCAAATAGATGTTGAAAATTTCAATATATGTATATTATAAATGTAGAATTGAATTGTTATAATTTTTTGAGAATTTACCGAAATGATATATGTTTGAGAGCAATAGTTATGAGTTTGATTCGATTGAATTACGACATCCGAAAGCCCCGTATGAGCCTTAGGAATAGATAGGATATATATGTCATGACATAGGATTCTGATATGTGATGTGCGAGTAAGACCATGGCATCGATATATGTGTGCGAGTAAAACCGTGTTTAATACGTTGGCATCGATATGTGATTCCGATATATGTGTGCGAGTAAGACCACGTTTAATACGGTGGCATCGATATGTGATTTCGAAATATATGTGCGAGTAAGATCACGTCTAGTATGTTGGCATCGATATGTGATTACAGTAAGACCACGTCTGGGATGTTGGCATTGTACGATATGTGTGATTATTCGAGTATCCTATTCAATTTCGTATGGTTCAACGGGCAATGATAAGTTGTGATCGAATGTGTAATCAAGCTAAAGCAATCAGGTATGTGAAATTAAGGTAAGTTGACTATTTGGTATGTGATACAAATCGTATATGATACAAGTGAATATATATGTGATCTTAGAAGTGACAAAGTAATTATGTTACTATCTATATATGCATTCGGCCAATTTGAATTTGTGGCATAATTATATGTTTGATAAATATAATTGCAAGTTTGAAATGGTATATGAACATAATAGCATAATTCGATTTTGTTGTAATGAATTATAATGTCATTGATTTGTTATTTGCTTATAACTTACTAAGCTGTGATAGCTTATTGTGTGTGTATGTCTGCCTCTGTTTTATAGATTTTGGAGTCAAGTTACATGCTTGGGGATCGTCAGCGAAGTTTATCACACTATTGACTGTTTTTAGTACTTTATAAGCTAAATTTCAAACCTATGGCATGTATAGGCTAGATTATATTTGGATATGTTGATTTTGGTATGTATATATATATATAAGCCATGCAAAAATGGCTTGTTTATTCTGTTAAGTTCGGTTTCAAGGTTTGATTAAATTATGGTTATGTTTGGTTGTGGTTTTGGTAATTTGGCTATGGTTTAAACATAGATAAATATATGTGAACTTGTTGATATGCTTTGTTAAGGTTTTGTTATGTAAGTTGGTATTAAGGTAAATTCGGTTATGGCGTATAGAGGAAGTGAAGTTGATATGCTTATTAATATTAAGGTTTAGTAAGTTTGATTATGGATGAGTTTATTTTGGAAAAAAGTTAAAGATATATGTGTATTTGATGAATGTATGTTTGGCTATGATATTTGACTATCTATGTTCGGTTTATGATGGCTAGAATGGATATGTTTTAACTGTTATATGGAAGTCATATTAAATGACTGAATATATATATATATATAAATTTGATTTAGTTATGTATATGAAATTTTTGCATGATTTATAACATATAAAATTGACATGTTTTGATTTGGTTAAATTATATGAAAAATTATTAATGTTAGTCAAGTAAGCAATGTATGAATTGATTATGTTGCAAGTGAAATTTGGTCATTTAGATATGACTATATGTATTTGTAAAATTTTTCTTGTTAACCGTGAGGTATATTCAACTTAGGCTAATATGCGCATGTAGGAAAGCTTATGAATGAATGTACTATTGTAAGTTGAGTATATGAAAATGAATTACGATTAATGTTTATTTTAATTGTTCAAATGCCATGTTATTTAGTTAATATGTTCGGCTAATAGAAATATAAAGTATATGCGATATGATATGTTTTATGTTAATGAGATTAGTAAAATGATTAAATAAATATTATTGATATGTTTAATTTCTAAAGCATGATTAGTATGTGTTATAAGTGGTAAAAGTCATGTTGGTTTTTATTTGGTTAAGTAATGCAAATGTGTGAATAATGTAAGTTGATAACTATATGGTTTAAATTAATATGGTCTTATGCACATAGTCTTATGATGAGTTAAAATGGCTAGGCATATTTATTTGGATTGGTTTTTGAGCATTCGAATTAGGTATGCTATGAAATGTCTTTGATGTTCGAAAACGATTAAAGATATTATAGTGGATTACACATGAATTAGTAATGCACATGATTATATTTGATTAATTAATAATGAGATTGATATCATTAAATTTTATAGCATGAATTGTTTTTGTAATATGATTAATAATGTATGTTCATCTTGTATTGGTTATGTGTTTTGTATATGTAGACTTAACTTATATGGATGAGTGATTGGTTGCTAATATAAAGAAGTCGATATAATATTCTGCATGATTTGTAATAAGTGACTATGATGAACTCTGCTTATGTTGGTAATGCCTCGTAACTTTAATCCGACGATGGATACAGGTTAGGGGTGTTACAAATTTTATTGTTTAAATGCTTAATTCAGTAAAAAGGATTAAATCGCGTAACGCATAAAAGTAGAATTCTATTGTTTAAAAGCATTATATAGCTATAGCTTGAAATATGAGAGTCCTTGCATGTCAATTAAACCATTATAAGTGTAACGCCCCAAATTTTGGGCTTACAAGTATTAGGTTTTGAGCATGGGAACATGTAGGAGGCTGCACATAAATGGTTAGTCATGCAAGAAAGTGACACAAATACATGTCTACTTCAGTGGTTAAGTGTCCTGGGAGTGCTTGAAAAGTCTTGGGTTTAAGCCTTAGCTTGGGCAAAATTTTTGTTTTTAATGGAATAACCCTTATCCCTAGTCAGTAGGCTTATAAATAAATGTGGGTAAAATATGACAGAATGGGCTTACTGGTCTGGTGGTTAAAAGGAGTGTTAATGAGCAGGAGGTCTGGGAGAGCTCTAGTTTGACCGAAACTTGAGTGTTTGAGGAGTGTGGGGAGTTGTGGCTGAATTTTAAGAGGTTGTTGGTGAAAATTTTGGTTGTTAAGGGATGTGGATAAGTGGGGATTTGGTTGAGTGATCTTAGGACTGATTTGGGGAGAAAAATTAGAGGAGTTTGAAGGGGGTTTAAATTGGTTGGTTGAGAGATTGGAAGAGAGGTTGGAGGAGTGGATCAAGGGATTGGGAGAGTAGTGGTGCCGAAATGGGATTCTCTTCAACCATTCAGCTTGTCTTTTGTTTCCCTGAGTATTCGGTCATCCATTTTTTTCCATCTTGCAGAATTCCCTTGTTGCCATTGTGCCAAATTTTGTCTTTGGTTTTACTGCTTCTTTATCTTCCATTTTTCTCTCTTTTTGGGATCGATATTTACTTGGAGACCATTCGGGTATTTCTCATTTTTGTTGTTTCGACTTTATTTTTCCCTATAGCCTTACTCTGCTTCGATTTTCTTTCTTCCTCTACTCCTCTAACTGACCTTCTCTCCCTTTACTCTTTGGCCGAATGTCCTATTCTCCCCCTCTCTCAATTCTTTTAGTTTAACGTTTTCCACTCTTTTCAGCTTGTTGTGAAAGTCGAATACTCTTTTTCTCTCTCTCTTTATTTTTGTTTTCAGTTTGGCAATTGTTCTTTGATCAATTGGGGTGTGGTTGTGCTAGCCCTTGCTTATGATGAATCGTGTGTTTTTGGCTTTTGTTGGGGGTGTAGGCCGATTGTCTCTTCTCTTATTCTGAGTTTGGCATTTTTGGTAAGTGGTTATGCAGTTGGTGCAATTGTTGGTATAATCAATAAATGGTTTAGGTTATTAATTCTTGGTTGTGTTGCAGGATATCTCTAAAGGGGTTCATAATCAGTCTCATGAAACGAATTAAGTGTGTGATTCGATCGACCAATGCAAGTATTAATGGATGTTTTAGGATAAGTATTGAGAGGGGTTGTTAACCCTACTTTCAAGTGAGTAATAGAATGCCTTGATTGAATGTAGGTTTTGGTGCTCGTGGGCTATTCGCACGTTTTCGTGAACAAGGTGTGTAACAACATTGCCTGAAATCTTAGACCAGCAAAAGCTGAAATAAGTGGCCGTTGACGCTACACGGGCGTGCACTCGCACGTGTGATAGTGCGTATGCCTAAACACGGGCGTATAATCGTTGAGGCCGACCATGAGCGATTTTATGGGCCGAGGTTATTTTGGGCCATTGTGGGTCGAACTGAGCCGTGTGGGCCCGACGGGCATGTGGGCCCCGCACGGGTAAACCACACGGCCAAGGCCACTTCTGGGTTATGTGTGCCCGGGCCCGCAGTATGGGCCTTAGGCCCATTTTCACTGTTTGACTGTTAAGGTTGCAAAGGTCGCTCGAGACGACTGTGGACCTACTGTTGGGTTGATAAGTTTACCTAGACCCCTATATATGATCAAATGACTATTTTGCCCTTATATGGCAAGATGACTATTTTTCCCCTATGTGATGTATATATATATATATTTGTGCATGTATGACCGTATTTTTAGCATGCTATTTACACTGTAATGGATACATGTATGATTCTATGATTTGGCATGACATGATTATATGATGCATTGCATGGGGATGGGTTTATACTGATCGGAGGAAATGTACTGAAAGGCTTCAAGCCTAAATAATCGCACCAATGCATATTGCTACAGTATAGTGCCGTGTCGCGCTAACTCTAGAGTGTAGGGATGGGTAGGTTGATTATATCCCCACATGGAGTGTAGGGTTGGACGAAGTTGGAGTGTAGAGGCTACATGGGTAGGACTTATATACTGTTTAAACTGTTACTACACTGCTTATTGTTACTGTAATGGGCCAAGGCCCAAACACATGACTGTTTCTGTATTAAGATGGGCTTAAGCCCAAACTGATATGTCATTGTTACTAAAAAGGGCTTATGCCTAGACTGTGCTTGTTTTTTGAATATTTGCTTATATGGGATTACACACTGAGTTTTCGTAAATTTACCCTCTTGTTTTAACTGTACAGGTAATCCCCAGTCTTAGGCGGATCGGTATTGGGAGGGACTCAAAGGTGGCCACAAAATCGCACGTACTTCCATATTTGATTTTTAAAATATAAGTAACTTTATTTCGGGTAATTTTTATTGTAATAAGGCCTTTTTAGGTTTTATTTTTAATTTGGGTTTTTAATTTGCTTTGGTTATAACTGCTAGTATTAGGAACTTGAGTTTTAAAAAGGAAGCAACGTTTTTATAAAGTAAACGCAAGAACGTAATTGTTTTAGAAAGCTTCCGCTATAAAATGATATATTGACATTTAAAAAGTCTTTAAAGTAAATATCTTTTGATTGGGATGCAGTAAAATGAACAACATGTTTTAAAATCATTATAACCATCATTAAGATCACATAACAAAGATAAATATGGAAGGGGTTTTTCAACGATATCACACTTTGCGAAAAACACTTCAATGTGACATCACCAGATTCGGCCATAACGTCCAGGCCGGGTTTGGGGTGTTACAATAAGTGTTAATGGAAATTCATGGCTTGGTAAATTGGTAAATAGAATTATTTTTAAAGGTTGGTTAGGTAAATTGAATAATAATAGATTAAAAAATAAAACAAATACAAAAACATGGCTAATATGCTTCATTCTTGCTGAAAATACAAAGAAAAGAAAAGAAGAAAAGAGTTCTAGGGTTCGGCACCCTTGAAGCTTAATTTAGGTATGTTTTTTGTTTGGTTTTTGATAATTTTTACGTTTCTGAGATCGTTGCTTAGTAATCTATCAATCCCATGCCCTAATTTATGAAATTGCTAATGTTTTCATGAGATGATGTTGATGAATATGGGAGCTTTATGATGTGTATTTAAGAATATTGAAAGCTTGGTGATGGACAAATATGTTTTGTATTGGAATTTTTAATGATTTTGCTAATTGTGGATTAAATTGAAAAAGATAGAAATATTGTGGTTAGATATGTGAAATAAGTGAAAATATGGGCTATTATAATATCATATAGAATTCGGCTAAGGTAGATTGTGGTTAAAAATGTGTAATTTGCCATTTTATGTATAAAGGACTAAATTGAAAAAATAGTTAAAATTCTGGGGGCAAATATGTAAATTTCTATATATGTGAATTAGGGACTAAATTGAAATGAATAGTTACTAAAAATATTGAATTGGATATCATATAGATCAAGATAAGCAAATACCGAAATTAGATCAGGGGAAACGAAAGGTAGACGAGTAGACGATAGTTTTCATCTGAGCAATTAAAGGTAAGTCCATATAATTAGAATCGAACTTTACTATACTTGTAATGGTTGAATTGAATGTATTTAATTGAATTATTTGAAATATGAATGCCTCGACGATATATCAAATTTGTTACTGAGCCTTGTTTGAACTATGTGAACTCATTGGATACGAGTGACGTGTTACTGGAATTACCGTAATGGTCGAGCTCTTGCATTTGTTGTGGACTCACCATAGCTCGTATGAGCTTACTGTTTCGACTAATTGGAGCTTACCGATTCACCATAGTCCGGTGACAGATACGGGTTAGGGGTGTTACAAGTCAAGCTTCGGAGAAACACCAAATTTGATTTTAGTTCCCTATCCTTTAACTTTTATTATTATTGTTATGAACATGTCTATGAATATTTGTTATGTTGTTATTCTTAATGTAATTAACATGGTTTAAATTTAATTCGTGTTAGTTTGATTGCATTTCTTCCACTTAAGTTATTAAAATCATGTTTGTGTTGTTATAAGTCTTGGTAAATTGTTTGATTACGTAAAACCATGATTATGTTATACTTGCATTACAACTGTGAGGTAATTAGTGAATTAATTATTAATCATATTGAAATTATAATTAATTGACACAATACTTAATCAGTGCATTTTTAATCTTTTAAGGTAGAAAAGGGTTAAATTAGCGACGGTATTAAACAGTACATTAGGCTTGCATAACTTGCAAGATTTTTGTGATTAAACTGTTTCAATATAGGTATATATTGTTACCTCACTTAATCTTTTACTTGCTTATTAGAATTGGTTAATTGTTTGAATTGGCATAGTGATATGTTCAAGAGATTAGTTAATTTAGTAAGTCTGTATGTGCCATGGTTAACAAATTACCAAGTTGCCGTGAATTTATTCATAACAACATGAACATTGTTTTGGTAATATTAAGTTAAGAAATATAATTAATCTAACACAATTATGTCATCTTGATTAAAATCATCTTTTGAAATCGTGCATTGGAACTTTTATTTTTATTTTATTTTATTTTACTTAGTTAAATTTTAGTTTTTAATTACTTCCTCAAAATCAAAATATTTTTTTAATCACTTAAGTGTTTGAATTTCATTGCATAAATAATTTTCTTAAACAGTCCCTGTGGGTACGATAAGTCGATATTTTCTTGTCATTTTATTACTTATTGCGATTGTGTACGCTTGCACATTTCCATCATTCTAAGTTTTTGTTGCCGTTGCCGAGGACTGTTTTAAAAGACATTATTTGTAAAGTTCTTAATTTTGCATTTTGTTCTTTTCTTTTCTGTTAAATTTTAATTCCAATATTTTTTGTTTGTGTTTGTTTCAGGTGTTTATGAGTATTGATCAAATTATTAACTTACTCCCCGTAGACTCTGAAATTGAAAGAATTTTCAAACAAAGGAGAAGACTAGCGAACCAAAGAAGGACCGAAGAGATGATTTCGAGAATCAAAACCAAAATCAAGGAGGATTGTTTGCTTATAATACTCACAACCCAATCATTGTTGCTGATGACAGGAACTGTGCCATTCAAAAATATGCCATTCCTCTATTCAACGAGCTCAATTTAAGTATTAGGAGACCCGAAATCGAGGCAAAACAATTCAAGCTAAAGCCCGTCATGTTCCAAATGTTGCAAAATATGGGTCAATTTAGTGGGATTCCTACTGAAGATCTACATATTCATCTTCGACTATTCATGGAAATGAGTGACTCATTTAAACTAGTCGAGGCAATCGAGGACACCTTGAGGCTGAGATTATTTCGATACTCCTTAAGAGATAGAGCACGAGCATGGTTGAACTCCCTACCGTCCGGTTCCATAACTACATGGCAAGAGTTGGTTGAACATTTCTTAATGAAATATTTCCCTCCATCTTTAACTGCCAAGATTCAAAATGAAATCACTTCATCCAAGCAAGTGGATGAAGAATCTTTATATAAGACATGGGAACAGTTCAATGAGTTATTACGAAAATGCCCTCATAACGAAATTCCTTACTGCGTCCAAATGAAGACTTTCTATATTGGTCTCAATATTCATACTAGAATAATGGTGGATGCTTTGACAAATGGAGCCCTTCTTTCTAAGTCCTACAATGAAGCTTACAAAATTATTGAAAGAACTGCTAGCAATAACTATCATTGGCCAACCAATCGAGCAGCCTCAAGAAGACGAGTAGCAGGAATACATGAAGTTGATGTGCTTACTTCTTTGACAACCCAAGTGTCCTCTTTGTCTTCTATGCTTAAGAACATAATTGTTAATGGTTTCAATGGTAATCTAATAGCTCAACAGCTAAACCAGATTGAGAATATTTCTTGTGAATACTGTGGAGATGGTCGTTTCTTTGAAAATTATCCATCGAATCAAAAGTTAAAATATTACATAGGAAATCAGAATTGGAATGGTCCACAATCAAATTCTTACAACTTTTCATGGCAGAATCATTCAATTTCTCCAGAGAGTAATCAATGGGTGGACTATAGTGACTCTTCTATGCCATTTGAACCAAATTATTTGCCAGAATATTCTCAGTGCAACAACCTCCACCAACTGAATCTTCAAGTAATCTTGAAAATTTGCTGAAGGCGTACATAGCGAAGAATGATGAACTAATCCAAAGCCAAGCAGCAACATTGAAGAATTTAAGAAACCAAATAGGATAGCTAGCCAATGAACTCAGAACCAGCCCTCAAGGTATTTGGTTGAGTGACACAGAAAATCTAAGAATTTTTGGTAGAGAACATTGTAAAGCAATCACTTTGCCAAGTGGAAAGACATTGGAGCCCAAGGTGGTTGAGGTTCAAGATGAGCCTGTTGTAGCTCAAGACAATAAGGAATTTTAAGTGAGTGTTGAAACTCATGTTTCACAGAAGTCAGATTCGGTGATCCTTGATGAGGTAAACTCTAAACCAGTTAGTTCTGATTATCTAACACCCTTGTCAGATGTAGAAAAATTTCCACAAAAGAGTTGTTCCGTTAAAGCTAGAATTCCACCACTACCATATCCTCAGTGATTCCAGAAGCAGCAAAAGGATATCCAATTGAAAGAAATCTTTGATGATGAGGTGACTTTTAATTACTTCAATGTTACTAAATCCCCAGATATAGTTGAAGACTGCTTTGCTATTTTTAAGATGGAATCACTGGCTTCTATAAAATTGGAGCAAATTTCTTTAGACAATCCTTTAGAACATATTCTACTGGAGGATTTACCAAGTCATGATGAAGACAAGGAAATTTTGGCTTGGTTAGAAGCTAATTTGAAGGAAATCACTCAAAAAGTTCCACTCGAACCATTAGAGTTATCATTTTAGAAGTATACGCAGCCAAAGTCGTTGATTGAAGAGCCAGCTGAATTGGAACTGAAGATTTTGTCTCCTTATTTGAAATATGACTATTTGGGTCTGTCTTTGGCTTTACCTATCATTATTTCAGCTGAGTTCACCAAAGATCAAGAAGAAAAGGCACTTGTGATTTTGGAAAGCCACAAGAAGGGTACTGTATAATAGCCCGTTTTTAGTGAAATAGGAATAGTGGTTTTGGGACCATAAATCTGAAGTCAAATATAATTATTTTATTATTATTTTCAGGTCTACAGCATGTATGATGGTATAAAATTTTTGTTAAGAAATTTTATCGTTTGCATGTTTAATTCGATAAAAAGGACTAAATTGCAAAAGGTGCAAAACTAGAGTTCTATAGGCTAAAGGAACTAAATAGCTAAAGAATTTAAATAAATGAGTACTTAATGGTAAATAGACCATTGTTTATTTGAGTGGACAAAGATGGACATTAAATAAGTGAATTTTAAAGTTAAAAAAAAAGGTTAGTTTAGTAATTAGCAAATTAAACTAAAAACAACTAAAGGAAATAATTTACTCACCTTCTCCAAAGCTCTCTACCACCGAAAATTGAAGGACATAAAGCCATTTTTAGGGTTCTTGAATTCGGCTAGCTAGAGGGAGTGCATGTAAGTACATTTTTGCTCAGTTTTTAATGATTTCTATGTGTTTGGAGTCGTTTTAGCTTAATCTAGCTAGCCCAGGGACAAATTTGCAAAACTATTGAGTTGTTTGAATTTTTCTATTGTTGAATGTGTATGTGTTTTGAAGTTTAATGGTAGTAAATGAATGGTTGTTGTTAGATAAACAACATTTGTTAAGTGATTTTGAATGAAATTAAAAATTAGGGATTAAATTGAGAAATGTGATAAATTGTATGGTAAAAGTGTGAATATGTGAAATATATGGGCTGCTGTAAGTATGTTTAATATTTGGCTAGGCTTGGGTAGGGATAAAATTGAATGAGTTTCATTTTACGAGCCTAGAGACTAAATTGTAAAGAAGTCAAATGTTTAGGGGCAAATAGTAATTTTGCCATAATATGAATTTTTGATTAAAATGAATAGAATGATATTTAAATAAGTTAAATTTGATGACATAGATCAAGAAAAGCAATGTATGGATTAAGATCGCGGAAAAGATAAAGTTGTGGACTGAAAGATTGTTTTCATCTGTAAGAGTTCGAGGTGAGTTCGTATGTTTAATAAGCATTAAATTATATGTGTTTGAATGCTTGATTGATATAATTATGATGATAAAATATCGTAGAAATTCTCGACGAGTTATCAGCAATGTATAAATCCCAGTTGAGCCTTAGGAATAAATAGGATACAAATGACATGTCATTAGAGGTTACTATGTTTTGGGTGCTAACCGTACATTCTACCGGTGGCTGAGTTTTCCAGCATATGTTGCGGTTACTCGTCAACTTATGTGGACAGCACCATGTAGCTACGTCTTGATCGTCAGCTTGTGTGAGCAGACCTAGTGATACGAGATATATGATAGAGATGGTTTCGACCATGTATTGGCATTTAGTGTGGGAGATTCCCGAGTATCCGATAGTATTCTAAATGGTTCAACGGGTAAAGATGATGGTACGAGGATATAAGAGATGATACAAACCAATTTAGGTATTTGTGAGAAGTATGACAAGTAATTTATAGTTGATATATTCATACATGACTAACATGGTTATGATTATCTGCTAACCTTTGAACCTGATTGAAACTTATATATGTTTATTATGCTTCTTTAGATTGAGAATGATTGGTAAGTTGTACTTATTAGACATATGAGCTTACTAAGCTTAATAGCTTACTCTATTTACTTTTCCATGTTTTATAGTGATTTTGAAGCTTGCTCGCATTAGAATTTGTCGGAGATCCTATCACACTATCCAGCCGTTGTTTTGGTACTTTTGAAATTTGTATATTTTGGTTATATAGCATGTGTAGGCCATTTGGCTAATGGAAGCCTATATGTTTTGGTTATGTAATTATTCATTTAATATGGCTTGATTTGGCATATGTTGGTTATGTATGTATATATGTGGTTATTCTCATTTTGGTATGTATTTGGATTGCCATGGAACTGCCTTAATCGTGTATTGGTATTTTAAGTACAAAATGATTGAACTTGAGAATGTGGTATGCATGTTGAATTAGGCACAAAGTCTAATAAGTGAGTTTGATCATTTAGGTATACTTTGGAGGCATATTGGTATGTTTTTGAATGGTTAATTGTGATGCTTATGAGCCTTGTGGTTGTTGGTATTGATATTGCATGATTTGGACTTGGTTGAGATTGGTCTGAATGCCTATTGATGATATGGGAATATGTTATTTGATGGGTTTAGGTTGTTACAAATTTGGGTGAGAAAAATGGCTTGGAAAATAGCCTATTTTTGTTCAAACGGGCAGAGACATGGGCGTCTGTCTCAGCCGTATGTGACACATGGCCAGGTGACACGGCCGTGTGCGACACATGGCCCCCTAATATTTATTTAGAATCCAAGTCAGTAGCTTCACACGGCCTAGCACACGGGCATGTGACTTGGTCGTGTGGCATAAGTCAGTATACCCTCAAGTTTTCACACAACCTAGCACATAGCCTGGCACACGTGTAACATCCCTTACCCATATTCAACGCCGAAACAGGGTACGAGGCATTACCGGACTTACATCAGAAGCAATCATACAAATCTGAGCCATAAATTTGCGTCCAAATTAAAAACATTTGCAATTAATCATAAAGTCCCTAATATGAGCCTACAAGGTCCAAAACATGCATTGGAAGTGGTTCAAGACTAAATCGATAACTTTAGAAAATTTTACAAAACATAGAAATTGTTTTCACTAAACAGAGGTAACACACCTGTGTGGATATGGGACATGCCCGTGTGGTCACACAAGCCCTTGTCTCAACCCCGTGTAACTCTCTAACTTGTAACTCATGAACGAATTGAGATCACATGCCCAAGCCACACGCCTGTGTGCTAGGATGTGTGGAAAATTAATTTTCCTAAAATAGGTGTAGACTTCACACGGCCAGGGCACACGCCCATGTTCGAGGCCGTGCCGTCCACACGGCTAAGACACACGCATGTGTCTCTACTCGTGTGCTCAATTTTGAGCATATTGTTTCTAAAAATTAAGGTGCAAGGGACACACGACCAAAATACATGCCCATGGGAGAAGCCATGTGTCACACACAGCCTAGACACACGCCGGTGTGTCTACCCGTGTGGACAAAATAAAGGCTATTTACCAAGCCCTTTGCCACCCTTATTTTCACATACACTTACACCAATTCAGAAGCATAAAACATAATATACTTAGGCAACCAAAACATCCACAATCATGATTAAAACATATCAATTCAATATCTTTATCTAACATATTCACTACATTTATTATGCCCTATATAAACATGCCAATTTCACATTCATTAGGCTTCATTCAACTACTTTCAAGTTACCTAATTGTACACAAATTTTATCATCTCATCAATAGATCAAAATTCCCAACATTACACGTTCATGCTATGAATCACATTTCCAAACATTTCACATTCACCAAGCATACCATGACCATATCATCAAAGACATTGGCACATATATGAATATACTTAGGCTTACAACCATGTTAGCCAAATAAGCCAATTTACATGGCCAAATATCAAAACAAGCTTTTGACCATTACAAGCCAATACATTGGCTAGAGTTACAATGACACATATAACAAAATAACCAAGTCCCTATACATGCCATACTTTCCAAATACTAAGATCATCAATACCCAAAATGAAAGTTTGATAGTGTGATCCAAATCTCCGGCGATCTCTGATTTCGAGTTAGCTTGGCGACACTATAAAACATGAAAAATAAACAGAGTAAGCTATATAGCTTAGTAAGCTCGTATGCAAGAAATAAGCAACCTTACCATGCATATAACATTTAAATATTATAACATAAATTAAGTGTAAATTTACCATAGTCTCATGATCAATATTTCATTCCATCACCAAACTTACCTCATTTTCATTAAGCATTTAATAAACATGAGCTCTAAGTACATACCTGAACCATCTCGAAATGAACTTACACGTATTCTCATCTTTGACATACCCATGAACCACTCGGAATAAAAATGTCGAATACTCAGGAAATTTGCACACTAAGTGCCACATATGTAGCCAAAGCTACCCAAGTCCCATATCACATAGTTGCTTGCTGTCGAGCTATCAACGGGCATGCTCACACAAGCTGTCAGTCAAGATATAGCTACACGGTGCTGCTTACACAAACTATCAAGTATCCACAACATATGCCAGTATACTCAGCCATTGGTAGGACGTACAAGACCAACACTCGGATCATATAATCACATAACACATAATGACCCTAGTGACATGTCACTTGTATCCTACCCTATTCCTAAGGTTCAAATGAGATTTCTTGCTTGTCAATTCATCTTTGAACTTATTTATAGGATTAAGCTCATCCACATTAATTAAACATATAGTTCATGCAATATTAAAATACAATCATATTAAAGCTTATTTTTAACATACGAACTTACCTCGGTACAAAATAGCTAATAGTTTGATTTAGTCCACAACTTTGTTCTTTATCCGGTCTAGGTCAGAACCTTGTCTCTCTTGATAATCGAGCTTAAAAGTTGGCCAAACCCTAGTTAGGTCTCCCTAGTGATTTTTAGCCATGGGAGACTAATTTGGGGATGATGACATCTTTTTATTAAATATTTTTGTCTTTATTTACCAAATGACCAAAATGCTCTTCACTTAAAACTTTGAAATTTTATCTAACCTTGTCCATTTTTGTCCAAATTAAAGTATAATGACCTAATTATCATTAAAGGACCTCCAATTTTAAAATTTCATTTTAATTAGACACCTCTAGCTTTTAGAACATACATTTTGCACTTATTGCAATTTAGTCCTAATAGTCAAATTGGACACCCTATCGATAAAATTTCTTAACGAAATTTTCACGTAATCATTTAATTATACTATAGAACTTAAATAAATAATAAAAATAAATATTTCTACTTCGAATTTGTAGTCCCAAAACTACTGTTTTGATTTGACCCTAAAACAGACTGTTACAACACGGGGGTGTAAGGCCATTTCGAAGGGTAGACAGGCTAGTCACAAGGGCGTGTGGTTGGCTTTGTGACCTAAGTTAGAGAGTTACACGGGGTCAGACACAGGCTGAGACACGGCCATGTGATCCCATTTCGAATGTCCACACGGCCGGTGACACGGGCGTGTCTCTTGGCTCTGTGAGACACATGGCCTGCTCACACGGGCGTGTGTCCCCTGCACTTTGAAAATTTTCTATCTTTTTCTAAAAAATTATTATGCATTCAAATTAGTCCTGAACCACTTCTAATGCTTGTTTTAGGCCTCAAGGGCTCGTGTTAGGAACTATAAGATTGTATTTGAATGAAATTTGTTTGGATTTGAGAAATGAATGTGAAATGTATGATTATTTAAGAAATAAGTCCCGTAATGCTCTGTAACCCTATTCTAGCAACGGATTCAGGTTAGGGTGTTACATTTATTGGTATCAGAGCTACGGTTTAGTCGATTCTCGGGCTAATGTAGTTTGTATGAGTCTAGCTATACATACCATATATAACCTGTGATAGTGTGGTATCTTCTGACAGTTTTGAGTTATTTTTTCATATAATAATGGATCCCAATCGAGTAGTTTCTGATGATGTAAAAAGTAATGCGCCAACCTCCGTTCACGAAGTAGTACCGTCTGAATTGAGACCTATATCTGAGGGTCGTAGAGGAGAGGCCAAGGAAGCCTTCTTCCAAATGATGAATGAATGGTTCACTGAGTTTGTCTGAACGAATCCGGCTGCTCAGCAACATCCACCCCCACCTATTCCCCAATCGATTCCCATAGGTTCTCAAGGTTTAGAACATTTACATATGAGGAAGCCACCTATTGATAAAATTTGAAAGTATGGGGCTGAAGAGTTTAGAGCTACAGTTGATGATGATCCTGAGAGAGCGGAGTTTTGGCTAGAGAATACGATCTGGGTATTTGATGAACTGTCTTGTACAATCAGCTTTAGATCGACAGAAATCATATCGGACAACAAAGATATTGAATTTCAAATCAAAGATAGAGTGTTTCTAAAAATTTCACCGTGGAAGAAGATTCTTCGATTTAGTTGCAAAGGCAAATTGAGTCCGCTATTTATCAGACTGTACGAGATTATCAAGAGAATTGGGCCAGTAGCTTATCGACTTGAGTTATCGTTAGAGCTGAAAAAATTCATAATGTGTTTCATGTGTCAATGTTACGACGGTATCGATCGGACCCATCGCACATAATTGCTTTGGCAGAGATTGAAATTTAGCCCAATATGCCATATAGCGAAGAACCGATTAGAATTTTGGCCTGAGAGATTAAAGAGTTAATAAACAAAAGCATAGCTTTAGTGAAGGTTCTTTGGAAGCGTCATGGTATTGAGGAAGCTACGTGGAAACCCAAAGAAGCTATGAGAAAATAATACCCTAACCTATTTTTTGGTAAGATTTTTGGGGACAAAAATTCCTAAGGGGCGAGAGTTATAATTGCCCGTTTTTAGTGAAATCAAAATAGTGGTTTTAGGACCAAAAATCCAAAGCCAAAATAATTATTTTATTATTATTTTGGGGTCTACAACATAGTAGTATGATGGTATAAAAATTTTGTTAAGAAATTTTATCGTTTGCATGTTCAATTCGATAAAAAGGACTAAATTGCAAAAGGTGCAAAATTATAGTTCTATAGGCTAAAGGCACTAAATAACTAAAGAACTTAAATGCATGAGTACTTGAATGGTAAATAGACCATTGTTTATTTGAGTGGACAAAGATGGACATTAAATAGGTGAATTTTAAAGTTAAAAACAAAGGTTAGTTTATTAATTAGCAAATTAAACTAAAAACAACTAAAGGAAATCATGTACTCATCTTCTCCAAAGCTCTCTACCACTGAAAATTGAAAAAAATAAAGCCATTTTTAGAGTTCTTAAATTCAGCTAGCTAGAGGGAGTGTATGTAAGTACATTTTTGCTCAGTTTTTAATGATTTCTATGTTTTTAGAGTCGTTGTAGCTTAATCTAGCTAGCCTAGGGACTAATTTGCAAAACTATTTGAGTTGTTTGAAATTTTCCATTGTTGAATATGTATGTGTTTTGAAGTTTAATGGTAGTAAATGAATGGCTGTTGTTAGATAAACAACATTTGTTAAGTGATTTTGAATGAAATTGCAAATTAGGGATTAAATTGAGAAATGTGATAAATTGTGTAACACCCCAAACCCGGCCTAGACAATATGCCTGAATCTGGCGTGTCACATTGAAATATTTTTTGAAAACCATGTTTTCATTAGAAACCCTTCTTATTTAAACGTAGTACATTGAAAACTTATTAATATTATTCCCGAAATTCTTTTTAGGTTCCGGAAGCTAATTTTAAAAGTAATCGATTTACGAAAATGTGATGTTTAAAAGTTAAGTTGCGAAAACGTAGTGTTTTGAAAACAGTTAGTGTTTTGGAAAACCGCGATCTACTTTTAACAAGTATCAAACATAGCAAACAAAATCCCAAAGTTTAAAATAAAAACCAGAGAGGCCTTATTACAAACCAAACCGAAATTAAAGTACTGAAAAGCAAATAAACGTGGTAGATAACAAAAGCAACTGTGTGGCCATCTCTGAGTCCCTTACAGCACCGATCCTCCTAATGTTGGGGATTACCTGCACAGTTAAAAACGGGGTGAGTTTACGAAAACTCAATGTGTAATCCCCTAGCATCCAAATAGTTACTCAAAAATAGAATTTAGAACCAATCTGGGCTTGAACCCTATTCAGAAACAAAACAGTCCAATTCAAAATATATGAGGGCCAAAGCCCGATTCATTAAAATTTGGGTCTCAACCTATCACAGTTTCAATTGGGCCTAGCCCACCTCAGAATCAATATCAGTTGGGCCTAGCCCATATCAGAACCAATATTAGTTGAGCCTAGCCCATTTCAATATCTAACCCATATGAATAATGCATGATAACCCATCCAACCCTACACTTGCCTCCGTCCAACCCTGCACTACCTGTGGGGAAAAACTCACCCACACCATCCCTATACTTACAGTGTTAGCACCGGTTGCGGTACTAACTGGAGTCACAGTAAAGCTGCTAATATCAGTTAATGTGGCACAGCCACCAATACGGTTTCTTCCTCCATAACAATATCCCAACCCCTAGCAGTATGTCATGTATGCAAAATGTCATGCACAAAATCAATCATACAAATCATAGGCAAATCAGTCATTTAGCCTCGAGGGGCAAAACAATCATTTTACCCATTAAGGGTATTTTGGTCATTTTACTAATTTTGGGGTCTGAGTGCAGATTACGACCTCATAGATGGTCTACCGTCACCTCGAGTGACTCAAGCAACCTAGATGGTCAAAACGGTGAAAATGGGCCCAAGGCCCACTACTCGGCCCAAGTGGGCCCACACACTCGTGTGGCCCATTTAGCCCAATTTCAGTCACGGCTATGCGAACACCACAGTCCAGTTCATTATTTGCCACTTACCGCAGATTTTGTCCCTATAGGGCCCATGAGCCCATTGGGCCCACACAGCCCATTTCGGCTCAACGTGGCCCAAAACGGCCTATGCCATGTACACGACATGACAAGCCCAACTACTTCTTACCTACAATTAAATTTACACAAGCGGGCCCAGAGGCCTATTGGCCCATCAAGGCCCAAGTCCACGAGAGCGCTCGTGGCGGCCTTTAAAGCCTATTGCCCATATATTGTGGATTCGGATTGTCCCACGTGCGTTTGCATGCTTGTGAGACCTCGAATACCGGTATTTCGGTATTTTGACTTTTTGACATTTGCCGATCTATAGTAAGGAAGGGTGTGGTTACACACCTGTTTGCGGAATCATGCGGTAAAAATCTCCAAGTCCCAACCTTGATTAGCGAATAACTTTAATCTCTTAAGACCTCCGATCAGGATTGATCACAAGCGAATGTCAAATATCTGTATTAAAACAGATCTTATTAACCCATACAGTGATCAAATATGTGGCCTCAGTCTACAGACTTTAACTTACCAACCACAGGAATATAGACCCAAAGTAAGAATAAGGTAGCGATCTTACCTTATACGATTAATGAGAGGCAAAGTTTGATAACTTGAATAATCCTTGCCCTTTTCCACTCCTCAGGATTTCTTACCCCAACGCACCTCGCCTTGTAGGGAGGGAACAAAAATCATGATCAATAAATATTAAGAAGCATTCGGCTTTCGATAATGATAGAAGAAGGCAAATAGAGTGCATACAAAATTGACAGAGAAACAAAGAAGAAACTTTGCAACCACATACCGATTGTTAAATCTTCAGCAAAACCCGAGCCACCACACCACAGTGCACCGAATGATCAACCAAAAACTGAATAGAAGATAAGAAATCAAAAACAAATAAAAAGGGAAGGAGGGACGGTCGGCTCAGAAAAGATCAAAAGAAAGAATGAAATGTTTGGGAGAAAGGGAAACTATATTCGGTTATTTCCTTAAGAAAAAAGAAAGAGAATCGGAAACAGAGATGATCCAAGGGAGACTATTCAGCCATTGTTGAGGAAAGGTGATAAACCATAATTTATACATATTTTTACCCCTCATTTAACACATTTTATGAATGATTTTTCCTTAGAATTAGTGAATTCGATGCTCCTAATACCTTAATTTCATGTTTTATCCTTAGGTAAGCACAGGAGAGCGAAAGGAACGAGAAACGGGCCAAAAATGGAGAAAATTGGCCAATGCACGAAATCAACACAGCCTGGACCTCCTCACACGGCCGTGTCAATTTGGCAGAATTGAAGCACGACTTACACGGGTATAGCACACGCCCGTGCCAATCTAATAGGCTCAAACATGGCCTGAAATTATCGCACACGGGCGTGTCCCTGCTGAACCAAAGTTGAGTCTAATTCAGAAAAGGCCACTTTTAAGGGTTCTAAGGCGTTCCAAAGCCTATAAATACACCCCAGAAGAGGAAGAAAAGGGGGATGGAGAATAGAGAGTAAGGAATTACCCCAAGGAAGCCGATTGATCCATCTCAGAAGCCGGATCCACTATCAAGACTGTAGATCTCTCCTTAATTTCCCCTTCAGGAGTTTTGGGTTTTCTTTATGTTTTGTATTTATTATTATTCTGAGATGTTTTCTTGTTTAGTTATGAACTAAACCCCTAAATACCTAAGGGGGATGAAACCTATGATGAAACCTTGTTATTATTTCTGAATTGTATGATAAATATTTGACTTGTTCTTAATTATGTGTTCTTAATTCTTGTTTTGGTATTTCAGGATATCACTTCAAGTTACTACTCTTGGTTAGAGAAGGAATAGACCCTGACTAAGAGTAACTTTGTCATAACTAAGCGGAGTTGATTGTGCGCATAGAGATAGGATGACAAGATTTTGCCGGATTAGGCTGAAACCTAATAAGGGAATCCATAGATCGAGTTAATGCAACCCTAGGGTGTCAATTAGAGAAAAGTCTCAGTTATTCAACCTAGGGATTAGATATTGTTAGTCTTGAGGGGGATAATAATATAACTTAGGGATTTCTACGGAACAAGTTAAATGAATAAATCATCTGGTTCGGAGCCAGAATAACAAGTACAAGTCTAGATGGATTTTTCCTTAGGTATTGTCTCAATCAATCATTTTTCCCCAAAAG
This sequence comes from Gossypium anomalum, assembly GCA_025698475.1. Lineage (NCBI taxonomy): Eukaryota > Viridiplantae > Streptophyta > Magnoliopsida > Malvales > Malvaceae > Gossypium > Gossypium anomalum. Next base: position 39,815,363 of record CM046965.1, read on the forward strand.
GAATTTTCCAAATTCTATTTTATGCAAGTTTTTAGTTTAATTAGTTAGTTAAAACAAACCTCTTTTCTTCAGCTACGGAATAAAAAGACAATCATTACTAGTACTCCTAGTCCTTTGGGTTCGAAAATCTGGTCTTGCTAAAGCTATACTATTGTTCGATAGGCACACTTGCCTACGTCGTGATAATAGTTAGTTTCAAGAACGATTCATTATAAATTTATAAAACTTATCACGAAAAATCACGACCAAGTTTTTGGCGTCGTTGCCGGGGACTAAGATATTAGGAACACTCAATTTTTATTACTTTAGCCATTTCTTTTTCTTGCAATTTAACTTTTATTTTGTGCTAATTTACTAATCTTCTATTTCTTTCTCGTAGGAGGTTCTTGTAGTTTATGACTAGATGAAACCCGTCGGGACCACTGCTTTTTGACGAAGAAATTGATCGTATAGCTCGTAGAAACCGACGAGAAATCAGGCGTAGCTTAAGATACACAGAGGAAGAGCAGGAGGACGATATCTCAACTGGAACTGAGGAGATGGCTGAAAATCAAGACAATCCGCTACCTCCAGCCATACCCGCTGAATTAGCAAATCAGAATCTTGCTCCTCGTACTATGTATGATTATGCTAAACCTAATTTTACAGGAACTGAGTCAAGTATAATTAGGCCCGCTATTGCTGCAAATAATTTTGAACTGAAACCTAACACGATTCAAATGATACAGCAATTTGTTCAGTTTGATAGTTTGCAGGATGAGAACCCTAACACTCACTTGGCGAATTTCCTAGAACTGTGCGACACTTTCAAAATTAATAGTGTTTCTGATGATGCCATTCGCCTTCGGTTATTCCCTTTTTCACTGAGGAACAAAGCTAAACAGTGGTTGAACTCGTTACCACGAGGGTCCATTACCACTTGGGAACAAATGACCGAAAAATTTTTATTGAAGTATTTTCCGCCAGGTAAAACAATTAAGTTGCGTAATGATATCTCTTATTTTGTGCAGATGGACTTAGAAACACTTTACGATGCATGCGAGAGATACAAGGACCTTCTGTGAAGGTGCCAACACCATAGGTTACCTCTATGGTTGCAAGTTCAAATGTTCTACAACGATGTGAACCCTTGAAGAAGACAAATGATTGATGCAGCTGCTGGTGGAACCATCAATAACAAAACACCTGAAGAGGCTTCTAAATTTATTGAGGAGATGTCACTGAATAATTATCAGTGGCAAGTCATAAGGACTAAGCCAACGAAAACAACAGGCGTTTATAACGTTGACTCAGTTACTATGTTGTCAAATCAAGTAGAACTTCTAAATAAAAAAATTGATGGTTTACTTGGTTCTACGCAGGTACATCCAGTAATTAGGTGTGATTCAAGTGGAGGAGGTGTGCATACAGAATATCAACCGTTCAATCCTACAATTGAAGAGGAACAAGTCATAACAATAATTTTAGATCTCAAAATAACCCATATAGTAATACTTATAATGCAGGTTGGAAGAACCACCTAAATTTCTCTTGGGGTGGTCAAGGAAATCAAAGGCCACAAAATCCTCAGGGTTTTCATTAGCCACCTTATCAACAGGAAAAGAAACCAAACCTTGAAGACATGTTATCCAAATTCATCTCGGTGTTAGAAACTTGTTTCTAGAATACCAAGATAGCACTTAAAAATCAACAAGCATCGATCCAGGGGCTCGAGACCCAAATAGGTCAGCTTTCTAAGCTAATATCCGAACGACCACAAGGTAGCCTGCCTAGCAATACTGAACTGAACCCAAGGGAACAGCTCAATGCAATTGATGTTCAAGAAGGATGGATTGAGCCTGAGCCAGAACCAAGGCAAGAAAATGTGGAGAGCAAAAGTGATGGTAAGGTAAGTCATAGTAAAATGGTGAATGCAGAATACAAACCTTATGTACCATACCCTAATGCGACAAGGAAAGACCGTTCAAACGAACAATTCGGTAAATTCCTTAAACTTTTGAAAAAATTACATATTAACTTACCGTTTATTGAAGCTCCATCGCAGATGCCGAATGCAATGAAATTTTTAAGAGAGCTTTTAGGAAACAAGCGAAAGTTGGACAAAGCGTCACATGTGGAGCTAAACGCAGTGTGCTCAGCTATTCTACAGAATAAGCTACCCAACAAATCAAAAGATCTAGGGAGTTTTACAATTCCTTGCTTAATTGGTTGTTTGGATGTGAATCATGCATTAGCAGATTTAGGGGCAAATATTAATGTCATGCCTTAAAAAATGTTTAAACAACTAGGTCTTGGGAAACCTAAACAAACTAGGATGAGCATTCAATTGGTAGATAAAACTATAAGATTTCCTAGGGGTATTATCGAAGATGTACTAGTAAAAATAGATAAGTTCATATTTCCCATAGACTGCGTTGTTTTAGACATAGAGGAGGATAACATCACCCCATTGATTTTAGGGAGACTCTTTTTAGCAACTACTAAAACAATTATCGATGTTAGTACAGGTGAGCTCACCCTTCGTGTAGGAGACAAGACGATCACCCTTCAAGCTCGCAATTCTAGCAACACATCAAATATTGGAGGTAATTGTCCACACCAGTCTACTGAAACTGACAATATGACGTAACTTGCTTTGTAGAAATTAAGTTTGAAAGAAGTTCACGAGCCATGTTCCAGTAACAACGTAGGACTTATTCATGAAGAACGAAGGCTACAGATAGAGGAGCTAGAAGAATAGCGAGCCCATAGAACACATGATAAACCAAAACTACACCGGAATGCGCTCGATACCTCCCCAAATTTATTTAAGGTTGGAGATAAAGTTTTACTAGATGCCGCAGACCCTCACATTATCACAACCAACCCGAATGAAGAAACCCCTCTTACAGTACTTTGTATTTTTCCATTCGAAACAATAGAGGTTAGTCATCTCAAGTTCGACACTTTTAAGGTAACCGTCTAAAACCTTATTTTGATAAGATTGGTAGCAGGAATGAGGAGTACGAACTCCTTAAACCACCATTACCATTTAACGGAGAGGTAAGTTGAGCTTAGACTATAAATAAGCACTTCTCGGGAGGCAACCCGAGCACTAATTGTGCTAACATCTCTAAATTCTAGTGTTTAACACCTACGGAGCTCTTGAAAACAGGTTCACCACATGGACATGGTCAACCACAGGAGCGTGCTTAGGACCGTGTGGAAACAGGGCAAAGATTTTCCCATAACACGGGTGACGATAAAATGCCACAGCCATGCAACATAGCCATGGGCGAACTGCCAAATCAACACGGGCATGCGACATACTATACCTTAGGACCGTGGACGAAATTGAGAAACTAGCACGGGCGTGCGACACGCCCGTGTCAAACACCCGTGGTCAAACCTGTTAAATTAACATGGGCGTCGGGCTTGCATACACAGGCATGGGAGAAGCAAACGAAGCTAGACACGGTCGTGCGACACGACCGTGTGCACGAACACGGCTGAGGTACACGGGCGTGTGTCAAATTTCAGACACGCCAAAATAGGAAAAACGCAAAACACACAGGCTAAAATTAGGACACACGGGCGTGTCCCCTGGCCGTATGCCCCAAAATCTATAAATAGGCTGCACTATTCATTGTCTTCCCACTCAAAAACCCTAACCCTAGTCGCTGCAAGTCCACACGGCCTCCTTGCCTTCAACTTCGTATTTGACGTATTTTCTCCTCTTCCTAGCGTTTGTTTACTTCTTCCTTATCTATTTTACAGATTTCTAGGGCTATTTATCATGATAATATGCAAGTTTTTGATTTTATTTCTATATTTCTATCATTTAAATATCATAATCTAAAATATCCATCATCTTTTTCTTAGTCATGCATGCATTCTCTACTCCATTTGTCAAGTTAGAAGTAAGATTTTCATGATAAGGGTAGTTGAAATTTTTCATGCATTTTGTGTTGCCATTCTCTCATCTATTTAATTTATTGCCTCACATTTTTTGTCATTTTTTATTCATACCACAATGCCACAAGAGTATGTTAATGAACACATTATTTTAATTTTTTGTGGCTGAAATTATCTATGCCTCTTTCCTCTTACAATTTAGTTCTATTTTCCTATGTTTATTTTTTTCAAGACAATTCAATGATTTTTATTATAGATTTATAATGTCGTCTTGACGAGGAAAAAAATCCGCCGTTCCTGCTTCTAAGAAAAAGAAAGGTGCATCATCTTCCTTGGGTCCTACCGCAGAAATTTGCCACCCGTTCCTACAGTTTCCCAACGGGCCCCAAGAGGAACTTTTTCAAATACTACGGGCCCGACCCTTAACAGCAGGATGCTGCATTGATTGGATTGCTGTCAAACAAGTACAATTGGCTGATGCGATACGGGCTCTTCTTACTACCTATCAATGTGAGCTATTCTTTGGGATCATCGTGCCAACAAACTTAGAGCTGAAGATGGAGCTATGTTCCACATTTCATCTTCAAACAGTGATGACAAACTATAATGATCCCGGTACAGTCCAGTTTTGCTTAAGCGGATTAGTCCGTCAACTAAGCGTTCCTGAGTTCGGCACTGCATTGGGTCTTTATACCGAGGAGTTTAGAGAGAAAAATGACCTACTTGCCCTAGACCGCTATATCCATCATTCTTCCTCACGTTTCTGGGACGCCCTCATCCCACGTTCGGCCACCTACGATCCCAGTTGCACCAAGGCCTCATCTCTCCCTCCATCCCTAAGATACCTCCATTCTATTTTATCTTACACTTTGACAGGGAGGAGGGAGAGCACCGGCGTCATCACTACCCACGACGTCTATTATTTATGGTGTATGTCAAACGGGCACGTCATCGACCTCGCCTACTTTATCGCCCTTGCCATACACCACCAGAAGGAGTGACATCAGAGGATGGTCATCTCCATTGGCCCCTACGTGACTCAACTGGCGCGACACTTCGGACTTCTCAACACCATAGCCCAAGAATCATCCCTGACCCTCATTGGCCAGATGTCTCTGCAAGGCATCTCGAGCATGCTTAGTATGAGGATGATCGAGAGGCGCCGAGGAACCTAACCTTCCCAATATCGTCTCGCCCAATCCACCGAGGAGGAGGTTCCCAAGGACATTACTGATGATATCCCCACCCAGCACGAGGACCCACCTTCTCAGCCACTACGCTCCCATCAGCCAGTTCATGCGGCGGCTTCATATGCTGACATCTCTGAGCACCTTAACAGATTCGAGCAGTAATGTTTTCAAAGATTTGACAACATTGATGCTACTCTACAGCAGATTTGTCAGCACCTCCACATCTCATCTCCAGTCCCACCTCGCGAACCATCCAGCGATGAAGTTGTTTAGAAACTTTTATTTATTTTATGTTTCTGTTTTTATTTTCATTTAAGACCACTTTTTATTTTTCTTTCATCTTATTTTTATTAGGATTTATAATTTTTATCTAACAAATTTTAATCTCGGCTATTCCTTTATGAGTAATTATTCTTCTTAATATTCCCTAAACAATTCTTACTTTTATTACAGTTATAAAGAGCTCAAAAGCTCACAATCACTTACGAACTTCAAACTCCATTGGAAAAGGTTCACCACGACTGCCACGCCCTACTTAATGAGGAGATATAATATTCTTTTGCCACGACATTTGTGGTACCCAACCTCTACCACTACCGGAGTATCCTCCTCCACCTCCATAAATCCAAACTAGGACATTCATTCATTACTTAGGAAGTTTCAACTCTCTCCCTATCTTATGATTTTCTATTTTCTTTTTCATATATCTATCCTTGTACATTGAGGGCAATGTACATCTTAAGTGTGGGGGGGGTAATCATTCCATTATCCAAAAAATCATTGAATATTGCTTTGTTCTCTTGTAAATCTCTCATATAATGTTTAATATGAATTTTGATTGACTAATAATTTTGATTGATATATCTTGAATTAAAACATAGGCAACGGGCTTATTTTGGAAAAGTTTCAATTTATCATGTGTTCACGGTTTGAGTTCTCGCTATTCGTCTAGCTCCTCTATCCGTAGCCTTCGTTCTTCATAGATGTCTTTGTTCTCTTCATGATAGTAGCACATTGTCTCTGTTGTCTTGGTTCGAGGAGGTTCCTGCAAGGATGATTGAATATTGGTTTTATCATCGACAGGTTTTATAGCATTATCCTGAGTCTTAGAGGTTTTGAATGAGTCGCGTGCTTGAAGTGTTACTGCGTCGTCACCTGCACGAAGTGTTAGCTCTCCTGTGCCAACATTAATAATTGTTCTGGCAGTTGCTAAAAAGGGTCGTCCTAAAATTAAAGGTACCTCGTTATCCCCATCCATATCTAGGACGACAAAGTCTACTGGATAAATAAACTTATCAATTTTAACGAGAACATATTCAATAATACCCTTAGAAAATCAAACTATTTTGTCAGCCAATTGTATGCTCATCCTAGTCTATTTGGGTTTACCGAGACCTAGTCATTTAAACATTTTATAAGGCATAACATTTATACTTGCCCCTAAATCAGCTAAAGCATTATTCACAGATAAACTACCAATTAAGCAAGGAATTGTAAAACTCCCTGGTTCTTTCAACTTGTTAGGTAGCTTATTCTTTAGAATAGCTAAGCAGACTGCATTGAGTTCCACATGCAATGTAGCGTCTAATTTTCTTTTATTGGTTAGAAGTTCCTTTAAGAATTTTGCTGAGTTGGGCATCTACGAAAGAACTTCAATAAAAGGTAAGTTAATATGCAATTTCTTTAAGAGTTTGACGAACTTACCGAATTGTTCTTTTGTTTTGTCTTTCGTCATCGCTTTAGGATATGGCACACGAGATTTATAATTCGTACTTACCGTTTTATCATGACTTACCCCAACATCACCTTTGCTTTCCACATTTTCTTGCCTTGGTTCTGGCTCAGTCTCATGGCATCCTTCTTGAGTATCAATTGCATTGAGATGTTCCCTTGGGTTTGGTTCAGTATTACTTGGCAAACTACCTTGTGGTCATTCAGAAATTAATTTGGATAGTTGACCTATCTGAGTCTCGAGTCCTTGAATTGATGCTTGTTGATTTTTGAGTGCTGTCTCAGTATTCTAGAAGCGAGTTTCTGACACCAAGATGAATTTGGATAGCATCTCTTCAAGGTTTGATTTCTTCTCTTATAGATAAGGTGGCTGTTGAAAGCCCTAAGAATTTTGTGGCCTTTGATTTTGTTGACCACCCCAAGAGAAATTTGGGTGGTTCTTCCAACCTGCACTATAAGTGTTACTATAAGGGTTATTCTGAGATCTAAAATTATTATTACCCATATAGTTGACTTGTTCCTCTTCTGTTGTAGGATTGAATGGTGGGTATTCTGTATGCACTCCTCCGCCACTTGAGTCACACCTCATTACTGGATATACCTGCGTAGAACCAAGTAAACCATCAATTTTCTTAATTAGAAGTTCTACCTGATTAGAGAGCATGGTGACCGAATCGATGTTATAAACGCCGACTGTTTTTGTTGGCTTTGTCTTCATAACTTGCCACTGATAGTTATTCAGTGACATCTCCTTTATAAATTCATAGGCATCTTTCGGTGTTTTATTATTGATGGTTTCGCCAGCAGCTGCGTCAATCATTTGTCTTGTCGAGGGATTTACACCATTGTAGAACGTTTGAACTTGCAGCCATAGAGGTAACCCATGGTGAGGGCACCTTCTCAATAGATCCTTGTATCTCTCCCATGCATCGTAAAGTGTCTCTAAGTCCATCCGTACAAAAAAAGAAATATCATTACGCAACTTAGCTATTTTTATCGACGGAAAATATTTTAATAGAAATTTTTCGGTCATTTCCTCCCAAGTGGTAATGGATCCTCGTGGTTGTGAGTTCAAATTCCTCAGTGAAAAAGGGAATAATTGAAGGTGAATGGCATCATCAGAAATGCCATTAATTTTGAAAGTATCGTACAGTTCTAGGAAATTTGCCAAGTGCAGGTTGGGGTTCTCATCCTGCAAACCATCAAACTGAACAAATTACTGTATCATCTGAATCGTGTTAGGTTTTAGTTCAAAATTGTTAGCAGCAATAGCAGGTCTAACTATACTTGACTCAGTTCCTATAAAATTAGGTTTAGCATAATCATACATAGTACGAGGAGCAAGATTCTGATTTACTAATTCAGTGGGTATGGCTGGTGGTAGCGGATTGTCTTGATTTTTAGCCATCTCTTCAGTAGTAGTTGAGATATCGTCCTCTTGCTCTTCCTCTGTGTATCTTCAGTTGCGCCTAATTTCTCGTCAGTTTCTACGAGCTGTCCGATCAATTTCCTCGTCAAAAAGCAACGGTCTTGACGGGTTTCTTCTAGTCATACACGATAAGAACCTGCCAGGCGAAAGAAGAATAAAGTTAGCAAAATAAAAATAGAAATAAAGTTAAATTGCAAGAAAAATAAATGGCTAAAGTAATAAAAATTAAGTGCTCCTAATATTTCAGTTCCCTGACAACGGCGCCAAACACTTGATCGCATGATTCGTAACAAGTAATAAATATTTATGATGAAGATCAACCTAGACTAACTATTATCACGACGAAAAGGCAAGCGCACCTATCGAACAATAGTATAGTAATGGCAAGACTGACATATCGTACCCAAGGGAACCAAAAGTACTAGTAATAACTATATTTTTATTATTTAGCCTAGGAATAAAAGGGTTTGTTTATTAAACTAATTATCTAAACTAATTAACTAATTTAATTAAAGAGAAGAGAAAATTTTGAAAAAGACTTGAAGAGAAGCAATTGATAAAGACGACACCCAAGGAGGAATCCACCTAGATTTCACTTGTTATCTGACTCTGAACCAGACGATTTATTCACTTGACTTGATCTGTGAGACTCCCTAACCTACATTATTATCTCTTTCGAGACTAATAATGCCTAAACCTCAGTTGAATTAATTGAAATCTCTTTCTAATTAAAACCCCTAGGGAAGCAATAAATCGATCTATGGACTCCCATATTAGGTTTCACCCTAATCCAGTAAAATCTCATAACCCTATCTCTAGGCGTTCAATCAACTCCGCTTAATTATGCCAAGTCTACTCTTAGGCAGGGTCTATTCCTCCTTTGCATAAGCACATTAAATCATGAGTCAATACCCGTAATATTAACTTAAGCATTAGAAACACATAATTAAGAACAAATCAAGTATTTATCATATAGTTCAGATAATAATAACAAGATCCATCATAGGTTTCATCCCCCTTAGGTGTCTAAGGGGTTTAGTTCATAATGAAATAAGAGTACGTCTCAAAAGTATGAAAATAACAAAACATAAAGAAAACTCTAAAACCCCTGAAGGAATTCTGAGAGAGATCTTTAGTCTTGGAGTAACTCCGGCTTTTTGGGATGACTCGTCTGGCTTTCTTCAAGTAATTCCAATGTATGGTTCTGTGTTCCAGAAAAGTTCTGGAAGCGCCCCTCAAAAGCACCTTTGGTAGGTCATACTTAGGGTGTTTATATAGGCTTTGGATTGGCTTTCTTCTTCCCTAAGTATCCTTTTTCCGTGTAAAATACAACTCTTTGAAAAAGGGGCACGCCCGTGTGCCATGGCCGTGTGACGTGTTTTCCAAGCCATGTTCGTTCCGCTAAATTTCACACGGCCGTATGGGTCAATGGCCAGGCCGTGTGAATCGTGAAATCCTTGGACGACACACTCGGCAAACACGGGCATGTGAATAGCCCGTGTGGCAAGGCTTAGGCCGTGTGATCTTCTTGATTTGGTCCTTTTTGTCTCTTTTAAGCTCGTTTTTGGCTCATTTTGACTCTTGGTGCTTTCTTGAGTAAAAAACATGAAATAACCGGATTAAGAGCACCAAAATTCACAAATATAATAATAAATATGCATAAATATGATAAGTATTTGGGGTAACAATATGTATAATTTGGCTTTTATCACCAACCTTGATTAGCGAATGACTTTAATCTCTTAAGACCTCTGATCAGGATTGATCACAAATGAATGTAAAATATCTGTATTAAAACAAATCTTATTAACCCATACAGTGATCAAATATGTGGCCTCAGTCTACAGACGTTAACTGCCCAACCACAGGAATATACGGCCCAAAGTAGGAATAAGGTAGCGACCTTTCCTTATACGATTAATAAGAGGTAGAGTTTGATAGCTTGAATAATCCTTGCCCTTTTCCACTCCTCAGGATTTCTTATTCCAATGCACCCACCTTGTGGGGAGGGAACAAAAATCATGATCAATAAATATTAAGAAGCATTCGGCTTTCAAGAATTATAGAAGAAGACAAATGGAGTGCATACAGAATTGACAGAGAAACAAAGAAGAAACTTTGCAACCACATACCGATTGTTAAATCTTCAGCAAAATCGAACCACCACACTACAGTGCATCGAACGACCAACCAAACACTGAATAGAAGACAAGAACATGAAAACAAATAAAAGGGGAAGGAGGGATGGTCGGCTCAGAAAAGATCGAAAGAAAGAATGAAATGTTTGGGAGAAAGGGAAACTATATTTGGTTATTTCCTTAAGAAAAGAGAAAGTGAATCGGAAACAGAGATGATCTAAGAGAGACTATTCGACCATTGTTGAGGAAAGGTGAGAGAGGTGATATAAAAGACACAACAATTTCAGCAGAGAAGGGAACATGGAAGATAAGAAGAGTCAAAAAGAGGCTTGTCACTTATCACTTTTAGCAAAAGAAGATAGTAAAGCCAAAGGAACCCGAATGGTAAAGACACATTCGGCTAACACCAAAACGTAACAGAGAACAATCCCAAAATGCACTATTCGGCCAAGTCAACAAAAGCAAAATGAATGCACTAGAAACAACTATCGAAACCCCTAAAGTCACTGACTAATTCGGCACTAAGTCAATGACCGAATAGGCACCCATAGACTCTTAAATTCGGCCAAGTCCTTCCCAATTCAAACTCCATGATTTTCTCCACATAATCCTCCCCTTATCTCTCCATGATCTACTCCTAAGATCACTCTTCAATTCTCTCCTCAACAACCTCCTCCATCAGAATTCCACTACAACTCAACCACTGGTTAAACCCAATTACAAAATAAATACCTCATTTGTGTTTTGCTACGCTCAAACGTCAAACCTTAAGGTTCCCTTGCACGCCACCTTGCCACCACACCACAGGCTCCTTTTGTGATACAAATGTCCATAATTAACTATAAGACATGTGCTAGCGTCCAAATTCACTTAAGAGAAAAACTAAAATTTTGCTAAAGCCTAGATTTGAACCCAGGACTTCACAGACATCCCCAAACACACCTAATTCACTTAACCACCACACCAAACATGCAATTTGTACCCGTTTCTTGCTTAACTAAAATATTTATAAGCCGCCTACTAACAGTTCCTACGCTCAAGGCCCAATACTTCTAGGCCCAGAATTTAAGGCGTTACAAATTGTATGGTAAATGTGTGAATATGTGAAATATATGGGCCGCTATAAGTATGTTTAATATTCGACTAGGCTTGGGTAGGGATAAAATTGAATGAATTTCATTTTACGAGCCTAGGGAGTAAATTGTAAAGAAGTCAAATGTTTAGGGGAAAAATAGTAATTTTGCCATAATATGAATTTTTGATTAAATTGAATAGAATGATATTTAAATAAGTTAATTTGATTATATAGATCAAGAAAAGCAACGTGTGGATTTAGCTTGGGGAAAAGATAGAGTTGTGGATTGAACGATCGTTTTCATCTATAAGTGTTCGAGGTGAGTTCGTATGTTTAATTTGGTGATTTAATTTTAGTGATTGCTTGCTTAATTTCGAAAAAGAATTAAATTGCATAAAGTGTAAAAGACCTAGTATGTTAGATAAATGTGTCAATTAGTTAAAGAACCTATGTAATATCCTGAATTAGGGCTTAATCGGAACAGTGGTTTCGTGACCACAAATCCGAGATAGAAATAATTATTTTATAATTATTTTGATGATTATGATATGCTTGCATGATTATGTGAAAATTTCGTGATGAAATTCTATGCCTAAAGTGTTTAAATTGAAGGTAGGGACTAAATCGAATAAGTTACAAAATTTGCATTCTAGAAGTTTTTAGTATGAAATTGCATTGAAATATTAATTAGGAGGTCTTAAATAACAATTTGACCAATTTTAAGTTCATGGACAAAATTAGGACATGGAAGGAATTTTTGGAAAGTTTAGTAGTAAGGGCATTTTGGTCATTTAGTTATTAAAATGAATTAAAAAAAATTAAAAGCCAATTTTTGTCCATCTTCTTCAATAGGCCGAAATTTCAAGGGTTCTCCATAGCTAGGGTTTGTTTCAAGCTTCCAAGCTCCATAGTAAGTGATTCCAAGCCCCGTTTTTAATGTTCTTTACGTTTTTAGAATCCCGGAAGCTCGATTAAGCTTATGCTAGCAATAATTCAACCTAGGGTTTATATTTGGAAAAATACCCATAGGTGAAATTTGTGTATTTTGATGTTTTATGATAGAATATGAGGTTTTAAATTATGTTAGACAACTTTTACTACTCGGTTTTAAGCAAAAACGAGTAAAAGGGCTTAATCGGTAAAAATACCTAATAGTCATAAGTACATGTTAGAGTGTGAATTTGATGTTACCATAGAAGGGAAAAATGATCAGCATATCATAAAACATAAGAATAAGGGATGAAGTTTAATTCCCGAGCCTAGGGGCAAAAGTGTAATTATGCAAAAGTTTAGGGGCAAAAATATAAATTTGCCAAAGTTTGTATTAAATGCTGTTTTGATGAATGTATGTATTAAATAAGATTAATTTGGTATTATAGATCAAGAGAAATGGGAATCAAGTCGCGATCGAGGAAAAGAAAAGATTGTGGACTAAATTGCAAAATCTTTATATTTTGGTACCAAGGTAAGTTCATGTGTAAATAATGTAGCATAATTGTTATTTTTAAGTTATTGATGTTAATTATATGATATGCTGATTTTTTTATCGTGAAATATTATGCTTTGTGGTTAATGTTGAGTAATATGCAAATTATGTTTACTACTTGATAAATATGAATTGCTACCGAGTATCGGTTCCGGTATTTCGTGGAAGACGGCTAATGTCAGATCGAGGGAAAAAGCCTGTTTGAACCTTAGGAATAGATTAGGATACAAGTGACATGTCACTAGGATGGTTGAGCATCCGAACTCGTTGAGTTGAGTCCGAGTTCACTTATGGATGCGAATGTTCGAACTCGTTGAGTTGAGTCCGAGTTCACTTATAGATGCGAATGTTTGAACTCGTTGAGTTGAGTCTGAGTTCGTGAGATGTAACTAGGCATTCGAATTCGTTGAGTTGAGTCCGAGTTCACTTATGGGCGGGTTACATGATTGCTTGATTACATATGTGGCACTTATGTGCAAATTATCCGTGTATCCGAGTTATATTCCGATGTGTTCAACGAGTGAAAATTTATATGAAATGGAAGAACACTTAAGATGCAAGTGACGTTTTGGTAAGTGTTGTGAAATGGGCACTTTGGACAGGTATGTACTTAACCCTCGGGTTAAAAATAGATACAACAACGATAAAGTGGTAAGATGATGAATGATGTTTAGAAATGCGATATATGTTTTGGTGATGCCATGCTAAGGTTGTTTGGTATAATTGTATTGTTATGTTACGCATATGAACTTACTAAGCATTTATACTTACTCCCTCCTTTTCATTCATTGTAGTTTTGAACAAGTCAGCTCGGGAATCGAGACAAGTCGAAGTTTCGATCACACTATCCGAAGGACTTCTATTGGTAAATGGCTTGTAAAACTTAAGTATGGCATGTATAGCAATGTACCTATTTTGTGTAAATAATTTTATAATATGGCCATGTTTGGTTGAGAAAATGTTTGATATTGATAAGTCATGGTGATGGCTAATTAGATCATGTTTGATATCATGGAAGTTTAATAGGTTATCTAGTTCATAAAAAAATTCATGGAAAGATGAAACTTGCCTTAAAACAGAATATTGTTACAGCAATAACATGAATTTGAAAAATCACTAAAAATAGTATAAGTGGAACTAAATGATGAGTAAATTATGAAATTGAAGCTTAATGAGTCTAATTTCATGTGGATTGAACAAAACAGGCATATAAATTATATTTTAGGAGATATTTAAATTTTTGTGAAACAGGACCAGAATGATTTCTGGATCCCCTGTTCTGAATTTAAAAATTCATAATAAATTATAAAAAAATAATTTGAAGTTTTTATTTACATGTACAGATTCCTTATTGAGTATAGTTTTAAGAGAAACAAACCTCATAGTCATTTAAATTTTTTATAGAGAGATATATGATTCGAAATACACAAAGGTCAGAGCAATCAAACCCTGAAACAGGGGATACTTTAACTAATAAACTGTACTAATTGGCCTAACCAAAAATTCTATAAAAACATTAGTAAATAGATATATTAGTATAGATTTAGGGAAAATTTACGGATCTTGATTTTGAGTTTCGTAACTCAAGATATGATTTTTCTTGTAACTGTGACGCAGATAGCTAGAAAGCTGTGAATGTAGAAACAAATGATTCGAAGTACTTAAATTCATAAATTATGTTCCGTAACACCTCAAGCTCGATTTCGGCGTCGGTCTCGGGCGTGGGGGCGTTACATTTGGTGGTATCAGAGCAGGTTTAGTCAGTTCTCGGACTACATGTTGTATGTACGAATTTTTGCTATACATGCCATATGTATAAATTGTGATAGTGTGACGACTTCTGACCTTTTTAAATGATTTTTATATAGTAAATGGATCCCGATCCAGCTATGGCGATGAAGTAGAGAGTAATGCGCCAGTCCGGTGAAGGGGGGGCGGCCGAATGAAAACCCACCTCCTCCTCTGTTGGTTAGGGAGGAGGAGAAAGGGATCGGGAAGCCTTTCTCCAAATGATGAGTGCATGGTACACTGAGTTCGTTCTTGCGAACCCAAATGTACGACCTCCCCTACCTCCTCCAATTCCTCAACCTATGCCTCCGATGCCTCAAGGAGTGGATATGATAAAATTTCACGAAACCACATGTGATAGAATTAAGTAAACAAGGGGCTTTGAAGAATTTAGAGCAAATATTAATGATGATGCAGAGAACGCAGAGTTCTGGCTTGAAAATTCTATCCGGGTATTTGATGAATTATCTTGTACACCTGAAGAATGTTTGAAATGTGCTACATCTTTGTTGAGAGATTCAGCCTATAATTGGTGGAAGACTTTAATTTCGGTGGTATCGAAAGAAAGGGTAACCTGGGAATTCTTTCAAGAAGAGTTTCGGAAGAAATATATTAGTGAAAGATTTATTGATCGAAATGTAAAGAGTTTCTTGAGTTTGAAGCAAGGTAATATGACATCTCGAATATGAAAGAGAGTTTGTTCGATTGAGTAAGTATGCCGGGGAATATGTTCCTCTGAAGCCAAGATGTGCCGACGATTTGAAGACGGGCTCAACGAAGACATTAAGGTATTTGTCGAGATCCTTGAACTGAAAGAAATGGTAGTACTGGTTGATCGAGCTTGCAAGGTGAAGAACTACTTAAAGAGAAGAGAAAGGTAGAGGTGAGACACGAAATTGGAAGAAAAGGCCAATGAGTAAGGCACCTTCACAAAGAATCCGGAAAGTCAAGAAATATGAATCCTCATTCCCAAGTTTCATTTGGGCAATCATATGGAAATTTTAAGAAGCGAGAATGTGGCTCCTAATCTCGAGAATACTTCTACACACCGGTGTAGGGGAACTCGAGATTTGTTAAACCCGAAAGTGCGATGGTGTGGTAGAAATCATTTTGGTCCGTGCTGAGCAAATGAATGTTTTCGATGTGGTTCTCCTGGATCATTTTATTAGAGACTCGCCCGAGAGAGTGAGAAGAAAAATTTCAAAATGTAAAAGCTAGTGGTGCAGGCTTGAGGGGAAGGTATTCGAGAAAAGCTGGAAGTGAAACAAGCAGTAAGAATGTAGCCAGAGATGCAGCAGTTAGATATGAAGGAAGATCTCCGGCTAGAACTTATGCTATTAAAGCGCGTGAAGATGCTTCCTTACCCGATGTGATTATCGGTACATTTTCTCTTTATGATATTAATGTTATTGCTTTGATTGATCCTGGTTCTACTCATTCATATGTATGCATGAAACTGGTGTCTAGTATGAATATACCTGTTGAGAACACAAAATTTATGATTAGAGTGTCGAACCCGTTAGGCAAATGTGTGATAGTTGATAAAGTAAGCAAGAAATGCCCTTTAATGATTCGGGGTCATTACTTTCCGGCCGACTTGATGTTGTTTTCGTTTGATGAATTTGATGTTATTTTGGGTATGGATTGGTTGACATTGCATGATGCTATAGTAAATTGCAAAGAAAAGGTTATAGAATTAAAGTATGAAAACGGTGAAACTCTGCGGGTTGAATCAGATAAATCAGAGGTATTGTCTAGTGTGATTTCTTCGATGTTGGCTCAGAGATATTTGAAAAAGGGTTATGAAGCTTATTTGGCGTATGTAATTAATACAAAAGAAGTTGAAAAGAAAGTTGAATCAGTGCCAGTTGTGTGTGAATTTGCGGATGTATTTCTAGAAGAATTACCGGGTTTGCCTCCAGTCAGGGAAGTAGAATTTGGTATTGATTTGATACAGGGAATAGCTCCGATATCGATTGCTCCATATAGAATGGCACCAACAGAGTTGAAAGAATTAAAGTCGCAGTTGCAAGAGTTGACTGATAAAGGCTTTGTAAGACTGAGTTTTTTACCTTGGGGTGCTCCTGTGTTATTTGTGAAAAAGAAGGATGGTTCTATGAGATTATGTGTTGATTATCGACAGTTAAACAAGGTGACAATCAAAAACAAGTATCCATTGCCGAGAATTGATGATTTGTTTGATCAGCTAAAAGGAGCGACATGGTTTTCAAAGATTGACTTGAGATCTGGGTATTATCAGCTGTGAGTAAAAGAGTCAGATGTGCCTAAAACTACTTTTAGAACAAGTTACGGTCATTATGAATTTTTAGTTATGCCATTCAGGTTGACAAATGCTCCTGCTGTGTTTATGGATTTAATGAATCGCATATTTCAGCCATACTTGGACAGATTTGTTGTGGTGTTTATAGATGATATTTTAATTTATTCAAAAGATGAGACAGAGCATGCTGAGCATTTGAGGATAGTTTTGCAAACTTTGAGAGATAAACAGCTGTATGCTAAGTTTAACAAAAGTGAATTTTGGCTCCGGGAAGTTGGATTTTTGGGTCATATTGTTTCAGGTGATGGTATACGGGTTGATCCTAGTAAAATTTCAGCCATTATTGATTGGAAACCACCGAAAAACGTAACTAAAGTTAGAAGTTTCTTGGGGCTAGCTAGGTATTATCGACGGTTTGTAAATGGATTTTCTATAATTGCTGCTCCTACGGTTAGACTACTCCAAAAGGATGTTAAATTTGAATGGACGAAAGAATGTCAACAAAGTTTTGAAGAATTGAAAAAGTTATTAACTGAAGCACCAGTGTTAGTACAACCCGAATCAGGTAAAGAATTTGTGGTGTATAGTGATGCTTCTCTAAATGGCTTGGGGTGTGTACTCATGCAAGAAGGAAAAGTGGTAGCTTATGCTTCGAGGCAATTAAAACCTCATGAGAGGAATTATCCTACTCACGATTTGGAATTGGCTGCGGTGGTATTTGCTTTGAAGATTTGGTGACATTATTTGTATGGTGAAAAATGCCGAGTATATACTGATCACAAAAGTCTTAAATACTTGATGTCACAAAAAGACTTAAATTTGAGACAGCGTAGATGGTTGGAGTTATTGAAAGATTATGAGCTTGTTATTGATTATCATCCGAGAAAAGCGAATGTAGTTGCCGATGCTTTAAGCAGAAAGTTGTTGTTTGCTTTGAGAGTTATGAACACTCAGTTGAAAATTTCAGATGACGATTCGATTCTAGCAGAGTTAAGAGCAAGATCGATGTTTTTACAAGAGATTTCTGAAGCTCAGAAAAATGATCAAGACTTGCTAGTGAAAAGAAAACAGTGTGAAGCTGATACGGGATCAGATTTCAGAATTGGTTCTAATGGTTGTTTGATGTTTAAAAATCAGATTTGTGTACCGAAAAATGATGAGTTGATTCAAAAGATTTTGTATGAAGCACATAATGGTTGTTTCGCGGTTCATCCGGGCAGTACGAAGATGTATAATGACTTGAAGAAAATGTACTGGTGGAGTGGAATGAAAAGAGATATTTCTGAGTTTGTATCAAAGTGCTTAGTTTGTCAACAAGTGAAAGCTGAACACCAAGTACCTTCGGGATTACTTCAGCCTATCATGGTTCCTGAATGGGAATGGGGTCGAATTACCATGGATTTTATATCAGGGTTGCCGTTAACTCTGGGGAAGAAAAATGCCATCTGAGTAATAGTTGATGATGATTAAATCGGCTCATTTTATTCCTAAATGCGTCTGATTATTCTCTTAATAAGTTGGCTGAATTGTATATCCGTGAGATTGTTAGACTTCATGGAATACCTTTGTCAATCATTTCGGATAGAGATCCGAAATTTACTTCACGGTTTTGGCAAAAGTTGCAAGAAGCATTAGGTACAAAGTTAAATTTTATGCATTGCTTTTCATCCACAAACCGATGGACAATCGGAGAGTAATTGATTCTTGAAGATATGCTCGGATGTTGCGTGTCGAATTTCAAGGTAGTTGGGAAAGGTACTTACCGTTGGTAGAATTTGCTTATAATAATAGGTATCAGACGAGTTTGAAAATGGCACCTTATGAAGCATTATATGGTCGTAAGTGTCGAACGCCTTTGTATTGGACTGAACTCAAAGAAAATCAGATTTATGGAGTTGATCTAATAAAAGAAAGCAGAAGAAAAGGTGAAAGTGATTCAAGATTGTTTGAAAGTTTGCTTGAGATAGATAGAAATCTTACGCGGATTTGAAACGAAAGGAAATCAAGTTTCAAGTTGGTGATAAGGTATTTTTGAAAGTGTCTCCATGGAAGAAAGTCCTTAGACTTGGACGGAAAGGCAAGTTAAGTCCGCGTTTTATTGGGCCGTATGAAATAATTGAAAAAGTTGGACCCAGGTAGCATCTGCTAGCATTACCACCGAATTAGAGAGGATTCATGATGTGTTCCACGTATCTATGCTACGTCGGTATCGTTCGGATCCTTCACATATAATTTCACCGACAGAAATTGAGCTACAGCCGGATATGACTTACGAAGAAGAACCGATTAAGATCTTAGCTCGAGAGGTCAAGAAACTAAGAAATAAAAGTGTCGCTCTCGTGAAAGTATTGTGGCAAAAGCATGGGGTAGAAGAGACTACATGGGAACCTAAAGAAACTATGAGAAACCAATACCCACACCTGTTTACCGGTAAGATTTTCGAGGACAAAAATCCTTAAAAGGGGGGAGAGTTGTAATATCCTGAATTAGGGCTTAATCGGAATAGTAGTTTCGTGACCACAAATCTGAGATAGAAATAATTATTTTATAACTATTTTGATGATTATGATATGATTGCATGATTGTGTGAAAATTTTGTGATGAAATTCTATGCCTAAAGTGTTTAAATTAAAAGTAGGGACTAAATCAAATAAGTTACAAAATTTGCATTCTAGAAGTTTTTAGTATGAAATTGCATTGAAATATTAATTAGGAGGTCTTAAATAGCAATTTGACCAATTTTAAGTTCATGGACAAAATTAGGACATGGAAGGAATTTTTGGAAAGTTTAGTAGTAAGGGCATTTTGGTCATTTAGTTATTAAAATGAATTAAAAACAAAATTAAAAGCCAATTTTTGTCCATCTTCTTCATTAGGCCGAAATTTCAAGGGTTCTCCATAGCTATGGTTTGTTTCAAGCTTCCAAGCTCCATAGTAAGTGCTTCCAAGCCTCGTTTTTAATGTTCTTTACGTTTTTGGAATCCCGGAAGCTCGATTAAGCTTATGCTAGCAATAATTCAACCTAGGGTTTATATTTGGAAAAATACCCATAGGTGAAATTTGTGTATTTTGATGTTCTATGATAGAATATGATGTTTTAAATTATGTTAGACAACTTGTACTACTCGGTTTTAAGCAAAAACGAGTAAAAGGGCTTAATCGGTAAAAATACCTAATAGTCATAAGTACATGTTAGAGTGTGAATTTGATGTTACCATAGAAGGGAAAAATGATCAGTATGTCATAAAACATAAGAATAAGGGATGAAGTTTAATTCCTGAGCCTAGGGGCAAAAGTGTAATTATGCAAAAGTTTAGGGGCAAAAATGTAAATTTGCCAAAGTTTGTATTAAATGCTGTTTTGATGAATGTATGTATTTAATAAGATTAATTTGGCATTATAGATCAAGAGAAACGGGAATCAAGTCGCGATCGAGGAAAAGAAAAGATTGTGGACTAAATTGCAAAATCTTTATATTTTGGTACCAAGGTAAGTTCATGTGTAAATAATGTAGCATAATTGTTATTTTTAAGTTATTGATGTTAATTATATGATATGCTGATATTTTTATCATGAAATATTATGCTTTGTGGTTAATGTTGAGTAATATGCAAATTATGTTTACTACTTGATAAATATGAATTGCTACCGAGTATCGGTTCCGATATTCTGTGGAAGACGGCTAATGTTAGATCGAGGGAAAAAGCCCGTTTGAACCTTAGGAATAGATTAGGATACAAGTGACATGTCACTAGGATGGTTGAGCATCCGAACTCGTTGAGTTGAGTCCGAGTTCACTTATGGATGCGAATGTTCGAACTCGTTGAGTTGAGTCCGAGTTCGTGTGATGTAACTAGGCATCCGAACTCATTGAGTTGAGTCCGAGTTCACTTATGGATGCGAAAGCCCGAGCTCGTTGAGTTGAGTCTTAGTTCACTTATGGGCGGGTTACATGATTGCTTGATTACATATGTGGCACTTATGTGCAAATTATCCGTGTATCCGAGTTATATTCCGATGTGTTCAACGGGTGAAAATTTCTATGAAATGGAAGAACACTTAAGATACAAGTGACGTTTTGGTAAGTGTTGTGAAATGGGCACTTTGGACAGGTATGTACTTAACCCTCGGGTTAAAAATAGATACAACAACGATAAAGTGGTAAGATGATGAATGATGTTTAGAAATGTGATATATGTTTTGGTGATGCCATGCTAAGGCTGTTTGGTATAATTGTATTGTTATGTTACTTGTTATTTGCATATGAACTTACTAAGCATTTATGCTTACTCCCTCCTTTTCATTCATTGTAGTTTTGAACAAGTCAGCTCGGGAATCGGGACAGGTCGAAGTTTCGATCACACTATCCGAAGGACTTCTATTGGTAAATGGCTTGTAAAACTTAAGTATGGCATGTATAGCAATGTATCTATTTTGTGTAAATAATTTTATGATATGGCCATGTTTGGTTGAGAAAATGTTTGATATTGATAAGTCATGGTGATGGCTAATTAGATCATGTTTGATATCATGGAAGTTTAATAGGTTATCTAGTTCATAAAAAAATTCATGGAAAGATGAAACTTGCCTTAAAACAGAATATTGTTGCAGCAATGACATGAATTTGAAAAATCACTAAAAATAGTATAAGTGTATTTAAATGATGAGTAAATTATGAAATTTAAGCTTAATGAGTCTACTTTCATGTGGATTGAACAAAACAGGCATATAAATTATATTTTATGAGATATTTAAATTTTTGTGAAACAGGGCCAAAATGATTTCTGGATCCCCTGTTCTGACTTTAAAATTTCATAATAAATTTTAAAAAAATAATTAGAAGTTTTTCTTTACATTTAAAGATTCCTTATTGAGTCTAGTTTTAAGAGAAATAAACCTCATAGTCATTGAAATTTTTTATAGCGAGATATCTGATTCGTAATACACAGAGGTCAGAGCAGTCAAACCCTGAAACAGGGGAGACTTTAACTAATAAACTGTACTCATTGGCTTAACCAAAAATTCTAGAAAAAAATTAGTAAATAGATATGCAAGTCTAGATTTAGGGAAAATTTACGGATCTTGATTTCGAGTTTCGTAACTCAAGATATGATTTTTCTTGTAACTGTGATGCAGATAGCTAGAAAGCTGTGAGTGTAGAAACAAATGATTCAAAGTACTTAAATTGATAAATTATGTTCGGTAACACCTCAAGCTCGATTTCAGCGTCGGTCTCAGGCTTGGGGGCTTTACAAACTAAATTGGGGGCTTTAAAGAGCAATTAAACCCCCAATGCTTAGGCTGGCCGGCCATAGGGGACAAATTGATGGGAAAGACAAAATTAGGTGGTGTTTGGTCCCCAATTTTGACTAGTTTTAAATAAAATAAACAACAAAAGGTTTCAACTTTTTCACTCTTTCTTCTTCCACTGAAATTTAGCCGTTAGTGGGATCTTTGAAGCTTTAAAATTTTAGCAACTCTAAGCCTTCACAAGTAAGTGATTTTCATGACTTTTCTTAATGATTTTTACATTTTTGGACTCCTTGAAGCAAGAGCTTTCAAATGAGGGGACTATTTTGAAAAATGAACAAGAGTCTAGGGTTTTACCATGAAAGCTTGTGTGTTGTTAACTGAAATCTTATGGAAGAATATGGGTCTTAGATGTGTATTAAACAACTTTTGTGAAGGGATTTCTCATAAAAACCCTAATAGGGACTATTTCGTACAAGTTGTGAAATAAGTGATAAATGTGTGAAATAGTGGAAATTTTGGATTGCTATAAGAGTAAAAAGGGTTTGGCTAGGCTTATAATATGAAGAAATTTGATAAAAATCAATTTTTGAGTATAGGGGTAAAATAGTCATTTTGCCATTTATGAATTTTCGAGTGCCTAAATTGATGTGCTGATGAAATGAATTAATTTTATTAATTTAGATCAAGAGAAGCATGATTCGGGTCTTGATCAGGGTAAGAACAAAGTTTACTAGGATTAAGCTCGTCTTCATCACTTTGTGTCGAAGTAAGTACATATGTGAATAATGTGTTATTGAAGCTTACTTTAAAATATTTTGGATAATATACATGTGTAATTGGTATATTGTTGTTATGTATCTAAATTCTATTTGTTGCCATGGACGTATAAATGACATGTTATGTGAGTAAATTACAATGTAAGCAAGAACGATGCCATTCGGTTAGATATGAAACCCCGTTGAACCTCCGACATAGCATAGGATACAAAAAAGGGTATGTCATGAAAATTATGTGGTGTGAACTCATGAGTTGAGTCTGAGTTCATGAGATAAATGTTATATGTGACGTGGGTCCGAGTACTGACTTTGTGTTCAGACCCGTGAGTGGCTCAATGAGCGAACGTTACATAATAGCTATGGGGTCCAAGTCCTGACTTGATAAAAGACCCATGAGTAGCTCAAATACGAGCGTTTCATAGCACAAGGTACCCCTGACTACTTATATGGTATTTAGATGCAAAGTTCCCGTGTATGCATATGTATTTCGAGTGTTCAACGAGTAACTCGAAGATTTAGTTGGTGAATACTTTGATGAGGTATGTATACTGAACTCATGGTTAGGACCTGAGCAAGGAACGAGGTGCATTAAGTATACATGAATGAAAGGAAGAGTAAGATAGAGATGTTAAGTGATTATATCTTTTAAGCATAACAAGTTACTGTTTGACGAATATGATTTTCTTTTAATTACACTTTATTTGCATATATGTACTTACTAAGCTCCCACACTTACCCTCCTTTCTTTTTTTTTCCTTATAGTGCCGCCAAGCTAGCATCGGGAGTCCACTGACGTCTAAAAAGCTTCGATCACACTATCGTTCAAGACGTTGGTATAGCTAGTTTTGTTTTCTAGCATGTATAGGGACTGGAGTCTTTTTTTAGTGTTTTGTTAGTTAGCCCTAATGTGTTGGCTCATGTGATAAATATGATACTCATTTTGTATAGGCCATGAATGTTCACTAACACTAATTATTATTCAATGAAAAGATGCAAATTTCTAATTGTTATGGCTATTTTAGTTATACACGTTACGTTGGTATTGATCTTGGTTGATCTTATGTAGTTAAGTGTGTGTAAGGGTGGCAAATAAGATTAGTAAATAGCCTTAGTTTGTCCACACGGGCGTGTGTCTAGGCCGTGATGACACACAGTTAGCCCCATAGGCGTGTTGTTCAGCCATGTGTCCCCTGCACATAAAAATTTCAAGTCAGTATGCATGATAATAAACACACGGGTAGAGACACGGTCGTGTGTCTCAACCGTGTGAAGGGCACGTCCTAGTACACGGGCGTGTCTCTTAGCCATGTGGCCCTTAAGAATTGCTGATGTTAGAAATAGAATGTCCAAGTTTTTGCACACGGGCTAGGACAAGGGCGTGTCACTGCTGTGTGAAGGACACGGGCGTGTGTTAGGCCATGTGAAAACCCCTATAGTTGTGAATTTAGAATTAATTCCACACGGGTTGAGGACACGAGTGTGTCCATAGGTGCTTAGGCTGTGTAGACCACACGTGCCAACTGCACGACCATGTTGATATGGTCACACAAGCGTGCTGCCCCTCCCACACAGGCGTGTGCCCCTATGTTAAGTTTTATTTTTTAAGTTTGTTTTAGGACCCAGATTGATTTCGAATGGGTTCCAATGGATGTTTTGAGTCTCATAGGCTCTTATTAAAAAGTTTATAATAAAAAATTGATTTTTTTTTAATTTAACCATGTTTTGGTGATACAAAAATGTTTGTATGCATGAATTCAAGTTAGGTAATGCCTCATATTCCATCCCGACGTAGGGGATGGGTGTGGGGTGTTACAAAAATGCCTTAATTGTGTATTGGTATTTTAAGTAGAAAATGATTGAACTTGAGAATGTGGTATGCATGTTGAATTAGGCACAAAGTCTAATAAGTGAGTTTGATCATTTAGGTATACTTTAGGGGCATATTGGTATGTTTTTGAATGGTTAATTGTGATGCTTATAAGCCTTGTGGTTGTTGGTATTGATATTGCATGATTTGGACTTGGTTGAGATTGGTCTAAATGCCTATTGATGATATGGTCATATGTTATTTGATGGGTTTAGGTTGTTGCAAATTTGGGTAAGAAAAATGGCTGGGAAAATAGCATATTTTTGTCCACACGGGCATGTGTCTTAGCCGCGTGTGACACATAGCCATGTGACACGGCTATGTGTCCCCTGATATTTTTTTAGAAACCAAGTCAATAGCTTCACAAGGCCTAACACATGGGCATATGACTTGGCCGTGTGGCATAAGTCAGTATACCCTCCAGTTTTCACACGGCCTAGCACACAGCCTGGCACATGGGCGTGTAAGGCCATTTCGAAAGGTACATGGGCTAGTCACACGGGTATGTGGTTGGCTGTGTGACCTAAGTCAGAGAGTTACACGGGGTCAGACACGAGCGTGTACACGACCTTGTGATCCTATTTTGAATGTCCATACGACCGGTGACACAGGCATGTCTCTTAGCCGTGTGAGACACATGGCCTGTTCATACGGGTGTGTGTCTCCTGCGCTTTGAAAATTTTCTATTTTTTCTAAAAATTTATTAAGTATTCTAATTAGTCCTGAACCACTTCTAATGCTTGTTTTGGGCCTTGAGGGCTTATGTTAGGGACTATATGATTGTATTTGAATGACATTTGGTTGGATTTGAGAAATGAATGTGAAATGTATGATTATTTAAGAAATAAGTCTTGTAATACTCTGTAACCCTATCTCAGCAATTGATTTGGGTTAGGGGTGTTACATTTATTGGTATTAGACCTACGATTTAGTTGATTCTCGGACTAACGTAGTGTGTATGAGTCTAGCTATACATGCCATATATAACCTATGATAGTGTGATATCTTCTGACAGTTTTGAATTATGTTTTCATATAGTAATGGATCCTAATTGAGTAGTTTCCGATGATGTAGAAAGTAATGCGCTAGCCTCCACTCACGGAGTAGCGCCGTTTGAATCGAAATTTGTATCTGAGGGTCATAGAGGAGAGGCCAAGGAAGCCTTCTCCCAAATGATGAATGAATGGTTTACTGAGTTTGTCTGAATGAATCCAACTGCTCAGTAACCTCTACCCCCACCTATTCACTAACTGGTTCCCGTAGGTCCTCATGGTTTGGAACCTTTACGTATGAGCAAGCCACCTATTGATAAAATTCGAAAGTATAGAGCTAAATAGTTCAGAGCTATAGTTGATGATGATCCTGAGAGGGCGGAGTTTTGGCTAGAGAATACGATTTGGGTATTTGATGAACTGTCTTGTATGCCAGCAGAATGTGTTAAATGTGTTGTATCTCTTCTAAGAGATACTGTATACCAGTGGATGGATTATCTGAAAGATAAGCCTCAAAGAATGTGTATGTTTTCTTTCCCTAATAAGATGTTGGACATGTAACAGCCCGATTTTAGCTTGAATCAGAACAATGGTTTTGAAACCACAAATCTGAGGTCTAAAAATTATTTTAATATTATTTTATGTGTTTACCGTATGTGAATATATATGTGTGAAAATTTCATGAGCTAATTTTATCGTTTAATAGCTCAATTTGAGAAAAAGGACTAAATCGCATAAAATGTAAAAGTTGCATGCTAAAGTTAAGAGTGTTTATTTGCTATAGTTTATTAAACCAAAGGTCCTTATGATGTTATTAGCCATTGATAAGGTTACTGGACATTAATGGCCTGTATTTGATATTTAAATGGTTTAATAACCAAGGGTAAAATGGTAAACTATGTATTATGTATAATAAAACAAAACAAAAGCCATATTATCTTTATTTTCTCTTCATCTTAATTGAATAACAAAAATAAAATAGAGCTTTGGAAGCCATTAGGGTTCGACACACATTGATCTTGATTAAGATATGTTTTTTGCTCAGTTTTTGATAATTTTTATGTTTTTGTGATTGTTGCTTTGAGAACTAGCTATCCCGTGCCCTAATTTTTGAGTTTGTTGGTGATTTTGTAAAATGCCATTAATGAATCCTTGAGCTTTTGAATGTTTGATGATGAAAAATGAATATTTGTTGATAGATTTTCATGTTTTGTAAAGTGATTTTTGATGAAAATACCTAAATAGGATTAAATTGTGAAATGTGCAAATTGAGGGGGTTTAAATGTGAAATAAATAAAAAATATGGGCTATTAGGGGCACTATGGTAATTCGGCCAAGCATAGGTTTTGTCAAATTTGGTGTAATTTGTGTTTTTTGTGAAATAAGGACTAAATTGTAAAAGTGTAGAACTTTAGGGGCTAAAGTGTAAAAATACCCAAATATGTGTTTTTGGACTGAATTGAATGATTTGGTGAATAAATGAGTAAATTTTGAATGTATATAGATCAAGAACGAAAGAAATTGGATTTAGATCGGGGAAAATCAATTTTTTTTGAATTGTCGATCCAGTTCATTTATCCCGAAAACAAGGTAAGTTCATATGCAAATAAATACATTTAAATTGATTTATAAATGTTTATTTGTCATTAATTTGTTATGAATGTTGAACGAGCAAATACAAGCAAGAATCAACGAAGTTATGATATCTGAAAGTTCCGTACGAACATTAGGAATAATATAGGATACAAATGTCATGACATTAGGATTACCGAGATGTGATTACATGTAAGACCATGTCTGGGACATTGGCATTGTATTGTGATTACGTGTAAGACCATGTCTAGGACATTGGCATCGTTATATGATATCGTGTAAGACCATGTCTGGGACATTGGCATCGATAAGACCATGTCTGGGACATTGGCATCGATATGTGATAACAGTAAGACCATATCTGGGATATGGCATTGTACGAGCTATATATGATTTCTTAGTATCCTTAACGATTTTGAAAGGTTCAACGGGAAAAATTTAAGTCGAGAAAGAATATGTGATTGAGTTAAGTGATTCAGGTACGTACGAGATTCATACGAGTATTGAAAAGGGAAGTATTTGATGAATTCAATTATGATATTTGTAACAGCCCAATTTTAGCTAAATCAGAACAGTGGTTTCAGAACCAAAAATATGAGGTTTAAAAATTATTTTAATATTATTTTATGTGTTTACAACATGTGACTATATATGTGTGAAAATTTCGTGAGCTAATTTTATCGTTTAATAGTTCAATTTGAGAAAAACGACTAAATCGCATAAAATGTAAAAGTTGCATTCTACTTGTTAAAAGTGTCTATTGGCTATGAAATTTAAATGTGGAAGTCCTTATGTTGAAATTAGACCATTGATAGTGGAATCCGACATAAATTACCATCCATTATATGTTACCATATGTTTTTATTAAAGGTTAATAATGTAAATTAGTTAATAAGTTATATTAAATAAAATAAAACATAAAAATTTCTTTTATCATCATCTTCCACCACCAAATATAGAGAAAAAAAACATCCATTGAAGCTTCATTAAGTACGACCCTTGCATGATTTATTAGGTATGTGTTTTGAGCTCGATTTTTGATGATTTTTATGTTTCTGTGATCGTTGCTTTGAATACTAGCTAGCCCGTGCCCTAATTTTTGAGTTTATTGGTTATTTTTTGAATTTCCATTGATGAATGCTTGAGATTTTGAATGTTTGATGATGAAAAATGAATATTTGTTGATAGTGATACAAGTTTTATTAAGTGATTTTGAGTAAAAATTCCTATTAGGGATTAAATTGTGAAAATTGTAAATTTATGTGTTGAAATGTGAAATAAATGAAAAATATGGGCTTCTAGGGGTACTATGGTAATTCAACTAAGCATGGGTTAAATTGAATTTTGTAAATTTGATGTATTTGTGAAATAGGGACTAAATTGAATAAATGTGAAACTTTAGGGGCTAAAGTGTAAAAATTTCCAAATAGATATTTTTGGATGAAATTGAATGAATAGGTGATTAGATGAGCTAAATTTGAATTCATATAGATCAAGAAAGAAAGAAATCGGATTTAGATCGGGGGAAATCGAAAGTTGACGAGTAGTCGATCCGATCTGTTCATCGTATATACGAGGTAAGTTCATATACAAATGAATGCCTTTAAATTGATTTGTAAATGTTTATTTGTCATCGAATTGCTATGAATGTTGAATGAGCAAATACGAGTAAGAATCGACAAAGTTATGATATCCGAAAGTCTCGTACGAACCTTAAGAATGGTATAGGATACAAATGTCATGACATTAGGATTACCGATATGTGACTGCATGTAAGACCATGTCTGGGACATTGGAATTGTATTGTGATTACATGTAAGACCATGTCTGGGACATTGGCATCGTTATATGATTTCGTGTAAGACCCTGTCTGGGACAGTGGCATCGATATGTGATAACATGTAAGACCATATCTAGGATATGGCATTGTACGAGCTATATGTGATTTTCGAGTATCATTAACGATTTCAAATGGTACAACGGGCAAAGTCAAGTCTAAAAAAGAATGTGTGAATGAGTTAAGTGATTCAAGTACGTACAAGATTCATACGAGTATTGAAAAGGGAAGTATTTGATGAATTCAATTATGATATTGAATATGTGTACAATGAGAAAGGTTTATGAACTTAAATGTGTTTACTTATAGTTTGCCTATTGATGTGGATTCATGTGGTAATTTTATTTGTATATGGCTTACTAAGCTTTTAAAGCTTACTTTGTGTGTTCTTTCCCTGTTTTATAGATAATCGAAGCTAGCTTGGACTTAAGGATCATCGGGAACATCGTCACACTATCGATCAACTTGTTGGTACTTTGTAAATATGGTATATGGCATGTATAGGCTAGTGATATAATGATATGTTTTGAGTTATGATATAGCCATGAGATTTGGCTTGTATATGATGTAAATGTTGGTGTGTATTAGGCCATTTAAGTTGGCTTAAGTTATGAGTTTGGTAAATGAAAGGTGTTGTTATTTATTGCCTTGTATTTTGGCATGATTGTCATGGCATGTTGTGGATTGGTTTATTGATGATGAAATGGTATGTTATATGGCATAAAATAGTTAATAAGACCGTGAGAAAATACATATAGAAGTTAAGGTTATGATTTGTTTTTTTGGCATGTTTTGGCTATGGATTTAGTAGTTGAAAGGATGGTTATAAATGGTATGATTTGAGTTGATGAAATTGATAGAATTGGTATTGTAAGTTTGGTGCATAAGATAGCATGGTTTGGCTGCCTATTAATTTATTGAAATGGCATGAAATGCGGAGTTTAGGTAAGCTTAAGGAGGGTGAGAAATGTGGCTTTAACCAAGCCTATTTTCACTCCATACAACTGAGCACACAGATGTATGGCTCGACTATGTGTGACACATGGCCTCGGTACACGGTCGTGTGTCCCCTGGGGTAGCCCTTCGAATTAAGTCAGTATACCGTACAGGATTGGCACGACCTAGAAACACGAGTGTGTCTACTAGCCGTGTGTGGCACACAGGCTGGCACATGGGCGTGTGGCCGACTGTGTGACCCAAGTCAGTAACCCCTCTAGATTTCACACGGCCTGGCACACGGGCGTGTCCTCGGCCGTGTGGTGCAAGTTAGTATGTATGCCCTATTTTCGCACGACCTATGACACGGGTGTGTCGGGTGGCCGTGTAAGGCACACGGCCTATTCACACGGGCGTGTGATCCCTATATGCATGAAAATTTTATAAGTTTCCCGAAGTTTTAAAATGTTATCAATTTAGTCTCGAACCTATTTTAAGCATGTTTTAAGGTCTCGTAGGGCCTTATAGGGGACAATATGTTGAATGGATTTTGATTATGAATGCATAAATGTATGTGTTATGTATGTGAATGATGTGTATTGTTCAGTAATACCTCGTAACCTTATTTCGGCAATGGATACGGGTTAGGGGTGTTATAATATTGAATATGTGAACAATGAGAAAGGTTTGTCAACTTATATGTGTTTACTCATAGCTTGCCTATTGATGGAAATGATGCTGATTCATGTGGTAATTTATTTGTATATGGTTTACTAAGCTTTTAAAGCTTACTTTATGTGTTCTTTCCCTGTTTTATAGATTATCGAAGCTAGATTGGACTCGGGGATCATCAGGAACATCGTCACACTATCGATCAACTTGTTAGCACTTTTGATGCTATGTATATATGGTATATGGGATGTATAGGCTAGTGTTAAGATGATATGTTTTGAGTTATGATATTAGCCATGAGATTTGGCTTGTAAATGTTGGTGTGTATTTGGCCATATAAGTTAGCTTAATTCATAAGTTTGATAAGTGATATATGATGCATATAATGTCTTATGTTTTTGGAAGTTTAGTATGGATTCATGTGTTTGCTAGATGGTTAATTGATTTGGCTAATTATCAATGATGTGTCATGGTTGAGAAATGGCATGTTGTGAATTGGTTTTAAGATGATGAATTGATATGTTTTGAGACATGAAATAGTTAATAAGATGGTGAGAAAATGCATATAGAAGTTAAGGTTATGGCATATTGTTTTGGCATGATTTTGGTTATGGATTTGAGTAGTGAAATGGATGGAATTTAAATGGCATGAAATGTACATGAAATGGTCATTTTTGGTTGCCTATTATATGTGAAAATGATGCCAAATGAATGCTTTTAGGTACATGAATGATAGGTGGGAAGTATGGCTTAAATCAAGCCTATTTTCATGCCATACGGTTGAGCATACGGGCCTGTGACTCGACCGTGTGACCCCTAAATCTTAGTTAAACAAGTCAGTGACTTACATGGCTTAGACACACAGGCGTGTCAACTGGCCATGTGCGGCACAGGGGTTGGCACATGGGCGTCTGGCTGACGGTGTGGCCAAGTCAGTATACCCTTCAGATTTCACATGGCTATGGCACACGGGTGTGTCTCCAGCCGTGTGATGCAAGTCAGTATGTATACCCTATTCCACACAACCTATGGCACTGGAGTGTGAACCCTATAGCATGGAAATTTTCTAAGTTTCCCCAAGTTTTCAAATGTTATCATTTTAGTCCCAAACTTCTTCCAAGCATGTTTTAAGGTCTCGTAGAGACTTATATAGGACAATATGATCATGTTTGATTAATGTTTATGTGATAATGGATTCATGTATGAGAAATGTATGTTGTATGCTGTAATTGATCGGTAATGCCTCATAGCCTTATTCCAGCGATGGATATGAGTTAGGGGTGTTACAAGACATATTTGATGGGAAAGAATATGATTACTTCCTAGATGGTTATGGTTGGTATGACAAATGGCCATGTGACACCACCATGGTCAATGATGATCCTGAAAAAAATGGAGGGATTTCTCTTCACTTTCTCTATCGTTAATTTATATTTTTAGTTTTCTTTTTTTCTCAGTTGAATAAAATGGTAGAGTTAGATAAAATTTTCTTGGTTGATTACATTAGTTAAAACTCTGTTTAGGAGATTGAGACTTAAACGGGACCATCTATGACCCCTCCAGACTTTCTTAGGAGTTTAATTTAATATAATTTTTTGAAAAATATTTTTCTATGTAGCCTGAAGAATTTAAGTATTTGTTTTGTTAAATAAAGGATCAACTTTTAACCCAAGCACTAATTTCTTTAAGTTTGTTTTTTAGTTTATTTTCAGTTCAGGAGCTTAGGATCCAAAAAAGAGCTGCCATTAACCTTAAGCCTCTAGTAGGAAGGGAATCAACCCTTTTCAGCACAAACCTATAGCCCTTACCTTGCTCCACCACTCGCAAGTAGCCCAATAATGCATCTCACTTAACCGCTTAATGTCGCTGTAACAACCCGTTTTTCAATGGTGTCGAAAACAGTGGTTGCGGGACCACCAAATCTAATGAGTAAGTTCATTAATATTTTTATTTAACATTTACGAGTAGAGTATGGTTTTTAAAAAGGTTTTTGATTTGATAAATTATGATTTATAAGCGATTTATTAGTTCAAGTGGTAGGATCCTAAGGTCAAGTGGTTTTAGAAAATGAGGTATCAGGACCTCGTTTCTATAAACCAAGCCATAAATATTTTTATAAATATTTACGGATGTCATTAAGGTGGTATTAAAGTTTCATTGAAAATATTTAGCATTTCAATAGTTAATTAATTAATAAGGACTAAATTGTAAAAGATGTAAAATTTGATCACTATTTACTTTGAATGATTAAATGGTTAATTGAATAAAGGGAAAGGGACTTAAATGGTAATTAAACCATGGTCAAAGTTTCCAAGCGGTAGTTTCATGATGGAATCCACTAGCTTTTGGATTATTTGTTCTTTTAGTCCTAATTAGTTTAGGATTAAATTATAAATAAGTGGATTTAGTTAGAATTTAATTTAATTAAAGGACCAATTGTGAAATTAAATCTTCCTTAGATGGTAATTATGCCATATATTTATGTGATTAACAAATATGAACATGGAATTGGTGTTTTATTTAATTATTAACCAAGGTTAAAATGGTAATTTTATAAATTAATTAGATTAAACAAAACATAAGTAAAATAATGGTTGTCATCTTCCCTTTTCTTTCTTTTTTTCAACTAAATGAAGCCAAGGATATACCTTGAAGCTTCGACCAAGCTTCCATGTATGCATGTAAGTCCGTTTTAGCCTGTGTC
Source organism: Gossypium anomalum (assembly GCA_025698475.1). NCBI lineage: Eukaryota > Viridiplantae > Streptophyta > Magnoliopsida > Malvales > Malvaceae > Gossypium > Gossypium anomalum. The sequence goes on from CM046965.1 coordinate 39,849,005, forward strand.
TAATAATTTTTATGTTTTTGATATCGTTGCAACTAGGTCTAGCTAGCCCATACCTTCGATTTTGAAACTACTAAAGATTTTGAATGTTTTCATTAATGAATCTTGTGATTTTTTATGTTAGATGATGAATTTGGAATGTTGATTGATAATTAAAAGTATTTTATTAAGTGATTTTTGATGAATTTACTAATTAGGGACTAAATTGTTAAAATAATAGAACTACAAGGATTTAGTGTGAAATTATTACGAATATGGGATGATATGGGTTCCATGGATATTCGGCTATTATAATTGGCATTAAAAATGGTTAATTTGCATGTTTTGGGCTCAAGGACTAAATTGAATAAAAGTAAAACTTTAGGGGTGATTTTGTAAAAATGTTAAAAATGACCAAGTTGCATAAAATGGAATTTTTTTTATTGTATGAATTAATATATTGTATGAAATTATTAATTTACATCAAGATCGGGTGGAAAATCGAGAAAAATAAAAATTACCAAAATGCCTCTAAACTTTGGTATTTTTGCAGTTTAGCCAGGTAGGTTCGTATGAACTGTATTCTATATAATTTTGATTAAATTGAATGTTAATATGTGATTATATTTTGATTAAATCAATATATATATGTGAGTATCAAATTACTGTGTTATGAAACGACGTAAATTCAACGACGCACGACAATTACTAAGCCCTGTTTGAGCGTTAGGAATTCGTAAGATACAAATGACATGTCATTAGGGTTTACTGATTCGGGTGCTTGTCCTGAACGTCCTATCGATGGCTAAGGTTTGGCATGTGTTGCAGATACTCCACAACTCGCGTGAGCAGCATCGTGTAGTTATGTTCTAACCCACAGCTTGTGTGAGCAGGCCCATTTTTGCCGCTCGTGTGAGTATATTGATTTACAGCTCCTGTGAGCATTTATAGCTTGTGAGAGCATACCAATTTACAGCTCGTGTGAGAATACATGTACAGGATTTGGCGGATTACAGTTATATGATTTAGCACACTATGTGTGAGCTATCCCGGGTATCCAACGGTATTCTAAATGGTTCAACAGGTATTATTCGGATATGAAGTGGTAAGATTTTGATATGAATTAAGATATAGATACATGTGAATTTCATTGAAATGGTATTACATGGTATATTGAAAGTGGAAATAGATGAGATATGTATAATACATGAATAAATGTTGTGCTCATCCATGTTTATAATGCTTATGTTATATGTTTATTTGGCTAACATGTTTGGTGTACATGCTTAGGCTTTGGCCAAGTTGTGTTTGGATTATGCCATGTTAAACTTATAAGTTATGCATTGAAATGGTAAGTGCTTAAAGGGAAATATGTTTGTGATCATGAAAGGGTGGCAAGGTTTAAATTATGTAATTTCCATTGAAATGGTTTATCATGTGGTTAGTCCCAAAAAGAATTATGTTTAAATGCACTGGCTTGTGGCTATGGTTGAATGATATATTTATGTCTTGTGTGATAGGCATATGAAACGGGTGTGGAAAGGTGATGAAATAGTAAGTTTATACTTGGAAGTGTAAAATGATGAAAAAGGGAATGATGAGTTAAATTGATGTTTTTATTTAAGTTAAAGATAGTAAATGCTGTAACAGCCCGATTTTGGGCCTAGTCAGAATAGTGGTCTCGAAACCACAAATTTGGAGTCGAATAAATTATTTTATTATTATTTAGATGTTATAGCATGTTTGTAAGAGTCCATGAAGTAATTTTAATGTTTGTGAGCTCAATTGCGAAAAAAGGACTAAATCGCATAAAGTGCAAAAGTCTTGAATTGATAGCCAAATGTAACGCCCCATACCCGAGACCATCGCCGGATTCGAAACGAGGTGTTAATAGACTTAATTCATTACTTAAATCGCTCAAACGATTTATTTTTTTAAAATTTCCAGTCAAGCTAGCAATCTGCATTACAGTTGCTTAAAAATTCATATCTTGAGTTCTAAAACTCGAAATCCAATTCTGTAAATTTTAATTGAAACTAGACTCATATATCTATTTACTAATTTTTTTCTAGAATTTTCGGTCAAGCCAATTAGTACAGTTTATTAGTTAAAGTCTCCCTTGTTTCAGGGTTTGACTGCTCTGACCTCTGTGTATTACGAATCAGATATCTCTCTGTACAGAATTTCAATGTCTATGATGTTTATTTCTATTAAAACTAGACTCAATAATAAATCTGTACATATAAATCATGACTTCTAATTTTTTTTTTACAATTTATTATGAATTTTTAAAGTCATAATAGGGGATCCAGAAATCACTCTGGCCCTGTTTCACAAAAATTCAAACATCTCATACAATATAATTCATGTACCTGTTTTGTTCAATCCATATGAAAATAGACTCATTATTATTCAATTTCATAACTTACTCATCATTTAATTCCATTTCTACTATTTTTAGTGATTTTTCAAATTTACATCACTATTGCTGCCAGATTCTGTTTTATGGCAAATTTCACTTTACTAAGGATTTTCATGGACTAAATATCATTCTAAACATACATAACATCAAATATGACTTAGATTGGCCATTCCAATGGCTAATCATTTACAAACCCTTTTCTTGCCAAACCATAGCCATATCATAAGATCATTTACACAAAGTGAGTATTTTGCCATACATGCCACATTCAAAACACACAAGCCATTTTACCAATTTAGGCCTTCGGATAGTGTGAACGAGTCTTTGACCTATCCCGATTCTCAAGCCGAAACATCAAAACTACAATGAAAGAAAAGGAGGAGTAAGCACAAATGCTTAGTAAGTTCACATGCAAATAGCAAGTAACATAATCACACAATCCCACAAAAACATTATTTGCATAAACAACACCAAGACATTCATGTTTCATTTGTATTTAATATCTTACTACAATTTCATCATACCAAGTTCTCAACTCGAGGGTTTAAGCACATCACCTTCATTTTAGGCCTTCTTCTTATTCACTTAAGATTCACCCGTTGCACACATCGGAATATAATTCGAATACGCGGATCTCATGAACATAAGAGCCATACCCGCAGCTAGACAAACTCAATAGCCAGCGGAACTTATGTAGCCAAGCTACCATGTAACCCGCCCATAAGTGAACTCGGACTCAACTCAACGAGCTCAGGCGTTCGCATACATAAGTGAACTCGGACTCAACTCAACGAGCTCGGATGCCTAGTCACATCTCACGAACTCGGACTCAACTCAACGAGTTCGGAACTCAACCATCCTAGTGACATGTCACTTGTATTCTAATCTATTCCCAAGGTTCAAACGGGCTTTTTTCTCGATCACATATCTTTACCGTCTTCCATGGAATATCGAAACTGACACTCGGTAGAAATTCATATTTATCAAGTAGTAAACATAGTATGCATATTACTCAATAATAACCACAAAGCATAATATTTCATGATAAAAATCTTCATATCATATAAATAAATTTAATGATAATAATCATCATATCATATAAATAACATTATATTACTTAAATTTATAATTATGTTACCACATTTACACATGAACTTACCTCGGTACAAAATTATTAAAGCAATCGAGCCTATTCTTCAGAAACTTTTTTTCCTCGATCGCGACTTGAATCTCGTTTCTCTTGATCTATAATGCCAAATTAATCTTATTTAATACATACATTCATCAAAACAACATTTAATACAAAATTTGGCAAAATTACATTTTTGCCCCTAAAATTTTGCATAATTACACTTTTGCCCCTAGGCTCGGGAATTAAACTTCATCCCTTATTCTTATGTTTTATGACATTCTGATCATTTTTCCCTTCTATGGTAACATCAAATTCACACTCTAACATGTACTTATGACTATTAGGTATTTTTACCGATTAAGCCCTTTTACTCGTTTTCGCTTAAAACCGAGTAGTACAAGTTGTCTAACATAATTTAAAACCTCATTTTCTATCATAAAACACCAAAATACACAAATTTAACCTATGGGTATTTTTCTAAATATGAACCCTAGGTTGAATTATTGCTAGTACAAGCTTAATCGAGCTACCGAGATTCTAAAAACATAAAGAACATTAAAAACGGGGCTTGAAATCACTTACTATGGAGCTTCGAAGCTTGAAAAAAACCCTAGCTATGGAGAACCCTTGAAATTTCGGCCTAATGAAGAAGATGGACAAAAATTGGCTTTTAATTTTGTTTTTAATTCATTTTAATAACTAAATGACCAAAATGCCCTTACTACTAAACTTTCCAAAAATTCCATCCATGTCCAATTTTTGTCCATAGACGTAGAAATTGGTCAAATTGCTATTTAATACCTCCTCATTAATATTCCAAAAACAATTTCATACTAAAAACTCCTAGAATGCAAGTTTTACAAATTATTCGATTTAGTCCCTAATTTCAATCTAAGCACTTTAGGCATAGGATTTCATCACGAAATTTTCACACAATCATGCAATCATATCATAAACATCAAAATAACTATAAAATAATTATCTCTATCTCAGATTTGTGGTCACGAAACCACTATTCCGATTAGGCCCTAATTCGAGATATTACACTAAAGGTGTCATATTGATAGGGAGTAAAAATTGGGGGTCTTTAAAAGGCAATTAGACCCTATGGTAATAGCTTGGCTAGCCATGGGTGTTGGAAATGTTGAAAAGTCAACATTAGGTAATGTTGATGACATAAGGTGTAATATTATAATGCCTAAGCCTAGCTATCATCTTTTTCTTTCATTTTTCTCTTCACTTCCACCGATTTTTTAGCCATTGTAAGGGTTTTGAGCTTTAAAAATTCTAGCAACTTTAAGCCTTCACAAGTAAGTGATTTTAACGGCTTTTTTTGAATATTTTTGTACTTTTGAGACCCTTAAAGCATGAGCTTTCAAATGAGGATACTATTTTGCAAAATGATAAAGAGTTTAGGGTTTTGCCATGAAAAGATTTATGATGTTTGCTAAGTTTTTAAGGAAGAAAATTAGTCTTGGGTGCCTTATAAACAACTTTTGTGAAAGGTGTTAGCATGAAAACACCTAAAAGGATTAATGTGCATAAGTTGTAGATTAGATGACAAATGTGTGAAATAGTGGGAATTTGTGGTTACTATAAGAGAAAAAGGGGTTCGGCTAGGCTTAAGAAGCAAAGAAATTTGATAAAAAATAATTTTTGAGCCTAGGGGTAAAATGGTCATTTTGTCAAAGTTTAGGGGCAAAATGGTCATTTCACCGAATAAGTGAATTTTTGATTGCCTAGTTTTATTTAGTGACTAAATAAATTCATTTTGTTATTATAGATCAAGAAATACCGAATTCAAACCTAGACTGGGGGAAAGCCAAGCAAATCGACTAAATCGACTAGTCGCCACATTTTGTAATCCATGGTAAGTTGTACGTAAATAATACAACTACTTTGCTAATGTATGTGTTGAATTGTACTTGAAATTATTATAGCATGAATTGCTTGATTGTGGAATTGAGAAGGCATGATGGTAGAGTTCCCGTTTGAACCTAGGAAATAAATCGGATATTCATGCCATGATGATTAGGTCACTTGTGTGAGTTAGTGTAAGACATGTATGGGACATGCATCAACCTCATTATGAGAGCCAATGTAAGACCATGTCTGGGACATGGCATCGGCATTGAGACGAGTGCTAGTGTAAGACATGTCTGGGACATGCATCGGCCTCAAGATGTAAGCCAGTGTAAGACATCTCTGGGACATGCATCGGCTATGAAATGTGTCAGTGTAAGACCATGTCTAGGACATGGCATCGGTACCTTACCCATGTTTGAGGCTTAATGGATATCTAATAGTGTTCCAAATGGTTCAACGGTGAAAGTTATGATTTATAGTTATTGAGGAAAGAATAACCGTGTTGTGAGTGGTACAGGTACCTATTTGGTATGTATGAATTGTGAGTTCAATATATGCTATATGATGTGTATTGAATATTGATGAGTAAGTTTTACTTATGCCCACTTGTGTATTATGAGTTTGTTGATGAATGGTAAAGTTGTGTTGTATATTTATTTATGTGCAACTTACTAAGCTTTATGCTTACTCCCTCTCTTTTTTCCTTTTCTTATAGTGCCGCCCATCTAGCTCAAGGATCCATGGAAGTCAAAGATATCAATCACACTATCAATCAAAGCATTCAGTATAGTTTGATTTATATTTTTTTACTATGGCATGTATAGGGAACTAGACTTGTGTTTTGTGTTATTATTAATTTGGCCAAATGTGTTGACTTGGGATAAATCCCTCATTTTGTATTAAGCCTCTAATGATGGCTAATATTCATTTTGATTTGTATGGAATGATGCTATTTTCATGGTTGAGTAAAATGCATAATTGGAATGTTGTCTATTGTGGCTGATTTGGTTGCATGAGATATTATTATATTGGTTTTGGTTGCTATTGTGTAGGTTGTGTAAGTAAGGGTGGTAAAGAGGCTTGGTAAATAGCCTTATATTGTCCACATGGGTAGACACACGGGCGTGTGTCTAGGCTGTGTGTGACACATGATCTGCCCCATGGGCATGTGGTTTGGCCGTGTGTCCCCTACACATAAAAATTTCAAGTCAGTATGCATGACGGGCAGAGACACGACCGTGTGTCTCAGCCGTGTGAAGGACATGACCTAGCATAGGGGCGTGTGCCTTGGCCGTGTGACATTTTGGGGTTGCTAACGTCAGAAACAGAATGTCCATGTTTCTTCACACGGGCTAGGACATGGGCCAAGGACACGGGCATGTGCTAGGCCATGTGAAAACCTCAGTAGGTGTGCATTTAGAATTGATTCCACACAATTGGAGGACATGGGCGTGTCCCTGTTTTGCTTAGGCCGTGTGAGACACACAGGCCATCAGCACGACTATGTCGAAATGGCCACATGGGCGTGTTGCCCTTCCACACGGGCATGTGCCCTGTTTCAAAGACAAATTTCTATAGATGGCTTAAGGATCTGGGTTGATCCCGAATAGTTTCCAATGGTCGATTTAGGGCTCGTAGGCCCATGATGAGAAGTTTAAAGTAGAAATTGAAAAAGTTTAAATTGGATAGAGTTTTGGTGACTCGAAAATGTTTGAAAGCATGAGTTAGAGTTAGGTAATGCCTCGTATTCTGTCCCGACGAAGGGTACGGGTGTGGGCTGTTACAAATGCAATGGAAAGTAATGAAATGCAACTGAAAATAAGAAAATTTGAATAGGTTTAAAGTTTTATAAAATCCTACTATGCTAGGGATGATATGTATATGTGATGTTGTGGATTCATTCACTTTGTGAGTTGTTGAATATGGTTTCATAAATCTTGCGGTATTGGTATAGGATTATCTTTGATATGTATAAATTTTGTATTTGAAATGGATTGATATGATTAAAGTTTATACGAGCTTACTAAGCATTCATTGCTTACGTAGTTGTTTTTCCTTACTTTTTTAGATCATCGGAAGGATACAGGTTAGTAGTGTTACAGTCACAATCCTTAACTCTTTGAATCACCACCTCGAACACCTTCATTCGAAGTCACCAGCTACCGTACCTAATGTTGGAACGCCGGTACCCCATGGCACAACGGAAAAAAATATATTTCAGCGATCTAAACCATGGATCCATGTGCAAGGAACGAATCGGGGTGAAAAGGTTTTGAAATTACCGAAACTTTAATCTGAGTAGAAAGTGATGCCTCGGCAATGAGAATATTATTTTGCGTTTGAATCCAAGCCGCAATCTTTATGATCTTGACCTCTACGTAATCCATCCAGTTGACAATGAACGAAAGAAATCCCCAAAACTAATTTTCAGAGGTATTTTACTTGACGGCTACTAGACCTAGTAGCAAAGCTTCGGTTTGTATATATATTATTCACCTTTTAGGGTTTTTCTCCTTTTCTATATATAACTCCCCTTATAATTTGTATGTATATAACAAATGCTTAATTTATTAAATTTTAATTCGAACATAATAATCATAATTAAAATAAATATAATAATGTTTTAACCGAAAATTATAATTACATTAATTATAATAAAGATTTCGGTAAACTATATTTATTTAAATTTATATACGAACCAAATTCATATATTAATAGAATAATGTTCTCCTTATGTGTACAACATCCTTGTACATATAATATGTTCGATATTTGATTGCCCAATTAAATTAATTCTATAATTAATTTAATTCATGTGACAACCAAACCCAATACCAACTATGTTTTATTCCGTTCATTTCAACCATAGGGTGTGACCCTGTAGGTTCTTGTAACGTTAGCAGTAATACTAGAATGATTCTAATGTTACAAAAAATGAGTGGATCTAGCAATGCATCATTGCTACCGAAGTTACAAGAAGTCATGATTCGACATAACCTTTTGTGATTAACCTTTCATACATTAATCCTTAAGTCTTTTATCTCTTGAATGGACCCAAGTCATAGAATAGTCACACTTGCATAGTCCATCCCATGTTTCTTGATACCTTGGGTAGACTATGATAGACAAATAAGTATGACATCTCATATCAACTTATTTGAGCATGACCATGCATTTCTAGCCTCACTCAATCAAGTGGCCTAAGATATTACTCCTATTATGTAGGAGGGACTTATCCTATATTGATCAACCATATCCCTCTACGTAGATTGTGGTATATCCAACATCAACCTTTATAAAATAACCAATTACGGCGTACGTTTGACTGTATCAAAATATACAGCTCACGATGTTGGGATAATGATGATCTCAAGTCTGAGGATCATATACATATTAATCATTATGAGTAATGTTGTGACAATTAAATAATAATCCAAGAAACATACTCATAGCGGGTCAGTCCAATATGTTGTTCTCTAACACACATATTCATGTATTGATTCTGACACTCCATATCAATGACAACTTTTTATCATCAATCAACTACATGTCAGTCTTAATGCATTATTGTTGTCCTAGTCAACAATAATACTTGACTAAGGACCTTTTAAGAATAATCATATTATTCTCAAGACATTATTATAAAACAGTTTATTTATACACACAGAAAAGAAACTGAAATATTAATGGCAACGCCTTATATTAATAAACATGGTAAATTAAGTATGTTATTACAACCATCTCATGATTGATATTTGGGCATACTCTTACACCTAAACTCTCCTTAAAACTGCCACCCTCTTCAACTCTAAACCTTACCATCGGCTACTCAACCACCTGCTCGAAACTAAAACCACCCTTAACATATTTTCAAAGTCCGATGCCGAAATTCCCTTCATCTAGCACCATTTCGCGAAGTGAACAGTTTGATATAATGGCTATGCTACAACACATGCAGTTGCAGGAACAAGCTTACTAGACATAGTAAAAAATGCAGGATGACTCAATCAGAGATACATTTAAAAAATATATATTTCATAACCCGTTTGTTTTTGTGCTTGAATTTCTAGACTTTATACTCAAACCATGGACTCCAATGTCGAGAAAAGAACGAGGCGATGAATTAAGTTTGGGGGTGTGGAAACACAAAAATATATAGACTTTTTTTGTACCTTTTTAACTCAAATTCATACAATCTCGTAGTAATTCTTGTTGAAAAATGGAATATAATTATAAAATAATTAAAATTTTATTAAATTATTAACATATTGAATTTTAATTAATTTTATAATTAATTTTAATAAATTTTAATTTATTTTTGACAGATTCGCACAAAGGGTGAAAATTGGCTCGGTAGACACTACTAGAAACACAAAATCGGGGAGCAATTTTTGAAGCATCGAGGCAAATTAATTTTTCAGCCGAAAATGGTCCAAATTATGAATATTAATTCATAATATAATTAATTTTAATTTTAATCCAATTTATTTTGAGTTAAATAATTAGTATTAATTAAATTATGAAAGGAGGCCCAATTGTGCTAAACTGAGAAAACCGATCCAATTGAGCAAAAAGGCTGCCCAAAACATTCCAACATGCGAACTCAATCAACTAAAATTAGCTGATTATTTGACTTGCAAATCAGCCTTTGAAGTTTCCTTGAAATTGCATTCAAACCCTTCCACTTATCAAGCTTTTGTAGATTTTCCTTTAGCTAAATTTAGCAAGTTTGAAACCTTCAAACTTGCCACATGGGTGGTCGCCAATGGGGGCTCTATGGCTGCTAATTTTTTGCCATTTTTAGCAGCCAATCCCACCTATAAATACCCCCTTTGCTATTCATTTCAACACACCTCTCACACTTTTCATTATACACATTTCTCTCCCTTTCACTTGTTTTTCTCTCCTTCATTTCCCATTTTTCCCTTCCTTTCCCCTTACTGATTTCCCTCTTGGAAAAGATCCATTCAACCACCTTGGGTAGTAGCATTCAAGTGCTTGTAGAAGTCTCGATTCAAAAAGAACAAGTAGAGAAAGAGGAGCGGAGCAAACTAGCCAAACTTTGGAGAAACACCGGATTTGATTCCAGTTCCCTATTCTTTAAGTTTTATTATTGTTATTATGAACATGTCTATGAATATTTATGAATATTTGTTATGTTGTTATTATTAATTTAATTAACATGACTTAAATTTAATTCGTGTTAGGTTGATTGTATTTCGTGTAACACCCCTCACCCGTATTCAACGTCGGAATAGGGTTATAGGGCATTACCGGACTTAAAACACAATTACACAAACTTTTCAAATACATGATATCATTTCATACATTCATGATTCAAACTCAATCAATTTATCCCTTATACGAGCCTACGAGGCCCAAAACATGCATTGGGATTGGCTCGGGACTTAACCAAAAACTTTTAAAACATTTGGAATACATGGGATACACACCCGTGTGACCAGGCCGTGTGTCTCACACGGCCACCAGACATGCCCGTGTCATAGGCCGTGTGGACATTCGAAATGGGAGCAGATGGCCGTGTCCCAATCCATGTCCTACCCTGTGTAACTCTCTAACTTGGGTCACATGGCCAACACACATGCCCATGTGGTTAACCCGTGTCCCTAAAAATGGCCACACACACCCGTGTGCCAGGATGTGTGCTAGGCCGTACCAAACCTGTAGGTTATACTGACTTATACCACACGGCCATGTCACACGCCCATGTGTGAGGCCATGTGGAGCATACTGGCTTGAATTCAATTTCAACACCAGGGGACACACGTCCGTGTAACAAGACCGTGTGTCACACAGGCTGAGACACATGCTTGTGTTTCTGCCCATGTGGACAAAAATTGGCTATTTACCAAGTTAATTTGCCACCCACACCTATGTTCACTTAAACAACCAAAATGACACCAATGTATAGTATAAATACACATCCAATTTAGCCATAAACAAGGCTAATTTATACCATTTCCAATACTAGCAACCAATATGCTTATACCTCAAGTTTTATCCAATCAAAACATACCAAAAACATACAAATCATCAAATTAAACTTTCACCTATCAGACATCATTTTGCACCAATTCAAAAACTTGATATCAATTCCACAAACTACATAGTATAAATAATTCACATATCCATTTATGGACTCAAAATATGAACCATATATGCACATATATGCACATAACTAGATCTACCAAATTAAGCCAACATTCATGTCCATATTTACAAACCAAAACATATGTCATTACAAGTCATTACAATTGACCAAATCACTATCAATTCATAATCATAATGACTCAAAACACCTACACATTCCATATACTTAATATACCAAAGTTCAAAGGAACCAAGTGATAAGTGGTAGTGTGAAACAATCTCTGACGATCCATAAATCCAAGCTACCTTCGATAACACAATAAAACACAAGAAACTACACAAAGTAAGCTATACAACTTAGTAAGTTTATATAAAAAACGATAATCAAATTTCATTAATGGATTACCAATGAAATAATTGAAATTAATGAACAACAATTCAATTAAGCCTCAAAGCTATCAATATATCATTCAAATAACTTACCAAAGAATTCATCAACTCTATAATTTCAATATTCAAATGTTATTCCATACATACCTATACCAATTTGTAACAAAATCATATCCAAATGGAAACTGTACTCGGATTATCATACACTAAGTGCCAAAACATAGCCGAAGCTATTTTAACCTCGTACAGTAAGTGCCATACATAGCCAAAGCTATCTTGAATCGCACAGAGCCAAAGCTATCTTGAATCGCACACTAAGTGTTATACATAGCCGAAGCTATCTTGAATCGCACACTAAGTGCCATATATAGCCGAAGCTATGTCGAATCGTACGCTAAGTGCCACGTATAACTGATTTGTCGTTGAACATGACTATAGTCCCGTATATAGAATTTATGAAATATCAAAGTATTTAAAGTATAATTATAACAATGCTTATTCCATACGAACTTACCTCAACTATTAAAACGGCGAATCGAGTGAATTAGTTAATAACTTTTGTTTTTCCCCGATCCTGATCCAAATTTTGTTTTTCTTAATCTAAATATATTCAAAATTAACTCATTTAATAAACTATTTATTCAATTCAATCCAAAATATACATTGGGGCTATTTTACACATTTGCCCCTAAACTTTCACATTTTTTACAATTTAGTCCTTATTACATAAAATCACAAATTAATGAAATTCCATTTATACCCATGCTAGCCGAATTACTATTATGCTCCTAGCAGCCCATATTTTTCATTTATTTCACATTTTTAACCATTAACTTTACACATTTCTCAATTTAATCATTATTTTGCATTTTTCAGTAAAAATAACTTAACAAAACTTGTTTAACTAACATCAAATATTCATAATCTATCATCAAACATCAAAACTCATACATATTCATCAATGGAATCTTTTAAAACCTTTAATAATTTTGCAAATTAGTCCTTGGGCTAGCTAATAGTAGATGCAACGATCACAAAAACATAGATATGATTGAAAACCGAGTTAAAAGCAAACCTTAATAGCCAAAAGAAGTTGCCAAAATTTCAAGCTTTAAAATAGCTTGGTTTTGTTCTAAATTTTATGGAGAAGAATTAAAAGATGATGATTTTATTTTGGTTTTATTACATTAACCTTTATTAAATAAATTACAATTTTAACCTTAGTTTATAAACACATAAATCACTTATTGGTTGTTCATACTTGTCCACTCACCTTTTAAGTGGTTTAATTACCATTTAAGGCCACCATATTTAAAAACCAAAGCTATTTGACACTTTAAACTAAAAGAACGTGCATTTTACACTTTGCGCGATTTAGTCCTTTTTATCAAATTAATCAACGAAACGATAAAATTACTTCACGAAACTTTCACACATACATACTATCATGCTGTAAACACTTAAAATAATATTAAAATAATTTTTTAACCTCAAATTTGTTGTTCCAAAACTACTATTCTGATTTGACTAAAAATGAGCTGTTACAACTCTCTCCCCTTAGGGATTTTTGTCCCCGAAAATCTTACCAGTGAATAGGTTAGGGTACTATCTTCTCATAGCTTCCTCGGGCCCCCACGTAGCCTCTTTGATACCGTGACAATGCCACAAGACTTTTACTAAAGCTATACGTTTATTTCTCAATTCTTTAATCTCTCAAGCTAAAATCTTAATCAGTTCTTCGTTGTATGTCATATTAGATTAAATTTTGATCTCTAACAGAGAAATAACATATGATGGATCTGATCTATATTGATGCAACATTGATACATGAAATACGTTATGAATCTTCTCTAGCTCAACTAGTAATGCTAGCCGATATGCCATTGGCCCTATTCATTCCATAATCTCATACGACCCAATGAAACGTGGATTTAATTTGCCTTTCTGGCTGAAACGAAGTATTTTCTTCCACGGAGATACTTTCAAAAATGCCTTGTCACCGATCTGAAATTCAATATCTTTTCGTTTCAAATTCGTGTACGATTTCTAATGATCTGAAGCTGCTTTCAAGAAATCGCGAATTACTTTCACTTTTTCTTTGGTTTCTCAGATAAAATCAACCCCGTGAATCTTTTTTCTCACTCAACTCGGTCCAATACAATAGAGTTTGACATTTGCATCCATACAATGCTTCATACAGACATCTTTATGCTCAATTGAAAACTATTGTTATAAGTGAATTCAACCACGGTAAATATTTCTCCCAATTGCCTTCAAACTCTAAAACACAACATCGAAGCATATTTTCGAGAAATTGAATTACATGCTCAGACTGCCCGTCTGTTTGTGGATGAAAAGCTGTACTGAAATTCAACTTCGTACCCAGAGCTTCTTGTAATTTCTTCCAAAATCATGATGTGAACCTCGGATCTCTATCCGAAATAATCGAAATTGGCACTCGTACAATCTCACAATCTCGGAGATATACAACTTAGCTAGCCGGTCAAGCGAAAAGTCCATACCGAAATAAAATGTGTCGAGTTTGTCAGTTGATCACTGACAACCTAAATTGCATCTTTCTTCTTCAGAGACAGGGGTAGTCTCAATACGAAATCCATAGTTATTCTATCCCATTTGCACTCCAGTATAATCACAGGATGAAGCAAAGCCGAAGGTACTTGATGCTCGGCTTTCACTTGTTGACAAATCAAACACTTCGATACAAATTCTGAAATGTCTTGTTTTATACCCGACCACCAATACGACTTTTCAATGTCATTGTACATTTTAGTACTCCCAAGATGAATTGATAAGCAACCAGTATGTGCCTCGTGTAAAATTTTCTGAATAAATTCTAGATTTTTTGGTACACAGATTCTACCTCGGAACATCAAGCAATCATCAGATCCAATTTGAAACTCTGAATCAGAAGTCGACTCTCATTAAATTCATTTAACTTGCAATTCATTATCATATTTCTAGGCTTCACAAATTTGCTGAAGAAATAGCGGTCTCGCTTTCAACTCAGTTACAATCAAACCGTCATCAGACAAAGCTAACTGTATGTTCATCGTACGCAAGGTAAATAATGACTTTCTGCTCAGAGCATCAGCAACTACGTTCCCTTTCCTAGAATGATAATCGATTACTAGCTCATAATCTTTCAGTAATTCAAGCCATCTTCGTTGTCGTAAATTTAGATCTTTCTGAGTCATACTTTAAACTCTTATGATCATTAAAGATGTGGCATTTTTCACCATACAAATGATGACTCCAAATTTTCATTGCAAAAACTATAGCGGTCAACTCTAAATCGTGCGTCTGATAGTTCTTTTCATGTGGCTTCAATTGTCTGAAGGCATAAGCTATAACTTTTCCCTATTTCATCAATATGCAATCCAATCCATTCAATGATGCGTCGCTGTAAATCATAAATTCTTTACCCAATTTAGGTTGAACCAACATTGGTGCCTCAATTAACAATGCTTTCAACTGATCAAAACTTTGTTGACATTTTTCTGACCACTCAAACTTCACATCTTTCTGAAGTACGGTGTTGCAATCATAGAGAATCCTTTAACGAAGCGTCGATAGTAACCAGCCAATCCCAAAAATCTAACTTTTCGGAGCCAGAACTCACATTTGTTGAATTTAGCATACAGTTACTTATCTATCAAGGTTAATTCTCAAATGCTCGGCATGTTCAATCTCGTCTCTTGAGTAGATCAAAATGTCATCAATGAATACAACAACAAATTTGTCTAAATAAGGTTTAAAAATCTGATTCATCAAATCCATAAAAATGGCCGGAGCATTAGTTAGTCCAAAATGCATAATAAGGAATTCATAATGTCCGTACCTCATTTTGAACACAGTTTTTGACACATATGAGTCTTTAACTCACAACTGATAATAACTCGATCTCAAATCAATCTTCGAATACACTGTTGTACCTTTCAATTGATCAAAAAAATCGTCTATTCTCGACAACGGATACTTATTCTTTACTGTAACCTTATTGAGTTGTCTATAGTCAATACACATTCTCATTAATCTATCTTTCTTTTTTACGAACAATACAGGTGCACCCTAGGGTGAAAAACTAGGTCGTATGAAACCTCTATCTGTTAAATCTTGCAACTGAGCTTTGAACTATTTCAACTCTGTCGGAGCCATTTTGTACGGAGCTACAGATATCAGTGAAGTTCCCGACACTAATTCAATAGAAAATTCAACCTCTTTGATCGGTGGCAAACCCAATAATTCTTTTAGAAATACATCTGAATACTCACAAACAACAGGTACAGATTCAATCATTGATTCAAGCAACTTTGTATCCAGTACGTACGCAAGACATGCATCACAACCCTTTTTCATATATTTCTGAGCTAACATAGATGATATCACAGTAGGTAATTCACTCAAATCATCAGACTCAATCCGAAGAATTTCACGTTCTGACATTTCAATTTAATAATCTTTCATCTACAATTCACAACTGCATCATGCATAGTCAACCAATCCATACCCAAAATCATATTGAACTCATCAAATGGCAAAAGCATCAAATCAGCTGGAAAATAGTGACCTCGAGTCATTAAAGGACAGTTCTTACATACCTTGTCAACTAGAACATACTTGCCTAAGGGGTTCGATACTTTAATCACAAACTCAGTAGACTCAACAGGCAAACTCTTATTGGACATAAAATTTATACATATATATGAATGAGTTGATCCAGTATCAATCAATGCAATAACATTAGTGTCATAGAGAGAGAATGTATCGGTAATAACATCTAGTGATCACACATCTTCGCGAGCGCAAATAGCATAAGTTCTAGCAGGTATTCTGGCCTCAAATATCATTGTAGAATCATTCATTGTACCACGATTATTGATCGTGATTTTTCATGATAAGTTTTATAAATTTATACTTAATCACTCTTGAAACTAACTATTATCACGACGTAGGCAAGTGTACCTATCGAACAGTAGTATAGCTTTAGCAAGACCGGATTGTCGAACCCAAAGGACTAAAGGTACTAGTAATGACTGTCTTTTTATTATCTAGCCTAAGAATTAAAGGGATTTATTTTAACTAACTATTTACACTAAGAAATTGCAGAAAAAGGATTGGGAAATTACTTTTGGGAAAATGATTGATTAAGAACAATACCTAAGGAAAAATCCACCTAGACTTTTACTTGTTATTCGCTCAAACTGATTTATTTATTCATTTAACTTTTATCAGAAATCCCTATGTTATGTTATTATCCCTATTCAAGACTAATAATGTCTAATCCCTAGGTTGAATAACCGAGACTTTTCTCTAATTAACACCTTAGGGTTGCATTAACTCAATCTATGGATTCCCTTATTAGGTTTCACCTTAATCCGGCAAAATCTTGTCACCCTATCTCTAGGCACGCAATCAACTCCGCTTAATTATGACAAAGTTACTCTTAGTAAGGGTCTATTCCTCCTCCAACTAAGAGTAGTAACCTGAAATGATATCCTGAAATACCAAAACAAGAATTAAGAACACATAATTAAGAACAAGTTAAATATTTATCATACGATTCAGAAAATAATAACAACATTCGTCGTAGGTTTCATCCCTCTTAGGCATTTAGGGGTTTAGTTCATAATTAAACAAGACAACATCTCAGAATAATAAAGAATACAAAACATAAAGAAAACCCAAAACTCCTGAAGGGAAATTGAGGAGAGATCTTCAGTCTTGATGGTGAATCCAGCTTTTGAGATGGATCAATCGGCTTCCTCTGAGTGATTTCATACTCTTTATTCTCCGTCCCCCCTCTCTTCCTCTTCTGGGGTGTTATAGGCTTTGGAATGCCTAAGAACCCTCAAAAGTTGCCTTTTCCAAATTAGACTCAACTTAGGCTCAGTAGGGACACGCCCGTGTGCGATTACTTTAGGCCGTGTTTGAGCCTGTTAAATTGGCATGGCCATGTGTTCTACCCGTGTGAGTCGTGCTTCAATTCTGCCAAATTGACACGACCATGTGGGCTACCCGTGTGAGGAGGTCCAGGCTGTGTTGATTTCGTACTTTAGCCCATTTTCTCTATTTTTGGCCCGTTTTTCATTCTTTTCGTCCTCCTATGCTCACCTAAGTATAAAACATGAAATTAAAGGATTAGGAGCATCAAATTCACCAAATATAAGGGGAAATCATTCATAAATGTGTTAAGCGAGGGATAAAAATATGTATAAATTACGGTTTATCAAATACCCCCACACTTAAGTGTTTGCTTGTCCTCAAGCAAAATCCTCATTTCATAATTAAGAATTCCTTTTTCTCAACTTATAATTCGTATTAATAATATCCCAAACTAACATAAGTAATCATACATTGAGAATTTAACTACAAGAACATTAAAGCTTCAAATATTCGAAGTTGAGTATTTAGTCATGAAAAACTTAGGCATCTCCCCTCATCTAAGAGTTTCCATCGATTCGAAATCTCACAGAGTTTAACATCCTCACTAAAGGATTCACTCAAATCACTCGAAGTGTTTAAGGACAATGAAATTAGCACTCATCAGTCAATATGAAAAGTTATTACCATAGGCTTGCATGAAAATCAAATCTCCACCACTATAAATCGAGATGATACATCAATCAAAAGGTCTTTAAAGGGTTGTAACGAGGCTTGGTTATGGGGTGTGGTCACAACCTAAAAGAAAAGGTTATAATCGAGACTGATTTGAAAAACTACTTAACTAGAAAAAATATTTAATCATTACTTTGTGTACAATATAGCTTCCTCTCTAACTATGGAATTTGAATAATGAAGCTTACCGATAAAAGATAAATATATCTTTTTTTCTTTTTTTTTTTAAGAACAAGTTAAATAACATAGACTAACTATTAAAAACAAGACATAGCTAAGCAATTTATTTAACTCAAATCTCGAAAAAAATAGGGATCAAGTTAATTTAGGGGATTTCAACAATAATGGGTTAAGGGTTAATATTGAGGGTCATACAAGGAATGGCTTGTTAGGTTCAAAGGGGTTTACTAAGGGTTAATCATGGAGGTAGGCTTTTCATGGCATGAGTGGGTTAATCCTAAGTGCCTCTATCATCTTGACATATCAAATCAAATAGTGTGGTCTTAACATGCATAATCAGTCAAGTTCTAGAATCACAGTTCAGTATTGACGCACTCAAAGCAATAATAGAAGTGAGCATGAAAGAATTAATAGATGCTCAAAAGGCTAAAAAATCCCACAAAAATTATGGCTTTTTGATGTTTAAACCTATGGAATTCAATTCAAGATAATACCTAAACTTGGGGAAACAACCTAAAATTTTAAATTCTTAAAAATCAACTTATCATGCTTGATTCTCTAACGTCTTAAAATTTAACAATCAATGCATAAATGCCTATGTTTTAATTCAAGATATACTAATCAAAATCGTCAGTCAATCAAAATTCATCTTAAACATGATATGAAAGATTTACAAGAGAACAAAACAATATTCAGGAATTTTTCAGATAATGGAATAATTACCCCCCAACAATTAAGATGTATATTGCCCTCAATGTACAAAGATAGATATATGGAAAAATATAAAATCATAAGATAGGGAGAGAATTGAAACTTCCTGAGTACTGAATGAATGTCCTAGATTGGAGTTATGGAAGTGGAGGAGGATACTCCGGTGGTGGTAGAGGTTGGGTACCACAAGTGCTGTGCCAAAAGAATATTATATCTTGTCATTGAGCAGGGCATGGCAGTCGTGGAGAACCTTTTCCAATGGATTTTGAAGTTCCTAAGTGATTTTTGAGCTTTGGAGCTCTTTATAATTGTGATAAAAGTAGGAACTGTTTAGGGGATATTAGGAAGAATAATTACTCGTAAGGAAATAGCTGAGATTAAAAATTATTAAATAAAAATTAGAAATCCTAATAAAAATAAGATGAAAGAAAAATTAAAAGTAGTCTTAAATGAAAATAAAAGTAGAAACATAAAATAATAAATAAAAATTTTTAAACATCTTCATCGCTGGATGGTTCGCGAGGTGGGACTGGCGATGAGATGTGAAGGTGCTAACAGATCTGCTGTAGAGTAGTATCAACGTTGTCAAATCGTTGAGACCACTACTGCTTGAATCGGTTAAGGCGCTCAGAGATGTCAGCATATGAAGCTGCCGCATGAACTGGCCGAGAAGGTGGTAGTGGCTGGGAAGGTAGGTCCTTGTGCTAGGTAGGGACATCATCAGTAATGTCCTCTGGAGCCTCCTCCTCAGTAGATTGAGTGAGATGATATTGGGGAGGGTAGGTTCCTCGGCGCCTCTCGATCATCCTCATGCTAAGCATGCTTGAGATGCCTTGTGGAGACATCTGGCCAATGAGGGTCAGGGATGATTCTTGGGCCGCGGTGTTGAGAAGTCCAAAGTGTCGTGCCAGTTGATTCACGTAGGGGCCAATCGAGATGACCCCCTCTGATGTTGCTCCATCTGGTGGCATATGGTAAGGGCGATAAAGTAAGCGAGGTCGATGACGTGCCCGTTTGACATACACCATAAGTAATAGACGTTGTGGGTAGTGACGACACCGGTGCCATCTCTCTACCCTGTCAAAGTGTGAGATAAAATAGAATAGAGGTACCCTAGGGATGGAGGGAGAGATGATGCCTTGGTGCGACTGGGGTTGTAGGAGGCCAAACGTGAGACGAGGGCATCCCAGCAACATGAGGGAGAACGATGGATGTGGCAGTCTAAAGCATGTATGTCATTCTCCTCTCTGAACTCCTCAGTATAAAGACCCAATGCAGTGCCGAATTTTAGGACGCTTAGTTGGCGGATTAATCTGCCTAAGCGAAACTGGACTGTGCCGGGATCATCATAGTTTGTCATTACCGTTTGAAGATGAAACGTAGAGCATATTTCCATCATAAACTCTAAGTATGTCAACTCGATGATCCCAAAAAATAACTCCCATGGATCGGTGGTAAGGAGGGCCCGAATCGTATCAGCCAACTAAATTTGTTCGACGGTAGCCCAATCGATACAACGGCCCGCTGTTAAAGGTTAAGCCTGTAGTATTTGAAAAAGTTCCTCTTGGGGCCCGTTGGGAAACTGTAGGAACGGGTGGCGAATTTTTGTGGTAGGACTCGAGGAGGATGATGCTACTTTCCTTTTCTTGGAAGCAGGGACTGCAGTTTTCTTCCCTCGCGAAGACGACATAGTGAACCTAAAATTTGAACCATTAAGTCATCTCAAAGAGTGGACAAGGTAGAATGCAATTAAAATTAAAAAGGGAAAACCATGAATATGTTCAGCCACAATTACTAAAATTACTAAGTTTAATAGCATATTTTTGTAGAATGAACATTGTGGCATGAGTAAAAATGACAAAGACTAGAATGCAACCTATTATATATATGAGAGAATGACAACACAAAAGGGATGAAAATTTCAACTACCCTAATCATGCATATTTGCTTCTAACTAATGAAATGAAGTAAAGGAATCATGCAATGGGTGAGAATTTTTTTTAAAAAAATTGATGGGTATTCTAGATTATGACATTTAAATGATATAAATATAAAGATAAAATCAAAAACTTGCTTATTATCATGATAATTAGCCCTAGAAATCAGTAAAATAGACAAGGAAAAAGTAAACAAATGCTAGAAAGAGGAGAAAAGGCGTCAAAAATAAAGTTGGAGGCGGTGTATGGGCGTGGCAAAGAGACTGTGTGGACTTGCAGCGACTAGGGTTAGGGTTTTTTGAGTGGGAAAGACAATGAATAGTGCAGCATATTAATAGATTTTGGGGCACACGGCCAGGGGACACGCCCGTGTGTCCCAATTTCAGCCCGTGTGTTTCGCGTTTTTCCTATTTTGGCGCGTCTGAAATTCGACACACGCCCGTGTATACAAGCCCACACCCGTGTTAATTTGACAGGTTTGACCACGGGTGTTAGACACGGGCGTGTCGCACGGCCGTGCTAGTTTTTCAGTTTCGACCACGGTCGTAAGGCACGGGCGTGTCGTACGCCCGTGTTATTTTGGTAGGTTCGCCCACGGCCATGTCACATGGCCGTGGCATTTTATCGTCACCCGTGTTTTGGGAAAATCTTTTCCCTATTTCCACACGGTCCTAAGCACGCCTGTGTGCTTGGCCGTGTCCCTGTGGTGAACCTGTTTTCAAGGGCTCTGTTAGCATGTCAGGTGTTAAACACTAAAATTAAAAGAAATTAATATAGTTAGTGCTCAGGTTGCCTCCCGAGAAGTGCTTATTTATAGTCTAAGCTCGACTTACCTCTCCTTTGGATGGTCATGGTGGTTTAAGGAGTTCATACTCCTCATTCCTGCTATCAATCTTATCAAAATAAAGTTTTAGACGGGTGTTGCTTACCTTAAAAGTGTCGAACTTGGGATGATTTACCTCCACTGTACCAAATGGGAAAATATGAAGTATCGTAAGAGGGATTTCTTCATTCGGGTTGGTGGTGACAATATGAGGATCTGTGGCATCTAGCAAGACTTTATCTCCAACTTTAAGTTAATTTGGAGGGGTATCGAGCTCGTTCTGGCGTAATTTTAGTTTATCGTGTGTTCTTAGTTTATGTGCTCGCCATTCGTCTAGCTCCTCTATTTGTAGCCTTCGTTCTTCATGAATGGGTCTTTATTATTGCTTGAACCTGGCTCATGTACTTCTTTCAATCTCAATTCTTGCAAAGTAGGTTGCCTCATATTGTCAATTTTAGTAAATTGGTATGGACAATTACCTTCAATATTTGATGTGTTGCCAGAGTTTCAGGCTTGAAGGGTGATTGTTTCGTCTCTCACACAAAGTGTGAGCTCACCTGTGCCAACATCAATAATTGTTTTAGCAGTTGCTAAAAAGGGCCTCCCTAAAATCAAAGGGGTGTTGTTATCCTTCTCTATGTCTAGAACAACGAAGTCAACGAGAAATATGAGCTTATCTATTTTCACTAGTACATCTTCAATAATACCCCTAGGGAATCTTATAGTTTTATCTGCCAATTGAATGTTCATCCTAGTTTGTTTAGGTTTCCCAAGACCTAGTTGCTTAAACATTTTATAAGGCATGACATTAATACTAGCCCCTAAATCAGCTAATGCATTATTGACATCTAAAATACCAATTAAGCAAGGAATTGTAAAACTCCCTGGATCTTTCAATTTGTGGGGTAGCTTATTCTGTAGAATAGCTGAGCAAACTGCGTTTATCTCCATATGCGACGCCTCGTCCAACTTCCGTTTGTTTGCTAAAAGCTCTTTTAGAAATTTCATTGCATTTGGCATCTGCGATAGAGCTTTAATAAACAATAAGTTAATATGTAATTTTTTTAAAAGTTTAAGGAATTTACCGAATTGTTCGTCTGAGCGATCTTTACTTGTTGCATTA
Source organism: Gossypium anomalum (assembly GCA_025698475.1). Classification (NCBI taxonomy): domain Eukaryota; kingdom Viridiplantae; phylum Streptophyta; class Magnoliopsida; order Malvales; family Malvaceae; genus Gossypium; species Gossypium anomalum. Next base: position 39,872,312 of record CM046965.1, read on the forward strand.
GGGTATGGCACACGAGGTTTGTATTCTACCTTCACCATTTTGTTTTCATTATGACTTACCATACCATTACCTTTGCTCACCACATTTTCTTGCCTCGGTCCTAGCTCAGGCTCAATGAATCCTTCTTTATCTTGAACATTAATTGCGTTCAACTGTTCCCTTGGGTTAGGTTCAGCACTACTTGGCAAGCTACCTTATGGTCATTCGAATATTAGCTTGGACAGTTGACCTATCTGGGTCTCGATCCCCTGGATCGATGCTTGTTGACTTGTAGGTGCTGTCTCGGTATTCTAGAAATGAGTTTCTAACACCGAGATGAATTTGGATAGCATCTCTTCAAGGTTCGATTTCTTTTCCTGTTGATAAGGTGGTTGTTGAAAACCCTAAGGATTTTGTGGCCTTTGATTTCCTTGACCACCCCTAGAGAAATTTGGGTGGTTCTTCCAACCTGCATTATAAGTATTACTATATGGGTTATTTTGAGATCTAAAGTTATTGTTACCCATATAGTTGACTTGTTCCTCTTCGGTTGTAGGATTGAATGGTTAATATTCTGTATGCACACCTCCTCCACTTGAATCACACCTCATCACTGTATGTACTTGCGTAGAACCAAGTAAACCATCAATTTTTTTATTCAGATGTTCTACCTGATTTGTCAACATAGTAACCTAGTCGATGTTATAAATGCCTATTGTTTTCGTTGGCTTAGTCCTCGTGACTTGCCACTGTTAGTTATTTAGTGACATCTCCTCAATAAATTCATAAGCCTCTTCAGGTGTTTTTTTGTTGATGGCTCCACCAGCAGCTGCGTCAATCATCTGTCTTGTCGAGGGATTCACACCATTGTAGAACGTTTGAACTTGTAGCCATAGAGGTAACCCGTAGTGAGGGCACCTTCGCAGTAGGTCCTTGTATCTCTCCCATGCATCGTAAAGTGTTCCTAAGTCCATCTGCACAAAAGAAGAGATATCATTATGTAACTTAGCCATTTCTGCCGGCGGAAAATATTTTAATAAAAAATTTTTAGTCATTTGTTCCCAAGTAGTGATGGACCCTCGTGGTAACGAGTTCAACCACTGTTTAGCCTTATTTCTTAGTGAAAGGGGAATAACCGAAGACAGATGGCATCATCAGAAATGCCATTAATTTTGAAAGTGCCGCAAAATTCCAGAAAACTCACCAAGTGAGTATTGGGATTCTCATCCTGCAAACCATCAAACTGAACAAATTGCCGTATCATTTGAATTGTGTTAGGTTTCAGTTGAAAATTATTTGCAGCAATAGCAGGTCTAACTATACTTGACTCAGTTCTTGTTAAATTAGGTTTAGCAATAATCGTACATAGTACGAGGAGTAGGATTCTGATTTGCTAATTCCGCAGGTATTGCTGGAGGTAGCTGATTGTCTTGATTTTTAGCCATCTCCTTGGTTATAGTTGAGATATCATCCTCCTATTCTTCTTCTGTGTATCTTAGGCTTCGCCTAATTTCTTGTTGGTTTCTACGAGCTGTGCAATCGATTTCTTCGTCAAAAAGCAGTGGTCCCAATAGGTTTCTTCTAGTCATAAACTATAAGAACTTGCCAGAAGAAAAAAATAGAAAATTAGTAAATTAGCACAAAATAAAGTTAAATTGCAAGAAAGATAAATGGCTAAAGTAAGAAAAATTGAGTTTTCCTAATATCTTAGTCCCCGGCAATGGCGCCAAAAACTTGATCGTGATTTTTCATGATAAGTTTTATAAATTTATAATTAATCGCTCTTGAAACTAACTATTATCACTACGTAGGCAAGTGTACCTATCGAACAGTAGTATAGCTTTAGCAAGACCGAATTGTTGAACCCAAAGGACTAAAAGTACTAGTAATGACTGTCTTTTTATTATCTAGCCTAAGAATTAAAGGGGTTTGTTTTAACTAACTAATTAAACTAAGAAATTGTAGAAAATAGGATTGGGAAATTACTTTTGGGAAAACGATTGATTAAGGACAATACCTAAGGAAAAATCCACCTAGACTTTTACTTGTTATTCTGGCTCCGAACCGGACGATTTATTCATTTAACCTGTTCTGTAGAAATCCCTAAGTTATGTTATTATCCCTATTCAAGACTAATAACATCTAATCCCTAGGTTGAATAATCGAGACTTTTCTCTAATTAACACCTTAGGGTTGCATTAACTCTATCTATGGATTCCTTTATTAGGTTTCACCCTAATCCGGCAAAATCTTGTCACCCTATCTCTAGGCGTGCAATCAACTCCGCTTAATCATGACAAAGTTACTCTTAGTCAGGGTCTATTCCTCCTCCAACTAAGAGTAGTAACTTGAAGTGATATCCTGAAATACCACAACAAGAATTAAGAACACACAATTAAAAACAAGTTAAATATTTATCATACGATTCAGAAAATAATAACAAGATCCGTCTTAGGTTTCGTTCCCCTTAGGTATTTAGGGGTTTAGTTCATAACTAAACAAAAAAAATCTCAGAATAATAAAGAATACAAAACATAAAGAAAACCCAAAACTCCTAAAGGGAAAATTGAGGAGAGATCTTCAGTCTTGATGGTGAATTCGGCTTCTGAGATGGATCAATCGGCTTCCTCGGAGTGATTTCTTATTCTTATTCTCCATCCCTCCTATCTTCCTCTTCTGGGGTGTATTTATAGGCTTTGGAATGCCGAAGAACCCTCAAAAGTGGCCTTTTCTGAATTAGACTCAACTTAGGCTCGGCAGGGACACGCCCGTGTGCAATTACTTTAGGCTGTGTTTGAGCCTGTTAAATTGGCATGACTGTGTGTTATACCCGTGTGAGTCGTGCTTCAATTCTGCCAAATTGACACGGCCGTGTGAGCTGCCCGTGTGAGGAGGTCCAGTCCATGTTGATTTTGTACTTTAGCCCATTTTTTTCGTTTTTGGTCCGTTTCTCGTTCTTTTCATCCTCCTATGCTCACCTAAGTATAAAACATGAAATTAAAGGATTAGGAGTATCAAATTCACCAAATCTAAGGGGAAATCATTCATAAATGTGTTAAGCGAGGGATAAAAATATGTATAAATTACTGTTTATCAATTACTACATGCATTTTCCATATTTCTTGGTGGCCTCCCTCGAGTAGCTATATTGCTTGATCTTGCATTTTGAGATTTATCGTTTTCATTTAACTCAGAACAATCTCGGATAAAATGATCTCGTGAACTATAACTGTAACAATCTCTAGTATTATTTTTCATCCAACAATCTCCAAAATGCTATCTTTTGCACTGTTGACACTTGGGTTTAACATCTTGCACATTGCCAACACTCGATACTGATGTGGCTTGAGCCTTAGGGCTAGTGTATTGCTTTCCACAATCTCTATTGGAATGTCCCACTAAAGCTGTCAAACGGTTAAAATAGTCTCTGGATTTCTTCGATGAGGATTGAGAAGGTTTACTCATCGATCTTTTCCTCGAGTCTCTTGCCTCTGAATCAACCTTTCTCTTTTCTCGGCTAAAGTCTTCAGATTTGCAAGCCCGGTCAACTAACACAAAAAATTCTCTTAAATCTAAAATCCCAAGTAGAAGTTTAATATCTTTGTTCAATCCATCAACAAATCACTTACACATTATTTTTTCAGTAGAAACATACTCTCGAGCATACTTGATTAACCGTACGAATTCTCTTTCATATTCGGTTACAGTCATGCAGCTTTGTTTCAATTCTAAAAACTCTTTATGCTTTTAATCCAAAAACGATTGACTGATGTATTTCTTCCGAAACTCGGTTTGAAAAAATTCCCAGGTGACTCTCTACCTCGGTACCACCGATACTAATGTATTCCACCACTGATATGTGGTATCTCTCAAAAGGGATATAGCACACTTTAAACATTCAGCTGGTGTGCAAGAAATATCGTCAAACACTTGAATCATATTTTCAAGAAAAAACTCGACTCTCTCAGGGTCATCATCAACATTAGCTCTAAACTCTTCAGCCCCGTGTTTATGGATCTTGTCAACTGGAGCTTATTCAATCTTAAAAGCTCAACTCCTTGAGGAGCTACAGGAACCAGTTGGGGATTAGGTGGGGGTTTAGGTTGTTGAGTATCCGGGTTCGTCTGAATATATTGACTGAACCACTCGTTCATCATTTGGAACTCCTTGACTACCAAGTCTAGAATCAAACGACGCTATCCCTTGAGCGGGAGTAGGTGCATTACTCTCAACCTCATCAGCTATAGCTTGATTGGGATCCATTTCTATATGAAAACACATTTAAAAATGTCAGGAGTCATCACACTATCACAGTTTATATATGGCATGTATAGCTAGACTCTCACATACACTACGTTGTCCTAGAATTGACTAAACCGTAACTCTGATACCAATAAATGTAACACCTCTCACCCGTATTCAATGTCAGAATAGGGTTACGGAGCATCACCAGACTTAGAACACAATTACACAAACTTTTCAAATACATGATATCATTTCATACATTCATGATTCAAACTCAATCAATTTGTCCCTTATACGAGCCTACGAGGCTTAAAACATGCATTGGGATTGGTTCGGGACTAAACTGATAACTTTTAAAACATTTGGAATACTTAGAAAATTTTTCTCAAAACAGGTGATACACGCCCATGCGACTAGGCCGTGTGTCTCACACGGCCACCAGACACGCCCATGTCATAGGCCGTGTGGACATTCGAAATGGGAGCAGATGGCCGTGCCCCAGTCCGTGTCCTACCCCGTGTAACTCTCTGACTTGGGTCACACGGCCAGCACACTCACCTGTATGGCTAGCCAGTGTGCCCTAAAAATGGCCACACACACCCATTTGCCAGGCTGTGTGCTTAGTCGTGCCAAACCTATAGGGTATACTGGCTTATACCATATGGCCACGTCACACGGCCGTATGTGAGGCCGTGTAGAGCATACTGACTTGATTTCAATTTCAACCCTAGGGGACACACGGTTGTGTAACAAGATAGTGTTTCACACACAGCTGAGACACACGCCCGTGTCTCTACCCGTGTGGACAAAAATAGGCTATTTACCAAGCCAATTTGCTACCCACACATATGTTCGGTTAAACAACCAAAATGACACCAATTTCTAGTATAAATACTCCAATTTAGCCATAAACAAGGCTAATTTATACCATTTCCACTACTAGCAACCAATATGCTTATACCTCAAGTTTTATCCAATCAAAACATACCAAAAATATACAAATCATCTAATTAAACTTTTACCTATCAGACATCATTTTGCACCAATTCACAAACATGATATCAATTCCACAAACTACATAACATAAGTCATTCACATATCCATTTATGGACTCAAAATATGAACCATATATGCACATATATGCACATAACTAAATCTACCAAATTAAGCCAACATTCATGGCCATATTAACAAACCAAAACATATGTCAATACAAGTCATTACAATTGACCAAAATCACTATCAATTCATAGTCATAATGACTCAAAACACCTATACATGCCATATACTTAATGTACCAAAGTTAAAAGGAACCAAGTGATAAGTGGTAGTGTGAAATGATCTTCGACGATCCATGAATCCGAGCTAGCTTCGATAACGCTATAAAACACAAGAAAATACACAAAGTAAGTTATACAACTTAGTAAGTTCATATGAAAAATGATAAGCAAATCTCATCAATGGATTACCAATCAAGTAATTGAAATTAATGAACAACAATTCAATTAAGCCTAAAAGCTATCAATACATCATTCACATAACTTGCCAAAGAATTCATCAACTCCATAATTTCAATATTTGAATGTTATTCTATACATATCTGTACCAATCTGTAGCAAACTCATATCCAAACGGAAACTGTAGAATAGTCGAATTATTGCACACTAAGTGCCAAAACATAGCCGAAGCTATTTTAACCTCGCACTGTAAGTGCCATACATAGCCAAAGCTATCTTGAATCGTACACTAAGTGTCATAAATAGCCGAAGCTATCTTGAATCGCACATTAACTGCCATTTATAGCCGAAGCTATGTCGAATCGCACATTAAGTGCCACATATAGCCGATTTGTCGTTGAACATGACTGTAGTCCCATCTATACAATTTATGCAATATCAAAGTATTTAAAGTATAATTATACCAACTCTTATTCCATGCAAACTTACCTCAGATATTAAAATGGTGAATCGAGTCGATTAGTCGATAACTTTTGTTTTTCCCCGATCCTGATCCGAATTCCATTTTTTCTTAATCTAAATGTACTCAAAATTAAATCATTTAATCAACTATTTATTCAATTCAATCCAAAATATACATTAAGGCTATTTTACACATTTGCCCCTAAACTTTCACATTTTTCACAATTTAGTCCTTATTACATAAAATCACAAATTAATGAAATTCCATTTATATCCATGCTAGCTGAATTACTATTATGCCCCTAGTAGCCCATATTTTTCATTTATTTCACATTTTAACCACTACTTTTACACATTTCTCAATTTAATCTTTATTTTGCATTTTTCATTAAAAATCACTTAACAAAACTTGTTTAACTAACATCAAATATTCATAATCTATCATGAAGCATCAAAAATCATACATATTCATCAATAGCATCTTTCAAAACCTTTAATAGTTTTTCAAATTAGTCCCTGGGCTAGCTAGTACTAGATACAACGATCACAAAAACATAGATATGATTAAAAATTGAGTCAAAAGCATACCTTAATAGCTAAAAGAAGTTTTCAAAATTTCAAGCTCGAAAATAGCTAGGTTTTATTCTAAATTCAGTGGAGAAGAATTAAAAGATGATGATTTTATTTTGGTTTTATTACATTAACCTTTATTAAATAAATTACAATTTTAACCTTAGTTTATAAACATATAAATCACTTATTGGTTGTCCATACTTGTCCACTCACCTTTTAAATGGTTTAATTACCATTTAAGGCCACCATATTTAAAAACCAAAGCTATTTGACACTTTAAACTAATAGAATGTGCATTTTATACCTTACGCGATTTAGTCCTTTTTATCAAATTAATCAGCCAAACGATAAAATTACTTCACGAAACTTTCACACACACATACTATCATGCTGTAAACACTTAAAATAATATTAAAATAATTTTTTTAACCTTGGATTTGTGGTTCCGAAACCACTATTTTGATTTGACTAAAAACGGGCTGTTACATTTCATCCACTTAAGTTATTAAAATCATGTTTGTGTTGTTATAGGTCTTGGTAAATTGTTTGATTAAGTAAAACCTTGATTATGTTATACTTGCATTACAATTGTGAGGTAACTAATGAATTAATTATTAATCATTTTGAAATTGTAATTAATTGACACAATACTTAATCAGTGCATGTTTAATCTTCTAAGGTAGCTGAGGGTTAAATTAGCGATAGTATTAAGCGATAGATTAGCCTTGCATAACTTGCAAGATTATTTTGATTAAACTGTTTCAGTGTAGGTATATATTGTTACCTCACTTAATCTTTTACTTGCTTATTAGAATTGATTAATTGTTTGAATTGACATAGTGATATGTTCAAGAGATTAGTTAATTTAGTAAGTCTGTATGTGCTATAGTTAACAAATTACCAAGTTGCCGTGAATTTGTTCGTAACAACATGAACATTGTTTTGGTAATATTAAGTTAAGAAATGTAATTAATCTAACACAATCATGTCATCTTGATTAAAGTCATCTTTTGAAATCGTGCATTGAAACTTTTATTTTTATTTTATTTTATTTTACTTAGTTAAATTTTAGTTTTTAATCACTTCCTCAAAATCAAAATATTTTTTTAATCACCAAAGTGTTTGGATTTCATTTCATAAATAATTTCCTTAAACAGTCCCTATGGGTACGATAACTCGACATTTATTTGTCACTTTATTACTTTTTGTGATTGTGTACATTTGCACATTTCCATCGTTCCACTTTGGCATCCTTTTGAGTGAATGTTTGTCTGGATAAGATGAGTCACTTTTGGCAAAATTGACTGTTCAACCTACTTTCCTCTTTCAAATTTTAGAAGAACAGTTAAAAGATATGCAGTGTGATGCGTATAAGTAGTGTATGTCATCTAGTGAATCAACGAGCTTCAGCTTGGGAAAAGATGGCAAACTCTGATTTATGGGAAGCATGTATGTGCCTTCTAGAAATGGTTTAAGGCAAGAATTATTTAGGGAAGCTCATCAGGGACACTTTTCACTTCATCCAGGAAGTGTTAAAATGTATCGTGATTTGAGAAGTTTGTATTGGTGGCCTAGACTGAAGAAAGAAATAATAGAGTATGTTTCAAGTTGTCAGACATGCCAACAAATTAAAGCAGAACATAAAGTTCCTTTAGGCAAGTTGTACCCCTTAGAGATACCTGAGAGGAAGTGGGACAAGATCACTATGGGTTTTTTTTAGGTCTTCCTCTCAGCCTTTTGAAGAAGAACTCAGTCTGGGTAATTGTAGATCAACTTACTAATTCAGCCCATTTCTTGCTTGTGCTAACAAATTACTCATTGGAAAAGTTGGCCAAGCTCTATGTTTTTGAAATTATACATCTCCATTGAATTTCAACATCCATAGTTTTAGATCGAGACCCAAGGTTTACATCGAGATTTTAGAGACAACTACAAGAATCATTGGGAATAAAGTTATGATTTAGTATTGCCTTTCATCTTCAATTAGACGGGAAATCTGAAAGATTGATTCAAGTTCTGAAAGACATGTTCAGAAGCTGTGTTATAAATTTTGGGCTGAATTTAGAAAAAATATCTTCCTTTGATAGAATTTGCATATAATAATAGTCATCATACTAAATGTTACCTTTGATGCTCTGTAGAGAAGAAGGTGTATATCACCCACATGTTGGATGGGACTCAGTGAAAGGAAAATGGTTGATCCTGATTTTGTACAAGAAATAAAAGAGAAAGTTTCAATCATTTGAAGTTATCTAAAAATTATTCAAGATCTCCAGAAAGATTCTGTCGATCTAAAAAGGAATGAAATTTCGTTTGAAGCAGGTGACAAAGTATTTCTAAAGGCTTCTCTTTGGAAAAAGATCATAAGGTTCGGACAAAAAGGAAAGTTAAGTCTGCGTTTCATAGGACCATATGAGATTCTTGAATAGGTTGGTCTAGTGGTGTATAGATTGGCGCTACCACTAGAGTTATCAAAGATACATAATGTGTTTCACGTGTCCATGTTAAGAAGATATCCATCCAATCTAGATCATGTGATACAAGGAGAGGCACTGGAAGTGGACCTAAACTTGTCCTATAAAGAAGAACCTGTTTGCATTTTAGTTAGAGAAGTAAAAGAGTTGAAAAACAAAATATTCCTTTGGCAAAGGTATTATGGAGAAATCACAATACAAAAGAAGCCATTTAGGAAAAAGAGAGTTCAATGAAAGAACGATATCCTCAACTATTCATCGGTAAGAATTTCGAGGATGAAATTTTCTAAGTGGGGGGAATTGTAACAACCATCCAACGGATATTACATCAAGTTACTGTTTGGTGTGTAGTTGTTTACACTAAAAGTAGTAAATGAGTTAGTTAATGGAGTAATTGTTTTTGGCTGTGTGTGGGGGGTATTATATGGGATTCACATTTGATGAACTTCAGATTTTGGCAAACTTTAGGGTTTGGCAGACTCTTCTGTTAAGTTATCTATGAACCCTAGATGTTTTGGGCGAACTCATTAGTTTATAGATTGATAGATTTTTCTTCGTGGTTAGTATATGTTACGATGACGTAATAAGTGATGTTAGAGTTTAGTTGAGGCCTAGTTAAAACTGGACTAGGATACTGTAGATGATTTGATACTTAATTAACACCTCTCAAATTTCTAGAGCAATCGTGGGATCGTTTGACTACCTACTAAGTTTTGTTATTGGTTGTCTCTACTTTATAAGGATATCAGGCTAGCATGTTTATAATTTTGCTTCTATTTCTTCTTTTTCCTTGCATTTTCAATGAAGCTTTCTAAGTTAGAATCAGTAGCAAAGAGTTCCAGTATTTAGCTAGCACCACTATTAACACCAGATTATTGGTAATTTCTAGTAAAGCCTTAGGTTATTATCGAAGGAATTTGCTTATTTACAATAATGCGTACATAGGTTTTAGAATTGTTTTTGAGGAAGGAAATTTACTGATTCTGGGTTGCATGCTATTGATTCATGCATGCATGTAAATTTTTAATTGTTTGATGATCTGATTGATGTATTTGTAACACCTCAAACCCAGCCTGGACGTTATGGCTAAATCTATGATGACATATTGAAGTGTTTTTCATAAAACGTGATATCGTTTGAAAAGCCCAATGTTTATTTAGTCTCTTTGTGTGAACTAGAAAATGATTTTAAAATTTCCGTAACTATCAAAAAGTATTCACTTTAAAACTTATTAATTTAAAAATCTCGTTTATCACGGAAGCTTTTGAAACTGTTTTCCGTATTCGTGGTATTTTGGTAAATCATGCATATCTTTTGAAAACCCGTAACCTACTACTAGCAGATATAAATCAAAATAAATAAACCCCAAAAATTAAAAATTATAGAGGCCTTATTACATAACAATGCCCAAGTAAAACTACTTATAAATTAAAAAGTCAAATACGGAAGCGTAAGCTATTGTGTGGCCACCTTCGAGTCCCTCGCAGCATCGATCCGCCTATGGATTACCTGCGTAGATACGCAGAAGGGTGAGTTTATGAAAACTCAGTGTATAATCCCTTAATAAACAGACAGTCAAACATACAGTGAACAAATTCAATCTGGACCTAAGCCCATATCAGTAACAGTGGCAATATCAGTTTAGGCTTTAGCCCATCTCAATACAGAAACAGTCATATGTTTGGGCCTTGGCCCTTTGTAGTAACAGTAAATAGTTCTAGGTCCTACCCATCTAGCCTCTACACACCATCTCCGTACCAACCCTACACACCATGTGGGATAAAATCGACCCACCCATTCCTACACTCTAGAATTAGCACTGGTTGCGGCACTAAACAGTATTGCAGCAAACTTGCCAGTGATATGCATGACTTAAAGCCATCAGTAGGTCCACAGCCGTCTTGGGTGACCCGTGCAACCCTATCAGTACAGTACACTTCCTCTAACATAACAATCCCAACCCCATGTAACATGTCATGCATCGTATCATAATATCTTACATGGATGCAACATACATATTACGTGGCATGCTTAAATACAGTCATACACATCATAGGGCAAATTAGTCATTTTACCTTCCAAGGATATTGTAACACCCTTTACCCGTATCCGAGACCAGGACCAGATACGAGGCGTTACTGGACAAGTACTTGAACATTTTCAGGAAATACGGTTTATAAAATTTCATTCCAATATAAAATAAATCAAATTGCATCATAATGTCCCTATTGTGGGCCTATGAGGCCCTAAACACTCGTTAAGAATGATTCAGGACTAAACCGAGAACTTACGAAAGTTCATGAAAAATTTTCTAAGTAAAACCTCACACGCCCGTGTGCTCTGGGATACACCCATGTCCTTTACCCGTGTTGAATTTATGAAAAATATTTTTCATTTCGAACCTACAAGGGTTTTCACACAGTTGAGGCACACGCCCGTGTTCCTGGCCCGTGTCCTTCACATGGCCTAGACACGCCCGTGTGGTCACCCGTGTCCAAAAACTTGAGCATTCTATCTATGAATTTAGTATGCATTTAGGGGCACACAGCCAAGACACACGTCCGTGTGTCTAGCCCGTGCTCAAAACTGACTTAAAATTTTAGGTGCAGGGGACGCATGACCATGCCACACATCTATAGGGGCAATCTGTGTGTGTACCCGTGCGGACCTTGTAAGGCTATTTTCCAAGCCTTTGGTCACCCTCTATCAACCAATCACACTTATAGGTTACCTTAATACATAATAAGGCCAGATTGTTTTACATATACATATAACCTTGATAAACCTCATTGCATGCAAACCTCATATCATCGGTTTTATACATGCTAGGTTAATTTCCTTTTTGTATTAAGGATTTCTATGTCTCATTGACACATTTAAGATTGGCTCATTCTTATAACTTATTGCCAATTATAGCCAAGCCATCCCATGTAAACATAAACATGCATAGATTTGTAGGTCATAGCCTACTTCAAAATAAGCCAATTCCTATGGCCAAATACAAGAAGATATGTGAACTTTTACAAGCCTTCATATGGGCAATTCAAATTACACATATCACAAAATGAACCAAAGTCCTATACATGCCATTGAACAAAATAAAAGTGTCTTTATACCAAAGCTGGACTAGATGATAGTCTGTTGACTCTCCAACTGTCTTCCAATCTTTACGAGTCCTCGAACTCTGTAAGATAGGGAAAAGAGAGGGGTAAGCATTTACGTGCTTAGTAAGCCCGGATAACTGGAAAGTAAACTTACCGAGTAATTAGTATACAACCATATTAGGCAATAAAATCAATAAGCATGGAATGGTTTACCTATCCCATACACTCATTCATCAAGTTAGTCACATAATAATACATCATGTAAATTGGTCTTAGATGAGCTCATCATTCATCCTTTCCTTTATACATATGTCTCATGTTAATCCCGTTGAGTTTCTAGGAAATCTCGATGGATTATCCATTATCCGTCAAGTCATCATAGCGATCATCTCATGCATGCACTCCCATGAACCTCACATATTAAGGCAGGATTACCAGTCCAGGCTAAATCCCCTGTAATATAAACACATAAGGTGATGTCGGGATTACCAATCCAGGCTAAATCCCTTATAGCGACAAACACACTTAATGAGCTCAGATCTGAATTACCAGTCCAGGCTAAATTCAGACCCTAATCGGATTAGCCGTCTGGGCTAAATCCTTAGTGTACACATGTCCTTTGGGAAGCTTGGTTACTCAAGGAACACCTGTATAGGCTAGATCCTTTCTATAGTTGGGATCAACGGATTACCCGTCTGGGCTAAATCCTTCTGCAACACATGCAGGATCTCAATCAACATGTAAATCATAGTTTATCGACCGAACTTTCTTTTTTAATCTCAATCCAGAATATTTATCAATGTGTCATTATTAAAGATACATTTGATAGGTTTTCATTCCATCATCAAATGTAATTATCATACATTCATAAATCATGCAAATAAACATATTTTGAGTTAACTTTAAGTTATTCGAACTTACCTGGTATTCGTCTCGGTATTGTGTTTCGGTTATTCCGAAACCTTTTGTTTTCCTCGATTAACCTCTAGAATTTGTTCCTTGGGGTCTATAACAATAAAAATAATTTATTAACACCCCACATTCTACTTTTCAAGTCTAAATTTCACCCCTAGTCCAAATGACCATTTTGCCCCTAACCTTACACATTTTTACGATTTAGTGCCTAGGCTCGTATAATGAAATGCATGAAATTTCTACATTACCCAAGCCTAGCCGAATGTTCTTTCCTCTAATGGTAGCCCACATTTTTCCATTATTTCACATTTCTACCTCATATTTTACACCTTTTACAAAAAAGTCCTTTTTGGGGTTTTTCATGAAAATCACCTAGAAAAAGATGTTTAACACACATCCAACTTTCATTTTCCTCCATAAAGCATCAAAATACATGCCCTTAAGCCTTTTCTTTAAATTTTTACCCATACATGCCCATATTTGTCCAAAAACTTAGAAATTGGGTAAATTTCTATTTAAGGACCTCTAATTAATATTCTAAAGCAATTTCATACAAAACCCAAGTTTTGCAATTTATTCAATTTAGTCTTTATTTTCTAATTGGACACCTTACTCATAGAATTTCTTCATGAAACTTTAACACATGTATATTATCATATTCTAGACCTCATAATAATCATAAAATAAATATTTAAATGTTGAATTTGTAGTCCCAAGACCACTATTCCGACTAGGCCCTATTTCAGGATGTTATATTTCTCCTCTCTTAGGGACTTTCGTCCTCGAAAGTCTTACCAGTAAACAGGTTCGGATATTGGCTTCTCATGGTTTCTTTCGGCTCTCATGTAGCCTCTTCCACACCATGTCGATGCCATAAAACCTTTACTAAAGCCACATTTTTATTTCTCAACTGTTTAATCTCACGAGCCAAAATCTTGACTGGTTCCTCTCCATAGGTCATGTCCGATCTAATCCCAATCTCTACCGGTGAAACACATGAGAGGGGTCTGATCGATATTGCCTTAACATAGATACGTGAAACACATCATGAATCTTTTCCAGTTTGGGTGGCCATGCCAAACGATAGGCTAATGGTCCAACTCTTTCAGTGATCTCGCAGGGTCCAATAAATCATGGACTCAGTTTGCCTTTTCGACCAAATCTCAATACTTTTTTCCATGGAGATACTTTCAAGAATACTCTATCTTCAACTTGGAACTCAATTTCTTTTCTTCCCAAATCAGCATATGACTTTTGCCTATCCAATGCCACTTTTAAACATTCTCGTATCACTTTAACCTTTTCTTCAGTTTCGTTGATCAGATCAACTCTGTGAATCTGACTTTCCTTGAGTTATGTCCAATACAATAGAGTTCAGCACTTCCTGCCATACAAGGCCTCATAAGGCGCCATTTTCGAACTCATTTGAAAACTGTTACTATAGGCAAATTCTACTAATGGCAAGTATTTTCCCAGTTACTCTGAAATTTGAGGATGCAACATCGAACATATCCTCAAGAATCTGAATCATCTGCTCAGACTGACCATCGGTCTGCTGGTGAAAAGCTGTACTAAAGCTTAACTTTGTACCCAAGGCTCCTTGTAATTTCTTCCAGAATCTCGAAGTGAACCTCGAGTCTTTGTCTAAAATAATCGACAGTGGTACCCCGTGTAATCTTACAATCTCAGATATATACAAGTCAGCCAATCTATCAAGAGAGTAATCTGTTCTTACAGGAATGAAATGAGCCGACTTCGTCAACTTACCCACCACAACCCATATAGCATTTTATTTCGGGGTTAATGGTAATCCCATCACAAAGTCTATAGTAATTCTATCCCACTTCCATTCGGGAAGCATCACAGGTTGTAACAAACCTGAAGGCACTTGATGTTCAGCAATAACTTGCTGACATATCAAGCATCTCGATACAAATTCAGAGATGTCTCTTTTCATGCCGTTCTGCCAGTACATTTTTTTCAAATCATTGTACATCTTGGTACTTCCCGGCTGAATAGACAAACGGCTATCATGTGCTTCTTGCAAGA
The DNA here is from genome assembly GCA_025698475.1 of Gossypium anomalum. Lineage (NCBI taxonomy): Eukaryota > Viridiplantae > Streptophyta > Magnoliopsida > Malvales > Malvaceae > Gossypium > Gossypium anomalum. The sequence continues at coordinate 39,887,570 of CM046965.1, forward strand.
TTTTCTGAATAAGCTCATCCTCTTTGCGTACATAAACCCTATCTCTGAACATCAAACATCCATCAGGACTGATTCGAAGATTTGATTTAATACCTGACTCACATTGAATTTTTTTAGCTTGTAGGTCGTTGTCATTAGTTTGAGCCTCACAAGTTTCCTACAGTAATCTCGGCCTAGCCTCTAGCTCTGCCAAAACTGAACCATTATCAAGCAATGCTAATCCAGCGTCCATGGCCCTCAGTGCAAACAAAGATTTTCTGCTTAACGCATCGACGACCACATTCGCCTTTCTCAGGTGATAGTCAATGATTAGCTCATAATCTTTAATTAATTCTAACCATCTCTGTTGTCTCAGATTCAATTCTCTTTGAGTCATCAAATACTTCAAACTCTTATGGTCTGTGAATATACGACAAGTCTGTCTCACCATATAGATAATACCTCCAAATCTTTAAGGCAAAAACAAGGGCGGCGAGCTCTAAGTCGTGTGTCAGATAGTTCTTCTCGTGTGGCTTCAACTGCCATGAAGCATAGGCTATCTCCTTACCATCTTGCATAAGTACGCAACCCAATCCATTTAAGGATGCATCACTGTAAACCACAAATTCTTTTCCCGTCTCAGGTAATACTAACACAGGAGATTCAGTCAATAGTGTCTTCAACTTCTTGAAACTCTGCAGACACTTTTCTGTCCACTCAAACTTAACATCTTTCTGTAGCAACCTCATCATTGGAGTTGCTATCATGGGGAATCCTTTGACAAATCTTCGGTAGTAACCGGCTAAGCCCAAAAAGCTTCTAACCTCGGTTACATTTTTAAGCGGTTTCTATTCAATAATAGCAGAGATCTTACTTGGATCAACTCGGATACCTTTCCCCGAAACAATATGACCTAAAAACCTTCTTGAAGCCAAAACTCACTCTTGCTGAACTTAGCATACAATTGTTTTTCCTGTAAGGTCTGTAATACAGTTTTCAAATGCTTCGCATGTGATAAGTAGTAATTTATACATATTTTTATCCCATGCTTAGCACATTTTTGGATGAATTAACATTAGATTTATGGAATTTGATGCTCTTAATCCTATAATTTCACATCTTATACTTAGGTGAGCATAGGAAAGTAAAAAGAACAAGAAACGGGCCAAAAACGGAGAAAATGGGCTGACATGGGAAATCAACACGGCCTGGACTTCCTCACATGGGTAGAACACACGCCCGTACCCTTCTAGCAGGCTTGAACATGGCTTAAAATGACTTCAACATAGGCGTTTCTATTTCTCAGCCTTGACCACTACCTGAAGTAATCGCACATGGGCGTGTCACACGGGCATGTCCCTGTCGAGCCCAAGTTGAGTTCTATTCAGAAAAGGGTAATTTGGAGGGTTGAAAAGCATTTTAAAGCCTATTTAAAAGACCCTAAAGGAGGAGAAAAGGGGGACGGAGAGTAAGAAGCGAGGAATTACTCGAAGAAAGTCGATTGATCCATTTCAAAAGTCAGATTCACCTTTAAGACTGAAGATCTCCCTTCAATTTCCTTCAGGGGTTTTGGGTTTTCTTTATGTTTTGTCATTATTATTCTTCTGAGATATTTTCTTTTACTATTATGAACTAAAACCCCTAAATACCTGAGGGGGATGAAACCTAAGACGGATTTTGTTAATATTTTCTTAACTATTTGATAAATACTTGATTTGTTCTTAATTATGATTTTAACTCTTGTTTGAATATTCCAGGATATTGGTTCAAGTATTGATGTGCTTATTCGGAGGATGAATAGTCCCTGTCTAAGAGTAGATTATTCATAGTTAAGTAGAGTTGCATGCAATCCTAGAGATAGGACGGCATAAATCTGCCGGATTAGAGTCAAATCTAATAAGGGAATCCATAAATCGAGTTAATGCAACACTAGGGGTTTTAATTAGAAAGAGATTTCAATTAATCAACCTAGGGTTAGACATTATTAGTCTTGAATAGGGATAATAATATAAATCAGGGATTTCTACGGATCAAGTCAAGTGAATAAATCGTCTGGTTCAGAGTCAATTAACAAGTGAAGTCTAGGTGGATTCTTCCTTGGGTATCTAAATCAATCAGTTTTCCCAAAAGTATTTCCCCAATTTACTTTCTGTGCATTCTTAGTTAGTTAATTAGTTTAGATAAAACAACCTCCATTATTCTTAGGCTAGATAATAGAAAGAAAGTTAATACTAGTACTTTTAGTTCCTTTAGGTTCGATATCCGGTCTTGCTAAAACTATACTACTGTTCAATAGGTACACTTACCTTCATCGTGATAATAGTTAGTTCAAGTACGATCAATTATAAATTTTAAAACTTATCATGAGTGATAATCAAGTTTTTGGCGTCGTTGCCGGGGAACTAAGATATTAGGAACACTCGATTTTTATTACTTTAGCCATTTAATTTTATTGCAATTTAAATTTTGTTTTGATTTTCATTACTAAATTTTCTTTTATTTTCTTCTGACAGGTTTTTATAGTTTATGACTTGAAGAAACCTGTCAGGACCATTACTATTTGATAGTGAGATCGAAAACACAGCTCACAGAAATCAAAGAGAAATTAGGAGAAGCTTAAGATACATAGAGGAAGAGCGAGAGGAAGATACTCCAACTACAACCGAGGAGATGGCTAAAAATCAGGAAAAACCGCTACCTCCTGCAATTGCTGCTGACCTAGTAAATCAGAATCCTGTTCCTCATACTATGTATGATTATGCTAAACCTACTTTAACAGGAACTGAATCGAGTATAGTTAGGCCTGCTATTGCTGCAAATAATTTTGAACTAAAACCTGACACAATTTAAATGATACAACAATTTGTTCAATTTGATGGCTTGCAGGATGAAAACCCAAATACTCATTTAGCAAATTATCTGGAACTTTGCGACACATTCAAAGTCAATGGCGTTTCTGACGATGCCATTTGCCTTCGGCTATTTCCCTTTTCACTAAGGAATAAAGCTAAACAGTGGTTGAACTCATTACCACGAAGATCAATCACAACTTGGGAACAAATGACCAAAAAATTCTTACTTAAATATTTTCCACCTGCTACAATAGCTAAACTAAGGAATGATATTTCTTCTTTTGTGCAGATGGATTTAGAAACACTCTACAATGCATGGGAGAGATACAAGGACCTACTACGAAGGTGCCCTCACCATCAGTTACCTTTGTGGCTGCAAGTTCAAACGTTTTACAATGGTGTGAACCCCTTGACAAAACAGATGATTAATGCAGCCGCTGGTGGAACCATCAACAACAAAACACCTAAAGCAGCTTACGAATTCATTGAGGAAATGTCACTGAATAACTATCAGTGGCAAGTCGTGAGAACTAAGCCAACCAAAGAAGCAGGCGTTTATAACGTCGACTTGGTTACTATGTTGTCAAATCAGGTAGAACTCTTAAATAAAAGATTAGTGGTTTACTTGGTTCCACGCAGGTACATTTAGTTATGCAGTGCAATACAAGTAGAGGTGGAATGAGCAACCTAGAATATCCAACCTATGGCCACAACATGGAGAATGAACAATTGAATTACATGGGTAACAACTCTAGACCTCAAAACAATCCTTACAGTAACACTTACAGTGCAGGTTGAAAAAATCACCCAAATTTCTCATGGAGAGGCCAAGGAAATCAAAGATCACTACCCACTCCAGGATTCCAACAATAACCTTACCAGCAAGAGAAAAAGTTGAACCTTGAGGAGATGATGACAAAATTTATTTTAGTAGTAGAAACCCATTTTTAAGACACTAAAACAGCACTAAAAAATTAGCAAGCATCAATTCAAGGGCTCGAGAAACAAATTGGACAGCTGGCTAAGATGATTTTAGAAAGACCACCAGGAAGTCTACCTAGTAACACTAAATCCAATCCAAAAGAGCATGTGAAAGCAGTTACACTAAGGAGTGGGAAAGTGTTAGCTGAATCTGAAATGAAGCCATCATAAGAAGCCGACAGAAGCAAAAGAGAGGAGGTAAAACCCGAAAATAATGACAAACTAGTGCCAAAGAAATATAAACCACCAGTCCTATACCCAGTAAAGTTGAAGAAGGATCGCATTGATGCACAATTCGGTGAATTTCTTGAACTTTTTAAGCAATTACATATCAACTTACCTTTTGTTGAAGCCATCTCGCAGATGCCTACATACGTAAAATTTTTGAAGAAGCTTCTAACAAATAAAAAGAAGTTTGAGGACTTATCTGCAGTGGAGCTCAACAAGGTGTGCTCAGCCATACTCTAAAATAAACTGCCAACCAAACTGAAAGACCCAGGAAGTTTTACTATTCCCTGCTTAATTGGTAGTTTGAATGTTGATAAAGCACTAGCTGATTTAGGTGCTAGCATTAATTTGAAGCCATATAAAATGTTTAAACAACTTGATCTTGGGGAACTTAAACCCACTAGGATGAGTATTCAACTAGCTGACAGATCTGTTAAATATCCTAGGGGTATCATAGACGATGTACTTGTGAAAGTAGATAAATTTATATTCCCTGTTGATTTTGTTGTGCTTGACATGGATGAGGATGTTGAAGTGCCTTTAATTTTAGGTCGTCCATTTTTAGCCACTGCTAGGGCTGTTATTGATGTGGGAGATGGTAAACTCGTGCTTAGAGTAGGTGACGAAGAGATTATTTTTAAAATCTATGATACCATGAGATTTTCTAGGGTACAAGATGATTCATGCTATTTTATTGACTCTATTGATCATACTACTCAAGATTCTTTTCAGGAAATCATACATGAGGACACATTGGAACTGTGCCTTGCCCAAGGCGAAAAGGTAGATGATGATGATTTTGAGATAGGTAAGGTAAAAACTGAACTGAACTCCAATGAACCCATCTCAAGACAAGTAGAATATGAGGGTATCAAGACAAACAATGAACTTAAGCAAAAAACCTCTATTAAAGAACCGCCCAAACTGGAACTTAAACATTTGCCAAATCACTTGGAATACGCATTCCTTGGAAATAATTCTACATTACCAGTGATTATTGCTTCTAACTTGCAACCTAAGGAGAAAGAGGAATTACTCCAAGTATTAAGAGAACATAAAAGGGCCATAGCTTGGAAAATTTTTGACATAAAAGGGATCAGCCCCTCTTTTTGCACCCACAAAATTTTAATGGAAGATGAATATAAACCATGTGTGCAAGCTCAAAGACGACTGAACCCCAGCATGAAAGAAGTTGTTAAAGATGAGGTAATTAAACTTCTAGATGCTGGAATCATTTATCCTATTTCTGACAGTTCTTAGGTAAGTCTAGTGTAGGTTGTTCCTAAAAAAGGAGGCATGATGGTTGTAACCAACGAGAAGAATGAATTAATCCCGACAAGAACAGTCACAGGTTAGAGAGTTTGCATTGACTACAGGAGGCTGAATGATGCCATGAGAAAAGATCATTTTCCTTTGCCATTCATTGACCAAATGTTGGAAAGATTATCAGGGCACATGTACTATTGCTTTTTAGACAGACTCTCTGGTTATTTCCAAATCCCAATAGCTCCTGAACATCAAGAAAAGATGACATTCACATGTCCATTTGGTACGTTTACTTATCGTAGAATCCTTTTTGGATTATGTAATGCTCCTGCTACTTTTCAGCGCTATATGATGGCCATCTTTGACGAACTCGTAGAAGACATCATGGAGGTATTTATGGATGACTTCTCGGTATTCGGTAACTCTTTCCATCTTTGCCTTAAAAATTTAAAATGAGTTTTAATAAGATGTGAGGAAACGAACCTTGTGCTTAACTGAGAGAAATGTCACTTTATGGTTCAAGAAGGTATTGTGTTAGGACATAAAATTTCTAGTAAAGGGACTGAAGTTGATAAATCTAAAATTGAAATCATCAAAAATTACCTCCCCCTAGTTCGGTCAAGGCTATTAGAAGCTTTTTAGGACGTGCTAGTTTTTATAGAAGATTTATTAAGGACTTTTCTAAAATAGCTAGGCCTTTGACTAAATTACTAGAAAAAGATGTGCCTTTTAATTTCGATCAGGAATGTTTAGAAGCATTCAATACTTTAAAGGACAAATTAATTAATGTTCCAATTATAATTGCACCTGATTGGAATTTACCTTTTGAACTAATGTGTGATGCGAGTGATTTTGTAGTAGGTACGGTTTTGGGATAGCTATGAGACAAACATTTTCAACCTATCTATTATGCTAGCAAAACTTTGACAGCCGCACAAGAAAACTACACCACTACGGAGAAAGAGTTGCTAGCTATAGTTTTTGCATTCGATAAATTTTGGTCATATCTAACATTGTCTAAAGTTGTCATTTATACTGACCACTCTGCCCTTCGCTACCTTTTAACTAAAACTGATGCAAAACCTAGACTCATTCGATGGATTCTGTAGCTGCAGGAATTTGACTTGGAGATTCAGGATAAGAAAGGAGCTGAAAATCTCGCAGCTGATCATCTTTCCAAGCTTGAGAACTCAAAGACCAAAGAACTAGATGAAGTTAAAATAAATGATTCATTCCCTGAAGAATAATTCTTTGCTATATCTGATTCTGAGGTACCTTGGTTTGCAGACATTGTGAATTTTTTAGCCGCTAACATTATCCCAAAAGGGTTGAAACCCCAACAAAAGAAGCAATTCTTTAATGATGTGAAAAATTACTTTTGGGACGACCCTTTTCTTTTCCGTATATGTGCAGATCAAGTCATTAGGAGATGTGTTACAAGATCAGAAGCATTGAAGATCTTGGAACATTACCACTCAGGACCCACTGGAGGACACTATAGTGGAACTAAGACCGCACAAAAAATGCTGAAGTCATGTTTTTATTGGCCCACATTATTCAAAGACGTCAACAGGTATGTTACTTCTTGTGACAAATGCCAACGGAGAGATAATATCTCCAAACATGATGAAATGCCTCAAACATATATGCTTTCATGTGAAATATTTGACGTTTGGGGTATCGACTTCATGGGTCCATTCCCTAATTCATTTGGGAATAAATACATCTTAGTAGCAGTTGATTATATGTCCAAATGGGTGGAAGCCCAAGCCTTACCTACTAACGATGCTAGAGTGGTAGTACGATTCCTTAAGAAACTTTTCTCTAGATTCGGAACACCTAGAACAATTATCAATGATAGGGGTACTCATTTTTGTAACGCCCAATTTGAGAAAACCCTTAAGAAATATGGAGTTCATCACAGAACAGCCACCCCTTACCATTCTCAAACTAGTGGACAAGTTGAAGTGGCAAACTGAGAGATCAAATAGATTCTTGAAAAGACAGTAGAATCAAACAGGAAGTATTGGGCGATGAAAGTAGATGATGCATTATGGGCTTATAGAACTGCTTTTAAGACTCCCATAGGAACATCACCTTACAGACTTGTTTATGGAAAAAGTTGTCATCTACCATTCAAACTAGAACATAAAGCCTTCTAGGCTATTAAATTTCTAAACCTTGATCCCAAACTTGCAGGTGAAAATAGGTTACAGTTGAACAAGTTAGATGAGTGGCGAGCCAATGCATATGAAAACTCTCGCCTATATAAGGAAGCAACAAAGCAGCGCCATGACGCTCGTTTAAAGACCCACAAACAATTTGAAGTTGGAGATCTTGTCCTGTTATATAACTCGAGGCTCAAATTGTTTCCTGGAAAGCTTAAATCATAATGGTCAAGGCCTTTCATAGTTCAATCTATTTTTCCATATGGCACAGTAGAGGTAAGTCACCCATCACAAGGCATTTTCAAGGTAAATGGACATCGTCTCAAACTTTATAACGGTAAGAATTTTAAAGACGATGGAGAGGAGCTAAGACTCTATGAACCTCCCTAAATACACCTACAAGGTAAATTCGAGCTTAGAGCTTAGACTAGAAACAAGCACTTCTCGGGAGGCAACCCGAGTACTAACAGTTTTGATTTATTTAAATTTTAGTTTTAACATCTGAATCACTAACTGAGTCTTTGAACACAGGTTTCCCAAATCCACACGGCCAGGCACACGGGCATGCCTTAGGCCGTGCTCATAACACGAAAGGTGACACGGCCATGCGATACGGTCGTGTGAAAATAGAGCAAGAATTTTTCCCAAAACACGGGATGCGAAAAGTTGCCACGGCCGTGCGACATGGCTGTGGGCAATCTTGCCAAATGTACGACACGCCCGTGCTCACCACCCATGGTCAAACCTATCAAATTAACACAGGTGTGCGCATATATACACTGGCATGGGAGATGCGAACGAAGCAGAACACGACCGTGCGACACGGCCGTATGCACCAACACGCCCAAAGCTGAAAACCACGATAAACACAGGTTGAAATAAAGGCACACGGGCGTGCCCTACAGCCGTGTGCCCCAATATCTATATTTTTAACTTTATTTAAGACTATTTTTATTTTACTTTTAGGTATTACAATTTATATTTCTTAATTGATGTTTTCGGTTATATCTTTATGAGTAATCATGCTTCTCTATATTCCTAAAGAGTTATTGATCTTGTCGCAGTTATAAAGAGCTCCAAACTCACTATTACTTAGGAACTTAAAAATCCACTGGGAAAGGTTCTCTATGACTGCCATGCCTGCTCAACCACGACCATAGCTAGGATGAGATATAATATTCTTTTAGCGCAACACTTGTGGAACCCAACCTCTACCACCACCTGAGTATTCTCCTCCACTCTACATAACTCCAACCCAAGGATTTTATCCATTTAACATTCAAGAAGTTTCATCTCTCTCCCTATCTCATGATCCTATGTCTATATTTGCCACTAACTTTATCTTTGTACATTGAGGACAATGTACATCTTAAGTATGGGGGGGTCAATGATATCACTATTAGAAAAATCCTTGAATTTTGTCTTGTTCTATTGTAAATCCCTCATATCATTATTAGAATAAATTTTTATTAATTTATAATTTTTATTGATATGTCTTAAATTAAACATAGGCATTCATGCATTGATTTTTTAAACTTTAAGACATTAGAGAATCAAGCATGATAAGTTGATTTTTGAGAATTTAAAATTTTTAGGTTGTTTTTCCCCAAGTTTAGGTATTATCTTGAATTGAAATCCACAGGTTTAAACATCAAAAAGCCATAATTTTTGTGAGATTTTGAGCCTTTAGAGCATCTATTATTTCTTTCATGCTTACTTTTATTGTTGCTTTGAGTGCGTCAATATCGAATTGCTATTCTAGAACTTGCTTGATTATGCATGTCAAGACCACACCATTTGATTTGATATGTCAAGATGATAGAGGCTCTTAGGTTTAACCCACTCACTCCATAAAAGCCTACCTTCACAATTAAACCTTAGTGAACCCCTTTGAGACTATCATTGATTTACCCTCAATATTAACCCATAACTCATTATTGTTGAAATCCCCTCAATTAGTTTTATCCCTATTTTTGTCGAGATTTGTTTTGAATAAATTTCTTAGCTATGTTTTATCTTTGATAGTTACTCTATGTTACTTGATTTGTTCTTAAAAAAAATGATGATTAAATTATATAATGCTTGTGTTAAAATGATGTTATCCAAAAGAAAAGCTCAATAATAGGTGATCTAAATTAGGAATGTAATTTGTCAAATTTTTAGTATTTTTCTAGTTAAGTAATTCTTCAATTCAATATCAATTCTAACCTTCTCTTTCATCTTGTGATAACACCCCCTAACCAAAGCCTCGTTACAATCTTCTAAAGACCTTTTGATTGATGTATCATCTCAATATATAGTGGTGGAGATTTGATTTTCATGCAGGCCTATGGTAATAACTTTTAATATTGACTGTTGAGTGTTAAATTCATTTTCCTTAACCACCTCGAGTGATTTAAGTGAATCTTTAAGTGAGGATGTTAAACCCTGTGATATTTTAAATCAAAGGTGATTACTTAGATAAGGGGAGATGCCTATGTTTTTCATGATAAGATGCTCAACTTGGAATGTTTGAAACTTTAATGTTCTTCTAGTTGAATTCTCAATGTATGATTGCTTATGGATTATTTTGAGATATTATTTATGGAAATTATAAGCAGAGAAAAATAACTTCTTAATGATGAAGTGAGGATTTTGCTTGAGGACAAGCAAACGCTTAAGTGTGGGGGGATTTGATAAGTCGTAATTTATACATATTTTTATCCCATACTTAGCACATTTTTGGATGAATTAACATTAGATTTATGGAATTTTATTCTTCTAATCCTTTAATTTCATATCTTATACTTAGGTGAGCATAAGAAAGTAAAAAGAACAAGAAACGGGCCAAAAACAGAGAAAATGGGCCGACATGGGAAATCAACACGGCCTGGACTTCCTCACACGGGTAGAACACACACCCGTACCATTCTAGCAGGCTTAAACACGGCTTAAAATGACCTTAACAGAGGCGTGTCTATTTCTCAGCCTTGACCACGGCCAGAAGTAATCGCACACGGGCGTGTCACATGGGCATGTCCCTGTCGAGCCCAAGTTGAGTTCTATTCGAAAAAGGGCAATTTGGAGGGTTGGAAAGCATTCTAAAGCCTATTTAAAAGACCCTAAAGGAGGAGAAAATGGGGACGGAGAGTAGGAATCAAGGAATTACTCGAATTGATCCATCTCAGAAGCTGGATTCACCCTTTAAGACTGAAGATCTCCCTTCAAATTCCTTCAGGGGTTTTTGGTTTTCTTTATGTTTTGTCATTATTATTCTTCTAAGATGTTTTATTTTAGTATTATGAACTAAAACCCCTAAATACCTGAGGGGGATGAAACCTAAGACAGATCTTGTTAATATTTTCTTAACTATATGATAAATACTTGGTTTGTTCTTAATTATGATTTTAACTCTTGTTTGAATATTCCAGGATATTGATTCAAGTATTGATGTGCTTATTCGGAGGATGAATAGTCCCTGTCTAAGAGTAGATCATTCATAATTAAGCTGAGTTGCATGCAATCCTAGAGATAGGACGACATAAATCTGTCGGATTAGAGTCAAATCTAATAAGGGAATCCATAAATTGAGTTAATACAACACTAGGGTTTTAATTAGAAAGAGATTTCAATTAATCAACCTAGGGTTAGACGTTATTAGTCTTGAATAGGGATAATAATATAAATCAGGGATTTCTACGGATCAAGTAAATCGTCTGGTTCAGAGTCAATTAACAAGTGAAGTCTAGGTGGATTCTTCCTTGGGTATTGTCTAAATCAATCAGTTTTCCCAAAAGTATTTCCTCAATTTACTTTCTATTCATTCTTAGTTAGTTAATTAGTTTAGATAAAACAACCTCCATTATTCTTAGGCTAGATAATAAAAAGAAAGTTAATACTAGTACTTTTAGTTCCTTTGGGTTCGATATCCGGTCTTGCTAAAACTATACTACTGTTCGATAGGTACGCTTGGCTTCATCGTGATAATAGTTAGTTCAAATATAATCAATTATAAATTTTAAACTTATCGCGAGTGATAATCAGCATGCTCTGTCTTATCCTTGGAATAAATTAAAATGTCATCAATGAACACAATGGCAAACTTATCCAAGTATGGCCGAAAGATTATATTCATTAGGTCCATAAATACAGCCGGTGCAATCGTTAACCCAAAAGGCATGATGAGAAATTCATAGTGGCCATACCTCGTTCTGAAAGCTATCTTAGGCACATCCGATTCCTTAACTTGCAACTGATAGTAGCCGGACCTCAAGTCTATGTTAGAGAATACGGTGGCTCCTCTAAACTGGTCGAACAAATCGTCGATCCTTGGCAAATGATACTTATTCTTGATAGTTACCTTGTTCAATTGCCGATAATCTATACATAGCCTCATTGAACCATATTTCTTCTTTACAAACAATACGGGGGCACCCCAAGGTAAAAAACTTGGCCTTGTAAAACCTTTATCCGTCAGCTCCTGCAACTATGCTTTTAACTCTTTCAGCTCAGTTGGCGCCATCCTGTATGGAGCAATAGAAATGGGAGTTGTTCCTAGCACCAATTCAATACCAAACTCTATCTCTCTTTCAGGAGGTAATCCGGGTAACTCTTCTAGGAATACTTCTGGATATTCACATACTATTTGTAACACCCCATACCCATATTCTAGACCGAAATAAGGTACGGAGCATTACCATTCACGAAAACATGAATTCACACATTAACCTGACCTTACTCAATTTACTTACTTTAGCTTAGACTAAAGTTGATAGCATTAACAGATATACATAGATACATGTAGATTTAAAAATAAAAAAAAAGTGATACTTTAAAACAAATTAATTATGACATATGACAAAATGATTAGTCTCTCTCTATACATGCCATAATTCCAAAGTAGTGATTACAAAATACCAAAAAGTATTGATAGTGTAGATGAGTCTCCGACGATCTCCAAAATTCCGAGCTGGCTTAATAATTCTATAAAACAAGAAAAATAAAAGATGGTAAGCATATAGCTTAGTAAGTAAGCACTAAATTGATATATAATTTATCAAAGTAAAACAATCATACTAGTACATGGTTACATATATTGATGACAGGCTATTTTCTAGAGTCCCAGTTAAAAGAAAAATCATATATTGAGCTGCATATCTCAAAATTCAATTCCGTAAATTTTCCTTGAAACTAGACTCATAATTCTATTTATCAATTTTTTTCTAGAATTTTTGGTAAGGCCAATTAGTACATTTTATTAGTTAAAGTCTCCCCTATTTCAGGGTATGACTACTCTGACACCTGTGCATTACGAACAAAATTTCTCCCTTTACAAGATTCCAACGACCATGATGTTTATTTCCCTTAAAAATAGACTCAATAAGGAATCCATGCATGTATGGTATGACACTTAATAATTTTTGTACAATTTATGGTGAATTTCTAAAGTCAGAACAGGGGATCTTAATTTCATTCAGAACCTGTTTCACAAGAATTCAAGTATCACATAATATAGAAGTCTTTTGTTTCCCCTGTTTCTTTTATATGAAATTAGACCCATTAAACTTTAATTCCATAATTTATTTGATATTTAATTCTACTTCCATGATTTTTGGTGAATTTTCAAAATTATGCAACTGCTGCTGTCCAACATTGTTTTACTACAAAAATTCACTCTTACATATTTCGCTCAATCCTTTCCATTTTACTGAGGTTCGCTCACTTATCGAGCATATTGCTCATAAATTCAAATAAACATATACTTGCACTTATTCATCACATAATCACTTTCACATGTATCTTCATTTAAATCAATTTCCCGTTGAACTTATCGGAATAACAACAGATACACCACTACTTGAACATTTTCCCATTTCCACACGTGTAGCCGAAGCTATATGATATGCATAGTAGCCTGCACTTAGTACTACACATGCGACCAATAATCTGGTACACGTAGTAGCCTGCACTTAGTACTACACACGTGACCACAGTTTTCGGGTACGTATAGTAGCCTGCACTTAGTACTACACATGCGACCAATAATCTAGTACACGTAGTAGCTTGCACTTAGTACTACACACGTGAGCACACAATAGTTCATTTGTATCGTTTTTATTCCGAAGGTTCAACAGGAAATTTCTCACTTTTCCAACATTTTACTAAATTGTTAGAAATCAATTTAAATTCATAACTTACATCAAATAACCATTTGATAGGCAGCCATATTCCACATGTTATCAAAATACAATAACATAAAAGAAATCGATGATTTATTTACGTACAAACTTACCTCGGTGCAAAATATAGAAATTTTGCAGTTTAGTCCAAAGCTTTTTCTTTCCCCCGTTCGAGGTCGATTCCACGCCTTTCTTGATCTATAACAACACATTTAGTTCAATTAACACTCGAACTATTTATTTCAATCCAAAAATCACATTATGCAAAAATTACATTTTTGCCCCCTAACTTTTACAAAATTACGATTTTTCCCCAAGGCTCGAAAATTTAATTTCAGCCCTTATTCTTATGTTTAATGACATGCTGATCATTTTTCTCTTCTATGGTATCATCAAATTCTCATTCTAATACATAATTATGAACAACGGTATTTTTATCGATTATGCTTTTGCTTTTGCTTTTTAAGCTAAAAATAGCTTAGAAAAGATCGTTCTCCTAACTTCAAACATTCATATTCTACCGTCAAACATCAAAATACATGCCTATCATTCATGGGTAAATTTTTAAACATAAACCCTAACTCGAAATAATAGTAAAAATAGGTAAATCGAGCTACGAGGATTTCAAAAATGTAAAGAACATTAAAAACGGGGCTTGAAATCACTTACTATGAAGCTTGAAAGTTGAAGAAACCCTAGCTATGGAGGAGAGTAAATTTCGGCAGCAACTAGTGATGAAGATGACCAAATTTTGTGTTATTTTTCCCATTTTATTTCATTTAATATACAAATGACCAAAATGCCCTTACTACTAAACTTTCAAAAATTCCTTCCATGTTCAAATTTTGTCCATGAACCTAAAATTGGTCAAATTGCTATTTAAGACCTCCTAATTAATATTTCAATGCAATTTCATACTAAAAAATTCTAGAACGCAAGTTTTGCAATTTATTCGGTTTAGTCCCTAATCTTAACTTAAGCGCTTAATGCATAGAATTTCATTACGAAATTTTCACGAAATCACGAAATCATATCATAAACCTCAAAATAAATATAAAATAATTATAAAATAATTATTTCTATCTCAGATTTGTGGTCACGAAACCACTATTCCGATTAGGCCCTAATTCGGGTTGTCACACTATTGGCATGGGCTCAATCTTTAACTCTTTCTCCTTAGTGTTCAATACAAAAGAAAGGTAGGCTTCGTACCCTTTTCTCATATATCTCTGAGCAACCATCGCTGTGATTACAACCGGCGGCATACCTAATTCTCTTGAATCAACCCGTAGAATTTCACCATTTGGGCATTTCAATGCAATATACTTGCTACCACAGTTTACAATTACATCATTTAGGGCTAACCAATCCATACCAAGTATTACATCAAACTCATCAAATGGTAACAACATAAGGTTAGCCGAAAAGCATTTATCATGAATCGTCAAAGGACAATTATTACAGACTTTATCAACTAGGACTGATTTGCCTAGTGGGTTCGACACCCTAATAATAAATTCTGTAGGTTCAATGGGTATATTCATACTAAACACCAATCTCATCCAAATGTACGAATGCGTCAACCCCGGATCAATTAAGGCAACAACACATGTATTAAAAAGGGAAAAAGTACCCGTGATGATATCAGGAGCAAAGGCTTCCTCTCAAGCGTGTATTGCATATGTTCTTGTCGGGGCTCGCGCCTCTGATTTTGTAGCATCTTTGGTCGCAACTCGACTGCCACTAGCACTTCCAGGATACCTCAGAGGTCTACCTCGAGTAATAAGAGTACTCGACTTCGGAGCCACTTCTACTTCCTTTTCATTTTGCTTTGGGCAGTCTCTGAGGAAGTTATCAAGAGAACCACATCTGAAACATGCACCATTCTTCATTCGGCACTCTCCAGAGTAAAAAATGTTACAGCTCTTACATTTCAGCTTTTGGTCATCTACACTCTCCACATTAGTTTCCATCAGGGAGGAAGACTTTTGATTACGTCATTTGCAGCCTCTCGCTCTACACGAATACCCTACCGATGAAGTGGAGTGTTCATCTTGGCTCCTTGATTTTTTTATGGGAAATGAGAGCGTCTTACCACTGGATCTTTTGGTTGAAACTCGAGCTTCTCTCTTTGCTTACTTTCTTTCATTATTGAGCTCCTCGGCCTTCTTGGCCCGATCAGCTAATGCAGTGAACTCTCGTATCTCAAGAATCCCAATCAATAGTTTAATTTCATCATTCAAACCTTCCTTGAAGCGTTTACACATTTCTGACTCGGTTTGAACCCATTCAGTCGCATACTGGCTTAGCCTTACAAACTCACTTTCGTATTCAGCTACAGTCTTATTCTCTTGTTTGAGTTCCAGGAACTCTTTTCGCTTCGAGTCGAAGAATCTTTGGCTGATGTATTTCTTTTTAAACTCTTCTCAGAAAAATTCCCAAGTGATGTTTTTCTTTGGCACCACTGAAGATACAGTCTTCCGCCAGTGGTATGCAGTTTCCTTCAGGAGAGACACGACACACTTTAAGCACTCTTCGGGTGTGCACGATAATTCATCTAATACCCATGTAGTATTCTCGAGCCAAAACTCAGCTCTTTCAGCATCATCATCGATCTTAGCTCTGAATTACTCAGCCTCATACTTTCTAAGTTTATCTACATGGGCTTTACCAATTCTTACAGGTGCCATACCTCGTGGCAAATCCTCATCAGGTTGGTTAGGGGCCGGGGGAGGTCGTGGTATATTGGGGCGATTCCTCAGATAATCCCTAAACCATTCATCCATTATACCAAAGAAGGTGGCTCTGGCCTCTTCTCGACCTTCAGACATAAGCCTTCTACTACTACTAGAAATAGCTCATTGTATGGAAGCTGGAGCGTGGCTCTCGGCTCCCTCGGAATCATCTTGTGCTTGATTGGAAGACATTTACTATGTTCAAAAACAATTTAAACAGTTAGGAGATGTCACACTATCAATATTCGAATAATGGCATGTATAGCAAAACTTAATACTCTCTACAGTAGTCTTAGAACCGACTAAACCATAGCTCTGATACCACTAAATGTAACACCTCTTACCAGTATCTGAGACCGGGATCAAATACGAGGCGTTATCGGACAAGTACTTGAACATTTTTAGGAAATACGGGTTATAAAATTTCATTCCAATATACAATAAATCAAATTGGATCATAATGTGCCTATTGTGGGCCTAAGAGGCCCTAAACACCCTTTGAGAATGATTCAGGACTAAACTGCGAACTTAGGAAAGTTTATAAAAAAAATTTCTAAGTAAAACCTCACACGCCCGTGTGGAGGTAATGCACATGCCCGTGTGCTATGGGACACACCCGTGTCCTTTACCCGTGTTGAATTTATGAAAATTATTTTTCATTTCGAACTTATAGGGGTTTTCACATGGTTGAGACACACGCCCGTGTCCCTGGCCCATGTCCTTCACACGGCCTAGACATGCCCATGTGGTCACCAGTGTCCAAAAACTTGAGCATTCTATTTATGATGTCAGCATGCATTTTGGGGCACACGGCCAAGACGCACGCCCGTGTGTCTAGCCCGTGCTCGAAACTGACTTAAAAATTTAGGTGCAGGGGACGCACGGCCATGCCACACGCCCATGGGGGCGATTCGTGTGTCACACACGACCTAGACACAAGCCGTGTGTCTACCCGTGTGGACCTTTAAGGCTATTTTCCAAGCCTTTGGTCACCCTCTATCAACCAATCACACTTATAGGTTACCTTAATACATAATAAGGCCAAATTTTTTTACACTTACATATAACTCATTCCATACAAACCTCATATCATGGGTTTTATACATGCTAGGTTAATTTTCTTTTTGTATTAAGGATTTCTATGTCTCATTGACACATTTAAAATTGGCTCATTCTTATAACTCATTGCCAATTACATCCAAGCCATCCCATGTAAACATAAACATGCATAGATTTGTCAGTCATAGCCTACTTCAGAATAAGCCAATTCCCAAGGCCAAATACAAGAAGATATGTGAACTTTAACAAGCCTTCATATGGGCAATTCAAATGACACATATCACAAAATGAACTAAAGTCCTATCCATGCCATTGAACAAAATAAAAGTGTCTTTATACCAAAGCTGGACTAGTTGATAGTGTGTTGACTCTCCAACCGTCTTCAAATCTTTACGAGTCCTCGAGCTCTGTAAGATAGGGAAAAGAGAGGGGTAAGCATTTACGTGCTTACTAAGCCCGAATAACTAGAAAGTAAACTTACCGAGTAATTAGTATACAACCATATTAGGCAATAAACTCAATAAGCATGGAATGGTTTCCCTATCACATACACTCATTCATCAAGATAGTCACATAATAATACATCATGTAAATTGGTCTTAGATGAGCTAATCATTCATCCTTTCCTTTATACATATGTCTCATGTTAATCCTGCTGAGTTTCTAGGAAATATTGATGGATTATCCATTATCTGTCAAGTCATCAGAGTGATCATCTCATGCATGCACTCCCGCGAACCTCACATCTTACGGCAGGATTACCAGTTCAGGCTAAATCCCCCGTAATATAAACTCATAAGGTGATGTTGGGATTACAAGTCTAGCCTAAATTCCTTATAGCGACAAACACCCTTAATAAGCTCGGATCTGAATTACCAGTCTAGGCTAAATTCAGACCCTAATCGGATTACCCGTTCGGGCTAAATCCTCAGTGTACACATGTCCTTTGGGAGGCTCGATCACTCAAGGAACACCCGTCTGGGCTAGATCCTTTCTATATTTGAGATCAACTGATTACCCGTTTGGGCTAAATCCTTCTGCAACACATGTAGGATCTCAATCAACATGTAAATTATGGTTTATCCACCGAACATCCTTTTTTAATCTGAACCGGGAATATTTATCAATGTGTCATTATTAAAGATACATTTTATAGGCTTTCATGCCATCATCAAATGTAATTATCGTAAATTCATAAATCATTCAAATAAACATATTTTGAGTTTACTTTAAGTTATTCGAACTTACCTAGTATTCGTCTCGGTATCATGTTTCGGTTATTCCGAAATCTTTCGTTTTCCTCGATCGACCTCCGGAATTTGTTCCTCGGGCTCTATAAAAATAAAAATAATTTATTAACACCCCACATTATACTTTTCAAGTCTAAATTTCACCCCCAGTCCAAATGATCGTTTTACCCCTAACCTTACACATTTTTACGATTTAGTCCCTAGGCTTGTATAATGAAATGCATGCAATTTCTACATTACCCAAGCCTAGCCGAATGTTCTTTCCTCTTATCGCAGCCCACATTTTTCCGTTATTTCACATTTCTACCTCATATTTTACACCTTTTGCAGAAAGGTCATTTTTGAGGTTTTTCATGAAAATCACCTACGAAAAGATGTTTAACACACATCCCACTTTCATATTCCTCCATAAACCATCAAAATACAAGTAACTCATGCATGGGTAAATTTCTAAACATGAATCCTAGCATGAAATATGGGTAGAAATAGAGAGAGTAAGCTATCTGGATTTCAAAAATACGAAGAACATTAAAAAAGGGGGCTTGGAAGCACTTACTATTAAGTTTCAAAATGTTGAAAACCCTAGCTATGGAGAACTCCAAATTTTCGGCAGCAACATAAAGAATATGAGCTGATTTTTGGCTTGTTTTCCCATTTTATTTCATTAAAATGCCAAATGTCCAAAATGCCCTTAAGCCTTTCCTTTAAATTTTTACCCATACATGCCCATTTTTGTCCAAAAACTTAAAAATTGGGTAAATTTCTATTTAAGGACCTCTAATTAATATTCTAAAGAAATTTCATACAGATTGCTTTTAGAACCCAAGTTTTGCAATTTATTGAATTTGGTCCTTATTTTCTAATTGGACACCTTACTCATAGAATTTCTTCATGAAACTTTAACAAATGCATATTCTCATATTCTAGACCTCATAATAATCATAAAATAAATATTTCAACGTTGGATTTATGGTCCTGAAACCACTGTTCTGAGTAGGCCCTATTTTGGGATGTTACATTTCTCCCTCGTTAGGGACTTTCGTCCTCGAAAGTCTTACTAGTAAACAGGTTTGAATATTGGCTTCTCATGGTTTCTTCCGTTTCCCATGTAACCTCTTCCACACCATGTCGATGCCATAAAACCTTTACTAAAGCCACATCTTTATTTCTCAATTATTTAATCTCATAAGCCAAAATCTTGACCGGTTCCTCTCCATAGATCATGTCCGGTCTAATCTCAATCTCTGCCAGTGAAATCACATGAGTGGGGTCTGATCGATATCGCCTTAACATAGATACGTGAAACACGTCATGAATCTTTTCCAGTTCGGGTGGCAATGCCAAATGATAGGCTAACGGTCCATCTCTTTCAGTGATCTCGTATGGTCCAATAAATCGTGGACTCAGTTTGCCTTTCTGACCAAATCTCAATACTTTTTTCCATGGATATACTTTCAAGAATACTCTATCTCCAACTTGGAACTCAATTTCTTTTCTTCTCAAATCAGCATATGACTTTTACCTATCCGATGTCGCTTTTAAACAGTCTCGTATCACTTTAACCTTTTCTTTAGTTTCCTTGATCAGATCAACTCCGTGAATCTGACTTTCCTTGAGTTCTATCCAATACAATGGAGTACGGCATTTCCTGCCATACAAGGCCTCATAAAGCACCATTTTCAAACTCGTTTGAAAACTATTGTTGTAGGCAAATTCTACTAATGGCAAGTATTTTTCTCAGTTACCCTAAAATTTGAGGATGCAACATCGCAACATATCCTCAAGAATCTGAATCATCTGCTCAGACTGACCATTGGTCTATGGGTGAAATGTTGTACTAAAGCTCAACTTCGTACCCAAAGCTCCTTGTAATTTCTTCTAGAATCTCGAAGTGAACTTTGGGTCTTTGTCTGAAATAATCGACAGTAGTACCCTGTGTAATCTTACAATCTTAGATATATACAAGTCGGGCAATCTATCAAGAGAGTAATTTGTTCTTACCGGAATGAAATGAGCCGACTTCGTCAACTTATCCACCACAACCCATATAGCATCTTTCTTTTTTGGGCTCAATGGTAATCCTGTCACAAAGTCCATAGTAATTCTATACAACTTCCATTCGGGAACCATCACAGGTTGTAACAAACCTGAAGGCACTTGATGTTCAGCTTTAACTTGCTGACATATCAAGAATCTCGATACAAATTCAGAGATGTCTCTTTTCATGCCATTCCATCAGTACATTTTCTTCAAATCATTGTACATCTTGGTACTTCTCAGATGAACAGACAAACGACTATCATGTGCTTCTTGCAAGATTTTCCAAATAAGCTCATCCTCTTTGGGTACACAAACCCTATCTTTGAACATCAAACATCCATCAAGACCAATCCGAAAATTTGATTTAATACCCGACTCACATTGAATTCTTTTAGCTTGTAGGTCGCTAACATTAGTTTGAGCCTCACAAATTTCCTGCAGTAATGTCGGCTTAGCCTCTAGCTCTGCCAAAACTGAACCATCATCAAGCAATTCTAATCAAGTGTCCATGGCGCTCAGTGCAAACAAAGATTTTTTGCTTAACGCATTGGTAACCACATTCTCCTTTCCCGGGTGATAGTCAATGATCAGCTCATAATCTTTAATTAATTCTAACCATCTCTACTGTCTTAGATTCAATTCTCTTTTGGTCATCAAATATTTCAAACTCTTGTGGTCTGTGAATATACGACAAGTCTCACCATATAGATAATGCCTCCAAATCTTTAAGGCAAAAACAATGGTGGCAAGCTCTAAGTCATGCATCGGATAGTTCTTCTCGTGTGGCTTCAACTGTCGTGAAGCATAGGCTATCACCTTGCCATCTTGCATAAGTACCCAACCCAATCCATTTAAGGATGCATCATTATAAACCACAAATTCTTTTCCTGACTCAGGTAATACTAACACAGGAGCTTCAGTTAATAGTGTCTCCAACTTCTCAAAACTCTGCTGACACTTTTCTGTCCACTCAAACTTAACATCTTTCTGTAGCAACCTCGCCATTAGAGTTGTTATCATGAAAAATCCTTTCACAAATATTCGGTAGTAGCCGGCTAAGCCTAAAAAGCTTCTAACCTCGGTTACATTTTTAGGCAATTTCTATTCAACAATAGCAGAGATCTTACTTGGATCAACTCGGATACCTTCCCCCGAAACAATATGACCCAAAAACCCAACTTCTTGGAGCCAAAACTCACTCTTGCTAAACTCACCATACAATTCTTTTTCCCGTAAGGTCTATAATACATTTCTCAGATGCTTCGCATGCTCTGTCTCATCCTTGGAATAAATTAAAATGTCATCAAAGAACACAACGATAAACTTATCCAAGTATGGCTGAAAGATTCTATTCATTAGGTCCATGAATACAACCGGTGCATTCGTCAAACCAAATGGCATGATGAGAAATTCATAGTGGCCATACCTCATTCTGAAAGCTGTCTTAGGCACATCCGATTCCTTAACTCAAAAATGATAGTAGCCGGACCTCAAGTCTATCTTAGAGAATACGGTGGCTCCTCTCAACTGGTCGAACAAATCATCGATCCTTGGTAAAGGATACTTATTCTTGATAGTTACCTTGTTCAATTGCTGGTAATCTATACATAGCCTCATTGGACCATCTTTCTTCTTTACAAACAATACGGGGGCACCCCAAGGTGAAAAACTTGGCCTTGCAAAACCTTTATCTGTCAACTCTTCCAACTGTGCTATTAACTCTTTTAGCTTGGTTGGCACTATCCTGTATGGAGTAATAGAAATGGGAGCTATTCTTCACACCAATTCAATACCAAACTCTATATCTCTTTCAGGAGGTAATCTGGGTAACTCTTCTGGGAACACGTCTGGATATTCACATACTGTTGGCACAGACATAATCTTCAACTCTTTCTCCTTAGTGTTCAATACAAAAGTAAGGTAGGCTTCGTACCCTTTTCTCATATATCTCTGAGCAATCATCGATGTGATTACAACCGGCGGCATACCCAATTCTATTGAATCAAACCATAGAATTTCACCATCTGGGCATTTCAATTCAATATACTTGCTACCACAGTTTACAATTACATCATGCAGGGCTAACCAATCCATACCAAGTATTACATCAAGTCATCAAATGGTAACAACATAAGGGTACCGGAAAGCATTTATCATGAATTGTCAAAGGACAATTCTTACAGACTTTATCAACTAGGACTGATTTGCCTAGTGGGTTCGACACTCTAATAATAAATTTCGTAGGTTCAATGGGTATATTCATACTAGACACCAATCTCATGCCGTACAACTGAGGCTTAAAAAAAACATGAATCACATAATTATTATACCAAAATTTTGTACCAATCACATAATATTTACCGAAAGTGTATAACTAAAAATGAGAGACAGTAATATTTGGCCAACACCCAAAGCACACCCTTAATTCGAGGCACGAGATGGAACAATCGCACCCCTAACAGTAATCAGCAAGGAAAAGAGTTGTTAGATGAAGGATAATTACAACAGAGAGCAAATAGAGAAAAACCACGTACGTACCGATTGTTCAAAGAAAAACTGCAAAAACCAAAATGAAATAAAGAGAGATGTAGAATTTAGCCACAGTAATTGAATGAGAAGAGAAGGGAACTGCTACCATAAAAAAAATTGAAAAGGGAAAGAAGATGTATAGGGTCAAGAGGGAAATCATTTAAGAGAGGGAAGAGGATAGTCAACTAATAACCAAGTCTAAAATCGAAAGAGTTATAGAAGAAGGAAGGAAGGAGGGGGTATTCAGCCAAAGAGAACCAATGGAGATTAAGAGGAGGAGGAGGAGGAGTCAGTCAAGAGCTAGGAGTTAGATGCCGATAGAATTTGAGAGATAGGAGAGGAGTATTCAGCCAGGCACAGAAAGAAAGCACAAGAGAAATCACTTTGCTAAAAAGTAAGGGAGAGAAAAAATGCAAAGTGCAGAAGAAAAATACCCGAAATAACCTTAAGTACCAATCGGCTTCTAGAGAACAATAAGAAATACCAAAAAATGCTCACAAAATTAAAATCGAATAACCAAACTCACCCCAAAAATCAAAATTCCTGACTACTCCTTGATCAAATTCAACTCACCCCACTTCCCTTGATTTCCTTCTAATATATCTCCTCATGTCTCTCCTCAACTCCCTCCAACAATCCCTCCACGACCAATTCAAACTCCGTTCCACTCTGCAGTGTTTCGGTCAAACTCCATTACCTCCCATGGCCATCAGTAAAATAATGTCCATTTGCATAAGTAGGGATTGAACCTCAGACCACTAGCACACTCCACACGCTACTATCCATTAGACCAGTAGGCCTATTTTGTCATGCTTTTAACAAATTTTACTTATAACCCTACTGGCTAAAGATAGGGGTTTTATCCTTAAATACCAAAATGTTTGTGGAAGCAAAGGCTTGAACCCCTGACTTCCCAAACACTTCCAGAGCACACAACCACTAAGCCAAACATACATTTGTGTCACTTTCTTGCATAACCAAATATTTATGAGCAGCTTCCCAACTGTTTCATGCTCAAGACCTAATACTTCTAAGCCCAGATTCGGGGCGTTATAGTATTTGTCTCTCTTTTAGCTCAAGAAGTTAATGAAGGTCCACGCAACAGGGGTGAAAGACTAGTTGAGTAGACTATTGTGTTAGATTTTCTGGTCAGTTCCTTTTTACTTCCATGTGTTATAAATTATTTTGATGTATAAATTGTGTAAGGTAAGTATTTCTTCTCAATAATGTAATTTTGTGGTGTTTGGTAACTGGTGTTAAACTAGTATTGTCAATGTGTGAATGGTCAGTTCATGTTTTGATGTGAATACCCTCCTTGTTATACAAGCTCATTACCATTTATATCTGGATTGTGATATTTCGATAGAGAAGAAGGGGATATGTTTGTGATGCCTCTGGTAGAGCAACTATATTTCAAATTGGATTGGCAGATCACGAGAGAACCTACTTAATTGAACAAAAATATATGAGTTAAAGAGGTTTATACATATGAATACATCTGACTGATATGACTCTGATTCTAAATTCTTGGTCTGAGGTTGACACAAGGATGGGTTGTTTGTAAACTATGCTCGTTGTGTAAGTTATCGTTAAGTTGGTGGATAGTGACTGCTAGTGTGTCATGTTAAGTTGGCATGTTGAGTTTGTCAGAGTTATGCGAATGCCTTTTGGTGTATCGTGAATAGTACGATTGAATCTCTTTTAAAGGTTGAGTGTCATTATGAACATCAATGCTTGTCTACCAGTAGTATCTTGTATAATGTTGTGTTTTCTTTATTTATGGAACTCACTAAGTTCGTATGAACTTACTTTGTTATCTTTTCCTTCTCAAGTGTGTTGAAAGAATGAAGTAATTCTATTGAGAGGGACTACGCCAAAGCTACTGTCGTAGTGGGCTACTTGTCTAACTTTTGTATCATACATGACCTTTTTGGGGGTGGCAAGTAGATCTACTTTGTAATTGACCTATATAATGATTTACCACTTTTGTCAAGATACGATTTTATGAGAATTTTTATAAACTTTTGATGTATGTATCTAATCTAATATATCATGGTTTATGAGATAGTCTCATTAGCATATACGCCAAATGGTTTTGAATGTTGTTTTAATTACTAATGATGCACTTAAAACTATTGTATGGGAATAACCCATCATACCTTTTATATAACCCTGTAAACTTTTATAAGGCTTCTACCAGATGTTTGTCTAAACATATTTCTATAGGCATATTATTATTTTAATTGTTATTTGTTATTATACTGGGGTATTCATTGAGACCTCAAACCTCTAAATAATTTTGAAGTATTTTTGTTAAACCCGAATGGTTTTACTTTGTGACTTACCATACTCGGATCCAAAGATCAGATAGGGCAAGTGTGTTATAGGCAATACCAATTTTGGGTTCAATCCCGCCTATATGACTTCCTAAAGTTGTCAAGCCTAAGGTTTTAAGTTTTTCCTATCCCAACTAGCTGATCCGTTAAGAAACCCTACATAAAATCTAATTAATCTCACATCCACTTGTTAATCTCCCGTTATCGGATTAGCTCCCTATGGATCTAACACACATCATGAACTTGATGAAAAATATAAACATTAAAAACAAATTAAGAAAAGAGATGAGAAAAATCCTGATATATTAATAGTGGCGCGAATGGTAATCTGCTGAATAGTTTGGTGTATCCACTATCTAAATTCCACAAAGAACGAAATAACAACTAAACTAAAATTACAACTAGAAAGAAAACCTAAATTACAAGTAAAAAATAAAACTAAATAGTGTACAAAAGATTAAAACTTAGTAAAAACTATCCATGAACTATGTAGAGCCATACTATTTATAAGCTCAGGGTTGGCCGTCGGTCATCGGCCTAATGTAGCTGACTAATCTTTGTTAAAGTTTGTTATGCGAATGAAAAAACCCTTGATTTATTAATTAGCCTTGCCATATCAGTGTCATGACACCCTCTGGCCTGTGTTGTGACACAGTTGGTAGTCTACTATCTTGGGCATGTCTTCAGGGCTATGTCATAACACCCAATGGTTGTGTCGCGACACTGAAGATAGTCTACTCCTTTGATACTTTTTTCGCTGTGTTGTGACATCCTAACTTCGTGCTGCAACATTGTAGGCAATCTACTAACTTCATGCTTCTGAATAATGTCCTACACACTCATTGGACATGTTAGTTTACCTTTAAGCCTCTCTTGGTCTACAAGGTCATATCAATACTGAAATTGCTCATTTTATTGTCTAAGGACTAAAAATGAAAACTAAACGAAAAATAACTAAATTTCTTTTCTATGAGCTCATTAAGTACGAAAAATAGTTTAATTTGGTAAACGAATTGTAACATATCAACTATGTATACATGACTCGTACACTTTGATCTAAGTAAAAGGCTGAGTTCGAATAGATAAGGAACCGAAATCTAGTGCATTGGGTGTACGACTTCTGCAGTATGTAATGTCATTCACAATAGTGTAATTCATAGCCTGAGACATGAGTAAATGATATCCTCTCATTGACATTACATGATTGATGAAAAGTAAACGTGGCCACGGGTTGTTTGTCTTTGTGATTAATGACTTGATTACTATTTAATAGTAATTGACTTTTCATGAAGGAAGATGTAATGGTTACTATAAGATAAAATAGGAATATATTTGTAGAACAAATATTATTCCAACGAGATTAAGGATATCCTATGAGGGTAACACACTTATGACAAAGTCATTCGATGAGCACTAAGTAGATGCTTTCATAATGGTATGTCGTTAGGGAGGGCTCAGTCATGAGACTTACCCGTTTGCCTAACATAGTGGTATTTTTAGTACATTTCGGCACTTAGGACGCTCTTCCGTTTTATGTTTAATTATCACATTTTTAGCTTTTGTAGTCTAGGTTTAATTATTTTCAAAATAAACATTTTTATGCAAGAATTGATGTTTATTGACCTATTAGGCTAATTCAGGCCTTAGGTAGTTTTAATATGTTGAATTGAGTGTGCAAAATGTGTATTTAGTAGCCCGATAGTCTTATGGATGACACCAGAGTGTATCACAAGTTTCTTGAGACACAACACGTGAAATTGGAACTCCAACCTCAGGAAATTGGTGTCGTGTCGCGACACACCTTGGCTATGTCATGACACAAGGCTGAATGTGGAAGGTAAACATCGAGTGGCTAAAATCATTCATGCAATCAATAGTTTATGAGATTAAGGCCTATAATAGACCTAATTAGGGTTTCTAAAAATCATTATAAATAGCAAGGTTATTGTTAATATGTAAGCTAGCCTTTAGGAGTAGTAGTTAGTAGATTTAGGTTTTAGTTCATTTTATTTTTGTAAACACTTTGTTCTTTTCAACTAGGTTCAATTTTGAACCTAAGTATTTTTTATTAAAGTATTCAGTAGTTTATTTTATTATTCTTTTGCAAACATCAAGATCAGTTAATGATTACGATAGTGCACAGCTCTCTACACATCTGATTCAATCAATTGAGCAATTTCTTAACCTTTTCTTTTACTTTAATTTACTTGTGTTCTTTTACATGTTTAAATTAAATCCAAGAGTTATGAAATCTAGATCCATGAGAGGCTAAGTCTCTAGAGAGATTAACGAGTGGATGTGGGAGTAGTTAACAGAGGAATTTGGGTTTCCATAGGAATTAACTGGTTTTAAATTATGTGTACCTAAACCCTAATGTTAACGACCTTAGGAAGTAATCTAGGTTAAATGAGGTCGGGAGATAAGTGTGGTGAGTAAATTGTAATTTATCTTGATGGGAAAAGTAGGGTTGGGAGATAAGTAAGTACCTATCGATTAGTTAGTTAGTAGAGGCCAGGAGGTAATACTAGTTAATTAATAGTTAATTCCATTTAAGCTTGGATTTTGGTGTTAACTACAACCAATGAAACGAGATAATCTTCTACATGTTAAACTGATTTAGTTGTTTGTCTATTTTTTGTTTATTTAATTTAGTTTATGCTTGTTATCTATTTTATTGGTTATCGTAATATGAGTTATAACTACTACTGTTTAAACTTATTATTGTAGAAGTAGATTTCTGATTTAATTTGTCCTCCCTTGGGTACGATCCTCGGAATACTTCCCTGTTTTCATTATAATACTTTACTATGTTACAATTTGCCCTTATAATTGTGGGCACTACTTAATTTTATATATTTTTGGTGTGGTATTTTCTACTCAAACGTTCATACATTTGATAGCGGGTAAGTTGTTGGTGTCATTGCCAGGGAGGTTTCTACATTAAATCAAAATTTTATTTTCTACAATTAATAAGATAAATAGGAAATTTAAAATTTATAGATATGATTTTTTTATTTTATATATATTTTTAAATTTTTCTATCTTAGATTTTAATGCATAGCTCAAAGTAAAAACATCCTAATCGAACCATATCCTGATCTAGAACAACTCTTAAGGCGTAACCGTCAAGTAAGAGGAGACAACCCAACTGCGATAATTGATTTACCTCGGAAGAATCCTATATTTGATGATCCACCTAAAGAACCAAAACAAATCTATGGAGAGCTACAGGTGGCTCAACGAACATTGCGCGAGTTCGCACTATTGACATTAGAGCAACATATTGTGGTAAGGCACTATGTGATTTGGGTGTGAGTATCAACTTGATGCCCATGCCAATATTTAGGAAGTTGGGATAGGTGAAGTTAGACCTACTACAGTTACACTTCAATTAGCAGATATTTTTCCTGCTGGTTTTGTTATTCTAGACTTTGAAGCAAACAAAGAAGTGTCAATCATCCTAGGAAGGTCTTTCCTAGCAACTAGAAGGACCTTTATTGATGTACGGAAGGGTGAGCTAACTATGCATGTTTAGGGTGACCAGGTAACATTTAATGTTTTTAAGTCTATACGATTTCCTCACACAATTGACGATTGTTCTGCAGTGTCTGATTTAGAGGAATTAATCATTGAAAGGGAACTTAACTTTGTTGACGACTAGTTAGAGCAAATTTTAACATCAAACCCTTTAAGTGATGAAGAGGAGGATGAATACTTAGCTTTGCTACAAGCTAATCAAAAGGGATTTAATCTGCAATCCCGTTTTGAATCTTTGGAGTTAAAGTATAGGGATTATGCCCAACCAAAAATGTTAATCAAAGAGCCACCTATATTAGAACTGAAGTTACTTCCCTCATATTTAAAATATGTTTATTTAGGTAATGCTTCTACTTTTCCTGTGATTGTTTCAGTGAAATTAACCATTAAGCAAGAAGAGAAACTCATTCTAGTATTGAAACAATTCAAGAAGGCTATCGGATGGATCATAGTGATATTCGCAACATTAGTCCGTCTATATGCACGCACAAGATCATCCTGGAAGATAGTGAGAAATGGACAATTGATGGACAACGAAGGCTGAACCCCATCATGAAGGACGTGGTAAAGAAAGAAATCATCAAGTGGTTAGATGCGGTTTAATTTACCCCATCTAGGATAGTTCGTAGGTAAGTTTGGTCCAGTGCGTGCCAAAGAAAGGAGGTATTAGGTCGTTGAGAACAAGAATAACTAGTTGATATTGACTAGAACGGTTACGGGATAGGGAATTTACATCGATTATCGAAAGCTGAACAAGGCGACTAGGAAAAATCACTTTTCTTTGCCATTTTTGGACCAAATACTGGATAGACTCGCAGGGTGAGACTATTACTATTTTCTCGATGGATACTCGGGGTATAATTAGATTAAAGTAGCACCGAAAGATCAACATAAGACAACATTCACCTGCTCGTACGGTACATTTGCATGTAGACGCATGCCATTTGGTTTATGTAATGCACCTGCCACATTTCAAAGATGTATGATGTCTATTTTTACTGACATGGTTGAGAAATACTTGGAAGTCTTTATGGATGATTTTTCACTATTCAAAGATACATATGATGATTGCCTAGCCAATCTAGCCAAGGTACTAAAGCGATGAGAAGAAACAAACCTCGTACTCAACTGGGAAAAGTGCCATTTCATGGTACGATAAGGTATTGTTATAGGGCATTGGGTAATGAGACATGGAATTGAGGTAGATAAAGCAAAGGTAGATGTTATAGAAAAACTTCCACCTCCAACATCTGTAAAGGGTGTCAGAAGCTTTTTGGGCCACGTTGGTTTTTATCGAAGATTTATCAAGGACTTCTCCAAAATTGCTAAACCTTTATGCAAATTATTGGAGAAGGACACAACATTCAAATTTGATGAGGAGTGCTTAAGAACTTTCAAAGATTTGAAGAGTCGGTTACTTTCGGCATCCATAATCACTACACTGTACTGGGATTTTCCATTTGAACTGATATGTGACGCAAGTGACTTCGCGATAGGAGCTGTCATTGGCCAGCGAAGGAATAAAGTTTTTCATCCCATATACTATGCAAGTCAAACTCTAATAGGAGCTCAATTGAATTGTATGGTAACAAAGAAAGAGTTACTTGCTATTGTGCTTGCCTTTGACAAGTTTTGATATTATCTTGTAGGTACCAAAGTGACTGTTTATACGAACCATTCGGCAATTAAGTATTTACTTGACAAGAAAGACAGTAAGCTGAGCCTGATCTAATGGGTACTTCTACTTCAAGAGTTTAATCTAGAAATTCAAGATCGAAAGGGAGTAGAAAACCAAGTAGCAGACCACTTGTCCAGATTTGAGTCGCAAGAAGGTAATTCTCCACTTATACCCATTCAGGAGACATTTCCAGATGAACACATACTGAAGGTGAATCATGTCCATAACACCCCTTGGTTTGCTGATATTGCTAACTATTTATCTTGTGGTTTGATGCCGATTGATAAAACGTATCATCAAAAGAAAAATTTTCTTCACAATGTGAAGTGCTATTTCTGGAAAGAACCATACTTGTTTAAAAAGTGTGCAGATCAAATGATCAGAAGATGCGTGGTAAAAAATGAAGTACATAAGATTCTGTATCATTGCCACTCAGCTCCGAGTGGGGGACACTTCAGAGGTACACGAACTGTGACCAACGTATTACAAGCTGGATTCTTTTTGCAAAAGCTATTCAAAGATGTGTATGCTTACATAAAGAGCTGTGATTGATGCCAAATGGTTGGAAACGTTGCCAATAGAAATGAGATGCCTCGAACAAACATCATTGAGGTAGATTTATTTGATGTTTAGGGTATTAACTTTATCTGTCCTTTCCCTTCATCTGTAACACCCCAAGCCTAGCCTAGACGTTATGGTCGAATTTGGCGTGTCACATTGAAGTGTTTTTTGAAAACCTTGTTTTCATTGGAAACACTTCCTAAAAAAAATAAAGGAACCTTAATTACTTTGTAAAATCTCTTTTCAGTTTCGGAAGATTTATTTAGAACATGTGATTTATGAAAACTTGTCATTTAAAAATTTAGTTGTGGAAACGTAGTATTTAAAAAAAAAACAGTTATGGTTTAGGAAAACCACGTTCTACTGCTAATAAATATAAAGCATAAAAAAGTGATAACAATCCTAATTTGAAATATTAGCCAGAGGAAAGGTCTTATTACAACCCAAATCAAAAAGAAATAATTTAAAATTAAAATATTAAAAATTACATAAAGACTAGGTCTAAACTTTTTATGCTAGTTGGCCACCTCTGAGTCCCTCTATCCGTCGAACCGCCTACTGAGGGTCACCTGAAAAATTTAGAAGGAGGGGGTGAGTTTCAAAAACTCAGTGTGTACAACCCTCAACAAGTATAAAGCAATCATCAGTCATTTTGGGCCTGAGCCCAATTCAATAACGGTGGCCTTTGGGCCTTAGCCTACGTTAGCCTCAGTTGGGTCGAAGCCCACATCGCAATAATATTACAATAATATCATACATGCAATGTTGTGCAACCCACCCCAATAATCCAACCACTACATAGCAAATCCGTCCCCCGATACACATCATGTGGGGATATAAATATCGACCCACCCAACCGATACACATCAATGGTAACCCAGTTACGGAACTACCTTTATTGCAGCAAGCTGCCAATCATATATTGGGCTTAAAAGCCGTCGGTGGATCCACGGTTGTCAAGCAACCATGTGACCCTCATATGCTACCTCCGTTCCATAATACCCAACCCATATGCAACCTAAACAGAATATCATATGAATGCATATGAATGCAGCAGGTATACATGTAACATCCATAAATCTTACATTCCATACATAGGGGTATTCTAGTCATTTTTGCCCTTAGGGGCATTTTGGTAATTTTCATTTATTACGGGTTTCTACTTAACTTGGCCCGTTAAAAAATCCTGTTTGGCTAAAGTGAACAGATACTATGTACCAAGTAGGATTCTAGAGAAGAGGAGGTGAGTCATTAAGACCGCTTAAGTACCAATCTCTCCCCAAATCCAATCTTAGACATGCATATACCCGTTGCCACACCTTAACCCTATGACTTGTCCAAGGTCTCAATAAATTAATTAAGTTTTATGCAGTCATCATATACTAGGCCTAAAACCTCTTACAAAGCCCAGGCAACTCCACACACCTGTATATGGCCCACTAGGCCCAATCTCTTTCATATGGCCCATTAGGCCCAATCACATTTATGTGGCCCATTAGGCCCAAATACATTTACAGTCATGCTTACATACAATTTTCCATCACATAGCATCAATTATCAATTTTTGCCTATTATGCGCCCAACAGCCCATCGGGCCCATTTTGGCCCTGTTGGCCAATTCATAGCCCAAGTCCATGGAATCGCCCATGGGGCCTCAGACAACCTATCGGTTTTCCCCTTACGAGTGATCGCGCACTCGCAAGACTACTGTAGCCAAAATTTTAGCTTTTCGGCATTTCAGCTTTTCGGTATTTTGGCTTTTCGATATT
Organism: Gossypium anomalum; assembly: GCA_025698475.1. Lineage (NCBI taxonomy): Eukaryota > Viridiplantae > Streptophyta > Magnoliopsida > Malvales > Malvaceae > Gossypium > Gossypium anomalum. The sequence continues at coordinate 39,920,696 of CM046965.1, forward strand.
TTGACTTTTGCCGCTCTACGTGTGTGCAGTGTATGTACATACCTTTGGCTTTATATCAAGCTATCATAGGGTATAAGTACACACCTTATCACTTGGAGTACTAAGTATTCATAATCGCCTGAACCTATATTCAACATTATACTCCATTAGTCACATCCCATTAATTCAACATAAATCCACTACTTACCGAAGAACAACCTATACTTGCCTTAACTAGATTGATCGGCTGCGATCTGCCTATGTAACTCGAAATCTGACATAGTCCCCCTTCCACATCTAGGCGAAAAGTCCCGAACGGCTGACACCTTACGTCGCTTGAACTTGGGAGCCTTTATCCCAACTTCTCTGCTAGAACCCCCTTTTTCTATCAACTATTACTTAGCCCGTGATCACACTCTTGAATGAGAGGGGGAGAAAGAGAAATAAATGGAGAAACCATAGGTTAACGAAAGTAATGGTATTTGGAAAGGATAAAGAAAAATCGGCTTTTAAGAGTGTAGAAACGAAAGAACTTAGATATATTTAACAAATGTCAAAGAAGATCTAATTCACTTACCGATCGCGAGATCGCTTGCCAATAAGAAATCAAACCCCTAAAGTGTATGAATCAGCTTTTAAATGAAAAAGAAACAGTCGGCTAAGTTGAAGAGGGAAGAGGTTGATTCGATTAAAATAGGGAAGAAAAGACAAGAGTTTGGCTTAAAGAAAAGAGGAGATGATATGCGACTGAAGCACACAAAAACAACAATGCCCTTACTTGCCCATACGACACACAAATATATACTAAATAAATAAATAAATAAAAATACAAACCTACACTCCCTCATTGACTTAAACTAGTTAAATTCCCTTCAATTTCTCCAATTTTTATCATCATGATATCCATACTTAATCCTCATCCTTATATCCTTGATTTTAGCCAACAATTCCAATTTGAATTGCATTCAAATTACTTCCACCGACTGGCCATCCTTCCCTACGTTGAGTAGCAAAATTAAATCCCCTTTTTGTGTATGGAACCACTCGAACTCCTACCCTCCAACTTCCCAACACGCTGCTGGCCACTGCACCGCTACCTATCTTGTGCTAACATTCGATCACAATTAACTATAAGGCTTATATGCCTAAGCCTCAATTTTCTTAAGGAATAAAAATTTAAACTTTGCCAGGCCTGGGATTCAAACCTGCAACCTCTCATATCCATAGCATGCTTCTCGCCACTGCACCGCAGTCGCTATTGTGCCATATTCCATCCCTAACTATTTTTAAGGCCTATTAACCCGCAACCAAGTTATCCTAAAAATATTTGCTACCATTCAGATTCGAACCCCTAATCTCTTGGCTGCGCTATACGTCCCTTTCCACCACGGAACCTACCTTATTTGTGTCGTTCTTCCTCCCCAATTAATTAAAAAGTCCTTCTGCTGACCTCCAGGTTGTCTAAAAAAAACCCACAACTTTTGCTCATACCGCGGCTTGAGCCCAGCACGTCTCCTTACTCCTGATGCCATCACACCACTGCACCAAGCGTATCCTTTGTGTCGAGTCCCACCAAACACATTTATAAGGCCTAAATGCTAGCTTCCCTACTACTCATGTGCGCAATAAAAATTTTCGCTAAGGCCAGGACTCAAACCCTGGACTTCTTGTTTGCTACCAAAGCTTTTTGCCACTAGGCCAAGCGTTTCCTTATGTCAGATTTTACCAGGCCTTATCAATAAGCCTTCCACCTAATGCTCAGGGCCTTTTTAGAAAAAAAATGCAAAATTTTGCTAAAGCCCTAGATCGAACCTAGGACTTGTTTCACACTACCAACCCTTCCTAACTCACTTAACAATTAAACTAAACATGCAATTATAAAATATTTAAACACATTTCATTTATTTAAGCCACCTTCTAATTGATCCCAAACTCAAGGCCCATTACTTTTAGGCCCAAAATTTAGGGTGTTACACCATCTTTTGGTCACAAGTACATATTGGTACTAGTAGACTGTGTGTCTAAATAGGTTGAGGCCGAGGCATATCCAATGAATGATGCTAAGGTTGTGATGAAGTTTTTGTAGAAACATGTGTTCACAAGGTTTGGAACCCCGAGAGCTATCATGAGTGATGAAGGGTCCCATTTTGTGAACAAATGGCTAAAATGGTTACTTAACAAACATAGAGTAAAGCACAAGGTTGCCACAGCTTACCATCATCAGATGAATGGGCAAGCAGAACTGGCAAACAAAGAGATCAAAGGCATACTCGAGAAGGTAGTTTACCCAAACCGACGAGATTGGTCCAAAAGATTAGACAAAGCTTACTAGGCTCTCCAACAACTCAACTTGGATTTTAAGCTTGCTAAAGAGAAACAGATGCTCCAACTCAATGAGTTAGAAGAGTTCTAAATGTTCTCATACGAGACTGCCAAATTACAAATTACTCAATGAAAGACTTAAGAGATAGCATGACAAGAACATTCGGGTTCAAGAATTTGAAGTAGGTAAGCAAGTCTTGTTATTCAATTCTAGATTAAGGTTCTTTCTAGGTAAGTTAAAATCACATTGGTCCGGTCTATTTACGATTCACCAAGTTTATCCATATAGAGTTGTCGAACTTCAAAGTAAAGGAGGTAATTTTCGAGTCAATGCCCAGCGCTTAAAACATTAGTGGGGAGATAAAATTGAACGAGATCAAATCTCGTTCATTTTATTAGATATTTAATTTTTCTTATTTTCCTTTTTAATTATGATTTAGGGTATATTTTCAAGATTAGTATGTTTAAATAAATTTTGTGTAAGAGATTGGAACTTAAGCAGGACCACTTGTGACCCCTCCAATCTTTCCTGAGAATTGATTTTAACATAATCTTCCGAGAAATTATTCCCTAAATGGAAAAATAAATTTTTAGGTTTTCAAATAAAAAGGTCAATTTTGATCCAAGTTTTAACTGCAACTCAATTTCAAATTTTCTTTAAGTCTAGGTACTTAATTGAACTATTTTCAAAATTTGGTTGCTCTTTTTTGTAAATATTAAAAAAATAGATATCTCCTTTTGTAAATATTTTCAAAGGCATCTAGAATAAATGTTTTTAATATTATTTAATCAATAAGATGATAATAAGTAGTATACAATTATATTTATTATAATATATATTAATTATTATCAACTTTGCATAGAATTAGGATTAGTTTAAATTTGATCATATTTTATAGTTTTTCAATAAATTAATAGCAAATAATAATATAATATGCATTATATTAATTATTAATTATTGTTAACTCTATGAAGAATTAGAACTTAGAATATTTTAATTATTAAATTGTTCAAAGAATTCTAATTAAACTCTTACCTTTTTCCGTATAAATTCCACCAACCTTCTCCATTGTTCATCACTCATCAAACCAACATTCATTCACCCATTCCACCATCAGTCCTAGCACCCAAAAACCACCAGCAATAGCACCGCCTAGCAGCCCTAGTCCATCATCAGTCCTAACGCACACCAGTTGCTACTTCTAGCTCTAGCCTGTGTGCACCAATAGCCTAGCAGCCTGCTTATTGTCGCTGCACCTGCCCACACGTCTAGCTCCAACAGCCTTCGCACTAGCTCATGCACCTAGTAGCTCACTAGGCCTACTCAACGCACCTACCTGCATGTCCAGTTCCAGTAGCCTCCGCATTAGGTCGCGCGCTTAGCAACTTGCCAGCCTGGTCTACGCACCTGCCTGCTGCCCACTCTTACGCATCCGTGCGGCACACACATGCCCTGCTACTCACGCAAGGATCCACACATTGCTACTACCTTCATCGTGCCAAGCCATGCCTAGTGCACCACTGCTCCCTTGCGTGTCACTGCTGCCTTGCTACTCGACCAACATCCTTGCCTATCGCACCACACCATCAAGACACCCTACAACCATCCCTAAACCGACCTCTTTTGCTTTATATTTATTTTTTTAAGTTCTTAATTTTTATAAAAAGGTGGTAAGATAAATTTTTCTCCTAAATTTCAATTTTATTTACTTATTTAATTTTTAAATTTATTGAATTATTAATATTTTATACTAATTAAAATTCTGAGAAAATATTTGTTTCCATCTTATGTTCAGGTTAATCATGCCTCGCAAGAGAACTCGTGCCTCTGTCCAAATTGATGAATCGCAAAACAAATTCCACTGTGAAGAAGCCAAAGTGAGATACGAAAGCATTTTCAAGAACTAGCAAATGCACCCAAAAAAAGGCTTTATGCTGAAAGAAAGCAACTATATTGATTTCATGGCGCGTATTTGACAAATTGCTGAAGCTCTCAATTGGGAATTATTTTTTGAGAAAATACCTAATGCAAATGAGGAGTTAGTTCGTGAATTTTATGCGAATTTGACTTCAAGCGAATTGACAGAAGTTTTTATTTGAGGAATCAAGGTACCAGTAACCTCAAACACTATTAATGAATTCTTTGAATTACCTGATTTCGAAGACAATGAATACTCTTCCTGGATGAGAAATATTGAGTCTGAAAATCTGCAAGAAATTCTCAAGGAACTTACAGTTTCGGGTTCTGAGTGGACTATGTCAGAGCAAGGAATTTACACTTGTCACAGAGAATATTTTACACCACTAGCGAAGGTATGATTCTATTTCATTCGATTCAGCCTTATGCCTATTTCACATGGGACTACAATTTCATTAGAATGAATGGTCTTATTATACTCGATTTTAACTGGAAAGACAATTGATGTGGGAAAAATTATCCTGAGAGAAATGCGGAATTGTGCCACTAGACGTTCTGCCCCAGCTTACTTTCCCTTTACAATAACAATTTTGTGCTTAAAAGCTAAAATTCTTGCAAACGTAAAGAAGACAGGTTATAGCCACGGCACAATCACAGATTGGGACCTCTACCGAATAGCCAGAGACTTTATCCTACAGCAACGAGTTGAAGAAAGTGAGGATCTCGAAGAAAAAGAAGAAAAAGATCCCACAAAGGTTGAACTGATGCAATCAGCTAAAATCCTTGATAAGGCAGAACCAATGAACCAGTAACCGAACCTGACATTGCAACTTCCATGTTTAGGACTCAATCACCTCGCCTAGATCTTCGAGATGAGCAGTCCATGTTGATGGACATAATGCGACATATGCAGTGGCAACAACAAGCTTACTGGAGATATTCAAAAATACGGGATGACTTAATGAGAAGCGCTCTAACGAAAATATTCAATGACCTATTTATTTTTGTGCTTGAGTTTCCAGATTTCATATTTGAACCATAAAGTCCACTATCGAAGAGGGAGCGAAGCGATTCATGCAAAAACGAAGACGATGGACCAAAAGATGGGTCAAATTTGGAGGGATTTGCAAATAAATAAAAAGGGGGGATCTTGACTTTATTTTATTTCTATTCTTAGGTTATTTAATATTTTAGGATTAGGTTTTATTAGTAATTTTTTATTTTCGCATAATAAAACAAGAGGTAGAAATTATAAATAAAAATGAACAAGTTGTAAAGTACAAAGTGTGGCAATAGATATATACATGTCTAAGATTTGATCTAGAGAGAGCTTTGTACTTAAGCAGTCAATTTGACTCACCTCCTCTTTTCTAGAATCCTACCTGGTGTATAGTATCTATTCACTTTTAACAATGAGAACATTGTTCATCTTAAGTAGGGGGACCAAAAAATTGAAATTATTCCCACTCAGAATAAATTTTTCTTTCAGTTATGATTAGGTTATATTTTGTTAAAAAATTTGAAATTGTGTTAAGTATGCTAAACTTCAGTATGAATAAAGTTTGATTATTTCAATAATTGTTATGTTAACTAAAATACGATATAAATGTATTTTTAATAAAGCATGCAAATCATACCATAAAATTTTTAGTTCCTTAGGAAAGTTAGGCATGCATGAAAGTTTAAGTCTTTAGACTTGACTTAGTAGTTTCTTGAGGTGAAATCCTAGGAAGCATGGAACGTTGAAAATGATTTAGGAAACTTTTGTTTGGACTGTTTGAGCCTTTCAAGCCAACCATGATGAATTTTTATCCCTTGAAACCCAACTTTGAGACTACATGGCCTAATTTTATTTGAACCCTTGAAATATTTAGCCATCACTTTTCTCTTACTTATCTATAACTTGTCCCAAACACTAGACTTAGTACTATTCAGAATGTTCTTTGAAAATAAGTTCGGGGAAGTTGAAAAGAAGCATCAAATGCGAAAAAAAATTTCTAGTATATACAACAAAAAGCTCATGAAAAAAAAAAGAGCATACATACTTGAAAGAAAATAGATGTACAAAAGAGAATGTGAGAGCAAAATAAGTTGTTATATTGAAGGTAAATATTCTAAAGGTCCGATTCAAGTTGAGTTTAGGGTTTTTAGCCTAAATTTATCTATGTTTTACCTACCCATAGCCTAGCCACATTACAACCTTTTTAAGGACCTGTTGGTTCAAGTTTCTACGCTACCTACATTAGTGGAGAGAAATTGTATGATCAACATATAAAGGCATAAGTTAAACTTAATGATTGCAGCTTAATCTTGAATAAGGGAATAAAATCAAATTGGTAGGAATTTAGCATGTCTTTATTGACAAAGCATCTAGTCTATTTTTGCTATCATAAGAATAATTTAGATTAATTTGAATGATATGTATACATAAGTAGCATAAATATCAAATTTCTTGTTCTCGATCATAAGTATACTAAAATCATAATTTTGGGAAAATATTGTTCTGAGGCATTTTTCAAAGGTGTTTCTGAGAAATTCTTTTCAAATTTGTGCATTACTCGGGACAAGCAATGAATTAAGTTTTGGGGTGTGGAAACACGAAGATACACACACTTTTTCATGCCCTTTTTAACTCAAATTCATGCAGTTTCGATAAAATTCTTGTCGAAAAATATATAATTATTATAAAATAATTAAATTGCACTAAAATTATGAACATGTTTAATTTTAATTAATTTTATATCAAATTTTGATTAATATTGATTATTTTCGACAAATTTGCACAAATGGCAAAAAATGGCTCGACAGACACTGTTAGAAGCGCCAAACTGAGAAGCAATTTTGAAGCATCAAGGTGAATTAATTTTTCAATGTAAGACGATCTAAATTATGTGTATTAATTCATATTATAATTAATTTTAATTTTAATTTTAATCCAATTTAATTTTGCTTAAATAAATTATTATTAATTAATTATGAAAAGTGGCCCAGTGCTGAACCGAGAAAATCGATCCAACTGAGCACTAGGCAGCCCAAAATTGTCCCACATGCTGACCCAATCAGACCAGTTTGGCTGATTATTTGGCTTGCAAAATGGCCCTTTAAGACTCCTTCAATTTGCATTCAAACCCCTTCATTATTCATGTCTTTCAAAATTTTCCCCTACCTAAAAATAACATATTTGAAATAGCAAAGGGGGGAGTCTTTGGCTACTGATTTTTCTATTTTTAGCAGCCTTCTCAACCTATAAATACCCCCTTTTTCTTCTCACTTCTAACACATCTCAAACCCATTCATTTCTTCACTTCTCTCTCACTTTTCTCTCTTCATTCGTTTCCATTGTTCTTCATTTTCTTCCCCTATTCCTTTTCTAATTTCACATCTTGAAAAAGAGTCCTTCAACCACCATTTGGAGCAGCATTCAAGTGTTCATGGAAGCCTCGGTTCAATAAGAACAAACGGAGAAGGAGGAGTGGAGCAAACAAGTCAAGCATCGGAGAAACACTTGGTTTGATTCTTGTTCCCTATCCTTTTAATTTTTTTGATGTTATGATTAACATGTCTATGAATATTTGTGATTTGACTTTTTTAATTTAATTAATATGGCTTAAATTTAATTTGTGTTAGGTTGATTGCGTTTTGTCCACTTAATTTATTAAAATTGTGTTTGTGTTGTTATAGGCCTTGGTAAGATGTTTGATTAAGTAAAACCATGACTAAGTTATTCGCGCATTACAATTGTAAAGTAACTAATGAATTAATTATTTAAATGGATTGAAATTGTAATTAATTGACACGTTACTTAATCAGTTCATGTTTAATCATCTAAGGTAGCTGAGGGTTAAATTAGCAATGGTATCTAACGATACATTAGCCTTGCATAACCTGCAAAATTATTGTGATTAAACTGTTTCAAGGTAGAAATACATTGTTACCTCACATAATCTTTTATGTGCTTATGAGATTGAATTAATTATTTGAATTGACATAGAGATATGAATAAGGGATTATTTTAATTTCATAAGTATGTATGTGCATTAACACATTTGCTTATTAAAATTTGTTTAATTGGTTGAATTGACATAGAGATATAGTTAAGAGATAAATGGATTTTGGTATGTGAATATGTCCGTAAGTAAGCCAATTATCGATTTGCCATGAATTTATTCGTAACAACATAAACATGAGTTTAATATTTCTAAGTTAAGAAATGTAATTAATCTAACAGAATTATGTCATCTTCATTAAAATCATCTTTTGAAATCGTGCATTGGAACTTTTATTTTATTTTTATTTATTTAACTTAGTTAAAATCCTAGTTTTTAATCACCTCTTCAAATCAGAATATTTTTTTCACAAAAGTGTTTTTAAATTGCATTCATAAATAATTCTTTTCACAGTCCTTGTGGGTACAATAACTCGACATTTACGTGTCACTTTGCGATTGTGTACACTTGCACAGTTCTATCGTTCTAGGTGCCTGCCTCCTTTCCATCGCTGCTTTTCCTTTTCCTGTATCATATTATTGGTGAGAGGTCCTAGCTGTTGAAGGCATATGGTAGGTTGGGCTTTGGATAACGAGCCCCTATAGTGTAGAAAATTGCGAATGGAATGTTGTTTCATACTCATATTCTTTTCTTGGGGGATCTTAAGCATCCCCTCCATCTTCAAAATCCTCCCCTTCACTACTCCTTCCTTTAGCATGATGGGTTGGTGTTGCGTTGAATAGGTCAGATGGATAGTTTGGGGCTCACAATCCATTCATTCATGAAAATTCCTAGAGGACCAGTCCTGTCTATTGCATCCATCAGATCATTTCGTCAAGCTTTGTCTCTATGTTCCCTCTAGCTCCTCTTCAGGATTTCGTTTGTTCTTTTTGCTTGAGCGGCACCGGAACATCCATCTTTTCCTTCCTCCTTTGATTCCATTTAGTGATTTCCTTTTGCTGAAGCTAAAAGTATTGTGAGTATAATGTGTCTCCAATTATGCTCTTTGTTGGCTTCATGAACTGCTCATTTTCACTCATTGGCACCTCTGCCCTTTTGCATAATGTCATCACTAGGTGAGGAAAGAAGAGTTTAGATTTCTGGCTCTAGAAACATCTATTCATTTCTTGAAAAATCTAGCATCCTGCACAGATCTGTTTATGCTGTAAGATACCATACAACAAAGTAACTCAAAACACATTAACATTAGAAACATTTAATGCGGGTGCAATTTGGGTTTCAATGAGTTGCATTCACATCTTGGCAACAGGGAACATAATCACCTGACTGAAATTAGTCGGCATCCCCAAATCTAGCCTGTAGTTCAATTTATCCCTATCTTGAGTCAGATATTTTATAACATCCTCCATATGAATATTTTGCAATCGGTTCAAATATACTCCATAAATGAAATCTTTTTCATAGAACAAGATGTCATAGAACTCAAAAATATCGCTAGGGAATAACGAAACTTCTACCTTTCTGACTGTAATAGTAGTCACATATGCCCCGATGCCATCTCAAACTATTTGATGCTTAAGAAAAGCAGAAAATTCATGAATTATCGGGATAAGAGCATTTTCTTTAGGAATGATACAGAACCATTCCTAGTAATGATATTAGACTAAAGTTTAGATTTCCTTACAGTGGACCATAGAGGGTTTGAACCCTTATTCTTGAATGAAAGGTCTCCCCTGTGACTCGAGAAAATATTTTTCAACATTCAAATGATGAAATCTAACAGGGCCTGAAACATCTAGTATTTCTTGGACCAAAGTTCTCTTGCTATTTCATGGAGGCATTTTTCAATCAAAGTTTCTAACCAAAAAGTAGATGGATAGTAATGAATGGAACAATAAATAGAGTTGAGAATACTTAACCTCAATCCCCTTGAACTCGTATGCAATTACTCTTGGACTTGTTGACAACTTCCTCCAATGTGGCTTTGGAATTGGGGATGAAGGATTGGAAACCTAGGTTTTTGGCGGAGAAGGGGTTTTGAAATTATAGGTTTTAAAGAGGTTTTGGAAGAGTTAGGATGTTAAAACTAGGTTAGATTAACTTAATGAGGTATTTTTATGTTTAAATTTGGTTTTTTAGGGTTAAAATCTGGGTATTTTAGTGGTTAAAACATCGAGTTGTGCGATTGGGTCAGGTTGACCCTGTAGAAAATTACAGCGATGTCGCAACATACTCTGTTGTTTTGAAAATCTTGGAAATTGACTACCATGTCACGAAACAGGATAGAGGTGTCGCAACATCGAGATGATTTTTGTAATTCTTCACTTTTGTCTGTAGAGTTGTGACACGAAATACCCGTGTCACGACATTGATATCAGTTTCCCAAATTTTCGCTCTTTAGAGTGCTTTCAAGTGCCTGATAATCCTGAGTTTGATCTACCTGTAATATTTTAATGAATTGGTTAGTTAAATATACCATTTAGTACAATTAGTAAGAGTTTTTACGTAAAAATGTTAGGTTTTGCTACCGGACTCATCCGTTAGCTCAGTCAATATACACTATGGTAGTTCTTGTGAATTATCTCTCTCTGTATTGGTCCAACACCCATCTTGCTATTCTATTCATCTTCGATTATCTCTCTCTCTGAATTTGCCTTTTAATTTTTCTCAGATCATAGCTATTAATTATTTGTAGTATCACATAATCATGCAACCACTTTAATTTTCGCTTAATATTCTTGTTTCGTAAGATGCTAGAGAATTGCGGATCATATTCATCGCTTATTGTGCTTTTTCCCATCTCATCAATCAGGAATGGCCTGTCAAGAGGACTTCTCTGGATGATTAGCAAGGAGATGGGCAAACTATTATGCACTATATCACTTAGATTCTGATTTTGCGGTTTTTTTAATCTGTCCATTTGTTTACATATAATTCTCCTACATGGTTATTGTAGGAATTGAATATTTTTTGGTGCCTGTAGCTTGATGCTTATGCTCATCAGGTGTCCAACTTGATGGAGGTTTGCTATGTGATCATAAGTCCTACTTACATATATTTTCCACTTCTTTTTAGTAGCCGAAAAATCCCTTGATCGTAGAAATTTTGGGGTGTCTGATTTAAGACTAAGGACATGCAAAAAATGGGCTATTCAGATTTTACATTTAACACTGCTGATTTCTTTTTATTTTTCTCTGCGAATTCTTGAATTGACAGGCTTTATTCTACTAAACTAGCCATGGATGGTATTGTCTCCATTGGTAGATTTGTATCATGTTGTTCTTGTGTTTCAGCCTTATCAGAAGGACTCAAAGTTCCTGGAACAATGACTTCCATGCCTATCTGATTCTTCGATTCACTAGCCACTTCCCCTCCTAGTTCTATACTCTCTTCTATTGTTATTTTGTCATATTATCTGGATATTCTTCTGTTTGCTAGAACAAATAATAGTTTTGGAATTCCTTTCCCTCACAAGCATCTCTGATGGCATTTTCACATTCGTTCAATCCTGGGCTTGACACATCTTGATTCTTTTCTGAGGGTATACTAATGTGCCTGTTACCTTCTTAGGAAGGAGTTAAAGCTTCTCCTCGAAGTTGGCTTAATTCTAGCATTAATAATCATTGGTTCTCCTATATCTTCAATTCCTCATAGATTCCTTATTCGTAAATGTTGGCATCATAATCTAGGTCTTTGTCTGACCACAAATAATAGAAGTTGTCCATTCTCCTATTGACCGATCTCTTTTAGCTATGATGACTGAAGTTCTAATTTGGGATTAGCACTAAAGGTTTCCTGAGAAAACAAATAAGTGATAGTGAATTTATTTAGTTAAATAAGTTAAAAATCATATCTACAACCTAAAAGTTTCCTAATTATTCTTTCTGAGTGCAAAAATTAGAATCAAACTAGTGACATTGCCTCCCCGGCAATGGCGCCAACAACTAGACCACCTCCGGACATACTAACGTCCAGTGTATAAATATTGTAGTAAAAGATATAGATATATGAGGAAGTATTCGCAAGTATACTGGTCCATTTCTAATATAGTTACAACGGAGTAGTTGAGTACTCCGAGGATCGTACCCAAAGGAGGCGAGTACTATATCAATTTTAACCTAAACACCGAAAGATCTAATTAGTACTCGGTATCAGTTATAGTATGAAAACATAATAAAAGGTGTTTTAAAGATTTTAATAATAATAAAATATAATAACATAAAGAAATCAAATTCAAGAGGTCAAAAAGAAAAATAAATCAAATCTGATTGTGGGTGATTATCTCACTTTGGTAATCCCTATCAACTGTCACTTCAGGTTCCTCGTCAATCAACTAGTCACTATCCCAGCAGGATCTTCTGATCTTCCAGTCAAATAACAAGTCGACAAGGACTACTTATGTAACACCCCAAACCCAGCCCGGATGTTATGGCCAAATCTGGAGTGTCACATTGAAGTGTTTTAGCGAAAACCTTGTTTTCATTGAAAACCCTTCCTTAAAACAATACATCTCAATTACTTCGTAAAAACTCTTTTTAGTTGCGAAAGCTTGTTTGAAACATTTGATATAAGAAAAAACTGTCATTTTAGAATTTAGTTACGGAAACGTGGAAAACATTCTATAATTTAGGAAACCGTGTTCAACTTTCTGTGATTACATCACATAAAAATAATAAACCAAATAATACCAAAGAAGGGAGGCCTTATTACAATCCAGACTAAAGAAAAGGAAATTACTTAATAAACTAGTAACTTAAATGCTTTTTAAACAAATTCAAGTTGTCCTGCTAGCTGGCCACCCTGAGTTCCTCCAAACATCGAACCTCCTATTGAGTATCACCTGAGAAAATAAAAGAGGGGGTGAGTTTTCGAAAACTCAGTGTGTACAACCCTCATCAAATACACATGCAACAGACAAATCATTCTGAGCCTAAGCCCAATTCAAATATGGTGGCCTTTGGGCCTTAGCCCATTTTGGCCTCAGTAGGGCCTGAACCCATGTCAATTTCCACATATCACATTTAACTGGGCCAAGCCCTTTTCATAATCCAATCATGACTATGTATGCAAATGCTTATATCCCCATCCATCCTTATTACAACCCAGTGCGGAACCAGTGCGGCCCCACTTAACGGTGCAGCATAGCTGCTTATAAACGATGTAGCACCGGTTACGGCACTATTTAATGGTGCGATCCTTATACACTTCCTCCAATCATAAACCCAGCCCATATGCAACATAATAATGCATGGATGCAGCATATATCATACATTGATCATACTAATAACACATAGGGGTATTTCAATAATTTTTACCCTATAGGGTTATTTTGGTAATTTCTTAGCAGTATGGGTCTTAATTATGAACTCTGGCCCGTCAAAAAGTCCTCGTTGGCCAAAGTGAACAAACACTATGCACTAGTTAGGATTCCAGAGAAGAGGAGGTGGGTCATTAAGACCGCTTAAGTACCAAGCTCTCCATAGATCCAATCCTAGACATGCATATGCCTATTGCCACACTTTACCCTTATGACTTGTCCATAGAAGAATTTGATAAATTAGTTAAGTTTTATACTGCTTAAGGATTTATTAGAAACTAGGCCTACAAGTCCATGACAAAACCCTAGCAAGTCTACAGGCTTCTATACATTCATATGGCCCATCAGGCCCAATCACATTTATACGGCCCATTAGGCTCAATCACACTTATATGGCCCATCAGGCCCGAATCCAATCCAAACCATTCAACAAACTTAATCAGCTCATCACATATTACCAAATTATCAACTTTTGCTTATTTGGGCTCACGGGCCCGTCAGTCCATTTAGCCCATTCTGGCCCAGTTGGCCAAAATGTGACCCAAGTCCATGAGATCTCTCATGGGGTCTCTGTATCGTATCGAATAACCTCTTACGAGTGTTCACACATTTGCAATACTATCGTATCCAAACTTTCGACTTTTCGGCATTTCAAAATTTTCTGATCGATTGTGTGTGCGAAGTGTGTGTACACACCTGGTAATAGAGCGTGCTGTGATCCTCTTAGTCATCGACCTACAAATGATATCGCCCTTCAATTAATCGTATGCTTAATACATATTTTACCTAAAAACCGAAACCTCACCTTAACCTTACCTTGAATACCAATCCCTAACAGCTTTTCCTTGATCACATTCCCTAGATCTGCATTAATCTTACTCATTAAAACAAAATACTAGGGGACTTGCATCCAACATAATTCACCCCATTATCTCACTTAAGACCATTTGGCCATCGCTAGCCAATAAGAGAGAAATACTTACCAAAATCGCAAAACACCTAAGGAACAATTCGGCAGAGAGCTAAAACCCGAGATCTGATACTAATTCCCTACCAAAGTTGATTAGAAAGAGTGAGGGAGGGAAGTAATCGGTATTAACAATACTAGCCAAAAAAAAGAGATAAGATACTTACACCAAAAGAGTAATCGGCCCAAGGGAGATTCGAATTTTCGGCTTTCAAACTAGTATGGTGAATAAGATTTATTTGGCACAAATTAAAGAAGAAGAGTAGAAGAAGGAATAGGCTAACCTAAAGGGTAAATCAAAAGAGAATTGATGAGAGAAAGAATGGAAAAAGAATCAGCTAGCAAAGATGGAAAAGCCAATTGGCACTTAAAAAAAATGAAGAATTTGGCATTAGCCTAGGATCCCAAACACAGCACATATTTATAGCCTATAGCCAAATTGCCTAACCCTCAATTCCCAATTTAGCTCCATCACGTCCCCCTTCTCATCTCCCTGATAACTCCTGAACACTCCCCTTAGAGTCCATCTTCACGCCACTTCCAACCTTCTAGAAGGCCAAAATTAAACTCCTAAAAATACTAAGCTAGGATTCGAACCTAGGATCTCCTTGCTAGCCACTAACGCCACCTCCCTACACCCTAAGTGGCGTCACTTAGCCACTCCACCACAAGGCTTTTTGATGCCATTTTCCCCCTATTTTTATTTAAAAGCCCAACTACTCAGAACCCTGGTTCTTTTAATAATTAAATTAAAATTCCTCCACTACAAAACTCGAACCCAGAACTTCTCCAACACATCTAGACACTCCAAATTCATTAAACCCTTAAAGCCAACATATCATTTGTCATTTTCTTGCTCACTTAAAAATCTTATGAGACCTAAAGCCCAAAGCCCAATTCCTCTAGGCCCAAAATTCGGGGCGTTACAACTTATCTTTTGATCACATAGTCCAGACCGGCTTGGGATAAAGGTGTTCACGGATAGGCCGTACTAATTTTGGGGTAATTCCCACCTTAATGACTTCCTAGGTTGTCAGGCCTAGGGTTTTATGTTCTTCCTTTTCCAAAAAGTTGATCTGTTGAGTAACCCTACAAAACAGTTAATGGATCATACCTCCACTCTCTAATCCCCCATAGAAGGATTAGTTCTTCATGGTTTTCATAAATAATATAGAAACGATGTAAAAATAAAACATAAAGAATGAATCAAAGTATAGAGTTTAAGAAAATGACTGATTTGTATTAAGAATGAATTGAATCCACAAGTTTGATTGCCTTCCATAAATCAAATATCTCAAAAATAACAAAGAACAATTTGAAAAATAAATCTAAAAACCTAAGAAGAAAGAAAACTAAACTAAAATTAAAAGCGAAATTCTAGACTAAGTAATTTGTCCCCTTTACATGTGACAAAGGAGCCTATTTATAGATCTTAGGTGGTCGTCGTCCTTAAACCTAGGTTAGCTGATTTTTCTGAGCTTTAAGTTTGATTGTGTAGACCAAAACGCCCCTTGGTTCGTGTTTAATTCCCAACTAGAGACATTGTCGTGACACATTAGGACCTGTGTCACGACATAGGAGTCAGTATACTCCTTTTGGAATATCTTCAGGGGTATATCGCGACACCCTTAGTCTGTGTCGCGACAACGAAGGCAATTTTGTGATTTCTCTAGTCTGCTCCTTATGTTGAGACATAGATCATTCTAACCAATACCTATTTAATATACCTTCTAACAGTCTTCTGCACACTTATAAATTTCATTAGCTCACCTTTAGGCCTCATTCGGCTCCTAAGGTCAATAAAAGACTCAATTTACACATTTCATTGATTTGAAAAAAACCTACTAAAACATAATTAAATTCTAATGAATGTACTCAATTTCAAGCTCCTAAAGTGCGAAAACTAGTTTAATCTACTACACTAAAGTACGACAAATCAGAACCCCAAGCTATGGAATGCCACATTAGCCTCCTAGGTGACTCTCCATTAACACCCAACCTAACCTCCAACATGCCACAAGTTAAAATAAAATAACATGTATCAGTTTAAGACAACACAAGCTAGCAAACTCTCTTCGCTTGCTTCATGATATGCAACGACAATAAAATGCAAACCTACTTTGCTTGCTTCATGATATGCAACGACAATAACATGCGAACGTACTTCACTTGCAAGGACTTACTCTTTTCTTAAAGTCATAAATATTTGAAGAAAAGAATTAAGAGCATACGGACCCTAGGTTCGCAAAATAATATACAAATTTTCAACTATCTGACATTGGGGTTTGCACCCTTGCTAAGCTAGCAAATGGTAAGTCTTCACTGAGTAAGACTCTTTAAATAGGGTAAGTCTCACGAACCACCTTTTAGGCACTTCAATACTGCAAACACGATTCACAAGGTTCTTCCTATACAATATATCAAAACTCATTAGGGGTTTCCAGATAGTAGTTCGCCAATCGTTGGGGTTCATACTTAGCATAGTTCGATAACCCTATCACTTCGCAACAAATTTGGCAAACTCTATATAAGTTTTTCTATTAGAATATTTCAGGTTTTTGCCTATGGCGAACACTATGTTTAGAAATTAATTTCTTAAATATGAACTTGTAAATTAAGAAAATATGAAACAATTATGGACTGTATTCATATACTTAAAATTTAAATGTGTTTATAAAGAATTATCGGTTCGCAAATAAAAAGATAAAGAAAACATAATAAATAAATAAATAAAACTAAGTCCTAGAATAATTGACATGGTCAACAGAGAGACAACTCTAAGCCCAAGCAGAATCCTACATTGCTTTTAATCTAGAGTTCGCATGTTACATCTTTTGTGTTGTAACACCCTTAACCAGTCTTTGTCGTTGGATTAGAGTTATAGAGCATTACTGTACAAAATAAAACCTTTAACTTTAAATTCAAACAAATAATTCAACTTAAGTATAATTACCAATAATTCATTCCAATCATAGCAAACATACTAATTTAGGCCTTAAATCAAACTTTCAGGGCCCTAAAAACAACTTAAAAGTAATTAGGGATCAGAACGAATCAAAATATGAATTTGAGGAAAAACTTTTCACACGGCCATGTGCCTAGACCGTATGACATAGGCCAGCCTATGCGGCTAAAAACGTGGCCGTGTGTCTAACACATACGCCCTTGTGGCTAATCCATACGCCTGTGTTCCCAAACCGTGTAACTCATTGACTAAGGCCATACGACCATGCTGTAGGTTGTATCCCAAACTGTGTTAAACCTGTACCTAAAACTTAAAAAGACACACAGCCGTGCAAACAGACCATGTGTGACACTGGCTGTGTGACAACCCGTGTGTACCAAAATATACCTTAAAAATCAAGTTTACCAAAAAAAGTTTTCTTGGGCTACAAGTTTACCATTAGTCAAATCTTAGACCCATTCAATAATTCACTAAAATAAGACGAAAACATGCCAAAATCATACATACACAACCTATTTCCAGTAACCAACCAATGTAGCCTCATTAGTACCACATGTAAATATTCAAAAAAACTCAAACTCAATGCTATAATTTCATATTTTAAACTTACCTCACACAACTACCGTATAACCACCTTATTTACACTTCTATGAACCAAAAGCCATCTAAATCACAAGGCATGCACAAGTGATCAAAACTCATGCTTATATATACATTTATAAGCCAACATCAAGATATATAGGCAAGTAAACTTAAACCACATCACATTGGTAATTAGCATAAAATAAACTCCTATTACATGTCAGTTATGACCAATAACTAAAACAACCAAAACTACCAAAATAACGTATGGATAGTGGGATGGTGCTCTGATGAGATTCCAATAGATCAAGCTTTTCAATGATCTGCATGACAGAGAAAACAAAAACATAAGCAACTAGTGCTTAGTAAGCTCGTATCATGGAAACCTAAACTTACCAAACATTTTAAGTTAAACAACCAAGCATAACTTCATTATAACTTAAGCCAATTTTCCTTTCCTATACACATCACCTCACAAGGTCATTTGGTGCAATATTTTATATACAAATCCAATCAAAGCATGGTGTAAAACATATTTAACATTTCACTTTTGTAATTCACCACTCATACACATACATTATACCAACTTTTCCTTTGAATTGCACATTTCATCATAAACCATATCATTACTCAAAAATCATCGTTCATTTCATTTACATGCTTTTTCGTTTTTAACCAATACCTTGACCGTTGAACCAAATAAAACAACATCAGATAATCAAAACAATATTTATCGTACTAGTTACATGATATATCCAACTGAAACAAAGTCTATTAGGCTTGAGGCCTGACACAATTGCACCAACACAAAGCCTGCTAGGCACAGAGCCTGATATAAATCACCAGCATGAAGCCTGCTAGGCACAGAGCCTAATATAACACATCGACATGGAACTTGGTAGGCACAAAGCCTAATATAAATCACCGGCATGAAGTCTGCTAGGTACAGAGCCTAATATAAATCACCGGCATGAAGCCTGCTGGATTTAAAGTCCGGTATATTATTTCTAATACAATTTAATTTCATTATTAATTTTCAACAACCAACATTCAATAATTATAATAACCATGATTATTAGAATAAAATAAATATCAAGAATTTAATATAACATATTACATGTAAAACGAACTTACCTCAACTAGAATTGTTGCTAAAACGGAGTAGAGAACTAATCCGAAACTTAAGCTTTCCTCGATTTAACTTCAATTATAGCGTTTCTTGATCTAATAATAATTTTCCAATTAGTTAAACCATTCAATTAACTTAAAATATTTAATTCAAGATTATAATGCATACTATTATCAAATTATAAAATTATCCTTAATATTTTAACTTTTATTCAATTTAGTACCTAAACCCAAAACTTGAAATTTCACCATATTTAACCATAATTCATGCTAGCTGATTTTTACCCAATCTTATAACAACCTATATTTATCAACAATTTACAATGTTTTCCTTGAAATTTACCATTTTCACAAATAAATCCCTAAACATTAAAATCACTAAAAATTACTTAACAAAACTTGTTCATGTAACAACAAAATTTAATAATCAATCATCTAAATTCATAACACATCAATTACATCAATGGAATAATTCTAAAAATTTAATAACTTTACAAATTGACCCCTAGGCTAACTAAATTAGGTTAATATGAGCTCAAAAATATAAAAATCACTAAAAACGGGACTCAGCAACATTCCATGCATGTAAAACTCCATGGCCAAAAGCTTCATCTTCTTAACAAGGGTTTCGGTTTGAAAAATTAGCAATTTGGAGAAGATGATGCTATTTTGGCTTATTAAATTAAAATTTTATTTGTTTAATTACTTATTTAACTTTAAGTTATAACTTGTACAATAAATAGAATATGTCCATATTTGTCCACCACTAATATAAATAGTATAATTACCATCTAGATCCTTTAGTTTGCCTTTCAATAGCGATTTAATCCATTTAACCAATAGAAACTTTCTTTTGCAACCATTGCAATTTAATCCCTTTTAATTAATTAACTATCTACACCTTAAAATTTCTTAACTAAATTTTAATACGACCTTAATAACACTTTGTAAATGTTTAATAAAATATTTTCGGGCTCAGTTTATGAAACAAGGTCCTAATACCTCATTTTCTAAACCCACTTGACTTTAAGGACACCACTTAAACTAAATTATTCATTCACATAACATAAATTACCAAATCAAAATCAAACATAATACAATATTTGACTCATAAATGTTAAACAATAATATTTACAGACACACTCGTTGGATTTGTACCTCGAAACAACTATTTTCAATAATACTAAAAAATGGGTTGTTACATGTGTTTTGTAACACCCAGAATTTAGGCCTAGAAGTTTTGGGCTTTAAGCATGGGAGCGGTTGAAGGTAGCTTGTAATATTTTTTTGTGCATGTAAATTTAGTTAATGAAGGCTTGTTTTAGTGGTTAAGTGTGCTGAGAAATGTTGGAGAAGTCCTTGGTTCAAACTTAGACTCTAGCAAAAAAAATGGTTTAAGGTGAATCAAACCCTGGGTGTAGTAGGTAGGCCTTAAGAATATTGTTGGAGCAATTGTGCCACAAAAAGCCTTGTGGTCTAGTGGCAAAATAGCGCTACATAAGAAGTAGAAAGGTGGCGTCATAGAGTTGGCAAGGAGGTCTAGCGTTCGAAACTCATGGCAATCAAAGAGCATTTATTTTGCTAGCAGGGGGTGGCAAGAGTTAGTGTTGAATTTAAACTCTGATGATGGAGGGATCCCACATTGGGAAGCTAACATAAGAGTGGATGCGAAGCTGGCTTTAAATAGAGAGAACCATGAGGAGAGTAAAGGTACCTTTCTTGGCTGATCCCTTTCGCTTTATGGCGTGCTCGTTTGGCTTGGAGGTCGGTTAAGAGTACTCGGAGCGCGGATTAACTCCAGTCTCCTATCAGGTGTGTATTTCTCACTACTCTGGCTATAGGATGGCTACTTTTGGCCGCGATGGGTCGAAAGGGGCCATGTGAGCCCAATGGGCCTACGAGCCCAATTGGATAAGTTGTTTGATTGTGTAGTAAATATTAGACTAGGCTAGGTGAATCTCATATCTGTGGCTAGATTTAGGCTAAAAGGGCCACACGAGCGTGTGGGCCCACTTGGGCCAAGGAAGGGATTTAGGCGCATTCATATTGTTATCCCTGTTTAGAATACTTTAGTTTACCAAATTACTAAAATACCCTCAACTTGTAAAATTACCAAAGTACCCCCGATTTACAGAATTATCGTTTTAACCTTGATTTAAAAAACTATTGAAATACCTCTGTAGGGTAGAATTATCGAGATACCCTTGTGGGGTAAAATTACCATTCTGCCCTTAGGGTGTTAAATGACCGTTTTGCCCTTGTGGGCAAGTGACTAACTTGGACTGTGTGGTTGACGAATTTGATTGTGAGTATATGTTGGTGATATGAATGACTTGACTGTGATTGTTTGATTCAAATATAGGCATGATATTCTGATTCTGTATGTTGTATGCCATGACATGTATATCTGTTATATGCCATGACATGTATATCTGTTGCATGGGATATGGGTTATATTGATGGAGGAAGCGTTCTGGTGGCTATGCGACAAATATCTATTCTGGTGGCTATGCCACAAATATCTGTTCTGGCGGCTCTGCCACAATATCTGTATCTGGTGACTCTATCACAATATCTGTTATGGCAGCCATGCTGCAAATTCTGTGGTGTGTAGCGGATGGGTGGGTTGAGTTGTCTCCCCACATGGTGTAAGGTTGGTACGGGGGTGTATACGGATGGATATGGGTTGGGTTTCTGCATACGTGAAATATCTATTCTGTATCTATTGTGGGCCTATGGGCTTCATTCTGAATTTTGTATAGGGCTAAGGCCCATCTGGTACTGTCTGTTATAATGGGCTAAGGCCCAATTGATATTGAAACTGTAAGTAGGGCTGGGCCAGACTTTTTAATTCTTTTATATGACTGACCGTTCCTTGTATAAAGTAGGGGCTTACACACTGACTTTTCGTAAACTCACCCCGTTTATTAACCTTTCAGGAAATTTCTAGCCTTAGACGGATCGAAGGTGCGAGGGGCTTGGAGGGAGCCACACACACTGTTTATGTTACAGTTTTGATTATTGCTTTTAAATTATTTTATGTGGGTTGTAGTAAAGCCGTTGTAATTTTATGGATTTCTAATTTGGAATTTTATTTATTATTCTTATAATTGCTAATATTAGAACACGGTTTTCCAAACCAACTACTATTTTCAAAACATTACGCATCCGCAATTGTTTTTAAATTAAGCTTCTGCAACTGCCAAGATTTTTACAAAGTTGTTAAGAATGTTATTCAGCTGAGGTTTTCTAACAAGGTTTAAAAAGGGTATAAGTTTTTAATTACTAAGAAAGGTTTTTAATGGAAACATGGTTTTCAAAAAAACACTTCAATGTGACACGCCAGATTCGAGCCAAACTTCCAGGCCGGGTTTGGGGTATTACATGTTTCGCCTAGGTTACTCACCTCGCCGCTGCACATTATGCAATGTAACTATTTGCAGTGTTAGGAAGGAGTGTGTAAGCTCTTGCAAACTCAATGAATGTATAGGAAAGAATAACCACATAGCACGCACAAAACATAAGTCAAACAAAAGCTTTAGCAAGGTTTTAGAATTTTGAACTCAGTTCTCCATACTTACACAAAACCTAGTTCGAAGATACTTACTATCAGGTCACTTAAAAATAATAAAATGCAATATTTTAGAAAACATAATCTTATTCACATGTTCTTTCCTATTGGATAAGCGGATCTCCTTATAATGCCTCAAAATGGCTCATTAAGTCTTAACATGTTCCATTAGTGTAGCATAAAGGTTAAGCACTCTCCAAATATACCAACATGTACCATTGAATGAAGCTTAGCTCAACATTCCCTTGTCTCTCTAACATGTCCCAAGGCCTTTTACCCAAAACACTAACATAGGGTGGGTACTCACAGTCCTATGGCATGCCATTATATCTAATGGTTTTAGAAGATTATAGTTTTAAAACATATACTTAAAGCATAGAACTCCCAAATCATGAGAAGCTTGCAGAGCATTATTCATATTGAGCTTACAATATAGAGCTCACATATCACTGTTCATAAATGAAATATTTAACCACAATCATAAAATAAAATTTTAAAGAAGGCTTACTCTCATAATTTAGGTTAAAACCCTAAGCTCCTGATTAACACTTTGGTTTGCACATACAAGTGGCGATCCCTAAACACTTACCAAATTTTTAAAAGATTTAGGCAAGCTCATTTTCCCCTTATCTTTGCTTGTAGATGGTTCTACTAGGTTTGCAATTTCACAAACATACACAAGTCAATAATAGCACAAAACACATTATAAGTCAAAAATAAACAAAAGTGCACCTAGGTTTGCACATGCCAGTCTTTTGGTGAACCTAGTTTCTTTTGTTGCATACCTTTCTTAATTAATTCTAAACATCAACAAAATAAAGAAATGGAGTCTTACCTTAGATCCTAAAAGTTAGGTTCTGGATTCTTATTTTCGTGGAACTTGAAAATAAGATAATTGATAAAGAAATTTAAAAGCATTTTTTGTTTTAAAAGAATATGAATTTTTTATGAGAGGGGCTTAATTTATAGTTACTAAGTGTTTTGATGTTCTTAGGATACCTTAGTCGCAATAGAAGTAGGAAAGAGTTATGTGTATGGATGGTGTTACGTATAGAAAAGTAAGTTGACTTCCTAATTTTGGTATAATTACCCTTTGACTACTCTTACTTTTGGCCCAAAATAGTAATCACAGCTTGTTAGGCCCCCTGGCGACCCCAACTTGCCAGGCCTTCTGGGAAACCCTTGCTTTCTAGGTCTATTGACAAACACCAGATCACAAAGCCTTCTGGTGAACTCCTGCTCGCCAAACCTCTTAGCAAACACCAGCTCGTTAGGCCTCAAACTGCTAGGCCCTATTTTGGGATGTTACAAGATTCGAATAAACATTTGAAGCAATTCCTTCAACGTTTCGATACCTTCAAGTATAATGGTGTAACTGATGATGTTGTTCATCTTTAGTTATTTCCATCACAACATGGGATGAATTAGAGGAAAAATTTCATCACAAATTCTGCCCTATAAGTTTAACCATTAAGCTTAGACACGATATCGCCAATTTTAAACAATTCGAAGGTGAAACATTATTTGATGTGTGGGAGCATTTCAAATTGATGATACAAAAGTACCCTCACCATGGATTGCAAGAATGGCTTCAAATCGAAACTTTATACAATGGTGTAGAGGGTAACATCAAGGCTAGTATAGACATAGCAAGTAGAGGATCTCTTATGCATTACACGTATGAGAGAGCATATCAAATCATAAATAACATGGTGATGAATTCGTACATATGGCCAAAGAAGAGATTCACATGCAAACCAAAACTATCAATAGTGAAATAAATCAACATGAAGACAAATATGAACAAATTTTGGAGAAGTTGAACTAGTTGGAAACGACGACCAAAACTACAAGAATAGAGCCATACAGGCAAAACCAACTGAAGGATGTTAGCTATATCAGTAATATAGGTAGAAATCCCTATTCAAATACATATAATCCAGGCTGGAAGGATCATATGAGTATCAGGTGGGGAGGTAATCAAAGGGGAGGTAATCAAGGAGGAGAAAACCCAGGACAGAATAGACTGAACCCTTCGTACCAACCACCACATATGCAAACAACTCAAGAAAGATCCATGGTGTAACAACCAGTTTTCAGTGGTATTTGAAATAGTAGTTTTGGGACCACAAATCTGACGAGTAAGTTTGTAATAATTATTATTTAGTTCATATAAGTCACTTATAATTTTATATTGAATTTTGACATGATGAATTTTAGCTAAAAGAATAAATAGTTAAGTATAAGTGGTTTGTCCCGAAAGTCAAGTGGTTTCGAAAAATGATGTATCAGGACCTCATTTCTGTAAACAAGTTCATAAATATTTTTATTAAATATTTATGGAATTACGAATTAGGTATGTGAAGGTTAGGTTTGGAAATTTTATTCTTTAATTAGTTAATTAAAGAAAAAGGACTAATTTGTAAAAAGACGCAAAACTTAATCGTTATTGAATTTTAATGATTACATGGCTTAATTAATATGAAAGGAAGGATTTAAATGGCAATTTAGCTTTATTTGTTTAATGGGACGGTTAGTGCTTGTCTTTAGGTAATATTTTATGTTAATTTTATAATTAATAAAGTAATATATCAAGATTAAAATAATAAACTATGTTCATCTTCTTCAATTCTTTCTTCCACAAGTTGAAACCATAAAAAAAGAAAAGCAAACCATAGCTTTTGTTCAAGCTTGACATTCGAACATTGCATGTAAGTCTTCAGATTATTTGTCTTTCGTAAATTTTATGTTTTTGAGATCGTTGTAGCTTACCCAGGGACTATTTTGTAAAAATGTTAAAGGTTTTGAAATTTACCATTGATGAATTCTAGGCATTTTTTAAGTTAAAGGATGAATTTGTAATATTGGTTGTTGATTAAGACTATTTTGTAAAAGAATTTTTGTTGGTTTTGAACTTAGGAACTAATTTGAAATTATATAAAGATTTAGTATGTTAATAGTGAAGAATTTGAATGTTTAAAGGCTGTTTTGGGGTGCTATTAAATTCAGTTGGAAGTATTAGGGGTTAAAATTAGAATTTTTGAAAGTTTTAGTGTCAATGACTAAAATTAATAAAGTGTAAAAGTTTAGGGAAATTTTGTAAAAATTGAAAATTAACGGGCATATGCATAGAAATAAGTTGATAATGTTTTTGAAAGTGATAAATTGAATTTAATCATTAGATAGATGAAGAGTTGAATCATACGAAGGATAATCGGGAAAAAGGAAAAATCGCAGATTAGTCCCTACGAGTCAACCAAAAGCATTTTGATTGATATGCATTGTTTTGGATTTAGTATCTCTTTAGTGATTGAAAATATGGAAACCAAATTGGTTGATAAGGTATTAGAAATGTTAGATTTTTTTTTTTTTGGTAAGTGGCTTGGTCTAACGCTCAGTTTGTGCAAGTGGTGCACAGTCATTCAAGTAATAAGTAAGTAAATGAGTTCTCATCTCCACAAGGACTGTGTATGTTAATCGATTAATTGTAAAATTATAAGTTAACAATTTGGTGATAAAAACACTAATTTGAGTGATGATGATTAAACTAGATTAATTTAACTATATGCAAAATTGATCCCTAATGCAATTTTAATCTAAGTATGCAAATTATCTAAATATATGAATGAATTTAGCAATAGAAACACAACTTCAACAATTAATAACATGAATAGGCTAGGATAATTATATTAATCAAATTGATTCATTTCATCATGCTTAAAAGTGTTCGAAAAACATTCTATGACAACTCGATCTTTCATGAGTTTGGAAACCAAAGTAAGTCCTTTTGGAATCTTTTACTTAGTGAAGCATGCATTTTAATGATCATATTAAACTAAGAGTTTCTTAGTATTTATGTGAATTAACAGGGATGAGTTAGGTTTGAAATAGACCTAAAAACTATGAAAGATAATAGAGCTCATTAAAGTTATTATGAACTTTCAATTTAGTCGAGTAAGGATCTAAATTAAGCATACACTTTTCAATTATTGCGTCCACTAGCTATCGTCTAGTTAGGATCACTCAGCTAATTCTAATGCATCCAGTCACGTATAAATGAAATACATACTTGAATTTAATTGAAAACATGATCGACTAAGGCAAAAACACTTTAAACATGAATCAAACAAATCTCATTAAATTAATGCAATTAACCTAGCTAAAAATATTTAAGCTACCATTGTTGATGTCAAGATCACAAAACACATTGCAAACATAATTAATTTAAAACAACAAGTAAGGGAAGAATAAACTCAATTTCAATTCGGTAATCCGGCAGGCGCTAATTGAAGGTGTTTTCCTCCACTCCTCTTGTTGCACCTTTGTTAATGGCTCCTCAAGGTGGCCGGCCAACAGATGATCTCTTCAAGGATTTTTCTAGCTAAAAACTAAGGGAAAATGGAATGATAGGCATGGTGGATGAAGAGAGCAAGAGAGGGAATGAAGAATGTTGTGAAAATGAAGGATGAAGGGATAAGTAAGGGATGATTGAAAAGGTGAGATAGGTGTGGTATTTATACTTGAAGTAGGTGGGAGAGTTTACTAAAAATAGTAGCAATATTCCTTTGGATTTCTCCCTTCTACGGCCGGCCATGATATGTGGAAGAGAAGGTTGTTTGGTTACTTGATTCAAGCATGAAACATGCTTAGTTTTGACAACAAATTTAAGTAAAAGGTGATAAATTACATATGAAAAATCCTATATATTTTTCTATTTACACACCCCCAAACTTAAATCATTACTCGTCCCGAGTAATGTTCATGCACAGCAAAAGTTCTTGCTAAGGAAAAATTGTTAATTGTGTAAGCAGCATCAATATTTGTCCCATAATCATGCATTAATAACTTCATGCTCATCGATCTTCTTTATTAACAAGTAATTCATATGCAAACATTCCTTATGATTATACTAAGCTTCAAAATATGCTAACATGAATCATAGTTTGCATGTATGTCACAGCCATAGATAACATTATTCATTCACATAATTTCCTATCAATCAAGCAAACAATCATAAGGCTATTTATGATTTTCATATGTTGAACTGAGGACTTCCTCTCCACTAATGTAGGTGACATAATCATCAAATCAATAGGTCTTTTATAAGGTTGTAATGGGGCTCGGTTAAAGGTAGGGATTTTAAGAGATGGGACATTTCGGTTTTAAAAATCTTAACCTTTAACTTTGTCTTGGTTTTCTCAAAATACAACCTTTTTCTTTAAGTGAACCTTTGGAACACCCCCAAACTTATTTCGAACTCAAGCTCATACATTTTTCCTTTTTAGAGACTGAGCAAACTTTTCTTCACTTTTTTTTCTTTTTTAAGCATGAGCACATACATCTTTATAAAAATTTCCTCAAATGTTGATTACCAAGATAACTTTAGTTAAGATAGGTGCACAAAATTAGTATAACTTTAAAAGATGGTAATGTGGCTTATAATATAGGTTCATTGCAATAAACAGGCCTTTAAGCTCAAAATTTCAGTTTCAAGGGTCAAATATAATATGGTTGGCTTGAAAAGGCTCAAACGATCCAAAGAAATAGTGCCTATATCATTTTATATTTTTATGTCTCCTAGGATTTTGCCTCAAGAAAGTTACTAAGTCAATTCTAAAGATATAAACCTTCATGCATGTCTAATCTCAAAAGAAACTAAGTTTTCATGGAAAATATTCCTAAGGCTAAGATCATACAAGCATTCCATTCTTTATGATAACATACTTTCACTCAGATAAAATCATCATTCATACTTGTATACAAACTATCTCATTAACAAAAAAAAAATCTCTAAACATTCATTTATTAAAACATACTTATGAAAGCAATGATTGAAACATACGTGAAAAAAAATAAAAATTTGAGCAATTTATTTGCCTTACCCCCTTTAAAAAGAAGCAATGTTCTCATTGCAAGAACAAAGTAATGAATGAAAACTAAACACCAGGTAGGGTTGTAAAGAAAGAGAGGTGAGTCATTAAGACTTTTTAAATACCAAGTATTTCCTAATAACCCAATCCTAGACATGTTCATTCCCATTACCACATCACTTAGTCTTTTTCTTTCTAAAGAAGTGTTAAGTTTATTCATGCTTGGTATGTTTCA
The DNA here is from genome assembly GCA_025698475.1 of Gossypium anomalum. Taxonomy (NCBI): domain Eukaryota; kingdom Viridiplantae; phylum Streptophyta; class Magnoliopsida; order Malvales; family Malvaceae; genus Gossypium; species Gossypium anomalum. Next base: position 39,949,497 of record CM046965.1, read on the forward strand.
TTCTGTAGAAATTAAATCCTAATTACGAAAGAATTAAATTCCTAAGGACTTAAAAATAAATAAATAATAAGACAAGAATCCCCCTTTTATTTTCTTGACTCATTCCACTTGTCTTTTTCAGTTCCAACCCTACTTGCATTGTCAATATCTTCCATCCATGTCTCAAAGATAGTGTCTAGGAACTTAGGAACAAAAGAATTTTGAATTGAGTCATCTCTAACTTTTGCATATTTCCAGTAAGTTTGTTGTTGATTGTGCATGAACTTGCACATATCCATCAAAATTGACAACTCCGATTTCCTTGAAATACTTGCAGAAGTTGGAATAGGAGTTATGGGTTAAGGTTCAACATTTACCTAACCGGATCTTCTTCTGGCTCAACCCTTGGTTCAGGGATGTTCAATTCCTTATCAGATTCTTCCTCTTCAGTGTCTGTAACTAAATTTGCCTCAGTTTCAGTTTCATCTGTTGACTCCTCGATATCTGGGTCAATTGGCTCTTCTTGCTCACCTTGATTCAGCTTATGCACCCTCTCTACTAATCTTTCAAGATCATAATTTGTAATGCATCCTTGAACATATTGCCCCTTTAGATTTGCTTGTGTTTTAACACGGGCCCTTAAGCAAAGTGAAGTGATTAATGATGGGAAATAAGCACTTCTTGCCTTCTTTTAAGCACAATCGTGAATCTCTTTGAGGATAATTTTCCCAACATTTATGGAATTTTCTGTCAAGATTGCATATAACAAGAGCATCCGTTCCATCGAGATGGTGGAACTATGTGAGATAGGCATAAAATTGTAGGGAACAAAATAAAACCATACATTTGCTACTGGTTTTAGATATTCCCTTCGGCAAGAATGGCTCCCATACTTTCTTATAATCCATTTGGATCCCGGATTTGTCACAACATCAAGCACTTGTTGAAGAAAATCCCAATTGATATTGTTCATCATAGGGTAGTACTCATCTTCTTCAACATCAAGTAAGTTAAACAAATCATTGATGGACTTAGAAGTAAGAGTTACCTTTTTCCTTCGAACGATGACTTCAGTAGCATCTTGTGTTGTCAAGCTAGCATAGAATTATCGAACGGTGACAATAGGAAATTTTGGCAAAAAGGGAAGAGAACTAGGGTTCTTTTGGGATTTGAGGTTGACGGCACAAAAGAGAGATTTAGGGATATTTAGGGTGTAAGCAAATTGCTTTGAGGGATATGAAATTTAGCAGAATGGAAAAGGGTTTATATAGGGAAAAATTAGGACAACATGTACCAAAAAATTAGCTACATTAGGGTTACTTGGGTGGCAAGTAGTGGCAGCAATAGGTATGGATTTTTCCCTCATTTTTGCTATCTTGGGCTTCAAACTATGATTGTATCTTACTAAAAAAAATTGATTAGTACTTGGGCAAATTTGACCCCCTTTATTAACATAAAAATTTAAAATTTAAACAAAACAAATGAAACTTTAAAAATTTTAAATGTTAATTAGAAAATTTCTTCTTAACAAATTACATTAAATTAATTCCCAGGAAAGGTTGGAGGGGTCACAGCTGTCCCGCTTAAGTTCCGATATCATTAGACATAATTAATTAAATGTACTAAATTAAGATAATAAATTCTAACTATTTATTTATTTACAAAACAAGTTCATGAAAAATCAAGAGTCTGTTAATTTGAACGAGGATTTAACTTACTCAACTTCACCTTCCCAATAATGTTTGAGACGTTGACCATTAACTTTAAACGTACCTCCGTGATTGTCGTATAATTCAACAGCTCCATAAGGATACACTCAATAAATGGTATAGGGTCCTTTCCATAGAGATTTAAGCTTCCCAGGAAATAACTTCAGCCTTGAATTAAACAACAAAACCTTCTGACCTTCTTTAAACTCGAGAGATCGTATATGACAATCATGCCATATTTTTTATATTTCTTTACTCATTTTGGCATTATCATAGGAAAACAACCTCAACTCTTCCAACTCATCCAGTTCTAACATCTTTCTCTCACCTGCTTGCTTAAGATAAAAGTTCAATTGCTTCGAGGCTCGGTGAGCTCTATTCTCCAACTCTAACAGCAAATGACATGCCTTCCCAAAAACTAACTGATAAGGAGTCATTCCTAACGGTGTCTTAACTGTTGTTCGATAGGCCCATAATACATCATCGAGCTTTCGAGACCAATCTTTTCTGCTAGGGCATACTACTTTTTCAAGGATACATTTGATTTCATGGTTCACTCTCTCAACTTGCCCATTGGACTAAGGGTGATAGGCAGTAACAATCTTATGCTTCACATCATATTTGTCAAGCAACCACTTAAGCCATTTGTTCACAAAGTCAAAACCTTCATCACTAATAATAGCTCTTGATGTCCCAAATCGTGGGAATCGCATGACTACCTTAGCATCATTTGTAGGGTATGCTTTAGTTCAACCCACTTGGATACATAGTCCACAACAACTAAGATGTATTTGTTCCCATAGAAGAAGGAAACGGGCCTAAGAAGTTAATGCCCCATACATCAAAAAATTCAATTTCCAAAATGTTTGTCAAGGGCATATCATTCCTCCTTGATATATTCCCGGTCCTTTGGCATTTATCACAGTTTTTCACAAAAGCATAAGCATCTTTAAATAGCGTAGGCCAAAAGAAACCTGCTTGCAAAATCTTTGCTGCAGTACGTGAACTACCAAAGTGTCCTCCACTTGGAGATGAATGGCAATGATACAAGATCTCAGCAATCTCACTTTCAGCGACACACTTTCGGATTATATTATCTGCACACTGTTTAAACAAAAATGGATCCTCTCAAAAATAATACCGACTATCATGAAGGAATTTTTTCCTTTGTTGGTATGTCATTTCTCGAGGAATTATTCTGCATGCAAGATAATTGACAAAATCAGCAAACCAAGGTGTTTCATGAATTTGACTTACCTCAAATAAGTGTTCATCTGGGAAATTCTCGTTGATAGGCACACATGATCGAGTTACCTCATCTTGCTCTATCCTCGACAGATGATCAGCTACTTGATGTTCAACACCATTTCTATCTTGGATCTCAAGGTCAAATTCTTGGAGTAAAAGTATCCAACGAAGTAGACTCGATTTCGCTTCTTTCTTCATGAGCAAGTATTTAATGGACGCATGGTTAGTAAATACTGTAACTTTGGTACCTATAAGATATGAGTGGAATTTGTCAAAAGTAAAAACTATTGCAAAGATTTCCTTTTCTGTTACCGTAGGCTCCCATCAAAGTTCTACTTGCATAGTAAATAGGGTGAAACACTTTGTTTCTTCTTTGACCCATCACAGCTCCAATATCATAGTCACTTACATTGCACATCAACTTAAAAAGTGATTTCCAATTAGGTGTAACGATTATTGGGGCTGAGATTAACCATTTTTTTAGATCTTCAAAAGCTTTCAAATATGATTTGTTGAAATCAAGCACTGTATTTTTCTCTAGCAACAAACACAATGGTCTAGAAATTTTTGAGAAATCTTTGATAAACCTTCAATAAAAACCGGCATGGCCTAAGAAACTTCTAACTCCTTTCAGATTCATTGGGGCCAGTAATCTTTCAATTACATCCACATTTGTTTTATCGACTTCAATTCCTCTCTTTAAGATTTTATGCCCTAAGACAATCCCTTCCTTAACCATAAAATGGCATTTTTCCCAATTAAGGACAAGATTCGACTCTTTGCATCTCTTCAGTATCTTAGCCAAATTACTCAAACAAATGTCATAAGTGTTACCAAAAACAAAAAAGTCATCCATGAAAATCTCAACAGAGTTTTAACCATATCAGTGAATATTGCCATCATGCATCGTTGAAATGTTACAGGTGCATTGCATAAACCAAAAGGCATTCGCCTAAAAGCAAACGTACCATATAGACAAGTAAAGGTTGTTTTATGTTGGTCCTCTAGGGCTACAACTATTTGATTATATCCCGAATAGCCATCTAAAAAATAATAGAATTTATTACTGCCAGTTGATCTAACATCTGGTCCATAAAAGGCAACAAAAAATGGTCCTTCCGAGTGGCTTTGTTCAATTTTTTGTAATCAATACAGATTCTCCAATCGGTAATAGTTTTCATTGGAATTAATTCGTTACGCTCATTTTCAACAATCGTGATTCCACCTTTCTTCGGCACACACTGCACCAGACTTACCCATGAACTATCTAAAATAGGATAGATGATTCTTTCATCTAGCCATTTGATCATTTCCTTTCTCACGACTTTTTTCATAATAGGATTGAGCCTCGTTTGCCCATCAAATCGAGCCCTTTTACCTTCTTATAAAATAATTTTATGCATGCAAAAAGAAGGGCTTATACCTCAAATATCAGCTATGATCCAACCAATTACTTTCTTAAATTTCTTTAGAACATCAATTAGTTGCTCCTCTTGATCTTTCGTCAGTTCTGCTAAAATAATCACAAGCAAAGTAGAATAGTCACCTAAATAAACATATTTCAAATGGGAAGGAAGTACCTTTAGCTCGAGTTTTGGTGGTTCTTCAATTGACAACTTGGGTTGCATAAATTTTCTGACTTCAAACTCCAACGGTTCAAATCGTGTGGATTGAATAAAATTTTTCGGATTGGCTTCCATTAAAGCCATGTTTTCTTCACCTTCTTCATCCTCCAAAGGGTCAAGATCTAAGCCTTTCTCCAATGGATCTTCTTCAAAATTGCTTTCCATAGAAATCAAGGTTTCTATCTCTTCCATAACTGAACACTCTTCTGTCGGATTGGGAAATTTTATTGCTTTAAAAATGTTAAAGGTTACCTGATCATCTTGAACTCGCATGGTGAGTTCACCTTTCTGCACATCAATTAACGTTCTTCCCTTGGCTAAAAAAGGTCTCCCAAGGATAACCAATAGTTCTTTATCTGCTTCAAAATCTAAGATAATAAAATCAGTAGGAAAAATAAATTTATCGACTCTTACCAAAACATCCTCGATCTTTCCTTTAGGATATGCTAAAGATCGATCTGCTAGCTGAAGTGTCACACTTGTAGGTCTTACTTCACCTATCCCTAACATCTTGAAAATAGACTTAGGCATCAAATTAATACTTGCTCCTAAGTCACACAAAGCTTTACCAGAGTAGGATTCACCAATGTTACAGGGTATAGTAAAGCTTCCTGGGTCTTTCAATTTCAATGGCATTTTGTTCTGCAGGAACACACTACACTCTTTTGTTAAAGTAATAGTCTCATACTCACTCAGTCGTTTCTTCTTGGAAAGTATATCCTTCATAAACTTCACATAATTCAACATTTGTTCTAAAGCCTCCACCATTGGAATATTGATGTGTAACTGCTTTAGAGCATCTAAAAACTTCTTGAATTATACCTTCTATTTCTTCTTGTGTTGCTGCAGTATTTGTGGATATAGAGGTGATAGAACTTTCGGTTGAACCAGACAACTTTTCTAAGTAGGTAAATCTGTATCCAACAAAAATGTTACAGTATCTAAATTTACTAAATTAGGATTTACCTTGTCAGTCTTGGCAGATTCTGATTCCTTTGGTGTAGGAATTTCAATAGTTGGTTGATTTTTCTCAATGGCTTATCTTTGACATTAATCAATCAGGGTTCCAAAATTTTTCCACTTCGTAATTCCATTGCCTTGATATGTTCTTTACCCAAATTTCTTAGATTCTTAGTATCACTCGGCAAGGTTCCTTGCAGTCTATTACGAAGCTCTGTAGCTAACTGACCCATTTGGTTTTCCGAATTTTTTAGTGTTGTTGCTTGGCTTTGGATCAAAGTGTCATTCTTTGCCATGTATGCTTTCAACAAGTTCTCCAAACTGTTTGGTGCCTCAGCTTGAGGTGGTTTAGGAGCTTGCTGATTAAACCCTTGAGATTGGTTGGGTCTATGCTGCAGTAAGTTGTGGTTCGATCCATTTCCTTGGTTGTTCCAAGAAAAGTTAGGATGATTACGCCATGAAGGATTGTAGAAGTTGGACTAAGGTCCTATTTTGATGTTGGTTCCCCACATAGTACACTGACTCAGAATTTGATGGACAATTCTAAAAAGAATGACCTTCCACACAGTACACACATGAAACTACTTCAAACGGACTTTTTGGCTGAGCTGCACAATTATTAGCACTATTAGTGGTAAATTGTTTTAGCATAGAGGAAATAGACGATACCTGAGCTGATAACGAAGTGAGGGTGTCAACTTCATGAACTTCAGCTATACGTCTTCCTGAAGCTATTTGATTTGTTGGCCATTGATAGTTATTACTCGCGATCCTCTCGATGATCTCATAAGCCTCATTATAAGACTTAGAAAAAATTGCACCATTCGTAGAAGCATCTACCATCAATCTTGTATGTGCATTAAGACCATTATAGAATGTCTCCAACTAGATACAATGAGGCATGAATCTAATAAATATTATTTAATCAAAGCAATCATCCTGGCTTAAATAAAATTAAGCTAACATTATTGTCAATAAGAACAAATAACACATAGCAAACATCTTTCAATTAAATTAAAGAAAAGAAAGGTTAAACCCAATTCAAAGTGGCTGTCACCCAGGACTCTGATTGACTAGGCTCCTTCATGTCTTTGCCTTGCTCTTTTGCTGATGCCTCTCCAAGGTGGCCGACCAAGGGTTCTTTAAGAAGCTTAAATGCTAAAATCTTTATGGAAAGATGATGGTAGGCGTGGGGAGAAAAGAAGAATGCTAAGAGAATTTAGAGAGGAGAGAATGATGAATGATGAGGGGTGATTAGAAATGTTAGAATGAGGTCTTATTTATAAGTCAGGAGAGGGGGATAGTTTACTAGAAATAGGAGCTTTCATCTTTTGAAGCATCTTCCATGGGTGGCCGGCCATAAGTTGAGGAAGTTGAGATGATTTTTGCTTAATTTTTGGTCAATTTGAATGCCACAACAACTTAGGACTGAGACTCGGTCAAGTATAAATCTTTAGGTAAATCTCTAATTTCTTCAACTCTTTAACGACCTTGTGCAATTAAACTAAAAAGTGGTTTATGGACAGCCATGTGCAGCCAAATTTTGGGTTGACTTGGTCCCCAATTTGGACGGTTTTGTAATCCAGCAAAGTTATACGACCTGTCCAGAATAAATCAACAAGTTAGAGGACCAAAGAATAAATTTTATCCAATTTAATTAATTAATTTAAAACCCATTATTAATGAAATATTTTAAAATGAATTATTAAATATAATTTTATATTTTATTACTTAATTTAATCATGTATGGCCCACTTTATGTCTTAAAAAATATAATTTATTCAAATTAATATAAAATACGCCATTTATTGAATGAAAGCTATATAATCAAGCATAAAATCATATTTTAATAATTTCTATGTCCTAATTTCATATTTTCACATATTTCATGAATTTATTAAACAATTACTTAGTTTTAACAATAATTTTAAGTAAAAAGGTGATAAATTACATAGGAAAAATCCTATATATTTTTCCGTTTACAGTTATGCATTTGGTAATTGCTATGTAAATGCTTGTAGTGAATGGTTGTTTGTGAACTGGCATTATGGACAAAAAATGGTTAAAATTTGAGATAGATATGCTTGTGATTTTAGGTAAATTAGTTCATAATTGAAAGTGATCATATTGATGATTTGAGTATGTAAATCTTGGTATGAAATTGAATGGTATATTGTGGTATTTGTGTCCCTTGTAGTTGTTTTTATTGAAATGGTATGAACTAGAATTGAATGAGATTGGTTTGATTGTCTATTGATGCTTTATTATATGCCAATTGATGTTTTTAGGTGGATGCAAGTTTGGGTAAGAAATAAGGCTTTGAAAATAGCCTATTTTTGTCCACACGGGAGTGTGTCTCAGCTGTGTGTGACACACGGTCAGGTGACATGGTCGTGTGTCCCCTGGTGTTTAATTAGAAATCAAGTCAGTATGCTCCACACGGCCCAGCACACGGGTGTGTGACTTGGCCGTGAGGCATAAGTCAGTATACCCTACAGGTTTGGCACGGCCTAGCATACGGGCGTGTGGTTGAGCGTGTGACCCAAGTCAGAGAGTTACACAGGGTCAGACACGGGCTGGGACACAACCATGTGATCCCATTTTGAATGTCCACACGGCCTGTTACACGGGTGTGTCTTTGGCCGTGTGAGATACATGGCTTGGCCACACGGGCGTGTGTCCTCTGTATTTTGTAAAATCTAGGATCAATCAATACATATAATTAATATCCAAGAGAGAAAAAGTACCAGCAATAACATCCAGGGCAGTAGCTTCTAAACGAGCTCCGATTGCACATGCTCTAGCTAGCCTTCTCACTTCAGATCGTTCATTCATATCATTATTCTTCCCTAGACCAGAAGTAGTATTTCTACCATTGCCAAATCATTTACCTCTTTGCGAGGTTGCTTCAAGCTTGTTTAATTGATTGTCAAAATCATTTTGCCTTTTTGGACAATCATGAAGGAAATGATTAGTAGATTCACAATGGAAATAAGCTCCCGACTTTGATTGACACTTACCAAATGCCTTTTGTAACAATCCTCACAAATAGGAACGGTTCTCTCAACATTTGTTACACTTCCAACACTAGCCACTATAAAATTAACAGGCTTGAAAGTGCTTTGCCTCGGTTTATCTATGCCGGTGAACTCTAAAGCCCAGCCAATCGACTTGTGTCATTTCTAAATTTCTTTGATGGAGACATTTGAGCAAACTTAAATGACCACTTTTATTAAAATCTCAAAATTTCAAATCTGATTGTCGTTTACTCTTGTACATTTTTTCAATTTTCTAGGCTCGTTCAGAAAGTTCTAAAAATTCCCATAACTTTAATACTGCCAAAGACATACGAATATCATCATTCAGCCCATCTTCAAATTTAATACACATTTCATCTTCATTTGACACTATATTATAGGCATATTTGCTTAGCTGCACAAATTCTCATTCATACTCAGCTATAGACCTATTCCCCTGTTTTAATTCAAGAAATTATTTCTTTTTCTTGTTAATAAACAACCGACTAACATACTTTTTTCTTGAATTTAGCCTGAAAGAATTCCCAATTAATACGATCATTTGATGTCATCACGCTTAAAGTGTCCAACCATAAGTACACTTCGTCTTTTTACAATGATACAGCACATCCCAAACAATATTCAAGAGTGCACATCAATTCCACAAAGACTCTCTTTGTATTCATTAACTAGTACTCAGCTTTTGCAGGATCATCATCAACCTTGCCTCTAAATTCTTCAGCCCAATATTTTCATATTTTATTCACGGATACTCTAGTACCTGTCATAGGTACAGGATTTTGAGGATCCAGAAGTGTCGAAGGAAACACAGTAAGGGGTGGAGGTGGCAGAGTTGTAGGATTTGTTTGCTTAAATTCATTAAACCACTAGTCCATAATCCCAAGAAACACATTTCTCATTCCATCACCAAAGGACTAGGGAATCGATGCACTATTACTTGGTTCAAGATTCGAAGCTGTAACATTACTTTCAGCTTCATTAACTACAACCTGATTTGACTCAGCAGACATCTTGAATCAATAAGAAAATACAATATTAGAATAGATAAAAAGCATTACACTATCACAAGGTATATGTGGCATGTATATACTAAACTCTACTCTACTACGTTAGTCCTGGAATCAAATAAACTGTAGCTTTCATACCCCTAAATGTAACACCCCTAACCCGCCTCCTTCACCGGATTAGGGTCTTAGAGTATTACCAAGCAACTTCAAGCAATTTATATCAAAATATGTCATTAATGTCAGTCAATATTAATTAATGAAAACACATTATGAACTTATCATAATTCTGTAATTTTGGCTTTAAATCAGGCTTTAGAGGCCCTAAAAAAATTTAGAAACTATTCGGGATTAATTTGAATCAAATTAGAGATTTTAAGAAAAAGTTGCAAAACATGTGAAAACAAGGGTCACACGGCCATGTGACATAGTCTAGGCCGTTTAACAATTGAACAAAGGACACACTGCAGTGTCCCAGCCCGTGTCCTCACCTATGTAATTCACTGAGTATAGTCACATGACCGTGTCGTAGGCCGTGTGTGAGGCCATGTAACTCTCTGACTTTCCATGTAACACCCCTCACCCGTATTCAACGTCAAAATAAGGTTATAAAGCATTATCGAACTTATTATACAATTACACATACATTTTCTCATACATTTTCAAATTTCATATAATCATCAATCAACAACAGCCATATCGTCTCTAATACAAGCCTACGAGGCCCAAAACATGTATTCTAGGTGGTTCGGGACTAAACTGGTAACTTTGAAAACTTTTAGAGCACTTAGAAAATTTTTCCAAAAATAAGGGACACACGCCCGTGTGACACACCCATGTCACAGGCCGTGTGGACATTCGAAATGGGATCACATGGCCGTGTCCTAGCCCATTTCTGACCCCATGTAACTCTCTAACTTGGGTCACACAGCCAAGTCACATGTCTGTGTGGTTAGCCTGTATGCCGTAAAAATGGCCACACACGCCCGTGTACTAGGCTATTTTCTAGGCCGTGCCAGACATGTAGGGCATGTTGACTTATGCCACACGGCTAAGTCACATGCCCGTGTGTGAAGTTGTGTGGAGCATATTGACTTGATTTCAATTTCAACACCAGGGGACACACGACCGTGCAACCTGACCGTATGTCACACACAGCTGAGGCACACGCCCGTGTCTCTACCTGTGTGGACAGAAATAGGCTATTTACCAAGCCATTTTGCCACCCAAACTTACACACAACTCATAGCATAAATAGGCATACAAACCAACTAAATCATGCCGAAATCATGCCAACTCAATTCCATTATCCACAATATACACAAGTTACAAAATGGGCCATTAATTATACCAAATTAACATATGCAATTCAACTAAGTAAACATTTCCAAACATGTATCATTATGCCCAAATTCACAAGCATATATCTTTTCTAATATCAACCATTTGACAACCATAAAACCTACTATCAATGAGCATCACAAATCCAACCAAATTAAGCCAACTCTCTTGGCTATATATATAAGCAAACCATAGACATTTACAAGCCAATTCAAAAGGCTAAATTCATCATCAATTTATATACCAAAATGACCAAAGTTCCTATACATGTCATAAATTCCAAAAACATAGATTCAAAAGTACCAAAATAATAGCTGGATAGTGTGATAAAGTCTCCGACAATCCCTGAATTCGAGCTAGCTTTGAAATCATTATAAAACACAGTAAAATAAATAGAGTAAACTTTATAGCTTAGTAAGTTCATATGGTTAATAATTATAATTTGCCAATTCATTCATCTTTTAAAGAACATAAGTAAATACAAGTATTCCATTCAAATCAACCATTTGCACATTACCATCGTTCTAGTATCAAATATAAATTCATCGACTTTCACATACTTTTCATATAGACTTATCAATTATCACTTACTTGTTAAACTTATCACAAGTACCTGAACTAATCCGTATCATTGCTTACATTCTCATACCATCATCTTTTCTCGTTGAACCATTTGGAATAATATCGAATACTCGAGAATCTCACACCAAAGTGCCACATATATAGCCAATGCTATCTCTATCTCATATCACATATATGCTCACTCTTGAGCTATCAACGGGCCTGCTCACACAAGTTGTCAGTCAAGACGTAGCTACACGGTGCTACTCACACAAGCTGTCAAGTAACCACAATAGATGCCAATATAATCAGCCATCGGTAGGACGTACAGGAACAACACCTGGATCACAGAATCACAATAATCCCTAATGACATGTCACTAGTATCCTATCTATTCCTAAGGTTCAACCGGGATTCTCACTATGTCAATGCTTTGTCGATAGGTTCCACAGTGTCGTAATATCACAATTATAATATTGAAGCATATAAACATATATAACATTAAGCTTATTAATCACACAAACTTACCTCGATTCACAAAAATGATGAAATAGGTCGGTTAGTTGAGTACTTTGTTTTTCCCCTAGTCTAGATCCGAATTTCACTTTTCTTGATCTATATGTAATCAAATTTAGCTTATTTAATAATCTTTCTAATCCAAAACACTCATTAAAGAACATTTACACTTTTACCCCAAGTATTTCACAACTTTTACAATTTAGTCCTTATTTCATAAAATCACAAATTCATACAATTTAATACCAACCCATGCTAGCTGAATTTTCCTAGTACACATATTAGCCCATATTTTTCATTTATTTCACATTTTAACCACAAAGTTTCAACATTTCACAATTTAATCCCTAATTTGCATTTTCACTAAAAATTACTTAACAAAACTTGCATAACTATCATCAAACATCAAAATACTCATAGATCCATCAATGGAAACATCCTAAATCTTTAACAATTTTGTAAAATAGTCCCTGGGCTAGCTAGACCTAGCTGCAATGATCTCAAAAACATATAAAACATTAAAAACTTAGTCAAAAATCACTTACATGCACCTAGGATAGATGCCAAACCTTGAAGCTCTTTTAATGGTGATTTTCTAGCTTAAAATTCAATGGATAAGCATAATAAAGAAGACAACTCATTTGTTTTTCTATACTTTACATAGTTTATTTAATAATTTACTATTTTAACCTTTAATTAAAACATTAAAAACACTTAATAATGTATCCAAAAATGTCCACTAATATTAACAATGGGCTAATTACAACATAACGACCTCCACTTTAATAAACCATGGCTATTAGATACCTTTATCTAATGCAACTAAAGTTTTGCACTTTACGCGATTTAGTCCTTTTTATCAAATTAAGCATTTAAATGATAAAATTTCTTAACAAAAATTTCACACAATTATACTATCGTGCTGCAGACATTAAAATAATAATAAAATAATTATTTTGACTTTAGACTTGTGGTTTCAAAACCACTGTTCCAATTTGCCTAAAAACGAGTTGTTGCAACTCTCCCCCCTTAGGGATTTTCATCCCCAAAAATCTTACGAGCAAAAAGGTTAGGTTACTGTTTTTTCATAGCTTCCTCGGGCTCCCACATGGCTTCTTCAACACCGTTTCATTGCAAAAGTACTTTCTTTAAAGCTTTGCTTTTATTTCTCAACTATTTAATTTCTCGAGCTAAAATTGTGATTGGTTCTTCATTGTATGTCATGTCGGGTTGAATTTGTAACACCCCAAACCCAGCCTAGATGTTATGGTCCAATTTGGTGATGTCACACTAAAGTGTTTTTCATAAAGTGTAAATCTGTTAAAATCCCATTCTCTATTAAACCTTTTTGAACGACCTTAAAGCAGATTTCAAGGCTTGTCGTTTATTTCTAAAATGTACGTCATTTGTTAAAAATTAATCATATTAAAACATCGTTATTTATTTTAAAACGTTGTTTCTTGCGGAAGCTCTTAAAATCGTTTACGTATTTGTGGTATTTTTGAAAAACATTTATCCTTTTGAAAACCCGCATAGTTTTCCTACTGCTAGAAGTATTAAAGCAAAAGCAATATAAATCCCCAAATTAAAAATAAAATCCAGAGAGGCCTTATTACATAAAAATACCCAAATTAAACTACTTATAAATAAAAGATAAATATGGAAGTGTAAGCTGTTGTGTGCCCACCTTCGAGTCCCTCGCAGCACCGATCCGCCTAAGGTTTGCCTGCGTAGATAAGCAGAAGGGTGAGTTTACGAAAACTCAGTGTGTAATCCCTTAATAAACAGACAGTCAAGCATACAGTGAGCAAATATAGTCTGGGCCTAAGCCTTTTTTAGTAACAGTGGCGATATCAGTTTGGGCTTTAGCCCATCTTAATACATAAATAGTCATACGTTCGGGCCTTGGCCCATTGCAGTAACAGTAAATAGTGCAGTAATAGTAAACAGCATGCATGTCCTACCCATCCAGCCTCTACGCTCCATCTCCGTCCAACCTTACACTCCATGTGAGGATATAATCAACCCACCCATCCCTACACTCCATAATTAGCATTGGTTGCGGCACTAAATAGTATTTGCAGTAGAGCTGCCAGTATAATAGGCTTAGAGCCATCAGTGATTTGCGATGAGAGCCACGATCTGATACACTTCCTCCAATCATATATAAACCCATCCCCATGCAATGCATCATGCGACGTGTCATGTCATATCATAATATTATACATGCACTCAATACAGTTACAAATAGCGTGCTAAAATATAAACATACATCACATAGGGGCAAAATAGTCATTTTAACTAAGGGCAAAATAGTCATTCTACCACATAAGGGCAAAATAGTCATTTTACCATATAAGGTCAAAACAATCATTTTACCACATAAGGGCAAAATAGTCATTTTACCACATAAGGGCAAAATAGTCATTTTACCACATAAGGGCAAAATAGTCATTTTACCACATAAGGGCAAATTAGTCATTTTACCACAAAGGGGGTCTAGGTACACTTACTGACCCAGCAGTAGGTTTACAGTCGTCTCGGGCAACCCGTGCAACCTTAACAGTCATACAGTAAAAATGGGGCCAAGGCCCATTATGCGAGCCTATGTGGGCCCACACGCCCGGGTGGCCCTTTAAGCCCAAAAATGGTCTTGGTTGTGTGAACTACACAGCCTGGCCGAATGATCTCCAAACGTCGAGTGGTTAACCCGTGTAGGGCCCACGAGCCTGTGGGACCCACACGGCCCATTTCGACCCAACGTAGCCTAAAACGGCCTAAGCCCATGAAACTGCTCATGGTGGCCTCTACGATCAAACTCCCACGTTTTTACGCGTTCGGGTTACCACACGAGCGAGCACACGCTCGTCTAGCATTAGTAATCATACTTTTTCGGCTTTTGGCGATCTACGTTTATAGCAGTGTGGTTACACACCTGTTCACACAAACGTACGAATAGTCGACGAGTACTCCAACCTATATTCAATCACAAGTTTCAGTTAATCGCATCCCAATCGACCTATCCAAGACCCCCACCAAAATACTTGTCCAAAAGCTTACCTCTCACATGACTAGATCAGCTGATTATAGCTTGCCCTCTGAATCTGTTTGCAAGAGACTAATCGATAGGCCTTAAGCGTTATCTGCAATCGAACCAACACTTATCAACCATCAAACAAACGAACAGTTTGAACTCGATGAAAATTCACTTACCAAAAATTCAGAGTCCAGATTGGAAGGAAAGAACAATCAGCCACAACCACACAAGGCTGAAAGTCCAGAGAATGATAGAGCCAAGGAGTAATAGTTGTACCCTTATCAGCAATCGGCAGAAAGAAAGAGATGTTAGAAAAAAGGATCCTAACGGTAGAGAGAAACAAAAAGGGAATCATGAGAACTTACTGATTTGTCAGAGAATTCTTACAAAATCGAAAATAAAACACAAATAGAAGAGTAAAGGGAAGTAATCAACCAGAGAGGAGATATTCAGCAATAGTACCCAATATGGAAGGATAGGGAAAAGTTGATAGAAAAAAAAGGGGAGAAAGGTATTCGGCCCAAAGCATAACTGGTTTGAGAGAGAGATGCAGAGAAAAGAGGAAATGGGAACATTCGGCCGAAACAAATTAAAGTAAAGAGAGGGGAAGGAAGGATAATCGATCAGTAAGGCATTGCGAAAGAGTAAGTCAAGACAAACCAAAAATGAAAGGTACCCGAGATGCACTAATTGTCCCTACAGAAGAAAACGCAACAAATTGAAAGAGCAGCCAAACTCGTAACATAGATTTGACACCTAAAGAAAGTGACAGCCACTGAAAATGAAAAGCCAAAAAGCCAACCCCAAAATCGAATTCATTGGGTACCTCCAATCCCAATTCGACACCAGTACTCCTTCTACTTCAAATCCCCTTGATTTCCTCCTAAACCCCCTCCATCAATATCTCCTCAGCAACTCAACCACTTAATTTGAAATTCATTCAAACTTTTTAGTGTTTCGATCAAACCACAACACCTTCACAGCATCAGCAGCAAAATAAAACACTTCACTACCTTCCCTAAGATTTGAACCTCAGCCCTCTAGCATAGTTAACATGCCACTTATCCCCTAGACCAACAGGCTCTTTATGCAAGCTTTTACGCATTTTTATTCAAAAATCCTACAGTCTCAAGACAAGGGTTTAACTAATTAAAACAAAATTTTTGCACATGCCCAGGCTTGAACCCAAGACTTCTCAGACACTTCCCAGAGCACTTAACCACTGAAGCAGACATGCATTTGTGTCCCTTTCTTGCACAACTAAACATTTATGTCCTGCCTCTTAAATATTCCCATGCTCAAGACCTAATACTTCTAGGCCCAAATTCAGGGTGTTACAAAATTTCAATCTCTGTCGGAGAAATTACATGTGATGGATCTGATCTATATCGGCGCAACGTCGACACATGAAACATGTTGTGAATCCTCTCTAATTCTGATGGTAACACTAATCGATATGCTACTGGTCCTATTCTTTCGATAATCTCATACGGCTCGATAAATCGCAGACTCAGCTTTCCTGTGTGACCAAATCGAAGAATTTTTTTCCACGAAGATGCTTTCAAAAATACTTTGTCACCAATTTGAAATTCAATGTCTTTTCATCTCAAATCCGTGTACGATTTTTGTCCATTTGAAGCTACTTTCAAACTATCATGAATTACCCTCACTTTATCTTCAGTCTCTCAGATTAAATCAACCCCATGAATTTTTTTCTCACTTAGTTTGGTCCAATACACCAGAGCTTGGCATTTGCGACCATACAAAGCTTTATACAGTGCCATCTTTATGCTCGATTGGAAGCTGTTATTATATGCGAATTCAACCAATGGAAAATATTTCTCCCAATTGCCCTCAAAATCTAAAACACAACAACAAAGCATATCTTTTAGAATCTAAATTACTCTCTCAAGCTGACCGTTAGATTGTGGATGCAATGTGGTGCTAAAGTTCAACCACGTACCCAGAGCGTCTTGCAATTTCTTCCAAAATCGTGATGTAAACTCGGATCTCTATCTGAAATAATCGAAATTGGCACCCCATGCAATCTAAAAATCTTTGAAATATACAATTTAGCCAATTTATCAAGAGAATAGTCTATACGTACTGAAATAAAAAGTGCTAATTTCTTCAATCGATCAACGACAACCCAAATAGCATCTTTTTTTAGGAGATAGGGGTAATCCTGATACGAAATCCATCGTAACTTTATCCCATTTCCATTCTGGTATCATCACCGGTTGTAGCAATCTCGAAGGCACCTAATGTTTATCTTTGACTTGCTGAAAAACTAGACATCTCGATACAAACTCTAAAATTTCTCATTTCATACCCGACCACCAATACAAGTGTTTTAAATCATTGTACATTTTGGTACTCCCAAATGAATAGATAGACAACCACTATGTGCTTCATGTAAAATTTTCTGAATGAGTTCAGAATTCTTTGGTACGTAAATTCTGCCTCAGAACTTTAAATAATCGTCAGATCTGATCTGAAAGTCTGAATCACTAGTTGATTCACATTGCAATCGTTTAGCTTGTAACTTATTATCAAACTTCTGAGCTTCACAAATTTGGTGAAGAAAAACCAGTTTAGCTTTCAACTCTACTAATATCGAACCATTATCAGTGTAACATCCCAAATTAGGGTCTAGTAGGAATAGTGGTTTCGAGACCATAAATCTGAGGTAGAAATAATGATTATATGAGGCTTATGAGGCTTATGTTATGAATGCATGCTTGTATGAACATTTCATGAAGAAATTCTAAGCATAAAGTGTCTAATTGAATTTTAGGGACCAAATTGAATAAAATGCAAAACTTGCATTCTAGAAGCTTTAAGCATGAAATTGCTTTAGATTATGAATTAGAGGGTCTTAATTAGCAATTTGACCAATTTTTATAATTTTGGACAAAAATGGACATGCATAAGAAAAATATGAAAGAAAAACCTTAAGAGCATTTTGGTCATTTGGTAATTAAAAGATTAAAAAGGGAAAATCAAAGCAAAAATGTGTCCATCTTCCCCAAGTGCTAGCTGAAATTCTCAATAGACATAGCTAGGGTTTTTTTCAACATTTCCAAGCTTGATTGCAAGTACTTCCTAGCCCCGTTTTTAATGTTCTTTGTATTTTTGAAGTCCTTGAAGCATGATTTACCCATTTCTAGCTATATTTTGAGCTAGAGTTCATGTATAAAATTTGACCCATGTACAACATGCATTTATTTTGATGATTAATGGAGGAATATGAATGTTTGAGGTATGATAAACATCTTTTACTAGGTGATTTTTAGTGAAAACACCAAGAAAATACATGCATTTCTCTATAACAAGGTGAGTAGTAATAAGGTGAAATAAAATAAAATATAGGCTGATATGGCATAGTAAAGGTTCGAGTAGGCTTGGGTAACCAAGAAAATGCATGCATTTCCTAGGGACTAAATCGTGAATATGTGAAAGTTTAGGGGTCAAAACGTAAATTTTGTAAAAAATGATTTATGGACCCATTTGAATAATGTGAATAATAAATATGTTAAATTTGGCATTATAGATCAAGAAAAATGTGAACTGGGTCTTGATTGAGGGAAGAATAAAGTATACGACGATTAGGCTCGATTATCATCATTTTGTACCGAGGTAAGTACATATGCAAATAATGTGGTGTTATGTATTTTAATGCTTTATTATGTATATTGTGATAATTGCTCTATTATGGTCATGAGTTATATATATATATTATGGTTGTTATTCACAACATTCCGAGCAAGTACAATGGAAATACTATGTGTATATGAGAAAGAACCCCGTTTGAACCTTAGGAATAGTGTAGGATACAAGTGATATGTCACTAGGAAACTAGAAATCCGAACTCATTAAGTTCGTCTGGGTTCGTGAATATGTATGAAGCATCCGAGCTCTTTGAGTTGGTCCAAGTTCATTATGGATGTATTACATGTTGTGAAGTAGCTTTAGCTACTTATGTATATGTGGCACTTATGTGCAAGTTTTTCGCATATCTCATGGTATTCCGAGTGTTCAACGGGTAATGCAATGGATGTAATGAAAGTCCCGAGGAGGGCATGTAAAAGAGGTATGGTTATATGATATATGTTATGATAAGTACAGGTACGTACGCTAAACCTATGAATGATGTCTTAGTAAAGAATGATTCACGATGATAAAATCTATGTATACATGTGATAAGTAAGTAAAAAGGTGTAAGTGATGGATAATCTTTAAGCATATGTTGCCATGTTTTTGCATGTTGATTGTTTAATGCTTACAAAACTATAATGCTTACTCCTCTCTCTTTTTTTTTTTCCATCCTTTGTAGTTCCGCCAAGTTAGCTTGGGCATCGAAAGCCGTCAGAGTATTCGATCACATTATCAAAGGATTATTTGGTATAATGAAGTTATTATTTTGAGTATGGCATGTATAAGGGACTTCGTCTTTTGTGATATGTGTCATGCTATTTGGCCAAATTGTGAAGGCCTATGACAATGATGATTCATTTTGCATTTGGTCATGTGATATGGCTCATATTTGATCATTTGGTTTGTAATCTAACCATCCATGCATGCATGTGCTAATGCTTGGATGATGTGGTGTGTTATTGTTTAGTGAATGTGTGATAAAGTAGGGATTAGATGCTAAAGGACAAGGGATGACTTAATCACTTGATTTGACTATAGACATGATTACAAAAAGTGGAAGTTATGGAAACAAGTTTAATAATGCATGAAATTGGTGTGGAATACCTCTAATGGTGTAACAAAATAAATATGCAATAGGATCCCTTTCCAATGATATGAGAGTGTCATGGTGTGGAATAATTGAATGCCTAAAAATGTCATGTTGTATGTTGTGAAGTGTGCTTGAATGAATGAGTGCTTGAGGGTGACTATTGGCTTGGAAAATAGCCTTTAAATGGTCCACGCGGGTAGACACACGGGCGTGTGTCTAGACCGTGTGTGACACATGGCCTACCCTATAGATGTGTCGAATGGTCGTGTGTCCCCTGTACCCTAATGTTGAAAGTCAGTATGCATGGTATTAAACACACAGGTGGAGACATAGCCGTGTGTCTCAACCGTGTGGAGGGCATGGCCTAGTACACAGGTGTGTGCATTGGTCGTGTGCCCCTAAATGCATGATGATATCATAAATAGATTGTCTAGGTTTTTGTACACGAGCATGTCTAGGCCGTGTGAGGGACACGGGCCATAGACACGGGCATGTGCTCAGCCATCTGAAAACCCCTGTAGGTTCGAACTTGGAAAATAAATTCTAATAATTCCCTACGGGTAAGGGACACAGGCATGTCCTAAGCAAACGGGCGTGTGCATTGCCTCCACACGGGCGTGTGAGACTTAAACCTAAAAATTTTCCTGAGATTTTAGTAAGTTCTCAGTTCAGTCCCAGAATGTTTTTAATGTATGTCTTGGACCTCGTAGGTCTATATTAAGAATAATTTGTTTTTGTATGAATGAAATCCTTTTAAAAGAAAAATTTTTATATCCCAATTTTGAGTGAATGATTGTGTATGTGTCCAGTAACGCCTCGTATCCTATCCCGGTCTCAGGTACGAGTAAGGGGTGTTACAATCAGACAAGGTTAGCTGAGTATTCATCGCTCTCAAAGCAAAAAATGATTTTCTACTCAGAGCATCCGTGACTACATTCGCTTTCCCCGGATGATAATCAATCACTAACTTATAGTCTTTCAGCAATTCTAGCCATATTTGTTGTCGCAAATTCAAATCTTTCTGAGTCATTATGTACTTCAAACTCTAATAATCGGTAAAGATATGGCATTTTTCACTGTTTAAATAATGTTGCCAAATTTTCAATGCGAAAACAATAGCGACCAACTCTAAATCGTGCATCGGATAATTCTTTTCAGACGGCTTCAACTGTCTGGAGGCATAAGCTATCACTTTTCCCTCTTGCATCAAAACACAACCCAAACCGTTCAATGACACGTCATCGAAAATCACAAATTCTTTACCCGATTCAGGTTGAACCAACACTAGTGCCTTAATTAATAATGGTTTCAACTATTTGAAACTCTGTTGACATTTCTCGGACCACTCAAATTTCACATCTTTTTGTAGTAATCTGGTCATCGGCAATCATCGAGAATCCTTTAACAAAACATCGATAATAACTAGCTAACCCCAGAAAGCTTTTGCCTTCGGATACATTTCTCAATGGTTTCTGATGAACAACTGCTGAAATCTTGCTCGGATCAACTCGTATACCTTCCACTGAAACAATATGTCCAAAAATCTAACTTTTTGAAGCCAAAACTCACATTTACTGAATTTAGCGAACAATTGCTTATCTCTCAAGGTTTGTAGCACAATCCTCAAATGCTCGGCATGCTCAGATTCATCTCGTGAATAGATTAGAATGTCGTTAGTGAACATAAAAACAAATCTATC
Source organism: Gossypium anomalum (assembly GCA_025698475.1). Taxonomy (NCBI): domain Eukaryota; kingdom Viridiplantae; phylum Streptophyta; class Magnoliopsida; order Malvales; family Malvaceae; genus Gossypium; species Gossypium anomalum. Next base: position 39,970,961 of record CM046965.1, read on the forward strand.
TAAATACGATTGTAACACCCTTAACCCGTATCCGTCGCTGAACTAGGGTTAAAGGCACTACCAGAAAAAATTGGAACATTTAACATTCATTTCATAAGCATCGAAGCATTAAAGATCAATCATCAATATAGAGTCCCTTATATAGGTTATCGAGACCTTAAACATGCATTAGAAAGGGGTCAGGACTAAACCAAACACATACAAAATTTTTCCAAAACTTAAAAATTTTTCAAACAAGTACAGGTCACATGCCCGTGTGTCTAGGCCATGTCAAAACAGGGCATACATATTGGCTTGCCCACATGGCCACAAGACATGCCCGTGTGTCTTGGCCATGGTCGAGCCTGACTTTGGCCACACGGCTAGCCATGCGCCTGTGTGCCTTGGCCATGCTCGAGCCTAACTTACAATTGTAGGGTACCCCAGGGGACACATGGCAGTGCAACATAGCCGTGTGTCGCACACGACTGAGACATATGCCCGTGTCTCTACCCATATGGACAAAAATAGGCCATTGGAATAGCCAATTTGCCACCCCAGTTGGATCAATCCTACAAGCACTAAACCAAGCATATTTGCACAACAATTTCAGCCAATTTCTATGCCAAAACATACATCATTCATACCATAACATTATCAACCATTTACATACTCATAAACCTTACTAATTTATAATGAAACATAAGGAAAGATCATATCAAAACATATGGTTTATAAACCTTAATACACATCATTCAATCTCATGCTATGAACTTACCAAACTTACCATTTCTTTTAACCATACATGAACACATCAAACATATCATATTGCCTCACATTTCATATACCAAAATCATATCATAATCACAACCATACCAAGTCATATCACATGCCTAAATATATACATCACAAAACATAATTATAATACTTCTAGCCTATACATGCCATACTTTACTATATACATTTTCAAAAGGTACCAAAATGAGTTTTGATAGTATGGTGACGATCCTTGACAATCCCCGAGCTCACAGTAGCTTCGATATCTAAAAAGAAACAATGCAAACACACACAAAGTAAGCTTCAAAAGATTAGTAAGCCATATACAAGTAAACTTATCATTTAAAGCATATAAACATCATCAAATTACTTATACTTTGTAGCCAAATACCAACACCAACACCAACTTCATATTCATATACTTAAATCATAGTTTATCATTTCCACGTATACTTACCTTTCACTTTCAAACATACCATATAATGCAAACGTACTAAATCGGATGCAATTTCATAAAGTCATTCATTTTCTGGGAATGACCGTTTCAACCGTTTGAAAACATAAAGATACGCGGATAGCACAGAAAGCACATACAATGCCAAAGTCCCAGACGTGTTCTTACATGAAATTAAATATCGATGCCACTGTCCCAGACAGGGTCTTACACAAAATCATATACGATGCCGATATCCCAGACATGGTCTTACACGTAACACAGAAGTTGAAGCCAATGTTCCAGACGTGGTCTTACTCGATAACACATATCGGAATCCTATGTCATGACATATGTATCCTAACTATTCCTAAGGTTCGTACGGGGCTTTTCAGACATCGAAACTTTGTCGAAACTTTCTTGGATGTCTCATTTTTCTCAACTCATATATTCATTCACCATAGTTCAATAGCAAATAAGCATAAATAAAACATTTAAAATACATTTAAATGTATATAGACTTACCCTGTATGGATTCGGATGGATGAAATCGATTACTCGACAACTTTTGACTTTCCCCGATCTAATTCCGTTTTCTTTAATTCACGATCTAAATAAATTCAAATTTAACCATTTTATTCACTAAATCATTCAAATCAATCCATATACACATAATTAGCACATTTTACAAATTTGCCCTTATATTTTCACATTTTGACACTTTAGTCCCTAATTTACAAAATCACAAAATACACATAATTTGCATATACTCATGCTTGACCAAATATTCATAGCACTCATACAAGTCCACACATTTTATTTATTTCACATTTTAGTCCCTCAATTTAGAAGTTCCACAATTTAGCCGATTTTACTCAAATTCATCAAAAATCCAAAGACAAAACATATCTTCCATTTATCAACAACTAACTTCACAAAACTCATATTTTCATCAATGGCATATTTCAAAATCATCAACAAAATCAGAAATTGAGACATGGGCTTGATAGTATTCGAACAATTACAAAAACGTAGAAATTATCAAAAACCGAAACAAAGACATACCCACATAAAAGCTTAATAGTGCCGAACCCTAGCTTGATTTTATTTTTTATTTTTCTTTGATATTTTCGGTCAAGTGATGATAATATGAAGAAATTTTTATGTCTTCTTTAATTAATAATATTAATTCATCTTTTACTATTTTAACCATAATATAATAAACATTTAAACACATTATGGATGTCCAACAATGTCCATTTAACATACTAATGGCCTTATAACATAATAAGGACCTCTCATTTATACAGCCAAATCAAATAGGCACTTTTAACAAATAGCAGACAACTTTTACATTTTACGTGATTAGGTGCTTTTATCAAATTAAGCACATAAACAATTAAATCTTCATACGATACTTTCACACATACTAATTCATATATCAAAAGCACAAAAAATAATACTTAAATATTTTTTTGACTCAAATATGTGGTCCCGAAACCACTGTTCCGGCTAGGGTCTAAACCGGACAGTTACAATTCTCCCCCTTTAGGGATTTTCATCCCCAAAAATCTTACCGTTGAATAGATTCGGATATTGTTGTCTCATAACATCTTCAGGCTCCCACGTGGCTTCTTCAATACCGTGTCGATGCCACTCACTTTTACTAATAGAATTTTCTTATTACGCAGTTCCTTAACTTCGCAATCTAAGATACAAATCAGTTCTTCTTTGTAAGTCATATCAGATTAAATTTCAATCTCAGATGGAGGAATCACATGCGAAGAATCGGATCTGTATCGTCGAAGCATCGATACATGAAACACATTATGAATCATTTCTAGCTCTGGTGAGAACAACAATCTATATGCTACTGGCCCGATACACTCGATAATTTCATACGGCCCAATGAACCTCAGACTCAATTTGCCTTTTCTACCGAATCGAAGTGATTTCTTCCAAGGAGATACTTTCAAAGACGCTTTGTCACCGATCTCAAACTCAATGTCTTTTCTTTTCAAATCTGCATATGATTTCTGATGGTCAGAAGCTGTTTTCAAACTATCTCGAATCACTTTCACTTTCTATTCAGTTTCTTTTATCAAATTAACCTCGTGAATCTTATTTTCACTAAGCTCAGTCCAATACAAAGGTGTACGGCATTTGTGACCATATAAAGCCTCCTATGGTGCCATTTTGATACTCGGTTGAAAATTATTATTGTAAGCGAATTCAATCAAAGGAAGATAATGTTCCCACGTACCTTCAAATTCAAGAACGCAACATCTTAACATATCCTCGAGTATCTGAATAATCCACTCGGATTGACCGTCTATTTGCGGATGAAAAGCAATACTAAAATGCAATTTCGTACCCAGAGCATCTTGCAACTTCTTCCAGAATCATGATGTGAATCTCGGATCTCTGTCTGACACAATAGATAATGGCACACCATGCAATCTCACAATATCAGAAATGTATAACTCAGCTAAGTTATCAAGTGAGTAATCGGATCGTACCGGAATAAAATAAGCTGATTTCGTCAATCGATCAACTACAACCCAGATTGCATCTTTCTTTCTCGGAGACAGGAGCAAACCTGAAACAAAGTCCATTGTCACTCTATCCCATTTCCAGTCCAGAACCATAATTGGTTGTAACGAACCAGATGGCACCTGATGTTCAGCTTTAAATTGCTGACAGATCAAACATTTAGAAACAAAGTCAGAGATATCTCTTTTCATTCTGGACCACCAGTAATGCTATTTAAGATCATTATGCATTTTCGTACTACTCAGATGCACAGATAACTGACTATTGTGAGCTTCACTCAAAATCGTTTGAATTAACTCTGGATTTCTTGGAACACAAATTTGATCTCGGAATCTCAAACAATCATCTTTATCAACTCTGAATTCTGAATCAGATTCTAAATCACACTGAGCTTGTTTTGCTAAAATTTCATTATCAATCTTCTCAGCTTCGATAATCTGTTGTAAGAACAAAGGTCTCGCTTTTAATTCTGTTAAAACTGAACCATCATCATACAGAACCAAATGAGCATTCATCGCATGTAGAGCAAATAATGATTTTCGACTTAAAGCATCAGTAACAACATTTGCCTTACCCGAATGATAATCTATCACAAGTTCATAGTATTTTAGCAATTCAAGCTATCTTCTCTGTTGCAGATTCAAATCTTTCTGAGTCATTAGATATTTTAAACTTTTATGATCGGAATATACATGACATTTCTCACCAAACAGATAGTGACGCCAGATTTTCAAAGCAAACACAATCGCAGCTAACTCAAGATCGTGTATCGGATAGTTCTTTTCGTGTAGCTTCAACTGTCTTGAAGCATAAGCAATGACTTTTCCTTCTTGCATCAAAACACATTGTAGTCCGATCAATGAAGCATCACTGTAAATCACAAATTCTTTACCCGATTCAGGTTGCACTAATATCGGAGCTTCAGTCAACAAAGTTTTCAACTGATCAAATCTTTTCTGACACTTTTCAAACCATTCAAACTTAACATCTTTCTGAAGTAGCTTTGTTAACGGAGTCGCAATCATGGAAAAGCCTTTTACGAACCGTCTATAATATCCAGCCAGTCCCAGAAAACTGCAGACTTCAGAGACATTTCTCGGAGGTTTCCAATCCAAAATAGCAGAAATTTTGCTTGGATCAACTTGGATACCAGATGCTGAACTTCGCACAACAGAATTCACATTTACTGAACTTCGCATACAATTGCTTATCTCGCAGAGTCTGTAACACAATTCTCAGATGCTCGGCATGTTTAGTTTCATCATGTGAATAAATAAATATGTCATCAATGAATACAACAACAAATTGATCTAGATACGGTCTAAAAATTCTATTAAGCAAATCCATAAAGATAGCAGGTGCATTAGTCAATTCGAAAGGCATAACTAAGAATTCATAGTGGTCGTACCTCGTTCTGAAAGTAGTTTTCAGAATGGCTGAGTCTTTTACTCGCAACTGATAATAGCCTGATCTCAAGTCTATTTTCAAAAACACAGCAGCTCCTTTCAACTGATCAAACAAATCACCAAGTTGAGGCAGAGGATACTTATTCTTGATAGTCACTTTGTTCAACTGATGATAATCGATACACATTCTCATCGTACAGTCTTTCTTTTTAACAAATAGAACCGGAGCACCCCAAGGTGAAAAACTCGATCTAGTAAATCCTCTATTGGTCAATTCTTGCAACTGAGACTTTAATTCTTTTAGTTCAGTCGGAGCCATTCTATACGGATCTATCGAAATTGGAGTAGTTTCAGGCACTAATTCAATGCCAAATTCAACTTCTCTAACCGGAGGTAATCTCGGAAGTTCTTCACGAAACACATCAGGGAACTCACACATAACAGGCACTGATTCAACTTTCTTTTCTAATACTCTCGTATCAATCACATAAGCAAAATAGGCTTTACAACCCTTTCTCACAATACTCAAAGCTTTCATCAAAGATATCACAGCATGCAATTGATTCAAATCAGTAGATTCAATTTTGACTATTTCATCATTCTTGCATCTCAAATCAATAGTTTTTCGCTTGCAGTTCACAATAGCATCATGTAAAGTTAACCAATCCATACCCAGAATTATATCAAATTCATCAAAAGGTAACAACATCAGATCAGTCGAAAAACAAGTGTCTCAAAACATTAATGAACAATTCTTGCAGACTTTATCAACCAAAACACATCTGCCTAGGGGGTTCGAAACTCATATTACAAATTTAGTAGACTCTATAGGCAAAGTCTTACTATTCACTAAGTTCATGCATATATACGAATGTGTTGATCCAAGATCTATCAAAGCAATCACAGAAGTATCATAAAGAGTAAATGTACCCGTAATCACGTTTGGCGATGAAGCTTCCTCACGAGCTCAAATAGCATAGGCACTGGCAGGTACACGAGCCTTGGATTAACAGCTGTGTCTTTTGTCCCTTTCTGACTGCCACTTACATTTCTCGTATTTCTGGGCGGTCTACCACGAGAAGCACTACCTTTGGATTTCGCATAATTTCTTGCTCGACAGATTCAGGGCAATCATGGATAAAATGATCTAATGATCCACATCTGAACCAAGCCCGATCATACAGTCTACAATTATCGGATGTTTTTTACCATAATGCTTGCACTCAGGGCGATTGAATTTAACATTTCCAACACTGGCAACAAATGTAGCTAGAACTTTGAAGTTTGAACGCAATCTAGCACGATCTCTATTCGAATGTCCCACACTAGCCTTTGAACAGCTATTATCATCTCTAAACTTCTTTAATGCAGATTGAAATGACTTGCCTGATGATCTCTTTTGCACTTCTCTAGCTTCAGAATCAACTTTTCTTTTCTCTTTCCTGAGATCTTCAGCTTTACATGCTCGTTAAACAAGAACAACAAACTCTTTGATCTTTAGAATCCCAACTAATAAACGGATATCCTCGTTCAAACCATCTTCAAATCTTTTGCACATTATTACTTCCGTAGATACACATTCACGAGCATACTGACTCAGACTTACAAATTCCCGCTAGTATTCTGTAATAGACATACGATCTTGTTTAAGCTCAAGAAACTCTTTACGTTTTTGGTTGATGAATCTCTGACTAATGTATTTCTTCTGAAATTCAGCTTGGAAGAAATCTCATGTGACTCGCTCACTTGGAACTACTAATATTAAAGTTTTCCACCAGTGATACGTTGTATCTTTCAAGAGTGAGATGGCACATTTTATGCATTCTTCAGGATTCAAAGACAATTAATCAAATACTCGTATTGTGTTCTCTAACCAGAACTCAGCTCTTTCAGTATCATCATTTGTTGTAGCCCAGAACTCTTCAGCCTCATACTTTCTAATCTTTTCTACCGGAGGCTTACTTAACTGAATCGGATTCACTGATGGCACAATAGGGGTTTGTGAAGGATTTATCAGGGATGGAGGTTGCTGTACAGCCGGATTGGTTCTAATATATTGACTAAATCAATCGTTCATCATTTGATAGAAGACTTGTCTAGCCTCTCCATCACAGCTACTCGTAGCCGATCGAGAATCGGATGGTGCTGTACCTTGCACGGGAGCAGGAGAATTACTTTCGACATCGTCCACTACGGCTCGCTCGAGATCCATTTGCTATATAAAAGCACATTTCAATGTTAGGATTCATCACACTATCGCAGTTCATAAATATGGCATGTATAGCTAGACTCACATACGCTATGGTAGTCCTAGAACCGACTAAACCATAGCTCTGATACAAATAAAATATAACACCCCTAACCCATATCCATCGCCAAACTAGGGTTAAAGGCATTACCGGACAAAATCAGAATATTTAACATTCATTTAATAAGAATCGAAGCATTAAAGATCAATCATCAATATAGAGTCCCTTATATGGGTCATTGAGACCTTAAACATGCATTAGAAAGGGGTCGGGACTAAACCGAACACATATAAAATTTTCTCGAAACTTAAACATTTTTCAAACAAGTACAGGTCACATACCCGTGTGAACAGGCCGTGTGCCTCACATGGCATTAGACACGCCCATGTGTCTAGGCCGTGTCAAAACACACGGCCACAAGACACGCCAGTGTGTCTTGGCCGTGGTTGAGCCTGACTTGGGCCACACGGCTAGCCACATGCCAGTGTGCCTTGGTCGTGCTCGAACCTGACTTACAATTGTAGGGTACCTCTAAGGACACACGACCGTGCAATATAGTTGTGTGTCACACACGGCTGAGGCACACACCCTTGTCTCTGCCCGTGTGGACAAAAATAGGCCATTGGAATAGCCAATTTGCCACCCCAATTGGGTCAATCTACAAGCACTAAACCAAGCATATTTGCACAACAATTTCAGCCAATTTCTCTGCCAAAACATACATCATTCATACCATAACATTATCCACCATTTACATACTCATAAACCTTACTAATTTATGATAAAACATAAGGCAAGAGCATATCAAAACATATGGTTTATAAACCTTAATATACATCATTCAATCACATGCTATGAACTTACCAAACTTTCCATTTCTTTTAACCATACATGGACACATCAAACATATCATATTGCCTCCCATTTCATATACCAAAATCATATCATAATCACAACCATACCAAGTCATATCACATGCCTAAATATATACATCACAAAACATAATTATAATACTTTTAGCCTATACATGCCATACTTTACTATATAAATTTTCAAAAGGTACCAAAATGAGTTTTGATAGTATGGTGACGATCCCTGAGCTCACAGTAGCTTCGATATCTAAAAAGAAAACAATGCAAACACGCACAAAGTAAGCTTTCAAAAGCTTAGTGAGCCATATACAAGTAAATTTATCATTTAAAGCATATAAACATCATCAAATTACATATACTTTGTAGCCAAATACCAACACCAACTTCATATTCATATATTTAAATCATAGTTCATCATTTGCACATATACTTACCTTTCACTTTCAAACATAACATATAATGCAAACGTACCTGAATCGGATACAATTTCACAAAGTCAATCATTTTCTCGAAATACCCATTTGAACCGTTCAGAAACATAAGGAGATGCGGATAGCTTAGAAAGCACATACAATGCCAACATCCCAGACGTGGTCTTACATGTAATTAAATATCGATGCCGATGTCCTAGATAGGGTCTTACACGAAATCATATACGATGCCGATGTCCCAAACATGGTCTTACACGTAACACAGAAGTTGATGACAACTTCCCAGATGTGGTCTTACTCGATGACACATATCGGAATCCTATGTCATGACATATGTATCCTAACTATTCCTAAGGTTCGTACGGGGCTTTTGGGACATCGGAACTTGGTCGATACTTTCTAGATGTCTCATATTTCTGAACTCATATATTCATTCATCATATTTCAATAGCAAATAAGCACAAATAATCCATTTCAAATACATTTAAATGTATATAAACTTACCTCGTACGGATTCGGATGGATGAAATCGATTGCTCGACAACTTTCAACTTTCCCCGATCTAATTCCGTTTTCTTCAATTCACAATCTAAATAAATTCAAATTTAACCATTTTATTCACTGAATCATTCAAATCAATCCATATACACATAATTAGGGCATTTTACAAATTTTCCCTTACATTTTCACATTTTGACACTTTAGTCCTTAATTCACAAAATCACAAAATACACATAATTTGCATATACTCATGCTTGGCCGAATATTCATAGCACTCATACAAGTCCACACATTTCATTTATTTCACATTTTAGTCCCTCAATTTACAAATTTCACAATTTAGCCATTTTACTCAAATTCATCAAAAATCCAAAGGCAAAACATATTAACCCAAAACATATCTTCCATTTATCAACAACTAACTTTACAAAACTCATAGTTTCATCAATGGCATATTTCAAAATCATCAACAACATCAGAAATTGAGACATGGGCTTGATAGTATTCGAAGCAACGATTACAAAAACGTAGAAATTATCAAAAAATGAAACAAAAACATACCTAAATCAAAGCTTAATAGTGCCGTACCCTAGCTTGCTATTCTCCTTTATTTTTCTTTGATATTTTTGGCCAAGTGTTGATAATATGAAGAAATTTTAATGTTTTCTTTAATTAATAATATTAATTCATCTTTTACTATTTTAACCATAATATAATAAACATTTAAACATATAATGGATGTCCAACAATGTCCATTTAACATACTAATGGTCTTATAACATAATAAGGACCTCTCATTTATAAAGCCAAATCAAATAGGCACTTTTAACAAATAGCAAGCAACTTTTACATTTTACGCGGTTAGGTCCTTTTATCAAATTAAGCACATAAACAATTAAATCTTCATACGATACTTTCACACATACAAATTCATATATCAAAAGCACAAAAAATAATACTTAAATATTTTTTTGACTCAGATATGTGGTCTCGAAACTACTATTTCGACTAGGGTCTAAACCGGACTGTTACAACGGTCTAAAAATTTGATTCATCAAATCCATAAAGACTACAGGAGCATTAGTTAATCCGAAAGGCATAACAAGAAATTCATAATGCCCGTGCCTTATTCTGAATGCAGTTTTCGGCACATTCGAATCCTTAACTCGTAACTAATAGTAGCCCGATATCAAATCAATCTTCAAAAACACTATTGCTCATTTCAACTGATCAAATAAATCATCTATTCTCAGCAATGGATACTTGTTATTTATCGTAACCTTATTGAGCTGACGATAGTTGATACACATTCTTATTGATCTGTTTTTCTTCTTTACAAACAACACTGGCGCACCCCAGGGCAAAAAACTAGATCTTACAAAACCTCTATCGGTGTTAACTCTTGCAACTGAGATTTCATCTCTTTCAATTCTGTCAGAGCCATTCTATATAGAGCTATAGATGTCGGTGATGTTCCCGGCATTAATTCAATGGTAAACTCAACTTCTCTGATTGGTGGTAACCCCTGTAATTCTTCTAGAAACACATTCGGATATTCACAGATAACTGGCACTGATTCTATCTTAGATTTAGATACTTTTGTATCCAAAACCTAAGCTAGGCAAGCATCACAACCTTTTCTCACATATCTCTGAGCTGACATTAATGAAATCACAGCAGGCAATCCACTTAACTCATCTGATTCAATTTGAAGAATTTTACTATTTTGACATTTCAATTCAATAGCCTTTCGTCTATAATTCATAACAGCATCGTGTAGCGTTAACCAATCCATACCCAAAATTACATCGAATTCATCAAACGATAATAGCATTAAATCAGCTGAAAAATAGTAACTTCGAGTCATCAACTAGAACATACTTGCCTAAGGGGTTCGATACTTTTATCACAACCTCAGTAGACTCAACAGGCAAACTCTTACTAGACACCAAATTCATACAAATATACGAATGAGTTGATCTAGGATCTATAAATGCAACTACATTAGTGTCATAATGAGAAAATGTATCGGTGATAACATCAGGTGATCACGCATCTTCACGAGCGCGAATCACGTAAGCTCTAGTAGGTGCTCTAGCCTCTGATCTCACTGTAGAATCTCTCGTAGTACCGTGATTATCACTCATACTTCTAGTGTTTCGGGTTAGTCTCCTGCTAGCAGCTGTGTGGCTCGGTCTTGCATTCTAGGATTTATCTTTCTCATCTAATTCCGGACAATCTCGAATGAAATGATCTTGCGAGCCACATCTGAAACAAGCCCGTTCACCAGGATGTCATCTACCACATCGTTGACATTCAGGTCTATTGTTTCTCACACTGCCAACACTCGATACTGATGTAGCTTGAGCTTTAGGACTTGAGTATTGTTTTATACGATCTCTGCTTGAATATCCCACCGAAGCAGTTGAAAGGTTATACGAATCTTGTGATTTCTTTGATGAGGATTGATATGGTTTGTTCATTAATCTCTTTCTCAAATCTCTAGCTTCAAAATCAACTTTTCTCCTTTTTGTGCCAAGTTCTTCGGCTTTACAGGCTCTGTCAACCAATACAACAAATTCTTTTAATAATAGAATCACGACTAATAGTCTGATGTCTTCGTTTAACCCATCTTCAAATCCTTTGCACATAATGGCCTCAGTTGAAACACTTTCCCGAGCATATTTACTGAGTCTCACGAACTCTTGCTCATACTCTGTCACAGACCTACAGCCCTATTTTAACTCTTACGTTTATGATCAATGAACCGTTGACTGATGTATTTCTTTTTGAACTCAGCTTGAAAGAATTCCCAGGTAACTCTTTCTCTTGGTATCACAGACACCAAAATATTCCACCATTGAATCGCAGTGTCCCTTAGAAGTGATACGACACATTTTAAACACTCTTCTAGTGTACAAGAAAGTTCATCAAATACTCTGATACTATTTTCAGGCCAAAACTCGGCTCTCTCGTGATCGTCATCCACATTAGCTCTAAATGTAACACCCCTAACCCGTATCCGTTGCTAGACTAGGGTTAAGAGGCATTACTGGACATATTGAAACATTTAGCATTCATTTCACAAGCATCATAGCATCATAGGTTATACATCAATATAGAGTCCCTTACATAGCTCAACGAGACCTTAAACATGCTTTAGAAAGGAGTTGAGACTAAACCAAACACATACAAATTTTTCCAAAACTTAAACATTTTTCTAAGTTATAAAGGTCACATGCCCGTGTGAACTGGCCGTGTGGCTCACATGGCATTAGACACTCTCGTGTGTCTAGGCTGCGGTAAAACAGGGCATACATACTGACTTGTCCACAGAGCCACAAGACTCGCCTGTATGCCAGGCAGTGTGAAAATTAGGGAGGTTACTGATTTGGGTCACACGGCCGACCACATGCCCATGTGCCAACCCATGTGCCACACACGATAGATAGACACGCCCGTATGTTTAGGGCGTGTAAAAACTGTAAGGTATACTAACTTAAAATCATAGGGTATCCCTTGGGACACATGACCATGTAACATAACCGTGTGTCACACACAGCTGAGGCGCACGCCCGTGTCTCTGTCCGTGTGGACAAAAATAAGCCATTTACAAGGCCACTTTGCCATCCTAATTTTGGGTCATCTCTACATGATCAAATCCAAACATTATACCAAATTCTTAGCCCATTCATATACCAGAACATACACCATTCGTGCCAAAATCATGCCAATTCATAAGCCAAAATCATACCAAAACATGTGAATCATAATCTTACCAAGTTCTCAATTAAGAATTACCAAAATTAACCAAATTAACCAATTCACTTGGCCATTCATGAACATATCATATTGACCATATTGCATTACATATCATGTACCAAAATCAACCCATAAGTTCAACCATAATCAACCCATATCACATGGCTAAATATTTACATCACAAAACCTACCAAAATAACTCTAGCCTATACATGCCATATACCATAAATACAACTCTCAAAATGGTACCAAAAATAGATGTCCGATAGTGTGATTGAGTCGTTGATGATTCCCAGATCTGAGCTAGCTTTATAACACTATAAAATAGAGAACATTTCACACAGTAAGCTTTGAAGCTTAGTAAGTTCACACTAAATATAATCAACAATTTATATAATACGAAACCTCAAATAATAAACACTTAGTAGTTCACAAATCACCCATCAATTCTATTCCTTCACATATAATATGTTCAAAAAATTTCATCAAACTTCATACACATAGTATCATCTACCACATAGGTATTGTACATACCTGAACTTTTCCGTATTTATTCATTTCATTCTCACCTCTCGTTCAAATACATTATTTCATTCAGAAATCATTCCATGCTTTAAGAATTCACACACTTAGTGCATTAATGATTAGCCAAAGCTATAACGATTCCGTACACTTAATGCCATCTCAAATAACCGAAGCTATCTCGGTATCGCACACTTAGTGCCTCGCATAGCCAAAGCTGTTCTAATTCACACACTTAGTGCTATTTATAGCCGAAGCTATTTTGAATCGCACACTTAGTGCCAAACATAATCGATTTATCACTGTGTTCTAACCATAATCAAATATATATACAATTTATGCATTATCAAAGCAATTAAACTTAATTGTAAGCTCATTTATCACGTACGAACTTACCTCGTACTCAGAATTGATAATTTGAATCGTTTACTCGATAACCTTCGATTTCCCTCAATCTAAATTTGAATTCCTCCTTTCTTGATCTATAGGTATTCAAAATTAACCCTTTTATTCAACAAATCATTCAATTCAATCCATATACACATATTTAGGGCGTTTTACAAATTAGACCTCACATTTTCACATTTTATCACTTTAGTCCCTAATTCATAAAATCACAAAATACACATAATTTTTTATACACATGTTAAGCCAAATATTCACTTAACTCATATAAGCCCATATATTTCATTTAATTCACATTTTAGTCCCCTAATTTCTCATTTTCATAATTTAGCCCAAATTACTCAAATTCATCAAAGTCCCAATACAAAACATATGTATCTATCATTAAGCTTCTATATTTCATCAACTAACATTATAAAACTCTCAAAATCAACAAAGGCATAACTCAAAATCATCATCCAAATTAGAAATTTAGGCATGGCCTTGATAGAATTCAGTGCAACGATCACAAAAACGTAGAAATCATCAAAAATCGAGCTAATTACATACCTCAATCAAGCAAAGTAGGTGTCAAACCCTAAGCTTGAATTTTACTTTGATATGTTCAGCCAAACAAGATGATAATGGCCTTATTTTCATGTTTATTTAGTTTTAACACATATTAATTATCAAATACCAATTTTGCCCTTTGTTTAAAACATTTTAATTTATCCATTTTAAGGTTATTTATGACCAATCCCACTAACCATGGTCTAATTACAACATAAGGACCTAAGGACCTCACAATTAAAAAGCCATAGTAAATAGGCACACTTAACATATAGCATGCAACTTTTACAATTCACGCAATTAAGTCATTTTATCAAATTGAGCACATAAACGATTAAATTTTCATACGAAATTTTCACACATACTAATTCACATATAATAAGCACAAAAAATAATATTAAAATATTTTTCTGACTTGAATTTGTGGTCCCGAAACCACTATTTCAACTAGAGTCTAAACTGGGCTGTTACACTAAAATCTTCAGCTCTGTGCATTCGAATCTTATCAATTGGCAGCTTATTCATAAAAACTCTATACCTTGAGGAGCTACGAGAACAGGATGGGGATTAGGTGGGGGTAGAGGTTGTTGAGCGGCCGAATTTGTTCAAACATACTCTAAAAACCACTAATTCATCATTTGGAAGAAGGCTTCTTTAGCCTCTCCTCCCTGGCTACCTGATACGGGTCTCAACTTTGACTGCGCTACTCCGTGAACAGAGGCAAGTGCATTACTTTCAATGTCATTAGCTACAGCTCGATTAGGATCCATTTACTATATGAAAACACATTTTAAACTGTCAGAAGTCATCACTCTATCATAGGTTATAAATGGCATGTATAGCTAAACTCTCACACACGCTACGTTAGTCCGAGAATCGACTAAACCATAGCTCTGATACCAATAAATGTAACACCCCTCACCCATATTCAATGCCAAAATAGGGTTACGAAGCATTACTGAACATATTATACAATTACACATACAGTTTCTCATACATTTTCAAATTTCATATAATCATCAATTAATAACATTCATATCGTCTCTAATACAAGCCTACGAGGCCCAAAACATTCATTCGAGGTGGTTCGGGACTAAATCGATAACTTTGAAAACTTTTAGAACACTTAGAAATTTTTTCCAAAAACATGGGACACACGCCCGTGTCACAGGCCATGTGGACATTCAAAATAAGATCACATGGCCGTGTCCCAGCCCCTGTCCGTCCTCGTGTTACTCTCTGAATTGGGTCACACGGCCAACACACATGCCCGTGTGGCTAGCCTATGTGCCCTAAAAATGGCCACACACACCTGTGTACGAGGCCGTGTGCTAGGTCGTGCCAAACCTGTAAGGTATACTGACTTATGCCACACGAGGCTGTGTGCTAGGCAGTGTGGAGCATACTGACTTGATTTCAATTTCGACACCATGGGACACATGTCCGTGCAACCTAACCGTGTGTCACACACAGCTGAGACGCACGCCCGTGTGGACAAAAATAGGCTATTTCCCAAGCGATTTTGCCACCCAACTTACACAAACCTACACAAACCAAATTGTACAATTCATAGCATAAATAGGCATACAAACCAACTAAATCAAGCCTAAATCATGCCAACTCAATTCCATTATCCACAATATACAAAAGTCACAAAATGGGTCATTACATTATACCAAATTAACATATGCAATTCAACTAAGTAAACATTTCGAAACATGCATCATTATGTCCAAATTCAGAAGCATATATCTTTTCTAATATCAACCATTTGACAACCACAAAACCTATTATCAATAAGCATCACAAATCCAACCAAAGTAAGCCAACTCTCTTGGCTATATATATAACCAAACCATAGATATTTACAAGAAAATTCAAAAGGCTAAATTTATCATCAATTTATAAACCAAAATGACCAAAGTTCCTATACATGCCATATATCCCAAAAACATAGACTCAAAATTACCAAAAATGATAACTTGATAGTGTGATGAAGTCTCCGACGATCCTCGAGTCCGAGCTAGCTTTGAAATCACTATAAAACACAGTAAAACAAACAGAGTAAGCTTTATAGCTTAGTAAGTTCATATGATTAATAAGTATAATTTGCCAATTCATTCATCATTTAAAAAACATAAGTAAATACAAGTATTTCATTCAAATCAACAATTTGCACATTGCCATCGTTCTATGTATCAAATATAAATTCATCAACTTTCACTTACTTTTCATATGGACTTATCAATTATCACTTACTTGTCAAACTTATCACAAGTACCTAAACTGATCTGTATCATTGCTTACATTTTCATACCATCATCTTTTCTCATTGAACCATTCGGAATAATATCAGATATTCAGGAATCTCACACCAAATTGCCATATATATAGCCAATGCTATCTCTATCTCATATCACATATATGCTCACTCTCGAGCTATCAATGGGCCTGCTCACACAAGCTATCAATTAAGACATAGCTACACAGTGCTACTCACACAAGCTGTCAAGTAACTGCAACATATGCCAGTATACTCAGCCACTGGTAGGACATACAAGACTAGCACCCAGATCATAGAATCACAATAACTCCTAATGACATGTCACTAGTATCCTATCTATTCCTAAGGTTCAACTGGGATTCTTACTATGCCAATGCTTTTTCGATAGGTTCCACAGTGTCGTAATATCACAGTTATAATATTTAAGCGTATAAACATATATAACATTAAGCTTATTAATCATACAAACTTACATCAGTTCACAAAAACGATGAAATAGGTTGATTAGTTAAGTACTTTATTTTTCCCCCGATCTAGATGTAATCAAATTTAGCTTCTTTAATAATCTTTCTATTCAATTTAATCCAAAACACTCATTAAAGCACATTCACACTTTTGCCCCAAGTATTTCATAACTTTTATAATTTAGTCCTTATTTCATAAAATCACAAATTCATACAATTTAATACCAACCCATGCTAGCCGAATTTTCCTAGTACACATATCAGCCCATATTTTTCATTTATTTCACATTTTAACCATAAAGTTTCCACATTTCACAGTTTAATCTCTAATTTGCATTTTCACTAAAAATCACTTAACAAAACTTATATAACTGTCGTCAAACATTCATAATCTATCATCAAACATCAAAATACTCATAGATCCATCAATGACAACATCGTAAATCTTTAACAGTTTTACAAAATAGTCCCTACGCTAGCTAAACCTAGCTGCAACAATCTCAAAAACATAGAAAACATTAAAAACCGAGTTAAAAATCACTTACATGCACTTAGGATAGATGTCGAACCTTGAAGCTTTTTTAATGGTGATCTCCTAGCTCAAAATTCGGTGGATGAGCATAATAAAGAAGATAACTCATTTTTTTTTCTATATTTTACATAGTTTATTTAATAATTTACTATTTTAACCTTTAATTAAAACATTAAAAACACTTAATAATGTGTCCAAAAATGTCCACTCATATTAACAATGGGCTAATTACAACATAAGGACCTCCACTTTAATAAACCATAGCTATTAGATACCTTTAGCTAATAGAACTAAAGTTTTACACTTTACACGATTTAGTCCTTTTTATCAAATTAAGCATTTAAATGATAAAATTTCTTAACGAAAATTTCACACAATTATACTATCATGCTGTAGACATTGAAATAATAATAAAATAATTATTTTGACTTTGGATTTGTGGTTCCAAAACCACTGTTTTGATTTGACTAAAATCAGCTGTTACATGCCACACACGGCCATGTGCACCAAATTTGACCAAAAAATCATACCATTTTAAGACCAAACTATACCTATACCACTACACCAATTATGCACACATTCAATAGATCTAAGTACTACTCCAACACACCTAAACATGCCAAATCAATCAACCTATTTCATCCAACCAATTTGCCATCATATGCACCACATTTATACTAAACATTTAGTCTCAAAAATGATCAAAAGACCTTCTTAATAAAACAAGAAGAAAATAAGCATTGCTTTATGATTTAAAACCAATTCATTCAACAGCTAAACATCAAAGTGTTCATCTATGCATTATATATGTATACTTGTTTCATCAATACAAGATATACCTTACGAAAAACACACATCTCATTCATGAACTACATATATCAACATTTCAAAACCACATTTTTATCCATATATACATTTTTCCCACACTTTTACATTTATTACAACTTAATCCCTAAAGTTACAATTTCCATAATAACATAATTTTTATAATTTCTCCAAGCTAACTGAATTTCATTCTAGGTTAGGACAGTCCACACTTATTCACTTATTCCACAATTTCCATGAAATTTTAAGTATTTAATCAATTTTTTCCATTTACTAAAATGATCAAAATCTAATTAATAAACTAATCAAAGTCAAAACTAACACTTCAATTTTATCATTTAACATTCAAAATAAGAAGAATTCATCAATGGCAACATCTTAAATCTTTAACAATTTCTAAAATAAAGGTTTGGGTTGGCTAGACCTAGTTGCAATAATCTCAATAACATAAAAATTATAACAAATAAACATAATACGAGCTTACATGCAAGGGAACTTGGACCGAATTTTCCAAGCTTCAATGGTGTTTCTTCTTTTCCAATTTTGGTGAAGAGCAAAACCATTCATGAAAGTTAAGTCAGTTTGTTTTAATTTCTTTAGTTAATTTAATTAATTACATAATTGCCCTTTAAATAACCACACAATTTAACATAAAAAAGCCCATTGCCGTCCATCTAATAATCTTATGGACTAATTACCTTCTAAGTCTCCATTCAATTTATAAATTTATTCTATCAAATCAATTTAATTCATGAATTACTAAGGTTTGCACCTTTGACAAATTAATCTTTTTTACTTATTTAACTATCTAAACGTTAAAATTTCTTCAACAGAATTTAATACAACCTTAATGACTCCATAAATATTCTATAAATAATCTTTACGAGTAGACACAATGGAAATTTATGGTCCCAAAACCACTAAAAAATAGGTTGTTACAGTGTCAACTTTCTCAACTCATCTCCACCATACATATATACCATGAAACATACTTCTCAAAATGAGCTTATATCATGACCAAAAATACATCATATTGAACACCATTATCAAGCCATCTTCGCATGGCTATTTATAAACAATTCAAAACTAACCATAACAAAACTAGCCTATACATGCCATATGTCTTAGTTATAAACTTCAAAAGTACTAAATAATGGTTGATAGTGTGACAATGATCCTTAATTATCCCCGAGCTCGAAGCTAGCTTTATATATCCATAAAATGGAGAAAGAATGCACAAAATAAGGGTTGAAAGCTTAGTAATCCATAAGCAATTAATTCATCACAAGAAAACATATAACACAATTCGAATAGGCCAAATTTAGTTAATCTTATACACATATACAATCACTTTTCTCATATAATCCATATTACCACATCAATTAACTCTACTTACCTTATTTTTCAATGAACATATAAACCTTACGTACCTGAATTATTTAGAACAAATTCACTTTCAGTCTCGATTTGACATTGCCCGATGAACTGTTCAAAATTGTTAGGGATACATAAAAATCATATAAAGCTCATACAATGTTGTAACACCCCAAATTCGGCCTAGACATTATAACCGGATCTGACATGCTACCTCGAAGCGCTCGAAACCTCTTATGTTTTTAATCAAAAACTTACTTAGTTGTTTTCAGAAAACAAGTCCATTGCAGGTTAAAGTGAATGGAAGCTGTGCACCAGGTAGGAAACCGGAAAAGAGGAGGTGAGTCCATCGGATTGCTTAAGTACCAAGCTCCCTTCGGGACCAATCCTAGACATGCACACCGCCATTTCCACACCTTAACATCGTGTATATTTTTAGGAAACCAATTCGATTAAGCCCATTTTAAGAAAAGTGATCAATTTTGGAAAATATTTTTATTGCGGAAGCTTTGCTGGTCGTCCTGTTATTTTGAAATCAAGTACTGTTTTGAAATCGCGCCCTAAAGCTAACCAATTTTGACAGTTAAGAATAAATCATATCTATCTTAATTAAACATAACAAAACCATTTAAAAATAAAATAAAATAATTAAAGCGGCCTTATTACAATTTAAAACCCAAAACCTTAAACGTAAATAAGAAGGATGTCCAATTCACCAGAAGAAAACCAAAATTGCAGAACGTGTGGCCACTCTGAATCCCTCACAGCTCCAAGCCCACTATGGTTAGGGATTACCTGCGTGGATGAAAATAAAGGGGTGAGTTTTGGGAAACTCAGTGTGTAAATTAACCCAACCATAGCCTATATCAGCTCAAACCACAGAATGTAATAAGTTGGCCTCACCTGAGCAGATTCGAATCAAGCCCATAGGCCCATAACGAGCAACGAGCGAGATTACATGCTTATGCAGAAACCCAACCCATATCCAACCATATGCACCCCCATACCAGCCTTTCACCATGTGGGGAGACTACTCGACCCACCCAACCGCTACACGCCACAAAAATATGCAGCATGGCTGCCAGATCAGATAATGTGACAGAGTCACCAGAAACAGATAATCGTGGCAGAGCCACCAGAACAGATATATGTGGCAAAGCCACTAGATCAGATAATTTGTGGCATAGCCACCAGGACGCTTCCTCCATAATATAACCCATTTACCCATGCAATAGATATACGATCATGGCATACATCACACAGAATCAGATCATCATACTTTTCAGACAAAATTCACCCTAGGGTTATAGTGGTCATTTTACACTTAGGGGTATCATTGTAATTTTCCATACATGGGGTATTCTAGTAATTTAACTATTCTTAAAGTTTTCATGCATAACATAGCCATCTACGTACTAACAGAAACACTTACCGTGCTGGGCCCGTTGGCCCATTAACCCGATTTGGCCCATTAAGCCCAAAATATCGAAATGCACGAAATCGCGCACTCTGCAGTCTTGTCATTTTTAGATTACCAAAAATGTTAATCGTTCCATCTCACGAGCATTCGCACACTTGCAAGTTCACAAAATATCGACTTTCCGGCATTTCAGTTTTTTGGCTTTTGCCAAAATAGTCTATGACAGAGTGTCAGTTACACACCTGTTTGCGACGATATGTTGGCGAGATCCACACACGAACTGCCTACAATTGGATTACTAACACTTTAATCTAACTATCGAAAATGAACTACGTACTAACCCCTTACCATATTCGGCC
The DNA here is from genome assembly GCA_025698475.1 of Gossypium anomalum. NCBI lineage: Eukaryota > Viridiplantae > Streptophyta > Magnoliopsida > Malvales > Malvaceae > Gossypium > Gossypium anomalum. The sequence goes on from CM046965.1 coordinate 39,992,658, forward strand.
AATAGCACTTTAGGCACTAGCGATCCTACCTTTGCCGAAATTAGCGACTAGGTTTATATCCAGTCGTTCCACTTGTCCAAGCCTTCGATCAGCAGCCTCTAGATCACACTATTATCAAAATAAAATAGTTATCACAACCCTTAGTACAAGCCCCAATCAAGAACCTCCCTAACCTTTAGGGGTTTCGGCTTATTTTCTAAAACCTGAAATAAAGAATAGGTTAAAAACTTACCACCGGTTCTTCAGTCAATGATTCCAGTTAATTCCTACTTGACTCTGATGCAGATCTACCCCTCAAACGATAACAAAATTTGAGCCTTTAGTAACCTTAAAAATTCAACTATGTCCCTATGGCTATGCGTTTTCGGCTTTTTGTAACAGTGAAGAGAAGATGAGGGTTTTGTAGTGGCTTTGTCGACACAGGTTTGGGGCTCAGAAAAAGAAAGAATTGATCAAAAAGGATGAAGAAAAGTTAGTAGGTTTTGCTAGGAGAATTCAGCACAGACAATATGAACTTTCGGGATATCGGCTTTTGTGATATTTGGTTGTAAGGCTTAAAAATAGTAGTAACAAAGTGGTATAGAGTAGAGTGGTAGAAGAGAAGGTAGATGGAGAGAAAAAGAAAAGAAAGGAGGAGGAGGAAGGATGGTCAGAAAAACGGCACAACCTCCCCTAAATGCCGAATTTATACTTGGCATTTAACCTAGCCAAAATTTGCCCCCTAAAGAAACCCTTGGCCGGCCAACTCTTACTCCTCAAGAGTCTATTATTCGGCCAATACTGCTCTCCCTAATCAGCTCCTAAATCCTCTTCCTTATCCCCTCGTTACTCAATCTCCTGAGCAACTCAAACTCCTTCTGGCAGACTTTTACTTGAGTTCCATTACTTACCCTTTCTAACCATAAAAAATAATTCCCTTAATATGCTTTCGTTGTGACTTGAACCTTGGTTCTCCCTAGCATCCACACGCCACTTTTATACCCTTCCCAGTGGCCTCACATGCCACTTTGCCACCTACTTCCTTGTGATTGATTTTATCCAAATAATACTTAAAAGCCTAGTTAACTAGAACCCCTTTTTCTTATGGAATTAAAATTAATTAAAATTATTGGGTTTTAACTTAAGCTTGGGCCTTCTAGAGACCCACTAACATAATTAAACCTACGCCAAGCAGACAGAACACAGAAATTTTAAATTTTTCCAACATTCACAGAATTCCCAAAAATTGAGGCGTTACAACTCTACCCTCCTTAAAGAAATTTCGTCCTCGAAATTTACCTGATCCAAACAGATGAGGGTATTGTTGTTGCATCGACACTTCTGGCTCCCAAGTAGCTTCTTCTCTGCCATGATTACGCCAAAGCACCTTCACTAATGGAACAGATTTCCTTCTTAGAACCTGAACATCTTGATCCAATATTTGCACAGGCTCCTCCTCAAAGGTCAAATCAGTTTGCACCTCATTTTCTGCAACCGGCACGACATGAGTACGGTCAGAACGATAACGCCTGAACATGGAGACGTGAAAAACATCATGAATCCTGTCTAACTCTGGAGGCAATTCCAATTGATAACCCACTGGGCCTACTCGCTTTAAAACCCGATAAGGCCCAATGAACCGCGGACTCAGCTTGCCTTTCTTTCGAAACCTTAATATCTTCTTTCAAGGAGAAACCTTCAAGAAGACCATATCACCCACTGAGTATTCAATCTCCTTACGCTTCAAATCTACATACGACTTTTGCCTATTGGATGCTTCTTTTAACCGATCTCTGATTACTTTGACCTTACTCTCAGTATCAGCTACCAACTCTGGTCCAAGAACCTGTCGTTCTCCCAATTTAGTCCAACAACTAGGAGTATGACACCTTCGTCCATACAGCACTTCATATGGTGCCATTCGAATACTCGTCTGATAGCTGTTATTGTATGTAAATTCTGCTAATGGCAAGTAATCCTCCCAACTACCTTAGAAGTCAATAACGCATCCCCTCAACATGTGCTCCAAAATCTAAATAACCCTTTTCTACTGCCCATCAGTTTAGGGATGGAAAGCCGTACTAAAGTTCAATCGTATCCCCAACGCTTCATGTAACTTTTTCCAAAACTGAGATGTGAATCTAGGATCTCGGTCAGAGATAATCGAAACTGGGACTCCATGAAGTCGCACAATCTCTGCCACATACAACTTGGCTAACTTTTGAAGTGAGAAGTCAGTGCGAACAGGTATGAAATGAGCCGATTTGGTTAACCTATCCACAATCACCCAAACCTAGTCTTTCTTTGATGGCATCAAGGGTAGTCCACTCGCAAAGTCCATGGTTACCCTCTCCCACTTCCAATGTGGTATCTTTACTGGTTGCAAAAGTCCTGAAGGTAGTTGATGCTCAGTTTTCACTTGCTGGCATGTCAAACATTTCCCCACAAACTCCGTTACTTCCCATTTCAGCCCAGGCCACCAATACAATTCTCGTAAGTCGTGATACAACTTATTCCCTCCAGGATGCATAGTACAAAGTCCTCCATGAGCTTCTTTCAGTATTGACTGCCTCAAGTCAGAGTCCTTCGGAATGCAAATTCTTCCTCGAAAACATAGAACTCCTTCACTATTCAAACCAAACTCAGAAGTTTCCCCTTCCTTAACTTGTTGGGAACAAGCAACCAATGACTCGTCTCTCAACTGCTTTTCCTTAATCTGATCCACCTAGGTTGGCCTCACTTGCAACTCAGCCAACAGACTCCCATCTTCGTACAGACTTAGATGAGCAAACATTGCTCTCAGATCAGATACAACTCTACGACTTAGAGCATCGGCTACCATATTAGCCTTGCCTGGGTGATACTCGATCGAACAGTCATAATCCTTAAGAAACTCAATCAATCTCCTTTGCCTAAGGTTCAGCTTCAATAAATACTTAAAACTCTTATGGTCCGTGTATATAACACACCTTTCTCCATACAAGTAGTGTCTCCAAATCTTAAGTGCAAAGATCACTGCTGCCAACTCCAAATCATGAGTAGGATAGTTCCCCTCGTGAGGCTTAAGCTATCATGATGCATAAGCAACCACCTTACCCTCTTGCATCAACACACAGCCCAAACTCACATGTGATGCGTCATTGTGTACACAAAAACCCTTCTCGGACTCATTTGAATTAACACAGTGCTTGATCGAACTTTCTTCAACTTCTCAAAAGCTTCTTGCTGCTTCCCAGTCCACACAAACAGTACCCCTTTCCTTATGAATTTTGTCAAAAGTGCTGCCATCACAGAAAATCCTTCCACAAACCTTCTATAGTAACCTGCCAACCCCAGGAAACTTCGAATTTCTGACACCGACCTAGGTGGCTTCTATTCCAGAATCGCTTCAATCTTTCGAGGGTCTACTTTAATCCCTTCAGCAGAGACAACATGTCCTAAGAAGGTTACCTCCCTCAACTAGAATTCACACTTGCTGAACTTCGCATAGAGTTCCTTCTCCCTTAACACTTGAAGCACAATGCGGAGATGCTCATCATGTTTTACTTCAGTTTCAGAATATACCAGAATATCATCAATAAAGACGACTATGAACTGATCCAAAAATGGTTGGAACACACGATTCATCAGATCCATACATGCTGCAGGAGCGTTCGTCGGTCCAAATGGCATAACCAAAACCTCGTAATGACCATACCAAGTCTTGAATGCCGTCTTATGGATATCTGCCACCTTGACCCTTAACTGATGATTTCCAGATAGAAGGTCAATCTTGGAAAATACAGAATCTCCTCTAAGTTGGTCAAACAAATCGTCAATCCTTGGTAGAGGGTACTTATTCTTAATCGTCAGTTTGTTCAACTGGCGATAATCAATACACATTCGCATCGTCCCATCCTTCTTCTTTATGAATAACACTGGTGCTCCCCATGGAGACACACTTGGCCTAATAAAGCCCCTATCCAACAACTCTTGAATTTGCACCTTTAACTCCACTAACTCCTTTGGTGCCATCCTATACGGTGCGATGGACACTGGTGCCGTTCCAGGCAACAAGTCAATTCCAAACTCGACTTCTCGGTTTGGAGGCAAACCCAGAAGCTCTTCCGAAAAAACATCTTGGAACTCCTTCACGGTTCTTACCTTATCCACTGTCAGTCCCTCATCTTCTGACTGACTTACAAATGCCAAATAGGTCTCACAACCTTTACGAATCCACTTTTTGGCCCTCAATGCCGACACCACATTGGACAAATAATCCCTTCGCTCACCTATCACCATAACCTCTTCTCCCTCCATGGTCCTTAACACCATTCGCTTGGTAGCACAATCCAGAGCCGCCCTATGCTTAACAAGCCAGTCCATTCCCAAAATGAGATCAAATTCTCCGAACGATAACTCCATCAAGTCTCTAGAGAAAATGTTACCTTGCGTTTCTAAGGGCACATCCCTATACAGTTTGTCTACCTTAACCGAGTAACCCAAAGGACTTAGTAAAGTTACCCCACTCACAATCTTCTCAGAGTGAAACATAAGAATGAGTAGATCCAATATCCACTAAAGCAGTATACGGTATGTTAGAAACCAAAAATGTACCAGTTATGACACCAGGCGCATCGCCCTCCTCTCAATGACGAGCTGCATACACCAACACTGGCTATCGAGCCTCAGCATTTTTGACACCCCCGCCAGGTGCCCCTCGACCTCTTCTATTTCCATTTTTGCCCCTATCTTGTCCATGTCCTCTTGGTGGTTGTGGTCCACCTCTCACGAGTTGAGCCACCCTCTGTTCAGCAACTGGAACCTGATTTGCTCTCTGAGGATAGTCTTTGACTCTATGCTCCATAGATCCACACCGGAAACAAGCATCGAAACGTTTCCTACATTAGCCCAGATGTACCTTATCACTGTCTCCACAGATTGGTGGTCTGGCAATGTTCATCAGAACTGCTCGAACAGGCTCTTCCACTCTTGCCCTCTTGACATTCTTATTTGCTCCGCCCGAAGGTCCAGAATCCTTTCGAAATCGGTTCTGATCCTTCTCATCGTTCTGCCTCTCAGTACGCTTCACTTCCTCAGCTATCTTATCTTTTTCCATTAAAACTGCGAAATCACGCTCCCTCTGTGGAGCAATCAGTACCTTAAGTTCATCTCTGAGTCTATCCTCGAAGCGGACGCTACGCTCATACTCCGTAGCAACTATTCCCACAGCATACCGGCTTAGTCTTAGAAAATCAGCCTCATACTCCGCAACCGTCTTACCTCCTTGAACCAGATTCAAGAATTCCTTCCTACGGGCGTCCACATAACTCGCCTTAACATATTTCCCTTTAAAGGTCGTTTTAAACAACTCCCAAGTTACCCTATCAGCTGGGGTCCCTTCTCTCACAGTGAGCTACCACTGATAAGCCTCATCTCGCAGCAATGATATGGCTCCCTTCAGCTTATGCTCCATAGAGCAGTCCAAGTCGTCCATAATCCGTTCCGTGGCCTCTAACCAATATTCTGCCACATTCGGGGCTACACCAGATACTCCCCTGAAGATCTCTACTCTGGTAGCCCAGAGTCACTCAGAAATGGATCCTCGAATTTTCTTGCCCGTACTTGCCCCGACAACTCATTTCAGAACACGAAGCATTGCCTGCGACAGGGCGTCATCCTCGGCACCACGATCATGAGACTCCACTTCTGTTACCGGTGGTATCGGTGCCTCTGCCGTCGGCATATATCCAGAAGATGCAGTTCCTACTCTAGCACTACCGCGGCCACTTCCCCGGCCACTTCCACGAGCTGCTCTCATACTCATATCGTATTATCTGATTATGAATTTTATGCATCCATTAAATATTCTAGTGTTTGTTCAGATGTTTTATGAATAGACAGTGATTCAAAGTTTGTTTTCGCAAAATCGTAGTCTAGCTACAGTCTCAATCAAATTTTCTACAGTTTCAGTATCACCCTAACTAGAGTATCCTAGCAGAGTATAAACAGATAATTAAGAAAATATTTAGAAAAGCTCAGAATAATACTTACGGGCTTGGGCCGGAGATTCAAAATGCCACCTTCTAAAGATCCAGATTTTGAAAACTGAGTTTTTACAATATTTTATAAAATTTTTGTTTTCAAAAATTATTGTTTTTGTAAACCCATTCCACAGTCGAGTTGTTGCAACTTGGCTCTGATACCACTAAATGTAACACCCCAAACTCGGCCTAGACGTTATGACCGGATCCGACGTGCTACCTCGAAGCGCTAAAAACCATTTATGTTTTTAATCAAAAACTTACTTAGTTATTTTTAGAAAACAAGTCCATTGCAGGTTAAAGTGAATGAAAGCTGTGCACCAGGTGGGAAACTGAAAAAGAGGAGGTGAGTCCATCGGACTGCTTAAGTACCAAGCTCCCTTCGGGACCAATCCTAGACATGCACACCGCCATTGCCACACCTTAACGTCGTGTATATTTTTAGGAAACCAATTCAATTAAGTCCATTTTAAGAAAAGTGATCAATTTGGAAAACATTTTTATTGCGGAAGCTTTGCTGGTCGTCTTGTTATTTTAAAATCAAGTACTATTTTGAAATCGCACCCTAAAGCTAACCAATTTTGACAGTTAAGAATAAATCATATCTATCTTAATTAAACATAACAAAACCATTTAAAAATAAAATAATTAAAGCGGCCTTATTACAATTTAAAACCCAAAACCTTAAACGTAAATAGAAAGGATGTCCAATTCACCAGAAGAAAACCAAATTTGTAGAACGTGTGGCCACTCCGAATCCCTCACAGCTCCAAGCCCACTATGGTCGAGGATTACCTGTGTGGATGAAATTAAAGGGGTGAGTTTTGGGAAACTCAGTGTGTAAATTAACCTAACCATAGTCTATATTAGCTCAAACCACAGAAACAGAATAAGTTGGCCTTAGCCCAGAACAGGATTCAGAATAAAGCCCATAGGCCCATAAACGAATAGAACAGATATTACATGCTTATGCAGAAACCCAACCCATATCCAACCATATGCACCCCCATACCAGCCTTTCACCATGTGGGGAGACTACTCGACCCACCCATCTGCTACACGCCACAGAAATATGCAGCATGGCTGCCAAATCAGATAATGTGACAGAGTCACCAGAAATAGATAATCGTGGCAGAGCCACCAGAACAGATATATGTGGCAGAGCCACCAGATCAGATAATTTGTGGCATAGCCACCAAGACGCTTCCTCCATAATATAACCCATGTCCCCATGCAACAGATATACAATCATGGCATACATCACACAGAATCAGATCATCATGCGTTTCAGACAAAATTAACCCTAGGGTTATACTGGTCATTTTACACCTAGGGGTATCATGGTAAATTTCCATACATGGGGGTATTCTAGTAATTTAACTATTCTTAAGGTTTTCATGCATATCATAGCCATCTATGTACTAACAGGAACACTTACCGTGTTGGGCCCGTTGGCCTATTAACCCGATTTTGGCCCATTAAGCCCAAAATATCGAAATGCACGAAATCGCGCACTCTGCAGTCTTGTCATTTTTAGATTACCAAAAATGTTAATCGTTCCATCTCACGAGCATTCGCACACTCGCAAGTTCACAAAATACTGGCTTTCCGGCATTTCGGCTTTTCGACTTTTGTCGAACTAGTCTATGAGAGGGTGTCAGTTACACACCTGTTTGCGACGATATGTTGACGAGATCTAGACACGAACTGCCTACAATTGGATTACTAACACGTTAATCTAACTATCAAAAATGAACTACGAATTAACCCCTTACCATATTCGGCCAATAGCACTTTAGGCACTAGCGATCCTACCTTTGCCGAAATTAGCGACTAGGTTTAGATCCAGTCGTTCCACTTGTCCAAGCCTTCGATCAGCAGCCTCTAGATCACACTATTATCAAAATAAAATAGTTATCACAAACCATAGAGCTACAAGCCCAAATCGACAGCCTCTCTAACCTTTAAGGGTGTCGGCTTATTTTCTAAAACCTAAAATAAAGAATAGGTTAAAAACTTACCACCGGTTCTTTGATCAATGATTCCAGTTAATTCCTACTTGACTCTGATGCAGATCTACCCCTCAAATGATGACAAAATTCGAGCCTTTAGTGACCTTAAAAATTCGGCTATGTCCCTATGGCTATGCTTTTTTGGCCTTTTGTAACAGTGAAGAGAAGATGAGGGTTTTGTAGTGGCTTTGTCGACAGAGGTTTGGGGCTCAGAAAAAGAAAGAATTGATCAAAAAGGATGAAGAAAATTTATTAAGTTTTTCTAAGAGAATTCAGCACAGACAATATGAACTTTCGGGATTTCGACTTTTGTGATATTTGGTTGTAAGGCTTAAAAATAGTAGTAAGAAAGTGGTGTAGAGTAGAGTGGTAGAAAAATTCGGCTATGGAGAAAAGAAGAGGAGAAGGTAGATGGAGAGAAAAAGAAAAGAAAGGAGGAGGAGGAAGGATGGTCAGAAAAACGACACAACCTCCCTTAAACGCCGAATTTATACTTGGCATTTAACCTAGCAGAAATTTGCCCCCTAATGAAACCCTTGGCCGGCCAAACCTTGGTTCTCCCTATCATCCACACGCCACTTTTATACCTTTCCCAGTGGCCTCACATGCCACTTTGCCACTGCTTCCTTGTGATTGATTTTACCCAAATAATACTTAAAAGCCCAGTTAACCAAAACCCTTTTTTCTTATGGAATTAAAATTAATTAAAATTATCGGGTTTTAACTTAAGCTTGGGGCTTCTAAAGACCCACTAACATAATTAAACCTACACCAAGCAGACAGAACACAGAAATTTTAAATTTTTCCAACATTCATAGAATTCCCGAAAATTGGGGTGTTAGAAATGTCATATCCCTAATATGGTCTTACATGTTAACACATATCGATGCCATTGTCCTAGACAGGGTCTTATACGAATCATATACGATGTTAATGTCCCAGACATGGTCTTACACATTTTCTCACTTCGATGCCAGTGTCCCAGACATGGTCTTACATGAAATCACATCTTGAAAGCCTTATGTCATGATATCAGTATCCGATACATTTCCTAAAGTTCGTTCAGGGCTTATGACTTCGTAATTAAATCAATTCATGCACGAAACTAGTCAACCAATGCTCAAATCAATTCGGCAACATATGTTTTAACACATACAATTCAATTCAGCTACATATAATATATATACATTTGAATTTAAGAACATTTAATTACTTATGAACTTACCTCATACGGAAACGAACAAATCAGAACGACTATTCAACAACTTTTGACTTCCCCCAATCCAAATCCAATTTCTTCTTTTCTTGATCTAAATCAATTTAAATTTTATCTTATTTAATTACATATTCATTCAATTTCACCCAAAAACACATAAATGGGCATTTTGCACTTTAGCCCCTAACATTTCACATTTTCTCAATTTTAGTCCGTATTTCAAAACAACTCAAAATACACAAAATTTCAACATGCTCATGTTAGGCCAAAGTTTCCTTAGGTCCCTAGCAGCCCATCAATTTCATTTATTTCACATTTTAACCCCTCAATATACAAGTTTCACAATTTAGTCCTTAATAAGCATTTTTATCAAAAGTCACTTAATAAACTATGATAATTTAATAACAAATATTTATTTTTCGTCATTAAAAACAAAAACATCAAGCTATCAACAATGGCAAATCACAAATTCATCATCAAATCCAAAAATTAAAGCATGGGTTAGCTAGTATACGAAGCAACAATCTTAAAAACATAAAAAATTATCAAAAATCAAGCAAAGAACATACCTAATTTAAGACATCAAAGTCCCGAACTTGCAAGCTTCAAAATGGTTTCTTTTTCTCTTTAACTTTTGGCCAAAAAGATGATAATGCATGCATTTTATGTTTTGTTTTATTTTAATTACATTTTATTATCCATTTACCATAATAACCTTAATAATTTAATAATAAAACCATATAATGCATGTCATTACCGTCCATTCATGTAGTCAATGGCCTAATTTCATTTTAAGGGCTTTAAAATCAAGAAACCATATCAAATAAGTACTTTAACAACTAGAAAGCCACTTTTACATTTTATGCGGTTTAGTCCTTTTATCAAATTAACTAATCAATCGATAAAATTAAATCACGAAATTTTTACACCTATCAAATAACATGCTGTAAACACAAAAAATAATATTAAGATAATTTCACGACTTCAAATTTGTGGTTCTGAAACCACTGTTCTGATTTATCTAGAATCGGGCTTTTACAACTCTCCCCCTTAGTGAATTTCGTCCCCGAAAATCTTACCAGTGAATAGGTTCGGATATTGCTCTCTCATAGCATTATCGAGCTCCCACGTATCTTCTTCAACCCCATGTCAATGCCATAAGACTTTCACTAATGAAATTTTCTTATTTCTTAATTCTTTAACCTCGTGATCTAAAACTCGGATCGGTTCTTCTTCGTATGTCATATCAAATTGAATCTCAATCTTGGAGGGGAAAATCACATGCGAGGGATCCGATCTATATTGTAGAAGGACCGATACGTGAAATACATTATGAATCTTTTCTAACTCAGGTGGCAAAAACAATCTATACGCAACCGGCTCGATATGCTCGATAATCTCATAAGGCCCGATGAATCTGGGACTTAACTTTCTTTTTTTGCCAAATCTAAGTATTTTCTTCCACGGAGACACTTTCAAAAACACTTGATCCCTGATCTGAAACTCAATATCTTTTCGTTTCAAGTTTGTGTACGATTTCTAACGATCTGACGCTGCTTTCACGAATCACTTTCACTTTCTGTTCACTCTCTTTAATCAAATCGACCCCGTGAATCTTATTCTCGCTGAGCTCAGTCCAATACAATGGTGTTCGGTATTTGCGACCGTACAATGCTTCGTAAGGTGTCATTTTTTTACTCAATTGAAAACTATTATTATATGCAAATTCAATCAATGGCAGGTATCATTCCCACATACCTTCAAACTCAAGAATGCAACATCTCAACATATCTTCGAGTATTTGAATAATCCGCTCGGATTGACCATTTGTTTGAGGATGAAAAGTAGTAATAAAGTGTAGCTTTGTACCCAGTGCATCTTGTAATTTCTTCCAGAAACGTGATGTAAATCTCGGATCTCTATCCGAAACAATAGAAATAAGTACTCCGTGCAATCTTACAATCTGAGAGATGTACAACTCAGCAAGTTTATCAAGTGAATAATCTGTGCGTACCAGAATGAAATGAGTCGATTTAGTCAGTCTATCAATAACCACTCATATCGCATCTTTCTTAGTCAAAGATAGGGGAAAACCTAATACAAAATCCATCGTAATTCTGTCCCATTTCCACTCGGGAATCATAATCGACTGCAGTAACCCAGATAGTACCTGATGCTCAGCTTTAACTTGTTGACAGATTAAACATTTCGAAACAAATTCAGAGATATCACGCTTCTTACCAAACCACCAGTAAAGTTGTTTCAGATCGTTATACACTTTCATACTTCTCGGATAAACAGACAAACGACTACTATATGCTTCGCTCAAAATCATCCGAATCAACTCTGAGTTTCTCGAAACACATATTCGGCCTCTGAATCTTAAACAATCATCAGTATCAACTCAAAACTTTGAATCAAAATTCAAATCACTTTGAGCTCGTTTTGTTAACAATTCATTATCAACTTTTTGAGTTTCACAAATCTGCTATATAAATAGCGGTCTCACTTTCAACTCAGCTACAATCAAGCCATCATCAGATAAAGCCAATTGAGTATTCATTGCACGTAGAGCAAATAAAGATTTCTGACTTAAAGCACCAGCAACAACATTAGCCTTTCTCGAATGGTAGTCAATCACTAGCTCATAATCTTTTAACAATTCTAACCATCTTCTCTGTTGTAGATTCAGATCTTTCTGAATCATCAAATATTTTAAGCTCTTGTAATCCGAATAAACATGACGTTTCTCACCGAACGGATAGTGGTGCCAAATTTTCAACGTGAACATGATAGCTGCTAAAATCATGCGTTGCGGCTTTAATTGTCTCGAGGCATAAGCTATGACTTTCCCTTCCTACATCAAAACACAACCCAGACCATTCAACGATGCATCACTATAGATTTGAACTCTTTACCCGATTCTGGCTGAACTAACACTGGAGCTTTGGACAATAAAGCTTTCAGCTGATCAAACCTTTCTGGCACTTGTCTGACCACTCAAACTTAACATCTTTCTGAAGTAGCCTCGTCAAAGGAGTTGCAATCATTGAGAAACCTTTTACAAATCTTCTGTAATAACCGACGAGTCCCAGAAAACTTCAAACTTTGAATACATTTCTTAGAGGTTTCCAATCCAATATTGCCGACGAGTCCCAGTCAACTCTTTTAATTCGGTCGGTGCCATTCTATACGAAGCTATCAATATCGGAGTTGTTCCCAGCACTAACTCAATACCAAATTCAACTTCCCTGATCGGTGGTAAACCCGGTAACTCTTCAGGAAACACATCTGGATATTTACACACAATTGGTACTGATTCAATCTTCTTTTTGATCACTTTAGAGTCGACCACATAAGTAAAGTAAGCTTCACAACCCTTTCTCACATATTTCTGAGCTAACATCGAAGAAATCACTGCCGACAAACCATTCAAATCATTAGACTCAATTCGAATCATCTCATCATTCAGACATCTTAGATGTAACACCCCTTGCCCGAGTCTAAGATCGGGACAAGGTACGAGGCATTATCGGACTAAAACGTATACATACATGTAAAATCGAGTCATAAAATTTTGTTCAGAAGAAAAACATTCATTCATGTTCATAATGTCCCTTATATGGGCTCAGTAGGCCCAAAACATATATCAGGGGTAGTTCGGGACTAAATCGAGAACTTACGAACCTTTTACAACACTTTGGAAATTTTCCATGTTTGGAGAGTCACACGTCTGTGTGGGTTAGGCCGTGTTGTCACACACACCCGGGTGGTTTCAGGATCCCGTAGAAAATGCTTCTTTTATGCCTCGAGTATTAGCCACAGCTCGTATTCATTCAGTAATTCTACCTCTTCTTCATTCTTGGACCTCGTTTCTTAATATTGGCTTGGGACATGCCCGTGTAACTCTCTGTTTATGATGTCAATAACGAAACAGGTCACACTGCCAAGTCACACATCCATGTGCTAGACCGTGTCCTCTACACGGATGAGACACACGGCTGTATCTCTACCCGTATGGCCCAAAAAATGGCTATTTACCAAGCCATTTGGCACCCTTGTTAGCACTTACTAAAACATAACTTCAATGGCACTTTTTGTGGCAATTTCATATCAATTTATTCATGCAAAAGGCACCGTACTTTGCCTAATTTAAACTTATCAACTTCATGCCATGATTATCGTTAACACATTCTTACACTTCATACTTATGCTAAGGTCTATCCACAAGCCAATTTAGTCACTTTAAAATCATCAAATAATCTAGGGCACATTCACAATTCATCCATACCAAACACACATGACAACACCATATGAAACCTTTAGCACGTGCATGGATATATGGATAGGTTTACAACCCAATAACCAATATGAGCCACATCACATGGCCATATATAAAATGAATCATATTCCCATCATGAGCCAATACATTTGGCCAAATCAAATGACACATACCCAATTAACTAAGTCCCTATACATGCCATAGACTTAAAGTGCTTGAAACATTTATACCCTTCAATAGCTGGATAGTGTGATAGAATCTCCGACGATTTCCAACCCGAGCTAGCTTAGTGACCCTATAAAATGAGGAAAAAGGAAGGGGTAAGTTATATATCTTAGTAATTCTATATGAAAATAATAAGAGATTTATTGACATGTTTTCCATATTCTCACAACATGTTCTCAAGGTAACACAATCATAATTGCACATAATTCTACTATTTATTCATATTCCAGCCAAGTTGTCTACGCACATCATAGTCAATAATTTATTGATAACTTGAGCTACAAAATTTTAAATTACGATCCATTAAAAGCATTTGAAACTAGACTCATATATCCTTCTACCTATAATGCCCCGAATTTGGGCTTAGAAGTATTGGGCCTTGAGTATGGGTCCATAAGGAGGTTGTATATAAGTATTTAATTGTGCAAGGAAATGACACAATTAAATGTCTACTTTGGTGGTTAATGGCCCTAAGAAGTGTTAGAGAAACTGGGTTTTAGAAAAAAATTTGATATTAAGTGAATAAAACCTTGGATGCTTGGATGATGGCCTTTTAAATTATTTAGTTAAATAAATGACAGAAGGAAACATATGGTCTAGTGGTTGTGGCGTCCTTAAGGTTGCAAGGGAGTTTGGGTTCAAGTCTTGGCTCTTACAATTCATTTTGGTTTTTCTCTTAAGTGAATCTGGATGCTGGCACATATGTCTTAAAGTTAATTATGGACGTTTTTATCACACAAAAAGCCTTGTGGTAGAGTGGCAAGGTGGCGTGTTGTGTAACTGTGAGGTCTGAGGTTCAAGTCATGGGATGAGCAGTGGAGTATTTATTTTGCTATTTGAGCTGCGAAGGAGCTGGAGTTGGACTGAAACTCTGTAGTTGAAACAGTCATAAGAATGAAGAATTTTCCTAATGGTTGAAAGTAATCCCACATCGAGAAGCTGACATGAGAATTGGTGAGAAGCTGGCTTTAAATAGAGCGAACCAGATGAGTTGGGAGGAAGACTCAATGTAGGATGTGCCAAGGTTGGTGATCGTGGACTTCGGCACGTTCTCATAAACAGGTGTGTATTTCGCACTACTCTAGTTGTAGAACGGCAAATGCCGAAACGCCGAAATGCCGGTCACACGACGATGGCAGCCACACGCTCCTATGTGAATCTCATATCTGTAGGTTAGTATTACGGAAAAACCCCTGTAAGGTAAAATTACTAAAATGCCCCTGTAGGGTAGAATTACCGAAATACCCTCGACTTGTACAATTACAGAAATACCCTCGATTTGTAAAATTACCAAAATACCCCTGATTTGAAAAATTACCGAAATACCCTTGATTTGAAAATTTATAGAAATACCCTTTATTTACAAAATTACAGAAATACCCTTGATTTACAAAATTATCGAAATACCCTTGGTTTGAGATTTACCAAAACACCCTTATAGGGTAAAATGACTAAAATACCTCTAATAGGTAAAAATATCGTTCTGCCCCTCTAGGGTATATGACTCACTGATAATACAATTTGATTGATTTGACTATGTTTTGACTAAGAATGTATAACTGTGATTGGACTGTTGTGACTATGATTTGTATGATTTTGTATCCCTTGTGTATATTTGCTGCATTAATATAATATTATGTTGCACATGGGTGGGGATTATGAAACGGAGGAAGAAATTGAGGATCGCATGGTTGCTTGACGACCGTGGATCCACTAATTGAGGATCGCATGGTTGCTTGACGACCGTGGATCCACTGATTGAGGATCGCATGGTTGCTTGACAACCGTGGATCCACTGATTAAGGATCGCATGGTTACTTGACGACTGTGGATCCACCGGTTGCTTATAAGCCCAATATATGATTACTGATGACTCTATGTCGATCATATTTACCCGAGGCTGTGTGCCAACTATATTACCGTCACTAATGGCTATGTGCCTAGCATGATACAACTACCGATGGCTTAAAGCCAATTATTCTGATTATGGCTTTGTGCCAACCTACATATGGCTCTGTGCCAACCTGATTATGGCTGTATGCCAAACGTATTTGCCTAAGGCTATGTGCCAATATATGATTATTGATGACCCGGTGTCGATCACATTTACCTAGGGCTGTGTACCGATTATGTTACTTTAGTTGATGGCTATGTGCCAAACTTATTATAGTTACCGATGGCTTTGTGCCAATTATAATACCGCTACTGTAGGCTTAAAGCCGTATCTATGCTAGCAGCTTGTTGCAATAAAGGTAGTACCGCAACCGAGCTACCATTGATGTGTATCAGATGGGTGGGTCGACATATGCTCTGAACTGGACTGTACTGTTAGCGTTAAAGGGCTTTGGCCCAAACTATTTCTGTTTTTCTTTCTGTATATCGACTGTTACTCTAGTAAGGGGATTACACATTAAGTTTTCGTAAACTTACCCCATTTAAACTATATAGGTAATCCCCAGTGTTAGGTGGATCGGTGTCGTAGAGGGACTCAGAGACGACCACACATCTGCACATGTTTTTCTATTTCGTTTATTTAGTTAAGCACTTTGGTTTTTGATTTGGGTTGTAATAGGGCCTCTTTAATTTCTTTCTTAACTTTTCATTTAGGAAAATTTATTCACTATGTTTGATATTTGTTAGACGTAGATCACGATTTTCAAAACACTACATTTTCGCAACTTAACTTTTAAACATCACGTTTTCGTAAATCGGTTACTTTTAGAATTAGCTTCCGCAAAGTAAAAAGGAATTTTGGAAATAAAATTAGGAAGTTTTCAATGCACTACGTTTTAAATAAGATGGGTTTCTCATGAAAATATGGTTTTCAAAAACCACTTCAATGTGACATGCCAGATTCGGGTGTAACTTCTGGGCCGGGTTTGGGGTGTTACACTACCATAAAATTTTTAGAATTTATGGATTCGCCAATAAGTACAGTTTAGTTTTCAAAGTTACCCCTACTCTGTTGTTTGACAGCTTTGACCTTTCTTTACTAAAAAATAATTATCTCATAGTACGGGATTTGGATAATGTCCCCATCTATTTATCTTGAAAATATACTCATTAAGGATTTATTCATATGAATTATAACCTATAATTATTTTCATACAATTTTTAATGATTTTCTAAAGTTAAGATAAGGGAACCCAAAATCACTCTAACCCTGTCTCACAGAAATCCAAATATCTCATAACATGAAATTATTTTGCTTACACTGTTTCTTCTATGTGAAACTAGACTCAATAAGTTTAATTTAATATTTTATTAAACCTCTAAATAAATTTACACAATTTTTGGTGGATTTTCAAAGTTGGGCTACTGCTGCTGTCCAAAACTGTTTTAATGTAAAATAATGATAACTAAGCTTATAACACCTTTATAAATCATTTCAACCATCATCGTAAAAAAACATATTTATACATCATAAGCATAGACCCATAATCACAAGGTCATCACAAAATCATTCTCATGGGCATGACTTACTTATTTGCATCCTTACCAAAAGTGCATCATAAACCGAAATCATTTCTCATGAGTTTTTCACACATACCTGTGCCACTTGAAACATAATCATAATTTTTATCAATCATGACACAATATTTAAATCACTCGTTGAACCAGTTGGAATACTAAAGGATACTCGATAAGCCTCATACAAAAGGGTAAAATGTCGATGTCATATCCCGGACATGGTCTTACACATGGTCTTACACTGGCTCGCATATTGAGGCTGATGCCATGTCCCAAACATGGTCTTACACTGGCTCACATATTGAGGCTAATGCCATGTCCCAGATATGGTCTTACACTGGCTCACATATAACCCTAGTATTGTAACAGCCCGGTTTAGACCCTAGTTAGAATTATGGTTTTGGGACCACAAATTCGAGTTAAAAAATATTTTAATATTATTTTCCATGCTTATAAAATGTGAATTGATGTCTATGAAAATTTCGTGTGAAAATTTTATCATTTGTGTGCCCGATTTGATAAAAGGACTTAATCGCGTAAAATGCAAAAGATGTGTTCTATTTGTTAAAGTGCCAAATTGCTATGTATTTATATATGTGGGGTCATTATGATGCAATTATACCAATGAATTAATGCATGGACATTAATGGACATGAGATAGTGGAATTATAATGAAAATAATAAGGCTAATTTAGTAAATGACTATTTAAATGATTTATAATTAAAACAAAACATGAAGCTAAGCCATTATCATCTCATATTTCCAAAAAAATACAAGGAAAAAGAAATAAAAATACAAGCTTAGGGTTTCGGCACTTTGATTGGTGATTAAGGTATTGATTTTGTTCGGTTTTTAATAATTTCTATGTTTTTGTGATCTTTACTTTGTGTTCTATCAAACCCATGCCTCAATTTCTGAAATTGATTATGATTTTAAGATATGTAATTGTTGATAATATGAGTTTTATGAAGTTTGATGATAGTAAATAAAAGATATGTGTTAGATTACTATGTTTTGTATTGGGTTTTTTGACGAATTAGAGTAATTTGGGCTAAATTGTGAAAATGGGAAATTGAGGGATTAAAATGTGAAATAAATGAAATATGTGGATTTATATGAACACTATGAATATTTGGCCAAGCATGTGAAAAATGAAATTTTGTGTATTTTGTGATTTTATGAATTAGGGACTAAAGTGCTAAAATGTGAAAATATGAGGGCTAATTTGTAAAATGCCCTAAATATGTATTCATGGATTGAATTGAATGATTTGTTAAATAAAATAGTTAAATTTGAACTTATATAGATTAAGAACCAAAGAAAACGAATTTGGATAAGGGAAAGTCGAAAGTCGTCGAGTAGTCGATTCCGTTCGTTCGAATCCAGACGAGGTAAGTTAATATACAAATAAATGTGTTGAATTGAATTATAAATTGCTTATGTGATATTTAAATTGTAATGGATTTTGAGAACTCAAAATGTGAAATTCGAGAAAGTTTTGATATTGTTGCGACGTCCGAAAAGCCCCATACGAACCATAGGAATAGTTAGGATACATATGTCATGACATAAGATCCGATATTGCTTTCGTGACGTTTGAGACATTGGCATCGATCTGTGATTTACATGTAAGACCATGTCTGGGACATTGGCATCGTATTTGATTTTGTGTAAGACCCTGTCTGGGACAGTGGCATCGATATTTGATACATGTAAGACCATTTCTAGGATTTTGGCATTGTACGAGCTTTCTAAGTTATTCGAGTATCCTTATTGATTCTGAACGGTTCAATAGGCACTCTGAGAAATGAATGGTTATGTGAGTAAGTACTCAATTCAGGTACATTTTTAATATACATTATGATTAAGAATGAAAGGTAAGTATATGTTATATGGGAACATATGAAATGTATTAAGTGTAAGTGATTTATGAACAATTGAGTTTTATGAGGATTATGGATATGTGATTATGTTTTGCCATGAGCTATATAAATAATATGGTTTGGAAACATCTTATGTGATGAGTTTATTTGTATATAGCTTACTAAGCTTTGGAAAGCTTAATTTATGTGTGTTTTCAATTGTTTTATAGATTATCGAAGCTACTAGAAGCTCAGGGATAGTCGAAGATCATCACCACACTATTAAACTCTATTTTGGTACCTTTTGAAAATGTATTATTGAAGTATGGCATGTATAGGCTAGAAGTATTAGAATATTTTTTCTAATGTGTATATCTAGCCATATGATATGGCTTGGTCATGGATGTGATTATGAATGAATTTTGGTATATTTTTTGTGTTCAAAAATGGTATGTTTTGATGTGCTTAAATGGCTTAGTAAGAAATGCTCAATTTGGTAAGTTGGTTATGTGAATTAGTCATGGAAATGGTATGATTTTGATATGAGAATGGATGTGAAAATTTGGAATAATGACATGTATGAATGAATAAGTATGATATGTGATTTTAGTATGTTTTGGTTTGGATGATAAGGATGATATTGGTTGGTGGTTATATGACATGAAGGATGTATGTTTTGTGATTGAAATTGGTTGAAATTATGGTGAAATTATGTTTTGATTTTTAATTTGTAAGTATGACCCAAATGGGTGGCAATTTGGCATTACAAATGGCTTATATTTGCCCACATGGTTGAGCACACAGACGTGTGTCTTGACCGTGTCCTTCAATGTTTCTTTTCGAAGCAAGTCAATCTCAAGCACGGCCTAGACACACGAGCATGTCTGGTGGCCATGTAAGGCACACAACCTTGGCACATGGGCATGTGTGGCCATTTCGAAGGGTACACGGGCTAGACACACTGGCGTGTGGTCAGCCGTGTGACCCAAGTCAGTTTCGACCACGTCTAAGGCACACGGGTGTCTTTGGTCGTGTGGATAAGTTAGTATGCATGCTCTGTTTAGCCACGACTTAGACACATGGGCATGTCTAATGCCGTGTGAGGCACATGGCCTGTTCACATGGGCGTGTGACCTTTGTAACTTAGAAAATTGTTAAGTTTCAAGAAAATTTTGTATGAGTTTGGTTTAGTCTCAACCCTTTCTAAAACATGTTTAAGGTCTCGTTGACATACAGAAGGGACTTTATAATGATACATGACTTTGATGCTATGTTGATTATAAAATGAATGTGAATTGTTTCAATATGTCTGGTAATGCCTCTTAACCCTAGTCTGATGACAGATACGAGTTAGGGGTGTTACAAGTATCATGGCATGGATATCCAATCTATTCTTACAATTCAACCGGGAGTTTTACCACATCAAATCTCGTCATGCATATTCCGTGTAATATCGCTCTTTAACACCAAGTTACCATTCATTACAATGTCATCAAACATCATAGATATATGTTTTAAGTCATTGCATATACATACTATACAATATAATTTTGTGAAGCATAACACCATCACGTACATAGTACCACAAACAATAATTCAACGTATCCGAATTATCATATCAATTCAGATTTCAATCACAAATCACAATAACATTATTGTCTTACCAATTTTATCATACGATTCGTTTGTCGATTCCTTGTTGAGTATATCCGTAACAAATCATACAAATTATATAATAATAATTAGGCATTTCAATTCAAATAAGACATTGCATTATTATTATCACACAAACTTACCTCGAATGCAAAAAAGGCTAATTATTTCATTTTTGTCCTTAACCACGTACTTTCTCGATTTAAGGCCGAATCTCGATTTTCTTGATCTAAAATTTCAAATATAGCTTATTTAATACTCCCAATATTCAAATTGACCCGAAAATCATACTTTGGCAAATTTCCAATTTTACCCCTAAGCTTTCACTTATTCACAAATTAGTCCCTAGGCTCGAAAAATAAAATTCATTTAATTTTATCCCAACCCAAGCCTAGCTGAATATTTATCTTACTTACAACAGCCCACGTATTTCACATATTCACACTTTTATCACACAATTCAACACATTTCTCAACTTAGTCCTTAATCGACATTTTTATCAAAAATCACTTTACAAATGTTGTTTATCTAACAACAAGGATGCATTTTCTATCATCAATTATCAAAATACACATTTTATCAACAATGGAAAAATTCACAAACTTTAACGGTTTTGAAAACGAAGGTAGGGATAGCTAAATTGAGTTACCACGACTCCAAAAACATAAAAATAATTAAAAACAGGACAAAAATCGTACCTAGATGAGCCATAAAAGCTTGGTCAAATATCATGCTCATCCATGACTGTCCATTTTTCTTCATTTCTGTGGATGAAAGAAACATAAAGATGATAACTTTTGCATTTTTGTCTTATTATACCTGTTTAACTTAATTACCAATTTACCCTTTTAATTTTTAACTAATTTTAATAACACCAAACAAATATCTTCCACTAACTTATTAATGGGCTAATTTCCACATAAGGGCTTCCACTAAAAATTCTATAGCTATTTAATACCTTTAGCTATTAGAATGCAACTTTTGCACTTTACGCGATTTAGTCCTTAAAGTCAAATTAAACACTTCTCACTTATAATTTCTTCATGAAAATTTTCCACAATCATATAAACATATCATAGACCTTATAATAATTATAAAATAATTATTTCTAATTAGGATTTGTGGTCTCAAAACCACTGTTCTGACTAGGCCCTAATTCGGGATGTTACATTAGATCAATCGTCTTTCGTTTGCAGTTCACATCGTATCATGCAATGTCAACCAATCCATACCAGAATTATATCAAATTTGTTGAATGGAAACAACATCAGATTGGCCAGAAAACAGGAATCTCGAATCATCAACGGACAGTTCTTGCAAACTTTATCAACCAAAACACATCTGCCTAAGGGGTTCGATACTCTAATCACAAATTCAGTAGACTCTACAGGAAAAATCTTACTGGATACTAAAGTCTCACATACACAATAATGAGTTGATCCTGGATCTATCAATGCAATCACAGTAATATCATAGAGAGTGAAAGTACCGGTAATAACATCTAGAAATGAAGCTTCTTTGTGACCGTGAATAGCATAGTCTCTGGCAGGTGCTCGGGCTTCAAATCTCATAGCCGTGTCTTTAGTCACTCACATTATCCGTGTTTTTGGGTGGTCTACCTCTAGCTGCAGTGTTACCCGACCTCGTATTTTGCACTGTCTCTTGTTCAGCTAACTCGGGACAATCATGGATGAAATGATCCAGGGATCCACACTTAAAACAAACCCGGCCATTTAATCTGCACTCACTGGGATGTATTTTACAGCAATGTCGACACTCGAGTCGATTAGGTCTCACACTCCCTACACTAGCTATCGAAGTAGCTAGAGCTTTAAAGCTCGAATGTTACTTTACTTGATCTTTGCTCGAATAACCCATAGTAGCCTTTGAGCAGTTATAATCATCTCGAAACTTCTTTAATGCTGACTGAAATGACTTACTCAATGATCTTTTTCGTACCTCTTTAGCTTTCGAGTCGACTTTTCTTTTCTCTTTCCCGAGTTCCTTAGCTTTACACGCTCGTTCGACAAGCACAAAAAACTCTTTTATTTCCATAATCCTGACTAACAAGCAGATATCTTCATTCAAGCCATCTTTAAATCTCTTGCACATAATTACTTCGGTCGAGAAACATTCTCGTGCATATTGACTTAATCTCACAAATTTTCGTTCGTATTCCGTAACAGACAAACGACCCTGTTTCAGCTCAAGAAACTCTTTACGTTTCTGATCTATGAATCTTTGACTGCTGTACTTCTTTCTGAACTCAGTCTGAAAGAACTCCCAAGTGACTTATTCTTTCGGAACCACAGATATCAACGTTTTCCACCAATGATACGCCGTATCTCTCAGAACTGAAACAACACATTTAAGACATTCATCAAAAGTACATGACATTTCATCAAACATTAATATCGTATTCTCGAGCCAAAAATCAGCTCTCTCAGCATCATTATTAGTAGTAGCATGAAACTTTTCAGCCCAATAATTTCTAATTTTATAAACCGAAGGCTTACTCAATTGAATCAGATTCACAGCTTGTGGCATGACAGGGACTTGTGGAGGATTAGGCGGGGGTGTAGGTTGTGGAGTAGTAGGATTAGTTCTAATATACTGAGTGAACCACTCATTCATCATTTGGAAGAAGGCTTGCTTAGCCTCTCCCTTGTGGCTACTCGTGACAGGTCTAGAATCAGATTGCATTGTCACTTGAACGGTAGCAGGCGCATTACTTTCCACATCATCTGCTACGGCTCGACCAAAATCCATTTACTATACAAAAACACATTTTAATTGTCAGGAATCACCACACTATCACAATATATAAATATGGCATTATAGCTAGACTCTCACACACTGTGTTAGTCCTAGAATCGACTAAACCGTAGCCCTGATACCAATCAAATGTAACACCCCTCACCCGTATCTGTCACCGAATTAGGGTTACAAGGAATTACCAATCAAAATATAGTTTAAAATAGTCATTAACTACTATTCATGCATAAAGTGATATATTTTCCTTTACAAATTTTTTTTTCATACTCAAATTAATAACCATCCTCTTATTCATACAAGTCAAATTCGTTTATATAAAGCACATAACTAATTAAAATCAAACATGCATTGTAACACCCCTAACCCAAGTCTGATCGCCAGTTTAGCCTATGAGGTATTACCGAACTAAACATTTAATTTTTCATTCACATAATTTATCAACAAAAGCAGAAATTGAGCTGAATACTACTAATATTTGAGTTATAAATGCCATTTTCATAAGGCCCAAATATTTACAATTAGAAAACATATTTTAGCAATGGCCTAACCTATACATGCCATATCGAGACCAAAATATAACTGTACCAAAAAGATTGATAGAATGATGAACTGCTGACGATCCCTGAGTCGTTGGCCAAAATCAACAATCTAAAAAAAAAAAACAGAGAAATAAGAAACAGAGTAAGCTTTCGAGGCTTAGTAAGTTTTAAGTAATTCAAACACATAAAACTTGTCATTTAAATCAACATTATGAACAACCAAACTCGTAATCAATTTTATATCACTTGGCCAAATGTACATATAAATGGAAACCCAAAGAAATTTTCAGCACATACTCCGATCAACAATATAGCTCATACAATTGATTTAAGTCATATAATTTCATATAATGATGGACATCGTCCGAATAGGCCATTGTCATGTTCGTAGATACGGTATTCATACACACATATATTTATACATATATACATATATATATCGTTTTTTGTTAATACTTATTCACTTAAAAGTCGATTTACTTATGGGTACATAATATGTACCTGACCTTCATACTGTATAATACATAATTAATATTAGTTACCTCGAACATTCGAATTCATAATCTTACTCGAATCACCGACGTTAAGCCTGCTAGGTTTAAAACCCGAGTCCAGTCACTAGCACAAAGCCTTCGGGACTTTAAGCCCGGATATATTTCCAGCATGTAGCCTGCGGACCTAAAGTCCAGATATAATTCTCGCATATAGCCTGAGGACCTTAAGTTCGGATATAATTTCTGCATATAGCTTGCGGACCTTAAGTCCGGATATAATTCCCAAATATCATGCATGTTTAGTCGTATATTAACACACCTCATTCTACATATCACATTAGTAGTCATTGCTAGATTTGAAAATAAGCTCTATATGAGAACCATTATTTACATTACGGTTCAAACATCATAATAAATCTCACATGCTCCTTTTATCATTCAAACTTATCCTAGAGTGGCCATTCATCTCTAAATCATGTAAATAAGTTATTTATCATATAACTTAATTCAAGTAAAACCAAAAGATCAAAATTCATCTAGTATGTACATATCAAGGCATCATAAATTTTATACTAAAGGCGATTACTCAAAACTTACCTCGGATATATTGAACAATTGCGAATAGGCTACTCGATTGCTTTCTCCTTTCCCTTATCTGATTTAGTCCCTCTTTGCTCTTGATCTTTAATTTAAACAAATGAATTTGTTTAATCATTTCGAACATCAAAGGCCTTTTAAAACACTTAACCATTATACTCAATAATGAAATCAAACCATGTACCTAATTATTTTAACTCATCACCTTAAGCATATATATATTGACTAATGTACATCCATTTCACATTCCAAGTTATCATAAATAAAAATACATACACACCACCAAAAATCTAATTACTTATTCAATCATATAGGGTAACTTCAACGCATCATATTTATACAATTTGTCATACATGTACCACATTTTTAACAAGCTAAATTTATTCTTACACATTATCCATTATAATCATCTCATAGATATATAACATAGTTCCTAAAATGATATAAATACCACAGTCGAATGCTTACCAATCTAAACATTTATCAAAATACCTACATGCTCAGATGCTTACAATCCATTTATGATTATTATATGACCCATTTAGCCCTAACTACTCAAGCTTAAACTTTCATACACTTTAATTAACCACATATACTTTTATACCGAATTAGCTAACACTTATAGTCCTTAGCCGAATGTTATTAAACTTATGCCACCATAATATTTTTACTTAACACTTTATACAATATTATCAAAATGAACTAATTATACCTATATAGATACTCTCAAAGCCGAAACCTGTGCATAACACTACTCACATTACTCAAAATTATACCATTAAAAATTCATATACAATGCCAAACCTTTTGATATTCAAACCTCTAATTTATTCAATCCAATCACCCAAATGGCATTTGCTCACATTTAACATTTAAATATAAAACACTTGTTCAAGACATTAAGCACATCCAAGTTCAGCTATTACACATATAAGTACTAGCAATTTAAATTTTTAACTAACTCAAACTTTTCCCTTCAACAATTCTTCATCAAAACCTAAAGACAATAATCCAACCCCTCCCTAATCAACTAAAACCGAATGTGCATATCAAATAAAAACTCAATTAATAACAACATTTTTGCTTTCCAAAATGCATATACATACATACATACGACAAGTTTCAATTTATACCTTTCTATCATCATTTAAGCTACTTAACATACAACTAATATCTTCCCAAAAACTTATCAAAATAACACCAATTTAGCACTTGCCGAATGGACACTTATTCATTGATTCATGAATTTAA
This sequence comes from Gossypium anomalum, assembly GCA_025698475.1. NCBI lineage: Eukaryota > Viridiplantae > Streptophyta > Magnoliopsida > Malvales > Malvaceae > Gossypium > Gossypium anomalum. The sequence continues at coordinate 40,019,038 of CM046965.1, forward strand.
ACCATGGGTTAACTATGCTATGTATTTATCAACTTAATTTCATGATCAATTAAAAAAAATTGCATTACATACCTTTAAATGGAGATAACCATGGCCGAATGCCTTGGCTTCTTCTTCACTAGTTTTCTTTCCCAAATTTGGCAATCAAGAAGGAAAGATGATCATGCATTATTTTATCATCTTTTATTATTTTACTAATTATTTTTATTTCAAAAAAAAAGCCATTTCTTATTATAATACTTAAATAAAGCATATATTATCCTTCAAACATCATTATGGCCGGCCACTAAACTAAAATTGGTCCATTTGACATGCAAATCCTCCATGTCAACAATTCATGCATTATTTGGCACTTCAAAAATTCCTTATGACATTTTCAAGTTTTATCACATGGGTCCTATCTTATAAATTTCACATACAAATGACAAAATTAAAGCATGAAACTTTCACACATGCATGTACACACACAATAAGCATAGAATATAACGGTTAATTATTTTTATGACTCGGTTTTGTGGTCCCGAAACCACTTCCCGACTAGGGTCAAAATAGGGTTGTCACATGCATTATTAATCATATTACATACATGAACCATGCTTCAATATTCAACCATATCAATATCATGGATATAATCAAATTTTTGAACCAATTACAAACCTAGCCTGGACGTTATGGCCGAATCTACCGTGACACATTAAAATGCTTTTTCGAAAAACTTTGTCTTATTAATAAACCTCGCTTGAAAGATAAAAGCCCCTCTATTTAATTCTAAAGTCAACTTAATTATTTGTTAACCATTTTAAACCAGCCTTACTTTTAAAAACATGTTTGTTGCTGAAGCATTTCAACAATGTTGCGAAAACTTGACATTTTGAAAACAGATATCATTTTAGAAAACCGCACTCTACTTTTAGCAGAAATAGATCATAATAAACTAAAAATCCCAAATTAAAAACCAAAAATTAAAAGAGGCCTTATTACAACCTAGATCAAAATATAAGTACTTATAAGTAGATAACTAAAAGAAAATCGAAAACAATAGCAGTTGTGTGGCCATCTCTGAGTTCCTCACAGCACCGATCCCCCTAATGCTGGGGATTACCTATACAATTAATAAACGGGGTGAGTTTAAGAAAACTCAGTGTGTAATCCCTCCTAAATTAAAACAATTAGTAAACAGACAAAATTCAGAATCAATCTAGGCCGGAGCCCATTACAGTAACAGAACAGTGTGGGCTTTAGCCCAATATAGTATTAGTGTGGGCCTAAGCCCAATACAAAATCAGAATCAGAAATAGAATACATGTGCATAATGTGTGATGCATGCTATGTAACATCCCGAAATAGGGCCTAGTCGGAACAATGGTTTTGGGACCACAAATCTGACATTGAAATATTTATTTTATGATTATTATGAGGTCTAGAATATGCAAATATGCATGTGTTAAAGTTTCATGAAGAAATTATTTGAGTAAGGTGTTCAATTGGAAAATAAAGACCAAATTGAATAAATTTCAAAACTTGGATTCTAGAAGCAATTTGTATGAAATTACTTTAGATTATTAATTAGAAGGTCTTAAAGAGAAATTTTCCTAATTTCTAAGTTTTTGTACAAAAATGGGCATGTATGGATGAAAATTCAAAGAAAAGGCTTAAGGGCATTTTGGTCATTTGGCAAATTAATGAAATAAAATGGGAAAAATAAGCCAAAAATCAGCTCATTCTCTCCATGTTGCTACCAAAAATTTGGGGTTCTCCATAGCTAGGGTTTTCATCATTTTCAAGCTCAATAGTAAGTGCTCCCAAGCCTCATTTTTAATGTTCTTTGTATTTTTGAAATCCCGGTAACTTGCTCTCTCTATTTCTACCCATATTTCATGCTAGGGTTCGTGTTTAGAAATTTAACCATGCATGATTTACTTGTATTTTGATGGTTTATGGAGGAATATGAAAGTTTAAAAGATGGTAAACAACTTTTACTAAGTGATTTTTCATGAAAATGGCTTTAGGGATGATTTTGTAAAAAATGTAAAAATGGGTACAAAGATGAGGAATAATAGAAAAATGTGGGCTGCCATAAGAGGAAAGAACATTCAGCTAGGTTTGGGTAAGGTAGAAATTGCAAGCATTTCATTATACGAGCCTAGAGACTAAATCGTAAAAATGTAAAAAGTTAGGGGCTAACAGTTATTTAGACCGGGGGTGAAATTTAGACTCAAAAAGTATAATGTGAGCTATTAATGATTCATTTTTATTGTTATAGACCCCGAGGAACAAATTTCGGAGGTCGATCGAGGAAAACGAAAGGTTTCAGAATAACTGAAACACAATATTGGAGCGAGTACCATGTAAGTTTGAATAACTTAGAGTAAACTCTTATTATGCCTAATTGCATGTTTTATGAATTTATGATAATTGTATATGATGATGGCATGAAAATCCATGAAAAGTGTTAACAATAATAATATGATGATAAATGTCCCGATTGAGGTTAAAAAGGGAAATTCGATGGATAAACCATAATTTACATGTGGCTTGAGATCTTGCATGTGTTGTAGAAAGTATTTAGCCCAAACGGGTAATCTGTTGATCTCAAAATAGAAAGGATCTAGCTCGGACGGGTTTTCCTTGAGTGATCGAGCCTCTCGAAGTATATGTGTACATTTTGGATTCAGCCTGGACGGGTAATCCGATTAGGGTCTGAATTTAGCCTGGACTGGTAATTCGGATCCGAGCTCATTAAGGGTGTTTGTCACCATAAGGGATTTAGCCTGGACTGGTAATCCCGACATCACTTCATGAGTTTACATTACGGGGGATTTAGCCTGGACTGGTAATCCTGCTATAAGATGGGAGGTTCGCGAGAGTGCATATATGAAATGATCGCTCTTATGACTTGACGGTAAATGGATAATCAATCGAGATTTCTGAGAAACTTAACGGGATAATATGAGATATGTATAAATGGAAATGTTGAATGAGGAGCTTATCTAAGATGAATTACATGGTGTATTGTTATGTGACTAACTTGTTGATTGAGTGCATGTGTTAGGGAAACCATTCCATTATTGTTGGTTTTATTGCCTAATATGGTTGTATGCTAATTAATCGGTAAGTTTACTTTCTAGTTATCCAGGCTTACTAAGCATGTAAATGCTTACCCCTCTCTTTTCCCTGTCTTATAGAGCTCGAGGGCTCGTAAAGATTGGAAGATGGTTGGAGAGTCAACACACTATCAACTAGCCCAGCTTTGGTATATAGACACTTTTATTTTGTTCAATGGCATGTATAGGGCTTTTGTTTATTTTGTTATACGTGTCATTTGGCTAGCCAATGAAAGGGCTTGGATGGTATGTTTATTCATTTTGTATATGGCCTTAGGATATGGCCTATATTGATGTAGGTTGTAATTCTACTAATCATGCAAGTTTATATTTTGAAATGTTCATTTGATGATTAGTTGTAGTATATTATGAATGGACATATGAAATGTGGCTAAATCACTTGGGATTGGTTGGGTCACAAATGGGTAATTAGTTATAAAATGAGCCAAGTCCAAAATGTGATTGATGAAACTGTAATCCTTAATTCAAAAAGGATAACCTAGCATGTGCAAAACCAATGATATGAGGTTAACATGCAATTGACCAATTATGGTAGAACTTGAGCATATTTAGGCCATGTTACATATTATTGGAATCTATAAGTGTGAATGGATATTGGAGGGTGACCAAAGGCTTGGGAAATAGCCTAACAAGGTCTACACGGGTAGACACACGGGCATGTGTCTAGGCCATATGTGACACACAGATTGCCCCCTGGGCGTGTGGTATGGTCGTGTGTCCCCTGCACCTAAAAATTTAAAGTCAGAATGCATGGTAGTAAAGACATAGGTAGAGACACGACAGTGTGTCTTAACTGTGTGGAAGGCACGGCCTAGCACACGGGCGTTTTTCTTGGCTGTGTGCCCCTAGTTGCATGCTGATGTCATAAATAGAATGCTCGAGTTTTTGAACATGGGCGACCACACGGACGTGTCTAGGCCGTGTGAAGGACACGGGCCAGAGACACGGGAGTGTGCTTGGCCGTGTGAAAACCCCTATAGATTCGATGTAGAAAATAAATTCAATTAATTCCACATGGATAGGGTACACGAGAGTGTCCAAAAGCACACGGGCGTGTGCAATGCCTCCACATGGGCGTGTGAGGCATTAACCTAAAAAAATTTTAGGTTCTCGATTTAGTCTTGGACCGTTCTCAATGTTGGTTTCGGGCCTTGTAGCCCCATAATAGGCTCGCTAAGACATTGTTTGAATGGTTTTGATTTGGAAAAAAATTTTATAACTCGTATTTTTTAAAAATGTTTGAATACATGTTTGGTAACGCCTCGTACCTGGTCCCGGTCTCAGGTACGGGTAAGGGGTGTTACATGCTAACCCATCCCATCCAACCCTGCACTTGCCTCCGTCCAACCTTGCACTACCTATGGGGAATAAATCACCCACGCCATCCCTACACTCCCAATGTTAGCACCAGTTGCGGCACTAACCAAAATCGCAGCAAAGCTACCCGTAAACAGAATGGCCAAGAGCCATAAACAAAATGGTTATAAACCATAATAACGATGGCACAGAGCCATAATCAGGATGGCACAGGGTTATCGGTAACTGTAATAAGTTTGGCACATAGCCATCAGCGACGGTAATATAATCAGCATGCAGCCACGGGTAAATATGATCGACACAGAGTCATCAATAAATATGATAGGCACATAGCCACAAGTAAATACAATTGGCACAAAGCCATAATCAAGATTATGCAGCTTTAAGTCGTCCGCCGGTCCACAGTCATCTCATGCGACCCATGCGACCTTAACAGATCAATACTGGATCCACAGTCGTCTCGTGCGACCCGTGCAACCATATCAGAACTTCCTTCATATCAATGTCCCAACCCCATGCAATATGTCGTGTATGCTCGATCATCACACGTGTATGCAAAATGGCCATGCTTAGTAACAGTCATTTAAACATATATTAAAAGCATATCAGTCATACGACTACAGTCAAGTTAGTTAAAACACAGTCATACGATCACAGTCAAATTCACAGTCTAAGTCGGTCATCTACCCATAAGGGCAAAACAATTATTTTGCCCTATGGGGTATTTCGGTAATTTTACAATTTGGGGGTATTTCAGTAATTTTACAATCTGGGGGTATTAACGACCCAACAAAAGGTTCACCGTCATCTCGAGCGACTTAAATAACCTAAACATACATAACAGTGTAAATAGGCCTACGGCCTATTACTAGGCCCTAATGGGCCCACACATTCGTGTGTCCCATTCAGCCCAAAATCAGATGCAGCTATGTGTACACCATAGCCCAGTTCCTTATTAGTCACTTATCGTAGATTTCATCTGTGCGGGGCCCAGAACTACCTAAGTCATGTGTGCGACATGACAAGTCTATCTACGTCCCACTTAACAGTGAAGTTTACCCATGCAGGCCCATGGACCCATTGGGCCTATTCTGGCCCAAGCCCATGAGATCGCTCATGGTGGCCTTCCTCGTTGTACGCCCACGTTTCGTGGGCTCAGTTGGTCACATGAGCATTCGCACGGTCATGTGGCCCTAAAACCCAATCCTTTGGCTTTTCAGCTTTTCGACGTTCCAGCATTTCAGTATTTGTCGCTACAGCTAACACCGTACGAAAAACATACACGCTCTACTGACTTTTGACCAATTAGCAATTACGGTACTAATACACACATTTCTACGGCTTTTACGCCTATTAATGTTTACAAGGTACGGAAACACACTTGATTGCAAGCTTTCGTGAAAACTGTTGAGCATCCAAACCTATAATCCATCATAACACACCATTAACAATTATCCAAAGAGTTAAAACAACCCCTTCCTAATAATACATATCCACAGAAAAAATTGCCACTTGCCTTGATCGATTGACAGAAAATCACCCACCTACACCATTGTCCAAAAACTAATCACTCGACCTCAGAGATCTGAATTGCGAGGTTAACTAGGGAGATGGGACAATCAGCTTAGCACCACTCGTCCCACTTGACCACAGATATTTGCACAAGTCGAAAACCAAAGTAGAGAGGGAGGGTGCTAATGTTCGGCCAAAGCAAAACTAAAATCAACACTAAAGCAAGAAGAAAATAGGGAAAGAGAGAGATTGGTTTGGTCAAATTGAGAATAGAAAGGGGGAGGAGATGTATACGGCTAGAGTTTGAGAATAGAAACAAAAAGAGAAGAACTGGATCGAGAAGAGGAGAAGAAAGGGAGAATCAGCACAAGCAGTAATTATTTGAGAAATAGCAAAGAAGAGAGGTATCGTTCAGTTTTGGTACAACAAAGAAATTAAGAAAACAAATGCCCAATCGATTAACTGAGAAAAAGGAAGAAAAGAAACTAAAACAAGAGACTCCTAAATCCCTTTAGCAAAAATCGGCTCCCCAAAAGTGCCTAAAATCAAAATGGAAAGAAAAGATTCGGGAACTACCAACATTAACACTCCAAAACCGAAGAAAAAGAACTCAACTCTTCCTAGCATAAATTCTTGAGTAACCAAGTCCTCATTCAGCTAGAATACCTTATTATTTAAATCCTTCCTTGATTTTTTCCCAACCTACAAGATTATCTCCCCCAAATCCTTCCCCAAATTTCTCCAAGACCAATTCAAACTCTCATCATCAGTGTTTGATTCAAACTCCACTACTTGCTCAGCAAAGGAGTAAAATAAATACTCCTTTGAGCAGAGAGTGACTCAAACTCAGGATCCCTTTCCACCTTAATGACGCCCCAACCACTGGACCACAAGCTCATCTTGCATCACATTTCCACCCCAAATATTTATAAAGCCTTCGTATAGAGGCCTAGATTTACTTAAGAGCAAAATCAACAAATTTGTAAAAGCCAGGGCTTGAACCCAGGACTTCTCAGGCACTCCCAAACACTCCCAATTCACTTAACCATTAAAGCAAATAACCAATCTGTGCTATTCTCATGCACAACTAAATATTTATAAGTTGCCTTCTAACCGATTCCATGCTCAAGGCCCAATCCTACTAGGCCTAAATTCAGGGCGTTACAAATTACCTTGCATCAAAACCATACTACATATGCTTTATAAATACATAATTCGAACCTTATGACCATCAAATTTCATAGCATGCGAATGACTAAATCATTAACCAACATTTTTCATCTCATGTACCAAACATGCATTAATACTCCCTTTAGTACAATCTCATTACTTTAACTAAATACTAAACATACCATTTTGCTTATCTATACACATCCGCATTTTAATCCATATCAACGATATCACATGGCATAATATTCATTAACATATAAGACTATGGTTAACATTACATCATGGCCAACTATACTTTTAATGCTTTCATATTAAACGTATATCATCCTAAAAAAACAAAAGTCATTTCTAATCTCAAATACTAAGCCATAATTATCCCACTCTATTAACTATTTAATGAACAAACCAATTCGTATATTATGCACATTCACACATTAATCTAAGTTAAAATATCTACATGTCTTTATAGTCATACATGTATATAACACATAAACAAGCATCACTTAATAACCAAATAAAATTATAATTATTTCCAATTAAGGCGCATTACACTAAAGCCACTTTAAACATTTTTTTTGAACACAAATAACAAATCAAAGTACACTTAATTTGCAGACTAATCATCATGCCAAAAAATACATATTCACAACCAATAAATTAGCCATCTATTCGATCCTCAAATTTAACCTCAATAGGTTATACCATTTCATAGTTAATTAACATTATTAACTAGACATATTATACTTGCTCAAATGATCGGCCAAACCTCTATAAAACATAGTCATCTTTTTCCACTAAATAACGTACCAAATGACCATTTTCACAAGCAATCACTTATTCATACTTGGCTTATAGGAACATATGCATTATATCAAAAACACAACCATCAACTAATCATTTCTCAAACCAAATCATATAACTGAACACACCATACATATATACCATGAAACATACTTCTCAAAATGAGCTTATATCATGACCAAAAATACATCATATTGAACATCATTATCAAGCCATCTTCGCATGCCTATTTATAAACAATTCAAAACTAACCATAACAAAACTAGCCTATACATGCCATATGTCTTAGTTATAAACTTCAAGAGTACCGAATAATGGTTGATAGTGTGACGATGATCCTTAATGATCCCTAAGCTCAAAGTTAGCTTTATATATCTATAAAACAGAGAAAGAATGCACAAAATAAGCTTTGAAAGCTTATAAGCCATAAGCAATTAATTCATCACAAGAACACATATAACACAATTCGAATAGGCCAAATTTAGTAAATATTATACACATATATAATCACTTTTCTCATATAATCCATATTACCACATCAGCTAACTCTACTTACTTTATTTTTCAATGAACATATAAACCTCATATGTACCTAAATTATTTAGATCAAATTCACCTTCTGTTTCAATTTGACATTGCCTGATGAACCATTCAGAATTGTTAGGGATACATAAAAATCATATAAAGCTCATACAATTCCATATCCCAAATATGGTCTTACATGTTAACACATATCGATGCCACTATCCCAGACAGGGTCTTATACGAATCATATATGATGCCAATGTCCCAGACATGGTCTTACACGTTTTCTCACTTTGATGCCAATGTCCTAGACATGGTCTTGCACGAAAGCACATCTCGAAAGCCTTATGTCATGACATCATTATCCAATACATTTCTTAAAGTTCGTTTAGGTTTTACAACTTCGTAATTAAATCAATTCATTCTCGAAACTAGTCAACCAATGCTCAAATCAATTCGGTAACTTATATTTTAATACATACAATTCAATTTGGCTACATATAATATATATGCATTTGAATTTAAGAACATTTAATTACTTATGAACTTATCTCGTATGGAAACGAATGGATCGGAACAACTATTCAACAACTTTCGACTTCCCCCGATCCAAATTTGATTTCTTCCTTTCTTGATCTAAATCAATTGAAAACTAACTTATTTAATTACATATTCATTCAATTTCACCCAAAAACACATAAATGGGCATTTTGCACTTCAGCCCCTAACATTTCACATTTTCTCAATTTTAGTCCCTATTTTAAAACAACTCAAAATACACAAAAATTCAACATGCTTATGTTAGGTCAAATTTTCCTTAGGTCCCTAGCAGCCCATTAATTTAATTTATCTCACATTTTTGACCCCTTAATCTAAAAGTTTCACAATTTAGTCCTTAATAAGCATTTTTTATCAAAAATCACTTAATAAACTATGATAATCTAATAACAAATATTTATTTTTCATCGTCACCAACAAAAACATCAAGCAATCAACAATGGCAAATCACAAATTCATCATCAAATCTAAAAATTAAAGCATAGGCTAGCTAGTATACGAAGCAACGATCTCAAAAACATAAAAATTATCAAAAACCGAGCAAAGAACATACCTAATTTAAGACATCAAAGTGCCGAACTTGCAAGCTTCAAAATGGTTTCTTTTTCTTCTTAACTTTCATCCAAAAAGCTGATAATGCATGCATTTTATGTTTTGTTTTATTTTAATTACATTTTATTATCCATTTACCATAATAACCTTAATGATTTAATAATAAAACCATATAATGCATGCCATTACCGTCCATTCATGTATTCAATGGCCTAATTTCATTTTAATGTATTCAATGGCCTAATTTCATTTTAAGACATTAAAATCAAGAAACCATATCAAATAAGTACTTTAACAACTAGAAAGCCACTTTTACATTTTATGCGATTTAGTCCTTTTATCAAATTAACTAATTAATCGCTAAAATTAAATCACGAAATTTTTATACCTATTAAATAACATGTTGTAAACACCAAAAATAATATTAATATAATTTTACAACTTCGAATTTATGGTTCCAAAACCACTGTTTTGATTTATCTAAAATTGGGCTGTTACAATTCTGGTGGCAAAAAGGACTATGGAAACATGGGATTCATTGGTGTTCTTAGGAGCATCTTAGTTAGCTGAAGGAATTGGGAGGGTTGGGTTTTTGCAACCTAATTAAAATTAATGTCTCTTTACTCACAAAAAAAGGTTGGCGTTTGATTAATCATCCCGATTCGTTATTAGCTCATGTTTTAAATGCAAAATATTATTTGAATTCTAGTTCTATCAATGCGAATTTGGGCAATTTACCTTCGTTTACCTGGAAAAGTGTGTGGTCAGCGAGGGGTCTGTTGGTGAGTGGGATTTGTTAGACATTGGCTCCGGTGTTAATATTTCCATAATGGAGGATGTATGGTTGCCAAGTTCACCATCCTATCGTATCCATGAAAATATTAATTTAAGGGATTTGAATATGGTGTTAGATTATATTGATAATGATAAAATGATATGGTAAGAAGACCTGATCAGAAGTACCTTCCCCGATGAGGTTGCGAATCGAATTTAGCAAATTCCTTTACGGAAAGAGAGAAAGGAGAATGTCCTTGTTTGGTTATGGGACCCATTTGGTGAGTTCACAGTCAAAACCGCCTATAAACTTTTACATGAAGGAACCGTTCGGCCTAATTATACAAATTATGCTCCTAAAGACCTCTATATGAAACTATGGAAATTACAGATTCCTACAAAAGTAAAAATTCATATGTGGAAGGAAACATGGAACTTCCGTCCCACTATGGTTAATTTGTAGCTTAGAAGAGTGGGGGATGGTCTCTGTCCCCGATGTGGTTGTTGTAACATCCCTAACCCGTATCCATCACCAGAATAGAGTTACGGAGTATTACCAGAAAGTCGTAACTTAAAACACTCAATTTCAAGCATTTTATAAAACACATCATAGATCAATCAAACACAAGCATATTGTCCCTTTTTAGAGCCATCAAGGCCTTAGAATCACTTTAGGAACGATTCGGGACTAAGTTAGAAACATTCAAAATTTCATGGAAAAAGATAGAAAATTTTATACTACAGGGGTCACACGGCCGTGTGACTTACACTACTGAGACACATGCCCTTGTCTCAGGTCGTACAGACATTCGAAGTAGGGACACACGGTGTAACAGTCCGTTTTTAGTCAAATTAGAATAGTGGTTTTGGAACCATAAATTCGAGGTTAAAATATTTATTTTATTATTATTTTATGGTCTACAACATGATAGTATGATCGTGTAAAAATTTCGTTAAGAAATTTTATCATTTGAATGCTCAATTTGATAATAAGGACTAAATCGCATAAAGTATAAAAGTTGAGTTCTATTAGCTAAAGGTGTCTAATACCTATAGAACTTTAAAGAGGAGGTCCTTATATGATAATTAGCCTATTTATGAGTTAGTGGTAATTTAGGAAATTAACAAATAAAGGTTAATTAAATAAAAAAAAATTAAAACATCATCTTCCTAAACAAAACACACCACCAAATTTTCAAAGTAAAAGCATCCATAGGAGTTTGAACATTCGGCCATGCTGGTGTGTGCAATTGGTGAGTGATTTGTGTCCCATTTTTAATGATTTCTATGTTTTTGAGATTGTTGTAGCTTAATCTAGCTAGCCCAGGGACTAATTTGCAAAACTGTTAAAGGTTTAGGGTTTTACCATTGAGAATATGTGTATTTTGATGTTTGATGATGGAAAATGAATGGTTGTTGTTAGATAAACAACATTTGTTAAGTGATTTTGGTTAAAATCACAAATTAGGGTTTTATTTGTAAAATATGTAAAATTTATAGTGAAATGTGTGAAATAATGAAAAATATGGGTTGCTATGAGAATAAGTAAAATTCGGCTAGCATGGGTGTGGACTTAATTGCAGGAATTTGTATTTTTATGAGCTAGGGACTAAATTGTAAAGAAGTTTAAATATTAGGGGCAAAAGTGTAATGTTGCCATAATATGAAATTTGGATTAAATTGAATAGATTGATAATTAAATAAGTTAAATTTGATTATATATAGATTAAGAAAAGCGAAGTTCGGATCCAGATTGGGCCATAAATATTTTTATAAATATTTACGAAGTGCCATTAAGGTGATATTAAAGTTCCGTTAAGAAATTTTGATGTTTTGATAATTAATTAAGTAAAAAAAAAAAACTAAATCGTAATAGTTGAAAAAGTCAAGTGCTATTAGTTTAAAGGTGTTAATTGATTAAAGAATTATAAATGGATGGCCTTATTGAGTAAATTAGCCACCCATAAGATAGTGGGACAGTTGGATGCTTTAATTTCTTTTAATTATAATGCTTTATATGTTGTTTTATTATTAAAATAAAGATTAAAGGTTAAAAATAAAGAAAAAATAATGTTTTCTTTCCCATTTGTTGTGGATTATGCATGTAAGTCCGTTTTGAACCTGTTTCTCGTAAATTTTTTGTTTTTGAGATCATTGCAAGTAGGTTGTAATGCCCCAAAAAAATCTTGAAATCTCGAAATTTCTTTTTTTCGGTTCTGATAAAAAAATGTTTGCTTAGTATTCCCGGTTAAGTGTTAATTATGTGATAGTAGGTCTCGGTTAGTTTTGGAGTTAGAACTAAGAAGTGAAGGAAATTATAGTTTAATTATTAAAAGAACCCTGATGGCAAGTAGATGGGCTCTTGAATAAATGAAGGAAGAATTGGACAGAAAAGAGCTTGCTGGCCCAGGGGATAAGTAGCGTGTTGCTAGTTTCAGAGGTCTGGGGTTCGAATCCCTCCTTGCTGAAAAGAGGGATTTATTTTTGCTTAAGAGATGGACAGAGGTGGCGTTGGATATGAACTCTGTAGGGAATGATAAGAGGAGAAATTTAAGGAGTGGATTAAGGAGTTATCAGTGAGAAAAACTAGGAGATGAGGAGTGAAGAAGTGGTGGAGCCGAAATGGGAATTTAGGCATAGGAAATTCGGCTATAAAGGATATATATAGGTGCCGAATGTGTGGTTGCTAGGCTAGTGCTGAATTCTCCTTCACCTTGTTGCCAGAAACCCTTTTTTCTCTTCAAGATCCAAAAGCCGAAAACCCTTGATCTTTTTTCCTTCTCTTTGTGCCAATTTTCCCTTCTTCATGTAATCAATTCTCTTTGATTCACTTTTAGTCTAGCTAACTTCTTCTTCTCTTTTTCCCTTGGTGCCGAATAACCCCTTTTTGCCATACAAATCGCAAGGGCCAAACACCTCTTTCGCCGAATACCCTTGGAGCCGTCCCTACTCTTTCTAGTCGGTCAGTCCTAGTGTAAGTGTTTTGGTTCTTCCAATTGGTTTTGCTAAGTATCGAATACTTTATTCCTTACTTCTTCGAATCAGTTTTGGTAGGATTAGTATTGAATTCCAGTCTTTTGGGTCCCTGCAAATTTGCTCCTCAGGTGAGAGACTTTGGTAAGTGTTCTTCATTTGGTAAGGGTTGGCCGAATAGGCTTTACTAAAAAGGGTGACATATGTTGGATACAAATCACCTATTATATTTTAACGATAAAGGTTAATGCAGATCTGAGAAGTACACGTGATTAGTGTTCAAAGGAAAAGTTATTAAGGCTTGGCGTTTCAGGTAAGGTTAAGGTGAGACTTCGGCTTTTGGGCAAAGTATTCGATAGGTTTATGTAATTAATCATTGGGTGATATCGGTTGTAGGTTCATGGCTAAGGGGGATCACAGCACGCTTTATTACCAGGTGTGTACATACACTGCACACACAAGTAGATCAGCAAAAGCCGAAATGTCGAAAAGTCGAAATGCTGAAAAGCCAAAAGTTTAGCTACGGTAGTCTTGCGAGTGTGTGAACACTCGTAAGAGGGAAACCAATAGGTTGTCTGAGGCCCCATGTGTGATTCCATGGACTTGGACTGTGAATTGGCCAACCGGGCTAGAATGGGCTAAAAGGGCCCGATAGGCCGTTAGGCCCATACTAGGCAAAATTTGATAATTGATGCTATGTGATGGAAAATTGTATGTGAGCATGACTATAAAAGTGATTTGGGCCTAAAGGGACATATAAATGTGATTGGGCCTAATGGGCCATATGAAAGAGATTGGGCCTAGTGGGCCATATACAGGTATGTGGATTTGTCCAGGCTTCAGAATGTGTTTTAGGCCTAGTATATGATAACTGCATAAAACTTAATTAACAAATTAAAGACCATGGACAAGTCATAGGGTTAAGGTGTGGCAACGGGTATATGCATGTCTAGGATTGGATCTAGGGAGAGCTTGGCACTTAACCGATCTTAATGACCCATCTCATCTTCTCTAGAATCCTACCTGGTGCATAGTATTTGTTTATCTTAGCTCACGGGATTTGTTAATGGGCCAACGTAAGTAAAAACCCGTAATAAAAAAAATTACCGAAATGCCCCTAAGGGTGAAAATGACTAAAATACCCTTATGTGTGGAATGTAAGATTTATGGATGTTACCTGTATACCTGCTACATTCATATGCATTTGTATGATATCCTTTTTAGGTTGCATATAGGTTGAGAATCATGTAACGGAGGAAGTATATGAAGGTTGCATGGTTGCTTGACAACCGTGGATCCATTGACGGCTTTTAAGCCTAATATGTGATTGGTAGCTTGTTGCAACGAAGGTAGCTCTGTAACCGGGCTACCATTGACGTGTATCAGTTAAGTGGGTTAATATTTATATCCCTACAAGATGTGTAACGGGAGCCGGAGCAGAAGTGTACCGGTTGGATTATTGGGGTGGGTTACACTGAATTGCATTGCATATATGTTTTATGGTGACTGATGAATGCTTGTTTCTCGTCGAGGGTTGTACACACTGAGTTTTTGAAAACTCACCCCTCTTTTATTTTCCTCAGGTGATGCTCAGTAGAATGTTCGATGTCTGGAGGGACTCTGGATGGCCAGCGAGCAGGACAACTTGGATTTGATTTAAAAGCTTATAAGTTATGAGTTTATTAAGTAATTTTAGTCTAGAATGTAATAAGGCCTCCCCTTTCTGTTATTATTTGGATTATTAATTTTATGCATTGTAATTATGAGAAGTCGAACATGGATTTTCTAAACCGTAGTTTTTATATACTACGTTTCTGCAACTAAATTTTTAAATGACAAGTTTTCATAAATCATATGTTCTAAATAAAGCTTTCGCATCTGAAAAGAGATTTTACAAAGTAATTAAGGTTTTTCATTTTTTTAGGAAGTGTTTCCAATGAAAACAAGGTTTTCGAAAAACACTTCAATGTAACACGCCAGATTCGGCCATAAAGTCTAGGCCGGGTTTAGGGTGTTACATTTAGTGGTATCAGAGCCAGGTTGCAAAACTCAGGCTGTGAAGTGGGCCTTACTACTTGGTTTCTTTTGTGTTTTAAAAAAAAATTACTATGTTCTGGAAGAAAAAAAATATTGCTGAGCGGCACACCGAGTCTCTGACATCGAATCAAGTAAGTTCTTTTGTTCTTAAGCCTATTTAAATTATTATACAGTAGATAGTTAGAGGGCTACTTTAGATGATTATGTTGGAACGGAACTGAAGCCCGTAGGATCTTGAAACTGTAGTGGATTATCGAAAATAATCTTCTCTTTAAATACTTTCATAAAACATCGGTTTAATCACGGAAACTAACTAAAACTTCATAAAATTTTTAATCCAGAAAATATGAGAATCAACGATGAGTGCTAGAAGAGGTGCAAGAGGTCGTGGTCGAGGCCACGGAAGTGTTAGGGCTAAATCGTCGGCATCGAGCCATATGCCCAATGTTAGAGTAGAAGAGGCTCTAGCCTCACCCGTGGTTGAGAATGGGCCGAATGGTCGGGCCGCGGGGGAAGATGCATTGTCGCAGGAAATGCTGAGGATTTTGGAAAGGGTCTCAGGGCCCAATAATGGCACTGGAAATTGGGGGTCCATTCCGGAGTGACTTCGATCAAATGGGGCTGAGATCTTTAAGGGCGTGTCTGGTGTGGCCCCTAACGTGGCAAAATACTGGTTGGAAGCCACTGAAAGGACGATGGAGGATTTGGACTATTCACCTGAACAAAAGCTGAAAGGGGCGGTGTCACTACTAAGGGAAGAAGCTTACCAGTGGTGGCTGACAGTAAAAGAGGGCACTCAACACGAGCAGGTCACTTAGGAGTTCTTCAAAGCTACGTTACAAGGAAAGTATGTAGGTATGAACTATGTGGACGCTAGAAGGAAAGAGTTCTTGAACTTAACCCAGGGAAACAAATCTATGGCGGAGTATGAGGCGGAATTTCTACGCCTTAGTAGATATGCAAGAGTTATGGTGGGAACGGACTATGTGCTTTACGTTAGGTTTGAGGATGGACTAAGAGATAGCCTCAGGGTATTGATAGCTCCACAAAGGGAGTGAGTTTTCTTGGAGTTGGTAGAGAAAGTAAAGATAGCGGAGGAGGTAAAGTACACTGAGCGCCTGAATCGGGAAAAAGAAAGGGGTAAGGATAAAAGGGAGGCTGAGACTCCTGGTGTCGATCAGAGGCCTAGGGCTAGGGCCAGAGTTAATGGGCCAGTTAGAGCAGGGACCCCTATTGTTAATCCAGGGGTGCCACCTTGTGTTAATTGTGGGAAAGGTCATGTAGGCGAGTGTTGGAAGAGGACGGGAGCTTGTCTAGCTTGTGGATCTATTGAACATAGGATCAAGAATTGCCCTAGAATGGCAGGTCAAGTGCCAGTCGTGGGCCGAGGTAATGTACAGCCACCGAGGGGTGGTTAATAGTCGCCTGAAGGCCATGGTCAGGCCAAGGTTGGAAACGATTTGGGTCGTGGAGCATCGGGCAGAGGTGTTGGTCATGCTCAGGTGAGGCAGCCAGCTTTGGCATATGTAGCACGTCGTCAAGAGCATGAAGACGCTCTAGAGGCAAAAAATGGTACGTACTTGCCCATAGTGTGCTATTTACCTAAGTTGAAATTAGAGTGCGTAGCGGGAGTGTGGTGTGGTAGTCTGTGTTATTAGTTGAAATTTCGAGGACAAAATTTCTTTCAGGGGGTAGAGTTGTAACGCCCCAAAAAAATCTAGAAATCCTGAATTTTCTTTTTTTTTTTTGGTTCTAATAAAAAAATGTGTGCTTAGTATTCCAGGTTAAGTGTTAATTATGTGATAGTAGGTCTCGATTAGTTTTGGAGTTAGAACTAAAAAGTGAAGGAAATTATAGTTTAATTATTAAAAGAACCCTGATGGCAAGTAGGTGGACTTTTGAATAAATGAAGGACGAATTGGACAGAAAAGAGTTTGCTGACCCAGGGGATAAGTGGTGTGCTGCTAGTGTCAGAGGTCTGGGGTTTGAATCCCTACTTGCTAAAAAAAAGAGATTTATTTTTGCTTAAGAGATGGACGGAGGTGGCGTTGGATATGAACTCTGTAGGGAGTGATAAGAGGAGAAATTTAAGGAGGGGATTAAGGAGTTATCAGGGAGAAAAACTAGGAGATGAGGAGTGAAGAAGTGGTGGAGCCAAAATTGGAATTTAGGCATAGGAAAAGGCTATATATAGGTGTCGAACGTGTGGTTGCCAGGCTAGTGCCGAATTCTCCTTCACCTTGTTGCCAGAAACCCTTTTTTCTCTTCAAGATCTAAAAGCCAAAAACCCTTGATCTTCTTTCCTTATCTTTGTGTCGATTTTCCCTTTTTCCTTTACTCAATTCTCTTTGATTCACTTTTAGTCTAGCCGACTTCTTCTTCTCTTTTTCCTTTGGTGCCGAATAACCCCTTTTTGCCATACAAATCGCAAGGGCCGAACACCTCTTTCGCCGAATACCCTTGGGGCCGTCACTACTCTTTCTAGTCAGTCAGTCCTAGTGTAAGTGTTTTGGTTCTTCCAATCGGTTTTGTTAAGTATCGAATACTTTATTCCTCACTTATTCGAATCAATTTTGGTAGGATTAGTATCGAATTCCAGTCTTTTGGATCCCTGCCGATTTGCTCCTCAGGTGAGAGACTTTGGTAAGTGTTCTTCATTTGATAAAGGTTGGCCGAATAGGCTTTACTAAAAAGGGTGACATATGTTGGATACAATCACCCATTATATTTTAACGATAAAGGTTAATGCAAATCTGAGAAGTACACATGATTAGTGTTCAAATGAAAAGTTATTAAGGCTTGGTGTTTCAGGCAAGGTTAAGGTGAGACTTCGACTTTTGGGTAAAGTATTCGATAGGTTTATATAATTAATCATTAAGTGATATCGGTTGTAGGATCGTGGCTAAGGGGGATCACAGCACGCTTTATTACCAGGTGTGTACATACACTGGACACACAAGTAGATCAGCAAAAGCCAAAATACTGAAATGCCAAAAAGCCAGAAGTTTGGCTACGGTAGTCTTGCGAGTGTGTGAGCACTCGTAAGGGGGAAACCGATAGGTTGTCTGAGGCCCCATAGGTGATTCCGTGGACTTGGGCTGTGAATTGGCCAACCATGCCAGAAAGGGCTAAATGGGCCCGATAGGCCGTTGGGCCCATAATAGGCAAAATTTGATAATTGATGCTATATGATGGAAAATTGTATGTGAGCATGACTATAAAAGTGATTTGGGCCTAAAGGGCCATATAAAAGTGATTTGGGCCTAAAGGGCCATATAAATGTGATTGGGCCTAATGGGCCATATGAAAGAGATTGGGCCTAGTGGGCCATATACAGGTATGTGGATTTGTCTGGGCTTCGTAAGAGGTTTTAGGCCTAGTATATGATAACTGTATAAAACTTAATTAACAAATTAAAGACCGTGGACAAGTCATAGGGTTAAGGTGTGGCAACGGGTATATGCATGTCTAGGATTGGATCGAGGAAGAGCTTGGTACTTAAGCGGTCTTAATGACCCACCTCCTCTTCTTTGGAATCCTACCTGGTGCATAGTATTTGTTTATCTTAGCTCACGGGGTTTGTTAACGGGCCAAGGTAAGTAAAAACCTGTAATAAATGAAAATTATTGAAATGCCCCTAAGGGCAAAATTGACTAAAATACCCTTATGTGTGGAATGTAAGATTTATGGATGTTACATGTATACCTGCTGCATTCATATGTATTCATATGATATCCTATTTAGGTTGCATATGGGTTGGGAATTATGGAACGGAGGAAGTATATAAGGGTCGCATGGTTGCTTGACAACTGTAGATCCATCGACAGCTTTTAAGCCCAATATGTGATTTGCAGCTTGTTGCAACAAATGTAGTTCCGCAACTAGGCTACCATTGATGTGTATCGGTTGGGTGGGTTGATATTTATATCCCCACAGGATGTGTAACGGGGGACGGAGCAGAAGTGTACCGGTTGGATTATTGGGGTGGGTTGCACTGCATTGCATTGCATGTATGTTTTATGGTGATTGATGAATGCTTGTTTCTCGTCGAGGGTTGTACACACTGAATTTTCAAAAACTGATACCCTTTTTTATTTTCCTCAGGTGATGCTCAGTTAGTGAATTGATGATGTTATCTAAGTTAATTCTAAGTAAATGAAATGGAAAAAAAGAAGTTAAAATGGTGAGCAAGGAAAAAGTTCATAGTATTACGAAAAGGTTAATGATGGTCTAAAATGTCTTATAAAATCCTATTATGTTAGGAATGAAAAATACATATGATGTTGATAGACTTACTCATTTGTTAGTTGATGTTATATAGTTGTTAAATCTTGAAGCATGGGTATAGGTTTATATTTAACCTATAAAGTTCATTATTGAAATGAAATGTTATGTTTAAAGTTTATTACGAGCTTACTAAGCATTCATTGCTTACGTATTTATTTTCCTTTACTTTACAGATTATCCGAAGCTCGATCGGGTTGGAAACTCTTCGAAGATCTATCACACTATATAGAGGTTATGTCGGTAGATTTTGATATTTTAATCAAGGTTATAATGGCATGTATAGGTGGACTTGTGGTTTATGTTAATTGATGAGTTTGGCATGTATATGTCAATTTGGTTAATGTAACCTTGTTACTTTTGATGTCTTGTTGGCGTGTTTTGTTTTGACAATGTAATAATGCATGTTTGAATGGCCAAAATGATAGATGATGAATTGACCTCAACATGGCCAAGTTATGATATGCTTTAGAAAGGTTTTGAAAAGATGTGCATGATTGAAATATGGTTTGTTTATATGTTGGTTGTTAGTACCATTTGGAAATGGCTAGATTTGTGTTATTTAGATGGTTTTGATACATTTGAGAAATGGTCCAAATGGTAAGGTTATTTTGATATGACATGATTCTAATATGGTATGCTTAAATATGCACATGTTTAGGTATGTTTAGAATGACCATAATCGATATGTTTATATGAGTTTAAGTGGAGTTATGCTTTGAGGTAGATATGAACTATTTGTAATGATATAAATGTGGTCAATCTATGATGAGTTTTGAAATGGAAAATGAATTAAGTGTTAATGAATGAAATGTGTTAAGTACATATATATCTTTAAACAAATTGTATGTTTGTATTTGAGGTGCCTATATGGCATACTGGTTGAATGGAATTTGGTCATTTGAATTTGTCTTAATATGCATGTTTTGGTATGTTTTGATGCTTTGGTTAAAAGTGAAAATGGCTTGTAAGTGCATGCTTTGAATGGGTGAAAGAAATGGTTTGAATTTGGCCTATTTCGTATCCACACGGCCTAAGACATGGGCATGTGTCTTAGCCGTGTGTGACACACAGCCATGCGACATGGCCGGATGTCCCCTGTAGGCTTTAAAGGTTGCATTTTGAAAGTTACACGGCCTGGCACATGGGAGTGTGGCTTGGCTGTGTGACCCAAGTTACAGAGTTACATGGGCACAGACACGGGCCGGGACACGGCCGTGTGTAACAACCCTAACCCATATCCGTCGCCGGAATAAGGTTACGAAGCATTACCAGACTTAACAATTTAACAATCATACATTTCTTATACAATTTTCATATCCAAATAAAAATCATTCATAATCAATCATACAGTCCCTCGTAAGAGCCTATGAGGCCCAAATCATGCCTTAAAGTGGTTTGGGACTAAACCAATAACTTAGGAAGTTTTTGGAAAACATAGAAAATTTTTCAAAATACAGGGGACACACGCCCGTGTGGCCCAGTCATATGTCTCGCACGGCCAAAGACATGCCCATGTCACAGGCCGTGTGGACATTTGAAATGGGATCACATGGCCATGTCCTAGCCCGTGTCCTACCCCATGTAACTTCTTGACTTGGGTTACACGGCCA
This sequence comes from Gossypium anomalum, assembly GCA_025698475.1. Taxonomy (NCBI): domain Eukaryota; kingdom Viridiplantae; phylum Streptophyta; class Magnoliopsida; order Malvales; family Malvaceae; genus Gossypium; species Gossypium anomalum. The sequence continues at coordinate 40,040,279 of CM046965.1, forward strand.
ACCACACGCCCGTGTGATTAGCCCATGTACCCTTCGAAGTGGCCTCACACGCCCATGTGCCAGGCCGTGTGCTAGGCCGTGCCAAAACTGTAGGGTATATTGACTTATGCCACACGGCCAAGTTACACGCCCGTGTGCTGGGCTGTGTCGAGCATACTGACTTAGTTTCTAATTAAACACTAGGGGACACACGGCCGTGTCACCAAACCGTGTGTCACACATGGCTGAGACAAACGCCCGTGTCTCTGCCCTTATAGACAAAAATAGGCTATTTACCAAGCCATCTTTCTCACCCAAATTTGCATTCACCTACAAAACCAAATTGCATGCAACCACATCTTCAAATAGCGTTTAAACTCTTCTAAACTAAGTTCAATTCATGCTATATCAATATCAACTATAATGCTCATAATACCATGTTTTTCCAATTCAAAACATACCAATTTCACATTAACAAATCACCTAAATGGTCACTTTCAAACATACATTATAAGCTAATTCAATCTCAATATACAACCATTTGGTACACAAAATACCAATTCACAACAGGCATGCACATAGCCATATTACACAACATACCAAAAGGGTCATTTGCACATATATACACATCAACAAATATACCAAAATATGCCAAGTAACATGGCTATGCACATAACCAAAACATACAACATTTATAAGCCAAATCAATTGGCTAAATTAATTATCAACATATATGTCATTTTAACACAACTCCTATACATGTCATATAACCAAATACACAAGTTCAAAAGTTCCAAAATGACAGCTGGATAGTGTGATGAGATCTCTGACAACTCCCAAATCCGAGCAAGCTTCGAAAATCACTATAAAAAATAGAAGAGTAAACAGAGTAAGCTATAAAGCTTAGTAAGCTCGTATGCTTAATAAGTAAACTTACCAATCAACTATAATTCAAATACATAAACATCACATAATGCAATTCAATTTAAATCCAAAACTTAACAGATATATTCAATCCCAAAGATTACATATGTATTCCATCAATTTCTTCGATTCAATTCTTATCAATCTCTTACCATTTGATATCTTCGTTATACTCGTTGAACCATTTGGAATAATATCAGATACTCAGAAATCTCACACCCTAGGTGCCAATACATAGCTGAAGCTATCTCAATCTCATATCTCATATAATGCTCACTCTCGAGCCATCAACGGGTCTACTCCCCCAAGCTAACAGTCAAGATGTAACTACACGGTGTTGCTCACACAAGATGATGAGAATCCGTAACACATGCCAGAAAACTCAGCCACCGGTAGAACGTACGAACCAGCACCCAAAACATATAACCCCTAATGACATGTCATTTGTATCCTATCTATTCCTAAGGTTTAACTGGGATTTAACATTGCGGAATCTTTGTCGAACATTTTTGTAAGATTGTATTCACAATTAATTCAATAATAAAGCATTTAAAACACAATTATATTAACGCTTATTAACATACGAACTTACCTCGATCACAAAAACGTCGTAATAGGATCGACTAGTCCAATACTTTATTTTCCCCCCGATTTAAACCTTAATTTCTCTTTTCTTGATCTATATATAATCAAATTTAACTTATTTAATTATCAATCTATTCAATTTAATTAAAATTTCATATTATGGCAACTTTAAACTTTTGCCCCTAATATTTCAACTTTTTTACAATTTAGTCCCTAGCTCATAAAAATACAAATTCGTGCAATTAAGTCCACACCCATGCTAGCCAAATTTTACTTATTCTCATAGCAGCCCATATTTTTCATTATTTCACACATTTCACTATGAAGTTTACACATTTTACAAATAAATCCCTAATTTGCAATTTTAACCAAATTCACTTAACATATGTTGTTTATCTAATAACAACCATTCATTTTCCATCATCAAACATCAGAATATTACATATTCATCAATGGTAAAACCCTAAACCTTTAACAGTTTTGAAAATAAGTGTAACACCCCTAACCCATACCCGTCGCCCGAAGGATTGAGGAGTATTATAAAACAAACACGAGATTTCATTTAACAAAATAGAATAAATACTAAATTCGATTCTCATAAAAAAAAAATTTTTATTTTTTATTTTAGCCTTAATTGAATATCAACCATACATACACATTAGCCACATGAAATACATATAATAACCGAATAAGCCATATTCGCATGGCTAAACATATATACATTACATAAAGTACTTAATTAACATCCAAATGTCAACCTATACATGCCATTATCAAAGTTCAACAAAAAGAGTACCAAAAAGAGCTTGGATAGTGTGGACGACTTCGACTTTGACACTCCCGAGTCCGATGGTACCGAACAAAATCTATAAAACAGAGGATTAAAGCAAAAGGATAAGCATTACGATGCTTAGTAAGTTTTGAGTAATGAATCATCTAAAAGAGTGACATAATAATATCAAGTTTGTTTGTTACATCCCTTGGTGAATAGAAACATGACTAAGATACTACTTTTACCATTCATATTACAAAGATGAAATCAATATACCCAACTAAATACAATCCATAGCCGAATACATTCTCCTCAAATTTCATGACAATTTCATGCATATATATATATACATCTCATATTTGTGAAGTTGAACTCTCTACTTGAACTCAATACATCAATAATCAAATTATAAACGTTCAAATGATTTTAAACAATGGTTTAAACATACCTACCGAATTTCATAGTCATAATTTAAAATCAATTGCATTCTCAACGAGTAAGTTACTTACCGGTTATCTTACGGTAAAGTAGCGCATGTGTTTAAAAATTGTTTCAAAGATTTATTATATAATTTCTCGTACAAACACTTATGGGTTTTCATCCCCAATTATTATCTTTGTACGACCATTCTTCTAATTAAGCCCAACTTTTAGCAATCGCTCAAAAGCCCTTCGAGATCAAGCTCGGATTAGACCACTCGCTCGAAGGCCCTTCTAACTATGTCCGGTTGTGACAACGGCTCAAAAGCCCTTCGAGATCAAGCTCGGATTAGACCATCGGCTTAAAGCCCTTGAGACTAAGCTCGGATTCAAGTCCCCAATTAACATTCTCACATATATGCTCGTTCAATTCACTAATCACAAACATATAACAAGATTACTGTTTACGTTATTTCACAAGCTTTCTATAACCATAGGGCTACAAGCAAACACTTTACTTATTTATTTGATCATGTGATGCTAGTAGGACCATTATGTTATAAATTAATTATCATGCTCATAACTATGTAATTTCTTCATCTAAACATAAGCCAAGTTCTATTACTCAAAGACTTACCTCGGATATACTTGAACGGTTGTGAAGTGGCTACTCGGCTACTTTTTCTTTCCCCTTATCTGAAATTGTCCCCCTATGCTCTTGAGCTTAAGTTCAACAAATTTAAACTAGTCATTAATCGACTATTAAAGCATTACTTTAAGAATGTAATACATATAGATTCGGCTTTCACACATATAGATTATAGTAAGCTTTATAAAATGATAATTAATTCATTAACAAATTTTCTTTAATGTTTACAATATGATTACAATTTCCTTATAAGCTAACTTCCTGAGCAACAGCCAGTAAAGTATTTATAATTGGAGTTATGAAACTCCAAATCGATTACCGTAAATTTTTCTTGACTGAAGACTCATTCATCTATTATCCATAAAATTTTCATAATTTTTAGTTTAGCCCAACAATACCAGATTTTTCTTAAAGTTCACCTAATTTCACTGCTTGACTAAACTGACCACTCTTCACTACGAATCAAATTTCTCATTTTACAGAATTCAAAATGTGTTCTCACTTATTTCATTTGAAACTAGACTCATTAAGGAATCTAAGCATATAAATTTTATCTTAAGGCCATTTTTGTACAATTTATTCTGATTTTATAAATACAGAACAGGAAACCTAGTAGTCATTTCGACTCAACCCCACAATATTTCAAATATCTCAAGATCGGTCACTCTTTTGTTTCTATAGTTTCTTTTGCAAGAAACTAGACTCTTCAAGCTTTAATTACATAATTTATCCTGCTTCTAACTCAACTCCTACAAATTATGGCGATTTTCCAAAATCACCTTACTGCTGCTGTCCCCAAGCAGTTTAATACTAAATCACTCTTTCAAACGTTCCTAGTATACATTTTATTCAAGTATGTATATTAACAATCGAATTTTTCAAATAATTATCTATAAAATTCACTTCAACCATCTCAATACAATACATGGTGTTCAAACCATTATTCAAGTTCAAAATTCAAACTAATACACACATATATATACACTAGAAATCAATTACTAACATTTGTATTTCACCTTAATAGCTAGCCTAGCAAACCTTATTTTAACATACAATTTTTCTTAACACAATTAAAGCATCCTCTTCATTCCATCAATTAAAAACACATACATTACCCAAATATCCAAAACCATATTCGGCCATATAACACAACTAAATAGCCGATTCCTTTCCCTAATACACTTCCAACAATGAAATCAACTTCTTCAACTAGGCTACCTTAACATATCAAACATCCTTCAAAATTCATCAATTAACCAAATTTATCTACTTGTCAATAGGTTATATATATATACACTCAAGAATTCATAAATCTTAACTATGGGCTAACTAAACCATACTCTTATCAACTTAATCTCATCATCAATTAAAAAAAATATATCACAAAGCATACCTTTAAATGGAAGTAGCTATGGCCGAATGCTTTGTTTCTTTTTCAAGCTTTTCCTTCTCCAATTTTCGGTAATGAGGAAGAAAGATGAGCATTCCTTTACTTCTTTTTTACCTTATTTTACTAATTATTATTTTATTTCAAACAATGAAATTCCTTATTTTAATATTTAATTAAACGCATTTTACCCAACATCAATCATCATCGCAGGCCACTAGGTATAGAAAGGTTTATTTGACATGCAAAACCATTGTTTCCAATATATGTTTAAATAGATCCTTATGGATTTACCTATCACATTTCAAAAGTGTCACACATAAGTCCTATTAACTAAATTCACATGCAAACGACTAAATCGAAACTTAAAACTTTCACACATTTATATTCACATATAATAGACATAAAATATGACGGCTAATTATTTTTATGACTCGGTTTTGTGGTCCCGAAACCACTTTCCGACTAGGGTCAATTTAGAGTTGTTACAACTCTCCCCCACATAAAGAATTTTCGTCCCCGAAAATCTTACCAATGAATAAATTTGGGTATCTCTCTCTCATAGAGTTCTCGGTTTCCCAAGTAGCTTCTTCGATCCCGTGCTTGAGCCATAACACTTTTACTAAAGGAACCTTTTTGTTTCGTAACTCTTTCACCTCGTGAGCTAGGATACGAATCGGTTCTTCTTCATAACTCAAATCAGATTGAATTTCAATCTCTGATGGACTAATTATGTGCGAAGGGTCAGATCTATAACGTCGAAGCATCGAGACATGAAAAACATTGTGAATCTTTTCAAGTTCAGGGGGTAAAATCAATCATAAGCGGTAGCGCCCAATTCGTTTGGATATCTCGTACGGCCCGATAAACCTCGGACTTAATTTGCCTTTACGGCCAAATCTGAGCACTTTTTTCCAAGGTGAAACCTTAAGAAACACTTTATCTCCGACCTGATATTCAATGTCTTTTCGTTTCAAATCCGCGTATGATTTCTGATGATCTGCAGCTGCTTTCAGACTTTCACTGATTACTTTTACTTTCTGCTCAGCATCTTTAATCAAATCGACTCCAAAAATTTTACTTTCACTAAGCTCGGTCCAAAACAACAGTGTACGGCATTTACGACCATACAAAGCCTCGTAAGGTGCCATCTTAATGCTTGTTTGAAAGCTATTGTTGTAAGCAAATTCAATCAAAGGCAAATATCGTTCCCACGAACCACTAAACTCAAGGATACAACATCTCAACATATCCTCGAGTATTTGAATAATTCATTCAGATTGATCATCAGTCTGGGGATGGAAAGCGGTGCTAAAATGCAACTTGGTACCCAAAGCTTCTTATAACTTCTTCCAGAATCGTGATGTGAATCTCGGATCTCTATCCGACACAATAGAAATAGGTACCGTGTGCAACTTCACAATCTGAGAAATATACAACTCAGCTAGCTTGTCAAGGGAATAATCCGTACGTACAGGAATAAAATGAGCCGACTTTGTCAGTCTATCAACAATAACCCAGATTGCATCTTTCTTGCTTGACGACAACGGCAACCTAGAGACAAAATCCATCGTTACTCGATCCCATTTCCATTCGGGTATCATGATCGGCTGAAGTAATCCCGAAGGCACTTGATGTTCCGCTTTCACTTGTTGACATACCAAACACTTTGAAACAAAGTCGGAAATGTCTCGCTTCATACCAGACCACCAAAACTGACATTTTAGATCATTGTACATTTTCGTGCTACCCGGATGGATCGACATTCGGCTATTATGAGCTTCATTTAAAATCATCGAAATAAGTTCTGAATTTCTTGGAACACACAATCGGCTTCTGAATCTTAAACAGTCATCGTCATCAATTTGAAATTCCAATTCCATACCCGTGGCACATTCAGCTCGTTTAGCAACCAATTCATCATCGACTTTTTGAGCTTCACTAATTTGATGAATCCACAGTGGTCTAGCCTTTAATTCTGCTACTAACGCACTATCGGATAGAACGGACAAGTGTACATTCATTGCTCGTAAAGTAAACAGTGATTTGCGACTTAAAGCATCCACAACCACATTAGCCTTTCCCGGGTGATAATCAATGACAAGCTCATAATCTTTCAACAACTCAAGCCAACGTCTTTGTCGCAAATTTAATTCTCTCTGAGTCATCAAATATTTGAGACTTTTGTGATCTGAAAATACATGGCACTTCTCACCAAACAAGTAGTGTCACCATATTTTAAGAGCAAATACAATGGCAGCTAATTCGAGATCATGAGTTGGATAGTTTTTCTCATGTGGCTTCAATTGCCTCGACGCGTATGCTACGACTCGACCTTCTTGCATCAACACACAACCCAACCCAAGTAAGGATGCATCACTGTAAATGACAAACTCTTTACCGGATTCGGGCTGTACCAGTACCGGAGCTTCGGTCAAATAAGTTTTCAGTTGATCAAAACTTTTCTGACACTTTTCTGACCAATCAAACTTAACATCTTTTTGAAGCAGTCTCGTCATAGGTGAGGCTATCATCGAGAAACCCTTTACAAAACGTCTGTAATAACCGGCAAGTCCCAAAAAGCTTCGAACCTCAGTAACATTCCTCGGAGATTTCCAGTTAAGTATGGCTGAAATTTTACTCGGATCAACTCGGATACCCGATGCAGACACCACATGGCCCAAAAAGCTAACTTCTCTCAACCAGAATTCACATTTACTGAACTTAGCATATAACTGTTTATCCCGTAAAATTTGTAACACTAATCTCAAGTGCTCCGCATGTTCGGTTTCATCTCTCGAGTAGACCAAAATGTCATCGATAAACACAACTACAAACCGATCCAAATATGGTCTGAAGATCCGATTCATCAAATCCATTAATACCGCAGGGGCATTAGTGAGCCCAAACGGCATCACTAAGAACTCATAATGACGATATCTCGTTACGAAGAGCGATTTTGGGTATATCTCGAGTCTCGAACTCATGGCCGATAATACCACGATCTCAAATCTATCTTTGAAAATACAGAGGTTCCTTTCGATTGATCGAATAAATCATCAATTCGCGGTAATGGATATTTATTCTTTATCGTCACTTTATTTAGTCGACGGTGAGTCGATGCACAATCTCAAGGTTCCATCCTTCTTTTTCACAAACAAAACTGGTGCACCCCAGGGTGAAAAACTCGGTCGAGCAAAACCTCTATCCACCAACTCTTGCAACTGAGTTTTCAATTATTTGAGTTCCGTTAGTGCCATACGATAAGGAGCTATAGAAATTGGAGTGGTACCAGGTACTAGTTCGATGCCGAATTTAACTTCTCGAACTGGTGGTAATCCTGGTAACTCCTCAGGAAAAACATCCAAATACTCACAAACCACAGGCACTGATTCAAGTCTTATTTCTGACTCTTTGCTATCGAGTACATACGCAAGATAGGCTTCACACCCCTTTCTCACATTTTTCTGAGCCAATATCGAGGATATAACTGCTGGTAACCCGATCCTATCAGTAGACTCAACTTGGATTATCTCATCGTTTGCGCATCTCAAATCAATAGTCTTTCTTTTGCAATTCACAGCTGCATCATGGACAGTCAACCAATCCATACCAAGGATAACATCAAATTCATTAAACGGTAAAAGCATCAAATCAGCTGGAAAGCAGGAACCTCTGATTACTAGGGGACATATCTTACACACCTTGTCCACAAGTACATAATGACCAAAGGGATTTGACTCTCGGATTACAAACTCAGTAGACTCGACAGGTAGAGTCTTACTGGATACTAAAGTCTCACATATATATAAATGAGTAGAACCAGGGTCAATCAAAGCAATTACATCAATATCAAAGAGAGTAAAAGTACCGGTAATAACGTCTGGTGAAGAAACATCCTCGCGTGCGCGTATAGCATAAGCTCTAGCAGGAGCACGAGCCTCCGATTTGGTGGTGGTATCTTTAGGCCCTCTCTGACCGCCACTAGCATTCCCTGATTCCTAGGGGCCTACCTCTTCTTTGTAGTATTATTCAGCTTTTCACTCGATTCACATTACGATCGGACAATCTCGGGCAATCTTTGATAAAATGATCCGTCGATCCACATTTGAAACAGGAACGGTCAAGAACTCTACAGCTTCTCGAATGCCACTTGCCACAATACTGACACTCAGATCTATCCTGACGATCATTGCCAACACCGCAATGTAAGTAGCTCGTGTACTCATAGGGGTCGATTACAATCCCGTCCGAAAAAACCCAAGTATTCTTAGATCTGCTTGGATCATCTCTAAACTTCTTCGATGATTGATGAAAGGGTTTTCCCGAAGATCTTTTACGAAACTCTCTTGCTCCCAAATCAGCTTTCTTTTTCTCCTTACTGAGCTCTTCGGCTTTGCAAGCTCGCTCAACAAGTACTACAAATTCTCTAATTTCTAGAATGCCAACAAACAGTTTTATATCTTCGTTCAGTCCCTCCTCGAAACGTTTACACATTACATCCTCTGAAGAAATGCATTCTCGAGCATACCGGCTGAGCCTCACAAACTTTCGTTCATAATCAGTAACCGACATGGAACCTTGTTTAAGCTCAAGAAATTCTTTCTGTTTTTGATCGATAAATCTCTGGCTGATATACTTCTTCCGAAACTCAGTTTGGAAAAACTCCTAAGTTACCCGCTCTCTGGGTACAACTGAAATCAACGTATTCCACCAATAATAAGCAGAATCACGTAACAAAGAGATAGCACACTTCAGGCATTCATCGGGTGTGCAAGAAAGTTCATCAAGTACCCGGATAGTGTTATCCAACCAAAACTCAGCTTGTTCGGCATCATCGCTGTCTGTTGCTTTAAATTTGGTAGCCCCGTGCTTTCGAATTACATCAATCAGGCTTATTTAACCTCATCCGTCGGTTCTGAGAGACTCTTCGTGCAGTGCGAGGGTGTATTGGTCGGAAGTGGGGGTTGGGGAATAGCCGTGTTAGTTCAAATGTACTGATTGAACCAATCATTCATCATGCTATAGAAAGCTTGCCTAGCTTCCTCGTTCTGATTACTAGCCATAGGGTGAGAGTTCACCAGGGCTGTCCCTTGCGCGGGGAAAGGTGCCACGCTCTCAACATCATCAACTATCGCTCGATTGGGATCGGGATCCATCACTATACATAAACGCATTTTTAACTGTCAGAAATCACCACACTATCAAATAAACACATAATGGCATGTATAGCTAGACCCATTCGCATTACGGTAGTCCTAGAATCGACTAAACCGTAGCTCTGATACCAATTAAATGTAACACCCCTAACCCATACCCGTCGCCGAAAGGATTGAGGAGTATTACAAAACAAACACGAGATTTCATTTAACAAAATAGAATAAATACTAAATTCGATTCTCAAAAAAAAAAATTTTATTTTTTTTTTAGCCTTAATTTAATATCAACCATACATACACATTAGCCACATGAAATACATATAATAACCGAATAAGCCATATTCGCATGGCTAAACATATATACATTACATAAAGTACTTAATTAACATCCAAATGTCAACCTATACATGCCATTATCAAAGCTCAACAAAAAGAGTACCAAAAAGAGCTTGGATAGTGTGGACAACTTCAACTTTGACACTCCCGAGTCCGATAGCTGACGAACAAAATCTATAAAACAGAGGATTAAAGCAAAAAGGATAAGCATTCCGATGCTTAGTAAGTTTTGAGTAATGAATCATCTAAAAGAGTGACATAATAATATCAAGTTTGTTTGTTACATCCCTTGGCTGAATAGAAACATGACTAAGATACTACTTTTACCATTCATATTACAAAGATGAAATCAATATACCCAACTAAATTCAATCCATAGCCGAATACATTCTCCTCAAATTTCATGACAATTTCATGCATATATATATATACATCTCATATTTGTGAAGTTGAACTCTCTACTTCGGAACTCAATACATCAATAATCAAATTATAAACGTTCAAATGATTTTAAACAATGGTTTAAACATACCTACCGAATTTCATAGTCATAATTTAAAATCAATTGCATTCTCAACGAGAGTAAGTTACTTACCTGGTTATCTTACGGTAAGTAGCGCATGTGTTTAAAAATTGTTTCAGCATTTATTATATAATTTCTCGTACAAACACTTATGGGTTTTCATCCCCAATTATTATGCCGGGCATGACCATTCTTCTAATTAAGCCCAACTTTTAGCACTCGCTCAAAAGCCCTTCGAGATCAAGCTCGGATTAGACCACCGCTCGAAGGCCCTTCTTCTAACTATGTCCTGTTGTGACACTTTGCTCAAAAGCCCTTCGAGATCAAGCTCGGATTAGACCACCGGCTTAAAGCCCTTCGAGACTAAGCTCGATTCAAGTCCCCAATTAACATTCTCACATATATGCTCGCTCAATTCACTAATCACAAACATATAACAAGATTCTGCTTCGTTATTTCACAAGCTTTCTATAACCATAGGGCTACAAGCAAACACTTTACTTATTTATTTGATCATGTGATGCTAGTAGGACCATTATGTTATAAATTAATTATCATGCTCATAACTATGTAATTTCTTCATCTAAACATAAGCCAAGTTCTATTACTCAAAGACTTACCTCGGATATACTTGAGCAGGTTGCGAAGTGGCTACTCGGCTACTTTTTCTTTCCCCTTATCCAAATTGTCCCCCTATGCTCTTGAGCTTAAGTTCAACAAATTTAAACTAGTCATTAATCGACTATTAAAGCATTACTTTAAGAATGTAATACATATAGATTCGGCTTTCACACATATAGATTATAGTAAGCTTTATAAAATGATAATTAATTCATTAACAAATTTTCTTTAATGTTTACAATATGATTACAATTTCCTTATAAGCTAACTTCCTGAGCAACAGCCAGTAAAGTATTTATAATTGGAGTTATGAAACTCCAAATCGATTGCCGTAAATTTCTCTTTACAGAAGACTCATTTATATATTATCCATAAAATTTTCATAATTTTTAGTTTAGCCCAACAATACCAGATTTTTCTTAAAGTTCACCTAATTTCACTGCTTGACTAAACTGACCACTCTTCACTACGGATCAAATTTCTCTTGTACAGAATTCAAAATGTGTTCTCACTTATTTCATTTGAAACTAGACTCATTAAGGAATCTAAGCATATAAATTTTATCTTAAGGCCATTTTTGTACAATTTATTCTGATTTTATAAATACAGAACAGGAAACCTAGTAGTCATTTCGACTCAACCCCACAATATTTCAAATATCTCAAGATCGGTCACTCTTTTGTTTCTATAGTTTCTTTTGCAAGAAACTAGACTCTTCAAGCTTTAATTACATAATTTATCCTGCTTCTAACTCAACTCCTACAAATTATGGCGATTTTCCAAAATCACCTTACTGCTGCTGTCCCCAAGCAGTTTAATACTAAATCACTCTTTCAAACGTTCCTAGTGTACATTTTATTCAAGTATGTATATTAACAATCGAATTTTTCAAATAATTATCTATAAAATTCACTTCAACCATCTCAATACAATACATGGTGTTCAAACCATTATTCAAGTTCAAAATTCGGCTAATACACACATATATATACACTAGAAATCAATTACTAACATTTGTATTTCACCTTAATAGCTAGCCTAGCAAACCTTATTTTAACATACAATTTTTCTTAACACAATTAAAGCATCCTCTTCATTCCATCAATTAAAAACACATACATTACCCAAATATCCAAAACCATATTCGGCCATATAACACAACTAAATAGCCGATTCCTTTCCCTATTACACTTCCAACAATGAAATCAACTTCTTCAACTAGGCTACCTTAACATATCAAACATCCTTCAAAATTCATCAATTAACCAAATTTATCTACTTGTCAATAGGTTATATATATATACTCAAGAATTCATAAATCTTAACTATGGGCTAACTAAACCATACTCTTATCAACTTAATCTCATCATCAATTAAAAAAATTATATCACAAAGCATACCTTTAAATGGAAGTAGCTATGGCCGAATGCTTTGTTTCTTTTTCAAGCTTTTCCTTCTCCAATTTTCGGCAATGAGGAAGAAAGATGAGCATTCCTTTACTTCTTTTTTACCTTATTTTACTAATTATTATTTTATTTCAAACAATGAAATTCCTTATTTTAATATTTAATTAAACACATTTTACCCAACATCAATCATCATCGCCGGCCACTAGGTATAGAAAGGTTTATTTGACATGCAAAACCATTGTTTCCAATATATGTTTAAATAGATCCTTATGGATTTACCTATCACATTTCAAAAGTGTCACACATAAGTCCTATTAACTAAATTCACATGCAAACGACTAAATCGAAACTTAAAACTTTCACACATTTATATTCACATATAATAGACATAAAATATGACGGCTAATTATTTTTATGACTCGGTTTTGTGGTCCCGAAACCACTTTTCGACTAGGGTCAATTTAGAGTTGTTACAATTAGTCATTGGGCTAGCTAGATTAAACTACAACGATCTCAAAAAACATAGAAATCATTAAAAACGAGACAAAAATCACTCACCAATTGCACATACAAGCTTGGTCAAATGTTCAAACTCCCATGGATGCTTTTACTTTTGAAATTTCAGTGGTGTGTTTTGTTATTATCAAATTGAGCATTCAAACGATAAAATTTCTTAACGAAATTTTGACACGATCATACTATCATGATGTAGACCATAAAATAATAATAAAATAAATATTTTGACCTCGGATTTGTGGTTCCAAAAGCACTGTTTCGATTTGACTAAAAACTAGCTTTTACAACTCTCCCTCCCTTAAGAATTTTCATCCCCGAAAATCTTACCAGAAAAATAAGTTAGGGTATTATTTTTTCATAGCTTCCTCAAGTTCCCATGTAGCTTCTTCGACACCGTGCCGTTTTCATAGAAATTTCACTAAAGCTATGCTCTAGTTTCTTAACTCTTTAACTTCTCGAGCTAAAATTCTGATTGGTTCTTCCCTATACGTCATATCAGGTTGAATTTCAATCTTTGTCAGAGAAATTACGTGTGACAGATCTGATCTATATAGGTGCAACATCGACACATGAAATACATTGTGAATCTTTTCTAACCCTAACCTCATACGACCTGATAAATTACGAACTCAATTTTCCTTTGCTACCAAAATGAAAGATCTTCTTCCACGGACATACTTTCAAAAATACTCTATCACCGATTTGAAACTCAATGTCTTTACTTTTCAAATCTTCATATGATTTTTGTCGATCTGAAGTTGCTGTCAAACTATTGTGAATTACTTTCACTTTATCTTCGGTCTCTCTAATCAAATCAACCCCATGAATCTTTTTCTCACTAAGTTCGGTCCAGTACAGAGGAGTTCGACATTTACAACCATATAAAGCTTCATATAGTGCCATCTTTATGCTTGATTGAAAATTGTTGTTATACGCGAATTCAACCAACGATAAATATTTTTCCCAGTTGCCCTCAAACTCTAGAACACAACAACGAAGCATATCTTTGAGAATCTGTATAATTCTCTCAGACTGACCATTAGTTTGGGGATGAAAAGCAATACTAAAGTGCAACCGTGTACCCAAAGCTTCTTGCAATTTCTTCCTAAATAGTGATGTAAACCTCGGATCTCTATCCGAAATAATAGAAACTGGCACTCCATGCAATCTGACAATCCCAGAAATGTACAACTCAGCTAATCTTTCAAGTGAAAAATTAGTACGTACTAAAATGAAATGTGCAGATTTAGTCAGTCGATCAACACAACAACCCAAATAGCATCTTTCTTTTTCGGAGAAGGGGTAACATTGATACGAAATACATCGTAACTCTATCACATTTCCACTCCGGTATCATCACTGGCTATAGTAGTCCCGAAGGCACTTGATGTTCGCCTTTAACTTGTTGACAAACCAAGCATTTCAACACAAATTATGAAATGTCTTGTTTCATACCTGACCACCAATACGACTATTTCAAATCATTGTACATTTTAGTACTCCTCAGATGAACAGATAAACAACCACTGTGTTCTTCATGTAGAATTTTCTGAATAAGCTCGAAATTTCTCGGTACACAAATTCTACCTTGGAACATTAAACAATCATAGGATCTGATCTGATACTCTGAATCAGTAGTTGACTCGCACTGTACTCTTTTAGCTTTCAATTCATTGTCACATTTCTGAGCTTCATAATTTGCTAAATAAATATCAGTTTAGATTTTAACTCAGCTAAAATCGAAACATCATCAAACAAGGTTAACCGTGTGTTTATCGCCCGCAAAGCAAATAAAGATTTTCTACTCAGAGCATCCACGACTACATTTGCTTTCCCCGGATGATAATCAATCACTAAATCATAGTCTTTCAATAACTCGAGCCATCTTCGTTGTCTCAAATTCAAATCTTTCTGAGACATTAGATACTTCAAGCTTTTGTGGTTAGTAACAATATTACACTTCTCACCGAATAAATGATGTTGCCAAATTTCTAATGCAAAAATAATAGCAACCAACTCTAAGTCGTGTGTCGGATAATTCTTTTCATGCGGCTTCAATTACCTGGAAGCATAAGCTATCACTTTCCCCTCTTGCATCAAAACACATCCCAAACTATTTAATGACGCATCACTGAAAATCACAAACTCTTTACCCGACTCAGGCTGAACCAAAACTAGTGCTTCAGTTAATAGTGCTTTCAACTTTTCAAAACTCTGTTGTAATTTCTCAGACCATTTGAACTTTACATCTTTCTATAACAATCGAGTCATCAGTGTAGCAATCATCGAGAACCCTTTTACAAAACACCGATAATAGCCAGCTAATACAGAAAGCTTCTGACTTCAGATACGTTTCTTGGTGGTTTCCAGTCAACAACTGCTGAAATCTTACCCGGATAAACTCGGATGCCTTCCACTAAAACAATATGTCCCAAAAATCCAACCTCTCAGAGCCAAAAATCGCATTTGCTCAATTTAGCAAATAGTTGCTTATCTCTCAATGTTTGTAATACAATCTTTAAGTGTTTAGCATGCTCAGATTCATCTTAGGAATAAATCAGAATGTCATCAATGAACACAACAACAAATCTATCCAAATACGATCTAAAGATTCGATTCATCAAATCCATAAATACTGCAGGAGCGTTAGTTAATCCAAATGGCATAACAAGGAATTCATAATGCTCGTACCTTGTTCTGAAAGCAGTTTTTGGTACATCCGAATCTTTAACTCGCAACTGATAATAGCTAGATCGCAAATTAATCTTGGAAAATACTGTTGCTCCTTTCAACTGATTGAACAAATCATCAATTCTCGGCAAAGGATACTTATTCTTAATTTTAACCTTGGTAAGCTGACGATAATCGATACACAATCTCATCGATCCAAGTGTCTTCTTTACAAATAGATTTGGTGCGCCCCAGAGCGAAAAACAAGGCCGTGCAAAACCTTTATCTGTTAACTCTTGCAACTGAGCTTTTAACTCTTTCAATTCTGTAGGAGCCATTCTATACAGAGCTATCGATATCGGTGATATTCCTGGTACTAATTCAATAGCAAATTCAACTTCTTTGATCGGTGGCAATCCAGGTAACTCTTCTGGAAACACATCCGGATATTCACAAACCACTGGCACAGATTCCATCTTCAATTCAGACACTTTCTTATCCAGTACATATAGAAGATAAGCATCGCAACATTTTCTCACATATTTCTGAGCTAACATCATCGATATCAAAACAGGCAATCCATTTGAATCATCGAATTCAATATGGAGAATTTCACTATTCTGACATTTCAATTCAGTAGTCTTTCGTCTACAATTCACAACAGCATCATGCAAAGTCAAACAATCCATACCCAAAATCACATCGAATTCATCAAACGGTAAAAACATCAAATTAGCCGAAAAATAGTAACCCCAAGTCATGAACCGACAATTCTTGCAAAGTTTATCAACTAGGACATACTTGCCTAAGGAGTTCGATACTTTAATCACAAATTCAACTGACTCAACAGGAAAACTCTTACTAGATACTAGATTCATACAAATATACGAATGAGTCAATCCAGGATCAATAAAGCAGTCACATCATATTCATAGAGAGAAAATGTATCGGTGATGACATCTGGTGATGACGCATCTTTGCGAGCGCGAATAGCATAAGCTCTGGCTGGTGCTCGAGCTTCAGATCTCACGGTAGAGTCTTTTGTCACACCTTTACTACTAGTAACATTTCTCATATTTCTAGGTGGTCTCCCTCTGGCGGTTGTATTACTCTGTTTTGTATTCAGAAATTTATCTTTCTCGGGTAACTCAAGACAATCCCAAATAAAATGATCTTGCAAGCCACATTTGAAACAAGCTTTATTATTCATTCAGTAGTCTCCAAAATGTCGTCTTCCACACTGTTGACATTCAGGTTTGTTGGTTCTAACACTACCAATGCTCTACTGAGGTAGCTTGAGTTTTTGGACTCGTGTGTTGCTTCCCACGATCTTTATTAGAATACCCCACTGAAGCATTTGAATGATTATACGAATCCCATGATTTCTTTGACGAGTGATAAAGTTTACTCATTGGCCTCTTTCTCGAATCTCTAGCCTCAGAATTAGCTTTTCTCTTTTCTTTGCCAAGTTCCTCAGCTTTGCAAGCTCTGTCGACTAACACAACAAATTCTTTCAATTCTAGAATCCCGAATAAAAGTCTAATGTCTTCGTTTAACCCATCTTTAAATCGCTTACAAAGAATTGCCTCAGTGGAGACACATTCTCGAGCATATTTACTAAGTCTCACAAATTCTCTTTCGTACTCGGTCAAAGACATATGACCTTGTTTTAACTCCAAAAATTCTTTGCGCTTTTGATCGATAAACTGCTGGCTTATGTATTTCTATCTGAACTCGGTCTGAAAGAATTCCCATGTGACTCTTTCTCTCGACACCACAGATATTAAAGTGTTCCACCACTGATATGTAGTATCTCTCAGAAGTGATACAGTGCATTTAACACATTCAGCTGACATGCAAGACAATTCATCAAATACCCGGATTGTATTCTTAAGCCAAAACTCAGCTCTCTCAGGATTGTCACCAACTGTAGCTCTGAACTCTTCAGCCCCGTATTTTCAAATTTTATCCATAGGTGGCTTACTTAAACGTAAAGGTTACAAACTTTGAGGAGCTATGGGAACTGGTTGGGGAATAGGTAGGGGTGGAGGTTGCTAAGCAGCTGGATTCATTCAGACAAACTCAGTGAACCATTTGTTCATCATTTGGAAGAAGGCTTCCTTGGCCTTTCTTCCCTAACTCCCAAATACAGGTCTAGATTCAGACTGCGCTACTCTATGAACGGAGGCTGGCACATTACTTTCAACATCATCCGCCAAAGCTCGATTAGGATCCATAGTTATATAAAAACACAATTTAAATCTGTCAGGAGATATCACACTATCACAAGTTATATATGGCATGTATAGCTAGGCTCACACACACTACGTTAGTCCCAGAATCGACTTAATCATAGCTTTGATATTAATAAATGTAACACCCCTAACCCATGTCCATCCCTAGAATAGGGTTATAGAGCATTACCGGACTTAACAATTTAACGATCATACATTTCTCATAGATTTTTCATATCCAAATAAAAATCATTCACAATCAATCATACAGTCCCTAATAAAAGCCTATGAGGCCCAAATCATGCATTAAAAGTGGTTCGGGACTAAACTGATAACTTAGGAAGTTTTTGGAAAACGTAGAAAAATTTTCAAAATACAGGGGACGTACTCCCGTGTGGCCTGACTGTGTGTCTCACACGGCCAAAAACACGCCCATGACACAGGTTGTGTGGACATTTGCAATGGAATCACATGGTCGTGTCCCAACCCATGTCCTACCCCGTGTAATTCCTTGACTTGGGTCACACGGCCAACCGCACGCCCGTGTGATTAGCCCGTGTACCCTTCAAAGTGGCCTCACACGCTCGTGTGCCAGGCCATGCCAAAACTATAGGGTATACTAACATATACCACATGGCCAAGCCACACGCCTGTGTGTTAGGCCGTGTGGAGCATACTGACTTGGTTTCTAATTAAACACCAGGGGACACATGGCCATGTCACCAAATCTTGTGTCACACACGGCTGAGACATACGCCTTTGTCTCTGCCCGTGTAGAGAAAAATAGGCTATTTACCAAGCCATCTTTCTCACCCAAATTTGCATTCACCTACACAAACCAAATTGCATATAACCACATCTTCAAATGGCATTTAAACTCTTCTAAACCAAGTTCAATTCATGCTATAACAATATCAACAACTATAATGCTCATAATACCATGTTTTGCCAATTCAAAACATACCAATTTCACATTCACAAATCACCTAAATGGTCACTTTCAAACATACATTATAAGCCTAGTACTTGGCATGCTAATTCAATCTCAATATACAACTATTTGGTACAAAAAATACCAATTCACAATAGGCGTTCACATAGCCATATTACACAACATACCAAAAGGGTTATTTGCACATATATACACATCAACAAATATACCAAAATAAGCCAAGTAACATGGCTATACACATAACCAAAACATACAACATTTTCAAGCCAAATCAATTGGCTAAATCCATTATCAACATATATGCCATTTTAACCACAACTCCCATACATTCCATATAACCAAAGACATAGTTTAGAAGTACCAAAATGATAGTTGGATAGTGTGATGAGATCTCCGACAACTTCCAAATCCGAGCAAGCTTCAAAAATCACTATAAAACATGGAAAAGTAAACAGAGTAAGCTATAAAGCTCGTATGCTTAATAAGTAAACTTACCAATCAACTACAATTTAAATACATAAACATCAAAAAATGCAATTCAATTTAAATCCAAAACTTAACACATATATTCAATCCTAAAGATTACACATGAAATCCATCAATTTCTTTCATTCAATGATTGCGTAGTTCACGTACATACCTGTACCAATTCTTATCAATCTCTCACCATTTCATATCTTCGATATACCCATTGAAGCATTTGGAATAATATTAGATACTCAGAAATCTCGCACCCTAATTGCCAAAACATAGCCGAAGCTATCTCAATCTCATATCTCATATAATGCTCACTCTTGAGCTATCAACGGGTCTGCTCACACAAGCTGGCGATCAAGACGTAACAACATGGTGCTGCTCACACAAGCTGACGAGAATCCACAACACATGCCAAAAAACTCAGCCACCGATAGAACGTACGGACCAGCACCCAAAACACATAACCCCTAATGACATGTCATTTGTATCATATCTATTCCTAAGGTTCAACCAGAATTTAACATTGCTGAATCTTTGTTGAACATTTCCATAAAATTTAAGTATTAGAATCAAGTCGAGATTAAATCAAAAACTCTGAAAAGTTTTTGCAAAATTTCAAAATTTTTCTTATATATAGGGTCACATGCCCGTGTGGGCAGGCCGTGTGAGACATACCCATGTCTCAGGCTATGTAGGCATTCGATGCGAGGCACAAGGCTGTGTCGTAGCCTGTGTCCTTACCTGTGTAACTCCCAGACTTGTGCCACACGGCCTGCCACACGTCCGTGTGCTAGGCTGTGTGGTCAATTTAATTTTCACAAATTAGGTGCATGTTTCACACAGACAAGACACACACTCATGTTCTGGGTCATGTAGCATACATGGTTGGGACACACGCACGTGTCTCTGCCCGTGTGTCCAATTCTAGCATTCTGTTTCTCAATTTTTGGATGCAGGGGACACACAGCCAAATCACATGCCCATGTGCCAGGCTGTGTGTCACACACGGTCAAGACACACACCCGTGTGTCTACCCGTGTGGACAAAATAAGGCCATTTCCTAGCCTTATTTCTCACCCAAATTTAACCATCAACCTATAACGACATTTGCATATATTTTCCAACCAATTCAAGTCATATAAATCAAGAAAACATCATTAATATATATGAAATAGTATCACATATTCATATGATCAAGCTTACCTTCTTGCGATAATTTATATTTTACTCTAATTCAATTTAACCAAACCACATACATATAAGCTAAACATGATATATAACCTTATAATAACATACTGAAACAATCCATTTTAGTCATTCCAATAACTAAGTTACAAACTACTATTTACATGAAAACATAGGACAAGTTAACCTATACATGCCATTATATCAAAATAAGATTACTTTTTATACCAAAACAAGCTGGAGGATAGTGTAATGATACTCCGACCGAGCTCCAACCTTTACGAGCTTCCGAGCACTATAAAATAGAGAAAAGAAAACCTAGTAAGCATTTAATGCTTAGTAAGTCTTTATAACAGGAATTTAACTTACCATATATTTACATTTAAGATAAACATACAACAATGCATCCAAGCAATTTGGCTTATAGCCTAAAACACAAATCATGTTAGTTAAATAATTCATGTAATACCAAGAACATGGATGAGCTCATCATTTAATGTCTTTCATATTCACATGCGTTCCATAATATTGTTCCATATTACGTGTACATTTTGATGACAAATCATTTCGAATTCAATTTATACATGTCAGAACTTTACCCATTGAGTTTATTAGAAATATCGATGGGTACGCTCATATAGTACACTTTAGTGTACACTACTATAATTCATCAGTTCATTTTCAGGGGTACCCAATTAGGGCACATAGTCGGGAAGCACACTCTCGAGCTTTGTAACAGGATGTTCACACAGAGCCATTTTGGGAAGCTCATAAAGAGCCTATCGGGAAGCTTATCCAGGCTATATAACGGGAAGCTCATAAAAGCCATAATCGGGAAGTTCACAAAGAACCATATCGGGAAGCTCACAAAGAGCCATGTAATGGGAAGCTCCGGATAGCCAATATTGGGAAGTTCAAGCGAGCACTATCGGGAAGCTCACAAAGAGCCAATTAACGAGAAGTTCACAAAGAACCTTTAATCAGGATGTTCATAAGAGCTAAGGTGTGTCCACAACAAATGTAGGATCACAACCTATCGGGACTCTCCGAAGAGCTATAACGGGAAGCTCGAGAGGTCTAATAATGGGATGCTCTTTCAAGCCGTTGTGTGTCCGCAACATATGAAAGACCACAACCAATTTGGGAAAAACTTCTATCCATCAAATTTCACCTACTCAAACGGGACTCAAAAATTCTCGGGTATGTAATTATTTTCATTTATATAACAAATTCATAATTCACATATACAACATTTAATTCAAACATAAGAATGTACACAACTTAGTTACACGAACTTACCTCTATATTTGTTCGTATACGAAATCTACTAATCCGAAACTTTTTGTTTTCCTTGATCCAACTTGGTATTAGGTCTTTCAGGATCTATATAAATAAATTTAACATCAATTTAATCTATTTCATATTCAATTTAATTCAATTTACATCCTAGGCAAAATTACTATTTTGCCCCTATACTGTTCACAAATGACAATTTTGTCCTTAGGCTTGAAAATTAAAATTCATGCAATTTAATCCTTATTCCGAGCTTAACTTTACAGCACATGTATTTCACAAACTTTAGAATTTTTTCCATAACTTTTACATCTTTACAATTTAATCCCTAAATCATATTTCATCAAAATTCACTTTGTAAAGTTGTTTATCTATCAACAACCTTTTATTTTCTACCATAAATTTTAAAATTTCAGCATATTCATCCATGGGAAAACTTTGATACTTTGATATCTTTTCAAATTAATCCCCAAAATAGATAGATTATGCTACCTTGATCACAAAAATATAAAAATGACTAAAAACGAGACAATAAAACATACCTAATTAAGTTTGATTAGTTTCCTTTCTCTCTCCTAGGGTTTCCATGGAATTTTTGGGGATGAAGATGATATAAAATGATATTATTTATATTTAATTATTTATCATCCATTAATTTTTCCATTTTCCAATTTAGTCCTTGCCTTTTTTCTAATTTTCCATGGATGATTCATCAAAAATGTCTACTAACTTTTCTTTAATGGTCTAATTACCATATAAGGACCTCAAGTTTTGAATTCCATAGCTATTTGATACTTACGGCTACTAGAATTCAACTTTTGCATCTTATGCAATTTGGTCCTTTCCTTAATTAAACCCATAATCGATAAAATTTTCTTATCAGAATTTTCATATGACATTCCTATCACAAAGCAGACCATGCAATAATATTAAAATAAATTTTCTTTCCGGCTTGGATTTGTGGTCTCGAAACCACTGTTCCGATTTCATTGAAAATGGGTTGTTACAACTCTCCCCCCTTAAGAATTTTCGTTCTCAAAAATCTTAGCAATGAAAAGATTTGGGTATTGCTTTCTCGTGGTATCCTCCGATTCCCATGTAATAGCCTATTTTTAGTCAAATCAAAAAAGTGGTTTCAAGACCACAAATCTGAGGTTGAAATAATTATTTTATTATTATTTTAATGTCTACAGTATGAGAGTATGATCGTGTGAAAATTTCGTTAAGAAATTTTATCGTAGTGCTTAATTCGATAAAAAGGACTAAATCGCGTAAAGTGTAAAAGTAGTGTTCTATTAGTTAAAGTTGTCTAATAGCTATAGAACCTTAAAGTGGATGTCCTTATGTAGTAATTAGACCATTTTTATATTGGGTGGACATTTATGGACAAAAAATGGATGTTACTAATGGTTAATATTAAAGGTTAAAAATACAATATCATAAATAAAAGATAATAAAATATAGAAAACAAAAGAATAACATTGTTTGTTCATCTATTCTACAGAAATTAAGGGTGGGAAACTCCATTGAAAGAGCTTTTAACATTCGACTACACTAATCTCTTGCATGTAAGTTCATTTTTGTCCCGTTTTTAATGATTTTATGTTTTTGAGATCGTTGCAGCTTAATCTAGCTAGCCTAGGGACTAATTTGCAAAAATTTTAAACATTTAGGGTTTTTCCATTAATGAATATAGGTGTATTTTGATGTTTGATGATAGAAAATGTATAGTTGTTGTTAGATAAACAACATTTGTAAAGTGATTTTTGGTAAAATTGTCAATTAGGGATTTATTTGTGAAATGTGAAAATTGTGGTTAAATTATGAAATAAATGAAAAATATGGGCTGCTATAGTAATAAGAGAAATTTGGGTAGTATGGGTAGGGACTTAATTGCATGAATTTGTATTTTTATGAGATAATGACTAAATTGTAAAAATGTTGAAATATTAGGGGCAAAAGTGTAAAGCTGCCTTAATATACATTTTGGGTTAAATTGAATAAAATGATAATTGAATAAGTTAACTTTTATTATATATAGATCAAGAAAAGTGAAGTTTGAATTTAGATCGAGGGAAAAACAAAGTTTTAGACTAGTCAATTCATTTTGTCGTTTCTGCATTCGAGTTAAGTTTGTATGTTAATAAACATTATTGTTATTGTCTTTTAAATGTTTTATATTTGAATTGTTGATGAATATGATTGTACAGGAATGTTCGGTGAAGTTTCAACAATGAAAAATCTGGGTTACACCTTAGGAATAGATTAAGATACGAATGACATATCATTAGGGGTTATGTGATTTGGGTGTTGGTCCGTACGTCCTACCGGTGGCTGAGTTATCCGACAGTGTTGAGGATTCTCATCAACTTGTGTGAGTAGCACCGTGTAGCTATGTCATGATCGTCAACTTGTGTGAGCAGACCCGTTGATAGCTCGAGAGTGAGCATTTTATGAGATATGATATTGAGATAGCTTCAACTATGTATTGGCACTTAGGGCGTGAGATTCCCGATTATCTGATATTATTCTGAATGGTTCAATAGGTATATCAAAGATATGTATGAGTATGAGATTGATACAAGTTGATATAGGTATGTACATGAACCGTACAGGCATGGAATCGAAGAAATTTGTGAATTTCATATCTAACCTTGTGAACGAAAATTTGATAGGTTGTGGATCAATATGAGTTATATTATGATTTTTTTAAATTACTTAAATTGTGTATATATGGTAAGTTTAGTTTATTTCTATACGAACTTACTAAGCTTTATAGCTTACTCTGTTTACTTTTTCGTGTTTTATAGTGTTTATCGAAGCTAGCTCGGATTGGGAGTCGTCAGAGATTACATCACACTATCAAGCTATCACTTTGGTACTTTTGAACTTATGTATTTGGTTATAAGGCATTTATAGGAGATATGGTCATTTTGGTCTATAGTTTGGTAATGGATTTAGCCAGATGAGTTGGTTTGTAAATGATGAATGGTTTGTTATGTATATAGCCATGTGACTTGGCTTATTTTGACATGTTTGGTGATGTATGTATATATGTGAAACGTGTATACTCACTGATTGGTTATTTGATATGGGATTACACACTGAGTTTTATCTGTTTATCTATACAAGTAATCCCCAAGCTTAGGCGGGTCGGTGCTGTAAAGGACTCAAAAATGGCCACACAACTGCACGGACTTTCTCTTTGGGTTTTAAATTATAAGTAGTTTTATTTTGGGTATTATTTTTTTAATGTAACAAGGCCTTTTAAATTTTTAAGCTTTAATTTGGGGTTTTATTTATTTGGATTTACATCTGTTAGTAGTAGAAAACGAGTTTTCAAAAAGATAAAAGTTTTTTTCAAAACACCACGTTTACGCAACATGTTTTAAAAGCTTCCGCAAGAAATAATGTTTTAAAATTAATAACAATTTAATATGATTAACTTTTGCCAAACAACTTAAGTTTTGAATAGGAACGAGACATCCTAAAATCTTCGTTAAGATCACAAAGAGGTTAAATATACAGAATGGGTTTTTCAATGATATTATACTTTATGAAACTTCAATGTGACATCGCTAGATTCGACCATAACGTCCGGGCCGACTCTGGGGTGTTACATTTAGTGGTATTAGAGCCAGGTTGCAAAACTCGGCTGTAGATTTGGGTTTCTTCTAAAACTTGAAATTTTCAAAAAGAAGTGTTTCAAATGA
The DNA here is from genome assembly GCA_025698475.1 of Gossypium anomalum. NCBI lineage: Eukaryota > Viridiplantae > Streptophyta > Magnoliopsida > Malvales > Malvaceae > Gossypium > Gossypium anomalum. The sequence goes on from CM046965.1 coordinate 40,066,082, forward strand.
TCTGAAAGTATTTTGAAATGTTTTTACTGAATGTGTGTGGTACACCGAGTCTCTGGCGTCGATTCTGGAAGTCTTTTAAAACTGTTGATTGTTTAGATTGAAATAACTGAGACTACTATAGGTAGTAGACTGTACTGAAATACTCTAGGTAGGGTAAACTAAAACTGTAGTAAGACTGCGATCTGTGAATATGAACTCTGAAATACTGATACTATTTTCCATAAAATATCTGCTAATAAACACTGGAACTATAAACTTTTACATAAAACTGTTAATACAGATAAAAGACAATTTGATAATAAGCACTAGAGGTACTCATGGAAGGGGTACAAGAGGCCGCAGCGGAGGCCGTGGAGGTGCTCGAGCTAGTTCTTCGTCATCTGGCCACATGCCTAATGTTGAGGCTAGAGAGGCACTGGCTTCACCTATGACTGAGACTGGGTCTCATGATTGTGCGGCTGGGGACGACGCACTGTCCAAAACTGTGTTACGGATTCTGGAGAGGGTCGCAGGGCCCAATACTGGTACAATGGGTCATGGGTTAGTTAGGAATGACTCTGGTCTAATGGATCTAATATTTTTAGAGGTATTGCTGGAGTTGCCCCTAATATGGTTGAATATTAGATTGAAGCCATAGAAAGGTTCATGGACGATCTCGACTGAACCCCTCAGCAGAAACTAAATGGTGCAGTGTCACTGCTGTGAGATGAGGCTTATCAGTGGTGGCTTATAGTTAAAGAGGGCACTCAGCCTGACTGATTGACATAGGAATTTTCCAAGACTGCTTTCCAGAGTAAATATATGAGTGCCAGCTATGTGGATACTCGAAGGGGAGAGTTTGGCTGAATATGTGGGTGAATTTTTGTGGTTAAGCCACTATGCGCATGGAATGGTGGCAACTGAGTACGAGTATTGTGTTCGTTTCGAGGATGGCCTCAGAGACAGTTTACGAGACTGATAGCTCCACAGAGGGAGTGAGATTTTGCTGCTTTAGTTGATAAGGCAAAGATCACCGAGGATGTGAAGCGCGCTGAGCGCCAGAACTGGGAGAAGGAGAAAGGTAGGAACAAGAGGGATTCAGAGCCCTCAAGTTCATTTTTGAGGCCTAAAAAAAGGGCCAGAGTTGATGGGCCTGTCAGAGTTAGGGCCCCTATTGTTACTACTAGACCGCAACCCTGTGCTGATTGTGGGAGATGCCATCAGGGAAAGTGCTAGAAAAGGATTGGGGCATGTTTGAGATACAGATCATTGGAGCATCGTATCAGAGATTGTCCATGGAGGCCCAATCAGATGCAAGTTACTGGTATGGGTATTGTACAGCCGATGAGGGGTGTCCAGCAACCATCGAAAGGTCGTGGTTAGGCCAGAGCTAGAAATGGTATGGGCCATGATCAGAGGCCACCAGGCAGAGGTGTTGGTTGTACTGAGGCAAGGCAGCCAGCTCTGGTTTATGCTGCACATTGCCAAGGATGGAGATACCCTAGATGTTATTACAGGTACGTTCTTTATCTATAATGTACCTTACATTGCACTAATAGATATAGGATCTACACATTCCTATATATCTTGTAGTGTGTCTTAGACTTTGGGTATCTTAGTTTAGAGTACTACAAGTGAGGTTACTGTGTTAAGTCTATTGGGGCAGTCTGTAAGGGTAGATAAACTGTTCAGAAATGTACCTTTGGAGGTTCAAGGAGTTATCTTTTTGGCAGATTTGATGGAACTCCCTTTTGGAGAATTCAACTTAATTCTGGGAGTGGACTGGTTGGTGAAACATTGGGCAAACTTAGATTGTGCTGCTAAACGGGTGGTACTGAAAATTGTAGAGGATGAGGAGGTAGTTGTAATTGGGGAGCGTCGAAATTATTTGTCAAATGTGATTTCTACATTAAGGGCCGAGAAATTGGTTTGTAAGGGTTGTGAGGCGTATCTAGCCTACATCAGTGTTTCTAATACTGGGGTTTCTTTTGTTAAGGATATCAGAACAGTTAAAGACTTTCCGGATGTTTTTCCTGATGAATTGCCTGAGTTACCTCCAAACTGTGAAGTTAAGTTTGGGTTTAAGCTCCTGCCTGGTATAGCTCTGGTGACTATCGCCCCTTATAGAATGGCACTAAAAGAGCTAGTAGAGCTTAAGGCTCAAATTCAAGAGTTGTTGGATCGCGAGTTCATCCACCCAAACATTTCTCCACCATGTCAGTGAAAATAGGCATCATACATCTTTGAAATGTAGCAGGTGCATTACATAAACCAAATGGCATGCGTCTGAATGCAAATGTACCGTACGGGTAGGTGAATGTGGTCTTGTGTTGATCTTTTGGTGCTACTGTAATATGGTTGTACCCCGAGTATCCATCGAGAATGTAACATCCCGAAATAGGGCCTAAACGGAACAGTGGTTGCGAAACCACAATTCGAGGTAGAAAAATTTATTTTATTATTATTTTGAGGTCTATGATATGTTTGCATGATTGTGTGAAAAGTTCGTGAAGAAATTCTATGCATAAAGTACTTAATTTGAAATTAGGGACTAAATTGAATAAATTGCAAAACTTGTGTTCTAGAAGTATTTTGCATAAAATTGAATTAGATTATTAATTAGAGGTCCTTAAAGAGTAATTTTACCAATTTTAAGTTCATGGACAAAATTAGGACATGGAAGGAATTTTTGAAAGTTTAGTAGTAAGGGCATTTTGGTCATTTAGTTATTAAAATGAATTAAAAACAAAATTAAAAGCCGATTTTTGTCCATCTTTTTCATTAGGACGAAATTTCAAGGGTTCTCCATAGCTAGGGTTTGTTTCAAGCTTTCAAGCTCCATGGTAAGTGATTCCAAGCCCCGCTTTTAATGTTCTTTACGTTTTTGGAATCCCTGTGAGCTCGATTAAGCTTATGCTAGTAAAATTCAACCTAGGGTTCATATTTGGAAAAATACCCATAGGTGAAATGTGTTTATTTTGATGTTTTATGATAGAATATGAGGTTTTAAATTATGTTAGACAACTTGTACTACTCGGTTTTAAGCAAAAACGAGTAAAAGGACTTAATCGGTAAAAATACCTAATAGTCATAAGTGCTTGTTAGAGTATGAATTTGATGCTGCCATAGAAGGGAAAAATGACCAGCATGTCATGAAACATAAGAAAATAGGCTGAAGTTTAATTTACGAGCTTTGGGGCAAAAGTGTAAATATGCAAAAGTTTAGGGGCAAAATTGTAATTTTGCCAAAATATGATTTTGAGTCAATTTGAATAATGTGAGTCCTAATTAGACTGTATTTTAAATGATAGAGCAAGGAAAACTGAAATTCGGGCTAAAATGGAGAAAATACCAAGTTGTGGACGAAATGGTAAAAGTAGCTATTTTTGCATACGAGATAAGTTTACAGTAAATAAATGCAATATTCTTTTATTTTACATTATTATTGTAAATTTCCAGCATTTATATACTTATTTTATGAGAATATTTGAAGTCGAATTAAAGGCGAAGTGACAGAGAAAAAAAGCATTAGGAAGCCCCGTTTGAACCTTAGGAATGTTAGGATATTGGGGTTGACAGGGACAGACAGACAGAATGAGCCATGTAAGTCTATATCGAGATATATGGCTTTGGAGACAGGAATGAGCCATGTAAGCCCATATTAGACATATATATGGCATTGGAGACAGGAATAATTCATGTAAGTCCATGTCGAAGACATGGCATTGGGAGGATATTGATCGACAGGAACGACCCCAGTATCCTTAGTATTCCGAGTGGTTCAATGGGTCATTGTACACGTTAAATTACAGTGAATTATCAGCAAAAGGGAAGGTAGATTATATTTATGAATAGTGAAAAGTCAGGTAAGAAAGAAGGTAAGTAAGTAAAGAAGAAGGTAGAAAATGAGAAGTAAAGAAAGTTTATGAGGCTAGGTGACATTATGTATAATCATTCATTATGCTAAATGTTGTAATTTATTTGCTTGTAAGCTTACTAAGCCTAGTGCTTACTCTCTTTATTTTCTTTTTCTTATAGTTTTTATCAAGCCACTCGGGGATCGAAGGAAACGCGTCGGAGACCCGATCACACTATCGAAGAAATCACATTGGTATAGTTAGACGTTTAGTTTTGTGTATGGCATGTATAGGAACTTGGTTTCTTTTGATATGATATGATCAATGAATGATGTGTAAATACTTGCTAGTGATTAGCTAATAGAATGGCTGATGATATACATGTTTAATTGTATGTATGAATAAGTAGTAACTATCACATGAAAACTAAGAAAAATGTGAAAGTAACTTAAAAACAGATTCAAGTATCAGAATAATGTGATTTTGAAAATCACTAAAAATCATAGAGACATGGTTTGATGGTGAATAATATATGAAATTAAATCTTATTATGTCTATTTTCTTATGGAATAAGCAAAACAGGTAAAGGTATTATATTTTATGAGATATCTGAGTTTTAGTGAAATAGGGTTAGAGAGAATTCTAGATCCCTGTTTCAACTTTGAAATTCACCATAAATTGTAAAAAATAATTATGTGGTGCAATTTATATGGTTAGAATCCTTATTGAATCTAATTTTAATAGAAACAAACATTATAGTTATATTATTTTTTTATAGGGAGAAAAGTGGTTCGTAGTAAGTAGAGGTCAGTCAAGTCAAATTCTAAAACAGGGGGTAACTTTAACTAATAAATCTGTACTAATTGGCTAAGTCAAAAATTCTAGAAAAATTTTGTAGATAGATATATGAGTCTAGTTTCAGGAAAAATTTACGGATCTTAATTTTGAGTTTTGAAACTCGAGAAGAATTTTTAAGCGACTATGATGCGTAAAAAGCAGATTTATTCCAAAAATTAAAATAAGTGGTTTAGAGTTGTTTAAAAGGTAAGATAAGTTTAGTAACACCTCAAGCTTGACTCCGGTGACGGTTTCGGGCGTGGGGGCGTTACATTTATTGGTATCAGAGCAGGTTTAGTTGGTTTTCGGAATAGTTAGTGTGAGTAAATGTCTAGCTATACATGCCATACCTGTATTTTGATAGTGTGACGACTCCTGACGATTTTTAAATATTTTGTTTTATTGTAATGGATCCCGAGCGAGCTGGGGTAGCGCCATCTGAGAATAGGCCAGTAACAGTTAATCAGGGAGGAGTGACTCGAGAAGCTCTCTTCCAAGCTTTGAATAATTGGTTTGCCGAGTTCGTTCGTACGAATCCGGTAGTTAGACCTTCACCCCCTCATGACTCTCAGGCTACCCATGTAGCTCAAGCTTCCCCAGTCACAGGTACAATGATAAGAGAAAAGCCACCAGTTGATAGAATCGGGAAACAAGGGGCAGAAGAGTTCCGAGCAACAAAACATGATGATGCAGAAAGAGCAAAATTTTGGTTAGAAAATACTATCAGAGTCTTTGATGAATTATCTTGTACACCCGAGGAATGTATGAAATGTGTAATACCACTTCTTAGAGACTCAGCCTACTACTAGTGGAAGACACTTGTATCAGTTGTACCAAAGGAGAGGATCACTTGGGATTTCTTTCAGGAGGAATTTCGTAAAAGTACACCGATCGAGGGTTTATTGACCGTAAGAGAAAGGAATTCCTGGAATTGAAACAAGGGAGCTACTGTGTTCTCCAAGATAGATTTGAGATCCGAATACTATCAGTTGCGAGTTAAAGAGTCAGATGTCCTGAAGACTGTTTTCCGGACTAGGTATGGTCATTATGAGTTCCTTGTGATGCCATTTGGCTCGACTAATGCTCCTGCCATTTTCATGGACTTAATGAACTGAATTTTCAGACCGTACTTGGATAAGTTTGTAGTTGTGTTCATTGATGATATCTTGATTTATTCTCATGATGAGACCGAGCATACTGAGCATTTGAGAACAGCTTTCTGATTCTCGAGAGATAATCAGTTGTATGCCAAGTTTAACAAAAGTGAGTTCTGGTTACGAGAAGTTGGTTTTCTTGGACATATTATTTCAGGTGAAGGTATTAAGGTTGATTCGAGCAAGATTTCAGCCATTGTTAATTGGAAGCCTCCTAGAAATGTATCAGAAGTTAGAAGTTTTCTTGGTCTTGCCGGATATTATAGGCGATTTGTAGAGGGATTTTCCATGATAGCTACCCCACTGATAAAATTGCTGCGAAAGGATATCAAGTTTGAATGGACTGAGAAGTGTGAACAGAGTTTTGACAAGTTAAAAGCATTATTGACTAAAGCTCCTATTTTAGTACAACTAGAACTAGGTAAGGAGTTTGTGATTTACAGTGATGCGTCCATGAATGGACTTGGTTGTGTACTTATGTAAGAAGGGAAGGTAATTGCTTATGCCTCTAGATAGCTAAAGCCACATGAGAAGAACTATCCGATACATGATTTAGAGCTAGCTGCCATTATTTTTGCGTTGAAGATTTGGAGACATCATTTGTACGGTGAGAAGTGCCACATATTCACTGATCACAAAAGTTTGAAATTGAAGCAAAGAAGATGGCTAGAGTTGATTAAAGATTATGAGCTAGTGATTGATTATCACCCAGGGTATGTGTACCGAAGAATGATGAGCTTATTCGAAAGATCTTACAGGAAGCACATAGTAGTTTTTTTTCTATTCATCCGGGTAGTACAAAGATGTATAATGATTTGAAGAAAATGTACTTGGTGGGTAGGAATAAAAAGGACATTTCGAGTTTGTTTCTAGATGTTTGATCCATCACAGTAAAGGCCGAACATCGGTACCTTCAGTTTATTGCAGCCTGTGCTAGTCCCTGAGTGGAAATGGAATCGAGTTATTATAGATTTTGTGACAGGATTGCCGTTTACACCGAGAAAGAAAGATGCAGTATGGGTTGTGATTGATAAGTTAACGAAGTCGGCTCATTTTATCCCAGTTCGTATGGATTTTTCACTTGACAAGTTGGCCGAGTTGTATATTTCAGAGATAGTCAGACTACATGGGGTAGACGAGGCTACATGGGAACTCGAAGAGGATATGTGAAAACAGTACCCAAATCTCTTCACAGGTAAGATTTTCGGGGACGAAAATCCCTAAAGGGGGGAAGAAATGTAACATCCCGAAATAGGGCCTAAACGGAACAGTGGTTGCAAAACCACAATTCGAGGTAGAAAAATTTATTTTATTATTATTTTGAGGTCTATGATATGTTTGCATGATTGTGTGAAAAGTTCGTGAAGAAATTCTATGCATAAAGTACTTAATTTGAAATTAGGGACTAAATTGAATAAATTGCAAAACTTGTGTTCTAGAAGTATTTTGCATAAAATTGAATTAGATTATTAATTAGAGGTCCTTAAAGAGTAATTTTACCAATTTTAAGTTCATGGACAAAATTAGGACATGGAAGGAATTTTTGAAAGTTTAGTAGTAAGGGCATTTTGGTCATTTAGTTATTAAAATGAATTAAAAACAAAATTAAAAGCCAATTTTTGTCCATCATTTTCATTAGGATGAAATTTCAAGGGTTCTCCATAGCTAGGGTTTGTTTCAAGCTTTCAAGCTCAATGGTAAGTGATTCCAAGCCCCGTTTTTAATGTTCTTTACGTTTTTGGAATCCCAGTGTGAGTTCGATTAAGCTTATGCTAGTAATAATTCAACCTAGGGTTCATATTTGGAAAAATACCCATAGGTGAAATGTGTTTATTTTGATGTTTTATGATAGAATATGAGGTTTTAAATTATGTTAGACAACTTGTACTACTCGGTTTTAAGCAAAAACGAGTAAAAGGACTTAATCGGTAAAAATACCTAATAGTCATAAGTGCTTGTTAGAGTATGAATTTGATGCTGCCATAGAAGGGAAAATGACCAGCATGTCATGAAACATAAGAAAATAGGCTGAAGTTTAATTTACTGAGCTTTGGGGCAAAAGTGTAAATATGCAAAAGTTTAGGGGCAAAATTGTAATTTTGCCAAAATATGATTTTGAGTCAATTTGAATAATGTGAGTCCTAATTAGGCTGTATTTTAAATGATAGAGCAAGGAAAACTGAAATTCGGGCTAAAATGGAGAACATACCAAGTTGTGGACGAAATGGTAAAAGTAGCTATTTTTGCATACGAGGTAAGTTTCTGATAAATAAATGCAATATTCTTTTATTTTACATTATTATTGTAAATTTCCAGCATTTATATACTTATTTTATGAGAAATATTTGAAGTCGAATTAAAGGCGAAGTGACAGAGAAAAAGCATTAGGAAGCCCCGCTTGAACCTTAGGAATGTTAGGATATTGGGGTTGACAGACGATGACAGACAGAGGATGAGCCATGTAAGTCCATATCGGATATATGGCTTTGGAGACAGGAATGAGCCATGTAAGCCCATATTAGACATATATATGGCATTGGAGACAGAATAATTCATGTAAGTCCATGTCGAAGACATGGCATTGGCGAGATATTGATCGACGAGAACGACCCCAAAGATCCTTAGTATTCCGAGTGGTTCAATGGGTCATTGTACACGTTAAATTACAGTGAATTATCAGCAAAAGGAAGGTAGATTATATTTATGAATAGTGAAAGGTCGGGTAAGAAAGAAGGTAAGTAAGTAAAGAAGAAGGTAGAAAATGAGAAGTAAAGAAAGTTTATGAGGCTAGGTGACATTATGTATAATCATTCATTATGTTTGAATGTTGTAATTTATTTGCTTGTAAGCTTACTAAGCCTAGTGCTTACTCTCTTTATTTTCTTTTTCTTATAGTTTTTATCAAGCCACTCGGGGATCGAAGGAAACGTCGGAGACCCGATCACACTATCGAAGAAATCACATTGGTATAGTTAGACGTTTAGTTTTGTGTATGGCATGTATAGGAACTTGGTTTCTTTTGATATGATATGATCAATGAATGATGTTTAAATACTTTCTAGTGATTAGCTAATAGAATGGCTGATGATATACATGTTTAATTGTATGTATGAATAAGTAGTAACTATCACATGAAAACTAAGAAAAATGTGAAAGTAACTTAAAAACAGATTCAAGTATCAGAAATAATGTGATTTTGAAAAATCACTAAAAATCGTAGAGACATGGTTTGATGGTGAATAATATATGAAATTAAATCTTATTATGTCTATTTTCTTATGGAATAAGCAAAATAGGTAAAGGTATTATATTTTATGAGATATCTGAGTTTTAGTGAAACAGGGTTAGAGAAAATTCTAGATCACCTGTTTCAACTTTGGAAATTCACCATAAATTGTAAAAAAATAATTAGGTGGTGCAATTTATATGGTTAGAATCCTTACTGAATCTATTTTTAATAGAAACAAACATTATAGTTATATTATTTTTTTTATAGGGAGAAAAGTGGTTCGTAGTAAGTAGAGGGCAGTGCAGTCAAATTCTAAAACAGGGGTAACTTTAACTAATAAACTGTACTAATTGGCTAAGTCAAAAATTCTAGAAAAAATTTGTAGATAGATATATGAGTCTAGTTTCAGGAAAAATTTATGGATCTTAATTTCGAGTTTTGAAACTCGAGAAATGAATTTTTAAGCAGCTATGATGCAGAAAAATAGTTTATTCCGAAAATTAAAATAAGTGGTTTAGAGTTGTTTAAAAGGTGAGATAAGTTTAGTAACACCTCAAGCTTGACTCCGGTGACGGTTTCGGGCGTGGGGGCGTTACAGAGAAAATAGTAGTAATCTTGCCCCGCGAGTCTATCCAGCATCTGGTCTAAGAATGGCAAAGGGAAGTGATCCTTCCTAGTTGCCTTGTTCAGCTTCAGGTAATCGATGTAGATTCTCCATCCCGTAACTATTCTAGTTGATATCAACTCGTTATTCTCATTTTCTATGACCGTGATACCTCTTTTCTTTGGTACACACTGTATCGGACTTACCTATGAACTTTCTGAAATAGGGTAAATGATACCTGTATCTAACCATTTGATAATCTCTTTTTTCACTACGTCCTTCATGATGGGGTTCAGCCTTCGTTATCCATCGATCATCCCTTTTTCACCATCTTCCATGGTGATCTTGTGCATGCATACAGATGGACTAATACAATGAATATCAGCTATGGTCCATCCGATAGCCTTCTTAAATTGTTTCAGAACTAAGATAAGTTTCTCTTCTTGCTCAGTAGTTAACTCTACTGAAACAATCATAGGCAGAGTAGAAGCGTCACCTAAATAAACATATTTTAAATGAGAAGGTAATACCTTGAGTTCTAGTTTAGGTGTCTTCTCGATTGACGCTTTTGGTTGTGTGTAATCTCTCTCCTCTAAATCCAAAGATTCAAAACAGGATTGTGGATTAAATCCCTTTTGATTAGCTTCTAGCAAAGCTAAGTTTTCATCCTCCTCTTTATCACTTGGAGGGTCTGATGTCAAAATTCTTTCCAGAGGATCTCCAACAGAGTTGAGTTCCTTCTCCACTATTAAATCCTCTAAGTCAGATACTGCAGAATAATCATCTATTGCGTCAGGAAATCGCATTGACTTGAAAACGTTAAATGTTACCTGATTGTTCTGAGCGCGCATAGTAAGTTTGCCCTTCTGCACATCAATAAGTGTCCTTCCGGTTGCTAAGAACGGTCTACCCAGGTTAATTGGTACTTCTTCGTCTGCTTCAAAATCTAAAATTACAAAATCAGCAGGAAATATAAACTTATCTACACGTACCAATACATCCTCAATTTTTCCTTCTGGATGTGCTAAGGATCGATCTGCTAGCTGAAGTGTAACCGTAGTAGGTCTAACTTCACCTATCCCCAACTTCTTAAATATCGACATAGGCATGAAGTTGATACTTGCGCCCAAGTCACATAGTGCCTTACCACAATAAGCTGCTCCAATGTTGCATGGTATGGTAAAACACCCAGGATCCTTCAGCCTAAGGGGTAATTTGTCTTGAAGATATGCACTACATTCCTTCGTCAAAGCTACTGTCTCAAATTATCCAAGTCGTCACTTCTTGGACAGGATATCTTTCATGAATTTTACGTAATTTGGCATTTGTTCAAGTGCTTCAACCAACGGGATGTTGATATGAAGTTGCTTGAGTACGTCAAGGAACTTCTTGAATTGGACCTCCTGTTTTTGCTTCTAGAGTCTTTGAGGGTAAGGTGGTGAAGGTTTATATACTGAAGTTGGTACTGGCTGATTTTTCTTTGGCGACAATTCTGCTACTAACGGATTAGTTGGCTGATTAGAATTAGCTGGTTCTGAGGTTACCTTTTCAGGTCTTGTAGGTTCTGGTTCTAGTGGAACTGGAACTTCAACACTCGGTTGAACTTCTTCCGAATCTTAAGCTTCAGCATGCTCCTTTTCAGCTTCAATGATGTTGGGCTCTACCATTTTTCCGCTCCTCAATGTTAGTGCTTTACAATGCTCCTTTCCTGGATTTCTCAGATTTTTCGTATCACTAGGTAGATCACCATGTGGACGGTTCTAAAGTTCAGTAGCAAGCTGGCCCACTTAGTTCTCCAAATTCCTTAGAGTGGCATCATTCTTCGCCATGTATGCCTTCAATAAATTCTCTAAGCTATTGGATGATTCAGCCTGATTTGGTTTCTGAACTTGCTGTGAAAAACTAGGCGACTGGGTTGGTCTAGGTTAGGCGTAGTTGTTACTGCCTCCAGCCCCTTGGTTACTCCAGGAAAGATTGGGGTGATTTTGCCACAATGGGTTGTAAAAGTTGGATTGCAGCCCTTGCCCTCCTCGGTTCTGGTTCTGATTACCTATGTAGTACATGGATTCTGGGTTTGACGGACATTCTTCAAACACATGTCCTTCCCCACAATAGACACAGGCTATATTCTCATATTGGTTAGGTGGTTGAGCTACAAAACTGTTAGACCCATTAGTGGTAAGATTCTTTAACATTGAAGATATCGAAGATACTTGAGATGCAAGTGAAGTGAAAGCATCCACTTCATGAATTCCAACAACTTATCTTCCTGACGTTGCTCGATTGGTTGGCCACTGGTAATTGTTACTGGCGATCCTCTCGATGATTTCATAAGCCTCATTGTAAGACTTAGATAAGATAGCACTGTTAGCAGAAGCATCTACTACCATCCTTGTGTAAGCGTTGAGACCATTGTAAAATGTTTCAAGTTGGATACAAAGTGGAATTCCGTGATGAGGACATTTTTGTAATAACTCTTTGAATCTTTCCCATGCCTCATACAAGGACTCATCATCCATTTGTTGGAAAGCAGTAATCTCATTTCTCAGCTTAGAAATCTTGCTAGGTGGGAAATACTTCACAAGAAATCTCTCTACTAACTCTTGCCATGTAGAAATCGAGTTTGGTGGCAGTGAGTTTAACCAGGCTCGAGCTCTGTCCCTCAGTGAGTACGGGAATAGTTTTAATCGTAATGCATCTTCGGGTACTCCGGCTAGCTTGAAAGAGTTGCTTACCTCCATAAACAGTCTTAAATGAAGATGAGGATCTTCAGTAGGCATTCTACTAAACTGGCCTACTGTCTGAAGCATCTGGAACATGACTGGCTTTAGCTCGAATTGTTGTGCCTCGATCTCGAGTCTTCTAATACCTAGATTAAGGTCATTAAAAACTGGCACGGCATATTGTCGTAAAGCTCTATCCCTATCATCAGCAATAAGGATAGGATTTTAAGCAAGCGTTGCTCCGTTTCCTTGATTGATTTTCTCGAAATTCATCTCTTCGGTCCTTCTCTGGTTCACTTTTCTTCTTCGTTGGTGAAAGGTTCGTTCTATTTCAGGGTCCACTGGGAGTAAGTCGATAATTCGGTCAATACTCATAAACACCTGAAATAATCAGAGGAGAATTAATTAAGTAAAATTGAACAAGAAAATAAAAGAACCAAAATGTAAAAATAAATTCACAAATAATGTTTTTTTTTTATTTAAAACAAACAGTCCCCGGCAACGACGCCAAAAACTTGGAACAGTGGAAATGTGCAAATGTACACAATCGTAACAAGTAATAACGTGACAAGTAAATGTCGAGCTATCGTACCCACAGAGATTGTAAAAAGCAATATTTATGAAATTAATTAAAACACTTTGCTGAGGTAAAAATAATTTTGGTTTGAAAAGAGTGATTTATAAACTAAGATTTTAAAACTAAGCAAACAAAAAAAAATAAAAGAGTTCTAGTGCACGATTTCAATTAAGATTTAATCAAGATGATATAATTGTGTTGGATTAATTATACCTTTTTAACTTAGAAATATTAAATTTGTGCTTATGCTGTTATGAATAAATTCCATTTATCTCTTGGACATATCCCTATGCCAATTCAACCGACTAAACAGATTTAATAAAGTAAACATGCTATTGCACATACATACTTATTGAATTAAATTATCTCTCGCATATTCCTATGTCAATTCAACTGATTAATTCAAATTAATAAACATGTAAAAGTTTATGTGAAGTAACAAAGTAGCCATACCTTGAAACAATTTAATCACAACAATCTTGCAAGTTATGCAAGGCATATGTATCTCCAAATACAATGCTAATTTAATTTTTAGTTACCTTAGAAGAATTAAACATGCACTGATTAAGTACTGAGTCGATCAATTTCAATTTCAATCCGCTTAAACGATTAATTCTTTAGTTATCTAAACAATTATAATGCCAGATAACCTAAGCATGATTTTACTTAATCAAGCATTTCACTGAGGCCTATAACAGCATAAACACTATTTTAACAATTCAAGTAGGCAAAATATAATCAACCCAACACGAATTAAATTCAAGCTAAATTGATTAAAATAACCATTTCAACAACAATATTATTCATAGATATGTTCATCATAAAAACAACAGAAATTAAAAAGAAAGGGAACAGAAAGCAAATCCAGTGTTTCTCTGCGGCTTGACTGTTGCTCCGTTCTTTTGTCTCCATTGTCTTCACCGAGCAAGGCTTCTATGAATCCTTGATTGCTGCCCAAGATGGCTGAAGAACACCTCTTTCTCAAGAGAGGAAATCGGCACAAGAGGAAGGGAAAATGGGATGGAAAAATGGAGAGGAAACTTTAAGAGAAGTGAAGAGAGGATGAAAGAATGTTGTGGAATGAGAGATGTTGAGGGATGCTTTGAAATGGGCAGCATAGGGTGGCTTTTATAGCTGAAGAGGGCTGCTAAAAATAGCAAATTCAGCAGCCAAGAGAGCCCTCCCATGGCCGGCCACACACATGGCAAGGTTGAAGCTTTCAACCTTGCTAAAAATAGGCTGGGGCAAATCTTCAAAGCCTAAAATAAAGGTGGGGTTTGAACGTAATTTGGAAGTTTTTCAAGGGCCTTTTTGCAAGCATATTTTACCAGATAATTTTCTGATTTGGGTCAGCCAATGGACGGTTCTAGTCAGCCCAATTAGTGGCTGGTTCGGCTCACTTCATTTGGTTCAACCAATGCGGTTCACTAGGCCCTTTCTTCATAATTAATTAAGATTAATTCATTTAACCTAAATTAAATAGGAAATAAAATAAAATTAATTTAATTATGAATTAATACACATTTCTGGACCGTCTTGGGCTGGAAATTAATTGGCCTCGATACTTCAAATTACTCTCGGTTTTGTTCTTCTCGCAGTGTTCATCTGGCCCTTTTTCTCCAATTGTGTAATTCTGTCAAAAATAACCAAATTTAATCAAAATTAACTATAAAATTAATTAAAATTCATAATGTTCATATTTTTAACATAATTTAATTATTTTATAATATTTAATTATTTTTCGACAAGAATTTAACCGGAATAGCTTGGTTTTAAGTTAAAAAGGGTATGAAAAAGTATATAAATTTTTGTGTTTCCACCGCGACGGTAATATAATCGGCACACTGCCGCGGGTAAATATGATCGACATAGAGTCATCAATAAATATGATAAGCACATAGCCACAAGTAAATACGATTGGCACAAAGCCATAATTCAGATTACGCAGCTTTAAGCCATCCATCGGTCCACAATCGTCTCGTGCGACCCGTGCGACCTTAACAGATCAATACTGGATCCACAGTCTTCTTGTGCGACCCGTGCAACCCTATTAGAACTTCTTTCATATCAATGTCCAAACCCCATGGGATATGTCGTGTATGTCATGCTCAATCATCTCACATGTCATGCTCAATCATCTCACGTGTATGCAAAATGGCCATGCTCAGTAACAGTCATTTAAACATATATTAAACGCATATCAGCTTTACAACCACGGTCAAGTTAGTTAAAACACAGCCATACAATCACAGTCAAATCAGTCAAATTCATAGTCTAAGCCGGACATTTACCCTCAAGGGTAAAATAGTCATTTTACTCATTAGGGCAAAACGGTCATTTTACCCTACAAGGGTATTTTGATAATTTTATAAATTAAGGGTATTTCAGTAATTTTACAACCCGAGGGTATTTCGATAATTTTACAACCCAGGGGTATTTTGGTAATTTTATAAATCGAGGGTATTTCAGTAATTTTACAAACCAGGGGTATTTCGATAATTTTACAAACTGAGGTCTTAATGACCCAACAAAAAGTCCACCGTCGCCTCAAGCGACTTAAGTAACCTCAACAGACATAACGGTGTAAGTGGTCCTAAGGCCTATTACTCGGCCCAAGTGGACCCACACGCTCGTGTGGTCCATTTGGCCCAAATTCCGTTACAGTTATATGATCTACACAGCCCAGTCCAATATTTGTCACTTACCATGGATTTAATCTGTGTGAGGCCCACGAGCCCATTGGGCCCACACGGCCCAACGGAGCCCTTAACGGCCTATGCCATGTACACGACATGACAAGCAAAACTACTTCCCCCCTAACAGTTACATTTACACAAGCGGGCCCACGAACCCATCTGACCCATTCGGCCCATCGAGGCCCAGAACAGCCCCAGCACACGAGAACGCTCGTAGCAGCCTCTACAGTCTATCGTCCATGGTTTGGGGGCTCGGTTTACCTCACAAGCGATCGCTGTAACGCCCCTACGCCCGGAACCGTCACCGGAGTCAAGCTTGAGGTGTTACTAAACTTATCTTACCTTTTAAACAACTCTAAACCACTTATTTTAATTTTCAGAATAAACTGTTTTTCTGCGTCATGGTTGCTTAAAAATTCATTTCTCGAGTTTCAAAACTCAAAATTAAGATCTGTAAATTTTTCCTGAAACTAGACTCATATATATATCTACTAATTTGTTTCTAGAATTTTTTACTTATCCAATTAGTACTGTTTATTAGTTAAAGTTACCCCTATTTCAGAATTTGACTGCACTGACCTCTACTTACTACGAACCAGTTTTCTCCCTGTAAACAATTCATATGACTATACCGTTTGTTTATATTCAAACTAGATTCAATAAGGATTCTAAAAATATAAAGTACACCACCTAATTATTTTTTTAAAATTTATGGTGAATTTCGAAATTTAGAACAGGGGATCCAGAAATTGCTCTGACCCTATTTCACTAAAACTCAGATTTCTTATAAAATACAAAACCTTTACCTATTTTGCTGATTCCATATGAAAATAGACACAATTATATTTAATTTCATATATTATTCACCATCAAACCATGTCTCTATGATTTTTAGTGATTTTTCAAAGTCACGTTATTTCTGATACTTGAATCCATTTTTAAGTTACTTTCACGTTTTTCATAGTTTTCATGTGATAGTTACTACTTAATCATACATACTATTAAACACGTATATCATAAGCCATTCTATTAGCTAATAATTAGCAAGCATTTACACATCATTCATTGATCATATCATATCAAAAGAATCCAAGTTCCTATACATGCCATACACAAAACGAAACGTCTAACTATACCAATGTGATTCCTTCGATAGTGTGATCGGGTCTCCGACGTTTCCTTCGATCCCCGAGTGGCTTGGTAAAAACTATAAGAAAAAGAAAATAAAGAGAGTAAGTACTAGGCTTAGTAAGCTTACAAGCAAATAAATTACAATATTCAACATAATGAATAATTATACATAATGTCACCTAGCCTCATAAATTTTCTTTACTTCTCATTTTCTACCTTCTTCTTTACTCACTTACCTTCTTTCTTACCTGACCTTTCACTATTCATAAATATAATCTACCTTCCCTTTTGCTGATAATTCACTGTAATTTAACGTGTACAATGACCCGTTGAACCACTCGGAATACTAAGGATACTAGGGTCGTTCTGTCTATATCAATATCTCGCCAATGCCATGTCTTCGACATGGACTTACATGAATTATTGCTTTGTCTCCAATGCTATATATATATCTAATATGGGCTTACATGGCTCATTCCTGTCTCCAAAGCCATATATCTGATATGGACTTACATGGCTCATTTCTCTCTGTCTGTCTGTCAACCCCAATATCCTAACATTCCTAAGGTTCAAACGGGCGTCCTAATACTTTTCTCTCATCACTTCGCTTTAATTCGACTTTAAATATTCTCATAAAATAAGTATATAAATGCTGGAAATTTTCAATAATAATATAAAATAAAAGAATATTGCATTTATTTCATCAAACTTACCTCGATACAAAATGTGACTAAACTTTACAATTTAGTCCTTTACTTTTTCTTTTCCCCGATCTACTCCCAAATTTTGCTCTTCTTGATCTATAATAGCAAATTTAACTTATTTAATATTCACATTTATCAAAACAGTCCTTTACTAGAACTTTGGAAAAATTACATTTTTGCCCCTAAACTTTTGCATATTTACACTTTTGCCCCAAATCTCGTAAATTAAACTTCAGCCTATTTTCTTGTGTTTTATGACATGCTGATATTTTTCCCTTCTATAGAAAAATCAAATTCTCACTTTAACATATACTTATGACTATTAGGTATTTTTACCGATTAAGCCCTTTTACTCGTTTTTACCTAAAACCGAGTAGCACAAGTTGTCTAACATAATCTAAGACCTCATATTCTATCATAAAACATCAAAATAAACACTTTTCACCTATGGGTATTTTTCCAAATATGAACCCTAACTTAAATTATTGCTAGCATAAGCTTTATCGAGCTACCGGGACTTCGAAAACGTAAAGAACATTAAAAACGGGGCTTGGAATCACTTACTATGGGGCTTGAAAGCTTGAAACAAACCCTAGCTATGGAGAACCCTTGAAATTTCGTGCTAATGAAGAAGATGATGAATTTTGTGTTATTTCCCTTTTTATTTCATTTAATATCCAAATAACCAAAATGCCCTTCCTTATTAAACTTTCAAAAATTCCATCCATGTCCTATTTTGTCCATGAACTTAGAAATTGGTCAAATTGTTATTTAAAACCTCCTAATTAATATTCCAAAGCAATTTCATACTAAAAACTTCTAGAATGCAAGTTTTGCAATTTATTTGATTTAGTCCCTAATCTCAACTTAAGCACTTTAAGCATAGAATTTCATCACGAAATTTTCACACAATCATGCAATCTTATCATGAACCTCAAAATAATAATAAAATAAATTTTTCTACCTCAGATTTATGGTTTCGCAACCACTGTTCCGTTTAGGCCCTATTTCGGGATGTTACATTTCTCCCCCCTTTAGGGATTTTCGTCCCCAAAAATCTTACCTGTAAAGAGATTTCGGGTTCCCATGTAGCCTCGTCTACCCCATGTCTATTCCATAGTACTTTCACAAGTGCAATACTTTTGTTCCTTAATTGCTTTACCTCTCGAGCTAGAATCTTTACCGGTTCTTCACCGTAAGTCATGTCTGGCTGAATCTCAACCTCTGTCTGAGAAATCACATGTGACGGATCTGAACGATAACGACGTAGCATAGACACATGAAATACATTATGAATCTTCTCTAACTCAATCGGCAAAGCTAACCGATATGCTAATGGTCCGACTCTCTCAATCACTTCAAACGGTCCAATAAAACGTGGACTTAGTTTGCCTTTCTTGCCAAATCTGAGAACTTTCTTCCACGGGGATACTTTCAAAAAAACTTTGTCACCAACTTGATACTCAATCTCTTTTCTCTTCAAATCTGCATACGACTTTTGTCTGTCTGAAGCTGCTTTCAAGCAATCTCTGATGATTTTTACTTTCTCTTCTGTTTCCTTAACTAGATCAACCCCGTAAATCTGATTTTCCTTAAGCTCTGTCCAATACAAAGGTGTGCGACATTTACGTCCATACAAAGCTTCATAAGGTGCCATCTTCAAACTCAACTGATAACTATTATTGTAGGCAAACTCTACTAATGGTAAATATTTTTCCCAACTGCCTTGAAATTCCAGTACATAGCATCTAAGCATATCTTCAAGTTCCTGAATAACTCTCTCTGACTGACCGTCGGTTTGAGGATGGAAAGCTGTACTAAAACTCAACTTTGTGCCCAAAGCCTTCGTAATTTCTTCCAAAACCGTGAAGTAAATCTTGGATCTCTGTATGCAAAATGATCGATAATGGTACCCCGTGTAGTCTGACTATCTCTGAAATATACAACTCGGCCAACTTGTCAAATGAATAATCCATACGAACTGGGATAAAATGAGCCGACTTCATTAAGTTATCAATCACAACCCATACTGCATCTTTCTTTCTCGGTGTAAACGGCAATCCTGTCACAAAATCTGTAGTAACTCGATCCCATTTCCACTCAGGGGCTAGCACAGGCTACAATAAACCTGAAGGTACTTGATGTTCGGCCTTTACCTGCTGACAGATCAAGCATCTAGAAACAAACTCTAAAATGTCCCTTTTCATTCCTACCCACCAGTACATTTTCTTCAAATCATTATACATCTTTGTATTACCTGGATGAATAGACAAAGAACTACTATGTACTTCCTATAAAATCTTTCGAATAAGCTCATCATTCTTCGGTACGCATACCCTGGGTGATAATCGATACAAGTGTCTTCCACCAGTGGTAGGCTGAGTCTCTAAGAAGTGATACTACACATTTCATACATTCCTCGGGTGTACAAGATAATTCGTCAAAGACTCTGATAGTATTTTCTAACCAAAATTCTGCTCTTTCTGCATCATCATCTTTTGTTGCTCGGAACTCTTCTGTCCCTTGTTTCCTGATTCTATCAACTGGTGGCTTTTCTCTTATCACTGTACCTGTGACTAGGGGAGCTTGAGCTACATGGGTAGCCCGAGAATCATGAGGGGTGGAGGTCTAATCTGCTGGATTAAATGCGAACGAACTTGACAAACCAATCATTCAAAGCTTGGAAGAGAGCTTCTCGAGTCACTCCTCCCGATCAATCATTCATCGGCCTATTCTCAGATGGCGCTGCCCCTTCCGCAGGAGCAGACTCATTACTTTCTACATCATCATCACTAGCTCACTCGGGATCCATTACTATAAAACAAAATATTTAAAAATCGTCAAGAGTCGTCACACTATCAAAATACAGGTATGGCATGTATAGCTAGACTTTTACTCACACTAACTATTTCGAGAACGGACTAAACCTACTCTGATACCAATAAATGTAACGCCCTCATGCCCGAAACAGTCACCGGAGTCAAGCTTGAGGTGCTACTAAACTTATCTTACCTTTTAAACAACTCTAAACCACTTATTTTAATTTTCGAAATAAATTGTTTTTCTGCATCATGGTTTCTTAAAAATTCATTTCTCGAGTTTCAAAACTCAAAATTAAGATCCGTAAATTTTTCCTAACTTATCCAATTAGTACAGTTTATTAGCTAATGTTACCCCTGTTTCAGGATTCGACTGCACTAACCTCTACTTACTACGAACCAGTTTTCTCCCTGTAAACAATTCATATGACTATACCGTTTGTTTCTATAAAACTAGATTCAATAAAGATTTGAAGAATATAAAGTAAAACACCTAATTATTTTTTTAAAATTGATGGTGAATTTCCAAAGTTGGAACAGGGGATCCAGAAATCGCTCTGGCCCTATTTCACTAAAACTCAGATATCTTATAAAATAGAAAATCTTTACCTGTTTTGCTTATTCCATATGAAAATAGACACAATGACCTTTAATTTCATATATTATTCACCATCAAACCATGTCTCTACGATTTTTAGTGATTTTTCAAAGTCATGTTATTTCTGATACTTGAATCCATTTTTAAGTTACTTTCACATTTTTCATAGTTTTCATGTGATAGTTACTACTTAATCATACATACTATTAAACATGTATATCATCAGCCATTCTATTAGCTAAAAATTTGCAAGTATTTACACATCATTCATTGATCATATCATATCAAAAGAAACAAAGTTCCTATACATGCCATACACAAAACGAAACGTCTAACTATACCAATGTGATTCCTTCGATAGTGTGATCAGGTCTCCAACGTTTCTTTCGATCCCCGAGTGGCTTGATAAAAACTATAAGAAAAAGAAAATAAAGAGAGTAAGTACTAGGCTTAGTAAGCTTACAAGCAAATAAATTACAATATTCAACATAATGAATAATTATACATAATGTCACCTAGCCTCATAAACTTTCTTTACTTATCATTTTCTACCTTCTTCTTTACTCACTTACCTTCTTTCTTACCTGACCTTTCACTATTCATAAATATAATCTACCTTCCCTTTTGCTAATAATTCACTGTAATTTAACATGTACAATGACCCGTTGAACCACTCGAAATACTAAGGATACTAGGGTCGTTCCTGTCTATCAATATCCTGCCAATGCCATGTCTTCGACATGGACTTACATGAATTATTCCTGTCTCCAATGCCATATATATATCTAATATGGGCTTACATGGCTCATTCCTGTCTCCAAAGCCATATATCTGATATGGACTTACATGGCTCATTTCTGTCCTGTCCTGTCCTGTCAACCCCAATATCCTAACATTCCTAAGGTTCAAACGGGGCTTCCTAATACTTTTTCTCTGTCACTTCGTCTTTAATTCGACTTTAAATATTCTCATAAAATAGTATATAAATGCTGGAAATTGACAATAATAATGTAAAATAAAAGAATATTGCATTTATTTACTGTAAACTTACCTCGATACAAAATGTGACTAAACTTTACAATTTAGTCCTTTACTTTTTCTTTTCCCCGATCTACTCCCAAATTTTGCTCTTCTTGATCTATAATAGCAAATTTAACTTATTTAATATTCACATTTATCAAAACACTCCTTTACTCAAACTTTGGAAAAATTACATTTTTGCCCCTAAACTTTTGCATATTTACACCTTTGCCCCAAATCTCGTAAATTAAACTTCAGCCTATTTTCCAGTGTTTTATGACATGCTGATCATTTTTCCCTTCTATAGAAAAATCAAATTCTCACTCTAACATATACTTATGACTATTAGGTATTTTTACCGATTAAGCCCTTTTACTAGTTTTTACCTAAAACCGAGTAGCACAAGTTGTCTAACATAATCTAAGACCTCATATTCTATCATAAAACATAAAAATAAACACTTTTCACCTATGGGTATTTTTCCGAATATGAACCCTAACTTAAATTATTGCTAGCATAAGCTTTATCGAGCTTTCGGGTCTCCGAAAACGTAAAGAACATTAAAAATGGGGCTTGGAATCACTTACGATGGAGCTTGAAAGCTTGAAACAAACCCTAGCTATGGGGAACTCTTGAAATTTCGTGCTAATGAAGAAGATGATGAATTTTGTGTTATTTTTCCCTTTTTATTTCATTTAATATCCAAATGACCAAAATGCCCTTCCTTATTAATCTTTCAAAAATTCCATCCATGTCCTATTTTGTCCATGAACTTAGAAATTGGTCAGATTGTTATTTAAACCCTCCTAATTAATATTCGAAAGCAATTTCATACTAAAAACTTCTAGAATGCAAGTTTTGCAAATTATTTGATTTAGTCCCTAATCTCAACTTAAGCACTTTATGCATAGAATTTCATCACGAAATTTTCACACAATCATGCAATCATATCATGAACCTCAAAATAATAATAAAATAAATTTTTCTACTCAAATTTTTGGTTTCGCAACCACTATTCCGTTTAGGTCCTATTTTGGGATGTTACAATAGCAAGCTCGTGATGCCTCAAATGTCGAAGTTTCAGCTTTTCGGCTTTTGCCAACTTCCAACAAAGAAGGGTGTGAATACACACCTATTTATGAGAACGCGTCGAAGTCCACGATCACCAACCTTGGTTAAACAGGTATGAAATAATCCCTCCTAAAACCAATGATCACCAACTTATCTTGTTCGCTCTATTTAAAGCCAGCTTCTCGCCAATTCTCATGTTAGCTTCCCGATATGGGATTACTTTCAACCATTAGGAAAATTCCTTATTTTTTTGTGACCACTTCAACCACAGAGTTCCAGTCCAACTCTACCTACTACGTAGCTCAAACAACAAAATAAATACTCCATTGCGCATCCCAAGACTTGAACTTTAGACCTCACAGTTACACAACACGCCACCTTGCCACTCCACCACAGGCTCTTTCTGTGTTATAAATTCATCAAAAATATTCTTAAAGCCTACCCACTAACATCAAGGCTCCTTTAAGAGAAAAACATAAATTTTTACTAAAGCCCAGGTTTGAGCCCAGGACTTCTCCAACACTCCCAAACACTCCTAATCACTTAACCACTGCAGCAGACAATCAATTGTGATATTTCTTCCACACATAAACTTTTATGTGCAATCTCCTAGAGGCTCCCACGTACGAAGCCGAATACTTCTAGGCCCAAAAATTTGAGGCGTTACAAAATAAGTCTGTTAATACTCCGTAACCCTATTTCGATAACGGATACGAGTTAGGGGTGTTACAAAATCCATACGTACTGGAATAAAGTGTGCAGGCTTTGTTAATTGGTCGACGATTACCCAAATAGAATCTTTCTTTTTTGGAGACAAAGGTAATCCTAATGCAAATCCATGGTAACTCTTTCCCATTTCCATTCCGATATTGTAACTGGCTATAATAATCCCGAAGGCAACTGATATTCAACTTTTACTTGCTGACATATCAAATATTTAGATACAAATTCAGAAATATCTCATTTTATTCCAGGCCATCAGTTCATCTTTTTCAGATCATTGTACATTTTATTACTACCAGGATGAATAGACATAGTACCATTATGAGCTTCAAGTAGGATATTTTGTACCAATTTCGAGTTCTTCGGTACACATATCCTACCTCTGAATAATAAACAACCATCAGAATCAATCTGAAATTTTGAATCAGGATTCAACTCACACTGTTCTCGTTTAGCTTGTAATTCACTATAATTATTCTGAGCTTCACAGATCTGTTGCAAAAATGTCGGTTTAGCTTTTAACTCAGCTATAACTGAACCATCATCAGATAAAGACAACAGGATGTTCATCGCTCTCAAAGTAAATAAGGATTTTCTGCTCAAAGCATCTGCAACCATATTATCTTTTCCCAGATGATACTCAAAAACAAGATCATAATCTTTCAATAATTCAAGCCACCTCGCTGTCTTAAGTTTAGATCTTTCTACAACATCAGATACTTCTAGCTTTTATGATCTGTAAATATGTGACACTTTTCACCGAACAAGTAATGCTACCAAATTTTCAGTGCAAATATAATGGCTGCTAATTCAAGATCATGTATCAGGTAATTCTTCTCATATGGTTTTAGTTGTCTTGAAGCATAGTCTATTACTTTGCCTTCTTACGTCAATATACAACCTAAATCATTTAACGATGCATCACTGTAAATTATAAATTCCTTACCCGATTCAGGCTGAACTAACATGGGTGCTTCAGTCAACAAAGCTTTTAATTTGTCAAAACTCTGCTGACATTTATTAACCACTAGAATTTTACATCTTTTTGCAATAGACGGGTCATCAGAAAAGCTATCATTGAGAATCTTTTAACAAATCTTTGACAATATCCAGCCAATCCCAAAAAACTTCTGACTTCAGACACATTCTTTGGTGGCTTCTAATTAACAATGGCTGAAATTTTGTTCGGATCTATTCGAATACCTTTTGTAGATACTATATATTCGAGAAAACCAACTTCCCACAGCCAAAATTCACATTTACTGAATTTGGCATGCAATTGTTTCTCACGTAGAGTTTGCAACACTATTCTCAAATGTTCGGCATGCTCATTTTCATCTCGAAAATATACCAAAATATCATCAATAAATACCATTACAAAGCTGTCTAAATACAGTATGAAGATTATGTTCATCAAATCCGTAAATACCGCAGGTGCATTTGTCAAACCAAACGACATTACAAGAAACTCATAGTGCCCGTACCTGGTTTGAAAGCTGTCTTTGGCACATCTGAATCTTTTACCTGTAGCTAATAATAACCAGAACGGAGATCAATCTTTGAAAATATAGTGGCACCTTTCAACTGATCAAATAAATTATCAATTTGAGGTAGTGGATACTTGTTCTTTATTGAGACTTTGTTAAGTTGTCTGTAATCTATACACTGTTTCAATAATCCATCTTTCTTCCTTACAAACAGAACCGGTGCACCCCAAGGTGAAAAACTGGGTCAAGCAAAGCCTTTGTCAATCAATTCTTGGAACTGTAGTTTCAACTCTTTTAATTCAGTAGGAGCCATTCTGTAGGGTGCTATAGATATCGGTGTTGTCCCCGGAACAAGGTCTATAGAGAACTCCACTTCTCTAACTGGTGGTAAACCAAGTAATTCCTCTGAAAATACATCAGGAAATTCACAAACAACTAGCACTGACTAAATTTTTGACTCAAATACTTTAGTATCTAACACATATGCAAGATAAGCATCATATCCCTTTCTAATATCCTTCTGTGCCGATATAGCTGAAATCACAGTAGATAATCCATCCAATTTATCAGATTCAACGTGAAGTAACTTACCATTCTAACATTTCAACATAATGTATTTTTGTTTACAATTTACCACTGCATCATGCTGAGTTAACCAATCTATTCCCAAAATAACATCAAATTCATCAAAGGGTAGTAGCATCAAATCAGCCGAGAAATAATAACCCTTTACCATCAACGGGTAATTTTTACAAACTTTATCAACCATAACATACTGGCCCAGGTGGTTTGAAACTTTAACCAGAAATTTAATGAATTCAACAGGTAAATTTTTAACAGACACTAAGTTCGTGCATATGTATGAATGTGTTAAACCAGGATCAATCAAAGCAGTAATATCAGTGTTAAGAAGAGAAAATGGACCAATAATAATATCAAGGAAAGAAGCATTCTCTTTTGCATGTATAACATATGTTTTTGCTGATGCTTTGGCTTTAGATTTGTCTATTGGATCTTTTGTCACACCACAGC
Organism: Gossypium anomalum; assembly: GCA_025698475.1. NCBI lineage: Eukaryota > Viridiplantae > Streptophyta > Magnoliopsida > Malvales > Malvaceae > Gossypium > Gossypium anomalum. Next base: position 40,092,323 of record CM046965.1, read on the forward strand.
TGCCACTAACATTGCCAGGGTGTCGAGGTGGTCTGCCTCTCGAGACAGGATTGCTTGGCCTAGAGGTCTGAACAATATCTTTTACAAGCTTTTTTGGGCAATCTCTAAGATAGAGGTCAAAAAAACCACATCTAAAACAAGCTCAACTTCTTATGTGGTATTCACCGAAATGCAATTTATTGCAATGTTTGCATCTTGGTTTAGGACTTCTAACACTCCCTACACTTGTGGTGGATGGAGAGGGAGATCTCGGATTAGAGCACTAGGAGCCTCGTTCTTTTCCAAAAAACTCCACAGATGCAGTAAAACGATCATGATACTTTTTTGATTTCTTTGAAGTAGATGATTGTGACTTACCCATAAATCTCTTACCATAAATTCGGGCTTCCCTCTCTGCTTGTTTCTTTTCTTTACTTACTTCCTCAGCTTTGTGTACTCGATTGGCCAATACCAAATTCTCTTATTTGTAGAATTCCAATCAACAACTTGATATCTTTATTTAAATCCTCTTCAAAACATTTACCCATATCAGCCTCAGTCGGAACCCATTCTCTGGCATATTTGGTCAACTGAATAAATTCTCGCTCATATTCAGATACAGTCATGTTTCTCTATTTGAGCTCTAAAAATTCTTTCTTTTTCTGATCTAGAAATCTCTGACTAATGTACTTCTTTCTGAATTCTATCTGAAAGAATTCCTAAGTAACATTTTTTTCTTGGTACAATAGAAGTTTTGGTATTCCGCCAATGGTAGGCTTTGTCTTTTAGTAAAGATACTGCACATTTCAAACATTCAGCCGGTGTGCATGATAATTCATCTAGAACCCTGATGGTATTTTCTAACCAAAACTCAGCCCTTTCCGGATCATCTTTAGCAGTAGCCCTAAATTATTCTGCCCCATATTTATGGATTTTATCTATCGAAGGCTTACCAGTTCTAATAGGTTCAACACCCTGTGGCATCTCTGGAACCGGTTGAGGAGCAGGAGGGGGAGGTTGTTGTACAGCAGGATTTATTCTTATGAATTCCGTAAACCACTCATTCATCATTTGGAAGAAGGCTTCTTTTACCTCCTCACCTCGGCCCTTAGATTCAGGCCTTCTACTACTAGATGCAGCTCTCTGAACTAAAGCTGAGGCATTACTCTATACTTCCTCGGATTCAACTCTAGCTTAGTTGGTTGACATTACTATATGAAAAACACATTTAAAATGGTCAAAAGATATCACACTATCACAAATTATATAATGGCATGTATAGCTAAAATCATACTTGCTACGTTAGTCCTAGAATTGACTAAATCATAGCTCTGATACCAATAAATGTAACACTCATAACTCGTATCCATCGTCAAAATAGGGTTACAGAGCATTACCGGAGTTTACAAAGTAATTTCATATAATTCATGTCATTTACTTTTCATATCCAAAATTAATCATATTGTCCTTTGAATGGACCCTCGAGGCCCAATTTAAGTATTAGAATCAAGTCAGGACTAAATCAAAAACTCAAAAAAAATTTGCAAAATTTTAAGACTTCTTATATATAGGGGTCACACGCCCGTGCGGGTAGGCCGTGTGAGTAGTGACATGCCTATGTCTCAGGCCGTGTGGGCATTCGATGTGAGGCACACGGCCATGTCCTAGCCCGTATCCTTACCCGTGTAACGCCCTGACTTGTGCCACACGGCCTGCCACATGCCCGAGTGCTAGGCCATGTGGTCAATTTAATTTTCACAAGTTAGGTGCAAGTTTCACACGGCCAAGAGACATGCTTGTCTTCTAGGCGGTGTAACACACACGGCTGAGACATGCACCCGTGTCTTCACTTATGTATCCAATTTTGAGCGTTCTATTTCTCAATTTTTAGATGCAGAGGACACACGACCAAACCACATGCCATGTGTCAGGCCGTGTGTCACACATGGTCAAGACACACGCCCATGTGTCTACCCGTGTGGATAAAATAAGGCCATTTTCTAGCCCTATTTCTCACCCAATATAACACCCTTAACCCGTATCCATCATCAGAATAGGGTTACGAAGCATGACCGAAACTTTTAGAACACTTTTTAGATAATTCATGTCAATCACTGTTCATTTTTCGAGCTTATTCATAACGTCCCTTAAATGGACCCTCTAGGCCCAATATGAGCATTAGAATCAAGTCGGGACTTAATTAGAAACTCTAAGAATTTTTCGCGACATTTCAAAAGTTTTCTAAGTTACAAGGCTCACACACCCGTGTGGCCCAAAGGACACACCCGTGTGACCCTGGGACACGCCTTGTAACACCCTGATTTTGGGCCTAGCGGAACAGTGGTTTCAGGACCACAAATTCGACGATGAAAATTTTATTTTATTTTATTTTATATTTTTATGGTCTACGATTTCACGGAATAATTTCATGAAAATTTCGTTCAAAATTTTGACATTCGAGCACTTAATTTAGTCAAAAGGACCAAATCGTAAAAAATGTAAAAGTTGAGTTCTACATGTTAGAAGTGTCAAATTGTTATGAGTTTTTAAATTAAAGGTCCTTAAATGGTAAGTATACCATTGGTTAATTTTTGGACAAAAATGGACATGAAGTGGGTGTAATAAAATATTTTTAAGTTAGGGGTATTTTTGTAAACTAATAATTAAAAGAATTAAAAAGAAAAATAAGCCAAATTAGCTATCATCTTCTTCATTCAGCCATTTCTACCAACATCAGCCATGGTTAGGGTTTGTTCAAACTCCCAAGCTCGATTGTAAGTGCCCCCTAGCCCCGGTTTTAAAGTTCTTTACATTTTTGAAATCCCGGTAATTTGGTAAAGCTTATTCTAGCAATAATTTAACCTAGGGTTTATATTTGGAAAAATACCCATAGGTGAAATTTGATTATTTTAATGTTTTATGGTAGGATATGAAGCTTTAAATTGTGTTAAACAACTTTTTGTAAGTGATTTTACGTGAAAACGAGTAAAACGACATAATCGGTAAAAATACCTAATGTTCATAAGTACATGTTAGAGTGTGAATTTGATGTTGCTATAGAAGGGAAAAATGATCAGCATGTCATAAAACATAAGGAAATAGGATGAAGTTTAATTTACAAGCCTAGGGGCAAAAAATGTAATTTTGACAAAGTTTAGGGGCAAAATTTTAATTTTGCTAAAATATGATTTTGGGTTAATTTGAATAATATGAGTCCTAATTAGGCTATATTTGAAATGATAGAGCAAGGAAAATTGAAATTCGGGCTAAAATCAGAAAATATCAAGTTGTGGACAAAATGGTAAAAATGGCAATTTTCGCATACGAGGTAAGTTCATATGATTTTTAATAATGCATTGTGTAATTTAATGTTATTGCCTTGATATTAAATGAGATGTAAGTTCATGTGTAAATGTGGTAACATAATTGTCATTTTAAGTAATTTAATGTTATTTATATAATATGATGATTATTATTATGAAATATTATGCTTTGTGGTTATTGTTGAGTAATACGCAAAATTATGTGAATTACTTGATAACAATGAAATGCTACCAAGTATCGATTCTAGTATCCCGTGGAAGACGGCAGAGACTTATGATCGAGGAAAATCCCGTTTGAACCTTAGGAATAGATTAGGATACAAGTGGCACGTCACTAGGATATTTGAGTTCCGAACTCATTGAGTTGAGTCCGATTTCGTGAGATGTAACTAGGCATCCGAGCTCGTTGAGTAGAGTCTGAGTTCACTTATGGATGCGAACGCCTGAGCTCGTTGATTTGAGTCCGAGTTCGCTTATGGACGGGTTACATGGTAGCTTGGCTACATAATTTTCGTAGGCTATTGAGTTTGTCTAGCTGCGGATATGGCACTTATGTGCATGCATTCAGTGTATCTGATTATATTTCGAGTGTTCAACGGGTAATTTGGCGAAGTATTCGTTGATGATCCCAATGAGATAAGCCATTGGTGAGTATATCTTTAAGTTATGTTACAAGTTGTACAAGTATGTACAGTAAACTTATGTGTGATGCCTTGACATGTGATGATCTATGATGTATATAGTATTTGGTGAATACTATAAAAATGACATGATTTGGAATAAGTCCTTGATACTTGATGACATTGAGATTATGGATTTATGCTTATGAAGCATAATTATGTGTTCTTACCATTATGAATGAAATGATATTGTATGGATTTGGTGAATAATAGTAGTGAATGAGAAATTTAGCCTTGGCAGTTTTGGGTTACTATAGTGGTGCAACTTTGGAAGTTCACCATAAATTGTGGAAATTGAATTAGGGGTTGAATAAAATATGAGGTTAAATCCCAATGAGTCTAGTTATACATGCCATGGATCTGTGATAGTGTGATGTCTCCCGATGCGTAAGAGCACCGTCTTATTTAGACAAAGGTATTCTCCAACCGAGCTGCACTGACCATGTTCAAGGTGAATAAAGGTATTTGAGTAAAATTATGATTATGATAAGTCTCAGTTCAAAAAAGTATGAATAAAAGTTTATGTTGTGATAAATATCCATATTTGCTTAATGCTCATATGATGTAGTGCACTTGGCTTACTTGATAAGTTGAATGGGATAAATAGAAATTCGTAGGGATTTTTTATTCTTTAAATTTTAAATTTATTTAATTTAAACAAGGAAATTATCTACTCCATCCGACTAGTTCCGGGTTCGAGTCCCGGGCAACCCATTTTTATTATCATATCGAAACGCTATTACTATTTATTATCATATCAAAATGCTATTCCTAAGAAAGTAATAGATTTAGATAGGAAGCAACGTAAAATAAACCAAATTTGATACCTGAATATTCGGTTTGATACCCTGCTACTAATTCTTCCTCTCTTTACTTTAATAGAACAGGAGGTTTACTTACTGAGTTTTTCTTTGAATTCAATTCAAAACTGTTCGAATTGTGTAATCGTCAATTACTGACATCGGTAAACGGCCCAAAGTAATTTGATTATAGATAGAACTTCCATTTATTTGCTGAATAGACAGATCGAGCAAAAAAATCATAACTATACTGAACAATAAAATAGTGGGAAAAGCCCATATACGACGAAGATTTTTTGTTGCAACTTTGAATATGGAATTCAAAGGGATCAAATAGGAAATGATACTCTGAATCATAGAACTATAATGAAATATACGATCAACCAACATTTATCGAATTTGAAAAAGAGTCAGAAGAAATGGTGTATGAGTAAGGGTTCATAATATCATGATACGGATGAAAATGTCATTGTATTGATTGGACATTGAATATTGATGAATGTTAATGATATTTTTATAAGATAAAGAATTATATCGAAATGAACTTATCTATGTTAAATTATTTGGACTGAATTATATGATTGTAATGATATGTATATGATGATACACAAAGTGAAAGTTGCGATTGTGATGCAAATACTCAAGTTTGTTTGGCCCTTATGTGATGTCATGAGCATGACTTATTTGATTAAATGAATGGATAAGTAAAGTTATCCAGAAAACATAAGATGCATGCATAAGTATATTTGTCTAAATGGGATAATTGGAAATTGGTGTAAACCAACATGAATATTACGTTGCCTGAAATGAATGACATGATTTTGACGATGTTGCTATGATGATGAAAGTTGTGTCATATGTATATGTCTAAGAAAGTCGAATCAGAGGCCCTACCACCCCTCCCCCTTATCAAAGTGGTGCTTATAATGGAATTTCATGAGATTTGTACTAGAAGAAAGGATTACTTGAAATGTCATTCAACGATGTTTAGATTGGCTCGAGTGTTTAATCTGTGTGAATTATTTATTTGAAAGATTTCATATGACAATTATGTCAGAATCATTTTCCCAAGTCTGATAATGGAATTTCATTTCTTTACGGGTAAGAGGCAAATAGTCTGAACAAGAAGTGTATATCTCTTAGAAAATTTTGATATGAGTTGAAGCTACTAAGAATGATAATGTTTCCATCTTGCGAAAGCTGAAAAGTTTATTACATGTTAGCAAGGTTTGGACAGCTGAGAATATTGCTAACCAAGGTGTCTGAACTGGACTAGTCTGCATTGAGTAAAGATTTCCTAATTTTCAATAATGCACTGTTGTATGAATGGTGATGTGTTTCAAGAAAATAAGGTAATGTGATAGTTTGGAGCATCTGATGCCACAGAAAATTTAAGTTGTTGATGGGGTTAAAGCCGAGCATCAGGATCTACTAGAATTATCTCTGCCAGTATTGATATTAGGATGAGAATGAGAAGGATTATTTTCGAGGCTATATCAGAATTATTTTCATAGCGGAAAGAGGAAAATGTGATAGTGAGTAGTAAACTAAAAAAGTATAGTGAGGATTGACTTCTGATGTTGAATTTTAGATTTGATCTGATTCATGGTATTATTATTTCGAGGCCTATACAGAAAGAATTGTACAAAGCTCACAGTGAAAATTTGCCTATTCATTCAGAGAGTAATGACGTGTACTAAAATTTGATTCAGATGTTATTGGATTGTGATTTATCAATGAAGAAAATCTGTATGATTATTTCGGAAGAGTGCAGGTCCTTTTAATTGTTGGATTTCTTGGAATTCTAGTCTTTATAAACCAAATTGAGATCCGGGTTTTATATCATGATATCATGGGAAACTGAGAAGCCTTTGAAAATTTAAGAACAATTGAGGGTTGAATCCGTAAGTTTTCAGATCATATGAGATATTAAAGAGATGTATTGGAGGCACTGCCTGAGCGAAGGTACTTTGGTATCGAGTATGAGATTGAGGAATCTAAGTGAAGACCACTTTTTTGGTAAGATTTTCGAGGACGAAAATGTCCAAAGGGGGGAGAGTTGTAACACCCTGATTTTGGGCCTAGTCGAAACAGTGGTTTCGGGACCACAAATTCGACGATGAAAATTTTATTTTTTATTATATTATATTTTTATGGTCTACGATTTCACGGAATAATTTTGTGAAAATTTCGTTCGAAAATTTTGACATTCGGGCAATTAATTTAGTCAAAAGGACTAAATCGTAAAAAGTGAAAAAATTGAGTTCTACATGTTAAAAGTGTCAAATTGTTATGAATTTTAAAATTAAAGGTCCTTAAATGGCAATTAGACCGTTGGTTAATTGTTGGACAAAAATGGACATGAAATGGGTGTAATAAAGTATTTTTAAGTTGGAGGTATTTTGGTAAACTAATAATTATTAGAATTAAAAAGGGAAATAAGTCAAATTAGCTATCATCTTCTTCATTAAACCATTTCTACCAGCAGCAGCTATGGTTAGGGTTTGTTCAAACTCCCAAGCTCGATTGTAAGTGCTCCCTAGCCCCGTTTTTAAAGTTCTTTACATTTTTGAAATCCCGGTAACTTGGTTAAGCTTATTCTAGCAATAATTTAACCTAGGGTTTATATTTGAAAAAATATCCATAGGTGAAATGTGTTTATTTTGATGTTTTATGGTAGAATATGAAGCTTGAAATTGTGTTAAACAACTTTTTCTAAGTGATTTTACGAGAAAACGAGTAAAACGACATAATCGGTAAAAATACCAAATGTTCATAAGTACATGTTAGAGTCTGAATTTGATGTTGCCATACAAGGGAAAGATGATCATCTTGTCATAAAACATAAGGAAATAGGATTAAGTTTGATTTATGAGCCTAGGGGCAAAAATGTAATTTTGACAAAGTTTAGGGGCAAAATTGTAATTTTTCCAAAATATGATTTTGGGTTAATTTGAATAATGTGAGTCCTAATTAGGCTATATTTGAAATGATAGAGTAAGGAAAATCAAAATTCGGGCTAAAATCAGAAAATATCAAGTTGTGGACAAAATGGTAAAAATGGTCATTTTCACATACGAGGTAAGTTCATATGATTTTTAATAATGCATTGTGTAATTTAATGTTATTGCCTTGATATTAAATGAGATGTAAGTTCATGTGTAAATGTGGTAACATAATTGTCATTTTAAGTAATTTAATGTTATTTATATGATATGATGATTATTATATATGATATGATGATTATTATCATGAAATATTATGCTTTGTGGTTATTGTTGAGTAATATGCAAAATTATGTGAATTACTTGATAACTATGAAATGCTACCAAGTATCGATTCCGGTATCCTCTGGAAGACGGCAGAGACTTATGATCGAGGAAAATCCCGTTTGAACCTTAGGAATAGACTAGGAGACAAGTGACATGTCACTAGGATATTTGAGTTTCGAACTCATTGAGTTGAGTCCGATTTCGTGAGATGTAACTAGGCATCTGAGCTCATTGAGTTGAGTCCGAGTTCGCTTATGGTCGGGTTACATGGTAGCTTGGCGACATAATTTCCGCAGGCTATTGAGTTTGTCTAGCTGCGGGTATGGCACTTATGTGCATGCATTTCGTGTATCCGATTATATTCCTAGTGTTCAACGGGTAATTTGGCGAAGTATTCGTTGATGATCCCAATGAGATAAGTCATTGGTGAGTATGTCTTTAAGTTATGTTACAAGTTGTACAAGTATGTACACTAAACTTATGTGTGATGCCTTGATATGTGATGATCTATGATGTATATAGTATTTGGTGAATACTATAAAAATAACATGATTTGGAATAATTCCTTGATACTTTATGACATTGAGATTATGGATTTATGCTTATGAAGCATAGTTATGTGTTCTTACCATTATGAATGAAATGATATTGTATGGATTTGGTGAATAATAGTAGTGAATGAGTAAATTTAGCCTTGGCAGTTTTGGGTTTCTGCAGTGGTGCAACTTTGGAAATTCACCATAAATTGTGGAAATTGAATTCGGTGCTGAATAAAATATGATGTTAAATCCCAATGAGTCTAGTTTCACATAGAAGAAACGGTATATGAATCAAAATTTATATTATAAGATATTTAAATTTTTGTGAGACAGAGTCTGAATGACTTTGTGATCCCTTGTTCCAATTTGAGAAAATCATTAAAAATTATATAAAAACAATTATGGGTTTTAATTTATATTATTAAAATATTTATTGATTCTATTCTCTAGAAAGATAGATGAGAGCGTTATCTGAATTCTGTACTATGAGAAAAATATTTTTTAGTGAAGGGAGGTCAGAACTGTTGGACACCTAAACAGGGGAAAATTTAATGAATAAAATATACTAATTGACTGAACCAAAAATTATGAAAATTTTATGGGAGAAAGGTATATGAGTCTAGGTTCAAGAAAAATTAACGAAACTTAATTTGGAGTCTTGTAGCTCCAAATATAAATGAATTAGTAACTGTAACTCGGTAAAACAACTTAACCTGAACAAGAGTAAATTGTACAATTATGATGTTTTACCTTAAAAAAATATGTGGGTAATTGCTTATTAATTTTATATGGACTTACTAAGCGTAAAGCTTACCCCTCCTCTCTACTTCTTCAGTTTTGGCAGGTCGGCTCGGGGTTGGAGATCGTCGGAGGCAAAATCACACTATCAAGCTGTCATTTTTGGGAGAATTAATTCAAATATTAGAAATATCAAGTGAGTGGCATGTATAGGAAGTTGGTTTGTGATATGTATTATTATTATGACTTTGGCCATACGTATCAGTCTACATTGAGTTATCTATATGATCATGAGATGTGGTCCTTATCCATTATGGTTTGTAAGTTTAATTAATCATGCCATGTCATATGTTTTGATGTGATGATATAGTTAGCTTTGTTTGTTATGCATGATTGGTAATACATCAGGTAAGTTAAATGCAGGCCTGTGGATCATGAATTAAATGGAAATGAGTAATGTTGCCTTGAATATGGATGTTTAATGGACAAATTGGTAACTACATTATGATGGTATAAAATGAGAATAAAATTTAGCATGTGTAGTTCTAGTTAATGTAAGAATGTATATTATATACAAGATGGTAAGCAAATATATTTAAAGTGAATGACATGTTATTGCATGATTATGGATGTGTAAGTGCTCATTTATGCCATGTTATATGTCTTTAAATATGAGTCTATGCATGCGTTCGAAAAGTTTTGAATTAAATGAAATTTTATGGCCCGATTTTTGTCTATGTGAATGGTTAAGTCTGGTAATGCCTCGTACCCTGTTTCGGCCTTGGATATGTGGCATGGTTCGTATATGAGTCTATGCATGTGCTGCGGGCCGTGTTTGTACTCGTGTAACTCTCTGACTTGTGCACACAGCCATGCCACACGCCCGTGTTCTAGGCGATGTGGTTAATTAAATTCTTTCGAAATTAGGTGCAGGTTTCACACGACCAAGACATACGCCAGTGTTCTAAGCCGTGTAGCACTCACGGCTGGGACACACGCCCATGTCTCTGCCCGTGTGTTTAATTTTGAGCATTCTATTTTCTCGAATTTAAGGTGCAGGGGACACACAGCCTAAACACACACCCATGTATCAGGCCGTGTGTCACACACGGTCTAGACATACGCCCGAGTGTCTGCCCGTGTGGATAAAATAAAGCCATTTCTAGCTTCATTTCTCACCCAAAATCACACCAATGACCTGTACTTAAACTCACTTCCAAATACGAACCAATTCAAGCATTCAAATTAAGCAAACTCTATCATTCAACATGGCATATCATTACATGCATACATGTTTATAATCTTACCTTGGTATATTTCATATGATAGGCATAATTTGAACAACCATTTAACATGTATCTAGCTACCATAGTATGACATTACAAGTATATCAAAACAACCATTACTAGCCATTCCAATGGCTAGATTACAAACTACATATTCAAGTCATCTATGGCCAAGTTAGCCTATACATGCTATTATACCAAAATGATTTTACTATATATATCCAAAATAAGCTAGTGGATAGTGTGATGATGCTCCAATGATCTCCAACCTTCGCGAGCTCCCAAGCACTATAAAACAAAGGAAAATAAAATAGAGTAAGCATTACATGCTTAGTAAGTTCTTATAACAGAAACTAAACTTACCAATCTCGTTATTAAATCTAAGCATACAATATCATGTTTTCCATCCATTTGGCAAAATTGCCTAAACACATGCATACAATCAAACATGTTAGTCACAAAATATTCACATCAATCAAGTAAACATAGATGAGCTCATCATGCAATATTCTTTCAAGACATTATCATTTCATCTCATAATTCTCTCATCGTGCTAAGAGTTTTATCCGTTGAATCATTGAAATTCCGATGGATACTCAAGTAGTACACTCAAGGTGTACAATTCACTAACCCGTCAATTCTTATTCAAGAATACCCATTAGGGCACTTAATCAAAGAACATACTCTTGAGCCACATATCGTATTACAGGATTACCAGTCCATGCTAAATCCTTTATGTAACGTATGCTTAGAAGAGCTCAATTAGGATTACTAGTCTAGGCTAAACCCTAATTGTAACATATGCTTAAGAGGGATTATATCAGGATTACCTGTCTAGGCTAAATCCTTTATACAATGAGATCAATAGGATTACTTGTCTGAGCTAAATCCCGTCAGCAACAAATGTAAGACCTCATTCATTTTGGGAAACCACATATATTTATCGGAATTCAATATTCAAACGGAGCTTAACCATTTTTCACCGTTTCAAACATGTATTCAATTCTTCATCATAGAAATCAGCAATTCACATCAATATAAGTCACATTCCATACAATCACAACATTCAATTTAACATATTTACATGCTCGATTAAGTTACATAAACTTACCTCAACACTTGTTCGCGTACATAATCTACTAATCTAAAACCTTTTCTTTTCCTCGATCTAACCTCGAATTTGTGTTGTTCGAATCTATATAAATAACTTTAATTATCAATTTCACACATTTCGCATTCATTTGGACTCAATTTACTTCTTAGGCAAAATTATCATTTTGCCCCTAACTTTTTCATAAATTCTAATTTTGCCCCTAGGCTCGGAAAATGAAATTCATGCAATTTACTCTTCATTCCAAGCTTAACCGAAATTTCAATATAAAATTTACAGCACATATTTTCTATAAATTTCAGGATTTTTCATCAATTTTCACAACTTTACATTTTAGTCCCTAAATCATGTTTTCATCAAAAGTCACTTTACAATTTACGTCTGAGCCTCTCTTTCAGCTTGTTTCTTTTCTTTACTCCATTCCTCAGCTTTGTGTGCACGACTGGCTAATATCGCAAATTCCCTTATTTCGAGATTTTTAATCAATAACTTGATATATTCATTTAAACCCTCTTCAAAGCGTTTACACATCTAAGCCTCGGTTAGAACCCATTCTCTAGCATATTTTCTCAACCAAACAAATTCTCGTTCATACTTAGATACAGTCATGTCTCCCTGCTTGATTTCTAAAAATTCTTTCTTTTTCTGATCCATAAATCTCTAACTAACATATTTCTTTCTGAATTCATCCTAAAAGAATTCCCATGTAACATTCTCTCTTGGTACAACTGAAGTTATGGTATTCCACCAATGATAAGTTGTATCTTTCAGTAAAAATACTACACATTTCAGACATTCAGCAGGTACACAAGATAATTCATCAAAAACCCAGATGGTATTTTCCAACCAAAATTCAACCCTTTCCGGATCATCATCTACGGTAGCTCTAAATTCTTCTGCCCCGTGTTTACAGATTTTATCTACCGGAGGCTTACATGTTCTAGTAGGTTCAGGCCCCTGTGGTACCTCAAGAACCAGTTGAGGAGCAGGTGGGAGAGGCCGTAGTACGGTAGGGTTTGTTCTTAAATACTATGTAAACCATTCATTCATCAATTGAAAGAAGGCCTGTTTTGCCTCCTCACTTTGGCCCTTAGATACAGCCCTTTCACTACCAGGTGCAGATGCAACTTTTTGAACTGAAGTAGCAGCATTACTCCCAGCTTCCTCGGATTCAGCTCTAGCTTGGTTAGATGACATTACTATAAGGAAAACACATTTAAAATTATCAGGAGACATCACACTATCACAAAATATATAATGGCATGTATAGCTAAACTCGTGTTTGCTACGTTAAATCTGAAAATCGGCTAAATTGTAGCTCTGATACCACTAAATGTAACACCCCTAACCCATATCCATCGTTGAAATAGGGTTACAAAGCATTACCACATATTTACATGCTCGATTAAGTTACACGAACTTACCTCGACACTTGTTCGCGTAAATAATCTACTAATCCGAAACCTTTTCTTTCCCTCAATCTAACCTTGAATTTGTATTGTCCAGATCTATATATCATCAATTTCACACATTTCATATTCATTTGGACTCAATTTACGTCCTAGGCAAAATTATCATTTTGCCCCTAACTTTTCCATAAATTCCAATTTCGTCCCTAGGCTCGGAAAATGAAATTCATGCAATTTAATATTTATTCCAAGCCTAACCTAAATTTCAATATAAAATTTACAGCACATTTTTTCTATAAATTTCAGGATTTTTCATCAATTTTCACAACTTTACATTTTAGTCCCTAAATCTTGTCTTCATCAAAAGTCACTTTGTAAATGTTGTTTATCTATCAACAAACTTTCATTTTCTACCATAAATTTCTAATTTTCAACATATACATCCATGACCTAATTTTCATACTTTGATAACTTTTCAAATTGATCGCCCAAATAGATAGATTAAGCTATCCCGATTTCAAAAATATCAAAATTACTAAAATGGGACAAGAAAACTTACCCAATTAAGCCATGAAAGTTTCTTCTCTCTCTCCTAGGGTTTCCATGTATTTTTTGGGGTAGATGATGAGAAAATAAGATGATATTTTCTTTTCATCTTTTAATTAATTAAATTATTTCAAATTCCAATATAGTACTTGCCCTTTTTCTAAATTTCCATAGATGAGTCACCAAAATATCTACATACTTTTCTTTAATGGTCTAATTGGCATATAAGGACCTTTAGTTTTGAATTCTATAGCTATTTAATCCTTGTAGCTACTAGAATTCAACTTTTACATTTTATGATATTTAGTCATTCTCGTAATTAAGCACTTAATAAATAAAATTTTCTTATCGAGATTTTCACATGACATTTCTTGTAACACCCCACACTTGTGCCCTGTGCAGGGACAGAATACGAGCCGTTGCTAAACTCAAACACATGCATTCAAACGTTTCGATGTCATTAAAACTCGGTCAAATTAAAAACTTTTTCAAACTTTATCTAAAACTTCTTATCAAGGGCCTATAAGGTCTAAAACATCTCTAGGAAACCACTCAAGACCAATTCGGGTCCTTTAACCAACACTAGGAAAATGACCTTTAAAACAGGACACACGCTTGTGTGGATGGGCAACATGCCCGTGTGGGACTTGAACATGGTCGTACTGATGGCCCGTGTGGTACACATGGCCTAAAAACCTAGGGACATGCCCGTGTCCCTAACCCGTGTGAATTTAATTCCAAATTCGAACCTACAGGGGTTTTCACATGACCTGACAGATGCCCGTGTCTATGGCCCGTGTCCCTCACACGGCCATGACACGCCTGTGTCCTAGCCCGTGTCTAACAACCTTGACATACTGTTTCTGACGTCAACATCCAATTTAGGGCACACGGCCGAGGCACACACCCGTGACCAGAGGCCGTGTCCTCCATACGACTGAGACACATAGCCGTGTCTCTGCCCGTGTGTTTACTACCATGCATACTGACTTGCAATTTTTACATGCAGGGGACACACGACCGAGTAACACGCCTATGGGGCTAACCATGTGTCATACACGGCCTAGACACATGCCCGTGTGTCTACCCGTGTGGACAAAATAAGGCTATTTACCAAGCCTTTTTGCCACCCTTACTTGTATCAACCTACATAAGATCAACCAAAACCAAGACAAGAATGACTCATATAACCAAATTAGCCACAATAGGCAATAGATCATAAATGCAATTTATTCATCCATGGAATATCATCATTTGTATATATATCAATAATGAATATTAGCCATTATCTATAGTCTTATACAAAATGTAGGGTCTCATCCCAAGCCAACACCTTGGATAAATTAACAATGACTCAAAACACAAAAGCCTAAGTCCCTATACATACTAAAGATAATAAATCTAACTATACCGAGTGCTTCAGTTGATAGTGTGGTCGTGCCTCCGATGTCCAAATGATCCTCGAGCTAGTTAAGCGGCACTATAAGAAAATGGAAAGAAACAGGGTAAGCATAAAGCTTAGTAAGTTGCATGAAAATTTATCAACAACTTTACCATTCATCATAATGCTCATAATACAAAAGTAGGCATAAGTACAACTTACTCGTTACTATCCAATACAATTCTCATAGCATATACTAAGCTCACATCTCATACATTTCAAATAAGTACCTGTACCACTCACAATATGGTTACACTTTTCTCGTTTAACTTAAACTGTAACTCTCACCGTTGAACCATTCGAAATGCCATCGGATATTCACCAAGCCTCAAACATAGGGTATAATGCCGATGCCATATCCCAGACATGGTCTTACACTGACTCTCACGTATCTGTGCCGATGCCATGTCCTAGACATGGTCTTACACTGACACATCTTGTAGCTAATGCATGTCCCAGACATGTCGTACACTGGCTTACATCTCGAGCCCGACACTAGCTCTCGTCTAAATGTCGATGCCATGTCTCAGACATGGTTTTACACTGGCTCTCATAATGTAGCCGATGCATGTCTCAGACATGTCTTACACTAGTACACAATTAACCCGAATGGCATGGCATGAATATCCGATTTATTTCCTAAGGTTCAAACGAGAGTTCTACTATCTCAATATTCATCATGCATAATTATTTCCATAAACAAGCAATTTATGCCATATCAATTCAACCACATATAATAACAATGTAGTTGTATTATTTACATACAACTTACCTCGGATTACAAAATGTAGACGACTAACTCGGCTTAGTCCATTTGTTTTGCTTTTCCTCGGTCTAGGCCCGGATTTTGTAATTCTTGATCTAAAATGATAGGAATTCATTCATCTCATCAGCATATTACTCTAGACACTCAAAAATTCATAATTGGGCAAAATGACCGTTTTGCCCCTAGATTTTCACAAAATGACCATTTTACCCCTAGGTCCAAAAATCAATTTTTATCGAATTTCTTCATATCCTAAGCCTAGACGAACTCTTTTTAAGCCTAGACAAACTCTTTTTACTCTTATAGCAACCCAAAATTTTCATTATTTCCCACATTTATCACCGATTTTACAACTTATGCAAAATGTCCTTTTTAGGGTTTTCATGAGAAATCTCTTCACAAAAGTTGTTTATTTCACAACCATGATTCATTTTCTTCCATAAAATTTCAGAAAAAAACATGAAAACACTCATGGTAAAATCCTAGACCTTCAACCATTTTGCAAAATAGTCCCCTCATTAGCTAGCTCATGCTACAAGGGTCCCAAAAAATGTAAAAATCATCAAGAAAAATCATCAAAATTACTTACTTGTGAGGGAACTAAGTGGCTGAAAATTTCAATATTTCAAAACCCCTATTTTTTTGGTATTTTCAGTGGTGAAGAAGGTGAGAAAAAGATGATATCTTTTTCTCCTTATTTTATTTTTATTCTAGTCAAAATAGGTCACCAACTCACCTAATTTTGACCATTTCTCTCTTTTGTCTCCTATGGCCGGCTATCACTTATCTAAGGGTCTATTTTCCCTTTAAAGACCCCCCATTTATGATTCATGGCAATTTAACACCCTTAGCTATCAAAATAGGACTTTTGCACTTTATGCGATTTAGTCCTTTTTCACAATTAAGCATGCAATCGCTAAAATTATTTCACCAAAATTTTCATGCACTCATATAATCATGTCACAACACATCAAATAATATTAAAAATAATTTCTCCGACCTTGGGTTAGTGGTTCTGAAACCATTGTTTCGGCTAGGCCCAAAATCAGGCTGTTACATTCTAACATAATACGGACCATGTAATAAAATAAAAATAAAATTTGTTTTCAGGTCAGATTTGTGGTCCCAAAATCACTATTCCGATTTCACTAAAAAATGGGCTATTACACCCAAATTTAACCTTCAACCTACAACAACATTTGCATATATTTGCCAACCAATTCAAGTCATATAATTCAAGCAAACATCATTGATATATAAATGAAATAGTATCACATATTCATATGATCAAGCTTACCTTCTTGTGATAAATTATATTTTACTCTAATTCAGTTTAACCAAACCACATACATATAAGCTAAACATGATATATAACCTTATAATAACATACCAAAACAATCTATTTTAGTCATTCCAATGACTAAGTTACAAACTACTATTTACATGCCAACATAGGCCAAGTTAACGTATACATGCCATTATATCAAAATAAGATTACTTTTTATACCAAAACAAGCTGGAGGATAGTGTGATGACACTCTGACCGATCTCCAACCTTTACGAGCTTCTGAGCACTATAAAACAGAGAAAAGAAAACCTAGTAAGCATTTAATGCTTAGCAAGTTCGTATAACAGAAATTTAAATTACCATATATTTACATTTAAGATAAACATACAATAATAGCCTAAAATACAACTTCACAAATCATGTCAATCAAGTAATTCATGTAATACCAAGAACATGGATGAGCTCATCATTTAATATCTTTCATATTCATATGTTTTCCATAATATTGTTCCATATTACATGTGTAACACCCCTTACCCCTATTTGATGCAGGAACAGGGTACGAGGCATTACCGAACTTAAACGTAAGCAAACATACAAAATCGAGACATAAATTTTTGCTCAAATTTAAAACTTTTCACATACATTCAAATCGTCCTTATAATGAGCTTTCGAGGCCCAAAACATGCTTTGGAAGTGGTTCAGCACTAAACTGAGAACTTTAGAAAATTTCACAACACTTAGAAAATTTTTCATCAAACAGGGTCACACGCCCGTGTGACTTAGGACACGCCCATGTGAGCAGGCCGTGTGGTCACAGATGCCCGTGTCCAGAGCTCGTGTAACTCTCTATTTATCATCCATAAACAAAATAAAGTCACACGGCCAAGGCACACGCTCGTGTGCTTAGGCCGTGTAGTCGATTTAATTTTCCTAATTTTTCATAAAATAGGTGTAGACTTCACATGGCAGGGCACACGCCAGTGTTCGAGGCCGTGTCGTCTACACGGCTGAGACATACGCCGTGTGCTCGATACTGAGCATTCTGTTTTGCAACAATTAAGGTGCAGGGGACACATGGCCAGATCACACGCCCATGGCACAAGCCGTGTGTCACACACGGCCTAGACACACGCCCGTGTGTCTACCCGTGTGGACAAAAATAAAGCTATTTACCAAGCTTTTTTGCCACCCTTCCATACACAACCTACACAACAACATATAATACCAATCCAAGCATATACATTCAACCCAATCAGCCACAAACAAGGAATCCACA
Organism: Gossypium anomalum; assembly: GCA_025698475.1. NCBI lineage: Eukaryota > Viridiplantae > Streptophyta > Magnoliopsida > Malvales > Malvaceae > Gossypium > Gossypium anomalum. The sequence continues at coordinate 40,110,780 of CM046965.1, forward strand.
CGTCATTCACATGCTATCATCTATCACATACAACCATCAAATGCTATATTCAACTTAAACTATATAAATTTCCACATCCATGAAAGGCATCATTATATGCATATACTTAAACCAATATTAGCCAATTTCAATGGTCATTTACAAAATGAATTATCAACCAACATAAGCCAACACATTTGGCCAAATCAATTAGGACACAAAACAAAAAGACCAAGTCCCTATACATGCCATAACTCAAACAATAAAATCATTGGTACCCAAAATGTTAAGTTGATAGTGTGAGTGGATCTCTGATAGTCTTCGATCCCCGAGCTAGCTTAGTGACACTATAAGACAAGGGAAAGAAAGGGAGTAAGCTTTAAAGCTTAGTAAGTTCCTATGAAAATAATAAGCATCATAAACACACATTTATCATGCAATTGACATGAAGTGAATTAATATATATATCATTATAATCTCATAGTCCAACTTGGCATGGATAATATTATAACCTTAGTATCATAACTTGCACAATCATAACCTTACCGAGGGATTCTTCACATATTGAGATCATTAGGCATAAGTTTTACATGCATACATGTACCATCTTGCAACATACCATGGTCTTTGGCAACATTAACATTTCCGTTACGGTTCCTGTTGAACCACTTGGATTACTAAAGGATATTCGGGAAATCTCACACTCATAGCACCATACCAATGCCATATCCCAATGGTCTTACATGGGATCTCATATTGATTCCAATAGCCCAGCTATGGTCTTACACGAAGCCTCATATCGATGGCATATCCCATATATGGTCTTACACGTAATCTCAAATAACCCTAATGTCATGACATTTGCATCCTATCTATTCCTAAGGTTCAATCGGGATTTCTCTCTTGTTGAACTTTGTCGATGACATCCAAGGATTCAATCATAATTCATACAACATTAAAGCAATTAAAGCATAAATAATAATGCATTATTTACATACAAACTTACCTCGGTAAAAAAAAAATAGTGGAAACGGACCTAATCGTCAAAGACTTTATTTTTTCCCCGATCTAGGTCCGAACCTCGTTTCTCTTGATCTATAATAGCCAATTTAACTCATTTATTAACCACATTACTCAATTCAGTCCAAAAATTACACTATGGCAAAATTATATTTTTGCCCCTACACTTTAACATATTTACATTTTGGTCTCTAGGCTCGTAAAATGAAATCTATTCAATTTCATCAAGACCCAAGCCTAGCTGAACCCTATACATGCTTATAACAACCCACATTTTTCATTAAATCATGCTTTTATACACATTTTGAAATCTTTTTACAAATAAGTCCTTTTGACATTTTCATCAAAAATCACCTAGTAAAAGTTGTTTATCTCACATTAAACTTGCGTAATCTACCATTAGACATCAAAATGCACAAATATCTAACATGTGTCAAACCCTAGACCTCAATCATAGCTCAAATTAATGGTAGAAATAGCTAGATCGGGATAACGACTTCAAAAATGTAAAGAGGATTAAAAACGAGGCTAGGATGTACTTACAATCAAGCTTGGAAGTTTAAAAAACCCTAGCTATGGTGACCTTCTAATTTTTGGCACATGGAGAAGAAGACGGACAAAAATTTTGGCTTTATTTTCCCTTTTTATTCATTTATTTACCAAAAAACTAAAATGCTCTTAATGCATAACTTTGAAATTTTATCTATTCATGTCCATTTTTGTCAACTAACTTATCCAATGGTCTAATTACCAACTAAGGACCTCAAATATCATAGCAATTGGACACTATAACAAGTAGAACTCAACTTTTTCACTTTTTACAATTTAGTCCTATTTACTAAACTAAGTGCCCAAACGTCAAAATTTTCTAACAGAATTTTCACGAAATCATTCCATAAAACTGTAGACCATGAAAATATAATAAAAACAAGCTTTCCTACATCGGATTTGTGGTCTCAAAACACTGTTCCGACTAGCCCCAAAATCAGGTTGTTACAATATGTACACTTTGGTGACAAATCATTTCGAATTTAGTTTACCCATGTCAGAACTTTACTCGTTGAATTTATTAGAAATATCGATGGGTACGCTCATATAGTACACTTTAGTGTACACTACTATAATTCGTCAGTTCATTTTCAGGGGTACCCAATTAGGGCTAATCGGGAAGCACACTCTCGAGCCTTGTAATGGGAAGCTCACACAAAGCCATTTTGGGAAGCTCATAAAGAGCCTATCGGGAAGCTTATCCAAGCTATATAATAGGAAGCTCATAAGAGCCATAATCGGGAAGTTCACAAAGAACCATATCGGGAAGCTCACAAAAAGCCATGTAACGGGAAGCTCTAGATAGCCAATATAGGGAAGTTCAACCGAGCACTATCAGGAACGGGAAGTTCACAAAGAACCTTTAATCGGGATGGTCATAAGAGCTAAGGTGTGTCCACAACAAATGTAGGATCATAACCTATCGGGATGCTTTGAAGAGCTATAACGGGAAGCTCGCTGAACCATATAGTGGGAAGCTCGAGAGGGCTAATAACGGGATGCTCTTTCAAGCCATGGTGTGCTCGCAACATATGAAAGACCACAACCAATTCGGGAAAAACTTGTATCCATCAAATTTCACCTATTCAAACGGGACTAAAAAATTCTCGGGTATATAATTATTTTCATTTATATAACAAATTTATAATTCAAATATACAACATTCAATTCAAACATAAGAATGTACACAATTTAGTTACATGAACTTTCCTCGATATTTGTTCGTATACGAAATCTACTAATCCGAAACTTTTTATTTTCCTCGATCCAACTTGGTATTAGGTCTTTCAAGATCTATATAAATAAATTTAACATCAATTTAATCCATTTCATATTCAATTTAATTCAATTTAAATCCTAGGAAAAATTACTATTTTGCCCCTATACTTTTCACAAATGACGATTTCATCCCTAGGATCGAAAATTGAAATTCATGCAATTTATTCTTAATTCCGAGCCTAACCGAAATTTTCATATAACTTTTACAACACATGTATTTCACAAAATTTAGAATTTTTTCCATAACTTTTACATCTTTAAAATTTAATCTCTAAATCATATTTTCATCAAAATTCACTTTGTAAAAGTTCTTTATCTATCAACAACCTTTCATTTTCTATCATAAATTTTAAAATTTCAGCATATTCATCCATGGGAAAACTTTGATATCTTTTCAAATTAATCCCCAAAATAGATAAATTAAGCTATCCCGATCTCAAAAATATAAAAATTACTAAAAATCAGACAAGAAAAATACCTAATTAAGCTTGATTAGTTTCCTTTCTCTCTCATAGGGTTTCCATGAAATTTTTGGCGATGAAGATGATATAAAATGATATTATTTCTATTTAATTATTTATCATCCATTAATTTTTCCACTTTCTAATTTAGTTATTGCCTTTTTCTAATTTTCCATAGATGATTCATAAAAAATATCTACTATAAGGACCTCAAGTTTTGAATTCCATAGCTATTTGATACTTATAGCTACTAGAATTCAACTTTTGCATCTTATGCTATTTGGTCCTTTCCCTAATTAAACACATAATCGATAAAATTTTCTTATTAGAATTTTTATATGACATTCCTATCACAAAGAAGACCATGTAATAATATTAAAATAAATTTTCTTTCTGGCTCGAATTTGTGGTCCCGAAACTACTGTTTCGATTTCACTGAAAATGGGCTGTTACACCAATACCTCATTTTCTAAAATGACCTGACTTTAGGGTCTTACCACTTGAGCTTAATTAATCATTCATATCACATAAATTACCATAACAAAAACCTTTTTAAAACTATATTTGACTTGTAAATATTAAATAATAATATTTACGAACTTACTCATCAAATTTGTGGCCCTAAAACCACTGTTTCTGACACTACTGAGAAACGGGCTATTACAGTAGTAGTCTCGAAACCTTACATCATGTGTTTAGAGATTGTCAAGTTTTAGTAGCTGTATGGAATAACTTAAACTTACAATGGGTACCGTCGTTACCTGAAATGCTTGATGTAGAATGATTCAACTGGGTTTTTTATAACAGCCCAATTTAGGGCCTAGTCAGAACAGTGGTCTCTGGACCACAAATCCAAAGTTAGAAAATTATTTTTATCATTTCTATGAGACTATAGTATGATTTGATTAGTGCATGAAAAATTTGGTGAGCTAATTTTAATGTTTTCAAGCCCGATTGCAAAAAAGGACTAAATCGCATAAAAGGCAAAAGTTTTACTTTAGTACCCAAATGTGTTAAATAGCTAGAGAACTTAAATTTAGGGTCTTTAAAGGGGAATTAGACCCTTTCGAATAGCCTAGCCGGCCATGGTGTGAGGGGACACAAAATTGACATAGTTAGGTGTGGATGAGGTCATCAAATTTGACTTGTTTTTGATTAAATAAAACAAAAGCCATTTCTTCTTCATTTTTCCTTCTGTTCACCGAAAATATTAGCCATTTTTTGGGTTTAAGAGATTCAAAAACTTGCAGCAACAATAAGCCTCACAAGTGATTTTAATGAGTTTTCTTCAAGATTTTCACATTTTTGAGACCCTTGAAGCATGAGCTTTCAAATGAGGGTGACATCTTGCAAAATGGTCAATAGTTTAAGATTTTGCCACGGATGATTTTGAGATGTTTATTGAGTTTTTATGGAAGAATATGAGTTTTAGTTATGTTATAAACAACTTTTGTGAAAGGTGTTGGCATGAAAACACCTAAAGGGGCTATTTTGCATAAATTGCAAAATAGATGATAAGTGTGTAAAATATTGGGAATTTGGATTACTATAGTAGTAAAAAGAGTTTATCTAGGCTTGAAATACAAAGAAATTCGATAAAAATTGATTTTTGAGCATAGGGGCAAAATGGTCATTTTGTCAAAGTCTATGGGCAAAATGGTCATTTTAGCAAAAGTGTGAAATTATGATTGTTTAATCCTAATTAGTGACTAAATGGGTGCATATTGTCATTATATATCAAGATTTACCAAATTCGAACCTAGAATGGGGGAAAGCCAAGCAAACCGACTAAACCAAATAGTCAAGTACTTTTTGTAAATCGAGGTAAGTTGTATGTAAATAATACAACTACACTATTAATACTTGCATTTGTATTGCCTTTGAATTGATATTGAATAAGTTGCAAAGTTATAAGATCAGAATTCCTAGTAATATTTGAGATAATAGAGATTTCACGTTGAAACTTTATGATACGAACTGGATATTCGTGCCAAGGCATTGGGTGAATTCTGCGCCAGTGTAAGACATGTCTGGGCCATGCTTCGGCCACATTCTGAGAGCCAGTGTAAGACCATGTCTGGGACATGGCATCGGCTTCTAGATGAGGGCTAGTGTAAGACATGTCTGGGACATGCATCAGCCATACAGAGACAGCCAGTGTAAGACCATGTCTGGGACATGGCATCGACACAGAGATAGCCAGTGTAAGACATGTTTGGGACATGCGTCGGCTAAGAGCTGTGCAAGTGTAAGACATATCTGGGACATGCATCAGCATGCACATATGAGTGCCAGTGTAAGACATTCTGGGACATGCATAGGCCTCGACAGAGATAGCCAGTGTAAGACGTGTCTAGGACACGTATCAGCAATATATCCTATGTTAAAGGTTCAATGAATATCCAGTAGTGTTCCAAACGTTTCAATGGTGAGAGTTATAGATCAATCTTGATAAAGAAAGAATAATCATGTTGTGAGCGTTACAGGTACCTATATGGTAAGCATGAGTATCGAGCTTAATTTAGAAAATGTGACTCGAGTAGATGACAAAGAGTAAGTTGAGTTATATTTACATTGGAGCATGATAAGTAATGGAGAGATTGTTGTTGTATATTTATTTATATGCAACTTACTAAGCTTTATGCTTACCCACTTTCCTTTCCCTCTTCTTTCAGCGTTATCTAGCTAGCTCGAGGATCCCTTAAAGTCAGAGATATCGATCACACTATCGTCCGCAGCATTCGGTATAGTTTGATTTATATTTTTAAAGGTGGCATGTATAGGGCTAGACTAGTATATTCATTATGAGAATTGTTTATGTATTTTGGCCTAAGTCAAAAGCCCCTTTATTTTGTATTAAGCCTAGAATAATGGCTATTATTCATTTTGATGAATGCATATGATGTTTTTTATATGGTTGAATTAATGTTCATTGTGATGAGATGGGTATATTGAAATGATCTTGTGTAGGTTGTGCAAGATAGGTGACAGAGGGCTTAGAAAATAGCCTAATTTATCTACACGAGTAAGACACACGGACGTGTGCCTAGGCCATGTGTGACATATAGTTCACGCCCACGGGTGTGTGTTAGGGTCGTGTGTCCCCTGCAACTAAAACTTGGAAGTCATTCTAGCACACGGGCAGGCCACACAGGTGTATGTCCATGCCGTGCCATGAAGTCAGTATGTATGCTAGTAACATACGGGCAAGAGATACGGCCATGTGTCTCAGCCGTGTGAAGGACACAGTTGCAGGGCACGGGTGTGTGCTTAGGCCGTGTTGTTTCGGCAGAATACCCAGGTTTTCAGACACGTGCTCGGGACACGGGCGTGTCCCTAGCGCACGGGCGTGTGCTCTATACCCACACGGGCGTGTGGAGCTTTGATGCAAGAGATTTTTCTATGTTTTAAATGAGTTTTTGATTGGGTCTCGAACCACCTCGAACATATGTTTAGGGCCTTGTAAGCCCACATAAGGGACATATTACATGTGATAGAAAAAGTTTTAAATTGTTTCAGATTTCATGGCCCTGTTTTACATAGTTGATTGAGTTAAAGTCAGGTAGCACCTCGAACCCTATCCTGGCATCGGATGCGGGCAAGGCATGTTACATTTGGTGGTATCAGAGCATGGTTTAGTCGATTCTTGAACTAAACTAGTTAGAGTACGAGTCTAGCAATACATGCCACATATATTCATATTGATAGTGTGACGATTCCTGACAGTTATAAATTGTGTTTTTATAGTAATGGATCCTGATAGAACCACGGCGGATGACGTGAAAAATAATGGGCTGGCTCCCGCAGAAGGGACTGCGCCAGTAGAGAGTGAGCCCGTAAGTATAGGCCAAGGTGGAGGGGCTAGAGAAGCCTACCTCCGAATGATGGATGCTTGGTATATGGAGTTTGTTCGTGCGAACCCAAACACTCGACCTCCCCCACCTTCTCCGATTCCTCAATATGCCCTGGTGGCTCCGCAAGGTGCGGATGTGTTCAAGCGAGAGAAGCTTCCGGTAGATAAGATTCGGAAGCAAGGGCCGAGGAATTTTGGGCAAGTGTAGATGATGACCCAGAGAGAGCGAAGTTTTGGCTAGAGAATACCCTGAGAGTATTCGATGAGCTGTCATGCACGCCTGAAGAGTGCGTGAAGTGTGTTGTGTCACTTCTACGAGACTCGGCTTATCAGTGGTGAACACTCTCGTGTCGGTAGTACCGAGAGAAAGAGTAACTTAGGAATTCTTCCAAGAAGAGTTTCGAAAGAAGTACATTAGCCAAAGGTTTATAGATCAGAAAAGGAAGGAATTTCTAGAGCTGAAGCAAGGTAATAAGACTGTGACAGAGTATGAGCGGGAATTCGTGAAAATCAGCAAGTACGCGTGAGAATGCGTATCCACTGAAGCTACCATGTGTAAGAGGTTTGAGGATGGCCACAATGAAGACATTCGGGTATTCGTGGGCATCCTAGAGTTAAGAGAGTTTGTAGTGCTCGTTGAGAGAGCATGTAAAGCAAAAGAGTTAGTGAAAGAAAGGAGGAAAGTGGCCAGCGAGTCGCGAGATTTAAAGAAAAGATAGATGGGGAAAGCGTATCAGTCCTCCTCTAAGAGGTCAAAAGAATTTACTACCCGATCGAATACTTTGGTAGGGTATTCGAAGAGAAATAAGAATCAGTAGAACGTGGCATCTAGAGCCCAAACCACTTCAGCTGCAAATGTTGGTAACGCTAGGCCAAATAGGCCGGAGTGTTCGCAATATGGAAGACGTCACTTGGGCGAATACCGAGTAAATGAGAGGGGATGTTTCAAGTGTAGGTCACTTGACCACTTTATCCGCGAGTGTCCTGAGATGGACGAGAGAGAAAGAAAACAAGATGCAAAATGAAGCAGTCTCCCTTGAGAGGTAGGTCTTAAAAGAACCCCGGGAGAGGGACTGGTAGTAGAGGTGCACCGAGAGATACTGTGATGAGGTCTAAAGGCAAGGCACCAGTGAGGACCTATGCTATACGAGCCCGAGAAGAGGCAGAGTCTCCAGATGTGATCACGGGTACCTTTTCTATTCATGATATAAATGTTGTCGCTTTAATTGACCCGGGATCTACCCACTCTTACATATGTATGGATTTAATACCTTGTATAGACATGCCTATAGAGTCCACCGAGTTTGTTATGAAAGTGTCTAACCCATTAGGCAAGCATGTATTAGTGGACCAAGTATGTAGAAATTGTCCTTTTTTGATTAGAGGCCGTTGTTTTTTGGCCAACTTGATGTTGTTGCCGTTTAATGAATTCGATGTAATTCTTGGGATGGATTGGTTGACCTCCCATGGCGTTGTAATAGATTGTGGAAGAAAAGTAATTCAGTTAAGATGTGAGGATGGTAGTGTTATACGAGTTGGGCCAGATAGGTCAAATAATCTGCATATAGTAATATCGTCTTTGATGGCCAAAAAATATTTGAGAAAGGGTTATGAATCTTATGTGCTGAATACTCAAGTATCCGAGTCGAAGATTGAGTCAGTACCGATGGTTTGTGAGTTCGTAGATGTCTTTCCAAAGGAGTTACCAGGGTTACCTCCAGATAGAGAGGTTGAGTTCGGTATCGAGTTGGCTCTAGGTACAACACCAATCTCGATTGCACCGTATAGGATGGCCCCCACCGAGTTAAAGGAGTTGAAAGTACAGTTGCAAGAGTTAACAAATAAAGGTTTTGCTAGACCGAGTTATTCACCATAGGGTGCTCCAGTACTTTTTGTGAAAAAGAAGGATGGGTCGATGAGGTTATGTGTCGACTACAGACAGCTTAACAAGGTGACAGTAAAGAACAAGTATCCTTTGCCGAGGATCGATGATCTCTTTGATCAACTGAGGGGAGCTACGATATTCTCTAAGATAGACTTGAGATCAGGTTACTACCAGCTAAGGGTCAAGGAACAAGATGTGCCGAAGACTGTTTTTCAGATGAGATATAGGCATTACGAGCTCTTTGTTATGCCTTTTGGATTAACGAATGCCCCGGCAGTGTTTATGGATTTGATGAACTGCATCTTCAAGCCATACTTGGATAGGTTCGTCATTGTTTTCATAGATAACATACTGATTTATTCGCATGATGAGAGTGAGCACGCGGAACATTTGAGGACTGTGTTACAGATTCTGAGAGATAAACAACTTTATGCTAAGTTTAGTAAGAGCGAGTTTTGGCTTAATGAAGTTGGATTCCTAGGACACATTGTGTCGGGCGATGGGATCAGAGTTGACCCAAATAAGATTTCAGCTATTCTGGAGTGGAAACTGCCGAGGAACATGATAGAGGTTCGTAGTTTTCTGGGGCTAGCGGGGTATTACAGACGCATTGTAAATGGATTTTCTATGATAGCTACTCAAATAACGAGATTATTACAGAAAGACGTCCAGTTTGAATGGACAAAAGAATGTCAGTAGAGTTTCGAAAAGTTAAAGGCTTTGTTGACCGAACCCCCAATTTTAGTGCAACCGGAGTCGGGAAAAGAATTTGTAAATTTATAGTGACGCCTCCTTGAATGGTTTAGGGTGTGTACTCATGTAAGAAGGCAAGGTTGTGGCTTATGCCTCGAGACAGCTAAAACCACACGAGAAGAATTATCTGACCCATGATTTAGAGCTAGCAGCTGTAGTGTTCACTTTGAAAATTTGGCGACACCATTTGTACGAAGAGAGATGTAGACTATTTACCGACCACAAGAGTTTAAAGTACTTGATGACTCAAAAGGAGTTGAATTTGAGGCAACGTCGATGGTTAGAACTATTAAAAGATTATGAGTTGATCATTGATTACTTTCCGGGAAAGGCGAATGTAGTCGCCGATGCCTTGAGTAGAAAATCGTTGTTTACCTTGAGAGCTTTGACTACCCAGTTGATCATGTTTGAGGATGGTTCGATCTTAGCAGAACTGAGAGTTAGACCGACTTTTCTTCATGAAATCCGAGAAGCTCAGAAGGATGATGAGAAGTTTCAAGCCAGGAAAAATTAGTGTAGGTTAGGTGTTGAATCAGATTTTCAGGTTGGTATCGACGGATGTTTAATGTTCAAAAATAGAATTTGTGTGCCTAAAGATAGTGAGCTCATCCAGAAGATTTTACGAGAAGCACATAGTGGTAGTTTATTCGTCCACCCCGGTAGCGTAAAAATGTATAACGACCTGAAGGAAATATATTGGTGGTCGGGAATGAAAAGGGATATTTCGGAGTTTGTTTCCAAGTGCTTAGTGTGTCAGCAAGTAAAGGTTGAACACCAAGTACCTTCTGGGCTACTTCAGCCTATTCTAGTTCCAGAGTGGAAATGGGATCATATCACCATGGACTTTGTGACCAGTTTGCCATTAACCCTAAAAAAGAAAAATGCTGTATGGGTTATTGTCGACAGATTAACTAAGTCAGCCCACTTCATACCAGTGTGTACAGACTATTCTCTCAAGAAATTAGCTGACTTGTATGTTTCCGAGATTGTGAGGCTACATGGTGTACCCTTGTCAATTATTTCAGACTGAGACTCGAGATTCACCTCAAGGTTTTGGAAGAAGTTACAAGAGGTTCTAGGAACCAAGTTAAGTTTCAGTACAGCTTTTCATCCACAGACGGACAGACAATCAGAAAGAGTGTTACAGATTTTAGAAGACATGCTAAGATGTTATGTTCTCGAATTGCAAGGAAGCTGGGAAAAATACTTACCATTGGTTGAATTTGCCTACAACAGCAGTTATCAGTCAAGTCTAAAAATGGCACCTTATGAGGCCTTGTACGGGTGAAAGTGTCGAATGCCCTTATACTGGACAGAGTTGAAAGAGAGTCAGATTCACGGGGTTGAATTAGTCAGAGAGGCTGAGGAAAAAGTTAAAGTGATTCGAGAATGCCTAAGAGCCACTTCGGATAGGCAAAAATCCTATGCGGATTTGAAACGAAAGGAGATCGAGTTTGAGGTCAGTGATAGAGTATTCTTGAAAGTTTCCCCTTGGAGGAAAGTCCTTAGATTTGGTAGAAAAAGCAAGCTGAGTCTCGTTTCATAGGACCTTATGAAATTACCGAGAGAATAGGACCTATTGCCTACAGATTGAATTTGCCGTCAGAGTTAGAGAAGATTCACGACATGTTTCACGTGTCTATGTTACGCCGATACAGATCGGACCCTTCGCACGTAATTGCGCCTACTGAAGTTGAAATTCTTCCAGATATGTCTTACGGGGAGGAACCACTTAAGATCTTAGCTCGAGAGGTTAAACAGTTAAGAAATAAGAATATACCACTTGTGAAAGTTTTGTGGCATAGACATGGAGTCGAGGAAGCTACATGGGAACCCAAAGAATCACTGAGAGAACAGTACCCAAACTTATTTACCGATAAGATTTTCGAGGACGAAAATCCCTAAGGGGGGAGAAATGTAACAGCCCGATTTAGGGCCTAGTCAGAAAAGTAGTCTCGAGACCATAAATCCAAAGTTAGAAAATTATTTTTATCATTTTTATGAGGCTATAGTATGATTTGATTAGTTCATGAAAAATTTGGAGAGCTAATTTTAATGTTTTCAAGCCCGATTGTGAAAAAGGACTAAATCGCATAAAAGGCAAAAGTTGTATTTTAGTACCCAAATGTGTTAAATAGCTAGAGAACTTAAATTTAGGGTCTTTAAAGGGCAATTAGACCCTTGTGAATAACTTAGCCGGCCATGGTGTGAGGGGAGACAAAATTGACATAGTTAGGTGTGGATGAGGTCATCAAATTTGACTTGTTTTTGATTAAATAAAACAAAAGTCATTTCTTCTTCATTTTTCCTTCTCTACATCGAAAATATCAGCCATTTTTGGGGTTTAAGAGCTTCAAAAACTTGCAGCAACAATAAGCCTCACAATTAAGTGATTTTAATGAGTTTTCTTCAAGATTTTCACATTTTTGAGACCCTTGAAGCATGAGCTTTCAAATGAGGGTGACATCTTGCAAAATGGTCAATAGTTTAAGATTTTTCCATGGATGATTTTTAGATTTTTATTGAGTTTTTGTGGAGGAATATGAGTGTTAGTTATGTTATAAACAACTTTTGTGAAAGGTGTTGGCATGAAAACACATAAAGGGGCTATTTTGTATAAATTGCAAAATAGATGATAAGTGTGTAAAATATTGAGAATTTGGGATTACTATAGTAGTAAAAAGAGTTTAGCTAGGCTTGAAATACAAAGAAATTCGATAAAAATTGATTTTCGAGCATAGGGGCAAAATGGTCATTTTGTCAAAGTCTAAGGGCAAAATGGCCATTTTAGCAAAGGTGTGAAATTATGATTGTTTAATCCTAATTAGTGACTAAATGGGTGCATATTGTCATTATAGATCAAGATTTACCAAATCCGAACCCAGAACGGGGGAAGGCCAAGCAAACCGACTAAACCAAATAGTCAAGTACTTTTTGTAAATCGAGGTCAGTTGTATGTAAATAATACAACTACACTATTAATACTTGCATTCATATTGCCTCTGAATTGATATTGAATGAGTTTCTAAGTTACAAGTTGAGAATGCCTAGTAATATTTGAGATAATAGAGATATCCCGTTGAAACTTTAGGATACGAACTAGATATTCATGCCAAGACATTGGGTGAATTGTGCACCAGTGTAAGACATATCTGGGACATGCTTCGGCCACATTCTGAGAGCCAGTGTAAGACCATGTCTGGGACATGGCATCGGCTTTTAGACGAGGACTAGTGTAAGACATGTCTGGGACATGCATTAGCCATACAGAGACAACCAGTGTAAGACCTTGTCCGGGACATGGCATCGGTACAGAGATAGCCAGTGTAAGACATGTCTGGGACACCCGTCGGCTAAGAGTTGTGCTAGTGTAAGACATGTCTAGGACATGCATTAGCACGCACATATGAGTGCCAGTGTAAGACATGTTTGGGACATGCATCAGCCTCGAAACAGATAGCCAGTTTAAGACGTGTCTGGGACACGCATCGGCAATATATCCCATGTTAAAGGTTCAGTGAATGTCCAGTAGCATTCCAAACGTTTCAATGGTGAGCGTTATAGATCAATCTTGATAAAGAAAGAATAATCATGTTGTGAGTGTTACAGGTACCTATATGGTAAGCATGAGTATCGAGCTTAATTTAGAAAATGTGACTCGAGTAGATGACAAAGAGTAAGTTGAGTTATGTTTACATTTGAGCATGATAAGTAATGGTGAGATTGTTGTTGTATATTTATTTATATGCAACTTACTAAGCTTTATGCTTACCCATTTTCTTTTCCCTCTTCTTTCAGCGTTATCTAGCTAGCTCGAGGATCCCTTAAAGTTAGAAATATCGATCACACTATCATCTGCAGCATTCGGTATAGTTTGATTTATATTTTTGAAGGTGGCATGTATAGGGCTAGACTAGTATATTCATCATGAGAATTGTTTATGTATTTTGGCCTAAGTCAAAAGTCCCTTTATTTTGTATTAAGCCTAGAATAATGGCTATTATTCATTTTGATGAATGCATACGATGTTCTTTCTATGGTTGAATTAATGTTCATTGTGATGAGATGGGTATATTGAAATGATCTTGTGTAGGTTGTGCAAGATGGGTGACAAAGGGCTTGGAAAATAGCCTAATTTGTCCACACGGGTAAGACACATGGGCGTGTGTCTAGGCCGTGTGTGACACGCGGTTCACGCCCACAGGTGTGTGTTATGGTCGTGTGTCCCCTGCACCTAAAACTTTGAAGTCATTCTACCACACGGGCAGGCCACACGGGCGTGTGTCCATGCCGTGCCATGAAGTCAGTATGTATGCTAGTAGCACACGGGCAAGAGACACGGCCATGTGTCTCGGCCGTGTGAAGGACACAATTGCAGGGCACGGGTGTGTGCTTGGGCCGTGTTGTTTTGGCAGAATGCCTAGGTTTTTAGACACAGGCTTGGGACACGGGCGTGTCCCTAGTGCACGGGCGTGTGCTCTATACCCACATGTGCGTGTGGAGCTTTGATGCAAGAGATTTTTCTAAGTTTTAAATGAGTTCCCGGTTGGGTCCTGAACCATCCCGAATGTATGTTTAGGGCCTCGTAAGCCCGCATAAGGGACATATTACATAGGAAAGGAAAAGTTTTAAATTGTTTGAGATTTCATGGCCCTGTTTTACATAGTTGATTGATTTAAAGTTAGGTAGCACCTCGAACCCCGTCCTGGCGTCGGATGCGGGCGAGGGGTGTTACATTTTTTCCCAGTGCATTGAAGAACAGTGCAAGGTATTTGTCTATGGAGTATGGGGGATTTGGACAAATAGGAACAAAACAAAGCATGAAGGTGTCTGTTGTACGAGTAAACAGATCACAGATTGGATCCAAATATATATTTCTGAAATAAATAGTCTAGAACAGAGGGATGTTACCAGATCTACGAGCGAAGAGGCCTGGGTACCTCTAAACACCCAGTTAATCAAAGAAAACTTTGACGTCGCTTTCTATCAAGACTTGAATAGATTTGCTTCGGCTCTAGTCGTTCGTGACTCCCAAAAGATGGTTCTGGTCACAAAATAGAAACTGCATGATCATGTAGCTTCTCTGTTCGCGGCGGAAGGCCTTGTGTGTCTATTAGCAGCACAATTAAGCATCCAATTAGGTCTCTAGCACGTGGCCATAGAAGGAGATGCGAAATCCATCATAAGCAAAAGCAAAAGGAGCATTAGAGATAGATCGGAGGTTTGGGCTATCATCTACAATCTACATCAGACAAAGACATCGTTTCAACAACTAAAGTTTGCTTATGTGCCTGGATTCGCAAACATTTTTGCTCATAACCTTGCAACAAAATGTCTAAGAATAGGGAAAGAAAGTTACCTGGACTTAGGAATGATGAACGACACCGGAGCAGGATCTTTGCTCCTCAGACCAAGAGAACCAGATTGATAGCAGAAATGGGAACTTTTGAGTAGAAGGAAAGACAAAGAAATGCAAAAGATCAGTTTTTTGGGAACATTTTCCTTTTTGGAATCTAGCATCGACACAAGCTTCTAGGGTTTATTTTTGGAGAGTGGGTGCCAGCTAAGTCTAGGCTGGCTTTTAATTTGTTTTCTTTTTCAATTTCGTTTTGTTTATTATTTTGGTTCTTGTTTTTAATTCTGCTTGTTTCTTCACTCTCGTAGCCCATTTCTAATGGGTTAGCTTGTACTTTGATTTGTTTTATTATAAAGTCCAGCACGATTTATTTCAAAAATAAAAATACAATTCTATTGATAAGTTTAATATCATTGTTTCAATATCAAATCTCAAGAATAACTAAAATAGCCACCTTTTAACCTCATCCAAGTGAATCCATCCAAAGGAAATTTTAAACCGGTTCCAACGAAAAGATTTAGATTCTGTTTGATTAGCAAGTATAAAAGTGTTGGAAATAATGTTATCGGTTAATGAGATTTATTTTATTTTATTTTATTTATAAATTTTGAGGTTAGTTAGAGAAATCCAACCTACGAAACAGACCTCAGATATTTCTTCCGCGCCAGCCATGGATAATATATAACATGACATGTTTCAGCAGTTAAGCCTTCCAGTAAGAGACCCCATGAAACTACTTTGAAATCCTTACCCTTCTTCAAAATTTTAATCCAAATACCCTTTGTTAAATTACCCAATCTTTTGTTATCTTTTCCTTTTGTTTCTTTATCTAATCAATGACTCTATTTCATCCAACAACAACAACGAAAGCAACCTTATTGGATTCATTTCAAACCTCTCTCTCCAGGTTTCATGGCCTCCCTCTCCCTTTTTTCAGGTACAGTTCTTTTCATTTTCCTCTCAAAACCCTAAATTTTTGTGCTAATAACCATACCGTAACTTCAAACTCACAAATTCACCCAAACCCAGAAAGCAAAACCAAAGCTTTTCCCACCTTTTCAAGTAATTGGTTAGATAATTGGGACAAAACCCACAAAAGAAATGGGCCTAAACTGCCGAAAACAGTGTTCAATTATAGGAAAGATGGAAATTTATGGAGCTTGTCTTATTCAAAGAGTGATAACAATGGGAGCGGCAGCAGCAGTACAATGGAGAAATTGAAGAAATTTGGGTACATTGGAGAGGAAAATGAGCAGAAAGAAGAACAACCAAGGAAAGTGATTGAAAGAGGGTCTATAGAGGATATATTTTATGTGGAAAAAGGAATGTTACCAAATGCTAGAGGTGGGTTTTCAAAGGAGTCACCTTTGGCGATGGAAACTGAATTTGGAAGTGATGTGGAAATAATGTTTCCATGGGAAAAGAGGAAGGAAGAACAGGAAGAAGGGAAGTGGACAGCAAGAGGAGATAACAAGGCTTCATTGGCTGAATTAACTCTGCCTGAGTCTGAATTTAGGACGTTAAGGAACTTGACATTTCGGACAGAGAGTAAAATGAGAATTAAGGGTGCTGGTGTTACTCAAGAAGTGGTTGATACAATTCATGAGAAGTGGAAGACTATGGAGATTGTTAGGTTAAAGGTTGAGGGGGCAACTGCTCTTAATATGAAAAGGATACATGAAATATTGGAGGTTTGCTTCTAATCCACTTTCATTATTTCTGTTGTACTTTTTTTTTTTTCTTTTTTGTAAAAGTTGTAGGAAATATGAGACTGAGTATATATTTTGAGTCCTCACCAACAATTGAATCTTAATGGATCTCTTTGAGAATATGTATGTACATCTTTGAATGCTATGTTTACTCCATGCTTATTCTGGTTGGGGAATTATATGATCTCATGTTGATTGTTGTGCAAAATTAAAGTATAAATAATAGTGTAATTTTAGGTGACAATAGCATGTAAGAATGTTATCATTCAACTTTCTGAATCAGTATAAAAAGTTAGTTTTCTATTGTTTTCTAATTTTGCTTTTTTGTCTTGTCATTTGTACAGAGAAAAACTGGAGGATTGGTAATTTGGAGGTCTGGGACGTCTATTTCTTTATATAGAGGTGTGAGTTATGAGGTTCCTTCAGTGCACCTGAACAAACAAATATAAAAATACAGAGCCATTGCCAGAAATAAAGTATGAGGATGAAGTAGACAAGCTATTAGAGGGCCTAGGTCCCAGGTATGCAGATTGGCTAGGATGTGACCCGTTACCAGTTGATGCTGATTTGCTTCCTGGAATAGTTCCTAGGTATCAGCCTCCATTTAGAGTACTTCCTTATGGAGTAAGATCTTCTCTTGGGGTAAAGGAAGCAACGTCTTTGAGGAGACTTGCCAGAGTTCTTCCTCCACATTTTTTTCTAGGTATGCTACATTTATTGGGTCACTGCGTGTGATCTAAATATAGGTCTTTTGAATGTCTAATGAAGTATACATCTCCAGGTAGAAGTAGGCAACTCCAAGGTCTGGCGTTGGCCATGACTAAATTGTGGGAAAAAAGTTCTATTGCAAAGATTGCACTTAAACGAGGAGTACAACTGACTACTAGTGAGAGAATGGCTGAAGATCTCAAGGTAATTAAACTACATTTGCTCAAGAATTTCCCTATCCTATTTCTTTGTGGTTTGTCTATGTCCCTGAGCTTTGAACTTTTTAGGGAAAGCATCTTTGCTTTTTGTATATTTATTGGATTATGTGCTTAATCATGCCCAAAATAATGATACATGAGTTTATTTTGTTTTCTTTTCAAGCACGCAGCATGTGTTGAAGCCATTCTTCCTAATGGGAATATGTTAGTGGACCTTGTCTAGCTATCCTGTGAACTTGCCTTCTGTTGTTAGGAGTCTGGTTTTTGAAGTCCTTCCATTGAAGCCATGAGGAATAAAATCAGTTTTAAATATGAAATAAGCATGGCAATTCAATTTGTACTTTACAACTTTATCGAACTTCCTAATTTCTTCTGTTTTGGTTATCATTATTTGATATAAGAATATATAAGTGATACACTTGCCTGAGG
Organism: Gossypium anomalum; assembly: GCA_025698475.1. Classification (NCBI taxonomy): domain Eukaryota; kingdom Viridiplantae; phylum Streptophyta; class Magnoliopsida; order Malvales; family Malvaceae; genus Gossypium; species Gossypium anomalum. Next base: position 40,128,978 of record CM046965.1, read on the forward strand.
CTGAATAAGTAATACAGTATTTGTTTAAATATCTTGAGAAGAAAACAAATCCTGGTATTAATCCATGGTGATATGGACATTTACTGGCATTTATATCAGTTTTCATAAATATGTTTTGTTCAACTATTTGGATTCTGATAATACCAGATTGAACAGTTGATAATGCACTTCTTTTGATTGGCTTCAGAAATTGACAGGGGGCATTCTTCTCTCTAGAAACAAAGACTTCTTGGTCTTCTACAGGGGAAAGAACTTTTTGTCTGCAGATGTTGCTGAAGCATTATTGGAAAGGGAAAGATTGGCCAAGTCCCTGCAAGATGTGGAGGAGCAGGCACGGTTAAGAGCGTCAGCTTTGTTTGCACAAAGCACTGAAGTAGCTGAGCAATCAGGAGCTGCAGGTACCCTCGGAGAAACTTTGGATGCAGATGCTAGATGGGGAAAGAGGTTGGATGATCATCACAAGGAAAAAGTGTTGAAGGAAGCAGAAATCTTGAGGCATGCGAACCTAGTCAGGAAACTTGAAAAGAACCTGGCTTTTGTGAGTTCCTTGAATCTTCAGTAACTATGTTTTGGTGCATTTTTTCTTAGATTTATACTCTTGAGTACTACCATTACTTGTAATTTGTATATTTAAATGGTAAATAGGTTTGAATGAAGAATATTTGCCTTTCAGGCTGAGCGAAAGCTATTGAAAGCTGAACGAGCTTTATCTAAGGTTGAGGATTATTTAAAACCAGCTGACTGGCAGGCAGATCCAGAGAATATAACTGATGAGGAAAGGTTTATAAGGATGAAAGCTTTCTTACTTCTTGGTATCTCTCATTCAGCTATATTTATCACTGATTCATAGTCTTCCTGTTTAGAATTTAAGATTCTTATGGGAATTGAATTTCTTGCTTCAGGTAGACGTGGAGTTTTTGATGGTACTATAGAGAACATGCATTTGCACTGGAAATACAGGGAATTGGTTAAGATTATCATGAAGGCTAAAAATTTTGATCAGGTAAAAAAGGTTGCGATAGCACTCGAAGCTGAAAGTGGTGGAGTTTTGGTTTCAGTTGATAAAATATCCAAAGGATATGCCATAATTGTTTACCAAGGAAAGGATTATGAGCGACCTTCTACAACAAGGCCAAAGAATCTTTTAACGAAGAGGAGGGCTTTGGCACGCTCAATTGAGCTTCAAAGACGCGAGGTAGCATGTTCCTTACGCTTTTGAAATTCCACCTTTAACCTTAACTATTTAGTTTACCTTCTAAATTTGCAAACACCTGTAAAAGGACTCATTTTTGTACTTATTCTGTCAACAGGCTCTTGTAAAGCATATTTCAGCTCTGTAGGCTAAAGTGGAGAAAATAAGATCTGAAATAGTATGTTTTCTTATGTAGTATATTAGCTTTTCTCTTCTTTGGTTCAGTAGTGTGACCATGAATATATATGCATTAACCTTGCATGCGCTTTGATAGGATCAAATGCACAGTATGGATGCCCGAGGAGACGAGGAATTCTACGACAGGTTAGATTCTTCATATCCTAGTGATGATGATGATGACACTGAGGTCTCTAATTTTTTTTTCTCTCTCTGCCTTGTTCTGCTGCTGTATATCGATGTAAGATAGTCGATCTAATGCTTTGTTTTTCTTACAAAAAAAATATTCTGCGGTCTACAGGAGGAAGGAGATGAGGCATATCTTGGGACATATGACGGTGAAAATGATGGAGAAGAAAATGATGATCTACATTTAGAAACAAATTTCCCTTTCCATAACCAACACCAGGAGTCATGAGTGGAATCCGCTGTTCCCTAAGAGGCAAACCGGTGAAGCAGTGAAAACAGGTGACAGGTTAAAACTAGTCGGAAGTAATCAAAGAGCAACAATCAAGAATACTGGAATTGCAAGGGAATAATATGTACGAATCTTTCTGCATATCATGTATAGAAAGAATATTTAAGATTCGGAAAGTTATCTCCCACAGCCATTGTTAATTAGAACTAAGTATTTATATAGCTGATAAAGCTTTCATCAATATGTCAAGGCTCCAAACTAGTAATGTATTGTTGATTGATAGCCACAAATATTAAGGTTTCGGGACTGGTTCGGGTATGACATGAACTTGTTTTTTCTGTTCATTCTGTTGATAGTTTGGTCTAACATGAGACATGATGCATTATGCAACACGAGAAAATATAATACGGTATTATACGAAAATGACATGAAGACTACGAATGTATATACTAAATCTTTTTACTGTATTTACAAATTTGTTTGAAAAAATATTAAAATATTCTGAATATATTACATAAGTAAAAGTTACAGGAGGCAATAATTTAAAAATCTTAACCTTAAATAAGGTTCAAAAGTTAGGTTATAATAATGACGGCGAAAATATTTGTAATGTGAAAATTATGCAAAAAAAGTTTAAATGGATTTTTAGGAGCATTGTGTATCATTACGTTATTGCGGCCAATTAGTTAAACATATTAATGTTATTTTAAGTGTTTGACTCATTTAAATTTATGTGTTTAGTGCAAAGGTATGATCTAACGTATTAATTTTTTTAATAATTTTATTATAAGTTCTGATCATATTTGTTTTTTTTAGTAAAATGTCTAAAATTATCCATAGCACTTCCCAAACCCATAAATAGAAATATAATATGCTTCAGCACATTCAGACTCACGTTCTCCTACATTAGAAACAATACCTATGTTGATTGAGTTAAGACTCAATCGGTTGATCCAACATATTAATTAAGTTCTTAACATGAACGTCTCCTTAATACATGGTAAAACATTAGAACATCAAATTCTTACTTACTCTTGTGGCAGTTACTACATGCCTACATGTATTTGTCAAACCAATCTTTTAGGTGGATAACACTATACCAAATAGACTATTTACTGCTATACGCCGAAACTTTAGATCTGCCAGATCTGGACTATTACAAAGACGTGCTTGTAAGACGCATTATCAGGAGATAAAATAAAAACGCGTCTTACAGGGTGCGTTCTCCTATGAAATGCAACTTTTCCAATGGCTAAGAGAATTCCAACAACCAAAAATTTCCCTATATAAACCCTTCCAAACTTCATTATTTTCAGCCAAATACTCAATACACATTCCTCCATCCTAAATTCTCAATCCTCAATTTTCAATTTCAATTTCCGATTTCCAATTTTCAATTCTCAATCTTCAATCCTCAATTTTCAATACTCAATCCTCAAATATTTTTTTAATTCTTTTTTTGAATTTTATTCTCTTTGATTTTATTTTATTCGTTATAATTTTTAAATGACAAATTAACTTATTTGTTTAAATGACAAATATATCTCCGATGTTCAATTACAAATGGTAAGAAAAAATTATTAAATTATTTAATTTTAAATAGTTAATTATTGTACTATTTAGATTATTAAATTTTTACGTTTATATATTGGAACAACGGAAATGTGCAAGTCTACACAATGGCAACAAGTAATAAAGTGACAAGTAAATATCGAGTTATCGCACCCACAGGGACTGTAAAAGAAAAATATTTATGAAATGTAAAGTAAACACTTTGGTGATGAAAACAATATTTGATTTGAAAAGGTGTTAAAAACCAAAAATAATTTAACTAAGAAAAAATGAAAAGTAAAAATATTCCAATGCGATTTCCAAAAGATGGGTTTAAATCAAGATGACAAATGTGTTAGATCAATTACATTCTTTAACTTAAATTACTAAACTCATGTTCATACTGTTATGAATAATTTCACGGCAACTTGGTATTTTGCTAACTAATGCACAGACAAACTTACTAAACCAATTAATCTCTTGAAAATATTACTATGTCGATTCAAACAATTAATCAATTTTCATAAACAAGTATAAGATAAAGTGAAGTAACAATATAGTCCTATATTGAAATAATTTAATCACAATAATCTTGTAAGTTATGCAAAGCTAATGTACCGTTTAATACCGTCGCTAATTTAACCTTCACTACCTTAGAAGATTAAACATGCATCAATTAAATATTGTGTCAATTAATTACAATTTCAATACGATTAATAATTAATTCATTTGTTACCTTATAATTATAATGCAAGTATAATGTAGGCATGATTTTATTTAATTGAACAAATTACAAAGGCCTAATAACAACACAAACACGATTATAATAATTTAAGTGGACAAAATGCAATCAATCTAACACGAATTAAATTTAAGTAATTTTAATTAAATCAATAATAACAACACAACAAATATTCATGTTCATAATTACAACATAAACAAGAAAATTAAAGAGAAGGAAACTAGAAAGCAAATCCAATATTTCTCTTAAGCCAGACTAGTGCGCTCCTCTCCTTCTCTAGTTATTGTTAATCCAAGACCTTCATGAACACTTGAATGCTGCTACTCCAAGGTGAATGAAAGATATTTTTCAAGAGGGAAACCGACAATGGAATGAAATAAGAAAAACGGGAAAACAAAGAAAGGAAAGGAAGAGAGAAAGTGAGTGAAAGAGAAAGATGTGTGGAAATGAATGCTATGTGAAATGAGGAAGGGAATAGGGGTATTTATAGGTGGGAATGGATGCTAAAAATAGCAAATAAATTTCAGCTACTCCCCTTCCCTTGGCCAGCCATGCATGGTGCAAGTTTGAATGATTCAAACTTTGCTATATTGAGCTTGAGGCAAAAAGTGAAAGGCACAAAAAGTGTAGGGGTTTGAATAACATTTAGGATAAACTCAAGGGTTGTTTTACAAGTATGAAAATAAGCTAAAATCAGCTGATTGGATAAACTATTGGGACGATTTTGGGCTGCCCAATTACTTGGTGGTTCAGTACTCTATACTTGGCACATTGAGCCACTTTCTTCTTCATACTTTATATTAATTTTTAACCCAATTAATGTTGGATAAAAATTAAATATAAGGTATGTATAATAATCATTATTAGACCATATTTAGCTGGAAAATAATTTATCCATGCTCTTGATTCACTTGATGTAAAAATTACCCCAACGGTTCAAGCCTTTCGAGGTGTCTACTGAGCCAATTTTCAGCTTTTGTACAAAACTATTGAAAATAAACCAAATTTGTGAAAATTTTATTATAAAAGAAATAATAATTCAATATGTTAAAAATTTAAGTGCAAATTAATTGTTTTATAAGTAAGGTATGAATTTCAACAAAAATTACTACGAAACTACACAAATTAGAGCTCAAAAGGTGCAGAAAAAGTCTAAATATTTTTGTATTTCCACACACCCAAACTTAATTTATTGCTCGTCTAGTGTAATGCACAAATTGTAAAAGAAATTGATTGAAATCACCTTTCAAAAAGATATTTAGAACACATTTCCTGTACTACTATCAGTTTTTTGTAATTATACTCAAGATCAAGAATTTTGAAATTATGAAACTCAAGTATACATATTGTTTGAATTATTCACAATTGTTATCATGATAACAAGATAGACTAAATGCTTTCTCAATAAAGATATGCTAATTCTTACCAATTAATTTTTATTCTCTTATTTAAGACTAAACTGCAATCACTAAGTTTAATTTATGTTTTCATATATTAAACTTAGCAATTTCTCTCCACTAATGTAGGCATCACATAAATCTAAATCGAAAGGTCTTTTAAATAGGTTGTAACGTGGCTAGGCTAGAAGTCGGTAACAGATAGATGAATTTAAGCTAAAAACTCTAGACTTAGCTTGTAACACCCCTAACCCATATCTGTCGTCAGAACAGGGTTACAAAGCATTACCAAAATTTACAGATCAAATAAACAGATAATTCATATCATATAACATTTATATCAGAAATCAATCATAATGTCCCTTATATGAGCCCTCGAGGCCCAAAATATACATTAGAAACAAGTCGGGACTAAATCGGGTACTCAGAAAATTTTTCGAAAAATATAAAAAATTTTCAAAGGTGCAGGGGATATAGGCCCGTGTGGCCAGGCCGTGTGTCTCACACGGTCAAGAGACATGCCCGTGTCTCAGGCTGTGTGGGCAATAACATGGCATTATCTCAGCTCGTGTCTAAAATTATGAGCTCACTGACTTGGATCACATGGCCAAGCCACACGCCCGTGTGCTAGGCCGTGTGAGCATACTGACTTGCATAAATAAGGTGCAGGGGTCACACGGCCAAGCCACACGCCTGTGTGCTAGGCCGTTAGAATATTTTGAGCATTCTGTTTTGCAATTTTAAAGATGCAGGAGACACACGGCAAAACCACACACCCGTGTACTAGGCCATGTGTCACACACGGCTAAGACACACGCTCGTGTGGACAAAAATAGGCCATTTCTAGGCCACATTTCTCACCCAGATGTGGTATCAACCTAAACACAACAATTTGCACATTCACAAGTCACAACAAGACCTTCAATTCAAGCCAAAATCAAGTTTTATACCTAACATATCATCACATTTATTCAAGTATCCAAACTTACCAAAATAACCATTTACACATATATGCATATTTTACCAAATATGCTATCTCAAGCCTATCATCAATATACCTATATGATTTCCATCATTCAACCATTTCAATCACACATCATATATGTTAAAGCCATATATATATACATATCAAAATATACCATTCACAAGCCATATCAATGGCTAATTTCAACCAAACATTTACATGTCATCATTGGCTAAATTAACCTTTACATGCCATTGTAACCAAAATTAGTTTGCTATATATACCGAAAAGGCTGATGGATAGTATGATGTAGCTCTGACCACCTTCCAACCTTAGCGAGCTTTCGAGTTACTATAAAACAAGGAATATAAAATAGAGTAAGCATTTAATGCTTAGTAAGTTCGTATAACATGGAATTTAACTTACCATTTAATCACATTAAAGGTAAGCATTCTCGGCATATTCAAATCAAATTGGCTAAAAGCCTTAACACATATCCTCATCATCCACGTTAGTCATGTATTTCATATGAATATCAAGAAATATATATGAGCTCAACCATAATCAAATTTCCATATTCATACACTTTTCACATCAAGTGTCCATGTAATATGTAAAAATCATATCCATGTATTTAAAAAATATATATCGGTAATAATTAGTCTCGAATTCACATTATCTCAAATTAGAACTTTGCCCGTTGAACCATTTAAAATATCATTGGATACACAGGTAGTACACACGAAGTGTACAAATATGTAATCTGTTAATTCACATACAGGTATGCTCATGCAAGCATGTAATTGGGAAGCTCTTTCGAGCCATATAATGGGAAGCTCATAAGACCATAATCAGGAAGCTCATGCGAGCCAATATCGGGTAGCTCTGGAGAGCCATTAATCAAGAAGCTCATGAGAGCCAATTATCAAGAAGCTCATACGAGCCATAAATGGGAAGCTCAAGAGAGCCATTAATCGAGAAGCTCGTGAGAGCCATGATGTGTCCACAACACATGCAAGACCACAACCAATCGAGAACCCTTAATGACAATGTCATTTGTATCCATCGAATTTATTAGGTTCAAATAGGACTTTGTACTTGTTAGATATTTCCGGATATGTGATCAATACTTATACATGGAAATTATACATTTCACATACATATCACTCAATTTAAGCATATAAACGTACAATTTAGTTACACGAACTTACCTCGACAAGTGTTCGTAGACTTGTAAGCTACTAATCGATACTGTTTCTTTTCCTCATTCTAACTCAGTATTTGGTCTATCCGGATCTATATGAGTAAATTTAACTCAATTTAATACAATTCATATTCAATTCAGTCCACACATCTTTGGCAAAATTACTATTTTGCCTCTATACTTTTAATTAATTATGATTTTATCCCTAGGCTCAAAAAATGAAATTCATACAATTTAATCCTTATTCCAAGCTTAGCTGATTTTTATATATCACAATAGTAGCCCATTTATTTCACAAAATTTAGAATTTTTGCATGAATTTTCCATCTTTTCAATTTAGTCCCTAAATCATAATTTCATTAAGATTCTCTTTACAAAAGTTGTTTATCTATTAAAAACCTTTCATTTTCTACCATAAAACTTCATAATTCAACTATATTTATCCATGGAAAAACCCTGATACTTTGATAGTTTTACAAATTAATCCCCGAGATAGCTAGATTAAGTTATTACGATCTTGGAAACATAAAAATCATTAAAAACGGGACAAGAATTCATACCTAATTAAGCCAAAATAACTTGCTTGAACTTAACACCCATAACTAGGGTTTCCATATCTTTAATTTAGGAAAGATGATGAAAATGATGATATTAGATTTTTTTATTTAATATTATTTTAATACCTAATTTCCAAAATTAACCTTTACAATTTGCTAAATTCCATTGATGACTAATCATCTTTATCTACTAATTTTTATAAATGGTCTATTTGCCATTTAAGGACCTCAAATGTTGAATTCCATAGCTATTTGATCCCTTTAGCTACTAGAATTCAACTTTTACACTTTATGCAATTTGGTCCTTTACATCAAATTAGACATGTAACCAGTAAAATTTCTTTATGAAATTCTCATACGATATTTCTATCATAATGGAGACCATGAAATAAGATTAAAATAATTTTTTTCTTTCCAACTCGATTTTGTGGTCTTGAAACCACTGTTCTGGGTTCACTAAAAACGAGATGTTACAACTCTCTCCCCCTTAAGAAATTTTCGTCCTAAAAAATCTTACCAATAAAGAGGTTAGGGTATTGCTTTCTTATTGCTTCCTCAGGTTCCTAGGTAGCTTCTTCTATGCTGTGTCATTGCCAGAGAACTTTTACTAAACCTACCTATTTATTTCTCAGTTCTTTTACTTCACGTGTCAGAATTCTGATCTGTTCTTCACTATATGTTATGTCAGGCTGAATCTCGGCATCCGTTGGGGAGATAATATGTGAAGGATTTGACCGATACCGTCGTAACATAGATACATGAAAAACATTGTGAATTTTGTCAAGCTTTGGCGGTAGAGCTAATCAGTACGCAACAGGTCTGATTCTTTCAATGATTTCATCTGGCCCGATAAATCGTGGACTCAGTTTTCCTCTACGGCCAAACCGAAGAACTTTCTTCTAAGGTGAAACTTTCAAAAATACTTTGTCACCAACTTGAAATTCTATCTCTTTACGTTTAATATCTGCATAGGATTTCTGACGATCAGAAGCTGCTTTTAAGTTATCTCAGATTACTTTCACTTTTTCTTTAGTCTCACGGATCAAATCATCTCCATGTATCTTTTTCTCACCGAGCTCAATCCAATATAATGAAGTTATACATTTATGACCATACAGAGCTTTGTACGGTGCCATCTTTATGCTTGAATGATAACTATTATTATATGCAAATTCGATTAATGACAGATATTTCACCCAATTGCCTTCGAATTATAATACACAACACCGAAGCACATCTTCAAGAATCTGAACCACACGTTCAGATTGACCATCCTCCTGAGGATGAAATGCGGTACTAAAATGTAATTGCATACCTAGAGCCTCTTGTAACTTGTTCCAGAATCGGAATCTGAAATGCGGATCTCTATCTAAAAAAATGGAGATTGGCACTTCATGTAGTCTTAAAATTTCTGAAACATATAACTCATCTAATCTGTCTAGAGAAAAATCTATACGTACTGGAATAAATGTGCAGACTTCGTCAAACGGTCAACGATTACCCATATGGCATCTTTCTTTTTCAGAGATAGGGGTAAGCCTGATACAAAATCCATTGTAACTCTTTCCCATTTCCATTCTGGTATCGTCATTGGCTATAACAATCTTGAAGGTACCTGATGTTCAGCTTTAACTTGCTGACGTATCAAACATCTAGATACAAATTCAAAAATATCGCGTTTCATTCAGCCACCAGTACTGTAACACCCCAAACCCAAATTGGACGTTATGGCCGAATCCAGTGATGTCACATTGAAATATTTTTCGTAAAGTGTGAAATTGTTAAAAACCCATTCTCTATTAAACCTTTTTGAATAACCTTGAAGATGATTTCAAGGCTTGTCGTTTATTTTCAAAATATAAGTCGTTTGTCAAAAATTAATCATATTAAAATGTCGTTATTTATTTAAAAACGTTGTTTCTAGCGGAAGCTCTTAAAACCAATTAAGTAATCGTGGTATTTTTGAAAAACATTTATCCATTTGGAAACCTGCATCTTTTTCCTACTACTAGCAGTATTAAAGTAAAAAAAATATAAATCCCCAAATTAAAAATAAATCTTAAAGAGGCCTTATTACATAAAAATACCCAAATTAAACTACTTATAAATTAAAAGAAAAATATGGAAGCGTAAGCTGTTGTTTGGCCACCTTTGAGTCCCTTGCAGAATTGATTCACCTAAGAATTACCTGCGCAGATAAGCAGAAGGGTGAGTTTATGGAAACTCAGTGTGAAATCCCTTAATAAACAAACAGTCAAACTACAGTGAACAAATACAGTCTGGGCCTAAGCCCATATTAGTAACAGTGACAATATCAGTTTGGGCTTTAGCCCATCTCAATACAAAAATAGTCATGTGTTTGGGCCTTGGCCCATTGCAAAATAGTAAACAGTACAGTAACAGTTTAAACAGTATGCAAGTCCTACCCATCCAACCTCTACACTCCATCTCCGTCTAACCCTACACTCCATGTGGGGATATAATCAACCCACCCATCCCTACACTCCAAGTAGTACCGATTGTGGCACTAAACAGTATTTACAGCAGAGCTGCCAGAGCTGCCAGTACAATACACTTCCTCTAATCATATATAAACCCATCCCCATGCAATGCATCATGCGACGTGTCATGTCATATCATAATATTATACATTCAATACAGTTACAAATAGCATGCTAAATATAAACATACATTACATAGGGGCAAAACAGTCATCTTACCATATAAGGGCAAAATAGTCATTTTACCATATAAGGGCAAAATAGCCATTTTACCATATAAGGGCAAAGCAGTCATTTTACCTCATAAGGGCAAAACAGTCATTTTACCTCATAAGGGCAAAATAGTCATTTTATCGATTAAGGGTCTATACGCTTACTGAGCCAACAGAAGGTCCACAGTCGTCTCGGGCGACCCGTGCAACCTTAATAGTCAAACAGTGAAAATGGGCCCAAAGCCCATAGTGCGGCCCATGTGTGGCCCACAAAACCCAGAAATGGTCTTATTCGTGTGGATCACACAGCCTGGCCCAAATTCCTCCACACTTCCGTGTGTTTTATCCGTGTAGGGCCCATATACCTGTGGGGCCCACACGGCCCAAAATGGCCCAATACGACCTCGGCCCATGAAATTGCTCATGGTCGGTCTTGTCAATCATTTGCCCATGTTTAGTCACACGAGTTACCACACGGGTAGCTACATACCTGTGTAGTGTCAACTATTCACACCTTTCGTCTTTTCGTCGATTTACGATCAAAGGCAGTGTTTACACACCTGCTAGGATACTAGGTACGCAACCCCTCTTGAAATGAATTGAACCTAAACAAAGCCAATACATGACCCTAAATCAGTCATGGTTAAAATGAATATCAATTTAACAACAACACTCAAACACAATGTCGCTTACCCCAATCGCTCTAAACGGTGTAGTCAACATTTCCGAAATTAGACCACGCTCGCTGTGATGTTGCTGCCAAAATAATTTGACATAACTGAATGTTAGGAACTTTTACAACAACAAAAACTACAACATTAGAGGCATAGCTTCCCTTCCCTACCCAAAACGGCCTACCAAAATCGCGACACATAGAATAGAAACATAATTCAAGAATCGACGAAGAGGGCAATAAAGAAAGTTTGACACCGTAGGGGTAAAGAAAAGATGGAAGAAAGAATTGACAAGAACTGAAAGGAAAAGGGCATTTTAAACTTAGCAATAATCAATGATTTTGGCAGCACTGAAAGAGAAAGAAAATAGTAGCAAAGAGGAGAGGAAAAGAAAATCGATGAACAAGGGGAACAAAGAATCAAACTCCGAAGGAACAATGAAGTGGAAAAAGAAGAAGAAAAGAAACCAGTAGGAACCTTAGCAAAAATTCGGCCTTCAAGCAAGGAAAATAGTCGACAGAAGCTAAGAATGAGAAAAAAACCAAACTCTAGCCGAAAATTTTGAGAGAGCCTAAAAGAATTCAATTCTGCACATCCCTTTCTTCATATCCCTAAAAACTCTCCTTAAAATCCTCCCTAATATCTCACCATTATCCCCTCAACAACCGAAACCAACACTCAGTCAAACTCTTCAGTATTTTGGCTGGATTAAAATACCAACACGGCTTAAGCAACAGAACAAAATACCCTTGCACAATCCAGGACTCGAACTCCAGACCTCCTGCTCAATTGCACACCATTCAACCACCAGACCAGCAGGCCTACTCTGACATTTCTCACCAACAAATAATTATAAGCCTGCTGATTAAGGACAAGGGTTTATTCACTTAAAAAACAAAAATTGCCCAAGCCAAAGCTAGGTCTTGAACTTGAGACCTCTCACACACTCCCAGAGCACTTAACCATTGAAGCAGGTACACAGTTGTGTCACTTCCTTACACGACTAAATAATTATGTGCAGCTCCTACCTGTTCCCATGCTTAAAACCTAATACTTCTAGGCCCAAAATTTGGGGCGTTACAAGTACATCTTTTTCAAATCATTGTATATTTTATTACTCCCCGGATGAACAAACATAGTACCATTATGAGCTTTGTGCAAAATCTTTTGTATAATCTCTTAATTCTTCGGTACACAAACTTTACCTCTAAATAATAGAAAATCATCGGGTCCTATTTGAAATTCTAAATCAGAAGTCGATTCACACTGTACCCGTTTAGCTCGTAACTCATTATCACTTTTCTGAGCTTCGCAGATCTGTTATAGAAACATTGGTTTAGCTTTTAGCTTAGCTAAGATTGAACCATCATCAGACAATGACAATTGGGTATTCATTGCTTACAAGGCAAATAGAGACTTCCTACTCAGAGCATCTACCACCACATTCACTTTTCTCGGATAATAATCGATAACCAAATCATAATCTTTCAACAATTCAAGCCACCTACGTTGTCTCAGATTCAAATCTTTTCGTGACATCAGATACTTTAAGCTTTTATAATCAATAAATATATGACACTTTTCACCGAACAAATAATGTCGCCAAATTTTTAGCGTAAAGACAGTAGCTGTCAATTCTAAATCATGTATCGGGTAATTCTTTTTATGTGGCTTTAGCCGTCTAAAAGCATAGGCTATTACTTTACCTTCTTGCATCAAAACACAGCCTAAACCATTCAATGATGCGTCACTATAAATCACAAATTCCTACCCAATTCAGGCTGAACCAGAACTGGTGCTCCAGTCAATAGGGCTTTCAACTGGTCAAAACTTTGCTGACATTTGTCGGTCTATACAAATTTCATATCTTTCTGTAATAATCTTGTCATCAGTGAAGCTATTATACGAAAACCCTTATACAAATCTCCGATAATAGCCAGCTAATCCTAGAAAACTTCTGACTTCAGATTCATTTTTCGGTGGTTTCCAACTAACAATAGCTGAAATTTTATTTGGATCAACTCTGATGCTTTCAGCTGATACTATGTGTCCCAAAAAACCAACTTCCTGAAGCCAAAACTCACATTTGCTAAATTTAGCATACGATTGTTTTTCTTGCAAAGTTTGCAAAACAATTCTCAAATGTTCGACATGCTCAGTTTCATATCGGACAAATACCACGATATCATCAATAAATACCACAACAAATCTATCCAAGTGCGGTTTAAAAATTCTGTTCATTAAATCCATGAACACCGCAGGTGTACTAGTTAAGCCAAATTGCATCACAAGGAATTTGTAATGTCTGTACCTGGTTCTAAATGCTATTTTTGGCAGATCAGACTCTTTCACTCGTAACTGATAATAACCAGAACAAAGATTAATCTTCGAGAACACTGTAGCACCTTTCAACTAATCAAATAAATCATCAATGTGTTGCAGTGGATATTTATTCTTGATGTAACTTTGTTGAGCTATCGATAATCAATACATAATCTCAGTGATCCATCCTTCTTCTTAACAAACAAAACCGGTGCACCCCAAGGTGAAAAACTAGATTGAGCAAAACCTTTGTCAGTCATTTCTTGCAACTGTGCTTTCAACTCTATAGGAGATATTCTGTATGGTGCTATACATATTGGTGTTGTTCCTGGTACAAATCTATAGCAAATTCAACCTCTCAGACCGAAAGTAATCCAAGTAACTCCTCTAGAAACACATCAAGATACTCACAAACCACTTGTATTGATTTAATCTTCGATTCAAATACTTTAGTGTCCAACACATAAGTAAGATAAGCATCATAACCTTTTCTGACATATTTCTGTGCTGACATGGCTGATATCACATTAGACAATCTGTCCAATTTATCTGATTCAATACAGATCATTTCACCACTTTGACATTTCAACACAATATCTTTTGTTTACAACTTACCACGACATCATGTTGAGTTAACCAATCCATACCCAGAATCACATCAAATTCATCAAATGGTAATAACATCAAATTAACCAAGAAATAGTGACCCTGTATCATTAACGAACAGTTCTTGCAAATTTTATCAACCATCACATACTGGCCTAAGGGGTTTGATACTTTAACCACGAATTTAGTGGACTCAATAGGTAAAGTTTTATTAGACACTAAATTTATGCAAATGTATGAATGAGTTGAATTGGGATCACTTGAAGCAGTTACATCAGTATCAATAAGAGAGAAAGTACCAATAATAACATCTAGTACAGAGGCATCTTTACGTGCACGAATAGCATATGTCCTATTTAGTGTTCGTGCTTCAGATCTTACAGTGGAATCTTTCGTCGCACCATGACTATCACTCACATTGTTGGGATTACGAGGTGGTGTACCTCTCGTAGCTGTGTTGCTCAGCCTCGAAATTTGAATAGTATCTTTTTTAGGTTTCTCCATGCAATCTCTAAGATAGTGGTCAAAAGAACCATATCTGAAGCAAGCTCTACTTTTCATTCTACACTCACCAAAATATAGCTTATTATAGTATTTTCACTTGGGTTTAGTGTTTCTAACACTATTTGCACTTGCTACAGATGTAGCCTGAGATCTTGGACTAGAGCGTTGGGTACTTTTGTCTCTACCAGAGTACCCCGTAGAGGTAGTAGGACGGTCATGATATTTCTTTGATTTCTTTCATGCTGACTGGTGTGTCTTTCTCATAAATCTTTTACTTGAAACTTTGGCTTCAATCTTAGCTTGTCTTTTTTCTTTACTAAGCTCTTCAGCTTTATATGATTGGTCAACTAATACAACAAATTCTTTCAACTCAAGAATCCCGACCAATAATTTTATATCTTCATTTAAACCCTCATCAAACTGCTTACACATAATGGTTTTAGTCGAGATACATTACACATAATGGTTTTAGTCGAGATACATTCTCTAGCATATTTACTCAGTCAGACAACTTCTTGTTCATATTCGATACTGTCATATGTCCCTGTTTAAGCTCTAAATTTTTTTTACGTTTCTGATCAAGAAATCTCTGACTAATATATTTCTTTTTGAACTCAGTTTGGAAAAATTCCCAAGTGACCCTTTCTTTTAGAACGATAGAAATTAATGTGTTCCACCATTGGTAAGCTGAGTCTTTAAACAGAGACACCGCAAATTTTAGACATTCAGCCAGTCTACAAGATAGTTCATCAAGAACTCTGATAGTATTTTCCAACCAAAATTTAGCTCTTTCAGGATCATCTTCAGCTGTAGCTCTTAATTCTTCTACCCCATACTTACGAATTTGATCAACAGGAGGCTTACTAGTTCTAATAAGCTGAGGCATATCGGGGATCGATTGAGAAACAAGAAGGGGTTCAAGTTGTTGTGCAGTTAAGTTCGTTCTTACAAATTCAGTAAACCATTCATTCATCATTTGGAAGAAGGCTTCTTTAGCCTCTCATTCTCGGCCCTCAGATACGGGCCTTCTACTACTCGAGGCTGCTCTTTGCACAGAAGCTTGAGCATTACTTTCAGCTTCTTCGGAATCAGCTCGGTTTGATGACATTGTTATATAAGAACATATTTTAAAATGGTCAGGAGATGTCATACTATCACAGGTTATATAATGGCATGTATAGCTACACTCGTATACACTATGTTAGTCTGAAAATCGACAAAACCATAGCTCTGATTGATACCAATAAATGTAACCCCCTAACCCGTATCTGTCGTCAGAGTAGGGTTACGGAGCATTACCAAAATTTACAGATCAAATAAACAGATAATTCATATCATATAGCATTTATATCAGAAACCAATCATAATGTCCCTTATATTAGCCTTCGAGGTCCAAAATACACATTAAAAATAAGTTGGGACTAAATTAGGTACTCAGAAATTTTTTTGAAAAGTATTAAAATTTTCCAAAGGTGTAGGGGACACATGCCCGTGTGGCCAGGCCGTGTGTCTCGCACGATCAAGAGACATGCCCGTTTGGGCATTCGAAATAGGGACACATGGCCGTGTCTCAGCCAGGTTCTAAAATTATGAACTCACTGACTTGGATCACAAGGCCAAGCCACATGCCCGTGTGCTAGGCCGTGTGAGCATACTGACTTGCATAAATAAGGTGCAGGGGTCACATGGCCAAGCCACACGCCCGTGTGCTAGGCCGTCTAAATATTTTGAGCATTCTATTTTTCAATTTTAAAGATGCAGGGGACACATGGCCAAACCACACACTGGTGCTAGACCGTGTGTCACACACGGTTGAGACACACGCCCGTGTCTCTACCTGGGTGGACGAAAATAGGCCATTTCCAAGCTACATTTCTCACCCAAACATGGTATCAACTAAAACACAACAATTTACACATTCACAAGTCAAAACAAGACCTTCAATTCAAGCCAAACTCAAGTTTTATACCTAACATATCATCACATATATTCAAGTATCCAAACTTACCAAAATAACTATTTACACATATATGCATATTTTACCAAATATGCTATCTCAAGCCTATCATCAATATGCCTATATGATTTCCATCATTCAACCATTTCAATTACACATCATATATGTTAAGGCCATATATATATACATATCAAAATATACCATTCACAAGCCATACCAATGGTTAATTTGAACCAAACATTTACATGCCATCATTGACTAAATTAACCTATACATGCCATTATAACCAAAATTAGTTTGTTATATATACCGAAAAGGCCAATGGATAGTGTGATGTAACTCCAACCAGCTTCCAACCTTAACGAGCTTCCGAGCTATTATAAAACAAGGAATATAAAACAGAGTAAGCATTTAATGCTTAGTACGTTCATATAACATGGAATTTAACTTACCATTTAATCACATTAAAGGTAAGCATTCTAGGCATATTCAAATCAAATTGGCCAAAAGCCCTAACACATATCCTCATCACCCATGTTAGTCATGTATTTCATATGAATATCAAGAATCATATATGAGCTCAACCATAATCAAATTTCCATATTAATACACTTTTCACATCAAGTGTCCATGTAACATGTGTAAATCATATCGATGTATTTAAAATATATATATCCGTAATAATTTATTTTGAATTCACATTATCTCATATAAGAACTTTGCCCGTTGAACCATTTAAAATATCATTATATACACGTGTAGTACACACGAAGTGTACAAATATGTATACAAGTATGCTCATGCGAGCACGTAACCAGGAAGGTCTTTCAAGCCATATAACAGGAAGCTCAAAAGAGCTATAATCGAGAAGCTCATGCGAGCCAATATCGGGTAGCTCCAAAGAGCTATTAATCAAGAAGCTCATGAAAGCCAATTATCGAGAAGCTCATACTAGCCATAAACGGGAAGCTCAAGAGATCCATTAATTATGAAGCTTGTGAGAGCCATGGTGTGTCCACAACACATGTAGGACCACAACCAATCGGGAACCCTTAATGACAATGTCATTTGTATCCATCGAATTTATTAGGTTCAAACGAACTTTGTACTTGTCAGATATTTCTGGATATGTGATCAATACTTATACATGACAATTATACATTTCACATACATATCACTCAATTTAAACATATAAACATACAATTTAGTTACATGAACTTACCTCGACAAGTGTTAGTAGACTTGTAAGCTACTAACCCGATACTTTTTCTTTCTCGTTCTAACTCTGTATTTGGTCTATCCAGATCTATATGAGTAAATTTAGCTCAATTGAGTACAATTTATATTCAATTCAGTCTAATACACATCTTTGGCAAAATTACTATTTTGCCTCTATACTTTTAATTAATTATAATTTTGTCCCTAGGCTTAGAAAATGAAATTCATACAATTTAATCCTTATTCCAAGCTTAACTGGTTGTTATATATCACAATAGTAGCCCATTTATTTCACAAAATTTAGAATTTTTTCATGAATTCCCATTTTTTCAATTTAGTCCCTAAATCATAATTCCATCAAGATTCTCTTTACAAAAGTTGTTTTTTTTATCAACAACCTTTCATTTTCTACCATAAAACTTCCTAATTTAACTATATTCATCGATGGAAAAACCCTAATACTTTGATAGTTTTACAAATTAATCCCTGAGATAGCTAGATTAAGTTATTACGATCTTGGAAACATAAAAATCATTAAAAACGGGACAAGAATTCATACCTAATTAAGCCAAAATAACTTGCTTGAACTCAACACCCATAACTAGGGTTTCCATGTCTTTAATTTAGGAAAGATGATGAAAATGATGATATTAGATTTTTTTTTTCTTTTATTGAATATTACTTTAATACCTAATTTCCAAAATTAACCTTTACAATTTGCTAAATTCCATTGATGACCAATCATCCTGATCTAATAACTCCTCTAAATGGTCTATTTGCCATATAAGGACCTCAAATTTTGAATTCCATAGCTATTTGATCCCTTTAGCTACTAGAATTTAACTTTCGCACCTTATGCAATTTGGTCCTTTACATCAAATTAAACATGTAACCGGTAAAATTTCTTTACAAAATTTTCATACAAAATATCTATCATAATGTAGACCAAGAAATAATATTGAAATAATATTTTTCGGACTCAAATTTGTGGTCCTGAAACCACTATTCCAATTTTACTGAAAACGGGCTGTTAGACAACTTCCATAGAACCTTCGGAATAAATACCTTCAAATTCACCAACTTATTTTTCTTTTGAGTTCGATTACATGTGCTCTCTCTCTTTTTCTTATCTATTTTTTTTTCCTTTTGAGCATATTATTGTATGTAATAAATTTTTTTTGAGATTTGATACTTCTTTTCAACTCCCCTAAACTTATTTTCAGAGAGTATTTTGTACAGACTGAGTCTAGTTTTTGGGACAATTTAGAGATAATTATGAGAGAAGTGATGGCTTAATATTGCAATGGCTCAAATAAAATCAGGCCTTATAATCTCAATATTGGGTTTCAAGGGATACATATTCATTAAAGTTGGTTTGAAAGGCTCAAACAGTCCAAGCAATAGTTTGCCTAAGTCATTTTCAAATTTACTAAGTCAATTCTAGTGACTTAAACTTTCATGCACGTCTAGCTCTCTTAAAGTCATAAGAATTTTATGGTATGATTTACAAACTTTATTAAGAGTAACATTTATGTCATAGTTCAGTTAACATAACAATTATTGAGATAACAAAACTTTATTTATACTAAAATTTAGTATAATTAACGAAAATTCAAATTTTTGAACAAAATATAACTGAATCATGATTATAACAACAATGTTTTTTTGAAAAATAATGTATTTTGAAAGAGAAAAACAATTTCAATTTTTGGTCCCCCTACTTAAGATGAACAATGTCCCCATTGTTAAAAACAATTGAGAAAATGAAAATATAGAAGTGAATAGATACTGTACACCAGGTAGGACCTAAGGAAGAGGAGGTGAGTCAAGTTTGACTGCTTAAATACCAAGCTTTTCCTAGACATGTACATATCTACTGCCACACTTCTTGTTTTGTAATTTGTTCAATTTTATTGATGATTTCCACCTCTTATTTTATTATGCGAGAAATAAAATCCTAAAAGAACCTAATCCTAAAAAATTTAAATATCTTAAAAAGTAAAAGGGAATAAAGTAAAGATCCCCATTTTTCATGTATTTGCAAACTGTTAAGAATCCGACACACCTTTTGCTCCATCGTCCTTATTTTTCTTGAATCGCCTTGATCCCTCTTTGATATTAGAGTACAAGGTTCAAATATAAAATCTAGAAACTCAAGCACAAAATTAAATGGGTCATCCCATATTTTTGAATATCTTTAGTAAGCTTGTTACTGCCACTGCATATGTTGCATCATGTCCATAAACTTTGACAGCTTATCATGATGATTTGGGCGAGGTGAATGAGTTCTAAATATTGAGGTACCCATGTCAGGTTCGGTCATTGGTTCAGTTAGTCCCGCCTCATCAAGTATTTCAATTGGCTGAATTGGTTCTATCTCTGTAGGATCTTCTTCTTCTTTGGGTTCCTCGCTCAATTCAGCTTGTTGCTGCAGAACATAACTTCCTGCTACTCAGAAGAGGTCCCAATCTGTGGTTGTCCCTTGGCTATACCCTATCTTCTTTACGTTTGCAAGAATTTTAGCTTTTAAGCACAAAATTATTGTAATAAAGGGAAAGCATGCTGGTCCAGAACGTCTAGTGGCACAATTTCAAATTGCCCTTAGATTGATTTTTCCAACATCAATGGTCTTTGCTTTAATAATTGAGTATAGCAAGACCATTTTTTCTACTAAAATTGTGGTCCCATGTGAAATAGGTATAAGGCTGAACCGAATGAAATAAAACCATACCTTCGCTAAAGGTGTCAAATATTCTCTGCGACAATTCTGAGTCCCATGCTTTGACACAACCCATTTAGAACTCGAAACTGTAAGTTCCTCAATAATTTCTTGCAATTTTCCACCCTTAATATTTTTCATTAAGACAAAATATTTTCCATCTTGAAAATCAGGTAAATCAAAGAATTCATTAATAATGTTTGAGTTTTTTGGTACCTTTATTCCTCAGATAGAAACTTCTATTAATTTGCTTGAGGTCAAATTTGCATAAAATTCATGAACTAACTCTTCATCTGCACTAGGTCATTTATAATAAAATAGTTCCAAATTTAAAGCTTCAGCAACTTGTCAAATGCTCGCCATGAAATTAGTATAGTTGCTTTCATTCAATATAAAACCTTTTTCTAGAAGCATTTGTTGATTTTTGAAGATGCTATCGTATCTCTCTTTAGCTTCTTCATAGTGGAATTTGTTTTGTGATTTATTTAATTTGGATAGAGGCACGAGTTCTTTTACGAGTCATGATTTAACCTGAACATAAGATGTAAACAAATATTTTCTCAAAAATTCAATTCACATAAAATATTAATAATTTAATAAATTAATAATTAAATCAAATTAAAATTTAGGAGAAAATTTTCTTACCACCTTTGTATAAAAAATAAGAACTCAATAAAATAAACAGTATATGAAGCTAAAGATGTCGACTTAGGTTTGGTTGGAGGGTGAGTGGTTGGTGAATCTAGGAAGTGCGATGTTTATGGAGGAGGGTGGTCGAGCAGTGCGCGCAAGGACAGCAAGGTGCGTAAGTAGCAGGATGTGCGAGCTAGTGCACAAGGGAGCAATGGTGACTGCTGGGCATGCGGCTACTGGTAGGTGCTGTGGGCAGCTGTCGATGGTGGTAGATGGGTGGATGGTGTTTAAGAATGGTGGAGGCAAGGGTGCATGGGGAGAAGTTACCTAAAGTATGAGACTGGGGAAATTTAACTCAAACTCTTAAAAGAAATAATAATAAAATACTATAACTCCTATTCTTATTTTAAAAAGAATATCCATTAATATATAATATAAAGTATATTAACATATTACTTGATATTATCTTATTTATTAGAAATAAAACTCTTAAATAAAATATTAAACAATTCCAATCCTATACAAAGTTGATAGCAATTAATATATATTATATAAAATATAATTATATATTAGTTGTTATCTACTTATTTATTAAAAATAAAAAAAAACCTTTATTTTAACTGGTTTTAAAAATATGTACAGAAAAAGATAGCTAAATTCAATGTTTACAAAAAGGACATCCAATCGTTACAAATTATTCAATTAAGTACCTGGACTTAAGGATAATTTGAAAATTAAGCTGCAAACTAAAACTTGAATAAAAATTGACCCTTTTATTTGAAAAGTTAAAAAATTATTTTGTCACTTAGGAAATATTTTCTTGGAAGATTTTGTTAAAATCAATTCCCAGGAAAGATTGGAGGGGTCGCAAGCGGTCCCGCTTAAGTTCCAATCTCCTAGACAAAATTTATTTTAACATACTAATCTAAAAAATATATATAGCCTAAGTATTTTATTAAACAGAAAAATAAAAATTTAAGTATCAGATAAAATGGACAAGGTTTTATCTCGCTTAAATTTGTCCCCCAATAATGTTTCAAGTGCTGAGTGTTAACTCTAAAATTACCTCCCTTATTGTGAAGTTCAACACTCTGATATGGGAAGACTTGATGAATAGCTAATGGACTGGACCAACGTGATTTTAACTTACCTGGAAAGAACCTTTATCTGGAATTGAACAACAGGACTTGTTAACCGGCTTCAAATTCTCAAACTCAAATGTGCTCGTCATGCATGTTTTCAATCTCTCCTTAAGTAACTTGGAATTTTCATATGAGAAAGTTCAAAATTCTTCTAACATTAAGTTGAAGCATTCATTTCTCTTTAGCAAGCTTGAGATCCAATTTGTGCTGTTGGAAAGCCTAATAGGCTTTATGTTCTAATTCCAAGGGCAAGTGACAGGCTTTCCCAAAAACCAACCTATAAGGAGACATCCCTAAAGGTGTTTTGTATGCTATCCTGTAGGCCCATAAAGCATCATCCAATCTTCTAGACCAATGTTGCCCGTTTGGAAAAACTACCTTATTGAGTATACCTTTTATTTTTTTTATTTTCTAGTTTAGGTTGCCCGTTTGTCTACAGATGGTAAGCTGTAACAACCTCGTGCTTCACTCCATGTCTATTGAGCAACTATTTCAATCATTTGTTCATAAAATGGGACCCCTTATCACTAATGATAACCCTAGGAGTTCCAAACCTTATGAACAAATGTTTCTGGAAAAACTTCATTACAACCTTGGCATCGTTCTTCGGATATGCCTCGGCCTCAACCCACTTAAATACATAGCCTACTGCTGCTAATACATACGAACTTACCTCGACGATTAAGGTGTTATACGAGATCGAATAATTCGAGCCTTTAGCTTTTTCTCGATCTAAATCCGTATGTGGTCTATCTTGATCTAAATAGAAAAATTCAGTCCATTTAATACTTCTATTATTCAATTCAATTCATATTTCATATTTTTGTAAAATTACTATTTTACCCCTAACATTTTAACTTTTCACATTTTAGTCCTTAAGCTCGTAAACTAAAATTTAAACATTTTAATCCTCTTCTCATGCTCAATCCATAAAAATCGCCATTTCACAAATTTACCATGACCTTTATCATTTTTACAAATAAGTCCTTAAATACAATTTTTATCAAAAATCACTTTACAAAACTTGTTTATTTATCGACAAGGACTCATAATCTATCATTAAACATCAAAACCATTTAAAAATCATTCATGGCATAACCCTCAACCTTTGATAGTTTTACAAATTGATCCCCGGGATAGCTAGGTTAAGCTACAACGATCCTGAAAACATAAAAATCATCGAAAACAAGCTCACAATTACTTACATGCAAGTAGTTGTTGTAGCCGAATGAATGAACCCTAGCTATGGCTTTTTCTTCTTCTAATTTCAGTGGAAACAAAATTTGGGGAAGATAATTCATTTTTTTCTTTTATTTGTTTCTAGTTTAATTTCTTAATTACCATATTAACCTTTGTTTTTTAACTACTCAAAACACCAAGTTCTTGCCCATCTTTGTCCACTAACTATAGTAATGGTCTAATTACCATCAAATTCCTCTCATTTTAAAGTTTCATAGCTATTTGACACCTTTAACTAATGAAACTCTACTTTTGTACTTTTTACGATTTAGTCCTTTTCATTAAATTAAGCATACAAACATCAAAATTTCTTAACGAAATTTTTATATAACCAAACTAACATCCCATAAACATTAAAATAAAAAATAAAATAATAATTTACTCGTCAAATTTGTGGTCTCGAAACTACTGTTCCGATTTAAAAAAAGGGCTATTACAACTCTCTCCCTAAAAGGATTTTCATCCCCGAAAATCTTACCAGAAAATAAGTTCGGGTATTGCACTTTCATAACTTCTTTCGATTTCCATGTGGCCTCTTCTATACCATGATGTTGCAATAGAACTTTTACTAAAGTTATGCTTTTATTTCTCAATTCTATAACTTCTCGAGCTAGAATTCTGATCGGTTCTTCACTATACGTCATATCTGGTTGTATCTTAACATCAACAGGTGAAATTACGTGTGAAGGATCTTATCGACACCTTCATAACATTGATACATGGAAGACATTATGAATCTTTTCTAACTCTGACGGCAAAGCCAATCTATAAGCTACTGGTTCAATTCTCTCAATGATCTCATACGGCCCAATAAATCATGGACTAAGCTTTTTATTTAGGCCAAATTGAAGGATTTTCCTTCAATGTGACACTTTCAAAAACACATTGTCGCCGACTTGAAATTCAATGTCTTTTTTTTTTCAAACCCGCGTAAGATTTCTGTCGATCTGAAACTGCTTTCAAACTGTCACATATCACTTTAACTTTTTCTTCGATTTCTCAAGTCAAATCAACACTGGATAAGTTTTCTCACTGAGCTCAGTCCAGTATAATGAAGTTCAACACTTTCAACCATACAAAGCCTCGTGCGGTGCCATTTTAATGCCCACTTGATAACTGTTGTTATATGAAAATTCAACCAACAACAAAAATGTAACACCCTAAACCCGGCTCGGACGTTATGGCCGAATCTAGCGTGTCACATTGAAGTGTTTTAGCGAAAACCTTGTTTTCATTGAAAACCCTTCCTTAAAATAATACATCTCAGTTACTTTGTGATATCTCTTTTTGGTTGCGAAAGCTTTGTTTAAAACATTCGATTTAGGAAAAACTTATCATTTAAAAATTTAGTCGCGGAAACGTAGAAAAACATATTATGATTTAGAAAACTGTGTTCAACTTCTCGTTATTACAATGCATAACAATAACAATCCAAATAATAACAAAAAGGGGAGGCCTTATTACAATCCAGACTAAATTACTTAATAAACTAATAACTTATATGCTTTTAAATCAAATCCAAGTTGTCTTGCTAACCGGCCACCTTAGAGTCCCTCCAAACATCGAACCTCCTACTGAGCATCACCTAAGGAAAAATAAAAGAGGGGGTGAGTTTTCGAAAACTCAGTGTGTACAACCGTCACCGAGAAACAAGCATTCATCAATCACTATACAACATACATGCAATACAATGCAGTGCAACCCACCCCAATAATCTAACCGGTACACTTCTGCTCCATCCCCCGATACACATCCTGTGGGGATATAAATATTGACCCACCCAAATGATACACATCAATGGTAGCCCGATTGCAGAACTACCTTCGTTGCAGAAAGCTGCCAATCACATGTTGGGCTTAAAAGCCATCGGTGGATCCACGGTTGTCAAGCAAACATGCGACCCTCATATACATCCTCTGTTCCATAATTCCCAACCCATATGCAGCCTAAACAGGATATCAATGTATGCAGCAAATATGCATGTAGCAATCATAAATCTTACACTCAACACATGGGGGTATTCTTGTCATTTTTGCCCCTATGGGCATTTCGGTAATTTTTCTTTATTACGAGTTTTTACTTACCTTGGCCCATTAACAAAACCCGTGAGCTAAGATGAATGAATACTATCCACCAGGTAGGATTCCAGAGAAGAAGAGGTGAGTCATTAAGACAGCTTAAGTACCAAGCTCTCCCTAGATCCAATCCTAGACATGCATATACCCGTTGCCACAGCTTAACCCTATGACTTGCCCACGGTCTCAATAAATTAATTAAGTTTTATGCAGTCATCATATACTAGGCCTAAAACCTCTTACGAAGCCCAGACAAATCCACATACCTATATATGGCCCACTAGGCCCAATCTCTTTCATATGGCCCATTAGGCCCAATCATATTTATGTGGCCCATTAGGCCCAAATCACATTCCTATGGCCATTAGCCCAAATCACATTTACAGTCATGCTCACATAAAATTTTCCATCACATAGCATCAGTTATCAATTTTGCCTATTATGGGCCCAACAGCCCATCGGGCCTATTTAGCCTATCCTGGCACGGTTGGCCAATTCACAGTCCAAGTACATGGCATCGCTCATGGGGCCTTAGACAACCTATCGGTTTCCCCCTTACGAGTGTTCGCGCACTCACAAGACTACCGTAGCCAAACTTTCGACTTTTTGGCATTTCAGCTTTTTGGCATTTAGGGTTTTCAGCATTTCGGCTTTTACCGATCTACTTGTGTGTGCAGTGTATGTACACACCTGGTAATAAAGCATGCTGTGATTTCCTTAGCCCTGAACCTACAATCGATATCACCCTTCAATTAATCGCATGCTTAATACATATATTTACCAAAACTGAAACCTCACCCTTCACCTTACCTTGCGCAACAAGTTATAACAGTCCCTTCTTTAATCACTAATCACAATCAACTCTTAAATCTGCACCAATCTTAATTATTAAAACTAGAATAACAGGTGACTTGTATCCAACACAAGTCCCCCTTCCCTTAACTATAACCATTTGGCCAACTAAGATCAAGAACACTTAACAAAGTCTCTCACCTGAGGAGCAAATCGGGAGGGATCCAAAGGACTGGAATTTGATACTAATCCTACCAAAACCAATTCGAAAAAGTGAGGAATAAAGTATTCGATACTTAGCAAAACCGATTGGAAGAACCAAAACACTTACACTAGGACTGACCAACTAGAAAGAGTAGTGGTGGCTCCAAGGGTATTTGGCCAAAGAGGTGTTCGGCCCTTGCGATTTGTATGGCAAAAAGGGGTTATTCGGTACCAAGGGAAAAAGAGAAGAAGAAGTCGGCTAGACTAAAAGTGAATCAAAGAGAATTGAGTAAAAGAAGAAGGAAAAATTGGCACAAAGAGAAGGAAAGAAGATCAAAGGTTTTTGGCTTTTAGATCTTGAAGAGAAAAAATGGGTTTCTGGCAACAAAGTGAAGGAGAATTCGACATTAGCCTAGTAACCACACATTCGACACCTATATATAGCCTCTATAGCTGAATTTCCTATGCCTAAATTCCCATTTCGGCTTCACCACTTCTTCACTCCTCATCTCCTAGTTTTTCTCCCTGATAACTCTTTAATCCCCTCCTCAATTTCTCCTCTTATCACTCCCTACAGAGTTCATATCCAATGCCACCTCTGTCCATATCTTAAGCAAAAATAAATCCCTCTTTTAAGCAAGGAGGGATTTGAACCCTGGACCTCTGACACTAGCAACACACCACTTATCCCCAGGGCCAGCAAGCTCTTTTTTGTCCAATTCTTCCTTCATTTATTCAAAATCCCACCTACTTGCCATCACGGTTCTTTTAATAATTAAACTATAATTTCCTTCACTTCCTAGTTCTAACTCCAAAACTAACCGACACCTACTATCACATAATTAACTCTTAACTGAGAATACTAAGCACACACTTTTTATCAGAACCGAAAAAAAATAAAAATTCAGGATTTCAGGATTTTTGGGGTATTACAACTCTACCCCCTAAAAGAAATTTTGTCCTTAAAATTTCCAACTACTAACACAGACTACCACACCACACTTCCGCTGCGCATTCTAATTCAAACTTAGGTAAATAGCACACTATGGGTAAGTGCGTACCATTATTCATATCTGGAGCATCTCCATTCTCTTGACGATGTGCTGCATAGACCAAAGCTGGCTGCCTTGCCTCAGCATGACCAGCACCTCTGCCCGGTGCTCCATGACCCAAACCGTTTTCACCCCTGACCTGATCACGGCCTCTCAGCGATTGCTGACCACCCCTCGGTGGTTGCACACCACCTCGGTCCACGACTGGCACCTGAGCTGGCATTCTAGGGCAATTCTTGATCCTATGCTCCATAGATCCACAAACTAGATAAGCTCCCGTCCTCTTCCAACACTTGCCTACATGATCTTTTCCACAATCAGCACAAAGTGGCACCCCTGGATTAACAGCAGTGGGCCCTGTTCTAACTGGCCCAATAACTCTGGCCCTAGCCCTAAGCCTCTGATCGACACCAAAAGTCTCAGCCCCCTATTTTATCCTTACCCTTTTCCTTTTCCCGATTTAGGCACTCAATGCACTTTACCTCCTCCGCTATCTTTGCTTTCTCTACCAACTCCGAGAAAACTCACTCTCTTTGCGGAGCTATTAATGCCCTGAGGCTAAGTCCATCCTCTAACCTAACGCAACGCTCATAGTCCATTGCCACCACAACTCTTGCATACCTACTAAGGCGTAGAAATTCCGCCTCATACTCCGCCACAGATTTGTTTCCCTGGGTCAAGTTCAGGAACTCCTTCCTTCTAGTGTCCACATAACTCGCACCTACATACTTCCCTTGGAACGCAGTTTTGAAGAACTCCCAAGTGACCTGCTCAGGTTAGGTGCCCTCTTTCACTGTTAGCCACCACTGGTAAGCTTCTTCCCTAAGCAGTGACACCGCGCCTTTCAGCTTCTGTTCAGGTGAACAGTCCAAGTCCTCCATTATCCTTTTAGTGGCTTCCAACCAGTATTCCGCTACGTTAGGGGCCACACCAGACACGCCCTTGAAGATCTCAGCCCTATTTGATCGAAGTCGATCCAGAATGGACCCCCAATTTCTCGTACCATTATTGGGCCCCGCGACCATTTCCAAAATCCTCAGCATTGCCTAAAACAATGCATCTTCCCCCGCGGCCCGATCATTCGGCCCATTCTCAGCCACGGGTGAGGCCAGAGCCTCTTTTACTCCAACATTGGGCATATGGCCTGATGTCGATGATTCAGCCCTAACAAGTCCGTGGCTTCGGCCACAGCCTCTTACACCTCTCCTAGCACTCATCGTCGATTCACGTATTTTTTGGATTAAAAATTTTATGAAGTTTTAGTTAGTTTCAATACTTAAAATGATGTTTTATGAAAGTATTTAAAGAGAAGATTATTTTCGATAATCCTTTACAGTTTCAAGATCCTACGGGCTTCAGTTCCATTCTAACATAATCATCTAAAGTAGCCCTCTAACTATCTACTGTATAACAATTTAAATAGGCTTAAGAACAAAAGAACTTACTTGGTTCGACGTCAAAGACTCGGTGTACTGCTCAGCAAGATTTTTTTTCCCAAAACATTGTAAAAAAATTTTTTTAAACACAAAAGAAACCAAGTAATAAGGCCCACTTCACAGCCTGAGTTTTGCAATCGAGCTCTGATACCATTAAATGTGACACCTTAAACCCAGCCCGGACGTCTGGCGCTTCACATTGAAGTGTTTTAGCAAAAACCTTGTTTTCATTGAAAACCCTTCCTTAAAATGATACATCTCAGTTACTTTGTAAAATCCCTTTTTGGTTGCGAAAGCTTTGTTTAAAACATTCAATTTAGGAAAAACTTATCATTTAAAAATTTAGTTGCAGAAATGTAGAAAAACATATTATAATTTAGAAAACTCTGTTCAACTTCTCGTTATTACAACGCATAATAATAATAATCCAAATAATAACAAAAAGGGGAGGCCTTATTACAATCCAGACTAAATTACTTAATAAGCTAACAACTTATATGCTTTTAAATCAAATCCAAGTTGTCTTGCTAGCTGGCCACCTCAGAGTCCCTCTTACTGAGCATCACTTGAGGAAAAATAATAGAGGGGGGTGAGTTGTCGAAAACTCAGTGTATACAACCCTCGACAAAAACAAGCATTCATCAATCACCATACAAACATTCAATGCAATGCAGTGCAACCCACCCCAATAATCCAATTGGTACACTTTTGCTCTGTCCCCCGAAACACATCCTGTGGGGATATAAATATCGACCCACCCAACCAATACACATCAATGGTAGCCCGATTCACGGAACTACCCGTTGCGACAATTAGTCGCCAATCACATATTGGGCTTAAAAGCCGTCGGTGGATCCACGGTTGTCAAGCAACCATGCGACCCTCATATACTTCCACCGTTCCATAATTCCCAACCCATATGCAGCCTAAACAGGATATCAATGTATGCAGCAAATATGCATGTAGCAATCATAAATCTTACACTCAACACATAGGGGTATTCTTGTCATTTTTGCCCCTAAGGGCATTTTGGTAATTTTCTTTTATTACGAGTTTTTACTTACCTTGGCCCATTAACAAATCCCGTGAGCTAAGATGAACGAATACTATCCACCAGGTAGGATTCCAGAGAAGAGGAGGTAAGTCATTAAGACCGCTTAAGTACCAAGCTCTCCCTAGATCCAATCCTAGACATGCATATACCCGTTGCCACAGCTTAACCCTATGACTTGCCCACGGTCTCAATAAATTAATTAAGTTTTATGCAGTCATCATATACTAGGCCTAAAACCTCTTACGAAGCCCAGACAAATCCACATACACAGATATGGCCCACTAGGCCCAATCTCTTTCATATGGCCCATTAGGCCCAATCACATTTATGTGGCCCATTAGGCCCAAATCACATTCCTATGGCCATTAGGCCCAAATCACGTTTACAGTCATGCTCACTTACAATTTTCCATCACATAGCATCAATTATCAATTTTGCCTATTATGGGCCCAACAGCCCATCGGGCCCATTTAGCCCATTCTGGCCCGGTTGGCCAATTCACAATTCAAGTCCATGGAATCGCCCATGGGACCTCAGATAACCTATCAGTTTCCCCTTTACGAGTGTTCGCTCACTGTAAGACTACCGTAACCAAACTTTTGACTTTTTGGCATTTCAGCTTTTCGGCATTTCGGCTTTTTGGCATTTCGGCATTTCGACTTTTGCCGATCTACTTGTGTGTGCAGTGTATGTAAACACCTGGTAATAAAACGTGCTGCGATTTCCTTAGCCCGGAGCCTACAATTGATATCACCTTGCAATTAATCACTTGCTTAATACATATCTTTACCAAAACTGAAACCTCACACTTCACTTTACCTTGCGCGACAAGTTATAACAGTCCCTTCTTTAATCACTAACCATGATCAACTCCTAGATCTGCCCCAATCTTAATTATTAAAACCAGAATAACAGGTGACTTGTATCCAACACAAGCCTCCGTCCCTTAACTATGACCATTCGGCCAACTAAGATCAAGAACACTTACCAAAGTCTCTCACCTGAGGAGCAAATCAGCAGGGATCCAAAGGACTGGAATTTGATACTAATGCTACCAAAACCAATTCGAAGAAGTGAGGAATAAAGTATTCGATGCTTAGCAAAACTGATTGGAAGAAACAAAACACTTACACCAGGACTGACCGACTAGAAAGAGTAGTGGCAGCTCCAAGGGTATTCGGCCAAAGAGGTGTTCGGCCCTTGCGATTTTTATGGCAAAAAGGGGTTATTCGGCACTAAGGGAAAAGGAGAAGAAGAAGTCGACTAGACTAAAAGTGAATCAAAGAGAATAAAGTAAAGGAAGAAGGGAAAATTGACACAAATAGAAGGAAAGAAGATCAAAGGATTTCGGCTTTTAGATCTTGAAGAGAAAAGAAGGGTTTCTAGCAACAAGGTGAAGGAGAATTCAACATTAGCCTGGTAACCACACATTCGGCACCTATATATAGCCTCTATAGCCGAATTTCTTATGCCCTACTTCTTCACTCCTCATCTCTTAGTTTTTCTCCCTGATAACTCCTTAATCCCCTCCTCAAATTTCTCCTCTTATCACTCCTTATAGAGTTCATATCCAACGCCACCTCTGTCCATCTCTTAAGCAAAAATAAATCCCTCTTTTAAGCAAGGAGGGATTCGAACCCCAGACCTCTGACACTAGCAACACACCACTTATCCCCTAGGCTAGCAAGCTCTTTTCTGTCCAATTCTTGCTTCATTTATTTAAAATCCCGTCTACTTGCCATCAGGGTTCTTTTAATAATTGAATTATAATTTCCTTCACTTTTTAGTTCTAACTCCAAAACTAACTGAGACCTACTATCACATAATTAACACTTAACCAGGAACACTAAGCACACACTTTTTATCAGAACTGAAAAAAATTTGGGATTTCGGGATTTTTGGGGCGTTACAAAAATCTCTCTCAGCTACCTTTGAACTCTAAAACACAATATCGAAGCATATCTTTGAGTATTTGAATTACTCACTCAGACTAACCATTGGTCTGAGGATGAAATATCGTACTAAAATGCAGTCGAATACCTAGAGTTTTTTGTAACTTACTCCAAAATCGAGATGCAAACCGTGGATCTCTGTCAGAAATAATAGAAACTGGCACATCGTGCAATCTAACAATCTCAGCAACATACAATTCTGCCAATCTCTCGAGTGAAAAATTCGTACGCATCAGAATGAAATACACGAATTTTGTCAAATGATCTACAATGACCCACACACCATCTTTCTTTCTCAAAGATAGAGGTAATCCCGATATGAAATCCATCATAACACGTTTCCATTTCCATTTTGGAATCATCCCAGGTTGTAACAAACCAGAAGGTAACTGATGTTTGGCTTTAATCTTTAACAAACTAAACATTTTGATACGAACTCTGAAATCTCACGTTTCATACCTGGCCACCAGTACATCTATTTCAAATCGACGTACATTTTGTTACTACCAAGTTGAATCGACAAGCTACTACTGTGAGCTTCCTGAAAAATCTTCTAAATAAGATCGAAACTTTTCAGAAACAAATTCTGTCTTTGAAGTAAAAATTGTTATCAAAACCAGCATGAAAATCTGAATCAGGTGTCA
Organism: Gossypium anomalum; assembly: GCA_025698475.1. NCBI lineage: Eukaryota > Viridiplantae > Streptophyta > Magnoliopsida > Malvales > Malvaceae > Gossypium > Gossypium anomalum. Next base: position 40,162,116 of record CM046965.1, read on the forward strand.
TCTTAATCTATTTTTGTTTAGTGATCAAAACATCATCACATTTCTGAGCTTCGCAAATCTGTTGCAAAAATGTCGGTCTAGCTTTTAACTCAACTAAAATTGAACCATCATCAATTAACATCAATTGTGTGTTCAACGCTCGTAAAGCAAATAGAGATTATCTAGTCAAAGCATCAACAACAACATTAGCCTTCCCCGGATGATAATCAATGATCAAGTCATAGTCTTTGAATAACTCGAGCCATTTCCGCTATATCAAATTCAAATCTGTATGTGACATCAAATACTTCAGGCTTTTACGATCTGTGAAGATATGACATTTTTCTCCCCACAAATGGTGTCACCAAATCTTTAAAGCAAATACAATAGTTGCAAGCTCTAAATCGTGAGTCGGATAATTCTTTTTGTGCATTTTCAACTGTTGAAAAGCATACGCTATCACTTTCCTCTCTTGCATCAAAACATAGCCCAAACCATTCAATAAAGCATTGCTGTAAATCACGAATTCTTTACCAAACCCTGGCTGAACCAACACAGGTGCCACGGTTAATAAAGCTTTCAACTAATTAAAACTTTGCTGACATTTCTCCGACCACTCAAACTTAACATCCTTTTGCAACAGTCTCGTCAATGGCATAACAATCATCAAGAATCCCTTGATAAATCATCGATAATATCTGGCTAAACCTAGGAAACTTCTGACTTTAGATACATTTCTCGGAGGCTTCCAGTCTACTACAGCTGAGGTTTTACTCAAATTAACTTTAATACTTTTTGCCGGTACCACATGTCCCAAAAATTTGACTTCTAAGAGCTAGAACTCATATTTTCTAAACTTAGCGAACAGTTATTTTTCGCGTAATGTTTGCAAAATAATTCCCAAATGTTGAGCATGCTCTGTCTCATCTTGTGAATAGATAAGAATGTCATCAATGAACACAACAACAAATTTGTCTAAATACGGTCTGAATATTCTATTAATGAAGTCCATAAACATAGCAGGTGCATTAGTCAAACCAAATGGCATTACAAGGAACTCATAATGTTCGTACCTGGTTCTAAATGAGGTTTTTGGCACATCCGAGTCTTTAATCCATAACTGATAATAACTCAAATGAAGATCAATCTTTGAAAATATAGTCGCTCTTTTTAACTGATCAAACAAATCATCAATTCGTGGCAAAGGATACTTATTCTTGATCGTGACTTTGTTGAGTTGTCAATAGTCAATACATAACCGCATGGATCCATCCTTTTTCTTGACAAATAAAACAGGAGCACCCCAAGGAGAAAATATGGGCCGAGCAAAACCCCTATCTGTCAAATTTTGCAATTCTGCTTTCAACTCTTTCAATTCTGTAGGTGTCATTCTATACAAAGCTATCGATATTGGAGATGTTCCCAGCATAAATTCAATAGCAAACTCAACCACTCTGATCAGCGGTAACCCTGGTAACTCTTCTGTAAACACATTTGGAAACTCACATACAATTGGAACCAATTCTAACTTCAATTCTGAAACTTTAGAATCAAATATATAAGCGAGATATGGTTTACAACCTTTTCTAACATATTTTTATGCCATCATAGTTGAAATAACATTTAATGTACTATCTAGTCTATCTGATTCAATTTGAAGCTTTTCACTGTTCTGACATTTAAACAAAATATGCTTTCACCTACAATTCACAACAGCATCATGCAGATTTAACCAGTCCATACCCAGAATCACATTAAACTCATCTAAAGGTAGTAACATCAAATCAGCCAGAAAGTGACAACCCTAAATCATCAAAGGTCAGTTTTTACGGACTTATCAACTAACACATACTGACCTAAAGGCTTCGTTACTTTAACCACAAACTCAGTAGACTCAAATGGTATTTTCTTATGTGACATTAAAGTCGTGCATACATATGAATGTGTTGACCCTGGGTTAAATCAAAGCATTAACATTAGTATCAAAGATAGAAAATGTAGCTTCCTCTCTAGCACAGATCACGTAAACTCTTACTGGTGCTCGTACATCAAATCTCACAGCAAAGTCTTTCGTCCCACTACAACTATTACCCGCATTTCCAGTGTTCCATGGTGGTCTCCATCTCCCAGGTGTATTACTCAATCGAGTAGTTTTAGCCTTTTCTTTATCTAACCTTTCCGGGCAGTCTCTAAGTTAATATTCATACGGACAAAATTTAAAACATGACCTATCTTTCAATCTGTATTCACCAAAGTGTCGTTTGTTACATTGTTGACATTTGAGCATGTTTTTGACACTGCCCACACTCGCTACAGACGTAGCCTAAGGTTTCAATCTCTAATGTTGTTTTCCTCTATCTTTCCTAAAATAACCCACTGAAGCTGATGAACGACTATGATATTCTTTTGACTTTTTCGATGGCGATAAGTATGATTTTCCCAAATGTCGCTTTCTTATATCATGAGCCTCAGAATTGGCTTTTCTCTTTTCTTTGCTAAGTTCCTCAACTCTGTGTGCTCTATCAATCAAATCTGCAAATTCTTTCAACTCAAGAATCCTGACTAGCAACTTAATGTCTTCGTTTAGCCAGCCTTCAAATCAAGTACACATAGAAACCTCTATAGGCACACACTCCCTAGCATACTTTCTGAGTTGTTCAAATTTCCTCTCATATTTAACTACTGACATACAGCCTTGTTTCAATTCAAGAAACTCTTTACGTTTCTTCTCTAGAAACCTCTGACTTACATATTTCTTTCAGAATTTAGTCTAAGAAAAATCCCAGTTTACTCGACCTCTCGGTACAATAACAACTAAGGTGTTCCACCACTGATAAGCCGAATCTTTCAATAATGAAACAATAGATTTCCAGCTTTCCACAAGAACCAGAACTCGGCTCTCTTTGGGTCATCTTCAGTTGTACCTTGAAACTCTTCAGCCCCATACTTTTAGATTTTATCAACTAGAGGCTTGCTCATTCGTACTGACTCCAAACTCTGAGGAACTACGGGAACCAGTTAGGGTACATGTGGGGGTAGAGGTTGTTGAGCCATTAGGTTCATTCGCATGAACTCATAAAACCATTCAGACATCATTTGGAAGAAGCCTTCCTTAGCCTCTCCTTTTCGGCCCTCAGATACAGGCCTACTACCACTAAAAGCTACCCCACATACGCATTACTTTCTACTTTGTCGAAATCATCTAGGTTGGATGACATCTTATCCATATGAAAACATAATTCAATTAGAGTTAGGAGTTATCACACTATCGCAGGTTATATAATGGCATGTATTTCTAGACTCTCACATGCTACGTTCAGTCTAAGAACTGACTGAACCGTAGCACTGATACCACTGAATGTAACACCCCTAACCTATATCCGTTGTCAAATTAAGGTTACAGAACATTACTGAACAAACAAAACATTTAAACATACATCTCATACATGAACATAAACATATCATATAGTAATCATCCAAATACATATCGTCCCCAAATCGAGCCTTCGAGGTCCTAAAAATACATTAGAAATAATTCAGGATAAATTGGAAACATTTGGAAAGTTCAAGAAAAAGTAAGAAAATTTTGACTGCAGTGGTCACACGGCCCTGTGGCTAGGCCGTGTGCTTCACACGGCTGAGACACGGGAGTTCAAGAAAAAGTTAGAAAATTTTGACTGCAGTGGTCACACGGCCCTGTGGCTAGGCCGTGTGCCTCACACGCCCGTGTCTCAGGCCGTGTAACAATTGAATTAGGGACACATGGCCGTGTCCCAGCACATTTCCTCACCTGTGTAACTCATGGAGTAGGGTCTCACGGCCATGTCACACGCCTATGTGCCAGGTCGTGTAACTCTCGAAATAGCCCCACACGCTCGTGTGCCAGGCCGTGTGCTAGGCCATGGTACTGTCTGACTTCTATGCAATAAAACCTACAGAGGACACACGGCCGTGTCGTCAAGCTGTGTGTCACACACTGCTAAGTCACACGTCCATATCTCAAGTCGTGTGGACCTAAAATTGCCCAAAATCAAGTCATTTTTAACACCATAACATGCATACACCTATAGGCCTCTTATGCACCTAATCAAGGAATGAAAACCTTACTAAAACATACATTTCATGACCAATTTACTAGCCTTAAATCAATCAACCAATATGCCATTTCAAGGCACCTCACAAGCAAACATCAAAGCTTACCTACACATGCATATTGGTTCACATTTCCATCACCAAACATAATTCAACTTCTAACAAATTATGCCACAAACCATTAGTGCTTCATCATAAACATACCAGTTGAGCCATACCATTCATTCATCAAAAGTACCCAAAATGGCATAATTTGGCAATCACCAAAAGATACCAAAACCATACAAGTTGTACATGCCAAAATCATCAACTAACATTCAACTAAATACCAATACAACGTCACCTATACATGCCATTATAACCTTGGCCATAACATCAAATACTACTGAAATTTAAGTTAAATAGTGTAATGCCCCATACCTGAGACCGTCGCTGGAGTCGAATACGAGGTGTTAACAGACTTAATTCAATACTTAAACAGCTCAAACAATTTAATTTTAAAATTTTCAGACAAGCTGAAAATCTGCATCACAGTCACTTAAAAATTCATATCTCGAGTTACGAAACTCAAAATTAAGATCCATAAATTTTATATGAAACTAGACTCATATTTCTATCTACAAATTTTTTTCTAGAATTTTTGGTTGAGCCAAATAGTACGGTTTATTAGTTAAAATCTCCCCTGTTTCAGGGTTCTACTACTCTGACCTCTGTGTATTACGAATCAGATATCTCTCTATACAAAATTTCAATGACTATGAGGTTTGTTTCTCTTAAAACTAGACTCAATAAGGAATCTGTAAATATAAATAAAAACTTCTAATTATTTTTGTAAAATTTATTATAGATTTTTAAAGTCAGAACAGGGGGTCCAAAAATCACTCTGGCCCTGTTTCACAAAAAATTAAATATCTCATAAAATATAATTTATATGCCTATTTTGCTCATTCCATATGAAAATAAACTCATCAAGATTCGATTCCATAACTTATTCATTATTTAATTCTATTTCTACTATTTTTAGTGATTTTTCAAATTCACGTCACTATCTTTTATCTGAATCTATTTTATGGTAAATTTTACCTATTTCATGGTTTCCATGGATTAGCTAGCAATTTGACATACATAACACCAAATATGATCATGATTAGCCATTCCAATGGCTAATCATTACCAAGAATTTTCATACCACTCAATAACCATATCATAAGACCATATATACAAAATGATTATAGTGCTATACATGCCATACTCAAAATATATAAGCCATTATGCCAAGATGGTATACGGATAGTGTGAGCGAGCCTCCGACCATTCCCGATTTCTGAGCTGACTTGTCAAAACTGTTCAAAGTATCCATCTCACAACACTTACCAATATGTCCCTTTCATCTCTAGTATTCCTCCATTTGAGTAGAACTTTACCCGTTGAACACATCGGAATATAATTCGGATACACGGATAATTTGCACATGAGTGCCACATATGTAATCAAGCAATCATGTAACCCGCCCATAAGTGAACTCGGACTCAACTCAACGACCTCGGGCGTTCGCATCCATAAGTGAACTCGGACTCAACTCAACGAGATCGGATGCCTAGTTACATCTCTCGAACTCGGACTCAACTCAACGAGTTCGAACATTCGCATCCATAAGTGAACTCGGACTCAACTCAACGAGTTCGGATGCTCAACCATCCTAGTGACATGTCACTTGTATCCTAATCTATTCCAAAGGTTCAAACGGGCTTTTTCCCTCGATCTGACATTTACCGTCTTCCACAGAATATCGGAACCGATACTCGATAGCAATTCATATTTTTCAAGTAGTAAACATAATTTACATATTACTCAACATTAACCACAAAGCATAATATTTCACGATAAAAAAATCAGCATATCATATAATTAACATCAATAACTTAAAAATAACAATTATGCTACATTATTTACACATGAACTTACCTCGTATGCAAAAATGCTACTTTTACCATTTCGTCCCACAACTTGGTATTTTCCGATTTTAGCTCGAATTTCAGTTTTCCTTGCTCTATCATTTAAAATATAGTCTAATTAGGACTCACATTATTCAAATTGACCCAAAATCATATTTTGGCAAAATTACAATTTTGCCCCTAAACTTTTACATATTTACACTTTTGCCCCAAAGCTCGTAAATTAAACTTCAGCCTATTTTCTTATGTTTTATGACATTCTAATCATTTTTCCCATCTATAGCAACATCAAATTCTCACTCTAACATGTACTTATGAACATTAGGTATTTTTACCGATTATGTCGTTTTACTCGTTTTTACATAAAATCACTTACCAAAAGTTGTTTAACACAAATTCAAGCTTCATATTCTACCATAAAACATCAAAATAAACACATTTCACCTATGGGTATTTTTCCAAATATGAACCCTAGCTTAAATTATTGCTAGAATAAGCTTAATCGAGCTACCGGGATTCCAAAAACGTAAAGAACATTAAAAACGGGGCTTGGAATCACTTACTATTGAGCTTGGAAAGCTTGAAAACCCTAGCCATGGCTTCCCCCATGCTAATTTCGGCCTCCATGAAGAAGATGAGCAAAATTGGCTTTTAATTTTGTATTTTAATTCATTTTACCCCTAAATGACCAAAATGCCCTTACTACTAAACTTTCAAAAATTCCTTCCACGTCCTAATTTTGTCCATGATCTTAAAATTGGTCAAATTGCTATTTAAGACCTCCTAATTAATATTTCAATGCAATTTCATACTAAAAACCTCTAGAATGCAAATTTTGTAACTTATTCGATTTAGTCCCTACTTTCAATTTAAACACTTTAGGCATAGAATTTCATCACGAAATTTTCACACAGTCATGCAATCATATCATAATCATCAAAATAATCATAAAATAATTATTTCTATCTCAAATTTTGTGGCCACGAAACTACTATTTCGACTAAGCCCAAAATCAGGATATTACAACTCTCCCCCCCTTTTAAGGATTTTCGTCCTCGAAAATATTACCGAAAAAGTGGCCTTCACTTTTAATCTCATATTCGGTGTCGAAGAACTTTCACTTAGGCTGTACCTCCAATACATCTCTTTAATTTCTCATATGATCTAAAAGCTTACAGTCTCAACTCTCAACAGTTCTTAAATTTTCAACCCTTCTCAGTTTCCCATGATATCATAACATAAAACCCGGATCTCAACTTGATTAATGGAGACCGGAATTCTAAGAAATCCAACAATCAAAGAGACCTAAAATTCCATGAATCTGATGAGTAGTAATTCATTCAATATAGATATGATTTATAGATCTCGCCAAACATTTAACAATAGGATACATCACATTTTCCTCTTTCCGCCATAGAAATAATTCTGATATGGCCTCAAGAATAATCCTTCTCATTTCCATCCCAATATCAACACTGCCAAGGATAATTTTGATAGATCCCAATGCTCGGCTTTAACCTCTTTAACAACTCAGATTTTATGTAACATCGATGCTCTAAACTATCACATTATCTCACTGTCTTGAAACACATCACAATTCATACAGTAGTACATTACTGAAAGTCAAGAAGTTTTTACTCAATGTAGACTAGTCTAGTTCGGGCGCTTGCTACCAATATTCTCATCTATCTGAACTCACAAGATGTAATAAACTTTTCAGCTTTCACAAAACAAAAACCTTATTATTCGTAGTGACTTTAACTAATATCCAACTCTTTCTAATAAATATACACTTCTCGTTCAGACTATTTACTCTTTTATCAAGACAAAAATGAAATTCTATTATCGACTTGGGAAAAATAATCCCGACATAATTGTCACATAAAATCTTTCAAATAAATAATTCACCATACCGATGAAACTCGCACTTTTATCACTTATGCCTTTACGATGTCAAATCCTTACACGAAATTAGAAAAAACCCCAATACTAAAATCACCACATTACCAAGATCAAATTAGAAGTATAGTCATATTTGACATGATTATCACGAGCTGAAGAACGCACTTCGAACATGAGTCATAATTGACAAATTATGGAACAAAGATAACAAGAAAACCGAATAAAGAAATCCAAGATAGAGAAACCTGAATAAAGAAATCCGAATAAAGAGACCCAAGATACGATACTATGCCGGAGAATCGAAAACCAAACTCATAGAGAAAATACGGAATACCCCGATAATTCTTTAAAGAAAGAAAGTCCAAAAGAAAACATCATTTAATCCCACTGAAATCAAATATAAAAGATCAATATATCTTCTCATACATATGTATCGGATGAAGCATCGTAGAAGAAATAGAATCATAATATCATATGTATTCTCTCATCAATTCTTATCAGACGAAATGAAATAGAATACCCGATGAAATAGAGCAATATAAATTATAAACCAGTCAGATTACCAATACTTTCATCCAACACCAGAATTAGAAGACATTCCCATATAACAAAAATTTCTTTAGAAGATCAATAGCCATAGAAATATTTCTCGACAACGGGTAAACACATAGAACATCTCAAAAGAGATCACTTCATCTGTCCAGGTCATAATCACACACTCGGATAGTTCACATTTCAAATATCATTTCCCCAACTAGTTCTGCCACACAAATTTCATATTAAACCATTCACTAAAGAAGGCCAATTCTGAATAAATTTCGATTTACACTTTTCTTAACCTTGCACTGAGTAATTCGATTTACCAAAGAGAATTCCTTCTCTAATTGGGACAAGACATAACTCCAATAATCTTTACGTCAATCCGATACTTTCATCGTCTCGACTTTACTTATCAGCTCATTTTCAATCTCTGATCATACTTATAATTATTCTATCGATGAACTCTTTGGGTTCTCAACCGAGACTTATTCAATACAGATCTCATGAAATTCCATTATAAGTGCCACTTCGGTGGGGAGGGGTTGTAGGACCTCTCACTCGACTTTCTTATACATACACATATGACACAATTTCCATCATCATAGCAATATCATCAAAATCATGTCATTCATTCAGCAATGCAACATTCATGTTGGCTTACACAAATTTTCCTATTGTCCCATTTAGACAATATACTTATGCATACATTCTATGTTTTCTAGATAGATTTACTTATCGATTCATTTAATTAAATTAAGTCATGCTCATGACATCATATAAGGCCAAACAAACATAGATATTTGCACCACAATTACAACTTTCATTTCGTGCATCATCATGTACATATCATTACAATCATATAATTCAGTCCAACAATTTAACATAGATAAGTTCATTTCATTATAATCCTTTATCTCATAAAAATCATATATCATTAACATTTATCAACATTCGACGTCCAAATCAAGACAAGGACATTTTCATTCGTATCATGATATTATGACCTTTACTCATACCTCTACTACTTTCTATTTATTCCGTTCATCTTTTCAAGTAAGCCACATACACTACATCATATAAACATTAAGCAAATATGGATATTTATCACAACATGAATTTTCATCTCACATATTATCACATATATATATCATAAACTTTTATTCACACTTTTCTAAACCGAGACTTATCATAATTATGACTTTACTCAAATACCTTCACATAACATGGAACATGGTCAGCGCAGCTCGATTGGAGAGTACCTTGTCTAAATAAGACGGTACTCATACGCGTCGGAAGACATCACACTATCACATATCAGTGGCATGTATAGCTAAACTTTTACACATGCTAGGTTAGTCCAAGAACCGACTAAACCTGCTCTGATACCACCAAAATGTAACGCCCCGTACCCGAGACCATCGCTGGAGTCGAATACGAGGTGTTAACAGACTTAATTCATTACTTAAACAGCTCAAACAATTTAATTTTAAAATTTTCAGACAAGCTGAAAATCTGCATCACAGTCGCTTAAAAATTCATATCTCGAGTTACGAAACTCAAAATTAAGATCCGTAAATTTTCTATGAAACTAGACTCATATTTATATCTACTAATTTTTTTCTAGAATTTTTGGTTGAGCCAAATAGTACAGTTTATTAGTTAAAATCTCCCCTGTTTCAGGGTTCGACTACTCTGACCTCTGTGTATTACGAATCAGATATCTCTCTATACAAAATGTCAATGACTATGAGGTTTGTTTCTCTTAAAACTAGACTCAATAAGGAATCTGTAAATATAAATAAAAACTTCTAATTATTTTTTTAAAATTTATTATAAATTTTTAAAGTCAGAACAGGGGGTCCAGAAATCACTCTGGCCCTGTTTCACAAAAAATTAAATATCTCATAAAATATAATTTATATGCCTATTTTGTTCATTCCATATGAAAATAGACTCATCAAGATTAGATTTCATAACTTATTCATTATTTAATTCCATTTCTACTATTTTTAGTGATTTTTCAAATTCACGTCACTACTGCTGTCTGAATCTATTTTATGGTAAATTTTACCTATTTCATGGTTTCCATGGATTAGCTAGCAATTTGACATACATAACACCAAATATGATCATGATTAGCCATTCCAATGGCTAATCATTACCAAGAATTTTCATACCACTAAATAACCATATCATAAGACCATATATACAAAATGATTATAGTGCTATACATGCCATACTCAAAATATACAAGCCATTATGCCAAGATGGTATACGGATAGTGTGAGCGAGCCTCCGACCGTTCCCGATTTCCGAGCTGACTTGTCAAAACTGTTCAAAGTATCCATCTCACAACACTTACCAATATGTCCCTTTCATCTCTAGTATTCCAGCATTTGAGTAGAACTTTACCCGTTGAACACATCGGAATATAATTCGGATACACAGATAATTTGCACATGAGTGCCACATATGTAATCAAGCAATCATGTAACCCGCCCATAAGTGAACTCGGACTCAACTCAACGAGCTCGGGCGTTCGCATCCATAAGTGAACTCGGACTCAACTCAACGAGCTCGGATGCCTAGTTACATCTCTCGAACTCGGACTCAACTCAACGAGTTCGAACATTCGCATCCATAAGTGAACTTGGACTCAACTCAACGAGTTCGGATGCTCAACCATCCTAGTGACATGTCACTTGTATCCTAATCTATTCCAAAGGTTCAAACGGGCTTTTTCCCTCGATCTGACATTTGCCGTCTTCCACAGAATATCGGAACCGATACTCGGTAGCAATTCATATTTTTCAAGTAGTAAACATAATTTACATATTACTCAACATTAACCACAAAGCATAATATTTCACGATAAAAAAATCAGCATATCATATAATTAACATCAATAACTTAAAAATAACAATTATGCTACATTATTTATACATGAACTTACCTCGTATGCAAAAATGGCTACTTTTACCATTTCGTCCACAACTTGGTATTTTCCCGATTTTAGCTCGAATTTCAGTTTTCCTTGCTCTATCATTTAAAATATAGTCTAATTAGGACTCACATTATTCAAATTGACCCAAAATCATATTTTGGCAAAATTACAATTTTGCCCCTAAACTTTTGCATATTTACACTTTTACCCTAAAGCTCGTAAATTAAACTTCAGCCTATTTTCTTATGTTTTATGACATTCTAATCATTTTTCCCTTCTATAGCAACATCAAATTCTCACTCTAACATGTACTTATGAACATTAGGTATTTTTACCGATTATGTCATTTTACTCGTTTTTACATAAAATCACTTACCAAAAGTTGTTTAACACAATTTCAAGCTTCATATTCTACCATAAAACATCAAAATAAACACATTTCACCTATGGGTATTTTTCCAAATATGAACCCTAGCTTAAATTATTGCTAGAATAAGCTTAATCGAGCTACCGGGATTCTAAAAACGTAAAGAACATTAAAAACGGGGCTTGGAATCACTTACTATTGAGCTTGGAAAGCTTGAAAACCCTAGCCATGGCTTCCCCCATGCTAATTTCGGCCTCCATGAAGAAGATGAGCAAAATTGGCTTTTAATTTTGTATTTTAATTCATTTTACCCCTAAATGACCAAAATGCCCTTACTACTAAACTTTCAAAAATTCCTTCCATGTCCTAATTTTGTCCACGAACTTAAAATTGGTCAAATTGCTATTTAAGACCTCCTAATTAATATTTCAATGCAATTTCATACTAAAAACTTCTAGAATGCAAATTTTGTAACTTATTCGATTTAGTCCCTACTTTCAATTTAAACACTTTAGGCATAGAATTTCATCACGAAATTTTCACACAGTTATGCAATCATATCATAATCATCAAAATAATCATAAAATAATCATAAAATAATTATTTCTATCTCAAATTTTGTGGTCACGAAACTACTATTTCGACTAAGCCCAAAATCAGGATATTACAAATAGTGTGATAGATCTCCGACGAGCTTCCAAATCGATCGAGCTTATGATAGTCTATAAAACATAGGAAAAAAAACTACGTAAGCACATAACGCTTAGTAAGTTCATAGAACATGAAACAAAACTTACCATTTCATCTAAATAACATTAAGTATAAGCATACTATATTCCAACCACAAGCTTGGCACAAGCCTAAGCAACATCATCAAATACACAAGTTAGTGCATTCAAACATAATTCACTTGAATTAAACATATGATAATTCATTTCCATGTGAACATATATAATTTGAATCATTTAACCTTTCCATGAACCTATACATAATATCATAAGAAAATTACCTTTTCAATCCTTTTCATTTCTCGTCTAACCATCTAGAATATCATCGGATACTCAGGAAAGCTCACACAAAGTATGCTTAAACATATAACCGTAACCTTTCCTTTACATCATTGCTCAAACAAGCTGTGAAATGGGCCTACTCACACGAGCTGTAGGTTGGAATTTAAGCTACACTATGCTTATCACACAAGCAATGAAGTATCCGCAACAAATGTAGGACATCAGCCATCGATAGGACATTCAAGACCAGCACCCGAAACATGAAATCCCTAATGAAATGTAATTTGTATCCTACGAATTCCTAAGGTTCAATTGGGACTCGATAGCCTTCATGGCATTCCTTTGGATATACATTGATTATTAACATTGTAAATACATAATAACATACACTTAAATAACATAAACATAGTAATTCATGCATACGAACTTACCTCGACGATTAACATGTAGAAATGAGATCAACTAATTCGAGGCTTTAACTTTTCCTTGATCTAAATCCATACGTGGTCTATCTTGATCTAAATAGACAAATTCCATCTATTTAATACTTCTATTATTCAATTCAGTCCATATTTCATATTTTTCAAAATTACTATTTTGCCCCTAACATTTTAACTTTCATATTTTAGTCCTTAAGCTCATAAATTGAAATTTAAACATTTTAATCCTCTTCTCATGCTAGCCAAATTCTCTAGTGACCTAAATCAATCCTTGCAAATCATCATTTCATAAATTTACCATGAACTTCTATCTTTTTTACAAATAAGTCCTTAAATACAATTCTCATCAAAAATCACTGTAACACCCCTCACCCGTATTCAACGCCGGAATAGGGTTACAGAGTATTACTAGACTTATTACACAAATACACATACAATTCTCATACACTTTTCCATTTCAATTATAAACATCATTCATAAACAATCACATTGTCCCTAATACGAGCCTACGAGGCCCAAAATAGGCATTAGGAGTGGTTCGGGACTAAACCGATAACTCAAAATTTTTTTGGAAAACTTAGAAAATTTTGCAAAATACAAGGGACACACAAGCTATGTGGACGTTTGAAATGGGATCACATGGTTGTATCCCAGCCCGTGTCTGACCCCATGTAACTCTCTGACTTGGGTCACACGACCAACCACACACCTGTGTGACCAGCCCGTGTGCCCTTCGAAATGGCCACACACGCCCGTGTGCCAAGCTGTGTGGTAGGCCGTGCCAATCCTGTAGGGTATACTAACCTATGCCATATGGCCAAGTCACACGCCCGTGTGCTGGGCCGTGTGGAGCATATTGACTTGATTTCTAATTCAACACCAGGGGTCACACGGCCATGTAACTTGATAGTGTGTCACACACGGCTGAGACACATGCCCGTGTGGACAAAAATAGGCTATTTACCAAGCCATCTTGCCACCCAAATTTGCATACACCTACACCAAACAAAATGGCACCAAACAAGGCATAAATAGGTATTCAAATCAAGCATAACAAAGCCTAATTTATGCTATATCCATACCATCAAGCATAAGACACTCATGTGTCAAGACAATTCAAACACTTTCATACCAAATTCACATTCATAAATCACCCTAATGGTCACTTTCAATTAAGCATCATTGTACCTAAAACCACAAGCATATCAATTTCAATTTATGAAACATATGATACACAAATTACCATTCACCAAAAGCATTTATATTGTAAATACCATATGCATAATAAAGTCCATTTACACACATATATATATGCACAACCAAATCAACCAAAATAAGACAAATCACTTGGCTATATATATATCAACCACTTAACATTTACAAGCTAACTCAATGGCTAAATTCACTACTATCATATACCAAATTGACCAAAGCTCCTCACATGCCATATAACCAAAAACATTGATTCAAAAGTACCAAAATGATAGCTTGATAGTGTGATGAGGTCTCCAACGATTCCCAAATCCGAGCTAGCTTCGATTTCACTATAAGACATGGAAAAATAAACAATGTAAGCTATAAAGCTTAGTAAGCTCGTATGATATAGTAAACAAAACTCACCATTCAATTACCATTCAAAATATGAATACAACATACTATAAAACATTTAACCATAATGTTAACATATATCCAATCACATAATTAACCATAAACTCATAACTTCCATAGATTCGATGCTTATGTAGTTTTCGTACATACATGTACTAATACTTGTCTATTTCTCACTATTTCATATCTTCGATATACCCGTTGAACCATTTGGAATACTATCGGATACTCGGAATGTCACACCCTAAGTGCCTCATATATAGTTGAAGCTATCTCAATCTCATATCACATATAATGCTCACTCTCGAGCTAACAACGGGTCTGCTTACACAAGCTGACGGCCATGAAGAAGCTACACAGTGCTGCTCACACAAGCTGACAAGAATCCGCAACACATGCCATATAACTAAGCCACCGGTAGGACATACAGACTAGCACCCACATCATATAACCCTTAATGACATGCCATCTGTATCCTAATCTAGTCCTAAGGTTCAATCGGGATTTCTAATTGATGAATCATCGTCGAACATATCCTTAATGTTGTATACACAATATATTCAATATTAAAGCGTTTAAAACACAATTATAATAATGCTTATGAACATACAAACTTACCTCGATTGCAAAAATAGCAAAACGAATCGACTAGTCCAAAACCTTATTTTTCCTCCGATCTAAATCTGAATTTTACTTTTCTTGATCTATATGTAATCAAATTTAACTAATTCAATCATCATTCTATTCAATTTAGTCTAAAATACACATTAAGGAAACTTTACACTTTTGCCCCTAATACTTCAACATTTTTACAATTTAGTCCTTATATCATAAAAATACAAATTCATGCAATCCAACCTATACCCATGCAAGCCAAATTTCAATTAAGTCCCTAGCAGCCCATATTTTTCATTTATTTCACAATTTAACCAAAAAATTTAAACATTTCTCAATTAAATCCCTAAATGACAATTTTGTCAAAAATCACTTTACTAATGTTGTTTATCTAAAAACAAGCTTACATTTTCTATCATCAAACATCAAAATTCACATAGATTTATCAATGGCAAAAACCTAAACCTTCAACAGTTTTACAAATGAGTCCCTGGGCTAACTAGATTAAGCTACAACAATCTCAAAAACATAGAAATCATTAAAAACGGGACAAAAACCACTTACAAATTAAGCATCAAAGTGACCGAACCCTAGCAAGCTCTCATGGAGATTTCTTTCTTTTTATTTTCGGTGGAGAAAGATGACTAAAAGATGATATCTTGGTTTTTCTTTATTTTACTTAATTCAATTTACTAAATTACATTTTTAACCTTGGTTATAAATCATTAAAATCACTTAATATATGTCCAAGAATTTCCGCTCAAATAAAAAATGGTCTAATTACCACATAAGGGCCTCCACTATTTAATTTCATAGCCATTAGACACCTTTAGCTATTAGAACTCAAGTTTTACACTTTACGCGATTTAGTTCTTTTTATCAAATTAAGCACTCAAACAATAAAATTTCTTAATGGAATTTTCTCATAATCATATTATCATGCTATAGACATTAAAATAACAATAAAATAAATATTTTAACCTCAGATTTGTGGTCCCAAAACCACTGTTCTGATTTGACTAAAAATGGGTTGTTACAATCACTTTACAAAACTTATTTATTTATCAACAAGGACTCAAATCTATCATTCAAAAATCATTCGTGGCATAACTCTCAAACTTTGACATTTTTACAAATTGATCCTCGAGCTAGCTAGGTTAAGCTACAACGATCCTGAAAACATGAAAATCATTAAAAACGAGCTCACAATCACTTACATGCAAGCACTTGTTGTACCCGAATGGATGAACCCTAGCTATGGATTTTTCTTATTCTAATTTCGATGGAAACAAAATTTGGGGAAGATGAATGCATTTTTTATTTGTTTTTGGTTTAATTTCTTAATTACCATGTTAACCTTTGTTTTTAACTACTTAAAACACCAAATTCTTGCCCATCTTTGTCCACTAACTATAGAAATGGTCTAATTACCACCAAGTCCTCTCATTTTAAAGTTTCATAGCTATTTGACACCTTTAACTAATGAAACTCTACTTTTGTACTTTTTACAATTTAGTCCTTTTCATTAAATTAAGCATGCAAACGTCAAAATTTCTTAAGGAAATTTTTATATGACCATACTAACGTCCCATAGAAATTAAAATAAAAAATAAAATAATAATTTACTCTTTGAATTTGTGGTCCGGAAACCACTATTCAAATTTTACTAAAAAATAGGTTGTTACAACTTTTGTACATTCGTGCTATTCTTTCTTCGCCCGATTTGCAGCCTCAACATTTAACGATTTATAGAGACTGGCTCATTGGAAAATGTCTGACCACTCTGATGCTAGACATACTCTAATTCAAAGATTCTTTTCACTCTCATTTTGGTGATTACTCTAAAGCGAACACCACCTGACTAACATCTTCTTATCTTTAATTTTGGAAAATGATCTTGCTATTTCCGGGTTCATTTATACACTAACCCTACCCATCTGATGGGTCAATTTCTTTCCTGACATACGGTAGCTAAGCTCACCCACAAAACATTTTCATTCCTATGTTGGTGAAATACCAGAGCTACTACTCTGATTTTAGAGTTCTACTCCAACTGTAACCATGGTTTATCAATCTTACTCGAATAAAGCTATCATTGAGTAGTCTTATGACTAGTTCTACTTTCATGAAGGCTACATCATAATGGGCAACAGTTGGCAGGTATTCCCACTATAGAGATCTTAAAGGATTCTCGCTCTTCTTTTCCTACTGTGCATTGATGGACTTGAACAGTTTCTTATCATTAATTAAATTTTCAATAACTCTCACCAAGTTATATTTGGTCATAAATAACCTAGAACGCTAAGGGAAAATTTTAAAGATTACAATTCTTTGGCTTGACCAATCCTCTTATTGTTTCTCGCTTCCCTTCTTCCTATTTTTCTTTTCCCCATTTATATCACCCTAAGGCCCATTTCTTGAATGGAATCGCCCAAGAATGTCACTGAAGTTCTCAGATTATTGGGTCTAGCGAGCTACAATAGAAGGTTTATGAAAGGCTTCGCAATGTTGGCAACTCCCCTCACACATTTGTTGAAAAGGAAAGAGAAGTTTGAATGGACTGATGATTTTTAACAAAGTTTTGAAAAGTTGAAAATAGTTTTAACAGAAGCTCTTGTATTAGCTCAACCAAAATCTCGAGTAGAGTATATTGTTTATACTGATGCATCATTGAATGGGCTTGGATGTGTACTTATGTAGAGAGGTAAAGTTGTGGCAGATGCATCGCGCCAACTCTAGCTGCATGAGAAGAATTATCCAACTCATGATTTAGAGTTGGCAATAGTGGTTTTGGCATTGAAAATTTGGAGACACTATCTATATGGAGAAAAGTGTTGTGTATTCTCAGATCATAAGAGTTTCAAGTAATTAAAAACGCAAAAAGATTTGAATCTATGCCAAATACGCTAGTTAGAACTTCTGAAAGATTATGATCTGACCGTAGAGTATCACCTTGGAAAAGTTAACGTTGTGGTTGATGCTTAGAGTAGAAATACAGTGACAGTTTTAGCACCCCTTCGAGCAAAAGTAAGATTGGTTGATGATGGGTCATAATTGGTTGAGTTAACTGTGAGACCAACCTTTCTATCTCAAATTTTGGAAGAACAGAAGAAAGATGCGCTATGTGATATATATAAGCAGCGTATGATGTCTGGTAATGCAAAAAGACTTTAAATTAGGAAAATATGGTAAATTGTGGTTTATGGGAAGAACGTATGTGCCTGCTAGGAATGGTTTAAGAAAAAAATTGTTAAAAAAAGGATCATCAAAGACTCTTCTCACTTCATCTAGGAAGTGCCAAGATGTATCAAGATTTGAGCAGTCTTACTGTTGGCTAGAATGAACAAAGAAATCAAAAAATATGTTTCCACTTGTTTGACTTGCTAATGAGTTAAAGTAAAGCATCAAGTTCCTTCAGGTAAGTTGTATCTTTTGGAAATTCTTAAGTGGAAATGGGATAAGATTACTATGAATTTTGTATTAGGCCTTCCCTCAATCCTTCAAGGAAGAATTTAGTTTGGGTAATAGAGGATCCACTCACTAAATCAACTCTTTTCCTGCCAGTACACACCACTTATTCACTAGAAAAGTTAGTTGAGCTCCACCCCTCTAGGATAGTATGCCTTTATGGAATTCCATATTCTATAGTTTGAAACTAATATTCGAGGTTTACATCGAGGTTCTGGAAACAACTACAACAATTGTTGGGAGCTAAGCTGCAATTTAGTACTGCCTTTCATCATCAAATAGATGTACAGTCTGAAAGAGTGATTCAAGTTATGAAGACATGTTAAGATGTTGTGTGATTGACTTTGGGCTAAATTGGGAAAAATATATTCCTTTGGATGAATTTGCATATAATAATAGTCATCATGCCAATTTGGTTATGTCACCATTTGGAGCTCTATATGGAAGGTGTAGAATGACCACATGTTGGATGGAGCTCAGTGAAAGGAAATTGGTAGGTCCTAAGTTAGTTCGAGAAATAGAAGAAAAGGTTTCTATCACTTATAATCATCTGAAAGCTGCTCAAAATTGCTAGAAAGCTTATGCTGATCTACAAAGGAAAGAGCTCTCATTTGAAGTTGGTAATAGTGTTTTTAAAAGTTTTTCCTTGGAAGAAAATTATAAGGTTTAGTCAGAAAGGAAAGTTAAGCCCACATTTTATAAGGTCGTATGAGATTTTAGAGAAAGTTGGACCAGTGGCTTATAAATTGGCATTACCACTAGAGTTACCGAAGATTCATAATGTGTTTCATGTTTTTATGCTGAAAAGGTATTGATCAAATCTAAACCGTGTTATGCAGATCGAAGACTTAGATGTAGAACCAAATTTGTCTTATGAAAAAGAGCCTATTTGTATCTTGGCAAGAGAAGTGAAAGAGCTAAAGAATAAAAGAATTCCACGTGTGAAAGTGTTATGGAGGAATCATAATATAGAAGAAACTACTTGGGAAAAAGAAAGTGTAATGAAATAGCGATATCATCAGCTTTTCACAAGTATGAATTTCGAGGGCAAAATTTTCTGAGTGGGGGAGAATTGTAACAGCCCGCCCAGCAGAGACTCAATATTCTAATATTGTTTGGCATATAAGTGGAAAATTAAGTATAGAATTGAGTAAGTATTAGTTCTGGCTAAGTAGATAACTTTTTGGGTTTCGTCGTTACACCCTATATCCCATCTCCGTTATCGAATTAGGGTGATAGACTATTACCCAGCAAAACAGAACATTTAACTTCATTTAAGGAATGTTAACCTAATCACATAACAATTAAATCAATTCATGATAAAAAAATACTTATAAGCCTTAAATCGAGCATATAGCGTCCAAAAACCAATTTGAGATCAAATAGTAACAAACCAGAACATTTCAGGAAAACTTGAAAAATTTGGAAAATAGGGTAACATGACCGTGTGGCATAGCCCAGACTGTGTGAACATTCGAGGTCAGGACACACAACCATGTCCCAGCCCGTGTGTCTACCCATGTGATTATTCGAAATAGGGCCACATGGTCGTGTTGCAGGTCATGTGCCAAACCGTGTGTTTATTCGAAGTTGGGTCACATGGCCATTTCGCAGGCCGTGTGCCAGAACGTGCTACAAATTATTTTAGGACACACAGTCATGTCGTGTTCCAGGCCGTGTGGATCCTGCACCTGATTTTAAAATGACACACGGTCATGTGATAGCCCGTGTGCAGCATATGTTACCCCTAAAACAAGCCAAAATAAGTCCAAATCTTTCACATCAAGACATGCCACTTCCAAAAGCCTTATCATGACAAAACCATAAAGCAACATACAAAAAATATACCATTTCAAACAACCTATAAGAGTTAACAATATGCCATTCAAAGGCACCTCAATTAATGATCATTCAAAAAAATAACTTAACCAAGAAGGCACTTAACATTAGTCGTCTTTTCATGCTCAATACATCAACCAAAATTGGCCAAAATATAAGCATACACATCAAGTTACCATTCCAATGCATCATTACCTACTTCTTAACCTTAATGATTACCTAACCAAACCAATTCAAACTCACATCTAAAACCAACCATTTAACTAGATACACCATCATAACATAACATTTTACATACCAACAACAAAAACCTATATACATGCCACATCCTAAGATGATAAACAAAAGCTACAAAAAAGGCTGGATAGTGTGAGCTCCAAATCGATCTGTCCAATTAGTCTGCAAATTGTTAACTACAAAAAAACCACAAGCAAGACTAGAAAGCTAAAAAAGCTTAGTAAGTTCATAGTTTAAACACCAAATTAACTTACCTTAAACAAAATAGATATTCAAGTAGATAATTTATGTTTCCTGATATCCAAATACAAGTTCACACAACACATTAGTATTTGTTCACATATCAATTTATATCATAATAACCCTTTCTTAAATGGCTTATCATTATCATAAACCATGTTTCCACAATTTAGACGTGTACACATGTAAACATGAAATTCATTGGAACAATTTTCATTTACAACTACCAAGAATATATAATATCATTTAAACACATAATAAGTTGTAATTCAAAGAATTCATAGGCCGTAGAACTAAGTAACTTGACTAGAATACTTGGGTAACTACACCACACTAGAGGCATTATAGATGCGTAAGAGAGGCACCAAAGTGCAGACAAAGGTACAAATGTGCAATCAGAGGCACCATGGTGCCAACATAGACACCGAAGTGTATACAAAGGCACCAAAGTGCAATACCGTACAAGAACGCATACTAACCTTATTGGCATGCCAATCATATCCTAAGTGTTTACTACGTTCAACCAGGCATTATACATAAATTCGTTACGTTTATAAATATTCATCATTCAGAAACACTTCATCATTTCCTTACACATACTATAAAATAAATACATTCATGCCGATAATGTGCAATCACAAGAATTGCTTCCACCATTTTTTTCATTTTCATATGTACTTATTTGCAACATTCAATAATGTACATAGGAAACTAATGAAATTCCACATATATATACAACTAACTAGAAAACAATGATATAATCATAAGAAAAACACATCTACATATCAAAACACTATGAACTTACCTACGATCCACTTCTAGTTAAAACGCAGGGACTTATTACCAATAAAACTAATTATTGCAACTTTTATGATTTAGTCCTTTTTAATAAATTAAATAACTACAAATTAAAATTTCATCACCAAAATTTAAAACGACTCTAATGTAACTCCATAAACATCAATTAAATAATAAAACATAATCACAAATATCAAAATTGTGGTCCCGAAACCATCGTTTCCAACACCACTGAAAAATGGGATATTACAACTCTCCCCCTAAAGAAATTTTTGTTCTCGAAAATCTTACCAAAGAAAAGGTTTGGATATTGGGATTCATGATTTCTTCTATTTCCTACATAGCTTTTTCTACTCCATGTCGATACCATAAAACTTTAACTAACGGTACAGGTTTATTTCTCAACTCTTTTATTTCCCTAGCTAAAATCTTCATATGCGATGATCAGAACGGTAACATAGAAGCATCGAAACATGAAAAAAATTATGAATCCTATCAAGTTCCAGAGGTAACGCCAAACAATACGTTATGGATCCGATTCTTTCTAAAACTTCGTACAGCCAGATAAATCTGGGACTAAGTTTTCCTTTTCTACCAAAATGCAACTCTTTCTTCCAAGGTGAGACTTTCAGGAACACTTTCTTACCAACTGAAAACTCTATATCTTTACATTTTAAATCGGCATAGGATTTCTGACGATCAGATGTAGCTTTCAAGTTATCTCGGATAATTTTAACTTTTTCTTCAGTTTCCCAAACTAAATCAATCCCAACTAACTTTCTTAAATTCAACTCAAAACAATATAATGGACTTCTACATTTATATCCATATAAAGCCTCATATGGAGCCATTTTTATGCTCGACTGATAACTATTATTATACGTGAATTCAACTAATGGCAAATATTTTTCTAGTTGCCTTTGTACTCAATAATACAACATCGCAACATATCTTATAAAATTTGTATTATTTGCTCAAATTAACCATCTGTTTGTGGATGAAAAGCAGTACTAAAATTTAATCTGGAACCCAAATTCGCGTGTAACTTACCCCAGAATCTAGAGGTAAACCTCGAATCATGATCGGATATGATTGACAATGGTATGCCATGCAATCTCACAATTTTTGAAGTATAAAATTTCACTAATTTCTCAAGCAAATAATCAGTTCTAAGAGGTATAAAATGAGCTGATTTCGTTAATCTAACAACAATAATCCAGATCAAATCTTTCTTTTCAGACTCAACGATAATCCTAAAACAAAATAAATAGTGACACCCTCCCATTTCTACCTAGGAATCATCATAGGTTGCAACAAACCTGACGAAACCTAATGTTCAACTTTCACCTACTGACATATCAAACATCTGGACACAAGATCTAATTTTTCCTATTTTATATCAAAAGTTTCAAAAACACAGATTCCTGTAATTATCCTAACTACACACAGAAAGTTGATTATTTTTAACAAGTTTCTATTTAGTTAACTGTTTTAGATCATATTTCTGCAATACTTGAATTTCCTAGTTGATAGTCGATGATCAGATAACAAACTATCAATAATACTAGACACATGTGCTATCTCATATTCAATTCTAAAACTTCTGTTAATATAACCTTCGTTTGTTCGAAATTCTGCTAGTATTTATTCAATCAAATAAAACTGGCATTTGTAACAATTTCATCAATGATAGAGCTGTCACTAAAAAGTCTAAATGAATCATTTATAATATACAATGAACCCTAGAGAACTACTCACTTTTGTAATAATTCTTGGTGATTTACTTAGTTCACAATTATCATGAGTTGATTCGAAATAACTCAGACATTTTCAGTGGTTATCAAAAGATCCCAGAACTTACTTTTCAAAATTAGAATTCATATTCATTGATCATCCCAAAGGCCTATTTCTCTTATAAAATCTGCAACATTAATTTTCAATGTTGATCATGTTCAATTTCATTCCTCGCATAGATTTAATATTTTCAATAACATAGCAACAATTTAGTTCAATCATAGCTAGAAAATTTTGTCCATTAGATCTATAGAGGAACTGAGCAATTTATAATCTAAGTGGTGTTATTAGAATCTTACATTGTTTATATCAATTCTAAGCAGTGTTACCAAAATCTCACATTATTTATATCACAGTATCATTTTTCCAAATTACACATTTGCTTATTTAAAACCTCTATCAACTAACTTTTCTAATTGTGTCTTTAACTTTTTCAAGTCAATAAAAGCTATTTTATATAAAGCAATAGATATCGGAGTAGTTTCGAGCATTATCTCAATTGTAAATACAACTTTTTGTTTTGATGATAATCCAGGTAATTCTTTAGGAAACATATCAGTAAATTCCCTCATGTCGATAACTAATCAATCTTTGACTCTGATACTTGTGAATGTAAAATGCAAACTAATAATGCTTAACATCCTTCACAAACCATTCTCTAAGTAGAAATAACGGATATAACATTTATAACACAATCAGTTCTATCTAACTCAACAGTAACTAACTCGTTAAATCTGATATCTCAAATCGATTCGTTTTTTACTACAATTTATTTCATCATCTAGTAGAATCAACCATCCTATATGTAACACCCCTAACCCGTATCCGTCGCCAGACTAGGGTTAAAAGGTATTACCGAACAAATCGGAACAATTCACATTCACTTCATAATCAACATAGCATCAAAGTCACACATCATTATAAAGTCCCTTACGTAGGACAACAAGCCTTAAACATGCTTTAGAAAGGGCCAGGACTAAACCAAGCTCATACAAAATTTTCTTGAAACTTAAAAATTTTCTAAGATTCAAAGGTCACAAGCCCGTGTGAACAGGCCGTGTGCCTCACACGGCATTAGACACGCCCATGTGTCTTAGCCGGGGGTAAACAGAGCATGCATACTGACTTATCCACACGGCCGGAGACACGCCCGTGTGCCTTGGCCATGGTCGAAACTAACTTGGGTCACACGGCTGACCACACGCCCATGTGTCTAGCCCGTGTACCCTTCAAAATGGCCATACACGCCTATGTGCCAAGGTTGTGTGCCTTACACGGCCACCAGACACGCCCGTGTATCTAGGCCGTGCTCAAGACTGACTTGCTTCTAAAAGAAACATTGAAGGACACGGTCAAGACACATGCCTGTGTGCTCAAACGTGTGGGCAAATATAGGCCATTTGCAAGGCCAAATTGCCACCCATTTGGGTCATACCTACAAGTAAAAAATCAAAACATAATTGCCCTATAATTGCAACCAATCTCAATCACAAAACATATATCATTCATGTCATATAACCACCAACCAATATCATCCTTATCATCCAAACCAAAACATACTAAAATCACATATCCTATTAATTCATTCATACATGTCATTATTCCAATTTTTCACATCCATTCTCATCTCAAAATCATACCATTTCCATGACTAATTCACATAACCAACTTACCAAATTGAGCATTTCTTACTAAGCCATTTAAGCACATCAAAACATACCATTTTTTAACACAAAACATATGCCAAAATTCATTCATAATCATATCCATAACCAAGCCATATCACATGGCTAGATATACACATTACAAACCATATGCTAATACTTCTAGCCTATACATGCCATACTCCAATATTTACACTTTCAAAATGTACCAAAATAGAGTTTGATAGTGTGGTGATGGTCCTTGACAATCCCCGAGCTCCCGATAGCTACGATATCTATAAAATAATTGAAAACACACACAAAGTAAGCTTTCAAAAGCTTAGTAAGCCATATACAAATAAATTCATCATTTTAAACATATAAACATCATCAAATTACGTATACTCCATAGCCAAATTTTACCACAAACCATATAGTTCATATACATTTCATATAACCCCAATTCATTTGTACATATTGCATATTTTATCACAATCATATCATAATATTCACTTGTACAATTATTACCATTATTTTCAAACATAGTATACTTTACAAACGTACCTAATTTGTATACACATTTCATATATTCATTCTTTCCTCAGAATGCTCGTTGAATCATTCAGAATCCATAAGGATACTCGGATGACTTAGAAATCTTATACAATGCCAGCGTCCTAGATGTGGTCTTATATGTAATCAAATATCGATGCCACTATCCCAGACAAGGTCTTACATGAAATCAAATATGATGTCGATGTCCCAGACATGGTCTTGCATGTAAATTATAAGTCGATGCCAACGTCCCAGACGTGGTCTTACACGAAAACACATATTGGATCCTATGTCATGACATATGTATCCTAACTATTCCTATAGTTTGTACGTGACTTCTCGGACGTCGAAACTTTGTCGATACTTTCTCGGATATCTCATACTCAACTCATATAATCATTTATCATTGTTCAGGAGCATATAAACAATAATAATTCAATTCAAAATACATTTATTTGTATATCAACTTTGTGACAACCCGAATCAGGGCCTAATCAGAATAGTGGTTTCGTGACCACAAATTTGAGATATAAATAATTGTTTTATAATTATTTTATAATTATTTTGAGGTTTATGATATGATTTCATGATTTCGTGAAAATTTCGTGAAGAAATTAATGCATAAAGTGCTTAATTTGAAGTTAGGGACTAAATTGAATAAGTTGCAAAACTTGCATTCTAGAAGTTTCTTGTATGAAATTGCTTTAAAATATTAATTAGGAGGTCTTAAATAGCAATCTGACCAATTTTAAGTTCATGGACAAAATTAGGACATGGAAGGAATTTTTGAAAGTTTAGTAGTAAGGGCATTTTGGTCATTTAGGGGTAAAATGAATTAAAATACAAAATTAAAAGCCAATTTTGCTCATCTTCTTCATGGAGGCCGAAATTATCATGGGGGAGGCCATGGCTAGGGTTTTCAAGCTTTCCAAGCTCAATAGTAAGTGATTCCAAGCCCCGCTTTTAATGTTCTTTACGTTTTTGGAATCCCTGAGCTCGATTAAGCTTATTCTAGCAATTATTTAAGCTAGGGTTCATATTTGGAAAAATACCCATAGGTGAAATGTGTTTATTTTGATGTTTTATGGTAGAATATGAAGCTTGAAATTGTGTTAAACAACTTTTGCTAAGTGATTTTTCGTAAAAAACGAGTAAAACTAAGATAATCGATAAAAATATCTATTGTTCATAACTATGTGTTAGAGTGAGAATTTGATGTTTCCATAGAAGGGAAAAATGATTAGTATGTCATAAAACACAAGGAAATAGGATGAAGTTTAATTTTCGAGTCTTGGGCAAAAGTGCAAATATGCAAAAGTTTAGGGGTCAAAATGCAAATTTGTAAAAATATGATTTTTAGACCCACATGAATAGTGTGATTAATTATTAGGCTAAATGTGATATTATAGATCAAGAAAGGCGTGGAATCGATCTCGAACGGGGAAAGGAAAATGTTTTGGACTAAATTGCAAAATTTCTATATTTTGCACCGAGGTAAGTTTGTATGTAAATAATGCATTAACTTCATTTACATTTTTATATTTCAGCCTATTATATATATTTTAGCCGATTTTGAAGCATAAATTGATTATTGGAAGAATGGAAATAAGTAATAGAGAGAGAAATCCCGGTTGAACATTCGGAAGAATTGAATAATATAGATGGAGTGTAGCTAGGTCACATGTATGATGCCGAGTGCACATCATGTGTACAAGAAAGCTACACGATACTATGTAGTAGCTAGGTCACATGTGTGATACGGGAAGTATCCCATGTAGACAAGAGAGCTACGGGATATATGTAGCTAGGTCGCATGCGTGGTTCCAGGTGAAGGACACCATGTAGACAAGAGAGCTACGAGATAAATTGGCTAGGTCACATGGGTGGTACTAAGTGTTCACCATGTGTACAAGAGAGCCGAATTATATGAAATATGATGGTGGAGTCGCAGGTCTTTGAAACCATCAAGTATCGGAATTGATCCGAATTGTTCAACGGGATGGCTTTATGGTGACAATGTAATTATGGACCTATACTTGTAATGTATGAAATGTAGTGAAAATGAATTGTGATATGTATGTTAAAATGAGGTTAATACAAAGAAAGTGTGAAAGAGTGAATTAGCACTAAAACTGTTGTGGGACAGTAGCAGTGACGTGATTTTGAAAACTCACCAAAAATAGTAGAAATTTAACTAGAGGCTGAATGAGATGTGAAATTAAAGCTTGATGAGTCTATTTTCATATAAAAGAAACGGAGAAAGTAAATGAATTCTATATTTTGAGATATTTATAATTGTGTGTGACTTGCTCAGAATGACTATGTGATCCCCTGTTCCAGCTTTGAAAAATCATTAAAAAATTGTACAAAACAAATTAAGAAATATAGTTTATATGCATAAATTCATTATTGAGTCTAGTTTTAAATGAAACAGGTTTCATGATTATTTGAATTGTATACTGGGAGAAATTAAATTCGTAGTGAACAGAGGTCAGATCAGTCGAGCTGTGTAACAAGGGAAATTTTAACTAATAAACTGTACTAATTGGCTTGACCAAAAATTCTAGAAAAAAATTAGTGAATATATATATGAGTCTATTTTCAAGGAAAATTTATGGAATTGGATTTTGAGTTTCGTAACTCGAGTTATGATTTATTTAGTGAACATGATGCAGGAGAGACAGCTTGACCAAAGTGGAATAAATAGTGAAATTAAAAGTAGATACACTTGAGTTATTATGTAATCATACTAAATTCTTTATTCATTATTTATGTACTTGCTTACTAAGCGTAAAGCTTACTTCCTTCTTTTCATTTATTTTTAGTTTGTCAGTCGATTCGGGGTTGGAGATCGTCGGAGGCAGCATCACACTATCAAGCCATTACCCTTGGAGTATTGGCTAGTATATGTTAAATGTTTTATGTGAGTGGCATGTATAAGAAGTTTATTTCATGTCATGTATTATTATTATGATTTGGTTTACGTATTGGCCTACATTGAGCTTTTGTACATGGCCGTGAGATGTGGTCTTTATTTATTGTGGTTTGCAAGTTTTAATTTTGGGCAGAACTTTGTGACCCGATTTTATATGTTTGTGAATGTTTAAGTCCGGTAACGCCTCGAACCTTGTTCCGGAGTCGGATACGGGTGAAGGGTGTTACAAACTTACCTCAAACGAATTCGAATAAACGGAATTGACAACTCAAAATAATTTTCAAACTCATCAAAGGGTAATAACATCAGATCAGCCGGAAAACAATTGTCTTGAAACATCAACGGACAATTTTTTCACACTTCGTCAACTAAAACACTTTTACCTAGGGGATTCGATACTCTAATCATAAATTCAATAGAATCTACAGGCAAAGTCCTACTGAATACTAAATTCATGCATATATACAAATGTGTCGATCCTGGATCTATCAATACAATCACAGAAGTATCATAAAGAGTGAAAGTACCAGTTATAACATCAGGAGACGAAGCTTCCTCACGAGCTCGGATGGCATACGCTCTGGCAAGTGCTCGAGCTTCAGATCTAACAGTCGTATCTTTAGTTCCCCTTTGACTGCCACTCACATTTCCCGTATTTCTGGGAGGCCTACCTCTAGTTGAAGTGTTACTCGGTCTCAAATTTTGCACAATCTCTTGCTCAACAGACTTAGAAAAATCATGGATAAAATAATCTAAAGATCCACATTTGAAACAAGCCTGATCATAAAGTCTACAATTGCAAGGATGTCTTTTACCACAGTGTTTACACTCGGGTCGATCGGATCAAACATTTCCAACACTTGCAATAGAAGTAGCTGGGGCTCTAAAGCTCGAATGCGATCTAGCACGATCTCTACTCAAATGCCCCACATTAGCCTCTGAACAGCTAAAATCATCTCGGAATTTCTTTAACACAGACTCAAATAATTTACTTGCAGATATCTTTCTCACATTTCTAGCTTCTAAATCAGCTTTTCTTTTCTCTTTCCTGAGGTCTTCAGCTTTACATGCTCGTTCAACAAGCACTACAAATTCTTTTATTCCTAAAATCTCGACTAACAAACGGATATCTTCATTCAAACCATCCTCAAATCTCTTGCACATGATTACTGCGATCGAAACAAATTCTCATGCATACTGACTCAGTCTCACAAATTCTCGCTCATATTCTGTAACAGACATACGACCTTGTTTCAATTCAAGAAACTCTTTGCGTTTTTGATTGATGAATCTTTGACTGATGTATTTCTTTCAGAATTCAGCTTGAAAGAAATCTCAAGTAACTCGTTCTCTCAGAACTACGGATATTAACGTCTTCCACCAATGATACGCCGTATCTCTCAAAAATGAAATGACACATTTTAGGCATTCGTCCAGAGTCAATGACAATTCATCAAACACTCGTATTGTATTTTCTAACCAGAACTCGGCTCTCTCAGCATCATCATTAGTAGTAGCACAAAATTCTTTGGCTCCATGTTTTCTAATTTATCTATCGGAGGCTTATTCAACTAAGTTGGATTAGCTTGTGGCATAACAGAGACTTGCGAAGGATTGAGCGGGGGTGAAGGTTGTGGCACAGCCAGATTAGTACGGATATATTAGGTGAACCAATCGTTCATCATTTGATAGAAGGCTTGTTTAGCCTCTCCATCATGACTACTAGTAGCAGGTCTAGAGTCGGATGACACTTTCCCTTGAGCTGGAGTAGGAGCATTACTTTCAACATCATCAACTACGGCTCTTTCGGGATCTATTTACTATATAAAAGCACATTTTCATTGTCAGGAATCATCACACTATCGCAGTTCATATATATGGCATGTATAGCTAGACTTACAAATGCTACGTTAGTCCTAGAATCGACTAAACCGTAGCTTTGATACCAACCAAATCTAACACCCCTAACCCGCATCCATCACCAGACTAGGGTTAAGAGGCATTACCGAACATATCGGAACAATTCACATTTATTTTATAATCAACATAGCATCAAAGTCACACATTATTATAAAGTCCCTTACGTAAGTCAACGAGACCTTAAACATGCTTTAGAAAGGGTCAGGACTAAACCAAGCTCATACAAAATTTTCTTGAAACTTAAAAATTTTCTCAGTTACATAGGTCACACACCTGTGTGAACAGGCTGTGTGCCTCACACGGCATTAGACACGCCCATGTGTATAAGCCGTGGCTAAACAGAGCATGCATACTGACTTATCCACACCGCCGAACACACGCCTGATCGTGATTTTCCGTGATAAGTTTTATAAATTTATAATTAATCATTCTTGAAACTAACTATTATCATAATGTAGGCAAGTGTACCTATAGAACAGTAGTATAGCTCTAGCAACACCGGATTGTCAAACCCAAAGGAACTAAAAGTACTAGTAATGACTGTCTTTTTATTATCTAGCCTAAGAATAAT
The DNA here is from genome assembly GCA_025698475.1 of Gossypium anomalum. NCBI lineage: Eukaryota > Viridiplantae > Streptophyta > Magnoliopsida > Malvales > Malvaceae > Gossypium > Gossypium anomalum. The sequence continues at coordinate 40,193,568 of CM046965.1, forward strand.
GAGATTTGTTTTAATTAACTAATTACTAAACTAAGAAATCACAGAAAATAGAATTTGGAAATTAATTTTGGAAAAAAGATTGATTTAAGACAATACCTAAGGAAAAATCCACCTAGACTTCACTTGTTATTTTGGCTCCGAATCAGACGATTTATTCATTTAACTTGTTCCGTAGAAATCCCTAAGTTATGTTATTATCCCTATTCAAGACTAATAATGTCTAACCCTAGATTGAATAATTGAGACTTTTCTCTAATTAACACCCTAGGATTGCATTAACTCGATCATGGATCCCCTTATTAGGCTTCACCCTAATCCGGTAAAATCTTGTCACCCTATCTCTAGGCACGCAATCAACTCCGCTTAATTATGACCAAGTTACTCTTGGCCAGGGACTATTCATCCTCTAACTATGAGCATTAACTTGAATCGATATCCTGAAATACCAAAACAAGAATTAAGAACACATAATTAAGAACAAGTCAAATATTTATCATACAATTTAGAAAATAATAACAAGATTCGTCTTAGGTTTCATCCCCCTTAGGTATTTAGGGGTTTTAGTTCATAACTAAAAAGGAAAACATCTCAGAAGAATAAAGAATACAAAACATAAAGAAAACCGAAAACTCCTGAAGGGAAATTAAGGAGAGATCTTCAGTCTTGATGGTGAATCCGGCTTTTGAGATGGATCAATCGGCTTTCTTGGAGTAATTCCTTACTCCCTACTCTCTGTCTCCCTTTTAGTCTTTCTCTAGGGTGTTTAAATAGGCTTTAGAATGCCTAAAAGCCCTCAAACTTGCCCTTTTTCGAATGGAACTTAGCTAGGGCTCGCCAGGGACACGCCCGTATGACACGCCCATGTGCAATTACTTCAGGCCGTGGTCGAGGCTGAGAAATCAACACGCTCGTGCTTGGATTTTTTTAGGCCGTGGTCGAGCCTGTCAGAATGGCACAAGCATGTGTTCTGCCTGTGTGATGAAGTCCAAGCCGTGTTGTTTTCCCACGTCGGCCTGTTTTATCTATTTTTGGCCCATATCTTGTTCTTTTCACTCTCTTATGCTCATCTAAGTATAAAACAAGAAATTAAAGGATTAGGAGCATCAAATTCACCAAATCTAAGGAGAATTCATTCATAAACGTGTTAAGCATGGGATAAAAATATGTTTAAATTACGGTTTATCAACGCCCGTGTGCCTTGGCTGTGGTCAAAACTGACTTGGGTCACACTGCTGACCACATGCCCATGTGTCTAGCCTGTATACCTTTTGAAATGGGCATACACGCCCATGTGCCAAGGCTGTGTGCCCTACACAGCCACCCGACATGCCCACGTATCTAGGTCGTGCTCGAGACTGACTTGCTTCTAAAAGAAACATTGAAGGACACCGTTAAGACACACGCCCGTATGCTCAACCGTGTGGGCAAATATAGGCCATTTACAAGGCCAAATTGCCACCCATTTGGGTCATACCTACAAGTCAAAAATCAAAACATAATTGCACCATAATTTCAACCAATTTCAATCTCAAAACATACATCCTTCATGTCATATAACCACCAACCAATATCATCCTTATCATCCAAACCAAAGCATACTAAAATTGCATATCATATTCATTCATTCATACATGTCATTATTCCAATTTTTCACATCCATTCTCGTCTCAAAATCATACCATTTCCATGACTAATTCACATAACCAACTTACCAAATTGAGCATTTCTTATTAAGCCATCTAAGCACATCAAAACATACCATTTTTTAACACAAAACATATACCAAAATTCATTCATAATCACATCCATAACCAAGCCATATCACATGGCTAGATATACACATTACCAAACATATTCTAATACTTCTAGCCTATACATGCCATACTCCACTATTTACACTTTCAAAATGTACCAAAATAGAGTTTGATAGTGTGGTGATGGTCCTTGATGATCCTCGAGCTCCCGATAGCTACGATATCTATAAAATAATTGAAAACACACAAAGTAAGCTTTCAAAAGCTTAGTAAGCCATATACAAATAAATTCATCATTTTAAACATATAAGCATTATCAAATTACGTATACTCCATAGCCAAATTTTACCAGAAACCATATAGTTCATATACATTTCATATAATCCCAATTCATTTGCACATATTGCATATTTTATCATAATAATATCATACATATTCAGTTGTACAAGTACTTACCGTTATTCTCAAACATAGTATACTTTACAAACGTACCTGATTTGTATACACATTTCATATATTCATTCTTTTCTCAAAATGCTCGTTAAACCGTTAAGAATCAATAATGATAATCGGATAACTTAGAAAGCTCGTACAATGCCAAAATCCCAGACGTGGTCTTATATGTAATCAAATATATCGATGCCACTATCCCAGATAGGGTCTCATACTCGAATCCTATGTCATGACATATGTACCCTAACTATTCCTATGGTTCGTACGGGACTTCTCGGATCTCAAAACTTTGTCGATACTTTCTCGGATATCTCATACTTAACCCATATAATCATTTATCATTGTTCAAGAGCATATAAACAATAATAATTCAATTCAAAACACATTTATTTGTATATCAACTTACCTCAGACGGATTCGAATGAACGGAATCGACGACTTTCAATTTCCCACAATCTAATTATGTTTTCTTTTGTTCTTGATCTAAATAAACTCAAATTTAAATCTTTTATTCAACAAATCATTCAAATCAATCCAAAAATACACATTTAGAGCATTTTACAAATTAGCCCTCACATTTTCACATTTTAACACTTTAGTCCCTAATCACAAAAATCACAAAATATACAAAATTTCCATATACTCATGCTTAGCCGAATATACACGGTGTTTAGGTAAGCCCATATGTTTCATTTATTTCATATTTTAGTCCCTCAAAATCTCATTTTTACAATTTAACCCAAATTACTCAATTTCATCAAAAATTCAAATACGAAATATGTTAAGCCATCACGTATCTTTTATTTTTCATCAACTAACACTTCAAATCTTACAAAATCAACAATGGCATAATTCAAAATCATCATCAAAATCAGAAATTGAGACATGGGCTTGATAGAACACTAAGCAATAATCACAAAAACATAGAAATTATCAAAAACGAATCAAAACACATACCTTAATCAAAGAAATCAAAGGCCGAACCCTAGCTTGTATTTTTTTCTTTCTTTTTCTTTGTGTTTTTCGGCAAGGATGAGCATAAAATGAACTAATTTCATGTTTTTTTTTTTAAATTTAATTAACATAATAAGCCATTAACTAAATTAGACTTATTATTTTCATTATAACTCCACTAACTAATGTCCATCCATTTCATTTCATGAATTCAATTGTCCATTTACAACATAAGGACCTCACGTTTAAAGAGATACATCAAATAGGCACTTTAACAAACAGCAGACAACTTTTACACTTTACGCGATTAGGTCCTTTTATTAAATTAAGCACACAAACGATCAAATTTTCGTATGAAATTTTCACACATGCTTAACCACATACTGTAAACATAGAAAATAATATTAAAATGTTTTTCTGACTCTGATTTATGGTCCCAAAACCACTATTCCAACTAAGGTCTAAACTGGGCTGTTACACTATACTTAATATTACTTAAAACTCGTGAAACGATAATAACATTGGCTTAGCAAGAAAAATTCACAACTCTGAATTATCAGTGGGCATTTTATACAAATCAATTTAACTATGACATTCTGATCCCATGGTTTAATTACTTTATCAACAAATTCAATTTGTTTTACTAGTATGCTCCTTTCAGATACTAAAGTAATTCGAAAGTAAGAATGGATAGACCTAAAGTCTATCCATGCATATATATTAACATCAAAGAGATAAAAATACTAGTTAATATATCTGGGTCAGAAGTCTCTTCTTCAGCTCAAATGGTGTAAGTTCTAGTATTACTACTTTGTCCTAGTCGTCTGTCTCCTTGAAAGGCGGATATTTATGAACTATTTTGTCCTACTCTGTCTACTGGAGTCTTGAATCATTCTATCTCAACTTATTTCTTCCTGAGAATACAAATGATATGATATTGCAACTAAAAGTACCTTGGTTTATTTGAGAGTGGAGTTGAAGGCAATTTAGATATATTTCTTTTACTAGAGTCATGAAGTTTCATTCCAATCTTTTTGTTACTGATACATATCTCTTCCATTTACTACACTCGATCAGATAAAAACCACGAATTCCCATATTCTCATTGCTTCAACCAACATTTAATTTTTTTTCAAGCAATCCATCTTCACAACAAACACACTTCTCATTTTTCAATTGGTATAATCTTGTAAGTATCTTAACTAAATTGTACAAGCTCTCATTCATATTCTAATATAAACTTGTTTTTTTCTATTTCAGCTCGAGAAACTATTTCTTTCCTATTCCAAGTATCATTTACTGACATATTTCTTTCTAAATTCAGTTTAAAAATGTCACAATTAACTTTTTCCTTCGATACAATGGCTAATAACATACTACCACTAATACAATTCGTCTTTAATGATAATACTGCACATATTAAGCAATAATTAAGTGAACATTCCAATTGATCAAATATTCTTTGAATTTAGTTCTAGCTAAACTGTCATCTATCTTTCTCTAAACTCATTAGCCCCACATTTATGAATCTAGTCTATAGGAAATCTAGATACACATACATGAGAGGAACATTGAGAACCACAGGGTGTTGAGGTAAGCACAATAGGGGGATAGAGGTTGTGGAGCCACAAGATCGATTCGTAACAATTTCATTAATACAATTACATATTAAGCCAAAAGAGACATTCTTTACCTTTTTTTAACATTTTGGGAACTAGCAAGATAAAAACTCACTCTTTGCTGGAGAGCCAGGACATTACTATCAATTTCATCGGTAATGGCACGATTAGAATCATCAAACATCTTTTAAAGTAAAAAAAAAAAAAACTGGATTAGAAAGGATCAAAAGCATCACACTATCTCAGGGAATATATGGCATGTATATTCTATATTTATTACACATTACGTTAGTCATAGAATCTAGTAAACTGTAGCTCTAATACCAGTAAATGTAACACCTCTATCTCGTCTCCATTACCGAATTAGGGTGACAGAGTGTTTGTAACACCCCTTACCCATGTCTGATGCTGGGACAAGATACGAGGCATTACCGGACTTAAACATAAGCAAACATACAGAACCGGCCCATAAAATTTCTTTAAAATCAACTTCATTCATACACATGCAATTTGTCCCTTTTATGGGCCTACGAGGCCTAAAACATACTTTGGCGATGGTTCGGGACTAAACTGAGAACTTTCGAAACTTTTACATCACTTACGAAATTTTCATGCTTTAGAGAGTTACATAGGAAATTTTCATGCTTTAGAGAGTCACACGCCCGTATGGGTAGGCCGTGTGGTCACACACGCCCGTGTGGCTTGGGACACGCCCGTGTCCTTAGCTCGTGTAACTCTCTGTTTATGATGTCATCAGACAAGTAGGGTCACACGGCCAAGACACACGCCGTGTGGTGAATTAAAATCCAAAATTAGGTGTAGACTTCACACGGCCTGGGCACACGCCCATGTCCTAAGGTCATGCCCTTCACACGGAAGAGACACATGCCCGTGTCTTTGCCCGTGTGTTTGCTATTGGGTATTTTGTTTTGCATTAATTAGGGTACAAGGGACACATGGTCGAATCACACGCTCATAGGGCAGATTGTGTGTCACACACGGCCTAGACACATGCCCGTGTGTCTACCCTGTGGACAATTTTGAGGCTATTTTCCAGGCCATTTGTCACCCTTAAATGCTCATTCACTCATACATTTTTTATGGCATGCAACATAGTATATGTAGTTACTCAAATACTCATATACTTAATTAATTCATGACTTTATAATGTTAACGTATCACCTATCCGAACCATCATGCTTTCATATAGCATTCCACACCAATTTCATATTTATTCATCATGATAAACCTACTTCCAGTTTACTCAATTATACCATAGCTTTGGTTATACCTATTAGCCATAATTCATTCATTTAGCATATATGCCATTCATCACACATTTCATCCACAAGGAACCACGTCAAGCATAACACATTGTATGCAAGCATAATTAATTAGGGTTACAACCCAAATAATCAATATGAACCATATCACATGGCCATATACAAAATGAATCAAATATTACCATAAGCCAACACATTTGGCTAGACCAATATGACATATAACAAAAAGACCAAGTCCCTATACATGCCATACTCAAAATGTTGAAACTAACTATACCTAATTATCCAATTGATAGTGTGATCGAGTCTTTAATGTCCTTTGATCCCCGAGCTAGCTTGGCGATACTATAAGAAAATGGAAAATAAAGGGGAGTAAGCATAAAGCTTAGTAAGTTCACATGCAAATAAATAGTAACATAATCATATATATATATATATAAATGCCATTGTCATAACATAGTTTACATATGTGTCATCATAAATTCATAAGCATAACTTAAATTTTGCAGACATAACTTACACATTTTCAATCTTACCAAAATTTCATCACATACTGAGCTCATTTATATGAGTCTGTCGTACATACCTGTACCAACTTGTAACACATTGTCATAATTCCTCATCATTGACTTACTTGTTGAATAACTCACAGGTTTGCCCGTTGAACACTCAAAATAGTATCGGATACACGGAATACTTACACATAGTGCTTCAAATGTAGCCACATGCTACCTCATATGACAATCACACATTGGTCACTCTTGAGCTACTCACAGGCCTGCTCACACAAGATGACGATCAGGACATTACTACTCGAGTTGCTCACACAAGCTGACAGGTACCTGTAACACATGTCGGGCTACCCAGTCACGATAAAACGTACAAGACTAGCACCCGGTGTAAAACCCCATACCCATATCCTACACCGAGACAGAATACGAGACGTTACCTAACTTGAAATCATGCTTACAATCATTTCTGAGCCCCCAAGACTTGGACAAATTTAAAACTTTCTCAACTTATCAACACCTCCTTAATATGGGCCTACGAGGCTTAAAACACACATCAAAAATCATTCGGGACCAATTCAGGTCTTTTAGCCAACTTTGGAAAAATAACACTTGACATAGGGGCACACACCCATGTGACCATTTCGACATGGTCGTGCTGTTGGCTTGTGTGGCTCATATGGCCTAAGCAATATAGGGACACGCCCGTGTCCTACACCCGTGTGGAATTAATTCTAAGTTCATACCTACAGGGGTTTCACACGGCCTGGCACACGCCCATGTCCTTGGCCCGTGTTCTTCACACGACCATGACACGCCCGTGTCCTAGCCCGTGTACAAAAACCTGGACATTCTATTTCTGACGTCAGCAATTTTTAAGGGCCACACAGCTAAGGCACATGTCCGTATGCTAGGCTGTGCCCTTATACGGCTGAGACACACGGCCGTGTCTCTGCTTGTGCATTTACTACCATGCAGACTAACTTATAAATTTTATGTGCAGGGGACACAGGGCTGTACAACACGCCCATGGGGTTGGCCGTGTGTTACACATGGCCTAGACACACGCCCGTGTGTCTACCCATGTGGACAAAAATAAGGCTATTTACCAAGCCTCTTGGCCACCCTTACTTACACAACCTACACAATAGCAACAGAAACCAATACAAGACTATTTCATGCAACCAAATCAGCCATAATAGACAACATTTCATTTGTGCATATTACTCATCCATGAAAATAACATTATTTGCATATATCAAAGTGAATATTAGCCATCATTTGAGGTTTAATACAAAATGAAGGGGAATCACCCATGCCAACACATTTGGCCAATTTTTCAAAAACTCAAAACATCAAAGTCTAGCCCTATACATGCCATTCTTAAAAACAAATAGTCTAACTATACCGAGTGCTTCTGCTGATAGTGTGATCATTGCCTCCGACGTCCGATGATCCTTGAGCTAGTTAGGCGGCACTATAAGAAAACGAAAGGAGAGGAAGTAAGCATTAAGCTTAGTAAGTTGCGTATATATAAATATACAACGATAATTTTACACTTCATCAACATGCTTATAACACAAAGGTGGGCATAAGCATAACTTACTCACCACTATCCTATAAATCTCATAGCATATATCGAACTCATATCTCATACATTTCAATTAGGTACCTGTACCCCTCACAACATGATTATACTTTCTTGATTAACTTAAAGTCATAACATTCACTGTTGAACCATTCGGAACACTACCGGATATTTATTAAGCCTCAAACATGGGTAAGATGCCGATGCCATGTCCCAAACACGGTCTTACACTGGCTCATATCTCAAGTCGATGCCATGTCCCAAACATGGTCTTACACTGACTATCATTTCATAGCCGATGCATGTCCCAGACATGTCTTACACTGGCTTACGTCTCGAGGCCGATGCATGTCCCAGACATGTCTTACACTAGCACTCGTCCCAATGCTAATGCCATGTCCCAGACATGGTCTTACACTGGCTCTCATAATATAGCCGATTCATGTCCCAGACATATCTTACACTAGCCCACAATAACCCATATGTCATGGCATGAATATCCGATTATTTCCTAGGTTCAAACGGGAACTCTACTATCTCTATTATTGTCGTACTTTCTCAATTCCATAATCAAGCAATTCATGCTATATTAATTCAAATACAATTCAACACATACATTAGCAATGTAGTTGTATTATTTACATACAACTTACCTTGGATTACAAAATGTGGCGACTAGTCTATTTAGTCGATTTGCTTGGCTTTCCCCCCGTCTAGGTCCGGATTTGGTAATTCTTGATCTATAATAGAAAAATGTACTTATTTAGTCACTAAAAAAATTAGGCAATCAAAAATTCACATCTTTGGTAAAATGACCATTATGCCCCTAAACTTTGACAAAATGACCATTTTACCCCTAGGCTCGAAAATCAATTTTTATCAAATTTATTTTTATCTTAAGTCTATCCAAACCTTTTTTACTCTTATAGCTACCCCAAATTCCCACTATTTTACACATTTATCATCTATTTTACAACTTATGCAAAATAGTCCTTTTAGGTGTTTTCATGCTAACACCTTTCACAAAAGTTGTTTATATGACACCCAAGACTCATTTTCTTCCATAAAAACTCAGAAAACATTACAAATCCTTTCATGGAAAAACCCTAAACTCTTAATCATTTTGCACAATAGTACCCTCATTTGAAAGCTTATGCTTCAAGGATCTCAAAAATGTAAAAATCAACAACAAAGAGTATGAAAATCACTTACTTGCAAGGGATACTAAAGGCTGATATTTTGAGTTCTCTAAACCCCCTTTTTGATGTTGAAAATTGACAAAGAGGAAGAAGATGATAAGGTGATATCATCTTTTCTTTATTTTATTTCTATTTTGTCAATTAAGCCACCAAATTGCACCTAACACATTGACTATTTTATTTTCTTGTCTCATGGCCGGCCAAGCTCTTTTAAAAGGGTATAATTGCCCTTTAAGACCCCCAATTTTGATTCTCTAGCTAAATAACACCTTTAGCTATCAAATTAGGACTTTTGCACTTTCTGCGATTTAATCCTTTTTCACAATTGGGCTCACAAACGTTAAAATCACTTCACCAAATTTTTCATGCACTCATATAAACATGCTATAACCCCAAAATAACAATAAAATAATTTTTTTGACATTTATATTTGTGGTCTCGAGACCGCTATTCCGACTAGGCCCAAAATCGGGTTGTTACACCCGGATTCACATAAACATATATCACATATCTCATGAGCTCATAAATCACATAGTTCCTAGTGACATGTCACATTGTATCCTAACTATTCCTAAGGTTCAAACGGGATTTTCTCGATGTCATATCCTTGTCTAACTCGTTCACAAAGTTATTCTCATCGACCATTAGGTCGTTCATACAATCGTCATAACAATTAAACATAGAAATTCATACATAAATAAAGTATTAAAACATGATATAATATTGCATTATTTACACATGAAGTTACCTCGGTGCAAAAATAGTAAAAACGAGCCTAATCGTCGTACACCTTATTTTTCTCCCGGTCAAGGTCCGTTCCTCATTTTTCTTGCTCTATAATAGCAAATTTAGCTTATTTAATACACACATTATCCAATTCAGCCCATAACTCATACTTTGATAAAATTACCTTTTTACCCCTAACTTTTCACATATTTACAACTTAGTCCCTTGACTCGTAAAATGAAATGTACTCATTTCCTTTGTTACCCAAGCCTAGCCAAACTTAACATATGCTAATAACAGCCCACATTTTCCTTCAAATCAGATTTTTACTACTCATTTTTACACATTTTGTAAAAAGGTCCTTTTAGGGGTTTTCATGAAAAATCACTTAGTAAAAGATGTTTATTACACATCAAAATATCATATTCCTCTATTAAGCATCAAAACACATGCATATCACACATGGGTAAGTTTTTGAACATGAACCTTGTAACAACCCTGTTTTTAGGTCAAATTAGAATAGTGGTTTTGGGACCAAAAATTTGAAGTCAAAATATTTATTTTATTATTTTAATAAGGTTTATAGTATAATAGATTATTTATGTGAAAGTTTTGTAAAGAAAATTTTACCATTTTAATGCTTAATTCGGTAAAAAAGACTAAATTGCGTAACGCATAAAAGTTGAGTACTATTGTTTAAAGGGATTATATGGCTATAGCTTGAAATATAGGAGTCCTTGCATGTCAAATAGACCATATTAATGGCTATAGCTTGAAATATGGGAGACCTTGCATGTCAAATAGACCATATTAACGGTTAGTGGAAGTTTTTAGATTGGTAAATTTGAAATTATTAAAGGTTATTAAGGTTAAATTGGTAAATAGGTTGTAAAACACACCATTTTTTCTTTCTTCATTCGGTTAAGCTTGAGGGAGAGATTAAGGTATGGTATTAACTCGAGTTTTAATAATTTCTACGTTTTTGAGCTCGTTGCAGCTTAATCTAGCTGGCATGTACCTTAGATTTTGAAATGTTTAAAGATTTTGAGGTATGCCATTGTTGAATACTTGAGTATTTTGAAAGTTCTTGTTAGATTATTGATAGTTGTTAATGGTTATAAAAGTTTTCTAAAGTGATTTTTGATAAAAATGAGATTTAGGGATTAAATTGAAAAAGATAAAAATATTATGGTTAGAATTGTGAATTGAGTGAAAATATGGGCTATTATAATACCACATAGAATTCAGATAAGGTGGATGGTGATTAAAAATGTGTAATTTGCCATTTTATGTATAAAGGACTAAATTGCAAAGTAGTCAAAAGTCTAGGGGTAAATTTGTAATTTAGCCAAAATGAACGTTTTAGGCTAAATTGAATTGAATGAAAGTTTGAATTAGTTAATTTGATATCATATAGATCAAGATAAGTAAATACCAGAATTAGATGGGGGAAATGAAAAGTAGACGAGTAGACGCTAGTTTTTATCTGAGCAACTCGAGGTAAGTTTGTATAGTTAGAATTGAACTGTTTTATACTCAAAATGGTTGAATTGAATGTTATTAATTGAGATATGAATGCCTTTATAATATATATATATATATATACTGAATCTATTACCGAGCTTTAGTTGGTCTATATGAATTCATTGGATACGAGTGATATGTTACTGGAATTACCAAAATGGTCGAGCTCCTGCATTTGTTGTGGACTCACCATAGCTCCTATGAGCTTACTGTTTCAGGTCATTGGAGCTTACTGATTCAGCTCGAAAGAGCTTACTGATTCAGCTCGAAAGAGCTTACTATTCAGCTCAATAGAGCATACCATTTTTAGCTCAATAGACCTTACTGTTATCAACTCATGAACAACTTACTGGCCATGTCTCGAAAGGGAATGTATGATGATGAATTGAGGGATTATTAACATTGTTCAGTCGAATATCCATTGAAGTTTTAATATATTCAACAAGCTTAAATGATGTTACATGAAAAAGTTACGGTTTATGAATTAGTTAAATGACTAACATGTGATGGTTATGTGTAGTTAGGTGATGGTTATATTGAATTGTTGGCATATTATTATTGCATTTGATTACTTTGAATGGTAAGTTTAATTCTGTATTATACGGGCTTACTAACCTTAGAAGCTTACTTTATTTATGTTTCTATGTCTTATAGAGGTTCGTTAGTTCGCTTGTTCTGGAAAAGTCAGAGTTGCACGTCACACTATCCAGATTTTCATTTGGTATTTTGAACTTATGAACTTAAGTAAATATGGCATGTATAGGCTAGTTGGTTATTAAAAGTTGCAATTTGGAATCCTATTTTGTGTATGAATTGATGTATATAAGTTAAGCCATGCGATTTAGCTTATTTGATACTATGTTTTGATTGTGTATATATGCTTGAATATGGTATGTTTTGGTATGTTAAGGTTGGTATGGAATTATGCAAAGATAGTCTTGATTCATGATTAGTAATTAGATGAATTGCATATATTGTTATATAGGTATATGGACTTGTAAATGGTAAGTTTGGATATGGCTTATAATGTGTATTGAATTGGTTCATTTGGTTGCAAATTGAATTGCTTAAATGTGGACATATTGGAATGTATATGTTTATGTTTTAGGGTGGCAAATTTGGCTAATCAAATGGCCTATTTTTGTCCACATGGGCAGAGACACGACCGTATGTCTCAGCCGTGTGCGACACACGGTCACTCTACACGGCCGTGTGTCCCCTGGGGTGCCCTACAAATTGTAATCAATATACCCTCCAGATTTGACACGGCTTAGACACACGAACGTGTCCATTGGCCGTGTGTACCACACGGGTTCACACACGGGCGTGTGCCCTGACCATGTGACCCTAATTGGTATGCTGACGTCAGAAACAGAATACCCCATATTTTTTGACGCGGCCTAGCACACGGCCTGGACACGGGCATGCGATAGGAACACGGGCTAGACACACGGGCGTATGATTTGGCTGTGCGATCAAGTCAGTAGGTATGCCCTGTTTGGCCACGGCCTAGACACACAAGTGTGTCTAAGATCGTGTAAGGCACACGGCCTGTTCACACGGGCGTGTGACCTTTTAAAAGTTGAAAATTTTTCTAGGTTTTTGAAACTTTATATATTATCGATTTGGTCCCGAATGCATGTTTTAAGTATTGTATGCTTGAATTAAACTTCATATTGAATGAGAATGAATGACTTTTATTGTAATGAGTTGATAATTGGTTTGTAATTGTTCTGAACTGAATGATAAGTTCGTTAATGCCTCTTAACCTATTTTGGCAACAATTACGGGTTAGGGGTGTTACATTTAGTGGTATTAGAGCTACGGTTTAGTCGATTCTAGGACTAGCGTAGTGTATATGAGTCTAGCTATACATGCCCTATTTATAATCTGTGAAAGTGTGATGACTCCTAACATTCTAAATGTGTTTTCATATAGCAAATGGATCCAAATCGAGTGATAGCTGATAAAGTAGAGAGTAATACACCTGCTCTTGCTCAAAGGACAGCGCCTTCTGAACCTAGACCAGTAGCAAGTAGTCATAGAGGAGAGGCTAAAGAAGCCTTCTTCCAAATGATGAATGAATGGTTCTCTGAGTATGTCTGACCCAATCCGGCTGCTCGACAACCTCTACCCCCACCTGCCCCCAACCAATTCCAGTAGTTCCTCAAGGTACCGATCCTCTGCGATTGAATAAACCACCTGTTGATAGAATACGAAAACACAGGGCTGAGGAATTTAGAGCTCCTGCTAATTATAATCCTGAAAAGGCTAAAGTTTGGCTCAAGCATATGATTCAGGTATTCAATGAATTGTTCTACACACCGAAGAATGTATGAAGTGTGTGGTATCATTGTTAAGAGATACTACGTATCAATGGTGGAATACTTTAATATTTGTTGTTCTGCCAGAATAAGTCACATGGGATTTCTTCCAAGTTGAATTTAGAAAGAAATACATTAGTCAAAGATTCATCGACCAGAAGAGGAAAGAATTTCTTGAATTGAAGCAGGGTCGTATGTCAGTTACAGATTATGAACGAAAGTTTGTACGACTTAGTAAATATGCCCGTGAATGTGTATCGTCTAAAGCTATAATGTGTAAACGATTCGAGGATGGGTTAAATGAAGAAATCAAAATGTTGGTGGGAATTCTTGAGCTAAAAGAGTTTGTTGTTCTATTTGATCGAGCCTGTAAGGCCGAAGATCTATGTAAAGAGAAAAGAAAAGTTGATTCTGAGTCTAGAGAGTTTAGAAAAAGATTTACGGGTAAATCGCATCATTCAGCATCAAATAAATTTAAAGAATATCACCATCGTTCTACAGCTTCTGCGGGAATTTCTATCAAAGACAAAAATGCGAGACAATCAGGTTCAAAAGCTTAGGCAACATCTGTGGCCAGTGCAGGAAGTGTTAGAAATGCTGCATCTGAATGTAAACATTGCAATAAGCAACATTATGGTGAATACCGATTAGTGAGCGGAGCTTGTTTTAAATGTGGATGTTTAGATCATTTTCTCCGTGATTGTCTAGAGAAGTTCACAGTTAAAAAAGAACAACCAGTGAAAACAGTAATACAGTTGCTAGAGGAAGACCGCCCAGAAACACCAGAAACGCGAGTAGTAATCAAGGTGCTACGAGAGTCGACTGTGAGATCTGAGGCACGAGCACCTGCCAGAACTTATGCTATATGTGCACGAAAGGAAGCATCATCACCAGACATTATCACTGGTACTTTTTCTCTTTTTGATACTGATATAGTTGCATTGATAGATCTTAGATCAACCCATTCATATATCTGTATGAATCTAGCTTTTAAAAAGAGTTTACATGTCGAGTCTACAGAATTTGTAATTAAAGTATCGAACCCATTAGGCAAGTTCATTTTAGTTGATAAAATTTGTAAAAACTATCCTCTGATGATTCGGGGTTACTGTTTTTGGGCTGATTTGATGCTTCTACCGTTCGATGAGTTTAATGTGATTCTGGGTATGGACTGGCTGACTATACATGATGCAGTTGTAAATTATAGACAGAAGGTTATAGAATTGAAATGTCATAATGATGAGATTCTTCGGTTTGAGTCTAATGATTCGAACGAACTACCTACTGTAATATCGTCTATGTTAGCTCAGAAATACTTGAGAAAGGGTTATGATGCATATCTTGCGTATATATTGGATTCGAAGGTGTCAGAATCGAAGATGGAATCTATACCTGTTGTTTGTGAGTTCTCGGACGCATTTCCCGAAGAGTTACCAAGATTACTGCTGATTAGAGAGGTCAAATTTGGCATTAAATTAATACCAGGAATAACGCCAATATCGATAGCTCCGTATAGAATGGCTCCAATAGAATTAAAAGAGTTGAAAGCTCAGTTGCAAGAATTGACAGACAGAGGTTTTGTACAACAGAGTTATTCTCCTTGGGGTGCACCAGTGCTGTTTGTGAAAAATAAAAATGGCTCAATGCACATGTGTATCAATTATAGATAGTTGAACAAAGTGACTATAAAGAATAAATACCCTTTACCGTGAATTGATGACTTATTTGATCAGTTGAAAGGGCCTACGGTATTTTCAAAGATTGATCTGAGATCGGGTTACTATCAGTTACGAGTTAAAGAGTCGGATGTGCTGAAAATCGCTTTTAGAACAAGGTATGACCATTATGAATTCCTTGTTATGCCTTTTGGTTTAACTAATGCTCCTGCCATTTTTATGGACTTGATGAATCGTATATTCAGACCGTATTTAGATAGACTTGTTGTAGTATATATTGACGATATTCTGATCTACTCACGGGATGAATTATAACATACCGAGCATTTAAGAATTGTGTTACAAACCCTACGTGATAAGTAGGTGTTTGCAAAGTTCAGTAAATGTGAGTTTTGGCTCAAAGAGGTTGGATTTTTGGGGCATGTTGTTTCAGCTGACGATATTAGAGTTGATTCGAGCAACATTTTCTCTATTGTTGACTGGAAACCTCTAAGAAACATATCTAAAGTCCGTAGCTTTTTGGGTTTGGCGGGCTATTATCGAAGATTTGTGAAAGGATTCTTAATGATTGCGACACCAGTGACCTGATTGCTACAAAAAGATGTGAAGTTTGAATGGTCAGAAAAGTGTTAGCAGAGCTTTGAACAGTTGAAAGCACTGTTACCCGAAGCACCAATTTTGGTTCAACTTGAATCGGGTAAGGAATTCGTGATTTATAGCAATGCATCATTAAACGGATTGCGCTATGTTTTGATACAAGAAGGAAAAGTTATAGCTTATGCTTCTCGACAGTTGAAATCGCATGAAAAGAATTATCCGACGCATGATTTAGAATTGGCTGCGATTGTTTTTACATTGAAGATTTGGCGACACTACTTGTATGGTGAAAAATGTCACATTTTCACGGATCATAAAAGCTTAAAGTATTTGATGTCACAGAAGGATCTGAATTTGCGGCAACGAAGATGGCTTGAGTTATTAAAAGATTACGATTTTGTGATTGATTATCACTTGGGAAAAGCTAATGTAGTTGCTGATGCTTTGAGTAAGAAATCATTGTTTGCTTTATGAGCCATGAGTACACAGTTAATGATATGTGATGATGGATTTATTTTAGCTGAATTAAAAGATAAACCGGTATTTTTGAAACAATTATGTGAAGCTCAGAGAAATGATAGTGGATTGCAAGCTAAACTAATTCAATTGGAGTCTATTTCTGATTCAGAATTTCATATTGGAACTAATGATTGTTTAATGTTCCAGAATAGAATTTGTGTACCAAAAAATACAGAGCTAGTTTAGAAAATTCTGCATGAAGCACACAGTAGTCATTTTTCTGTTCATCCAGGTAGTACCAAGATGTATAATGATTTGAAACAGCAATATTGATGGTCGGGAATGAAATGGGATATATCAGGGTTTGTATCGAAATGTTTAATTTGTGAACAAGTCAAAGCGGAGCATCCAGTACCATCTAGTTTACTGCAGCCTGTGATGATTCCTGAATGGAAATGGGATAGAGTTACAATGGATTTTGTATCAAGATTGCCATTAACTCTAAAAAAGAAAGACGCTATCTGGGTTATCGTTGATCAACTAACAAAATCAGCTCATTTCATACCGGTACGTATGGATTATTCTCTGGATATGTTATCTGAATTGTACTTGTCTGAAATTGTACGATTACATGGTGTACCACCGTCTATTATCTCCGATAGAAATCCGCGATTTACATCAAGATTCTAGAGGAAATTACAAGAAGCTCTTGGAACGAAATTGAATTTCAGCACAGCTTTTCATCCTCAGACAGATGGTCAGTCTGAAAGAGTTTTACAAATACTTGAAGATATGTTGCGTTGTTGAATTCTCGAGTTTGAAAGTAATTGGGAGAAATATTTTCCTTTGATTGAATTTGTGTATACAACAATTTTCAAACGAGTATAAATATGGCATCGTATGAAGCTTTATATGGTCGTAAATGTCAAACTCCGTTATACTGGACTTAATTGAGTGAGAAAAAGATTCACGGGGTTGAATTGATCAGAGAAACGAAAGAGAAAATTAAGACGATTTGAGACAGTTTGAAAGCAGCTTCAGATCGGCAGAAGTCTTACGCAGATTTGAAACATAGAGAAATTGAGTTTCAAGTCGGGGACTGAGTATTTGTAAAGTTGTCACCGTGGAAAAAGGTTCTTCGACTTGGCCGTAAAGGAAAGTTAAGTTCGCGATTCATCGGGCCATATGAAATTGTTGAAAGAATAGGGCCGGTAGCATATCGATTATCGTTACCGTCTGAGCTAGAAAAGATACATAATGTTTTCCATGTTTCGATGCTACGCCGGTATAGATCAGATCGATCACATGTGATTTCTCCCATTAATGTTGAGATACAGTCTGATTTTTCGTATAGCGAAGAACGGATTAGGATTCTGGCTCGAGAAATGAAAGAGTTAAGTAAAAAATGTATAGCTCTTGTAAAAGTCCTTTGGCATAAACATGGTATTAAGGAAGCCACGTGGGAAACCGAGGAAGCTATGCAGAAACAGTACCCTAACCTTTTTAACGGTAAGATTTTCAGGGACGAAAATCCCTAAGGGAGAGAGTTGTAACAGCTCGTTTTTAGGTCAAATCAGAATAGTGGTCTTGGGACCACAAATTTGAAGTCAAAATATTTATTTTATTATTTTAATAAGGTTTACAGTATAATAGATTATTTATGTGAAAGTTTCATAAAGAAATTTTACCGTTTTAATGCTTAATTCGGTAAAAATGACTAAATCGCATAACGCATAAAAGTTAAGTACTATTGTTTAAAGGTATTATATGGCTATAGCTTGAAATATGGGAGTCCTTGCATGTCAAATAGACCATATTAAGGGTTAGTGGAAGTTGTTAGCTTGGTAAATTTGAAATTATTAAAGGTTATTAAGGTTAAATTGGTAAATGGGTTATTTATGTTAATAATAATAAAACAAAACAAAATTCTTTCTTCATTCTTCTTCATTCAACCTAAATTAGGGTGTAAAACACACCATTTTTTCTTTCTTCATTTGGAAAAGCTTGAGGGAGAGATTAAGGTACGATTTTGACTCGATTTTTAATGATTTCTACGTTTTTGAGCTCGTTGCAGCTTAATCTAGCTAGCCCGTACCTTATATTTTGAAATGTTTAAAGATTTTAAGGTATGCCATTGTTGAATACTTGACTATTTTGAAAGTTCTTGTTAGATTATTGATAGTTGTTAATGGTTATAAAAGTTTTCTAAAGTGATTTTTGATAAAAATGAGATTTAATGATTAAATTGAAAAAGATAGAAAGATTATGGTTAGAATTGTGAATTGAGTGAAAATATGGGCTATTATAATACCACATAGAATTTGGCTATGGTGGATGGTGATTAAAAATATGTAATTTTCCATTTTATGTATAAAGGACTAAATTGCAAAGTAGTCAAAAGTCTAGGGGTAAATTTGTAATTTGGCCAAAATGCATGTTTTAGGCTAAATTGAATTGAATGAAAAATTGAATGATTAATTTGATATCATATAGATCAAGATAAGCAAATACCGGAATTAGATCGGGGGAAATGAAAAGTAGACGAGTAGACGCTAGTTTTTATCCGAGCAACTCGAGGTAAGTTTGTATAGTTAGAATTGAACTGTTTTATACAAAAATGGTTGAATTGAATGTTATTAATTGAGATATGAATGCCTTGATAGTACATATATACTGAATCTGTTACCGAGCT
The DNA here is from genome assembly GCA_025698475.1 of Gossypium anomalum. NCBI lineage: Eukaryota > Viridiplantae > Streptophyta > Magnoliopsida > Malvales > Malvaceae > Gossypium > Gossypium anomalum. The sequence goes on from CM046965.1 coordinate 40,212,925, forward strand.
TTAATTGGTCTATATGAATTCATTGGATACTAGTGATATGTTACTGGAATTACCGAAATGGTCGAGCTCTTGCATTTGTTGCGGACTCACCATAGCTCATATGAGCTTACTATTTCAGCTCATTGAAGCTTACTGATTCAGCTTGAAAAAGCTTACTATTCAGCTCAATAGAGCTTACCGTTTTCAGCTCAATAGAGCTTACTATTATCAGCTCATGAAAAGCTTACTGGCCATGTCTCGAAAGAGCATGTATGATGATGAATTGACGGATTATTAACATTGTTCACTCGAATATCCATTGAAGATCTAATAGATTCAATGAGCTTAAATGATGTTATATGAACAAGTTACGGTTTATGAATTAGTTAAATGACTAACATGTAATGGTTATGTGTGGTTAGGTGAGGGTTATATTGAATTGTTGGCATATTATTATTGCATTTGATTACTTTGAATGGTAAGTTTAATTTTGTATTATACGGTCTTACTAAGCTTAGAAGCTTACTTTATTTATGTTTCTATGTCTTATAGAGGTTCGTTAGCTCGCTCGTTCTGGAAAAGTTGGAGTTGCACATCACACTATCTAAATTTTCATTTGGTATTTTGAACTTATGAACTTAAGTAAATATGGCATGTATAAGCTAGTTGGTTATTAAAAGTTACGGTTTGGAATCCTATTTTGTGTATGAATTGATGTATATAAGTTAAGCCATGCGATTTGGCTTATTTGACACTATGTTTTGGTTTTGTATATGTGCTCGAATATGGTATGTTTTGGTATGATAAGGTTGGTATGGAATTATGCAAAGATAGTCTTGATTCATGATTAGGAATTGGATGAATTGCATATGTTGTTATATAGGTATATGGACTTGTAAATGGTAAGTTTGGATATGGCTTATAATGTGTATTGAATTGGTTCTTTTGGTTGCAAATTGAATTGCTTAAATGTGGACATATTGGAATGTATATGTTTATGTTTTAGGGTGGCAAATTTGGCTATTCAAATGGCCTATTTTTGTCCATAAGGGCAGAGACACGGTCGTGTGACTCAGCCGTGTGTGACACATGGTCACGCTACACGACCGTGTGTCCCCTGGGGTACCCTACGAATTGAAGTCAGTATAACCTCCAGATTTGATACTGCTTAGATACACGGGCGTGTCTATTGGCTGTGTGTACCACACGGGTTTACACACGAGCATGTGCCATGACCGTGTGACCCTAATTGGTATGCTACCGTCACAAACAGAATACCCCTTATTTTTGACACGTCCTGGACACAGGCATGTTATTGGAACACGAGCTGGACACACGGGCGTGTGGTCTAGCCGTGTGATCAAGTCAGCATGTATTGCCTGTTTGGCCATGGCCTGGACACACGGGTGTGTCTGAGACCTTGTGAGGCACACAGCCTGTTCACACAGGCCTGTGACCTTTTAAAAGTTGAAAATTTTTCTAGGTTTCTGAAACTTTATATATTACCGATTTGGTCCCGAATGCATGTTTTAAATATTGTATGCTCGAATTTAAGTTCATATTGAATGAGAATGAATGAATTTTATTGTAATGAGTTGATAATTGGTTTGTAATTGTTCTGAACTGAATGATAAGTCTGGTAATGCCTCTGAACCTATTCTGGTGACGGTTACGGGTTAGGGGTGTTACAAACCCTAGCTCAAAATGAACATTAAAAACGGGGCTAGGATGCACTTACGATTGAGCTTGAAAAGTTGAAAACCCTAGCTATGGAGCCCTTGCAAAATCCGGCTAGTACATAGAGAAGATGAACAAATTTTGTCTTATTTTCCCCTTTTTATTCTTTTATTAACCAAAAGACAAAAATACCCTTAAGGCCTTTCTTTCAAATTTTTACTATTCATGCCCAATTTGTCCAGGATTATAGATATTGGTCAAATTGCTATTTAAGACCTTTTAATCTGTAATCCAAGGAAATTTCATGCTTGAAGATTCTAGAACACATATTTTGCAACTTATTCAATTTAGGCCCTAACTTCAAATTAGACATTTTAGGCATAGAATTTCTTCATGAAAATTTCACACAATCATACAATCGTATCATGGACCATCGAATAATTATAAAATAATTATTTTTATTTCAGATTTGTGGTCTCAAACCACTGTTTTGACTAGACCCTAAATTGGGATGTTACAGTGTTAACGAGCAAAACAGAACATTTAACCTCATTTCAGAACAGTTAACCTAATAAAATACAATCACATAACCATTAAATCAATTCATGATAAAATATACTTGTGTGCCTTAAATCGAGCCCACAGGGTCCTAAAAACAATCTGAGAATAATTTAGATCAAATAGTAACAAATAAGAACATTTCAGGAAAACTTGTGAAATTTGGAAAATATTGAATTTAGGAAACACAATTGTGTCTCACCCCATGTGCTCGCCTGTGCAAGTATTCAAAATAGGGCCAAACAGCCATGTCGCAGGTAATGTGCTGAACCGGGTGCATATTCGAAGCTGGGTCGCACAGTTGTGCCATAGGCCGTGTGAACATTAGAAGTCAGGACACACGATCGTGTCCCAGCCCATTTTCTCGCCTATGCAAGTATTTGAAAGAGGGCTAAATGACCGTGTTATAGGTCGTCTGCCAAACTATGTGTGTATTCAAAGTTGGGTCACATGGCCATGTCGCAGGCCGTGTGCCAGACCGTGCTACAAACTATTTTAGGACACACAACCTTGTCGTGTGCCAGGCCACGTAGATCCCACACTTGATTTTAAAATGACACATGGTCGTGTGATAGCCCATGTCCTAGGCCGTGTGCAACCTATGTTACCCCTAAAACAAGCCAAAACAAGTTCAAATCTCACACATCAAGACATCCCACTTCCACAAGCCTTAGCGTGACCAAACCATATAGCAACATACCCACAATACTCCCTTTCAAACAACCTATAAGACTTGACCAATATGCCATTCAAAGGCACCTCAATTAATGATCATTCAAACAAATAACTCAACAAAGAAGGCACTTAACATTAGTCATATTTTCATGCTGAATCCATCAACCAAAATTGGAAAAAATATAAACATACACATCAAGTTACCATTCCAAAGCATAATTACCTAATTCTTAACCTTCAATATTACCTAACCAAAATAATCATTTAACTAGAAGCACCATCATAACATAACATTTTACATATCAACAACAAAAACCTATTTAGATGCCACATCCCAAGATGATAAACAAAAGCTACCAAAAAGGCTGGATAGGGTGAGCTCCAAATTGATCCATCCTGTTAGTCTACAAATTGGTAACTACAAAAGAACCACAAACAAAACAAGTAAGCTAAAGAAGCCTAGTAAGTTCATAGTTTAAACACCAAATTAACTTACCTTAAACAAAATAGATATTCAATTAGATAATACATATTTCTTGATAACCAAATACAAGTTCACACACCACATTATTATTTGTTCACATATCAAGTTATATCATAATAACCCTTTCTCAAAGGGCTTAGCATAATCATAAACCATATTTCCTCAATTTAGCTATGTACACATGTAAATATGAAATTCATTGGAACATTTTTCATTTACTACTACCAAGAATATATAATATCATTTAAGCACATATAAAGTTGTAATTCAAAAAATTCATAGCTCGTTGAACAAAGTAACTTGACTCAAATACTCAGGTAACTACACCACAACAGAGGAATCATAGATGCGTAACAGAGGCATCGAAATGCAGACAGAGGCGCAGATGTTCAATCAGAGGCACCGTAGTGCAAATAAAGATACCAAAGTGCTAACAGAGGCATCGAAGTGCAATCCTGTACAAGCACGCATACTGACCTTATTGTCAAGTCAATCGTATCCCAAGCGTTTACTACGTTCAATCGTATCCTGTGCATTATATGTAAATTTGTTACCTTTATACATATTTATTATTTAGAAGCACTTCATCATTTCCGTACACATACTATAAAATCAATATATTCATGTCGATAATGTGCAATTACAAGAATTGCTACCACTAATTTTTCATTTTCATATGTACTTATTTGCAACATTCAATAATATATATAGGTAACTAATAAAATTCCACATGTATATCTACAAATAACTAGAAAACAATGATATAATCATAAGCAACATACATCTACATATCAAAACACTATGAACTTACCTACAATCCACTTCTAGTTAAAACGCAGGGACTACTCCGCAATTTTCCCATTTCCTCGGTTATTGTCTTTTTTACTTGGTTCTTGATCTATATAGTAATTAAATTTAGTTTATTAAATTAACATGCATTTCAAACTCAATTCAATGCATCAAACCCTTAAGTTTTCATTATTAATACATTTTCCCTAAACTTTTACATTTCTCACAATTTATTCCCTAAACCCGAAATTCCAAATTTAACAAAATTTTACATTTTCCCAAGTTAACTGAATTTTCACCTATACAATAACAATCCACAATTATTCCAAATTCTCAAGAATTCTATATCAATTTTAATATTCAATCAATTTTGTCCTTTTTGCTAAAACTAACAAAAATTACTTTACAAACTAGTCCTAATCAACAACCAATACTTAAAATCCATCATTTAACATTATGAACAACAAGAATTCATCAATGGTAAATTCCAAAATCCTAAACAGTTTCAAAAATGAAGGTACGGGTTAGCTGGACCTAGTTGCAATGATGTTAAAAATATAAAAATTACAAGAAACGAGTTTAAAATGGACTTACATGCAACACCTCAAGTGACCGAATACTTAAGCTTTTTAAATGGCTACTTTCTTTCCCAATTTCGACAATCAACAAGAAGAAAGATGATAGCCTTATTTGTTTTATTTGTTTTCACCTTAATTATCTATATACCATTTTACCATTAATTAAACATTCAATTTACACTCCAAAACACCTATTAACCGTCCACTACATACAAAAACATGGTATATTTACCATTTGGGTCCATAAATTTTCATTTCCATATCTATTTAGTACTTATTACCAATAAAACTAACTTTTGCAACTTTTAGGATTTTGTCCTTTTTAATTAATTAACTAACTAAACATTAAAATTTCTTCACCAAAATTTAATACAACTCTAATGTAACTCCATAAACATTAATTAAATAATAATACACGAGCATACATATTGGAATTATGTAAAACTCCTTCTGAAATGTTTAGTACTATCGTAAGAATTAGGGTATATGATTTCTCTTTACTTTTGGGAACTCACTAAGTTCATGTGAACTTATTATGTTATATTTTTCTTCTCAGGCATGTTGTTTAAAGAAGGTTTTTGTTTAATGGACTACGCTAGAGCATTATTGCTGTTATGAGCCATTTGTTTTGTCCTGTATCATGCATGACCTTTGAGGGTGGCGTGTATATGTATTTTTGAAACCAATCTTTATAACGATATATTATTTTGTTAAGACACTGTCTTTATGAGAATCTTCTTAATTTCAATGCTTGGATTTAAATTAATATAATTTATTCATGAATCTATTTATTTGAACTTATCCACCAAATGGATTGAAACCTGTTTTAAAATGCCATTGATGTACATTGAAACCTTTATAAAGTAACAGCCTATCACATGTTTTATACTGTAACACCCTAAACCCAACCTAATCACCGATTTCAAGTTATAGGATGTCACATTCATCGCTGGAGCGACTACGATTAATTTTATTCAACTTTAAACCATTGTAAGATTTAATTCAATCAAACGAACATTAATTACAATAACCAACCATTTATAAGATTTATACGAGCTTACAAAAGCTCCAAGAACAAATATGAGGTTTAATAGGGACCAAAAATCCATCATATGATACCAAATTCAATAGGAGCATTCATTTAAGAACAAAAGAAACTAGACTCAACTAGGTACATGCCAAATTAGAATAAAAATGGAATACAAAAAAATGTTTATGAGTTCAGGATCATTGACTGGATGCTGAAGTCGTAGTTCAAATTTCTTGAATTATACCTAACCTGTGCACGGAAAACAAACTCTATGTTAAGCAATAGAACTCAGTAGTATTTTTATGATTATACATAAAGCTTTCCACCACCGTCCACTATAATTTCAATATGGTATAATTATTACATTGGTCCCTAGTTTAAGTTTCCAATTAAGAATATATAGTAATTTTAACTTTTATCACTTTTACAATTTAGTCCTTGTACATTAGTTGACCACTAATTTGATAAAATTACCTATCCAAAATTCACTTCACCTATAATATAACTCTGTAAATGTCACACCCCAAATCCTGAAAATCTTGTTTAAATTATTTTTGTGTGTTTGTGACATGGATGTATGTCTGACTTAGTGATTTAATGCTCTAAGAGTGTCTGAGAAGTTATGGGTTCAAGTTTTGGCTTGAGCAAAATTTTGGTTTTATTTGAATAATCCCTTGTTTGTAGCTAGAAGACTTTTAAATTAATATGGGTAGGACATGACAAAGTGAGCATGCTAGCCTAGTGGTAAGTGGCGTTTGGATTGTGCAAGGATCCTGAGGTTCGAATCCCTGCTTGTGCAAAGGGATATTATTTTTACTGCTTGCTTTGTGGAGGTAGTAGTGTTTGACCGAAACACTGATAAGGGGAGGGGAGTTTGAATCGGTCATGGAGGGGGTGTAGGAGGAAGTTGAGGAGAGATATGAGGAGAGTTTTTAGGAGCGAATCAAGGGATTTTGAAGTTGTGGGGAGTTGGTGCCAAATGGGGACTCTAGACACTCAAGAATTCGGCCTAGGGGTCATACTCCTCATTTTGGTCAGTTTAGTACTCTCGTTTTCCCTTTTTGCATTTTGGAGTATTTTTCACTTTTGCTGAGTAGCTAATTTCTGCTAGAGGTCTTGGGGGTACTTCTCATTTTAACCATTCGGGCACTTGCTTATTCTGTTTTGGCTCTTCACAACAGTGCTTATTGATCAACTATCTTCTCTTCCTCTCCTTCTCAACTTTTGGGTTTTTGTTCATGATTCATTGACCGATTATTACCTCCTCTTTCCTTCGACTTTCTTTGCTTTTGTACTGTGGTGGCCAAAGCTAAAACCTTTTGTTCTTTAAAGTCGAACAACCTGTTCCCACTTTCTCCCTTTCTTCTGTTGGCCGGATAGTCTTGGTAGATTATCCCTTTACAATTCGGGTGACTTCTAGGCTTAGGTCTTGGCTAAGTATAGGTAAGTTTTCTTCTCTAGAAATGTCGACTTTTTCTTCTGTGGGCCGAATGTACCCTTCTTACTCATTCTTTTCTTCACCTTAGTGATTGACTTGTAACACTGTGTTTTGCTGAATATTGCTAGGGGCTCGATTTCATTAAGCAAGGTGTTGGGCGATTGTTTTCCCTTTACAAGTGATAATCCCTTTATTGGTAGGTGTTTAAGTTTTAGATGTGGTTGTGTGGGATTGCAGATTCTTATAAGTCGGTCAACTATTCTTGTGAAGGTAAAAGCATTAGAAGGAGTACGTGGAGTTGGAGCAAGGGAAGGTTGCGATTATTGATTGGTAAGTAGATGATTTGGTTAAAGCGGTTTCAATATTATGGTATTGGATTAACAAGGGTTTGAGACTAATGAGAGGTTGTGGTTGACCATAGGTTCTTGATCTCGAAGGCATTTCAGCTGCAACTTCATAACAGGTGTGTGAACACTATCCTTAGATGTGTGATAGCAAAATTCGAAAAGCTAAAAAGTGGGCTGTCGACACCACACGGGCGAATGGCCGCCCGTGTGGCAGGCCTAGTAGCAAAACGAGGTTTTCATGTCGACGAAATGGCCATGAGCGATTTCATGGGCCAAAACGATATTGGGCCATTCTGGGCCGAACTAGGCCGTGTGGGCCCAATGGGCTTGTGGGCCCCACTCTAAAATATGGTAAATTGTGGGCCCGGTTGTGTGGACTACACGGCTGAGGCCATTTTTGGGCTATGTGGGCCATACAAGAGTGTGAGCCCAAATGGGCCAGCAATATGGGCTATAGGCCCATTAGCACTGATTGAATGATAAGGTTGCACGGGTCGCTCAAGACGACTGTGGACCTACTATTAGGTCGGTAAGTACACTTAGACTCCTTACCGATAAAATGACCATTATACCCCTATGAGGTAAATTGATTGTAATACCCTTGTATTATGTATGACTGTTTTTGAGCATGACATTTCTGCATACACGTACGATATTATGTTACATTACATGGGGTGGGATATATGGTTTTGGAGGAAGTGTACTGAAAGGCTATAAGCCTACTATTGGCAGCTCTGCTGTAAATACTATTTTAGTACCAGAAAAGGTACTACTTGGTGCGTGGGGTTGGGTGGGTCAATTTAATCCCCACATGGTGTGTAGGGCTAGTATGGAGATGGTGTGTAGCGGATGGATTGGGTAGGATTCTTTGCTTGCATCTTGTCTTTGAAACAGGCTAAGGCCCAGGCTCACTCTCATTACTAAAAAAGGGGACTAAGGCCCCTAACTGGAACTAAAGGGCTTAGGCCCAGACTATTTTTACATTGATTGTTTGTTGTTATGGGATTTCACACACTGAGTTTTCGTAAACTTATCCATCTGTTAACTGTGTAGGAAATCCTCAGGCTTAAACGGGTCGAGGCGATGGAGGACTCATGAGGTGGCCACTCGACGTAGTTTCTTTTAATATTATACTTAAGATTTTATTTTGGGTTTTCATTATGTAATAAGGCCTTTTTAATTCTTATTTTGATTTGGGGGATTTTATTTACTTTACTTTACCTGTTAGTAATAGGACTCGGATTTGCAAGTAAATACAAACAAATGATTTTTCTGAACACATCACGCTTACGCAATACATTTTGAAAGCTTCCGCAACAAACACCATTTTTTTTAGTTTAATAACAAACTCATATAATTAATATTTTGCTAAACCAACTTGAACTTTTACAATGAACCAAACACTCTAAACTTTTCTTGTGAACTTAAAGAAGTTTTTATGTAGAACGGATTTTCACAGAACTAGTGTTTTGGAAAAACACTCCAATGTGACATCACAGATTCAGCCATAACGTCTAGCCCGAGTTTGGGGTGTTACAGTAAATATTTAATAAAATATTTACAGGTTTAGTTTATGAGAACAGGGTCTCGAAATCGTATTTCTCATACCACTAGCTTTAGGATCATTACATTTTTACCTTGAATAACTAGTAATTAAACAAACTTATTAAACCTAATTTAATATAATTCAATACTAGCCTCATAAATATTAAATAATAATATTTATGAACACGGTCTACGGAAATGACATTTCATAATTGTAATTTTCGACGCCACTAGAAACTGGGTTGTTACAATTATCCCCCATTGAGAAATTTCATACCTGAAATTTACCTGGAAAGAGGTGGGGGTATTGGATTTCATTTCCATATCAATTAATAGTTTATGATTCTTTTTTTATCGGTCATCAAACTCGTCTAACTGAATCATAGTCTTTCGTATGCTATTGATATTCATATATAAGAATTTACATTCGAATCATCAAATTACAATTTCAATCAGATTCGTATTCCATTTAACCTATTCGTATGTTATAGTCTTATTAATCTCGCTTGGACTCAAGCTAGATACATAGATTAACCAACTTGTATCCCAAGCTAGCATCTTAATGCATCATCAGATAATAGTGAAGCAATCATACTGACACATAAGTGCTTTATCAACTAAACTGAAGCAATTACACTAGCACACTTAGTGCATCATTGGATAATCCGAAGGAAATGTACCGATACATGTAGTGCATCATCAGATAAACTGAAAGAAATATGTTGGCACATGTAGTACATCATCGGATTAATCGAAGCAATTTTACTGGCACTTACAATGCATTACAAGATAAATCAAAGCATATATACTGTAAACATAGTGCATCATCGAATAAACCGAGACAACTATACTGGCATACACAGTGCATCCTCGGATAAACCAAAGTATAACTTATACATTTAATAGGCAACAAATTTCCAATTTCATTCTAAGTTCTATTCATATTCTTTCAATATTTATTCATCATTCCAATACCACCTATAACATGTAAGAAGAAATATCCGCAAGTGTACATAGTCATTCAAGTAATAAGTAAGTAAAACTGAGTTATCGTCTCCACAAGAACTATATAAGCTTAACTGATAAATTGCAAAATTATAAATACCAATTTGATGTAAAAACTCAATAATTGTGGATAGTGATGTTTAACTAGATCTAAAGAGTAATCCCTAATGTAATTTTAATCTAGATGTAATTTACCTAAATGTATGAATGAATGGCTTTAGCAACAAAAACAATCAACATTAAATGGGTTAGGATAATTATGTTAATCAATTCAATTTACTTCATCATGCTTAACAATGTTTGGAAATACTTCCATGGCAACTCGATCTTTCATGAGTTTGGAAACCAAATTAAGTCCTCTAGGATGTTTTACTTAGTGAAATATGCATTTTACTGATCATATTAGACTAAGGGTTTCTTAGCATTTGTGTAAGGTCACAGGGACATTTACGTTTGCAACAGTTTAATTACATAAACCTAAAAACTATGCAAGATAATAGAGCTAACTAAAGATATTATGGACCTCAACTTAGTCGGGTTTAAGGATCTAAATTGAGCATTGAACTTTTCAATTATGTGTGTACTAGTCGTTGTCTGGTTAAGATCACTCAGCTAATTTGAGTGCACCCAATCACGTATGAATAAAATGCATCATGATATTAATTGAAAACATAATCAACTGAGGCCCAAACATATTAAACATGCATAAAATAAATCTTATTATAATCATCTTAGCAAATAGGATATAAAATATCATTTTTGATATTAAAAACAATAAACCCAAAGCAAACATAATTAAAATAAATGAAAAGAGGAAACAGTAAACTTTTTTCAGTTCAGCAGCCTTTCGGATCTATTTTGACTAATACGCTCCTCCGTTCTGCTCGATGCTTCTTTTGATAAGGAGTTCCTAAGGTGGCTAGCCAAAGAATTCTTTTGATAAATCTTATGTTGGCTAAAGGATGGAAAGGGAAATGGGTGGCTATGCAAGGGGAAGGAAAAGGGGAATAGAATGTAGAAAAATGCTAATGAGAGAAGAGAAAGGAGATATGAGGGATAAGAGATTAATGCATAGTATTTATAGGTGAAGGTAAGGGGTAGAGTTTGCTAAAAATAGAATTTAAATTCCTTCCTTTTCTCTCACATATGGCCAACCACAATTAATGGAAAAAGGGATGACTTAGTCTCCTCATTTTGAATTCAAACCAAGGTTATTAATATCTATAGGGTGGACGGTTTTAACAGCAAAGTTGTTGGGTTGATTTTTTATTATTTTCCAACTGTAAGGACCTTCAATTAAATACCCAAAGCTTGCTTTTGAGAAGCCATCTACTTGTGCCAAAACTGGGCTTTAATTCCCCTTTGTTGGACGATTTCCCAGCCCAAAAACATGTCCATCTTTTAGCACATCTTTTACTAGGTCAAATTATCAACCTCATGACCCAGTTTGCATCGTCTTGTCGTCCACATGAATTGATTTGTGAATTTCCATAGTATTTGTATACTCGTATCATGTACTCAGTTCTTATCATGTGACAATGATTTCATTACAATTCAATCTGATATATATATTCACATTCAATTTCAGAATCACAATTCAATTCATCATCAAGACACAATATCTCATGATAAACGTATCTTATGAATCATCTTAAATATGAACAAATAACTAGTTAGGAGTATATCATATTCACATGTCATTTCCCAAACTGAATCATTGAATTCGTCACAATTTCGTACCAACCTTCCGGATTTATAAATCCAGTTTACAAATTTCTTTCACATTAATAATTCTTTTCATTATCATTATAATTTTTTTCATATTAAATCTCTATTAACTTGACTCGAACACAAACAAATACACAAATCCAAACAAACACCCTAATTTGGCACTTGGTGCCTCATCGGACAATTTCAGAAGAAAATAGATTGTGCCCAGCGTTCATCGGTATGACCAAAGTAAAAATTGTGCCTAGCATTCATCGACACATAGTCAAAGTAACCATTTGGCACCCTGTGCCTCATCAAAACATCCGAAGTAATTAGTTTGTACCCAGCGCTCATTGGTATAACTTAAGTAAATGTTGTGTCCAGCACTCATCAGAACGTCCGAAGTAAAATGCGTCCAGCGATCATCGACATATAGTTGAAATAACTCTGCCCGAGTAGTTAATAGGGTAATCATTTATCCAATTCCCTTATAAGTTCAATTCTCATTCTATCAGTCTCAATATCATCAATTCATCACTCATGATATCATTTCATTTAGTTTTAATATTTTCACTTTTATTCACTTTAATCTTCTATCTCAATAATCAATTAAATTCACACCAATATGATTCGATCAATCATAATTAACTATTGGTTCATTTTATAATTCTTCTATTATTTTTTTCCTCCTCCTCCTCTCCATTCTACTTCTTTTATTTACAAGTATTTATACAAGAATCTTTAGCCTTAGTATGACATGCTTTAATGTAAACGAATTATCCTTTCACTATTTATACTTATACTTTTAACAAATTTGTCTTCTTGAGTAGTATTCACTAAATTCTTTATATCCGGACCTAAAAAATTCAAAATTAAGATCTTTTTTTTTTTTTGAAACTAGACTCAATGAAATTTTTACCATAAAAATTTCATAATTTATTTCAAAGTATATTAATACCAATTTTTAGAAAAAAAACTTCTCTTATTCTGCTGCTAAGCAGCTTCGACTCTTCTTCACTAAAAATTAAATATCTTTCAGTACAAGTCTCATATTATGTTGTCATTTCTTTTCTTTGAAAATAGACTCATTAATATTTTAGGCATATAAATTTCTTATCCTAAACATATTTGTACAATTTATAATGAGTTTTCAAAGTTAGAACAAGGGAACCCAAAATCATTCTGATATTATTTCATAAAAGGTATTATATCTCTTAATCTACAATTCCATTGCTTTCATTGTTTCTTTTATGCAAAACTAAACTCAATCATCTTTAATTTCATATTTTATTCAACCTCTAATTCTATTCCTACAACTTTTTGGTGAAGTTTCAAAGTTGTACTACCACTACATTCCAACCAAATTCAATGTCAAAACATAAAATCACTAAGTTACTCAAATTTTTATTTCTATTCAAATTAGTCCTCTAGTTCGATAATCAATCTCAAACATAGCATTTTTAACTCAAATATAATGATTTAATTTATAGAAATACAATCACAACATGAATTAATTTAGTAAGATCATATGAACTTACCTGGCAAAACAACAACCAAATGGCTTTTAAGGAGTATTCGGCAATTTGTGTTTTTCCACGACTACCCTCAATTTGGTTCAATTATTTATCTATAAAATAATTTAGTTCAACTTATCAATTTCAAACATCTTATATCATCCTATTATAAGCACGTATCAGTTCACTTGCATTTTTTTAATTCCCCTAAAATTTTACATTTTATTCAATTTAGTCCCCTAAAACGAAATAGTCATATCTTTCAAATTTGAGCTTTATTTTACAATCTGATTTCAATATCATCCTCTATAAAGCCTCTAATATCTATTTTTATCAAAATCCCAGAACGGGTTTACCAATAAATCTTTTTAGTCCTTATATGGAACAACTAACAATTTTCACTTTACAAATCTATCTTTTTTTCATATCTAAACTTAAAATCTAACTATTTAACACCAAAAGCTTCAAGGAATCATCAATAATAACTTTCTAAAACTTTAATAATTTCAAAAATTAACACACCGATCAGCTAAATTAAGCTTTTGAGATTTCAAAAATATAAAAATTACAAGAAAACGATTAAATTACACTAAACGATTAAAAGCATGAAGTTTTGGAGCTCTATGTCGAAATCTCTCAAATAGGAAAGTGGTTTATGTTTTTCTTTTTTTTTTTTGGGAAGAAGACAAGAAAATGCTTTCTCTCCCTTCCCACTTATGTTTTATCATTTATAATATAAATTTTAAATATTATAAAACTTTATGATTAGACATAAAGCTTTCCACAACCGTCCACTATAATTTCAATGTGGTATAATTACCACATTGGCCACTAGTTTAAGTTTCCAATTAAGAATCTATAGTAATTTTAACTTCTATCACTTTTACAATTTAGTCATTGTACCTTAGTTAACCTCTAATTTGATAAAATTACCTATCCAAAATTCAATTCACCTATAATATAACTTCGTAAATATTTTACAAAAATATTTATGGGTTCGGTTTACGAGAACAAGGTCTCAAAACCGCATTTTTAATACCACTGACTTTAGGATTATTATATTTGTACCTTGAATAACTATCAATTAAACAAAATTACTAGACCTAATTTAATATAATTCAATACTAGCCTTACAAATATAATATTTACGAACACGGTATATAAAATGGCAGTTTTGAACCGTAATTTTGGTAACAGCCCAATTTAAGGCCTAGTCAGAACAGTGGTCTCGGGACCACAAATCCAAAGTTATAAAATTATTTTTATCATTTTTATGAGGCTATACTATGATTTTATTAGTGCATGAAAAATTTGGTGAGCTAATTTTAATGTTTTCAAGCCCGATTGCGAAAAAGGACTAAATCGCATAAAAGGCAAAAGTTGTATTTTAGTACCCAAATGTGTTAAATAGCTAGAGAACTTAAATTTAGGGTATTTAAAGGGCAATTAGACCCTTTTGAATAGCCTAGCCGGCCATGGTGTGAGGGGAGACAAAATTGACATAGTTAGGTGTGGATGAGGTCATCAAATTTGACTAGTTTTTGATTAAATAAAACAAAAGCTATTTCTTCTTCATTTTTCCTTCTCTCCACCGAAAATATCAGCCATTGTTATGGTTTAAGAGCTTCAAAAACTTTCAATAACAATAAGCCTCACAAGTAAGTGATTTTAATGAGTTTTCTTTAAGATTTTCACATTTTTGAGACCCTTGAAGCATGAGCTTTCAAATGAGGGTGGCATCTTGCAAAATGGTCAATAGTTTAAGATTTTTCCATGGATGATTTTGAGATGTTTATTTAGTTTTTATGGAAGAATATGAGTTTTATTTATGTTATAAACAACCTTTGTGAAAGGTGTTGGCATGAAAACACCTAAAGGGGCTATTTTGCATAAATTGCAAAATAGATGATAAGTGTGTAAAATATTGAGAATTTGGGATTACTATAGTAGTAAAAAGAGTTTAGCTAGGCTTGAAATACAAAGAAATTAGATAAAAATCAATTTTCAAGCATAGGGGCAAAATGGTCATTTTGTCAAAGTCTAAGGGCAAAATGGTCATTTCACCAAAGGTGTGAAATTATGATTGTTTAATCCTAATTAATGACTAAATGAGTGCATATTTTCATTATAGATCAAGACTTACCAAATTCGAACCTAAATCAAGGGAAGGGCAAGCAAACCGATTAAACCGAGTAGTTAAGTACTTTTTGTAAACCGAGGTAAGTTGTATGTAAATAATACAACTACACTGTTAATACTTGCATTCATATTGCCTTTGAATTGATATTGAATGAGTTACTAAGTTATGAATCGAGAATGCCTAGTAATATTTGAGATAATAGAAGTACCCCATTGAAATATTAGGGTACGAACTGGATATTCATGCCAAGGCATTGGGTGAATTATGTGCCAGTGTAAGACCATGTCTGGGACATGGCATCGGCACAGAGATAGCCAGTGTAAGACATGTCTGAGACACGCGTAAGCTAAGAGTTGTGCTAGTGTAAGACATGTCTGGGACATGCATCGGCCTCGACAAAGATAGCCAGTGTAAGACGTGTCTGGGACACGCATAGGCAATATATCCCATGTTAAAGGTTCAGTGAATATCCAGTAGTATTCCAAACGTTTCAATGGTGAGAGTTATAGATCAATCTTGATAAAGAAAGAATAATCATGTTCTGAGTGTTACAAGTACCTATATGGTAAGCATGAGTATCGAGCTTAATTTAGAAAATGTGACTCGAGTAGATGACAAAGAGTAAGTTGAGTTATGTTTACATTTGAGCATAATAAGTAATGGTGAGATTGTTGTTGTATATTTATTTATATGCAACTTACTAAGCTTTATGCTTATCCACTTTCCTTTCCCTCTTCTTTCAGCGTTATCTAGCTAGCTCGAGGATCCCTTAAAGTCAAAGATATCGATCACACTATCGTCCGCAACATCCAGTATACTTTGGCATGTATAGGGCTAGACTAGTATATTCATCATGAGAATTGTTTATGTATTTAGGCCTAAGTCAAAAGCCCTTTATTTTGTATTAAGCCTAGAATAATGGCTATTATTCATTTTGATGAATGCATACGATGTTCTTTAATGGTTGAATTAATGTTCATTGTGATGAGATGGGTATATTGAAATGATCTTGTGTAGGTTGTGCAAGATGGGTGACAAAGGGCTTGAAAAATAGCCTAATTTGTCCACACGAGTAAGACACACGGGCGTGTGTCTAGGCCGTGTGTGACACACGGTTCACGCCCACGGGTGTGTGTTATGGTCGTGTGTCCCCTGCACCTAAAACTTTAAAGTCATTCTAGCACACGGGCAGGCCACACGGGCGTGTGTCCATGTCGTGCCATGAAGTCAGTATGTATGCTAGTAGCACACGGGCAAGAGACACGGCCATGTGTCTCAGCCGTGTGAAGGACACGGTTGTAGGGCATGGGTGTGTGCTTGGGCCGTGTTGTTTTAGCAAAATGCCCAAGTTTTCAGACACGAGCTTAGGACACAGGCGTGTCCCTAGCGCACGGGCGTGTGCTCTATACCCACACGGGCGTGTGGAGCTTTGATGCAAGAGATTTTTCTAAGTTTTAAATGAGTTGCCGGTTGGGTCCGGAACCACCTCGAATGTATGTTTAGGGCCTCGTAAGCCTGCATAAGAGACATATTACATGGGAAAGGAAAAGTTTTAAATTGTTTGAGATTTCATGGCCCTGTTTTACATGGTTGATTGAGTTAAAGTCAGGTAGCACCTCGAACCCCGTCCTGGCGTCGGATGCGGGTAAGGGGTGTTACAATTTTTGACACCACTAGAAATCGAGTTTTTGCATATGCTCATAAATTTGTAAGGTTTTACAAGCTTCCACGGAATGATCTGTTTAAGAATTAATCTGATTTTAAGTTGTGACACATCATTCTTGGATCCAATTATCGGGTCGGGTTTGGTGCGTTACAACCCCGCAGACTAGCCATTTGGCTGGTACTTTCTTATTTGTTTTCTCCTTAAAGAGGAATAGTCTTGACAGACATGTTTGTTACTTGGTGTATCCCTCTTTTTCAATGGGTTTTAACTAACCTCTCTTTTTCTTGTAGATAAACCCGCGTACTTAGTGTCACAACTCTAGCTTACAAGGTTTCTCTGAACACTCTTTGGCGGTTCCTAAATGTGGATCTTTATCTACTATCATCGAGCAAACCCTCTTTCATTATCTTTTAACCAGGCACCGCTAGTGCGTCAACTCCTATGACTATTTCATGATGGGGTATTCCCCTTCTTCTGCCCTACTAGCTTTCACAACTACTACTCTAGCAGTCTTTTCCCACTTTCATTTTGTTTTCCATTTATTGGTGGATTCCTCCGACCTGTTTGCTAACTATTACGGGTCTATACTTTCATTTTCCTTCCAACCCTTTTTCTTATTGGTGGGATTCCCCACGATTTCTATCTAAGTTATCCACTTGTGTTTATTGTCCCGACGGGCTACCTTGTGTTTACTGTCCCTGTGGACTATCCTTTGTTTACTATCCCAACAAACTCTATTGGTTGCCATAGTCATGCTATGGTGTTGCACGTTAAACCTCTTTGATGTGTCACCCCAAAGGGACTTACCTTCGTCGCGGTGTTGCCCCATAGAGCCTACTAGCCGCCGTCACGGTGTTGCTTTATGGAACTTAATAATCGTCAATATTGTCCTATCATATATCCACCTTGATGCTCGAAGACTGAAGTGTCCCCCTATAAGGCCCGGAGCTTCACGCATCATGTTTTTCTACCAGCAATCACGAATGGCAAAATCTTAATAGAATTCCAATTTTCCTTTTTCCCTATTCATTTGCTCATTCCTCTTTTCACCGTCCTAACCTTGATGCTCGAACATCGTAGTGTCCCATTTGCAAGGCCCGGAACTTTGCACATCATGGTTTGCACTAAGCAATATTGTATAGCAGCATCTAACAAAATCACCCTTCCCAATCCTAACTTCAACATGTACAATCATACAATACACGCATACCACCATAGAGTACACTATTTATTAAAATATGAAATCGTAAATTGAACTACTTTGGTGAACACCCATATACCATAAGATCCTACCCATGCTTAGCATACACAATCAGCAAAGATCATTCATCATCCCAGAACTTAACACAGAGTCATGACAACCACTCAACATTTTAGATATGGTAAGAAGAAACTCACCTGATGTCTCTTCGCCTTATCAGCTTAGCTTCTCTAGAGGCTAGAGTTTCCTTTAACCTGGTAGCTAAGCATAGTAACGAAAATCATGAATTAGACTCAGTACGTTTAACTTAAAACTTGGTTTCCCAAAAACATACAGAACCCCTAGAATGGTTCTGAAAACCTTTAACTTTATTTTCTAAATCTTACGTACTCCGAAGAACTTAGAACCTTACCAGCTTACTGGATTCTCTACTTATCCGAATCAACCCTTGTGATCACCTCCTCATGCAAAGCTTCTATAGCTATTTCTTCTTTAGAGCAACCAAGGAAGATGAAAAGAAGGAGAGAATGGAACAAAATTGAGAGGAATCCACCTGAGAATTCACTTCTCGGCTATTTATAGACCCTCATGCACAGTCTTCAATCGTATAGAAACTGTACATTGACAATTATTTTGTCCCCCACTAAGGGACATGCTGGTTCTAATCTAACCGAACCAAATTTGGATCTCAACTAGGTCAAAATCAACCTCTATATTTCTCACATTTTTCAATAAAGATCCCCATCTTACAACCCCTTTCAAGTTAACCCTTAACTGCTCCAAATTTTCGAGTTTAAATAAAATCGGGTGTGACAATATATATATGAGAAAATATTTGGTACACTTTTAGTGGAGCTTTTAAACTCTATAAACAAGATCAAAAGGTTGACAAATGTCCTATAAAAATATAGTAAAATATTTTTAAAATTAAATATTTAAAAAGTATATATGTATTAATAATTTTAGTAATAGGTACATATTATATCATCATATTGCGTAATAGTATGTCATTTTTTACAATTAATTCTTAAAACCAACTTATTTGAGTAAATCGAGCCAATACTGCAATTCCATCAAACATTTGGTTAAGTATAATTTTTTTTATTTTGACCCAATTAAATATTTATATATGAATCCAAATCCAAATATATTATATACAATCTTACATCCAGCCCAAACCCAAATAAAATAACACATCTTCTAAAACCTAAAACCAAAATGTATTTTTACCCAACCCAAATCCACATTTATTAAATAAATAAATTTATAATATTAACTAAATTCTTCAAAAAGAAAAAAAAGAAAAAGAAAAGAAGACTACTAGTTTCTGCCTACAAAATATGATGATGTTCTACTTTCTAGATAGTTTTCTTTAAGCATAATTGTAAAATTCAACCTTAGTACTTGTGAATTTTTGTACTTTAGCCCTTAATATTTTTTTTCTCATTCTTTTCCACAATATTGTAAAATTTTTCAAATAAGATCAAAATTAAAGGAATCAATCAATCAACCAATGGTCAACATACTAATCTAACGTGGCCTCCTCAGCTAATGATATCATGTAATGACACCATTGAAACGGCATGACACATCATTACTGACATGGCATTTTTAAATTTATAAAATAATATTTTTTGAAATTATAAAAATTTAAAAATTATGATTTTATTAAAAATATAAAACATGGAAATTTAGATAAAATAATTGCAATTTATAAAAAAATAATTATGGAAAATCTATTAAAAAAAGAAGGTTGCAATTTCAAACTAAAAAATTATGGATCTCTTCTTGCGAATGTTGGGTTTGATTATAAAGTACGAATGAACACTCAAGTAACATGCAGATCTGGTTTTTCAAACTAGAGTGAGCTTGATGGAAATATGCAAGGAAAGATTGAACAAAAGGCAGAACCAAAAAGAAAGGGCTGATTATATTTAAAAAGTGAAACAGAATTTTTTAAAAAAAAAAAAACAGAGGAAAATTCAAGGAGCAAAAAAGAGTGACAAAATCTCAGACTATGAAACCACCAATATCAAGTATGAGCACCTGTTAGAAACAAGATGGAAAAATCGTTCTTTTATGCGGAAACCTCAAAACACTCAACTCTAGAAAAACTTCTACAAACGGAAAAAATCGACACCAAAACACTGAAAAAACCCATTCTTAAAAACCTAAAACACTGAAAACACCCAAAGCTTCAGCGAGATTAAGATGATGAATCGTGGGTCTGCGGTTGGGTGTGGTAGAAGATGATTTAAAGCGTTTTTCGAATTTAATGTTGTTGGGTGTGGTAGAAGATGATGAATCGTGGGTCTGTGGTTGGGTTTGAGATTGAGATTGATTATTTTGAGAATAAAAAGCCTTAATCTGAGCACGAAGCTCCTCAAAGATATGTTGGCCTTTCCGGTTGAAGAACCGCCGTAGACGGATGAGCTGCCGAGAGCCGACGGGCCTGGATTGGGTTGGAGATGATTGTAGTCTCTCTTCATGGTTTGCTAATTTCTTTATCTTTTCTTTCAAGTTTGGGGATTAGAGAAATCTAATGCATTTGAGTGGCGATGAAACCAAAGAAAGGAAAAGATAAATGTTGTTTATCTAAATACAGATATTTCATTTTTTTATGAAATTTATACTTTTTATAATTTTAATAAAATTTAAAAATGCCATGCCATGTCTGCAGAATCATCGACTGAGGTGCCATACCCTTTATGATGATGGCTAGTTGACTAACAGTTTCTGTAAATTTTGACATGAGAAAAAGAAATTAAAGATCAAAGTGAAAAAACTCACAAACGTTAAAGGTGAATTTTGTAGCTATCCTTTTTTTTATACAGATTTTTTTAATTTATATATTAATTATAATTTTTCATTGTAATTTATAAGTTGAAATTTTGAAATTAGTTTTACATGCAATTTTGGAAGTTTAGTTTTTATATAATTATATTAATAATAACTTTATAAATTAAAAATCTTTTTTTATTAATGTTAGAATTAAGTGACCCAAATTCTTATTTAAATAAAATACGATGGAAAATAAAATAAAAGTAAAATCCATATAGAACTAGACTTCTTTTATTTTATTTTAGAATAAGGTTTTTAAACCTTATTAAACTCCATCTATTTTATATTGATTAGGATAAGGTGTTTCAATCCTACTAGAATATGGCTTTGTAAGCTCTATAAATAGACATAGTCTATTCCTCTTGTATTTGATTCAAATTTTCGACATAGTGAATTTTCTTCTCCTCTCGCCCGTGGTTTTTTCCCGAAAGGGTTTCACGTAAAATTTTGTGTTCTTTATTTTTATTTTATTTTATTTTTTCACAATTGGTATCCGAGCTTCCGGGTTGTTCATCTCGATCACGGTAATGGCGTCTTTGAAATATGAAATTCGTTGTTGGATCGCAACACCGATTTGCGTTGTGGCGATTAAGATGCAAGCGCCTTGCGCAGATGGATCTAGAGGATGCCCGCTAGGGATAGATAAGATGCCTTCGACATTAATGGATGAAGAGAAGAAGCGTAAGGATCGAAAGGCATTAACACAATTGCATCCGCATTTGTCCAATGAAATTTTGCAGGATGTGATGAAAGAGAAGACTGCCACGCATTATGGAAGAGGCTAGAACAAATATGTATGTCGAAAACTCTAACAAGCAAGTTGCATATGAAGCGTCGTCTTTATGCTCATCGCTTGGAGGAAGGTGCGTGCTCAGACACGAACACTTAACAAAGTGTTTAAAGAAATTCTCTCAAACTTGGAGGCCATGGAGGTTCAAATGATAAGGAAGATCTAGGTTGATTCTACTTTGTTCGTTGCCTCCGTCTTATTCAACCTTTAGAGACACGATTTTATATAGCCGCGAGTCTCTCACAGCTTGATGAGGTTTATGATTCTTTAACCTCGTATGATAAGATGAAACATCTTGTGGTTAAACCCGACTCTCGTGGGAGAGGGTCTCATTGTTCGTGGGAGACAAGATCGAATACTGATGATGATCGTGGTAGGACACAGAAAGAAATCATCGTGGTAAATCTAAGGGTAGATCAAGTCTTCAAATAGAGGTAAAACTTGTAACTTCAGTAAGAAGAAAGGGCACATTAAATCTGAGTGCTATAAGCTACAAAATAAGATTAAAGGGAGGCTGCGAATCAAAGGAAAACAACCGTAAAATTCTCGTGAAGCCGATGTTGTAGAAGACTACAAATGATGGTGAACTTCTAGTCGCTTCACAATGATTCTAAAGTAAGTGAGGAGTGGATACTTGATTCAGCCGCACCTTCCATATGAGTCCCAATCGGGATTGGTTTACAACTTACGAAACAAAGTTATCAAGGTGTTGTTTTGATGGGAAATAATGCTTCGTGTAAGATCGCAGTGTTGGAACAATTAAAGTTAAAATGTTTGATGGAGTTGTCGTAACACTTAGTGACGTATTTGGTATGTTCCAGAATTGAAAAGAAATTTAATTTCGTTGAGTACTCTTGATTCAAAAGGGTACAGATACACAAATTGAAAGTGGGGTTTTAAAGATTTCCAAAGGTTCCTTGTTGTGATGAAAGGGCAAAGAAAACTGCCAAGTTATATGTTTTGCGGGGTTCTCATCATATCGTGATGCAAATTGCCGCTTCCTCTTCCTTGTCGATGATGATATTACTAAACTTTGGCATATGCGCCTAGGGCATATGAGTGAGAATGGCATGGTAGAATTGAGCAAAAGAGGACTTCTTGATGGGCAAGGAATTTGCAAACCGAATTTCGTGGAGCACCGTGTTTTTGGGAAGCAAAAGAGAGTTCGATTCACTAGAGGAATCCATAACACGAAGGAAACGTTGGAGTATATTCATTCGATCTATGGGGACCATCCAGAGTGCCTTCGAGAGGTGGAGCTAATTATATGCTAACCTTTATTGATGATTTTTCCGTAAAAGTTTGGGCGTTCTTCCCGGCGAAAAAGCGATGTGTTTTCCGCATTTAAGTCTTGGAAAATTATGATTGAAAAAGCAGACGGAAAACAGATAAAATACCTCCGCATGCATAATGGCTTAGAGTTCGCTCGATGAGTTTAATAGATTGTGCAAGTCGGAAGGATCATGAGACACTTGACGCTCGTCATACTCCACAACAAAAAACGGCGTTGCGAACGAATGAACAGAACGATCATGGAGAAGGTTCGATGTATGTTGTCAAATGCCAACTTACCAAGTCGTTTTGGGCGTATGCCTCATCGCATGTTTTTTGATCAACCGATCTCCATCCGCTGCCATTGAGAAAAAGACTCCACAAGAGGTATGGTCCGTAATCCCGCTAATTATTCCGATTTAAAGATCTTTGGGTGTCTCCGCGATGCTCATGTTAATAATGGAAAATTGGAACCGAGATCCATTAAATGTGTTTTTCTTGGTTATAAAGTCGTGTAAAAGGGTATAAGTTATGGTGTCCTGAAAATAGGAAAGTTGTGATTAGAGAGAGATGTTGTTTTTGATGAAACTGCTATGCTTCCTAACTTATCTCTTAAAGACTGCTCCAATAAAGAAAATCAAAAGCAGTGTGGAGCATCGACAATACAGAGTCGACTCCTCAAGTCAAGACAAAAATTGAGAATAGAGTTGCTTCTTCGCCTCAATACTCTATCGCCAAAAACAGAACTAAAAGAGAAATTAAACCTCCAAAGAAGTATGTCGAGGCCGATCTAGTTGCTTATGCTTTAAATGTGGTCAAGATATAGATGCGAATCAAGAGCCATCAAATTATTCTGAGAGCGATTAGTCTGTGAAGACTCGAGAAAAATGGATGTTTGCTATGCAAGAGGAGATGGAATCACTCCACAAAAACAAAACATGGGATCTTGTGAAACTTCCTAAAGGTAAGAAGACTGCTCGTTGTAAATGGGTGTTTAAAAAGAAAGAAGGGACTCCAGGAGTTGAAGAACCTAAATATAAAGCAAGGCTTGTTGCAAAGGGTTACAAATCTAAGTTCCAGTGAGTGGACTTCACGAGATGTGTTCTCCCAGCTTGTGAAGCATAGTTCGATTCGAGCTTTGCTTGGTATTGTGGCCATGCATGATTTAGAGCTTGAGCGATTAGATGTAAAACTGCATTTTTGCATGGAGAACTTGAGGAAGATATTTACATGCAACAACCGAGAGGGTTTTACGCTTTGAAAAAGAGGATTATGTTTACTTGTTGAAAAGTCCCTTTACTTGTTTGAAACAATACCAAGGCAAAGGGTACAAGAGGTTTGATTCCTTTATGACTTCTCACGATTTCAAAAGAAGTAGTTTTGATGCTTGTGTTTACTTTAAGAAAAACAATGATGGTTCTTTTGTGTATCTACTTCTTTACGTTGATGACATGTTGATAGCAAACAAAAGACAAAGGAGAGATAAGAAAGGTCAAAGCCCAACTAAGTGAAGAATTTGAGATGAAAGATTTGGGACCAACAAAGAAGATACTTGGTATGGAGATTCTTAGAGATAGAAAAACAAGTAAATTGTACCTAAGTCGGAAGGGTACATTGAGAAACTTCTTTGCGAGTTCAATATGCGAGTGCTAAGCTCATTAGTACTCCTTTAGCAGAATTTCATTTTAGACTTTCATCGGCTTTGTCTCCACAATCGATGATGAGATTGAGTACATGTCACATGTTCCATACTCTAGTGCAAAGGGGATCTCTCATGTATGCTATGGTTTGTTCACGCCCGATTTATCATATGCGATCAAGGCGCTTAGCGAGATATATGGCGAATCCGGTAAAGAACACTGGAAAGCGATTCAAAGGATTTTAAGATACTTACGAGGTACTATCGATGTTTGCTTACGCTTTGGAAGAACTGAAGATAGAGTTATTGGGTATGTTGATGCTGATTTTGCTGGAGACCTTGATAGAAGAAGATCTCTCACAGGTTATGTCTTTACAATCGGAGGTTGTGCAATAAGTTGGAAAGCCACTTTGCAAACTACAGTCGCTTTGTCTACCACTGAAGCTGAGTACATGGCGATTACTGAGGCTTGTAAAGAAGCTATTTGGTTGAAGGGACTCTTTAGTGAACTAAATGAAGACCTTCAAA
This sequence comes from Gossypium anomalum, assembly GCA_025698475.1. NCBI lineage: Eukaryota > Viridiplantae > Streptophyta > Magnoliopsida > Malvales > Malvaceae > Gossypium > Gossypium anomalum. Next base: position 40,238,331 of record CM046965.1, read on the forward strand.
TCAGCACAGTATTTTGTGACAGTCAGAGTGCCATCTTTCTTACAAAAGATCAAATGTTTCATGAGAGAACAAAACACATTGATGTTCGGTATCATTTTGTTCGTGATATTATTGCTCGTGGTGATATTGTTGTGAGCAAAATTAGTACTCATGAAAATCCTGCAGATATGATGACTAAGTCACTTCCTATAACCAAGTTTAAGCATTGCCTAGACTTGGTTGGTGTTCATTGTTGAAGTTAAACCCTTAAGGGGTTTTATGGAAGAGGTGGAGAACTTGTTCGCGATGAAGAACTTGTTCATTGAGAATTTGTGTCAAGGTGGAGATTGTTAGAATTAATTGACCCAAATTCTTATTTAAATAAAATACGATGGAAAATAAAATAAAAGTAAAATCCATATAGAACTAGACTTCTTTTATTTTATTTTAGAATAAGGTTTTTTAAACCTTATTAAACTCCATCTATTTTATATTGATTAGGATAAGGTGTTTCAATCCTACTAGAATATGGCTTTGCAAGCCTATAAATAGACATAGTCTATTCCTCTTGTATTTGATTCAAATTTTCGACATAGTGAATTTTCTTCTCCTCTGCCCGTGGTTTTTTCCCGAAAGGGTTTCCACGTAAAATTTTGTGTTCTTTATTTTTTATTTTATTTTATTTTTTTCACAATTAACATATTTTATTTTGATATTGTAGTTTTCCTTTTACTTTAATTGTTAAACAAGTTTTTATTTATATTGTTTTAGATAATTTTTTAAAAAGAAATATGACTTAATTTTAAAAGTAATGAGTTATGCACCTTGGCGTAGGACCTAGTTACAGGTCTAGACGACAAAGAGTTCTTGCTTCAACCTATGGTTACTCAAAAGACAGATTCGTCTTTGACTGAACCCACTTCCAAAATAACATTTGTGATAAAATAAATTGTTTACTTCTTTATTTCATATTGGCAGCCTTTTTATAGGCTGTTAATAACAAATAAAGAGTACAAATAGAATTCCTAACTTAACTTAGAGTTTATAAGGGAAATAAAAAACCTAATATAACAGGGAGAATAAGTAAAAGTAAAAGTAAAACTATTAATAAATCTGATATAATAAAGAAATTAAATAAATCTGAAACTCTAATTTATGTCATTTCTTTTTCCCATTCCTTCTCTGATATTGTTTTCCAATAAAAACAGCCACATCATTACTCCCCCTCTCGGACTTGAACTTGTCATTAAGCTCAAATTCAAGATAAGCTTCGTGAAAACAATCAAATGGTTCCCAAGTGGCATATTCTTAAGGACAACCTGCCCATTGCACTAATAGGTCTCGCAGATCTCGATTTAGCCTGCTACGAATAATAACTTGTGAAGTAGGCAAGGCCTTGCCATCATACACTAAGGGCAAGTCTCCCACCGCATCTGGTTGAGGTGCCTTGTATTCTTTAAGGAAAGAAAAATGGAATACATCATGTATTCTGCTGCCCGTAGGTAATTCACGCTGATAGGTCACTGTTCCTATTTTGTTCAAGACCTTAAAAGGACCAAAATACTTTGGCAATAACTTGTGATGCTTCTGTTTAGTTATCGCCAATTGTCAATATTGTTGAAGCCGTAACCAAAATCAATCCCTGACTTCAAAGTTCAACTCTATGTGCCCCAAATCATAAGTGTTCTTCATTCGTTGCTAAGCTTGCAAGAGTCTATCCCGAGCATTTTGTAAAAGTGCATCCCTATCTTGTAGGGTCTTACCCACAGTTTCAATCCCTGTAGAACTAGCTGAATAGGAGAGAAGTCGAGGTGGATCCCTACCTTATACTAATTGGAAAGGGGTGGCCCTTAGGACAGTGTGATAGGAGGTGTTGTAGCAATACTCAGCCAATGGAACTCACTATCGTGGATGATCACTAAAGAGGCATCATAAGTACATTTCTATTGTTTGATTAACTACCTCTGTCTGACCATCAGATTGGGGATGGTATGTTGAAGAAAAAGCGAACTTAGAGCCATTCTGACGAAATAATTCCTTCCAAAACAAGTTGTGGAAAACTTTATCACAGTCCGAAACTAAGGATTCTGGCAAGCCATGAAGTTAGAATACCTCTGCATAGAAGACAGTAGCAACAGATATAGTTGTAAATGGATGAGCCAAGGGTAAAAAATGAGCGTATTTTGATAGTTTGTCCACAACCACCATAAGTACCGATTTCCCTTAACTTTAGGTAGACCCTCCACAAAATCCATAGAGATATCAGCCCAAATTTGTTATGGAATTGGAAGAGGCTGAAGTAAACCTGCGGGCTGTAAATTTTTCCATTTGTGGCGTTGCCATGCTAAACAATTTTACACAATTTCTGAGGTTGCAAGCTTCATTCCTTTCCAAAAAAAATATATTGACGATGACAATGCAATGTTTTCAGTCCCTCTTCATGTGCCATAGCATATATAGAAGAAAAAATAATTGGAATAATTAGAGAGGTAGGTAGAAGGTACAACCTCCCTTTGAAGAAAATCAACCCATCTTGTGCAACCCAATCTGACCCCAATTCTCCTTGTAGAATTCTTTGCTGGAGTTGTAATAATTCTGGAGAAGTTCTCATTTCTTTTCTGACGGCCTTAAGAATTTCAACTTGAGGGAAAGAAACAGTCATGAGGTGTGGTAAGTTTATGCCCTTTCTAGATAAAGCATCTACAGCTCTATTTAACTTTCCAACTTTATACTCCACTCGAAAATCAAACCCCATTAGCTTGTTGATCTAATGCTGTTGTGGGGATGTCAAAAGTCACTAGTCGAACACGTACTTAAAACTGAAGTGATCAGTATAGATGAGAAAGTGCCTTCCCCAAAGATAGAGTCTCCAATAAGTCACTGCCTTTGCCAAACCAATTAATTCTTGCTCGTAGGCAGCCAACTTAAGGTGTCGATCTGTAATTAAAACTAAAAAAGGCAATGCAGTGTCCCTTTTGTTATAGTACGACTCCAAGCCGTTGTCAGAAGCATTACATTCAACTACAAGTTTCTCCTTCAAGTTGGGTAATTGCAAAAATGGAGCTGCTAAAAGAGAAGTTTTTATTTGGGTGAAAGCATCATCAGCTTCTTTAGTCCACTTGAAGGCATTTTTCTTTAAAAAAGATGTTAAGGGTGTAGTCACTTGCCCATAATTCTTGATGAATTTTCCATAATATCTTGCTAGTCCCAGAAATCCTCGTAGAGCCTTGGTAGATTTAGGAGTTGGCCAATCTATAACATATTTACTTTTAGTGTGATTAGCCTCAACTCCGTCACCATAGATGACATGACCAAGGTAGGCTACCTTAGACTCTCCAAAGAAACACTTGGATTTCTTTAAGAACATTATGTTATTCTACCAGAGTTCAAAAACTAGTTGTACATGATGCATGTAACACCCCTAACCCATATCCGTCACCGAAATAGGGTTATAAAGTATTACCAGATATTTCAGTTCAAAACGATAAAAAAAATTTAGAACATTTAATTCACATCATCAATCATAGCAAAACCAATCAAAGACATACATATTTTAAGCCCTTGAGGCCCTAAAAACACATTAAAAATAATTTTCGACTAAATCGGAGTCATAATTTTTTTTGGAAAAAAATGAAAATTTTCAAACTGCAGAGGTCACACAGCCGTGTGGCTAAGCCATATGACTCACACAGCTAAGACACACGCTTGTGTCTCAGGCCGTGTGGACATTCGAAGTAGGGACACACGGTCGTGCCCCAGCCCTTGTCCATGCCAGTGTAACTCTTTGACTTGGGTCACACGGTCAAGCCACACGTTCGTGTGCCAGGCCGTGTACCCTTCGAAATGGCCTTACATGCCCTTGTGCCAGGCTGTGTGCTAGGCTGTGTAACTTCCTGACTTGTAACCCTTTGAAAGCTATAGGGGACACACTACCGTATCACATGGCCGTATGCCATGCATGGCTGAGACACACACTCGTGTCTCTGCCCGTGTGGACGAAAAATAACCCATTTTTAAGCCTTTTTTCTCACCCATTCAAGCACATACCTACAATAAATTTTCCACATAAAAATAACCTTCAAATTGAACTAAAAATATGCATAATCAAGCTATCCCAATAAAGTACATAACCATTCAACCAATATGTCCAAAAAGTACCTCAATCACAACAATTAGACATGTATAACCATATGCATAATTTGGCCAAAAGTTAAACTAACATATAACTAAGTTTATGCCAAAACTTACCACTTTTTTTACCAATCAAATTCACACCAAAAGTACCTAATATGCTATTTAACACCTAGCACCATTAGCCATATATGTCATTTATAACCAATATACCAAATCACTACATTCAAACTTATCAAAAGACAATTTATAACAAACATGTTTAACTGTCATTTTAATTTCCATCATATAGTTACCATAAGCACCAAAACAACAACCATTACAAGGCCAAATATATACATGCCAACTTAACACCTGTAGCACCCTAACTCGAATCCGTCCCCGAAACAGGGTTACAGAGCATTACTAGAGATTATAGATCAGATGACAAAAATTTCACATTTATATAGTATTCATATCAAAAATCAATCATTTAGTCCCTTATAAAAGCCCTTAAGGCCCAAAATATGCATTACAAGTAAGTCGGGATTAAATCAGAAACTTAGAGAATTTTTCACGAAATTACAAAATCTTCCTAGGTACAGGGGACACACGCCTATGTGGCCAGGCCGTGTGGCTCACACGGCCAAATGATATGCCCGTGTCCCTACCCGTGTAACTCTCTAGCTTAGATCACATTGCTAGCCACACGCCCGTGTGCTAGGCTGTATGGATAATTTAATTTTCTATAATTTGATGCAGGGGTCACACGGCCAAGACACATGCCCATGTACTCGGCTATGTGACATACACGGCTGAGACACACACCCGTGTCTCTGCCTGTGTGATAATGCTTGAGTTTTCTATTTCTTAATTTTTAAGATGCAGGGGACATACGGCTAAACCACACACCTGTGGGCACAGCCGTGTGTCACACACGGCTGAGACACATGCCCGTGTTTCTGCCTGTGTCGACAAAATAACGCCATTCTAAGCCTTATTTCTCACCTAAATATGTCTTCCACTTACATTGACATTTTAATACATTCCCAAGTCAATACAAAACGTTCAAAGCAAGCCAAAATCGAGTCTTATGCATGACTTATCATTACCTATGTTCAAGTGTTTAAACTTATCAAATACACACACACATATATAAGTATATTTTCTCATTTATGCTTACTTAAAGCCATTTAACATTAGGTTTATATGTTTTTCATCACATAACCATTTCAAACACATCAAACATATTAAGGCCTTATACAATTTCATCAAATTATGTTTAATATTAGCCATTCCAATGGCTAGTTACAACCAAAGCATTATCATGCCAACTTTGGCCAAATTAACCTATACATGCCATTATAAACAGAATTAATTTTACCATTTTCACCAAATGGATCAATGGATTGTGTGAAGTATCTCTGCCAAGCTTCCAACCCAACAAGCTTCCAAATTCCTTTAAAATAGGGAAATTAAAAACAAAGTAAGATTTTAAGCTTAGTAAGTTCGTATAACATGGTAACTAACTTACCGTTCATTCATGTTCAAGATAAACATGCAAGACACAATCAACCAATTTGGTTACAAACCCTAACACATATCCTCATCACCCTTGTTAATCATATATTTCACTCAAATATCAAGAAACATATATGGGCTCAATAATAACCAAATTTCCATATGCATATACTTCTCACATCATGAATTCATATAACATATACAAATCATATCCATGTATTTCAAGTACATTTTCATAATAATTCATCTCAAGTTCAGATTATTTCATGTCGAAACTTTTCCCATTAAATCATTTGAAATGTCAGTGTCACCGGGTAATACATCAAGGTGTACAAATTTATAATCATGGATGAACATATTCATGAAACAAATTCCATGTTCATATATTATCATCTCTTATTTCCACATATCATGTATCATCATTGTAATAACCCAAATTTTACGGTTATCGAAAAAAAGTGTATTTTCGAATCTCCGTTACTGAAAAATAGATCCGTAAATAATTATCAAAAATATTTAAAAAATTAATTGAGTGGTTAATTAGAGTTTAATTAAGTGAATTTAGCTTAATTAAGGATAATTGGATAAAAGGATTAAATTGATTAAATTTTAAAAATTTAATCATAGATTAAAAGAAAATAAAAAGGACCAAAATGGCAATTATGCCATTTAGCATAAGTGAGGCGGCATATAAAGTAAAAATCTAAGATTTTTACTTAGATTTTAAATTATAAAATGTATACATTTATTAGTAATAAATGATATTACATTAATTTATTATAATTATATTATAAGATATTTATATGATAAATAAATTAGTATAAAGACAGTTGTATATTAAATAAAATATACAAGTGTATGGATAAAAATACATACATTTGTAATATAAGTATTTAATTATTAATGGATATTTATTAATTATAAAAGATATTTATTAATTAAATAAATAGATTTTTTATATATAAAATAAATAAAAGAAAGACAAGTGTATGGTAATGATTGGATACAAGTGTATTAATAAAAATACATACATTTGTAATACATGTACTTGATATTAAATGGATATTTATTATTTTATAAAAGATATTTATTAATTAAATAATTATATTATAAGATTTTATATGATAAATATATTAAATAATGACAAATGTATGGTTATAAATAGATACAAATGTACTAATAATATACACATAAATAAATTAATAATACTTATTATTTAAATATAAATACATGTGTGTATATATATAACCATACATTTGTGTATATTATGGATGAGTGCTGGAAGCATATGATGAATAAACATAGAATTGAAGCTTTAATTTTAATATATGATAATTTTATTAAATAAAATTTATGGAAATTAATTTTAGGACCTAATTGTGAAAATGTTTGGAATTAAAGTCTAGTGCCGAAATTATGATTTCCAAAAGTTGTAAAGTAGTTTAAAGTGATAGAATAAAGTGTTAATTGAGAAAAATCAGCTAAATTGAGAGGCTAATTGAGTAGGGACGAAATTGTTATTTATTAAAGTTTGGCGGGAAAATGGTAATAAATAGCTTGCACTAAAACAATATTGGACAGCAGCAGTAGACTAACTTTCAAAAATCACCATAAATTATATAAATTTAATTAGAAGATGAAACAAATATGAAATTAAATATTATTGAATCTAGTTTCTCATAGAAGAAACGGTGTAAATAATGGATTTGTAAATCATGAGATATAATGAATTTTGTGAGATAAGGTCAGAATGAATTCGGGTTCCCCTGTTCTGACTTTGGAAAATCATAAAAAAGCTGGATAAAAATAATTAGGGGCTTAAATTTATATTTTTATAATCCTTAATGAGTCTATTTTTAAGAGAAATAAACAGGGATATCATTCAAATTATGTACAAGAAGATAATTAATTTTCAGTGAAGAAGGGTCAGAACTGTCAGACAATAGAACAGGGTTAACTTTAAAGAATAAACTGTACTTATTGGCTAAACTGAAAATTCTGAAAATTTTATGGTAAGAAGATATATGAGTCTAGTTTCATAGAAAATTAGCGGATCTTAATTTGAAGTTCTATAGCTCCAGATATAAATAATTTAGTGACTATAACACAGATAGATAGTTTGAATATTCATAAAAGTAACTAATAAAAATTATAGATGATGTTACTTACAAGTGTGTTATATACTTTAAGGATGTGGAATGGAGAGGAGGAGGAGGAAAATATATATGAATATTTAGCTAGCATGGCTAATTTGCATGTTTTAAGCTTAAGGACTAAATTGAATAAAAGTAAAATTTTAGGGGTAATTTTGTAAAAATGTCAAAAATGACCAAATTGAAGGGAATGAATTATTTTATTGAATGAAATTGTCAATTTAAGATCGGGTGAAAATTGGGAAAATGGTAAATTATCAAAATGCCCCTGAATCTTGGTATTTTTGTAATTTAGTCAGGTAAGTTCGTGTAACAGAATTATGCATAATTATAAGCTTCAATTAAATATCATATTTGTGAATTGTATTTTTGTCATGCATATGAAATTGATATGGATATATTTGATAATGCTTGATAAAATAATACATCTCGTTGAACAAAGGAAAATCAATAGATGAAGTTTCCCGAATTGGTTGTAGTTCTGCATATGTTGTAGACACAACATAGCTCGAAAGAGCGTCCCGATATTAGCCCTCTCGAGCTCCCTGTTATATGGTTCTTGCGAGCTTCCCGTTATAGCTCTTCGGAGCATCTCGATAGGTTGTGATCTGCATGTGTTGTGGACACACTGTAGCTCTTAGGAGCGTCCCGAAATATAGCTCTTCGTGAGCTTCCCGATAGGCTCTTTGTGAGCTTCCTGATAGTGCTCGCTTGAACTTCCCGATATATGGTTATCCGGAGCTTCCCGATAGGCTCTTCGTGAGCTTCACGATATGGTTCTTTGTGAACTACCTGATTTCAGCTCTATTGAACTTTCCGTTATAGCCCGGATTAGCTTCCTGATATGGCTCTTTATGAGCTCTCCGTTAAATAGCTTGAGATGGTAAAAAGGATCTAGACCGGACGGGTGATCCTATCCTGATATAGCCCTCCCGAAGAATATGTGTAAAATGGATTTAGCCCAGACGGGTAATCCGAATCAGGGTCTGAATTTAGCCTGGACTGGTAATTCAGATCCAAGCTCATTAGAGTAATTGTCGTTGCAGGGGATTTAGCCTGGACTGGTAATCCCACTATAAGGATGAGGTTCGCGGGAGTGTGCTCTCTGAAATGAAATGTGTAAGACCATGGTTGAAAGATACCATGGCAACCTGATATGAAATGTGTAAGACCACGGTTGAAAGATACCATGGCAACGTGACATGAAATGAATAAGACCATGGTTGAAAGATACCATGGCAACATGACAGAAAACGAGTAAGACCATAGTTGAAAGATACTATGGCATCATGTCGAAGATAAATAAGATTGTGGAAGAGAGACACCAAGATATCAGTTGAACAACTAATATTTAGGTGATATGTACCAGATGACAAATGGTTATATGAATTGGTTATACAAAATAGTTGTATGAAATAATTAAGAAAATAGATAAATGAAATAAGTATAGGTACATGGAATTTAATTTATGTTAAGTTTAATACGAACTATTACTGGAATAAATATATATAAGATATAAGGAAATGATGATGCATGAAATATTGATATAACGAAATGAATAATATATGCTTATGAAGAAACAATAAGAGAATAATATATTTTGTGACATGTACATATATAATTATCTTTGATATGTTAATACAAGGAAATTATGTAAGTTGAGACTATTATTAAACTCAAGTGTGATATGTTGAGAAAATAGGTAAATCAATGTTGAATTTATATGAAATATGTGCAAGAATACTAACAATGTTGTTGCCTGACGCTTAGACAAGTGTCAAGCTATTGACTGAATAGTAACATGTTTAATTATAAGGAGCATTGAAATGGTAAATATTTAGATGAAAATATAATTTAAGATTTTGCCAAATTTTTTTTCTATGATCCCGATTTTATTCCGGCTGGTTTCTAATGTATGTTCTGGACTTCGAGGGCCCAATAGAGAGACGTAATGATTATTTTCAAATTATGAATAATAAATGAATTAGAATTATCTGAAAATGTTCAGTAAACTTTGGTAATGCCTCGTACCCTATTCCAGCAATGGATACAGGTAAGGGGTGTTACAATCATTTTCATGGATTTTAGGTAGATACGTGTATTAATCCATTTCATGTTCATATTTTCTCATGTTAAGATTTTGCCCGTTGAATTTATTTGAAATATCGATGGATATACAGGTAGTACATTCGAAGTGTACAAATCAGAAATCCATCAATTCATGTTCATGGGTACCCATAAGGGCACATAATTAGGAAGCACACTCTCGAGCTATATATTAGGATGATCATATGAGCCATGTAACAGGAAGCTTATCCGGGCTATACCAGGAAACTTATAAGAGTCTATAACAGGAAGTTCACAAAGAACTTTTAATCAGGAAGCTCACGAAGAGCCTATCAGGAATGCTCACAAAGAGCCATGTAATAGGAGCTCTGAATAGCTTAACAGGAAGTTCAAGTGAGCCATGTCAAAAAGCTTATAAGAGCCTATATCAGGACGCTCATGGAGAGTTGCGTTTGTGTCTGTAATAAATGCTGGACCACAACCGATCGAATCGTGTAACAGGACGCTCACAAAGAGCTGCGATAGTGTGCAACACATGCAGGATCACTACCGATCAGGATGCTCGCAAGAACTATATACCAGGATGCTTGAAGGGGCTTATAACAGGATTGCTCATCCGAGCTATATTCTGTCCATAACATATGCAGGACCACATTCAATATGGGAAATCATGTATCCATCAAATTTCATTATTCAAACAGAACTTAACATTTTCCGGGCATTATTGATCATTTTTAACATTTATATAATTCATATAAACACATATCACACTCAATTCAAGCATGAAAATAAACACAATTTAGTTACATGAACTTACCTCAATAAATGTTCGTGTACGTAAAATCTACTAATCCGACACTTTCTCTTTTCCTCGCCTAATTCTGAATTTGGTCTATCCAGATCTATACGAGTAAATTTAACATAAATTTAATACAATTCATACTCAATTCAGTCCAATTCACATCTTAGGCAAAATTACCATTTTGCCCCTAAACTTTTAATTAATGACAATTCCGTTCCTAGGCTCGAAAAATGAAATTCATGCAATTTAATCCTTATACCAAGCCTAGTCGAATTTTGCATGTAACATTTACAGCCCATGTATTTCATAAAAATTTAGAATTTTCTATGAATTTTACAACTTTACAATTTAATCCTAAAATCATAATTTCATCAAAATTCACTTTACAAAAGTTGTTTATCTATCAACAACCCTTTATTTTCTACCATAAATTTTAAAATTTCAGCACTTACATCCATGGAAAATTTTCTATACTTTGATATCTTTACAAATTAATCCCCAAATTAGATAGATTAAGCTATTCCGATCTCAAAAATATAAAAATTACTAAAAATGGGACAATATTACTTACCCAATTAAGCCAAGAAATCTTGCTTTCTCTTTCCTAGGGTTTCCATGTATTTTTGAGGAAGAAGATGATAAATTGATGATATTTTCATTTTTTTTTTTCATTTATCATCTTCATTTTTTTCACTTTCCAATTTCATCCTTTTCTTTATTTTATTTTCCATGGATGAATCATCATCCTTAACCACTAAGCATTTTTAAATAGTCTATTTGCCATATAAGGACTTTCACTTTAAAGTTCTATAGCTATTTAATCTCTTTAGCTATTAGAACTCAACTTTAGCACTTTGTGCAATTTGGTCCGTTATCAAATTAGACATGTAACCAGTAAAATTTCTTTTCAAAATTTTCATATGACATTTCCATCATACTATAGACCATAAAATAATATTAAAATAAATTTACCTTCCGGAATCAAATTTGTGGTCCCGAAATCACTGTTCTGATTTTTTCGAAAATGGGTTGTTACAACCCTCGTCCCTTAAGAATTTTCGTCCTAAAAAATTTTACCAGTAAAGAGGTTTAGATATTGCTTTTCATAGTTTTCCCGGTTCCCAGATAGCTTTTCTATATCATATCATTGTTAAAGAACTTTCACTAAAGCTACCTTTTATTTCTCAGTTCTTTCACTTCACATGCCAGAATTTCAATCAGTCCCTCACTATGAGTCATGTCAAGCTGAATTTCAATATCTATAAGAGAAATAACATGTGAAAGATCTGATCGATACCATCATAGCATATACACATAAATAACATTTATGAACTCTATCAAACTTTGACAATAATGCCAATCTGTACGTAACAAGTCTGATTCTTTTCAATGATCTCATATGGCATGATAAACCGTTGACTTAATTTGCCTTTACGGCCAAACCGGATAACTTCTTCCATGACAAAATTTTTAAGGATATTTTATCACTAACTCGGATATCTATTTCTTTTTCTCACTAAGCTCGGACCAATACTATGAAGTTTTATATTCATGATCATACAGAGTTTCATATGGTGCCATTTAATACTTGACTGGAAATTGTTATTATATGCGAATTCGACTAACGACAATTATTTCTTTTCCAATTGCCTTCAACTTCTAAAATACAGTACCAAAACATATCTTCAAAATCTAAATCACACATTCAGATTGACCATCCATCTGAAGATAAAATGTGGTACTAAAATGAAACCACGTACCCAAAGCTTCTTGTAACTTATTTCAGAATAGGAATATGAATTGTGAATCTCAATCAGAAATAATGGAAATTGGCATACCATGAAATCTAACAATCTCAGAAACATATAATTCAAACAATCTATTCAGTGAGAAATCTATTCGTACCAGGATAAAATATGTAGGCTTCGTCAAACGATCGACGGTTACCCAAGTAACATTTTTCTTTTTCAGAGATAGGGGTAATCCCGATATAAAATCCATAGTAACTTTATCCCATTTCTATTTCGGTATCATAACTGAATGTAAAAGTTCTGAAGATATCAGTACCTGATATTCAGCTTTTACTTGCTGACATATCTAACATTTGATCACAAATTCAGAAATACCACATTTGATTCCGGACTACCATTACATTTGTTTTAGATCGTTATGCATTTTATTATTCTCAAGATAAACAGATATAATACCACTGTGAGCATTCGTGTAAAATTTTCTATACAAGCTCTGAATCCTTCAACACACAAGATCTGCCTCTAAATAACAGACAATTATTAGATCCATAATGAAATCTTAAATTAGAGGTGGACTCGCTCTGTATCCGTTTAACTTGCAACTCGATATCATTTTTCTGAGCTTAACAGATCTGTTGTAGAAACATCGGTTTAGCTTTAAGCTCAGCTAAAAATTGAGCCATCATCAAACAATAATAATCGGGTATTCATTGCTTGTAAGGCAAACAAAGATTTTCTTCTTAGAGCATCCGCAACCACATTTATTTTTCCCGGGTAATAATCAATAACCAATTCATAATCTTTCAATGCAAATACAATAACTGTCAATTCTATATCATATAGCTATAATTTTCTAGAAGCATAGACTATTGCTTTACTCTCTTGCATCAAAACACAACATAAACTATTCACTGACACATCATTGTAAATCACAAATTCCTTACTGGATTTCAAGCTGAACCAGAACTGATGCTTTAGTCAGTAGAGCTTTCAACTGGTCAAAACTTTGCTGACACTTATCAAACCATTTAAATTTCACATCTTTATATAATAACTGGCTAATTCCAAAAAAATTTTGGCTTCTGATACATTTTTCAATATTATTTCAAGCACAAGATCTATAGTAAATTCGACTTATCTGATGGATAGTAATCCAAGAGATTTTTCTGGAAACACATCAGAATTTTTGCATACCACTGCAACTGATTTAAACTTTGACTCAAATACTTTAATATCCAACACGTAATCAAAGTAAGTATTTAAACCTTTTCTGATATATTTTTGTGCTAACTTGGCTGCTATCACAGTAGGCAAATCATTCAATTTTTTTGGTTCAAGACAGAATATTTTATCATCCTGACATTTCAATACAATATAATTTTATTTGCCATTTGTCTTGGAATCAAACAAATTTAACCGGTCCATTCCCATATCACATCAATTTTATCTAACAGTAATAGCATCAAATCAAATGAAAAATAGTAATATCATATCATTAACGAATAAATCTTGAAAGTTTATCAACCCATATATATTGGTCTAGAGAGTTTGATGCTTTAATCATGAATTTAATGAACTCGACAGATAAATTTTTACCAGATATTAAATTCGTACAATTATATGAATAAGTCGAACCAGGATCAATTAAAATAATCACCTCAGAATCAATAAGGAAGAAAGTACCAGTAATGACGTCTGACACAGAAGTATCTTTCCATGCACGAATAGTATATGTACTAACTGATTCTCTTGTTTCGGATTTTACAGTGAAGTCTTTTGTCACACCTCGGTTACCATTTGTGTTTCTAGGGTTACGAGGTGATCTACCTCTGGTAGCTGTGTTACTCTGTTTTGAAATTTGAATAATATATTTTTCAACTTTTTTTAGAACATGCTTCACTTTTTATTCTACATTCTCTAAAATGTAGTTTATTACAATACTTGCACTTGGGCTTAGTGTTTCTAACATTTTTCACACTTACTACAGATGTAATCTGTGATCTTGGACTTGAGTATCGGGTACCTCTGTCTTTACTATAGTATCCCACAGAGACAGTAGAAAGATAATAATATTTCTTTATTTTTCTAAGGTTGAATGATATAACTTTTTTGTCAATCTTCTACTTGAAGTTCAGGTTTTTATCTCAGCCTGTCTTTCTCTTTGCTAGGCTCCATCGGCTTTTTATGCCCGATCAACTAGTACAACAAATTTTTTCTATCCAAGAATTCTAACAAAACTTTTATGTCCTCATTTAAACCACCTTCAATCACTTGCATATTACGACTTCAATTAAAATACATTATCTGGCATATTTATTCAGTCAAAAAAATTCTCTTTCATACTTAGATACAGTCATGTAACCCTCTTTTTTGGCACAACAAAATCAAGATATTCTACCACTAATAATGTAACATCCTAATTTTGGGCCTAGTCAGAATAGTGGTTTCAAGACCACAAATCTGAGGTCATAAAATTTATTTTAGTATTATTTTGAGGTCTACAGCATGATAAAATGATTGTGTATAAAATTTGTTAAGAAATTTTATCGTTTGAGTGCTTAATTTGTGAAAAATGACTAAATCGCGTAAAGTGCCAAAGTTGTGTTCTATTAGCTAAATGTGTTAAATAATTATAGAACATAAAAGTTGAGGTCCTTAATGAGTAAATAGGCCATTATATGTGTGAATGGATGTGCATGGAGAATAAAAGTCAATAAGTCAAATATCTTTCTTCTCTATCTTTTTCCACCAAAAATTTAAGGAGAAAAACCTCATGGAAGCTTTAAATTTTCAGCATAATAAACCCTCTACATGTAAGTCATTTTGGTGTTCGTTTTTGTGGATTTTTATGCTTTTGGAACCCTTGAAGCTTAAGCTAGCTAAATAGGGGACTAATTTGCAATATGATTGAAAAGCTAGAGATTTTCCATGATAGCATGATATTTATTTGTGAAGTTTAATGAAAGAAAAATGAAACCTTGTTGGGTAATAAACAACTTTTGTTAAGGGACTTTTGATGACATTATCAAATAGGGACTAGATGGAGAAATGTGAAATTTATAAGTTAAATGTATGAAATTATGAAATGTATGAGTTGCTATAGGTTTATATAAGGTTCAGCTAGGCTTGTAAAGGGAGGAAATTGCATAAATTTCATTTTACGAGCCTAGGGACTAATTTGTAAATATGTGAAAGTTTAGGGGCAAAATTATAATTTTTCCAAAGTATGGTTTTTTGACTGATTTGAACAATGTGATGATTAAATAAGTGAAATTTACTTTTATAGATCAAGAAAAATAGAGTCCGGGCCTAGACTAGGGAAAGAGCAAGATCTTGGATTCAACCGAGATAATTGTCTATATTTTGTATTGAGGTAAGTTGTGTGTAAGTAATTCAACATTTTGTTATTATGTATTTAGCACTTTAGTATTGCATGAAATGTATATATTTGTATCTATGGATTTGGTTAACGTTGACTCGAGGACGATTCGACGAAGGTTTGGTACCTTGAAATCCCGGTTGAACCTTAGCAATAGTTAGGATACAACTGTCATGACATTAGGGTTATTTGTGATCCCATGTAAGACCATGTCTGGGGCATGGCATTGGCATCGTCATGCGATCCCTTGTAAGACCATGTCTGGGACATGGCATTAACATCGATATGAGACATCATGTAAGACCATAGCTGGGCTATCGGCTTCAATTTATGATTCCATGTAAGACCATATCTGGGATATAGCATTGGTATCTTACTATGTGTATGAGATTTCCCAGGTATCCTTTAGTATTCCAAGTGGTTCAATAGGTAATCCAAGGTTTTTATCAAAGAGATGGCCAGGTACGATCATGTTAAAAGGGTACAGGTATGTACATGAAGCCCATAAATATTGATATTATAAATCGATGAGACCTCATTAAGAAGTGAATGAATGAATTATGATCATGAGTTTATCGTTCACTATGTAAAGAACATGATTTAAAATGCATCTATAATACTCGATGACATTGTGTTAAATTATATTGTGTTATGTATACTAGAATGTATGATTAATGTTGTTAATTATTTACATGCAACTTACTAAGCTTTTTGCTTACTCTCCTTCCTTTTCATTTTCTTATAGTATCACTAAGCTAGCTTGGGGATCGTAGGACGTTAGAGACTCGATCACACTATCAATTGGATATTTTTGTATAGTTAGTCTCAACATTTTAAGTATGGCATGTATAGGGACTTGGCCGTTTTGTTATATGTCATATTAGTTTAGCCAAGTGTATTAGGTTCTAATGATTTGATGATTCATTTTGTATATGGCCATGGGATATGGCTCATATTGATTATAGGGATGTAAATCCTATTCAAATATGCATGCATGTGCTAAGGTTACTCATAATGTGGTTAAATGCATTTGGCATGTCTAAATTGTGGATATGATCATGGATGTTTGACGATGGATTGGGAGTAAAGAGCATGATAAAAACTAAGGCATGAATGATGTAAAATAGAAGTATAAATTGATAAGAAATTTCCATGCATGAATCATGTTATGAATGTGTAGGTGCTCATTTCTGCCATGTTGGATACCATGGAGAGGTGTATGTGTGCATGTGTTTTTGAGGGTGACAAAAGGCTTGGAAAATAGCCTCAAAGTAGTCCACACGAGTAGACACACGGGCATGTATCTAGGCCGTACGTGACACACAGTCTACCCCATGGGTGTGTAGTCTGGCCGTGTGTCCCCTGCACCCTAATTAATGCCAAACAAAATGTCTAGTAGTAAACACACGGGCAGAGACACGACTGTATGCCTTAGCCGTGTGAAGGACACGGCCCTAGGACATGGGCGTGTGCCTAGGCCGTGTGAAGTCTACACTTGATTTTTGGAATTAAATTCGCCACACAGCCTAGCACACGAGCGTGTGACTTGTTCGTGTGACCCTATTTTGTTGATGACATCATAGTCAGAGAGTTACACGGGCGTGTCCCAGGCCACACGGGCTTGTGTGACCACACAGGCGTGTGACTCTCTAAAATAAGAAAATTTTCTAAGTCTTCCAAATATTCTCAACGTTCTCGTTTTAGTCCCAAACCACTCCCAAAGTATATTTTGGGGCCTCGTAGGCCCATATAAGGGACGATATGCATGTTAATGAATTTTTTTTAATTTGGATAGAAATTCATGTCTCGATTTTGTATGATTACATGAGTTTAAGTTCCGTAATGCCTTGTACCCTATTCTGATGTCGAATACGAGTAAAAGGTGTTACATTTAGTGGTATTAGAGCTACAGTTTAGTTGATTCTCGGACTAACATAGCATGTGTACGAGTGTAGCTATACATGTCATACATATATTGTGATAGTGTGACGACTCCTGACAATTTTCAATAGTGTTTTCATATAGTAAATGGATCCTAATAGAGCTATGGCAGATGACATAGAAAGTAATGCACCGACTACCGCTGAAGGGGCGGTGCCAACTGATAACCGACCTCCCACGGTTAGCCAGGGAGGAGGAGAAAGGGCTCGAGAAGCGTTCCTCCATATGATGGATGCCTGGTATACGGAGTTGGTTCGCACGAACCCGAACGCTTAACCCCCTCCACCCCTACCTATTCCTCAGCTTATTCCCGTAGCACCTCGTGGTATGGAATTTATGAGACTGAATAGACCTCTGGTGGAAAAAAATTTGAAAGCAAGGAGCTGAAGAGTTCTGAGCTAACATCGCTGATGATCCGAAACGGGCAGAGTTTTGGCTCGAAAACACCATCTGGTTTTTGAGGAATTGTCATACACACCGGAAGAATGCATGAAATGTGTTGTATCATTGCTTAGATATTCAACTTACTAGTGGTGGAAGACACTTGTCTCGGTTGTACCAAGGGAGAGGGTGACATGGGGATTTTTCCAAGAGGAGTTTCGAAAAAAGTATATCAGTCAGAGATTTATGGATCAGAAAAGAAAAGAGTTCCTTGAGTTGAAGCAAGGTAGAATAACCATAACTGAATACGAGCATGAGTTTGTGAGACTCAGCAAATACGCTCGGGAA
Source organism: Gossypium anomalum (assembly GCA_025698475.1). Classification (NCBI taxonomy): domain Eukaryota; kingdom Viridiplantae; phylum Streptophyta; class Magnoliopsida; order Malvales; family Malvaceae; genus Gossypium; species Gossypium anomalum. Next base: position 40,256,763 of record CM046965.1, read on the forward strand.
TACGTGTCGACTGAAGCCATTATATGCAAAAGGTTTGAAGACAGAATAAACAAAGAAATTTGGATGTTTGTTGGTATGCTTGAGCTGAAGGAGCTCGTTATACTCGTTGAAAGAGCTTGTAAGGCCGAGGAATTGGCCAAAGAGAAGAGAAAGGCTGAATATGAGGTTAGGGATTCAAAGAAAAGATCTATGGGCAAGTCATTTCAGTCCATATCGAAGAAGTCGAGGGACTTCCATCCTCGTTCCAATTCTTCTGTTGAGTTTTCAAATATAAATAGAGGTAAATAGTATTCGGGTACTAAGGCCCAGACCACCTCGATTGCTAATGTTGGTAATGCTCGACCAAGTAGACCAGAATGTCCCTAATGCGATAGACGTCACCCCAGTGAGTGTCGAGGGAGTGACAGGACCTGGTTCAAGTGTGGTTCCCCAGACCACTTTATTAGAGAGTGCCCTGGGATGGCAAAAAAGGAGAGATATGAAAGTGCAAGATCGAGTAACACTGTTGGTCAAAGTAGACCGTAGAAAAATCTGGGTAATGAAGCAAGCAGTAAGAATGCCCCTAAAGAGTCTACTGTGAGACCCGAGGGCAGAGTTCCTGCAAGGACATACGCCATTCGTGCTCGCGAAGAGGCTTATCCCCGGATGTGATTATAGGTACATTTTCTATCTATGATCCTACTGTTATTGCTTTGATTGATCTGGGACCTACCCATTCCTATATTTGTATGAAATTGGTGTCTAGTATGAGCATGCTTGTTGAATCAATCGAATTTGTGATAAAAGTGTCAAACCCGTTAGGCAAATACATGTTAGTCGATAAAGTATGTAAGAATTGTCCTTTGATGATTAGAGGTCACTGTTTTTCGGCTAACCTTATGCTTTTTCTATTTAATGAGTTTGACGTAATTCTTGGTATAGATTGGTTAGCTGCTCATGATGTAGTAGTAAATTGTGGGAGAAAATTTATTGAACTGAAATATGAAAATGGTGATGTTCTCTGGGTTGAATCAGATGAATCGGACAGCTTGTCTGTAGTGATTTCTTCTATCTCCACTCAGAAGTTTATAAAGAAGGGTTATGAAGCTTATCTTGCTTTTCTGTTGAATACAAAAGAGTCAGAGTTCAAGATTGAGTCAGTGCCAGTAGTTTGTGAGTATTCAGACGTGTTTCTAGAGGAGTTACCCAGATTGCCTCCAATTAGGGAAGTTGAATTTGGTATTTATCTAGTTCCGGGTACGGCACCCATTTCTATTACTCCGTATAGGATGGCTCCGACTGAATTAAAGGAGTTGAAAGCCCAATTGCAAGAATTGACGGATAAAGGTTTCACGAGACCTAGTTATTCTCAGTGGGGTGCGCCAGTTTTATTTGTGAAAAAGAAAGATGGTTCGATGAGGCTATGTATTGATTACTGACAACTCAACAAGGTGACGCTAAAGAATAATTATCCCTTACCAAGGATAGATAATTCATTTGATCAACTGAAGTGAGCCACAGTATTTTCCAAGATAGGTTTAAGGTTAGATTATTATCAGTTGAGAATTAAGGACTCGGACGTGCCAAAAATCGCTTTTCGGACGAGGTATGGTCACTATGAATTTTTGGTAATGCCTTTTGGCCTAACGAATGCTCCTGCGATTTTCATGGATTTGATGAATCGAATTTTCTGACCTTATTTGGATAAATTTTTTGTAGTGTTTATTGATGACAACTTGATTTATTCTCGTGATGAGTCTGAACATCCCCATCACTTAAGAAATAATTTGCAAATTTTGAGAGATAAGCAGTTGTATGCTAAGTTTAGCAAAAGTGAGTTTTGGCTTAGAGAAGTTAGATTTTTGGGGCATATTGTGTCGGGTGATGGGATCTGAGTTGATCCGAGTAAGATTTCGGTCATTATTGACTGGAAACTGCTGAGGAACGTATCTGAGGTTAGAATCTTTTTGGGCTTAGCCGGCTATTACCGAAGGTTCGTTAAAGGATTTTCTATAATTGCTTCTCCGATGACAAAATTGTTGCAAAAAGATATTAAGTTCGAATGGTCAAAAAACTGTCAATAGAGTTTTGAGAAATTAAAAGCATTGTTGACTGAGGCTCTGGTATTAGTGCAACCTAAGCCGGGAACAGAATTTGTGATTTATAGTGATGCATCCTTAAATGGATTGGGTTGTGTTCTTATGCAAGAAGGCAAAGTGATAGCCTATGCTTTAAGGCAATTGAAACCACACGAGAAAAATTATCCAACACATTATCTAGAGCTAGCCGCCATTGTGTTTGCGTTAAAGATTTGGAGACATCACTTATATAGTGAGAAGTGTAGGGTTTCACCGATCACAAAAGTCTAAAGAACTTAATGACTCAGAAAGATTTGAGTTTACGGCAACGGAGGTAGCTAGAGTTGATAAAAGATTATGAGTTGGTGATTGACTATCACCCGGGTAAGGCAAACGTGGTCACCGATGCTTTGAGTAGGAAATCCTTATTTGCCTTGAGATCTATAAATACTCAGTTGACAGTGTCCGATGATGGTTCGATACTAGAAGAGTTGAGAGCTAGACTGACATTTCTCCAAGAGATTTATGAAGCGCTGAAAAGTGATAGTGATTTGCAAGATAAGAGAGTTCAGTGTGAGTCGGGTATTGAATCAGATTTTCGAATTGGTTCCAATATTTTCTTGATGTTCCAAGGTAGAATTTGTGTTCCTAAGAATACTGAGTTAATTCAGAAGAATTTGACTGAGGCACATAGTGGTTGTTTGTTTATTCATCTGGGTAGTACGAAAATGTACAATGACTTGAAGAAAACGTATTGGTGGTCGGGAATGGAAAGAGATATTTCTGAGTTTATTTTGAGATGCGTGATTTGTCAGCAAGTAAAATCTGAACACCAAGTACCTTCCGGGGTTGCTGCAACCTGTGATGGTTCTCGAGTGGAAATAGGACAGAATTACTATAGACTCTGTGAAGGGTTTGCCCTTGACACAGAAAAAGAAAGAAGCCATTTGGATAGTGGAGCTAACGAAGTCGACTCATTTTATTTCAGTACGTATCGACTACTCACTTGATAATTTGGCTGAGTTGTATGTTTCCGAAATTGTGAGATTGCACGGAGTGCCTTTATTGATTATTTTGGATAGAGACCTGAGGTTCACATCACAGTTTTGGAAAAAGTTACAAGAAGCTTTGGGTACAAAGCTGAATTTTAGTACTGCTTTCCATCCGCAGGTCAATGGTCAGTCTAAGCGGGTAATTTAAATTCTTAAAGATATGCTACGGTGTTGTGTCCTCGAGTTCCAGGGTAGTTGGGGAAAGTACTTATCGTTGGTAGAATTATCCTACAGCAACCGTTTTCATTCGAGTTTGAAAATGGTACCTTATGAGGCATTGTATGGGCGTAAGTTTCGAACGCCTTTGTATTGGACTGAACTCAAAGAGAATCAGATTTATGGAGTCGATTTGGTCAGAGAAACTGAAGAGAAAGTGAAGGTAATTCGTGATTGCTTGAAAGCTGCTTCGGATAGACAGAAATCCCATGCAGATTTGAAACGAAAAAATATTGAGTTTCAATTCAGTGATAAGGTATTTCTGAACGTGTCTTTGTGGAAGAATGTTTCAAGGTTTGGCCAAAAAGGCAAATTAAGTCCACGTTTGATTGGACCGTATGAGATTACCGAAAGGATAGGGCTGGTAACATATCGATTATTATTGCCATTTGAGTTGGAAAGAATTCATGATGTGTTCCATGTATCTATGTTGCGCCGATACCGATTAGACCCTTCACATGTGATTTCACCGACAAAGGTTGAGATTCAACCGGATATGACTCTTATGGCAAGGAACCGGTTAAGATTTTGGCTCGAGAAGTCAAACAATTGAGAAACAAAAGTATTGCCCTTGTGAAAGTCTTATGGAAAAGATATAGGGTTGAAGAGGATACGTGGGAACCTGAAGAGACCATGAGAAAACAATACCCAAACCTCTTTACCGGTAAGATTTTCGGGGCCGAAAATCCTTAGGGGGGAGAGTTGTAACATCCCGATTTTGGGCCTAGTCAGAACTGTGGTTTTGGGACCACAAATCTGAGGTCATAAATTTATTTTTGTATTATTTTGAGGTCTACAGCATGATAATATGATTGTGTAAAAATTTTGTTAAGAAATTTTATCATTTTAGTGCTTAATTTGTAAAAAAGGACTAAATCGCGTAAAGTGCCAAAGTTGTGTTCTATTAGCTAAATGTGTTAAATAGTTATAGAACATAAAATTTGAGGTTCTTAATGAGTAAATAGGTCATTATATGTGTGAATGGATGTACATGAAGAAGAAAATTCAAAAATTCAAAGTTGGTAGGGTTGGTATTTTGATGACAAAAGTTAAATGAATAAAACAAAAAAAATGGCATATTTCTTCTCCATCTTTTTCCACCGAAAATTTAAGGAGAAAAACCTCATGGAAGATTTAAATTTTTAGCACAATAAACCCTCTACATGTAAGTCATTTTGGTGTTAGTTTTTATAAATGCTTTTGGAACCCTTAAAGCTTAAGCTAGCTAAATAGGGGACTAATTTGCAATATGATTAAAAAGCTAGGGATTTGCCATGATAGCATGATAGTTATTTGTGAAGTTTAATGAAAGAAAAATGAAACCTTGTTGGGTAATCAACAACTTTTGTTAAGGGACTTTTGATGAAATTATCAAATAGGGGCTAGATGGAGAAGGAGGAAATTGCATAAATTTCATTTTAAGGCCTAGGGACTAATTTGTAAATATGTGAAAGTTTAGGGGAAAAAAATAATTGTTCCAAAGTATGGTTTTTGGACTGATTTGAACAATGTGATGATTAAATAAGTGAAATTTACTTTTATAGATCATGAAAAATGAAGTCCGGGCCTAGATCGGGGAAAGAGCAAGATCTTGAATTAAATCGAGTTAATTGTCCATATTTTGTATTGAGGTAAGTTGTGTGTAAGTAATTCAACATTATGTTATTATGTATTTAATGCTTTGATAGTGCATGAAATGTATATATTTGTATCTATGGATTTGATTAACGTTGACTCGATGACGATTCAATGAAGGTTTGGTACCTTGAAATCCCAGTTGAGCCTTAGGAATAGTTAGGATACAAATGTCATGACATTAGGGCTATTTGTGATCCCATGTAAGACCATGTCTAGGACATGGCATTGGCATCGATATGAGACATCGTGTAAGACCATAGCTGGGCTATTAGCTTCGATTTATGATTCCATGTAAGACCATATCTGGGATATGGCATTAGCATCTTACTAAGCTTTATGCTTACTCCCCTTCCTCTTCATTTTCTTATAGTATCGCCGAGTTAGCTCAGGGATCGTAGGACATTGGAGACTCGATCACACTCTCAATTGGATCTTTTGGTATAGTTAGTCTCAACATTTTGAGTATGGCATGTATAGGGACTTGGTCATTTTGTTATATGTCATATTAGTTTAGCCAAGTGTATTAGGTTCTAATGATTTGATGATTCATTTCGTATATGGCCATGAGATATGGCTCATATTGATTATAGAAATATAAATCCTATTCATATATGCATGCATGTGCTAAGGTTACTCATGATGTGGTTAAATGCATTTGGCATGTGTAAATTATGGATATGATCATGGACGTTTGACGATGGATTGTGAGTAAAAGGCATGATAAAAACTAAGCCATGAATAATGTAAAATAGAAGTATAAATTGATAAGAAATTTCCACGCATAAATCATGTTATGAATGTGTAGGTGCTCATTTCTGCCATGTTGGATACCATGGAGAGGTGTATGTGTGCATGTGTGTTTTAGGGTGACAAAAGGCTTGGAAAATAGCCTCAAATTCGTCCACACTGGTAGACACACGGGCGTGTGTCTAGGACGTATGTGACACACAGGCGTGTGTCTAGGACGTATGTGACACACGGTCTGCCCATGGACGTGTGGTCCGACAGTGTGTCCCCTGCAACCTAATTAATGCCAAATAGAATGTCCAGTAGTAAACACAAGGGCAGAGACATGGCCGTGTGTCTCGGCCGTATGAAGGACACGGCCTTAGGACATGGGTGTGTGCCCAGGCCGTGTGAAGTCTGCACCTAATTTTTGGAATTAAATTTGCCACACGGCCTGTGACTTGGCCTTGTGACCCTATTTTTTTGGTGACGTCATAGTCAGAGAGTTACACGGGCTGAGGACACGGGCGTGTCCCAAGCCACACGGGCGTGTGTGACCACACAGCCTACCCACACGGGCATGTGACTCTCTAAAATAAGAAAATTTTCTAAGTCTTCTAAATATTCTCAAGGTACTCAGTTTAGTCTCAAATCGCTTCCAAAGTATGTTTTGGGGCCTCGTAGGCCCATATAAGGGACGATATGCATGTTAATGAATTTTTTTAATTTATACAAAAATTTATGTCTTGGTTTTGTATGATTACATGAGTTTAAGTTCGACAATGCCTCGTACCCTGTTCCGACGTCGGATACGGGTAAGGGGTGTTACAGATAAACTGAATATTTTAACAGAGACATCATATACTTTAAGCATTCAATTTGTGTACATGACAATTCATCAAGAACTCTATTAGTATTTTCTGTTCAGACAAGTTATGTACGATGAAGCACTTTGGGAACCAATTAAGGAACAGGAGGGGGTGTTAGGTTATTGTGCAACTGGATTCGTTCTTGCAATTTCAGTAAACTACTTATTCATCAATTGGAAGGAGACTTCTTTAGCCTCTCCTCTTTGGCCCTCAGATACGAGCCTTCTACTACTCAAGATTGCTCTTTGCACTAAGGCTTGAGCATTACTTTCAGCTTTTTTAGAATCAACCCAGTTTTATAACATTAAATTGAGAAAAACATGTTTTAAAATGGTCAGGAGATATCACATTATCACAGGTTATATAATGGCATGTATAGCTAGACTTGTATACGCTTCGTTAGTCCGAGAATCGGTTAAACTATAGCTCTGATACCAATAAATGTAACTTATGTGTTAAGGCTTGTGACCAAATTGGTTGATTGTGTCTTGCATGTTTATCTTGAACATGAATGAATGGTAAGTTAATTACCATGTTATACGAACTTACTAAGCTTAAAAGCTTACTCTATTTTTAATTTCCCTGTTTTAAAGGAATTCAGAAGCTCGTTGGGTTGGAAGCTTGGCAAATATACTTCACACTATCCATTGACCCATTCGGTGCAAATGGCAAAATTAATTCTGGTTATAATGGCATGTATAGGTTAATTTCGCCAAAGTTGGCATGATAATGTTTTGATTGTAACTAGCCATTGGAATGGCTAGTATTAAACATATTTTGATGAAATTATATAAGGCCTTATTATGTTTGATGTGTTTGAAATGGTTATGTGATGAAAATCATATAAACCTAATGTTAAATGGCTTTAAGTAAGCATAAATGAGAAAATATACTTATATATATGTGTGTGTATTTGATAAGTTTAAACACTTAAACATAGGTAATGATAAGTCATGCATAAGACTTGATTTTGGCTTGATTTGAGCGTTTTGTATTGACTTGGGAATGTATTAAAATGTTAATGTAAGTGAAAGATATATTTGGGTGAGAAATAAGGCTTAGAAATGGCTTTATTTTGTCCACACGGGCAGAGACACGGCCGTACGACAGGCGTGTGGTTTGGCCGTGTGTCCCTTGCATCTTAAAAATTAAGAAACAGAAAACTCAGGCATTATCACATGGGCAGAGACACGGGCGTGTGCCTCAACTGTGTGTGTCACATAGCCCAGTACACGGGCATGTGTCTTGGCCGTGTGACCCCTGCACCAAATTATAGAAAATTAAATTGTCCACACAGCCTAGCACACGGGCGTGTTGCTGGTCATGTGACCCAAGTTAAAGAGTTACATGTGAGCCACACAGGCGTGTCATTTGACCGTGTGGAACGGGTGTGTGTCCCCTGTACCTAGGAAGATTTTGTAAATTTGCGAAAAATTCTCTGAGTTTCCGTTTTAATCCCGACTTACTTGTAATGCATATTTTGGGCCTCGAGGGCTCTTATAAGGGACTTAATGATTGATTTCTGATTTGAATACTGTATAAATGTGAAATATTTGTTATCTGATTTGTAATCTCTAGTAATGCTTTGTAACCCTGTTTCGGTGATGGATTCGGGTTAGGGGTGTTACAACACTATTTCATCATTCAAAAATACCAAATTTACCAACCAAAACATAATGGCTATAACATCAACCAAAACACCTATATATGCCATTATAACCAAGAATTAAAAACGTCAAAATCTATCGGTATAGCTGATGGTTAGTGTGATAGGTCTCCGACGACTTTCCAACCCAACGAGCTCCCGATTAAACTACAAAAAATAGAGAAATAAACATAAAGTAAACATGTTATGCTTAGAAAGTTCGTAGTATATAATGTATACTTATCAATATGTTGCATAATCTTAAATTACATATGTATTAATTCAACATAAGAATAATTGATTCATAAACTTAATTCAAGTGAATCTATACTTCTCATTGCCATGGATATCACATACTTACTACTTTCCATAGTAATAAGGTAAATTGCATCGATAATTCTTACCAAAGCTCACACGAATAAAATCATGATGGTTGTCCCAACCCTTTTCATAGCTCGATAGCTGAAGCTATACCTTTTCATAATTTGATAGCCGAAACTATCCCATTTCACAATTCGATAATTGAAGCCATCCCTTTTCATTGTTCGATGGTCGTCACCATCCCTTTGCATTATTGATAGTCATCACCATCCCTTCTCATAATTTGATAGCCGAGGCTATCCCTTTTCATTATTTTAATAGCCGAAGATATCCCTTTTCATTAGCCAATGATCGTCGATACGCCATTGAATCTTTCCACCGAAACACAATTTGACATTATATAAAATAATAGCATTTAAAACATAATTTAAAACGCTATTTAAACGTACGAACTTACCTTGACGGTAAACGTAGAAATGTAGTCGATTGATCCAAAGCTTTTTCTTTGCCTCGATCTAGAGCCGTACGTAGTCTATCTTGATATGCATAGATGGAGTATGGTCAAACCTTGAAAAGTCTTTAATGGCTTCCTTAGGTGTTAAATTTGGTTGATGAAGAGGAAGAAAGATTATATCTTTCTTTTACCCTTTTTTTATTTTAAGTTATTTTTATTAATTTACCAAATTAACCTTAAGTAATAACCTTTGAAACCATTAAAAAGTTTTCCATCTTTGTCCACTATTAATATTAATAGTCTAACTACCTTTTAAAGTCACTCATATTCCAATTTCAGAGCAATTTGACACCTTTTACTTATAGAACTCAAATTTTGACCTTTTGCAATTTAGTCCTTTTTTTTATCAAATTAAGCATGCTAATGATAAAATTTCTTAACAAAATTTTTATACAACACTACTAACATGTTGTAGACTTTAAAATATTAATTAAATAAATATTTTGACGTCATATTTGTGATCCTGAAACCACTGTTCTAATTTTACTGAAAGTGGGCTGTTACAATGCATATGTTCAGTCCATGTTTTGCTATAAATTAATATGTCATCAAAGAAGACCAAAACAAACTTATGCAAGTAAGGGCGAAAAATTTCATTCGTCAAACTATGAAATGTGGAAAGGGCATTGGTAAGCTCGAATGGCATGACAAGAAATTCAAAGTGTCCATGGTGGGTTCGGAAAGTTGTCTTTTCCACATCTGTAGTTGCCATTCTAATTTGAAAATATCCTGATCGTAAATCCAAATTTGTAAAATGTTTTACCCCATGAAGTTCATCCAACTATTCATCCACTACAAGAACTAGATATTTATCTTTAATAGTGCAAGCTATAAGCTCCTAGTAATCAACGCAAAAGCATCATGTCGCATCATGCTTCTTTACCAAGAGTACTGGAGAAGAGAATGGTGATCTACTAGGTCGAATGATTCCTTGTTGTAACATTTGATCACACTACTTCTCAATCTCATCCTTTTGAAAATGTGGGTAGCAATAATGCCTGACTACAATTAGTTTAGATCCTGGTTTAAGAGTTATACGATGGTTACATTTGCGATTAGGCAAATGTGTAAATTCTACCAGTAGTTTATCCAAGACTATATTAGTTAAATCATGTCCTTGCATCATACTAAGTCATGGAACTTCCTCTGGGTACTTCCCTTGCCATAGTATCTCTTTTCTGTTTACTACAAATTGCATAGTAAAGGAGCTGAAATCCCATAAAATTGGACTAAGGGTACACAACCATTTAACCCCCAAAATCACATCAAACCCTTCTAATGGTATTGTATAAAAATCAACTTGAAAGTTGTCATATACCACCAGGAATACTGATTTACAAATGCATATGCTTGGAACTCGTTCTCCGTTTGCCACACATACTTACAGCCCAGATTTTTTCTATATTTTCAGTCCCAATCTTGGCACTAAACCTTCACGTAGAAAAGTTATGTGTACTGCCCGAATCAACAAGGACTAACACAATTTTTTCCTGCCACATTTGCTATTAGTTACATAATAGATGAACTACAAGTTCCTCTGATGGCATGTAAAGATATTTCAAGATCATATACCTTATCATCATCTTGCTTATCTTCAATATCTAGTACTTCTATCCAAAATAACATTTTACATTTATGTCCCATGGAATAAGACTCATCACAATTATAACACAATCCTTTAGCCCTTTTTTTCGCCATTTCTGCCCGTGTCAATCTCTTGATAAATGGTGCGAAAGAACCTATTTTGATGTTATTCCCCATTGATTTCTTTGTTTGTCCCTATCTCTTTGCAAAGCTCTTAGTTGTTGGAATGATTGAATTGTTGCTAGTGTTTTGGGAAGTTGGTCAATTTAGATTGGTTCGAGATAACATTTTGGAAAAGACCTTTTGTTTACGTTCTAAAGCTCGAGCCATGTTCATTGCAACTTCAAGGTTTCCCGGTTGTTGCATCTCAATATCAATTCTATGTTCCTCTACCAACCTGGCAGTAAAAAGCTCTACTTGTTGTCGAGGTTTAAGATCAGTAGTTCTGGCCAGTAGTGATTGAAATTAGCATTGAGATTCTTATAAAGCCCCAATTTGTCTCAAGTTTGCAAGTTCCCCTAAGGGGTTATTACTCATAGGCAGCCCAAACCTTACATGACAACACTCTTTGAAGTGCCCCCAATCAATATTTGCCTCCTCTTCTTCTATTTGATCAAACCATAGTTGCACCTCTCCTAAGAGATGGAATGCGGCTAAGTCTACTTTGTCTTCTTCGTTAGTCCATTGATTGCCAAAATTTTTTTTGCATCTTTTCAACCACCCTAAAAGGTCTCCAACACTATCATAAGTGGAAAATTTCATCTTAGAGTATCATGGTACCATGTACCCTCCGTGTTGCGAGTCTAAATTCCTTCTCCTACCTTCGCTGCTACCCTGTTTTTCATTTTTTTTAATCCCCTTTCATTGTCTTTTGGACTGAAAGAGATAACATCGTCACCTGCTCCTCTAATGCTTGTTGCCTTGTACCTATTTGTTCCATAAAAGCCTCCAGCTTGGCTATCAAAGTCTTTTCGTCACCCATGATAGTTGACTCCGATACCAAGTTGTTATGTGCCTTCACATAGGATCTAGTCACAAGTCTAGACAAGAAAGAGTTCTTGCTTTGACCTATGGTTACTCAAAAGGTAAATTCGTCCTTGACTTAACCCCTTTCCAAAATAACGTTTGTGATAAAAATAAATTGCTTACTTCTTTATTTCATATTGGCAACCTTTTTATAAGTTGTTAATAACAAAATAAAAAGTCCTAATAGAATTCCTAAATTAGAGTTTATAAGGGAAATAAAAAACCTAATATAATAGGGAGAATAAGTAAAACTAAAACTCTTAATAAATCTAATATAATAAAGAAAGTAAATAAATCTAAAACTCTAATTTCCATCATTCATTTTTCCTATTCCTTCTCTAATATTGTTTTCCAATAAAAACATCCATACCATAATGTTGTTAGTATTACATAATATATCATCTTTAATCATTTGTGATAATTATAACCTTAATCATTATATTATTCAAAATACTATATTATATCACTATATATTTTATATTATCATTAAATTTAAATTTTATAGGCTTGAATAATTATTAATTTGATATATTTATTATATATAATTATTGCATTAAAAATATTTTATAATAGTAGTTAATGTGTTTCACTTTATTATTTAACACAAAAATTAATTATTACTTATTTTTGTTATTAATAATTTTTAATATAAAAATGTAATCTTTATGAATACATTTCATAGAATAAATAATTATAACTTATTTATATTTTACATAATACCATATAATTATATTAATTATTAATTTTGTTTTGACTGTTCATTTATAAATTTAAGTTTTTTTGAGTTGTGATTCAAATTTATCTTGGGCTCTAACTAAATCGGTGAGTCAGATTATTACAGACTTGGGCTCTATCAGTCTCAAGTTCTATTGGGCTCAGATTATTACAGGCTCAAATTAACATGGCCGAACTTTTAGGCTTAGGCTTATTTTGTCAACTCTATTTTTTTTAAGGTTAAATATAAAATTGATACTCGAACTTGTCCAATTCTCCTAAACTGGTATTTATGGTTTTCTTTTTGCCTAGATTGGTACCTGAATTTTTTTCTGTCCACTGTATTGATGCCCGAGTCTAACGTTGTTACTTTTTTGCTGGCGTGGCAACATTGGCCACTCGTGCGCCGCCACACGAGGTGTCCTCTTTGGCCCTTTTTAACTTTTTTTTTTTTATTTTCTTTGTCATTTTCCCTTATTTTCTTTTCTTTTGTTCTTTTTCTTTTTCCTACCCCAACTACCCTGCTTCTACATTGCTAGCCATCGTCCGACCTCCTCTAGTGATCTCTCCGACCAATGACACCACCATCCAGCCTTCTTTCTTTAAAGCTGAAGCAGACGGAACATTCCTGACATACATACATTCATGCAAAAACCTCCTCAAAACTACTACAAGGTTTGTCATTCTCTCCGTTTAACTCCACAGAAATACATTTCCTTAGTATCTCTAAAAGAATTCGACCTTTTTCGACAAGAAGCCTCTGATCCAAACAAGCAATTTGAAAACAACAACGCAACATCTCAAAAGCAAGGTTAGCTCTTTAATGGTAGCTTTAACATTGACATAAAAAATAGAATGCGAGTGTTGATCCGGGTGGGCAAAAACATCATTCAAAGTAGAGAATAATTCATCGAACCTGGCATTGAGTTTACAAAACAAGACATCCGACATTTGATGAACATCTTTGAACTTGAGTTTGAACTCATTGAAACTGATTTGGCTTTCCGAGAAATTCGAATTGGATTCAGAATTAGAGTAGCATAAAGTAAGCAAAAGCAAATATCTTCCATTGTTTTTAGTTTTAGACCCTAAAATCAATCAAATTAAATTAATGGACTGTTTGTTTACATGTAAAAAGTTTTACGGAAAATATTTTCTGCATTTTTCTGTGTTTGTTTCACAGAAAATAGTTTGGTCAACGGAAAATGACTTATAGGTTAAGGTAAAATAAGCCTTTTTTCTGTGAAATGACTTACCCTTTTGAAAAGCGTTAAGTCATTTTCTGGAAAAAAGCTCATCTATAGATAATTTTATTTTTATATAAAAATTAACTTAAATCAAGCTTAATATTATTATATTGATAATAAATTTTATTTTTATTTTTAAAATATTAATATTTTAATAATAAATATTTATTACAATTATAAATATATTAATAATAAATGTTTTGTAGTATAAAGGTAAAAATATGTCATAAGTCTATGTACACTTCATAGATTTGTCATTTAGTCTTTGTACTTTTATTGTTAAGAATTTAGTCCTTTTACTTTTCAAATTTAAAAATCAAGTCCAATTGTTGACATCGTTAATTTTTTTTATCAATTTTGTTGATGTCACATTTTTAAATAAAAAATACTCACTTGATAGTCATGTAATTAAAAAATGACGTTGCAATAAATCTGAATTCAACATAATATTTTTAATATATGCAAAAACAATGTAAAATATAAAATTATAGATAAAAATAAATTCAATTAAATAATAAAAAAATAAAAAAATCTCAAATGTATGTTTGTTTAATTGAAAACAACTTTTATAAAATATTTTTAAAAAATTTACCAAACAACAAAAAATATTTTACACAGATTCATCCACACACTAGAAAATATTAGCTTTTTAAAAAAAATATATCATTTTTCAAAAATTATTTTTTAAAAATTATTTTCAATTAAACAAAGCCTAAGTAAAAAGAAAATATAAAAGAATTGAAAAGAAAAATATTGGAGAGGCGAAAGGGTTCCTAGCGAAAAAGGAGGAGACTAGGGTTTGAAAGTTAAAAGTAAAAACTTATACTCTAATTAAAAAATTTCAATCCAACCATTTATGTTAATAATTTTTTTGTCAAAATATACTTCCATGTTAATTAACTACTCTCATATGATATTATATATGATTGACAAAAAATAAACATGTTTAAGTGAGAAATTTTAACAAAAATTTCAAACAATAATAATTATTGGATTTGAATTTTTAAATTGAAAAACTAAAAGGATTAATTTTTTTTACTTTTAAAATAAAAGTGTGTTTAGTATTACTTCTAAAAAGTACTTTAAGAACAAAAACACTTTTAGACAAAAGCATTTCTAAACAAGCTGCTTTTTAAAAGAAAAAAAATACTTCATCCAAGTGAAAAATTAGCCCAAAAGCACTTTTTTAAAAAGCTAAAAACCAAAAGCGCACTTTTAAAAATTATTCCTAAACTGGGCCTAAATCTCAAATTCTGGATAAGTAGAAAGACTAATCAGGGACAGCCATGATTAACAAAAGATATATCAAATTACCAAAATCATCATCCTTAACAACCTTAATAATAAATGAGCAAGCGGAAGTATCAGTATCTAATATAACTTAAAGCATATGAAACTGTCATTAAATAAAAATACTAGAGGTGCAGCAACCAAAATGTCTCTTCCAAGTAAGGATGCAGAAATGGACTTCATTTCAGAGGAATGAACCTAGAAGAATGGGTAGCACCAATACCAGGTCTACCATGCTTAACTGGCTTGTACGAAATGGAGAACTCAGCAAGGTAATGGCTGATCATTTCAGGCTTGATTTCAACCTGGTTGAATGTCTTGCCATTGTACACACCGATAATGCTTCCAATCATTTCGGGTACAATGATCATATTCCGCAGGTGGGTTCTGACTGGTTCTGGTTTCTCACCCGGTGGGGCCTCCCTTTTCTGATTCAATATACCAGAGCAAATATTATGCAAGAATAATGGGTAACTTGAATAGAATGACCAAGAACATTCATAACATTGAATCGACATAAATTTCTCTAAAGCTAAAATTAAAAAGACAATTCAGCAACAAACAGAAGTTTTAAAAGCAATGGATCAGAATGTGGAAAATTAATAGGAAAATAATCTAACAAAACAGCAGACAAATGAAGCATAGAGTTTTCATGCATGCAACATAGGTTGATAGTTAGTGGCAAGTAGAATAATATGAAAGCCGTTACTTTATAAAATCAGAAATAGATTCGAAACATGATTAAATATAACAAGGATTAGAATCTGTTACGCACATGCAAGGTTTTGGCACATAATTTGAACATAATCAATGCAATCTGTTCAACTAAAGGCTACAATAATAACAATTTACAACAATACTCTTCAGACATTGAGACTCAATTTCAGCTACTAGGGTTTGCTATAATTTCATTCCTAAAGAAAATTGATTCTCACTTTAAAAAAGAAAGGATATATAGTAATCTATGTTACTCGAACATGAGTGAGTGTCAAATAAGGGTACGTATCCAACATGGGTATAGTTAGACCTTTTTTAAGGTTTGGAGGATATTTAGAGATCATATCCCCATATCTATGTATCGGGACACAAGTTCGGACACGGGTACTTCAAGAAAAATGAGAAGTCAAAGGAGCATTTCATAATTGTAAAATCTGAGACATGAAACAAATGGTCCAGACGTAATAAATTCTCTAATCATATACTTAATTTTAGCATAAATAAGAGTTTCAAGTAACAGTATTGACTGTTAGGCTTCAAGCAAAGCTCCAACTTTCAACAAAATGGAATGTAACAATCCCTACTAACTCAACATCGATATTAGATCTAAACATTAATCCAATAAATATAATTGACAAAACAAGGAAGGAAAGAGGAAAGTTAAGATCAAATTACCGCCTTGCGGAGTTTCTTAATTAATGCCATGGGCTTTCTCTTGAGACCCCTTTGGAACCTAAAATCACATTAAAAAAAAAAACAATTGAAAAAATGGTCTGCAAGAATGAAATTTTTTTTTTATCTTATTACCTTCTACGAGCACGTGCGGGGAAGAGCTTGACAAGCTCATCGGTGGACATATCAAGAAGAGCATCCAAATCAACGCCTCTGAAGCTAAATTTCTTGAATGTTCTCTTCTTAGGCACTCCGGCCGCAGCCACCTCTGTCTCCACATCCGCCTATCAAAATTTGACCATTCACCACATTGTAAGAGAAAAACAAAAAAAGAGAAAAAAAGAGAGAAGGAAAATGGAAAGACGTAAATTACCATTGTTGAAAGCTTAGGGTTTTGAAACTGATGTAGTCGCCGCTAGGGTTCTTTCGGAGGTTGAAGAAATAAGATAGATTTTGTACAAGTTTCTTATACATAATGTAAAAAGCCTTACCCGATAATTGATCTCTCAAAATGGCCCAACCGGGGCCTGGCTTGAAATTGTGATTTGGATCAATCTAATTCCAAAATAATTATTTTTATTTAAACATAATTTTGATGTACTTTATGATTTTAATAAAATTTTATTTTATTTATATTTTTATATCTATAATTATAAACTTTGAACAAATATTATAAATATATCTATAATCACTCAACGGGTTATTATTTATTATTTATATATCATCAAAAGCTTTGAACTAGTAACCTTCTTTCAAAGTCTAGAACCACTCAACTAATCTATTTTTTTATTACATCTAATGCACAAAGAAATTTAAACCAAACTGCATTTAGGATTCAAAAGGAGAAAAAAAGTTAAACCCCACACATTGTCTTTTACTGCCAAAACACTCGAGGATTGTTAGATCTTGCATGATAATAAGGCCACGTTGCCATTCCCTCCCTATTCTTAGATGAATAGTAATGTTGTTTAGTTCACGGTTTCTTCATTCGGTCGAATCACTGAAAGCGTTTCTATTCCCTCAAATTCGTAATACGGATTTAATGGTGATAGCTTTGAATAGCCATTCTGACCATCACCGAATAGAAATAAAGAAAATTCTTCCTAAAATCTCATTCGTACTTTCTCTGCAAACGCGTTCAAAGTTGCTTCTTTTATCACAACAATGCATTTTCAGGTTAGCAGATGTTTCTTTTCAAGTTTAATTTGGTTTGGTTTCTGTTCTTGCAATCATCAAATTTTGTTTTAGAAGGGGTTTCTGGTAATGGGTTTTCTCTAAATTTTCTAAGAAATAAGCTACAACTCAACTCCCAAATCACTGTGTTTTGGGGGAGAGGATGTTTCAAGTTGTTCTATCGTTGATCGGGCATCTAGAACTTTTTCAACAGTAATATTTTTCTTGGATGAGCAGGTTTTGTACTTTTTTGAAAGCCCAACATCTTTACCTCCTCTTTTTTATTGGTTGCGGCTTCCTGCTAGTGTTCTTTTCTTGAATGCCTTCTCTTCTGTGTCTATCAAGGTTGAAAAGAATATTGAATTTACAATTTATGGTCCTTGTTAATAGGTTCAATCGGATGATGTGTTTGGGCAACAAATGATAAGAATTTAGAGGTGAAACCATCCTACTTTCTTATTTTCATCTATTATGAGTTAGCTTAATTCTGTGAGTGAATTAGTTATTTCCCAGTAAGTTGTTTGCGCACATTTTTTAACCTATAGACATTTTGTATTGTTTTAAATTCTTTTGATGTTAGATTAAAGCTTAAAAGATGTTTAGCTAGGTTGGAATGTTCCCTTTACAAAACATCTATTTTTCTCCTCTCTCTATCTTTAGCTAAATTTTTTTTCCAGAGTACCCTTTTTTCTCTTTGGTTGAAATGCAATAAATTTTGAACTTAGAGATTAAGACATAGTAGTCAATACCTTTTAGTTATTTGCAATCATGAAATTAAAAAGGATAAAATGGGGAGTTGGATGAATTGATGTTGGTTTATACAAACATACACTGGTTATTAGTTGAAAATCAATACCTCTTTATTGACATTTTTCTTTTCAGAGTCAAGGCTATGCACTTTTGGGTATTTATGCTATGCCAACTTTGCTTGCAAAGGAAAAACTATTTCTTGATCAAGGATGGCAGGTATACAACTATATATTATCTTTTAATTTTTGCTTGACATCATTTCTTATTTTTTATTTTTAATTTCTGTAACTTTAACTGGAAATAATGCCAATGATATGGGAGTTAGGCTATTAATATATCTGCTGGCTTATTTGTTTTATGGAACACATTTTCTTGGTGCCTTTAGAGTGTCATGTCTTTGATGGTAAGCATGGTAATTTCTCTGACCCAAAAGAACATAGTAATGAACAATATAAGGTCCAGGTTCAGGCTAGACAGAGCTAATAATTTAGCAACTATTAGTCCATATCCTTTCCCCCTATCTTCCTCATAACTTCTAGAATGAACTTTTAATTGTAGAAATGAGGCATCATATAATATAGTTGCCCTCCTGTCTTTCCTTGTGTCCTGAGTGAGATTCTTTCTAGGGCATGCTTTTATATATATGTGAGATTCAATTGTAAGAGACTAAAAGGTCGTATTGGAGAAGAAGACTATCATATGGCTCTCTCTACTCTTTGTAATGTATGTATTATTTTTTTCATTTCTGTAGTGGCAAATTATCGCTCCTAACCTACTATCATATGTTCAGCAAAAGTCACAGCTTATTTACATGCTAAGAAATATGCAATAAGGTTTTAGGTGCTTCTAACTTCATGTAAGGTTATGGCCCCTTTTACACCGTTTTTCAATGAGGTTCTTCATCAAAACATGAGGAAAGTTTGTGATAGAGTAGAGGAAAGCATTCATTATTATAGTTTTCCTCAATAAGAATGAAAGGTATGCTTCATCTTTGTTGTAATTATTCTAATATTTTTCAGTATATATACCTTATCAGTGACTTATTGATCAATGCTGTCTGTTCCAAAAGTTTTCTGGTTGGAGTTATTTGGACATTTTATTATCTTAATTATAACTTGCTCAAAGCCTACATGTTTATCTTCTATCAAGAGACTATTATTGTTTGAAGTTGGAGTTTGAACATGGAAATGGGTAAGTTTGTTTTGGTTATGAAGAAATGGCTGCATAGTTGGCAAAATTTAGATGGATTGAAATATGTTATCCAGTGAGGTGAATAGAGGAAAAAGATGAAGGTAGAATGAAGGAAATGAGTCTAAAGGTTGGGAGGAAATTATGGTTTTGTGGAGAGAAATCAGAGATTCTACCAAGGAAGGGTGAGAATAAGAGAGCAACCAATGTGAGCTGTTTACATAATCCTTTTATGGTGGGGACAAATTTAGCTATGTCTTTTAAGATTGTTGATGTGAAAGTCTGAAGTTCACCGGGTTACGGTTTGTAAATCAATTGCAAGGTCCTTGAACTAGTTGTGGGTCCGCGGTATCATTGGTTTCATTGGAAAAAACGCATCAAGTTTTCTATGAGTAATTTGTAAGGTTCGCTACCTAGGGTATAATAAGATATTATTTTATTGTTTGGTTTTGTAGAATTGTAGGTGAAGTTGAATGTATTGAAAATCAGGGTACAGTGGAAGTGACTCAGGGAGAACATGTCTTCTTGATAATGGGTGACTACTATTTGGCGGACAAGAAGGGATGTTTATAATTACATTTTCTAATACATGCATATATGTGTATATATTACAAGAAAATGTTGGACTGAGTAGACCAAAGCAGCAAAGTAAGGGAAGGGAAGGCAACAATTACTCCTTATTCATACAACTGCTATATGCAATGCTACGCTGCATTTATAGTGTAAAGTTATGAATGCATATGTAAATATACATAATAGGATGTTTATAATCCTTATTCTTTTTTAAATGTATATGTGTGCATATATTATAAGTATTTTGGGCTAAACTAACTTTTTAGTTTTTGTATATATATATTTTTTGTAAAATAGAGAATGAAAAAATTAGATTTTTTTAATACATTGGATAGTTGGTTTTTCCCCAATCGCAAAAAGAAAATAAAAAAGGGAAAATTAAATTAAAATGATGATCATAATTATATTAAAAAATAAAAATACTTTTTTTATATTTGGCTGCGGTCCTAATCGTTCTATTTTTATTTTGTTGGGATCCATGTTTTATAATTCAGTTTAGTTCAACTCATGTTCCATTCCATTGAACCAAACAATTGAATTAAGAATATTATTAAATTATATATTATTTTATTAAATTGTATTTAATAATAATTATGTTAAAATATGATTAATTATATTTAATAATAATCTTATTAAAATTTAATAACAATAACAATAATCATCTACCTAACAAAAATTCTGCTAAAGGTACTTTGGTCATTTAAGTCTTTTTCCTTATGCTATTACAATATCTATTCTATTCAACCAAATACAAGAATACTATTACAATTCTGTTTCATTCCATTGAACCAAAAAATTGAATTACTGATTACAGTTCTATTCCATTATAACTATATTTCATTACAGTCCTATTCCATTCACCACAACCAAACGTGGTGTAAATTAATATAACCAGTTTACCGTATCTGTTATGTTTTGTCCACCATTTTTTTAAAATTTTTTCTAATGGTTCTTTATGGAAAAATTATTATTTTAAGGCTTCATCTAAATTAGGGTTTTCTTATTATCTATAATATTTAAATGATTAAAGATGTGATAATTAAATTATTATTAAATATGCTTGAAATTTGATTAAATTGTGATAGAGAATCTTATAATATATATGTGGTATTGGAATTTGGTATGATGTGTATTGTCTGAATGGATATTATTACCTCTAAGTTTGGTAGCATCGGATAATATTCAAGCATCATACACAAAAAATTTGATTGTTTTATAAATTTTTTTTACCATAAATTAATGGGATGCTTAAAAATTTGTCCTGTTAGATATGTTGCACTTCTCGAAGTGAATGCAAGCATAAAAAATATTTTAAAAGATATAATTGTGGATGTGACAAGTGGCGTAATAATAACCACTATACGTGGAAACATAGTAATAGATAAGAGAACAATAAAAGTTCTCAACATAATCCTTCAAAGGGTAAAGATAACTTATGTTATCAATGTGATTGGAAAGATCATTGGCTACATACCTGTTTATGCCCAAATATTTTGTTTATATTAATATTCTTTGAGGATGTACATATATATATGGGGAGGGGGTGTTGTTGAGAATGTAGCAATGAATATTTTCCTTAGATAGAAAGTGCTTATCTTATTTGGTATTGAAACAAACTTATAATATTGCAATATTTGGTAGTACAAATTTAGTTGAAAGCTCCAGAAGAGTTAATATATCAATATCTGAAATCAAAAAACTTAATGAATTAGTTTTAAAATATATTCATTGTAATGGATCTCATATTAAGATTGTGAATGAAGAAAATATTACATTTGGTATTGTGACAGCCCTAATTTGACCCTAGTTGGAAAGTGGTTTCGGGACCACAAAAACTGAGTTTTATAAATAATTAAAAGTTATATTCTATGTTTATGATGTGAGTAAATGCATGTGTGAAAGTTTCATGCATTAATTTGGTCATTTTTTTAGTGAATTTATTAAAATGGACTTATATGAAAAACTTTAGAAATGTGATAGGTTAATTTTTATAATGGTCTAATAGTGCATGTATTAAAAAGAGTGGTTTTGCATGTCAATTTACCCATAATATATATAATGGCCGGCCAAGAAATGATGATGCTCCACTAATTCTAATTTAATATAATTTTAAGTTAACAAATGATTAAATAATTCTAATAAAATGAATAAAAGAAGAAAGAGAAGAGAGAGAGGGTGTTCATCTTCTTCTTCTTCTCTCAAAGCCGAAACAAAGATGAAGGAATAAGGGGAATTTACCCTAAAGCAATTCGGCATTCTTCTTTAGCTAGTAAGAGGTAAGTTTTGAATTGTTGACTTAGTTTTATGATATGTTAAGTTAATATTTGGATGCACTCTTGGTAATGTCAAGAAAGTTGAAACTTTTATGGTGGTTTGGGCATCATGCCATGAATCTAAGTGTTAGAATTAGAGGTTATTTTCATTTTGTATGGAATAAAAGGGGGATGATAGAATGGGATAAAGATTTTGAATAAGTAGTTTAATAGCACCTTGCACATTCGATTATATTGAGTCTAATTGGAATGTTAATTTCCTTCTCTATGATTATCTTC
This sequence comes from Gossypium anomalum, assembly GCA_025698475.1. Taxonomy (NCBI): domain Eukaryota; kingdom Viridiplantae; phylum Streptophyta; class Magnoliopsida; order Malvales; family Malvaceae; genus Gossypium; species Gossypium anomalum. The sequence continues at coordinate 40,279,287 of CM046965.1, forward strand.
CTTGTATGTTAAATGGTTCTTTGATAGGGCCGAATGAATTATGAAGGTCATAATAAAAATGTATGAAGTTTAAGGTGCGAATTTTAGTCTTGGTGATATGGATAATTCGGTTGAAGTATTGAGTATGGGAGTTGCCATTTTAGGTTAAGATCAAAAGAATGATTAATAGGCATTAAAAGGTTAAATGTATGAAATTTGAAGTATAAGAACTTATAGGTAATTACATAGGTAATGTTAAATTTAATTTGGTATACTCGGCCATATAGGGTATATACTTGTTATATTATATTTAATCCCATAGAATTGACTAAATAAGTGATAATGACTTATAATGTTGAATTGATTTATGAATAGGTACCTTAGAATTAGATATATCAGAGACTATGTTATTTTGGTTGTAATAGTGCATTCGGCCTTGAGGCACTAGATGAACATTAGTGGAGATTTCAAAGTCTTGAACAATGATGGTTTTAAGATGAAGTGAAAAATCATTAAATTATATGTATAAGTATTTAGCAAAGTAATTAAACCACTGAATTTATTTATTCTAGATCAAGAACCCAAAGGAGGGGAGTCAAGCAAAGGTAAAAACAAAGAATATTGAGTAGCCGATTGGAAATCATTTTACACTGCATAAGGTAAGTCCATAAGCTTTTGTAAGATCGATTAAATTATATGCATTTGTAATTGAGGCCGTATGCGCCAATTGAATTAAGTAAATTGTCTTACTATAATGAGTCGATACTAGCACTAAGTGTGCGAAGTTGAATGGCACTATGTGTGCTGATTTAAATGTCAATACATGAGTAAATCTTCAGGGCACTATGTGTGCGGTGTAGCATGGCACTATGTGTGCGAAATTGTTGAGCACTATGTGTGCAGATTCGGTTGATGATATAAGAAGTATAGGGATAGAATAAAGTGCTAGTGCTATTAACTGAAATATCGAATTCGAGACATGAAATGAATATACATGAGTACATATAGTTTGTCATTGTCTCATACTTTGAGAAAAAGGTTTTAAATCATTTGGTTGTTTGATAGTTGATTTGATAGCAAGACGTGGCCTGTGGTCAGGTCAATAAATAGGTAAATGTAACATAATTCGGTATGGCTGAAATTGTTGTGCTTATATTGTTTTTCTTATAATCTCATATCAACGGTATGTATTATATTGCTTACGACTTATTGAGTTGAATACTCATTTCGTGTGTTCGTTTGTCTCCTATATAGATTTCCTGGACCCATTTTGCGTGCTTTGGACCATCGTTGAAGTCATCACACTAGCTTTCAACATTTTAGTACCTTCCTCTTAGTTTGTATAGGTGAACATTTCGGCATGTATAGGCTAATATGTATTTTGTTTGAACCTTAATATGTATACTTTCAGCCATGCGAATATGGCATAAATGCTAAGTTTAAATTTGGTTATGTTAAATCATGGTATCATTTGTTTCGATTATAATGCTTAATATTATTAATGCAATATATAATTACATTCGTTTGAGTGCTAACAATATTAAAAATATGGATTACATGTTTTGGGTGATTCGTTTATGAAATTTTTTTTATATAGGTTGACAACTATAATTTAGCTATTGTTTTTGATCATAGTTTTTTTTTAATTTGAGATAACGTAATGGGTCATATGGTTAAGTTTGATCATAATATTAAATTGTATGATATTGTTGTATATGCCGAAACTTATGTGATGGTCTTAAATTGTTCTTATGATATGTAAATGATAGAGGAAGATGCATGGAAACTTTCGAATAAGTATTTGGTGTGGTAACATCTTGTGACTCATTCCAGCGATGGAAACAGGTTACGAGTGTTACATTTTATTGGTATCAGAGCTACAGTTTAGTCGGTTCTAGGACTACCGTAGCGCGTATGAGTCTAGCTGTACATGCCGAATGTTAGTATATGATAGTGTGATGACTTTTGATGGTTAAATTTATTATTTTGAATAGTAAATGGAACCCAATTTAGAGAGAGCCTTAGCGAATGATGTTGAGAGTGTGGTGGCTGCTCCTGCGCAAGGGACACCGCCTGTTGAACCTCAATCATCTGCGAATAATCAAGAAGATGGATCAAAACAAGCCTTCTTTACCATGATGAACGAGTGGGTCGCACAATATGCCAGAACTAACCCAGCTGCTCGACCATTTCTGAATTTAAATAATTCGCCTCAGGTGCCTATAATACCACCAGCTACTGATCTTTTGAGGCCGAGTAAGCCTCCTGTGGATTTGATTAGAAAGCGCGGGGCCGAGGAATTCCAAGCCACAGCTACTGATGATGCTGAAAGGGCCGAGTTTCGGCTTGATAAAACCATCCGTGTTTTCGAAGAGCTGTCCTGCACACCTGATGAGTGTCTTAAGTGTGTCATATCCTTATTACGGGACTCGGCCTATTATTGGTGGAGAACCTTGATTTCTATTGTCCCGAAGGAACGAGTTACTTGGGATTTCTTTCAGGCGGAGTTTTCGTAAGAAGTACATTAGTCAACGATTCATTGAATAAAAGCGTAAAGAATTTCTGGAGCTCAAACAAGGTCGTTTTACAGTATCTGAATACAAACGTGAGTTTGTAAGACTTAGTCGATGTGCTCGGGAATATGTAGCTGATGAAGTCGCCATGTATAAAAGATTTGAAGAAGGATTGAATGAAGACTTAAAACTACTGATGGGTATTTTAGAAATAAAAGAATTCGTAACACTAGTTGAACGGGCTTGTAAGGCTGAAGAGCTTGGAAAGGAGAAAAAGAAAGCTGAATCTGAAGCCAGAGACTTTCGTAAAAGATCGACGGGTAAAACTTCTTTCTTGGCTGGAAAGAAATTCAGAGACGATATTAATAAATCGAAGATGACTGCAGGAATTTCTAGTAAGGAGCGACCATCAACGGACTCTCGAGCTACTTCGGTTGCTAGTGTTGGTAATAATCGATAAGAAAAACCTGAATGTCCACAATGTGGAAGACAACATGTAGGTGAATGTTGGGGTAAGTCTATTAACAGAGCCTGTTATAGATGTGGTTCGAGGGATCATTTCATTCGAGACTGCACGGAGTCTGACGAGAAAAATAAGATGCAAGGTGCGAGATCGAGTGGTACAGCGACTAGAGGTAGACCACCGAGAAATACAGGAGGTAGGGGTGGTAGTCAGAGAGGGACTTCTGATATGGCTGTTCGATCTGAGACTCGTGCTCCTGCCAGAGCTTATGCCATCCGCGCGCGAGAGGAGGCATCCTCCCCTGATGTTATCACTAGTACTTTCACTCTTTTTGATACTGATGTAATTGCATTGATTGACCCTGGCTCTACTCATTCTTATGTATGTGAGACTTTAGCATCCAATAAGACTCTACCTGTTGAGTCTACTAAATTCGTAATTCGGGTGTCGAATCCCCTGGGTCGATATGTACTTGTCAACAAAGTGTGTAAAAAATGCCCCCTAATAATCCGAAATTCCTGTTTTCCAACAGATTTAATGCTTTTACCGTTTGATGAATTTGATATTATCCTCGGTATGGATTGGTTAACCGTACATGAAGCAGTTGTGAATTGCAAAAGAAAGACCATTGACTTGAGGTGTGCAAATAATAAGATAGTCTGAGTTGAGTCTACTACCTTTAACAGAATGACGGCAATAATATCCTCGATGATCGCTCAGAAATATGTGAGAAAGGGGTGTGAAGCATATCTTGCGTACGTACTTTATAGCAAGGAGTCAAATAAGAAACTTGAATCAGTACCAGTGGTTTGTGAGTATTCAGATGTTTTTCCTGAGGAGTTACCGGGATTACCACCTGTTCGAGAGGTAGAATTCGGCATCGATCTTATACCTGGTACCACACCGATTTCGATAGCTCCGTATCGTATGGCACCAACGAAATTGAAGGAATTAAAAACCCAGTTGCAAGAGTTGACGGATAGAGGTTTCGCTCGACCGAGTTTCTCACCTTGGGGTGCGCCAGTATTGTTTGTGAAAAAGAAAGACGAAACCATGAGAATGTGCATCGATTATCGTCAATTGAACAAAGTGACAATAAAGAATAAATATCCGTTACCACGTATTGAGGATTTGTTTGATCAACTAAAGGGAGCCTCAGTGTTTTCAAAGATAGATTTGAGATCGGGTAGATTTGAGATCGGGCTACTATCAGTTGCGTGTTCGAGAATTAGATATACCTAAAACTGCCTTCAAACGAGATATGGTCACTACGAGTTCTTGGTGATGCCGTTTGGGCTCACTAATGCCTCTGTGGTATTTATGGACTTGATGAATCGAATTTTTAGACAGTATTTAGATCAGTTTGTGGTAGTGTTTATAGATGACATTTTGATTTATTCGTGTGATGAATCTGAACATGCCGAGCACCTGAGATTGGTATTACAGATTTTAGAAGACAAGCAGTTATACGCGAAATTCAGTAAATGTGAGTTTTGGTTGAGAGAAGTTAGCTTTTTGGGACATGTGGTATCCGCATCGGGTATTCAAGTTGATCCGAGTAAAATTTCGGCTATAATTGATTGGAAGCCTCCGAGGAACATTACTGAAGTTAGAAGCTTTTTGGGACTTGCCGGTTACTACAGACGGTTTGTAAAGGGTTTCTCGATGATAGCCACACCGATGACATAACTACTTCAAAAAGATGTTAAGTTTGAATGGTCAGAAAAATGTCAGAAAAGTTTTGACCGATTGAAAATCTGTTTAACTAAAGCTCCAGTGCTAGTACAGCCAAAATCTAGTAAAGAGTTTGTTATTTACAGTGATGCATCCTTACTTGGACTGGGTTGTGTGTTGATACAAGAAGGTCGAGTTGTGGCCTATGCGTCGAGGCAATTAAAGCCACATGAGAAAAATTATCCGACCCATGACCTTGAATTGGTGGCCATTGTTTTCGCTTTGAAAATATGGAGACATTACTTATTTAGAGAGAGGTGTCATGTTTATTCGGACCACAAAAGCCTCAAATATTTGATGACTCAAAGAGATTTGAATCGCCACAAAGACGTTGGCTTGAGTTGTTGAAAGATTATGAGCTTGTCATTGATTATCACCCGAAAAGCTAACGTGGTTCTGATGCTTTAAGTCGTAAATCGCATTGTTTGCTTTTGAGAGCAATGAATGTTCACTTATCGCCATCCGATAATGTGTTAGTAGCGAATTAAAGGCCAAACCATTATTGATTCATCAAATACTTGAATCCCAGAAAGTCGACGATGAATTGGTTGCTAAACGAGCTGAATGTGTTTCAAATGTGGAATCAGAGTTTCAGATTGACGAAAATGATTGCTTGACGTTCAAGAATCGATCATGTGTTCCAAGAAATTCGAAACTTATTCCGATGATTTTGAGCGAGGCTCATAGTAGTCGAATGTCAGTCCACTCGGGAAGTACAAAGATGTACAACGATCTAAAATGTCAGTTTTGGTGGCCTGGTATAAAATGAGACATTTCTGACTTTGTTTCGAAGTGTTTGATATGTCAACAAGTGAAAGCGGAACATCAAGTGCCTTTGGGATTACTTCAACCGATCATGATTCCCGAATGGAAATAGGATCGAATCACTATGGATTTTGTATCTGGTTTACCGGTGACGCAGAGTAAAAAAGACTCAATCTGGGTTATTGTAGATAGATTGACGAAGTCTGCTCATTTTATCCCTGTCCGTACTGATTTCTCGCTCGATAAATTGGCAGAATTATATGTCTCCCAAATTGTTCGATTACATGGAGTACCTATTTCTATTGTGTCGGATAGAGATTCACATCACGATTTTGGAACAAATTGCAAGAAGCATTGGGTACCAAGTTACATTTTAGCACCGCTTTTCATCCCCAGACTGATGGTCAATCTGAACGGATAATTCAGATACTTGAGGATATGTTGAGATGTTGTATCCTAGAGTTTCGTGGTTCATGGGAAAGGTATTTGCCTTTGATTGAATTCGCTTACAACAATAGTTTTCAATCAAGCATTAAGATGGCACCTTACGAGGCATTGTATGGTCGTAAATGCCGTACACCATTGTTTTGGACCGAACTTAGCGAAAATAAAATCTTCGGGGTTGATTTGATTAAAGATGCTAAGCAGAAAGTAAAAGTAATCAGTGAAAGTTTGAAAGTAGCTTCAGATCGTCAGAAGTCGTACGCGGATTTGAAACGAAAAGACATTGAATATCAGGTCGGAGACAAGGTGTTTCTTAAAGTTTCACCTTGGAAAAAAGTACTCAGATTTGGCCGTAAAGGAAAATTGAGTCTGAGGTTCATCGGATCGTTTGAGATATCCGAACGAATTGGGCCAGTCGCATACAGATTGATTTTACCCCTTGAACTTGAAAAGATTCACAATGTTTTTCATGTCTCGATGCTTCGACATTATAGATTCGATCCATCACACATAATTAGTCCATCAGAGGTTGAAATTCAATCTGATTTGAGTTATGAAGAAGAATCGATTCGTATCCTAGCTCGCGAGGTGAAAGAGTTGCGAAATAAAAAGGTTCCGTTAGTAAAGGTATTATGGCTCAAACACGAGATTGAAGAAGCAACTTGGGAAACCGAGAACTCTATGAAAGAACGATACCCAAATATTTTCACTGGTAAGATTTTTGGGGACGAAAAATTCCTTAAGTGGGGGAGAGTTGTGACAGCCCTAATTTGACCCTAGTCGGAAAGTGGTTTCAGGACCATAAAAATCGAGTTTTATAAATAATTAAAAGTTATATTCTATGTTTATGATGTGAGTAAATGCATGTGTGAAAGTTTCATGCATTAATTTGGTCATTTTTTTTAGTGAATTTATTAAAATGGACTTATATGAAAAACTTTAGAAATGTGATAGGTTAATTTTTATAATGGTCTAATAGTGCATGTATTAAAAAGAGTGGTTTTGCATGTCAATTTACCCATAATATATATAGTGGCCGGCCAAGAAATGATGATGCTCCACTAATTCTAATTTAATATAATTTTAAGTTAACAAATGATTAAATAATTCTAATAAAATGAATAAAAGAAGAAAGAGAAGAGAGAGAGGGTGTTCATCTTCTTCTTCTTCTCTCAAAGCCGAAACAAAGATGAAGGAATAAGGGGAATTTACCCTAAAGCAATTCGGCATTCTTATGAAGGAATAAGGGGAATTTACCCTAAAGCAATTCGGCATTCTTCTTTAGCTAGTAAGAGGTAAGTTTTGAATTGTTGATTTAGTTTAATGATATGTTAAGTTAATATTTGGATGCACTCTTGGTAATGTCAAGAAAGTTGAAACTTTTATGGTGGTTTGGGCATCATGTCGTGAATCTAAGTGTTAGAATTAGAGGTTATTTTCATGTTGTATTGAATAAAAGGGGGATGATAGAATGGGATGAAGATTTTGAATAAGTAGTTTAATAGCACCTTGTACATTCGTTTATATTGAGTCTAATTGGAATGTTAATTTCCTTCTCTATGATTATCTTCCTTGTATGTTAAATGGTTCTTTGGCAGGGCCGAATGAATTATGAAGGTCATAATAAAAATGTATGAAGTTTAAGGTGCGAATTTTAGTCTTGGTGATATGGATAATTTGGTTGAAGTATTGAGTATGGGAGTTGCCATTTTAGGTTAAGATCAAAAGAATGATTAATAGGCATTAAAAGGTTAAATGTATGAAATTTGAAGTATAAGAACTTATAGGTAATTACATAGGTAATGTTAAATTTAATTTGGTATATTCAGCCATATAGGGTATATACTTGTGATATTATATTTAATCCCATATAATCGACTAAATGAGTGATAATGACTTATAATGTTGAATTGATTTATGAATAGCTACCTTAGAATTAGATATATCAGAGACTATGTTATTTTGGTTGTAATAGTACATTCGGCCTTGAGGCACTAGATGAACATTAGTGGAGATTTCAAAGTCTTGAACAATGATGGTTGTAAGATGAAGTGAAAAATCATTAAATTATATGTATAAGTATTTAGCAAAGTAATTAAACCACTGAATTTATTTATTCTAGATCAAGAACCTAAAGGAGGGGAGTCAAGCAAAGGCAAAAACAAAGAATATTGAGTAGCCGATTGGAAATCATTTCACATTGCATAAGGTAAGTCCATAAGCTTTTGTAAGATCGATTAAATTATATGCATTTGTAATTGAGGCCGTATACGCCAATTGAATTAAGTAAATTGTCTTACTATAATGAGTCGATACTAGCACTAAGTGTGCGAAGTTGAATGGCACTATGTGTGCTGATTTAAATGTCAATACATGAGTAAATCTTCAGGGCACTATGTGTGCGGTGTAGCATGGCACTATGTGTGCGAAATTGTTGAGCACTATGTGTGCGGATTCGGTTGATGATATAAGAAGTATAGGGATAGAATAAAGTGCTAGTGCTATTAACTGAAATATCGAATTCGAGACATGAAATGAATATACATGAGTACATATAGTTTGTCATTGTCTCATACTTTGAGAAAAAGGTTTTAAATCATTTGGTTGTTTGATAGTTGATTTGATAGCAAGACGTGGCCTATGGTCAGGTCAATAAATAGGTAAATGTAACATAATTCGGTATGGCTGAAATTGTTGTTCTTATATTGTTTTTCTTATAATCTCATATCAACGGTATGTATTATATTGCTTACGACTTATTGAGTTGAATACTCATTTCGTGTGTTCGTTTGTCTCCTATATAGATTTCCTGGACCCATTTTGCGTGCTTTGGACCATCGTTGAAGTCATCACACCAGCTTTCAACATTTTAGTACCTTCCTCTTAGTTTGTATAGGTGAACATTTCGGCATGTATAGGCTAATATGTATTTTGTTTGAACCTTAATATGTATACTTTCAGCCATGCGAATATGGCATAACTAAGTTTAAATTTGGTTATGTTAAATCATGGTATCATTTGTTTCGATTATAATGCTTAATATTATTAATGCAATATATAATTACATTCGTTTGAGTGCTAACAATATTAAAAATATGGATTACATGTTTTGGGTGATTCGTTTATGAAATTTTTTTTATATAGGTTGACAACTATAATTTAGCTATTGTTTTTGATCATAGTTTTTTTTTAATTTGAGATAACGTAATGGGTCATATGGTTAAGTTTGATCATAATATTAAATTGTATGATATTGTTGTATATGCCGAAACTTATGTGATGGTCTTAAATTGTTCTTATGATATGTAAATGATAGAGGAAGATGCATGGAAACTTTCGAATAAGTATTTGGTGTGGTAACATCTTGTGACTCATTCCAGCGATGGAAATAGGTTACGGGTGTTACAGGTATGAATCACACTTGCTATGAATATCTATCTATTTTGATTTTGAAAAGGATAGAGAAATATTTGGTTATTGAATGCATGATACTTATGCTTAAATACTTAATTGATTGTTAAATTAACTGTGATTATTTTCGTCATCTTCCTTTGTCATCATCCACACGAAGGGTTGAAAGCAGAATATTTTAATGTGAAAGATTCAGTTAAATTATGGATGTAATGACCTAAAAGTCAATGGTGTCAGAAAATGAGGTTTCGAGGCCTAGTTTCCGTAAACCAAACCCATAAGTATTGAATTAAAATATTTACGGAGTTGGTATAATAGAATATTAAAATTTGGTCTTTCAATTTTTACCTATTAATTGCTTAATTTAGGTACAAGAACTAAATTGTAAAAGTTTATCACTGTAAATTTTTAATTGGCCAAAGGTTTAGGGACTGAAATAGTAATTAACCAAATGACTAAAATAGCAAATATACCTAATTGAAAATATGTTGGTGGACGGTAAGCTAAAATGCTTTGAAATTATTAATGTTAAAATTATAATTTAATTTTAATTAAGTATAAAATGGATGTAATAAACAAAACAAGTGGAAGGAAAGGGATTATTCATCTTTTTCATTTTCCATGACCGAACCTTTAAAGAAAAAGAAAAGAAGAAAATGACCCAAGGGTTTTAAGCTTCGGCTATAAATTGTTATCATTAACCCAAATTCGTCAAGAGAGAAAGGAAAATCTAAAGTCGTCGACAAGTAGCTCGAAATTTCGGTTTGTATTTCTATTATCCGATCCAATTTAATTATTACTTGTTCATGTTAAATTGCATGATATAATTATGAGGTAAATATATAAAACTTGTATGAATTAAGTTGAGATGATTGATATGGCATATCAAGATAGAAAACTAAATTGAATAAAATAGAAAGTTGCATAGTTTACCTAATATATGAAATTGAGTTAAGATTTGTTATATACGATATTGAAATGGTGAATTGATAATGAAATTGAGATTGGTAGAATGTGAATTGAACTTATAATGAAATTGGAAATTGGTTACCTATAAGATGTATAGATTATATTTCGGTTTATCCGATGATGCACTGTGTGTGCCAACATATAATTGCTTCGCCTTGTCTGATGATGCACTATATGTGTTAGTATACTTCTTTTGGTTTATCTAATGATGTAATGTGTGTGCCAGTATAACTACTTCAGTTTATCTGATGATGCACTGTGTGTGCTAACATAATTGCTTTACCTTGTCCGATGATGCACTATGTGTGCCAACATATTTCCTTCGATTTAACTGATGATGCACTATGTGTGCTTATATAATTGCTTCTATTTATTCGATGTTGCATTGTGCGTGCCAGTATTATAACACCTCTAACCCATATCCGTCACAGGAACAAAGTTACAGAGCATTACTGAAATTTACAGAACAAACACAGTTAATTTTATATCATTCACTATTCATATCCGAAACCAATCATATTCAATCGTATTGCCCCTTAATTGGACCCTCGAGGCCCAATTTAGACCTTAGAAACAAGTCGGGACTAAAACAGAAACTCAGAGAATTTTCTGCAAAATTTCAAAAATTTTCCTAGATGCAGGGGATACAAGCCCGTGTGGGTAGGTCGTGCAGCTTACACGGCCAAATGACAAGCCTGTGTCTCAGGTCGTGTAACTTTTTGACTTGGGTCACACGGCCAGCCACACACTCGTGTGCTAGGTCGTGTGGATAATTTAATTTTGAAAAATTTATTCACATGGCCAAGTCACACGCCCATGTGCTAGGCCGTGTGTCGCACATGGCTGAGACACACGCTCATGTCTCCGCTCGTATGAACAATTCAAAGCATTCTGTTTCTAATGTTTAAGATGCAGGGGACACACGACTGAACCACATGCCCGTGCGCATGGCCATGTGTCACACACAGTTGAGACACATGCTCGTGTGTCTACCCGTATGGACAAAAATAGGCCAATTTCAAGGCCACTTTTGTCACCCAATTTTGCCTTCAACCTACAACAATCTTTGAACACTTTCACCAACCAATTTAAGACATTACAACCAAGCCAACATTAACATTATACTAATATATCATCACATGTATTCAAACTTACCTTTTTAAAAATATATATGTTTATCATCCTTCAATCTAACCATACCAAGCATACATATATTAACCATACCATAACCTCATATATATATTCACTAAAAATACCATCACTAGCCATTCCAATGGTTAGATTACAAACAACTATTTACATGCCAACATTGGCCAAGTTATTCTATACATGCCATTATACCAAAATAAGTTTGTTATTTATACCAAAACGAGCTGAAGGATAGTGTGATGATGCTCTGACCAAATCCAACCTTTACGAGCTTTTGAGCACTACAAAATAGAGAAAAGAAAATTGAGTAAGCATTTCAAATGCTTAGTAAGTTCATGTAACAGGAATTTAACTTACCAATTATGTTCAATTTAAGTAATCATGTAAATAACATGCATCTCAACAAATTGACCAATTGCCTAATCACATACACTCAATCAAGCAAGTTAGTCATGAATTTCTAAATACTTTTCGAGTAATAAAGATGAGCTCATCATGTAATAACTTTCATACACATATACTTTTCTTATCATATTTCCATATAATATATACATTTCTATGATAAATCATCTCAAGTTCAGATTAGCTATAACAGAACTTTGCTCATTGAATTTAATTGAAATATCGATGGATACACATGTAGTACACTTGAAGTGTACAAAACTGTAATCTGTCAACTCATATTCAGGGGTACCGATTAGGGCACATAATCAGGAAGCACTCTCTCGAGCCATATGACAGGATGCTCATGTGAGCTATATAACAGGAAGCCTATTCGGGCTATAATAGAAAACTCATAAGAGTTTAGAACAGAAAGCTCATTGAGCTTAATAGGTAACTCTGAAGAGCTATTATTAGAGAGCTCCAGATAGCTATATAACAAGATGTTCAAGCGAGCCTTGTCAGGAAGCTCACAAAGAGCCTATATTAGGACGCTCATAAAGAGCTACTTTTGTGTCCGCAATACATGCAGGATCACAACTAATCGTATAACAGGACGCTCACAAAGAGCTGCGGTAGTCCGCAACATATGCATGATCACTACCGATTAGGATGCTCGCAGGAACCATGTAACATGAAGCTTGAGAGGGCTTATAACAGGATGCTCGTAAGAGCTATGGCGTGTCTGCAACATATGTAAGACCACAACCAATCGAGAAACTCGTTTCCATCAAACTTCATTTATTCAAACGCGACTTTAACATTTATTGGGTATTGTCAAATATGTGATTAATTTCATTTATATAGTAATTATACAATTTACATATACAACATTTAATTCAAGCATATAAATATACACAATTTAGTTACACAAACTTACCTTGTCAGTTGCTCGTATATAGAGATCTACTAATCCGATACTTTTTCTTTTCCTCGATCTAACTCTTTATTTGATCTTTCTGGATCTATATAAATGAATTTAATTTCAATTTAATCCATTTCATACTCAATTTAATTCAATTCATATCCTAGGAAAAATTACCATTTTGCCCTTATACTTTTCATAAATAATGATTTCGTCCCTAGGTCGGAAAATAAAATTCGTGCAATTTAATCCTTATTCTAAGCCCAATAAATTTTTACATATAACATTTGCAGCACATATATTTCATAAAAAATCATAAATTTTCCATGAATTTTACATATTTACAATTTAGTCCCTAAATTACAATTTCTTGAAAATTCACTTTACAAAAGTTGTTTATCTATCAACAACCTTTCAATTTCTACCACAGATTTTAGAATTTCAGCATATTCATCCATGGCAAAATTTTAATACTTTGATAACTTTACAAATTCACCCCCAAAATAGCTAGATTAGGTTATTCCGATTTAGTCATTTTCTTTTTCTAATTTTCCATGGTTGAATCATCAAAAATATCTACTAACTTTTCTTAATGGTCAAATTACCATATAAAGACCTCAAGTTTTGAATTCTATAGCTATTTAATACTTATAGCTACTAGAACTCAATTTTTGTATTTTATGCAATTTGATTCTCTCTATAATTAAACATGAAATCGGTAAAATTTTCTTATCGAAATTTTCATACGTCTTTCCTATCATAATATAGACCATACAATAATATTAAAATAAATTTTCTTTCTAAATCGAATTTGTGGTCTCGAAACCACTATTCCGATTTCACTGAAAACGGGTTGTTACAACTCTCCCCCTTAAAGAATTTTCGTCCTAAAAAATCTTACCAGTAAAAAGGTTTGGATATTGTTTTCTCATGGTATCCTTCGGTTCCCAGGTAGCTTCTTCAATCCCATGTCGTTGCCAAAGAACTTTTACTAAAGCTACCTTTTTATTTCTTAATTCTTTTGTTTCTCGTGCCAGGATTTTAATCGGTTATTCATTGTAAGTCATGTCAAGCTGAATCTCTACTGCTCTCGGAGAGATAACATGTGAAGGATCTGACCAGTACCGTCGTAACATAGACACATGGAAAACATTGTGAAATTTATCAAGCTTTGGTGGTAATGTCAATCTGTCTACAACAGGTCCGACTCTTTCAATGATTTCATATGGTCCAATAAACCATGGACTCAATTTTCCTTTACGATCAAATCGGAGAACCTTCTTCCATGGTGATACTTTCAAGATTACCTTATCACCGACCTGAAATTCTATCTCTTTTCGTTTAAGATTAGCATAATTAGAGGCTGCTTTTAAACTATCTCGAATCATCTTTATCTTTTCTTCAGTCTCACGGACTAAGTCAACTCTGTGTATCTTTTTCTCACTAAGTTTAGTCTAGTACAATGGAGTTCTACATTTACGACGATACAAAGCCTCGTACGGTGCCATTTTAATACTTGACTGATAGCTATTATTATATGCAAATTCAATTAAAGGCAAATACTTTTCCCAATTACCTTCAAATTCCAATACACAACACCGAAACATATCTTTTAAAATCTGTATCACACGTTTAGATTGTCCATCAATCTGAGGATGGAAAGTGTGCTGAAATGTAACTGTGTACCTAGATCTTTCTGTAATTTATTCCAGAATCGGGATGTGAATTGAGGATCTCTGTCTGAAATAATGGAGAATGGTATCCCATGTAGTCTAACAATCTCAGAAACATTTAACATAGTCAAATTGTCAAGGGAAAAATCCATACGTACCGGAATAAAGTGAGCAGACTTTGTTAATTGGTCAACAATTACCCAAATGACATCTTTCTTTTTCGGAGATAAGGGTAATCCCGATAGAAATCCATGGTAATTCTTTCCCATTTCCATTCTGATATTGTAACTGGCTGTAATAATCCTGAAGGTACCTGATGTTCAGCTTTTACTTACTAACATGTCAAACATTTAGACACAAATTTAGAAATATCGCATTTCATTCCTGGCCACCAATACATCTTTTTCAAATCATTGTACATTTTGTTACTACCAGGATGAATAGACATTGTACCATTATGAGCTTTATAAAAAATCTTCTGTACAAGTTCTGAGTTCTTCGATACACCTATTCTGACTCTGAATAATAAACAATCATCAGACCTAATTTGAAATTCCGAATCAAAATTTATCTCACATTGTACCCTTTAGCTTGTAATTCATCATCACCTTTCTGAGCTTCACAGATCTGCTGTCAAAATATTGGTTTAGCTTTTAACTTAGCTGTAATTGAACAATCACCAGATAACGACAATCGGGGGTTTATTGCTCGCAAGGCAGATAGGGATTTTCTACTCAAAGCATCCGCAACCACATTCGCTTTTCCCAGATGATAATCAATAATTAGATCATAATCTTTCAATAATTCAAGCCACCTATGCTGTCTCAAGTTCAAGTCTTTTCGCGACATCATATACTTTAAACTTTTGTGATAAGTGAATATATGGCACTTTTCACTAAACAGATAATGTCACCAAATTTTCAGTGCAAAAACAACGGCTGCCAATTCTAAATCATGTATTGGGTAATTCTTTTCATATGGTTTCAGCTGTATAGAAGCATAAGTTATTACTTTACCTTCTTACATCAATACACAGCCTAAACCATTTAATGATGGGTCACTATAAATTATGAATTCCTTACTCGATTCAGGCTGAACTAGTATGTGTGCCTCAGTCAACAAGGCTTTCAATCTATCAAAACTCCGTTGGCATTTATTGGTCCATTCAAATTTCACATCTTTCTGCAACAAACGTGTCATCGGAGAAGCTATCATTGAAGATCCTTTTACAAATCTCCGATAATATTCTACTAGTCCCAGAAAACTGCTAACTTTAGACACATTTTTCGGCTGTTTCTAATTAACAATAGTAGCAATTTTATTCGGGTCAACCCTGATGCCTTTAGCAGATACTATATGTCCAAGAAAACCAACTTCTCGAAGCCGAAATTCACATTTACTAAATTTGGCATACAGTTTCTCACGCAGGGTTTGTAACACAATTCTCAAATGATCAGTATGCTTATTTTCATCTCGAGAATATATCAGGATATCATCAATAAATACCACCACAAATCTGTCTAGATACGGTCTGAAAATTCTATTCATCAGATCCATCAATACTGCAGGCGCATTAGTCAAACCGAATAGCATCACAAGAAACTCATAGTTCCCATACCTGGTTCTAAAAGCTGTCTTTGGGACATCTGAATCTTTCACCCTTAGTTGATAGTAACCGGATCGAAGATCAATCTTTGAAAAATAGTGACACCTTTTAACTGATCAAACAAGTCATTAATGCGAGGCAATGGATACTTGTTCTTTATTGTAACTTTGTTAAGCTATTTGTAATCAATCCATAATCTCAACAATCCATCTTTCTTTTTACAAATAAAACCGGTGTACCCCATGGTGAAAAGCTAGGTCGAGCAATCTATTCGTTAGTTTTTTCAATTGAGCTTTCAACTCTTTCAATTTAGTAGGAGCCATTCTGTAGGGTGTTATAGATATCGATGTTGTTCTCGGTACAAGATCTATAGAAAATTCCACCTCTCTGACTGGTAGTAATCCGGGTAATTCTTCCGGAAACACATCAGGCAACTCACAAATAGCTGATACTGATTTAATCTTCGACTCAGATACTTTAGTGTCTAACACAAAAGCAAGATAGGCATTATACCATTTTCTAATATATTTCTATACTAATATGGCTGAGATCACATTAGACAACCCGTCTAGTTTATCAGATTCAATACGAACCAATTCACCATTCTGACATTTTAACACAATGTATTTTTGTTTACAATTTACCACTGCATCATATTGAGTTAGCCAGTCCATACCCAGAATTACATCAAATTCATCAAATGACAATAACATCAAATCAGTCGAGATACAATAACCTCGTACCATTAGTGGACAATTTTTACAGATTTTATCTACCATCACAAATTGGCCCAGGGGGTTCGAAACTTTAACCATGAATTTAGTGGACTCAACAGATAAATTTTTAACAGACACTAGATTCGTGTATATGTATGAATGTGTTGAACCAGGATCAATTAAAGAATTAATATCAGTATCAAGAAGAGAAAATATACCAGTAATAACATCAGGTGCAGAAATATCTTCTTATGCACGTATAACATATGTTCTGGCTGATGCTCGTGCTTCAGATTTAGCAGTTGAATCTTTTCTTGTACCTCGACTATCACTCATATTACAGGGATTACGAGGTAGTCCACCTCTCGAGGCAGGATTACTTAGCCTTGAAGTCTGAACAGTATCTTTTTCAATCCTTTCTGGACAATCTTTGAGATAGTGGCTGAGAGAACCACATCTATAGCAGGCTCCGCTTCTCATACGACATTCCCCAAAATGAAATTTATTACAATGTTTACATCTAGGTTTGGAATTACCAACACTTCCAGCACTTGCAACTGATGGAGCCGGAGATCTCGGGTTAGAGCGTTGAGAGCCTCGGTCTTTCCCAGAATACCCCACAAATGAGACAAAACGATCATGATATTTCTTTGATTTCTTTGAAGCTGATGATTGTGACTTTCCCATAAATCTTTTACTTGAAGTTCGGGCTTCCATCTCTGCATGCCTCTTTTCTTTATTTAGTTCTTCAGCTTTATGTGCTCGATTAGCTAATACAACAAATTCATTTAGTTTTAAAATCCAAGCTAATAGCTTAATATCCTCATTCAACCCTTCTTCAAAATGTTTACACATAGCAACTTCGGTCAGAGTACATTTTCTGGCGTATTTACTTAACTGAACAAATTCTCATTCATACTCAGACACAGTCATATTTCCCTGTTTAAGCTCTAAAAATTCCTTCCTTTTCTAATCAAGGAATCTCTAACTAATATACTTCTTTTTGAATTTTGTTTGGAAAAATTCCTATGTAATATTTTCCCTTGGTGCTACAGAAATCAAAGTATTCCACCACTGATAGGCTGAGTCTTTTAGCAGAGATACAACACATTTTAGACATTCTTCAGGTGTACAAATCAATTCATCAAAAACCTTGATGGTATTTTCTAGCCAAAATTCAGCCCTTTTCGGATCATCATCGGTAGTAGCCCTGAATTCTTCTGCCTCATATTTTCAAATTTTATCTACTGGAGGCTTACCAGTTTTAACAGGTTCTGTACCTGATGGCATATCTGGAACTGGTTGAGGAATAGGAGGGGAAGGTTGTTGTACAATAGGATTTGTTCTTAAGAATTCCATAAACCACTCATTCATCATTTGAAAGAAGGCTTCTTTAACCTCATCACCTCGACCCTCAGATACGAGCCTTCTACTACTACTAGATGTAGCTCTTTGAACTAAAGCTGGAGCATTACTCTCAGGTTCCTCAAATTCAGTTCTAGCTCGGTTGGACGACATTACTATCTAAAAAATACATTTAAAATGGTCAGGAGATATCACACTATCACAAATTATATAATGGCATGTATAGCTAAAATCGTATTTGCTACGCTAGTTCGAGAATCAACTAAACCGTAGCTCTCAATAAAGGTAACACCCCTAACCCATAACTGTCACCGAAATAGGGTTACAGAGCATTACTGAAATTTACAAAACAAATACAATTAATTTTATATCATTTACTATTCATATCCGAAACTCATTATAATAGCCCGTTTTTAGTTAAATCAGAACAGTGGTTTTGAGAACACAAATCTGAGGTCAAAATATTTATTTTATTATTAAATTGAGGTCTACACCATGATAGTATGATTGTGTAAAAATTTTATTAAGAAATTTTATCATTTGAGTGCTTAATTTGATAAAAAGGATTAAATCGCGTAAAGTGTAAAAGTTGAGTTCCATTAGCTAAAGGTGTCTAATAGCTATGTAAACCTTAAAGTAAAGGTCCTTATGTGGTAATTAGACTATTTTTATAGTGAATGGACAAAGATGGACATTAAATATCTAAATTTTTAACTTTATAACAAAGGTTAAAAGTGTAATTTAATAAAATAAACATAGTAAAATAATGTAAAAGATGTTATCATCTTCTTAATGGAGATTTCACCACCGGAAATTAGGGTAGAAAGAAGCCATTGATAAGCTTGAGGGTTTGTCCAACATTGTTTGTGCATGTAAGTGCAATTTTACTCGATTTTTAATGATTTCTATGTTTTTGAGATTGTTGTAGCTTAATCTAGCTAGCCCAGGGACTAATTTGCAAAAATGTTAAAGGTATAGGGTTTTTACCATTGATGAATATGTGTTTATTTTGATGTTTGATGATAGAAAATGAATGGTTGTTGTTAGATAAACAACATTTGTAAAGTGATTTTTGATAAAATTGTCAATTAGAGATTAAATTGAGAAATGTGATAAATTGTATGGTAAATGTGTGAAATAATGAAAAATATGGACTGCTATGAGAATAGGTAAAATTCAGCTAGCATGGGTGTGGACTCAATTGCATGAATTTGCATTTTTATGAGCTAGGGACTAACTTGTAAAGAAGTCTAAAGTTTTGGGGAAAAAATGTAAAATTGGCAGAATGTGAAATTTGGATTAAATTGAATAGAATGATAATTAAATAAATTAAATTTAATTATATATAGCTCAAGAAAAGCGAAGTTCAGAATTAGATCGAGGGAAAAATAAAATAGTGGATTGATAGCTCATTTCTTTTCGTATAAATCTGAGGTAAGTTTGCATATTAATAAGCATTAATGTAATTGTGTTTTAAATGCTTTATAATTGTATTTTTAATGAATATGACCTTATGGAAATGTTCGATAAAGATTCGACAATGTATAAATCTCAGTTGAACCTTAGGAATAGATAGGATACAAATGACATGTCATTAGGGGTTATTATGTTTTGGTGCTGGTCCGTACATTCTACCAGTGGATGAGTTTTTCGGCATGTGCTACAGATTCTCGTCAGCTTGTCTGAGCAGCACCGTGTAGCTACGTCTTGACCGTTAGCTTGTGTGAGCAGACCTGTTGATAGCTCGAGAGTGAGCATTATATGAGATATGGGATTGAGATGGCTACGACCATGTATTGACACTTAGGGTGCGAGATTCTCGAGTATCCGATATTATTCCAAGTGGTTCAACCGGTATATTAAAGATAAGAAAGGGTGAGAGATTTATATGTATTAGCTTAGGTATGTACGTAAATCATATAAGCATCGAATCTATGAAATTTGTGAGTTACATGATTTACTATGTGGATGAACATATGTTAGCCTTGTGGTTAAAGTGAATTTTAGTGTATTCTGATAGATAACTTAATTTGTGAATGATTGGTAAGTTATATTTATTAATCATATGAGCTTACTAAGTTTTATAGCTTACTTTGTTTACTTTTCCGTGTTTTATAGTGATTTGAAAGCTTACTCGGATTGGGAGTTGTCGAAGATCTCATCATACTATCCAGTTGTCATGTTGGTACTTTTGAACTTGTGTATTTGGTTATATGGCATGTATAGGAGTTGTGGTTAATATGGTCTATATGTTTGTAAAGTATATAGCCAATAGACTTGGCTTGTAAATGATGTATGTTTTGGTTATGTGTTTAGCCATATGAATTGGCTTATTTTGCTATACTTGGTGGTGTATATATATATATATGTGTGTGTGTGTGTGTGTGTGTGTAAATGATCTTTTGTTAAATGGTTTATAATTGCTATGCGAATGTCTTGTTGAGAATTGGTATTGAAGGTACTAAATGGTTGAAATTGAGATTGAATTAATATGCTAGTAATAGGTAAATAATGCATGTTTGAAAGTGATCAATTAGGTGAATTCTTAAAGGTGATATTAGTATGTTTTAGATTGGCAAATTATGATGTTATGAGCATTATAGTTGTTGGTATTTGGAATAGCATGATTTAGGCTTGGTTGAAATTGGTTTGAATGCCTTTTGATGCTATGTTATATGCCATTTGACATGTTTAGGTGGATACAATTTTGGGTGAGAATGATGGCTTGGAAAATAGCGTATTTTTGTCCACACGAGTAGAGACACAAGCGTTTGTCTCATCCGTGTGTGACACATGGTTAGGTGACACGGCCGTGTGTCCTCTGATGTTTATTAGAAACCAAGTCAGTATGCTCCAAATGGCCTAGCACAAGGGCGTGTGACTTGGTCGTGTGGCATAAGTCAGTATACCCTACAATTTTGGCATGACCTGACACGAGCGTGTGAGGCCATTTTTTAGGGTACACAGGCTAGTCACATGGGCGTGTGACCTAAGTCAGGGAGTTACACAGGATCAGACATGGGCTGGGACATAGCCATGTGATCCCATTTTGAATGTCCACACAGCCTGTAACACGGGTGTGTCTTTGGCCGTGTGAGACACACGGCCAGGCCACATGGGCATGTGTCCCCTGTATTTTGAAATTTTTTTTATGTTTTCCAAAAATTTCCTGAGCTATTGGTTTTGTCCCGAACCACTTTTAATGTTTGCTTTTGGCCTTGAGGGCTCGTGTTAAGGACTACATGATTGTATTTGTATGGTTTTTAATTGATATGAGAATTGTAATTTGAATTGTACAATTGTTTATGAGATTGGTCCGGTAATGCTTCGTAACCCTATTCCGACAATGAATTGGTTAGGGGTGTTACACTTATTGGTATTAGAGCTACGATTTAGTCGATTCTAGGAGTAACGTAGCATGTGTAAGTCTAGCTATACATACCATACATAACCTGTGATAGTATGATATCTCCTGACAGTTTTTAATCGTGCTTTCATATAGCTATGGATCCCAATCGAGCAGTGGCTGATGATGTTGAAAGGAATGCACCAGCCTCCGTTCATGGAGCAGTGCCATCTAAATCGAGACCTATGTCTGAGAGTCAGGGAGGAGAGGCCAAGGAAGCCTTCTTCCAAATGATCAACGAATGGTTCACTGAGTTTGTCTGAAATAACCCGGTTGCTCAGCAACCTCCACCCCACCTGTTCCCCAATTGGTTCTTGTAGCTCCTCAAGGTTTGGAACCTTTACGTTTGAGTAAGTCACCTATGGATAAAATTCGAAAATATAGGGCTGAGGAGTTTAGAGCTACAGTTGATGATGATCCTGAGAGAGCTAAGTTTTGGCTTGAGAATACGATAAACTGTCTTGTACGCCAGCAGAATGTGTCAAATGCACGGTATCACTTCTGAGAGATACTGCATATTAGTGGTGGAACACTTTGATATCTGTGGTACCGAGAAAAAGGGTCACGTAGGAATTCTTTCAGACATAGTTCAAAAAGAAATACATAAGTCAGTGGTTTATCGATCAAAAGCGCAAAGAATTTCTGGAACTGAAAAAGGGCCATATGACTGTGACCGAGTATGAAAGATAATTTGTGAGACTATGTAAATATGCTCGAGAATGTGTCTCCACTGAGGAAATTATGTGCAAGCGATTCGAAGACTGGTTGAATGAAGACATTAAACTTCTAGTCAGGATTCTTGAATTGAAAGAATTTGTTGTTTTAGTCGATAGAGCTTGTAAAGCTGAGGAACTTGGCAAGCAAAAGAGAAAAGCCAATTTTAAGGCTAGAGATTCGAGAAAGAGGCCAATGAGTAAACCCTATAATTCTTTTTCAAAGAAATCACAGGATTCGTATAATCGTTCGAATGCTTCAGTGGGGTATTCGAATAGAGATCGTGGGAAGCAATACACGAGTCCTAATGTAACACTCCTCACTCGTATTCAATGCCGGAATATGGTTACGGAGCATTACTGAACTTATTTCACAAATAACCATACATTTCACATACATTTTTCCAATTCAAATGTAAAACATTCACATACATTCATAATGTCCCTAATATGATCCTACGAGGCCCAAAACGTGCATTCGGAGTGGTTCGGGACTAAACCGATAACTTATGAAATTTCTGTAAAACTTAGAAAATCTTACAAAATATAAGGGAAACACACCCGTATGGCCCAGCCATGTGTCTCACACGGCGAAAGACACGTTCGTGTCACAGGCCGCGTGGACATTCGAAATGGGATCACATGGCCGTGCCTCAGCCCGTGTCCTACCTTATGTAACTCTCTGACTTGGGTCATACGGCCAACTACACATCCGTGTGCCCTTCGAAATGGCCATACACGCCCGTGTGCCAGGCTGTGTGCTAGGCCGTGCCAAACCTGTAGGGAATACTGACTTATGCCATACGGCCAAGTCACACACCCGTGTGCTGGGTCGTGTAGGGCATACTGACTTGATTTCTTATTCAAAACCAAGGGACACACGGCCGTGTAACTTGACCGTGTGTCACACACAGCTGAGACACACGCCCGTTTCTCTACCCGTATGGACCAAAATAGGCTATTTACCAAGTCATCTTGCCACCCAAATTTGCACACACCTATACTAACCCAATTGGCACAAAAACATGACATACATAAACATTTAAATCAATCTCAACCAAGCTTAATTCATGCCAATTTTATATCATCATCCACAAGTCATACAAGTATCATTATTTTTCATTCAATTTCATATCAAGTGCATATTCACAAAACATCCATATGGTCACTTTCAAACATATATTACTTGGCTATTACCACAAACATGCCATATCTCACAATTCAACATTTTACCACAAGCATTTATGTAGGAAATACCAATCACATAACCAAGGCCATTAGCACATATATACATCATCAAGCATGACAAAATAAGCCAATTCACATGGCTATAAACAAAACCAAACACATAACATTTACAAGCCATTTCAAATAGCTAAATTCATTACCAAAATATATACCAAAATGACCAAAGCTCCTATACATGCTATATATCCCAAAAACATAGATTCAAAAGTACCAAAATGATAGCTTGATAGTATGATGAGGTCTCCGACGATTCCTGAATTCGAGCTAGCTTTGATTTCACTATAAAACACAAAAAATAAACAATGTAAGCTATAAAGCTTAGTAAGCTCGTATGAAAATAACTCAACTTACCAAAAATATACAATTCAAACATTTGGTCATATGAATATACAACTTATATAAATATACAAACCTATCAAATATTCAATCACAAGATTAGATGTGAACTTCACAAGTTTCTTCGATTTAAAGCTTATACGATTCATGTACATACTTGTACTATCTCGTATCAATCTCATACTCATCCATATCTTTCAGATACCTATTGAACCATTCAGAATACTATCAGATACCCGGGAAACTCGCACACTAAGTGCCACATGTATAGCCGAAGCTATCTCAATCTCATATCACATATAATGCTTAATCTCGAGCTATCAACCGGTCTACTGACACAAGCTGACGATCATGACGAGGCTACACAATGCTACTTACACAAGCTGACGAGTATCCACAACACATGCCGGATAACTCAGCCACCGGTAGGACGTATGGACCAGCACCCATGTAACACCCCAATTTTTGGGAATTCTAAAATGTTGGCAAAATTTAAAATTTTCTGTGCTCTGTCTGCTAGGTGTAGGTTTAACTATGTTAGTGGGCCTCTAGAAGGCCAAGCTTAAGTTAAAACCCGATAATTTTAGTTAATTTTAATTCCATAAGAAAAAGGGTTCTGGTAAGCTGGGCTTTTAAGTATTAATTGTGGAAAATAAAACACAAGGAAGCAGGTGGAAAAGTGGCATGTGACACCACTGGAAAGGCTATAAAGGTGGCGTGTGGATGTTAGTGAGGACCCAGGTTCAAATCACAATGAAAGCATATTAAGGGAATTAATTTTTATGTACAGAAAAGAGAAGTAATGGAACTCAAGTAAAAGTCTGTTAGGAGGAGTTTGAGTTGCTCAGGAGATTGAGCAAGGAAGGGATAAGGGAGAGAATTTAGGAGCTGATTAGAAGAGCAGAGTTGACTGAATGGTGGACTCTTAAGGAGCAAGAGTTGGCCGGCCAAGGGCTTCATTATAGGGCAACATTCGGCTAGGTCATTTGACAGTTATAAATTCGGAAGAAGGGGTAAGTTGTGCCATTTTCTGACTATTCATCCTTTACTTTTTCCTTTCTCCTCTCTTCATCTACTTTCTTTTTCTTCTTTTTTCCTCCATAGCCGAATCTTCCTACCATCCTGTTCATCTCCATCTTTTATCAGTTGTTTCTAAACCCTCATAACAATTCGCCAAAAAAGCCAAAATCTTGAAAGCCATATTTCTCTTTGTGCCGAATTCTTATAGCCAAATCCCCTTACTTCTCTTCATCATTCTTGACCAATTCTTTAGTCCTCTAAACCCCAAGTGTCTATCGAGAAAGCCATTACAAATCTTCATCTTTTCTTCACTGTTACAAAAAGTCAAAAACGCATAGCCATAGGGACATAGCCGAATTCTAAAGATCACTGAAGGCTTGACTTTTGTTATCATTTGAGGGCTTAGAACTGCATCAAAATTGAGTAGGAACTAAGGGGAATCGTTGAATAAAGGAATTGGTGGTAAGTCTTTCCAACATTAGTCTTTCTTTCGTAGTTTAGAAAAGGCCGAAACCCTTAAAGGTTAGGGAGGATGTCAATTTGGACTTGTAGCCCTAAGGGGTCATGGTAACTGTTTTAATTTGATAATGGTGTGATTTAGAGGCTGCTAATCAAGGGCTTGGACAAGTGGAACGATCAGATCTTGATCTAGTCACTACTTTCGACAAAGGTAGGATCACTAGTGCCTAAGGAGTGGTTGGCCGAATATGGTAAGTGGTTAATATGAAGTTCATTTCGGTAGTTAGAATTAACATGGTAGTAATATAATTGTAGGCAGTTCGTGTGTGGTCCTCGCCAATGAAATGTCATAAAATAGGTGTGTAACTGACACCCTCTCATAGACTAGATCGGCAAAAGCCGAAAAGCCGAAATACCGAAAAGTCGGTATTTTGAGAACTTACGAGTGTGAGAGTGCTCGTAAGATTAATATTTTGACGTGTATGATAAATTAAAGTGTTAAGACTGCAGAGTGCACGTTTCTGTGCATTTCGATGTTTTTTGGGCTTAATGGGCCAAAATCGGGGAAATGGGCCAATGGGCCCAATTCAGTAAGAACACTCGGTAAGTGTTTCTGTTAGTACGTAAATGTCTTTGATATGCATGAAAACCCTAAAAGCAGTTAAATTACTAGGATACCCCTATGTATGTAAAATTACCATTATACCTATAGGTGTAGAATTACCTTTATACCCCTAGGGTTAACTTTGTCTGAAAAGCATGATAATCTGATTTTGTATGATGTATGCCATGATTGTATATATATGTTGCATGGGGACATGGGTTATATTATGGAGGAAGCGTCCTGGTGGCTATGCCACAAATTATCTGTTCTGGTGGCTCTGCCACATATATCTGTTCTGGTGGCTCTGCCACATATATCTGTTCTGGTGGCTCTGCCACGATTATTCTGCTCTGTGACTCACACACTATTCTGCTCGCAGCCATGCTGCATATTTCTATGGCGTGTAGCAGTTGGGTGGGTCGAGTAGTCTCCCCACATGGTGAAAGGTTGGTATGGGGGTGCCTGTGGTTGAATATGAGTTGGGTTTGGCATAAATATCTGTTCTGATCTGTCATGGGCCTATGGGCTTTATTCTGAATTCTGTTTTGGGCTAAGGCCAATCTATTCTATTTCTGTCGTTTGAGCTGATATAGGCTATGGTTGGGTTAATTTACACACCAAGTTTCCCCAAACTCACCCCTTTATTTTCATCCACGCAGGTAATCCCCAACCATAGTGGGCTTGGAGTTGTGAGGGATTCGGAGTGGCCACACTTTTTTGCAAATTCGGTTTTCTTCTGGTGAGCTGGACCTTCTTTTATTTACGTTTGAGGTTTTTGGGTTTTTAATTGTAATAAGGCCGCTTTTATGAAAATTCTGGAAAACTTAGAAAATCTTACAAAATATAGGGAAACACACCCGTATGGCCCAGCCATGTGTCTCACACCGCCAAAGACACGTCCGTGTCACAGGCCGCGTGGACATTCGAAATGGGATCACATGGCCGTGCCTCAGCCCGTGTCCTACCTTGTGTAACTCTCTGACTTGGGTCATGCGACCAACCACACATCCGTGTGCCCTTCGAAATGGCCACACACACCCGTGTGCCAGGCTGTGTACTACGCCGTGCCAAACCTGTAGGGTATACTGACTTATGCCATACAGCCAAGTCATACGCCTGTTTGCTGGGTCGTGTAGAGCATACTGACTTGATTTCTTATTCAACTCCAAGGGACACACGGCCGTGTAACTTGACCGTGTGTCACACACAGCTGAGACACACGCCCGTTTCTCTACCCGTGTAGACAAAAATAGGCTATTTACCAAGTCATCTTGCCACCCAAATTTGCACACACCTATACTAACCCAATTGGCACAAAAACATGACATACATAAACATTCAAATCAATCTCAACCAAGCTTAATTCATGCCAATTTTATATCATCATCCACAAGTCATACAAGTATCATTATTTTTCATTCAATTTCATATCAAGTGCATATTCACAAAACATCCATATGGTCACTTTCAAACGTTTATTACTTGGCTATTACCACAAACATGCCATATCTCACAATTCAACATTTTACCACAAGCATTTATATAGGAAATACCAATCACATAACCAAGGCCATTAGCACATATATATACATCATCAAGCATGACAAAATAAGCCAATTCACATGGCTATAAGCAAAACCAAACACATAACATTTACAAGCCATTTCAAATAGCTAAATTCATTACCAAAATATATTCCAAAATGACCAAAGCTCCTATACATGCTATATATCCCAAAAACATAGATTCAAAAGTACCAAAATGATAGCTTGATAGTATGATGAGGTCTCCGACGATTCCCGAATCCGAGCTAGCTTTGATTTCACTATAAAACATGGAAAAAAAATGTAAGCTATAAAGCTTAGTAAGCTTGTATGAAAATAACTCAACTTACCAAAAATATACAATTCAAACATTTGGTCATATGAATATACAACTTATATAAATACACAAACCTATCAAATATTCAACCACAAGATTAGATGTGAACTTCACAAGTTTCTTCGATTTAAAGCTTATACGATTCATGTACATACTTGTACCATCTCAAATCAATCTCATACTCATCCATATCTTTCATATACCTATTGAACCATTCAGAATACTATCAGATACCCGAGAAACTCGCACACTAAGTGCCACATGTATAGCCGAAGCTATCTCAATCTCATATCACATATAATGCTTAATCTCGAGCTATCAACGGGTCTGCTCACACAAGCTGACGATCATGACGAGGCTACACAGTGCTACTCACACAAGCTGACGAGTATCTGCAACACATGCCGGATAACTCAGCCACCGGTAGAGGTATGGACCAGCACCCATGTAACGCCCCAATTTTCGAGAATTCTAAAATGTTGGCAAAATTTAAAATTTTCTGTGCTCTGTCTGCTAGGTGTAGGTTTAACTATGTTAGTGGGCCTCTAGAAGGCCCAAGATTAAGTTAAAACCCGGTAATTTTAGTTAATTTTAATTCCATAAGAAAAAAGGGGTTCTGGTAAGCTGGGCTTTTAAGTATTAATTGTGTAAAATAAAACACAAGGAAGCAGGTGGCAATGTGACAGCCCTAATTTGACCCTAGTCGGGAAGTGGTTTCGGGACCACAGAACCGAGCTATAAAAATAATTATAAGTTATATTTCATGTTTATGAAGTGATTAAATACAAGTGTGAAAGTTTCAAGCTTTGATTTGGTCATTTGCATGTGAATTTATTCAATAGGACTTAGGTGTGACACTTTTGAAGTGTGATAGGTTAATGTATAAGGACCTAATTGTGCATAATGTCAAAAAAGTGTATTTGCATGTCAATTTTCCCCACTTAAGAATAGTGGCCGGCCATGACAATGATGATAAGCATTATGTGTTTGTTATATTAATAAAATAATGTATTAGTAGTATAAAAAAATAATAACTAAATAAATAAAAATAGGAATTAAACTAATTAGATGAATAAAACAAAGAAAGAAAATTTGTGTTCATCTTTTAGCTTCCTTGGCCGAAACTCTAAGAAGAAAGGGGAAGGGGAAAACAAGCATTTGGTCACACCTAGTCTTGGTTAAGGTATGAAATTCTTAATAGCTTTTGAAATTGTTGAATGTATTGAGTTAGTTACCAAGTTCCTTAGTTAAACCATGTCCAAATCTTGAATTTTAGTTGGTATCATGAGAAATTGGTTAAGAGAAAGATGTTCATGAAAGGGTTGTTGTTCATTTTATTTGGATGGAAAATGGTACATAGGTGAATGAGAGTTTAACAAATGAGCACATTGGGCATTAGTTGCTAAATGGAGAAGAATCGGCTAACAAATTGTGTTCCTTGGCCGAATGTGATTTTAGGTATTTGGGTAATGTATACATTTTTAATGGATGGAATGAAGAGGATGCTTTAATTGTGTTAAGAACAATTGTAGGCTAAAATAAGGTTTGCTAAGTTAGCTATTAAGGTGAAATATAAATGTTAACAATTGATTTCTAGTGTATATATATGTGTGTATTAGCCGAATTTTGAACTTGAATAAGGGTTTGAACACCATGTATTGTATTGAGAATGTTGAAGTGAATTTTATAGATAGTTATTTGATAAATTCGATTGTTAATATACATACTTGAATAAAATGTATACTAGGAATGTTTGAAAAAGTGATTTAGTATTAAACCGCTTGGGGACAGAAGCGAGATGGTGATTTTGGAAAATCACCATAATTTGTAGGAGTTGAGTTAGAAGAAAGCTTGAAGAGTCTAGTTTCTTACAAAAGAAACTATAGAAACAAAAGAGTTACCGATCTTGAGATATTTGAAGTATTGTGGGGTTGAGTCGAAATGACTACTAGATTTCTGTTCTGTTTTTTTATTAAATCAGTATAAATTGTACAAAAATGGCCTTAAGATAAAATTTATATGCTTAGATTCCTTAATGAGTCTAGTTTCAAATGAAATAAGTGAGAACACATTTTGAATTCTGTACATTGAGAAATCTGATTCGTAGTGAAGAATGGTCAGTTTAGTCAAGCAATGAAACAAGGTGAACTTTAAGAAAAATCTGGTATTGTTGGGCTAAACTAAAAATTTTGAAAATTTTATGGATAATAGATGAATGAGTCTTCTGTCAAGAAAAATTTACGGCAATCGATTTGGAGTTTCATAACTCGAATTATAAATACTTTACTGGCTGTTGCTCGAAGTTAACTTATAGGAAATTGTAATTATATTGTAAGCATTAAAGAAAATTTGTTAATGAATTAATTATCAATTTTTATAAAGCTTACTATAATCTATATGTGTGAAAGCCGAATCTATATGTATTATATTCTTAAAGTGATGCTTTAATAGTCGATTAATGACTAGTTTAAATTTGTTGAACTTAAGCTCAAGAGCTTAGGGGACAATTTCGAGATAAGGGAAGGAAAAAGTAACCGAATAGCCACTTTGCCATCGTTCAAGTATATCCGAGGTAAGTCTTGAGTAATGGAACTTAGTCTATGAGTTGATAAATCTTGATCATATTTAAGCATAACAATTAGTCTATGGCATAATGGTTCTACTTGATTTATGTAGTGGGATAAATAGCTTGTACTTATGATTTGTAAATCTGAATAGTTATTGAAATTGTGTTGAATGGCAAATCGAGACCGTACCCTCATACGGTCTATTGAGCCGAAAGTGGAAATGGTTATTAAGCTTTTTGTGCTTGTGTTCTAGTAATGTGAATGAAATACAAATGTGTTAAGATGGTAAGACATATGCATGATAAATAGAGACTACATCCGGCTAAGACCCGCAGACCTTGCGTGAGTGTTATATCCGGTCAATTCCCGAAGGCATTCGTGCTAGTTGTTATATCCGGTTAAGTCCCGAAGGCGTAAGTGCTAGTTGTTATATCCGGGCTAAGTCCCGAAGGCATTCGTGCTAGTTGCTACATCCGGGCTAAATCCCGAAGACATTCGTGCTTATTCGAAATTGGTGATACGGCTGTAATAATTCCAATTAAGTATGTTCGAAATTCTAAGAGAATAAGGTATGTTTTATAAGTATATATATACATTGTATAGGTTGATTTGGTTTTAAATGTATTCGTTCAATTGAATTGTGAACTCCGGGTCGGATCTTAGGGTTGCATGAAATATTTAGCTTATTTGAGGTGCGAAATGTTTGACTACAATGAAATTTAGTCAGGTTTGACTTTGTGCGTATGAATATAATGATTGAAGTGTGAGGTAACATGATCATGGAGTT
The DNA here is from genome assembly GCA_025698475.1 of Gossypium anomalum. Taxonomy (NCBI): domain Eukaryota; kingdom Viridiplantae; phylum Streptophyta; class Magnoliopsida; order Malvales; family Malvaceae; genus Gossypium; species Gossypium anomalum. Next base: position 40,310,401 of record CM046965.1, read on the forward strand.
TTATGTTATGTATTTATTTATCTTATGAATGTTAGGTTTTAGTTGTAGATGACTTCATTACTTAAACTTACTAAGCATCGAAATGCTTACTCTGTTCCTGAAATTCTTTGTTTTATAGATCTCGTTCGTTAGCTATCGACCTCGGGGATTTCAAAGACGAAGTCATTCACACTATCCAAGCCCACTTGGTACCTTGTAGTTGAACTTTAAAAATGGCATGTATAGGATTGACTTTTGATGTTAATACGTATCTTTTGGTGTGTATATATATAGCCATGCGAAAATGGCTTATTAAGTTATTATATAAGTTCTACTTAGTTAATATGTATGGTAATTGATATATAATTAATCTTTTAAATATTTTGATCGAGTTGAACTATGAATGAATCGAGGTAATTGTTATATTAAAGTGACTACTTGTCTGATGTATAAATGGAATTCGGTTCTATTGGTATTCAAATGGAATATTCCGATGATAATTAAAAGAAACTTCTTGCATGTTTGGTAATACTTCTTAAATCCTTCCGGCGACGGATGCGGGATTAGGGGTGTTACATTTTATTGGTATCAGAGTTACGGTTTAGTCGATTCTTGGACTAACGTAGCATGTGTGAGTCTAGCTATACATGCCATTTGGTGTTAATACGATAGTGTGATGATTTCTGATAGTTTAAATGTGTGTTTTTGTTAGAAATGGATCCCGATCCCAATCGAAAGCGGTAGTCGACGATGTGGAGAGTGTAGCGCTTTGCTCCCGCGTGCGGGGCGGCGCCCGATGGACTCTCAACTTTGTGGCAAGCAACCAAAATGACGAGGCTAGACAGGCCTTTTATAATGTGATGAATGATTGGTTTAACCAATACATTCGAACTAATACGGCTGTTCCACAACCCCACTCCCGACTAATACATCCCCTGCGCCCGCTGTACCTCCGGTAACCAATCAGATGAGGTTAAACAAGCCCCCGATTGATGAGAATCCGAAAGCACGGCTACTGAATTTAAGGCTACGAGATAGCGGCGATGCCGAGCAAGCTGAATTTTGGTTGATAATACTATCCGGTACTTGATGAATTATCTTGCACACCCGAAAGAATGCCTAAAGTGTACTATCTCTCTCTCGCTACGTGATTCGCCTACTATTGCTTGGAATACTTTGATTTCATTGTGCCCAGAGAGTGAGTAACTTGGGAGTTTTTCCAAACCGAGTTTCAAAAAAGTATATCACCAGAGATTTATTGATCAAAAACGAAAGGAATTTCTTGAACTTAAACAAGGTTCTATGACGGTTTCTGATTATGAACAAAAGTTTGTGAGGCTTAGCCGGTACGCTCGAGAATGTGTTTCTTGAGTGGTGTAATGTGTAAACGTTTTGAAGATGGTTTGAACGAAGATATAAAGTTGTATGTTGGTGTTCTAGAAATTAGAGAGTTCGTAGTACTTGTCGAAATGAGCTTGCAAAGTCAAGAACTCAAAGAAGGAGAAAAGAAAAGTCAAATGGGAGCTAAAGAGTTTCGTAAGAGATATTCGGGAAAGCCCTTTCAACAGTCATCAAAGAGGTTTAGAGACGATTCTGGCCGATCCAAAGACACTTCGGGTTTTTCCAGAGGCGAGATCGTGAATGACCCCGTGAGTACGCGAGTCACTTGATTGCCGCCGTGGGAAATGATCGTCGGGATAGGACAGAGTGTCGATGATGTGGTAAATGGCATTCGGGAGTTGTAGATTCCATGATCGCTCCGCTATAAGTGTGGATCAGTGACCACTTTATTAAGGATTGCCCGAGACTGTCTAAACAGAATGTAAAGCAGAGTGGGAAACCGGGTGCTGCTACTGCTCGAGGTAGACCATCTAGAAATGCGGGGGATGCTAGTGGTGGTCAGAGAGGATCTAGAGATACTACAACCAGATCTGAGGCTCGTGCTCCTGCTAGACCTTATGCTATACGCGCACGCGAGGATGCTTCTTCGCCAGATGTTATTACGGGTACTTTTACTCTCTTTGATACTGATGTGATTGCTTTGATAGACCCTGGTTCTACTCATTCATACGTATGTGAGACTTTAGCATCCAGTAAGACTCTACCTATTGAGTCTACTGAGTTCATAATCCGAGTGTCAAATCCTTTGGGTCATTATGTATTTGTTAATAAGGTGTGTAAGAAATGTCCCCTAGCAACCCGAGGTTCCTATTTTCCGGCTGATTTGATGCTTTTACCATTTGATGAATTTGATGTTATCCTCGGTATGGATTGGTTGACCGTCCATGATGCAGTTGTGAATTGCAAAAGAAAGACTATTGATTTGAGATGCGCAAACAACGAGATAATCCGAGTTAAGTCTACTGATAAGAACGGGTTGCCACCAATTATATCTTCGATCTTGGCCCAAAATATATGTAAAATGGGGTGTGAGGCATATCTCGCGTATGTACTTGATAGTAAGGAATTAGAAAAGAAGCTTGAATCGGTGCCAGTAGTTTGTGAGTATTCAGACGTTTTTCCTGAGGAGTTACCAGGATTACCACCTGTTCGAGAAGTTGAATTCGGCATCGAATCGGTACTGCACCACACCAATTTCAATGGCTCCGTGATCGTATGGCGCCAACAGAATTGAAAGAATTGAAAACTCACCAAGGAGTTGATGGATAGAGGTTTTGCTCGACCGAGTTTTTCACCTTGGGGTGCACCAGTTTTGTTTGTGAAAAAGAAGGACGGAACCTTGAGAATGTGCATCGACTATCGCCAATTGAATAAAGTAACCATAAAGAATAAATACCCGTTGCCACGTATTGACGATTTGTTTGATCGATTAAAGGGAGCCTCGGTGTTTTCAAAGATAGATTTGAGATCGGGTTATTATCACCAATGAGTTCGAGACTCGAGATATACCCAAAATCGCTTTCGAGACGAGATACGGTCACTATGAGTTCTTAGTGATGCCGCTTTGGGCTTACAAATGCCCTGCGGTATTTATGGATTTAATGAATTGGATTTTCGACAATATTTGGACCATTTGTGGTTGTGTTTATAGACGACATCTTGATTTATTCACGCGATGAAATTGAACATGCCGAGCACACGAGAGTAGTGTTGCGATTTTGCGGGATAAACGATTGTATGCTAAGTTCAAAGAAATGTGAATTACGTTTAAGAGAAGTTAGCTTTACAGGGACACGTGGTATCTGCATCGGGTATTAGAGTTGATCCGAGCAAAATTTCAGCCATACTCGATTGGAAGCCCCCAAGGAATATTATCAAGTCCGCTTTTTGGGACTTGCCACATTACAGCGCTTTGTAAAAGGTTTCTCAATGATAGCCACACCAATGACGAGATTACTTCAGAAAGATGTTAAATTCGATTGGTCAGAGAAATGTCAAAAAAGTTTTGATCAATTGAAAACTTATTTGACTGAAGTCCCAATATTAGTACAACCCGTGATCCTAGTAAAGAATTTGTCATTTGATGATGCATCCTTGCTTGGGCTGGGTTGTGTATTGATGCAAGAAGGTCAAGTGGTAGCTTATGCATCAAGACAATTGAAGCCGCATGAGAAAAACTATCCGACTCATGATCTCGAGCTAGCTGCCATTGTTTTTGCTTTAAAAATATGGCGTCACTATTTGTTTGGTGAGAAGTGCCATATATATTCGGATCACAAAAGTCTCAAATATTTGATGACTCAAAGAGATTTGAATCTGAGACAAAGACGTTGGCTTGAGTTGTTAAAAGATTATGAGCTTGTTATTGACTATCACCCGGGAAAGGCTAACGTGGTTGCAGATGCTTTAAGTCGTAAATCACCGCTTTGCTTTACGAGCAATGAATGTACACTTGTCTATTCTATCCAAAATGTGTGTTGGTAGCGAATTAAAGGCCAAACCATTGTTGATTCATCAAATTCGTGAAGCTCAGGGAGTCGATGAAGAATTGGTTGCAAAACGGGCTGAATGTGTTTTGAGTATGGAGTCAGAGTTTCAAGTTGATGATGACGATTGTTTGAGGTTCAAAAGTCGGTTGTGTGTTCCAAGAAATTCGTAACTTATTTCGACGATTCGAACGAAGCTCATTGTAGCCGAATGTCAATTCACCCCGGAATGCGAAAATGTACAACGACACGAGACGTCGATTTTGGTGGCATGGCATGAAGCGAGACATTTACGATTTTGTTTCAAGTGTTTAATATGTCAACAAGTGAAAGCGGAACATCAAGTGCCTATAGGTTTACTCCGGTGATCATGATACCCGAATGGAAATGGGATCGAGTTACGATGGATTTTGTATCGTTTTTGCCATTGTCGACAAGTAAGAAAGATGCGATTTGGGTTGTTGTTGATAGACTAACTAAATCGGCTCATTTTATTCCCGTATGTATGGATTATTCACTGGATAAACTAGCTGAATTGTATGTTTCTCAGATTGTAAGATTGCACGGGGTACCTATTTCTATTGTGTCGGATAGAGATTCGAGATTCACCTCGCGATTTTGGAAGAAACTGCAAGAAGCTTTGGGTACCAAGTTGCATTTTAGCACCGCTTTTCATCCACGCATCGATGGTCAATCTGAGCGGATAATTCGAATCTTTGGAAGATATGTTGAGATGTTGTATCCTTGAGTTTAGTGGTTCATGGGAACGGTATTTATCTTTGATTGAATTTGCTTACAACAATAGTTTTCAATCAAGTATTAAGATGGCACCTTACGAGGCCTTGTACGGTCGTAAATGCCGTACACCATTGTTTTGGACCGAGCTTGGTGAAAGTAAAATTTTCGGAGTTGATTTGATTAAAGATGCTGAGCAGAAAGTAAAAATAATTCATGAAAGTCTGAAGGCAGCGTCAGATCGTCAAAAGTCGTACGCAGATTTAAAACGAAGAGATATTGAGTATCAGGTGGGAGACAAGGTATTTCTTAAAGTTTCACCTTGGAAAAAGATACTCAGATTTGGCCGTAAGGGCAAACTGAGTCCGAGGTTCATAGGGCCGTATGAAATATCCGAACGAGTTGGTCCAGTGGCATATAGATTGATTTTACCCCCTGATCTCGAGAAGATTCACAACGTTTTTCATGTTTTGATGCTTCGACGTTACAGATCTGATCCTTCACACATAATAAATCCCTCCGAAGTTGAAATTCAAGCCGATATGAGCTATGAAGAAGAACCGATTCGTATCCTAGCTCGTGAAGTGAAAGAGTTGCGAAACAAAAGGGTTCCGTTAGCAAAGGTGTTATGGCTCAAACACGGGATCGAAGAAGCTACGTGGGAAACTGAAAACTCTATGAAAGAACGATACCCAAACCTATTTACCGGTAAGATTTTCGGGGACGAAAATTTCTTAGGTGGGGGAGAGTTGTGACAACCCTAATTTGACCCTAGTCGGGAAGTGGTTTCGGGACCACAGAACCGAGCTATAAAAATAATTATAAGTTATATTTCATGTTTATGAAGTGATTAAATACAAGTGTGAAAGTTTCAAGCTTTGATTTGGTCATTTGCATGTGAATTTATTCAATAGGACTTAGGTGTGACACTTTTGAAGTGTGATAGGTTAATGTATAAGGACCTAATTGTGCATAATGTCAAAAAAGTGTATTTGCATGTCAATTTTCCCCACTTAAGAATAGTGGCCGGCCATGACAATGATGATAAGCATTATGTGTTTGTTATATTAATAAAATAATGTATTAGTAGTATAAAAAAAATAATAACTAAATAAATAAAAATAGGAATTAAACTAATTAGATGAATAAAACAAAGAAAGAAAATTTGTGTTCATCTTTTAGCTTCCTTGGCGAAACTCTAAGAAGAAAGGGGAAGGGGAAAACAAGCATTTGGTCACACCTAGTCTTGGTTAAGGTATGAAATTCTTAATAGCTTTTGAAATTGTTGAATGTATTGAGTTAGTTACCAAGTTCCTTAGTTAAACCATGTCCAAATCTTGAATTTTAGTTGGTATCATGAGAAATTGGTTAAGAGAAAGATGTTCATGAAAGGGTTGTTGTTCATGTTATTTGGATGGAAAATGGTACATAGGTGAATGAGAGTTTAAAAAATGAGCACATTGGGCATTAGTTGCTAAATGGAGAAGAATCGGCTAACAAATTGTGTTCCTTGGCCGAATGTGATTTTAGGTATTTGGGTAATGTATACATTTTTAATGGATGGAATGAAGAGGATGCTTTAATTGTGTTAAGAACAATTGTAGGCTAAAATAAGGTTTGCTAAGTTAGCTATTAAGGTGAAATATAAATGTTGACAATTGATTTCTAGTGTATATAAATGTGTGTATTAGCCGAATTTTGAACTTGAATAAGGGTTTGAACACCATGTATTGTATTGAGAATGTTGAAGTGAATTTTATAGATAGTTATTTGATAAATTCGATTGTTAATATACATACTTGAATAAAATGTATACTAGGAATGTTTGAAAAAGTGATTTAGTATTAAACTGCTTGGGGACAGCAGCAGTAAGGTGATTTTGGAAAATCACCATAATTTGTAGGAGTTGAGTTAGAAGCTGGATAAATTATGTAATGAAATCTTGAAGAGTCTAGTTTCTTACAAAAGAAACTATAGAAACAAAAGAGTTACCGATCTTGAGATATTTGAAGTATTGTGGGGTTGAGTCGAAATGACTACTAGATTTCCTATTCTGTTTTTATTAAATCAGTATAAATTGTACAAAAATGGCCTTAAGATAAAATTTATATGCTTAGATTCCTTAATGAGTCTAGTTTCAAATGAAATAAGTGAGAACACATTTTGAATTCTGTACATTGAGAAATCTGATTCGTAGTGAAGAATGGTCAGTTTAGTCAAGCAATGAAACAAGGTGAACTTTAAGAAAAATCTGGTATTGTTGGGCTAAACTAAAAATTTTGAAAATTTTATGGATAATAGATGAATGAGTCTTCTGTCAAGAAAAATTTACGGCAATCTATTTGGAGTTTCATGACTCGAATTATAAATACTTTACTGGCTGTTGCTCAGGAAGTTAACTTATAGGGAAATTGTAATTATATTGTAAGCATTAAAGAAAATTTGTTAATGAATTAATTATCAATTTTTATAAAGCTTACTATAATCTATATGTGTGAAAGCCGAATCTATATGTATTATATTCTTAAAGTGATGCTTTAATAGTCGATTAATGACTAGTTTAAATTTGTTGAACTTAAGCTCAAGAGCTTAGGGGGACAATTTCGATATAAGGGGAAGGAAAAAGTAGCCGAGTAGCCACTTTGCCATCGTTCAAGTATATCCGAGGTAAGTCTTCGAGTAATGGAGCTTAGTCTATGAGTTGATAAATCTTGATCATATTTAAGCATAACAATTAGTCTATGGCATAATGGTTCTACTTGATTTATGTAGTGGGATAAATAGCTTGTACTTATGATTTGTAACTGAATAGTTATTGAAATTGTGTTGAATGGCAAATCGAGACCGTACCCTCATACGGGTCTATTGAGCCGAAAGTGGAAATGGTTATTAAGCTTGTTGTGCTTGTGTTCTAGTAATGTGAATGAAATACAAATGTGTTAAGATGGTAAGACATATGCATGATAAATAGAGACTACATCCGGGCTAAGACCCGCAGACCTTGCGTGAGTGTTATATCCGGGTCAATTCCCGAAGGCATTCGTGCTAGTTGTTATATCCGGGTTAAGTCCCGAAGGCGTAAGTGCTAGTTGTTATATCCGGGCTAAGTCCCGAAGGCATTCGTGCTAGTTGCTACATCCGGGCTAAATCCTGAAGACATTCGTGCTGATTCGAAATTGGTGATACGGCTGTAATAATTCCAATTAAGTACGTTCGAACTTCTAAGAGAATAAGGTATGTTTTATAAGTATATATATACATTGTATAGGTTGATTTGGTTTTAAATGTATTCGTTCAATTGAATTGTGAACTCCGGGTCGGATCTTAGGGTTGCATGAAATATTTAGCTTATTCGAGGTGCGAAATGTTTGACTACAATGAAATTTAGTCGTTTTTGACTCTCTGCGTATGAGTATAATGATTGAAGTGTGAGGTAACATGATCATGGAGTTTTATGTTATGTATTTATTTATCTTATGAATGTTAGGTTTTAGTTGTAGATGACTTCATTACTTAAACTTACTAAGCATCGAAATGCTTACTCATTCTGAAATTCTTTGTTTTATAGATCTTGTTCGTTAGCTATCGACCTCGGGGATTTCAAAGACGAAGTCATTCACACTATCCAAGCCCACTTGGTACCTTGTAGTTGAACTTTAAAAATGGCATGTATAGGATTGACTTTTGATGTTAATACGTATCTTTTGGTGTGTATATATATAGCCATGCGAAAATGGCTTATTAAGTTATTATATAAGTTCTACTTAGTTAATATGTATGGTAATTGATATATAATTAATCTTTTAAATATTTTGATCGAATTGAACTATGAATGAATCGAGGTAATTGTTATATTAAAGTGACTACTTGTCTGATGTATAAATGGAATTCGGTTCTATTGGTATTCAAATGGAATATTCTGATGATAATTAAAAGAAACTTCTTGCATGTTTGGTAATACTTCTTAAATCCTTCCGGCGACGGATGCGGGATTAGGGGTGTTACAGGCAAAGTGGCATGTGACGCCACTGGGAAGGCTATAAAGGTGGCGTGTGGATGTTACTGAGGACCCAGGTTCAAATCACAATGAAAGCATATTAAGGGAATTAATTTTTATGTACAGAAAAGGGAAGTAATGGAACTCAAGTAAAAGTCTGTCAGGAGGAGTTTGAGTTGCTCAGGAGATTGAGCAAGGAGGGGATAAGGGAGAATTTAAGAGCTGATTAGAGAGAGCAGAGTTAGCCGAATGGTGGACTATTAAGGAGCAAGAGTTGGCCGGCCAAGGGTTTCATTAGAGGGCAACATTCGGCTAGGTCATTTGACAGTTATAAATTCAGCAGGAGGGGTAAGTTGTGCCGTTTTCTGACTATTCATCCTCTACTTTTTCCTTTCTCCCCTCTTCATCTACTTTCTTTTTCTTCTTCTTTCCTCCATAGCTGAATCTTCCTACCATCCCGTTCATCTCCATCTTTTATCAGTTGTTTCTAAACCCTCATAACCGTTCGCCATAAAAGCCAAAATCCCGAAAGCCATATTTCTCTTTGTGCCGAATTCTTATAGCCAAAACCCCTTACTTCTCTTCATCATTCTTGACCAATTCTTTAGTCCTCTAAACCTCAAGTTTCTATCGACAAAGCCATTACAAATCTTTATCTTTTCTTCACTGTTACAAAAAGCCGAAAACGCAATAGCCATAGGGACATAGCTGAATTCTAAAAATCACTGAAGGCTCGACTTTTATTATCATTTGAGGGCTTAGAACTGCATAAGAATCGAGTAGGAACTAAGGGTAATCGTTGACTAAAGGAATTGGTGGTAAGTCTTTCCAACATTAGTCTTTCTTTCGTAGCTTAGAAAAGGCCGAAACCCTAAAGGTTAGGGAGGCTATCGATTTGGACTCGTAGCCCTAAGGGGTTGTGGTAACTATTTTACTTTGATAATGGTGTGATTTAGAGGCTGATGATCAAGGGCTTGGACAAGTGGGACGATCAGATCTTGATCTAGTCACTACTTTCGACAAAGGTAGGATCACTAGTGCCTAATGAGTGGTTGGCCGAATATGGTAAGTGGTTAATATGAAGTTCATTTCGGTAGTTAGAATTAACATGGTAGTAATATAACTGTAGACAGTTCGTGTGTGGTCCTCGTCAACAAAACGTCATAAAACAGGTGTGTAACTGACACCCTTTCATAGACTAGATCGGCAAAAGCCGAAAAGCTAAAATACCAAAAAGTCGGTATTTTGAGAACTTGCGAGTGTGCGAGTGCTCGTAAGATTAATATTTTGACATGTATGATAAATTAAAATTTTAAGACTGCAGAGTGCACGTTTCTGTGCATTTCGATGTTTTTTGGGCTTAATGGGCCAAAATCAGGGAAATAAACCAACGGGCCCAATTCGGTAAGAACACTCGGTAAGTGTTTCTGTTAGTACGTAAATGTCTTTGATATGCATGAAAACCCTAAAAATAGTTAAATTACTAGGATACCCCTATGTATTTAAAATTACCATTATACCCCTAGGTGTAGAATTACCTTTATACCCCTAGGGTTAACTTTGTCTGAAAAGTATGACAATTTGATTTTGTATGATGTATGCCATGATTGTATATATATGTTGCATGGGGACATGGGTTATATTATGGAGGAAGCGTCCTGGTGGCTATGCCACAGATTATCTGTTCTGGTGGCTCTGCCACATATATCTGTTTTGGTGACTCTGCCACACTATCTATTCTGGCAGCCATGCTGCATATTTCTGTGGCGTGTAGCGGTTAGGTGGGTCAAGTTGTCTCCGCACATGGTGAAAGGTTGGTATGGGGGTGCATGTGGTTGGATATGGGTTGGGTTTTGCATAAACATGTAATATCTGTTCTGATCTGTCATGGGCCTATGGGCTTTATTCAGACTCGCTTGCAGGCTAAGGCCAATCTATTCTGTTTCTGTGGTTTGAGCTGATATAGGCTATAGTTGGGTTAATTTACACACGAGTTTCCCCAAACTCACCCATTTATTTTCATCCATGCAGGTAATCCCCAACCATAGTGGGCTTGGAGCTGTGAGGGATTCGGAGTGGCCACACTTTTCTGCAAATTCGGTTTTCTTCTGATGAACTGGACCTTCTTTTATTTACATTTGAGGTTTTTGGGTTTTTAATCGTAATAAGGCCGCTTTAATTATTTTTAATGGTTTTGATAGGTTTTATTAAGATAGATATAATTTATACTTAACCGTCGAATTTGATTAAGCTTAGGGCACGTTTTCAAAAATAGCATTTGATTTCAAAATAACACGACAACAAGCAAAGCTTCCGCAATTAAAATATTTTCTAAAATTAAACACTTTTCTTAAAATGGACTTAATCGACTTGGTTTCCTAAAAAAATACACTCAACGTTAAAGTGTGGCAATGGCGGTGTGCATGTCTAGGATTGGTTCCGGGGAGAGTTTGGTACTTAAGTAGTCCGATTGACTCACCTCCTCTTTTCCGGTTTCCTACCTGGTGCACAGCTTCCATTCACTTTAGCTTATAATGGAAGTATCTTTTAAAACACTAAGATAGTTTCTAAACCAACAAACATTTTGAACGCTTCGATAAGGCACGTCGGATCCAGTCATACCGTCTAGGCCGGGTCTGGGGTGTTACAACCCAAATCACATAATCCCTAATGACATGTCATTTGTATCCTAATCTATTCCTAAGGTTCAACCGGGATTTAATATTTGTCAAATCATCGTTGAATATGTTCGCAAGGTCGTATTCACAATTTATGGAATATCAAAGCATTTAAAACACAAATATAATAATGCTTATTACATAAGAACTTACCTCGAATGTAAAAACGACAAAGTAGATTGACTAATCTAGCACCTCGTTTTTCCCCCAATCTAAATCCAAATTTCACTTTTCTTGATCTATTTAATATCAAATTTAGCTTATTTAATCACCAATCAATTCAATTTAGTCCAAAATACACATCATAACAACTTTACACTTTTGCCTCTAATATTTAAACATTTTTTCAATTTAGTCCTTAATTCGTAAAAATTTAAATTCATGAAATTCAACTTATACCCATGCTAGCCAAATTTCAATTAAGTCCTTACAAGCCCATATTTTTCATTTATTTCACAATTTAGCCACAAAATTTGAACATTTCTCAATTAAATCCCTAAATGACAATTTTGTCAAAAATCACTTTTCAAATGTTCTTTATCTAACAACAAGCATACATTTTCTACCATTAAACATCAAAACACATGCTATTTCATCAATGGAAAAACCCTAAACCTTTAACAATTTTTCAAATTAGTCCCTAGGCTAGTTAGATTAAGTTGCAATGATCTCAAAAACATAGAAATCATTAAAAACGGGAAAAAATCACTTCCAATTTAGCCTCAAAGTGACTAAACCCTAAATGCATATAAATAGCTTCCTCCCTTTGAGTATTCGGCTGAAGATGAAGAAATAAAAAGATAATATGTGATTTTATTTCATTTAATTTATCTTTAATAACTAAATTACAAAATTAACCTTAATGAACATTAATTATTTCACTATATGCCAAGCCATTATCATCCATTAACTCATTAATGGGTTAATTACCACTTAAGGACCTCCACTTTAATATTCCATAGCTATTAGATACCTTTAACTAATAGAACTATACTTTTACATTTTACGCAATTTAGTCCTTTTTATCAAATTAAGCACTCAAACGATACAATTTCTTGACAAAGATTTCAGACAATCATATTATCATGTCGTAAACATTAAAATAATAATAAATTAATTATTTCAACATCAGATTTTTGGTCCTGAAACCACTATTCTGATTTGACTAAAAACGGGCTGTTATAACTCTCCCTCCCTTACAAATTTTCGTCTCCAAAAATCTTCCAAGAAAAAAGGTTAGGCTACTATTTTCTCATAGCTTCCTTGGGTTCCCATGTGGCTTCTTCAACCCCGTGACGTTGCCACAAAACCTTTAGTAAAACTATGCTCTTATTTCTTAACTCTTTAACCTCTTGAGATAAAATTTTGATCAGCTCTTCGTTATACGTCATGTCGGGTTGAATTTCAATCTCTGTTAGATAAATTACCTGCGATGGATCTAATCTATATCAACGCAACATCAAAATGTGAAAAACATCATGGATCTTTTGTAACTCTGACGGTAAAGCTAGCTGATATGTCATTAGCCTTATTCTTTCAATTATCTCATACGGCCCGATAAATTGCAGACTCAATTTGCCTTTGTGACAAAATCAAAGAATCTTCTTCCACGGAGACACTTTCAAAAATACTTTTTCACTGACTTGAAATTCTATGTCTTTACGTTTCAAATCCATGTAAGATTTTTGTCGATCTGAAGCTGCTTTCAAACTATCGCGAATTAATTGCACTTTCTTTTCGGTCTCTCTGATCAAATCAACCCTGTGAATCTTTTTCTCACTAAGCTCGGTCTAACACAATGGAGTTTGGCATTTATGACCGTACAATGCTTCATACGGTGCCATCTTTATGCTCAATTGAAAACCGTTGTTATACACAAATTCAACCAATGGAAAATATTTCTTCTAGTTGCCTTTAAATTCTAAAACATAGCAATAGAGCATATCTTCAAGAATCTGAATCATTCTCTCAGACTGACCACCGGTTTGCGAATGAAAAGTAGTACTAAAATGTAACCGTATACCTAAAGCTTCTTGCAACTTCTTCCAAAATTTCATTGTAAACCTCGGGTCTCTATCTGAAATAATAGAAACTGGCACCCAGTGCAATCTAACTATCTCAGAGATATACAACTCAGTTAATCTATTAAGTGAAAAGTCTTTACGTACTGGAATGAAATGTGCAAACTTCGTCAGTCAATCAACGACAACCCAAATAACATCTTTCTTTTTCGGAGACAGAGGCAAACCCGATATGAAATCTATCATAACTCTATCCCATTTCCACTTTGGTATCATCAAAGGCTATAGTAATCCCGAAGGCACTTGATGTTCAACTTTAACTTGTTGACAAACTAAGCATCTCGACACAAACTCTGAAATGTCTCATTTCATACCCGACCACCAATACAATTATGCCAAATTATTATACATTTTTGTATTCCCCAGATGTACGGATAAACAACCACTATGTGCTTAGTGTAGAATTTTCTAAATGAGCCGAAAATTTTTTGGTACACAAATTTTACCTCGGAACATTAAACAATCATCGAATCTAATTTGATAGTTTGAATCAACAGTTGACTCACATTGCACTCTTTTAGTTTGCAACTCGTTGTCACACTTTTGAGGTTCACAAATTTGCTGAAGAAATAATGGTTTAGCTTTTAACTCAGCAAAAATCGAACTATCATTAGACAAGGTTAACTGTGTATTCATCAATCGCAAAGCAAATAAATATTTTCTACTCAGAGCATCCGCGACTACATTCACTTTTCCTGGATGATAATCAATCACAAATTCATAGTTTTTTAGCAGGTCGAGCCATCTTCGTTGTTACAAATTTAAATCTTTCTGAGTCATTATATATTACAAACTCTTGTGATCGGTAAAAATGTGACACTTTTTGCCGTATAAATTATGTCACCAAATTTTCAATGCAAACACAATAACAGCCAACTCTAAACCGTGCATTGGATAATTCTTTTCATGTGGTTTAAATTGTCTAGAGGCATAAGCTATCACTTTACCCTCTTGCATCAAAACACAACCCAAACCATTCAATGACGTGTCACTAAAAATTACAAACTCTTTACCCGACTCAGGTTGAACAAAAACTGGTGCCTCAGTTAACAATGCTTTCAATTGTTCAAAACTCTGATGACATTTCTCAGACCACTCAAATTTCACATCTTTCTGTAACAATCTAGTTATCGGTGTAGCAATTATCGAGAACCCTTTTACAAAACACCGATAATAACTAGCTAGTCCCAGAAAGCTTTGAACTTCTGACACATTTCTTGGTAGCTTCCAGTCAACAACTGCAGAAATCTTGCTCGGATCAACACGGATACCTTCCGTTGAAACAATATGTCCCAAAAATCCAACCTCTCGAAGCCAAAACTCACATTTGCTGAATTTAGCGAATAGTTGCTTGTCTCTCAAGGTTTGTAGCACAATTCTCAAATGCTCAATATGCTCAGACTCATCTCGGGAATAAATTAGAATGTCATAAATAAATACAACAAAAAGTCTGTCTAAATATGGTCTAAAGATTCGATTCATCAAATCCATAAAAAATGCAGGAGCATTAGTTAATCCGAAAGGCATAACAAGAAATTCATAATGCCCGTACCTTGTTCTGAACGCTGTTTTCAGCACGTTTGAATCTTTAACTCACAACTGATAATAGCCAGATCTTAGATCAATCTTTGAAAACACTATTGCTCCTTTCTGATCGAACAAATCATCAATGCTTGACAAAGAATACTTATTCTTTATTGTGACCTTATTGAGCTGACGATAATTGATACACAATCTCATTGACCCGTCTTTCTTCTTTACAAACAACACTGGTGCACCCCAGGGCAAAAAACTAGGTCGTTCAAAACCACTATCTGTTAACTGTTGCAACTGAACTTTCAATTCTTTCAATTCTATTGAAGCCATTCTGTACGAAGCTATAGATATCGGTGATGTTCTCGGTACTAATTCAATTACAAACTTGACCTCTTTGATCGGTGGCAACCCAGGCAACTCTTCTGGAAATACATCCGGAAATTCATAGACTACTGGCACTGATTCAATCTTTGATTCAGACACTTCTATATCCAGTACATAAGCAAGATAAGCTTCGTAACCTTTCCTCACATGTCTCTGAGCTAACATTGATGATATCACAACAGGTAATCCACTCGACTCATCTGATTCAATTTGAAGGATTTCACTATTCTGACATTTCAATTCAATAGTCTTTTGTCTACAATTCACAACAGCATCATGCAGTGTCAACCAATCCATACCCAGAATTACATCGAATTCATCAAATGGTAATAACATCAGATTTGCCAGAAAATAGTAACCCCGAGTCATTAAAGGATATTCTTGCAAACTTTATCAACTAGGACATATTTACCTAAGGGGTTCGATACTTTAATGACAAACTCAGTAGACTTAATAGGCAAACTCTTACTAGACACTAAGTTCATACAAATATATGAATGAGTCAATCTAAGATCAATCAAAGCAATTACATTAGTGTCATAGAGAGAAAATGTACCGGTGATAACACCAGGTGATGACGCATCTTCGCGAGCGCGAATAGCGTAAACTCTAGCTGGTGTTCTAGCCCCGAATCTCACAGTAGATTCCTTTGTAATCCCTTTGCTACTAGTCACATTTCCCGTATTTCTAGGTGGCCTCCCTTTAATAGCAGTGTTGCTCGATCTTGCATTCTGAAATTTATCTTTCTTGACTAATTTAAGGTAATATCGGATAAAGTGATCCAATGAACCACATTTGAAACAAGCTTTATTATTCATCCAGTAATCTCCAAAATGTCATTGTCCATACTGTTGGCACTCGGGTTTATTGTTTCTCACACTACTGACACTTGATACTGATGTAGCTTAAGCTTTAGGACTCGAGTATTATTTTCCACAATCTCTATTTGAATATCCCACTGAAGCATTCGGATGACTACATGAATCTCGTGATTTCTTTAATGAAGATTGATATGATTTACTCATCAATCTCTTTCTCGAATCTCTAGCCTCGAAGTCAGCTTTTCTCTTTTCTTTACCAAGTTCCTTGGCTTTGCAAGCTTGGTCAACTAGCACTACAAATTCTTTCAACTCTAGAATCCTGACTAACAATCTGATATCTTCGTTCAACCCATCTTCAAATTGTTTACACATAATTGATTCAGTTGAAACACATTTTCAAGCATATTTACTAAGTCTTACAAACTCTCTCTCATACTCGGTTATAGACATTTGACCCTATTTTAGCTCCAGAAACTCTTTGCGCTTCTGATTGATAAACCGTTGGCTGATGTATTTCTTTCTAAACTCAGTTTGAAAGAATTTCCAAGTAACCCTTTCTCTTGGTACCATAGATATTAAAGTATTCCACCACTGATACGCAGTGTCTCTCAGAAGTGAAACGACACATTTTACATATTCAACTGGTGTGGACAAGAGTTTATCAAATACTCTAATCGTATTCTCAAGCCAAAAATCGATTCTCTTAGGATCGTAGTCAATGGTAGCTCTAAACTCTTTAGCCCTGTATTTTCAGATTTTATCGACTAGCGGCTTATTCAATCGTAGAGGTTCCAAACCTTGAGGAACTACGGGAACTTGTTGGGGATTAGGTGGGGGTGGAGGTTGCTGAGCAGCCAGATTTGTTCGGACATACTCAGTAAACCACTTGTTCATCATCTGGAAGAAGGCTTTTTTAGCCTCTCCTCCCTAAATACTCGTTATAGGTCTCGACTCTGATTGCGCTACTCTGTGAAAGGAGGCTGGCGCATTACTTTCTACATCATCAGCTACAGCTCGATTGTTGTAACAGCCTGATTTTCAATGATGTCAGAAACAGTGATTCGAGATCACTAAATCTGACGAGTGAGTTGAAAATTTAATAAATTAATACCTATGAGTCAAGTGTGATTATAGAAGTAATTTTTTTGATTAGTGAATTTTGTGATTTAAAATAATTAATTAGGTAAATTGGGTTGAAAACAAGGTATCGAGACCTAGGATTCGTAAACCGAGCCATAAATATTTTTATAAATATTTATAGAGTGTTATTAAGTTAGTATTAAATTTTCGTTAGAAAATTTTAATGTTTGGCTAGTCAATTAATTAAAAAGGACTAAATTGAAAATAGTGCAAAATTTGGTAAAGTGATTAAACAGCTTAAGTGATTAATAATGAGGGATTTAAAAGGCAATTAGACCCAAATTATATGGGCTGGACGGTTTGGGCAAGAAAATCAACAAAAAGACAAGGAGAAACAAGGGCAAAATTGGGAATTTTACAAATTAAACATATAAAATAAAGACAAAATTGAAAAATCTAGAGATATCATCATTTTTCTTCAGCAAAAACACCATGGGAGGTCTGGAACTTGCTGGTTTTTCATATTTTGACATATATCAAGAACCCGATGTGAATTGTGGAAAAGAGAAAATAGCCGATTAGTCCCTGAACTTGCATGACTTTTGCGAATTTACCCAGGTAAGATCATATGGCTAAATTTAATGTTTTAATATGAAAATTTCATGAATGATATAGTATATTATTTCATATGAATGTCATTAAACTGCGATAATTGTAAAATGATATTTGAATAAAAGTACAAATTAAGTGGAACAACGGATTTGAGTACTTTTGTTCAGTGGCTAAGACGAATTGAAGGAAAAGATCATGGTTGGACCATGGCAAGATGTGATATGTGATTTCCGTATAAGATCATAGCTGGGCAATGGCATCGGAGAGATGTGATTATGTGCTTCCGTATAAGACCATATCTGGGATATGACATCGGTGTGATATGTGCTACTGCATAAGACCATATCTGGGATATGGCATCAGTGTGATATGTGATCCGTGTAAGACCATGGCTGGGCTATGGCTTTGGTCTGTAATATGTGACTATGTGCAATACCATAGTTTTACTATGGCATTGTGATAACGAAGTACTCAATTCCGTAATCGTTCCCTAATTTAACTATGAAAGTAAATGAGAAATGGACCCAAAAGATCAAGAATCAGTGAATAGTGACATTGAAATAAATCAAATGAGTTTATTAATGATTTTGTGATTTACAGGAGGATTTAATAAAATTAAATGTTATATGATTATGTGCAATGTTCGGTAAGATTTATTTTTCTATGCTTATGATCTTACTAAGCTTTCATAAGCTTACTCTTGTGTGTTAAATGTTCTTTGTAGATTGACGTGAAATTGGTGGATCAGATCAACACATCCGGGCACACTATCCAAATTACTTCGGTAAATTTTATTATGCATATTAAGGTTTGTATGGCATGTGTAGGGTTTAATTGAAAGGAAGTGAATGTGTTATAAACTTAGTTATCAATAATTTTCACTAAAATAGTTTTGGACAGCAGCAGTAGTCCAACTTTGGAAAATCACCAAAAAATTTGGAAATCGACTTAGAGGTTGAATAAAATATGAAATTAAATCCTATTGAGTCTAGTTTTACATAGAAGAAATGGTGTAATCAAAAGAATTTCATATTAAGAGATATTTTAATTTTTGTGAGATAAGGTCAGAATGATTTCGGGTTCCCCTGTTCTGGCTTTGGAAAATCATAATCAATTGAAGAAAAATAATTATGGGTTTAAATTTATATGCTTAAAATCCTTAGTGAGTCTATTTTCAAAAGAAACAAACGAACATTATCCAAATTTTGCATGAAGAAATAATTAATCTTTAGTGAAGAGGGGTCGGAATTGTCTAACAGCGAAACAAGGGTTACTTTGAAGAATAAACTGTATTTATTGGCTAAACCCAAAAAATTCTAAAAATTTTATGGTAAGAAGATATGTGAGTCTAGTTTCAAGGAAAATTAACAAACTTAATTTGGAGTCTTGTAGCTCAAGATATAAATAATTTAGTGACTATGACTCGAGAAGATAGCTTGACTAGAATATGAGCAAATACTGAAATTATGTGTAATTATTCTGTAAACTCCGGTAGCATCCTGTAACCCTGTTCTGGCGACGAATGTGGGTTAGGGGTGTTACAATTGTGATCAATTTACTATATGAAAATACATATTAAACTATTAGGAGATATCACACTCTCACAGGTTATATATGGCATGTATAGCTAGACTCTCACACACGCTACGTTAGTCCTGGAATTGACTAAACCGTAGCTCTGATACTAATAAATGTAACATCCCTCACCCGTATTCAACGCCAGAATAGGGTTACGGAACATTATCAAACTTATTTCACAAATAACCATACATTTCACATAGATTTTTCCAATTCAAATATAAAACATTCACATACATTCATAATGTCCCTAATACGAGCCTACGAGGCCCAAAACATGCAATCGGAGTGGTTCGGGGCTAAACCAATAACTTATGAAATTTCTAGAAAACTTAGAAATTTTATAAAATATAGGGGACACATGCTTGTGTGGACATTCGAAATGGAATCACATGGCCGTGTCCTACCCCATATAACTCTCTAACTTAGGTTACATAGCCAACCACATGCCCGTGTGCCCTTCAAAATGGCCACACACACCCGTGTGCCAGGCCGTGCCAAATCTGTAGGGTGTACTGACTTATGCCGCACGGCCAAGTCACACGCCTTTGTACTAGGTAGTGTAGATCATATTGACTTGATTTCTTATTCAACACCAAGGGACACACGGTCGTATAACTTGACCGTTGTCACACACCACTGTGACACACGCCCGTGTGGACAAAAATAGGCTATTTACCAAGCCATATTGCCACCCAAATTTGCACACACCTATACTAACCCAATTGGCACAAAAACATGGCATACATAAACATTCAAATCAATTTCAGCCAAGCTTAATTCATGCCAATTTTATATCATCATCCACAAGTCACACAAGTATCATTATTTGTCATTCAATTTCATATCAAGTGCATATTCACAAAACATCCATATGGTCACTTTCAAACATATATTACTTGGCTATTACCACAAACATGCCATATTTCACAAATCAACCTTTCACCACAGGCATTTATATAGCAAATACCAAACATAACCAAGGCCATTAACACATACCAAGCATGACAAAATAAGCCAATTCACATGGCTATGAATAAAACCAAACACATACCATTTACAGGGCAATTCAAATAGCTAAATTCATTACCAAAATATATACTAAAATGGCCAAAGCTCTTATACATGCCATATATCCCAAAAACATAGATTCAAAAGTAACAAAATAATAGCTTGATAGTGTGATGAGGTCTCCGACGATTCCCAAATCCGAGCTAGCTTTGATTTCACTATAAAACATGGAAAAAAAATGAAAGCTATAAAGCTTAGTAAGCTCGTATGAAAATAACTCAACTTACCAAAAATATACAATTCAAACATTTGGTCATATGAATATAAAAGTTATATAAATACACAAACCTATAAAATATTCAATCACAAGATTAGATGTGAACTTCACAAGTTTCTTTTATTTAAAGCTTATACAGTTCATATACATACCTCTACCATCTCGTATCAATCTCATACTCATCCATATCTTTCATATACCCGTTGAACCATTCGGAATACCATCGGATACCCAGGAAACTAGCACCTTAAGTGCCATATATATATCCGAAGCTATCTCAATCTCATATCATATATAATGCTCACTCTCGAGCTATCAACGGGTCTGATCACACAAGCTGATGGTCATGACGATGCTACATGGTGCTGCTCACACAAGCTGACGAGTATCCGTAACATATGCCAGATAACTCAGCCACCAGTAGGACGTATGGACTAGCACCCAAATCACGTAATCCTTAATGACATGTCATTTGTATCCTAATCTACTCCTAAGGTTCAATCGGGATTTCATTTTTGCTGAATCATCGTCGAATATGTCCGCAAGGTCGTATTCACAATTTTTAAAATATCAAAGCATTTAAAACACAAATATAACAATGCTTATTACATAGGAACTTACCACGCATGTAAAAACAACAAAGTAGATCGACTAATCTAACACCTTGTTTTTCTCTCGATCTAAATCCAAATTTCACTTTTCTTGATCTATATAATATCAAATTTAGCTTATTTAATCATTAATCAATTCAATTTAGTAAAAAGTACACATTATAACAACTTTACACTTTTTTCCCTAATATTTAAACATTTTTACAATTTAGTCCTTAACTCATAAAAATACAAATTCATGAAATTCAACTTATACCCATGCTAGTTAAATTTCAATTAAGTCCCTAGTAGCCTAAATTTTTCATTTATTTCACAATTTAACCACAAAATTTCAACATTTCTCAATTAAATCCCTAAATGACAATTTTGTCAAAAATCACTTTACAAATGTTATTTATCTAACAACAAGCATACATTTTCTACCATTAAACATCAAAACACATGATATTTCATTAATGGAAAAACCTTAAACCTTTAACAATTTTGCAAATTAGTCCCCGGGCTAGGTAGATTAAGCTGCAGCGATCTCAAAAATATTGAAATCATTAAAAACGAGAAAAAAATCACTTACCAATTTAGCCTCAAAGTGATCAAACCCTAAATGCATAAAAATGGATTCTTCCCTTTGAGTATTCGGTTGAAGATGGAGAAATAAAAAGATGATATGTGATTTTATTTCATTTAATTTATCTTTAATAACTAAATTAAAAAATTAACCTTAATGAACATTAATTGTTTCACCATATGCCAAGCCATTATCATCCATTAACTTATTAATGGGTTAATTACCACTTAAGGACCTCCACTTTAATATTCCATAGCTATTATATACCTTTAACTAGTAGAACTCTACTTTTACACTTTACGCGATTTAGTCCTTTTTATCAAATTAAGCACTCAAATGATAAAATTTCTTAACAAAAATTTCACATTATCATATTATCATGCTGTAAACATTACAATAATAATAAAATAATTATTTTGACCTCAGATTTGTGGTCCCAAAACCACTGTTTTGATTTGACTAAAAACGGGCTGTTACACCTAAAGCTCAAGCCACTTCAGTATCGAGCGTTGGTGGTGTTAGAACCAACAAACCTGAGTGTCAAAAGTGTGGAAAATGACATTTTGGAGACTACTGGATGAATTACAAAGCTTGTTTTAGATGTGGCTCGCAAGATCATTTTATTTTGGATTGTCCTGAGTTACCTAAGAAAGATAAATTTTTAAATACAAGACCGAGTAATACAACTGCTAGATGGACACCACCTAGAAATACAGGAAATGTGACAGTAGCAAAGGTGTGACAAAGGATTCTGCTGTGAGATCTGAAGCTCGAGCACCAGCCAGAGTTTATGCTATTCACACTTGCGAAGATGCGTCATCACGAAATGTTATCATCGATATATTTTCTCTCTATGACACTGATGTAATTACCTTGATTGATCCTCAATCGAGTCATTCATATGTCTGTATAAATTTAGTGTCTAGTAAGAGTTTACCTGTTGAGTGAACTGAATTTGTGATTAAAGTATTGAACCCCTTAGGCCAGTATGTCCTAGTTGATAAAGTTTGCAAAAATTGTCCTTTGATGACTCGGGGTTACGGTTTTTTGGCTGATTTTATACTTTTACCGTTTGATGAATTCGATGTGATTTTGGGTATGGATTGGTTGACTCTACATGATGTTGTGGTGAATTGTAGACGAAAGACTATTGAGTTGAAATGCAATAATAATAAAATTCTTTGAATTGACCCCAATGAGTCGAGTGGATTTCCTATAGTGATATCGACGATGTTAGCTTAGAAATATGTAAGGAAAGGTTACGATGTTTATCTTGCGTATGTATTGGATACAAAAGTGTCTGAATCGAAGATTGAATCAGTGCCAATAGTTTGTGAATATCCGGATGTGTTTCTAGAAGAGTTACCTAGGTTGCCCCTGATCAGAGAGGTCGAGTTTGCTATTGAATTAGTACTGGGAACATCATCGATATTGATAGCTCTGTACGGAATGGCTCCAATAGAATTGAAAGAATTGAAAGCTTAGTTGCAAGAGTTAACAGATAGAGGTTTTGTGCGACCTAGTTTTTCGCCCTGGGGTGCACCAGTTCTGTTTGTAAAGAAGAAAGATGGATCCATGAGATTGTATATTGATTTTTGTCAGCTTAACAAGGTCACAATTAAGATTAAGTATCCTTTGTCAAGAATTGATGATTTGTTCGATCAGTTGAAAAGAGCAACAGTATTTTCAAAGATTGATTTGCGACCTGCCTATTATCAGTTGAGAGTTAAAGATTCAGATGTGCTGAAAACTACATTCAGAACAAGGTACGCATATTATGAATTTCTTATTATGCCATTTGGATTAACTTAACGCTCCTACAATTTTTATGGATTTGATGAATACAATTTTTAGACCATATATGGACAAATTTGTTATTCTATTCATTGATGACATTCTGATCTATTCCCAAGATAAATCTAAGCATGTTAAACATTTGAGGATTGTATTACAAACATTGAGAGATAAGCAATTGTTTGCTAAATTCAGTAAACATGAGTTTTGGCTCCGAGAAGTTGGATTTTTGGGACATATTATTTCAACAGAAGGCATTCGAGTTGATCAGAGTAAGATTTCAGCAGTTGTTGACTGGAAACCACCAAAAAATGTATCCGAAGTTAGAAGCTTTTTGGGATTAGTTGGCTACTATCAGCGTTTTGTAAAAGGGTCTCAATGATTGCTACACGGATGAGTCGATTGCTACAGAAAGATGTGAAGTTCGAGTGGTTTGAGAAATATCAATAGAGTTTTGAACAGTTGAAAGCACTGTTAACTGAAGCACCAATTTTAATTAAGCCTGAGTCGGGTAAAGAGTTGGTAATTTTCAATGATGCGTCATTGAATGGTTTGGGATGTGTTTTGATGCAAGAAGGCAAAGTGATAGCTTATGCTTCTAGAAAATTGAAGGCGCATGAAAAGAATTATCCGACGCACGACTTAGAGTTGGTCGTTATTGTTTTCATATTGAAAAGTTGGCGACATCATTTGTACGGTGAAAAATGTCATATCTTTACCGACCACAAGAGTTTGAAGTATTTAATGTCTCAGAAAGATTTGAATTTGTGACAATGACGATGGTTCAAATTATTGAAAGACTATGAGTTAGTGATTGATTATCATTCGAGAAAAGCGAATGTAGTCGCAGATGCTCTGAGCAAAAAATCTTTACTTGCTTTGTGGGCAATGAACACACTGTTAATCTTATTTGATGATGGTTCAATTTTAGTGGAGTTAAACGCTAAACCAGTATTTCTTCAGCAAATTTGTGAGGCTAAAAAATATGACAATGAATTGTAAGATAAAAGAGTACAGTGCGAGTCAACTACTGATTTAAAATATCAGATCAGATCTAATGATTGTTTGCTGTTCTAAGGTAGAATTTGTGTACTGAGAAATTCCAAGCTTATTCAAAAAATTCTACACGAAGCACATATTGGTAGCTTGTATGTTCATTCGGGTAGTACTAAGATGTACAACGATTTGAAATAGTTGTACTGGTGGTCGGGCATGAAACGAGACATTTCAAAATTTGTGTCGAGATGCTTGGTTTGTCAATAAGTTAAAGCCAAACATCAAGTGCCTTCGGGACTACTACAACCAGTGATGGTACCAGAGTGGAAATGGGATAGAGTTAAGATGGATTTTGTATTCGGGCTACCCCTATCTCCAAAAAAGAAAGATATTATTTAGGTTGTTGTTGATCAACTGACGAAATCTGTACATTTCATTCTGGTATGTACAGACTTTTCACTCGATAGATTAGCTTAATTGTACATCTCAGAGATTGTTAGATTACACAGAGTGCCAGTTTCTATTATTTCGAATAGAGATTCAAAGTTTACGCTGCGATTTTGGAAGAAATTACAAGAAGCTTTGGGTATGCGGTTGCGCTTTAGTACTGCATTTCATCCTCAAACAGATGGTTAGTCTAAGAGAGTTATTCAGATTCTCGAAGATATGCTTCGTTGCTGTGCTTTAGAATTTGAAGGCAACTGGGAGAAATATTTACTATTGGTTGAATTCGCGTATAACAATAGTTTTCAATCGAGCATAAAGATGGCACCATATGATGCTTTATATGGTCGTAAATTTTAAACTCGATTGTACTGGATCGAGTTTAGTGAGAAAAGATTTATGGGGTTGATTTGATTAGAGAGATGGAAGAGAAAGTGAAAGTAATACGTGACAGTTTGAAAGCAGCTTCAGATCGACAAAAATCGTATGCAGATTTGAAACGTAAAGACATTGAATTTCAAATCGACGACAGAGTATTTTTAAAAGTATCTCCGTGTAAGAAGATTCTTCGATTTGGTCGCAAAGGAAAATTGAGTCCACAATTTATCAGACCGTATGAGATTATTGAGAGAATAGGGCCAGTGGTATATCGGCTAGCTTTATTGTTAGAACTAGAAAAGATCCATAATGTGTTTCATGTGTCGATGCTACGCCAATATAGATCAGATCTGTCACAAGTAATTTCTTCGACAGAGATTGAAATTCAACCTGATATGTCATATAATGAAGAACCGATCAAAATTTTAGCTCGATAGTGAAGGTTCTTTAGCAACGTCACGATGTCGAAGAAGCTACGTGGGAACCTGAGGAAGCTATGAGAAAATAGTACTCTAATCTATTTTTTGGTAAGATTTTCGGGGACGAAAATTCCTAAAGGGAGGAGAATTGTAACAGCCTGTTTTTAGTCAAATTAGAATAGTGGTTTTGAGACCACAAATTCAAGGTTGAAATATTTATTTTATTATTAAATTGAGGTCTACACCATGATAGTATGATTGTGTAAAAATTTCGTTAAGAAATTTTATCGTTTGAGTACTTAATTTGATAAAAAAGACTAAATCGCGTAAAGTGTACAAGTTGAGTTCCATTAGCTAAAGGTGTCTAATAGCTATGGAACCTTAAAGTAGAGGTCCTTATGTGGTAATTAGACCATTTTATAGTGCTTGGACAAAGATGAACATTAAATAGGTGAATTTTTAAGTTTATAACACAGGTTAAGAGTGTAATTTAATAAAATAAACATAGTAAAATAATGTAAAAGATGTCATCATCTTCTTAATGGAGATTTCACCACAAAAACGTAGGGTAGAAAGAAGCCATTGATAAGCTTGAAGGTTTGACCTACATTCTTTGTGCATATAAGTGCAATTTTGCTCGGTTTTAATGATGTCTATGTTTTTAAGATCTCTGTAGCTTAGTCTAGCTAGCCCAGGGACTAATTTGCAAAACTGCTAAAGGTCTAGGGTTTTACCATTGATGAATATGTGTTTATTTTGATGTTTGATGATAGAAAATGAATGGTAGTTGTTAGATAAACAACATTTGGTGAGTGATTTTTGATAAAATTGCCAATTAGGGATTAATTGAGAAATGTAATAATTGTGTGGTAAATGTGTGAAATAATGAAAAATATGGACTTCTATGAGAATAGGTAAAATTTGGGTAGCATGGGTGTGGACTCAATTGCATGAATTTGCATTTTTATGAGCTAGGGACTAAATTGTAAAGAAGTCTAAAGTTTAGGGGCAAAAGTGTAAAATTATCATAATATGAAATTTGGATTAAATTGAATAGAATGATAATTAAATAAGTTAAATTTGATTATATATAGATCAAGAAAAGCGAAGTTCAGAATTAGATCAGGGGAAAAACAAAATAGTGGATTGATAGCTCGTTTCTCTCTGTATAAGTCCGAGGTAAGTTCTTATGTTAATAAGCATTGATGTAATTGGGTTTTAAATACTTTATAATTGTATTGTTAATGAATACAACCTTATGGAAATGTTCGACGAAGATTCGGCAATGTATAAATCTCGGTTGAACCTTAGGAATAGATAGGATACAAATGACATGTCATTAGGGGTTATTGTGTTTTGGGTGCCGGTTCGTACGTTCTACCGGTGGCTAAGTTTTTTGGCATGTGTTTCGGATTCTCATCAGCTTGTGTGAGCAGCACCATGTAGCTATGTCTTGACCGTCAGCTTGTGTGAGCAGACCCGTTGATAGGTCAAGAGTGAGCATTATATGAGATATGAGATTGAGATGGCTACGACCATGTATTGGCACTTAGGGTACGAGATTCCCGAGTATTTGATATTATTCCAAATGGCTCAACAGGTATATTGAAGATAGGAAAGGGTAAGAGATTGATATATATCAGCTCAGGTATGTGAGTAAATCATTTAAGCATTGAATCTATGAAATTTGTGAGTTACATGATTTACTATGTGGATGAACATATTTTAGCCTTGTGGTTAAATTGAATTGTAGTGTATTATGATAGATAACTTAATTTGTGAATGATTGGTAAGTTATAATTATTAATCATACGAGCTTACTAAGCTTTATAGCTTACTTTGTTTACTTTTCCGTGTTTTATAGTGATTTGAAAGCTTGCTCGGATTGGGAGTTGTCAGAGATCACATCACACTATCCAACTTTCATTTTGGTACTTTTGAACTTGTGTATTTGGTTATATGGATTGTATAGGAGTTGTGGTAATATGGTCTATATGTTTGTAAAGTATATAGCCAATAAACTTGTCTTGTAAATGATGTATGTTTTGGTTATGTGTTTAGCCATATGAATTGGCTTATTTTGATATACTTGGTGATGTATATATATATGTGTAAATGGTCTTTTGTTAAGTGGTTTATAATTGCTATGTGAATGCCTTGTTGAGAATTGGTATTGAAGGTAGAAAATGGTTGAAATTGATATTGAATTAATATGCTAGTAATAGGCAAATAATGCATGTTTGAAAGTGATCAATTAGGTGAATTCTTGAAGGTGATATTAGTATGTTTTAGATTGGCAAATTATGATGTTATGAACATTATAGTTGTTTGTATTTGGAATAGCATGACTTAGCCATTTGACATGTTTAGGTGAATGCAATTTTGGGTGAGAAAGATGGCTTGGAAAATAGCCTATTTTTTTCCACACAGGCAGAGACACGGGTGTGTGTCTCAGCCGTGTATGACACATGGTCAGGTGACACGGCCGTGTGTCCCCTGATGTTTATTAGAAACCAAGTCAGTATGGTCCACATGGCCCAGCACATGGGTGTGTGACTTGTCCGTGAAGCATAAGTCAGTATACCTTAAATTTTTGGCACGGCCTAGCACTCGGCCTGTCACACGGGTGTGTGAGGCCATTTCGTGGGATACACGGGCGTGTGGTTGGTCGTGTGACCCAAGTCAGGGAGTTACATGGGGTTGGACATGGGCTGGGACATGGCTATATGACCCTATTTAGAATGTCTACACGGCCTGTGACACGAGCGTGTCTTTGGTCATGTGAGACACACGGTCGGGCCACACGGGCGTATGTCCCTTGTATTTTAAAAAATTTTCTATGTTTTCAAAAAATTTCCTAATCTATCGGTTTAGTCCCGAGCCACTTCTAATGCTTATTTTTGGCCTCGAGGGCTCGTGTTAGGGACTATATGATTTTATTTGTATGGTTTTTAATTGATATGAGAATTGTAATTTGAATTGTACGATTGTTTATGAGATTGGTTCGGTAATGCTTTGTAACCCTATTCCGGCAACGATATGGGTTAGAGGTGTTAGACCAATCATATTCAATCGTATTTTACCTTAATTAGACCCCCGAGGCCTAATTTAGACCTTAGAAACAAGTCGGGACTAAATCAGAAACTTAGAGAATTTTTTGCAAAATTTCAAAAATTTTCCTAGATGCAGGGGACACACGCCCGTGTGGGTAGGCCGTGTGGCTCATACGACCAAATGACACGCCCGTGTCTCAGGTCATGTAACAATCAGACTTAGGTCACACGGCCAGCCACACACCCGTGTGCTAGGCCGTGTGGATAACTTAATTTTAAAAAAGTTGGGTGCAGGATTCACACGGCCAAGTCACACACCTGTGTGCTAGGCCGTGTGTCACACAAGGCTGAGACACACGTCCGTGCCTCTGCCCGTGTTAACAATTCAAAGCATTCTGTTTCTAATTTTTAAGATGCAGGGGACAGACGGTCGAACCACATGCCCGTACGCATGGTTGTGTGTCACACACGGTTGAGACACACACCCGTGTGTCTACCCATCTGAGCAAAAATAGGCCAATTTCAAGGCTACTTTTCTCACCCAATTTAGCCTTCAACCTACAACAATCTTCGAACACTTTCACCAACCAATTTAAGACATTATAACCAAGCCAACATTAACATTATACATGATATATCATCACATGTATTCAAACTTACCTTTTTAAAAACATATATGTTTACCATCCTTCAATCTAACCATACCAAGCATACATATATTAACCATACCATAACCTCATATATATATATTCACCAAAAATAAGTGTGAAGGATAGTGTGATGATGCTCTGACCAATTCCAACCTTTACAAGTTTTGAGCACTATAAAACAGAGAAAAAAAACTAAGTAAGCATTTCAAATGCTTTGTAAGTTCGTATAACGAGAATTTAACTTGCCAATTATGTTCAATTTAAGTAATCATGTAAATAACATTCATCCCTACAAATTGACCAATTGCCTAATCACATACACTCAATCAAGCAAGTTAGTCATGAATTTCTAAATACTTTTCGAGTAATAAAGATGAACTCATCATGTAATAACTTTCATACACATATACTTTTCTTATTATATTTCCATATGACATATACATTTCTATGATAAATCATCTCAAGTTTAGATTAGCCATAACAGAACTTTGCCTGTTGAATTTAATTGAAATATCGATGGATACATATGTAGTACACTTGAAGTGTACAAAACTGTAATCCATCAACTCATATTCAGGGGTACCCATTAGGGTACATAATCAGGAAGCACTCTCTCGAGCCATATGACAGGATGCTCATGTGAGACAGATAACAAGAAGCCTATCTAGACTATAATAGGAAACTCATAAGAGTTTAGAACAGAAAGCTCATTGAGCTTAATAGGTAACTCTGAAGAGCTATTATTAGGGAGCTCTGGATAGCTATATAATAGGATTTTCAAGCGAGCCATGTCAGGAAGCTCACAAAGAGCCTATATTAGGACACTCATAAAGCGTTGTGTTTGTGTCCGCAATACACGCAGGATCACAACCGATCGTATAACAGGATGCTCACAAAGAGTTATGGTAGTCCGTAATATATGCAGGATCACTACCGATTAGGATGCTTGCAGGAACCATGTAACAAGAAGCTCGAGAGGGCTTATAACAGGATGTTCGTAAGAGTTATGGTATGTCTACATCATATGGAAGACCACAACCAATCCGGAAAGTCCTATCCATCGAACTTCATTTATTCAAACGGGACTTAAAATTTACTGAGTATTGTCAAATTTGTGATTAATTTCATTTATATAGTAATTATACAATTTACATATACAACATTCAATTCTAGTAATACACAATTTAGTTACATAAGCTTACCTCGTCACTTGCTTGTATACGGAGATCTACTAATCCGATACATTTTCTTTTCCTTGATCTAACTCTTTATTTGATCTTTCCAGATCTATATAAATGAATTTAACGTCAATTTAGTCCATTTCATACTCAATTTAATTCAATTCACATCCTAGGCTAAATTACCATTTTGCCCCTATACTTTTCATAAATGATGATTTCTTCCCTAGGCTCGAAAAATAAAATTCGTGCAATTTAATCCTTATTCTAAGCCTAACTGATTTTAACTATAACATTTACAGCACATATATTTCATAAAAAATCAAAAAATTTCCATGAATTTTACATCTTTACAATTTAGTCCTTAAATTACAATTTCTTAAAAATTCACTTTACAAAAGTTGTTTATCTATCAACAACCTTTCAATTTCTACCACAAATTTTAGAATTTCAGCATATTCATCCATGAAAAAATTTTACTACTTTGATAACTTTACAAATTGATCCCCAAAATAGCTAGATTAGGTTATTCCGATTTAAAAAATATAAAATTTACTAAAAATGGGACAAGATTACTTACCCAATCAAGCTTGCTTGATTTTCTTTCTCTTTCTTAGGGTTTCCATAGAATTTGGGGAAGAAGATGACATAAAATGATGATATTCCAACCCATCAAAAATGAACAACCACTTTCTCTTAAACTTTTTACAGAGAATTAAAAACAATTGCTAGATCTTTTAAATTATTAAGTTGGTAACCTTAACACACTAAGGGATTATCATCCTTTTATGCTTTTTGATATCACAAAAACCAGGATTATTCCCTTATTAATAGAAAAGGCAAATGGAAAGTTAGAAAAAGGAATTATATTTTTTTCAAAAGAATATAGGATTATTCCATTATTAATAGAGAAGGCAAGTGAAAAGTTAGAAGAAAGAATTATATTCTTTCCAAAAGAATATTAATTTCTATGTCTTTTATATTTTGACCGAAATTAATTAATATAAATTTGATAAAAATATATACAATTAATATTTTGTATGAATCAAATTCATATATTTTAATTATATTCTTTCCAAAAGAATATTAATTTTCATGTCTTTTATATTTTGACCGAAATTAATTAATATAACTGTTTATATTAATAAATTCGATAAAATATATATAATCAATATTTTGTATGAATCAAATTCATATATTTTAATTATATTCTTTCCAAAAGAATATTAATTTTCATGTCTTTTATATTTTGACCGAAATTAATTAATATAACTGTTTATATTAATAAATACGATAAAATATATACAATCAATATTTTGTATGAATCAAATTCATATATTAATTATATCTATGTTCTTTATTTGTGTGCAACAAGTTTGTACATATATTGTGTTTAATATTTAAATATAAAATTAAATTAATTCAACAATTAATTTAATTCATGTAACAACTAAATACAATACCAAATGTATTTGGATTCTGTTCATTTCAACTATAGGGTGTGATCCTGTAGGCTATTGTAATGTTGGTTGTAATACTAGAACGTTTCTAGCATTACAAGCAATGCTTGCATCTAGTAGTGCATCATTGCCACCCAAGTTAGAAGAAGTCACGATTCGACATAACCTTTCTGTGATAATCTTTTCATGTATTCTTAATATCTAGATTGGACGCAAATCATGAAATAGTCACACTTGTATAGTCCAATATCATATTTCTTGATTTTTTGATAAAACTACAATAAACAAATATGTTTGATATCTCATATCAACTTATTCGAGCATGACCATGCATTTATAGTCTCACTCCATCAAGAGGCCTAAAATATTTCTCCCATTTTTTAGGAGGGATAAATCTTATCTTGATCAACCAAATCCCACTACATGGATTGTGAACATTAGTCTTTATAGTACAACCTATTACGATAGACATTTTGACTATGTTAAAATATACAACTCATGATGTTAGGAAAATGATGATCTCAAGTATGAGGATTATATACATAGTTACCAATATGAGTAATATTGTGACTATTACATAATAATCCAAGAAACATACTCACAGCGAGTCAGTCCAATATATTGTTCTCTAACACATACTCATGTATTGATTTTAACATCCCTATGTCAATGACAATTCCTTGTCATCAATCAACTACACATTAGTCTCAATGCATTATTGTTGTCCAAGCCCACAATAATTTTTGATTAAGGACATTTTTAAGAATAATCATATTTTCTTAGGACTTTATTACAATTCAATTTTGTCACACCCCAAAATTTGGCCTAGAAGTTTCGAGGGTATTTTAAGAATTTTACCCCAAATATGTTTGAAATTTCGAAAGCACGGTAACCGAAAATGTTTTGTGACAATGGCTTGTAGGAAATTAAATCAAAATTTGAAAATGAGTTTTAAAGACCCCCCAATTTTGAAAATGGGACTAATTTGTAAAAGGGACAAAACTTTGAGTTTTTATAAAGCAATTTTACCAAATTTTAAAATTCACCCTAAAATCCCCCACCTATAGTTTATTTTTCACGTTAACATCTTCCTCACCCCCTATTGCCGTCCATAACTCTCTCAAATCCTCCTACTCAATTTTATTTCACAAACCTAAATCCATTTGATTCCCATCACCTTCCAAATCATTAAACCTCCATTAAATCTCAAGAAAAACACCCAAAAACACCGTAGATTTCTCCATTGTCAAGCTTGTAGGTTTTTTTTATTTTCGATCAAGCATTTGGTTTTTCGTCAACTAAGGTAATGATTCAATTCCTAATTAGTTTTAAATATTATCTGGTCTTTTAAACTGAATTTTTGGCCATTAAATTGCATGTTTTAAATAAAATCCAAAAATTTAGTCGTTAATAGTGGATTCAGTGATTTTCACCTTGTTTTAACATGATTAGAAGGTTTGTAAACTTACTTTGAAGTTTTGTTAAATATTTCTCAAGTTTTAATAAATTTTTGTAAAAATAGCCATTGTACGTAAAAATTTTTTGATACTACGAAATGAGGGATTTTGTGTAGTTTAAAGGTTGGGAATTAGTCGTAGATGAATATGTAGATGAATGGAATTTGTTTCATACAAAAAGATGAAGTGTTGATCGAAATATTCGAGTTTTAAGTTTTCTATGTCGAAGGTTTCGATTACAAGGAAACTTAGCTTAGGCTTATGTTTTTAACTGTTTGAGGTAAGTCATTAGCTGATTATTGGTTGTGTATTTATGTGGTTTGTCTTATTGAAGCATCAAAGTCGATAGAACCTTCAACGACTAGAGACAAAGGCAAAGAAAAGCTTATTTGAGCTTTTCACTTTTCGACGAAAACATATTTGGTGAGTGTTTTGGAATCACTGCTCATAGATGATTCATTGTGTAAATTGAGAATCTAGAGGTAGCCTAAACCCTACTCTAAATTCCGAGTGTAATTTTTATTATACCAAGATTCATTATTATATATGTGTGGTTGTGCAAATATGGAAATATGAATAAATATGTGATGCTATGACATGTGTTAAAAGCTTGTGATGACTATTGTGAAAGTGAATATGTGGGCATGTTATTCCAGGAAACCTTTATTTTCTTTAATGGTTGAAGCATAGATCTGAATTAATTTACTATTTCATTCAATTCTTTTTATTTTTAATTTGTATGTGTGCAATCCCTAGACATAGATGATTATGCAGCATGCCCATAAACTAATCAATGCTGAAAAGGTTGGATTAGTTAGACTAAGATTGAATGATATAAGCAAGTACTCAATCGATACTTGTAGTAGACTCTAGACATAGAGCAACGTTCATGTGGAAATAAGACAAAATAGTGTAGGGTACCATGCTAAGGTCTATAGACACAGGCCATGTAACTTGAGATCTTGCTCTCGAAAGAAGCAGGTCATTCTCTTCTGAGCAATAGATTCAGTATGATTTTGTTGAGGCATTACTAAAAGTAAGGACAGATTCTTAGTAATCCCAACCTTCCAAATCAACATCGTAGACCCTTCATCCTTTGTCGTAGTGTCTTTTCCATAACATTCTTAGTTGTTTATTTATTCATTCTTATGTTATTCATGTAATTATTCTCGTACTTGCCATTGCATTTTTACTCTTGTCTGGTCATAGTATTTTCCATCATTTATCAGTTACACATTGCACACATCATTATTCCTTTAAATTACCACTGCATTCTATCATTATTTTTTTCATGACGTTAATCATACTTCAGTATAATAACTTGGCCATTTTATACCTAATCCAATCCCTGTGGAGATGATCTCACTTATCACTTTATTACTTGATTCGACGTGTATACTTGCACAATTCACATATCATATTCACTCTCGACACTGACTATAAGATAGATTTTGTGTGACTTAGTCAGTACACTCTTGAGATGGTTCTGATTGAGAATGATCATTGTAAGAGGTTTCATTTTAGGCTTAATTGTGAAATTCAAGTTTTCTTGGTGGCCTAAAATGCAAAGTTGTTTGATGAACTAGTTGAGAAAGGCAAAGTTGTTGAGGAGACTTTGACTAAGCCAGCTCGTTTTGTAGTGGCCGCTTCTGATGGTATGTGTTGACGACTGCCCAAGAGAAGGCATGATAATCAGAGTTCTGTTAGGGGTGTGAGATGTGGGTCTCGGCCAAGTCAGTCTAAGGAGTAGAGTAATGCTGTGGCTAGTTGTAACACCTCTAACCCGTATCCGTCGCCAGAACATGGGTACAGAGCGTTACTAGAGTTTACAATTCAAATTGAAAAAAAATTTAAACATTTCATATCATAACAATGAACATAATAAGTTCAAGTCAAATCATACATATTGTCCCTTATACGAGTTCTCGAGGCCCTAAATATGCGTTAGAAACAAGTCAGGACTAAATTGAAAACTCATAGAATTTTTCAGGAAACAAGGAAAATTTTTAACACTGCAGGGGTCACACGGCCAAGAGACATGCCCGTGCCTTAAGTCGTGTGGGTATTCAGAAGAGGGGCACACAGCCGTGTCCCAGCCCATGTCTGTACCTGTGTAACTCACTAACTTGGGTTACACGGCCAAGTCACAAGCCCGTGTGCCAGGCTGTGTACCTTTCGGAGTAAACCCACAGACCCGTATGCCAGGCCGTGTGCTAGGCCGTGTAACATCCTGACTTGCAACCCTTTGAAAGCTACAGGGAACATGCGACCATGTCACCTGGCCATGCGTCATACACGGCTAAGATACGCACCCGTGTCTCTGCTAGTGTGGACAAAAATAGGTCATTTTACAAGCCATTTTTCTCACCCAATTTGGCATGTACCTACACACAACTTTGCACATAGTTACAGGCTATAACAAGGCATCCAAATCAAGCATAAACAAGTGATATACATATAGTATAATATCATACAACCAATATGCCCTTAGGCACCTGAAATTACAATATATAAACATGCCTAACCATGTATGCAATTTGACCAAATAATCAACTAAGTTGTATGCATATTTGCATCAATACATACCATATAATTTACTTACCAAATTTCTTATACATGTATCATCCATTTCATTTTTCCATATATCATGTAACCACATTTTTCATGTAAAATCATGTGTTCTTGTAATAGCCCGTATCAAGCTCTTACCATTTCGTAGCAGAATATTGCCCGTTGAACCATTTAGAATATCATTGGATACTTGGGATAGCTCACACATAATGTGCTAGCTCATATAACTGTAATCCGTCAGTTCATGTACATGTATGTTCATACGAGCTGTGAATGGGTATGCTCACTCAAGCTGTAGATCGGTATGTTATCACGAGCTATAAATCGATATGCTCACATGAGCTATGGAGTATCTGCAACACATACAAGACCTCAGCCATCGGTAGGACATTCAGGATTAGCACCTAAATCATGTAAACCCTAATGACATGTCATTTGTATCCTACGTATTCCTAAGGTTCAAACGGGGCTCAATAACTGTCATACGTCATCGAATATGCAGTCGGTATATATGTATGACATTTCATAACACATGTATAATTCAATTAAAAACATATATGCACAATTTAATTACACGAACTTACCTTGACGAGTATAAGTAGATACAAAGGTGATTAATCTGAGATTTTCCCTTTGCCCCGATCTAACTCCGTACGAGGTCTGTCTTGATCTATATGGATAAATTTAACACATTCAATATATATTTTATTCAAATTAACCCAAAATCATATTTTAGAAAAATTACCATTTTGCCCCTATACTTTCAATTTCTTTGCAATTTAGTTCCTAGCTCATAAAAATGGAAATTCATGAAATTCCATCACAACCCACTATTGCTGAATATCAATTAGGTCCTTAGAATGCCTTATATTTCATTTATTTCATAATTTCACCATGTAATATTTTATATTTTTCAATTTAGTCCTTATTTGACAATTTTACCAAAAATCCCTTTATAGAAGTTTTTTATCTAACAACAACCATCCATTTTCTATCATCAAAATTCAAAAATCATGTACATGGATCAATGGAAAAACCCTAATAGTTTAACAGTTTCACAAATTAGTCCCTGGGCTAGCTACATTAAGCTACAACGACCTCGAAAACATAAAAATTACTTACCTATAAGCAAGATGAAGGTGCCAAAATTAAAAGCTCCAAAATGGCTTCTCCAACCCTAACATTTAGTTGCAATTGATGAAAGAAAGATGATAACTTAATTTGTTTTATTATAATTTAACTTTATTTAGTAATTACTTAATTAACCTTTAAAAACATTAATATTTACACATTTGCCAAGACATGCTCATCCACTAACATATAAATGGTCTAATTACCATATAAGGGCTCATACTTTAAGGTTCTATATCTAGTTAATACTTTTAGCTATTAGAAGTCAACTTTTTCACTTTACACATTTAGTCCTTTTTCTCAAATTAAGCATGTAAATGGTAAAATTTTTTAACAAATTTTTTATACGGTATTACTATCATGCTGTAGGAAATAAAATAATAATAAAATAAAATTTTCAAATTCAAAATTGTGGTCCCAAAACCACTGTTCTGATTTCATTGAAAACGGGTTGTTACACTAGTACTAGTGGTTAAACTGGTGGTTTTGGATGGCCACTTTGTGCACATTGTGAGAGTATGCATCCTGGTGAGTTCCTCAAGTTGATAGGTGGTTGCTTTAAGTGTGGTTCAAAAGAACATTTTCTGAGGGATTAACCAAATAGAGTTGAGGTTTCACAGACTCAAAGTTTGACACCTGCTTCCACCCCTACTAGAGGCTGCGGTCGTGGTAGAGGTAATGGGAGACCGATTGGGCAGTGAATTTTTTCTCACACTATTACTTCACAAGTTAAGTCATGAGGTTTATCTTGGATTTATACTGTTAGGGAGCCTTAGGATCAAGATCTGACCAATGTTATTACAGCTACTTTCACTTTGCAATCTACTCCATTATTTTTCATTGGTTAATTCTGGTTATACGTATTCACATATTTTGAGTGAATTAACTTGTAAGTTAGGGATTAGTGTAGAGAAAATTGATTTGGAAATGACTATAATTAGTTCCTTTAGGGATAGTGTGATAGTGAATAGATTTTATCGTAGATGCCCTCTTATGATGCAAGGGCACATTTTCTCTGTTGATATTATGGAATTGCCATTCTATGGTTTTGATGTTATTCTTGGTATGGATTGGTTAACTGAGCATAAGGCTAAGGTAGAATTTGAGACGAAACGAATTACTTTGAGGAATAGTGATTGGTTGGAAATTGTTGTTATTGGTGAAAGATCGAGATTTTTGTCTAATATGGTTTCGGCTATGAGGGCTAAGAAGATGATGGGGAAAGCTTGTGAAGCTTACTTAGCTTATGTGATGAATTCAGTTAGTACGAAGTTGAGAGTTCATGATATTCGTACTGTTAAGGATTTTCTTGACGTGTTTCTTGAAGAGTTGTCTAGTTTACAGCCGGAATGTGAAGTAGAGTTTGGAATTGAGCTTTATCCTAGTACTGTATTGGTGTCTATTACGCCCTATCGCATGGCACCAAAAAGAGCTAAAAGAGTTAAAGATTTAGTTGCAAGAGTTGCTTAACAGAGGGTTCATTCGACTGAGTGTATCTCCATGGGGTACACCGATACAATGCAGTTGTGTATTAATTATCATTAGTTGAATAAGTTGACCATCAAGAACAAGTATCCTTTGCCTTGAATTTACAACTTGTTTGATCAGTTCTAAGGTGCAACAGTGGTTTTGAAGATTGATATAAGATCTGGGTATTATTAGTTTAAGGTGAAGGAGTCTGACATCTTGAAAACTACTTTTAGGATTTAGTATGGGCATTATGAGTTTTTAGTCGTGACGCTCGATTTAACTAATGCCCCTATCATGTAACGCCCCCTTACCCGAGACCGTCGCCGGAATCGAGCACGAGGCGTTACTAAACTTACCTTACAACTTAATCAAGTTCAAACAATTTATTTTATTTCCCGCAATAAACTGTCCGTCTGCGTTAAAGTTGCTAAAAAAAATCATATCTTGAGTTACGAAACTTGAAATCAAAATCCATAAATTTTCCCTGAAACTAGACTCATATGTCTACTTACTAATTTTTTTATAGAATTTTTGGTCAGGCCAATTAGTACAGTTTATTAGTTAAAGTCTCCCCTATTTCAGGGTTTGGCTAATCTGACCTCTGTGCACTACAAATCAAATTTCTTCCTATACAGAAATCCAATGATTATTCCGTTTATTTCTATTAAAAATAGACTCAATAAGAAATCTATAAATGTAAGTATGAATTCTAATTTTTTTTGTACAATTTATGGTGAATTTCTAAAGTCAAAATAGGGGATTCAAAAATCACTCTGACCCTGTTTCACTAAAACTAAAGTATCTCATAAAATACAACTCATTTACCTGTTTTGATTCCTCCATATGAAAATAGACTCAAGAATATTTAATTATATCTCTCATTCACTACCTAAGTCCATTTCACTATTTTTAGTGATTTTTTAAATCGACGACATTGCTATTGATCAATACTGTTTTAAAGCTAAATTCATCCTTTTTCATGATTTCCATGGAATAACTAGCATTTAGGCATACATAAAACCAAACATGTCTTTGATTGGCCAATCCAATAGCTAACCATCATCAAGCATTTTCATACCATCCATAAGCCATATCATAATATTATACACTCAAAATGATTGCTATGCTATACATGCCATACTCAAAATGAAGCGTCTAGTTATACCAAAATAATTCTTGATGATAGTGTGTCCGGATCTCCGACGTGCTTTATGATCCTCGAGATAGCTTGTCAAAACTATAAAAGAGAAGGGAAATAAAGGGGTAAGAATTAAGCTTAGTAAGTTTGCAAGCAAATAAATAACAACTTTCATAAGAATTATTTTACTTATCTTTTTCCTTATCAAACATACATGAGCATTATATACTTACCTTTGTTCTTCTATCATTAGCTTATCTTACCTTTTGATGTATAACTCGTCTTACCTTACCTTACCTTGATGTTCTCTTTAAATTTTCCCCTGTTGAACCACTTGGAATACTAAGG
The DNA here is from genome assembly GCA_025698475.1 of Gossypium anomalum. Taxonomy (NCBI): domain Eukaryota; kingdom Viridiplantae; phylum Streptophyta; class Magnoliopsida; order Malvales; family Malvaceae; genus Gossypium; species Gossypium anomalum. The sequence goes on from CM046965.1 coordinate 40,350,720, forward strand.
ATACACGGGTGCCTTACCATTGCCATGACTTGTCATGGTCTTACGTGGTATCCTTGCCTTATGAACTCACCAATGCCATGCTTTGGCATGGTCTTACATGTGACCTTTGCCTTATAGTAACTTATTAATGCCATGTATTGACATGGTATCCTTGCCTTAGAACCTTACCAATGGCCATGCCTTGGCACGGGCTTACATGGTATCCTTAAACCCTAATGTCATGACATTCGTATCCTACACATTCCTAAGGTTCAACCGGGACTATCTGAAATTACTTCTCCTTCAATTCATGTTGGAGTCTTCTTTGAATAATTTCATGAAATAAATATACACATGCTGGAAAATTAACAACAAAGAACATAAAATAATAGAAAATTGTATTTATTTACATAAACTTACCTCAAAACAAAATACAATCAACTATATCGATTTAGTCCTCTATCTTTTCTTTCCCCTGGTCTACCTCTCAGTATTTCGTTCTTCTTGATCTATAATAATAAATTTAGCTTATTTAATACTCACATTTATCAAAACAGTCCTTCACTCAAACTTTTGGCAAAATTACACTTTTGCCCCAAAACTTTTACATATTTACACTTTTGCCCCAAGGCTCGGAAATTAAACTTCATCCTATGTTCTTATGTTTTATGACATGCTGATCATTTTTCCCTTCTCTGGCAACATCAAATTCTCACTCTAACATGTACTTATGAACATTAGGTATTTTTACAGATTATGTCGTTTTACTCGTTTTCGCTTAAAATCGCTTAGCAAAAGTTGTTTAACATAAATTCAAGCTTCATATTCTATCATAAAACATCAAAATAAACACATTTCACCTATGGGTATTTTTCCAAATACAAACCCTAAGTTAAATTATTGCTAGAATAAGCTTAAGCAAGTTACCGGGACTCAAAAAATGTAAAGAATATTAAAAACGGGGCTTGGAATCACTTACTATGAAGCGTGGAAGCTTGAAAAAAACCCTAGCTATGGAGAACCCCTTGATATTCGTCCTAAGGAAGAAGATGAGCATATTTTTCCATCTTTTTCCCTTTTTTAATCTTTTAATTATCATATGACTAAAATACCCTTCATTAAATTTTTTTTGTTATTTCTACCTATGTATATCTTTTTTTTGTCCATGAAAATATAATGATTTAATTACCATTTAAGGACCTCTACTTCAATTATGCACTTCAATTTAATCCTTTAACATTTAGAACTCATATTTATCAACTTTTGCAATTAGGCCATAATATACAAATCGGACATGCAATTATTGAAATTTCTGATCGGTATTCTAACACATGCATCTAATCACTCGGTAAATCCTAAAATTTAATCGAACTAAACTTTTTTATTTTAGATCCGTGGTTTCACAACCACTATTTCGTTTAAGCCCTATTTCAAGATGTTACATTTCTCTCCCCCTTTAGGGATTTTCATCCCCGAAAATCCTACCTGTGAAGAGATTTGGGTGCTGTTCTCGCATCGCCTCTTCGGGCTCCCATGTAGCCTCATTTATCCCATGTCTATTCCATAATACTTTCACAAGTGCAATACTTTTGTTCCTTAATTACTTTACCTCTCGAGCTATAACCTTTACCGGTTCTTCACCGTAAGTCATGTCTGGCTGAAACTCAACCTCTGTCTAAGAAATCACGTGTGACGGATCTGAACGACAACGACGTAGCATAGACACATGAAATACATTATGAATATTTTCTAGCTCAATCGGCAAAGCTAACCGATATGCTAATGGTCTGACTCTCTCAATCACTTCAAACGGTCCAATAAAACGTGGACTTAGTTTGCCTTTCTTGCCAAATCTGAGAACTTTCTTCTATGGGGGTACTTTCAAAAACACTTTGTCACCAACTTGATACTCAATCTTTTTTCTCTTCAAATCCGCATACGACTTCTGTCAGTTTGAAGCTGCTTTTAAGCAATCTCTGATGACTATTACTTTCTCTTCTGTTTCTTTGACCAAATCAACTCCGTAAATCTGATTTTCCTTAAGCTTTGTCCAGTACAAAGGCGTGTGACATTTACATCCATATAAAGCTTCATAAGGTGCCATCTTTAAACTCGACTGATAACTATTATTGTAGGCAAATTCTACTAACGGTAAGTACTTTTCCCAACTGCCTTGGAATTCTAATACACAACATCTAATCATATCTTTAAGTACTTGGATAACTCTCTCTGACTGACCATCGGTCTGAGGACGGAAAGTTGTACTAAAACTCAACTTTGTGCCCAAAGCTTCCTGTAACTTCTTCCAAAACCGTGAAGTAAATCTCGGATCTCTGTTTGAAATAATCGATAATAGAACTCGGTGTAATCTGACTATCTCTGAAATATACAACTCGGTCAACTTGTCAAGTGAATAATCCATACGAACGGGGATAAAATGAGCTGACTTCGTTAACTTATCAATCACAACCCATACTATATTTTTCTTTCTCGATGTTAATAGTAAACCTATCATAAAATACACAGTAACTCGGTCCCATTTCCACTCAAGAGCTAGCACAGGCTGTAATAAAACTGAAGGTACCTGATGTTCAGCTTTTACTTGCTGACAGATTAAGCATCTAGAAACAAACTCTGAAATATCCCTTTTCATTCCTGTCTACCAATACATTTTCTTCAAATCATTATACATCTTTGTACTACCTGGATGAATAGATAAGGAACTACTATGTGCTTCCTGTAAAATCTTTCGAACAAGCTCATCATTCTTTGGTACACATACCCTATCTCTGAACATCAAACAATCGTTAGAACTGATCTGAAAATCTGGCTCTATATTCGACTCACACTGAGCTCTTTTGGCTAGTAACTCACTGTCATTTTTCTGAGCTTCACAAATTTCTTCAAGAAACATTGGTTTAGCTCTCAACTCAGCTAAGATAAAACCATCATCTGATAAGGCTAGACTAGTATTCAAAGCTCTTCATGCAAACAAAGATTTCCTACTTAAAGCATCAACAACAACGTTTGCCTTACCTGGGTGATAATCGATCACTAGTTCATAATCTTTAATCAACTTTAGCCATCTTCTTTGCCTTAAATTCAAATCTTTTTGAGTCGTCAAATATTTCAAACTTTTGTGATCAGTGAATATTCGGCATTTCTCACCGTACAGATGATGTCTCCAAATTTTCAGCACGAAGACAATTGCAGCTAGCTCTAAATCATGTGTCAGATAGTTTTTCTCATGTGGCTTTAGTTTTCTAGAGGCATACGCAATTACCTTTCCTTCCTGCATATGTACACAACCAAGTCCATTCAAGGACGCATCACTGTAAATCACAAACTCCTTACCTGGTTCTGGTTGTACTAAAACATGAGCTTCAGTTAACAATGTCTTTAACTTGTCAAAACTCTGTTGGCACTTCTCAGTCCATTCAAACTTGACATCCTTTAGTAGCAATCTTGTCAGTGGAGTAGTTACCATGGAAAATCCCTCTACAAATCGTCTATAATATCCGGCAAGACCAAGAAAACTTCTAACTTCTGATACATTTCTAGGAGGCTTCTAATCAATAATGGCTGAAATCTTGCTCGGATCAACCTTGATACCTTCACCTGAGACAATATGTCTAAGAAAACCAACCTCTCGTAACTAGAATTCACTTTTGTTAAACTTGGCATACAACTGATTATCTCTCAGAATTTGTAAAACCGTTCTCAAATGCTCTGCATGCTCAGTTTCATCATGAGAATAAATCAAAATATCATCAATGAACACAACTAGAAACTTGTCCAAGTACGGTCTGAAAATTCGGTTCATTAAGTCTATGAAAATGGCAGGAGCATTAGTCAAGCCGAATGGCATCACAAGGAACTCATAATGACCATACCTAGTCCGGAAAGCAGTCTTTAGAATATCTAAATCTTTAACTCGCAACTGATAATATCCAGATCTCAAATCGATCTTGGAGAACACAGTGTCTCCCTTTAATTGATCAAACAAATCATCAATTCTAGGCAGTGGATACTTGTTCTTTACTATTACCTTGTTAAGCTGCCGATAATCTATGCACAATCTCATCGATCCATCTTTCTTCTTCACAAATAACACTGGTGCACCCCATGGTGAACTACTGGGTCTTGCAAAGCCTTTATCTGTTAATTCCTGCAACTGAGTTTTCAATTCTTTCAATTCCAACGGGGCCATTCTATAAGAAGCAATAGAAATGGGTGTGGTACCTGGAGTCAACTCAATTCCAAACTCAACTTCTCTAACAGGAGGCAAACCTGGTAGTTCTTCCGGAAACACATCGGGAAACTCACATACCACAGGTACTAATTTAATTTTCAATTCTGGATCCCTAGTGTTCAACACAAAAGCAAGATAAGCCTCATACCCTTTTCTCAAACATTTCTGAGCAGACATAATAGAAATCATGGCAAATGAACTATCTGACTCTTCTGAATTAACCCGAAGAATTTCCCCATTTTCACATTTCAACTCAATAAATTTCTTTCCACAATTCACTATCACATCATGTGTAGTCAACCAATCCATACCAAGAATCACATCAAATTCGTCAAACGGCAATAGCATGAGATCGGCCGGGAAACAGTGACATCTAATCATCAAAGGGAAATTTCTACATACTTTATCTACTAGTACATGCTTGCCTAATGGATTTGATACTTTAATCACAAATTCTGTAGATTCTATAGGCATACTCATATTAGGCATCAATTTCATGAACATATGAATGGGTTGAACCCGGATCAATTAAAGAAACAACTCTAGTATCATGAAGAGAAAATGTACCCGTAATCACATCGGGAGAGGATGCCTCTTCACGTGCATGAATAACATAGGTTCTCGCAGGTGCTCTAACATCTGGCCTCACTGCCGAATCTCTAGATGCACCTTTATTACTTGCCCCAGCTCCCGAATTTCTTGGTGGTCTGCCTCTAACAGGAGCGTTGCCTAATCTTTCACTTAGTATCACTTGTCTTTTAATCATCTTGGGACATTCTTGAATAAAATGGTCTGGTGCACCACATCGGAAACAACCTGTCTTAGTTGCTCGACACTGACCTGAGTGACGTCGACCACATCAGGGGCACTCTGGTCTATCAGGCTGAACATTGCCAACACTTGCAATCGAAGTAGTTTGAGCTCTCAGACTCATAAATCTTCTACCTCTGTTTCAGCCAGAATATCCAGCTTGAAAATTAGATCTAGTAGAGAACTCTCAAGGCATCTTGGATGTAGACTGAAATGACTTGCTCATTGGTCTTTTCCTGATGTCTTGCGTCTCAATTTCAACTTTGCCCTTTTTTTTAATAGCTCCTCTGCCTTACAGGCTCTCTCAACTAGGACAACAAATTCTTTTATTTCCAGAACACCAACTGACAATCGTATATCATCATTAAGCCCATCCTCAAATCTTCGACACATAATAGCCTTTGTGGACACACACTCTCGAGCGTAGTTGCTGAGTCTAACAAACTCGCGTTCATATTCAGTCACTGTCATATTACCCTATTTCAACTCTAAAAACTCTTTTCTTTTCTGGTCGACAACTCTGACTGATGTACTTTTTACGAAATTCCTCCTGAAAGAAATCCCAAGTGACTCTCTCTTTCGGCACAACTGATACAAGTGTCTTCCACCAATGGTAGGCCGAATCTCTAAGAAGTGATACAACACATTTCATACATTCCTTAGGTGTGCAGGATAACTCATCAAAGACTCTGATAGTATTCTCGAGCCAAAATTCTGCCTTTTCCGCATCATCATCTTTTGTAGCTCGAAACTCTTCGGCTCCTTGTTTTCTGAGTTTATCAACTGGTGGCTTTTCTCTTATAACCGTACCTATGACTAGGGAAGCTACATAGGTTGTTTGAGGATCATGGGGGGGTGGAGGTCTAACAGCCAGATCCGTACGAACGAACTCGGCAAACCATTCATTCATAGCTTGGAAGAAGGCTTCTCGAGCCCCTCCTCCCTGACTAACTGTAGCGGGCCTTTCATTACGATCTAGTGGCGCTGTCCCTTCTGCGGGAGTAGGCGCATTACTCTCTACCTCATCTACACCAACTTGCTAGGGATCCATAACTATATAAAAAAAATTTCAAAATCATCAGGAGCCTTCACACTACCAACATATAAGTATGGCATGTATAGCTAGGCTCTTACTCATACTAAATATTTTGAGAAACGACTAAACCTTAGGTTTAACACCAATAAATGTAAAGCCCCCTTACCCGAGACCGTCGCCAGAATCGAGCACGAGGCATTACTAAACTTACCTTACAACTTAATCAAGTTCAAACAATTTATTTTATTTCCCGCAATAAACTATCTGTCTGCGTTAAAGTTGCTAAAAAAATCATATCTTGAGTTACGAAACTCAAAATACAAATCCATAAATCTTCCCTGAAACTAGACTCAAATATCTACTTACTAATTTTTTTATAGAATTTTTGATTGGGCCAATTAGTACAGTTTATTAGTTAAAGTCTTCCCTGTTTTAGGGTTTGGCTAATCTGATCTCTGTGCACTACAAATCAAATTTCTTCCTATACAAAAATCTAATGATTATTCTGTTTATTATCATAAAAATAGACTCAATAAGGAATCTATACATATATAGTATGACTTCAAATCATTTCTATAAAATTTATGGTGAATTTCTAAAGTCAGAACAGGGGATTCAGAAATCACTCTGACCCTGTTTCACTAAAACTAAAGTATCTCATAAAATACAGCTCATTTACCTGTTTTGATTCCTCCATATGAAAATAGACTCAAGAATATTTAATTATATCTCTCATTCACTATCTAAGTCCATTTCTAATATTTTTATTGACTTTTCAAATCAACATCATTGCTACTGATCAATATTGTTTTAAAGCTAAATTCATCCTTTTTCATGATTTCCATGGAATAACTAGCATTTAGGCATACATAAAACCAAACATGTCTTTGATTAGCCAATCCAATAGCTAACCATCATCAAGCATTTTCATACCATCAATAAGCCATATCATAATATTATACACTCAAAATGATTGCTATGCTATACATGCCATACACAAAATGAAGCGTCTAGCTATACCAAAATAATTCTTAATGATAGTGTGTCCGGATCTCTGACGTGCTTTATGATCCCCGAGATAGCTTGTCCAAACTATAAAGATAAGGAAAATAAAGGGGTAAGCATTAAGCTTAGTAAGTTCGCAAGCAGAAAAATAACAACTTTCATAAGAATTATTTTACTTATCTTTTTCCTTATCAAACATACATGAGCATTATATACTTACCTTTGTTCTTCTATCATTAGCTTATCTTACCTTTTGATGTATAACTCGTCTTACCTTACCTTACCTTGATGTTCTCTTTAAATTTTCCCCCGTTGAACCACTTGGAATACTAAGGATACACGGGTACCTTACCGTTGCCATGACTTGTCATGGTCTTACGTGGTATCCTTGCCTTATGAACTCACCAATGCCATGCTTTGGCATGGTCTTACATGGGACCTTTGCCTTATAGTTACTTATTAATGCCATGTCTTGACATGGTATCCTTACCTTAGAACCTTACTAATGGCCATGCCTTGGCACGGGCTTACATGGTATCCTTAAACCCTAATGTCATGACATTCGTATCCTACACATTCCTAAGGTTCAACCGGGACTATCTAAAGTTACTTCTCCTTCAATTCATGTTGGAGTCTTCTTTGAATAATTTCATGAAATAAATATACACATGCTGGAAAATTAACAATAGTAACATGAAATAATAGAAAATTGTATTTATTTACCGCAAACTTACCTCGAAACAAAATACAATCAACTATATCGATTTAGTCCTCTATCTTTTTCTTTCCCCGGTCTACCTCTGTATTTCATTCTGATTGATCTATAATAATAAATTTAGCTTATTTAATACTCACATTTATCAAAACAGTCCTTGACTCAAACTTTGGCAAAATTACACTTTTGCCCTAAAGCTTTTACATATTTACACTTTTGCCCCAAGGCTCAGAAATTAAACTTCATCCTATTTTCTTATGTTTATGACATTCTGATCATTTTTCCCTTCTATGGCAACATCAAATTCTCACTCTAACATGTACTTATGAACATTAGGTATTTTTACCGATTATGCCGTTTTACTCATTTTCGCTTAAAATCGCTTAGCAAAAGTTGTTTAACATAAATCCAACCTTCATATTCTATCATAAAATATCAAAATAAACACATTTCACCAATGGGTATTTTTCCAAATACAAACCCTAAGCTAAATTATTGCTAGAATAAGCTTAAGCAAGTTACCGGGACTCCAAAAACGTAAAGAACATTAAAAACGGGGCTTGGAATCACTTACTATGGAGCTTAGAAGCTTGAAACAAACCCTAGCTATGGAGGACCCCTTGATATTCATCCTAAGGAAGAAGATGAACATATTTTTCCATATTTTTCCCTTTTTTAATCTTTTAATTATCATATGACTAAAATACCCTTCATTAAATTTTTTTGTTATTTCTACCTATGTATCTCTTTTTTTTGTCCATGAAAATATAATGATTTAATTACCATTTAAGGACCTCTACTTCAATTATGCACTTCAATTTAATCCTTTAAGATTTAGAACTCATATTTATAAACTTTTGCAATTAGGCCCTAATATGCAAATCGGACATGCAATCACTGAAATTTCTGATCGGTACTCTAACACATGCATCTAATCACTCGGTAAATCATAAAATTTAATCGAACTAAACTTTTCTATTTCAAATTCGTGGTTTCGCAATCATTTTTCCATTTAGGCCCTATTTCGGGATGTTACATATCATGTTCATGGATCTAATAAACTGAGTATTTCATTCGTACTTGGATCAATTTGTGGTTGTCTTCATAGATGACAAAAGAGCTCAAAGAGTTAAAGATTTAGTTGCATGAGTTACTTGACAGAGGGTTCATTCAACGGAGTGTATCTCCATGGGGTGCACCAGTTTTGTTTGTGAAGAAGAAGAATGGTACGATACGGTTGTGTATTGATTATCATTAGTTGAATAAGTTGACCATCATGAAAAAGTATCCTTTGCCTTGAATTAACGACTTGTTTGATCAGCTTCGAGGTGCAATAGTGTTTTTGAAGATTGATCTAAGATCTAGGTATTATCAGTTGAAGATGAAAGAGTTTGACATCTTGAAAACTACTTTTAGGACTCAGTATGGGCATTATGAGTTTTTGGTCATGATGTTCGATTTAACTAATACTCATGCCATGTTGATGTATCTAATAAATCAAGTATTCCATTCGTACTTGGATCAATTTGTGGTTGTCTTCATAGATGACATTTTGATGCCTTCTCATTCTGAGCAGGATCACGATGCCCAATTACGGGTTGTTTTGTAGATTTTGTTAGATAAACAATTGTAAAGTTGAGTAAGTGCAAACCTTGGCTTAAGAGATGACGTTATTAGGCCATGTTGTGTTAGTATATGGAATCCGTGTAGATCCATAGAAGATTGAGGCTATCTTAGATTGGAAGTCACCTAGGAGTGTTACCGAAGTTTGAAGTTTCTTGGGTTTGGCTGGTTATTATCGTAGTTTGGTTGAAGGGTTTTCCCTTATTGCAGCACCATTAACGAAACCACTTCAGAAGAATGTGGTGTTTGAATGGACTGATGAAAGGCAGAAGAGTTTTGAACAACTTAAGGCAGTGTTGACTGAGGCACTTGTGTTGATTCAACCAGAGCCTGGAAAAGATTTCGTGGTCTATAGTTATGCTTCATATTTGGGTCTCGGTTGTATGTTAATGCAAGAGGGAAAAGTTGTGGCATATGCTTTGAGACAGCTAAAGACACATGAGTGGAACTATCCAACTCATGATTTATAGTTAGCTATAATGGTGTTTACATTTAAGATTTGGCACCAGTATTTGTATGGTGAGAAGTGTGTCATTTATAATGATCATAAGAGCCTTAAGTACCTCATCACTCAAAAAGAGTTGAATTTAAGGCAAAGTCGTTGGATTGAGCTTCCAAAGGATTGTGATTGTGTGATAGAGTATCATCCTAGCAAGGCGAATGTTGTTGTTGACACTTCGAGTAGGAAATCGATGACGGATTGAAGAGCTATGTTTGCACACTTGAGTTTAGCTAGTGATGGTGGTTTGTTAGTTGAACTTCAAGTGAGGCTGACTCTGCCACAGAAGATTAAGGAGAAACAACCACTAGATGAAGAGTTGCTTAAGAAGATTCGACAGGTTGAGCAATGTGTAAGGGAGATTTTGATGTTAACAGTGATGGTATATTGAACTTTCAAGGTAGGTTGTGTGTGCCAAATGTGTGGATTTGAGGCAAGCGATCATTACTGAGGTGCATAATAGCCCTTACGTTAGGCATTTTAGTAGTGGTAAAATGTATCGGGATCTTTGAGAGATTTATGGGTGACTTGGTTTGAAGTGTGATGTTATAGATTTTATGGCTCGATGTTTGGTTTGTCAAAAGGTGAAAGTTGAACATAAATTTCCTTCAGGTTTGCTACAACTGATTGCGATCCCTGAATGGAAGTGGGAAAGGATCACCATGGACTTCATCTTGGGTTTCTCTTTGACCCCGATGAAGAAGGATTTAGTGTGGGTAATTGTTGATCGATTTTCAAAGAGTGTGTATTTCTTGGCAGTGCGTACCAATTATTCTATACAGAAGTTGGCAGAGTTGTACATTTTCAAAATTGTACATCTTCATGGAGTTCTAGTTTTTATCATCTCAGATAGGGATCCGCATTTTACGTCAAGGTTCTAAAAGAGTTTGCAAGAGGCTTTGAGGTTGAAGCTTAGTTTCAGTATGGCTTACCACCCCCAAACTGATGGCCAGTCAGAGAGGGTAATTCAAGTTTTAGAAGATATGTTGTGAAGCTATGTGATCGAGTTCAGTGGTAGTTGGGAGTGATATCTGCCCTTAGTAAAGTTTGCTTACAACAATAGTTTCCAAGTGAGTGTTCATATGGCATCGTTTGAGGTGTTGTATGGTAAGAAGTGTAGGATTTCTTTGTGTTGGACAGAGTTGGATTAAAAGAGGGTTATTAGACTGAGTTTAGTTTGAGATACTGAAGAGAAAGTGAAGTTGATTTCTGAGAGGTTGAAGCAGCAGCGGATAGGCAGAAATCTTATGTGGATTTAAAAAATTGAGATATTGAGTTTCAAGTCAGAGATAAGGTGTTCTTGAAAGTTTCACCGTGGAAGAAGATTTTGAGGTTTGGAAGGAAAGGGTAAATTAAGTCCAAGATATGTTGGACCATATGAAGTTGTCGAGAGGATTGGATTGGTAGTTTATCAGCTTAAGTTGCCACCGAAACTTGAGCAAATTCATGATGTCTTCTATATGTCTATGTTACAAAAGTATAGTTCAGATCTGTCGCATGTTATGCCAGTAGAGGAGATCGATGTTTGACCTGATCTCACTTATGAAGGGGAACCAGTTAAAATTCTAGCTTGAAAAGAGAAGGTTTTGCAAAACAAGAAAGTTTTGTTGGTTAAGGTTTTGTGGTGCAACCACAAAACATAAGAGGCTACTTGGGAAGTCGAAGAAGCGATGAGGCATCAATATCCTTACATGTTTAGCTCAGGTAAATTTTGAGGACAAAATTCTTTATAGAATGGGAGAGTTGTCATACCCCAAAATCAGGCCTAGAAGTTTTGAGGGTATTTTAGGAATTTTAGCCCAAATGTGTTCGAAAATTCGCAAGCATGGTAACTGGAAATGCTTTTGACAATGGCGTGTAGGAAATTAAATCAATTCTTGAAAATGAGTTTTAAAGACCTCCAATTTTAAAATGGGATGGATTTGTAAAAGGGACAATACTTTAATTTTTTATAAATCAGTTTTACCAAATTTTAAAATTCACCCTAAAATTCCCCCACCTACAATTTATTTTTTACGTTAAAATCTTTGTCACCCCCTATTGCCATCCATAGCTCTCTAAAATCTTCCTACTCAATTTTATTTCATAAACCTAAATCCCTTTGATTCCTACGACCTTCCAAATCATTAAACCTCCATTGAATCTCAAGAAAAACACCCAAAAACACCATAAATCTCTCTATTGTCAAGCTTATGGGTTGTTGATCAAATGTTTGGTTTTTTGTCAACTAAGGTAATGATTTGATTCCTAATTAGTTTTAAATGTTATCTGGTCTCTTAAATTGAATTTTAAGCCATTAAATCACGTGTTTGAAATAAAAGTCAAAAATTGGGTCGTTAATGATGGATATCAGGATTTTGAATAAAAGTGTGGTTTCAAAGTGATTTTCAACTTTTTTAACATGATTTGAAGGTTTATAAAATTACTTTGAAGTTTTGTTAAAGATTTCTCAAGTTTTAATGAATTTTCGTAAAAATAGCCATTATACATCGAAAAATTTTGATAAATTGAGGGATTTTGTGTAGTTTAAAGGTTGGGAATTAGTTGTATAGGAATATGTAGATGAATGGAATTCGTTTCATGTAAAAAGATTAAGTGTAGACCGAGACATTTGAGTTTTAAGTTTTCTATGTGGAAGGTTTTGGTTAGAAGAGAACTTAGCTTAGGCTTATGTTTTTGATTGTTTAAGGTAAGTCATTAGTTGATTGTTGGTTGTGTATTTGAGTGGTTTATCTTGTCAAAGCATCAGAGGTAGATCCTTCAACAGGTAAAGAAAAAGGCAAAAAAAAAAGCTTGTTTGAGCTTCCGGCTTTTTGGCGAAAACATATTTGGTGAGTGTTTTGGAATCACTACTTGTAGATGATTCATTGTGTAAACCAGGAATTTAGAGGTAGCCTAAATCCCTACTCTAAATTCTGAGTGTAATTTTTCTTATACCAAGATTCATTGTGGTATATGTGTGCTTGTGCAAATGTGCAAATATGAATAAATATGTGATGTTCTGACATATGTTAAAAGCTTGTGATGACTATTGTGAAAGTGAATATGTGGGCATGTTATTCATGCCAAGTGACAGTGATTATATTGTACTAAATATGGGAATATGTGTTGAAAGTTGGTAAGTAAAAGTGTGATAATAATGTTGATATTTTGGCCTTGTGACCTTATGAGACAGTTAGATATAGTTAGCATGGCATAGGATTGTGAGTACTCACTTTTGCATTCTGATTTTGGGGCGTTGAGGCTTGGCACAGATTAGGGGAGATAAGGGAATGTGAACTAAGCTCCATTCACTGGGATATGTTTGGTGTGTGTTGGAGAGTGTTATCTATATGCTTCACTTATGGAACATGTTTGACTCTATGAGTGATTTGGTGTGTTGGAGATTTGTGTATCCGACGAGTGATGATAGTGCCCACTTTTATGTTTCCTAACCTAAAGTGCCTAATTATCATTATTTATGATTACTATGTAAAGTGATATATGCTTAAAGGCTGATGTGATACCATGAAAATGAACTAATATGTTATGCATGCGTAAATATAATATGACACTAAGGTTGTGACTGTTATAATTATGCTATATAGTTGTTGTTAATGCATGATGGCTTCTTTGTTGGGTAGTTATTCTGAGCATTCACTGAGCTTGTTAAGCTCACCCACTCATTTTAAACCATTGCAGATAAATACTGCCGGTGTGAGCGATGTGGTTTCCGAGGGGTGATCCAAGCCAAAACTTCAGTAGCTTTTGTAAACGTTTATTTGTTTGTTTATGTATGGGGAATAAAGGCAATGTGGTAGACTATATGTTGGTTTAGGCTATGTTTTTCTAAAAGTTGTTTACATGTTTATTTAGCTTAAAACCTATGGACGTAAAATATGTTTTACTGGTTTCTTGCTTAGTAATGATTTTGATGCTTTGGACTGTTATTTTGGAATTTTTGGTGTCCATTTGGTGAAGTGAATGATGCATAATAACTAGATATTAGTTTCTATGGATTATAAGCTTGTAATTGCCGTATATTTATGATCTGGAGTAGAGATATCGATACTCGAATTTTAAAAATGATACTTCTGAGGTTTTTAAAAGTGCAGGAAAATAGTCTTGTAATTTGGTATCGATATTTTATTGCAAGTATTGATACTTGGGGTAAAATTATTGATACTTTAAAAGTGGTACCAATAATTTTCGAGACTTAGGTTTTTAAATGAGAAACAATAAGCAGTTTTGGTATCGATTTTCCAAGCGTTACAAATACCACTTGAGAGAAATATTGATACCACACCTTTAGTATCGATACTTACATAACTATTTTGGAAATTTTGCTAAGTGGTCCAAATGCATGTTTAATGTTATTTCTTTGTTCACTCAATTTATTCTTACCATGTTTTAATTATAAGTATGACTTATAATTCATACAAATGTTAAATAAAGAAGGCGTTTGTTTAGTCATGTGACAGTGTGTAATGTTTATGATGCGTGAAGGTGGTGTAGCATTCTAGTATTCGGGCTCAGTGACCGGGTTGGGTATAAGGTGTTATAATTTTATTTATATACATAGAAAAAGAAATTGAAATAATAATGACAATGGCTTATACTAATAAACAACGTAAAACAAGTATGTGATTACAATCATCTCATGATTGGTGTTTGGGCATACTCTAAAAATCTCCCACTAGCAGTAAGACCAATCAATCATATATCTAATATCGAGTGTCTTAATGTGACAATCATGCTTCTACTGTGTCAGAGGCTTTGTTAGTGGATCAACGATGTTGTCATTTGTTGGTACTCTACATATTTCCGCATCTCTCTGATCAATGATTTCTTGAATGAGATGAAAGCGCCTAAGTATATGTTTGGACCGTTGGCCAGATCTAGGTTCCTTTGCTTGTTTAATAGCTCCGTTGTTGTCACAATGAAGTTCTATAACATCTGATATGCTAGGCACAACCCCTAGTTCAGATATGAACTTCTTGATCCAAATAGGCTTTTTCACAGCCTCTTTGAACTTTTCCAGCTCATAGCGCCACCATTAATACAAAACACAAAACCTGATTGCGATCGTGAATCATCCTTGTCGGTTTGGAAACTAGCATCAGTGTAACCTTTTACACTCAGCTCTTCCTCACCTCCATATATAAGGAATGTATCATTAGTCCTTCTCAAGTACTTAAGGATATTTTTAACTGAGACCTATTGACTTTCACCGGGATCTACTTGGTACTGACTTGTCATGCTTAAAGCATATGATACATCTAGATGAGTACATAACATGGCATACATGATAGATCCAATAGTCGAAGCGTATGGGATCTTACTCATACATTCTCTCTCTTGTGAATTTGAAGGACACATTTCCTTCGAGAGTGAAATACCATGTCTCATAGGTAGAAATCCTCTCTTAGATTCTTCCATAGTGAACCTTTTCAGTACTTTATCTATGTATGTACTTTGGCTTAGACTTAGGAGTAATCTTGATCTATCTCTATATATTTTGACTCTGAATATGTATATAGCCTCACCCAAGTCTTTCATAGAAAAACAACTTCCTAACCAAGTCTTAACAGACTATAGGATAGGTATGTCATTTCCTATGATAAGTTTGTCATCTACATACAGTACCAAGAATACAATAGTGCTTCCACTAATTTTTTTGTAAACACAAGGCTCATCTTCATTTTTGATAAAACTAAACTTTTTGATTACATCATTAAAACAAAGATTCCAACTTTGATAAGCTTGCTTTAATCCATAAATGGATCTTTGTAGCTTGCATATCTTACCAACATCTTTTGGATCAACAAAACCTTCAAGTTGTGTCATGTACACATCCTCTTCCAGTTTCCCATTAAGGAAATTTATTTTGATGTCCATATACCAGATTTCATAATCATGAAATCAAACTATTGCAATTAAGATCTGGATGGATTTAAACATAGCAGCAGGATAAAAGATTTCATCATAATCAATATCATGAACTTGGTGAAAACCTTTAGCAACTAATCACCTTTTGTATGTTTGTACATTACCATCCATGTTGGTTTTCTTTTTGAAAACTTATTTGCACCCTATGGGTTTAAACCCTTCAGGTGGGTCAACCAAGATCCATACTTGGTTTTTTGACATGGAATCCATCTCAGACCTCATGACCTTAAGCTATTTCTCAAAATCTGGGCTCACCACCGCTTTTTGATAAATCTTAGGCTCATCTTGATTTATAAGTAGAATATCACCATGTGTTGTAATAAGAAATCCATATCTCACAGGTACATGGTGTTCTCTTAAAGATCTTCATTGTAGTTGTGTTTCGAAAATAATTGATTACTCTGCAACAACTTGTGGAACCTATTGTTTTTCAATCTCTAGTTCAGTGATCTGTTATTGTTCTCAAATTTCTCTGAGTTCTATTCTTTTACCACTTCCTTTTCTAGAGACATCTCCTTCAAGGAAGACTTTGTTCTTGGTAGGATTGAAGAAATAATATCCTTTAGTTTCTTAGGGATATTCCACAAAGATGAACTTTTAAGATTTGGGTTCGAGCTTAGTAGACATCTGATGTTTAACATAAGCTTCACAACCCCAAATCTTCATGAAAGATACACTAGGACAATTCCCAGTTCACATCTCATATGGTGTCTTTTGAACTGATTTAGATGGAACATGGTTTAGTGTGAAAGAAACTATTTCAAGTGCATGTCCCCAAAAGGAAGTAGAAAGATCAACTTGACTTGTCATTGATTGAACTATGTCTAAAAGTGTTTGATTTCTCCTTTCAGAAACTCCATTCCACTATAGAGTTCCAGGAGGTGTAAGATGTGAGACAATCCCAAATTCCTTCAAAACTTGTTAAACTCTAAGCTTAAGTATTCTCCTCCTCGATTTGATCAAAGTGCCTTAATACTTTTACCTAGTTGGTTTTGTACTTCATTTTCATTTTTAAATTCCTTGAACTTTTCAAGGGATTTAGATTTATGGAGGATAAGATAAATATAATCGTATTTACTGAAGTCATTAGTAAAAGTAATGAAGTATTGAAAACCTCCTTTCGCTTGTGTGTTCATTAGTCCACATACATCACTTTGTATTAAGCCTAATAAATCACTAGCTCGCTCACTTTTACTATCAAATGGAATTTTAGTCATTTTACCCAACAAGCAAGACTCATATATATCCAATTGCTCAAAAACAAAAGAATCTAAAATCCCATCTTTATGGAGCTTTGATATGCACTTCTCACTTATATGGCACAAACGACAATACCAAAGATAAGCTTAATTAAAGTCATTTATTTATGATCTTTTAGTATTTATGTTATAAATAGGTCTATCTTGATCTAAAATGTAAAGGTTATTTACTAACTGTGTCGAACCATAGAAAACATTATTGAGATAAAATGAACAACAATTATTCTTAATAATTATCTCAAAACCAATTTTGTCTAAACAAGAAATCAAAATAATGTTTCTAGTCAAACTGGGCACAAAATAACAATCCTCTAAAATTAAATCAAGTCCACTAGGCAGTGATAAAATATGTGTTCCTACAACTAATGCAATAACTCTTGCTTCATTCCCAACTTGTAAGTCCAAATCTCCTTTAGCCAGATTCCTACTCCTTTGCAATAACTGTATAGAGGTACAAATATGATAACCACATCCAGTATCTAATACCCAAGAAGTAGATGTATAAATTAATATTAATAACATAAATACTTGAAGCGGACGTTCTGTTTTCCTTTACCTTATTGACCTCTTCAAGATAGGCAGGGTAGTTCCTCTTCCATTGTTCGGCCTTACCACAATGGAAACATTTTCCTTCCTTAGCAATTCCTCATTTAGGTTTCAATGCCACTTTTCCTTTATGGGGCTTGGTTTTTCCATTATCCTTAGGCTTTGCCTTAGCCTTAGCTTTTCCTTTACCCTTGTCCTTGTGGACCATTAGAATGGGCTTAAGCCCAACCTTTTTCATGTTACCTTCAGTAGTTCGTAACATGCTGAGCAACTGTGGCAAAGTCATATTAATTTCATTCATGTTGAAATTAAAGACAAATTGGCTAAAACTATTAAGCAATGATTGCAGGATAACATTAATGGCCAATTCCTTACCTAGAGGGAATATTACTTTTTCAAGGTTTTCAATATAGTCTATCATATTGAGAATGTGAGTTCCCCCAGGAGTTTCCTCCACCATTTTGCATCGAAATAGAGCTTTAGAGGCCTCGTACCTCTCTTGTCGTGCTTGCCCCTCATATAATTCCTTAAGGTGTTGGATTATATCATAGGCAACCATATCCTCATGTTGCTTTTGAAGCTTAGGAGTCATGGTGGCAAGCATTAGACATCCTATGTTTAACATTTCATCAAGATGCTTTTTATAAGCATCCTTGTCAGCTCTAGAGGCATTAGCTATTGGTTCATAAGGAACAGTTTCTTCAATGACATATAATTTTTGTTCTTGTTTGAGTACAATCCTCAAGTTACAAAACCAATCAATGAAGTTTAAGCCATTCAACTTGTCCTTCTCAAAGACCGATCGCAATGATGAGGAACTTGTGTTGTTTACCATAATTAATCTACAATAATAAAATATACTCATGACTATATTTACCAAGTTTATTATAATCATTAAAAGGACTTTAATAAATGATGCTCCCACTATTTTATTCAAAATTAATGATGCTCCCACTATTTTTTTCAAAATTAATAACCCTCATATTTTAATTTTGGAAAGACTTTTTCTAAAGTTTTCTAGTGGGTAATGATCCATATTTCACCTTTCTTAAGTCAGCTTTTGTAATGCCCCAAAATATAGTTACTCATTTTCTGTATGTTGTGTCAGTCAAATGCATGCTTGTCTCAATGGTTAAGTGTCCTGGGAAGCGTTTGAGAAGTATTGGGTTCAAGCTTGAGCATTTGCAAAAAACTTTGTTTTTAAGGGATAAACCTTTGCCATGGTTAGTAGACTTTTAAATTATTGAAGGTAAAATATGTCATAAAAATCTTATTGGTCCAAGGGATAATGGCGTGTTACTAATGCTAAGGGACTTGAGTTCGAGTCCTACTACGCGCAAGGGGTGTCTTTTTGCTACTGTGCCATGTAAGAGGTTGTGTGTCAGTAGGACTCTGATGCCCATAGGCGGTTGAGAGTGTTGAGGGGAGTGGGGAGTGTGCAGCTAAATTCTAGGAGCTTTGAGGGGAGAAAAGTTAGGAGTTTTTGAAAGGATGTGGATAGTGTTTAGTTGGAGAAATTTGAGGAGTCAAATGTGGTCATAGGACTTTTCTTTTCTCTAGTGCCGAAATTGTGTGTTTGTTTTTGCTCTCTATTTTGGTAGCTTTACTTTTTTATTCTTCTTTGCATTTTTGGTTGAGGCCGAGTTGACCATTTGGGTATTTTCTTTTACTTCTCCAAACCTTAGCCGAATACCCCTTTCTCTCATCATCTCTATTCCTTCGGTTTTCTTCAAGCGTCCCTTCTCGCATTGCTAAAACTGAACACTTTCTACTTTTCCTCTCATCTCTTTCTTTCGGTTCTATAGTTATTGGTTGCTCCTATTTTCTCTTTCAGATCGTTTTATTTATCACCACTATCTATTTAGTATCTTGGCCGAATACTCCACCCTCTACTCTTTATTCTTTATTTTTGTTTTCGGGTTAGTAAGGATTCACTGACAAATCGGTAAATGCTCTTGATTTTCCCTTTTTGTTTCTCTTTACCACTATGATCTTTCTTTTAATATCTCCTCTTCTCTGCCGATTGCTGCTAGGGATACGATTGTACCACTTTGTCCCTATCACTCTGTGTACTTTTGACTTTCATGTTGGGTGTAGGCCGACTGCTCTTTTCCCCAAATTGGTTCTGCATTTTCGGTAGGTCCCTGCTTGGTTTCTGCTCTTTTGGCTTTCTCTTACATTCCCTCTCTGCTGTGTTAATTCTATAGCTAACACCTCCTTTTATTGTCGATTTGCTAGGAGTATTGGGCGATCAATCTTATTCAGCAGTTTAAGTGGGGTAAACCACTTTTGTTCATTCAAGGCAAGTATCTAATGTTTTTGGTATTAAGTATTAAAAAGGTGGGTGATTTACCTTATTGTCAAATGGCTAATTGAATGCCTTGAATGAATGTAGGATTGATGTTCGTGGACTTCTAGCACTTTTCGCAAACGGGTGTGTAACCACACTACTATAATCGTAAACTGGTAAAAGCCGAAAAATATGACTATTAACGTTACACAAGCATGCGCTCGCTCGTGTGGTAATCCAGACACATAAAACGTGGGCATTTTATAGTAGAGGCCACCATGAACGATTTCATGGGCTCAGGTCGACCTGGGCCACGTTGGGCCAAAATAGGCCGTGTGGACCCCACGGGCTCGTGGGTCCCACACGGATGTGTGAGGATTATTAGGCCAAGCTGTGTAGTTTACACGGCGAAGACCATTTTTGGGCTTTGTTGGCCACACGGGCGTGTAGGCCCATATGGGCCGTAATATGGGCCTTAGGCCTATTTTCACTGTTTGATTGTTAATGTTGCATGGGTCGCCCGAGACGACTTTGGACCTACTGTTGGGTCGGTAAGTACACTTAGACCCCATACTGATGAAATGACTTGTAACATGCCAAACCCGGCCCGGATGTTATGGCCAAATCTGTGTGTCACATTGAAGTGTTTTAGCGAAAACCTTATTTTCATTGAAAACCCTTCCTTAAAACAATACATCTCAATTACTTCGCAAAATCTTTTTTCAGTTGCGAAAGCTTGTTTGAAACATTTGATATAAGAAAAAAACTGTCATTTTAGAATTTAGTTGTAAAAACGTGGAAAACATTCTATGATTTAGGAAACCGTGTTCAACTTTCCATAATTAAATCACATAAAAATAATAAACCAAATAATAGCAAAGAGGGGAGGCCTCATTACAATCCAGACTAAAGAAAAGGATATTACTTAATAAACTAGTAACTTAAATGCTTTTTAAACAAATTCAAGTTGTCCTGCTAGCTGGCCACCCTGAGTTCCTCCAAACACCGAACCTCCTATTGAGCATCACCTGAGAAAATAAAAGAGGGGTGAGTTTTTGAAAACTCAGTGTGTACAACCCTCATCAAATAAACATGCAACAGACAAATCATTTTGGGCCTAAGCCCAATTCAAATACGGTGGCCTTTGGGCCTTAGCCCATTTTGGCCTCAGTAGGGCCTGAACCCATGTTAATTTCCACATATCACATTTAACTGGGCCAAGCCCTTTTCATAATCCAATCATGACGTATGAATGCAAATGCTTATATCCCCATCCAACCTGTGCACCCCCTTTCCAACCAACACTTACTGTGGAGGGATACTCGACCCACCCATCCTTATTACAACCCGGTGTGGAACCAGTGTGGCCCCACTTAACGGTGCAAGATAGCTGCTTATAAATGGTGTAGCACCGTTACATTTGACTATTTAATGGTGCAAAGAAAGGCACGCTCGATGGCTAAAAAGCCTTCTGGATCCACAGTCGTCGAGCAACCATGCAATCCTTATACACTTCCTCCAATCATAAACCCAGCCCATATGCAACATAATAATGTATGGATGCAGCATATATCATACATAGATCATACTCATAACACATAGGGGTATTTCAAGTAATTTTTACCCTACAGGGTATTTTTTGGTGATTTTTAGCGGATATGGGTCTTAATTACGAACTCTGGCCCATCAACAAGTCCTCGTTGGCCAAAGTGAATAGACACTATGCACCAGGTAGGATTCCAAAGAAGAGGTGGGTCATTAAGACTGCTTAAGTACCAAGCTCTCCCTAGATCCAATCCTAGACATGCATATGCCCATTGCCACACTTTACCCTTATGACTTGTCCACGGCGAATTTGATAAATTAGTTAAGTTTTATGTCGCTTTAAGGATTTATTAGAAACTAGGCCTACAAGTCCATGACAAAACCCTAGCAAGTCTACAGATTTCCATACATTCATATGGCCCATCAGGCCCAATCACATTTATACAGCCCATTAGGATCAATCACACTTATATGGCCCATCAGGCCCGAATCCAATCGAAACCATTCAACAAACTTAATCAGCTCATCACATATTACCAAATTATCAACTTTTGCTTATTTGGGCTCACGGGCCCGTCGAGCCCATTTGGCCCATTCTGGCCCAGTTGGCCAAAACGTGACCCAAGTCCATGAGATCTTTCATGGGGTCTCTGGTATCCTATCGAATACCCTCTTACAAGTGTTCACATACTCGCAAGACTACCGTATAAAAACTTTTGACTTTTCAGCATTTCGAAATTTGCCGATCTACTGTGTGTGCGAAGTGTGTGTACACACCTGGTAATAGAGCGTGCTGTGATCCTCTCAGTCACCGACCTGCAAACGATATCACCCTTCAATTAATCGTATGCTTAATACATATTTTACCCAAAAACAGAAACCTCACCTTAGCCTTACCTTGAACACCAATCCCTAACAGCTTTTCCTTGATCATGTACTCCCTAGATCTGCATTAATCTTACTCATTAAAACCAAATATTAAGGGACTTGCATCCAACATAATTCACCCCCTTACCTCACTTAATACCATTCGGCCATCCCTAGCTAATAAGAGAGAAATACTTAACAAAACCGCAAAACACCTAAGGAGCAATTTGGCAGAAAGATAAAACCTGAGATCCGATACTAATTCCCTACCAAAGTTGATTAGAAAGAGTGAGGGAGGGAAGTAATCGGTATTAACAATACTAGCTGAAAAAAAGAGATAAGATACTTACACCAAAAGAGTAATCAGCCCAAGGGAGATTCGGCTTTTTGGCTTTTAAACTAGTATGGTGAATAAGATTTATTTGGCACAAATTAAAAAAGAAGAGTAGAAGAAGGAATCAGCTAACCTAAAGGGTAAATCAAAAGAGAATTGAGGAGAGAAAGAATGGAAAAAGAATCAGCTAGCAAAAATGGAAAAGCCAATCAGTGGTTAAAAAAAATGAAGAATTTGGCATTAGCCTAGGATCCCAAACTCAGCACATATTTATAGCCTATAGCCAAATTGCTTGACCCTCAATTCCCAATTCAGCTCCATCACTTCCCCCTTCTCATCTCCTCATTTTTCTCCCTGATAACTCCCCAATCTATTTCCTAAATTTTCTCTCCTGAACACTCCCCTTAGAGTCCATCTTCATGCCACTTCCAACCTTCTAGAAGGCCAAAATTAAACTCCTAAAAATACTAAGCTAGGATTCGAACCTAGGATCTCCTTGCTAGCCACTAACGCCACCTCCCCACACCCTAAGTGGCGTCACTTAGCCACTCCACCACAAGGCTTTTTGATGCCATTTTTCCCCTATTTTTATTTAAAAGCCCAACTACTCACAACCCTAGTACTTTTAATAATTAAATTAAAATTCCTCCACCATAAAACTCGAACCCAGAACTTCTCCAACACACCTAGACACTCCAAATTCATTAAACCCTTAAAGCCAACATATCATTTGTCTTTTTCTTGCTCACTTAAAAATTTTATGAGACCTAAAGCCCAAAGCCCAATTCCTCTAGGCCCAAAATTTGGGGCGTTACATGACTGTTATACCCTTGTGAGGTAAAATGACTGATATACCCTTATGATATGTATGACTGTATTCAAGCATGACATTTTTGCATACACGTATGATATTATGACATGACACGTTGCATGGGGGTAGGTTTAATATATTTGTAGGAAATATGCTATATTGCCAACTTTGCTGCAAATATTGTTAGTGTCGCAACTGGTGCTATATTTTTGTAACGCCCCGTACCTGAGACCGTCGCTGGAGTCGAATACGAGGTGTTAACAGACTTAATTCATTACTTAAACAGCTCAAACAATTTAATTTTAAAATTTTCAGACAAGCTGAAAATCTGCATCACAGTCGCTTAAAAATTCATATCTGGAGTTAAAAAACTCAAAATTAAGATCCGTAAATTTTATATGAAACTAGACTCATATTTGTATCAACTAATATTTTTCTAGAATTTTTAGTTGAGCCAAATAGTACAGTTTATTAGTTAAAATCTCCCCTATTTCAGGGTTTGACTACTCTAACCTCTGTGTATTACGAATCAGATATCTCTCTATAAAAAATTTCAATGACTATGAGGTTTGTTTCTATTAAAACTAGCTCAATAAGGAATCTTTACATATAAAGAAAAACTTCTAATTATTTTTGTAAGATTTATTATGAATTTTTAAAATCATAACAGGGGATCCAGAAGTCACTCTGGCCCTGTTTCACAAAAGTTTAAATATCTCATAAAATATAATTTATATTCCTATTTTGTTCATTCCATATGAAAATAGACTCATCAAGCTTCGATTCCATAACTTATTCATTATTTAATTCCATTTCTACTATTTTTAGTGATTTTTCAAATTCACGTCACTACTGCTGTCTGAATATATTTTATGGTAAATTTTACCTATTTCATGGTTTTCATGGATTAGCTAGCAATTTGACATACATAACACCAAATATGATCATGATTAGCCATTCCAATGGCTAATCATTACCAAGAATTTTCATACCACTCAATAACCATATCATAAGACCATATATACAAAATGATTATAATGCTATACATGCCATACTCAAAATATACAAGCCATTATGCCAAGATGGTGTACGGATAGTGTGAGCGAGCCTCCGACCGTTCCCGATTTCCGAGCTGACTTGTCAAAACTACAAGGAGTGAAAACGAGGGAGTAAGCATAAATGCTTAGTAAGTTCACATGCAAATAGCAAGTAACATAACCATATAAGCAAACATAAAATATCATTTGCATAATCATCATAAAGACATTCATGTCATATTTTCATTTATCATCTTACCACATTGTTGATATATCGAGTTTTCAACCCGAGGGTTAAGTACATACCTGTTCAAAGTATCCATCTCACAACACTTACCAATATGTCCCTTTCATCTCTAGTATTCCTCCATTTGAGTAGAACTTTACCCGTTGAACACATCGGAATATAATTCGGATACACGGATAATTTGCACATAAGTGCCATATATGTAATCAAGCAATCATGTAACCCGCCCATAAGTCAACTCGGACTCAACTCAACGAGCTCGGGTGTTCGCATCCATAAGTGAACTCAGACTCAACTCAACGAGCTCGGATGCCTAGTTACATCTCTTGAACTCGGACTCAACTCAACGAGTTCGAACGTTCGCATCCATAAGTGAACTCGGACTCAACTCAATGAGTTCGGATGCTCAACCATCCCAGTGACATGTCACTTGTATCCTAATCTATTCCTAAGGATCAAACGGGCTTTTTCCCTCGATCTGACATTAGCCGTCTTCCACGGAATATCGGAACTGATACTCGGTAGCAGTTCATATTTATCAAGTAGTAAACATAATTTGCATATTACTCAACATTAACCACAAAGCATAATATTTCACGATTAAAAATTAGCATATCATATAATTAACATCAATAACTTAAAAATAACAATTATGCTACATTATTTACACATGAACTTACCTCTTATGCGAAAATGGCTACTTTTACCATTTCGTCCACAACTTGGTATTTTCCCCATTTTAGCCCGAATTTTAGTTTTCCTTGCTCTATCATTTGCAATATAGTCTAATTAGGGCTCACATTATTCAAATTAACCCAAAATCATATTTTGGCAAAATTACAATTTTGCCCCTAAACTTTTACATATTTACACTTTTGCCCCAAAGCTCGTAAATTAAACTTCAGCCTATTTTCTTATGTTTTATGACATTCTAATCATTTTTCCTTCTATAGCAACATCAAATTCTCACTCTACCATGTACTTATGAACATTAGGTATTTTTTACCGATTATGTCGTTTTACTCGTTTTTACATAAAATCACTTAGCAAAAGTTGTTTAACACAATTTCAAGCTTCATATTCTACCATAAAACATCAAAATAAACACATATCACCTATGGGTATTTTTCCAAATATGAACCCTAGCTTAAATTATTGCTAGAATAAGCTTAATCGAGCTCTTGGGGATTCCAAAACGTAAATAACATTAAAAACGGGGCTTGGAATCACTTACTATTGAGCTTGGAAAGCTTGAAAACCCTAGCCATGGCTTCCCTCATGCTAATTTCGGCCTCCATGAAGAAGATGAACAAAATTGGCTTTTAATTTTGTATTTTAATTCATTTTACCCCTAAATGACCAAAATGCCCTTACTACTAAACTTTCAAAAATTCCTTCCATGTCCTAATTTTGTCCATGAACTTAAAATTGGTCAAATTGCTATTTAAGACCTCCTAATTAATATTTCAATGCAATTTCATACTAAAAACTTCTAGAATGCAAATTTTGCAACTTATTCGATTTAGTCCCTACTTTCAATTTAAACACTTTAGGCATAGAATTTCATCATGAAATTTTCACACAGTCATGCAATCATATCATAATCATCAAAATAATCATAAAATAATTATTTCTATCTCAAATTTTGTGGTCACGAAACTACTATTCCGACTAAGCCCAAAATCGTATATTACAACTCTCCCCTTTTTAAGGATTTTCGTCCTCGAAAATCTTACTCTGAAAAAGTGGTCTTCACTTTTAATCTCATATTCGGTGTCAAGAACTTTCACTTAGGTGTACCTCCAATACATCTCTTTAATTTCTCATATGATCTCAAAGCTTACAGTCTCAACTCTCAACTGTTTCTTAAATTTTCAACCCTTCTCGGTTTCCCATGATATCATGACATAAAACCCGAATCTCAACTTGATTAATGGAGACCGGAATTCCAAGAAATCCAACAATCAAAGAGACCTAAAATTCCATGAATCTGATGAGTAGTAATTCATTCAATATAGATATGATTTATAGATCTCGCCAAACATTTAACAATAGGATACATCACATTTTCCTCTTTCCGCCATAAAAATAATTCTGATATGGCCTCAAGAATAATCCTTCTCATTTTCATCCCAATATCAACACTGGCAAGGATAATTTTGATAGATCCCAATGCTCGGCTTTAACCTCTTTAACAACTCATATTTTATGTAACATCGATGCTCTAAACTATCATATTATCTCACTATCTTGAAACACATCACAATTCATTACTGAAAGTCAAAAAGTTTTTACTCAATGTAGATTAGTCTAGTTCAGACGCTTCGGTTACCAATATTCTCATCTATCTGAACTCTGTCAAGATGTAATAAACTTTTCAGCTTTCACAAAACGAAAACCTTATCATTTGTAGTGACTTTAACTAATATCCAACTCTTTCTAATAAATATACACTTCTCGTTCGGACTATTTACTCTTTTATCGAGACAAAAATGAAATTCTATTATCAGACTTGGGAAAAATAATCCTGACATAATTGTCACATAAAATCTTTCAAATAAATAATTCACCATACCGATTGAAACTCGCACTTTTATCACTTATGCCTTTACTGATGTCAAATCCTTACACGAAATTAGAAAAAACCCAATACTAAAATCCCCACATTACCAAGATCAAATTAGAAGTATAGTCATATTTGACATGATTATCACGATCCAAGAATGCACTTCAACATGAGTCATAATTGACAATTTATGGAACAAAGATAACAAGAAAACCGAATAAAGAAATCCAAGATAGAAACCCTAATAAAGAAATCCAGAATAAAGAGACCCAAAATACGATACTATGCCGAGAATCAAAACCAAACTCATAGAGAAAATACTTAATACCCCGATAATTCTTCAAAGAAAGAAAGTCCAAAAGAAAACATCATTTAATCCCACTTTGAATCAAATATAAAAATATCAATATATCTTCTCATACATATGTATCGGATGAAGCAGACAAGTAGAAGAAACAGAATCATAATATCATATGTATTCTCTCATCAATTCTTATCGATTTAAAATGAAATAGAATACCCGATGAAATAGAGCAATATAAATTATAAACCAATCGATTACCAATGCTTTCATCCAACACTAGAATTAGAAGACATTCCCATATAACAAAAATTTCTTTAGAAGATCAATAGCCATAGAAATATTTACGAGAACGGGTAAACACAAAAGAGATCACTAAATCATCCCAAATCATAATCACACACACTCGGATAGTTCACATTTCAAATATCATTTCCCCAACTAGTTCAAATACGTCACAAATTTCATATTAAACCATTCACTAAAGAAGGCCAATTCAATAAATTTCGATTTACACTTTTCTCAACCTTGCACTGAGTAATTCGATTTACCAAAGAGAATTCCTTCTCTAATTGGGACAAGACATAACTCTAATAATCTTTACGTCAATCGATACTTACTTATCTCTCTCGACTTTACTTATCAGCTCATTTTCAATCTCTGATCATACTTATAATTATTCTACCAGTGAACTCTTTGGGTTCTCAACTAGAGACTTATTCAATACAAATCTCATGAAATTCCATTATAAGTACCACTTCGGTAAGGGGGAGGGGTTGTAGGACCTCTCACTCGACTTTCTTATACATACACATATGACACAATTTCCATCATCATAGCAATATCATCAAAATCATGTCATTCATTCAGGCAATGCAACATTCATGTTGGCTTACACAAATTTTCCTATTGTCCCATTTAGACAATATACTTATGCATACATTCTATGTTTTCTAGATAGCTTTACTTATCGATTCATTTAATTAAATTAAGTCATGCTCATGACATCATATAAGGCCAAACAAACATAGATATTTGCACCACAATTACAACTTTCATTTCGTGCATCATCATGTACATATCATTACAATCATATAATTCAGTCCAAGAATTTAACATAATAAGTTCATTTCATTATAATCCTTTATCTCATAAAAATTATATATCATTAACATTTATCAACATTCGACGTCCAAATCAAGACAAGGACATTTTCATTCGTATCATGATATTATGACCTTTATTCATACCTCTACTACTTTCTATTTATTCCGTTCATCTTATCAAGTAAGCCACATACACTACATCATATAAACATTAAGCAAATATGGATATTTATCACAACATGAATTTTCATCTCACATATTATCACATATGTATCATAAACTTTTATTCACACTTTTCTGAACCGAAACTTATCATAATTATAACTTTACTCAAATACCTTCACATAACATGGAACATGGTCATTGTGACTCGATTGGAGAGTACCTTGTCTAAATAAGACGGTACTCATACGCGTCGGAAGACATCACACTATCACAGATCAGTGGCATGTATAGCCAAACTTTTACACATGCTAGGTTAGTCTGAGAACCGACTAAACCTACTCCGATACCACCAAATGTAACGCCCCGTACCTGAGACCGTCGCTGGAGTCGAATACGAGGTGTTAACAGACTTAATTCATTAGTTAAACAGCTCAAACAATTTAATTTTAAAATTTTTAGACAAGCTGAAAATCTGCATCACAGTTGTTTAAAAATTCATATCTCGAGTTACAAAACTCGAAATTAAGATCCGTAAATTTTCTATGAAACTAGACTCATATTTCTATCTACTAATTTTTTTCTAGAATTTTTGGTTGAGCCAAATAGTACATTTTATTAGTTAAAATCTCCCCTGTTTCAGGGTTCAACTACTCTGACCTCTGTGTATTACGAATCAGATATCTCTCTATACAAAATTTCAATGACTATGAGGTTTGTTTCTATTAAAACTAGACTCAATAAGGAATCTTTAAATGTAAAAAAAAACTTATAATTATTTTTTTAAAATTTATTATGAATTTTTAAAATCATAACAGGGGATCCAGAAGTCACTCTGGCCCTGTTTCACAAAAGTTTAAATATCTCATAAAATATAATTTATATGCCTATTTTGTTCATTCCATATGAAAATAGACTCATCAAGTTTCGATTCCATAACTTATTCATTATTTAATTTCATTTCTACTATTTTAGTGATTTTTCAAATTCACGTCACTACTGCTGTCTGAATCTATTTTATGGTAAATTTTACCTATTTCATGGTTTCCATGGATTAGCTAGCAATTTGACATACATAACACCAAATATGATCATGATTAGCCATTCCAATGGCTAATCATTACCAAGAATTTTCATACCACTCAATAACCATATCATAAGACCATATATACAAAATGATTATAATGCTATACATGCCATACTCAAAATATACAAGCCATTATGCCAAGATGGTATACGGATAGTGTGAGCGAGCCTCCAATGCGTTCGATTTCCGAGTGACTTGTCAAAACTACAAGGAGTGAAAACGAGGGAGTAAGCATAAATGCTTAGTAAGTTCACATGCAAATAGCAAGTAACATAACCATATAAGCAAACATAAAATATCATTTGCATAATCATCATAAAGACATTCATGTCATATTTTCATTTATCATCTTACCACATTGTTGATATATCGAGTTTTCAACCCGAGGGTTAAGTACATACTGCTTTCAAGTATCCATCTCACAACACTTACCAATATGTCCCTTTCATCTCTAGTATTCCTCCATTTGAGTAGAACTTTACCCGTTGAACACATCGGAATATAATTCGGACACACGGATAATTTGGACATAAGTGCCATATATGTAATCAAGCAATCATGTAACCCGCCCATAAGTGAACTCGGACTCAACTCAACGAGCTCGGGTGTTCGCATCCATAAGTAAACTCAGACTCAACTCAACGAGCTCGGATGCCTAGTTACATCTCTTGAACTCGGACTCAACTCAACGAGTTCGAACGTTCGCATCCATAAGTGAACTCGGACTCAACTCAACGAGTTCGGATGCTCAACCATCCCAGTGACGTGTCACTTGTATCCTAATCTATTCCTAAGGATCAAACGGGCTTTTTCCCTCGATCTGACATTAGCCGTCTTCCACGGAATATCGGGCGATACTCGGTAGCGATTCATATTTATCAAGTAGTAAACATAATTTGCATATTACTCAACATTAACCACAAAGCATAATATTTCACGATTAAAAATCAGCATATCATATAATTAACATCAATAACTTAAAAATAACAATTATGCTACATTATTTACACATGAACTTACCTCGTATGCGAAAATGGCTACTTTTACCATTTCGTCCACAACTTGGTATTTTCCCCATTTTAGCCCGAATTTTAGTTTTCCTTGCTCTATCATTTACAATATAGTCTAATTAGGGCTCACATTATTCAAATTAACCTAAAATCATATTTTAGCAAAATTACAATTTTGCCCCTAAACTTTGCATATTTACACTTTTGCCCCAAAGCTCAGAAATTAAACTTCAGCCTATTTTCTTATGTTTTATGACATTCTAATCATTTTTCCTTCTATAGCAACATCAAATTCTCACTCTAACATGTATTTATGAACATTAGGTATTTTTACCGATTATGTCGTTTACTTCGCTTTTTACATAAAATCACTTAGCAAAAGTTGTTTAACACAATTTCAAGCTTCATATTCTACCATAAAACATCAAAATAAACACATTTCACCTATGGGTATTTTTCCAAATCGAACCCTAGCTTAAATTATTGCTAGAATAAGCTTAATCGAGCTCTTCGGGATTCCAAAACGTAAATAACATTAAAAACAGGGCTTGGAATCACTTACTATTGAGCTTGGAAAGCTTGAAAACCCTAGCCATGGCTTCCCCATGCTAATTTCGGCCTCCATGAAGAAGATGAACAAAATTGGCTTTTAATTTTGTATTTTAATTCATTTTACCCCTAAATGACCAAAATGCCCTTACTACTAAACTTTCAAAAATTCCTTCCATGTCCTAATTTTGTCCATGAACTTAAAATTGGTCAAATTGCTATTTAAGACCTCCTACTTAATATTTCAATGCAATTTCATACTAAAAACTTCTAGAATGCAAATTTTGCAATTTATTCGATTTAGTCCCTACTTTCAATTTAAACACTTTAGGCATAGAATTTCATCATGAAATTTTCACACAGTCATGCAATCATATCATAATCATCAAAATAATCATAAAATAATTATTTCTATCTCAAATTTTGTGGTCACGAAACTACTATTCCGACTATGCCCAAAATTAGGGCATTACAACTCTCCCCCCCTTTTAAGGATTTTCGTCCTCGAAAATCTTACCGGAAAAGTGGTCTTCACTTTTAATCTCATATTCGGTGTTGAAGAACTTTCACTTAGGTGTACCTCCAATACATCTCTTTAATTTCTCATATGATCTCAAAGCTTACAGCCTCAACTCTCAACTGTTCTTAAATTTTCAACCCTTCTCGCTTTCCCATGATATCATGACATAAAACCCGAATCTCAACTTGATTAATGGAGACCTAATTCCAAGAAATCCAACAATCAAAGAGACCTAAAATTCCATGAATCTGATGAGTAGTAATTCATTCAATATAGATATGATTTATAGATCTCGCCAAACATTTAACAATAGGATACATCACATTTTCCTCTTTCATATATAAAAATAATTGATATGGCCTCAAGAATAATCCTTCTCATTTTCATCCCAATATCAACACCGCAAGGATAATTTTGATAGATCCCAATGCTCGGCTTTAACCTCTTTAACAACTCATATTTTATGTAACATCGATGCTCTAAACTATCACATTATCTCACTATCTTGAAACACATCACAATTCATTACCGAAAGTCAAAAGTTTTTACTCAATGTAGATTAGTCTAGTTCAGACGCTTTGCTTTACCAATATTCTCATCTATCTCAAACTCACAAGATGTAATAAACTTTTCAGCTTTCACAAAACGAAAACCTTATCATTTGTAGTGACTTTAACTAATATCCAACTCTTTCTAATAAATATACACTTCTCGTTCGGACTATTTACTCTTTTATCAATTACAAAATGAAATTCTATTATCGACTTGGGAAAAATAATCCCGACATAATTGTCACATAAAATCTTTCAAATAAATAATTCACCATACCGACTGAAACTCGCACTTTTATCACTTATGCCTTTACTGATGTCAAATCCTTACACAGAAATTAGAAAAAACCCCAATACTAAAATCCCCACATTACCAAGATCAAATTAGAAGTATAGTCATATTTGACATGATTATCACGAGCTGAAGAATGCACTTCGAACATGAGTCATAATTGACAATTTATGGAACAAAGATAACAAGAAAAACGAATAAAGAAATCCAAGATAGAGAAACCCAGAATAAAGAAATCCAGAATAAAGAGACCCAAAATACGATACTATGCCGGAGAATCGAAAACCAAACTCATAGAGAAAATACGGAATACCCCGATAATTCTTCAAAGAAAGAAAGTCCAAAAGAAAACATCATTTAATCCCACTGAAATCAAATATAAAAATATCAATATATCTTCTCATACATATGTATCAGATGAAGCATCAAGTAGAAGAAACAGAATCATAATATCATATGTATTCTCTCATCAATTCTTATCGAATTAAAATGAAATAGAATACCCGATGAAATAGAGCAATATAAATTATAAACCAGTCAGATTACCAATGCTTTCATCCAACACTAGAATTAGAAGACATTCCCATATAACAAAAATTTCTTTAGAAGATCAATAGCCATAGAAATATTTCTGAGAACGGGTAAACACAAAAGAGATCACTAAATCTGTCCACCATAATCACACACTCAGATAGTTCACATTTCAAATATCATTTCCCCAACTAGTTCAAATTGGCACAAATTTCATATTAAACCATTCACTAAAGAAGGCCAATTCTGAATAAATTTCGATTTACACTTTTCTCAACCTTGCACTGAGAGTAATTGATTTACCAAAGAGAATTCCTTCTCTAATTGGGACAATGCATAACTCTAATAATCTTTACGTCAATCTGATACTTACATCTCTCTCGACTTTACTTATCAGCTCATTTTCAATCTCTCCGATCATACTTATAATTATTCTACCAAAGAACTCTTTGGGTTCTCAACTAGAGACTTATTCAATACAGATCTCATGAAATTCCATTATAAGTACCACTTCGGTAAGGGGGAGGGGTTGTAGGACCTCTCACTCGACTTTCTTATACATACACATATGACACAATTTCCATCATCATAGCAATATCATCAAAATCATGTCATTCATTCAGGCAATGCAACATTCATGTTGGCTTACACAAATTTTCCTATTGTCCCATTTAGACAATATTCTTATGCATACATTCTATGTTTTCTAGATAGCTTTACTTATCGATTCATTTAATTAAATTAAGTCATGCTCATGACATCATATAAGGCCAAACAAATATAGATATTTGCACCACAATTACAACT
This sequence comes from Gossypium anomalum, assembly GCA_025698475.1. NCBI lineage: Eukaryota > Viridiplantae > Streptophyta > Magnoliopsida > Malvales > Malvaceae > Gossypium > Gossypium anomalum. Next base: position 40,384,985 of record CM046965.1, read on the forward strand.
TTCATTTCGTGCATCATCATGTACATATCATTACAATCATATAATTCACCCAAAAAATTTAACATAGATAAGTTCATTTCATTATAATCCTTTATCTCATAAAAATTATATATCATTAACATTTATCAACATTCGACGTCCAAATCAAGACAAGGACATTTTCATTCGTATCATGATATTATGACCTTTATTCATACCTCTACTACTTTCTATTTATTCCGTTCATCTTATCAAGTAAGCCACATACACTACATCATATAAACATTAAGCAAATATGGATATTTATCACAACATGAATTTTCATCTCACATATTATCACATTTGTATCATAAACTTTTATTCACACTTTTCTGAACCGAGACTTATCATAATTATAACTTTACTCAAATACCTTCACATAACATGGAACATGGTCAGCGCAGCTCGATTGGAGAGTACCTTGTCTAAATAAGACGGTACTCATACGCGTCGGAAGACATCACACTATCATAGATCAGTGGCATGTATAGCTAAACTTTTACACATGCTAGGTTAGTCCGAGAACCGACTAAACCTGCTCTGATACCACCAAATGTAACGCCCCGTACCTGAGACCGTCGCTGGAGTCGAATACGAGGTGTTAACAGACTTAATTCATTACTTAAATAGCTCAAACAATTTAATTTTAAAATTTTCAGACAAGCTGAAAATCTGCATCACAGTCGCTTAAAAATTCATATCTCGAGTTACAAAACTCGAAATTAAGATCCGTAAATTTTCTATGAAACTAGACTCATATTTCTATCTACTAATTTTTTTCTAGAATTTTTGGTTGAGCCAAATAGTACAGTTTATTAGTTAAAATCTCCCCTGTTTCAGGGTTCAACTACTCTGACCTCTGTGTATTACGAATTAGATATCTCTCTATAAAAAATTTCAATGACTATGAGGTTTGTTTCTATTAAAACTAGACTCAATAAGGAATCTTTACATGTAAAGAAAAACTTATAATTATTTTTTTAAAATTTATTATGAATTTTTAAAATCATAATAGGGGATCTAGAAGTCACTCTGGCCCTGTTTCACAAAAGTTTAAATATCTCATAAAATATAATTTATATGCCTATTTTGTTCAGTCCATATGAAGATAGACTCATCAAGCTTCGATTCCATAACTTATTCATTATTTAATTCCATTTCTACTATTTTTAGTGATTTTTCAAATTCACATCACTACTGCTGTCTGAATCTATTTTATGGTAAATTTTACCTATTTCATGGTTTCCATGGATTAGCTAGCAATTTGACATACATAACACCAAATATGATCATGATTAGCCATTCCAATGGCTAATCATTACCAAGAATTTTCATACCACTCAATAACCATATCATAAGACCATATATACAAAATGATTATAATGCTATACATGCCATACTCAAAATATACAAGCCATTATGCCAAGATGGTATACGGATAGTGTGAGCGAGCCTCCGACCGTTCCCGATTTCCGAGCTGACTTGTCAAAACTACAAGGAGTGAAAACGAGGGAGTAAGCATAAATGCTTAGTAAGTTCACATGCAAATAGCAAGTAACATAACCATATAAGCAAACATAAAATATCATTTGCATAATCATCATAAAGACATTCATGTCATATTTTCATTTATCATCTTACCACATTGTTGATATATCGAGTTTTCAACCCGAGGGTTAAGTACATACCTGTTCAAAGTATCCATCTCACAACACTTACCAATATGTCCCTTTCATCTCTAGTATTCCTCCATTTGAGTAGAACTTTACCCGTTGAACACATCGGAATATAATTCGGATACACGGATAATTTGGACATAAGTGCCATATATGTAATCAAGCAATCATGTAACCCGCCCATAAGTGAACTCGGACTCAACTCAACAAGCTCGAGCGTTCGCATCCATAAGTGAACTCAGACTCAACTCAACGAGCTCGGATGCCTAGTTACATCTCTCGAACTCGGACTCAACTCAATGAGTTCGAACGTTCGCATCCATAAGTGAACTCGGACTCAACTCAACGAGTTCGGATGCTCAACCATCCTAGTGACATGTCACTTGTATCCTAATCTATTCCTAAGGTTCAAACGGACTTTTTCCCTCAATCTGACATTAGCCGTCTTCCACGGAATATCGGAACTAATACTCGGTAGCAATTCATATTTATCAAGTAGTAAACATAATTTGCATATTACTCAACATTAACCACAAAGCATAATATTTCACGATTAAAAATCAGCATATCATATAATTAACATCAATAACTTAAAAATAACAATTATGCTACATTATTTACACATGAACTTACCTCGTATGCGAAAATGGCTACTTTTACCATTTCGTCCACAACTTGGTATTTTCCCCATTTTAGCCCGAATTTCAGTTTTCCTTACTCTATCATTTAAAATATAGTCTAATTAGGGCTCACATTATTCAAATTAACCCAAAATCATATTTTTGCAAAATTACAATTTTGCCCCTAAACTTTTGCATATTTACACTTTTGCCCCGAAGCTCGTAAATTAAACTTCAGCCTATTTTCTTATGCTTTATGACATTCTAATCATTTTTCCCTTCTATATCAACATCAAATTCTCACTCTAACATGTACTTATGAACATTAGGTATTTTTACCGATTATGTCGTTTTACTCGTTTTTACATAAAATCACTTAGAAAAAGTTGTTTAACACAATTTCAAGCTTCATATTCCACCATAAAACATCAAAATAAACACATTTCATCTATGGGTATTTTTCCAAATATGAACCCTAGCTTAAATTATTGCTAGAATAAGCTTAATCGAGCTACCGGGATTCCAAAAACGTAAATAACATTAAAAACGGGGCTTGGAATCACTTACTATTGAGCTTGGAAAGCTTGAAAACCCTAGCCATGGCTTCCCCCATGCTAATTTCGGCCTCCATGAAGAAGATGAACAAAATTGGCTTTTAATTTTGTATTTTAATTCATTTTACCCCTAAATGACCAAAATGCCCTTAGTACTAAACTTTCAAAAATTCCTTCCATGTCCTAATTTTCTCCATGAACTTAAAATTGGTAAAATTCTATTTAAGACCTCCTAATTAATATTTCAATGCAATTTCATACTAAAAACTTCTAGAATGCAAATTTTGTAACTTATTCGATTTAGTCCCTACTTTCAATTTAAACACTTTAGGCATAGAATTTCATCACGAAATTTTCACAGAGTCATGCAATCATATCATAATCATCAAAATAATCATAAAATAATTATTTCTATCTCAAATTTGTGGTCACGAAACTACTATTCCGACTAAGCCCAAAATCAAGATATTACAATTTTGAAGTGTAGGGATGGGTGGGTCGATTTTATCCCTACATGGAGTGTAGGGCTGAACGGAGTAGAGTGTAGAGGATGGATGGGTAGGACCTCGATTGCATTTTTGTTACTGTTACTGAAATGGGCTAAGGCCCACACTGATACTGATACTGTAATAGGCTATGGCCCTAACTAATACTAGACTGTCACTGAAACGGGCTTAGGCCCAAACTATATTTGCCTACTGTTTGATTGACTATTGTTAAGGGATTACACACTGAGTTTGCATAAACTCACCCTTCTGCTTTTCTGCGCAGGTAATCCTTAGGCAGATCGGTGCTGCGAGAGACTTGATGGTGGCCACACAACTGTTTTTGCTTCCTTTTAAACTTTTAATTTATACGTAATTTAATTCGGGTATTTGTTTTGTAATAAGGCATTTTTAAGTTTTCATTTTGATTTTGGGATTTATTTACTTTGAATCATATTTGTTAGAAGTAGGTTGCGATTTTTCAAAGAGATAAATGCATTTCAAAACACCACGTTATTGCAACACAATTTTAAAAGCTTCCGCAATGACCATTGTTTTTAAAATGCAATAACAACATAATATGATTAACACCTTGCTAAACCAACTTGAGTTTTAACAACGAGCAAGTTAAACTAATTTTTTTGTAAAGATCACAACGAGGTTTTAATATAGAACGAATTTTTCAATGGAATTATGTTTTTTGAAATACACTTCAGTGTGACATCGAAGATTCGACCATAACTTCTAGGCCGGGTTTGGGGTGCTACATTACAACCCCTAATTCATGTTTAAATATCATTTAGCACAAATTTCTAATAGCCATTAAATTTTACAGCTTTTACAATTTAGTCCTTTTGCGTAATTAACTATCGAAACGTCAAAATTTTTCAATGAGACTTTAAAACCACCTTAATGACATTCCTTAAATATTTATAAAAATATTTAAGACTCATTTATAGAAACGAGGTCCCGATACCTCATTTTCTAAAACCACTCGACCTTAGGTTCTTATCACTTGAAGTTAATAAATCATTTAAATAACATAAATTATCAAATCAAAAAAAATTTAAAACTATATTTGACTCGTAAATATTAAATAAAAATATTTACGAACTTTCTCGTTGGATTTGGTGGCCCTAAAACCACTATTTCCAACACTACTAAAACTTGGGCTGTTACAATAGAACTAAATTGAATTGAATAGAAAATAGTATAATTTGATGAAAATATGAAATTGACCTTGAATTTGGCATAAATATGTTATGTGATATGATAAATTGATGAATTGGATTATGAATTGGAAATGATGAAATGTAAATTGTGTTATATGATGAATTGGTTAATTAGTTACCCTATTAACTGTTCGAGCAAAGTCATATATAGTTGGCATGCCATTGGATAGATTGAGTACAGGTTACTTTGGCTATATGTCGATGAGCACTGGGCGCATTTTCCTTCGAACGTTCTGATGAGGCACTGGATGCCAAATTGGTGCGTTGGTTGGGATTCATGTATCCATTCGAGTCTGAGTCATGTTAATAGGGGATATAATGTGTGAATTGGTTGATTAATATTGGAAATTATTAAATGTTATAAAGTTGTAATACATGTACTTATTTACGATATTTGAATATTGATAGCATGTGAAAGATCATACGAACCTGTTAAAGGGGACCGAAGGCTGATACAAAAAGATAATGGTTGAACTATTTTTGATTCATAAATGATATGTAAACCTTATTGAATGCATAAAAGTGAAATAAAAGTGAATGTAAATCAAATTGGTATAATATGTTCATTTAGTTGTTAGCGGAGATAATATGTTTAGTTGAATCAATTGGCATAATAAGTGTATCTTGTGGCATATGCATATTGTTATGTGATTTGAAGATTTGCATGAGTTTTATGTGAATTAGTTGATATTTGCATTTGAAATTAACCTTATGTAATTGATTTGGATTTTCTACTATATTGATTTGAATCATGGAAATACCACTAAGATCTATCGCTCAGTTTACGGTTTTGTTTTCCATGCGCAAGTTAGATTCATATTGAGGTCTCAAGCATTAACTTCATCATCTAGGCAAAGATCCTAGACTCAACAATGTTTGTATAGTTTCTTGTGTTAGTTATGCGACATGTACTTAGGTTGAGTCAGATTTGTAACAGCCCATTTTCAATAAAAATTACAGCATGTTAGTATCTTCGTATAAAAATTTCGTTAAGAAATTTTACCGTTTACATGCTTAATTGAATAAAAAGGACTAAATCACATAAAGTGCAAAAATAGTGTTCTAGTAGTAGCTAAAGGTATTAAATAGCTATATAACCTTAAAGTATGAGTCCTTATGTGGTAATTAGACCATTAAAGAAGTTAGTGGATGTACACGGCTTGGTATTATTGAAATTTTTAATGTTTTAAAATGCTATAACAGTAATTTGGTAAATAATGACAAGTTAAATAAAATAAAGCAAAGTTATCATCTTTTTGTTTCATCCTCAACTAAAAATAAGGGTTAGGAAGCCATTGGAAAAGCTTCATCATTTGGCTAGCTCATTTCTAAGTGCATGGTATGTATTTTAGTCCCGTTTTTAATTATTTCTATGTTTTCAGGATCGTTGTAGCTTAATCTAGCTAGCCGAGAGACTAATTTGTGAAACGGTTAAAAGATTAAAGTTTTTCCATGAATGAATGTGTATGAGTTTTGATGTTTTATGGAAGAAAATGGTTAGTTGTTGATAGATAAATAACTTTTGTTAAATGATTTTTGGTAAAATTGTCAAATAAGGATTAAATTGAAAAATATAAAATTATACATGGTAAGATTGTGAAATAAATGAAATATAGGGCTTGCTAGGGACCTATATGAAATTCGACTATAATGGGTTTTGGGAAAATTGCATGAATTTCTATTTTTATGTGCTAGGGACTAAATTGAAAAGAAATCAAAAGTATAGAGGCAAAATTGTAATTCTGGTAAAATATGAAATTGGATTAAATTGAATAGAATAACTATTGAATTGAGTTGAATTTATCCGTTTAGATCAAGATAAACCTCGTACGGCTTTAGATCGGGGCAAAGATAAAGTTTTAGAATAGTTGCATCTGTATCAACGTTTAATTGTCGAGGTAAATTCGTGTAATTAAATTGTACTTATATGTTTTTAATTGAATTATACATGTATTGTGAATTGCCATATATATATACATATATATATATATCGATCGCATATCCAATGATGTTACGTCGACTATCGAGCTCTGTTTGAACCTTAGGAATTCATAGGACATAAATGACATGTTAGTAGGGTTTACATGATTCGGGTGCTGGTCTTGAACATCCTACCGATGGCTGAGGTCTGACATGTGTTGCGAATACTCCACAGCTCGTGTGAACAGCATCGTGTAGCTACGTTCTGACCCACAACTTGTGTGAGCAGGCCCATTTCCGCAACTCGTGTGAGCATACATGTATAGAAATTAACAGATTACAGTTCTATGATTTAGCACACTATGTGTGAGCTATCCCGAGTATCCAACGGTATTCTAAATGGTTCAACGAGCATGATCTGAAAGAAAGTGGTAAGAGTTCGATACGAACTAAGACATGGACACATGTGAATTTCAATGAAATAGTGATACATGGTATATCGAGAGTTGAAATGGATGATATATGCATATGATACATGATTAAATGTTTTGTTCATCCATGATTATATTGCCTATATTACATGATTAAATGGCTAACATGTTTAGTGTACATGCTTAGGCTTAGGCCAAGTTATGGTTGGATTATGCCATGTTTAACTTACTTATTATGTGTTGAAATGATAAGTTTTGTTTTACATTATACGAACTTACTAAGCATTTTATGCTAACTTTGTGTTATTTTCGTGTTTTATAGTGAATCTAAAGCTCGTTTGGGTTGGAAGCTTGGCGGAGTTATATCACACTATCCATCAGCTATATACGTACTTTTAGTAGTTTAAGTTTTGGTTATAATTGCATGTATAGGTATTTTGGTTGTTGAAGTAGCCATTTGTCTTGGCTTGTGTTTATGATATTTTGAGGAATGATATGAACTAGTTTTGGTATGTAAATATTTGGCCTTAAAGTGGTAGATATCTTGGTTCTTGATGCTTGAATGAGTAAAAATGGAACGGTGGTTTAAAATGCAAGTTATAAATGTTTTGTGATATGTTAGAATGTGGTAATTTGGTACAATTATTATAAATGACATAAATGGCCATTGATGTTAGTTATTGAATGGCACATTTGGTACCATTTGTTGTGTTATTGATATGGTATGTTTTTTTTTATGTAAACTTAGTTTGAAGTTAGTTAACATTTTGGCAAAATTGAGTATATGATTATGTATGTGTAGTTGTTGAGATTGAGGTGCCCTTTGGGCATATTGGTTGTATACAAATGAACCATATTTGAATAACTTGATTATGCATGGTCTTGGTGCATTTTGATGGCTTGTTTTCTGGTGCAAAAGTGGTTGTAAGTATATGCATGAATGGGTTAGAAAAATGGCTTGGAAATGGCTTATTTTTTGTCCACACAAGCGTGTGCCTCGGCTGTGTATGACACACGGCCTAGCAACACAGCCGTCTGTCCCCTATATCTTTCAAAGGGTTTCAAGTCAGGCTGTTACACGGCCTGACACATGGGTGTGTGGCTTAGCCGTGTAATCCAAGTCAGTAAGTTACACGGGCTGGGATAAGGCCGTGTGTCCCTACTTCGAATGCCCACACGGCCGTGTGACCCCTACAGTTTTGAAAATTTTCATTTATTTTTAGAAAATTCTATATGTTTTTGATTTAGTCTCGACTCGTTTCTAATGGTTTTAGGGCCTCGAGGGCTCTATTTTGATGGTAATACTCTGTAACCCTATTCTGGCGGCAGATACGAGTTAGGGGTGTTATAGGATTAGTATTTTGAATTGGGCATATGTTATATATATATGAAATGGTGAATGTCTTAACTTATGGATGGTTATATTTTGTGGCATATTAATAGTATAATTGGTAATGTGTTTATAAACATACGTATCTAAATGTCAATTAGCTTCAACAAAGGACTTAAATTAAATTGTTGAAAAGTATGAATGTTTGTGTATAAATGATATTTTAGATTTAATGGAATTCATTAGGTACTTAGATTTTATTGAAATTATATTTGCAATTAAATTTGAAAAGTTTTAGGTGTTTGCAAACATGTACCAAAACTTGACCATTTGAAATCAATATGTCACATTGTGACGTCAAATGTCTGTCATTGCGATAAGACCAAGTTGCCATGCCATGGCATGATGTCGAACTTTGGTTGCTGCAATGAGACCTACTCAATTTGTTGCATCACGACGAGGAACCCCTTCATGTCAACTCGATATTTTTGAATTCTTATACTTTGGTCCCATTTTGATCTCGGGTTAGTTTCAGAGCTTTCACAAGTTTGTATGAGACTCGAAAATTGTTGTATTTTTGTATGATATGCATGGTTAAGTTGAAATTGATCATTTAATAGTATAAATTGAATGTAGTTGATCGTAGTTGCTCTAACAACAAATGTGACACCTTGTAACTTGGATCCGGCGATTGGGGTGTTACATGTTTAGGTTTATCTACTAATATAAGTTGTCTTTTTGTATTACGATTCGACCATGTAATACGTCTTAATATTAGTTAAACATTAGATAACCAATGAGCCAATATTTGTTTCTATTATTCTTTGCCTATAAAAATAATTGAGGATAATATACAAAAGGTGTTAATGTAATTTATGGATAATTTTATTAAACTAATTTATTAAAAAAATGCAAGTATACAAATGAATATTCTACACTTAATGCACAAAATCCAACATGCATAACATAGAAATGATATGTGTTATAACTATGAAAGTAGTAAAAAAACTATTTGATAATCGATATCGATTTTGGAAACTTAAATAACATGTGAAAGACCGTGTGAGATTATGAGACTAGATTGTACTATATGAGACATATTTCGAATCATGAAGATCTTAAGAAAGCATTAAATAAAATTGTGAAATAGTGTTTTACATTATAGTATGTTTATAATTATTTTAGTAGCTTGATATTTGCTTATTATGTATATGCATTGTTATCATATTATGTAAGCAACAATGAAATATTTTGCTCAATGTATAAGCTGTTTGTTTTTGTGCGTAGGTGATTATTAAGTTTTGGATTGATTAAGGAGAGTCCATAGCAACTAGATTCACATCTTGACTTAACTAAATATCTATAATATTTTGTTATATTTTGTAAGTTGTAATGACATTTAACAAGGTAATTAGGGGTCTTATAAGGTCTTTTGATTGATATGGATTGTTGGTATCTATGCTGGGACATATTTTGGCCACTTTGTAATCTTTGATGATGGCATTTAGTCAGGTAAGCATAAGTCTTGATGCTGCTAAATAATGAATCATTTATATGTTTGTGTGTGTGTGTGTATGTGTGTGTGATGCATTAGTTGAGATGTTACCAGGTGTTGGTAATGTGTTTCAGATGTCAAATCAACGATTGATAATTGAGTGTTAGGATGGTTTTACATATGTACATCTAAGTAGTTTAAGTGAAATATTGAGTCTTGATGGTGTGTTGTAATAGTGGTATAGCTTGAAGTATGTTTTTGATCATTTTGTGAATTTTGGTGATAGCATTTAGTTATGTAAATATGATTTTTGGTTTTGATAAATAGTTGATTAAGTATGTCAACATGTGATGTATTAGTTGTGATGATATTAAGTTTTAATGATAAGTTTCTAAATGTCAAGCTAATGTTTTAAGATAGATTAGTACAATGGTTTCGTATAGGTATGATATGGCATCTTTATTGCTTGTAATAGAGACCATTTGGTCTTGAGAAAATGATAATATTGTCTCAACAGATCAAGAACAAAATAATCATTATAGGCTTTTCTGGGAATTGTCTCGAGACACATTGAACATGTCTCAAGACATCATCAATTGCTTTGTCTCAAGATAGGTGCTCTTTCATGTCGAGATATCTAAACATAGAACCTAAAGTCTAAAAACAGGAGAGCTATGTCCTAAGACCAGTCTCGAGAATAAAGCTTAATGTATTGATACATGGACTCCAATATCTTGACACAACAAAGCATCGAATATAAGATCTAAAATGAGGGAAGCACGTATCGAGAAATGGACCTCCATGTCTTGAAACACATTGTATTTTAATTTGGTTTAATTTGAGTTGGATTTGAATCCTAACTCCATATTTGACCCCGTATAACCTCGAGACTACTTAAATGAGATTAAAGGACATTTTTAATGCATGATCATCTTCGTATTTAAAAATCCTTTGAATTATATCATGTTTATATGTTTAATGATTTCTAATTGGTATGAGTTAGTTTGAGTTGCTTCAACAATGCAATGTGACGTCAGGCATTTGGATCTAGCATCCAGGTCGGATGTAGGGTGTCACACATTCAACCAATCAAAATGTGCCACGTGGCAATTAGGTTTATTTAAAATAAAAAATTTAAATTTAAATTTGAAAACAAACTTTGACTTTGACCATCCATTGATCAAATGTTGACCGATGTTGAATACCATTGACTGACATTGATTGACATTTACCATAGTTGACCATCCACGTGGCGCTATTAAAATGCGCCACATGTAGTTTTTTAATATTATATATACTATATTGATTAAAAATGTAAAAGAAATCGTATATAATATATAAATAATTCAAAAAAATAAAAAATACTTTAAAAATATTTTTTTATAAAATTCTAAAATATATTGACATAAATTTTAAATATTCAAAACAATATATAAAAATTGAAAAAAATTATAAAAATTTAAAAAGTAATTAAATTTTATCAAATTTTAAATTTTTTTGCATTTTTTTTTAAATTTAAATACCTATTTTAATTTTTATAACTCTTTTCAAATTTTATATATTATTTTGATTTTTTAAATTTATATTTATATATTTTTAGAATTTTGTAAAAAAATATTTTTTATTTTTATTTTTTGAAATTTTTTGAATTATTCATATATTATATATGATTTTTTACATTTTTAATTAATATAATATATATATATATATATATATTATTATAAAAACAAAAAGGACATTTGCATTCTAATAGCTCCACATAAACAACCAATAGTTGGTCAATCTCGGTCAAAGTTCAATCAATGGTGGGTCAAAGTCAAAAGTGTTTTTTAATTTAAATTTAATGTTTTTTATTTTAAATAAATATAATTAGCATATGACACATTTTGATTGGTTGGATGTGCCATGTGGCACATTCAAATTAACACCACATGTTAATCGAATTTTTTAACGTTGTTACCAAAAAAAAAAGAACTGAGTAACAGAATAATAATTTAATTATCAATCTGAGATAAAAAAAATTAGGTATCAATGTGGGAAAACAAACATAGCTTGGGGCCATATTGAGCGTTAAATTTTTTTTTTTTATGATTCATCTTTAAAGTCAAATACCATTCCACCACCACCAACACAAGCTATTAATAATATTTTAATTTAATGATTAAATTACTCAATCACTATTTTACCCATTAACTCGTATTTTTATCGATTAAACTCGAAACTTTAAAAATGGTTTAAAATGCTTCCCAAGGCTTTTCAATAGTCTTAAAAATAATTAAGTGCATAGAAAATAATGAATTCTCTCTGCGAAAACAATGAAAAAAGGGGTGATATTTCTGGCAATCCAAACACCAAGAAGGTTCATTTCAAGGACCCGACGTATAGTATTAAAGATGTGATGGCTATTGATTCAACGCCAATTCCAACCCTGTTTTGGAAAGATAAGGTTCTAGGGAAAGGTTTTACCATTTCTTATGGGGAGAGAGATTCAAACACTGCTAATGAGGTTTTCTCACTACTGGAAGGTGATGTTAAAAAGTCGATTGTCAATGACATCTCTGCCATTGATTTGTCAGATAGGGTTCAAGAATTATTAGTTAAAGACATGCCCACTTCTGTGATTCTCAAACTGTTGGGAAGGAATATTGGTTTCACAACACTACAAAATAAAGTTTATGGACTTTGGAGACCATTTCAACCCTTTCAAAAGATGGATATAGAAAATGGATATTTCTTAGCAAAATTCCAAAATGCTGAAGATTATGAAAAGGTTTTGTCATAGGGTCCATAGATTATTTTTGGGCAATACCTGACGGTTCAACCTTGGACTATTGATTTCAATTCGATGAGTCCCTATCCTAGTAATGTCCTAGCTTGGATTAGACTCCCAGGTCTGCCTAGCCATCTTTACAAAAAAGAGGTATTATGGGAAATTAGGGGAATGGTGGGGAAGGTTACCAAATTGGATTTTAATACAAACAACCCAACAAGGGGTCAATATGCACTTATGGCTATTTTTATGAATCTGGAGAAACCTCTAATCTCACAAGTCCTAATCAATGGAAATCTTCAACGAATTGAGTATGAAAGCTTACCAATAGTTTGCTTCTCATGTGGATGGTATGGCCACTCCAAGGATGGTTGTCTATATACACAAACATCAGGGAACAATTCAGTAGAAAATGCTCTGACGATCGGAAACCCACTAATAGACGTCGATTTGGTGACCGATAACGATGATTTCGGTCCTTGGATATTGGTGGAGAGGAGGCCCAGGCATAACTTGCGTAAGCAAAACAAACTATAACACCCAAAACTTGGCTTATAAGTTTAAACCAAATTTGGGAAAAGTTACACCAATGTATTGAAAATTGATTTCGGTAAGTATTCAGAAACCATTCAACACTTTTACTCGATTTGTAGCGAAAATCTTTTCGGAGTTCTAACTTTGACAACCAGAAATCAATTTCAGTTGATTTAAGTGATTTTGTAGCTTTGCGTTAGAAATTGCCAGATACTCACGAGATTATTAAAAACAAGGCAAGTTCATAAATATATTACAAACCCTAAAAGAACAAATCATAGTTACATCTGTGCAAAAACAATCCAAGCTCCCGTATGTCGTCCGATCCAAAGTCAGATGTTTACCTGAACAGATAAAGATAATACAAAGGATGAGCTACCAAGCCAAGCACCGCGTATAACCAAACTCAAATATAGATAGATAGATCGTAACATATAAATCATAGTAATGTAGAGAACTTAATAATAGTTGTATAACCAATACAGAACAATTCTAGAGTATCGCAGAGATTTCAACAGTGGTAGTACAACAGAACAAAACAAAACAAAACCAAACATAGCAAAATAAAACAAATCAAAACAGAGCAAAACGTAATAAAATAGTACAGAACAGAGGAGTACATAACATAACAGAAAATATACGTCAATGTCGATGCAGTATTTTTTCAAAACCATTCAGAGTGCAGTTTTATCAGAAAACATCCTACCCAACTCCGCTATACACCAAAATATAGTTCCCCAGAACTCGTCCAACCAAATCACACTAACAGATAACTATGGACAGTGCCACCTGAATTTGCAGTGAAACTGCCAGATCAGAGACATGTGGTCAAGCCACTATATTGTATTCAAGCTGCCAGAATAGAGTTATGGATAAACCACCAGATAATGCAAATCATTAAACTACCAGAAACTTCTTCTGTAATAGCCCGATTTAGGGCCTAGTCAGAATAGTATTTTCGAGACCACAAATCCAAAGTCAAAAAAATTATTTTATTATTATTTTAGAGTCATAGCATGTTTATATCAGTGCATGAAAAATTTGGTAGGTTAATTTTAACGTTTGTGAGCCCAATTGTGAAAAAGGACTAAATCGCATAAAGTGTAAAAGTCTTGAATTGATAGCTAAATCTGTTAAATTGCCACGGAACCAAAATTGGGGGTCTTTAAAGGGCAATTAGACCCTTTTCCTATAGGGTGGCCAGCCATAGGAGATAAATTGTAGAGAAGGTCAAAATTAGGTGAAGCTTAGGTCACCAATTTTGACTAGTTGTAATATTAAATAAAACAAAGGCCACATCCTCTTTATTTTTCTTCTTCCTCACCGATTTTTACTAGCCATAGGAGGGTTTCGAAAGCTTGAAATTTTCAGCAACTTGTAGTACTCACAAGTAAGTGATTTTAATGAGTTTTCTTGAAGATTTTTACATTTTTGAGACCCTTGAAGCATGAGCTTTCAAATGAGGGTACTATTTTGCAAAATGATTAAGAGTTTAGGGTTTTTCCATAAAAGGATTTGTAATGTTTTTTGAGTTTTATGGAAGAGAATGAGTCTTGGTTGTTGAATGAACAACTTTTGTGAAGGAGTTTTCATAGAAAACCGTTATAGGACCATTTTGCAAAGGTTGTGAAATAAGTGATAAATGTGTGAAATGGTGTGAATGTAAAGTATCTATAAGAGTGAAAATGGTTCGGATAGGCTTAAGATGCGAAGAAATTCAATAAAAAATGATTTTTGAGCACAAGGGTAAAATGGTCATTTTGTCAAAGTCTAAGGGTAAAATGGTCATTTTACCGAAGATGTGAATTTTTTATTTGCCTAATTGGACTAAATGAGTGTATTTTGCTATTATAGATCAAGAATTACTAAATCTGACCCTAGACCGGGGGAAGGCCAAGCAAGTAGACTAATTAACGAGTTGTCTACATTTTGTAATCCGAGGTAACTTGTATGTAAATAATACAACTACATTGTTATTATATGTGTTTAAATTGTCATTGTATTGATATAGAATGAATTGCTTGATTGTGGAATTGATAATGTAAAATGATAATTGAGATAGTAGAACTCTCGTTGGAACCTTAGGAAGTAAATCAGATATTCATGCCATGACATTTGGGTCACTTGTGTGAGCTAGTGTAAGACATGTCTGGGACATGCATCAGCCACATTATGAGAGCCAGTGTAAGACCATGTCTGAGATATGGCATCGACATTGAGACGAGTGCTAGTGTAAGACATGTCTGGGACATGCATCGGCCTCGAGACGTAAGCCAATGTAAGATATGTCTGGGACATTCATCGGCTATGAGTTGTGTTAGTGTAAGACCATGTCTGGGACATGGCATCAACACGGATATGCGAGAGCTAGTGTAATACCATGTTTGGGACATGTCATCGGCCTTGATGATGATAGCCAGTGTAAGACCATGTCTGGGACATGGCATCGGCACCTTACCCCATGTTTGAGGCTTAATGAATATCCGATAGTGTTTCAAATGGTTCAATGGTGAAAGTTATGATTTTGAGTTAATAAAGAAAGTATAACCGTGTTGTGAGTGGTACAGGTACCAAATTTGTTATACATGAGATGTGAGCTCAACATATATATGCTATGTGAATTGTATGGATGTTGATGAGTAAGTAATGCTTATGCCCACTTTGTATCATGAGCTTGTTGATGAATGGTTAAATAGTTGTTGTATATTTATTTATATGCAACTTACTAAGCTATATGCTTACTGCATTTTCTTTCCATTTTCTTATAGTGCCGCCTTACTAGCTCAAGGATCACCGGAAGTCAGAGATATCGATCACACTATCAACCGAAGCATTCGGTATAGTTGGATTTATATTTTTGAAAATGGCATGTATAGGGCTTAGACTTTATTAGTTTGTGTCATTGAGAATTGGCCAAATGCGTTGGCTTGGGTTGGAAACCCTTCATTTTGTATTAAGCCTTGAATGATGGCTAATATTCATTTTGATTTTATAAAAGATGCATTTACAATGTTGAATTAATATCTATTGTGGTTGATTTGGTTGTATGAGTTACGCTTGTTTTGGTATTGGTTGGTTTTGTATGGAACTATGTATGTAAGGGTGGCAATGAGGCTTTGTAAATAGCCCTATATTGTCCACACGAGTAGACACACGGGCGTGTGCCCTGTTTTAAAGACAAAAATTTTCATAGTTGATTTAAGGACCCGGAGTGGTCCCGGATAATTTTTAATGGTCGATTTGTGGCTCGTGGGTCGATAATAAGAAGTTTAAAGTAGAAATTAAAAAGGTTTTAATTTGGACCGAGTCTTGGCGACTTGAGATTGTTTGTGTGCATGAGATCAAGTTAGGAAATGCCTTGTACTCCGCCCTGGCATGGGTTACTGGTATGGGGTGTTACATCTTCCTTGCACATCATCCCAATCCCATGCAATATGTCATAGCATGCAGATACAAAGTCAAGGTGATAAGCATATAGGCCATGCTATCGTACAATAATAAAATCAGTAGGCATGGGAGTCCATGCTTTGTAAAAATAGATTTATCAAATCTCAACAGATCACATTTGTAATATCTCAAATTTAGGCCTAGCCAAAGTAGTGGTTTCGAGACCATGAATCTGAAGTAAAAATAATTATTTTATGAATGTGTTGAGGTCTATGATATGTTTGCATGATTGTATGAATGTTTCGTTAAGAAATTTTGTTGATAGAGTTTCCAATTTGATTTTTAGGACTAAATTGAAAAAGTTACAAAACATATGATTCTAGAAGCTTTAAGCACGAAATAGCTATGGTTTATTAATTAGAGGTCCTTAAATACCAATTTGACCAATTTCTATTTTTATGGACAAAAATGGGCATGAATAAGAAAATTTTGAAAGTTTAGTAAAAAGGGCATTTTGGTCATTTAGTTAATAAAAGAATAAAAAGGGAAAATTAAGTCAAAATTTGCTCATCTTCTCCATGCCATAGCCGAAATTCCTAAGGTCACCATAGCTAAGGTTTTTTCAACTTTCAAGCTTATTGTAAGTGCATTCTAGCCCCGTTTTTAATGTTTCTTTACATTTTTGAAGTTGTTATCAACAGA
The DNA here is from genome assembly GCA_025698475.1 of Gossypium anomalum. Lineage (NCBI taxonomy): Eukaryota > Viridiplantae > Streptophyta > Magnoliopsida > Malvales > Malvaceae > Gossypium > Gossypium anomalum. The sequence continues at coordinate 40,402,139 of CM046965.1, forward strand.
TCAAGCCATTTCTACCATTTATTTGAGCTAGAGTTGATGTATAGGGTTTGACCCATGTGTGACATACATGTATTTTGATGTTTCATGGTAGATTATGAAAGTTTGATGTGTGATAAACATCTTTTACTAAGTGATTTTTGATGAAAACACCTAAAAAGGGCTTTTTTGTAAAAGTTGTAAAAATGAGTAGTAGAAATGTGATTTGATGAAAAATGTGGGCTGGTATAAGCATGATATAGGTTTGGCTAAGCTTGGGTAACAAAGAAAATGAGTACATTTTATTTTACGAGCCTAAGGACTAATTTGTAAATAGTGAGAGTTTAGGGGAAAAACTGTAATTTTGCCAAAGTATGGTTTTTGGACTGATTTGAACAATGTGATAATTAAATGAGCTAAATTTGCTATTATGGATCGAGAAAAATAGAGTTCAGACCTAGACCGGGGAAAGAACAAAGTTGTGGATTAAATCGAATTAGTTAGTCATATTTTGTACCGAGGTAAGTTCGTGTGTAAATAATGCAACTTATATTATGTATTTAATGTTATGTTATTGCATGAATTTTACAATTATCATCATGGATTTGCTAGGCAAAGATTTGATACGGCGAAATTCCCGATTGAACCTTAGGAATAGTTAGGATACAAATGTTATGATATTAGGGTTATGAGTTTACGTGTAAGACCATATCTAGGATATGGCATCATTATGAGATGTTGATGTAAGACCATGTTCGAGTGACCCTAATTTGTTGATGACGTCATAAACAGAGAGTTACACGGGTTAGGGACACGGGCTTGTGCGACCACACGACCTACTCACACGGGCGTGTCTAAAACCACACGGGCGTGTGACCCCTGTAATTATGAAAAAATTTCTAAGTGTTTGGAGAGTTTTCAAAGTTCTTAGTTTAGCCCCGAACCACCCCTAATGTATATTTTGGGCCTCGTAGGCTCATCTAAGAGACAATACGAATGTTTTTGAAAAGTTTTAAATTTGAGTGGAAATTCATGTCTCAATTTTGAAGGTTCGTTTGAGTTTAAGTTTGATAATGCTTCATACCCTATTCCAGCTTCAGATACAAGTAAAGGGTGTTACATTTAGTGGTATCAGGGCTACGGTTTAGTCGATTCTTGGGCTAACGTAGCGTGTGTACGAGTCTAGCTATACATGCCATAAATGAACTGTGATAGTGTAATGACTCCTGACAATTGAAAATTGTGTTTTCATATAGTAATGGATCCCAGCCGAGCTGAGGCTGATGAAGTCAAAATTAATGCGCCGGCTCCTGCTCAAGGGGCATCACCATCTAATAGTAGACCCTTACAGTTAGTCAAGGAGAAAGAGGAAGGGAAGCCTTTCTCCATATGATGAACGCATGGTATACGGAGTTCATTCGAACAAACCCGAATGCTCAACCCCCTTCACCCCTACCTATTCCTCAGCCTATCCCCGTAGCACCCCGAGGTATGGACTTTATGAGATTGAATAGACCTTCAGTTGATAAGATTAAAAAAACGAGCCGAAGAGTTCTGAGCTGGTATAGATGATGATCCTAAAATAGCAGAGCTCTGGCTTGAGAATACCATCAAGGTATTTGATGAGTTATCATGCACACCTGAAGAATGCATGAAATGTGTGGTATCACTTCTAAGAGACTTAACTTATCGTGGTGGAATACCCTTATGTCGGTTTTACCAAGGGAGAGAGTTAATTGGGAATTTTTCCAAGAAGAGTTTTGTAAGAAGTACATTAGCCAAAAGTTTATCGATCAAAAACGAAAAGAATTCTTTGAGTTAAAACAGAGTCGAATGACAGTAACGAAATATGAGCGTGATTTTGTGAAATTGAGAAAATACGCTTGAGAATGTGTTTCGACTGAAGCAATCATGTGTACGAGAATTGAAGATGGGCTTAACGAAGACATCCGATTATTGGTTGGCATTCTTGAACTGAAAGAATTTGTTGTGCTTGTAGAGAGAGCTTGTAAGGCCGAAGAGTTAGCTAAAGAGAAAAGAAAAGCTGAGTTTGAGTCGAGACTCGAAGAAGAGGTAGATGGGTAAGTCACTTCAGTCCTCATCTAAGAAACTAAGAGAGTTTAATACTCGATCAAGTGCTTCAGTTGGGTTTTCAAATAGAAACCATGGGAAATAGTATTCGGGTTATAAAACTCAAACTACTTTGATAGCGAGTGTGGGTAATGCTCGAAATAGTAGACCTCAATGTCCATATTGCGGTAGACATCACCCTAGTGAGTGTAGGGTGAATGATCGAACTTGTTTCAAGTGTGGTTCCCAAGATCACTTCATTAGAGATTGCCCCAAGATGGTTGAAAAAGAGAAATTTCAAAGTGCAAGATTGGGTAATACTGCTGCTAAAGGAAGGCCACAGAGAAATTTGAGAAATGGAGAGAGTAGCAAGAGTGCACCCAGAGATTCGACTGTGAGACCTGAGGGTAGGACACCTGCGAGGACTTATGCCAATCGGCTCGCAAAGAGGCTTAATCTCCTGACGTGATTATGGGTACTTTTTCTCTCTATGATACTTATGTTGTTGCTTTTATTGATCTGGGATCAACCTATTTGTATGTTCGTATAAAATTGGTATCTAGTATAAATATGCCTGTTGAGCCTACAAAATTTGTGATAAAAGTGTCGAACCCCTTAAGCAAGCATGTGTTAGTTGACAAAGTATGTAAGAATTGTCCTTTGATGATTATAGGACACTATTTTCTGGCTAATCTTATGCTTTTTCCATTTGATGAATTTGATGTAATTCTTGGTATGGATTGGTTGACCATTCATGATGTGGTAGTAAATTGTGGAAGAAAAATTATTAAATTGAAATGTGAAAGTGGTGATATTATTCGGGTTGAATCATATGTTTTGGATAGATTGCCAGTTGTGATCTCTTCAATGACAGCTCAGAGGTATATGAGGAAACGGTGCAAATCTTATCTTGCCTTTGTGTTGAATACCAAAGTGTCTGAGTTAAAGATTGAGTCAGTGCTGGTAGTATGCGAGTATTCGGATGTGTTTCCGGAAGAGTTGCCAGGATTGCCTCCAGTTAGGGAAGTTGAATTTGGTATTGAGTTAGTCCCAATAACTCCAACAAAATTAAAAGAGTTGAAAGCTCAATTGCAAGAGTTGACAGATAAAGGTTTTGCGAGACCTAGTTATTCTCTGTGGGGTGCACTAGTATTATTTGTGAAAAAGAAAGACGGCTCTATGAGACTTTGCATTGATTAACGATAACTCAATAAAGTGATCATAAAGAATAAGTATTCTTTGCCAAGAATAGATGATTTGTTTGACCAATTGAAAGGGGCCACATGGTTTTCAAAGATAGACATGACGTCCGGTTATTATTAGTTGAGAGTTAAAGACTCAGATGTGCAGAAAACTGCATTTCGGACGAGGTATGGTCACTATGAATTTTTGGTTATGCCTTTTGGTTTAATGAATGCTCCCGCTGTGTTTATGGACTTAATGAATCGGATTTTTAGACCATACTTAGATAAGTTTGTGGTTGTGTTTATTGATGATATTTTGATTTATTCTCAAAATGAATCCGAGCATGCTGAGCATTTGAGAACTATTTTACAAACTTTGAGAGATAAACAGTTGTATGCTAAGTTTAGTAAAAGTGAATTTTACCTTCAAGAAGTTAGATTTTTGGGGCACGTTGTTTCGGGTGATGGTATTCGAGTTGACCCGAGTAAGATTTCAGCAATTGTTGATTGGAAATCACCGAGGAATGTATCTGAGGTTAGAATCTTTTTTGGAAATCACCGAGGAATGTATCTGAGGTTAGAATCTTTTTAGGCTTAGCCAATTATTACAGATGATTTGTTAAAGGATTCTTCATGATTGCCACTCCGATGACAAAGTTGCTACAAAAGGATGTCAAGTTCGAATGGTCAGAAATGTGTCAACAGAGTTTTGAGAAGTTGAAGGCATTGTTGACTGAGGCACCGGTTTTACTACAACCTGAGTCGGGAAAAGAATTTGTGATCTATGGTGATGCATCCTTGAATGGATTGGGTTGTGTATTTATGCAAGAAGGCAAAGTGATAGCTTATGCCTCGAGGCAATTGAAACAGCATAAGAAAGCTTATGCCTCGAGGCAATTGAAACAGCATGAGAAAAATTATCCGACACATGATTTGGAACTAGCCGCCATTGTGTTCGCATTGAATATTTGGAGACATCATTTGTATGGTGAGAAATGTCATGTTTTTACTAATCATAAAATTTTAAATTACTTAATGACTCAAAAGGATTTGAATTTAATGCAAAGGAGATGGTTGGAATTGTTAAAGGATTACGAGTTAGTGATTGACTACCATTCGGGAAAGGCGAATATGGTTGCTGATGCTTTAAGTAGAAAGTCATTGTTTGATTTGAGGGCTATGAACACCCAGTTGACTTTAACCAATGATGGTTTGATTCTAGCTGAGTTGAAAGCTAGACCGATGTTTCTCCAAGAGATTTGCGAAGCTCAGAAAAGTGACAGTGATTGGCAAGCCAAAAGAGCCCAATGTGAATCGAATATGGAATCAGATTTCTGGATTAGTTCTGATGGATGTTTGATGTTCTGAGATAGGGTTTGTGTACCGAGATATGACAAGCTTATTCAGAAGATTTTGCATGAGGCACACAATGGTTATTTGTCAGTTCACCCCGGTAGTACAAAAATGTATAATGACTTGAAGAAATTATATTGATGGCCGGGTATAAAAAGAGATATTTCTGAGTTTGTTTCGAGATGTCTGATTTGTCAGCAAGTAAAAGTTGAACACCAAGTACCTTCGGGTTTACTTCAGCCTGTGATGGTCCCCGAGTGGAAATAGGACAAAATTACTATGGACTTTGTGATGGGTTTGCCCTTGACATTGAAAAAGAAAGATGTCATTTGGGTTGTGTTGATAGGCTAACGAAGTCGGCTTATTTCATTCTGGTACGTACCGATTACTCACTTGATAAGTTAACTGATTTGTATATTGGTGAAGTTGTTAGATTGCATGGAGTGCCTATCTCGATTATATCAGATAGAGATTCGAGGTTCACTTCGCGGTTTTGGAAAAAGTTGAAAGAAGCTTTAGGTACAAAGTTAAACTTTAGCACTACTTTTCACCTGCAAAATGACGGTTAGTCTGAGCGAGTAATTTAGATTCTCGAGGATATGCTCCACTGTTGTGTTCTTGAATTCGAGGGTAGTTGGGAGAAATATCTAACTTTGATAGAATTTGCCTACAACAACAGTTTTCAGTCGAGTTTGAAAATGGCACCTTATGAGGCATTGTACAGTCGTAAGTGTCAGGCACCATTGTAATGGACTGAACTCAGAGAGAATCAGATTCACGGAGTCGATTTAGTCAGAGAAACCCAGGAAAAGTGAAGGTAATTCATGATTGCTTGAAAACAGCTTCGGATAGACAAAAATCCTACGCGGATTTGAAATGGAAGGAGATTGAGTTTCAGATAAGTGATAAGGTATTCTTGAAAGTGTCTCCGTGGAAGAAAGTCCTCAGATTTAGCTGGAAAGGTAAGTTGAGTCCGCGATTTACTGGACCGTATAAGAATACCAAAAGGATAAGGCTGGTAGGATATCGGTTAGCTTTGCTATCTGAGTTGGAAAGGATTCACGATGTGTTCCATGTGACAATGTTGCGTCAATACCGATCAGACCCTTCACATGTGATTTCACCAATAAAAGTTGAGATTCGACCGGATATGACTTATGGCGAAGAGCTGGTTAAGATTTTGGCTCGGAAAGTCAAACAATTGAGAAATAAAAGTATTGCCCTTGTGAAAGTATTATGGCAAAGACATGGGGTTGAATAGGCTACATGGGAACCCGAGGAAACCATGAGAAAACAATACCCAAACCTTTTTACCGGTAAGATTTTCGAGGACGAAAATCCCTAAGAGGGGAGAGTTGTAACATCCTAATTTTGGGCCTAACCAGAATAGTAGTTTCGAGACCAGAAATTCAAAGTAGAAATAATTATTTTATGAATGTTTTGAGGTCTATGATATGTTTGCATGATTGTATGAATGTTTCGTTAAGAAATTTTGTTGACAGAGTGTCCAATTTGATTTTTAGGACTAGATTGCAAAAGTTACAAAACATGTGATTCTAGAAGCTTTAAGCACGAAATAACTATGGATTATTAATTAGAGGTCCTTAAATAGAAATTTGACCAATTTCTATTTTTATGGACAAAAATGGGCATGAATAAGAAAATTTTGAAAGTTTAGTAAAAAGGGCATTTTGGTCATTTGGTTAATAAAAGAATAAAAAGGGAAAATTAAGTCAAAATTTGCTCATCTTCTCCATGCCATAGCCGAAATTCCTAAGGTCACCATAGCTAGGGTTTTTTCAACTTTCAAGCTTGATTGTAAGTGCATTTTAGCCCCGCTTTTAATGTTCTTTACATTTTTGAAGTTGTTATCAATCGATCTAGCCATTTCTACCATTTATTTGAGCTAGAGTTGATGTCTAGGGTTTGACCCATGTGTGACATGCATGTATTTTGATGTTTCATGGTAGATTATGAAAGTTTGATGTGTGATAAACATCTTTTACTAAGTGATTTTTGATGAAAACACCTAAAAAGGGCTTATTTGTAAAAGTTGTAAAAATGAGTAGTAGAAATGTGATTTGATGAAAAATGTGGGTTAGTATAACATGATATAGGTTTGGCTAAGCTTGGGTAACAAAGAAAATAAGTACATTTCATTTTACGAGCCTAAGGACTAATTTATAAATATGTGAAAGTTTAGGGGCAAAATTGTAATTTTTCCAAAGTATGGTTTTTGGACTGATTTGAGCAATGTGATAATTAAATGAGCTAAATTTGCTATTATATATCGAGAAAAATGGAGTCCGAACCTAGACTGGGGAAAGAACAAAGTTGTGGACTAAATCGAATTAGTTAGCCATATTTTGTACCGAGGTAAATTCGTGTGTAAATAATGCAACTTATATTATGTATTTAATATTTTTTTATTGCATGACTTGTACAATTATCATCATGGATTTGTTCGGCAAAGCTTCGATACGGTGAAATTCCCGATTGAACCTTAGGAATGGTTAGGATACAAATGTCATGACATTAGGGTTTGAGTTTACGTGTAAGACCATATCTGGGAAATGGCATCGTTATGAGATTTCGTGTAAGACCAAATCTGAAACATGGCATCGATATAAGAATCGTGTAAGACCATAGCTGGGCTATTGGCATCAATATGAGATCCCATGTAAGACCATATCTGGGATATGGCATTGGTGTGATTCTATGTATATGTAATTCCCGAGTATCCTTTAGTATTCCATGTTGTTCAACGGGTGACTTAAAGATTATGTCAAATATGTGAAAGGTTATGATTATGTTGTGAAGTGGTACAGGTACATACACAAAACTCATGAGAAAGGATCTCAGTTTAAGATGCATTATTGGTAAGGATGCAAATGAGTAAAATATACTTATGAGCATTTGATGATTTTGTGCTAATTTACATTATGTTATATGTATGTTATTGTATGTTTAAAGTTGTTTATTATTTACATGCTAACTTACTAAGCTTAAAGCTTACCTCCTTCCTTTTCATTTCTTATAGTGTCATCAAGCCAACTCGGGGATCGAAGACGGTCAGAGATCCATTCACACTATCAAATGATTGTTTTGGGTACTTATGATTCCATTATTTTGAGTTATGGCATGTATAGGGACTTGGTATGTTGGCTTGTAATGGTAATTGATTCATTTTGTAAATGGCCATATGGTATTGGCTAATATTGGTTAAATATATATACATATGATGATGCTTTTCATGGATGTGGTTATTGCATGGTTTGTGATGATAAGTATGAGATGTTGTATGTGATAGAAATTAGCATGAAATTGCTGTGTGGATGTCTTAGTTGTGGCTGAATTGGTAGTATGTATATGCTGAGATTGGTGTTGTTTAATGTTGTGTAGGTTGGTGCAAGTAAGGGTGGCGAAAAGGCTTGGTAATAGCCTTATTTTTGTCCACAGGGTAGACACACGAGCTTGTGTCTAGGCCGTGTGTTACACACGGCTTGCCCTATGGGTGTGTGGTCCAACTATGTGTCCCTGTACTTTAAATTTTAGCTTCAAATTGGCCACACGGTCAGAGACACGACCGTGTGAAGGACACAGCCCAAGGACATGGGCGTGCGCCCAGGGCGTGTGAAGTCTGCGCCAATTTTAGGAAAAATTATAAAAATTAAATCACCCACACGGCCTAGCACACGGGTGTGTGCCTTGGCCATGTGACTCTAATTTGTTGATGATGTCATAAATAAAGAGTTACACGGGTTGGGGACATGGCGTGTGCGACCACACGGCCTACCCACACAGGCATGTCCAAAACCACACTGGCGTCTGACCCTGTAATTATGAAAAATTTTCTAAGTGTATGAAAAGTTTTCGAAGTTCTCGGTTTAGCCCCAAACCACCCCTAATGTATGTTTTGGGCCTCCTAGGCTCGTTTAAGGGACAATACGAATGTTTTGAAAAGTTTTAAATTTGATTGGAAATCCATGTCTCGGTTTTAAAGGTTTGTTTGAGTTTAAGTCCGGTAATACCTCGTACCTTGTTCCGGCGTCGAATACAAGTAAAGGGTGTTACAACATCAGATTGCCATGAAATCATATGAATGGTTATAAGTTAGAATCAATTCAACATATTCAGAGATCTCATATTTTAAATCACAGAATAACACAAGGCATTAGAATCAATTCAACATATTCAGAGATCTCATATTTTAAATCACAGAATAACACAAGGCATACCATCAGACTTAATAAAAGATGGATCGTACCTAGACAAGTTACATACCCAAACACATCCAAACAAGGGTACCTTATACATTACCAATCAGCTTTACTTAAATTAGAATAGACATATGTACAAATAGCAGATTATACACTAACAGATCAACAAATACTGAGTTTCATAGCTTAATACAGATCATGCGTACCCTACGAAAAGGCCTACTGTAACAGTTCATTTTCAGTGAAATCAGAATAGTAGTTTCGAGACCACAAATTCGAGTCAAAAATAAATTTATTTTACATGGTCTATATTATGATAGGAAAGACGTATGAAAATTTTGATAAAAAATTTTACCGGTTTTATGTTTAAGTATAAGAAGGACCAAATTGTATAAAATGCAAAAGTTGAGTTCTAGTAGCTATAAGTATCAAATAGCTATGGAATTCAAAACTTGATGTCCTTATATGGTAATTAGACCATTAAGAAAAAGTTAGTAGATATTTATGATGAATCATCCATGGAAAATTAGAAAAAGAAAATGACTAAATTGGAAAGTGGAAAATTTAAAAGATGATAATTAAATTAAATAGACAATATCATCTTATTTTCATCATCTTCCCCAAATTTTTTATGGAAACCCTAGGAAAGAGAAAGCAAGCTTTCTTAGCTTAATTGGTTAAGCATCATTGTCCCCTTTTTTAGAAATTTTTATATTTTCAAGATCGAAGTAACTTAATCTATCTATTTTGGGGATTGATTTTTAAAGATATCAAAGTACTAGGGTTTTGACATGGATGAATATGCTGAAATTTAGAAATTTATGGTAGAAAATGAAATGTTGTTGATAGATAAACAACTTTTGTTAAGTGAATTTTCATGAAATTGTGATTTAGGGACTAAATTGTAAAAATGTAAAATTCATGGAAAATTTCTGATTTTTAAGAAACATATGTGCTATAAATATTATATGTAAAAATCAGTTAGGCTTGTAATAAGGATTAAATTGCATGAATTTTATTTTCCGAGCCTAGGGATGAAATATTCATTTATGAAAAGTATAGGGGCAAAATGATAATTTTGCCAAGGATGTGAATTGAATTAAACTGAGTATGAAATGGATTAAATTGACATTAAATTCATTTATATATATTCAAAAAGACCTAATACTGAGTTGGATCGAGGAAAACAAAAAGTTTCGAATTAGTATATTCTCATATACGAACAAGTATCGAGGTAAGTTCGTGTAACTGAATTGTGTACATTTATATTTTTGAATTAAATGTTGTATATATGAATTGTGTAATTTTCAATGTTAATGTCATGTATATGTAAAATTGATTGAATATCCAATAATGCCTGATAAGTGTTTAATTCCGTTTGAATAAATGAAAATAGATGGATATGAATTTCCCGTATTGGTTGTAGTTTTGCATATGTTGCGGACACACTAAAGCATAAAAGAGCATCCCGATTATTAGCCCTTTCGAGCTTCCTGCTATATGGTTCTTGTGAGCTTCTCGCTATAGCTCTTCGGAACATCCCAATAGGTTGTGATCCTACATTTGTTGTGGACACACCTTAGCTCTTATGAGCATCCCGATTATAAGCTCTTCATGAGCTTCTTGTTAAATTGGCTCTTTGTGAGCTTCCCGATAGTGCTTGCTTGAACTTCTTGATATCGGAGCTTCCTGTTACATTGCTCTTTGTGAGCTTCCTGATAGGCTCTTTGTGAGCTTCCCGATATGGTTCTCTGTGAACTTCCCGATTATGGCTCTTATGAGCTTCCCGTTATATAGCCCGGATAAGCTTCCTGAAAGGCTCTTATGAGCTTCCCGAAATGGCTCTGTGTGAACTTCCTATTACAAGGCTCGAGAGTGTGCTTCCCGATTATGTGCTCTAAAGAGTACCCCCGTATATGAATTGACGGATCAATGTTAAGTACATCTTGTGTGTACTACCTGAGTAGCCACCGATATTTCAATGATTCAACGGACAAAACTCTTGATATGAGAAAATATGAGAATTACATGAATTATATCTTGAATATCCTTGAAATACCTGGAAATGGATGCATGATGAACTCATCTTTGTTTTATTGATAATTATATAAATTTTCATGGCTAACTTGTTTGGTGTGAGCATGTGTCTAGGAAATTGGTCACATAATTTTGGTTGCATGTTTGTATGCTTACTTTAAATGAATATGATTGGTAAGTTATGTAACACCCCTAACCTGTATCCGTCGCCATATTAGGGCCACGAGGCATTACTGAACAAAAGTACAGTTCCGAACATTCACATATTCACACAAGTTATATTAGTATATATAAAGCACATGGCTAATTAAATATTAAACAAACATTATTAATCATGTTGCATATACGAATCATACTTCAAAATTCAACCGAATCCATACCATGCATATAATCATATTTTCAAACCAATAAACATGCCTCAAAGCCATACAATATAAGCTTCATAAATACATAGCACGAATCATATGCTCATCACTTTAATGGTATTCGAATACTTAATAAAAAAATCAAACATTTTACTTCATAATTCTATACATGCGCATATTAAACCAAATAAATCATATCACAAGGCTTTTTTTCCATTAGCATATGCGGCATTAACAACTTCACAAAATGATCAAATATATTTCATTAAACATTAAAACCTTGTGCACATTTAGCCACATCAAAGTTGGACCATTTCCGAACACTAATAATAAAACATATCATGCCTAGTTCACATACTAAAAACTTTGTTTAAACGTTGCCCTTTTAAACCATCTAATAAGCCATTAAAAATCCGAGCCTAAATATCCAACCATTCAAGCATAGAACATGTGCTCACATTGCCATTTATCCTATCCTCTATTCAGCTAGCAAGTTAACCTATAAAAATTATACCCAATTCATCAATATAAGTTGGCCATTATGAGCACAAGTAACAACTTAGAGTGCACTCAATTCGCATACTAATTATCATGCCTAAAATGCATATATACAACCAATCAATTTATTTTATATTCGGTCATCCAATTTACCTTCCATATAACATTTAAATTATATACATTCTTTGCCATTCTAAACTGAGCTAAATAGTCAAATACCATAGCCGAACATACAACTACTTATATATAACACATTTTGAAATCAAACCTTATATAAGCAATTTCACCTTTACATGCTGAATCACCAAAAATCATGACGTAGACATATATTTTTATTTACCTATCATCAACCGAATATAATAGCTCATCAATTACCATTTCCAAAACAATACATAAACAAATTATACATCAAAATATAGGTTTATAATAAACCACACCCAAAACACATCCATCAACCATATTTACTTCACTTGAGCCGAATTATAACAATACACAAATATATATCATACTGTGTATCAAGCTTACCAAAATGAGCAAATTATAGGCCATACATATCATTACTTCATACCGAATTCATATAACTAAACATCACATTCATATATACCATGAAATATACTTCCAATATAAGGTTAAACCATGACCAACACACGCACGAGCATTAACATCTTGATCAAGCCGTTTTCGCATGGCTATATATACACAATTTAAAAAACCAAACATATTAAAACTAGCCTATACATGTCATATGCTCATAGTTTCAAACTTTAAAAGTACTGAATAATGGTCTATAGTGTGACAATGATCCTTAACGATCCCTGAGCTCGGAGCTAGCTTTTAAAATCTATAAAAACAATGGATAAACACACAAAATAAGCTTGGAAAGCTTAGTAAGCCATAAGCAAATAAATCATTATAAGATTATTAACAATTCAATTCAAATAGGTCGAATACAAACAATTTCAAATATATATACATTCACTTTTCTCATAAAATTCAATTTACTACATAAGTATCATTACTTACCTTTTAGTTTAAAAATTCATATAACTTAACACATACCTGAATCGTTTAACTTGAACTCGCATTCAGTCTTGCCATGTCTTTGCCCATTGAACCAATCGAAATTGTTAAGGATACACAGAAATCATATAAGATCATACAATGCTATATCTCGAATATGGTCTTACATGCTATCCTATATCGATGCCACTGTCCCAGACAGGGTCTTACATTAACCATATGCGATGCCAATGTCCCAGACATGGTCTTACATGAATCACACATCAGAAGTCCTAATGTCATGACATACGTATCCTATACTATTCCTATGGTTCGTACGGGGCTTTCGAACGTCGTAATTCAATCGATTTAAGCTCGACACAAGTCATTCCATGCTTATATCAATTTAGCAATACATGTATATAATTATACAATTCAATTCGATATTATAAAACGTATTCACATGAATTTTAAACACATTTATTTACTTATGAACTTACCTCGTACGGAAACGAACGGACCGGAACGGCTATTCGACAACTTTCGACTTTCCCCAATCCAAATCTGATTTCTTTCTTTCTTGATTTAAATTAATAAAAATTTGGCTTGTTTAATAACATATTCATTCAATTTCATCCAAAACACATAAATGGGCATTTTTCACTTTAGCCCCTAACATTTCACATTTTTACAATTTAGTCCCTATTTCAAAACAATACAAAACACTTATAATTTCAACAAACCCAAGCATGGCCGAATATTCCCTAGGTCCCTAGTAGCCCATAAATTTCATTTATTTCACATTTTGACTCCTCAATTTGCAAATTTCTCAATTTAATCCTTAATAAACATTTTTGTCAAAAATCACTTCATTAAATATAATAATCTATCAACAAAGATTTAATTTTCATCATCAAACCACAAAAATCTCAAGCTATCAACAATGGAAAATCAAAAAATCCACAACCAATTCAAAAATTCAAGCATGGGCTAACTAGTACTCGAAGCAACAATCTCAAAAACGGAAAAATTATCAAAAATCGAGCAAATTACATACCTAAATCAAACCCCCAAGTGTGTCGAATGTAAAAAACCCCAACAATGTCTTCTTTCCTTCACAACTTTTGGCCAAGAAAGATGAATGCATGGCCATTTTTTTGTTTTGTTTATTTTATTACATATTATTACACATTTTACCATTTTGCCCTTAATGAAATAACTTTAATAATTAACTAACCATGTCCATAAAAGTCCTCTCATAATTTCAATGGTATAATATCAACATAAGGATCCCACATTATAAAAGTCATAGCAATATAGCACTTTAACAAATAGCAAGTCACTTTTGCATTTTACGCGATTAAGTCCTTTTATTAAATCGAACACACAAACAATAAAATTTTCACCCAAAACTTTCACACATATAATATATCACGCTGTAAACACGAAAAATAATATTAAAATAATTTTACGGCCTCAGATTTGTGGTTCTGAAACCACTATTACGATTTAGCTAAAACCGGACTGTTACAAGTTAATTTCTTGTTATACGAACTTACTAAGCATTTGAAATGCTTACTTGATTTTCTTTTCTTTGTTTTATAGTTCTCGGAAGCTCGTAAAGGTTGGAGTCGGTCGGAGCATCATCACACTATCCTTCAGCTCATTTTGGTATAAATAGCAAACTTATTTTGGTATAATGGCATCTATAAGCTAACTTGGCCAATGTTGGCATGTAAATGTATGTTTGTAATCTAGCCATTGGAATGACTAGTAATGGTATGTTTTGGTACATAATTATAAGGTTATATTATGTTTAACATATATGTGTATGGTATAGTTAAATTGAATTATGGAAAACATATATGTTTTTGAAAAAGGTAAGTTTGGATATATGTGAAGATATATCATGAATAATGTTAATATTGGGTTGATTTAAATGTCTTGAACTGGTTTGGAAATGTGTTAAAATGTTAATGTAGGCACAAGGCAAAATTTGGGTGAGAAATAAGGCTAGGAAATGGCATTATTTTGTCCACACGGGCGTGTAGTTTGGCCGTGTGTCCCCTACATCCTTAAAATTTAGAAACAGAATACTCAGAATTGAACACACAGGCAGAGACACGGGTTGTGTCTCAGTCGTGTGTGACACATGGCCTAGCACATGGGCGTGTGTTTTAGCCGTGTGAAACCTGCACCTAATTTTCGAAAATTAAATTGTCCACACAGCCTAGTACACAGGCGTGTGGTTGACCGTGTGACCTAAGTTAGAAAGTTACACGGGTATGGACATAGGCTGGGACACAACCATGTGCCTCACATCGAATGCCCACACGGTCTAATACACAAGCGTGTCGTTGGTCGTGTGGCTCACACGGCCTACTCACACGATCGTGTAACCTCTGGACCTAGGAAAAATTTTGAGATTTTGCGAAAAATTCTCTGAGTCCCCGATTTAGTCCCGACTTGTTTCAATGTATAATTTAGACCTCGAGGGTCCATTTAAAAGAGAATATGATTGAATATGATTAGGTTCGGACATGACTAATAAATGACATGAGTTATCTGTAATTGTTCTGTAAACTCTGGTAATGCTATGTAATCCTGTTCCGGTGACGGATATGGGTTAGGGTTGTTACACCTACGCTTGATCCGAACGACGTTCACATCTTTAGGAAAAAAATTAGAGTTTTAACCCACATGCCCGTATGGATCCACACGGCCTGGGTGTCTAGCCTGTGTGGCCCACCAAGCTTACCACATGCCTATGTGGCCCTCTTAATGTCATACACGGTCCATCACACAGCCTAGAACACAGCCATGTAGCTCTAAATAGTGTTTTACACAGACTAGAGCACGTCTTGGCCCACGCCTGTGTGACCCAAGATCCAACGATATTCACACATGGCCTGGACACACGCCAGTGTCCCTGACCCATGCGAATCCTACATAAAACATTTCCACACATGGTCTGGGCACACGCCCATGTCTCTAGCCTGTGTGTCTCCATTTCGTGAACAGTGAGTTACACGGCTTGGCACACGACCGTGTGGCTCACATAACTGTGTGACATCGACAGTCCTGTTTTGTAACACCCCATACCCGTATCCTATGCCGGGACGGAATACGAGGCGTTACCTAACTTGAGCTCGTGCTTACAACCATTTTTGAGTCTCCAAAATTTGGACAAATTTAAAACTTTCTCAACTTATCAACACATCCTTAAAATGGGCCTACAAGGCCCAAAGCACACATCGAAAATCATTCCGGACCAATTTGGGTCCTTAGCCAACTTTAGAAAAAAAATGACATTTGACATAGGGGCACACGCCTGTGTGGGAAGGGAAACACGCCCGTGTGTCCATTTCGACGTGGCCGTGCTGTTGGCCCTTGTGGCACACATGGCCTAGGCAATACAGGGACACGTCTGTGTCCTTCACCCGTGTGGAATTAATTCAAAGTTCACACCTACAGGGGTTTTCACACGGCCTGGCACACGTCCGTGTCCCTGGCCAATGTCTTCACATGGCCATGACACGCCCGTGTCCTAGCCCGTATGCCAAAACCTAGACATTCTATTTCTGACATCAACATACCCAAAATGTTACACGGCCAAGGCACTCACCCGTGTGCTAGGCCTTGTCCTTCACATGGCTGAGACACACGACCGTGTCTCTGCACGTGTATTTACTACCCTGCATACTGACTTGTAAATTTTACGTGCAGGGGGCACACGGTTGGACCACAAGCCCATGGGGCAGACCGTGTGTCACACACGGCCTAGACACATGCCCATGTGTCTACCTGTGTGGACAATATAAGGCTATTTACCAAGCCTCTTTGCCACCCTTACTTACACAACCTACATAATAGAAACCAAAATCAATATAAAAATAATTTATTAACCCAATCAACCACAATAGACTACATATCAATTGTGCAATTTCTTATTCATGAAAATAACCTTATTTGCATATATCAAAATGAATATTAGTCATCATTCAAGGCTTAATACAAAATGAAGGGGAATTAACTCATGCCAACATATTTGGCCAATTTTTCAAGGACTCAAAACATCAAAGTCTAGCCCTATACATGCCATTCTCAAAAACAAATAGTCTAACTATACCGAGTGCTTCGGCTGATAGTGTGATTGTTGCCTTCAACGTCCGATGATCCTCGAGCTAGTTAGGCAGCACTATAAGAAAAATGAAAATAGAGGGAGTAAGCATAAAGCTTAGTAAGTTGCATATAAATAAATATACAACGACAATTTGACCATCCATCAACAAACTCAAAACACAAAAGTGGGCAATAAGCTCATATCTCATACATTTCAATTAGGTACCTGTACCACTCACAACATGGTTATATTTTGTTCATTAATTTAAAGTCGTAACACTTACTATTGAACCATTCGGAACACTACCAGATATTCATTAAGCCTCAAATGTGGGTAAGGTGCTGATGCCATGTCCCAGACATGATCTTACACTGGCTCATATTTCAAGTCGATGCCATGTCCCAGACATGGTCTTACACTGACATGTCCCAGACATGGTCTTACACTGACTATCATGTCCTAGACATGTCTTACACTGACTTACATCTCGAGGCCGATGCCATATCCCAAACATGGTCTTACACTAGCTCTCATAATGTGGCCGATGCATGTCCCAAACATGTCTTACACTAGCCCACAATGACCCATATGTCATGGCATGAATATTCAATTTATTTCCTAAGTTCAAACGGGAACTCTACTACCTCTATTAGCATCATGCTTTCTCAATTCCACAATCAAGAAATTCATGCTATATTAATTCAAACACAATTCAACACACACGTTAGCAATGTAGTTGTATTATTTACATACAACTTACCTCGGATTACAAAATGTGGTTACTAGTCGATTTAGTCGATTTAATTGGCTTTCCCATGGTCTAGGTTCGAATTTGGTAATTCTTGATCTATAAAAGCAAAATGTACTTATTTAGTCACTAAATAAAATTGGGCAATTGAAAATTCACATTTTTGGTAAAATGACCGTTTTGCCCCTAAACTTTGACAAAATTACCATGTTACCCCTAGGCTCTATATTAAGTCTATCTGAACCCTTTTTACTCTTATAGCAACTCCAAATTCCCACTATTTCACACATTTATCATCCATTTTACAACTTATGCAAAATAGTCCTTTTAGGTGTTTTCATGCTAATACCTTTCACAAAATTTGTTTATAAGACACCTAAGACTCATTTTCTTCCATAAAAACTCAGCAAACATTAAAAATCATTTCATGGAAAAACCCTAAACTCTTAATCATTTTGCAAAATAGTCCCCTTATTTGAAAGCTTATGCTTTAAGGGTTTAAAAAATGCAAAAATCATCAACAAAAAATATGTAAATCACTTACTTGCAAGAGGAATGAGTTGCTGAAATTTTTGAAGCTCAAAACCCCTAACAATGGTTGAAAAATCTATGGTAATGAAGAAAGAATGAAAGAAAAAGATGATAGCTAGGCTTAGGGTATTATTATATTACATATTATGTCATCCATTTACCTAATGTTGACTTTTCAACATTTTTACCTCCCATGGCTGGCCAAGCTAAGATCTAAGGGTCTTTTTGCCCTTTAAAAACCCCTCAAATTAAGATTCATAACAATTTAAAACCCTTAGCTATCAATTCAAGACTTTTGCATTTTATGCGATTTAGTCCTTTTTCGCAATTGGGCTCACAAACGTCAAAATTAACTCACCAAAATTTTCATACACTACTATAAACATGCTATGACTCTAAAATAATAATAAAATAATTTTCTCGACTTCAAATTTGTGGTATCAAAACTACTGTTCTAACTAGGCCCAAAATCAGGCTGTTACATGTTTTTTGACGACTAAAACTCAAAGAAGAAGGGGTTTTCGGTACCCACCTAATATGGATTGTAACATCCCTAACCCTTATTTGTTGCTGAAATAAGGTTACGGAGCATCACCAAACTTATTACTTAAACAAACATACATTCTCATAAATTTTTCATATCCAAATAAAAGTCATTCATAATCAATCATGTTGTCCCCAATACGAGCCCTCGAGGCTAAAAATAAGCATTAGAAATGATTCGGGACTAAACTGAGAACTTAGGAAAATTTTGGAAAAACATAAAAAAATTTCAAAAGACAAGGGACACACGCCCGTGTCACAAGCCGTGTGGACATTCGAAATGGGATCACATGGCCATGACCCAGCCCGTATCCTACCCCGTGTAACTCCCTGTCTTAGGTCACACGGCCAACCACATGCTCGTGTGACTAGTCCGTGTATCCTTCGAAATGGCCTCACAGGCCCGTGTGCCAGGTTATGTGCTAGGCAGTGCTAAAATTGTAGGGTATACTAACTTATGCCACACGGCCAAGTCACATGCCTGTGCGTTAGGCCGTGTAGAGCTACTGACTTTATTTCTAACTAAAAACTAAGGGCACATGGCCGTGTCATCTAACCGTGTATCACGCACTGCTGAGATACACGCCCATGTCTATGCCCGTGTGGACAAAAATAGGCTATTTGCCAAGCCATATTTTTCATCCAAAGAGGTTCCAACATGCACACATCAATATGCATATAATCATGGCATAAATAGGCCCTCAAAACCAACCAATATCAAGATTATATCATGTACTAATTACACATACAACATGATAACCACAAGCACATTCATTTGACCACTTTTAAACATACTAAAAATGCTTCCAAAGTATACCTAAATGGTCAATTGCCTATTTTAGACTTTGTGCCTAACTTAGCATACATGCTCATCTCAATTCTAACCATTTACTTCACATAATTCCAATCCACAACAAAACATTCACAAAGCAATTATACACAACATATCAAAAGGCCATTTATACATATTTTCATAACCAAATATACCAAAACAAGCCAAATCACATGGCTATACACATAACCAAAACATATATCATTTACAAGCCAATTCAATTGGTTATACACATCACAAACATATAAACCATATTATCCACAACACCTATACATGCCATATAACCAAGTATACAAGTTCAAAAGTACCAAAATGATAGTTGGATAGTGTGATAAGATCTTTAACAACTCTCAAATCCGAGCAAGCCTTGAAATCACTATAAAACACGAAAAAGTAAATAGAGTAAGCTATAAAGCTTAGTAAGCTCGTGTTGCTAATAAGTATAACTTACTATCATTCACAAATTAAGTAATCTAAACATAATATACTACAACTCAACTTGATTACAAGGCTAACATATATTTATCCACATAATAAATCATGAAACTCATAAATTTCATGGATTCAATGCATATATGGTTTACGTACATACCTGTACTGATATATATTAATCTCTTACCCTTTCATGTCATCAATATACCTGTTGAACCATTTGGAATAATGCCGGATACTCGGGAATCTCGCACCCTAAGTGCCAATACATGGTCAAAACCATCTCAATCTCATATCTCATATGTAAATGCTCATCTCGAGCTATCACTGGGTCTGCTCACACAAGTTGACGGTCAAGATGTAGCTACACGGTGCTGCTCACACAAACTGATGAGAATCTACAACACATGCCGAAAAGCTTAGCCACTGGTAGAACGTATGAACCAGCACCCAAAACACTATAATCCCTAATGACATGTCATTTGTAGGATCTATTCCTAAGGTTCAACCGGGCTTTCACACTTCGCCAAATCTTCGTCGAGCATATCCATAAAATCGTATTCACAAATAATGCAATTATAGAGCATTTAAAACACAAATACAATAATGCTTATTAACATACAAACTTACCTCTGATTTATACGAAGAGAATCCAGCTATCAAATTTAACTTATTCAAAATACATTATATTCAATTCAGTCCAAAAATTTATATTATGGTAATTTTACTCTTTTACCCCTTATATTTTAACATGTTTACAATTTAGTCCCTAGCTCATAAAAATGAAAATGCATGCAATTGAGTCTACACCCATGCTAGTCGAATTTCACCTATACTCATAGCAGCCCATACTTTTCATTATTTCATGCATTTACCACATAATTTTTACATTTCTCTATTTAATCCCTAATTGATAATTTCAACCAAAATCACTTAACAAATGTTGTTCATCTAACAACAACCATTCATTTTCTATCATCAAAAATCAAAATACACAATTATTCATCAATGGTAAAACCCTAGACTTTTAACAATTTTGCAAATTAGTCCCCGGGCTAGCTAGATTAAGTTACAACGACTCCAAAAACATAGAAATCATCAAAAACGGGACAAAACCATACCTAAATGGATAATGGAAGCTTGGCTGAATATTAAAGACAACAATGACTTTCTTCTTATTCACAATCAGTTGAAGAAACAAAATTAAAGGTGACAACTTTAATTGTTTTATTTATTTTATCTTTACTTACTAATTTTCTTAACTAACCTTTAAAAACATTAAGAATTACACAAAATACCAAGCGATTATCATCCATTAACTCATTAATGGGATAATTATCATATAAGGACCTCTGTTTTAAAGTTCCATAGCTATTAGATCCCTTTAGCTATTAGAACTCAACTTTTACACTTTACGCAATTTAGTCCTTTTTATCAAATTAAGCATTCAAACAATAAAATTTCTTAATGAAATTTTCATACAATCATACTATCATGATGTAGAACTCAAACTAATAATAAAATAAAAATTTTGACCTCAGATTTGTGGTCCCAAAACCACTATTCTGATTTTAATAAAAATTGGCTGTTACATGGATTCAATGTAGAAGCAACAAGAATGAATTCCCGTCCTTAAAATGACATTACAACAACAAATCAGATGACTTATTTGAAACAAATCACTAAGATTAGCATCTAAAATTGAAGTTATGTCGAAGAACTTTAACACAAAATCTCAAAATGAAAACTAATGCTGACCCTCACACAAAATCAACAGGACAAACTTAGAACATTGGAAGAACGTTACTCTTGAGAACTTTATCTGAAAAAGACTTGCACAAATCAGAAATCCATTCCAATGAAAAGAAAGTAACTTTGGCCATTATCAAACTCAAGTAAATAAAACTGAACCAGGACCAGTTACAATTCGCTTGAAGATTAAATGCACAAAGGGACTTAGTGTAATGAATACGGAAAGACTCAACGAAAAAATATCGAAGCAAAAGAAAAGAAAAGTATAGTTGGTTGGAACAAAAGCAAAAACAAAAAGAAAAGTTAAAAGGAGGAGAACGTCCTAGGAAGATGAGGAAAGAAGTTACTTAACTTATTTTCTTTAAAATAAAAGAAAACAAACTAAATTATGGAATAGCACAAAATATTTCCCCATTACTTACCCAGTGACTCGAACACAAACTAGAGAGTATACAGAAGCTTAACCATTGAACCAGTAGGCTCATTCTTTTCATTAATTGATCGGAAATAGAACTTATGCCAAATGGTCAAGAATAGGGGTTTGATTAAAAATAGAAAATTTTCAAGAAATAGGATTCGAACCCAGAACGTCACACACATAACCAGAACACCTAACCACTGAACCATATCAATTTACTTGTTCAAAATTTCTAAAATATTAACTCAAAATCGAGAGGTGACTACTCTTAATTTCACAACTCAATTTCTTATAACCTAATTTTTAAGATGTTACACAAATATGGAAAGACTGAAAAATGGGAGAAACTGCCGGGGTCGAGATTCCATGCACTTTTTCTCAATTCGAATAATCTAGAGAGTGATTTGGGGAAAATGGAGTGATATTCGGCTATGAAAAATAATGGGAAAGAAATTGTTAATGTTGATTTTAGAAAGTCATTATCAAGGGGAAAGAAATCTGTAATTGATTCTCAGGAAAGGTCAGTGGGTATTTTAATTAATAAAAATTCTAACTCTATTTTGAATTCTTCTAGGTCCAATGCATGTGACTGTTAGAGTATGCCCAAAAACCAATCATGAGATGATTGTAATAACATACTTTTTTTACCTCGTTTATTAATATAAGGCATCGTCATTATTATTTTAGTTTCTTTTCTGTATATAAAATAAACTATTTTATAATAATATCCTGAGAATAATATGATTATTCTTAAAAGGTCCTTAGTCGAGTATTATTGTGGGCTTGGACAACAATAATACATTAAGATTAACATGTAGTTTATTGATGACAAAGTGTTGTCATTGACATGGGATTTCAAAATCAATACATGAGAATGTGTGTTAGAAAACAACATATTGGACTGACCCACTATGAGTATGTTTTTTGGATTATTATATAATAGTCACAACATTACGCATAGTGATTACTATGTATACGATCCTTAGACTTGAGATTATCATTATCCTAACATTGTGAGTTATATAATTTGATACAGTCAAACGTCCACTGTAACTGGTTATTCTATAAAGGTTGATGTCGGTTATACCTCAATCTATGTAGTGGGATATAGTTGATTAATATAGGATTTGTCCTCATACATAATGAAAGCAATATCTTAGGCCACTTGATTGAGTGAGACTAGAAATGCATGGCCTTGCTCGAATAAGTTGATATGAGATATCATACTTATTTGTTTATCATAATCTACTAGGATATCAAGAAACATTAGATGGACTATGCAAGTGTGACTATTCCGTGACTTGTGTCCATTATAGATATAAAGGACAAAAGGATTTAATACATTAAGTGTTAATCACAAAGAGGTTATATCGAATCATGAGTTCTTGTAACTTAGGTAGCAATGATGCATTGCTAGATGTCACTCATTGTTTATAATATTAGAATCATTCTAGTATTACTGGTAACATTACAAGAACCTACAGGGTCACACGCTATGGTTGAAACGAACGAAATCCAAATATAGTTGGTATTGTTTTTAGTTGTCATATGAATTAAATTGATTATAGAATTGATTTAATTGGGTAGTTAAATATCGAACGAATTATATGTACAAGTATGTTGTACACATAATGATAACATGGTTAAATTAATATATATGAATTTGATTAGTATAAATTTTAACTAAACATAATTTACCGAAATCCTTGTTATAATTATTGTAATTATAATTTACGATCAAATATTATTATAATTATTGTAATTGTAATTTTTCAGTCAAACATTATTATAATTATTAAATTAAGTTAATTATTATAATGAATTTTGATTCATATTGAAATATCAACTATTCCTGAATTAGGAAATATAGGATTTTTAAGAAAACCTAACATACCTAAAATAAAAAGAGTGAGGCCTAGTAGCCGTTATATAGTGAATACTCTTTGAAAAGTTTAAGAGAGTTCTTGCTATTCGTCGTCACACCAGGTGGATTACGTAAAGGCCAAAACTTTTCGTAGTGGCTTGGAATCGACATACAATAGCGTAATCAATTTCACAATAGTTATCTTTGATTTTCTAGACGATTAAAGGTAATTGTTCATTCCCTTCTCACCCTGATTCGTTCCTCGCATATGGATCCCTAGATGTGATCGCTAAATTTATTTTTTCCGCTGCGCCATGGGGTGTACCGGTGTTCTTATAATGAAAAAGGCCCAAGCAAAATAGATGGACTACAGATTGGGCAGAGTTCAGGACCCAGCAGTGCGCCTGGGCCAAATGTATTTTTGGAGGACCATTTATTAGATGGGATGATCCAATCTAACGTTGGGCAAGCCGATACTGCTACTGTAAAGTCTGCTCGAATTAACGATCTGGAAGTTAGAAATTTGGGTGATTCTGTACTCATGGTTCTTGTAGGTTTTAATGATAAAAAACCCCTACATTTTAATCCTGTATTTGAAGAAGTGAAAGTTGTGATAGTGCCCATAAGTGAAGGTCTTCTCGACTCTAACAACCATTCAACAATTACTTTCCATGCTACCTCTAGTTCTACTTTGACTGGGGTAAGGACGTTAATAAAGCTGCTAATTCAGGAGATACTTTTAACTTGGTTAACAGTCAGGATAATGGTGGAAAAGTAAGAGACCCTAAAGGTGGTTAGAAGAATAACAAAACTCTTAAGGGACCAAGTAACTGTTTTAAGGCTATAAAGAATTCACAAGGTCTCTCTTTCAGGATCCATGATGATGGTAACAGATCTTATCTCTTCAAAGTTGGATGACCAAGCTGCCAAGGAAAAATTGATAGGAGATACCGAAGGCTTGGATAGTTCTGTCCATGGTCGTCAGTAAATGAGTTCCCTCTATTTTCAATTTTATTATGAATTTATACATTTTATCTTGGAATGTGCAGGGTTGTGCAAATCTAAAATTTCCACAAATTTTTTGAGAATATAGTAATGAATTTAAATCAGATATTTTTAGTTTGCTTGAACCAAGGGTCAATGATCTCAGAGCCGATAAAATTATTGCAAAATTGGGGTTGGATAAAACTCATTGGGTGGAATCAGTTGGCTTCTTGGGTGTGACATAGAGGTGATCAGAAGTCATCCTCAATTTATTTTGACTCGTATTTCATCCATTCTTCAGTCACAACTGATTTTTATTGCTTTCATATATGGTAGCCCAGATAAACCAAAAAGGAGGCTTTTTTGGAATGATTTACTGTTATCTATCCCTTTGGGTCATTATCTTTGGTTAGCTATTGGGGATTTTAAATCCATTCTCTTGGTAGAGGAGAAGAATGGTGGCCAAATGGCAGGCAAAGGATGTCATTTTTTTTTTGTTGATTTTGTTGATACTAATAAACTTCATGATTTAGGCTTCAGGGGTTCCTCTTTCACTTGGCATAGTAGAACTCTTTGAACATTTGGATTGAGCTCTAGGTAATGAGGCTTGGGTAGAAGCTTTCCTTGACTATGTGGTGGCTCATCTTTCAAGAATTAAATCGGTCCATAGACCTATTTTACTATCTTTACAGTCAAACATTTCCCTACCTAAAGGCAGACTTTTTTGTTTTTTAGCTGGATGGCTAGAACATCTGAATTTCTTAGAGTTTCTTGCGGATAACTGGACCTTCAATGGTAACTTTTTAGGCTCTCTTCATTGTCTCACTAAAAAACTTATGGACTGGAATAAATGTGTCTATGGACATATCAGTACTTAGAAAAAATAGTTGATGAACAAATTAGCTGGTATTCAGTACACTATAGATGTCTTAGGTTTTAATAGCTTGGCACAATGCGAATTGAAAACTTGAGAGGAACTAAAGAATGTTCTTTATCATGAGAAGTTACTTTGGAAGTAAAAATTGAGATGTAATTAGTTGAAATTAGGAGACCACAACACTAAGTATTTTCATAGGCGAACAATTCAAAGGCAAAAATATAATAATATGATGACCTTGTGTAACTTAGGTGGCAAATGGATTTTTGATCCTGAAACTATAAAAACAGAGGTTGTTACATTTTTTCAAAAGTTGTATGGTGAAGTTCCTGGTTCTATGGGGAATTTGCCTATGAGTGGCTATCCACGACTTGAGAATTTAGATGTTCACTTCCTTGGAAGACCAATTTCTGATGAGGAGATTAAAAGAGCTCTTTTTGACATGACCTCGCTAAAGGCATTGGGAAGTGACGACTTTCACACTTTGTTCTTTTAAAAAAATGGGATGTTGTCGGAGAAGCAATCTGAAACTAGGTTAAGGGGATTTTTTAGGGTAATGTTATTTATTCGGATCTAAACAATACCTTGATTGTGTTAATCTCAAAAGTTTAGAACCCTAAAAGTTTCTCTCAATTCCGGCCTATCAGTCTTTGTTTTGTTCTTTATAAACTCATTATGAAGGTGATAGCGAACTGGTTCAAGATTACTTTTCCTAATATCATTGGCCAAGAGCAAGCGGGATTTATTGAAGGAAGAAACATTGTTGATAATGTGATTATAACACAAGAAGTTCTGCATACTATGAGAAGTAAGGGTACTGTGGAATGGATGGCAATCAAAATTGATTTGGAAAAGGCTTACGACAGAATCAATGGGACTTTGCAAAAATTCTCTTAGAGCTGCAGCTATCCCTAATTTTCTGATATAGGTCATCATGTCGGCCATCTCGCTGTTTACTATGCAGGTTCTTTGGCATGGTGTTCCCTTTGACAAGTTCAAACCTCTTAGAAGAATTCGTCAAATATGCCCTTTCTCTCCACATTTGTTTGTCTTGTGCATGGAATGGTTGGGTCATAGGTTCTATTCAGCCATTTCTTATAGGGAGTGGAATCCCATTCGCTTATCTCGTAGGGGACTTGCTCTATCACATTTATTCTTTGATGATGACCTTGTGATTTTTTAGTAAAGCAGACTTGAAGCATAGTGAACTTCTTAAGAACTTCCTTGGAAGCTTCTGTGAGTATTCAGGGCAGAAGGTAAACGCTCGTAAGATTAATTTTTTTTCTCTATGGGGGTCAATGAGGGTTTAGTGGGGAAAATTACAAACCTTGTCCGATTTCAACCTGTCCATGATCTTGGGCATTATTTAGGGGTCCCTCTCTTTCACCACAGAATCACTAAAGGAACACTAAGTTTTGTGATAGATAATGTTTAGAAAAAGCTCTCCAATTGGGAGACTAAGGAACTCTCTTTTGCCGGAAGGGTTACTCTTGCATAATCAGTCATTTTATCCATTCTTAATTACCTCATGCAGTCTTTAATGGTCCCAAAAGGTGTTTGTGATGAAATTGAAGGTTTGGTGAGGCAATTTATTTGGGGCTCTTCTGGTGGCAGCAAAAAGATGGCGGTAGTGAGTTGGGATGTTATATGTCAACCTAGATCGTACGGAGGGTTTAGGTTTCGGTATCTTAGTGATCAAAATTCAGCTTTTATGATAAAACTTGGCTACAATTTTGTCACCAAAATTGAGGCCTTATAGGTATAGGTTCTTGGAGGGAAGTATGGGGTTAAGGATAGAGTATTGGATTGTATCTTGTAGAGTAAAAGTTCTTTTTTGTGGAAATCTATTTCTAAGGTATGGCCTCTACTACATGATAATTTGATATGGTCAGTAGGAAATAGAAATAATGTACTTTGTTGGGTGGATGCATGGGTCCCTAGTGTGGGACCTCTATCCAAACTTACCTTTAGTCATGCGAACATCAACCTGGACTACAAAGTAAGTGAGATGGTTACGAAGAACGATGACTAGAATCTTGATCATTTTCGTGCCTGGTTGACAGAAGACGTTATTCAACATATTGTTAGCATCCCACCTCTTTTAGACTCTGCAGGACCAAATTCAATCTCATGGTCTCGTTCTACAACTGGTAATTTCTTTGTCAAAACTGCTTATTGGATGATGAAGGAAGCACCGTGGAATCCCAAAAATTCAGCTTGGAATATTGTGTGGAAATTTCTTGTCCTCAGAGAGTAAGACACTTCATTTGGATAGTCCTCAAGCAACGACTCCTTACTAATGTCGAGAGAGTTCGAAGGAAAATTAGCCAGGATGAATCATGCTCCATTTGTGGGCACCATTTTAAGGATGTTCTACATGTACTTAGAGACTGTCCAACTACTAAGGGTGTTTAGTTACAAGTTATTCCCCAAGACAAGCGGCATAATTTCTTTTCAAGTAACTTAACTGAATGGGTGATCTCGAACTTAGAAGACCATTCATGTCAAAGCTCGAGGGATACTAGTTGGGCCTGCTTCTTCGGATTATTAGCATGGCGTCTTTGCAAAAATAGAAATCTCTATATTTTCCAAGGAATCTCTATGGATCCTAATAAAATCATCAAAGTGTCTTTCAGCTGGTCCAATCAATTCTTCTTAGTTCATACAGTTACGTCGATGATGAATAATGCTATCCTTTATACGCCCTCTTCCCTAGGTACGTTTGTTTACCTTAATACTGATGGTGTTGTTCAAACAAACACTGATTTATCTGCTGCAGGTGGCGTGATTAAGGATGAAACGAGGAAGTGGATATTAGGCTACAAACGGTTCTTAGGGAAGTCTTCAGTTTTTGTTGCTGAGTTATAGGGAATTTTGGACGGGTTGCTCCTACTTCAAAAGCAAAGTCATGATAGAGTACTTATTTTGTTAGATAATCTAGAGGCAGCCAAAGTCATTTGTGATCATAATTTAGATGTCCAAGTATCTCTCTCACTAGGAGAATTCAACATATTTTATTCTAAAAAGAAAGGTGGTTCATACAACACATTCGTAGAAAGGATAATCAAGCAACAGTCACTCTAGCTAAAATGGCCTTTACAAACGAGGAAGATTTTATGCTTATTTGAAGACTCATGGTTGGAGATTTAAAAAACTTTAAAGAGAATATTACTAAGGGTTCTTTATTCCCTGGTTCTTCTTTGTCATCTATTGTTTTTCCTTTAGACTATCTTTTCACCAAAAACAATTAAGTCCATAAAAATTAAATTTATTATTAAACTAATAAATAAAATTATCGAAAAGAATCTCATACGATATCACCAAAAAATTGAGTATTACAAAATATACCCTAAATTTTCATTTTCCACTAACCTTTTGAATTGATAAAAAAAAAAAATTCAACAGTTTCGCATAGTATTTTAAGTATTTTTAGACCAATAATTCCTTCTACAAATAGAGACAAGTTCCTTCTAATTTTCTTAAACTCCTTGTAATTTTTCCCATAATACTACTTCTTTCTCTCTCTAATTTAGAAGGCTTCGAAAATTATTATATTTGAATTTAAAATTTTATACAAATAATCCCTAAAACACCTTAATATAAAAATAATTAAAAAATAACAATAATAAAATAAAACTTCAAAAAGTTTTCAATGTAATGCAATTCTCATTTTTTTAATTTTAATCAAATATATATTAAATTACACACTATGCTATATAAAAATATTTTTCTTTAAAATTTATTTAATAATTATTTGTAAAATGATAGAAAATTTTTTTATCAATTTATTAAACTCATGATTGATCTTTTAATAGGTTGTTTTTAATTCTTTTATTTAAAGGTTATATAATATATGGAAAGACAAAATTATCTGTATAGTAATATTAATAATCATTTGATAAAAAATGGAAATATAGATAGATATAAAAAAATAAAATTCAATTGGTCCAGAAATTGCTAGGGCAAGCAGAAACTGAGAAACCGAATCCATCAAAATTTCTGATAACCTAAGGTTAAATAAAAATCTCTAAAGCAGCACCAACAGTCGCAAAAAAAAAAAAAAAAGTGAACAAAAAAGATTAAAGCAACATGGCCCACGGTGGCTATGGTAAGCGGCGTATGGCCGAAGGGAACCGCTTCGGTCGGCGATCCAAGGGACCCGTCGTCGACAAGAAACCGAAGCCCAAAGCCCCCTCTCTTAAGAACCAGATACGCTCCATTGAACGCATGCTGCGAAAGGTATTCTTGATCTGCGTTCTCCTTCATTTTCTCCTTTAAATTTTCATTTTTAGGATTTTAAGTTTTGTTATAAATTGTAATATAAGGATCTTCCACCTGAAGTTAGAGAGGCTCAAGAAAATAAGTTAGAAGGGCTTAAGAAACAACAAGAAATCCACAACCGACTCGCTGTGGAACGAAAAATCTTCTTGAGGGACAGAAAGATTAAGTTTTTTGGTAAAACCAAAGAATTATTATTATCTTTTCATTTTCTCTTTAAATTGTTATAGCATTTACTTCATTTGGTAATGAATCATTGATATGTAAATTTTTAATCGTTATTGAAGAGAGGAGAAAGATAGAAAGGAGGATTCGGCGTTTGGAGAAGCTGCAAAGAACTTCATCCGGTCAGGCACAAGACGTGGATATTGCTGACCAGCTTTCTAAATTGAAAGAGGATCTTGAATATGTTAGGGTGAGCTTTATAGCAAATTTAGTTCTTTTTATATTTGCAATCTTCTGAATGGAAATTAGAAAATTTTTTTAATGTTAATGATAGGGTAATGTTATTTAACCGACTATTGGCACTTGAGTTCAGCATAATTTTGCTAAACCATGCAAAGCTGAAGTGGTTTTTTTTTTTTTTTTTTTTTTTTTTTTTTATCATTTGCTAATGCAGTTTTTCCCTAAGACCGAGAAATATGTATCTTTATTTACTGGAGGTGATGATTCAGACATAGTTGATAGGAGAAATAGATTGCGGAAGCAGATAAAAGCCAACTTAATTGCCGCTGCTGCCAGTGGGAAAGATATGGAAGGTGCATTTTCTCTTCACCATAGCTAGCGACATTATTCTCTATGAAGTGACTTAGTTGCTTGATTATTTAGAATATTGTAATTAAACATTTTAGAATAAAGATCTCATTGCAATTGCACGGAAAATCACATAAAGGTAAAATGCCGCAAAGAAAACTCTTCTGAGTACTGGTTGTAGTCTGTGAGCATGTTTTTGGCCCAATCTATATAACTAGTTATGGATGTGAGATGTTTCTCTTATTACATGTTATTGTGCCTGCTTAAATTGTTCTTATTAACTTGTATTGTTATGTTAAAAAAAATGATTTCTTCTGTTTGGAATTCACTTAACAGAAACAGGGAGTGAGGATGATGGACTGTTGGATTTGAGTGATGATGATTTCTTTTTGACTGGAACCTCAAGTGATGAAGCTGATGCAGATGATGAATGGACAGATAAAAGTACCAGGTACATGTTGCATCTGCGAGTTGAACTACTGAATTGAACTTTGCTGTTTGTATTAATTTGAACTTTTGTCTATATCTAGTTGATGGTCTTTTTTTCCCATTGTTGATTTTATTTGTCACATTTAAAAACGGGGTAAGGTACAGATATAACTGGACTGATGCTGCCGGTAATAACTTTTCACATGAACATGGAGCCATTATCACTGTTGACTCTTTCATTGGCAAAAGATGTAGATTCTATTTGGATTTAACTCTTTCTAATTATGACAAGATCTTAAACTTAATCCACTCTTTTTGTTATGATGAAAAGTGCAGTCAAACATCTATGCATTTTATGCACAGGGAACAGGCTTCTAGTGCTTCTGGAAAAGCAGCATCTGGCATGTCTAGTGATGAAAGGAATCAGGTTCAGTATCAACTTCAATAGTTGCATCTTAAGTAAGAAAATAATTGATTTTAACTTGACACTTCTACCTTTCATTTTGTTCCTGCTTCAACTTATAACAGAGACAGGTTTCTGCCAGAGCTTTGATGCCACCTCCCAGGCCATCATCTAATTCCTTTTCAAATTCAGTACATGCAAAATCAAGGTTTGGATCTTCATCTAGCCGAAATTCATCCATGCGAAGAGCTGAAATTTCTGCATCAAGCAATGCATCAAATAGCAGAAGTGGTTCTTCCTTTAAGGCAGGGGGATCCTCAAACTCAAAGACAGGAAACAGTAGTAATTTAAGTTCCAATTCTGATGCTCGTAAGCCACGTAGAAAGAGGAGACCAAAAAAGAGAAAGCAACAGGTTTATTGATTGTGACCAAGATCTAATTGTACTTTTCTTTATTATTGTTACTTTTTCTACAGCTTTTATGGTGGGAAATTGATTCTTGTCATTTTGCCTGTCCTGTCTTCCATCTTCTTGAGGTCCTGTGAGCTCCTATCTGATAGCCTAGTTTTTACTTTATGTAGAAATGCATGCAATTCGGTTAGATAAATACATTGTTTTGTATCAATTTCCTAACTCTGATTATTGAATAGAGAGCCAAGTATTACTTGTCATCTATATTACCTAGACTAATTTTTTTGTACGAACTGGTGTTTGATATTTGTGTTCAATACACATTCAAATATGGGTTCGAGAGTATTATCCTCCATGCATGAAAAACCTTGGAAAAATCAAAACATGCTTTGCATCAGAAAGGTACTCACACTCGAGTTCGGGTAACATAGCTTGCCATTTAAGTTTTCTATACTTCATTTTCGTTTTCTTTTATGTGCCAGTGTCCAATATCTGTTTTCATGTATATATATTTATTTCGGCTATGGGTATAAGAATATGTTCTTCCAAATACATGAAAGAACTTAAAAAAAAAAAAAAAAAAAAAAAAACATGTTCTAGACACATACACAGCTGAGCCTGTGTAACACAGCTTGCTATTCATTCATTGATTCCTAATATTTCCTGCTAGATTGTTTATACTTGTAAGTTGTAACTTATTCTCTTTTCTATTTGCAGGCATGACGAAAACTCAGCTTTGGTTTTGTCCATGAGAAAACAATTGGTGTTATACGCAGACTTGTATTGAAATTCAACAACGCTTTTTGTAGTATGTTAAAGAATAGTTTTAGTTTTGGTTTAGCTGAAATTTAATTATTATATTACTTGGGTTTTTTTTTTTTTTTTGATGGATTTAATTATATGTTGTCAACGCTTTGTATTGTATTCACTACAATTGATAATTGGAGAGGGATAAATGATCCTTGATTTGAGCCCTTGGAAACTACTGTCATTCTACCATATTGCAGAGTTACAAGGCTTGGTAGACAGCATTCAAATGAATTTAAATATAAAAAGGATGTACTTTATTTTCTTTTTAAAGTCCTTGGTAATCTATATCTCGGAGGTCCTGTTGGACCTTCCTTCTACTTACACGTGGTAGTTAAACTGTGCTCCTTTTTTTTTTCCGTTACATTTTACCAAAATGGTAAAACTTCAGTTTTGGCACCTCTAAAATGTTTAAAATGTTTAAATTTAGAGATTTAATTTCTATATTTTAATTTATAATTTTAATTTTTAATATAAATTGGTCTTTATATTTGTATAATATTATTAATTAGCTTAAATAGTTAATATGGTTAATTTTTTAGTTGAAATATTACATAATTATATACAATTTGAACACCAAGTCTTAGAGGTTAACTTCTGATTTTCAATTTTTTTAAGGTTTGCGTCAGTTTTATCTACTTTTTTTTTTTTTTTAGTTTTAGAAAATTAATTAAATTTCAAGTTTAATCCCTTTATTATGCCTAAATTTGTGATTTAACTGTTATACTTTAATTTCTAATGTAACTTGGTCATTGTATTTTATCATGTTATTTTAACTGCTTTTTTTT
Source organism: Gossypium anomalum (assembly GCA_025698475.1). NCBI lineage: Eukaryota > Viridiplantae > Streptophyta > Magnoliopsida > Malvales > Malvaceae > Gossypium > Gossypium anomalum. The sequence goes on from CM046965.1 coordinate 40,435,813, forward strand.
TTTTTTACATTATAAGACTGATAAAATTTCGGTTTTAGTCTTCTATTTTTATAATGGCATTAGTTAGTCTAAATATTAAATATTGTTAATTATTTTAATTAAAATATTGTCAATTTTTTTAGGAACAATATTCTAACAAAAAAATATTTTATCATGATGAGTATGAATGAATGTTTTTAAGAAAAAATCCATATAAACATTTTTAATGTTATTTTTATTGTTACATGAATAACAAGTGACTTTCTTTTCTTTTCTTTTTTAATTTTGAAAGTTAACATCAATGAATTTAATAAAAAAAATTTAATCGTGGTAGTTATTGGACATAAATTTTTAAATTAAAAAGTAGAGGGCCTAAATTTTGGAAACTAAAAGTTAAAATTAGAGTATAATTTAACAGTGAAATTTGTATTCCATAGTTTGACACAAACAAGTAATAAACCCAGTAATCAGTGAGAGAATCATACTAGTAACTATATATAAAAATGTCCTTTTACTTACACGTGGCAGCCAAACCATGCTGCTTTTTTTTTTTTTTTTTTTTACAATTTATCCTTCTAATATGTCTATAGTCCAAATTCTTAATTATCTCAATCAAAATGCTAACGTCAATTTTTCTTAGGAACAATATTCTAGCAAAAGAAAATTATTTTATTATGACGAGTTCGAATGAACATTTTTAAGAAAAATTCCATATAAACATTTTCAACGTTATTTTTGTTGTTACAAGATTAACAAGTGCTTTTTAAAAAAAAATTTAAAATGTCACATTAGTGAATTTAATAGAAAATATTTAACCGTTGTAACAATTGGACCTAAGTTTTTAAATTCAAAAAGCACAGAGTCTAAATTTTTGAAACTCAAAAGTAGAATTAGAGTATAATTTATCATTCAAATTTTTACATCATAATTTGACACAAACAAATAATCAACATATTGTGAAGAGAGAGAATCATACTAGTATAATATAAAAGGAAGGTACAAAAGCCCTTCCTTTTGACACATGTACCATTTTTCCTTTTTGCTTTATATTATAAAAATGTATAATTTAACCTTTAGTCCCTATATTATGTCTAAATTTAAGATTTAATCAATATTTTTTAATTTCTAGAAAAATTTGTTCCCAATATTTTTATAATATTATTAGTTAAACCAAACAGTTCGTTAGGATCAATAATCACCAAGAGGGGGGTGACTTGGTTATTAAAAAAAAATAAAGGAAAGATGTCAAACAATAGAGACTCCAAAATTTAAAGTGGCTCAGTGCCAATTGCCTACCTCCACTATCTTAGCTTACCACAACTAAGGATTTTCCAAATTCACTACATTTAAACCTATCAAGGACAAAGTTTAACCTTTATAATCTTTATCTTTTCAAAAGGCAAGATATGGCCACTTTCGCTTAAGGTTTTCTACCCAAAACCTTAAGTAAATCCTTACAAAAATGAGAAATAAAGTTTGAAAGCATTATCACCTTTAGAAAGTTGATATATGAAAATTAAACACTCTCACACAATAATACATCACTTGATGGAATAAATCAAAATTAACCCCTTATGTTTGTACAAGAGAAAATGAGAAGAACAATGAGAAATGATTAAATTTTTGCTCTTGATCTTTGTAAGCTAGTTTCTTGACATTTTCTATGTGTTCTAGTGCTTCATTTATACCCTCTCATGGATTAATAGCCGCTTGAAATTGATGGAAATGAATTGGATCCGTTGGAGTCTTTAATTGCAACAATAAATATTTTTACAGACCTTTAGGTACTAGTACCCAAGCCATAGGGATCTGGTTCTTTTGGACAAAATGTGACCATTGGGGCCATGAGTATCACACCTCAGTTGGGAAGGGTGTGGTACCTCTTCATGGGGAAGCAGTACTTGGGCAATGATGCTTCTTAATGAAATAAGTGGGCTGTGGTACCTCTGCATCCATTTTTCTTACTATTTCTTAGGTATTGAACTATTTTCCAAAATGGCCTGATACTCCTGAGTCACTTTGCCTACTGACTCTTGGGTATCCCACCTTTTTGGTCAAGGTACCACACTTGACCAAATGCATCTTGAAAATATTCTTTTTCATTTTAAAAATAACTTTAAAATGATTTCTTAAAAATCTACTTTACCAAGTTTGATTTAGAGATAATTTGTTATATCAAAACATTAGAAAATCAAACTTAACAATCTCCCCCTTTTGGATATAACAAAACTTAAAAAATTTGCCTTTGAGAACTCCCTCCAAATCAAAAATTATTTTCAAGTTGTGAATCCCCTTTTTTTAAAAGAAAAAAAAACACTCTTTGACTACAAAGTTACCAAATTTTTAATTTGAAAAATTTTCTTTTTGAGAGCTTTAAAAGTGTCAATTATTTATATTTGGATAATTTTAAAGGTTTTAAAATTAAGTTTGTCCAACATATTTTTATTTTGAAAATGAGTGTTCAATTTGTGAATTTTAATCTATTGTCTTCCCCCTTTTTTTTTGTATAACTAAAAGAATAAGAAAATCAAATAGAGAGGGGCAAAGCATAAATCATAAGGCATTAAACAAGGCATGGTATATGACATAAAAGAACAAGTAGAGGAAACTAAATATCATTCAATGCATAGAAGAGAAAATTAACAAACTTAAAGCCATAAGCAACAACCATATGACATTATCCTAACAATAAAATAACCAAAAGAGAGTAGAAAGTATGTCAAGCAAAACGCTGTAGTAGTAGTTGCAACAGCAGTAGCAGTAGGAGGAGTAGGAGCAGGAGCAATAGCAATAGTAGCAACAGTAGGAGTGGGAGTAGCAGCAGCAGTAGTTGTAGCAACAATAGTAGCCGTAGTAGTAGCAATAATAGCGATGAGTAGTAGCGATGTCGTAGTAGCGCAGTAGAGTAGTAGCAGCGATGGCGATGGTAGTAGTAGCGACAACGATGTAGTATCTGAAGCTGGTTTGCAGATACTCACTATGAGTTATCTTAAAAAAGTAAAACATAATATTTTCGAAAACACAATCTTATTCACATGTTCTTTTCTGTTGGATAAGCGAATCTCCTTATAACTCCTCACTTTGACTCAAAGAGTCTTAATATGTCCCATAAGTGTAGCATAAATCTAAGCACTCTCCAAAACACCAAAATATCCCATTGAATGGAGCTTAACTTGACATTCCCTTATCTCTCTAAACTTGTCCTAAGGACTCTTGTCCAAATAAAAAAATATAAAGGTTTTTGAAACCTCCCCTTTTTTGAAAAGCGAGATTTTTGAAAAGACGGGAGTCGTCACAACCTTTTTGGGTGTGATTGGATCACCTTATAAAATAGTTTGGTCTACGAAGTTATGAGAAAACAGGTTCGGGAGTTGGTTACGTACGATGGAGGATTAGCACCCTCGCAACGCCCAAAATTGGTACCAAATTGAATAATTTTGCCTTAATGTCAAAAGTTTGAAAGAATTTAGAAATAAGATCTCTTTTAAAACCGTAATAATTTGAGTTAAAAAGAATCAAGATTCCTTCGCTTCAAAAGAATATAAACATCACATCCAGCATGATTGGACACGATATTCTTAAACTTTCGTAACTAAAATCATCTTGTGATTTTCAAAACTTATTTAGAAGGATATTTTAGGCATTTAGACAAACGGGAAATCGCAACCCAGCATGTTAGGGCACTACTTCCCGAATTCCTAACTACCAAAAAATATTGCCTAATTTTTAAAAAAATTCTTTTTGGATCGAATGAAATATAAAAGTTCTTTAGAATGATGATGCATTTAACATATTACAAAGGATCAATATTAAATAAATTATCCTACATAATACCTACTTTAACATTCCATGCAAATATAATATAAAAAATGATGAATAATGGCATAAATTACACAATATACGTTATCATCTTATGCATATATGATCATAGATAACATAAATATACATGCATTATCGTTACATGCAAAATACAACGTAGAGCATAATGAATACGACAATATAAATTGCGTAATATATATATGATAATATTTTATGCAAATGTAACTTAAATCAACATAAATAATTAATTTTCATGCGAATATGTAAAAACAATAACATAAAATAACAAATAATCTATAAAAATTTAACATACTAAAACAATACTAAAAAACAAAAATAAATAAGCAAATTAGAACCATATAAAATATAAATCAAATGAAATAAAAATAAAGATATTTTAAAAATATTTAGAATAATGTAAGAATGATAAAGGAGAACTTTTTTTTTTAAAAGTGATTAATATATATAAATCATATTATAGAATATAATAACTTAATATATTTAAAAATAATGTACTAAACATTGATATTACACATATTTATTTAATAAGAAAAATAAAAAACATATGTAATTAATGAGTAACAAAATAATGTATATTTTATAATAAAATAAAAATAATGTAAGGAATAATATATGGTAATAACATACAATAAAATTTATAAACAAAATATATAATAATATAAATAATATGATAGATAATGTATAAAATAATATATATATATAATAAAATGTATGTAATATAATATATAATAATGTATAATAATATAATAAATAATATACAAAGAAAAATAATATATGTACTTTTTTATATATAATTAATGTTTATAAAAATATATAGCATTTAAAATAAATTGAATTTATAAAAAAGGGGATTAAAATTTAATTTAATTTTTAAAAAATTTAGGGTTAATTACAAATAAATGAAAAATTTTCGGGCCTAATTGAAAGGCGTGTTAAATCAGAGGGGTTCCCTGGGCAATTAGCCCTAATCCTAGAAAACGACTTCGTTCCTCAGAATAGGTTTTAATGGCCATTGGGACTAAATTGAAATAAATATAAAAGTTAGGGCCAATTTAAAATAAAATAAAATGAAATTATAAAATTAAAAAAACGGAAGGATTGATTGGACAATTTCCCCTTTAAATGAAAACACGCGGATCCTATCCGGGTCACGGGTCAACACGCAGATCTTGGGCTTTGAAACGACGCCGTTTGAAGCTATATGGTTTTAAGCAAAATGACGCCGTTTCTAATAGGCTATAAAAGCCAAAATTAGCCCCCAGAATTCATTTTTAACTCGTTCAAAAAAAAAAAAAAACTGAGGAATGTTCTGAAAAGGAGAAAAGGAACGCCCTCGAAGCTCCGTCGAGCCTCCGTCATCGGGCTCTCACGTGCCCACGCGCCTCCGCCGACTCCATCATATATAGCGATCGGAACTCAAGAAAAATTTGTTTTTTACAGCAAACAAAAAGGTAACCACCCTTTCTATTTCTTAGTTTCTTTTTATACGCATATATCATGAATAAAAAAGATAAGATCGATCACATCTGTTTCTTTAGTTAACTCTTTGGTCTTTTTTTTCTGTATATTTGTATATATCAAAAAACGTAGTCTTTAGAAATTGGAGAAGAGGGGTTTTATAACCCTCTGTTACATTTTTGGGAAAGTATCCTTTGATTTCTTTCCATGTTGCTGTTGTGGTTCTTTCCTTTTTGCAGGTACCAGCGACGATACCACGGCGGCGAGTGCGTTGGCATTGATCCGTGCGACGGTTACGGCGTGATACAGGGCTGGAGTCACGGTGCCGATGAAAATCCACTGGAACGGCGTTTAGGGATTGGGCTTTGTTGATTTGGGTCAAGGGTGTAACGGGCTAGTGGTTTTTTAAGTGTAACCGGGTATAGGTTCTTAGGCTAATTGGGTCTTGGGCTTTGTACATGGACTGTAAAAAAAACTTTAATTTTTTAATTTTATTTATTTATTTATGGGCCGGGCAAATTTTGGTCATTACAGCTGCCCCTCTTTGCTCATTACTGTGTAACAAGAATAGAGCAAAGACTATAAAAGGACCTAATTTGTCTAGCCTGGCCAAGTCTCGAAGTCTTGATCCTCATCTTCCTCAAAGGTATTCTGATGGCTTCAAACTGCTTCACCGTAACTCAGGAACGCCATGCTGAAATCTTTGGTCTAATTCTTGCCTAATACGGAGAGGCCAAATCTATCATCTTTGATCTGCTCTCTGTCGATACAGAGACGCCACATTTGCTATCTTCGATCTGCTCTCTGACAATATGGAGACGCCAAGTCTGCTATCTTCGATCTGCTCTCTGACAATACAGAGATGCCAAATCTGCTATCTTTGACCTGCTCTTTGACAATACAGAGACGCCAAACCTGCTATCTTTGATCTGCTCTTTGACAATACAGAGACGCCAAATCTGCTATCTTCGATCTGCCCTCTGACAATACAGAGACGCCAAATCTACTATCCTTGATCTGCTCTCTGACCATACAGAGACGCCAAATCTACTATCTTCGATCTGCCCTCTGACAATACAGAGACGCCAAATCTGCTATCTTTGATATGCTCTCTGACAATACAGAGACGCCAAATCTGCTATCTTCAATCTGCCCTCTGTCAATACAAAGACGCCAAATCTGCTATTTTTGATCTGCTCTCTGACAATACAGAGATGCCAAATCTGCTATCTTCAATCTGCTCCTGACAATATAGAGATGCCAAATCTGCTATCTTCGATCTACTCCCTGACAATACAGAGATGCCAAATCTGCCATCGGTGATCTACATTATCCCCTAGGGGACATAACCTGTAGAATGTGTATGTACTTATGCTTCATGATCGAAATGAGTCAAATGCTCCTAAATAGACCCATTATGATGCAAGATGTTATGAAAATGATTCCTATTTTGGATATCTTTACTCATTCACCCATCAAAATTCCTCTTCAGAATATCAATCAAACTCTACTCCTATGTTTTGAATTAGATTGGTCTTACTGTACCATTTTGCTGGAAATGATCCTCTCCTAAGATTGAATCATTTGAATTGTCCAAACATTCTTTGAACTGAAAAAATTTCCCCAAATACCTTCGACCCTTACTCATGGGAATTCTTCAAACAATTGTTCTATTTTAGTTTCTTGTATTCTCTAGCAATTCCCAGAGTAATATGTAAAACTTCATTTGTAAAAATATTTAGTTCATCAATCACTATTTCAATACAACACACTTTAGAAGACAAATAATCTAATCTTTGAGAATAGTTAAAATAAATCATTAGGATACAACAAGAAATTAATCTGAAAACATATCTTTGAGAAGAAAAAGAATCTAAAGATAGTAATCAGAATAAAAATTTGATACCCAACATATCACAGCTTGGGCTTCTGTATACAAATCCCATGAAGACTATTTTGAGTTTTAACATGTGTTTAGAAGATCAAAAGTACTTTGTTGATGCCCCGATATGTAGCACACTCCACTTCTCGTTAGATCTAGCATAGCAAGGTCATTGCATGCCTTTCAAAATTTGAGCAGCCCTTTCGGGTTTTCAACTCAAAACCCCTTTGGTCTCAAAGCGCCCTTTGCGGGTTTTCACCTTGGCCTCTCCCCCTTTTTTTTTTTTTTTGAAGTCTCAAAGCGCCCTTTGCGGGTTTTCACGTTGGACTCCCCTCTCTTTTAGACAAATTATTTCTTGACTGAGTTTGAATTCACTGGATTGGGTAAACTCTTCCCATCCATTTTTGACAAAATCAGTGCACCACCAGAGAAAGCCTTCTTTACAACATACGGTCATTCCTAATTCGGCATCCATTTCCCTCTAAAGTCCTTTTGTATAGAGAGAATCTTTTTCAATATAAGGTCCCCTTCGTGGAATTCTCTTGGACGAACTTTCTTATCATAGGCTCACATCATTCGCTTCTGATACATTTGACCATGGCGAATAGCTTTTAGCCTCTTTTCTTCAATCAAGTTCAGTTGGTCATACCGCGATTGAATCCATTCTGCTTCATCCAACTTTATTTCTGACAAAATTCGAAGAGAAGGTATTTTTACTTCAATGGGTAACACCGCCTCCATCCCATAAACCAACGAGAAAGGATTGCCCCAGTAGAGGTTTTGACGGACGTTCGATAGGTTAAGAGTGCAAATGGTAACTTCTCATGCCAACCTCTGTAGGTTTCAGTCATTTTCCCCACTATCTTCTTGATGTTTTTGTTAGCAGCTTCTACTGCCCCATTCATCTTTGGGCGATATGGAGATGAATTATAATGTTTAATCTTGAATTGGCTGCAGACTTCTGCAATCATACTATTATTCAAATTTAATGCATTATCTGATATGATCCTATCTAGCATTCCATACCGACAAATGATCTCTTTTTTCAAGAATCGACCTACTGCTGACTTGGTGACACTGGCATAAGAAGCTGCCTCTACCCATTTCGTGAAGTAATCAATGACGACAAAAATAAAACGATGCCCATTCGAAGCTTTTGGTGATATTGGCCCAATGACATCCATGCCCCACATGGAAAAGGGCCATGGAGAAGTCATAACATGCAAGGGTGAGGGTGGTACATGAATCTTGTCCTCGTATATCTGACATTTATGACATTTCTTAGCATAGCTGATACAATCTCCTTCCATAGTAACCAATAGTATCCAAACCTCATGATTTGTCTTGCCATTGTAAAGCCATTAGCATGTGTATTGCAAACTCCTTCATGTACTTCTTCCCGGATTTGTCTAGCTTCTACAGTGTCAACGCATCTCCAAAGTACCTGATCTTTCCTTATTTTATAAAGGATATCCCCATCTAGCACATATTCGCAGGCTAACCTCCTTAAAGTTCTTTTGTCATTTTCTATTGCCTTCTCAGGATATTCACGATTTCTCACATATCGTAATATATCTTGATACCAAGGATGGTCATCCTTTTCCTCTTCTTCGATGTTACAGTAATGAGCTGTAACCTCAAAAATGCTCATCTGAATTGGTTTCATATCCTCTTATTTATTTGCTTTAATCATGAAAGCCAATGTCGCTAAAGTGTCTGCCATCTGATTTTCATCCCGTAGGAGATAACTGAAAGTGACGCTATCAAACTCTTCAAGTAACTCCAAACTACCTTTCGATAATTAATCAATTTGGGGTCCCTTGTCTCTCATTCACCCCTAAGCTGGTAAATTACCAACGCAGAATCTCCATATACTTCCAAAGTTCTAATTTTCCGCTCTTTGGCCGCTCTAATCCACATGATGCATGCTTCATATTCAGCCATGTTGTTCGTACAGTCAAAATCCAATTTACATGTAAATGGATAATGATCACCATCTGGGGAGACCAAAACTGCCCCAATTCCATTTCCTACAGCATTAGATGCGCCGTCGAAGTTCAGCTTCCAAGGATACTCTTTAACGACTACCACATACATCAATTCCACACTGGGGAAATCAAAGCTCAACGGCTCATAATCTTCTAGGGCTCTGCTAGCTAGAAAATCTGCTATCGTGCTTCCTTTTATAGCCTTTTGACTCACATAGACTATATACAAATTCTGAAAGCAATATTTACCATCTTGCCATTCTTCCATTTAGGGCTGTTGACTCCATCATATACTTTAACGGATCAAGTTTTGAAATTAGCCAAGTCGTATGATATAGCATATATTGTCTCAACCTTCGAGTCGTCCAAATCAAAGCACAACATCATTTTTCAATTGGCGAATATCTCATTTCGCACTCAGTGAATTTCATACTGAGGCAATATATCGCTTTCTCCTTTCTTCCTGACTCGTCATGTTGACCAAGCACACATCCCATAGAATTACTAAACACCGATAAGTACAGGATTAATGGTTTATCTGGACTAGGTGGAGATAGTACTGGAGCGTTTAGCAAGTATTGTTTGACTTTATCAAAGGCATTCTGGCATTCCTCATCCCAAGTACCTTGATTGTTTTTCTAAGGAGGCGAAATATAGGATCACATTTCTCTGTTAGTTGTGAAATAAATCGAGCAATGTAATTCATCCTTCCAAGAAAACCCCGAACCTCCTTCTGAGTACGCGGTGGAGGCAAATCTCGTATAGCTCTAACTTTGTCTGAGTCAACTTCTATTCCCTTTTCACTAACCACAAAGCCTAGTAATTTCCCTGACCTAGCTCCGAAAGTGCATTTTGCTGGATTAAGCTTCAACTGAAACCTTCTTAATCTTAGGAACAACTTCCTCAAGACTTTAATATGCTCCTTCTCTGTTTGAGATTTAGCAATCATATTATCAACATACACCTCAATCTCTTTGTGCATCATATCATGAAACAAAGTCACCATAGCCCTTTGGTATGTTGCTCCTACATTCTTCAGCCCAAAGGGCATTACCTTGTAGCAAAATGTGCCCCATAATGTTATGAAGGTAGTTTTATCCATGTCTTCAGGATGCATCTTTATCTGATTGTACCTTGAGAAACCATCCATGAAGGAGAACAACGAATATCCCGCTGTATTATCTACCAAAGTGTCGATATGCGGTAAAGGAAAATTATCCTTCGGGCTAGCTTTGTTTAAATCTCTATAGTCAAAACACATTCATACCTTCCCATCCTTCTTAGGGACAAGAACAATATTAGACACCCATTCTGAATACTTAACTTCTTGTCGGAATCCAGCATCAAACTTCTTTTTAACTTCCTCTTTTAGTTTCAACACAATATCAGGCCTCATCCTTCACAATTTTTGTTGAACTGGCTTGCAATCTTGTCTTATAGGAAGACGATGTACCACGATATCAGTATTCAATCCCGGCATATCTTGATATGACCATGCAAATATATCTTTGAATTCATGTAGTAGCCCAACAAGTCCTTGTCTCATTTCCTTAGCAATATGTATGCCAATTTTCACATCCTTCCCTTCCTCCAAGGCTACATTCTCTATTGCCTCTTTCTCACGGGGTAGGATTTGTTTCTCCTCTTGTTTCACCATTCTCAACAGATCTGGAGACATATCACAATCCCTGTCATCTTCAAAGTCCTGAAGTTCTTCTAAACACATGTCTTGCTCAAAAGAGAATCTAGGATTTGTAGTATTAGTACTCATGTCGTTGATATCTAGGGACCTGCGGGGTACGAATGAATGTACAAAGAATAAATAAATTTTTGGAATGTTGTTTTTTTTATGTTATGAATGAAATGAAAGAATGTAAAGGTCAAAAGAATATTGAACGGTATAAAAGAATATTCACTTGAATTGATAACAAAAGTTACGTTTTATTGAAATGTAAATATCTGAACATGAGCCTATTTTACAAATGAAATCTTACTACTCCTAGGCTTTAGAGCAATAAGAGTGTTCTGGAAATTACTCTGAAGAATCTTTAAAAACTACAGGAAGTTCCTCTGTAACCCAATTGTTCAAAGAGCTTCTCGGTTCGTAAGGGCAAATGCCCTCAAGGTTTCCTTGTCCAAATTCTTCATTATGCACAGCATTAAAGTAAAAACTTCTTTTTTCAGGCAACCCTCTTTTAGGGTGAATCATCCCTCTTGATACAAAGGTTTGGGATATATGGGGGAACGTCATCGATTCCCACTCTACTTCTCTTCCACTTAAACGCGCCCTTCTCCTCTCTTGACGCTTCTCTATTTCCCTTCTCCTTTACTTTTGATCTGGCCTGTAACCCAAACCAAAACGGTCTCTCTTCTCCTTTAACTCTGGAATTTGAATCCCTTCTTGAAGATATCTTCCCAATCCTTTTCCTGGCAAGTCTCCTTTTCCCATTGTCATTTGCAAACTCATCCTTGTAGTTCTAGACATCTTGGGCACCGGCACCTTACTCCCTTCTGAAATGAATGTTGCATTGACGAATTCTAATGAACGGAAAGAGCATTCAATTGCCTCCTCATTTGCTTCTACATAAGGCGCATCATTGGTAACTGTTACTATAATGTCCTCCTCCGCGTTTATAGTGACCAACCGTCTATCAGCTACTAACTTCAATTTCTGGTGCAAAGATGAGGGCACCGCTCCTGCCGAGTGTATCCAAGGCCTCCCCAACAAGCAATTGTAAGAGGGCTTGATGTCCATCACTAAAAAGTCCACCTCATAGGTATTTGGCCCAATTATTAAAGGAATATCAATTCTTCCCATGACTTTTCTCTCCGTACCATCGAATGCTCTCACTACATTATGGCATGTTTTCATGTGAGAACTGTCTATGGGTAATCTATTCAGTGTAGATAATGGTAGGACATTTAAGGCCGATCCATTATCAATAAGCACACTCGGTAATGTATACCCTTTACAGCGAGTAGTGATGTGCAAAGCTTTAGCTGATCCCATGCCACCAGGTGGGATTTCATCATCGTTAAAATAGATGAAATTTTTAGCACTTATGTTACTAACTAACCGATCCAACTTGTTGACGGATATATCATTAGTAACATAAGTCTTGTTGAGCACTTTCATCAATGCTTCCCGATGTACCTCTGAACTTAGAAGCAAAGCCAATACTGATATGCGAGCTGGCTATTTACGTAATTGTTCAACCACGCTGTACTCACTATGTTTTAAGAATTTTAGAAATTCTCTAGCTTCTTCTTCCTTTACTGGCTCATTGACCAGTGTCTCAATCCCTTTTCCTTTGTCAAAGGCTTTTGCTTTTGCGGGCTCAACTCTGACGTCTTCTGCATTGTAACGCTTCCCACTACGTTTGTAAGAACCCTCACCCTGAGCCTCTTTGGAAGCACTAGCTATATCCTCTTTTTCCGGCATTGTCACATTGCAGTTATAATTCCAGGGTACCCTCTTGTTATCCTTATAAGGAAAGGAAACAGGTTTATGAATGATAACTTTCGCATCACAGAGTATTTCAACTTCATTATTTCTTGGTAAAGAAATAATGATCCTTGGCCGATTTTGATTCTTCGGTGCACCTTCTAATGTGCATATATGTCCCTCATCCAAGCCAGCTTCATAAAATTCTAGCTCCTTATTATCCATAAGGCCTTGTACCAGGACCCTAAACTCTTTACATTCCTGGATCTCGTGTCCCTCTTCAGCATGGAACTCGCAGTAGTCTTTTACTCCTCTATTCCATTCTTTAGAGATTATCATCTCCTTTTTTACCATTTCTTCCCAAATCACTTTCATCGGTGTTCTCACATCAGTCACGCCCTCCTTAATCCTTCTTGTTCCAGTATCCCCAATTGTGTTTACCCCTTGATCACCATGATTTGGCAACGGGTTCTCATTATTAGGGGCGTCGTCAGACTTTACAACCCCCATCTTGATAAGTCTTTCTATTGCTTTTTTAAAGCCAGTGCAATTTTTGATCGAATGCCCCGATATCCCTGCATGGTATTCACATTTGGCGTTTGCATCGTACCATTTAGGGTATGGAGGTTGTAGTGGCTTCAAATGAAAAGGAGGTATTGCATGCGCATTAAATAAACTTTGATAAAGCTCCCGATACGTTACTGGGATAGGCGTAAATAAGACCTTCTCAGAATTTTGTCTCGAACCAGATCCACGCTTACGAGAATCTGCGTTGCCCGATCAGAGTTTACTCTGGGCTGACTAACCGTAACCGCTTTTGGATTATAACTACTCGTATTGTTCACCTCATTATCTTCCCTTCTTGGGGCTGATCTTTTGGCAGTTTCCCCTTCTATCTTGCCACCCCTTATGGCACTCTCAATCATTTCTCCTACCATAACTATATCAGCAAAACTCTTAGTGATACTTCCAATCATGTGAGTAATGAATCGGGCCTTCAAAGTGTTAATGAACAGCATAGTAGTTTCTTTCTCCAAGAGCGGTGGTTGAACTTGCATGGCAACCTCCCTTCACCTCTGTGTATACTACCTAAAACTTTCATTAGGCTTCTTTTCCATGTTCTGCAAGGTAATTCTATCAGGAATCATGTTAGTCACATAATTATATTGCTGCATAAAGGCTTGCGCTAAGTCTCTCCAAGAATTGATCCTTGCACGACTCAATTGATTATACCATCTAGCCGCTGCTCCAACCAAACTATCTTGAAAACAATGGATCAATAATTGATCATTGTTTACATAGCCAGTCATCCGTCTACAAAACATAGTGATATGGGTCTCAGGGAAAGTAGTCCCATTGTACTTCTCAAACTCTGGCATCTTGAACTTATGGGGAAGCACCAAATCTCAGACCAAACTCAAGTCTTTGGCATCGATTCCCTGACGATTATTAGCGTTTTCTAATGCCTTAAACTTCTCTTCTAACCATTTACAATGTTCCTCCAATTGTCTTGATGATTTGAGCCTCATCTCTTCCCTCTCAGCTACATCTAAATTAGGGATGACTGGATTGGTAGGGTTATCTCCTATGTTAAACCCCGAGCCAGTTTGAAAGTTCATGGGTATTTCGGCATCTGCTTGCCCCTATTGAGGCCTTATCGTGATGGACGGCCTTCGAGGATATGCTTCAGATTAAGTTTGCACATGGGGTGGAGTAAAACCCAGAAGATGATCCTCATTATCTCCTTCAGTGATGGTCATAGGGGCCTTTCCTTTATCCGTCGCCCCCTTCAGCAGTTGAGCCTTCTCAGCCATCATATTCCTTTGAGCCTCTAACATTTGACCCTTCATCTCTTGTTGGATTTTTTCCAATTGCTCCTGCAACTGCTCTTGCATTTCTTTCTGAATCTGCTCAAGTCTTTGATCCATATTCTTTGACTTAGCGCGTGTACCGTAAGAATGTGTTGCTTCCAGATTTTTTTTCTCTTACTCTCTCTTTCTCCCTCTAATTTTAACTAATTAGGGTCTTTCTATAAACTTGAATGCATATGATGCGATGAGATGCAAATGCATGAATGCTAAAAGATATCGATTCTGATTCAGTTCTTTTTAGAAAACGTTATTTAAGAGACAAAAATCTTTACACAAAACAGATTACAAATACGCCTTCGCCCTCAAGCCCAGAGTTTTAATCCTATCCAACAACGAAACTAACTCTAAACCTCTATCTGTCACTAACTCATACTTTGTACTTAATACATTAGCTTGTGCTGCTAGGTCTTGTAAATGATCAGCAACCTCTCGAATCTGGACTATGGCTTCTCCCATGAGATAATCCCTATCTCCAACTTGATCCTGAAGATGGTGAAGTTTTTCCTTCCAGTGTCCTTCTCTTGCCTCGAGCTGCTCTATCCGTAGTTCACAGTTCTGCAATGCTGCTTCCAACCTTCCAATATTGTGCTTCATTTTCTCAATCTTGCTCAGACTTGCTTTTAACTCGATCGCAGAATTATGACTTCGATGATGATGAAGAGATCGTCTCAGCTCTGTCACCTTAGCTTTTAATCCTTGGTTCTCCTTCTCTAAGGCCTGATTTTGCGTTTGCATTTCTTGGAACTTCTTCTCCCAATACTCAACTTTGGCTCTTTCTTCTTGAACCTCTTGCTGCCACTGTTCTGAAGACTTCCCCAATCCAACTCTCTTCAATGATAGCTGTGTCTTCTTATACTACGTCTTCAAGTCATCTCGGTCTTCCTCAATTTTCCTCTTTTCTTTCCTTACTTTTTCGACCTCAATTTTCTGAACGTCAACATCTAAGCTTAGGTACATCTTTTCCTCTTCGAGCCTTTCTATCTTTCTTCCAAGCTCCAGATTCTTCCTTTTGAACTCTTGCTTTATGACCTCTAACTCTGATGGAATCACTCGTAAATTCTCTTCCATCGATCGAGCAGCCTCCAAACTCGGTCTAGGGAAGTTATCATTAACCCTTTTACTAAACCACCCTTTGTATTCAAAAGTTGTTGTCGGTCCTTTAGTCAGAATCTTCACACAGCGAACCTTCTTCCAAGCCTCAGAAATTTCCCGCATCTTCTTCTTATAATGATCCCCTTTATATGAGAAGTCACTCTGAGCTAGCCCTTGTGTTGCCGGTATAAACTACTCCGCCTTATATTGCCTTAGGACGAGTAATGGTGTATAACCAACAACCCTCCAAATTCCAGGAAGAGGTACCCAATCAAAGCATCCGCAACGATAAAGAATTTCGCTAGGGGTCATCCAAGGGGCTTTCCGCATAACATCTTCTTCTCGGAGGTTCTGAAGTATTTCTATCCACCTTTCCTTCGTAATGTCATCCCTCCTCGGTGTAGCTGCTGCTTCCTTTAGCAGAGAATAATCTTTAAAGAACACTTGGCAAGGAACCTTATCAACCTTCCAAAAATGACTGTGGAGCCAAACTAACAACAACTGTGCAAATCCAATGAATCTGCCTTCCCCAACACTTCGACATGCATTCAAGGATATAAATGTCTTAGCTAGGACTGCAGGCACATGTGTGTTTTGCTTACCTAGTCGATCGAATAAATCTACGACTGCCTCATCTATGTGTCCCATAGCTTTTGGGAAAATCATCAAACCATAAATACTTAAATCCAGGACATCGACCCTCCTCTTCACATCTGGGTGTGCCAATATTAGATCCCTCAAACTTGCCCACGGAATGCATTTACCATCACCTTTTTGTTGGATTCGAGCTGCGGCCCACTATTCACTCATCCCTGTGATCATCATCAATTTCTTTATGAAAGTTGGGAGATTAACAACCCTAACATGAGCTTTGTTACCTTGAATTTTTGGACAACGAAGCAAAGTTGTATACTCCTCCAAAGTAGGCACTAAGTCTACCTCTCTAAATGTAAAACAACTATAAGCAGGGTTCCAAAACTGTACCATAGCTCGAAACAGGTGCTTATCCACCTTGATGTCTAGGAAATAGGGAAGATCTCCGTAATTCTGATAGAAAAGCTACTTAGCCGCGTCATCCCATTGGGCCCAAATATCTCTCAACTCCTGAAACTCATTCTGTAATATCTTGTTTTTGGCCCTAGTCGAAATAGTGGTTTCGTGACCACAAAATCCAAGATAGAAATAATTATTTTATGATTATTTTTAGGTCTATGATATGATTGCATGAATGTGTGAAAATTTCGTGAAGAAATTTTATGCATAAAGTGCTTAAATTGAAATTAGGGACTAAATCGAATAATTTGCAAAACTTGCATTCTAGAAGTTTCTAGTATGAAATTGTTTTGAAATATTAATTAGGAGGTATAAAATAGAAATTTTACCAATTTCTAAGTCTATAGACAAAAATTGGACATGGATGGAATTTTTGGAACGTTTAGTAGTAAGGGCATTTTGGTCATTTAGGGGTAAAATGAATTAAAATACAAAATTAAAAGACAATTTTGCTCATCTTCAACCCCATGGCCGAATATAGCAAGGAGAAACCATGGCTAGGGTTTTTCAAGCTTCCAAGCTTGATTGTAAGTCTGTTCTAGCCCCGTTTTTCAAGTTCTTTACGTTTTTGGAATCCCGGTAACTTGATTAAGCTTATTCTAGCAATAATTTAAGCTAGGGTTCATATTTGGAAAAATACCCATAGGTGAAATGTGTTTATTTTGATGTTTTATGGTAGAATATGAAGGCTGAAATTATGTTAAACAACTTTTGCTCAGCGATTTTAAGCAAAAATGAGTAAAACGGCTTA
This sequence comes from Gossypium anomalum, assembly GCA_025698475.1. NCBI lineage: Eukaryota > Viridiplantae > Streptophyta > Magnoliopsida > Malvales > Malvaceae > Gossypium > Gossypium anomalum. The sequence continues at coordinate 40,453,172 of CM046965.1, forward strand.
ATCGGTAAAAAATGTTATTGTTCATAACTATGTGTTAGAGTGAGAATTTGATGTTGTCATAGAAGGGAAAAATGTTCAGCATGTCATAAAACATAAGAAAATAGGCTGAATTTTAATTTACGAGCTTTGGGGCAAAAGTGTAAATATGTGAAAGTTTAGGGGCAAAATTGTAATTTTGCCAAAATATGATGTTGGGTTAATTTGAATAATGTGAGCCCTAATTAGACTATATTTTAAATGATAGTGAATAATGTGAGCCCTAATTAGACTATATTTTAAATGATAGAGCAAGGAAAACTAAAATTCGGGCTAAAATGGGGAAAATACCAAGTTGTGGACGAAATGGTAAAAGTAGCCATTTTCACATACGAGGTAAGTTCATATGTAAATGTTGGTAACATAGTTATTATTTTAAAAGTTTTTATGTTATTTAAATAATATGATAATTATTATGAAATATTATACCCGTGATAATTGTTTGATAATATGTCAAATTATGTGATATACTTGGAAAATGTGAAATACTATCGAGTATCGGTATCGGCATTCCGTGGAAGATGGTTGAGACACATGATTGGGAAAAAGGTCCCGTTAAACCTTAGGAATGGATTAGGATACAAGTGACATGTCACTGGGATATTTGGGCATCCGAACTCGTTGAGTTGAGTTCGAGTTCACTTATGGATGCGAATGTCTGAACTCGTTGAGTTGAGTCCGAGTTTGAGAGATGTAACTAGGCATCTGAGTTCGTTGAGTTGAGTCTGAGTGCACTTATGGATGCGAACGCCCGAGCTCATTGAGTTGAGTCTGAGTTCACTTACGGGCGGGTTACATGGTAGCTTGGCTACATATGTGGCACTTATGTGCAAACTTTTCGTGTATCCGAATTATATTCCGATGTGTTCAACGGGTAAAATTCTACTCAAATGGAGGAATACTCGAGATGAAAGGGACGTATTGGTAAGTGTTGTGAAATGGATACTTTGAACAGGTATGTACTTAACCCTCGGGTTGAAAACTCGATATAACAACAATATGGTAAGATGATAAATGAAAATGTGATATGAATGTCTCGGTGATGATCATGCAAATGATGTTTATGTTTGCTTATATAGTTGTGTTTCTTGCTATTTGCATGTGAACTTACTAAGAATTTGTGCTTACTCCATCCTTTTCATTCCTTATAGTGTTGACAAGCCAGCTCGAAAATCAGAAACGGCCGGAGGCACGCTCACACTATCCGTACACCATCTTGGCATAATGGCTTGTATATTTTGAGTATGGCATGTATAGCATTATAATCATTTTGTATATATGGTCTTATGATATGCTTATTGAGTGGTATGGAAATGCTTGGTAATGATTAGCCATTGGAATGGCTAATCATGATCATATTTGGTGTTATGTATGCTAAATTGCTAGCTAATCCATGGGAACCATGAAATGGGTAAAATTTATCATAAAATAGATTCAGACAGCAGTAGTGACGTGAATTTGAAAAATCACTAAAAATAGTAGAAATGGAATTAAATAATGAATAAGTTATGGAATTGAAGCTTGATGAGTCTATTTTCATATGGATGGAACAAAATAGGTATATGAATTATATTTTATGAGATGTTTAAATTTTTGTGAAACAGAGCCAGAGCAATTTTTGGATCCCCTATTGTGACTTGGGAAATTCACCATAAATTTTTCGAAGATAATTAGAAGTCATGATTTATATGTACAGATTCCTTATTGAGTCTAGTTTTATTAGAAATAAACGGCATAGTCATTGAAATTCTGTACAGGGAGATATCTAATTCGTAATACATAGAGGTCAGAGCAGTCGAACCCTGAAATAGGGGAGACTTTAACTAATAAACTATACTAATTTTCTTGACCAAAAATTCTATAAAAAAATTAGTAAATAGATATATGAGCATAGTTTCAGGGAAAATTTATGGAATTGGATTTCGAGTTTCGAAACTCGAGATATGAATTTTTAACCGACTATGACGCAGATTGCTAGCTTGACTGAAAATTTTAAAAATAAATTGCTTGAGTTGTTTAAAGTAATGAATTAAGTCTATTAACACCTCGTGTTCGACTCTAGTGATGGTCTCGGGTACTGGGCATTACATTTGGTGGTATCAGAGCAGGTTTAGTCGATTCTCGGACTAACTTAGCATGCGTAAAAATTTAGCTATACATGCCACTGATCTGTGATAGTGTGATGTCTTCCGACGCATATGAGTACCGTCTTATTTAGATAGGATACTCTGTAAACGAGCTGCGCTGACCATGTTCAATGTTATGTGAAGGTATTTGACTAAAATTATGATTATGATAAGTCTCGGTTCAGAAAAGTATGAATAAAAGTTTATTATACATATGTGATAAATATCCATATTTGCTTAATGCTCATATAGAAAGTACTAGAGGTATGAATAAAAGTCATAATATTATGATATGAATGAAAATGTCCTTGTCTTGATTTGGACGTCGAATGTTGATGAATGCTAATGATATATAATTTTTATGAGATAAAGGATTATAATGAAATGAACTTATCTATGTTAAATTGTTGGACTGAATTATATGATTGTAATGACATGTACATGATGCACGAAATGAAAGTTGTGATTGTGATGCAAATATCTATCTTTGTTTGGCCCTATATGATGTCATGAGCATGAATTAATTTAATTAAATGAATGGATAAGTAAAGCTATCTAGAAAACATAGAATGTATGCATAAGTATATTGTCTAAATGGGACAAGAGGGAAAATTTGTGTAAGCCAACATGAATGTTGCATTGCTGAATGAATGACATGATTTTGATGATGTTGCTATGATGATGGAAGTTGTGTCATATGTGTATGTATAAGAAAGTCGAGTCGAGGTCCTACAACCCCTCCCCTTACCGAAGTGGTACTTATAATGGAATTTCATGAGATTTGTATTGAATAAGTTTCCGGTTGAGAACCCAAAGAGTTCGATGATAGAATAATTATAAGTATGATCGAGATTGAAAATGAGCCGATAAGTAAAGTTAAAGCCAAGAAAAAGTATCTGGATTGACGTAAAGATTATTGGAGTTATGCACTGTCCCAATTAGAGAAGGAATTCTCTTTGGCAAATCGTATTACTCAGGTGCAAGGTCGAGAAAAGTGTAAATTAAAATTTATTCAGAACTGGCCTTCTTTAGTGAATGGTTTAATATGAAATTTGTGACGGCAGAACTAGTTGGGGAAATGATATTTGAAATGTGAGCTATCTGAGTGTGACAGTTATGACTGGATAGATTTAGCAGTCTCTTTTCAGATGTTCTATGTGTTTACCCATTCTCAAAAATATTTCTATGGCTATTGATCTTCTGAAGAAATTCTTGTTATATAGGAATGTCTTTTAATCCTGGTGTTGGATGAAAGCATTGGTAGTCTGACTGGTTTATAATTTATATTGCTCTATTTCATCGGGTATTCTATTTCATTTCGTATGATAAGAATTGATGAGAGAATACATATGATATTATAATTCTGTTTCTTCTACTTGATGCTTCATCTGATATATATGTATAGGAAGATATATTGATCTTGTTATATTTGATTTCAGTGGGATTAAATGATGTTTTCTTTTGGACTTTCTTTCTTTGAAGAATTATCAGGGTATTCTATATTTTCTCTATGAGTTTGGTTTTCAATTCTCCGGCATAGTATCGTATCTTGGGTTTCTTTATCCTGGATCTTTTTATTCTGGATTTCTTTATTCCGGGTTTCTCTATCTAGGATTTCTTTATTCGGTTTTCTTGTTATCTTTGTTTCATAATTTGTCAATTACGACTCATGTTCGAAGTGCGTTCTTTAGCTCGTGATAATCATGTCAAATATGACTATACTTCTAATTTGATCTTGGCAATGTGGTGATTTTAGTATTGGGATTTTTTTTTCTAATTTCTGTGTAAGGATTTGACATCAGTAAAGGCATAGGTGATAAAAGCGCGAGTTTTAGTCGGTACGGTGAATTATTTATTTGAAAGATTTCATGTGACAATTATGTCAGGATTATTTTTCTCAAGTCTGATAATAGAATTTCATTTTTGTACTGATAAAAGAGTAAATAGTCTGAACGAGAAGTGTATACTTATTAGAAAGAGTTGGATATTAGTTAAAGTCACTACGAATGACAAGGTTTTCATCTTATGAAAGCTAAAAAGTTTATTACATGTTGACAGAGTTCGGATAGATAAGAATATTGGTAACCAAAGCGTCTGAACTAGACTAGTCTACATTGAGCAAAGACTTCCTGACTTTCAGTAATGTATTGTTGTATGAATTGTGATGTGTTTCAAGACAGTGAGGTAATGTGATAGTTTAGAGCATTCAATGTTACATAAAATCTGAGTTGTTAAAGAGGTTAAAGCTAAGCATTGGGATCTATCAAAATTATCCTTGTCAATGTTGATATTGGGATGGAAATGAGAAGGATTATTCTTGAGGCCATATCAGAATTATTTCTATGGCAGAAAGAGGAAAATGTCATGTATCCTATTCTTAAATGTTTGGAGAAATCTATAAATCATATCGGTATTGAATGAATTCCTACTCATCAGATTCATGGAATTTCAGGTCTCTTTGATTGTTGGATTTCTTGGAATTCTGGTCTCCATTAATCAAGTTAAGATCCTGGTTTTATGTCATGATATCATGGGAAACTGAGAAGGGTTGAAAATTTAAGAACAGTTGAGAGTTGAGACTGTAAGCTTTTAGACCATATGAGAAATTAAAGAGATGTATTGGAGGTACAACCTAAGTGAAAGTTCTTCAGCACCGAATATAATATTAAAAGTGAAGACCACTTTTCCGGTAAGATTTTCGGGGACGAAAATCTCTAAAAGGGGGGGAGAGTTGTAATATCCTGATTTTGGGCCTAGTCGAAATAGTGGTTTCGTGACCACAAAATCTAAGATAGAAATAATTATTTTATGATTATTTTGAGGTCTATGATATGATTTCATGATTGTGTGAAAATTTCGTGAAGAAATTTTATGCATAAAGTGGTTAAATTGAAATTAGGGACTAAATCGAATAATTTGCAAAACTTGCATTCTAGAAGTTTCTAGTATGAAATTGTTTTGAAATATTAATTAGGAGGTCTAAAATAGCAATTTTACCAATTTCTAAGTCTATGGACAAAAATTGGATATGGATGGAATTTTTGGAAAGTTTAGTAGTAAGGGCATTTTGGTCATTTAGGGGTAAAATAAATTAAAATACAAAATTAAAAGACAATTGCTCATCTTCAACCCCATGGCCGAATATAGCAAGGAGAAACCATGGCTAGGGTTTTTCAAGCTTCCAAGCTCGATTGTAAGTTCGTTCTAGCCCCGTTTTTCAAGTTCTTTACGTTTTTGGAATCCCGGTAACTTGATTAAGCTTATTCTAGCAATAATTTAAGCTAGGGTTCATATTTGGAAAAATAACCATAGGTGAAATGTGTTTATTTTGATGTTTTGTGCTAGAATATGAAGGCTGAAATTATGTTAAACAACTTTTGCTAAGCGGTTTTAAGCAAAAATGAGTAAAACGGCTTAATCGATAAAAATTGTTATTGTTCATAACTATGTGTTAGAGTGAGAATTTGATGTTGTCATAGAAGGGAAAAATGTTCAGCATGTCATAAAACATAATAAAATAGGCTGAATTTTAATTTACGAGCTTTGGGGAAAAAGTGTAAATATGTGAAAGTTTAGGGGCAAAACTGTAATTTTGCCAAAATATGATTTTGGGTTAATTTGAATAATGTGAGCCCTAATTAGACTATATTTTAAATTATAGGGCAAGGAAAACTAAAATTCGAGCTAAAATAGGGAAAATACCAAGTTGTGGACGAAATGGTAAAAGTAGCCATTTTCACATACGAGGTAAGTTCATATGTAAATGTTGGTAACATAGTTATTATTTTAAATGTTTTTATGTTATTTAAATGATATGATAATTATTATGAAATATTATACTCGTGATAATTGTTTGATAATATGTCAAATTATGTGATATACTTGGAAAATGTGAAATACTATCGAGTATCGGTATCGGCATATCGTAGAAGATGGTTGAGACACATGATTGGGAAAAAGGTCCCGTTAAAACTTAGGAATGGATTAGGATACAAGTGACATGTCACTGGGATATTTGGGCATCCGAACTCGTTGAGTTGAGTCTGAGTTCACTTATGGATGCGAATGTTCGAACTCGTTGAGTTGAGTCCGAGTTTGAGAGATGTAACTAGGCATCCGAGTTCGTTGAGTTGAGTCCGAGTTAACTTATGAATGTGAACTCCCGAGCTCGTTGAGTTGAGTCCGAGTTCACTTATGGGCGGGTTACATGGTAGCTTGGCTACATATGTGGCACTTATGTGCAAACTTTTCGTGTATCCGAATTATATTCCGATGTGTTCAACGGGTAAAATTCTACTCAAATGGAGGAATACTCGAGATAAAAGGGACGTATTGGTAAGTGTTGTGAAATGGATACTTTGAACAGGTATGTACTTAACCCTCGGGTTGAAAACTCGATATAACAACAATATGGTAAGATGATAAATGAAAATGTGATATGAATGTCTCGGTGATGATCATGCAAATGATGTTTATGTTTGCTTATATAGTTGTGTTACTTACTATTTGCATGTGAACTTACTAAGCATTTGTGCTTACTCCCTCCTTTTCATTCCTTGTAGTGTTGACAAGCCAGCTCGAAAATCGGAAACGGTCGGAGGCACGCTCACACTATCCGTATACCATCTTGGCATAATGGCTTGTATATTTTGAGTATGGCATGTATGGCATTATAATCATTTTGTATATATGGTCTTATGATATGGTTATTGAGTGGTATGGAAATGCTTGGTAATGATTAGCCATTGGAATGGCTAATCATGATCATATTTGGTGTTATATATGTTAAATTGCTAGCTAATCCATAGGAACCATGAAATGGGTAAAATTTACCATAAAATAGATTCAGACAAATGATAGTGACGTGAATTTGAAAAATCACTAAAAATAGTATAAATGGAATTAAATAATGAATAAGTTATGGAATTGAAGCTTGATGAGTCTATTTTCATATGGATGGAACAAAACAGTATATGAGTTATATTTTATGAGATGTTTAAATTTTTGTGAAACAGGGGCGAGCAATTTCTGGATCCCCTGCTTACGATTTTGAAATTCACCATAAATTTTTCAAAGATAATTAGAAGTCATGATTTATAGTTTTATTAGAAATAAACGGCATAGTCATTGAAACTCAGACAGGAGATATCTCGATTGTAATACATAGAGGTCGAGCAGTTGAACCACTGAAATAGGGAGACTTTAACTAATAAACTGTACTAATTTGCTTGGCCAAAAATTCTATAAAAAAATTAGTAAATAGATATATGAGTCTAGTTTCAAGGAAAATTTATGGAATTGGATTTCGAGTTTCAAAACTCGAGATATGAATTTTTAAGCGACTGTGACGCAGATTGCTAGCTTGACTAAAAATTTTAAAAATAAATTGTTTGAGCTGTTTAAAGTAATAAATTAAGTCTGTTAACACCTCGTGTTTGACTCCGGTGACGGTCTCGGGTATGGGGCGTTACACATTCTATGTTGAATTAATACGAGTGAAGTCCCATAACTCTGACGTATACCCATTGGTGACACTATCTCCCCCTTCTCTAACTGAGTTTTCTCTAACCAGGTACAGACAGAGGCATTGTCCTCCATTTTATCAAGATATTCATTCCTCATTACAAAACTTTCTAATCTAGAAATCGAACCGTGAATCGACAATCTTAAATGCTGAATGACATGTAATGATAGCAAAATAAAATAAGTTAGTATCATATACAAATGTATAATAAATAAGTACCTATAAGGGTAATTTACTAAAGGCTATCACTATACTCTCTAGGGTAAGCACTTAAAGTTCACTATAAGCGTGCGTTTTAGTTCTAAAGCAAGGGTACCTGAACCAGCAGATTCCTCGGTCCTCACCCATTATAGGCTCATGTAGACCAAGTTCAATTCAGGGGGACACATTTCCCTATGGCCATGCGGAGACGAAAATCTCACGAAAACATAGGTACAGTATCCCGGAAGAAATCCACTAGCTGATACGGAGGTGGAAACCTCACGAAAGCGTAGCTTCTCACTCCCACTTAGGGGTGCAACCACAGCGGTCATGCAAATGCAATGTACGGCAACTGGATAACAAACATATGCAGCAAACACATGTAAAAAGGATCAATTTTTAAAATTTTCCAAACTTCCGACATTAAGACGGAAAATAATCAATTTCATGGCTTGACTCTCTTATGTCCCCAGTGGAGTCGCCAAGCTGTCGAAACCTCCCCTTTTTTGGAAAACGAGATTTTTGAAAAGACGGGAATCGCCACCAACCTTTTTGGGTGTGATTGGATCACCTTATAAAATAGTTTGGTCTCTGAAGTTTCTGAGAAAACAGTTTCGAGTCGTCGATTCACGTCTGAGGGAGGATTAGCACCCTCGCAACGCCCAAAATTGGTACCAAATTGAATAATTTGGCCTTAATGTCAAAAGTTTGAAAGAATTTAGAAATAAGATCTCTTTTAAAACCGTAATAATTTGAGTTAAAAAGAATCAAGATTCCTTCGCTTCAAAAAGAATATAAACATCACATCCAAAGATGATTGGACACGATATTCTTAAACTTTTGTAACTAAAATCATCTTGTGATTTTCAAAACTTATTTAGAAGGATATTTTAGGCATTTAGACAAACGGGAAATCGCAACCCAGCATGTTAGGGCACTACTTCCCGAATTCTTAACTACCAAAAAACATTGCCTTATTTTTAAAAAAATTCTTTTTGGATCGAATGAAATATAAAAGTTCTTTAGAGTGATGATGCATTTAACATATTACAAAGGATCAATATTAAATAAATTATCCTACATAATACCTACTTTAACATTCCATGCAAATATAATATAAAAAATGATGAATAATGGCATAAATTACACAATATACGTTATCATCTTATGCAGATATGATCATAGATAACATAAATATACATGCATTATCGTTACATGCAAAATACAACGTAGAGAATAATGAATACGACAATATAAATTGCGTAATATATATATGATAATATTTTATGCAAATGTAACTTAAATCAACATAAATAATTAATTTTCATGCGAATATGTAAAAACAATAACATAAAATAACAAATAATCTATATATATTTAACATACTAAAACAATACTAAAAAACAAAAATAAATAAGCAAATTAGAACCATATAAAATATAAATTAAATAAAATAAAAATAAAGATATTTTAAAAATATTTAGAATAATGTAAGAATGATAAAGGAGAACTTTTTTTTTTAAAAGTGATTAATATATATAAATCATATTATAGAATATAATAACTTAATATATTTAAAAAATAATGTGCTAAACATTGATATTACACATATTTATTTAATAAGAAAAATAAAAAACATATGTAATTAATGAGTAACAAAATAATGTATATTTTATAATAAAATAAAAATAATGTAAGGAATAATATATGGTAAATATATATAACATAGAATAAAATTTATAAACAAAATATATAATAATATAAATAATATGATAGATAATGTATAAAATAATATATATATATATAATAAAATGTATGTAATATAATATATAATAATGTATAATAATATAATAAATAATATACAAAGAAAAATAATATATGTACTTTTTTATATATAATTAATGTTTATAAAAATATATAGTATTTAAAATAAATTGAATTTATAAAAAAGGGGATTAAAATTTAATTTAATTTTTAAAAAATTTAGGGTTAATTAAAAATAAATGAAAAATTTTTAGGCCTAATTGAAAGGTGCGTTAAATCAGAGGGGTTCATTGGGCAATTAGCCCTAATCCCACAAAACGACGTCGTTCCTCAGAATAGGTCTTAATGGCCATTGGGACTAAATTGAAATAAATATAAAAGTTAGGGCCAATTTAAAATAAAATAAAATGAAATTATAAAATTAAAAAAATAGAAGGATTGATTGGATAATTTCCCCTTTAAATGAAAACAAGCGGATCCTATCCGGGTCACGGGTCAACACTCGGATCCTGGGCTTTGAAACGACGCCGTTTGAAGCTATATGGTTTTAAGCAAAATGATGCCGTTTCTAATAGGCTATAAAAGCCAAAATTAGCCCCCAGAATTCATTTTTAACTCGTTAAAAAAAAAAATTGAGGAATGCTCTGAAAAGGAGAAAGGGAACGCCTTCAGAGCTCCGTCGAGCCTTCGTCATCGGGCTATCACGCACCCAAGCCCCTCCGCCGACTCCGCCTTATACAGCAGTCGGAACTCAAGAAAAATTTTCTTTTTACAGCGAATAGAAAGGTAACCACCCTTTCTATTTCTTAGTTTCTTTTTATACGCATATATCATGAATAAAAAAGATAAGATCGATCACCTCTGTTTCTTTAGTTAACTCTTTGGTCTTTTTTTTCTGTATATTTGTATATATCAAAAAACGTAGTCTTTACAAATTGGAGAAGAGGGGTTTTATAACCCTCTGTTACATTTTTGGGAGTTTTATAACCCTCTGTTACATTTTTGGGAAAGTATCCTTTGATTTATTTCCATGTTTGCTTCTTTTGCTATTGTGGTTCTTTCCTTTTTGCAGGTACCAGTGAGGATATCACGGCGGTGAGTGCGTTGGCGTTGATCCGTGCGTCGGTTACGGTGCGATACGGGGTTGGAGTCACGGTGCCGATGAAAATCCACTGGAACAACGTAAGACGAAGGGGCGTTGTGCTTGCGGCACAAAGCTTCTGGAAACCCTAGGGTTTCCTGGTTCAGTTTAGGGATTAGGCTTTGCTGATTTGGGTCAAGGGTGTTACGGGCTAGTGGTTTTTTAAGTGTAACCTGGTATAGGTTCTTAGGCTAATTGGGTCTTGGGCTTTGTACATGGATTGTAAAAAAAACTTTTATTTTTTAATTTTTGTTTTTTTTGTTTTTATTTATTTATTTATGGGCCGGGAAAATTTTGGTCATTACAAAGGTGAGTACTCACAATCCTATGCATGCCATTATATCCAACGGTTCAAAGATTATTGCAACAGCCCACTTGGGGAAATCTTGGTATCTGGTTACTATTTGGTGTCCTTGTAAAAAGTGTGGTTATGAGTAAGTAAAGTGTTTATTTCGTCAAAGTAGATGATGCTTTGTATGCACCATTTGGAAAACTCTTAGCTTTTACGCAGATCTGTGGTTTGGCAGACTATTCTGTTAAGTGTACAACACCTAGATGCTTTGGCGAACTAGTTTGGTTTGTAGTTGAATAGATTTGTTTATTATTTTAGTAAAAAAATTTAGTTAGTTAAGTTGAGACTTAGATGGAATAGAACTAAGATACTGTATATGAAAAGACTTAAATTATGATAAGTGTAATATCCCTAACCCGTATCCGTCACTGTAATAGGGTTATGAAGCATTATCGGAGATTACAATTCAAAACAATCAAAAAATTAAAACATTTAATTCACATTGTTAACCATAGAAAAACCAAACAAAGGCATACATATTGTCCCTTATTTGAGCCCTTGAGGCCTTAAGAACACATTAGAAACAAGTCGAGTCTAAATCAAAAACATATAGAATTTTTTGAAAAAAGATGGAAATTTTCAACTATAAGGGTCACATGGCCGTGTGACTCACACAGATGAGACACACGCCCGTGTCTCAGGCCATGTAGGCATTCGAAGTAGGGACACACGGCTGTGTCCCAGCCTGTGTATCTCTCTGAATTAGGTTACACGGCCAAGCCACGTGCCCGTGTGCTAGGCCGTGTACACTTCGAAATGGCCTTACACGCCCGTGTGCTAAGCCGTGTGCTAGGCTGTGTAACTGCTTGACTTGCAACCCCTTTGAAAGCTACAGGGGACACACGGCTGAGACACACGCTCGTGTCTCTGGACGTATGGACAAAAAATAGACCATTTCCAACCCATTTTTCTCACCCATTTAAGCATATACCTACAAACAATTTACCACATATACACAAGACTTTAAGTTTCACTTAAAACATGCATAACTAAACTAAATCAATATAGAAAATATTCATACAACCAATATGCCCAAAGGGCACCTCAATCACAAAACCAACATGTACCTAATGGTTGTATAAATTAAGCACAAAACATCTAATTTGTAACTAAATTCATACCAACAATTACCTCCATGTTCACATATTATAGTCACTCATTATACCAATTTGGCCATTCAATATCCATTAACAAAGCATTAGCATAAACAGCCATGTATATAATAGCTACAACTAATAAACCAAAATAACCACATTCAAAAATATCTAAGAACAACACATAGCATACATTTTAACTACCATTCCATCTTCCACCATTCAACCAAATACATGTATATGCTAACATAACAACTTAATTCATTAAACATTAAAAGCATTCACAAGTGTTTGCCTTCATAATGTTATATCAAACCAAAAAATTTATGTAAAAACCCGTTTTCAGTGAAATCAGAACAGTGGTTTCGGGACCACAAATCTGAGTCAAAAAGAAAATTTATTTTAATATTATTGCATGGTCTGCATCATGATAGGAAAGATGTATGAAAATTTCGATAAGAAAATTTTACTGATTACATGTTTAATTATAGAAAGGACCAAATTGCATGAAATGCAAAAGTTGAATTCTAATAGCTAGAAGGATTAAATAGCTATTGAATTCAAAAGTTGAGAACTAGACCAGTAAGAAAAGTTAGTAGATATTTTTGATGACTCATCCATGGAAAATTAGAAAAAGAAAAGGACTAAATTGGAAATTAAAATAAACAAAAGATTATAAATAAAATAAATATCTAATACAATCAAATTATATCATCTTCTGCCCCAAATTCTATGGAAACCTTAGGAAAGAGAAAGAAAATCAAGCAAGCCTAATTGGGTAAGTAGTTTTGTCCCGTTTTTAGTAATTTTTATATTTTTGAGATCGGAGTAACCTAATTTATCTATTTTGGGGATAAATTTGTAAAGTTATCAAAGGATTAAAAGTTTTCCATGTATGAATATGCTGAAATTTTGAAATTTATGGTAGAAAATGAAAGATTATTAATAAGTAAACAACTTTTGTAAAGGAAATTTCCATGAAATTGTGATTTAGGGACTAAATTGTAAAGATTTAAAATTCATGGAAAATTTCTAATTTTTGTGAAATAGATGTGCTGCAAATGTTATATGTAAATTTTAGTTAGGCTTGGAATAAGGGTTAAATTGCATGAATTTCATTTTCCGAGCCTAGGGATAAAATTGGAATTAATGAAAAGTATAGGGGCAAAATGGTAATTTTACCTAGGATATGAATTGAATTAAATTGAGTATGGAATGGATTAAATTGACATTGAATTCATTTATATAGACTGGGAAAGATCAAATAAAGAGTTAGATCGAGGAAAAGAAAAAGTATGGGATTAGTAGATCTCGTATACAAGCAAGTGACGAGGTAAGTTCGTGTAACTAAATTTGTATATTTATATGCTTGAATTGAATTTCGTGTATGAGAATTATGTAGTTTTCATGCACATGAAAATTGAATATATATCCCATAATGCCCGATAAATGATAAGTCCTGTTTGAATAAATGAAGTTTGGTGCATACGAGTTTTCCGATTGGTTGTGGTTTTGCATATGCTATAGACACACCATAGCTCTTATGAGCATCCTGTTATAAGCCCTCTCAAGTTTCCTGTTACATGGTCCTGCGAGCATTCTAATCAGTAGTGATTCTGCATGTGTTGTAGACTACCACAGCTCTTTGTGAGCGTCCTATTATACAATCGGTTGTGGTCCCGCATATATTGCAAACACAAACGTAGCTCTTTATGAGCATCCTGATATAGGCTCTTTGTGAGCTTCCAGATATGGCTCACTTGAACATTCTGTTATATGGCTATCCAGAGCTCCCTGATAATAACACTTCGGAGTTACCTATTAAGCTCAATAAACTTCCTGTTTTAAACTCTTATGAGTTTCTTGATTTAGCCCGGATAAGCTTCCTGTTACGTGGTTTACATGAGTATCCTATTATATGGCTCGATAGAATGCTTCTTGGTTATGTGCCCTAATGGGTTACCCTGGATATGAATTGACAGATTTTCAGTTTTCTACACTTTTGGTGTACTACATTGAGCGTATCCATCGATATTTCAAATAAATTCAATGGGAAGAGTTCTGACATGGTTAAATTGAACTTAAGATGATTGATTATGGAAAAGCACATGTTATTTTGAAATATGATATGAAAAACACTTGTTTATGAAAGTTATTACATGATGAGCTCATCCTTGATTTTTGATGTTTACATGATATACATGACTAATAAGTTTCTTGAAATCATATGTGTTTAGGGAAATGGCCATAATGAATTGGATGCATGTGTGTATACTTATTTTGAATGTATATTATTGGTAAGTTAAATTCTTATTATATGAACTTACTAAGCATTTGAGATGCTTACTCGGTTTTTTTTTCTCTGTTTTATAGTGCTTGGAAGCTCGTTAAGGTTGGAATCGGTCAGAGCATCATCACACTATCCTTCAGCTCATTTTGGTATAAATAAAAAACTTATTTTGGTATAATGGTATGTATAGGATAATTTGGCCAATGTTGGCATGTAAATGGTTGTTTGTAATCTAGCCATTGGAATGGCTAGTGATGTTATTTTTGGTGAATGTAACAACCCGTTTTTAGTCAAATTGGAACAGTGGTTTTGGGACCACAAATTCGAGGTTGAAATATTTATTTTATTATTAAATTGAGGTCTATAGCATGATAGTATGATTGTGTAAAAAAATCATTAATAAAATTTTTATTTGAGTGCTTAATTTGATAAAAAGGACTAAATCGCATAAAGTGTAAAAGTTGAGTTTGTAACAACCAATTTTTAGTCAAATCGGAATAGTGGTTCCAGGACCACAAATATGAGGTCAAAATATTTATTTTATGATTATTTTAATTTCTACAGCACGATTGTATGATTGTGTGAAAATTTCGTTAAGAAATTTTTATCGTTTGAATGCTTAATTTGATAAAAAAGACTAAATCGCGTAAAGTGTAAAACTTGAGTTCTATTAGCTAAAGGTGTCTAATAGCTATGGAATCTTAAATTAGAGGTCCTTATATGGTAATTAACCCATTTATAAAGTTAGTGGACATTCTTAAACATGTATTAAGTGATTTTAATGAATTATAACGAAGGTTAAATAGGTAAATTTATAAATTAACTTAAGTAAAATAATAAAAACATAGTATCATCTTCTCAATTAAGCTTCACCACTGAAAATAAGGGTTTGAAACACCGTTAAAGAGCTTGAAGCATTCAGCCTAGTCTCCTTGTGCATGTAAGTTCATTTTTGTCCTGTTTTTGATATCGTTGCAGCTTAATCTAGCTTGCCCAGGGACTAATTTGCAAAATTGTTAAAGGTTTAGGGTTTTTCCATTGATGAATATAAGTGTATTTTGATGTTTTATGATACAAAATGTATGTTTGTTGTTAGATAAACAACATTTGTAAAGTGATTTTGACAAAATTGTCATTTAGGGATTTAATTGGAAAATGTTGAAATTTTGTGGTTAAATTGTGAAATAAATGAAAAATATGGGCTGCTAGGGACTTAATTGAAATTTGGATAGTATTGGTATAGGTCGAATTGCATGAATTTGTATTTTTATGAGATAAGAACTAAATTGTAAAAATGTTGAAATATTTGGGGAAAAAATGTAAAGTTGCCTTTATGTGTATTTTGGACTAAATTGAATAGAATGATATTTAAATAAGTTAATTTTTATTACATTTAGATCAAGAAAAGCAAAATTTAGATTTAGATCAGGGGAAAAACAAAGTATCGGACTAATCAACTTATTTCACCATTTTTGCAATCGAGGTAAGTTCGTATGTTCATAAGCATTATTATAATTGTGTTTAAATGCTTTAATATTTAATATATTGTGTATACGACATTGCGGATATGTTCGATGAAAATTCTGCAATGAGAAATCCCAGTTGAACCTTAGGAATAGATTAGGATACGAATGACATGTCATTAGGGATTGTGTGATTTGGGTGCTGGTCTGTATGTCCTACCGGTGGCTGAGTTATCTGGTATGTGTTGCGGATACTTGTCAGCTTGTGTGAGCAGCACTGTGTAGTTTCGTCATGACTGTCAGCTTGTGTGAGCAAACCCGTTGATAGCTCGAGAGTGAGCATTATATGTGATATGAGATCGAGATAGCTTCGGTTATATATGTGGCACTTAGGGTGCAAGATTCCCGAGTATCTGATAGTATTCCGAATGGTTCAACGGGTATATCGAAGATATGAAATGGTGAGAAATATATATGCATCAGTACAGGTATGTACAGGAACTATATAAGCATCGAATCTATGAAAGATATGAGTTCATGGTTAAATATGTAATTGAACATATGTTAATATTGTGATTAAATGTTTAGTAGTATGATATATTCATATTCTTGATTGGTAATGTAACTCCCTAAACCCGGCCTAGACGTTATGACCGGATCCGACGTGCCACATCGAAGCATTCAAAACATTTTATGCTTTTCATCAAAAACTTATTTAGGTGTTTAAACGACAAATCCATTATAGATTAAAGTGAATGGAAGCTGTGCACCAGGTAGGAAACCGGAAAAGAGGGGGTGAGTCCATCGGACTGCTTAAGTACCAAGCTCCCTTCGGATCCAATCCTAGACATGCACACTGCCATTGCCACACCTTAACGTCATGTATATTTTCAGGCAACCCATTTGATTAAGTCCATTTTAGGAAAAGTGATTAATTTTGGAAAACATTTTCATTGCGGAAGCTTTGCTTGTTGTCGTGTTATTTTGAAATCAATTATTGTTTTTGAAAATGCGCCCTAAAGTTAATCGATTTACGATTAAATATAAGTAATGCCTATCTTAATAAAACATATTAAAACCATCAAAAATAATTAAGCGGCCTTATTACATTTAAAAACCCAAAACCATAAACGTAAATAAAAGGATGTCCAGTTCACCAGAAGAAAAATCGAATTTGCAGAACGTGTGGCCACTCCGAATCCCTCACAGCTCCAAGCCCACTATGGTTGGGGATTACCTGCGTGGATGAAAATAAAGGGGTGAGTTTGGGGAAACTCAGTGTGTAAATTAACCCAACCATAGCCTATATCACCTCAAACCACGTAAATGTAATAAGTTGGCCTTAGCCTGAGCAGATTGAATAAAACCCATAGGCCCATAACAGAACAGAACAAATATTACATGTTTATGCAGAAACCCAACCCATATCCAACCATAAGCACCCCCATACCAGCCTTTCACCATGTGGGGAGACTACTCGACCCACCCAACCGCTACACGCCATTAAATATGCGGCAAGGCTGCTGCGAATAGTGTGTGTGACAGAGTTACGAGAATAGATAATCGTGGCGAGCCACCGTATCGAGATATATGTGGCGGGGCCACGGATCGAATAATTTGTGGCATAGCCACCAGGACGCTTCCTCCATAATATAACCCATGTCCCCATGCAACAGATATACAATTATGGCATACATCATACAGATTCAGATCATCATGCTTTTCAGACAAAATTAACCCTAGGGGTCTAATGGTAGTTTTGCACCTAGGGGTATAATAGTAATTTTCCATACATAGGGGTATTCAAGTAATTTAACTATTCCTAAGGTTTTCATGCATAACATAGCCATTTACGTACTAACAAAAACACTTACCAAGGGTTCTTACCGGATTGGGCCCGTTGGCCCATTTTCTCAATTTTGGCCCATTAAGCCCAAAAATATCGAAATACACGAAATCATGTATTCTACAGTCTTATCCCTTTAGTATACCAAATATGTGAATCAATCCATCTCACGAGCATTCGTACACTCGTAAATTCCCAAAATACCGACTTTTCAGCATTTCAATTTTTTTCGGCCTTTACCGATCTAGTCTATGAGAGGATACCAGTTACACACCTGTTTGTGACGATACGCTGACGAGATCCACACACGAACTGCCTACAATTGGATTACTAACACGTTAATCTAACTATCGAAAACAAACTACGTAATAACCCCTTACCATATTCGGCCAACCATGCTTTAAGCCCTAGTGCTCTTACTTTTTTCTGAAATCTGGGTTAGATCTGGAGAGCCAACTGAATAAGTCTTCAAGACTTTTGTTGTATGACCCCTTGTCCACACTAACGCTTACACAACCAAACAGAAAAAGGCTCAAACCCTTAGTCCAAACCGCTAGCCACCCTTAAGGTTTTCGGCTTTTCCCTAAAAACACGAATAAATAAAGCAAGTTGCTCAACAACTTACCTATCGTTGTTCGGCCTAGAAGAGTGTGCCTGTCCACGATTCTAATTCTGATCCACCGTATTATGAGAAGAAATAGATTCCTGATAGCCAAAGGATCGGCTTTCTATGTTACAGGTTTAAGAGTTTCGGCTTTTAAAGAAGAAAAGGATGTGGTTCGGCTATAACAATTTTCGGCTTACTGAGGAGCAATGAAGAGTATAGGTTCGATTATGAAAAAGAAAAGATAGAAGAAAAAAGAAGATGAGAAGAGAAGTAATATTCAGCTATGGAGAAAACGATACAATGAGACCTCCAGATTCGGCTATTAGCAAAAAGAAGAAGAAAACTTAAGCCAAACCTAATTCGGCAAACCAAAGGAAATAAATATGAAGAAGAAAGAAAAAAGAATTGCTAGGGACGTCACCACCCATCCCAACTGTCAAAATTTCCCTCTTCAAAGACCTAGCCGAAACCCTATACTAGAGACCCCTGGCTGGCTAACTCTTGCTCCTCAAGAGTCCACCATTCGGCCAATACTGCTCTCCCTAATCAGCTCCTAAATCTTCTCCCTTATCCCCTCCTTGGTCAATCTCCTGAGCAACTCAAACTCCTCCTGACAAACTTTTACTTGAGTTCCATCACTTATCTTTCATACTTATAAAAATAATTCCCTTAATATGCTGTCAATGTGACTTGAACCTCAGTCCTCCTTAGTCATCCTCATGCCACCTCTAAAGCTCCCAAGTGGTGTCACTTGCCACCTTGCCACATGCTTCCTTGTGGCTTATTTTACCCATTAATACTTAAAAGCCCAGTCGACCGGAACCCCCTTTTTCCTATGGAATTAAAATTAATTAAAATTACCAGGTTTTAACTTAAGCTTGGGCCTTCTAGAGGCCCACTAACATAATTAAACCTACGCCAAGCAGACAGAACACAGAAATTTTAAATTTTGCCAACATTCACAGAATTCTTGAAAATTGGGGCGTTACAACTCTACCCTCCTTAAAGAAATTTCGTCCTCGAAATTTTACCTGATCCAAATAGATGAGGGTATTGTTGTTGCATCGCCTCTTCTAGCTCCCAAGTAGCTTTCTCTCTGCCATGATTATGCCAAGGAACCTTCACTAATGCAACTGATTTCCTTCTTAGAACCTTAACATCTCGATCCAATATTTGCACAGGCTCCTCCTCAAAGGTCAAATCAGTTTGCACCTGAATTTCTGTAACAGGCACGACATGAGTAGGGTCAGAACGATAACACCTTAACATGGAGACATGAAAAACATCGTGAATCCTGTCTAACTCTGGAGGCAATTCCAATTGATAAGCCATTGGGCCTACTCGCTTCAAAACCTGATAAGGCCCAATGAACCGCGGACTCAACTTGCCCTTCTTACCGAACCTTAAAATCTTCTTCCAAGGAGAAACCTTCAAGAAGACCATATCACCCACTAAGTATTCAATCTCTTTACGCTTCAAATTTGCATACAATTTTTGCCTATCGGATGCTTCTTTTAACTGATCTCTGATTACTTTGACCTTACTCTCGATGATCGGTGCCAACTCGGTCCAAGAACTCTCGCTGTTCTCCTAATTCAATCCAACAACTAAGAGTACGACACCTTCGTCCATACAGCACTTCATACGGTGCCATTCGAATACTCAACGGTAAGTAATCTTCCCAACTACCTCAAAAGTCAATCACGCATCCCCTCAACATGTCCTCCAGAATCTGAATAACCCTTTCCGACTGACCATCAGTTTGGGGATGGAAAGCCGTACTAAAGTTCAATCGCGTTCCCAGCGCCTCATGTAACTTTTTCCAAAATCGAGATGTGAATCTAGGATCCCGATCAGAAATAATTGAAACTGGGACACCATAAAGTCGCACAATCTCCGTCACATACAACTTGTCTAACTCCTGAAGTGAAAAGTCAGTGCGGACTGGTATAAAATGGGCCGATTTGGTCAACCTATCCACAATCACCCAAATCGAGTCTTTCTTAGATGGTGTCAAGGGTAGCCCACTCACAAAGTCCAAGGTTACCCTCTCCCATTTCCAAAGTGGTATCTTCACTGGCTGCAACAGTCCTGAAGGTAATTGATGTTCAGCTTTCACTTGCTGGCATGTCAGACATTTCCCTACAAACTCCGTTACTTTTCGCTTAAGCCTAGGCCACCAGTACAATTCTCACAAGTCGTGATACAACTTATTCCCTCCAGGATGCATGGCACAAAGTCCCCCATGAGCTTCCTTCAATATTGACTGCCTTAAGTCGGAGTCCTTCGGAACGCAAATTCTTCCTCGAAAACACAGAACTCCTTCACTGTTCAACCCAAACTCAGAGGTTTCCCGTTCCTTAACTTGTTGAAAACGAGCGACCAAAGACTCATCTTTCCACTGCTTTTCCTTAATCTGATCCACCCAGGTTGGCCTTACTTGTAATTCAGCCAACAAAGTACCATCATCATACAGACTCAGTTGAGTAAACATTGCTCCCAAATCATATACAGCTCTAGACTTAGAGCATCGGCTACCACATTAGCCTTGCCTGGGTGATACTCGATCAAACAGTCATAGTCCTTAAGCAACTCTATCCATCTTCTTTGCCTAAGGTTCAGTTCCTTCTGAGTCATCAAATACTTAAGACTCTTATGGTCTGTGTATATAATACACTTTTCTCCGTACAAGTAATGTCTCCAAATTTTAAGTGCAAAGATCACTGCTGCCAACTCCAAATCATAAGTAGGATAGTTTCCCTCGTGAGGCTTAAGCTGTTGTGATGCATAAGCAACCACGTTACCCTCTTGCATCAACACGCAGCCCAATCCCACATGTGATGCATCACTATACACGGTAAGCTTCCTGCTGCTTCTCAGTCCAAACAAACGGTACTCCTTTCCTTATGAGTTTTGTCAGCGGTGCTGCCATCACAGAAAAACCTTCCACAAACCTTCTGTAGTATCCTGCCAACCCTAGGAAACTCTAAATTTCTGACACCATCCTAGGTGGCTTCCACTCCAAAATTGCTTCAATCTTTCGAGGGTCCACCTTAATCCCCTCGGCAGAGACCACATGTCCTAAGAACGTTACCTCTCTTAACCAGAATTCACACTTGCTGAATTTCGCATAAAGCTCCTTTTCCCTTAACACTTGCAGCACAATGCGGAGATGCTCATCATGTTCCACTTCAGTTTCAGAATATACCAGGATATCGTAAATAAAGATGACTACGAACTGATCCAAGAATGGTTGGAACACACGATTCATCAGATCCATAAATGCTGCAGGAGCATTTGTCAGTCCAAATGGCATAACCAGAAACTCGTAATGACCATACCGAGTCCTGAATGCCGTCTTGTGGATATCTGCCTCTCTCCGAACGGTAACTCCATCAAATCTCCAGGAAAAATCCTACCTTGAGTTTCTAAGGGTACATCCCTATACAGTTTGTCTACCCTAACCGAGTGACCCAAAGGACTTAGTACAGATACTCCACTCACAATCTTCTCAGAGTGCACACCCAACGACCCAGATATGACACATGCAACATAAGAATGAGTAGATCCAATATCCACCAAAGTAGTATACGGCATGCTAGAAACCAAAAACGCATTACGCTTATGGCGTCGGTGCATCGCCTCCTCTCTCGACGACGAGCTGCATACACCAATGCTGGTTGTCGAGCCTCAGCATTTTCGACACCCCTGCCAGGTGCCCCTCGACCTCGACCATTTCCATTTCTGCCCCTACCTTGTCCACGTCCTCTCGGTGGTTGTGGCTGACCTCTCACGGGTTGAGCAACCCTCTGCTCAAAGAACTCCGAACCTGATCGACTTTACGAGGCAGGTCCTTAACTCTATACTCCATAGATCCGCATCGAAAACAAGCACTGAAACGTTTCCTACACTCGCCTAAGTGTACCTTACCACAGTCTCCACAGATTGGTGGTCTAACAACATTCATCGGAACTGCTCGAACTGGTTCCTCCACTCTTGCTCTCTTAACATACCTATTTGCACCATCCGAAGGTCCAGAATCCTTCCGGAAATAGTTTCAATCCTTCTCACAGTTCTGCCTTTCAGTACACTTCACCTCCTCAGCTATCTTAGCTTTTTCCACTAGAATCGCAAAATCACGCTCCCTCTGCGGAGCAATCAGCACCTTAAGTTCATCTCTGAGTCCATCCTCGAAGCGCACGCTACGCTCATACTCCGTAGTGACTATTCCCACAGCATACCGGCTTAACCTCAGAACTCAGCCTCGTACTCCGCAACCAATTTATTTCCTTGAACCAGATTCAAGAATTCCTTCCTGCGGGCATCCACATAACTTGCCCCAACATACTTCCCTTTAAAGGCCGTCTTAAACAGCTCCCAAGTTACCCTATCAGCTGGGGTTCCATCTCTTACGGTGAGCCACCACTGATAGGCCTCGTCTCGCAGCAACGATACGGCTCCCTTCAGCTTCTGCTCCACAGAGCAATCCAAGTTGTCCATAATCCGTTCCGTGGCCTCCAACCAATATTCTGCCACATTCAGGGCTACGCCAGATACGTCCTTAAAGATTTCTGCTCCGTTAGCCTGGAGTCTATTTGCCCCGGCAACCCTTTCCAGAACACGAAGCATTGCTTACGATAGGGCGTCATCCCCGGTACCACGATCATGAGACTCCACTTCTGTTGCTGGAGGCACCGGTATATCTGTCGTCGGCATATGTCCCGAAGCTGAAGATCCCGCTCGAGCACTTCCTCAGCCACGTCCACGGCCTCTTCCACGAGCGGGTCTTGTACTCATATCGTATTATCTGATTACAAATTTTATGCATTAATTCAATATTCCAGTGATTATTACAGATGTTTTATGAATCGAGATGATGAATTCGAGTTTGTTTTCGCAAAATCGAAGTCTAGCTACAGTTTCAGTCTCTTATCAAATTTTTCCTATGATTTCATGTCATTATTCTATCTAGAGTATCCTAGTAGGGTTTCAGATCATGACATGATAATTCAAAAAATATTGTAAGAGTTCGAGTAATACTTACAGCTTGAGCCGAGATTCGAATGCCACTTAAAGATCCGTGATCTTGAAAACAGAGTTTTACAGTCTTTATAAAACTTTTATTTCTGAAAACTTTTATTTTTGTAAACCCATTCCACAGCCGAGTTGTTGTAACCTAGCTCTGATACCATTAAATGTAACACCCTAAACCCGGCCTAGACGTTATGATCGGATCCAACGTGCCACATCGAAGCGTTCAAAACATTTTATGCTTTTAATCAAAAGCTTATTTAGGTGTTTAAAAGACAAATCCATTATAGATTAAAGTGAATGGAAGCTGTGCACCAGGTAGGAAATCAAAAAAGAGGGGGTGAGTCCATCGGACTGCTTAAGTACGAAGCTCCCTTTGGATCCAATTTTAGACATGCACACTGCCATTGCCACACCTTAACGTCATGTATATTTTTAGGCAACCCATTTGATTAAGTCCATTTTAGGAAAAGTGATTAATTTTGGAAAACATTTTCATTGCGGAAGCTTCGCTTATTGTCGTGTTATTTTGAAATCAATTATTGTTTTTGAAAACGCGCCCTAAAGTTAATCAGTTTCGACAGTTAGATATAAGTAATGCCTATCTTAATAAAACATATTAAAACCATCAAAAATAATTAAGCGGCCTTATTACATTTAAAAACCCAAAACCATAAACGTAAATAAAAGGATGTCCAGTTCACCAGAAGAAAAATCAAATTTGCAAAACATGTGGCTACTCCGAATCCCTCACAGCTCTAAGCCCATTATGGTTGGGGATTACCTGCGTGGATGAAAACAAAGGGGTGAGTTTGGGGAAACTCAGTGTGTAAATTAACCCAACCATAGCCTATATCAGCTCAAACCACAAATAGAATAAGTTGGCCTTAGCCCAGAACATGATTCAGAATAAAGCCCATAGGCCCATAATAGAACAGAATAGATATTACATGTTTATGCAGAAACCCAACCCATATCCAACCATAAGCACCCCCATACCAGCCTTTCACCATGTAGGGAGACTACTCGACCCACCTAATCGCTAAATGCCATAGAAGTATACAGCAAGGCTGCCTGAACAAATAGTATGACAGAGTCACCAGAAACAGATAATCGTGGCAGAGCCACCAGAACAGATATATGTGGCAGGGCCACCAGATCAGATAATTTATGGCATAGCCACCAGGACACTTCCTCCATAATATAACCCATGTCCCCATGCAACAGATATACAATTATGGCATACATCATACAGATTCAGATCATCATGCTTTTCAGACAAAATTAACCCTAGGGGTATAATGGTAGTTTTGCACCTAGGGGTATAACTATTCTTAAGGTTTTCATGCATAACATAGCCATTTACATGCTAACAAAAACACTTACCAAGTGTTCTTACCAAATTGGGCCCGTTGGCCCATTTTCTCGATTTTGGCCCATTAAGCCTAAAAATATCGAAATACACGAAATCATGCATTCTACAGTCTTATCCCTTTAGTATACCAAATACGTGAATCAATCTATCTCACGAGCATTCACACACTCGCAAGTTCCCAAAATACCGACTTTTTGGCATTTTAGTTTTTTCGGCTTTTGCCGATCTAGTCTATGAGAGGGTGTCAGTTAAACACCTGTTTGTGATGATACACTGACGAGATCCACACACGAACTGCCTACAATTGGATTACTAACACGTTAATCTAACTATCGAAAACAAACTACGTTATAACCCCTTACCATATTCGGCCAGCCATGCTTTAGGCCCTAGTGCTCTTACCTTTTTTTGAAATCTGGGTTAGATCTGGAGAGCCAACCGAGTAAGTTTTCAAGATTTTTGCTGTATGCCCCCTTTTCCATGCTAATGCTTACACAACCAAATAGAAAAAGGCTCAAACCCTTAGTTCAAACCGCTAGCCACCCTTAAGGTTTTTGGCTTTTCCCTAAAAACACGAATAAATAATGCAAGTTGCTCAACAACTCACCTATTGTTGTTTGGCCTAGAAGAGTGTGCCTATCTGCGATTCTAATTCTGATCCACGTATTATGAAAAGAAACAGATTCCTGATAGCCAAAGGATCGACTTTCTATGTTACAGGTTTAAGAGTTTTGACTTTTAAGGAAAAAAAGATGTGGTTCGGCTATAACAACTTTCGGCTTACTGAGACGCAATGAAGAAAAGATAAAAGCTATGCGTAGAAACAGAAGAAGGAAAAGAGAAGAGTATAGGTTCGATTATGAAAAAGAAAAGATGGAAGAAAGAAGAAGATAAGAAGAGAAGTAATATTTGGCTATGGAGAAAACGGCACAATGAGACCTCCAGATTCAGCTATTAGCAAAAAGAAGAAGAAATCCTAAGCCAAACCTAATTCAGCAAACCAAAGGAAATAAATATGAAGAAGAAAGAAAAGGAATTGCTAGGGACGGCACCACTCATCCCAACTGTCGAAATTTCCCTCTTCAAAGACCTAGCCGAAACCCTATACTAGAGAGCCTTGGCCGGGCAACTCTTTCTCCTCAAGACTCCACCATTCGGCCAATAATGCTCTTCCTAATCAGCTCCTAAATCTTCTCCCTTATCCCCTCATTGCTTAATCTCCTGAGCAACTCAAACTCCTCCTGACAGACTTTTACTTGAGTTCCATCACTTACCTTTCATACTCATAAAAATAATTCCCTTAATATCCTGTCAATGTGACTTGAACCTCAGTCCTCCTTAGTCATCCTCACGCCACCTCTAAAGCTCCCAAGTGGCGTCACTTGCCACTTTGCCACATGCTTCCTTGTGGCTTATTTTACCCATTAATACTTAGAAGCCCAGTCGACCAGAACCCGCTTTTTCCTATGGAATTAAAATTAATTAAAATTAGATAAACTAGATGGGTTGTCTAATGTGATCTCAGCCATATCAACATAGAAATATATCAGAAAAGGGTATGATGTCTATCTTACTTAGTGTTAGACACTAAAGTATTTGAGTCAAAGATTAAGTCAGTACCAATTGTTTGTGAATTTCCTGATATGTTTTCAGAAGAATTACTTGGATTACCGGTAGTTAGAGAGGTAGAATTTTCTATAGATCTTTTACCGGGGACAACATCGATATCTGTAGCACCTTACAGAATGAATTCTACTAAATTGAAAGAGTTGAAAGCTCAGTTGCAAGAACTAACGGATAGAGGTTTTGCTCGACCTAGTTTTTCACCTTGGGGTGCACCGGTTTTATTTGTTAAAAAGAAAGATGGATCGTCGAGATTATGTATTGATTGTAGACAACTCAACAAAGTTACAATAAAGAACAAGTATCCATTGCCTTACATTGATGACTTGTTTAATCAGTTGAAAGCTGACACTGTATTTTCAAAGATTGATCTCCGTTCTGGCTATTATCAATTACGAGTAAAAGACTTAGATGTACCTAAGACAGCTTTTAGAACCAGGTATGGGCACTATGAGTTTCTTGTAATGCAATTTGTTTTGACTAATACACCTGCAGTATTTATGGATCTAATGATTGGAATTTTTAGACTGTATTTAGACATAATTGTGGTGGTATTTATTGATGATATCCTGGTATACTCCTGAAATGAAGATTAACATGCTGACCATTTGAGAATTATGTTACAAACTCTGCGTGAAAAACAAATGTATGCCAAATTTAGTAAATGTGAATTTTGGCTACGGGAAGTTGGTTTTCCTAGACATATAGTATCTGTTGAAGGTATCAGCATTGACCCAAATAAAATTTCAGCTATAGTTAACTGGAAATCACCGAAAACTGAGTCAGAAGTCAAAAGTTTTTTGGGATTAGCTAGATATTATTAGAGATTTGTAAAAGGATTTTCTATGATAGCTTTTTCGATGACTCATTTTTTGTAGAAAGATGTGAAATTTGAATGGACTGATAAATGCCAGCAGAGTTTTGACAAATTGAAAGCCTTGTTGACTGAAGCACCCGTACTAGTTTAGCTTGAATTGGGTAAGGAATTCATAATTTACAGTGATGCATCATTTAATGGTTTAGGCTGTGTCTTAATGCAAAAAGGTAAAGCGATAGCCTATGCTTCTAGACAGCTAAAACCACACGAAAAGAACTACCCGATACATTATCCAAAATTGGCAACCATTGTTTTTGCACTGAAAATTTGGCAACATTATCTGTTTGGTGAAAAATGCCATGTATTCACTGATCATAAAAGTTTGAAATATCTAATGTCTCAAAAAGATTTGAATTTGAGGCAACGTAGGTGGCTTGAATTATTAAAAGATTATGATCTAGTTATTGATTATCATTCGGGAAAAACCAATGTGGTTACGGATGCTTTGAGCAGCTATTTGCTTTACGAGCAATGAATACCTAATTATCTTTGTTCGATGATGGTTCAATCATAGCTAAGTTAAAAGCTAAACCAATATTCCTGCAATAGATTTATGAAGCTCAGAAGAGTGATGATGAATTACAAGATAAACGGGTACAATGTGAGTCAAATTCTGATTCAGAATTTAAAATTGGGTCTGATGGTTGTCTGTTATTCAGAGGGAGAATATGTGTACCAAAAAGTTCAGAATTTGTACAGAAGATTTTGAACAAAGTTCATAATGGTATTATGTTTGTGCATCTGAGAAGTAACAAAATGTACAATGATTTGAAAAAGATGTACTAGTGACCGAGAATGAAACGTGATATTTTTGAATTTGTATCTAGGTGTTTGGTTTGTCAACAAGTTAAAGCTGAACACCAGGTGCCTTCAGGATTATTACAGCCATTACAATACTGGAATGAAAATGAGAAAGAATTACCATGGATTTTGTATCAGGATTACCTTTATCTCTGAAAAAGAAAGATGTTATTTGGGTAATTGTCGACAGATTAACGAAGTCTGCACACTTTATTTCGGTATGTATGGATTTCTCTTTAGATAGATTGGCTGAGTTATGTGTTTCTAAGATTATTAGACTACATGGGGTACCGGTCTCTATTATTTCAGACAGAGATCCTCGATTCACATCCCGATTCTGGAAAAAATTACAAGAAGCTCTGGGTACACAGTTACATTTCAGCACCACTTTCTATCCTCAGACTAATGGACAATCTGAACGTGTGATACAGATTTTAGAAGATATGCTTCGGTGTTGTGTATTGGAATTCAAAGGTAGTTGGGAAAAGTATATGCCTTTAATTGAATTTACATACAATAATAGCTATCAGTCAAGTATTAAAATGGCACCATACGAGGCTCTGTATGGTCTTAAATGTAGAACTTCATTGTATTGGACTGAACTCAGTGAGAAAAGATTCACGGAGTTGACTTAGTCTGTGAGACTGAAAAAAAGATAAAGGTGATTTGATATAGTTTAAAAGCAGCCTCTAATTGTCAAAAATCTTATACTGATCTTAAACGAAAAGAGATAGAATTTCAGGTCAGTGATAAGGTATTCTTGAAAGTATCACCTTGGAAGAAAGTTCTTCAGTTTGGCCATAAAGGAAAATTGAGTCCATGGTTTATTGGACCATATGAAATCATTAAAAGTACCGAACCTATTGCATACAGATTGGCATTAGCACTAGAGCCAGATAAAGTTCACAATGTTTTCCATTTGTCTATGTTATGACAGTATCGATCAGATCCTTCACATATTATCTCTTCGAAAGAAATGGAGATTCAACCTGACATGACTTACAGTGAGGAACTGACGAAAATTTTGGCACGTGAGACGAAGGAATTAAGAAATAAAAAGGTAGGTTTACTAAAAGTTATTTGGCAACGACATGAGATTGAAGAAGCTACCTAAGAATCGGAGGATACCATGAGAAAGCAATATCCGAACCTCTTTACTGGTAAGATTTTCGAGGACAAAAATTCTTTAAGGGGGAGAGTTATAATAGCCCATTTTTGGTGAAATCGGAACAGTGGTTTCAAGACCACAAGTTCGAGTAAGAAAGAAAATTTATTTTAATATTATTGCATGGTTTGCATCATGATAGAAAAGACGTATGAAAATTTCAATAAGAAAATTTTACTGATTACATGTTTAATTATAGAAAGGACCAAATTGCATGAAATGCAAAAGTTGAATCCTAGTAGTTAGAAAAATTAAATTACTATGGAATTTAAAAATTGAGAATTAGACTAGTAAGAAAAGTTAGTAGATATTTTTGATGATTCATCCATGGAAAATTAGAAAAAGAAAAGGACTAAATTGGAAATTAAAACAAATAAAAGATGATAAATAAAATAAATATCTAATATCATCAAATTATATAATCTTCCTACCCAAATTCTATGGCAATCCTAGGAAAGAGAAAGAAAATCAAGCAAGCCTAATTGAGTAAGTAATCTTATCCCATTTTTAGTAATTTTTATATTTTTGAGATCAGAATAACCTAATCTATCTATTTTGGGGATTTTCCAAATTCACTACATTTAAACCTTTCAAGGACAAATTTTAACCTTTATAATCTTTATCTTTTCAAAAGGCAAGATATGGCCACTTCCGATTAAGGTTTTCTACCCAAAACCTTAAGTAAATCCTCATAAAAATGAGAAATAAAATTTGAAAGCATTATCACCTCTAGAAGGTTGATATATGAAAATTAAACACTCTCACACAATAATACAACACTTGATGGAATAAATCAAAATTAACCTCTTAAGTTTGTACAAGAGAAAATAAGAAGAACAATGAGAAATGATTGAATTTTTTCTCTTGATCTTTGTAAGCTAGTTTCTTGACATTTTCTATGTGTTTTAGTGCTTCATTTATACCCTCTCATGGATTAATAGTCGTTTCAGATTGATGGAAATGAATTGGATCCGTTGGAGTCTTTAATTGCAGCAATAAATATTTTTGCAGACCTTTAGGTGCTAGTACCCAAGCCATAGGGATATGGTTCCTTTGGACAAAATGTGACCATTGGGGCTATGAGTATCACACCTTAGTTGGGAAGGGTGTGGTACCTCTTCATGGGGAAGCGGTACTTGGGAAATGATGCTTCTTAATGAAATAAATGGGTTGTGGTACCTCTGCATCCATTTTTCTTACTATTTCTTAGGTATTGAACTATTTTCCAAAATGGCCTGATACCCCTAAGTCACTTTGCCTACTGACTCTTGGGTATCCCTCCTTTTTCGTCAGGGTACCACACTTGACCAAGTGCATCTTGAAAATATTGTTTTTCATTTTAAAAATAACTTTAAAATGATTTCTTAAAAATATACTTTACCAAGTTTGATTGAGAGACAATTTGTTATATCAAAACATTAGAAAATCAAACTTAACAATCTCCCCCTTTTGGATATAACAAAACTTAAAAAATTTGCCTTTGAGAACTCCCTCTAAATTAAAAATTATTTTCAAGTTGTGAATCCCATTTTTTTAAAAGAAAAAAAAAGAAAAAAAAAACACTTTTTGACTACAAAGTTACCAAATTTTTAATTTGAAAAAATTTCTTCTTGAGAGCTTTAAAAGAGACAATTATTTATATTTGGATAGTTTTAAAGGTTTGAAAATTAAGTTTGTCCAGCATATTTTTATTTTGAAAATGAGTGTTCAATTTGTGAATTTTAACCTATTATCTTCCTCCCTTTTTGTATAACTACAAGAATTAGAAAATCAAATAGAGAGGGGCAAAGCATAAATCATAAGGCATTAAAGAAGGCATGGTATATGACATAAAAGAACAAGTAGAGGAAACTAAATATCATTCAACACATAGAAGAGAAATTTAACCAACTTAAAGCCATAAGCAACAACCATATGACATTATCCTAACAATAAAATAACCAAAAGAGAGTAGAAAGTATGTCAAGCAAAACGCAATAGTAGTAGTTGCAGCAACAGTAGCAGTAGGAGGAGTAGGATTAGGAGCAGTAGTAGTAGCAGCAACAGTAGGAGTAGGAGTAGCAGTGGCAATAGTAGCAGTAGCAACAATAGTAGCCGTAGTAGTAACAATAGTAGTAGTAGTAGCCGTAGTTGCGTAGAGTGAGCAGAGCAATATGAGATGCGATTCTTTGTAGTAGTAGCGATGCGATGCGCGATGCGATGAGCGATGCAGTAGTAGTAGCAGCAGCAGCAGTAGCAGTAATAGTACGAAGCCTGGTTCGCAGATACTCACTATGAGTTATCTTAAAACAGTAAAACATAATATTTTCGAAAACACAATCTTATTCACATGTTCTTTTCTATTGGATAAGCGAATCTCCTTATAACTCCTCACTTTGACTCAAAGAGTCTTAAAATGTCCCATAAGTGTAGCATAAATCTAAGCACTCTCCAACACACCACCATATCCCATTGAATGAAGCTTAACTTGACAAATCCAACATGTACCTAATGGTTGTATAAATTAAGCACAAAACATCTAATTTGTAACTAAAATCATACCAACAATTACCTCCATGTTCACATATTATAGTCACACTCATTATAAAAATTTGGCCATTCAATATCCATTAACAAAGCATTAGCATAAATAGCCATGTATATAATAGCTACAACTAATAAACCAAAATAACCACATTCAAACATATCTAAGAACAACACATAGCATACATTTTAACTACCATTCCATCTTCCACCATTCAAACGCCAAATACATGTATATGCTAACATCACAACTTAATTCATCAAACATTAAAACCATTCACAAGTGTTTGCCTTCATAACGTTATATCAAATCAAAAGATTTATGTAACAACCTGTTGTTAGTAAAATCAGAATAGTGGTTTTGAGACCACAAATCTGAGTCAAAAAGAAAATTTATTTTAATATTATTACATGGTTTGCATCATGATAGGAAAGACGTATGAAAATTTCGATAAGAAAATTTTACTAATTACATGTTTAATTATAGAAAGGACCAAATTGCATGAAATGCAAAAGTTGAATTCTAGTAGCTAGAAGGATTAAATAGCTATGGAATTCAAAAGTTGAGAATTAGACCAGTAAGAAAAGTTAGTAGATATTTTTGATGATTCATCCATGAAAAATTAGAAAAAGAAATGGACTAAACTGGAAATGAAAATAAATAGAAGATGATAAATAAAATAAATATCTAATATAATCAAATTATATCATCTTCTTCCCCAAATTCTATGGAAACCCTAGGAAAGAGAAAAAAAAATCAAGCAAGCCTAATTGGGTAAGTAATCTTGTCTCGTTTTTAGTAACTTTTATATTTTTGAGATCGGAATAACCTAACCTATCTATTTTGGGGATAAATTTGTAAAGTTATCAAAGTATTAAAAGTTTGCCTTGGATGAATATGCTGAAATTTTGAAATTTATGGTAGAAAATGAATGATTATTGATAAGTAAACAACTTTTGTAAAGGAAATTTCCATGAAATTGTGATTTAGGGACTAAATTGTAAAGATATAAAATTCATAGAAAATTTTTTATTTTTGTGAAATATATGTGCTGTAAATGTTATATGTAAATTTTAGTTAGGCTTGGAATAATGGTTAAATTGCATGAATTTTATTTTCTGAGCCTAATGACGAAATTGAAATTAATGAAAAGTATATGGGCAAAATGGTAATTTTACCTAAGATATGAATTGATTTAAATTGAGTATGAAATGGATTAAATTGACGTTAAATTCATTTATATAGATTGGGAAAGATCAAATAAAGAGTTAGATAGAGGAAAAGAAAAACTATCAGATTAGTAGATCTCCGTATACGAGCAAGTGACGAGGTAAGTTCATGTAACTAAATTTGTATATTTATATGCTTGAATTCAATGTCGTGTATGAGAATTATGTAGTTGTCGTGCATATGAAAATTGAATACAAATCTGATAATGCCCAATAAATGATAAGTCCCGTTTGAATAAATGAAGTTCGGTGGATACGAGTTTCCCGATTGGTTGTGGGTTTGCATATGTTGCAGAAACACCATAGCTTTTATGAGCATCCTGTTATAACCCCTCTTAAGCTTCCTCTTACATGGTTCCTGTGAGCATTCAGATCGATAGTGATTCTGCATGTGTTGCGGACTACTACAACTCTTTCTGAGCGTCCTGTTATACGATTGGTTGTGATCCTGCATATATTGCGAACACAAACGCAACTTTTTATGAGCATCCTGATATAGGCTTTTTGTGAGCTTCTTGATATGGCTCACTTGAACATTTTGTTATATGGCTATCCGTAGCTCCCTGATAATAACTCTTCAGAGTTACCTGTTAAGCTTAATGAGCTTCCTGTTTTAAACTCTTATGAGTTTCCTAATTTAGCCCGGATAAGCTTCCTATTACATGGCTTACATGAGTGTCCTGTTATATGGCTTGAGAGAGTGCTTCCTAATTATGTGCCCTAATGGGTACCCCTAGATATGAATTGATGGATTTTCTATTTTGTACACTTTAGGTGTACTACATTGAGCGTATCCATCGATAATTCAAATAAATTCAACAGGAAGAGTTTTGACGTGGTTAAATTGAGCTTAAGATGATTGATTATGAAAATGTGCATGTTATATGGAAATATGAAATGAAAAGCACCTGTTTATGAAAGTTATTACATGATGAGCCCATCCTTCATTTTTGATGTTTACATGATATACATGACTAACAAGTTTCTTGAGATCATATGTGTTTAGGCAAATGGCCATAATGAATTGGAGGCATGTGTGTATACTTATTTTGAATGTACATTATTGGTTAGTTAAATTCTTGTTATACAAACTTACTAAGCATTTGAGATGCTTACTTAGTTTTCTTTTCTCTGTTATATAGTGCTCGGAAGCTCGTAAAGGTTGAAATCGGTCAGAGCATTATCACACTATCCTTCAGCTCATTTTGGTATAAGTAGCAAACATATTTTGGTATAATGGCATATATAGGATAACTTGGCCAATGTTAGCATGTAAATGGTTGTTTGTAATCTAGCCATTGGAATGGCTAGTGATGGTATTTTTGGTGAATATATATGTGAGGTTATAGTATGGTTAATATATGTATGCTTGGTACGGTTAAATTGAAGGATGGTAAACATATATGTCTTTAAAAAGGTAAGTTTGAATACATATGATGATATATCATGTATAATGGTTAATATTGGCTTGGTTTTAATGTATTGAATTGATTGGTATATGTATGCAAGTATTAATGTAGGTTAAAACAATTTGGGTGAGAAAAGTGGCCATGAAAATGGCCTATTTTCGTCCACACGGGTAGAGACATGGGCGTGTGTCTCAACCATGTGTGACACACGGCCATGTGCACAGACGTGTGTCCCCTACATCTTACAAATTAGAAACAAAATGCTTCAAATTGTTCACACGGGTAGAGACACGGGCGTGTGTCTTAGTCGTGTGTGACACATGGCCTAGCAAATAACTTGGCCGTGTGAATCTTGCACCTAATTTTTTAAAAAAATTAAATTGTCTAGATGGCCTGGCACACGGGCGTGTGGCTTGCTGTGTGACTCAAGTCAGAGAGTTACATGGGTATGGGCATAGGCTGGGACACGGCCGTGTGCCTCACATGGAATTCCCTCACGGCCTATTCACACCGGTGTGTGTCCCCTACATCTAAGAAAATTATTGAAATTTTTTGAAAAAAATTCTCTAAGTTTTTGATTTATTCCCGACTTGTTCCTAATGTATAAATAGGATCTCAAGGGTCCATTTAAGGGAAAAAATGATTGAATTATGATTTGTTGTGGATATGAATAGCAAAATACATGAATTAATTATAATTGATCTGTAAACTCTGGTAACACTTTATAACCCTATTCCGACAATGGATATGGGTTAGGGGTGTTACAATTTATATATACAGACCTAGAAAACAAAGTATCTAAACACATAACTTTATAGTTCATCATTATACCAACAACAACTAGACACACATACACATATACATTTATTGCCACATATACAAGCCATAACTCCAAAGAGTTCAAAAGCTACTATGATGGATAGTGTGATTTGAAGATTCAATCTATCCAAAGTCAGTAAAAGTGATCTACAGAACGACACACAGACACATATAAGCTTGTGATGCTTAGTAAGAACATAACAAATTAATTAACTTAAACATTATTTGAACAAAACACTTATTTTACATGATTGAAGTTACCGGAATATAATCAAGGGCATGTAAGCTCAAATCAGGGGTACCGAAGTACTACAAGGGCACGTATGTGCATTCAGGGGTTCCGAAGTACAACAGGGGCACGCATGTGCATTCAAGGGTACCAAAGTACAACAGGGGCACATATGTGCATTCAGGGGTACTGAAATACAATAGGGGCACGTATGTGCATTCAGGTATAATTACATAACAATTAAATACTTAATTATAAAATACCAATATATATATATATATATAAATATATGAAAATTTTAATTATGCAATTTAATACTATGAACTTACATCGACAACTAGCGCGTAGGAGTACGATCGACTAATCCGCAACTTTCGCCCTTTCTCAATTTAAATCTGATTGAGGTTTATCTTGATCTAAATAAATAAATCCAACCAATTTAATAACTATTCTATTCAATTCAATCCAAATTCGCATTTTTGAAGAATTACACTTTTAAACCTAATATTTTGATTTCTTTATAATTTAGTCCTTTAGCTCGTAAAAAGAAATTCATGAAATTTCACCCCTACCTAAGCCTAACCAAATTTCATGCAAGCTCTTAACAGCCCCCACATTTCACTATTTCACAAATTACACCATAGACATTTCACATTTTACAATTCAATCCCTAATTGACAAATTCATCAAAAATCACTTAACAAAAGTTGTTTATCTAACAACAAGGTTTCATATTCTATCATCAAACTTCACAAAAACATAGATTCATTCATGGAAAAACTTGAATCTTTTAACAATTTTGCAAATAAGTCCCTGGCTAGCTAGATTAAGCTACAATGACTTTAAAAGTATAAATCATTAAAAACGGGACCGAAATTCACTTACATGTATTAGAAAACCCTAGCCAAATACACAAGCTCCTTCCATGGAGTTTTTCACCCTTATTTTCAGTGCAAAAAGATGAACCAACAAGATGACATTTTTTGTTTTCATTATTTTACTTAGTTTATTTATTAGAGTACAACTTTAACCTTAATTATTAACCTTTAAAACCATTAAATAAGTTCCCATATTTGTCCACTAATAATACTAGTTGTCTAATTACCGTTTAAGGACTCATACTTTAAGGTTCTATAACCATTTAATACCTTTAGCTACTAGAACTCCACTTTTGCACCTTTTACGATTTAGTCCTTTTTATCGAATTAAGCATGCAAAAGGTAAAATTTCTTAACGAAATTTTTATACAGTAATACTAACATGTTGTAGACATTAAAATAATAAAATAAATATTTTCACGTTAGATTTGTGGTCCTGAAACCACTGTTCTAATTTTACTGAAAATGGACTATTACAACTCTCCCCCCTAAAGGAATTTTCGTCCTTGAAAATCTTACTAGAAAAAAAGTGCTTTCTCATGGTTTCCTCGGGTTCCCATGTGGCTTCCTCTATATCGTGACGTTGCCAAAGAACCTTTACTAAAGATATACTATTATTTCTCAATTCTTTAACCTCTCGAACCACAATTTTGATTGGTTCTTCATTGTACAACATATCGGGCTGAATCTCGACATTCGTCAGTGAAATAACATGTGAAGGGTCAGATCAGTACCATCATAACATAGATACGTGAAACACATTATGAATCTTTTCTAATTCTAACGACAAATCTAAACGGTAAGCTACTAGCCCGATTCTTTCAATAATCTTACACGACCTAATAAATTACCGGCTTAGCTTTCCTTTACGACTGAAATGAAGAACTTTCTTCCAAGGTGATACTTTCAGGAATACTCTGTCGTTGATTTGAAATTGAATGTCTTTACATTTAAGATCTGCATATAATTTCTGTTGATCTGTACTTTCAAACTATCACGGATTACTTTCACTTTTTCTTCGGTCTCTCTAATCAAATCAACCCCGTGAATCTTTTTCTCATTGAGTTCAATCAAATATAAGGGAGTTCGGCATTTATAACCATACAAAGCTTCATACGGTGTCATCTTTATACTCGACTGATAATTGTTATTGTATGCAAACTCAACCAATGGTAAATATTTCTCCCAGTTGGCTTCGAAATCTAATACACAACAACGAAGCATATCCTCAGGTATTTGAATTACTTATTTGGACCGACCATCGGTCTGAGGATGAAATGCAGTGCTAAAATGAAATCGCGTACTTAGAGCTTCCTTTAACTTTCCCTTCAATCGTGATGTAAACCACGGATCTCTATCCGAAATTATAGAAACTGGCACCCTGTGCAATCTGACAATATCAGTAACATACAACTGAACTAATCTGTAACGCCCCCACGCCCGAAACCGTCACCGGAGTCAAGCTTGAGGTGTTACTAAACTTATCTTACCTTTTAAACAACTATAAACCACTTATTTTAATTTTCGGAATAAACTGTTTTTCTGCGTCATAGCTGCTTAAAAATTCATTTCTCGAGTTTCAAAACTCAAAATTAAGATCTGTAAATTTTTCCTGAAACTAGACTCATATATCTATCTACTAATTTTTTTATAGAATTTTTGACTTAGCCAATTAGTACAGTTTATTAGTTAAAGTTACCCCTGTTTCAGAATTCAACTGCACTGACCTCTACTTACTACGAACCACTTTTCTCCCTACAAAAAATTAATATAACTATACCGTTTGTTTCTATTAAAACTAAATTCAATAAGGATTCTAACCATATAAATTACACCACCTAATTATTTTTTTACAATTTATGGTGAATTTCCAAAGTTGAAACAGGGGATCTAGAATTTTCTCTGACCCTGTTTCATTAAAACTCAGATATCTCATAAAATATAATACCTTTACCTGTTTTGCTTATTCCATAAGAAAATATACATAATAAGCTTTAATTTCATATATTATTCACCATCAAACCATGTCTCTACGATTTTTAGTGATTTTTCAAAATTACATTATTTCTGATACTTGAATCTGTTTTTAAGTTACTTTCACATTTTTCTTAGTTTTCATGTGATAGTTACTACTTATTCATACATACAATTAAACATGTATATCATCAGCCATTCTATTAGCTAATCACTAGCAAGTATTTACACATCATTCATTGATCATATCATATCAAAAGAAACCAAGTTCCTATACATGCCATACACAAAACTAAACGTCTAACTATACCAATGTGATTCCTTCGATAGTGTGATCGGGTCTCCGACGTTTCCTTCGATCCCCGAGTGGCTAGATAAAAACTATAAGAAAAAGAAAATAAAGAGAGTAAGCACTAGGCTTAGTAAGCTTACAAGCAAATAAATTACAACATTCAACATAATGAATAATTATACATAATGTCACCTAGCCTCATAAACTTTCTTTACTTCTCATTTTCTACCTTCTTCTTTACTTACTTACCTTCTTTCTTACTTGACCTTTCACTATTCATAAATATAATCTACCTTCCCTTTTGCTGATAATTCACTGTAATTTAACGTGTACAATGACCCATTGAACCACTCGGAATACTAAGGATACCGGGTCGTTCTCGCTCTATCAATATCCTCGCCAATGCCATGTCTTCGACATGGACTTACATGAATTATTCCTGTCTCCAATGCCATATATATATATATATATCTAATATGGGCTTACATAGCTCATTCCTGTCTCCAAAGCCATATATCTGATATGGACTTACATGGATCATTTCTGTCCTGTCCTGTCCTGTCAACCCTAATATCCTAACATTCCTAAGGTTCAAACGGGGCTTCCTAATGCTTTTTCTCTGTCACTTTGCCTTTAATTCGACTTCAAATATTCTCATAAAATAAGTATATAAATGCTGGAAATTTACAATAATAATGTAAAATAAAAGAATATTGCATTTATTTCATCAGAAAACTTACCTCGTATGCAAAAATAGCTACTTTTACCATTTCGTCCACAACTTGGTATTTTCTCCATTTTAGCTTGAATTTCAGTTTTCCTTGCTCTATCATTTAAAATATAGTCTAATTAGGACTCAAATTATTCAAATTGACCCAAAATCATATTTTGGAAAAATTACAATTTTGCCCCTAAACTTTTGCATATTTACACTTTTACCCCAAAGCTCGTAAATTAAACTTCAGCCTATTTTCTTATGTTTCATGACATGCTGGTCATTTTTCCCTTCTATGGCAGCATCAAATTCATACTCTAACAAGCACTTATGACTATTAGGTATTTTTACCGATTAAGTCCTTTTACTCGTTTTTGCTTAAAACCGAGTAGTACAAGTTGTCTAACATAATTTAAAACCTCACATCCTATCATAAAACACCAAAATACACAAATTTCACCTATGGGTATTTTTCCAAATATGAACCAGTATTTAAATTATTGCTAGCATAAGCTTTATCGAGCTACCGGGACTCCGAAAACGTAAAGAACATTAAAAACGGGGCTTGGAATCACTTACCATGGAGCTTGAAAGCTTGAAACAAACCCTAGCTATGGAGAACCCTTGAAATTTCGTCCTAATGAAGAAGATGGACAAAAATTGGCTTTTAATTTTGTTTTTAATTCATTTTAATAACTAAATGACCAAAATGCCCTTACTACTAAACTTTCAAAAATTCCTTTCATGTCCTAATTTTTGTCCATAGACTTAGAAATTGGTAAAATTACTCTTTAACGATTAATAATCTAATTCAATTTTATGCAAAATACTTCTAGAACACAAGTTTTGCAATTTATTCAATTTAGCCCCTAATTTCAAATTAAGTACTTTATGCATAGAATTTCTTCACGAACTTTTCACACAATCATGCAAACATATCATAGACCTCAAAATAATAATAAAATAAATTTTTTTCTACCTCGAATTTGTGGTTTCGCAACCACTGTTCCGTTTAGGCCCTATTTCAGGATGTTACATTTCTCCCCCCTTTAGGGATTTTCGTCCCCGAAAATCTTACCATGTGAAGAGATTTGGGTCTTGCTTTTGCATAGCCTCTTCAAGTTCCCATGTAGCCTCGTCTACCTCATGTAGTCCGACTATCTCTCAAATATACAACTCGGCCAACTTGTCAAGTGAAAAATCCATACGAACCGGGATAAAATGAGCCGACTTCGTTAACTTATCAATCACAACCCATACTGCATCTTTCTTTCTCGATGTAAATGGCAATCCTGGCAGCAGATCAAGCATCTAGAAACAAACTCTGAAATGTCCTTTTCATTCCTACCCACCAAGACATTTCTTCAAATCATTATACATCTTTGTACTACCCGGATGAATAGACAAAAAAACTACTATGTGCTTCCCCTGTAAGATCTTTCGAATAAGCTCATCATTCTTGGTACACATACCCTCGGGTGATAATCGATCACTAGCTCATAATCTTTAATCAACTCTAGCCATCTTCTTTGCTTCAATTTCAAACTTTTGTGATCGGTGAATATGTGGCACTTCTCACCGTGCAAATGATGTCTCCAAATCTTCAACGCAAAAATAATGGCAAATAGCTCTAAATCATGTATCGGATAGTTCTTCTCATGTGGCTTTAGCCAGTCTAAAGGCATAAGCAATTACCTTCCTTCCCATATAAGTACACAACCAAGTCCATTCATGGACGCATCACCATAAATCACAAACTCCTTACAGTTCTAGTTGTACTAAAATAGGAGCTTTAATCAATAATGCTTTTAACTTGTCAAAACTCTGTTCACACTTCTCGATCCATTCAAACTTGATATCCTTTCGCAGCAATTTTATCGATTGGGGTAGCTATCATGGAAAATCCTCTCTACAAATCGCCTATAATATCCTAAGCAAGACCAAGAAAACTTCTAACTTCGATACATTTCTAGGAGGCTTCTAATTAACAATGGTCTGAATCTTGCTCGAATCAACCTTAATACCTTCACCTGAGACAATATGTCCTAGAAAACCAACTTCTCGTAACCAGAATTCACTTTTACTGAACTTGGCATACAACTGATTATCTCTCAGAATATGTAAAACTGTTCTCAAATGCTCTGCATGCTCAGTCTCATCATGAGAATAAATCAAGATATCATCAATGAACACAACTACAAACTTATCCAAGTACGGTCTAAAAATTCGGTTCATTAAGTCCATGAAAATGGCAGGAGCATTAGTCAAGTCAAATGGCATCACAAGGAACTCATAATGACCATACCTAGTCCTAAAGCGATCTTCGGGACATCGACTCTTTAACTCGCAGAATCGATAGTATCCGAATCTCAAATCTATCTTGGAGAACACAGTAGCTCCTTCAATTGATCAAACAGATCATCAATTCTAGGCAATGGATACTTGTTCTTTCATCATACCTTGTTAAGTTGCTGATAATTTATGCACAATCTCATCGATTCGTCATATTACCTTGTTTCAATTCCAGAATTCCTTTCTCTTACGGTCAATAAACCCCGATGATGTACTTTTACGAAATTCCTCCCGAAAGAAATCCCAAGTGATCCTCTCCTTTGGTACAACTGATACAAGTGTCTTCCACCAGTGAGTAGGTGAGTCTCTAAGAAGTGATATTACACATTTCATACATTCCTCGGGTGTACAAGATAATTCATCAAAGACTCGATAGTATTTTCTAACCAAAATTTTGCTCTTTTGCATCATCATGTTTTGTTGCTTGGAACTCTTCTCGCCCCTTGTTTCCCAATTCTATCAATCGTGGCTTTTCTCTTATCATTGTACCTGTGTTGGGAAGCTTGAGCTACATGGG
This sequence comes from Gossypium anomalum, assembly GCA_025698475.1. Taxonomy (NCBI): domain Eukaryota; kingdom Viridiplantae; phylum Streptophyta; class Magnoliopsida; order Malvales; family Malvaceae; genus Gossypium; species Gossypium anomalum. The sequence goes on from CM046965.1 coordinate 40,495,426, forward strand.
TAGCTTTGAGAGTCATGAGGGGGTGGAGGTCTAACTCTGGGATTTGTGCTGAACGAACTCGGCAAACCAATTATTCAAAGCTTGGAAGAGAGCTTCTCGAGTCACTCCTCCCGATTAATCACATTCGGCCTATTCTCGGATGGCGCTACCTCTTCTTCCGCGAGCAGCGCATTACTTTCTACATCATCATCACCAGCTTTCGCTCCGGATCCATCACAATAAAACAAAATATTTAAAAATCGCGTGAGTCGTCACACTATCAAAATACGGTATGGCATGTATAGCTAGACATTTACTCACACTAACTGCTTACGAGAACCGACTAAACTCGCTCGATACCAATAAATGTAACGCCCCACGCCCGAAACCGTCACCGAGTCAAGCTTGAGGTGTTACTAAACTTATCTTACCTTTTAAACAACTCTAAACCACTTATTTTAATTTTCTAATAAACTGTTTTTCTCGCTTCATAGTCGCTTAAAAATTCATTTCTCGAGTTTCAAAACTCGAAATTAAGATCCATAAATTTTTCCTGAAACTAGACTCATATATATATCTACTAATTGTTTTCTAGAATTTTTGACTTAGCCAATTAGTACAGTTTTATTAGTTAAAGTTACCTGTTTCAAATTTGACTGCACTGACCTCTACTTACTACGAACCACTTTTCTCCTATAAAAAATTAATATAACTATACCGTTTGTTTCTATTAAAACTAGATTCAATAAGGATTCTAACCATATAAATTACACCACCTAATTATTTTTGTAAAATTTATGGTAAATTTCCAAATTTGAAACAGGGGATCTAGAATTTTCTCTGACCCTGTTTCATTAAAACTCAGATATCTCATAAAATATAATACCTTTACCTGTTTTGCTTATTCCATAAGAAAATAGACATAATAAGATTTAATTTAATATATTATTCACCTTCAAACCATGTCTCTATGATTTTTAGTGATTTTTCAAAATTACATTATTTCTGATACTTGAATCTGTTTTTAAGTTACTTTCACATTTTTCTTAGTTTTCATGTGATAGTTACTACTTATTCATACATACAATTAAACATGTATATCATCAGCCATTCTATTAGCTAATTACTAGCAAGTATTTACACATCATTCATTGATCATATCATATCAAAAGAAACCAAGTTCCTATACATGCCATACACAAAACTAAACGTCTAACTATACCAATGTGATTACTTCGATAGTGTGATCAGGTCTCCGACGTTTCCTTCGATCCCCGAGTGGCTAGATAAAAACTATAAGAAAAAGAAAATAAAGAGAGTAAGCACTAGGCTTAGTAAGCTTACAAGCAAATAAATTACAACATTCAACATAATGAATAATTATACATAATGTCACCTAGCCTCATAAACTTTCTTTACTTCTCATTTTCTACCTTCTTCTTTACTTACTTACCTTCTTTCTTACCTGACCTTTCACTATTCATAAATATAATCTACCTTCCCTTTTGCTGATAATTCACTATAATTTAACGTGTATAATGACCCATTGAACCCCTCGGAATACTATGGATACTGGGATCGTTCCTATCTATCAATATCCTGCCAATGCCATGTCTTCGACATGGACTTACATGAATTATTCCTGTCTCCAATGCCATATATATATATATCTAATATGGGCTTACATGGCTCATTCCTGTCTCCAAAGCCATATATCTGATATGGACTAACATGGCTCATTTCTGTCCTGTCCTGTCCTGTCAACCCCAATATCCTAACATTCCTAAGGTTCAAATGGGGCTTCCTATTGCTTTTTCTCTGTCACTTTGCCTTTAATTCGACTTCAAATATTCTCATAAAATAAGTATATAAATGCGGGAAATTTACAATAATAATGTAAAATAAAAGAATATTGCATTTATTTACTGTAAACTTACCTCGTATGCAAAAATAGCTACTTTTACCATTTCGTCCACAACTTGGTATTTTCTCCATTTTAGCTTGAATTTCAGTTTTCTTTGCTCTATCATTTAAAATATAGTCTAATTAGGACTCAAATTATTCAAATTGACCCAAAATCATATTTTGGAAAAATTACAATTTTGCCCCTAAACTTTTGCATATTTACACTTTTGCCCCAAAGCTCGTAAATTAGACTTCAGCCTATTTTCTTATGTTTCACGACATGCTGGTCATTTTTCCCTTCTATGGCAGCATCAAATTCATACTCTAACAAGCACTTATGACTATTAGGTATTTTTACCGATTAAGTCCTTTTACTCGTTTTTGCTTAAAACCGAGTAGTACAAGTTGTCTAACATAATTTAAAACCTCATATCCTATCATAAACCTATGGGTATTTTTCCAAATATGAACCGTAACTTAAATTATTGCTAGCATAAGCTTTATCGAGCTACCGGGACTCCGAAAACGTAAAGAACATTAAAAACGGGGCTTGGAATCACTTACCATGGAGCTTGAAAGCTTGAAACAAACCCTAGCTATGGAGAACCCTTGAAATTTCGTCCTAATGAAGAAGATGGACAAAAATTGGCTTTTAATTTTGTTTTTAATTCATTTTAATAACTAAATGACCAAAATGCCCTTACTACTAAACTTTCAAAAATTCCTTCCATGTCCTAATTTTTGTCCATAGACTTAGAAATTGGTAAAATTACTCTTTAAGGACCTCTAATTAATAATCTAATTCAATTTTATGCAAAATACTTCTAGAACACAAGTTTTGCAATTTATTCAGTTTAGCCCTTAATTTCAAATTAAGTACTTTATGCATAGAATTTCTTCACGAACTTTTCACACAATCATGTAAACATATCATAGACCTCAAAATAATAATAAAATAAATTTTTTTCTACCTCAGATTTGTGGTTTCGCAACCACTGTTCCGTTTAGGCCCTATTTCGGGATGTTACATAATCTCTCAAGGGAATAATCTGTACATACCAGAATAAAATGTGTAGATTTTGTCAGACGATCAACGACAACCCAAATTGAATCTTTCTTCCTTGGAGACAAAGGTAATCTCGATACAAAATCCATGGTGACATGCTCCCATTTCCATTTTGGTATCATTCTTGGCTGTAACAAACCAGAAGGTAGCACCAATACATTTATTTCAAATCATTGTACATTTTATTGCTACTAGGATGAACAGACAAGCTACCACTATGAGCTTCATGCAAAATCTTCTGGATGAGCTCTGAATTCCTCGGTACGCAAATTCTGCCTCTAAAAAGAAAACAGTCATCGGATCAAGTCTGAAAATCTGAATCAAGAGTCGAGTCACTCTGTTTCCTTGTAGCTAATAACACGTCATCACTCTTCTGAACTTTGCAGATCTATTGTAAAAATATCGGTATGGATTTCAATTAAGCTAAGATTGAACCATCATCAGATAACGTCAAACGTGTATTCAACACTTGCAAAACATAGAAAGACTTTCTACTTAAAGCATCAGCAACTATATTTACTTTACCCAGATGATAATCAATAACCAAATCGTAGTCTTTCAATTGCTCGAGCCACCTGCGCAATCTCAAATTCAATTTTTTTTGTGACATTAAATACTTCAAACTTGTGTGATCTTTAAAAATGTGAAATTTTTCACCGTATAAATGATGTTCCCGAATCATCAATGCAAATACAATGGCTGCCAGTTCTAAATCGTGTGTTTGATAATTCTTTTCGTGTGGCTTTAACTGTCTAGAAGTGTAAGCTATTACCTTGCCTTCTTGCATTAGAACACAGCCTAAACCATTCAAAGAAGCATCACTAAAAACCACAAACTCTTTACCCGTCTCAGGCTGAATTAACACTGGTGCCTCGGTCAACAACGCTTTCAACTGATTGAAACTTTGTTGACATTTCTCAAACCACACGAACTTCACATCCTTTTGCAATAATCTCGTCATCGATGTAGCAATCATAAAAAATCCCTTGATGAACCTTCTGTAATATCCAGCTAGTCTCAGAAAACTTTTAATCTCAGATACATTTCTCGGAGGCTTCCAATCAATAACAACTGAAATTTTGCTCGGATCTACTCTGATGCCATCTGCCGAGACAACATGTCCAAGGAAACAAACTTCTTGGAGCTAGAATTCACATTTGCTAAACTTAGCAAATAATTACTTTTCGTGTAAATTTTGCAAAACATTTCTTAGATGCTCGGCATGCTCGAATTCATCCCATGAATAAATCAAAATATCATCGATGAATACCACAAAAATCAGTCTAGATACGGTCTGAAAATTCTGTTAATCAAATCCATAAATACTGTAGGCGCATTGGTTAAACCAAACGGCATCACTAAAAATTCATAATGTCTGTACCTGGTTCTGAATGCAGTTTTTGGCACATCTGTATCTTTAACTCACAGTTGATAATAACCAAAACATATATCATTCTTGGAAAATACTGTCACACCATTCATCTAATCAAATAGATTATCAATATGCGGTAATGGATATTTGTTCTTTATCATCACATTGTTGAGTTGTTTGTAATCGATACATAACCGTATAGGCCCGTCTTTCTTCCTAACGAATAAAACAGGAGCACCCCAAGGAGAAAAGCTAGGCCGAGAAAAGCCTCTATTTGTCAACTCTTGCAATTGTGCTTTCAACTCTTTCAATTTTGTGGGTGCCATTCTGTATGGTGCTATAGATATCAGAGATGTTCCCAGCATCAACTCAATTCCAAATTCAAGCTCTCAAGTCGGAGGTAGCCTTGGTAACTCTTCTGGAAACACCTCTAAGAATTCACATACCATTGGAATCGATGCTAGTTCCATTTCCAAAATTCTAGAGTAAACTATGTAAGTGAGGTATGCTTCACAACCCTTTTTAACATGTTTCTGTGCTGTCATAGTAGAGACTATACTAGATGTACCATCCAATCTGTCTGATTCAATTTGAACCTGTTTACCATCCCGATATTTAAGCACAATATATTTTCTTCTACAATTCACAATAGCATCATGCTATGTTAACCAATCCATTCCTAGAATCACATCAAACTCATCAAAAGGTAACAACATTAAACTAGCGGGAAAGTCGTAACCCTAATTTTCAGTGGGCAAGACCTACATAACTGATTAACTAGAACACACTGAACCAAAGGATTCGTAACTTTAACTGTATATTAAGTGAATTCAATAGGTATTTTCCTTTTGTCTACTAATGTAGTGCATATATACGAATGAGTTGATCCAAGATCAATCAATACATATACATTAATACCAAAGAGAGAAAAAATACTTGCAATAACATCTAGAGCAGTAGCTTCTTCTCGGGCCCAGATTGCATATGCTCTAGCTGGTGTTCTCACTTCAGACCGTTTATTTATCTTGCTATTCTTTCCTCGATCGGGAGTAGTATTTCTAGCATTTCCAGATCTTCTACCCCTATAAGAATTTGCTTCAAGCTTATTTGATTGATTCCCGAAATCACTTTGCTTTTTAGGACAACTATGGAGAAAGTGGTTAGTAGATCCACAACAAAAATGAGCTCCTGATTTTGACCGCTACACACCAAAATGTCTTTTATTATAGTTATCACACATTGGAACGGTTCTCTCCACATTTCTTACACTTCCAACACTTATCGCCGGAGTATTGACTGACTGGAAATTGCTTTGTCTTGGTTTCTCTCGGTTAACAAACTTTGAAGGAGCGGCTAACTGACTTGTGTCATTTCTAAATTTCATTGATGGAGATGTTTGAGCAGGCTTGAAGGACTTTTTCTTGTTATAATCTCTAAATCTTGAATCTGATTGTCGTTTGCTTTTACAAATCTCTTCAACCTTCTCTGCTCTCTCAGAAAATGTTACAAATTCCCGTAACTTTAATGCTACTACAGCTAACTGGATCTCATTGTTGAACCCATCTTCAAATCTGATACACATTTTCTCCTTAGTTTATACGACGTTACGAGCATACTTTCTTAGTTGCACAAATTCTTGGTCATACTCAGCTATAGTCCGGTTTCCTTATTTTAATTTGAGAAATTCTTTCTTTTTCCAGTCAATAGACAACTGACTAGCATGCTTTTTCTTGAATTCATTCTGGAAGAAATCCCAATTAACCTGATCATCCGGTACCATCATGGTCAAGGTATCCCACCATAAATATGCCTAATCTTTTAGTAGGGACACCGCGCATCTCAAACAATCTTCACGGGTGCACAATAATTCTGTAAAAACTTTTTGTTTTTAATAGCCAATACTCGGATTTTGAAGGATCATCATCAACTATACCTTTGAACTTTTTCGCTCCACATTTTTGAATTTTATCTACGGATCCCGAGTAACCATCACAGGTACAGAGGTGGTAGTATTTAGGGGTGCCGAAGGAGACACAATAGGCGGTGCAGGAGGTGGAGTGACCATATTTGCTTCTTTAAACTCATTGAACTATCGGTTCATCATTCCCATAAACATATTTTTCATTTCATCACCAACAGATTGTGGAATAGGAGAACTGTTACTTGCCTTAGGATTCGAAGCTTGAACATTACTTTTAGCTTCATTAACTATAGCTTGATTTGATTCCGCTGACATCTTGAATCTATAAGAAACAAATTATTAGAACGGATCAAAAGCATCGCACTACCACATGTATATGTGGCATGTATATACTAATTCTTATTTCATTATGGTAGTCCTAATATCAACTAAATCAAAACTCTGATACCAATAAATGTAATACCCCTAACCCGTATCCGTCACCAAAATAGGGTTATAGAGCATTACCAGATATTAGAGTTTAAAATAATAAAAAATTTAAAACATTTGATTCACACTGTTAACCATAGCAAAACCAAACAAAGGTATACATATTGCACCTTATTTGAGCCCTTGAGGCCTTAAAAACACATTAGAAACAAGTCGAGAGCGTGTGAGTCACACAGCCGTGTGACTCATACGACTGAGACACATGCCCGTGTGGCTCACACTACTGAGACACACGCCCGTGTCTTAGGCCATGTGGGTATTTGAAGTAGGGACACACGGTCGTGTCCCATCCTGTGTAACTCTCTGACTAGGGTCACACGTCCAAGCTACACGCCCATGTGCCAGGCTGTGTACCCTTTGAAATGGCCTCACATGCCTGTGTACCGGTCTGTGTCCTAGGCCGTGTAACTGCCTGACTTGTAACCCTTTGAAAGCTACAGGGGCAACACGACCATATTGCATGGCCGTGTGTCGTACATGGTTGAGACATATGCTCGTGTCTCTGGCCGTGTGGACAAAATATTAGCTATTCCCAAGCCATTTTTCTCACCCATTTAAGCACATACCTACAAAGAATTTACCACATATACACAAGCCTTTAAGTTGCATTTAAAACATGCAAAACCAAGATAAATCAATATAGCAAATATTCATATAATCAATATGCCCAAAGGGCACCTCAATCACAAATCCAACATGCACCTAATGGTTGTACAAATTAAGCACAAAACATCTAGTTTGTAACTAAATTCATACCAACAATTACCTCTATGCTCACATATTATAGTCACACTCATTATACCAATTTGGCCATTCAATATCCATTAACAAAGCATTAGCACAAATAGCCATGTGTATAACAACTACAACTAATAAACCAGAATAACCACATTCAAACATATCTAAGAACAACACATAGCATACATTTTAACTACCATTCCATCTTCCACCATTCAAGCGCCAAATACATGTATATACTCACATAACAACTTAATTCATCAAACATTAAAACCATTCACAAGTGTTTGCCTTCATAATGTTATATCAAGTCAAAAGATTTATATATACAAACCTAGAAAAAAAAGTATCTAAACACATAACTTAGTAGTTCATCATTATACCAAAAACAACTATGATGGATAGTGTGAGCCGAAGATTCGATCCGTCCAAAGTCAACAAAAGTGATCTACAAAACGACACACAAACACGTATAAGCTTATGATGCTTAGTAAGAACATATAAAATTAATTAAATTAACATTATTTGAATAAAACACTTATTTTACGTGATTGAAGTTACTGAAATATAATCAAGGGCATGTAAGTGCAAATCAGGGGTACCAAAGTACCACAGGGGCACGTATGTGCATTCAGGGGTACCGAAGTACAACAAGGGCACGTATGTGCATTTAGGTATAATTACATAACAATTAACTACTTAACTATAAAATACGAATATATATATGAAAATTTTAATTATACAATTTAATATTATGAACTTACATCGACAACTAGCACGTAGGAGTATGATCGACAAATCCGTAACTTTTACCTTTCCTCGATTTAAATCTGGTTGAGGTTTATCTTGATCTAAATAAATAAATTCAACCAATTTAATAACTATTCCATTCAATTCAATCCAAATTCACATATTTGAAAAATTACACTTTTACCCCTAATATTTTGATTTCTTTATAATTTAGTCCTTAACTTGTAAAATGAAATTCATATAGTTTCACCCCTACCTAAGCCTAGCTGAACTTCATGCAAGCTCCTAATAGCCCCCACATTTCATTATTTCATAAGTTACACCATGGACATTTCACATTTTACAATTCAATCCCTAATTGACAAATTCATCAAAAATCACTTAACAAAAGTTGTTTATCTAACAACAAGGTTTCATATTCTATCATCAAACTTCACAAAAACAAAAATTTATTCATGGAAAAAGTTAAATATTTTAATATTTTTGCAAATTAGTCCCTGGGCTAGCTAGATTAAGCTACAACGACTCCAAAAACATATAAATAATTAAAAAGGAGACTGAAATTCACCTACATGCTTTAGAAAACCCTAGCCGAATATGCAAGCTCCTTCCATAGAGTTTTTCACCCTTATTTTTAGTGCAAAAAGATGAACCAACAAGATGACATTTTTGTTTTCATTATTTTACTTAGTTTATTTATTAAATTACAACTTTAACCTTAATTAGTAACCTTTAAAACCATTAAAAAAGTATCCATATTTGTCCACTAATAATACTAGTGGTCTAATTACCATTTAAGGACTCATACTTTAAGGTTCTATATCCATTTAATACCTTTAGCTACTAGAACTCAACTTTTGCACCTTTTACGAGTTAGTCCTCTTTATCGAATTAAGCATACAAACGGTAAAATTTCTTAACAAAATTTTTATACGGTAATACTAACATGCTGTAGACATTAAAAAATAATAAAATAAATATTTTCACGTCAAATTTTTGGTCCCAAAACCACTGTTCCGATTTCACTAAAATCAGGTTGTTACAATAACTGCACTTAATCACGGGAATCAAGAGTGTTAGTGGAAGTATCTAATTTTTCCACTAAACCTTGTCTCTGTGCTGAAGTATATAAGGATAGCAATTCTTTCACTGAAAATCTTTACATTTTCTTTGTATTCATCTTCCTCTTTGATTTTCTTTGCACTTTTTGAAAACTTAAAGTCCAAAAAACTTCTCCCAAGTTTGGTTCGCTATAGTAAGCTAACTTAGACATTTGTTTTATCTCACTGGTAATTTCTAATGAACCCTAGGTTATTTTTGAAGTTATTTACTTATTTTTTATTCTGCATACATATGTTTTAGATTGGTGTGTAAGGAAGAAAACTTCCTAATTTTTGGGTTTAATGTTGATGTCTGTTGCATGCATGTTTAGATTCAATAGAGTAGTGATCTGATATGTTGAATTATCCCTATTTTCAGCTCAAGAAGCTACTGAAGGTTCGACTGACAAAGGCAAAGGACTTGCTATATATACTTTGCTATACTTCTAATGAGTTCCTTCTTACTTCCATGTGTGTGGTATTCTTTACTTTATAGTTTTGTAAGGTAAGTATTCTTACCCTATAAAGGATAACACCCCTAACTAAGTCCGTTTGTCGGACCCGAGTAATAGAATGCTACGAGCAATCATCAAACAATTGCATGCAATTTATTTATCAAAATCTCAAATAAATATCAATTCATCACATGCGGCGAGTATATCATCCTATTCAATATATTTGGGGTTTATATCGAGCATACGAAAGCTTAAGAACAATTCAATATTAAAAAAAGATAAATTTGAATAAAAAACAGAAAGTTAAGAAAAAAATAAAAATAGGGGATACACGGCTATGTCCTGAAGCCTTGTGGATGGGTTGGGACCGTGTGGATGGGTCACATGGTCGTGTGAGAAAACCATGTGAAATTGGGGTCACACGATCGTGTTGCCAAGCTGTGTGATAAGGCTCAGCTTGTGTTACTCAAGAACATGACCGTGTGGTCAAACTGTGTACAATTCAAACATAGGGTCACATGGTCGTGTTGCTAGACCGTGGAACTCCTTGAGACTGTGTGAACAAACTTGAACCAAAAATAAATTAGTCACACAACCATGTGAGGTGACCGTGTGGGACACACAACTGTATGATAGACCGTGTGCACATAAAATAACTTCAAATTCAAGCCATTTCACCTCCCATTGCTAGGATACCAAGCCATACCATTTGCATCTATAAATACCCATTTCAAAACACACCAAATCACGTCAAAACATGCCATATGCCATTCAACCTAAGTGCTTAACCAATATGCCCACAAAGGCAGCTAAATTTGCAATTCAAAACAACCAAAATGAATATGCTCAAACATACCAATTAATTAACATTATATGTCACTTTCATGATCACTTACTTAAGCATAACTAACCTTCAAATCAACCTCATGTTTCAAACATTACATATATCAAATCATACCATACATCCTTCCACATCTAAGCATCAACCAAAAACATATTGTAGAACAAGACATTTCTCTCAACCATAAGGATATTAAGTATACAATTCAAGCAATCTAAAAATTTATCAACCAAATACCATTACCTTCTCATATATACATATATATACACTTATAAACATAATAAGCAAGACCATCAAGATACAAAATAAACATTATAACTAAAAGACTTCTTAGGTACATGCCAAGACCAAAATGATCATATCACCAATGGTTGAGTTCAGAATTGTCACTACATGCTGAGTCAATGATTAAATTATGATAGCATAAGTCATCACTAATTGAACTCAATTTCACAATTATAACAATATATCATATTTTCAAATCTATTCAATTTAGTTATTATCACAAACAACTAATTTGAATCGGTTTAATTCAGATCGTCCTACCATTTCTAGCTTACCCTATTTTATTATCATACCACACAGTTCATGAATGTAGCAATTGAAAAGGTTCGAGTTATAGAAATACAAACCATAAACTCTGAGCTATTCATTGACGACCTTGTCCTTTCTTCTCTTTCTCGAGGATTTTGGGCCAATGTTAGCTACGGATTAAAAATATATAATAAATTAACAATACACAACCAAATTCACAGTCAATTGCTAAATAATACAACTTTTGCATATTATTCAATTTAGTCCTTCAAATCGGGACTAACGTAACTTTCATTATTAACCCCCAAACTTTATACCGAATTTCCTAGAGCCTCTATAGGATTTTCTATTTTTCAATTACACCTCATATTTTGAATTTTGTACAATTTAGTCCTTACTGTTCAAAATCGTCAATAGACTTTACAAATTAGTCCTATTCCACTTCTAACCTTAAAATCTATTAGAAGAACACCTCAAACTTCAATTATTTAACAATGGCAACATCTTCAATCTTAAATACTATATGGGTTAGCTAGATCATATTACCGGGGTCCCAAAAATATAAAAACCACAAGAAATGAGACTAAATTGACTAACCAATTAAAGCTTGAAACTTCTGAAACCCTTAGTGTTATGCGTATTTCTCCATTTTATTTTTGCTTCGAGTGTTTTGGATAAAAAGAGAATAATTCTTCTCATTGAATCCACTATACCATCTTTTATTTATTTTGTTTTTATTTTATTTTTATTTTAGAACTATATGTTTTATTTTATTTATTAATTTTATTACATTTTCTTTTTATAATATCATTCATTATCGTCCACTTTCATTAAGCAAATGGTTTAATAATTTTATGAGTCCCTTAGCTATGTTTTACTTTATGATTTACTTATAATTCAACTTTTGACTCTTATGCAATTTAGTCCTTGTACTTAAATTAAGCACTAACGTAATGAAATTACCTAATCGAAATTCAATTCTCTTTTGTTATAAATATTTACAGGTTCAGTGTACTAAAATGAGGTCTCGATGCCTCAAATTTAAAACCAGTGACTTTAGAACCGATACACTTGTACCTTGTCTAACTTTCCAAATAAACAAAATTATTAGACCAAGCTTCAGTTTAATACTGTAATACCCTTGTAAATATTAGTAAATAATATTTATTGACTTTATCATCGGAGAAAAAAAATTGAAACCAACATTTCCAACACCACTGACTTTCGGGTGATACAATTCTCCTCTTCTTTAAGAAATTTCATCCTTGAAGTTTACGGAGAAAGATGTGGGGTCCTAAGATTTCATTTCTGAATCAATTAATTTATTTGCTATCCTTTCTTGTCGATCGTCAGACTCGTTTAACTAGATCGCATATTTTTTTGCATGCTATCAATATTCATATATTGTAATTTACCTTGAATCATCAATCGTGATATCAATTCAATTCATAATTCATTTAACCTATTAATATGTTATAACTTTATTGATCTTGCTCGGACTCAATTCAAATACATAGATAACTAACTTGTATCCCAATCTAGCATTATAATTGCATCATCAAATAAAATCGAAATAATTATGCTGACACATAAGTTTATCATCGAATGAACTGACGCAATTATACTGGAAGATAAGTGCATCATTGGGTAAAATCGAAGCAACTATACTGACAGAAAAAGTTCATCATTGGATAAACCGAAGCAATATACTGGCACACATAGTGCATCATCGAATAAACCAAAGGAAAGATACTAGCATACAGTGCATAATCGAGTAAACCAAAGGAAATATACTGGGACCTATAGTGCATCATCGGATAAATCGAAGGAAATATACTAGCACATACAATGCATCATCGGATATATCGAAGCATTTATTTTGGCATACACAGTGCATCATTGGATAAACCGAAATATCTATACTAGCACACATAGTGCATCATCAGATAAAACGAAGCACAGCTTGTACATTAATAAAATAACCAATTTCCAATTTCCTTATAAATTCAATTTATGTTCTAACAATCTCAATTCATCCTTCTAATACCATATATATAATTATTCAACTTAGTTTCATATAGAGTACCACCTATAAATTAAATTGTACTATTTTCTATTTTATTCACTTCAGTTTAATGGTTGAATAATCAGTACCTATAGTCATAATTGAATTTATACAATAATTATGCCTTCATTTTAATTCACCATCATGCGAATAAAATAATTTTATAAACAAGTAAATTGATCTTAAATCTTGAAAATACATACCAAATACTTATGCTATTGATTCACCCATAATGTCTTCCTAACCTTTTTCTATCGGAATAGATCTCTAGATAGATGTAGGAATATTACTAACATTTCTTGGACAATTTCGAGCAATATGCTCTAAAGATCCGTATAAAAATATGACTTATGTGTTTTCTGCCACAAAGTTCACAATTCGGAATAGTTATGCCTTTTTTTTTTACTTTTTAATACTGCTAATAGATTCTAATGGTTGTTTAACATGATCTTTCTCAGACTCAACATTTGAGGGAACTGATTTCCAAGAACTTCAAAACTCTCTAGCTCATTAGGTAAGGGTTGCGAAACAATAATCTCAACTCCTTTTCTAAATGCTCGGAGAGAATCGTCTTTCTTGTTTTGGCCTAAGGCGTGTTCAACCGATTTCTCTCGTTCAGCTAGATCAGGAAACTATTTCATTTTGTGCGAGACCAATTGGATTCAAATCTCGTCTTGCGTTCCCCAAAGGAACCAGTTGCAGCTTTCTTCTTCAGTCAGGACAAGTTCTAGAGAGTACTTACTAAGCCGTAGAAATTCGCACTTCTAATCAATTGCTATCATCTCGCCTTGCTTTAGCAATGGGAATTATTGCTTTCTATCCTTTAAGTACAATTCACCAACATACTTTTTCTGGAATTCAAATTGAAAGAAATCTTAGTCAAACCAATAAGCGGACACATGACAGATAATAGTCTGCCACCAATTATATGCTTCTGTAACACCCCTCACCCAGCCCCGACGCCGGAACAGGGTTCAAGGTGCTACTGAACACTTTTACACTATTTCAGGCTGTGGCATTCAAAACTTCATAAACAATGAAATTATATCATATGATTACACATTATCATCATACATAACTCACACTCAGAAAAAAAAAGCAGTCCCCTATACATGCCTTAACCTTAATGATTTACAATCCTTCTCACCTCACAAGATAACTTGATAGTGTGGTGTTATCTCCAGCCATTCCGACTCGAGCTATTGTACAGACCTATAAGAAATGGGGAAAGAGAACGGGGAGTAAGCTTCAAAGCTTAGTAAGTTCATAAGAAAACAATTAGCAAGACATTAACAAGTTTTATCAATGTTTGCAACATAATTACAAATTCACTACAATCTGTCTTACTGAGCAACAGTCACTAAATTATTTATAACTGGAGCTACGAAACTCCAAATCAAGTGCCGTTAATTTTCCATGAAAATAGATTCCTATATCTTCTATGCATAAAATTTTTAGAATTTTTAGTTTGGCCATTCAATACCATATTTTCTTAAAGTTTCCCCTGTTTCACTGTTTGACTATTCTGACCACTCTTAACTACAAATCAAATTTCTCATTGTACAGAATTCAAAATATGTCCATGTTTATTTCATTTGAAATTAGACTCATTAAGGAGTCTAAGCATATAAATTGTATCTTATGACCGTTTTTGTACAATTTATAATGATTTTATAAAAAAAGAACAGGGGATCTAGAAGTCATTTTGACTCTGTCCCACATCACTTCAACTATCTCATTATCGGCAATTATTTTGCTTACAGAATTTATTTTATAAGAAACTAGACTCATTAAGCTTTAATTACATAATTTATTCAGCCTCTAACTCAACTCCCAAAATTTATGGTGATTTTTTGAAAAAAATCACGTTCTGTCCCAAGCAGATTTATTACAAATTTACTCTTTCACACATTCTTTGCATTCATATTATTTAAACATGTATATCACCATTCAATTTCATTACATTTTTATTCATCACAAGCATGGACCTATGGTTACAAGGTCACCATAAATTCTATTTCAGATATATATAACATCTTCACATATACTTCTCATTTCACATCCATGATTCAATTCCGATCAATCTAACATATATAGGTATATAACATATACCTGGTCAACTTAATGTATTATACAAATTCAATTGCCGATCTAACACAAGGTCTCATAATTGAACATAAACATGAAACCATTTCTCATATGTTCGATTCACATGAATCATCAAATTCTTTTAATTCACATGTACATAATTAGGTTGTTCGTACCTGAATAATTTACTTTACTTTAACGAATCCACATCGCGTATTAGCCCATAGTCTTATAGCACCACACTTTTAATAGTTCACCAGCAATTTGCCTGCTAGGTAATAACCTGATTTCATCACCGGTAATAAGCCTGCTAGACCTTTAAGTCCGATATCATTTCACCGGCATTACGCCTGCTAGGCTCAGAGCGATAATATTCACCACCTTAAAGCTTGCTAGACCTTTAAGTCCGGTATCATTTCACCCAAGCATTACACCTGCTAGGCTCAATGCCCGAAATTCATCACTGGCAGAAGGCCTGCTAGGTTTGAAACCTGAATATATATTATAATGTATAACTTATATCATCGCTCACTAACATTTACCTCATCGAAGTTCACATTTAATCACTTTAGTACCAAGCCACATTCGGTTACCACATATGACTAATAATAATTTTATACACATCATGGTTTCCTTTAGATATTCAATAATCACAGATCGTGATATCTCTTCCAGCACATATACGACATAGTTTATTCATTGTAACACTCATTTAGTGCATCAAATTTCCAAATCCAATTCAACTTAAGCATAATAGCCATAATCGGCTTATAGCCTTAAATCATTACATATTCGGCACATTAACTAAATAAAATTAACATTCTCTTTGCCATATTAATTTAACTCTTAGGCATATAAAAAAAAAGAATCAAGCTTAAACACTTAAGAACTTACCTTGAATGTCATTGAACAATTACGGGTTGATTAATCAACTACTTTTGCTTTCCCCCTACCCGAATTTGGCTCCCTTTGATCTTGAGCTTAATTCAAGCAAACAAATAAACATTTATTCACCTTAATCCATCTCATGATTGAATGCCTTTAAGCTTAATAATAGCAGTCCTTTAACAAAATAACACTCAACCAAAACAAATTCAGTTATAAAACTATATAATTAAAAGCATCAATCATGCTTAACTAAACGTTAAGCTATAATTGAAATTACTCAAACATATTTATGGTCAAATATAGCAAGGAAACTAAATAGGCTTTACTAGCCACACTTAGCTCAATTATGACATAACTTCACTTACTTACAAGCACATTCAGCAACTTGATAACTAAGTTAATATCATGGTACCATAACTCAACATTTATCAACATGTCATTAGCAAAATATGCTCATGTCAAATTTGCTCCCAATCACATCTCAAAATTCAAAAAGCTTAGAGCTCATTTAATAATTAAATTCCATTTCAAAGCATCAAAGCATCAAAGCATTATCAAATGTATACTCATCCTAAATGACCGAATGCACATTAACTAAGCACTTAACAATTTTCTTTAACCATTAAACTCATTCAGCAATGATAAGGACAAATTTAACAAACCTTAAATTCAACTTATAATTGTGCATATCTCATTCAAAGCATCCACACCAATTTATTATCCAATCATCCATAGCCGAATACACATATTTCTTTCATTCATTCTTAACAAAATTTTATCAAGCTTAAATCTCCATTCCATCATTTTAAAACGCAAACATTACTCAAATGTTATCTAAGTTCACATTCGGTAACTACATATACACACAAGCCGATTTCCCCTTATCATCTAATCCACCTATATGAACATTTAACTAGCTCAAACTTCACCCATCCACAATTACTCATTAAAACATAAAGACAACAACCATTCCCTTCAAATTCTTCCATGGTCGTTTGCTCATATCACCACAAAATTCAAAATTTTTGACATGGGCTAAGTAAGGGACTTAGTAACTAGCTTAAAATATGCTAAAATTTCAAGAACTAACATGAATTAGTTACCTTAATTCAAGCTTAAAGGTGACCGAATGGCTTAGCTCCCTTTTCTTTCTTTAAATTCGGCTAAGAAGAAACAAAGATAAGCACTTTGTTTTCTTCACCCTTTAGCTATTTTACTTATCTTTATTTTATATTATAAAACCATTTAGTTACTATAATACTAATATAAAATACATATATTTTGTATCAAATATCATCATGGCTGGCCACTATCTCAAAAGTGGGGAATTTGACATGCAAGTCCACATTTTTTTAAACCATGCATTATTTGACCGCTACAATTTAACCTATCACATTTTCAAAGTTTCACACATAAGTCCTTTTTAATAATTTCACATCCAAATGACAAAATTAAGACATGATACTTTCACACATGATACTTCACATATAATAAACATAGAAAAGAGTATTTAAATAATTTTGTGACTCGGTTTTGTGGTCCCGCAACCACTTTCCGACTAGGGTCAAATTAGGGCTGTCACAACTTCTCCCTATAGAAGAGAAACAAGACGTATAACACATTGCATGTATTCTAACTGTTAAAATACTTGATTTGTTGCCTCTAGCCATATCTGAGATGCCAATGGATCAACCCCTTTTGTAATAGCCAGTTTTTAGTGAAATCAAAACAGTGGTTTTGGGACCACAAATCTGACGAGTAAATTTTTATTTTATTTTTATTTTAATGTCTATGGAATGTTAGTAAGGTCGTATTAAAATTTCATTAAGAAATTATGATGTTTACATGATTAATTAAGTGAAAAGGACTAAATAGTAAAAAGTGTACAAGTAGAGTTCCATTAGTTAAAAGGATTAAATGGTTATGAAAATTTAAAGTGAATGGACTTGGATGGTAATTAGACCATTTCTATAGTTTTTGGGTATTCATGGAAAGGTTTTATGAAATTTTGAATGTTTTTAAAGGGTGAAATGGTAAATAAAGATCAAAACAAATAAGCAAGAATCATCATCATCCTCCCATTTGTTTTCTTCTCAACCGATTCTTTAAAGGAGACATAGCTAGGGTTCAGCCATGTAACACCCCAAACCTGGCCTAGACGTTATGGCCGAATCTGATGATGTCACATTGAAGTGTTTTTCGTAAAGGGTGATATCATTGAAAAAACCCCATTCTCTATTTAGCCTCTTTGTGTGCTATTAAAGATGATTTTAAGACATGTCGTTCATTTTCAAAATGTGAGTCGTTTGGTGAAAAATTAATCATATTAAAATGTCATTAATTTCTAGAGTGTTATTTCTTGTGGAAGCTCTTAAAATAGGTTGCATATTCGTGGTATTCTTGAAAAACATTTGTTCTTTTGAAAACTCGCATCTTTTTCTACTGCTAGCAGTTATAAGTCAAATCAAATAAAAAACCCCAAATTAAAAATAAAAATCTAAGAGGCCTTATTACAATAAAAATACCCCAACTAATAATACTTACAATCAAAATTAAATGTGAAACTAATAGCAATTGTGTGGCCACCTCTGAGTCCCCTGCTCCACTGATCCACCTAAGTCTGGGATTACCTGCGCAGATAAACAGAAGGGTGAGTTTACGAAAGCTCAGTGTGTAATCCCATATCAAACAACCATACAGTAAGCAAATACAATCTAGGCCTAAACCCATTCCACTAGTGGTTCAGTTTCAGTTAGGGCCTTAGCCCAATACAATATCAATATCAGTTTAGGTCTGAGCCCATCTTAGTGACAATAACAGTACAAATATGCAATCAAGAAATCCTACCCACCCAGCCTCTGCACTCTATCTTCGTCCAACCTTACACTCCATGTGTGTAACATCCCGAAATAGGGACTAAACGGAATAGTGGTTGCGAAACCACAAATTTGAGGTAGAAAAATTTATTTTATTATTATTTTGAGGTTCATGATATGATTGCATGATTGTGTGAAAATTTCGTGATGAAATTCTATGCATAAAGTGCTTAAGTTGGGATTAGGGACTAAATCGAATAATTTGCAAAACTTGCATTCTAGAAGTTTTTAGTATTAAATTGCTTTGGAATATTAATTAGGAGGGTTTAAATAACAATTTGACCAATTTCTAAGTTCATGGACAAAATAGAACATGGATGGAATTTTTGAAAGTTTAATAAGGAAGGGCATTTTGGTCATTTAGATATTAAATGAAATAAAAAGGGAAAAAATAACACAAAATTCTTCATTAACACGAAATTTCAAGGATTCTCCATATCTAGGGTTTGTTTCAAGCTTTCAAGCTCCATAGTAAGTGATTCCAAGCCCCGTTTTTAATGTTCTTTACGTTTTCGGAGTCCCGGTAGCTCGATAAAGCTTATGCTAGCAATAATTTAAGTTAGGGTTCATATTTGGAAAAATACCCATAGGTGAAAAGTGTTTATTTTGATGTTTTATGATAGAATATGAGGTCTTAGATTATGTAAAACAACTTGTGCTACTCGGTTTTAGGTAAAAACGAGTAAAAGGGCTTAATCGATAAAAATACCTAATAGTCATAAGTATATGTTAGAGTGAGAAATTGATTTTGCTATAGAATGGAAAAACGATCAGCATGTCATAAAACATAAGAAAATAGGCTGAAGTTTAATTTACGAGATTTGGGGCAAAAGTGTAAATATGCAAAAGTTTAGGGGCAAAAATGTAATTTTTCCAAAGTTTGAGTAAAGGACTGTTTTGATAAATGTGAATATTAAATAAATTAAGTTTTCTATTATAGATCAAGAAGAGCGAAATTCGGGAGTAGATCGGGGAAAAGAAAAAGTAAAGGACTAAATTGTAAAGTTTAGTCACATTTTGTATCGAGGTAAGTTTACAGTAAATAAATGCAATATTCTTTTATTTTACATTATTATTGTAAATATCCAGCATTTATATACTTATTTTATGAGAATATTTGAAGTCGAATTAAATGCGAAAAAGCCCCGTTTGAACCTTAGGAATGTTAGGATATTGGGGTTGACAGGACAGGACAGGATAGAAATGAGCCATGTAAGTCCATATCAGATATATGGCTTTGGAGACAGGAATGAGCCATGTAAGCCCATATTAGATATATATATGGCATTGGAGACAGGAAAAATTCATGTAAGTCCATGTCGAAGACATGGCATTGGCAGGATATTGATAGGCAGGAACGACCCTAGTATCCTTAGTATTCCAAGTGGTTCAACGAGTCATTGTACACGTTAAATTACAGTGAATTATCATCAAAAGGGAAGGTAGATTATATTTATGTATAGTGAAAGGTCAGGTAAGAAAGAAGGTAAGTGAGTAAAGAAGAAGGTAGAAAATGAGAAGTAAAGAAAGTTTATGAGGCTAGGTGACATTATGTATAATTATTCATTATGTTGAATGTTGTAATTTATTTGCTTGTAAGCTTACTAAGCCTAGTGCTTACTCTTTTTATTTTCTTTTTCTTATAGTTTTTATCAAGCCACTCGGGGATCGAAGGAAACGTCGGAGACCCGATCACACTATCAAAGGAATCACATTGGTATAGTTAGACGTTTCGTTTTGTGTATGGCATGTATAGGAACTTGGTTTCTTTTGATATGATATGATCAATGAATGATGTGTAAATACTTGCTAGTGATTAGCTAATAGAATGGCTGATGATATACATGTTTAATAGTATGTATGATTAAGCAGTAACTATCACATGAAAACTATGAAAAATGTGAAAGTAACTTAAAAACGGATTCAAGTATCAGAAATAACGTGACTTTGAAAAATCACTAAAAATCGTAGAGACATGGTTTGATGGTGAATAATATATGAAATTAAAACTCATTGTGTCTATTTTCATATGGAATAAGCAAAACATTTATAAGAGATCTGAGTTTTAGTGAAATAGGGCCAGAGCGATTTCTAGATCCCTTGTTTCAACTTTATAAATTCATCATAAATTTTAAAAAAATAATTAGGTGGTGTAATTTATATGGTTAGAATCCTTATTGAATCTAGTTTTAATAGAAACAAACTATATAGTCATATGAATTTTTTAGAGGGAGAAAAGTGGTTTGTAGTAAGTAGAGGTTAGTGCAGTCGAATTCTAAAACAGGGGTAACTTTAACTAATAAACTGTACTAATTCGCTAAGTCAAAAATTTTAGAAAAATATTAGTAGATAGATATATGAGTCTAGTTTCAGGAAAAATTTATAGATCTTAATTTTGAGTTTTGAAACTCGAGAAAATAATTTTTAAGCAACCATGACGCAGAAAAATAGTTTATTCCGAAAAATAAAATCAGTGGTTTAGAGTTGTTTAAAAGGTAAAATAAGTTTAGTAACACCTCAAGCTTGACTCCGGTGACGGTTTCGGGCGTGGGGGCGTTATATTTGCTAGTATCAGAGTAGGTTTAGTCAGTTCTCAGAACAGTTAGTGTGAGTAAAAGTCTAGCTATACATGCCATACCTGTATTTTGATAGTGTGACGACTCCTGACGATTTTTAAATATTTTGTTTTATAGTAATGGATCCCGAGCGAGCTGGTGATGATGATGTAGAAAGTAATGCGCCTGCTCCCACGAAAGGGGCAGCGCCATCTGAGAATAGGTCGATGAATGATTGATCGGGAGGAGGAGTGACTCGAGAAGCTCTCTTCCAAGCTTTGAATGATTGGTTTGCCGAGTTCGTTCATACGAATCCGGCAGTTAGACCTCCACCCCCTCATGATTCTCAGGCTACCCATGTAGCTCAAGCTCCCCCAGTCACAGGTACAGTGATAAGAGAAAAGCCACTAGTTGATAGAATCAGGAAACAAGGGACAGAAGAGTTCCGAGCAACAAAAGTTGATGATGCAGAAAGAGCAGAATTTTGGTTAGAAAATACTATTAGAGTCTTTGATGAATTATCTTGTACACCCGAGGAATGTATGAAATATGTAGCATCACTTCTTAGAGACTCAGCCTACCACTGGTGGAAGACACTTCTATCAATTGTACCAAAGGAGAGGGTCACTTTGGATTTCTTTTAGGAGGAATTTCATAAAAAGTACATTAGTCAGAGGTCTATTGACCAGTAGAGAAAGGAATTCCTGGAATTGAAACAAGGTAATATGACGGTGACTGATTATGAGCGCGAATTTGTCGGAGCTTAGTAAATATGCTCGAGAATGTGTGTCCACAGAGGCTATCATGTGTAAAAGGTTTGAGGATGGGTTAAATGATAATATCCGATGTCAAGGTGTCCTAGAAATAAAAGAGTTCGTTATTTTAGTTGAGAGAGCCTGTAAGGCGAGGAGTCATTAAAAAGAAAAGGCAAAGTTGAGACAGAGACACAAGATACAAAAGAAGAGACAGATGAGCGTGTCATTCCAGTGCTACATCCAAAAGGCCAAAGGAGTTTTCTACCAGATCTAGTTTCTCACCGGGTATTCTAGTCGAGAATAGAGGCAAAGAGATTTAAGGATCCAAGGCTCGGACCATCTCGATTGCGAGTGTAGGAAATGTTGGACAGGTAGATCGGGTGTCCACGGTGTGGTAGACTTCATTATGGTCCTTGTCGGGCAGGCGAAAATGTTTGTTATAAATGTGGTGCTCCAGATCATTTTGTACGAGAATGTCCAGAGGTGGCTAACCGAGAGGTAACACAGAGTGCTAGATCCGAAAATGCTCCTACTAGAGGAAGATCACCGAGGAAACCAGGAGTAGGAGCAAGTAACAGAGGTACCTCAAGAGATTCGGCTGTGAGACCAGATGTTAGAGCCCCTGCAAGGACTTATGCTATCCGTGCTCGCAAAGAGGCATCCTTCCCCGATGTGATTACGGGTACATTTTCTCTACAAGATATTAATGTCATTGCTTTGATCGATCCGGGTTCAACTCATTCATATGTTTGCAAGAAATTAATGCCTAGTATAAGTATGCCTATAGAATCTACAGAATTTGTGATTAAAGTATCAAATCCATTAGGCAAGCATGTATTAGTAGATAAAGTATGTAGAAATTGTCCTTTGATGATTAGAGGCTACTGCTTTTCTGACCGATCTCATGCTATTGCCATTTGATTAGTTTGATGTGATTCTTGGTATGGATTGGTTGACTACACATGATGTGATAGTGAATTGTGGAAAGAAATTCATTGAGTTGAAGTGTGAAAATGGTGAAATTCTTCTGTTAATTGGAAGAGTCGATAGTTCATTTCCCATAATTTCTATTATGTCCTTTCGTAAATGTTTGAGAAAAGGGTATGAAGCTTATCTTGCTTTTGTGTTGAACACTAAAGATCCGAGTTGAAAATTGAATCGATGCACATGGTATGTGAGTTTCCGATGTGTTTTCTAAGAACTACCGAGTTTACCTTCTCATTAGAGAAGTTGAGTTTGGTATTGAGTTGATTCCGTACCACGCCCATTTCTATTGCTCCTTATAGAATGGCTCGTTGGAATTGAAAGAATTGAAAGCTCAATTGCAGGAATTAACAGATAAAGGCTTTGTAAGACCCAGTAGTTCACCATGGGGTGCACCAAAGGCTATTTGTGAAAAAGAAAGACGGATTGATGAGATTGTGCATATATTATCGGCAACTTAACAAGGTAACAGTAAAGAACAAGTATCCATTGCCTAGAATTGATGATCTGTTTGATCAATTGAAGGGAGCTCTTTGTGTTCTCAAGATAGATTTGAGATCCGGATACTATCGAGCCATGCGAGTTAAAGAGTCGATGTCCCAAGATCGCTTTCCGGACTAGGTATGGTCATTATGAGTTCCTTGTGATGCCATTTGGCTTGACTAATGCTCCTGCCATTTTCATGGACTTAATGAACCGAATTTTCAGACCGTACTTGGATAAGTTTGTAGTTGTGTTCATTGATGATATCTTGATTTATTCTCATGATGAGACTGAGCATACAAAGCATTTGAGAACAGTTTTACAGATTTTGAGAAATAATCAGTTGTATGCCAAGTTCAGCAAAAGTGAGTTCTGGTTACGAGAAGTTAGTTTTCTTGGACATATTGTATCAGGTGAAGGTATTAAGGTTGATTCGAGCAAGATTTCAGCCATTGTTGATTGGAAGCCTTCTAGAAATGTATCAGAAGTTAGAAGTTTTCTTGGTCTTGCCAGATATTATAGACGATTTGTAGAGGGATTTTCCATGATAGCTACCTCGCTGACAAGATTGCTACGAAAGGATATCAAGTTTGAATAGACTGAGAAGTGTCAACAGAGTTTTGACAAGTTAAAAACATTGTTGACTAAAGCTCCTGTTTTAGTACAACCAGAACTAGGTAAGGAGTTTGTGATTTACAGTGATACGTCCATGAATGGACTTGGTTGTGTACTTATGCAGGAAGGGAAGGTAATTGCTTATGCCTCTAGACAGCTAAAGCCACATGAGAAGAACTATCCGACACATGATTTATAGCTAGGTGCCATTATTTTTGCGTTGAAGATTTGGAGACATTATTTGTACAGTGAGAAGTGCCATATATTCACTGATCACAAAAGTTTGAAATATTTGATGACTCAAAAAGATTTGAATTTGAGGCAAAGAAGATGGTTAAAGTTGATTAAAGATTATGAGCAAGTGATCGATTATCACCCAGGTAAGGCAAACATTGTTGCTGATGCTTTGAGTAGGAAGTCTTTATTTGCATTAAGAGCTTTGAACACTAGTCTAGCCTTATCAGATGATGGTTTTATCTTAGCTGAGTTGAGAGCTAAACCGATGTTTCTTGAAGAAATTTTTGAAGCTAAAAAAAATGACAGTGAGTTGTTAGCCAAAAGAGATCAATGTGAGTCGGATATAGAGTCAGATTTTCAGATCAGTTCTGACGGTTGTTTGATGTTCCGAGACAGGGTATGTGTACCAAAGAATGATGAGCTTATTCGAAAGATCTTACAGGAAGCACATAGTAGTTTTTTTGTCTATTCATCCAGGTAGTACAAAGATGTATAATGATTTGAAGAAAATGTACTGGTGGGTAGGAATGAAAAGGGACATTTCAAAGTTTGTTTCTAGATGCTTGATCTGTCAGCAGGTAAAGGCCGAACATCAGGTACCTTCAGGTTTATTGCAGCCTGTGCTAGTCCCTAAGTGGAAATGGGATCGAGTTACTATGGATTTTATGACAGGATTGCCGTTTACACCGAGAAAGAAAGATGCAATATGGGTTGTGATTGATAAGTTAACGAAGTCGGCTCATTTTATCCCAGTTCATATGGATTATTCACTTGACAAGTTGGCCGAGTTGTATATTTCAGAGATAGTCAGACTACACGGGGTACCATTATCGATCATTTCAGATAGAGATCC
The DNA here is from genome assembly GCA_025698475.1 of Gossypium anomalum. NCBI lineage: Eukaryota > Viridiplantae > Streptophyta > Magnoliopsida > Malvales > Malvaceae > Gossypium > Gossypium anomalum. Next base: position 40,520,975 of record CM046965.1, read on the forward strand.
AAGATTTACTTCACGGTTTTGGAAGAAATTATAGAAGGCTTTGGGTACAAAGTTGAGTTTTAGTACAGCTTTCCATCCTCAAACCGACGGTCGATCGAGAGAGAGTTATTCAGTACTTGAAGATATGCTTAGATGTCTTGGTAATCTTTGGAATTTCAAGGCGCTTGGGAAAAATATTTACCATTAGTAGAGTTTGCCTACAATAATAGTTATCAATCGAGTTTGAAGATGGCACCTTATGAAGCTTTGTATGGACGTGAATGTCGCACACCTTTGTATTGGACAGAGCTTAAGGAAAATCGATTTATAGGGTTGATCTAGTTAAGGAAACAGAAGAGAAAGTAAAAATCATCGAGATTGCTTGAAAGCGACTTTTCCGCATGACAAAAAGTCGTATGCAGATTTGAAGAGAAAAGAGATTGAGTATCAAGTCGGGTGACAAAGTTTTTTGAAAGTATCCCCGTGGAAGAAAGTTCTCAGATTTGGCAAGAAAGGCAAACTAAGTCCACGTTTTATTGGACCGTTTGAAGTGATTGAGAGAGTCGGACCATTAGCATATCGGTTAGCTTTGCCGATTGAGTTAGAGAAGATTCATAATGTATTTCATGTGTCTATGCTACGTCGTTATCGTTCAGATCCGTCACATGTGATTTCTCAGACAGAGGTTGAGATTCAGCCAGACATGACTTACAGTGAAGAACCGATAAAGATTCTAGCTCGAGAGGTAAAGCAATTAAGGAACAAAAGTATTGCACTTGTGAAAGTACTATGGAATAGACATGGGGTAGACGAGGCTACATGGGAACCCGAAGAGGCTATGCGAAAACAGTACCCAAATCTTTTCACAGGTAAGATTTTCGGGGACGAAAATCCTTAAAGGGGGAGAGAAATGTAACATCCCGAAATAGGGCGTAAACGGAACAGTGGTTGCGAAACCACAAATTCGAGATAGAAAAATTTATTTTATTATTATTTTGAGGTTCATGATATGATTGCATGATTGTGTGAAAATTTCGTGATGAAATTCTATGCATAAAGTGCTTAAGTTGAGATTAGGGACTGAATTGAATAATTTGCAAAACATGCATTCTAGAAGTTTTTAGTATGAAATTGCTTTGGAATATTAATTAGGAGGGTTTAAATAACAATTTGACCAATTTCTAAGTCCATGGACAAAATAGGACATGGATGGAATTTTTGAAAGTTTAATAAGGAAGGGCATTTTGGTCATTTAGATATTAAATGAAATAAAAAGGGAAAAAATAACACAAAATTCATCATCTTCTTCATTAGCACGAAATTTCAAGGGTTATCCATAGCTAGGGTTTGTTTCAAGCTTTCAAGCTCCATAGTAAGTGATTCCAAGCCTCGTTTTTTTAATGTTCTTTACGTTTTCGGAGTCCTGGTAGCTCGATAAAGCTTATGCTAGCAATAATTTAAGTTAGGGTTCATATTTGGAAAAATATCCATAGGTGAAAAGTGTTTATTTTGATGTTTTATGATAGAATATGAGGTCTTAGATTATGTTAGACAACTTGTGCTACTCGGTTTAGGTAAAAACGAGTAAAGGGCTTTAATCGGTAAAAATACCTAATAGTCATAAGTATATGTTAGAGTGAGAAATTGATTTTGCTATAGAAGGGAAAAACGATCACCATGTCATAAAACATAAGAAAATAGGCTGAAGTTTAATTTACGAGATTTGGGGCAAAAGTGTAAATATACAAAAGTTTAGGGGCAAAAATGTAATTTTTCCAAAGTTTGAGTAAAGGACTGTTTTGATAAATGTGAATATTAAATAATTAAATTTGCTATTATAGATCAAGAAGAGCGAAATTCGGGAGTAGATCGGGGAAAAGAAAAAGTAAAGGACTAAATTGTAAAGTTTAGTCACATTTTGTATCGAGGTAAGTTTACAGTAAATAAATGCAATATTATTTTATTTTACATTATTATTGTAAATATCCAGCATTTATATACTTATTTTATGAGAATATTTGAAGTCGAATTAAAGGCGAAGAAGCCCCGTTTGAACCTTAGGAATGTTAGGATATTGGGGTTGACAGGACAGGACAGGACAGGACAAAAATGAGCCATGTAAGTCCATATCAGATATATGGCTTTGGAGACAGGAATGAGCCATGTAAGCCCATATTAGATATATATATGGCATTGGAGACAGAAAAATTCATGTAAGTCCATGTCGAAGACATGGCATTGGCGAGATATTGATAGGCGTGAAACGACCCTAGTATCCTTAGTATTCCAAGTGGTTCAACGGGTCATTGTACACGTTAAATTACAAATGAATTATCAGCAAAGGGAAGGTAGATTATATTTAAGAATAGTAAAAGGTCAGGTAAGAAAGAAGGTAAGTGAGTAAAGAAGAAGGTAGAAAATGAGAAGTAAAGAAAGTTTATGAGGCTAGGTGACATTATGTATAATTATTCATTATGTTGAATGTTGTAATTTATTTGCTTGTAAGCTTACTAAGCCTAGTGCTTACTCTCTTTATTTTCTTTTTCTTATAGTTTTATCAAGCCACTGGGGATCGAAGAAACGTCGTGAGACCGATCACACTATCGAAGGAATCACATTGGTATAGTTAGACGTTTCGCTTTTGTGTATGGCATGTATAGGAACTTGGTTTCTTTTGATATGATATGATCAATGAATGATGTGTAAATAATTGCTAGTGATTAGATAATAGAATGGCTGATGATATACAAGTTTAATAGTATGTATGATTAAGCAGTAACTATTACATGAAAACTATGAAAAATGTGAAAGTAACTTAAAAATGGATTCAAGTATTAGAAATAACGTGACTTTGAAAAATCAATAAAAATCGTAGAGACATGTTTTTATGGTTAATAATATATGAAATTAAAATTAATTGTGTCTATTTTCATATGGAATAAGCAAAACAGGTAAAGGTTTTGTATTTTATAAGATATATGAGTTTTAGTGAAATAGGGCCAGAGCAATTTCTGGATCCCCTGTTTCAACTTTATAAATTCACCATAAATATTACAAAAATAATAGAAACAAACTGTATACACATATGAATTTTTTAGAGGGAGAAAAGTGGTTTGTAGTAAGTAGAGGTCGGTCTGATCAAATTCAAAAACAGGTAACTTTAACTAATAAACTGTACTAATTTGCTAAGTAAAAAATTCTAGAAAAAAATTAGTAGATAGATATATGAGTTTATTTTCAGGAAAAATTTACAGATCTTAATTTTGAGTTTTGAATCTCGAGAAATGAATTTTTAAGCAACCATGATGCAAAAAAAAGTTTATTCCAAAAATTAAAATCAGTGGTTTAGAGTTGTTTAAAAGGTAAAATAAGTTTAGTAACACCTCAAGCTTGACTCCGGTGACGGTTTCGGGCGTGGGGGCGTTACAATGTGGGGATATAATCAACCCACCTATCCCTACACTCCAAGTAGTACTGGTAGCGGCACCAAACAGTATTTGCAGCAGAGCTGCCAGTACAGTACACTTCCTCCAATCATAATAAACCTATCCCTATGCAACGCATCATGCAACATATCATGTCATATCATAATATTACACATGTACTTAATGTAGTTAAAATATCATGCTAAAATATAGTCATACATCACTTAGGGGCAAAATAATCATTTTATAAAATAGAGGTCTAAGTCATCTTACCAACCCATCAGTAAGTCCACAATCGTCTCGGGCAACTCGTGCAACCTTAACAGTCAAACAGTGAAAATGGGCCCACGACAGTAAAAATGGGCCCATGACCTATGTTGCGGGCCCATGTGGGCCCACATGCCTGTGTGGCCCACACGGCCTATAATGGACTTGGCTGTGTGTATTACATAGCCTGGACCAATAATTTCCACACGTCCGTGTGGTTTACCTGTGTGGGGCCCACACAGCCCAGTTCGGCCTATAATGGCCCAATACGGCCTCAGCCCATGAAATCACTCATGGTCGGCCATGTCAACTATACGCCCATGTTTACTCACGTGGCCTACCTACACGGTCACGAGCACGCCCATGTGGGGTTGACGTTCATTTATTCTGGCTTTTGCCATTTTCTATAGTCGGAGTTGTGTTTGTACACACCTTGTTGTGAAAGTGCGCAAATAGTCCACAAGCACTCCAAACCTATATTCAATCACAACATACGGTTAATTGCCTAACAATTGAATTAAAAGAACCCTAGCTAACCACTTATCCAAAAGATCAATTATCAGTTGCCTTGATCGATCGATTGAGGCTTGAACACTTAAACCGTTGTAAAAGACTGATCACTTGCTCCTTAGTGATTACCTGCATTCCAAACGAATCCTATTAACATTTATTCATACGAACAGTTTGAACCAAACGAATATCTACTTACCGAAAATGCAACCCAAGTGTAGGGGAAAGGAATTATCGGTCTACAAAAAAAATGAGGCCAACATAACGACACTTAGTTACTCTAAGCTGTGTTAGATCAACCGCACAAACCGACATCAATTATTAAACTCACAAATGTTACCTTCACACACACCAACAGGGTTTCGAACACTCCACATGCCAATCAAAGATCAACAGTCTACTGAGTAACTCCTACCAACAATAAAACTCTTCTTAAAAGGGTATTCCAAAAAGAGAGAACAGAGTTAGCACTAATTGAAACTTACCGAACAGGCAAAAATTTAGAGTTGAGTGCAAGAGAAGGAAGAATCAGCTAAAAGATGAAAAATAACAATGGACAAAGGAAGAAGGTTCAGCCACTAGAAAGAAGGAAGAGAATGTTTGCTAGAGGAGGAGAAGAATAAAAGAGAATTGGCTAACAAGGGGAAAGAACGATAGTCAAAAGAGAGAACCAAGTTGAAGAAGAAAAAGAAAAAGAAAAAGATGATACCTATATGATCCCTAAAAAATATTCGGACTCTACAATGTGAATATAACCAAAAATGCTGATAGAAACTGTAATGGGGATCAAGTACCAACCAAAGCCGAATTCTTGAGTGCCCAGAATTCAAATTCGGCACCAACTCCCAACCTATCCCTAAAACTTCTCCACAATATCCTCCTAAAATTCGGCCACAACAACCCCACTCTCTTCAAACACTTCAACCACCCCCTAGCATCAGAATTCCACTGTCATTCAAGCACTTACATGACATCCAACAAAATAAAACACCCCCTGTATCTCCAAGACTCAAACTCAAGACCTTCAGTAACAAAGACACGTCACTTATCCCCTAGACCAGCAGGCACTTTTTGACATGTTTTACCCATATTTATTTAAAAGCCTACTGACTAGAGACAGATGTTTATTCATGAAAACAAAACTTTTGCACAAGCCAAGGCTTGAACCCAAGACTTCTCAGACTCTTCCCAGAACACTTAACCACTGAAGCAAATATGCATTTGTGCAACAAAAAATGTATGAGATTAAACATTAAAGATTTTTGGGGTGTTACAACTCTACCCCCTAAAAGAAAATTTCGGCCTCAAAATTTTACCTGATCAGAACAGATGAGGGTATTGTTGTCGCATCGCCTCCTCAGGTTCCCATGTGGCCTCCTCAGAGCTGTGATTACGCCAAAGAACCTTAACTAGTTGGATAGACTTCCTCCTTAAAACTTTTATATCACGGTTTAATATCTGATCTGAATCCTCCTTAAAAGTCAAATCTGGCCTAATCTCAACTTCTTCAACTGAAATAACATGCGTGGGATCAGAGCGGTAGCGCCTCAACATAGAGACGTGGAACACATCGTGAATCCGGTCTAACTTTGAAGGTAACTCTAATTGATGGGCAATCGGTCCCACACATTTAATTATGCGGTAAGGCCCAATAAACCTAGGGCTCAATTTTCCCTTACGCCTAAACTTTAGTACCTTCTTCTATGGCGAGACCTTGAGAAAAGTGAAGTCCCCCACAGAATACTCAATCTCTTTACGCTTCAGATCTGCGTACAACTTCTGTCTGTCTGATGCCGCTTTCAGTCGATCTTGAATTAGTCTAACTTTATTCTTGGTATCAGAAACTAGATCAGGGCCCAGTACACCCCGCTCGCCCAACTCAATCCAACATGAAGGAGTATGACACCTATGACCATATAATGCCTCGTAAGGTGCCATCTGTATGCTAGACTGGTAGCTGCTGTTATAAGCAAACTCTGCTAGCGGCAAGTAATCCTCCCAACTGCTTCGAAAATTAATCACGCAACTCCTTAACATGTCCGCCAGTATCTAAATCACCCTCTCTGGCTGACCATCTGTTTGAGGATGGAACGCAGTACTGAAGTCCATCCTTGTACACAGAGCTTCATGTAACTTCTTTCAGAACTGAGACGTGATACGAGGATCTCTATCAGATATTATTGAAACCAGTACCCTATGCAGTCTCACTATCTCAGACACATACAGTTTAGCCAGCTTCTACAAATAATCAATATGAATTGGTATGAAATGGGCAGATTTTTTCAATCGATTCACTATGACCCACACTGAATCCTTCTTAGTAGGCGTTAAGGGCAGCCCACTAACAAAGTCCATAGTTACTCTCTCCCACTTCTAAAGTGGAATTTTAACTGGCTAAAGCAACCTTGAAGGTAACTAATGTTTAGCCTAAACCTGCTAGCAAGTCAGACATTTACCCACAAAATCGGTAACTTCACGCTTAAGATCTGACCACCAATATAACTCACAAAGGTCTCGGTACATCTTATTTCCACTAGGGTGCATAGCACAAGGGCTATTATGCGCCTATCACAGTATAGACTGCCTCAAATCAGTATCCTTCGGTACATAGATCCTCCCTCAGAAATAGAGCACCCCTTCACTATTTAGCCCAAAATCCACAGTATCACCACTTTCAATCTATCGAAAACGAAGACCCAGTGACTCTTCCTCCAACTGTTTATCCTTAATCTGCTCAATCCACGTCGGTTTAACTTGGAGCTCAGCCAATAAACTACCATCATCAAATAAATTGAGGCGAACAAACATCGTCCTTAGATCAGTCATAGCTCTACGACTCAGTGCGTCTGCCACCACATTGGCCTTCCCAGGATGGTATTTGATCGTACAGTCATAGTCTTTAAGCAGCTCAATCCATCTACGCTGCCTAATATTTAGCTCCTTCTGAGTGAGGAGATATTTAAGGCTCTTGTGATTAGTGTAAATGATACACTTCTCACCATACAAGTAATGCCTCCAAATTTTTAGTGCAAATACCACCGCATCCAACTCCAAGTCATGCATCGGATAATTCACTTCATGAGTCTTAAGTTAACGAGACGCATGTGCTACCACCTTACCTTCTTGCATCAACACACATCCCAAACCAACATGTGATGCATTGCTGTAGACAGTGAATTCTTTCCCAGACTCTGGCTGTATCAAGACAAGGACCTCAGTCAGTACCTTCTTGAGCTTCTCAAAGCTCTCTTGCTGTGCATTAGTCTAGTTAAATGGCACCCCCTTACGTAACAACTTAGTTAAAGGTGCTGCGATCATCAATAATACCTTGCCAATCCCAAAAAACTGCGAATCTCAGATACAGTCTTAGGCGACTTTGATCGTGATTTTCAGTGATAAGTTTTATAAATTTATAATTAATCATTCTTGAAACTAACTATTATCATGACGTAGGTAAGTGTACCTATTGAACAGTAGTATAGCTTTAGCAAGACCGAATTGTCGAACCCAAAGGACTAAAAGTACTAGTAATGACTATCTTTTTATTATCTAGCCTAAGGAATAAAGGGGCTTTGTTTTAACTAACTAATTAAACTAAGAAATTGAAAAAAATAGATTTGGGAGATTACTTTTGCGAAAAACAATTGATTTAGGACAATACCTAAGGAAAAATCCACCTAGACTTTTACTTGTTACTCTGGCTCCGAATCGGACAATTTATTCATTTAACTTGTTCTGTAGAAATCCCTAAGTTATGTTATTATCCCTATTCAAGACTAATAACGTCTAATACCTAGGTTGAATAACCGATACTTTTCTATAATTAACACCCTAGGGTTGCATTAACTTGATCTATGGACTCCCTTATTAGGTTTCACCCTAATTCGGCAAAATCTTGTCACCCTATCTCTAGGCACGCAATCAACTCCGCTTAATTACGACAAAGTCACTCTTAGTCAGGGTCTATTCCTCCTCCAACTAGGAGCATTAACTTGAAGTGATATCCTGAAATACCAAACAAGAATTAAGAACACATAATTAAGAACAAGCCAAATATTTATCATACGATTTAGAAATTAATAACAAGATTCGTCTTAGGTTTCATCCCCCTTAGGTATTCAGGGGTTTTAGTTCATAACTAAATAAGGAAAAATCTCAGAATAATAAATAATACAATACATAAAGAAAACCAAAAACTCTTGAAGGTAAATTGAGGAGAGATCTTCAGTCTTGATGGTGAATTTGGCTTCTGAGATGGATCAATCGGCTTCGTTGGAGTAATTCCTTACTCCCTATTCTCCGTCTCCTTTTTCTTTCTCCTTTGGGGTGTATTTATGGGCTTTGGAATGCCTAAGAACCCTCAAAAGTGGCCTTTTCCAAATTGGACTCAACTTAGGCTCAACAAGGACACGCCCGTATGCGATTACTTCTGGTCGTGTTTGAGCCTGTTAGATTGGCACGAGCGTGTGTTCTACTCGTGTGAGTCGTGCTTCGATACTGCCAAATTGGCACGGTTGTGTGAGCTACCACAAGGAGGTTCAGGCCGTGTTGATTTCGTACCCATTTTCTCTGTTTTTAGCCTGTTTCTCGTTCTTTTCTCTCTCTTATGCTTACCTAAGTATAAAACATGAAATTAAGGCATTAGGAGCACCGAATTCACTAATTCTAAGGAAAAATCATCCATAAAATACGTTAAGCATGGGGTAAAAATATGTATAAATTACGGTTTATCAGACTTCCAATCCACAATGACCTCAATTTTATGAGAATCAACCCTAATCCCATCAACATATACCACATAACCTAGAAATGTTACCTCTCATAACCAGAATTTGCAAAACCACTCGGAGATGTTCATCGTGTTCATATTCAGTCCTCGAATACACCAGGATGTCGTCAATAAAAACCACTATGAACCGATCCAGGTAAGGCTGAACATTCAGTTCATCATGTCCATAAAAGCTGCTGGTGTATTCATCAGTCTAAATGGCATCATTAGGAACTCGTAATGACCATAACGAGTCCTAAACGTTGTCTTATATACATCAGTCTCTTTAACCCTTAGTTGATGATACCCAAATTAGAGATCAATCTTAGAAAAAATTGAAGCTCCTAAAAATTGGTCAAATAGATCATCTATCCTCGGTAGGGGGTACTTATTTTTAATGGTCAATTTATTCAATTTTTGGTAATCAATGCACATACGCATAGATCTATCCTTTTTTTTCACAAACAAAACTGGTGCTCCCCACGGAGACACACTAGGGCGGATGAACCCACGATCTAACAACTCTTGAATCTAAGCTTTAAGCTCCACAAGCTCTTTTGGTGCCATTCTATAAGGGGCAATGAACACCGAAGCTGTACCAAATAGATGCTCAATCCCAAACTCAACTTTACGGTTTGGAGGTAACCTAGGTAGCTTATTAGGAAAGACATCAGGAAAGTCTTTAACTATTCTGATATCTTTGATAGAAGAAACCCTAGAATCTGAACACTTATGTAGGCTAGGTACGCCTCACAACCCTTACGAACCAACTTCTCAACCCTTAATGCAGAAATCACATTTGACAAGTAGTTTCGACGTTCCCCAACTACAACTACCTCGTCATCCATCGCATTTCTCAGTACCATCCGCTTGGTAGCGTAAATCCAGGCTCACTCGATCTTTAACCAGCCAGTCCATTCCTAGTATTAAATCAAATTCTCTAAAAGGAAGTTGCATCAAATCCACTAAAAAGATAACCCCTTGAACCTTCAAAGGTATATCTCTGAACAGTTTACTTACCCTCACTGACTGCCCCAATGGACTCAACACAGTAACCTCACTCGTAGTGCTCTCTACTAAGATACCTAGAGTCTTAGACACAGTATAAGCTATATCGGAGTGCGTAGATCCTATATCTATCAGTGCAATATAAGGTACATCATAGATAAAGAACGTACCCGTGATAACATCCGGAGTGTCTCCAGCCTCTCGATGATGTGCAGTATAAACTAGAGCTAGCTGACTCGCCTCAGTATGCCGAGTACCTCTTCCCGGTGCTCTCTGACCACGGCCCAAACCATTACCACCTCTGGCCTGACCATGGCCTCCTAGTGGCTGCTGAACACCTTTTGACGGCTATGTAGTACCCAAACCTGTAGCTTGCACCTGATCAGGCCTCTGTGGACACTCTCTGATATGGTGATTCAATGATCCATACCTCAAACATGCCCTAATCCTTTTCCAGCACTTGCCCTGATGGCGCCTCCCACAATCAGCATAGGGCTGCAGTCTAGTAGCATCAACAGGGGCCCCAACTCTGACTGGCCCATCAAATCTAGCCTTTTTCTTAGGCCTTAGAAAGGAACTTGAGGGCTTCGAATCCCTCCTAGTCCTACCTATCTCTTTCTTATGGTTCTGTCGCTCAGCCCGCTTCACTTCCTTAGCGATCTTCACCTTTTCGACCAATGCAGCAAAATCTTGCTCCCTCTGTGGAGCTATCAGAACCTGTAAGCTATCCCTGAGGTCGTCCTCGAAACGAACACAACGCTCGTATTTAGTTGCCACCATCCCTCGCGCATAGTGCCTTAGTTGCAAAAATTCAGCCTCATACTCGACCACTAATTAATCCCCCTGTGTCAGATTCAGAAACCCTCTCCTCCGGGCATCTAAATAACTAGCACCTACATACTTTTTCTAAAAAATAGTCTTGAAAAATTCCCAGGATAGTCGATCAGACTTAGTGCCTGTAATGTGATAGCCCTAATTTGACCCTAGTCGAAAAGTGGTTTCGGGACCACAAAATCGAGTCACAAAATTATTTAAATGCTCTTTTCTATGTTTATTGTATGTAAAGTTTCATGTGTGAAAGTATCGTGTCCTAATTTTGTCATTTGAATGTGGAATTAGCTAAAAAGGACTTGTTTGAGAAACTTTAAAAATGTGGTAGGTGAATGTCCAAGTGATTAATTTTGTAAATTATTAAAGTAGAGGATTTGCATGTCTATTTTACCCCTTTATTTAAGTGTATGGTAGTGGGGTTGGTTTAATGCATCATGTGCTTTATATAATAATAAATTATAAACTTAAATTATGGTATAAAATAATATATGTTATTTTATAACATAAAATGAGGTGATAAAAACAAAGTTGAGCTTTAATTTTTATCACTTAGCCGAAACTAAATAAAACAAAAAGAAGAAGAGAAGCTCTTGAATATTCTGTCATTTGGGGAGATAAATTCAAGGTAAGTTCATAGTAGTTTGCTTATATTTTGATGTTTATGAGTTCCTTTCTTGGTTCTACCTTAAACCCATGAAGTATATTTTTGATTTTTGGTGTTGTTGGAGGTTTTGGTCATGGCTAGAAAAATTATAGCTTTTGAGATTTATGATAGAAGTTAATGAGAGTTGGATAGATATTATGATGTAAAATTATGATGAAGTAATGTTAAATGCTTTGAATATTGAGTATATATTGTTATAAGTTGAATTTAAGGTTTGTTAAATTGTCTTTGTCATTGCCGAATGTGTGTATAGTTAAAGAAAATTTGTTAAAGTGCTTAGTTAATTGATATTAGGTTAATGGTGTATGTATAAATTATTTAAAATATAAACTTTGTATGAGTATTAAAGGTTGTATATGTATTCGGTCTTGGGAGAATTTTTAATATAAAATGCTTGAATGTTAAATATGTTATTGCTTTAATGACCGAATGTGCCAAAGGCTAATGCATGGACTAGTTGATTAATATGTGTTAAGGGAATGTGAATAAATATCTATTTGATGAGCTATATATTTGGCTATATGGTTAAGATATGTATATAAAAATATGATAAGCCATATGAGTTTTATGTTTGTGTATGTGAACTAGGTATACAATGAATATTCGGCTAAGAAGGTTAGGTTAAGTCATAGGAATTTTGGTGATATACATATTCGGTCATTAGGGTTATATGTACTTTGGCTATGTGGGTTATGTATTAAGGTAAGTTACTTATTTGATATGTGTATTCAGTCATAAAGGTGTACATGAGGAAATGTTAAATTAATTGTATTAATGTGATTAAAAATGTGTATGACCATTTTGTATTTGAGCTAAAAGTAGCTATATGACTTATTAAATTTCTTGTCATATTCGGCCATAAGTTAGCATGATGGGACTTTAATAAGTTAAATTTGTTTGAATTAGCTCAAGAGCATAGAGAACCAAGGTTGGACAAGGGAAAAGAGAAAGTAGTTGAATAGCCGATCCGAGACTATTCAAAAATATTCGAGGTAAGTTTTAAGCAGTTAAACATAAATAATATTCGATAATAACATGACATATTATGAGAATTAAGTATTACTTGTAATGTATGTATATGGTCGAATGGCAAATATAATATGGAAGTAAAATGTGATATGCTTTTATGATCAAATGATAAGTGTTAGATGAATATGAGTGAGATGTTATGTGTAAACTATCAAATGATAAGTGTGAATGATGAAATGAAATAAAATTGAATAAAATGTAGGATGATATATTCGAATGATGCTAGTACCTAATTTGGTGTGATTGTGTTATATGAACCTTGTTGATTTGAATATCATATGGTACTATTCGGGCCTTTGATCCTAGCAGGCTATGATGCCGGTGAAATGATATTCGGGCCTTCGTGGCTAGCAGGCTATAATGTCGGTGAAATGATATCGAGCTTCGAGCCTAGCAGGCAAAATACCGGTGGACGAATTCAGGTTTAAAACCTAGCAGGCTAAATGCCGATGATTTGATAAAGTCTAAGACTAAGATACCTCGTGTTAGAATGACAAATGAATACATTCAATACGTTAAGTTGGCCAGGTACGTATTATGTACTTATATGTGAGTTTGAGTTGAATTGAATCATAAGTGTATAATGTGATACATATGTGAATAAATGTTATAACTATATCTATGATCATGATACATTCAGTCAAGGTGTGAAAGCATGTGAAAGTATTTGATTTATTTATGTATATGAATTTAGATGAAGTGAAATAAGAATGCTAAATGTGCATTATGTGCTTGTGTATATTCGGCCAAATGGCAATATACCTAGAAAATGGACTCTTGAGAAATTGAATGATCGAAGTATAATTGAGTTTATTTGCGAAGTATAATTGAGTTTATTTGTTTGCAATGCTTAAAAATTACTAAGCTTATAAAAGCTTACTCTGTTTGTTATGTTTCTCTGTTTTATATACCGTTGACTCCAGCTACTTGCTCGGGGATCGTCAGCAACTCGTCACACTATCTATCGTTTTGGTACTATTATGTTTTGGAATTTATATGGCATGTATAGAATAGGCTTAAGTGAATGATATTTTGAGATGTTGTTGTAGATAAGCCACATGAATATGGCAACTTTTGAATGTCGGTATAAGTCTGAATTTTGATCATTGATTGTGTTTGGCTATGCATATAATTGCTAATGAACTTATGTAAATGTGAATGCACAAATGTAGTGTTTTGGTTTGGTAACTCTTCATAACCCACTCCGACGACAGGTACGGGTTAAAGGGGTGTTACATGTAACATCCCTGTTTAGACCCTAGTAGGAATAGTGGTTTTGAGACCACAAATTTGAGTCAAAAAAATATTTTAATGTTATTTTACGTGCTTATTATATGTGAATTAGTATGTCTGAAAGTCTCATGTGAAACTTTAATCGTTTGTGTGCCAATTTAATAAAATGGACCTAATCGCGTAAAATGTAAAAGTTGCCTATTATATGTTAAAAGTGACTATATGATTTGGCTTTATAATTGTGAGGTCCTTATGTGGTTATCCGACCATGGTTTTGATTAAATGACATTAATGGACATTAGTTGATGGAATATTAATGTTTTATTACAAGGGTAAAAGGGTAATTATTGTATTATAATGAAATAAAATAAAACAAACATATTTCATCCATCATTTTAGTGTTCATCCACAGAAAATAGGAAAGAAAACCTATGTTTGAAGAGCTTTAAGTTTCAGCACTCATGTTGGCTAATTAGGTATGTGTTTTTGTTCGGTTTTTGATAATTTCTATGTTTTTGTAATTGTTGCTTTGTATACTACAAAGCTCGTGCTTGAATTTTTGATTTTGATGAATATTTTGAGTTATTCCATTAATGAATTCATGAGTTTTGTAATGTTAATTGGTGGAATATGAAAGCTTAGTGCTTGATATACATGTTTTGTAAAGTGATTTTGAGTAAAAATGCATATTAGGGATTAAATTAAGAAAAGTGTAAATTGAGGGTTTGAATATGAATAAATGAAAATTATCGGTTGCTAAGGACCATAGGAAGATTCATCTAATACATAGTTTTGATGAATTTTGTGTATTCTATGATTTTATAAAATAGGGACTAAAGTGTTAAAATTTGAAAATGTGATGGCTAAATTGTAAAATGCCCTAAATATGTGTATATGTGAACTAAGAAAATGGTATAAAATGAGAAATGGTAAAGAATAAGGTTGAGTAGTGATATGAATTGAACTATGTGTTAGCTTATACGTTTTATAACCTTTAAATGTTGAGTTAAGTGTATAATACTACGAACTTACCTAGCTTTAAGCTTACTGTGTTAAGTTTTCTCAGTTTTACAGTGTTAAAGCTAGCTCGGATCCGGAAATCATCAGGGACTCATTCACACTATCGAACATCCATTTTGGTACCATTTTGAAAGTTGTATATATGGTATATGGCATGTATAGGCTAGTGTCATTTGGATATGTTTTGTAATGTATATATTATGCCATGTGATATGGCTAGTTTGTGTTAAAACTTATGGTTGGATAATGATATATGGTATGTAATACAAATGTGCCACTGTAATGTGCTTTTGGTTGGTTAAAAGAAATGGTTAATTAGTAAGGTTTTGGTATAATTTTCACTTATTGAAAGATATGAATTAGTATGAGTTACAAGCATGAATTTGTAGTTAATGGTATGACAAGAATGATATATGTTTTGGTATTGAAATTAGCTAAAATTATAGTGCAAATATTCTTGGTTTGATACTTGTAGGTTTGACCCAAATGGGTAGCAAATTGGCTATTCAAATGGCTTATTTTTGTCCACATAGGCAGAGACACAGGCATGTGTCTCAGCCGTGTGCGACACACGGTCATGTTAGACAGCCGTGTGTCCCCTAGTGTACCTTACGATTTTAAGTCAGTCTTGGGCACGGTCAAGGCACACGGGCATATGGCTAGCCGTGTGACCCAAGTCAAGCTCGACCACGGCCAAGGCATACGGGCGTGTCGTGTGGCCGTGTGTGCAAGTCAGTATGTATGCTCTGTATTGACACGGCCTAGACACACGGGTGTGTCTAATGCCATGTGAGGCACACGGGCCTGTGACCTGTACATCTTTGATAAATGTTTAAGTTTTTTTTGAAAAAGTTTGTATAAGCTTGATTTAGTCCAGACCCTTTTCTAAAGCATGTCTAAGGTCTCGATGACCTAAATAAGGGACTGCATGATATTGTATGACCTTTGATTATATGATGTTTGTGAATTGAACATTAATTATTTTGAATGTTCGGTAATGCCTTTAACCCTTTTTCAACGATGGATACTGTTTAAGGGTGTTACATTTTATTGGTATCAGAGCTATGATTTAGTCGGCTCTAGGACTACCATAGCGTATGTGAGTCTAGCTATACATGACATATATATGAATTTCGATACAGTGATGATTCCTGATAGTTAAAATGTGTTTTTCATATAGCAAATGGATCCCGAACGAGCAATAGCTGATGATGTTGAGAGCAATGCGTGTAACACCCATGTAGCATACAAAAATTTGACAATCATACTGACCAGAGTATAAGTTCCTTATTCACGAGTGAGCTATATAAGAAAAAGAATTCATTTAAAAATCGCAAGGTTGGTACGTCACATATACATATATATCACCATCCATTTCGATACTCAAACGGCTGAACCACCACTTCATAATCACTTACATAAGTACTTACTTATACTTCCAAAACTATCATTATGATTTCGTATTATCATACCCTAGACATGTTCGTTAAACAATAGTTACATAAGTATAAAACTTCACATTTGATTACATGTAAAACCGAGTCTAAATATATATCAAACCATTTTCCCATGGCTTCAATTACATAAACAAAATATACACTTCAAAACGCATATTCAAGCTTATACATGCCGAAATGTTCGCCTAAGTAACTAAGAAAAGATACCAAAATGTGGCACACGGACGTGATAGCTTTGACGATGATCAGAACACGCAAAAGGATTCAGGAAATCTATATGGAGAGCAACAAAAACACAAAGAAAGATATAATGAGTATTCAACCCAGTAAGTCATAAGCAATTTTACACATACCATTGATATAAGAATAGAAAATGCATAAAATTCACCTGTCTAGGTCATGCCGAACCATATTACAATCATATAATTTTACTAAACTATCCACAGGCCAAGCACGACTATCAATCATCTATCAACCAACCAATAACTTTAAAGCATCACTCAATATATATTTAACAATATCAACTCTTATACATACGCGCATATTCATTTTACATCTCAACTTGATACCTCGAATAATAGTACAACACCATGTGTCTTCCGTATACTACTTAGACCATTAATCGCATTCGCACACAAAGTGCACAAAGATTTTTTCCGCACACTTAGTGCCAAGATATATATCGCACACCTAGTGCCTCAAAACTCAGTCCCGAATTAGCATTCAATTCAACACACAAAGTGCCCTTCGATTTCGCACACATAGTGCTAGTATTGATTACTTACAATAAGACAGCTTAATTTACTACATTAGCACAAATGGCCACGAGTTTAAATATATATATATAGATATGAGTCTATAATCAATCTCATATAAAAGAAAACTTATGGACTTACTTGATAGTTCGAAATGATCCTCAACCGCCTATTCAAATTTCTTTGTTTTTGCCTTTTGCTTGACTCCTCTCCTTTGAGTTCTTGAGCTAAAATAAATGAATTTAACAATTTAATTACCTCACTAGTTAATTATACCCCACACTATTAAAATTTCACATCACTAAAAAGAAAATGACACAACACTTATGCTTTCATCGTAATTAACCATTCGGCTATTGATCACTTAATATTCATTCACTATCAATAGCCAATCAATATTTCAATGAAATACACCTATATACATATATATGTCTTCACTTCAAGAACCACACACACCTTGTTAAAATACTCACCTATACAATTCAATGATTTCCTCATCATCTTATAATTATCCTTGTTCATTATTTTAAACCTTCAATTTATGCTTATATAAGGTCTCAAGGCTGAATTTAATTTGTCATTTTAATACCTAGTTTCACTTCACAACCGTTTTGGCCGTGTACTTCTAATTTGGCCATAAGCCTTCCATTTATGCGTACCTTCATTTAGACATTATCTAGCTCATCCACTTCTAATTCTATAAGTTCAACACTTATATTGCTCATTACAAGCCTCATGGTCTAAATTTAAAGATTGACAAACACACATATTTCAACTCTCTTAGCCAAATTCTCCACAATAGTTAGACCTAAATAAGCACACTAAACTTAATCTTTTTGCATTTTAAGTAATCCAACAAGAACATTCGGCTGTACCAAAATTCCATTTCTTTCCTAAAATGACAATTTAAATCAATTAAACATTCAATTAAAACCCCATATAACCGAATACCTAAATATCATCCAAGTATAAATTCAACCATTTCACATCATCCTATCATCTAATTCTTCAACAATGCAAGAAAACAATCACAAATCTTAGCAATTTGTACACCGCTTAGTGCCCAATCACTACAAAAAAAAGATTTTAAATTCCTTAACATTTCCAAAATACATTGCAATTTAAGTTATACATGTAAGAAGATATAACTAATAATTCAAAACTCACCTCCTATTAGCAAGTAGCCAAAACTGAATTTTCTTAGTGAAAATTTCCTATTTTCCTCTCTTTTGTTTCGGTTCTTGGAGGTAGAAGAAGATGAACATATCTTTCTTTTCTAAATTATTTTATTTAGTCTTTTGTTTTACTATTTTTATTATTATTTTATAATCAAAAATTATAATTAAATAGACTTAGTGGAGAGCCATCATCACTTGGCCGGCCACTTAATGGAATTTGGGAAAATTGACATGCAAAACCACTCCTTTCCATGCATGTACTAATAGACCATTTTAAGATTAACCTATTACATTTTTACAATGTTTCATATAAGTCCTTTCTTTATAAATTCACTTAGAGATGATCAAATTAATGCATGAAACTTTCACACACGCATCTACTCACATTGTAAACACCAAAATAAATAAATTTTAATTACTTAATACTCGGTCTCGTGGTCCCGAAACCACTTCCCGACTAGGGTCAATCTAGGGCCGTTACAATTCTCCCCCACTTAAGGAGTTTTCGTCCCCGAAAATCTTACCAGTGAAAAGGTTTGGGTATCTCTCTTTTATAGAGTTCTCGGTTTCCCAAGTAGCTTCTTCAATCCCATGTTTGAGCCATAGTACCTTTCCTAACGGCACCTTTTTGTTTCGCAACTCTTTCACTTCGCGAGCTAGAATACGGATCGGTTCTTCTTCATAACTCAAGTCGGATCTAATTTCAATCTCTGCTGGACTAATAATATGCGATGGATCAGATCTATAACGTCGAAGCATCGAAACATGAAAAACGTTGTGAATCTTTTCAAGTTCGGGGGTAAAAATAATCAGATGCGATCGGGTCCAATTCGTTCGGATATCTCATACGATCCGATAAACCTCGGACTCAATTTGCCTTTACGGCCAAATCTGAGTACTTTCTTCCAAGGCGAGACTTTAAGAAATACCTTGTCTCCGATCCGATATTCAATGTCCTTTCTTTTCAAATCTGCAGATCACTTACATTTCGATTTGAAGTCGCCTTCAAACTTTCACTGATTATCTTTACTTTCTGCTCAGCGTCTTTGATCAAATCAACCCCGAAGATTTTGCTTTCGCTAAGTTCGGTCCAAAACAATGGAGTACGGCATTTTCGACCATATAAGGCCTCGTAAGGTGCCATTTTAATGCTTGATTGAAAGCTATTGTTGTAAGCAAATTCAATCAAGGATAAATATCGTTCCCATGAACCACCATATTCAAGGATGCAACATCTCAACATATCTTCGAGTATTTCAATAATCCGTTCCGATTGACCATCAGTCTGGGGATGAAAAGCGGTGCTAAAATGCAACTTAGTACCCAAAACTCCTTGTAGCTTTTTCCAGAATCGCGATGTGAATCTTGGATCTCTATCTGACACAATAGAAATAGGTACTCCATGCAATTTCACAATCTGAGAAATATACAACTCGGCTAGTTTATCAAGTGAATAATCCATGCGCACGGAAATAAAATGAGTCGACTTTGTCAATCTATCTACAATAACCCAAATCGCATCTTTCCTGCTTGACGACAACGGCAACCCAGCTACAAAATCCATCGTTATTCGATCCCATTTCCACTCGGGTATCGTGATCGGCTGAAGTAATCCTGAAGGTACTTGATGTTCCGCTTTCACTTGTTGACATACCAAACATTTCGAAACAAAATCGGAAATGTCTCGTTTCATACCAGACCACCAAAACTGACATTTTAGGTCGTTGTACATTTTTGTGCTACCAGGATGGATCGACATTCGGCTATTATGAGCTTTATTTAAAATCATCGAAATAAGTTCTGAATTTCTTGGAACACACAATCGGTTTTTGAATCTTAAACAATCGTCATCATCAATTTGAAATTTTGATTCCATACCCATGGCACATTCAGCTCGTTTAGCAACCAACTCACCATCGACTTTTTGAGCTTCAGTAATTTGATGAATCCACAGTGGTCTAGCCTTTAATTCCATTACTAACGCACTATCGATAGAGTGGACAAGTGTACGCGTTCATTGCTCGTAAAGCAAACGGTGATTTGTGACTTAACGCATCAAGAACTACGTTAGCCTTTCCGGGTGATAGTCGATGACCACTCATAATCTTTCAACAACTCGAGCCAACGTCTTTGTCGCAAATTCAATTCTCTCTGAGTCATCAAATATTTGAGGCTTTTATGATCCGAGTATACATGACACTTCTCGCCAAACAAGTAATGTCGCCATATTTTCAAAGCGAAAACAATTGCAAACTAACTCGAGATCATGTGTCGGATAGTTCTTCTCATGCGGCTTCAAATTGTCTTGATGCATATGCTACCACTCAACCTTCTTGCATTAACACACAACCCAGCCCAAGCAAAGACGCATCACTGAAGATGACAAACTCTTTACCGGATTCGGGTTGCACTAGCACTGGAGCTTCAGTTAAATATGTTTTCAGTTGATCGAAACTTCTCTGACATTTTTTTGACCAAACGAACTTAACATCTTTCTGAAGTAGTCTTGTCATTGGTGTAGCTATCGTTGAAAAACCCTTTACAAAACGTCTGTAATAACCGGCAAGTCCCAAAAAGCTCCGAACTTCAGTAATATTCCTCGGAGGCTTCCAATTAAGTATAGCTAAAATTTTACTCGGATCAACTCGAATACCCGATGCAGACACCACATGACCCAAAAAACTAACTTCTCTCAACCAGAACTCACATTTACTGAACTTAGCATACAATTGTTTATCCCGCAAAATCCGTAACACTAATCTCAGGTGCTCCGCATGTTCAGTTTCATTTCTCGAATAGACCAAAATGTCATCGATAAACACAACTACAAACCGATCCAGATATGGTCTGAAAATTTGATTCATCAAATCCATAAATACCGCAGGGGCATTAGTAAGCCCAAACGGCATTACTAAGAACTCATAGTGTCCATATCTCGTTCTGAAAGCAGTTTTGGGTATATCTGAGTCTCTAACTCATAACTGATAATAACCCGATCTCAAATCTATCTTCGAAAATACAGAGGCCCCTTTCAGTTGATCGAATAAATCATCAATACGCGGTAATGGATATTTATTCTTTATTGTCACTTTATTCAATTGACGATAGTCGATGCATAATCACATGGTTCCATCCTTCTTTTTCACAAACAACACCGGTGCACCCCAAGGTGAGGAACTTGGACGAGCGAAACCTCTATCCATCAACTCTTGCAACTGAGTTTTCAATTCTTTCAATTCCTTTGGTGCCATATGATACGGAGTCAGAGAAATCGGTGTAGTCCTGTACAAGTTCAATGCCAAACTCTACCTCCCGAACAGGTGGTAACCCCGGTAGTTCCTCGGGAAAAATATCCGGATAATCACAGACCACTGGCACTGATTCAAGCTTCTTTTCTAACTCTTTGTCGTCAAACACGTATGCCAGGTATACCTCACACCCCTTTCTCACATGTTTTTGAGCCATCATCGAGGATATAACTGCTGGTAACTCGATCCTATCGATGATCGACTCGGATTATCTCATCGTTTGCACATCTCAAATCAATAGTCTTTCTTTTGCAATTCACTACTGCATCATGGACAGTCAACCAATCCATACCAAGGATAACATCAAATTCATCAAACGGTAAAAGCATCAAATCAGCTGGAAAGCAGGAGCCTCTGACTACTAGGGGACATTTCTTACACACTTTGTCCACAAGTACATAACGACCCAAGGGATTTGACACTCGGATTATGAACTCAGTAGACTCGATAGGTAGAGTCTTACTAGATACTAAAGTCTCATATATATATGAATGAGTAGAACCAGGGGTCAATCAAAGCAATGACATCGATATTAAAGAGAGTAAATGTACCGTGATAACATCGGGAGAAGATGCTTCCTCTCGTGCACGGATGGCATAAGCTCCGCAGAGCACAAATCTCGAATCGATCACCGTGATCGTAAATCCTCTCTCGACCCCACTTCTACCCCTGGTATTTCTCGATGGTCTACCTCTAGCTGCTGCGCCGGTCGATCTTGTACCTTGTACCTTTTTCTTCTCATCAGGTTCCGTACAATCTCAAATAAAATGATCCCGCGATCCGCATCTATAACAAGCTCGGTTAGTAGACTTACCCCAACATTCACCTACATGTCGTCTTCCACATTGAGTGCATTCGTGTTTTTCTTGTCATACATGTTACCAACACTAGCAACCAAAGTAACTCGAGAATCCGTTGACGGTCGCTCCCTAATAGAAATTCCTATAGCCGTCTTTGATTTGTTAGTATCGTCCCTGAATTTCTTTGGAGTCGAGAAAGTAGTTTTACCCGCCATTCTTTTACGAAAATCTCTGGCTTCAGATTCACTTTTCTTTTCTCCTTCCCGAGCTCTTGACCTTGCATGCTCGTTCAACCAAGTGTTACAAATTCCTTTATTTCTAAAATACCCACCAGCAGTTTTAAATCTTCATTCAATCCTTCTTCAAATCTTTTATACATAGCGACTTCATCAGCTACACACTCCCGAGCATATCGACTAAGTCTTACAAACTCGCGCTCGTATTCGAATCATCACAAACGACTTTGTTTGAGCTCCAAAAATTCTTTACGCTTTTGGTCGTGAATCGTTGACTAATATACTTCTTTCTAATTCATGCGAAAGAAATCCCAAATAACATGTTCCTTGAACAATAGAAATCGAGTTCTCCACCAATAGTAGGCCGAGTCTCAGATTAAGGATATAGCACACTTTAAACACTCTTACGGTGTACGCGAAAAGCTCTTCAAAAATGCGAATGGTGTTATCAAGCCAAAACTCGGCCCTTTTCAAGTCATCGATGGCAGTAGCTCGAAATTCCTCCGCTCCGCGCTTTCTCACTAAATCTACAGGAGGCTTACTCAGCCTCAAAGGATCAATGGTCGTTGGTATGACAGGAACCTGAGGCGGATTACTTAAGTTCGAAACTGTTGAGCAAACGGGTTAGTCCGGCGTGTTGCGACCCATTCGCTTCATCATAGAAAAGAAGGCTTGTTTTGCCCCATCATCTTGATTATTTGCAGAGGATTGAGGTTCAGCAGGCGGTGTTCCTTGTGCAGGAGCAGCCGCTACACTTTCAACATCATCCGCCAAGGCTCTCTCAGGGTTAGGTTCCATTTACTAATCAAAACAATAATTTCAACCGTCAAAAGCCATCACACTATCATATACTAACATTAAGGCATGTATAGCTAGACTCGTACGCGCTACGGTAGTCCTAGAACCGACTAAACCGTAGCTCTGATACTAATAAAATGTAACACCCATGTAGCATACAAAAATTTGACAATCATACTGACTAGAGTATAAGTTCCTTATTCACGAGTGAGCTATATAAGAAAAAGAATTCATTTAAAAATCGCAAGGTTGGTACGTCACATATACATATATATCACCATCCATTTCGATACTCAAACGGCTGAACCACCACTTCATAATCACTTACATAAGTACTTATTTATACTTCCAAAACTATCATTATGATTTCGTATTATCATACCCTAGACATGTTCGTTAAACAATAGTTACATAAGTATAAAACTTCACATTTGATTACATGTAAAACCGAGTCTAAATATATATCAAACCATTTTCCCATGGCTTCAATTACATAAACAAAATATACACTTCAAAACGCATATTCAAGCTTATACATGCCGAAATGTTCGCCTAAGTAACTAAGAAAAGATACCAAAATGTGGCACACGGACGTGATAGCTTTGACGATGATCCGAACATGCAAAAGGATTCAGGAAATCTATATAGAGAGCAACAAAAACACAAAGAAAGATATAATGAGTATTCAACCCAGTAAGTCATAACCAATTTTACACATACCATTCATATAAGAATAGAAAATGCATAAAATTCACCTGTCTAGGTCATGCCGAACGATATTACAATCATATAATTTTACTAAACTATCCACAAGCCAAGGACGACTATCAATCATCTATCAACCAACCAATAACTTTAAAGCATCACTCAATATATATTTAACAATATCAACTCTTATACATACGCGCATATTCATTTTACATCTCAACTTGATACCTCGAATAATAGTACAACACCATGTGTCTTCCGTATACTACTTAGACCATTAATCGCATTCGCACACAAAGTGCACAAAGATTTTTTCCGCACACTTAGTGCCAAGATATATATCGCACACCTAGTGCCTCAAAACTCAATCCCGAATTAGCATTTAATTCAGCACACAAAGTGCCCTTCGAATTCGGACACATAGTGCTAGTATTGATTACTTACAATAAGACATCTTAATTTACTACATTAGCACAAATGGCCACGAGTTTAAATATATATATATAGATATGAGTCTATAATCAATCTCATATAAAAGAAAACTTATGGACTTACTTGATAGTTCGAAATGATCCTCAATCGCCTATTCAAATTTCTTTGTTTTTGCCTTTGCTTGACTCCCCTCCTTTGAGTTCTTGAGCTAAAATAAATGAATTTAACAATTTAATTACCTCACTAGTTAATTATACCCCACACTATTAAAATTTCACATCACTAAAAAGAAAATGACACAACACTTATGCTTTCATCGTAATTAACCATTCGGCTATTGATCACTTAATATTCATTCACTATCAATAGCCAATCAATACTTCAATGAAATACACCTATATACATATATATGTCTTCACTAAGAACCACACCTTGTTAAAATACTCACCTATACAATTCAATGATTTCCTCATCATCTTATAATTATCCTTGTTCATTATTTTAAACCTTCAATTTATGCTTATATAAGGTCTCAAGGCCGAATGCAATTTGTCATTTTAATACCTAGTTTCACTTCACAACCGTTTTGGCCGTGTACTTCTAATTTGGCCATAAGCCTTCCATTTATGCGTACCTTCATTTAGACATTATCTAGCTCATCCACTTCTAATTCTATAAGTTCAACACTTATATTGCTCATTACAACCCTCATGGTCTAAATTTAAAGATTGACAAACACACATATTTCAACTCTCTTAGCCGAATTCTTCACAATTCTTAGACCTAAATAAGCACACTAAACTTAATCTTTTTGCATTTTAATTAATCCAACAAGAACATTCGGCTGTACCAAAATTCCATTTCTTTCCTAAAATGACAATTTAAATCAATTAAACATTCAATTAAAACCCCATATAACCGAATACCTAAATATCATCCAAGTATAAATTCAACCATTTCACATCATCCTATCATCTAATTCTTCAACAATGCAAGAAAACAATCACAAATCTTAGCAATTTGTACACGGCTTAGTGCCCAATCACTACAAAAAAAAGATTTTAAATTCCTTAACATTTCCAAAATACATTGCAATTTAACTTATACATGTAAGAAGATATAACTAATAATTCAAAACTCACCTCCTATTAGCAAGTAGCCAAAACTGAATTTTCTTAGTGAAAATTTCCTATTTTCCTCTCTTTTGTTTCGGTTCTTGGAGGTAGAAGAAGATGAACATATCTTTCTTTTCTAAATTATTTTATTTAGTCTTTTGTTTTACTATTTTTATTATTATTTTATAATCAAAAATTATAATTAAATAGACTTAGTGGAGAGCCATCATCACTTGGCCAGCCACTTAATGGAATTTGGGAAAATTGACATGCAAAACCACTCCTTTCCATGCATGTACTAATAGACCATTTTAAGATTAACCTATTACATTTTTACAATGTTTCATATAAGTCCTTTCTTTATAAATTCACTTAGAGATGATCAAATTAATGCATGAAACTTTCACACACGCATCTACTCACATTGTAAACACCAAAATAAATAAATTTTAATTACTTAATACTCGGTCTCGCGGTCCCGAAACCACTTCCCGACTAGGGTCAATCTAGGCCGTTACAATATGCCTGCTCCCGCTCAAGGGACAGCGCCGGCAGAGTCTAGGCTGATGTCTAGTAGTCAAGGAGGAGAAGCTAAGCAAGCCTTCTTTCGAATGATGACCGAGTGGTTCACGGAATTCATACGAACCAATCTGGCTGCTCAACAACCTCCACCCCCACTTGTTTCTCAACAAATCCCGATTATGCCACCAGTAGTAGATTTGATTTGATCGAATAAGCCACTTGTTGATAAGATTCGTTGTATTACCCTTAATATTAACCCTTAACCCATTATTGTTTAAATCCCCTAAATTAATTTGATCCCTATTTTTGTAGAGATTTGATTTGAATAAATTGCTTAGCTATGTCTTGTTCTTAATAGTTAGTTTATGTTATTTGACTTGTTCTTAAAAAAACATGTATATATATTAGTAGTGATCTTTTGATTGATGTATCATAGTCAGAGAAGAACCTTTGTTGCACGCAAGTAATGATTAAATATTTTTCTAGTTAAGTAATTTTTCAACTCAATCTTGATTCTAACCTTTTCTTTCAGCTTGTGACCACACCCCCTAACCAAGCCTCGTTACAACCCTCTAAAGACCTTTTGATTGATGTATCATCTCGATTTATAGTGGTGGAGATTTGATTTTCATGCAAGCCTATGGTAATAATTTTTGATATTGACTGATGAGTGTTGATTTCATTGTCTTTAAACACTTCGAGTGATTTGAGTGAATCTTTAGTGAGGATATTAAACCCTGAGAAATTTCGAATCGATGGTAACTACTTAGATGAGGGGAGATGCCTAAGTTTTTCATGATTAAATACTCAACTTGGAATGTTTGAAGCTTTAATGTTCTTTTAGTTGAATTCTCAATGTATGATTACTTATGGATTTAGTTTGAGATATTATAGATAGGAATTATAAGTTAAGAAAAAGGAATTCTTAATTGTGAATTGAAGATTTTGCTTGAGGACGAACAAACACTTAAGTGTGGGGGTATTTGTTAAACCGTAATTTATACATATTTTTATCCCTCACTTAACACGTTTATGAATGATTTCTCCTTAGATTTGGTGAATTTGGTGCTCCTAATCCTTTAGTTTCATGTTTTATACTTAGGTGAGCATAGGAGGATGAAAAGAACGAGAAAGGGGCCAAAAACGGAGAAAACAGGCCGACAGGGGAAAACAACACGGCCTGGACTTCCTCACACGGGCAGAACACACGCCCGTGCCAATCTAGCAGGCTTAACCACGGGCCAAATCAACCTCAACACAGGCGTGTTGATATCTCAGCCTCGACCACGGCCTGAAGTAATCGCACATGGGCGTGTCACATGGGCGTGTCCTTGCCGAGCTCTAGTTATGTTCTACTAAAAAAGGTGATTTTTAGGGTTTGGAGGCCTTCTAAAGCCTATTTAAGCACCCTAGAGGAGGACTAAAAGGGGGCGAAGAATAGGGAGTAAGGAATTACGCCAAGGAAGCCGATTGATCCATCTCAGAAGTCAGATTCATCATCAAGACTGAAGATTTCTCCTTAATTTCCCTTCAGGAGTTTTGGGTTTTCTTTATGTTCTGTATTCTTTATTATTCTGAGATGTTTTCTTATTTAATTATGAACTAAAACCCCTAAATACCTAAGGGGAATGAAACCTAAGACGAATCTTGTTATTATTTTCTGAATCATATGATAAATATTTAACTTGTTCTTAATTATGTGTTCTTAATTCTTGTTTTGGTATTTCAGGATATCACTTCAAGTTAATGCTCATAGTTGGAGGATGAATAGTCCCTGAGTAAGAGGGACTTTGTCATAATTAAGCGGAGTTGATAGCACGCCTAGAGATAGGGTGACAAGATTTTGCCGAATTAAGGTGAAACCTAATAAGGGAATCCATAGATCGAGTTAAATCAACCCTAGGGTGTTAATTAGAGAAAAATCTCGGTTATTCAACCTAGGGATTAGACGTTATTAGTCTTGAATAGGGATAATAACATAACTTAGAGATTTCTACGGAACAAGTTAAATGAATAAATCGTCCGGTTCGAAGCCAAAATAACAAGTAAAAGTCTAGGTGGATTTTTCCTTAGGTATTGTTCTAAATCAATCGTTTTTCCCAAAAGTAATTCCCCAATTCTATTTTCTGCAACTTCTTAGTTTAATTAATTAGTTAGTTAAAACAAACCCCTTTATTTCTTAGGCTAGATAATAAAAAGACAGTCATTACTAGTACTTTTAGTTCTTTAGGTTCGACAATCCGGTCTTGCTAAAGCTATACTACTGTTTGATACGTACACTTGCCTACATCGTGATAATAGTTAGTTTCAAGAATGATTAATTATAAATTTATAAAACTTATCACAGAAAATCACGATCAGTGCCACTGTGATGTGCTTTTGGTTGGTTAAAAGAAATGGCTAATTAGTAAGGTTTTGGTATGATTTTGGCTTATTGAATAATATGAATTGGTATGAGTTACAAGCATGAATTTGTAGTTAATGGTATGACAAGAATGATATATGTTTTGGTATTGAAATTGGCTGAAATTATAGTGCAAATATGCTCGGTTTGATGCTTGTAGGTTTGACCCAAATGGGGTGGCAAATTGGCTGTTCAAATGGCCTATTTTTGTCCACACAGGCAAAGACACAAGTGCGTGTCTCAGCTGTGTACAACACACGATCATGTTACACGGCCATGTGTCCCCTGGTGTACCCTACGATTTTAAGTCAGTCTTGGGCACAACTAAGGCACACGGACATGTGGCTAGCCGTGTGACCCAAGTCAGGCTCGACCACGGCCAATGCACACGGGCATGTCGTGTGGCTATGTGTGCAAGTCAATATGTATGCTCTGTATTGACACGGCCTAGACATACGAGTGTGTCTAATTTTGTGTGAGGCACACGGCCTGTTCATACGGGCTTGTGACCTGTACATCTTTGATAAATGTTTAAGTTTTATTTTTGAAAATTTTTTTATAAGCTCAGTTTAGTGTCAACCCTTTTCTAAAGCATGTCTAAGGTCTTGATGACCTATATAAGGGACTCCTTGATATTGTATGACCTTTGATGCTATAATGTTTGTGAATTGAACATTAATTGTTTCGAATGTTTGCTAATGCCTTTAACCTTATTCTGGCGACGGATACGGTTTAAGGGTGTTACAGTGTCCTCTTTAACCGTAAGCCACCACTAGTAGGCCTCATCCCTCAGCAGTGACACTGCACCCTTTAGTTTCTACTTAGGAGTGCAGTCGAGATCGTCCATGATCCTCTCTAAGGCCATAATCCAATACTCAGTCACATTAGGGGCAACTCCAGTAATACCCCTAAAAATCTCGGCTCCATTAGAGTAGAGTCGTTCCGTAACTGACCCACTGCCTGCAGCACCAGTATTGGGCCCAACGAACCTTTCTAGAACTCGTAACATGGATTGGGACAGCGCGTCATCCCTAGCCGCACGATCATGAGACTCAATTTCAGTCTCAGGTGAAACCGACGCCTCCCTAGTATCTACATTAGGCATGTGGCCAGATGACGAGGACCCAACTCGAGCACCTCCAAGGCCTCCATCGCGGCCTCTTATACCGCTTCTGTAAGTACCTCTAGTGCTAATATCGAATTACGTTTTATCTATATTAACATTTTTATGCATCAGTTTATAGTTCCAGTGTTTATTAACAGATATTTTATGGAAAATAGTATCAGTATTTTAGAGTTCGTTTTCGCAGATCGCAGTCTTACTACAGTTTTTAGTTTACCCAAACTAGAGTATTTTTGTACAGTCTACTACCTACAGTAGTCCCAGCATTTCAGTTTAAACAAACAACAATTTTAGAAGACTTACAGAATTGGTACCGGAGACTTGGTGTACTACACATTCAATAAAACATTTCAAAATACATCAAATCATTTGAAACAGTTCTTTCAAAAATTCCAAGTTTTAAAAGAAACCCAAATTCACGGTCGAGTTTTACAATCTAGCTCTGATACCACTAAATGTGACACCCTAAACCTACCCTGGACGTTATGGCCAAATCTGGCGATGTCACATTGAAGTATTTTTCGTAAAGTGTGATATCGTTGAAAAAAAACCATTCTCTATTTAGCCTCTTTGTGTGATCTTAAAGATGATTTTAAGACATGTCTTTCATTTTCAAAATGTGAGTCATTTGTTGAAAAATTAATCATATTAAAATGTTATTAATTTCTAAAGTATTATTTCTTGCAGAAGCTCTTAAAATATGTTGCATATTCATGGTATTCTTGAAAAACATTTGTTCTTTTGAAAACCCGCATCTTTTCCTACTGCTAGCAGTTATAAGTCAAATAAAATAAAAATCCCAAATTAAAAATAAAAATCCAAGAGGCCTCATTACAACAAAAATACCCCAACTAATAATACTTATAATCAAAATTAAATGCGAAACTAATAGCAATTGTGTGGCCACCTCTGAGTCCCCTGCTCCACCGATCCACTTAAGTCTGGGGATTACCTGCGCAGATAAATAGAAGGGTGAGTTTACGAAAACTCAGTGTGTAATCCCATATCAAACAACCATACATTAAGCAAATACAGTCTGGGACTAAGCCCATTCCAGTAGTGGTTCAGTTTCAGTTAAGGCCTTAGCCTAATACAATAACAGTATTAGTTTGGGTTTGAGCCCATCTCAGTGACAGTAACGGTACAAATATGCAATCAAGAAATCCTACCCAACCAACCTCTACACTCCATCTCCGTCTAACCCTACACTCCATGTGGGGATATA
This sequence comes from Gossypium anomalum, assembly GCA_025698475.1. Lineage (NCBI taxonomy): Eukaryota > Viridiplantae > Streptophyta > Magnoliopsida > Malvales > Malvaceae > Gossypium > Gossypium anomalum. The sequence goes on from CM046965.1 coordinate 40,551,770, forward strand.
ATCAACCCACCCATCCCTACACTCTAAGTAGTACCATTGCGATGACTAAAGCGATGTTTGCAGCAGGTGGTCACAATCTCAAATACACTTCCTCCAATCATAATAAACCCATCCCCATGCAACGCATCACACAACATATCATGTCATATCAAAATATTACACATGTATTCAATGCAGTTAAAATATCATGCTAAAATATAGTCATACATCACTTTGGGGCAAAACAGTCATTTTATCAAATAGTGGTCTAGGTAACTTACCGACCCATCAGTAGGTCCATAGTCGTCTTAGGTGACCCTGCAACCTTAATAGTCAAGCAGTAAAAATAGGCCCACGGCTCATGTTGCGGGCCCATGTGGGCCCACACGCTCGTGTGGCCCACACGACCTACAATGGCCTTGGCTATGTGTATTACACAGCCTGGCCCAATAATTTCCACACGTCCGTGTGGGCCCCACATGCTCATTGGGCCCACACGGCCTAGTTTGGCCCATAATGGCCCAATACGGCCTCAACCCATGAAATCGTTCATGGTCGGCCATGTCGACTATATGCCCGTGTTTACTCACGTGGCCTACCTACATGGCTGTAAGCACGCCCGTGTGGCATCGACATTCGCTTATTCTGACTTTTGCCGTTTTCTATAGTTGGAGTTGTGTTTGTACACACCTTGTTGCAAAAGTGTGCAAATAGTCCACAAGCACTCCAAACATATATTCAATCACATCATATGGTTAATCGCCTACCAATTGAATTAAAAGAACCCTAGCCAACTACTTATCCAAATGATCAATTATCAGTTGCCTTGATCGATCGATTGAGGCTTGCACACTTAAAATTTTGTAAAAGACTGATCACTTGCTCCTTAGTGATTATCTGCATTCCAACTGAATCCTATTAACATTTATTCACACGAACAATTTGAACCAAATAAATATCTACTTACTGAAAACGCAACCCAAGCATAGGGGAAAGGAATTATCGGCCTACAACAAAAAGGAGGCCAACATAACGACACTTAGTCACTCAAAGCTGTGCTAGATCAAGTGTACAAATTAACGCCAATTATTAAACTCACAAACATTACCATTACACACACCAACAGGATTTCGAACACTCCACATGCCAATCAAAGATCAACAGTCTACTGAGTAACTCTTACAACAATAAAACTCTTCTTAAAAGGGTATTCCAAAAAGAAAGAACAAAGTTAGCACTAACCGAAACTTATTGAACCAATAGAAATTTAGAGTTGAGTGCAAGAGAAGGAAGAACCGACAAAAAGATGGAAAAGAATAATGGACAAAGGAAGAAGGTTCGGCCACTAAAAAGAAGGAAGAGAACATTTGCTAGAGGAGGAGAAGAATAAAAGAGAATAGGCTAACAAGGGGAAAGAACGATAGCCGAAAGAGAGAACCAAGTCGAAGAAGAAAAAGATGATACCCGTATAAACCCTAAACAATATTCGGCCTCCATAAAGTGAATAGAACAAAAAATGCTAACAGAAACCGTAACGGGGAGCAAGTACCAACCAAAGCCAAATTCTTGAGTGCCCAGAATTCAAATTTAGCACCAACTCCCAACCTATCCCCAAAACTTCCCCGCAATATCGTCCTAAAATTCAACCACAACAACCCCACACTCTTCAAACACTCCAACTGCCCCCTAGCATTAGAATTCCACTGTCATGCAAACACTAACACGGCATCTAGTAAAATAAAACGCCCTCTGCATCATCAAGACTCGAACTCAAGACCTTCAGTAATAATGACACGCCACTTATCCCCTACACCAGCAGGCACTTTTTGACATATTTTACCCATATTTATTTAAAAGCCTACTGACTAGAGACAGAGGTTTATTCATAAAAAGAAAACTTTTGGACAAGCCAAGGCTTGAACCCAAGAGTTCTCATACTCTTCCCAGATTAACCACTGAAGCAAACATGCATTTGTGCAACACAAACGTACGAAATTAAATATTAAGGATTTTTGGGGCATTGCAAGCCAAGCATAGTTTCACTTGCATGGTATGTAGTTTTGTTCTATTTTTAATGATTTTTGTGTTTTGAAGGTCGTTTAGCTTAATTTAGCTAGCCTAGGGATTAATTTGCAAAACTGTTAAAGATTGAAGGTTATTCCATGAATGTTCTTCCATGATTCTAGATGTTAAATGGTAGTTGAAGGTTATTCCATGAATGTTCTTCGATGATTCTAGATGTTAAATGGTAGATTATGGATCCTTGTTGATAAATAAACAAATTTTGTAAAATGATTTTTGATGAAATTTACATATAGGGATTAATTAGTAAATATAGTAAAAGTTCATGTTAATTTTATGAAATGATGATTAGTATGGGTTGGTTTAAGTCCCTAGAGAGTTTGATTGGCTTGAATGGGGTATTAAAATGCTTAGGTTTCAATTTATGAGCTTAAGACTAAATTGTGAAAAGTTAATATGTTAGGGGCAAAATAGTAATTTTGCATAAATATGAAATGTGGACTAAATCGAATACTAAGGATATTAAGTGGATTGAATTTGTCTATTTAGATCAAGATTGACCAATTTAGATCAATATAGACCACATACAAATTTAGATTGGGGAAAACTTAAAGCCTCGGGTTAGTTCAACTTCGTTTCTATGCCCTAGTTGTTAGGGTAAGTTCGTATGAATAGTTATCATTTTAATGCTATTTCAAATAGTATGTTACAATGTTATTTATCATGTGAATTGATCGATATATAAATAAATCAATGCTATGAGGGTTATCAAGTCTCGGTTGAACCTTAGGAATTCGTAGGATACAAATGACATGTTATTAGGGATTTCATGTTTTGGGTGCAGGTCTTGAATGTCCTACCAATGGCTGAGGTCCTGATTTGTTGTGAATACTCCACAAATCGTGTGAGCAACATCGTGTAACTTACATTTTGACCCACAACTCATGTGAGCGGGCCCATTTCACAGCTCGTGTGAGCAATGATGTAAAGGAAAGGTTACAGTTATATGTTTAAGCACACTTTGTGTGAGCTTTCCTGAGTATCCAATGTTATTCTAGATGGTTCAATGGTTAAGAAAAGGGATTTAAATGGTAAGTTTCCAAATGGAATTATGCATATTCATATAAAAGATGAATGAATCAAATGATGTATGTTCATATGGAAATGACTTATCTTATGTTTAATCCAAGTGAGTTATGTACAAATGCACTTGGTTGTGTATTGATGATGATGCATAGGCTTGTGCCAAGCTTGTGGTTTGGGTTATCTTATGCTTATTCTTATTGTTATGTAAATGAAATGGTATGTTATGTTTCATGTTCTATGAACTTACTAAGCATTATTTGCTTACGTAGTTTTTTTTCCTATGTTTTATAGATTATTGGAAGCTCAATTGATTTGTAAGCTCATCGGATATCTATCACAATATATAGCGTAAATATTAGTAGTTTTTGATGTTTTGGCCAAGGTTATAATGGCATGTATAGGTGGACTTATAAGGATGTTTAATTGAATGTTTAATGGTTGTTTTGGTATGTATAAGTTGTGTAAGCTATCTTGGTTGATACCATTTGATATATTGATGGATTGAGTCACTTTGGTTAACTTGTAATGCATGTTTGAAAAGGCTCATATGGTATGTTTTGCAATGGCATGATAATGGTCATTTTGTGGCATGCTTCGTAAGTTTTGAATTAGGAATTGATGAATGAAAATGTAACGCCCAAAAAATCTAAGTATTTATTTTTGAGTGTTGTGTGCATAAATTCATGCTTGCTTCAGTGGTTGTGCATCCTGAGAAGTGTTGGAGAAGTCCTGAGTTTGAGCTTTGGCTTGAACAAAATTTTGTTTTTACTTGAATAAACCCTGTCTCTAATCTATTGGCTTCTTAAATAAATGTTGGTTAAGCATGTCATAAAAAGCCTGCTGATCTAGGGGTTAGTGGCGTGTTGCTATTACTAAGAGACTAGAGTTCGAGTCTTGCAACGCGCAGGGAGTGTTTTATTTTGCAAGTGGCCATGTGGGAGGTTGTAAGTCAGTGGGACTCTGATGCTTGGTCAGTTGGAGTGTTTGACGGGTGTGGGGATGGTGTAGCCAAAATTTAGGAAAAAAAAAAAGGGAGATTTGGATAGTGTTCAGTTTGAGGGTTTTGTAGAGAGATGATGGGAGGAAATCAAGGGGATGGGAAGTGGAGAGAGTGTTGGAGCCGAATTGGGATTGTAGGCATCTGTGAGTTCAGGTTTGGGGAGCTTTCAGGATTTGGTTTGGGTACTTTGTTCTTCAACTCGTTTTCGTCACTTCTTTTACTTTTTCTGTTCATTGGAGACCATTTCTTGTAAGGGTTATTGGCCGCGTTTTGGTTCATTTCGGGTGAGCATTTTGAGGTCCCTTACCTTTCTTTTCATTATTCTTTTTCCTTTCCCTATTGGCCGAATGCCTTCTATCCCCTCCTCTCAATTTTTTTTGAGATCATTATTTCCTCTTTTGCTTATGCTATTTTGGCTGATTCTCTCCCTTCTCCCTCTTAATAGTTTTTCCCTTTCCATCTTGCTTCTAGGCTCAATACCTCATCACTTCTCTTCACCGCTTGTGTTTCAGTTTTGGGTAAGTGCTATTGACTTCTCTCTTCCCCTCATTTCTTTCTTTCGGCTTTCTTCTCGTTTCATTGTATGGGGTTAGCCAAATATTCCATTTCAGGTATAATTGCAATTGTTGTTTCTTTGTTCTCTGCCAATAACTTTTCCCTCTAACGTTTATTATTCTCTACCAGTTGCTGTCAGGGGTGATTGGACCATCTCGTGTCTCGATTTAGGGTGTACTTTTGTAGGCCAATTACTACTGGCCTCCACTCTTAGTTTTACATTTCGGTAAGTTGTTCAATTGGTTCAAGTTGTTTACGTTTAAGGTTTTAGTTAACAAGATTAGGTTTTAATGCAGATCTTTGCCAAGGTTCTTGGAGTCAACCTTGGTCAGTGGGTTAAGTGGGTTGAATCGCAATTGTTCAATCAAGGCAGGTAATAATCACCGTGTTGGGATTAAAGGTTAATAAGAGGGTGTTTAACCCTAGTTATTAAAAGATTGATTGTATGTCTTGTATGAATGTAGGCTGTAGTGCTCGTGTACTTTTAGCACTCTTCGCAATTAGGTGTGTAATCACACTACTATTAACGTAGATCGGCAAAAGCTGGAAAAGTATGATTGTTGGCACTGCACGAGCGTGCACTCACTCGTGTAGTGCTATGAACGTGTAAAACATGGGCGTTGGACCGTAGAGGCCACCAGAGCGATTTCATGGGCTTAGACCGTTTTGGGCCTCGTTGGGTCGAAATAGACCATATGGGCCCCACGGCTCATGGGCTCCACACGGGTAAACCACACGGACGTGTGGAGATTATTGGGCCAGATTGTGTAGTTCACACGACCAAGGTCATTTTTAGGCTTATTGGGCACACAGGCGTGTGGGCCCACATGGGCTGTGTTATGGGCTTTGGGCCCATTTTCACTGTTTGACTGTTAAGGTTGCACGGGTCGCCCGAGATGACTGTGGACCTACTATTGGGGCGGTAATTATACTTAGACCCCATACTGATGAAATGACTATTATACCCCTAAGAGGTAAATGACTGATATACCCCTATGATATTTTTGACTGTTTTCGAGCATGACATTTTGCATACACGTATGATATTATGACATGACATGATGCATGGGGGTGGGTTTGATATATTTGGAGGAAGTGTCTTTGTCTTCGCCACTCTCTGCTGCAAATCTCATTTAGTCTTTGTCGGTGCTATATTTTGGAGTGTAGGGATAGGTGGGTCGATTTTATCCCACATGGAGTGTAGGGCTGGACGGAGTTGAGTGTAGAGGCTGGATGGGTAGGATTTCTATTTGCATTTTATACTGATATTGTTATTGAATTGGGCTAAGGCCCATACTGATACTGTTATTGAATGGGCTAAGGCTCTAACTGAGGCTGGACTGATACTGAAATGGGCTTAGGCCCAGACTGGATTTGTTTAATACATATCTGACTGTTTGGTTATTGGAGGATTACACACTTAGTTTCATAAACTCACCCTTCTGCTTATCTGCGCAGGTAATCCCTAGGCGGATCGGTACTGTAAGGGACTCGATAGAGGCCACACAACTGCTTCTGCTTCTGTTTTAAATTTTTAATCTTTAAGCTATTTAATTTGGGTATTTTTTATGTAATAAGGCCTTTTAAAGTTTTATTTTTGATTTGGGTTTTATATAACTTGGATTTTATCAGTTAGAAGTAGGTCACGGTTTTCATAAGAATAAATGTTTTCAAAACACCACGATATTGCAATGTATTTTTAAAGCTTTTGCAACAAACGTTGATTTTAAAGTGTAATAACAATCTAAGATGATTAAACTTTTTGCTAAACCTTCTTGAGTTTCAACAATGAACAAGATACCTTAAAGTTTAGTAAAAGATCACTACGAGAGTTTTATTATAGCACGGACTTTTCAAACAGAACGATGCTTTGCAAAACACACTTCAATGTGACATCGCAGATTCGACCATAACGTCTAGGCCAGGTTTGGGGTGTTTCATTTAGTGGTATTAGAGCCAGGTTGTAAAACTTGGTTGTGAATTTGGGTTTTTCTTTAAAACTTAAAACTTCGAAAAAGAACTGTTTCAAATGATTTAAAAATATTTAGAAGTGTTTTACTGAATGTGTGATACACCGAGTCTCCGGTGCCGATCTTGTAAGTTCTCTGAAACTATTACTTATGTAAATTGAAATACTGAGATTACTGTAGGCAATAGACTATACTGAGACATTGTGTTTGGGTAACCTAAAACTATAGTAAGACTACGATTTGCAAAAACAAAAACTCTGAATTATTAATACTGTTTCTCATAAAACATCCATTAATAAACACTGGAAATGTAAAACTGATGCATAAAATTGTTAATACAGATAAAACGTAATATGATAATGAGCACCAGAGGTACTCATGGAAAGGGTACAAGAGGCCGCGGTAGAGGCCGTAGAGGTGCTCGGGCTGGATCATCGGCATCGGGCCATATGCCTAACAATGAAGCTAGGGAGGCACCGACTTCACTTGTGACTGAGACTGGGTCACACGATCGTGCAGTTGGGGATGACACACTGTCCAAAGTTATGTTGCGAATTTTAGAAAGGGTCATTGGGCCTAATACTGGTACTGTGGGTCGTGGGTCAATGACAGAATGACTCAGGTCTAACGGGCTGAGATTTTTAGGGGTATAACTAGAGTTGCCCTTAATGCGGCTGAATATTGGATTGAGGCCACAGAGAGGATCATAGATGACCTCGACTACAGCCTAGAGCAGAAACTAAAAGGTGTAGCATTACTGCTGCGAGACGAAACCTATCAGTGGTGGCTTACTGTGAAAGAGGCTACTCAGCTCGATCAGTTGACCTGGGAATTCTTCATGATTGCATTTCAAGGAAAATATGTGGGCGCTAGTTATGTGGATGCTCGGAGGAGAGAGTTTCTGAATTTGACTCAGTGGGATAAAGCAGTAGCTGAGTATGGGTCTGAGTTTTTGCGACTTAGTCGCTATGCACGTGGGATGGTGCCAACTGAATATGAGCGTTGTGTTCGTTTCAAGGATGACCTCAGAGATATTCTATGAGTTCTGATAGCTTCACAAAAAGAGTGAGAATTTACTATGTTAGTGGAAAAGGCAAAGATTGCTGAGGATATGAAGCACTCTGAGCACCAGAATCGTGAGAAGGACAGGGGAAGGAGCAAGAGGGTTTAGGAGCCCTCAAGTTCAGCTGTGGGGCCTAAGAAGAAGGCCAGATTTGATGGGCCGGCCAGAGTTGGGGCCCTTGTTGCTGCTATTGGACCACAGTCTTGTGCTGATTGTGGGCGACGCCATTAGGGCAGTGCTGGAAGAGGATTGGGGCATGTTTGAGGTGCGAATCTATAGAGCACCATATTAGAGATTGCCCACGAAGGCCCAATCAGATGCAATCTATTGGTATGGGCATTGTTCAGCCGTAGAGAGGTGTTCAGCAGCCATCGAGAGGCCGTGGTCAAGCCAATGGTGGAAATGGTATGGGACGTGGTCGTGGAGCACCGGGCAAAGGTGCTGGTCATACTGAGGTGAGGCAGCCGGCACTGGTCTATGCTACACATCGCCGAGAGGACGGAGATGCCCCAGATGTTTTTATGGGTACGTTCCTTATCCATAATGTATCCTATACTGCATTGATTGATGTTGGGTCTACGCATTCCTATATAGCATGCATTGTATCTAAAACTTTGGGTATAATGGTTGAAAACACTACGAGTGAGGTTACTGTGTTGAGTCCATTAGGGCAGTCAGTGAAAGTGAATAAACTATTTAAGGATGTACCTTTGGAGGTTCAAGGAGTGATCTTTTTGGCAGAATTAATGGAACTCCCTTTTGGAGAATTCGACTTAATACTGGGCATAGACTGGCTGGTTAAGCATCAACTGAATTTGGACTGTGCTGCAAAGTGGGTGGTACTGAAAACTACAGAGGGTGATGAGGTAGTTGTGATTGGAGATCGTCAGAATTATTTGTCAAATGTGATTTCGGCACTTAGGGCTGAGAAATTAGTTCGTAATGGTTGTGAGCCGTATCTAGCCTATATTATTGTTTCTGATTTTGAGATTTCTTCTGTTAAGGATATCAGAACAGTTAAGGACTTTTCAGATGTCTTTCCCGATGAACTGTGGGGGTTACCTTTAAACTGTGAAGTTGAGTTCGGGATAGAGCTCTTGCCTGGTACAGCTCAGATGTCTATTGCCCGTTATAGAATGGCACCAAAGGAGCTTGTGGAGCTTAAAGCTCAGATTCAAGAGTTACTTGCCCGAGGGTTCATCTGCCCTAGTGTGTCTCCGTGGGGAGCACCGATTTTATTTGTGAAAAAGAAGGATGGAACCATGCATATGTGCATCAATTACCAGCAACTGAACAAATTGAGTATTAAGAATAAGTACACCCTACCGAGGATAGACGATCTATTCAACCAATTCTGAGGAGGTTCGATCTTTTCTAAGATTGATCTCCAATCGGGGTATCATCAGTTGAGAGTCAAAGAGGCTGATGTTTACAAGACAACATTTAGGACTCGTTATGGTCATTATGAGTTTCTAGTAATGTTGTTTGGGCTGACGAACGCACGAGCGACTTTTATGGATTTGATGAACCGAGTGTTCCAGCCCTATATGGATAGGTTCGTAGTGGTGTTTATAGATGATATCCTGGTGTATTCAAGAACTGAAGATGAACATGATGCACATCTCTGAGTTGTTTTGCATATTTTGAGGGAGAAACAACTATACGCCAAGTTCAGCAAGTGTGAATTTTGGTTGCGAGAGGTAACCTTTCTGGGCCATGTGGCATCTGCTGAGGGGATTAGGGTTGATCCTCGAAAAATTGAAGCTATTGTGGATTGGAAGCAGCCTAAGTTGATATCTGAGATTTGAAGTTTTTTGGGTCTGGCAGGGTATTATAGACCTTTTTTGGAAGGGTTTTCGTTGATTGCTGCACCTCTGAATAAGTTGTTACGTAAAGGGGTACTGTTTGACTAGACTGATAAGCAGCAAGAGAGCTTTGAGAGGCTTAAGAAGGTTCTAACTGAGGCCCTTGTCTTAATTCAGTCGGAGTCTGGGAAAGAGTTTACTGTCTATAGTGATGCATCACATGTTGGTTTGGGTTGTGTGTTGATGCAAAAAGGTAAGGTGGTGGCTTATGCGTCTCATCAGCTTAAGACGCATGAGGCAAACTATCCGACACATGACCTAGAATTGGCCGTGGTGGTATTTGTACTAAAAATTTAGAGGCATTACCTATATGGTGAGAAGTGTATCATTTACACGGATCACAAGAGCCTCAAGTATCTCCTCATTTTGAAGGAGCTAAACCTTAGGCAGCGTAGATAGATTAAACTACTTAAGGATTAAACCTTAGCCAACGCACCGAGCCGTAGGGCTGTGATTGATCCGAAGGTGATGTTTGCTCGTCTCAGCTTGTTCGATGATGGTAGTCTATTGGCTAAACTTTAGGTTAAACCGACATGGACTGAACAGATTAAGGTTAAATAGTTGGAGGATGAGTCACCTCGATTCTGACCTTTAGAGAGTGGGGAAACTTCAGATTTTGGACTGAATAGTGAAGGGGTACTTTTTTTCTGTGGGAGAGTCTATGTGTCGAAGGATACTGATTTGAGACAGTCGATGCTGCAGAAGGCACATAGTAGTCCTTATGCGATGCATCATATTGAGAATAAGATGTATCATGACCTTAATGAGTTATATTGGTGGCTTGGTCTTAAGCGTGAAGTTACCGACTTCGTGGGTAAATGCCTTACTTGTCAACAGGTTAAGGCTGAACACCAGTTACCTTTAGGGATGCTTCAGCCAGTTAAGATTCTGCTGTGGAAATAAGAGAGAGTGACTATGGACTTCGTTAATGGGCTACCCTTAACGCCTACTAAGAAGGATTCTATATGGGTCATCGTGGATCGATTAACCAAGTCGGCCCATTTTATACCTGTTCGTACTGATTGGTCGTTGCAGAAGTTGGCTAAACTGTATGTGTCTGAGATAGTGAGACTGCATGGGGTACTGGTGGTTTCCATAATATCTGATAGAGATCCTCGCTTCATGTCTCGATTCTGGAAGAAGTTACACGAGGCTTTGGGTACAAGGTTGGACTTCAGTACTGCATTCCATCCTCAGACAGATGGTCAGTTAGAGAGGGTGATCAGATACTGGAGGACATGTTAAGGAGTTGGGTGATTGACTTCTGTGGCAGTTGGGGGATTATTTGCCATTAGCAGAGTTTGCATATAGCAATAGCTACCACTCTAGCACACATATGGCACCTTCTGAGGCACTATATAGATGTAGGTGTCGTACTCCTTCCTGTTGGACTAAGTTGGGCGAGCGGCGTGTCCTGGGCCCTGAATTGATTTCTGATACTGAGGATAAAGTAAGATTGATTCGGGATAGACTGAAGGCAACATCAGATAGACAAAAGTTATACGCTGTAACATCTCGAAATAGGGCCTAAATGGAATAGTGGTTGCGAAACCATAAATTTGAGATAGAAAAGTTTATTTCGATTAATTTTTATGATTTACCAAGTGATTAGATGCATGTGTTAGAGTATTGATAAGAAAATTTATAGATTGCATATTCAATTTGCCTATTAGGGCTTATTTGCAGAAGTTGCTGTAATAGCCCGATTTAGGGCCTAAACGGAACGATGGTTTTAGAACCACAAATTTAAAGTTAAAAAAATTATTCTAATTAAGTTTTAAGGTTTATTTATTGATTAAAATATTGTGTAAAAATATCGTTAAGAAAATTTACTGATAAAGTGCTTAATTGGACTTTTAGGACTAAATCGCAAAAGTTGAAAAATATGTGTTATAATTCATAAGTACTTGATTGAAATGGGAGTTTAAAGAGGAGGTCCTTAAATGGTAATTAGACCATTATATTTCGTTTGGACAAAAATGGGCATGAATAGGACAAAATTTTAAAGAAAGGCCTTAAGGGCATTTTAGTCATTTGGTAATTAAAAGAAATAAAAAGGGAAAATAAAGCTAAAATTTACTGATCTTTTTCATGGAGGCCAAAATTAGCATGGGGGAAGCCATGGCTATGGTTTTAGCTTTCCAAGCTCAATAGTAAGTCCGTTCTAGCCCCGTTTTTCAAGTTCTTTACGTTTTTGGAATCCCGGTAACTTGATTAAGCTTATTCTAGCAATAATTTAAGCTAGGGTTCATATTTGGAAAAACACCCATAGGTGAAATGTGTTTATTTTGATGTTTTATGGTAGAATATGAAGGCTAAAATTATGTTAAACAACTTTTGCTAAGCGGTTTTAAGCAAAAATGAGTAAAACGGCTTAATCGGTAAAAGTTGTTATTGTTCATAACTATGTGTTAGAGTGAGAATTTGATGTTTCCATAGAAGGTAAAAATGATCAGCATGTCAGAAAACATAAGAATAAGGGATGAAGTTTAATTCCCGAGCCTAGGGGCAAAAGTGTAAATATGAAAAAGTTTAGGGGCAAAATTGTAATGTTACGAAAGTTTGAGTTAAGGACTTTTTTAAATAGTACAATAATTAAATAAGTAAAATATGATGTTTTAGATCCCAAAAAATGAGATTTGAACCTAAAATGGGAGAAAAATCGAAAATCGGGAAAGTTGGTAAAATGGTCATTTTAGTATCGAGGTAAGTTCATATATATAATAAGCATTAATTTATGCATGTTTCAATGTAAAATTGATATATTTACTATGATTGCCGAGGTGTTGAAAGTAATGATAAGTAATTATGATGATTTAAATGTTCAATATTAATTCGACATGGAAATGATAAGTTTATAAGTAAATAATACATTATCTTTATTACGTTTTTATATTTCAGCATATTTTATGTATTTTAGCTGATTTTTGAGTCATAATTGACTATTGGAAGAATGGAATAAAGTATTAGAAAGTGAGATACTTCCTGTTTGAACCTTCGGAATCGAAAGATACAGATGGTATGTAGCTAGGTCACATGTGTAATACGGGATGTATACCATGTGTACAAGAGAGCTACGAGACATTATGAGGTAGCTAGGTCACATGGGTGATACTATGTGTACATCATGTAGACAATAGAGCTACGAGATAAATGTAGCTAGGTTGCATGTGTGTTCCAAGTGAAGGACACCATGTAGACAAGAGAGCTACGAGATAAACTGGCTAGGTCACATGGGTGGTACTAAGTGTTCACCATGTGTACAAGAGAGCCAAAATTATGTGTACAATCGAGTTAGGTCACATGAGTGGTGCTAAGTGAAGGCCACTATGTGTACAAGAGAGCTTCGATTTTAAAGGTGGGCTGTGTGCGATACCACCGCGTATCTGTTATTATTCCGAAGCGTTCAACTAGGAAATTGATTAAATGAAATTGTGTATGACCTTGTGATGATAAGTGTAAGTATATCCATGTGTAACTTATGAGCAATATGCTTGATATGTGATTGGAAATTTGGAAAGATTGTTATGGGTAAGTGATGAATACAATTGAAGTGTGAAAGATCAAAATTGACAATAAAACTGCTCTGGATAGTTGCAGTGATGTGAATCTAAAAATTTACCAAAAATAGTAGAAATTGAATCAGAGACTGAATGAGATATCAAATTAGAGCTTAATGAGTCTATTTTCATATAACAGAAACAGAGCAAGCAAAAGAATTCTATATTATGAGATATTTAAGTTTTTGAAAGACTGGTTCAGAATGACTACGCAATCCTCTATTCTGAATTGGAAAAATCAATAAAAATTGTACAAAAATAATTAGGGGATATAATTATGAGATATCAAATTAGAGCTTAATGAGTATAGTTTCAAATGAAATGAACGATAACATTCTTTGAATTCTATACAAGGAGAAAATTGATTCGTAGTGAAGAGTGGTCAGAACAGTTGAGCAGTGAAATAGGGGTAACTTCAATGAATAAACTGTACTAATTGGTGAGACTAAAAATTTTGAAAATTTTATGGTAAAAATATACGTGAATCAAGTTTCAAGAAAAATTAACAGTTTGTAATTTGGAGTTCTGTAGCTCCAGAAATAAATAATTTAGCTGCTGGTACTCTGCTAGACAACTTATTTTGAACCTGTTTATAATTGTAATAGTGAAAGTATGTGTGTTTGTGATGGTAATATTCCGGGAACATATTGTGACTTTTTTTAATGTATGATAATGTATTGTTTATTAATATTTACATATTTACTTACTAAGCTATAATGCTTACTCACTTCCTTTCCTTTTTCCTATAGTGCCACAGATGTTAGCTCGAGTTAGAGGTCGGCGGAGGTTAAATCACACTATCAAACTATTGATCCATATATAAAGGTTTTAAAGTATTTTTAAGTCTTTGTCATGTATGGGGACTCGTTTAATTGTTATTAAGTTGATAGTATTTGGCCTAAAATACTGACCTATGTTATTTGAAGGTCTCTATTGTATAAAGTCATTTAATGTAGATAGTCTTGAATATGTTTGAAAAGTTTAAAATTTATGAAATTTTATGTCTCAGTTTTAAATGATTACAAGTACTCAAGTCTGGTAATACCTCATACCCTGTTCCGGCGTCAGATACGGGTAAGGGGTGTTACATACGCGGATCTAAAACATAAGAAAATTGCATATTCTGTGGGAGACTTCGTCTTTCTCAAGGTCTCGCCATGGAAGAAGGTATTGAGGTTTAGACCGAAGTGCAAGTTGAGCCCTAGGTTCATTGGGCCTTACCACATACTGAGACATGTGGGATCGGTTGCCTATCAACTTACTTACCTCCAGAGTTGGATCAGATTCACGATGTGTTCCACGTCTCTATACTGAGGCGTTACCGCTCTGATCTTGCGCATATTATCTCAACTAAGGAGATTGAGGTTAGGCCAGATCTAACTTTTGAGGAGGAACCTGTTCAGATTCTAGAGTGCGATGTAAAAGTGTTGAGGAAGAAGTCTATCCCACTGGTTAAGGTACTTTGGCATAATCATAGCTCAGAGGAAGCCATGTGGGAACCCGAGGAGGAGATGCGACAACAATACCCCCATCTATTTTGACCAGGTAAATTTTGAGGCCAAAATTTTCTTTTAGTGTACTTACCACCCCAACAGTAGGTCCACGATTGTCTCGAACGACCCATGCAACCTTAACGGTTAAATAGTAAAAATGGGCCCAAAGCTCATAACACGACCCATGTGGGCCCACAAGCCTGTGTGGCCCAAGAAGCCCCAAAATGACCTTGGCCATGTGAACTACATAGCCTAACCCAATAATCTCCACACGCTCGTGTGGTTTACCAATGTGGGGCCTACGAGCCCGTAGGGCCCACACGGTCCATTTCAGCCCAACGAGGCCTTAAACGGCCTAAGCCCATGAAATCACTCATGGTGGCCTCTACGGTCCAACGCCCATGTTTTACACATTTAGAGTACTGCATGAGCAAGTGCGTGCTCGTGCAGTGCCAACAATCATACTTTTTCGGCTTTTTTCGATCTATGTTAATAGCAGTGTGATTACACACCTGATTGCGAAGAGTGCTAAAAGTCCACGAGCACCACAGCTTACATTCATACAAGACATACAATCAGTCTTTTAATCACTAGGTTTAAACACCCTCTTATAAACCCTTAATCCCAACACGATGATTATTACCTGCCTTGATTGAACAACTGCGATTCAACCACTTAACCCGCTGACCAAGATTGACTCCAAGAACCTTGGCAAAGGTCTGCATTAAAACCTAATCTTGTTAACTAAAACCTTAAACGTAAACAACTCAAACCAATTGAATTACTTACTAAAATGTAAAAATAAGAGTGGAAGGCAACAGTAATCAACCTACAAAAGTACACCCTAAACCGAGACACGATGTAACACCCCTATCCTATAATCATCGCCAGAATAGGTTAAGAGGCATTATTGGACTTATCATTCAGTTCAGGACAATTACAAACCAATTATCAACTCATTACAATAAAATTCATTCATTCTCATTCAATATGAACTTAAATTTGAGCATACAATACTTAAAACATGGATTCGGGATTAATTCGATAATATATAAAGTTTTAGAAACCTAGAAAAATTTTTAACTTTTAAAGGGCCACACGCCCGTGTGAACAGGCCTTGTGCCTCACACAGTCTCAAACACACCCATGTGTCCAGGCCATGGCCAAATAGAGCATACATACTGACTTGATCACACGGCCAGACCATACGCCCGTGTGTCCAGCCCGTGTTCCTATCACACGCTCGTGTCCAGGCTGTGTACTAAGCCGTGTCAAAAATAGGGGGTATTCTCTTTGTGACGTTAGCATACCAATTAGGGTCACACGGTCAGGACACACAGCCGTGTGTGAACCCGTGTGGTACACACGGCCAACAGACACGCTCGTGTGTCTAAGCCGTGTCAAAACTAGAGGGTATACTAGCTTCAATTCGTAGGGTACCCCTGGGGACACACGACCGTGTAGCGTGACCGTGTGTCGCACACGGTTGAGACACACGCCCGTGTCTCTGCTCATGTGGACAAAAACAAGCCATTTGAGTAGCCAATTTGCCACCCCAAATTGGTCATCCTACAAGCAAAGAAAACAAGCATATTTACATCACCATTTTAACTAATTTCAACACCAAAACATAACCCTTTCATAATATATAATAATCACCAAAATTCATACTCATAAACCTTACCAATTCATGCGAAACATAAGGTAATATCATACCAAAACATTTAATCCATACATCATTCAGTCTCAAGTTAATCTTACCAAAACTTATCAACTAAAACATACCACAATTTAATATTGCCATCGCATACCATGAACCATTATCAATTATGAGTTCAAGCACAAATTGTAATAGTTCAGTTTTGATCTTAGTCGGAATAGTGGTTTCAGGACCACATATCTGAGTCAAAAAAATATTTTAATATTATTTTTCGTGCCGATTATAAGTGAATTGACATGTGTGAAAGTTTTGTGTGAAAATTTAACTGTTTATGTGTTTAATTTGCAAAAAAAGACTTAATCGCGTAGAATGTAAAAGCTGTGTGCTAGATGGCAAATTGCCATGTCTTTATAATTATAAGGTCCTTAGGTTGCAAATGGACCCTTGGAATAATGCATGGACAAAGTTAGACATGATTTTATGAATTATTAATGTTAGGGTAAATTGGTAAAACATGTATTAATGTATGTTTAATAAAACAAAACTTAAAAATAGGCCATTATGTTCATCTTTGGCCGAAAATTAGAAAAGAAAAATTAGAAAGAATGCAAGCTAGGGTTTCGACACTTTGACCTTGAATTAAGGTATGTTTTAGTTTCGATTTTTGATGATTTTTATGTTTTTGAGATTGTTGCTTAGTCTACTATCAAGCCCATGTCATAATTTGTGGAATTGGTGATGTTTTTATGAGATGAAGTTGTTGAATATGTGATTTTCATGTTGTTAAATAATGAATTATGGAAGCTTGATGTTGGGTTTAAATGTCTTGTTTTTGGATTTTTGATGAAATTGAGTAATTTGGGCTAATTTGTAAAAATGTTATTTTGAAGGACTAAAATGTAAAATAAATGAAATGTATGGACTTGTATGAGAGCTAAGAGAATTTGACTAAGCTTGTGTGTAAGCAAATTTTGTGTATTTTGTGATTTTGTGAATTAGGGACTAAAGTGTCGAAATGTGAAAATATGAGGGCTATTTTGTAAAATACCCTAATTGTGTGTATACAGATTATTTTGAATGATTTAGTAAATGAAAGGGTTAATTTTGAATACATATAGATCAAGAAATGAGGAATTCAAAATTAGACCAAGTGAAGTCGGAGATTGTAGAATAAACATTCGAGTCGACAACTTCGAGTACGAGGTAAGTTTGTACGTGGAACATTATAGTATAAGTACATGTTGCTATTTTGATTATTCATAGATGTATATATAATTGAATTGGATGAATATGATGATGAAATAACAGTATTTGGCACTAAGTGAGCGATTTAAATTAGCTTCGGCTACTTGAGGCACTAAGTGTGCAATACCGACTTAGCTTCGGTTAATTGAGATGGCACTAGTTGTGCGGAATCGTTCTAGCTTCAGTGAACCTTTAAGCACTAAGTGTGCGGATGTTTTATAGCATTGGTGATCTTCGGAAAGTTTTAAAATAATCGGGTAAGAGGTGAGAATGAAAATGAATGAATATGAGAATGTTCAAGTAAGTACAATACCTATATGGTAGATGGTAAAATGCATAAAACTCTATTGAATTGATATGAACATATAGTTGGTGTTGGAATGGACTTGATGGATGAATTGAGAAATTATAATTACTTATGTATTGATGTTTCAAATTTTATATTGTTGATGTTTTAGGTGAGAGCTTACTAAGCTTTTGAAAGCTTACTTTGTGTGTGTTTACATTGTTTTATAGATATCGAAGCTACTGTAAGCTTGGGGATCATCTAGGATTGTCACCACACTATCGAACCTCATTTTGGTACTTTTGAAAATGCATATTTTTAAAGTACGGCATGTATAGGCTACTAGGTTGAGAACTATGTTTTTTGATGTATATGCTTAGCCATCTGACTTGGCTAATTTGTGCCTGAAATCATAATTGATAATAGTTCATGGTATGTGATGGCAATATTAAATTGTGGTATGTTTTAGTTGATAAGTTTTGGTAAGATTAACTTGAGACTGAATGATGTATGGATGAAATGTTTTGGTATGATATTACCTTATGTTTGGCATGAATTGGTAAGGTTTATGAGTATGAATTTTGGTGATTATTATATATTATGAAAGGGTTATGTTTTGGTGTTGAAATTGGTTGAAATGGTGATGTAAATATGCTTGTTTTCTTTGCTTGTAGGATGACCAATTTGGGGTCGCAAATTGGCTATTCAAATGGCTTGTTTTTGTCCACATGAGCAGAGACACGGGTGTGTGTCTCAACCGTGTGCGACACACAGTCACGCTACACGGTCATGTGTCCCCAGGGGTACCCTACAAATTGAAGTCAGTATACCCTCCAGTTTTGGCACTACTTAGGCACACGAGCGTGTCTATTGGCCGTGTGTACCACACGGGTTCACAAACGGGCGTGTGTCCTGATCGTGTGACCTTAATTGGTATGCTGATGTCACAAATAGAATACTCCCTATTTTTGACACGGCCTAGCACACGGCCTAGACACGGGTGTGTGATAGGAACATGGGCGAACACATGAGCGTGTGGTCTGGCCGTGTGATCAAGTTAGTATGTATGCCCTATTTGGCCACGGCCTGGACACACCGGTGTGTCTGAGACCGTGTGAGGCACACGGCCTGTTCACACGGGTGTGTGACCTTTTAAAAGTTAAAATTTTTTCTAAGTTTTTGGAACTTTATATATTACCGAATTGATCCCGAATGCTTGTTTTAAGTATTGTATGCTCGAATTTAAGTTCATATTGAATGAGAATGAATGAATTTTATTGTAATGAGTTGATAATTAGTTTGTAATTGTTCTGAACTGAATGATAAGTCCAGTAATGCCTCTTAACCTATTTCGGTGACGGTTACGGGTTAGAGGTATTACATTTATTGGTATCAGAGGCATGGTTTAGTAGGTTCTAGGACTACTACAGCGTTTATGAGTCTAGCTATACATGCCATATTTATGAAATAGTGTGATGAATCCTGACGTTGAAATGTGCTTTTATATAGCAAATGGATCCCGATAGAGCTGTAGCAGATGATGCTGAAAGTAATGCGCCTGCCCTTGCGCAAGGGACGGTGCAAACTGATTCTTGACCAGCTACGAGTAGTCGTGATGGTGAGGCTAAACAAGCCTTCTATCAGATGATGAATTATTGGTTCACCCAATACATTAGAACCAATCCAACTATACAACAACCTCCACCCCCGGTTAATTCTCCTCAAACTCCTGTTATGCCACCAGTGAACCCGATACGATTGAGTAGACCACCAGTTGATAAGATTAGAAAATATGGGGCTGAAGAGTTTCGAGCTACAACAAGTGATGATGCTGAAAAAGCTAAGTTCTGGTTAGAAAATACGATAAGAGTGTTTGATGAGTTGTCTTTGGGTCCTGAAGAATGCATAAAATATGTTGTTTCCCTCTTGAGAGATATGACGTATCATTGGTGGAAGACTTTGACGTCTGTAGTTTCAAGTGAATGAGTTACGTGAGATTTCTTCCAAGCTAAATTTCGGAAGAAATATATCAGTCAAAGATTCATTGGAGAAACGCAAAGAGTTTCTCAAGCTTAAACAATACCTTATGTATTCACAGAATACGAGCAAGAATTTGTAAGGTTAAGTCAATATGTTCGAGAATGTGTATCTTCAGAAGCAATAATGTGTAAGAGATTTGAAGACAGTTTGAATGAAGATATTCATTTGTTAGTTGGAATTCTGGAAATCAAAGAATTTGTGGTGCTTGTTGAACGAGCATGTAAAGCTGAAGATATTGGGAAAGAGAAAAGAAAGGCTAATTTTGAAGCTAGAGAGGTACGAAAGAGATCATCGGGCAAATCATTTCAATCTAGATCCAAGAAGTTTAGAGATGATAGCGGTCGTTCAAAGGCTAGTGTGGGACATTCGAACAAAGATCGAGCTAGATCGCAATCGAATTTCAAATATTTAGCTACGTCTATTGCCAATGTTGATAATCTAAAGAATGTAAAGCCTGAGTGTGATCAATGTGGAAGACGACATTTTGGTGAATGATGGGGAAAAAGTAATAACCAAGCTTGTTATAGTTGTGGTTCAAGAAATCATTTTATTCAAGATTGCCCAAATTTAGCTGAAAAAGATAATATTCAGAATCCGAGGCAGAGTGGTAATGTTTCTCGTGGTAGACCTCTCAGAAATTCGGGAAATGTAAGCGGTAGTCAAAGAGGAACGAAAGACACAGCCATTAGATCTGAGGCTCGTGCACTTGCCAGAGCTTATGCTATTCGAGCTTGTGAGGAAGCTTCATCACCAGGTGTGATTAGTGGTCCATTTACTGTTTATGATACTTTTGTGATTACTTTGATAGATCCTGGATCAACGCATTCGTTTATATGTTTGAATTTAGTGCACAGTAAGATTAGAGTTTCGAACCCCCTAGGCAGATGTGTTCTAGTTGATAAAGTCTGCAATAATTATCCGTTAATGTTTCGAGATAATTGTTTTTCTACTGATTTGATGTTATTGCCTTTCGATGAGTTTGATATAATTCTAGGTATGGATTTGTTAACTTTACATGATGCTGTGGTGAACTGCAAACGGAAAACTATTGATTTGAGATGTAAGAATGATGAAATAGTAAGAATTGAATCTAGTGATTTGAATGGATTGCATGCTGTTCAATGAAAGCTTTGAGTATTGTGAGAAAGGTTTGTGAAACTTATTTTGCATATGTGATTGATTCAAGAGTTTCAGAAAAGAAAGTTGAATCTGTACCTGTTGTCTGTGAGTTCCCTGATGTATTTCCTGAAGAACTTCCAGGATTACCTCCAGTTGGAGAGGTAAAATTTGGCATTGAATTGGTACCTAGTACTACTTCGATTTCGATAGCTCCATACAGAATGGCTTTGAACGAACTAAAAGAATTAAAGTCTCAGTTGTAAGAGTTGACCGATTAAGGGTTTGCTAGATCGAGTTTTTCACCTTGGGGTGCTCTGGTTCTATTTGTGAAAAAGAAAGACGGTACGATAAGAATGTGTATAGATTATCGTCAGTTGAACAAGGTGACTGTCAAGAATAAGTATCCCCTGCCTCGAATTGATGATTTGTATGATTAGTTGAAAGGAGCTACTGTGTTTTCAAAAATAGATTTGAGATCAGGTTATTATCAGCTATGATTGAAAGACTTAGATATTCCAAAGACTGCTTTCAGAATGAGGTATGGTCACTATGGATTCTTAATTATGCCTTTCGGATTGACTAACGCACCTGCTATCTTTATGGATTTGATGAATAGAATTTTCAGACTATATTTAGATCAATTTGTTGTGGTATTCATTGATGACATATTGATTTATTCACATGATGAATTTGAACATGCCGAGCATCTGAGAATAGTGTTATAGACTTTACGAGGTAAACAGTTGTATGCATTGTTCAGTAAACGTGAGTTCTGGTTGCGAAAAGTTGGTTTCCTGGGTCATATTGTTTCAGCATCTGGTATTCGAGTTGATCTGAGCAAAATTTTAGCTATTTTGGATTGGAAACTTCCGAGGAATGTTTCTGAAGTCCGTAGTTTTTCGGGACTAGCTAGTTACTATAGAAGATTCGTGAAAGGTTTTTCAATGATTGCGACTCCGTTTCCAAAACTGTTACAGAAAGATGTGAAATTTGAATGGTTTAAAAAATGTCAGAACAACTTTGATCAGTTGAAAACCTTACTGACTGAAGCTCCGATTTTGGTAAAACTTGAAACGGGTAAAAAATTTGTAATTTACAGTGACGCTTTGTTGATTGGTTTAGGATGTGTTCTAATGCAAGAAGGAAAAGTTATTCCTTATGCTTCGATACAGTTGAAGCCGCATAAGAAGAACTATCCGACGCATGATCTTGAGTTAACTGCTATTGTGTTTACCCTAAAGATTTGGTGCCATTACTTGTTTGGTGAGAAATGTCAAGTGTACACTGATCATAAGAGTTTGAAGTATTTAATGACTCAGAAAGATTTGAATCTACGACAGAGAAGGTGGCTTAAATTGCTAAAGGACTACGAACTTGTGATTGGTTATCATCCAGGAAAAGCTAATGTTGTGACTGATGCTTTGAGTCAAAAATCATTGTCCGCTCTGCGTGCGATGAATGCTCATTTAGTCTTGTCTGATGATGGTTCAGTTTAGCTGAATTAAAAGCAGAATCTTTGTTCTTACAATAGATTATTGAAGCTCAAAAGATTGATAATGAGATTTTAGCTAAACGAGCTCAGTGTGATGTAAAGGCTGATTCAGAATTCAGAGTTGATAAAGATGATTGCTTAAGATTTTGAGATCAAATTTGTATTCTAAGAAATCCAGAGTTAATTCAGATGATTCTGAGTAAAGCTCACAGTAGTCGTTTATTTGTGCATCCAGGTAGTACGAAAATGTATAATGATTTGAAGTAGCATTATTGGTGTCCGGAATGAAAAGAGCTATCTCTGATTTTATTTCTAAATGTTTGATCTGCCAGCAAGTTAAAGCCGAACATCAGGTACCATCTGGTTTGTTACAATCGATTACGGTTTTGGAGTGGAAATCGGATCGAGTGACCATGGATTTTGTCTCGGGTTTACCCCTGTCTCCGAGAAAAAAAGATGCAATTTGGGTTGTAGTTGATCGTTTAACAAAATCAGCTCATTTTATTCCGATTCGATCTGATTACTCACTTGATAAATTAGCTAAGTTATACATTTCTGATATCGTGAGATTGCATGGTGTGCCATTGTTGATAGTGTCAGATAGAGACCGAAGATTTACATTGCGATTCTAGAAGAAATTGCAAGATGCTCTGGGTACTAAATTGCACTTTAGTACTACTTTTCATCCGTAAATGGACGGTCAATCCAAGCAGATTATTCAGATACTCGAGGATATGTTGGGATGTTGCATTCTTGAGTTTGAAGGTACGTGGGAACAATATCTACCTTTGATTGAATTCGCTTATAATAACAGTTTTCAGTCGAGCATTAAAATGGCACCATACAAAGCTTTATATGGTCGTAAATGCCATACGCCTTTATATTGGACTGAGCTTAGTGAAAATAAGATTCATGGGATTGATTTGATAAAAGAAATTGAACAAAAAGTAAAAGTGATCCGAGATAGTTTGAAAGAAGCTTCCGATCGTCAAAAATCATATGCAAATTTGAAAAGAAAAGACATTGAGTTTGAGATCGGCGATAAAGTGTTTTTGAAAGTATCTCCATGGAAGAAAGTCATTCGGTTGGTAGAAAAGGCAAGTTGAGTTCGAGGTTTATCGAGCCGTATGAGATTATCGAGCGTATTGGGCCGGTAGCATATAGATTGTTGTTGCCACCAGAGTTAGAAAAGATTCACAATGTGTTTCATGTATCGATGCTTCGACGATATTAATCCGATCCTTCACATGTGATTCCTCCGTCTGAGATAGAAATTCAGTCTAATATGACTTACGAAGAAAATTCGATCTGAATCTTAGCTCGAGAGGATAAAGAATTACTAAATAAGAGAATTCAGTTAGTTAAAGTGATGTGGCATCAACACAGTATCGAAGAGGCCACGTGGGAGCCTGAAGATGTTATGAGCAACAATATACGAATTTGTTTAATGGTAAGATTTTCGGGGACAAAAATCCCTAGGGAGAGAATTGTAACAGTTCGGTTTTGACCCTAGTCAGAATAGTAGTTTTGAGACCACATATCCGAGTCAAAAAATATTTTAATATTATTTTTCGTGCCTATTATAAGTGAATTGACATGTGCGAAAGTTTTGTGTGAAAATTTAACAGTTTATGTGTTTAATTTGCAAAAAGGACTTAATGGCATAGAATGTAAAAGCTATGTGCTAGATGCTAAAGTGCCAAATTTCCATGTCTTTATAATTTTAAGGTCCTTAGGTTGCAAATGGACCCTTGGAATAATGCATGGACAAAGTTAGACATGATTTTATGAATTATTAATGTTATAATGCAAGGGTAAATTGGTAAAACATGTATTAATGTATGTTTAATAAAACAAAACTTAAAAATAGGCCATTATGTTCATCTTTGGCCGAAAATTAGAAAAGAAAAATAAGAAAGAATGCAAGCTAGGGTTTCGACACTTTGAGCTTGAATTAAGGTATGTTTTTAGTTTCGGTTTTTGATGATTTTTATGTTTTTGAGATTGTTGCTTAGTCCACTATCAAGCCCATGTCATAATTTGTTGAATTAATGATGTGTTTATGAGATGAAATTGTTGAATATGTGATTTTTATGTTGTTAAATAATGAACTATGGACACTTGATGTTGGGTTTAAATATTTTGTTTTTGGATTTTTGATGAAATTGTGTAATTTGGGCTAATTTGTAAAAATGTTATTTTGAAGGACTAAAATGTGAAATAAATGAAATGTATGGACTTATATGAGAGCTAGGAGAATTCGGCTAAGCTTGTGTACAAGTAAATTTTGTGTATTTTGTGATTTTATGAATTAGGGACTAAAGTGCCAAAATGTGAAAATGTGAGGGCTATTTTGTAAAATACCCTAATTTTATGTATATGGATTATTTTGAATGATTTAGTGAATAAAAGGGTTAATTTTGAATACATATAGATCAAGAAAAAAGGAATTCAGGCTTAGACCGAGGGAAGTCGAAGATTGTAGAATAAACATTCGAGTCGACAACTTCGAGTACGAGGTAAGTTCGTAAATGGAACATGATAGTATAAGTACATGTTGTTGTTTTGATTATTCATAGATGTATATATAATTGAATTGGATGAATACGATGATGAATTAAAATTATTTGGCACTAAGTGTCCGATTTAAATTAGCTTCGACTACTTGAGGCACTACGTGTGCGATACCGACTTAGCTTCAGTTAATTGAGATGGCACTAGGTGTGCGGAATCGTTCTAGCTTCGGCGAACCTTTAAGCACTAAGTGTGCGGATGTTTAAAGCATTAGTGATCTTCAAAAAGTTTTAAACTAGTTGGGTAAGAGGTGAGAATGAAAACAATGAATATGATAATGTTCAGGTAAGTACAATACCTATGTGGTAGATGGTAAAATGCATAAAACTCTATTGAATTGATATGAACATATAGTTGGTGTTGTTATGGACTTGATGGATGAATAGACAAATTATAATTACATATGTATTGATGTTTCATATTTTATCTTGTTGATGTTTTTGGTACGAGCTTACTAAGCTTTTGAAAGCTTACTTTGTGTGTGTTTACATTGTTTTATAGATATCGAAGCTACTGCAAGCTCGGGGATCGTCTAGGATCGTCACCACACTACCAAACCTCATTTTGGTACTTTTGGAAATGCATATTTTTGAAGTATGGCATGTATAGGCTACTAGGTTGAGAAGTATGTTTTCTGATGTATATGCTTAGCCATTTGACTTGGCTAATTTGTGCTTGAACTCATAAGTGATAATGTTTCATGATATGTGATGGCAATATGGAATTGTGGTATGTTTTAGTTGGTAAGTTTTGGTAAGATTAACTTGAGACTAAATGATGTATGGATGAAATGTTTTGGTATGATATTACCTTATGTTTGGCATGAATTGGTAGGGTTTATGAGTATGAATTTTGGTGATTATTAAATGATATGAAAGGGTTATATTTTGGTGTTGAAATTGGTCGAAATGGCGATATAAATATGCATGTTTTTCCTTGCTTGTAGGATGACCAATTTGGGGTGGTAAATTGGCTATTCAAATGGCCTGTTTTTGTCCACACAGGTAGAGACATGGGCATGTGTCTCAACTGTGTGCAACACACGGTTACGCTACACGGCCATGTGTCCCCTGGGGTACCCTACGAATTGAAGTTAGTATACTCTCTAGATTTGACATGGCTTAGACACACGGACGTGTCTATTGGCCGTGTGTAGCATACGGGTTCACACACGGGCGTGTGTCCTGACCGTGTGACCCTAATTGGCATGCTGACGTCACAAATAGAATACCCCCTATTTTTGACACCGCCTAGCACACGGCCTAGACACGGGCGTGTGAGAGGAACACGGGCTAGACACATGGGCGTGTGAGAGGAACACGGGCTGGACACACGGGCGTGTGGTCTGGCCATGTGAGCAAGTCAGTATGTATACCCTATTTTGCCATGGCTTGGACACACGGGTGTGTCTAAGACCGTGTAAGGCACACAACCTGTTCACACGGGCGTGTGACCTTTTAAAAGTTGAAAATTTTGTAAGATATTACTGATTTGATCCCGAATGCATGTTTTAAGTATTGTATGCTCGAATTTAAGTTCATATTGAATGAGAATGAATGACTTATATTGTAATAAGTTAATAATTGGTTTGTAATTGTTCTGAACTGAATGATAAGTCTAGTAATGCCTCTTAACCTATTCCGGCGACGGTTACGAGTTAGGGGTGTTACACAAATTAGCCAAGTCACATGGCTAAGCATATACATCACAAACATGCTTCTCAAACTACTAGCCTATACATGCCATACTTCAAAAATATGCATTTTCAAAAGTACCAAAATGAGGTTCGATAGTGTGGTGACGATCCTTGACGATCCCTTAGCTTGCAGTAGCTTCAATATCTATAAAACAATGTAAACACACACAAAGTAAGCTTTCAAAAGCATAGTAAGCTCGTACCAAAAACATCAACAATATAAAATATGAAACACCAATACATAAGTATTTATAATTTCTCAATTCATCCATCAAGCCCATGCCAACACCAACTATATGTTTATACAAATTCAATAAACTTTTATGCATTTTACCACCAACCACATAGGTATTATACTTACCGGAACATTTTCAAATTCATTCGTTTTCAATCTCACCTCTTGTTTGATTACTTTAAGACCTTCCAAAGATCACCAATGCTTTAATTATCCACACACATAGTGCTTAAAGATTAGCCGAAGCTAGAACGATTCCGCACACTTAGTGCCATCTCAACTAACTGATGCTAAGTTGGTATTGCACACTTAGTGCCTTTAGTAGCCGAAGCTAGTTTAAATTGCACACTTAGTGCTAAATACTTTCGATTCATCATCATATTCATCCAATTCAATTACACACAGTCCATGTATAATAAAGGCATTGAAACCTACTTAACATCATATTTTAAGTACGAACTTACCTTGTACTTGAAATTTGTCGACTCGGACTGTTTACTCTAAAATCTTCGATTTCCCTCGGACTAAGTCTGAATTCCTCTTTTCTTGATCTATAAGTATTCAAAATTTACCCTTTTATTCACCAAATCATTCAAAATAATCCATATACACACAATTAGGGTTTTTTGCAAAATAGTCCTCACATTTTTACATTTAACACTTTAGTCCCTAATTCACAAAATCACAAAATACACAAAATTTACTTGTACACAAGCTTAGCCGAATTCCCTTAGCTCTCATACAAGTCCATACATTTCATTTATTTCACATTTTTGTCCCTCGAAATAGCATTTTTACAAATTAGCCCAAATTACTCAATTTTATCAAAAATCCAAAGACAAAACATTTAAACCCAACATCAAGCTTCCATAATTCATCATCTAACATCACAAAGCTCATAGTTTCATCAATGGCACATTTCAAAAATATCACCAAAATCAGAAATTGAAGCATGGGTTCGATTGTATACGAAGCAATGATTACAAAAATGTAGAAATTATCAAAAACTGAACAAAAACGAACCTTGAATCAAGCTTGGTATGGCCGAACCCTAGCAAACCTTTTTCTTTTTCTTTTCTTTATAAATTTTGGCAAGATGAACACCAAAATAACATGTTTTCATATTTTTGTTTAATTAATAATAACATAAAATCTAAATGACCATTTTTCACTTTCATTAAACCATTATAAATTCACCTAACACATGCCCTTTTTTCTCCATTCAAATTTCCAATGGTCAAATAACCACATAAGGACCTCACAATTATAAAGCCAAGTCAAATAGACACTTTTAACATCTAGCACATAGCTTTTACATTTTACGCGATTAGGTCCTTTTTGCAAATTAAGCACACAAACAGTTAAATTTTCACACAAGACTTCACACATGTCAATTCACTTATAATAGGCACAGAAAATAATATTAAAATATTTTTTTGACTCGGATATGTGGTCCCAAACCACTATTCTGACTAGGGTCAAAACCAGACAGTTACAATTCTCCCCCCTTAGGAATTTTCATCCCCGAAAATCTTACCGTTAAACAAGTTCGGATATCGTTGTCTCATACTATCTTCAGGTTCCCACGTGGC
Source organism: Gossypium anomalum (assembly GCA_025698475.1). Classification (NCBI taxonomy): domain Eukaryota; kingdom Viridiplantae; phylum Streptophyta; class Magnoliopsida; order Malvales; family Malvaceae; genus Gossypium; species Gossypium anomalum. The sequence continues at coordinate 40,580,302 of CM046965.1, forward strand.
ATCTTTAAAACCATGTCGATGCCACATCACTTTAACTAACAGAATTTTTTTATTCTACAACTCTTTAACCTCTCAAGCAAGATACAGATCGGCTTTTCTTCATAAGTCATATCAGACTAAATTTCTATCTCAGACGGAGGAATTACATGTGAAGGATCGGATCTGTATCATCGGAGCATCGATACATGAAACACATTGTGAATCTTTTCTAACTCTAGTGGCAACAACAATCTATATGCTACCAGTCCAATACGCTCGATAATTTCATACGGCCCGATAAACCTCAGATTCGATTTGCCTTTTCTACCAAACCGAAGCACTTTCTTCCACGAAGACACTTTCGAAAACACTTTATCGCCGATCTCAAACTCAATGTCTTTTCTTTTCAAATCTGCATATGATTTCTGACGATCGGAAGCTACTTTCAAACTATCTCGGATGACTTTTACTTTCTATTCAGTTTCTTTTATCAAATCAACCCCATGAATCTTATTTTCATTGAGCTCAGTCCAATACAAGGGTGTATGGCATTTGCAACCATATAAAGCTTCGTATGGTGCCATTTTAATGCTCAACTGAAAACTGTTACTATAAGCGAATTCAATCAAAGGTAGATATTGTTCCCACGTACATTCAAACTCAAGAATGCAATATCTCAACATATCCTCAAGTATCCGAATAATCCGCTCGGATTGACTGTCTGTTTGCAGATGAAAAGCAGTACTAAAGTGCAATTTAGTACCCAGAGCATCTTACAAGTTCTTCTAGAATCGCGATGTAAATTTTGGGTCTCTATCTGACACTATCGACAATGGCACACCATGCAATCTCACGATATCAGAAATGTATAACTCAGCTAATTTATCAAGTGAGTAATCAGATCAAACTGGAATAAGATGAGCTGATTTCGTTAAGCGATCAACTACAACCCAAATTTCATCTTTCTTTCTCGAAGATAGGGGCAAACCTGAAACAAAATCCATGGTCACTCGATCCCATTTCCACTCCAGAATCATAATCGTTTGTAACAAACCAGATGACACCTGATGTTCAGCTTTAACTTGCCGACAGATCAAACATTTAGAAACAAATTCAGAGATATTTCTTTTCATTCTGGACCACCAATAATGCTGCTTCAAATCATTATACATTTTCATACTACCTGGATGCATAGATAAACGACTACTATGAGCTTCACTCAGAATCATCTAAATTAACTTTGGATTTCTCAGAATACAAATTCGATCTCGAAATCTCAAGCAATCATCTTTATCAACTCTGAATTATGAATCAGACTCTTACATCACACTGAGCTCGTTTAGCTAAAATCTCATTATCAATCTTCTGAGCTTCAATAATCTGTTGTAAGAACAAAGGTCCTATTTTTAATTCAGCTAAAACTGAACCATCATCGGACAAGAGTAATGAGCATTCATAGCACGCAGAGCGAACAATGATTTTTGACTCAAAGCATCAGCCATAACATTAGCTTTTCCTGGATGATAATCAATCACAAGTTCGTAGTCCTTTAGTAATTCAAGCCACCTTCTCTGTCGTATATTCAAATATTTCTGAGTCATGAAATACTTCAAACTCTTATGATCAGAGCAAACACAATAGCAGCTAACTCAAGATCATGCGTCGGATAGTTCTTTTCGTGCGGCTTCAACTGCCTCGAAGCATAAGCAATAACTTTTCCTTCTTGCATTAGAACACATCCTAGACCAATCAACGAAGCATCGCTGTAAATTACAAATTCTTTACCCGATTCAGGTTGTACCATTACCGGAGCTTCAGTAAACAAGGTTTTCAATTAATCAAAGCTATTCTGACATTTTTTAGGCTATTAAAATTTCACATCTTTTTGTAGCAGTTTTGTCAACGGAGTCGTAATCATCGAAAAACCTTTCACGTATCTTCTATAGTAACCAGCTAGTCCCAGAAAACTACGGACTTCAGAAACATTCCTCGAAGGTTTCCAATCCAAAATAGCTGAAATTTTGCTTGGATTAACTTGGATACCAGATGCTGATACAATATGACCTAGGAAACCAACTTCTCGCAGCTAGAACTCACATTTACTGAACTTTGCATACAACTATTTATCTCGCAGAGTCTATAGCACTATTCGCAGATGCTCGGCATGTTCGGATTCATCACGTCAATAAATCAATATGTCATCAATGAATACCACAACGAATTGATCTAAATACGGTCTAAAAATTCAATTCATCAAATCCATAAAGATAGCAGGTGCGTTAGTCAATCCGGAAGGCATAACTAAGAATTTATAGTGACTGTACCTCGTTCTGAAAGTAGTCTTCGAAATATCTTAGTCTTTTACTCATAGCGGATAATAACCTAATCTCAAATTTATTTTCAAAAACACAGCAGCTCCTTTCAACTGATCAAACAAATCATCAATTCGGGGCAAAGGATACTTATTCTTAACAGTCACCTTGTTCAACTGACGATAATCTATACACATTCTTATCGTATCGTCTTTTTTTTTCACAAATAGAACCGGAGCACCCCAAGGTGAAAAACTCGGTCTAGCAAACCCTTGATCAGTCAACTCTTGCAACTGAGACTTTAATTCTTTTAGTTCAGTCGGAGCCATTCTGTATGGAGCTATTGAAATCAGAATAGTACCAGGTACCAATTCAATGCCAAATTCGACCTCTCTAACTGGAGGTAATCCCGGAAGTTCTTCAGGAAATACATCAGGGAACTCATAGACAATAGGTACAGATTCAACTTTCTTTTCTGACACTCTTGAATCAATCACATATGCAAAATAAGTTTCACAACCCTTTCTCACAATACTCAAAGCTTTCGTCGAAGATATTACAGCAGGCAATCCATTCAAATCACTAGATTCAATTCTGACTATTTCATCATTCTTGCATCTCAAATCAATAGTTTTTCGTTTGCAGTTCACCACAGCATCATGCAAAGTTAACCAATCCATACCCAGAATTATATCAAACTCATCGAAAGACAATAACATCAAATCAGCCGAAAAATAATTATCTCGAAACATTAACGGACAATTCTTGTAGACTTTATCAACTAGAAGACATCTGCCTAGGGGGTTCGAAACTCTAATTACAAATCCAGTAGACTCTACAGGCAAAGTCTTACTGTCCACTAAGTTCATACATATATACGAATGTGTTGATCCAGGATCTATCAAAGCAATCACAGATGTATCATAAAGAGTAAATGTACCAGTAATCACACCTGGCGATAAAGCTTCCTCGCGAGCTCGAATAGTATAGGCTCTGGCAGATGCACGAGCCTCAGACTAACGACTATGTCTTTCGTTACTCTCTGACTACCGCTTACATTTCCCAAATTTTTAGGAGGTCTACCACGAGAAACATTACCACTCTGCCTCAGATTCTAAACATTATCATTTTCAACTAAATCTGGGCAATCTTTAATAAAATGATTTCTTGAACCACAACTATAACAAGCTCAGTTATTACTTTTTCCCTAGCATTCACCGATATGTCGTCTTCCACATTGATCAAACTCAGGCTTTTCATTCTTTGCATTACCAACACTGGCAACAGACGTAGCTGAAGATTTGAAATTCGATTGCGATCTAGCACGACCTCTGTTCGAATGTCCCATACTAGCCTTTGAACGACTGCTATCATCTCTAAACTTCTTGGATCCAGATTGAAATGGTTTACCCGATGATCTCTTTCATACCTCTCTAGCTTCAAAATCAGCCTTTCTTTTCTCTTTCCCAATATCTTCTACTTTATATGCTCATTCAACAAGCACCGCCAATTCTTCGATTTCTAGGATCCCAACTAACAGACAAATATCTTCGTCCAAATCGTCTTCAAATCTCTTGCACATTATTGCTTCTGAAAATACACATTCGGGGGCATACTCACTCAACTTTCCAAATTCCCTCTCATATCCTATAACAGACATACGGCCTTGTTTAAGCTCGAGAAACTCTTTGCGTTTCTGATCAATGAATCTTGGACTGATATATTTCTTCCGAAATTCAGCTTGGAAGAAATCCCACGTAACTTCTTCACTCAAAACCACAAACGTCAAAGTCTTCCACCAATGATACGCCGTATCTCTCAAGAGGGAAACAACACATTTTATGCATTCTTCAAGACTCAAAGACAACTCATCAAACACTCTTATCATATTTTCTAACCAGAACTCAGCTTTTTCAGCATCATCACCTGTTGTAGCTCGAAACTCTTCAGCCCCATATTTTCTAATCTTATCAACTGGTGGTCTACTCAACTGTACCTGGTTCATTGGTGGCATAACAGGAATTTAAGGAGAATTAACCGGGGGAGGAGGTTTTTGTACAGCCAGATTGGTTCTAATGTATTGGGTGAACCAATCATTCATCATTTGATAGAAGGCTTGTTTAGCCTCACCATCACGGCTACTCGTAGCCGGTCAAGAATCAACTTGTACCATCCCTTGCGCGAGAGCAGGCACATTGCTTTCAACATTGTCTGCTACAGCTCTATCGAGATCCATTTATTATATAAAAGCACATTTCAACGTCAGTATTCATCACGCTAGACTCATAAATGCTGTGGTAGTCCTAGAATCGACTAAACCATATCTCTGATACCACTAAATGTAACACCCTATCCTGTAACCGTCCCAAAAATAGGTTAAGAGGCATTACTGGACTTATCATTCAGTTTAGAACAATTACAAACCAATTATCAACTTAATACAATAAAATTCATTCATTCTCTTTCAATATGAACTTAAATTCAAGCACACAATACTTAAAACATGCATTCGAGATCAATTCAGTAATATATAAAGTTTCTGAAACCTAGAAAATTTTCAACTTTAAAAGGTCACACGCCTGTGTGAATAGGCCGTGTGCCTCACACAATCTCAAACACACCCGTGTGTCCAGGCCGTGGCCAAATAGGGCATACATACTAACTTGATCACATGGCCAAACCACACGCCCGTGTGTCCAGCCCATGTTCCTATCACATGCTCGTGTCCAGGCCATGTGCTAGGCCGTGAAAAAAATAGGGGGTGTTCTGTTTGTGACGTCAACATACCAATTAGGGTCACACGGTCAGGACACATGCCCGCGTGTAAACCCGTGTGGTGCACACGGCCAATAGACACGCTCGTGTGTCTAAGCCATGCCAAAACTGGAGGGTATACTGACTTCAATTCATAGGGTAGCCTAGGGGACACACAGCCGTGTAGCGTGACCGTGTGTCGCACACGGCTGAGACACACGCCCGTGTGGACAAAAACAGGCCATTTTAATAGCCAATTTACCACCCCAAATTGGTCATCGTACAAGCAAAGAAAACAAGCATATTTATATCACCATTTCAGCCAATTTCAACACCAAAACATAACCCTTTCATATCATATAATAATCACCAAAATTCATACTTATAAACCCTACCAATTCATGCCAAACATAAGGTAATATCATACCAAAACATTTCATCCATACATCATTTAGTCTCAAGTTAATCTTACTAAAACTTACCAACTAAAACATACCACAATTCCATATTGCCATCACATATCATGAACCATTATCACTTACGAGTTCAAGCACAAATTATCCAAGTCACATGGCTAAGCATATACATCAGAAAACATACTTCTCAACCTACTAGCCTATACATGCCATACTTCAAAAATATACATTTTTAAAAGTACCAAAATAAGGTTTGATAGTGTGGTGACGATCCTAGGTGATCCCGGAGCTTGCAATAGCTTCGATATCTATAAAACAATGTAAACACACACAAATTAAGCTTTCAAAAGCATAGTAAGCTAGTACCAAAAACATCAACAATATAAAATATGAAACACCAATAAATAAGTATTTAGAATTTCTCAATTCATCCGTCAAGCCCATTCCAACTCCAACTATATGTTTATACAAATTCAATAAACTTTTATGCATTTTACCACCTACCACATAGGTATTATACTTACCAAAACATTTTCATAATCATTCGTTTTCAATCTCACTTCTTGTTTGGTTACTTTAAGACCTTCCAAATATCACCAATGCTTTAATTATCCACACACTTAGTGCTTAAAGATTAGCTGAAGCTAGAACGATTCTGCACACTCAGTGCCATCTCAACTAACTGAAGTTAAGTCGGTATCACACACTTAGTGCCTTTAGTAGCCGAAGCTAGTTTAAATCGCACACTTAGTGCCAAATACTTTTGATTTATCATCATATTCATCCAATTCAATTACACACAATCCATGTATAGTAAAGGCATCAAAACCTACTTAACATCATATTTTAAGTAAGAACTTACCTCCTACTCAGAATTTATCGACTCGGACTGTTTACTCTAAAATCTCCGATTTCCCTAAGTCTAAGTTTGAATTCCTCTTTTCTTGATCTATAAGTATTCAAAATTTACCCTTTTATTCACCAAATCATTCAAAATAATCCATATACACACAATTAGGGTATTTTACAAAATAGCCCTAACATTTTCACATTTCGACACTTTAGTCACTAATTCACAAAATCACAAAATACATAAAATTTGCTTGTACACAAGCTTAGCCTAATTCCCCTAGCTCTCATATAAGTCCATACATTTCATTTATTTCATATTTTAGTCCCTCAAAATAATATTTTTACAAATTAGCCCAAATTACTCAATTTTATCAAAAATCCAAAGACAAAACATTTAAACCTAACATCAAGCTTCCATAATTCATCATCTAACATCACAAAGCTCATAGTTTCATCAATGGCACATTTCAAAACTATCACCAAAATCAAAAATTGAAGCATGGGCTCGACAGTATACGAAGCAACGATTACAAAAACGTAAAAATTATAAAAAATCAAACAAAAACAAACCTTGAATCAAGCTTGGCATGGCGGAACCCTAGCAAACCTTTTTATTTTTCTTTTCTTTATAAATTTCGGCAAGATGAACACTAAAATGGCATGTTTTCATATTTTTGTTTAATTAATAATAACATAAAATCTAAATGACCATTCTGCCCTTTCATTAAACCATTATAAATTCACCTAACACATGCCCCTTTTTCTCTATTCAAACTTCCAATGGTCAAATAACCACATAAGGACCTCACAATTATAAAGCCAAGTCAAATAGGCACTTTTAACATCTAGCACATAACTTTTACATTTTACTCGATTAAGTCTTTTTTACAAATTAAGCACACAAACAGTTAAATTTTCACACAAGACTTTCACACATGTCAATTCACTTATAATAGGCACGAAAAATAGTATTAAAATATTTTTCTGACTCAGATATGTGGTCCTGAAACCACTAGTCTGACTAAGGTCAAAACTGGACTGTTACACACGAGATGGTGTAATCACCCTTGACAGCAACTGGTAGAAAATAGTAAACATTGAAGGGAAAAGTTATTGGCAGAGAATAAAGAAACAACAATTGCACTTATACTTGAAATGGAATATTCGGTTAACCCCATATAGTGAAAAGAGAAGAAAGGCAGAAGAAAGAAATGAGGGGAAGAGAGAAGTTAAGAGCATTTACCCAAAACTGAAACACAAGCGATGAAGAGAAGTGATGAGGTATTCGGCCTAGAAGCAAGGTGGAAGGGGAAAAACTATTGAGAGGGAGAAGGGAGAGAATAGGCCAAAATAGCATAAGCAAAAGTGGAAATAATGATCTCAAACAAAACTGAAAGGAGGGGATAGAAGACATTCAGCCAATAGGAAAAGGAAAAAGAATAATGAAAAGAAAGGTACGGGACCTCAAAATGCTAAACCAAAATGAACCAAAACGCGGCCGATAACCCTTGCACAAAATGTTCACGAATGAATAGAAAAAGTAAAAGAAGTGACAGAAACGAGTTGAAGAACAAAGTACGCAAACCAAATCCTAAAAGCTCCCCAAAATCGAACTCACAAATGCCTACAATCCCAATTCGAGTCCAACACACTCTCCACTTCCCATCCCCTTGATTTTCTTCCATAATCTTTCCACAAAACCCTCAAACTGAACACTATCCAAATCTCCCTTTTTTCCTCCTAAATTTTTGCTACACCATCCCCACACCCCTCAAACACTCCAACTGACCAAGCATCAGAGTCCCACTGCCTTACAACCTCCCACACGACCACTTGCAAAATAAAACACTCCCTGCGCGTAGCAGGACTCGAACTCCTGTCTCTCAGTAATAGCAACACGCCATTAACCCCTAGACCAGTAGGCTTTTTATGTCATGCTTAATCAATATTTATTTAAGAAGCCAATAGATTAGATACAGGGTTTATTCAAGTAAAAACAAAATTTTGTACAAGCCAAAGCTCGAACTCAGGAGTTCTCCAACACTTATCAGGACACACAACCACTAAAGCAGGCATGAATTTATGCATACAACCACTGATTCTGAATCTGTTCAACCAAGTATGTTTATTATTGTTTCTGTATGTCCATTTGCATGTTGTGTACATATTTGCATTTGTATAAAATTTGGGATATCGATTGTGAAGAGAAGGAAGACTGAATTGGCAGTTTAACTATAATGTTCTATACTGTAACACCCCAAACCTAGCCTAGTCGTTATGGTCAAATCTGCCGTGTCACATTAAAATGCTTTTTTGAAAAAAATTGTCTTATTAATAAATCTCACTTGAAAGATAAAAGCCACTTTTTTTAATTCTAAAGTCAACTTAATTATTTGTTAACCATTTTAAACCAACCTTACTTTTAAAAACATGATTGTTGCGGAGGCATTTCAATAATGTTGCAAAAACGTGATGTTTTAAAAACAGATGTCATTTTGGAAAACTGCTCTCCACTTTTAACAGAAACAAATCATAATAGTTAAAAACCCCAAATTTAAAAGCTAAAAAATTAGAGAAAAGGCCTTATTACATAAAAAACCCAAAGAGAAAGTAATTTATGCAAAGTAAAAGTAATACGAAAATTTAAAGCTGTTCGTAGTGTGGCCACCTCCAAGTCCTCCCATACATCGAACCGCCTACTGAGGATTACCTAAAAAATTTAAAAGAGGGGGTGAGTTTACAAAAACTCAATGTGAACAACCCTTAACGATCGTAAAACATGCATCACATTAATTTGGGCCTAAGCCAATTACAATAACGGTGGCACTTGGGCCCTAACACATAGTAGCCTCAGTTGGGCCTGAGCCCATGCCACAATCAAAATTGGATTATGCAATGCACAAATACCCAACCAACCCTGCACTCCGTATCCTGTCCAACCCTACACTCCTGTGGGGATTTAATTGACCCACCCATCCCTACACTCTTGATGTAGCACTAGTTGTGGCACTAATCAATTTTGCAGCAGAGCTGCCAATCACATAATGGCTTTAAGCAGTAGGTGGATCCACAGTTGTCAAGCGACCATGCGACCCTAGCAAATCATATACTTCCTCCAAACCAATGATCCCATCGCCCATACAGCATAATATCACATGAATTCAAACATATCATGAATGGCATAAATAACAATCATATAACATGTAGGGGCATTTTAGTCATTTTATCTTTCGAGGGCATAACGGTCATTTCATAAATTGGGGTCTGGTACTCTTACTAACCTATCCATAGGTCCACAATCATCTCATGCGACTCGTGCAACCTTTTCCAATCAAAACATACATTTGGGCCTAAAACCCATTACGAAGCCTAAGTGGGTCCTACATACTCATATGGCCCGCTAAGCCCAAAATTGACCTTATCCATGTGATCAATACAGCTCATTCCAATATTTCCACGTTTCCATGACAAAACTCGAGTGGGGCCCACGAGCCTATTGGGCCCACACAGCCCATTTCGGCCCAAAACTAGCCTAAGCCCAGGAGATCGCTCAAGGCGGCCTCTACTATCGTATCGAATTTTCCACACATGCGTTCACATGCTCGTGTGACAACTATGGCTGTACTTTTGGCTTTTCAGCATTTCGACATTTTGACTTTTCGAATTGTGCCGACCTACATTGAGGAAGGTTGTGGTTACACACCTGTTTACGAACACGTGCGAAGGATCCACGAGTACTCCAACCTACATTCATCCCAAACATTCAATCAATCATTCACTTATTATATTTCATAGGCTCTTAATCCCCAAATCAATAATACTATCTACCTCAATTGAATAAACCACGGCCTGTTCCACTAAATCGTAGTAGACTAAAATTGATTCCACCTTACTTGCCGATAATCTGCGATATCAAAAGATCATACTAGTGAGATTTCCTAGGATCATGACATAGATCTCACAGAGATATAGGAGCATTCGTCCTATGCCCAAATAATAAGAAAGTTAATGCTCTTACCTTAATAGAATAATGGATGAAAGGGTTTGACAACTTGACTACTTCTGTATTTCACCACTCCTCAGGAATACCTAAAACCCCAAGATCCTATCTTGTCAAGAACTCTTGTAGAACCAAAATAGAGATGGAGAGATGGGACAAGGAATGTTCGGCCAAATCAGAACAAGATAAACAAGGTTGGCAAGCAAGAGACAGAGGGTATTCGATAGGAAAGAAATTTGAATATCAAGAATAAAGGAGAATAGAATAATGAAGAAAAAGATGGGGAGAAAAGAGACTAAAATCGGTCAAGAAAATGAAAGGTAAGAATGGTAGAAGAAAAAGAGCAGTCGACAGAGATTAAGAGAGGTATTCAGTAATACACATAACTTTACCCAAATGGTCAATACGACACCGCCAACAACCAAAATGGAAACCAAAATAAGAGACTACTTTCGACATTTTAGTTCATAACAAAAATCGAAAGAAAAGGAAGGATTTACCCCAAAAAAAAAGTAACCAAAATTGAACAAATTAGAGTGGAAAAACTAGCTCAGCCAAATTTCTACACCCCTAATGCCCATTTCAACACGTTTCTCTCAACTCATCAAACTTCTGACTTTTCTCCATAAAACCTTCCCCAATCTTCTTTTTGAATCTCTCCTTTTATCCCTCCACAAATCACTTCAACAAATCCTCCATGACCATTTCAACTTGAAGTTCCAAACCAACTTTAATACTAGCCATCCATGTAGCAAAATAAATATCCATCATAATACTATGGCGACACTTGAACCCCTAACCACATGCACACTCCTAACGCCTCCTTGCCACTTGACCACCTGCTTCTTTGCGTCACCTTTTAACCTTAATTATTTAAAAGGCTTACCACCTAACATTCAAGGTTTTCTTCACTTAAAACCAAAAATTTTGCTAAAGCCTAGGTTTAAACCTAGGACTTCTTAGACATCCCCAAACACACCCAATTCACCTAACCATCACACCAAACATGCAATTTGTGTCACTTTATTTCTCAACTAAAATATTTATAAGCCGCCTACTAACAGTTCCCACGCTCAAGGCCTAATACTTCTAGGCCCAAAACTCGGGGCGTTACATATACAATGGTTTACCGCATTATTTTATACATATATCAACTCAACTACATATTGCTATTTGAGTGGAATAGTTTCACATTCATGGTGTGTAGAACGGATGGGCCTATTAAGGTCCTATGTGGTATGCTAGGTGGTTGGGTCTAACATGGCCCTATTGTGGTGTGCAGGGTGGTCGAAGTGGTGTTTGGCTGGATGGATGGGATTTTACTTGTTGTATTCATTCTACATTAGAATACATGTTTGTTTGTGTGAATGTAAGGATACTTGTGAAATGATTTGTATCCGCTAATAAGCTTAATCTTGTATGATTAAGTAACGTGTGTGTTTGGAATATTGTGTTCGCGATTTGTATGACTAATGGAAAGGTTTTTTGTATATCAGACCGTTTGTTTAAGTTTTTCATAGTTTGCCTGTATATTTTTTTGGTTTTTCGTCAATTGCTATTTGCTATTGGTTTCGGACTCACACTGCGCTCATGTGGTTTACCCCCTATTAGTTTCTTCCTTTAAGGTAACACACGTGGTTAGGCTTTGGAGTCGGCACACCGAAGGTCTCAAAAAATGAATTTGATTCAATTTAGTTAAAATTTTCATAAGTTTTATACGGTTGGTTTAGAATTGTTTGTAAATGATTATATAAACTATGGTATGGGTTGGGATTTGAAATTTTTGTTAAACTGCGTTATTTCAGTTTTGAACAAAAAGTTTCGCACACAGTTTTTAATTGGGTTTTCTATTATTGTTTCAAACTTCATACATATTTGAGAAAACAACATATTTTCTACACAATTTCTGATTCAAAATTTTAAGATACATTTGGCAAAATTGATGCATTTTGAAACTGTACAAGAAACGTTAATTTGATTTATTTCTAATTATTTTTAATGCTAATTAATTACTGTTTCAAAACATTAATTGTTAAACGATTTAGTTCAATTTCAACAAACTATATTCAGAATAAATTTTAAACTATTCTTTTTGTAAGTTGCTTTAAGATCACTTCAGTGGTCAATGTAAACTCTGAGATCTAGTCGAAACTTCTGGGTCGGGTTTTAGGGTGTTACATTTAGTCGTATCAGAACCAATTTTGCAAAAACTCAGCCTATTTTTTTACGTGTTCACATGCGTGTGTTAAAAATATTTTTGACAAAACATACCACAGTGTTTTGGAAATGTTTTATAAAAATGTGATGTTTGAGACTCCGATGCTGCTTCGTGTGAAACTCTAAGATTGTAAGATTAGTTCTGTAAGAATAGAACTGTGATGTTTAGATATTTATTTTTGTGTTTGGTTTGAAGTTGTAGATTTCCTAAGAATTTAGTTTCGAGACCAATATGAAATTCGGCACTAAGGAAGATCGTGAGGATCAGCCTGGTTAGACTCTCGAGGAGTCATCAGTTTCTCTAGGACGTGTGGCTATTCAGGAGTCGAAGGTCAATATGATTCTACCGACTATAGGTAGTGATAACCTAGAGGTTGGTACCGAGGCATTGACTCGGGTAGTAAGAGAGGTCTTAGAGAAAGTGTTTGAGGTTAGTTTAGAAAGAACTAGAGAAATGGTTCAAGGTAGGTGTGTGGATTGTGGGAGGAAAAGAGATCGTAATCCTTCAGGTTTGGAGTCTCAATCTGCGAAGTGTGTGAGATCGTAGCAGAGTGTTAGCAAAAGTGTTGTCGAAGGTTCTATTAGTGGCGTGGATGATGCAGTTTGTGGATATTGTAAGAAGCGTCATCCGAGAGATTGTTGGAAAAAGTCCAGAGCATGTCTCCGATACGGGTCCACGGAGCATTGGATTAGGGAGTGTCCTCGGCAAAATTGTAACAGATATGGGTGTGGGATATTATTGACTTTGTGTGCTATTCTTTGTGAATGATTTGACTTGCTGAATGTGGCATAGTGTTTGTGGGTGTGATAGACAAGTAAATTGATCTAGTTAAGTGGTTAGAGTTTCTGGGTATGTGTGTAAGATTCCATAGTTTAGCACGGTGGTGCGTTGGGATCAGAGTTGCACAGTGGGAGTGTAGTGGTGAGCTTTTTCATTTAGGCGTCTGAAGTGTTAGTGGGGAATTTCGGGGATAAAATTTCATTAAGGAGGGGTAAGTTGTAACACCCCTAGAATTTAGGGTTGAAGTTTTGAGGTTTTTAGTTAGGGTCAATGGGTAGTTGAACAATTGAGTTTATTTTAGTGTTCTAGTGACAGAATGAGCCTGCTGGTTTAGTGGTTGTGTAACACCCCTAACCCGTATCCATCACCGGAATAGAGTTACGAAGATTACCAGAAGTTTATAACTCAAAACAATCAAATATTCAAAAGATTAAATCATAACATCATTCATAGAAAAATCAATCAATCTCATACATATAGTCCCTTATATAAGCCCTCGAGGCCCTAAAAACACATTAGAAATGAATCAAGACTAAATTGAAAACATATAGAATTTTTAGGGAAAAGTTGAAAATTTACATACTGCAGGGGTCACACAGCCGTGTGGCTAGGCCGTGTGGGCATTCAAAGTAGGGACACACGGCCGTGTCCTAGCCTGTGTCTGTACCCGTGTAATTCTTTAACTTGGGTCACACAGCCAAGCCACACACCCGTGTGCCAGGCCGTGTAACTCTTGAAATGCAACCTTTAAAACCTACAGGAGACACACGGCCATGTCACAGGGTCGTGTGTCACACATGGCTGAAACATACACCCGTGTCTCTGGCTGTGTGGATGAAAAATAGGCCATTTCCAAGCCAATTGTTTCACCGATTCATGCATACACCAATATGTCCAGAAGGCACCTCAATCACAATAATTAAACATGTATAACCATATGCAAGCAAAACTTACCATTTTGTTCACATATCAAATCCACACTCATACTACCAAATTGACCATTTAACATTTAGCACCATTATCCATATATGTCAACTATATTCCATATACCAAAAATGACCACATTTAACCATGTCAAAGAACATACCATTACACACATTTTAAATACCATTTCAACTTCCATCATTTAAGCATCACAAAGCCTACAAAATCAAGCACTATAAGGCCACATACATATATCAACCTAATAACCATTTCAATCACTCAAAATATCGTAATTACAAGCCAAAATGTAATGGCTATAATATGAACCAAAACACCTATATATGTGCATATTTAAATAGTTATCACTTGTTTTCATGCCAAAACATAACGTAATTGACACATAATAACCATACCATTTTGGCCATTTAAAGATACATTAACACATACCAATTTTGGTCATTTCAAAACATACACCAATTTTACCATATTAACCACAACCAACAGGATAGCAATATTACCTTAAGTACCTCAAATCCAAAGCAACATTTCATGCCATAATCATCAACCAAGATGACATATATATACCAAACTCATCAATTAAACATTAAACATAGTCCACCTATACATGCCATTATAACCACGACTAAAGCATTAAAATCTACCAATAAAATCAATGGATAGTGTGATGGATCTCCGACTAACTTCCAACCTGATCAAGCTTCCGATAATTTGAAAAGTAAGAGAAAGAAAACCACATAAGCAATGAATGATTAGTAAGCTCGTATAAACCATAAGCATAATATTACATTTCAATAATAAACATTATAGGTTAAATATAAACCTATACCAATGCCTCAAGATTTACCAAACCATAACTACCAACTCGTAAGTGAGTAAATTAATTAATGTCACAAATATTTATAATTCATAACGTGAAAGGATTTTATAGGACATAATGTATAACCATGAACATTTATATAAGATTATATGTCTTTCAATTTACTTACATTCCTTTTCATTCTCAATGCTTATTGCAAGCCTCAACAACATTATTAGTTCTCAATTCAGTGTATTAATCCATCACATAGATTTATTCAAAGCATAAGCAATTTACTAATATATGGATACATCATTTATCTCATCAAACCTTTTTTATATCATAATACATCCCAATTAAGTACTTATTGTATCATTCCCTTTTCTTACCCGTTTCATATGCATAGTACAAGCATAATCATAAACGTCAATCATATCCACAAGCTTGGCATAAGCCTAAGCACATCAACAACACATGTTAGTTCATCTAAACACGATTCATATGAATTTGACATGGATAACCATTATACTTGAGCATAATTCAGTTGGATTTATCATCCATCTCACAAAATATCATGTTTTCCATGCATCACCATTTTAATGAGTTTCATGCATACATATCTTAATTTATTTTGAGCACTTACCATTTCATTTGCATAACACATAAGACATAAACATAGCATTAAACATAGTCACAAGTTAGTGATTAAACACACAACCTAGCTATATCATCATTTGGTAAGATATGGTATATAAACATAACATTACTTAAATATACTTTTCATGATCATAAATGTTCACACTTTGATCATTGATACATCATACCGTTCTATAATTGTCGTAGTGAAATCAATCAGAACCCTTACTGGTTCATCCTTTTTCATGCCCATTGAACCACTCAGAATAATATCAGATATGCAGGAAAGCTCACACAAAGTGTGCTAAACATATAGTCGTAGCTCACACGAGTTGTAAAATGGGTCTGCTCACACAAGCTGTCAGTCAAAATGTAAGCTACACGATGCTGCTACACAAGATGTCAAGTATCTGCAACTAACGTTGGACCTCAGCCATCGGTAGGACATTCAGGACTTGTACTCGAAACATGGTAACCTGGGTCTGCTCACACAAGCTGTCAGTCGAAACGTAGCTACACAGTACTACTCACACGAGCTATCGAGTATTTGCAACTAATGTCGGAACTCAGCCACCAGAAGGACATTTAGGACCAGCATCCGAAACATTGTAACCCTAATGACATGTCATTTGTATCCTATATATTTCTAAGGTTCAAACGAGGCTCGATAATCGTTGCACGTCGTTGAATTTTCATCGCTTCTTGACAATATAAATTGCATAATAACATGTATATAATGATTCAATCACAAAATAATTACATACTAACATTCAATTTAACCAACATTATGCAGAATCCAATTCATACGAACTTACCTAGCTAAATTGCAGAAATAACAAGTACAAGGGAATTTTGGTAATTTTCCATTCTCCTCGATTTTCCACTTGATCTTGATCTAAATTAATAATTTCATCCAATTTATTAATTTAGACAGTAAAACAATATATTTTATGCAATTTAGTCATTTTTGACATTTTTACAAGATTGCCCCTAAAATTTTTCTTTTATTTAATTTAGTCCCTGAACCTAAAACATGCAAATTAACCATTTTTATTGCAATTTTCCACTAGCCGAATATTCATAGCCTCCATTAAGGCCATTTTTGCAATAATTTCGCAAGAAATCCTTGTATTTTACTATTTCAACAATTTAGGCCTTAATTAAAATATTCATCAAAATTACTTAATAAAATACTTTAAAATATCAACCAACATTTTAAATTCATCTTTAATAACTACAATCACATAGATTCATCAGTGGCATCATTCAAAATCTTAAACAGTTTCAAAATCGAAGGAAAGGGCTAGCTGGACCTAGTTGCAACAATCATAAAAACATAAAAAATATTAGAAACGGAGCTAAAACGGACTTCCATGCATACATGGAAGCATTTCCAAAGCTTCAAGGTATCCATGGCTTCATTCGGTTGAAAAACAAAAGAAAAAGGAAGATGACAACCATTATTTTTACTTATATTTTATTTAATTTAATTATTTTATCAAAGTACGATTTTAACCTTGGTTAATAATTAAATAAAACACCAATTCCATGTCCATATTTGTCCATCACATAAATATATGGCATAATTACCATCGAAGGAAGATTTAATTTCATAATTGGTCCTTCAATTAAATTAAATTCTAACTAAATAAACTTGTTTACAATTTAATCCTAAACTAATTAGGACTAAAAAAATAAATAATCCAAAAAGCTAGTGGATTCAATCATGAAACCACCACTTGGAAACTTTGAACATGGTTTAATTAACATTTAAGTCCCTTTTCATTTATTCAATAAGCCATTTAATCACTCAAATTAAATGGTGATCAAATTTTACATCTTTTATGATTTAGTCCTTGACTATCGAAACGTTAAAAATTTTCAACGAAACTTTAATACCACCTTAATGACACTCCGTAAATATTTTTAATATTTTATATTTTTACATCTTTTATGGCTCGATTTATTTAAAGTCCCGATACCTCATTTTCTAAAACCACTTGACCTTAGGGTTTTTTCACTCGAACTTAATAAATCGCTTAAACAACATAAATTATCAAATAAAAAACCTTTGTTTAAATCACATTTGACTTGTAAATATTAAATTATAATATTTACAAACTTACCCGTCGAATTTGGTGGCCTCGAAACCACTGTTTTCGATACCACTAAAAAATGGGTTGTTTTAGGTTGTGGGTGTGGTAGCTTATCTCTGGGTCTTGTGTTCGAATCCTTGCGAGTGTTTTAGAGAAATTAATTTTAATCTAGTTTTATTTTTAAGTTCTAAATACTTATTTATATTTTATTTATTTATTTATTTTGGAAGACAGGAAGTTTTCCCAAAAACATTTGCTCTCACGTTCTGTCCATTGTTCTTCACATTTTTTATTTTTTTTATTTTTTTCTGTTCTTTTCCAATCTACAATTCTTTATCTGTTTCTTCTTGTTTCTTTTTGTTCTACATATTTTGTTATTGTTCGTTGGTCAAGGGTTGTTTGTCCTCGCGTTTTTGTTTAATTGGATTTTGAATCAGGTAAGTTTTAGTGTGTGTTAATGATTTCTTTTTAGAGATTTAGGTTAATTATTTGTTGATTCGTTAGTATCAATTTGGAGTAGTTATAAATCAACATTTTGGTTTCTAGTTTTCAGAATTGGTGGAATTGAGGCATTTTGTCGATCGTTGGTGAGTCAAGGAACATCTATCAGGTGTGTTTCTAAACTAAAAGAGGTTAGGGAACTTTTTTTGAAGACATTTTTTATTTTCAACCAGTTTCGATGTGGTTTTGTGAGCACATGGGTGGCCACACAGGCATGTGCCACACACGAGCGATCCACATGGCCATGTGCAATTGAAAGATTAGGGTTTTGACGATTTTAGTGCCACAAGGCTTGGCCACACGGAGGCCAAGTCGTGTGACTACTGTTTGGGGATTTTGTCGATTTTCACACAGGCATGTGCCTTGGATGCATAGCCGTGTCCCTTAGCTACACGGGTGTGTGAGATTTCCACTCGACCGTGTTTACTCTACACTTTAATTTAGCACTTTTGGACAATGTGTTACATGGGCTACTCACATGGCCATGTAACTCGATCACACAGGTGTGTGCCTATTTCACACGAGCGTGTGCCCCTCTCACATGGCCTAGACCCTTTCACACGGTCGGGGCACATGATCATGTGGCCCTATTTTGTGGATTTTGCGACCTTGCAAAATGTCTTGTTTTCGGCCCTGGTCGATTCCTTAAACATTTAAGCTCTATAGGAGTGTGTGGGTATTCATTTGATGACAAATAAGCATCTGTTAGACTTGATTTTGTGATTTTCTCAAACGCATTTATGGTATGGTAAATTAGTTTTTACCTTTGTATGAGTTTGGAATGTGATAATTGTGACGTTGTGATTAGCGTGTCTACTATGTTATAACTAAATACATGTTCTTCTGATTCTAAATCTATTCAACAAAGTATGTGTATTCCAATTTTAGTATGTTTGTTTGCATGTTGTGTGTATATTTGCATTTGTATAGAATTTGGGATATTGGTTGTGAAGAGAAGGAAGACTGAATTGGCAGTTTAAATGCAATGTTCTGTACAGCGGTTTACTGCACTATTTTGTACTTATGTCAGCTCAGCTGCATATTGCTATTTTAGTGGATTAGTTCCACATTTGTGGTGTATAGGGTAGATCAACAAATTGAAGTCCTATGTGGTGTGTAGGGTAGTTGGGTCTAACATGGCCCTATTGTGGTGTGCAAGATGGTCAGACTGGTGTTTGGTTGGATGGGTGGGATTTTTACTTGCTGCATTCATTCTACATTAGAATATATGTTTGTTTGTTGGAATGTTGGGATACTTGTGAAATGATTTGTATCCACTAATAAGCTTAATCTTGTATGATTAAGTAACATGTGTGTTTGGAATATTGTGTTCACGATTTGTATGACTAATGGAAAGTTTTTGTATATCAGACTAGTTGTTCAAGTTTTTCATAGTTTGTATGTATATTGGTTTGGTTTTTCGTCACTTGCTATTTAATATTGGTTTCGGACTCACATTGAGCTCGCGTAGCTAACCCCCTCTTAGTTTCTTCCTTTCAGGTATCAGTCATGGTTAAGCTTTGGATTTGGCACATCAGATGTCTCAGAAAATGAACTTGATACGATTTAGTTAAAATTTTCATGAGTTTTAGACGGTTAGTTTTAAATTGTTTGGAAAGCGATTATATAAACTATGGTATGGGTTAGGATTTGAACTTTTCTTTAAACTACATGATTTTGGTTTTGAACAACATTTCGAAAGTTTTTTTTAATTGGGTTTTCTATTATTGTTTCAAAGTTCGTACATATTTGAGAAAAGAACATATTTTTTGCATAATTTCTTATCCGAAATTTTGAGATACATTTGGAAAAATTGATGCATTTTGAAACTATACAAGAAACGTCAATTTGATTTATTTCTAATTGTTTTTAATGCCAATTAATTATTGTTTCAAAACATAAATTGTTAAACGATTTAGTTTGATTTTCGCAAACTATATTCGAAATAAGTTTTAAACATAAATTGTCACTTCTGACTCAGCAAGAATGAGGACAGATCATAAATTTTAGATCCCACTATTTGATCAAAAGTCACCTAGCCGTCTGATTTGTCTGAGCGGGCGCAATTCTCATTGGACGTATTTAGAAAAATCACGCCTTTCCATCTTCTTCTTTCACTCACTATAAATCCCCTCTTCACTGTGCCAACTGTAGCACATGCAAAGTAACCATTTTTATTCATTTTCTCTTCCCCAAGCTCATGCCTTTACAACTTTAAACAATCTTCACTCCACAAAATAAACAAAATATGGTAAGAACGAGAGGTTCAGTCGAGAAAGTCACCAAACTGATTGAAGAGCACTTATACTCTACAATTGCAGTTCGTGAATCTGAATCCTCCTTACCAAAGGAGAGAAAGGAGCCGGTGATCTTTTTAGTGTCTAAGGACTGGTTTCAAGATAACATTTTGAAGCAAAACTTCTACCCAGAACAGGGCATTCTCCTTTCGCACCAACAAGACTTGGGCAAGCAAGTCTACAAAGCCATCTCTAAGCTGAAGTGGGAGACTTTCTGCACGTATCCTTAAAGCTATTCTCTTTCATTGGTACATGAGTTTTACGCTAACCTTTATAACCATGAGTTAGAGTTTATCTTTGTTCGAGAAGGTTTAATCCCATGGGATGCTAAAAAAATCAACAAGTTGTACAACACTAAAGTGGATGTATATGAACACTCTAAGTTTATTGAGGATATAATAGATGAAAAAAGGAGCCTATTGGTGAAGGATTTATGTGTTGACTGAGCATTGTGGATGGGTTCACATCAAAAGAATTATACGATGCACCGCCACTTTCTGACGCTGCAAAGCAAAATTTGGTTTCAACTTGTCAATTGTAGGTAACTACCCTCTACTTACAGCACCATAGTCTGTAACATCTCGAAATAGGGCCTAAACAGAATAGTGGCTGTGAAACCATGAATCTGAGATAGAAAAGTTTATTGCGATTAATTTTATGATTTACCGAGTGATTAGATGCATGTGTTAGAATACCGATAAGAAATTTCACAACTTGCATGTCTGATTTGCATACTAGGTCTTAATTGCGAAAGTTAACAAATATGAGTTCTAAATGCTAAAGGATTAAATTGAAGAGTATAATTGAAGTAGGGGTCCTTAAATGGTAATTAGACCATTAGGTTTTCATGGACAAAAATGGACATACATAGATAAAAATAACTAAAGTTTTAATGAAAGGTATTTTAGTTATTTAGTAACTAAAAGATTAAAAAAGGGAAAAATATGGCAAAAGTGTGGTCATCTTCTTCCTTAGGCCGAATGCCAAGGGTTCTCCATAGCTAGGGTTTGTTTCCAAGCTTCCAGGATCCATAGTAGGTGATTCCAAGCCCCGTTATTAATGTTCTTTACGTTTTTAGAGTCTCGGTAACTTGATTAAGCTTATTCTAGCAATAATTTAACCTAAGGTTTATATATGGAAAAATACCCATAGGTGAAATGTATTTATTTTGATGTTTTATGGTAGAATATAAAGCTTAAAATTGTGTTAAACAACTTTTGCTAAGCGATTTTAAATGAAAACGTGTAAAATGACATAATCGGTAAAAATACCTAATGTTCATAAGTACATGTTAGAGTGAGAATTTGATGTTGCCATAGAAGGGAAAAATGATCAGCATGTCATAAAGCATAAGAAAATAGGATGAAGTTTAATTTCTGAGCCTTGAGGAAAAAGTATAAATATGTAAAAGTTTAGGGGTAAAAGTGTAATTTTACCAAAGTTTGAGTCAAGGACTGTTTTAATAAATGTGAGTATTAAATAAGCTAAATTTGTTATTATAGATCAAGAGGAATGGAATCCGGAGTTAGACTGGGGAAAGAAAAAGATAGTGGACTAAATCAATATAGTTGCTTGTATTTTGTTTCGAGGTAAGTTTGCGGTAAATAAATGCAATATTCTATTATTTTATGTTAATGTTGTTAATTTCCAGCATGTGTATATTTATTTTAAGAAATTATTCAAAGAAGAATCAAGCATGAATTGACGGAGAAGTAATTTCAGAAAGTCCCAGTTGAACCTTAGGAATGTGTAGGATACAAATGTCATGACATTAGGGTTTAAGGATACCATGTAAGACCATGCCAAGGCATGGAAATTGGTATGGTTTCTAAGGCAAGGAAATCATGTAAGACCATGTCAAGACATGGCATTGATAAATTACTATAAGGCAAAGGTCCCATGTAAGACCATGCCAAGGCATGGCATTGGTGAGATCATAAGGCAAGGATACCATGTAAGACCATGACGAGACATGGCAATGGTAAGTTTCAAAAGGATACCACGTAAGACCATGACAAGTCATGGAAATGGTAAGGTACCCGTGTATCCTTAGTATTCCAAGTGGTTCAATGGAAAAATTTAAAGAGAATATCAAGGTAAGGTCAGGTAAGACGAGTTATACTAGAAAGGTAAGTCAAGTTCATGCTAGAAGAGCATAGGTAAGTATATAATGTTCACGTATGCTTGATAAGGAAAAAGGTAAATAAAATGTATTAATAAATTTGATTAAGTAAGTAAGTATTTGAGTAAGTGAGTAAGTGAAGAAGTTTGCATGGACTGAGAAGTGTCAACAGAGTTTTGATAAGTTAAAGGCATTGTTGACTGAAGCTCCTGTTTTAGTACAACCAGAACTAGGTAAGGGGTTTGTGATTTATAGTGATGCGTCCTTGAATGGAGTTGGTTGTGTACTTATATAGGAAGGAAAGGTAATTGCTTATGCCTTTAGACAGCTAAAACCACATGAGAAGAACTATCCGACACATGATTTAGAGCTAGCTGCCATTGTTTTTACGCTGAATATCTTGAGACATCATTTGTATGGTGAGAAGTGCCGAATATTCACTGATCACAAAATTTTGAAATATTTGATGACTCAAAAAGATTTGAACTTGAGGCAACGAAGATGTCCAGAGTTGATTAAAGATTATGAGCTAGTGATCGATTATCACCCAGGTAAGGCAAACGTTGTTGTTGATGCTTTGAGTAGAAAATCTTTGTTTGCATTAAGAGCTTTGAACACTAGTCTAGCCTTATCAGATGATGGTTTTATCTTAGCTGAGCTGAGGGCTAAACTGATGTTTCTTGAAGAAATTTGTGAAGCTCAAAAAAATGACAGTGAGTTGCTAGCCAAAAGAGCTCGGTGTGAGTTGGATATAGAGTCAGATTTTCAGGTCAGTTCTGACGGTTGTTTGAATTTTAGAGACAAGGTATGTGTATCGAAGAATGATGACCTTATTCGAAAGATCTTACAAGAAGCACATAGTAGTTCTTTTTCTATTCATCCAGGTAATACAAAGATGTATAATGATTTGAAGAAAATGTACTAGTGGGTAGAGGGACATTTTAGAGTTTGTTTCTAGATGCTTGATCTGTCAGCAAGTAAAGGCTGAACATCAGGTACCTTTAGGTTTATTGCAGCCTGTGCTAATCCCAGAGTGGAAATGGTACCGAGTTACTATGGATTTTGTGATAGGATTGCTGTTGACACTGAGAAAGAAAGATGCAGTATGGGTTGTGATTGATAAGTTAACGAAGTCGGCTCATTTTATCCCAGTTCATAAGGATTATTCACTTGACAAGTTGGCCGAGTTGTATATTTTAGAGATAGTCAGACTACACAGGTATCATTATCGATCATTTCAGATAGAGATTCGAGATTTACTTTACAGTTTTGGAAGAAGTCACAGGAAGCTTTGGGCACAAAGTTGAGTTTTTGTACAGCTTTCCATCCTCAGACCGACGGTCAATCAGAGAGAGTTATTGTGTACTGGAATTTAAAGGTAGTTGGGAAAAGTACTTACCATTAGTAGAGTTTGCCTACAATAATAGTTATCAGTCGAGTTTGAAGATGGCACCTTATCAAGTTTTGTATGGACGTAAATGTCGCACACCTTTGTATTGGATAGAGCTTAAAGAAAATCAGATTTACAGGGTTGATCTAGTTATAGAAACAGTAGAGAAAGTAAAAGTCATCAGAGGTTGCTTGAAAGCATCTTCAGACAGATAGAAGTCGTATGCAGATTTGAAGAGAAAAGAGATTGAGTATCAAGTTGGTGACAAAGTGTTTTGAAAGTATCCCCGTGGAAGAAAGTTTTCAGATTTGGCAAGAAAGGCAAACTAAGTCCACACTTTATTGGACCGTTTGAAGTGATTGAGAGGGTCGGACCATTAGCATATCGGTTAGCTTTGCCAATTGAGTTAGAGAAGATTCATGCTGTATTTTATGTGTCTATGCTACGTCGTTATCGTTCAGATCCGTCACATGTGATTTCTCAGACAGAGGTTGAGATTCAGCCAGACATGACTTACGGTGAAGAACCAGTAAAGACTCTAGCTCGAGAGGTAAAGCAATTAAGGAATAAAAGTATTACACTTGTGAAAGTATTATGGAATAGACATGGGGTAGACGAGGCTACATGGGAGCCCGAAGAGGCTATGCGAAAACAGTACCCAAATCTCTTCACAAGTAAGATTTTTGGGGACAAAAATCCCAAAAGGGGGAAGAAATGTAACATCCCGAAATAAGGCCTAAATGGAACAATGGTTATGAAACCATGAATCTGAGATAGAAAAGTTTATTGCGATTAATTTTATGATTTACCGAGTGATTAGATGCATGTGTTAGGATACCGATAAGAAATTTTAGTGATTGCATGTCTGATTTGCATATTAGGGCTTAATTGCAAAAGTTGACAAATATGAGTTCTAAATGCTAAAGGATTAAATTGAAGAGTATAATTGAATTAGAGGTCCTTAAATGGTAATTAGACCATTAGGTTTTCATGGACAAAAATGGACATACATAGATAAAAATAACTAAAGTTTTAATGAAGGGTATTTTATTCATTTAGTAATTAAAAGATTAAAAAGGGGAAAAAGATGACAAAAATGTGCTCATCTTCTTCCTTAGGCCGAATGTCAAGGGTTCTCCATAGCTAGGGTTTATTTCCAAGCTTCCAAGCTCCATAGTAAGTGATTCCAAGCCCTGTTTTTAATGTTCTTTACGTTTTTGGAGTCCCGGTAACTTGATTAAGCTTATTCTAGCAATAATTTAACCTAGGGTTTATAAATGGAAAAATACCCATAGGTGAAATGTGTTTATTTTGATGTTTTATGGTAGAATATGAAGCTTGAAATTGTGTTAAACAACCTTTGCTAAGCGGTTTTACGCGAAAACGAGTAAAACGACATAATCGGTAAAAATACCTAATGTTCATAAGTACATGTTAGAGTGAGAATTTGATGTTTCCATAGAAGGGAAAATGATCATCATGTGATAAAACATAAGAAAATAGGATGAAGTTTAATTTTCGAGCCTTGGGGCAAAAGTGTAAATATGTAAAAATTTAGGGGCAAAAGTGTAATTTTATCAAAGTTTGAGTCAAGGACTGTTTTAATAAATGTGAGTATTAAATAAGCTAAATTTGTTATGATAGATCAAGAAGGGCAAAATCCGGAGTTAGACTAGGGAAAGAAAAAGATAGTGGACTAAATCAATATAGTGGCTCATATTTTGTTTAGAGGTAAGCTTGCGGTAAATAAATGCAATATTCTATTATTTTATGTTAATGTTGTTAATTTCCAGCATGTGTATATTTATTTTAAGAAATTATTCAAAGAAGACACAAGCATGAATTGACAGAGAAGTAATTTTAGAAAGTCCCGGTTGAACCTTAGGAATGTGTAGGATACAAATGTCATGACATTAGGGTTTAAGGATACCACGTAAGACCATGCCAAGGCATGGCAATTGGTAAGGTTTCTAAGGCAAGGAAATCATGTAAGACCATGTCATGGCATTGATAAGTTACTATAAGGAAAAGGTCCCATGTAAGACCATGCCAAGGCATGGCATTGGTGAGTTCATAAGGCAAGGATACCATGTAAGACCATGTCGAGACAAGACAATGGTAAGTTTCAAAAGGATACCACGTAAGACCATGACAAGTCATGGAAATGGTAAGGTACCCGTGTATCCTTAGTATTCCAAGTGGTTCAACGGGAAAATTTAAAGAGAATATCAAGGTAAGGTCAGGTAAGACGAGTTATACTAGAAAGGTAAGACAAGTTCATGCTAGAAGAGCAAAGATAAGTATATAATGTTCATGTATGCTTGATAAGGAAAAAGGTAAGTAAAATGTATTAATAAATTTGATTAAGTAAGTAAGTATTTAAGTAAGTAAGTAAGTGAAGAAGTTTAAAAAGAAGTTTAAAATATGTCTACGACAATTAATGAAGTTGCATTAAGTAGTATCATGCCAAGTAGTAAGATAATTCTTATGAATGTTGTTATTTATTTGCATGCAAACTTACAATGCTTACCCCCTTTATTTTCCTTTTTTTTTATAGTTTTTTCAAGCTAACTCGGGGATCGTAAAGTACGTCAGAGGTCCAGGAACACTATCACAAGGATTATTTTGGTATAGCTAGACGTTTGATTTTGAGTATGACATGTATAGCATCGTAGCAATTTTGTGTGTATGATCTTATGATATGGCTAATGAATGGTATGTAAATGCTTGATAATGATTAGATATTGGAATGGCAAATCAAGGACATGTTTGGTGTTATGTATGCCTAAATGCTAGTTATTTCATGGAAATCATGAAAATGGTGAAATTAGCTTTAAAACAGTATCGGACAGCAATAATGACATGAATTTGAAATATCACTAAAAATAGTAGAAATGGATTTAGATAGTTAGTGAGATATATAATTAAATTTTATTGAGTCTATTTGGATATGAAAGAAACAGAGTAACTAAAGGAGTTGTATTTTATGACATATTTAAATTTTGATGAGATAGGGTCAGAGTGATTTCTGAATCCCTTGTTCTGACTTTGTAAATTCACTAAAAATTGTAAAAAAACAATTAGGAGTTATAGTTTATATGTATAGATTCCTTATTGAGTCTAGTTTTAAGATAAATAAACGGCATGTTTATTTAAATTCTTTACATGGAGAAAATTAATTCGTAGTGAACAGAGGTCAGAGCAACCGAACACTTAAATAGGGGAAACTTCAACTAATAAACTGTACTAATTGGCAGGACCAAAAGTTCTGAAATAAATTTACTAAGAAGATATATTAGTCTAGTTTTATATAAAATTTACGTATTTGAATTTTGAGTTTCGTAACTCAAGTTATGATTTATTTAGTGACTATGATGCAGAGGGACAGTTTATTTATGAAAGATGAAATAAATTGTTTTGATTTGTTTAAGTGATCAGAAAATTTTTATTAATTTTGGTTTGTTCCTGAATCATTTCAATTTAATGTTTTAGGTCTCGAGGACCCTTTTTAGGGACATATTGAATGAATAAAACTAAATTAATTTTAAAGGCAACTTTTTATGCCCCGAATTAGTACGCTAAGTCCAGTAATGCCTCGTGCTCCACTCCGGCGACGGTCTTGGGTAAGGAGTGTTACATATTCAACCTCAATAGAATGTGCCTGATACATTCAATTGTCAAGGGTAGAAAGATTAATATCGGAGCAATACTCAGGAAATTACTGACTGCGCCGCACGGCAAACTGGAATTTTGGTTTTTCCATCGTTGGTGATGCGACTGTGCCAACAGAAAAAGGATCGTGCCCTGTGATGATGAAGAGGTCTTGGAGAATAAGGGTCTGATAAATGAAGCCTCTATTGAAAGAATGACTCGTGGCCAAGATACACTAGCAATGAAGGCAGTAGAGACCAGCACGACAAGGAAGGGCAAAACCAAGGCAGAAAGTAGGGGAACAAACTTGACTGCAGAAACATCATTGTTGCGCAAAATGCAGGATATCGAGAAATTGGCTAATTCCATCAACAATAAGAAGATTAGACTTGTCGCTACAATAGAGGATATGAACAAATCACAAAATTTATTTTACGCTTATACTAGGGCTTATAACAACTCTATTGTAGCCGCATTAAGTTAATTAAGCCCAACCTCACTCCCAGAATTTTCAGTGTTCCCACCAATCATCTGAGATTATGAACCCTCATCCAAGGAGGATGACTTAGGGGACCAAGACAAATTGGTGGAATCCCCTCCCATTGTGAACATCTTTGATGTTGAGAAAGAAGAGGGCTCATGGGACGTTGAGGAGTGCATGCATAGGATTGATAGCCTCGTCGAGGGTGACTTCATTCCTTTTCAAAATTTGTCTGCTGTTGAGGAGGAAGTTGATGT
Organism: Gossypium anomalum; assembly: GCA_025698475.1. Lineage (NCBI taxonomy): Eukaryota > Viridiplantae > Streptophyta > Magnoliopsida > Malvales > Malvaceae > Gossypium > Gossypium anomalum. The sequence goes on from CM046965.1 coordinate 40,608,785, forward strand.
AGGAGAGGAAGAAGTCTGTGTTGTAGTTGTGAATGAAAAGGCCGAGAAAGAAAATAATAAGAAAGAAGCTGTTAAGAAAAAATCTATTGAGAACATTGTCAATACACCCGAGTTTTTGGTTACAACTACTGAAAATCTTGAGCGAGATAGAGCTAGACCGGTGAGAGTTGTAGAGGTAACCACTGAGGAGCACTACAACTCATTTACAATAGTGGTCTATGCCGGACCACTCAAGGTGACCCCTTATACACAAGAAGCAACCGATGATGTTGGGGTAGAGCCAGAACATGAGAATTGATCCAAGGATAGTGCGAAGCCTAAAGAAAATAAAAGAAAGTGCTGCAAAGACAAAAAGCACAGGAAAGAGGAGAAAAAGAGAAGGAAGAAGAATATTGTGCAGCCACATTGATGGTCGCTAAAAACTAAGTTAGTTTATTTTAAGTTTTAGCTATAGTATTCATGCATTTCATTTATACATTGCATGTAGTTGTAATTTTCATTTGTTAGTGCACCTTGTCGTTGCATTTTTATTGTCATTTCATTTTAATGTTAGTGCATTAGGGACAATACAAACTTTAAGTTTGGGGGAATGCATATGGGTTTTGGAAATACACCCACATTTCAAAAAAAAAAAATTAATGAAACATGCAAGGTTTATTTGTGGTTAATGCAATTGTGTTTGAAAATTTTTGTTAAATTCGATGCTTAATTCTTGAATCATGTGAACTATCAATGAATGAGTTGGATAAATTCGACTGAATGTTGTATCTTCAATTCTTTGATGAATGATTTAGGTTGCATTAGTAATGGATGACTAGTAGCATTCCTTGAATCTTTAATGAATCTGCCTTTTATAGCTACTCATATATATATAGTTATAAATAAGAGACAATACAAAGTGGGTGTATTGTGAAATGTTAAAGAGGGAACACTCCGATGCAAGCGCTAGAAAATGAATCTAGCCAAAGGCTGTTGTTGTATGAGTGTGTGTCGGGCCAATTACATACTCCTTAAGGGTTTGTTGCACTCCATCGTTACTTCTCAAGAACAAGAGTACAGTAAGGCAATGATATCCCTTATTCACAATGTTAAAAAAAAGAAAAAAAAAGAGAGAGAGACATATATTGTACAATAAATGTTGTATTGGTAGATAGAATTTAGGATTTAAAACATGATACTAGTTTTGATGAATTTACAATCTTATTCATTCATACTTATGTATTGTCGATGCAATATTCTGTCATCTGAATATGACTCATTCATTGGTATTTTAGTTGATTCAAATTGCTAGAATGATCATTTGCCTTAGTGAATTCTTGTGTAGCCTCACTAGTTTCTGTTTTACTTGAGGACAATTAAAAACTCAAGTTTGGGGGTAAGATAATATTAGAAAGAACATATGTTTTCTCCCTACTTATTGGTTAATTTGTACCCATTTAGTTATCTTTAGCACATATATTAGCATTTTCAATTCAATAAATTGCATTTTATAACTCAGTGGATCTTAGCCTATTTATCCTTAATTTTGTCATGTTTTGGTACTGATGTCACTGGATGAGTATTTTCAGATTGCGTAAAGAATTATCGTCGCACCTGACTGCTGTCCGAATGAGAATAGAAATGTATGAGCTATCCAGTCTGGTATAAGTAACTTGTATGTATAGAGGCAGTAGGATCTTGATGAAATGACACCTATACTATTTGGAAGAAGATAAATATTCACGTAAAAAGAAAAAGAAAAAGAGAGGATAGCTTATTGGATTATCATCTTCTTCAACCTATCCTTTAAAGCTTTCGACTATGGCAGCTTAAGTCTTCTACGGGTGAACCGGCGTGAAAGGGATGCAGACTAGCTATTGATGAGAAGCCCTAAGTGCAAGACAAGAGGGAATAGAGAGAATCAAGTCGAGTTGTCTAGGAATAGTATTCTCCACTTGTTTCTTTTATTTTTCTTTTCTAAACAATGGTGGTTACTTTCTATTTCATGTCTGCACGAATGTATACATGATTTCTAGGTTAAATGTTATTTTATTCAATCTTGTTTCTATTGTTTAATCCTTGGGTTTGAATGTTTTTTTAGCACAGAAGTGTTATTGCAGTCAGTAACACTGGAAGGTGCAGTGACAGTTCAAGCTAACAAGCATGACAATAGGAGTTGCTTAAGGATTAGAGGAATTTAATCTACTTGTTCTTAATAGTGTTCCATTTCCATCATCGGAAGGTGTGGCTAATGTGCATATTTAAGTCTTTTATTAAATATAGAAGTTAAGCTTGGTAAGATATTCATTACAATTTAATGCATCGACAATCACCTATCCTTTTGTACCTTATGAGCACTTATTGTTCTGTTGAATATTCACGTTGGGGATCCTAGTTTTTCAGTATTATATTTTATCTTATTGTTTTTGACTTATTGCTTCAACAACTACACTCACAATTTATCTCATTCCCATTTATTTATTGCACTGACATTGATAGACAAAAGACAACCATCCTCGTGGGATCGATATCCGACAGACTCATATCTTTCTACTATACTTGCATCCATAGTGTACGCTTGCACATTATTGCCGTGATGGCCGATCAACTAGCTAAATCTTCACTAGGTGCTTCAACTCCAATCCTGTTTTCATTCTCAATAGAGTGACCACTATTATTCATGTCATTATTATCAACGGTTCTGGGTTCCCCATAAATTTTCAACTATAAAACAAAAGAATTTACTCGTCAGCATCCAAATCCCAACTCAAACTCGATAATGGCATGTTGGAATGACGGAAATGATCAAGTGTACACAATCGCAACAAGTAATAAAGTGACAAGTAAATGTTTAGTTATCATACCCACAGGGACTGTGAAAACATTTATTTAGGAATGCAATTTAAAACACTTTGGTGAAGAAAAAAAATTTTTTTTTTGAAAAGGGTGATTAAGAAATATAAAATTTAAAACTAAAAAAAAATAAAAGTTCTAATGCACGATTTCAAAATATGATTTAATCAAGATGACATAATTGTGTTGGATTAATTACATTTCTTTAACTTAGAATTATTAAAATCATGTTTACGTTATTAAAAATAAATTCCTGGCAACTCGGTAATTTGCTAACTTATGAACATACTCACCTACACAAATCCATTCATCTCTTAACATATCCCTATGGCAATTCAAACGATTAAACAAATTTTAGTAAGCAAACATGTTGTTGCACATACATTCTCATTAAATTGAACTAATCTCTTGCATATTCCTATGTCAATTCAAACGATTAATTAAATCTAATAAGAACATAAAAGACTATGTAAGGTAACATGGTTTCCTTACCTTGAAACAGTTTAGTCACAATAATCTTGCAAGTTATGCAAGGCAAGTGTATAGCCAGATACATTGCTAATTTAACCTTTAGCTACTTTAGAAGAATAAACATGCACTAATTAAGTAGTGTGTCAATTAATTACAATTTCAATCCGTTTAAATAATTAATTCATTAGTTACCTAACAATTATAATGCAAGAATAACTTAGGCATGATTTTACTTAATTAAGCATTTTACCGAGGCCTATAACAGCATAAACACAATTTTAATAATTTAAGAGGACAAAATGCAATCAACCCAACATGAATTCAATTCAAGCTAAGCTGATTAAATTAACCATTCCATTAACATAAATATTCAAAGATATGTTCATCAAAGAAATAATAAAAATTAAAGAGATAGGGAACAAGAATCAAATCTGGTGTTTTTTTGTGGCTTGACTAGGTTGCTCCATTCTTCTTTCTTTGTTGTCCTCGCTAATAAAGGGTGATATGAACAGTCAATTGCTGCTCCAAAATGGCTGAATAACACCCCTTTTCCAAAGGAAGAAATCGGCAAAAGAGCAAGGAACTTTGAGTGGGAAAAATGAGAGAAAAAGTGAGAGAGGAGAGGAGAATTGTGAGTGAATGAGGAATGCTTTGAATGATCAGCCAAGGGGGGTTTTTATAGCTGAATGTGGCAGCTAAAATTTGCTAAAAATAGCATCAAAAGAGCCACCCCTTGGCCGGCAATCTATGTGGCAAAGTTGATGGCTTGGGGCAAATCTTCAAAGCCACCAATTGTGGAGGGGCTGGATTGCAATTTGAACAAGTCTTCAAGGGCTTCTTTACAGCTTAAATAATCAGCTAATGAGCTGAATTGGGTCAGCACTTGGACGGTTTTGGGCTGTCCTTTTCTTGGCCGGCTCGATTCAATCGGTTCGGTTCAATAGGACCATTTTTCATAATTAATTAATAATAATAATTTATTAACCCAAATTAAATTGGATATAAATTAAAATTAATTAAATTATGAATAAATACAAATAATTTTGGACAGTCTTAGGCTAAAATTTAGTTCACCTTGATACTTCAAATTGCTTCTCAGTTTTGTGCTTCTAGCATTGTTCGCCGAGCCATTTTTCGCCCTTTGTGCAAATATGTCGAAAATAACCAAAATTCATCAAAAAATTATTATAAATTTAACTAAAATTCAACATGTTCATATTTTAAGTGCACTTTAATTATTTTATAAAGATTAATTATTTTTCGACAAGAATTTAACCGAATTTGCATGAATTTAAGTTAAAAAGGGTAAGAAAAAGTATGTAAATTTTTGTGTTTCCACACCCCCAAACTTAATTCATTGCTCGTCCCAAGTAATGCACAAATGTTGAAAAGAATTTCTCGGAAACACCTTTGAAAAATAGCCTTAGAACAAAATTTTTCTCAAAGTTATAAATTTAATATACTTATGCTCAAAGACAAGAAATTTGATAATTATGCTACTTAAGTATACATATCGTTCAAATTAATGTCAACATCTATTACGATAGCAAAAATTAGACTAAATGTTTCTTAATAAAGTCATTTAATCCTTACCAATGTAATTTTATTCCCTTATTCAAGATTAAGCTGCAATCATTAAGTTTAACTTATGCCTTCATATGTTGAACGTTGCAATTTCTCTCCACTAATGTAGGTAGCATTGGAACTTTGAATCAATAGGTCTTTAACAAGGTTGTAACATGGCTAGGCTTAGGGGTAGGTAAAAGATAGATAAATTTAGGCTTTTAAACCCTAGACTCAACTTTAATTGGACCTTTGGAAAAAATTACCTTTAATACATCAACTTTCTTTGCTTACATAAGAACTCATGCTCTCTCTTTTTCTTTTTTCTTTTTTTAAATTCGACCATTTTACTGAATGTATTACAATTTTAGAGCATTTAATATTTCTTTTCAACTCCTCCAAACTTATTTTTAAAGAATACTTTGAATAGTACTGAGTCTAGTGTTTGTGACAATTTTAATATAGTTAAGAGAGAAATGATGGTTAAATTTGCAAGGGTTCAAATAAAATTAGGCCATATAGTCTCAAAGTTGGGTTTCAAAGGATAAAATTTTCATCATGGTTGGCTTGAAAGGCTCAAACGGTCCAAACAAAAGTTGCCTAAATCATTTTCAATGTTCCAGGCTTCCTAGGATTTCGCCTCAAGAAACTACTAAGTCAATTCTAAAGACTTAAACTTTCATGCATGCCTAACTTTCGTAAGGAACTAAAAATTTATAGTATGATTTGCATGCTTTATTAGAAATACATTCATAACAATATTAGGCTAACATAACAATTTATTGAAATAATAGAACTTTATTTATACTAAAGTTTAGCATACTTAACAAAATTTCCAATTATTGAATAAAATATATCCTAATCATAATTAAAAGAAAATTTTATTCTGAGTGGAAATAATTCAATTTTTCGGTCCCCCCTACTTAAGATGAACAATGTCCTCATTGATTAAAATGAATAGATACTATACACTAGGTAAGATTCTAAAAAAGAGGAGGTGAGTCCAATTGACTGCTTAAGTACCAAGCTCTCTCTGGATCCAATCCTAGACATGTATATACCTATTGCCACACTTTATACTTTGTGACTTGTTCATTATTCCTGATTTCCATCTCTTGCTTTATTATGCGAAAATAAAAATTCCTAATTAAATTTAATCCTAAAATGGCCTAAGAACAGAAATAAAATAGAGTAAAGATCCTCCCTTTTATTTATTTGTAGATCCTTCTGAATTTGACTCATCTTTCGCTCCATCATTATTGCATTTGCATGAATCACTTCGCTCTTTTTTCAATAATGGACTCCATGGTTCAAATATAAAATCTAGAAATCTAGGCACAAAAATAAATGGGTCATTGTAAATTTTCTTAAGAGCAATTCTCATCGAGTCATCCCTTATTTTTTAGTATCTCCAGTAAGCTTAGTGCTGCCATTGCATATGCTGCATTATGTCCATCAACTTTGACAGCTCATCTCGAAGATTTAGGCTAGGTGGTTGAGCTCTAAATATTGAAGTTTCATTATTAGGTTCAACTTCTGGTTCCATTGGTTCCACTTTATTAGGGACTTCAGCCAATTGCATTGGCTCGATCTCTGTGGGATCTTCTTCCTCTTCTTCGGGATCCTCACTTTCTTCAATTCGCTGCTGTAGAACAGAATCTCCAGCTATTTGGTAGACGTCCCAATCTATGATTGTGCCCTGGCTGTAGCCTGTCTTCTTTACATTTGCAAGAATTTTACCTTTCAATTAGCTTTCAAGCACAGAATTGTTATCGTAAAGCGAAAATAGGCTGGGCCAGAACGTCTAAGGGCATAATTTCGTATTTCTTTCAGGATGATTTTTTCCACATCAATGGTCTTTCTAGTTAAAATCATGTATAATAATACCATTGGCTCTAATGAAATTGTAGTTCCATGTGAACTAGGCATAAGGCTGAATCGAATGAAATAGAACCATACCTTTGCGAGTGCTGTCAGATATTCTCTTCGAGAAGTGTGGATTCCTTGCTTTGACACAATCCACTTAGAACCTGGAACTGTAAGTTCCTTAATAATTTCTTACAGATTTTTAGGCTTTATATTGCTCATCAAGGAAGAATAATTGTCATTTTTGAAATCAGGCAATTCAAAGAACTTATTAACAGCGTTTGAAGTTATTGGTATCTTGATTCCGCGAACTGGAACTTCCGTCAGTTCGCTTGAGGTTAAATTCGCATAGAATTCACGCACTAACTCCACATCCACACTAGGTCTCTTCTCACAAAACAATTCCTAATTGAGGGCTTCAGCAACTTGACGAATACGTGCCATAAAGTCTTTGTAGTTGCTTTCTTTCAATGTAAAGCCTTTCTCTGGATGCATCTATTGATTTTTGAAGATACCCTCATATCTTGCTTTGGCTTCTTCACAATGGAACTTGTTTTGTGTTTCATCAATTTGGGCGCAGGCACAAGTTCTCTTGCGAGGCATGATCAACCTGAACAAAAGATGGGAAAAATTATTTTCTCAAAAAATTAATTAATAAAAATTATTAATGATTTAATAAGTTGAAAAATTATTAGAGTAAAATTAAATTTAAGAGAAAATTCGGTCTTACCACCTTTTTCGTAAAAATTAAAAGCTCCTAAGGAAAATAATTATGAAAAATTGGCAAATAAGAATAGGTTGGGGTTTTTTGGTTGAGGATGGGTGAAAGGGTAGAGTGAGTAATCGGGTTGATGCTGCACGGATGTTGGGCAGCAAGCGGATGCGTCGAGTAAGGCCAATGAGCGACGCAACCTAGTAGGGGTAGCTACACGACAACAGGCAACAATGGGGCGCGTGAGTTAGGGCTAGACACAGTGTGGGATGCGCGGATCCTTGCAAGCAGGCCTGTCGAGCGCTGGAGCTGAAGCTGGTGTGGCGTCAAGGAGCAAGCCAAGCGATTTGTTGGTGCTGGATGGTCGCACATCATGTGCGTGAGCTGCTGCTGGTCGAATGAGGCTGTCGACTAGGGGCTTGCGACACTTAAAGGTTTGGGTGTTTTGCAGTTTTGAGTGATAAATGATGGAGAAGGTTAGTGGTATTTATAATGAGGGAAATAGGAGTCGGAATAGAATTCTTAGAAAAATTTAATAATTAAAAATTCTAAGTTCTAATTCTACTTAGAGTTAACAAAAATAATTAATAAAATACATATTAAATTATTAATTCCTATTAATTTATTAAGATAAAAAATTATCAAATAAAATATGATTAAATTAAAACTAATCCTAACTCTTTATAAAGCTGATAATAATTAATATATATTATAATGGATATACTTATATATTAATAATTATCATTTTTTTATTAAATTAAAAACATTTATTCTAGAAGCCTTTTGAAAATATTTACAAAAAGAGGCATCTAGTTTTTATTATTTACGAAAAGAGCAACCAAATTTTAAAATAATTCGATTAAGTCCCTAGACTTATTGAAAATTTAAAATTGAGTTGCAATGTAAAACTTGGGTCAAAATTGACCTTTTTATTTGAAAAACTAAAAATTTATTTCGCCATTTAGGGAATAATTTCTCGAAAAATTATGTTAAAATCAATTCCTAGGAAAGATTGGAGGTGTCTCAAACGGTCCAGCTTAAGTTCCAATCTCCTAGACAGAATTTATTTAAACATACTAATCCCCAAAATATACCCTAAATCATTTATTAAAAAGGAACATAAGAAAATTTAAACATATGATAAAATGAACGACATTTGATTCCGTTCAGTCTTATCTCCCTAGTAATGTTTCAGATGCTGAGCATTAACTTGAAAATTACCTCCCTTACCTTGGAGTTCAACAACTCCGTATGGATAGACGCGATGAATCGTAAATGGAAAGGACCAACATGATTTTAGTTTACCTAGAAAGAACCTTAATTTGGAATTAAATAACAAGAGTTGCTGACCTGCTTCAAATTCTTGAACTCCAATATGCTTGTCATACCATTTCTTAAGTCTTTCATTGAGTAATTTGGCATTTTCATACGAGAACATTCAGAATTCCTCTAGTGCATTGAGTTGGAGCATCTGTTTCTCTTTAGCAAGCTTGAGATCCAAGTTGAGTTGTCGAAGGGCCCAGTAAACTTTGTGCTCTAACTCCAAAGGAAGATGACAGGCTTTCCCAAAGACCAACCTGTAGGGTGACATCCCTAAAGGTGTCTTGTATGCTGTTCTATAAGCCCATAAAGCTTCATCCAGTCTTTTGGACCAATCTCATCGGTTCGTGCAAACTACCTTCTCAAGTATGCTTTTGATCTCCTTGTTTGTCAGTTCAGCTTGCCCATTCGTCTGCGGATAGTAAGCTGTAGTAACCTTGTGTTTCACTCCATGTTTATCTAATAACTATTTCAACCACTTGTTCACAAAATGGGACCCTTCATTGCTGATAATAGCTCTTGGGGTTTCAAACCTTGTGAACAGGTGTTTCTGCAAAAACTTCATCACAACCCTAGCATTATTTGTCGGATAAGCTTCAGTCTCAATCTACTTAGACACGTAGCCTATAGCTACCAAGATGTACTTGTGACCAAAAGACAGAGGGAAAGGATCGAGAAAGTCAATACCCCAAACATCAAATAATTCTACCTCAATGATATTTGTTCGAGGCATCTCATTTCTGTTGGTGACATTTTCGACCCTTTGACATCGATCACAGCTCTTTACGTAAGCGTATGCATCTTTGAATAGTGTTGGCCAAATGAATCCGACTTTCAATGCCTTGGCTACAGTATGTGTACCTCCGAAGTGTCCCCTACTTGGAGCTGAGTGACAATGGTATAAAATCTCATGTACTTCATCTTCTTCCACGCATCTCCTGATCATTTGATATGCACACTTCTTAAACAAGTATGGTTCTTCCCAGAAATAGTACTTCACATTGTGAAGAAACTTTTTCCTTTGATGATACGTCTTATCAATTGGCATCAAACCACATGCTAAAAAGTTAACAATATCAGCAAACCAAGGGGTATTATGGACATGATTTACCTTCAATATGTGTTCATATGGAAACGTCTCTTCAATTGGTATAAGAGGAGAGTTCCCTTCTTGCGGTTCCAGTCTAGACAAGTGGTCTGCTACTTGGTTTTCCACTCCCTTTTGATCTTGAATTTCTAGATCGAACTCTTAAAGTAGAAGTACCCATCGAATCAGTCTCGGCTTAGTGTCTTTCTTGGCAAGTAAATACTTAATTGTCGAGTGGTCCATATAGACAATTACTTTGGTACCTACAAGATAAGATCAAAACTTGTCAAAAGCAAACACAATAGCAAGTAATTCTTTCTCTGTTACCGTATAATTCAGTTGAGCTCTTGTTAGAGTTCGACTTGCATAGTAGATGGGATGAAAAACTTTGTTCCTTCGCTGGCCCATGACAACTCCTATCGCGAAGTCACTTGCGTCACACATCAATTCAAATGGCAAATCCCAATCTGGTGTGATGATTATGGGTGCCGTAACTAATCGACTTTTCAAATATTTGAAAGCCTTTAAGCATTCGTCGTCAAATTTGAACGTCGCGTCCTTCTCTAATAATTTGCATAAGGGTTTAGCAATTTTGGAAAATTCCTTGATGAATCTTCGATAGAAATCGGCGTGGCCTAGAAAGCTCCTAGCACCCTTTACAAATGATGAATCTACCTCAATTTTATGCCTCGTTATCCGATGCCCTAGAACAATACCTTCTCGAACCATGAAATGGCACTTTTCCAGTTGAGTACCAGGTTTGTTTCTTCGCATCGCCTTAGTACCTTGGCTAAATTGGCTAAGAAATAATCATAAGTATCTCCAAATACTGAAAAATCATCCATAAAAACTTCCAAATACTTCTCAACCATGTTAGTAAAAATCGACATCATACATCTTTGAAATGTAGTAGATGCAGTACATAAACCAAATGGCATGCGTCTAAATGCAAATGTACAGTACGGACAGGTGAATGTTGTCTTGTGCTGATCTTTCGGTGCTATTGTAATCTAATTATACCCCAAGTATCTAACGAGAAAACAGTAATAGTCTTGCCCTGCGAGTCTATCCAGCATCTGGTCCAAAAACAACAAAGGAAAGTGATATTTCCTAGTCGCCTTGTTCAGCTTTTGGTAATCGATGCAAATTTTCCATCATTCTGAGATGGAGTAAATTATACCCACATCTAACCACTTGATGATTTCTTTCTTTACTACGTCCTTCATAATGGGGTTCAGCCTTCATTGTCCATCAATCGTCCCTTTCTCGTCATCTTCTAGTATGATCTTGTGCATGCATACAGATGGACTAATACTGCAGATATTGGCTATGGTCCATCCGATAGCCTTCTTGAATTGTTTCAACACTAGGATGAGTTTCTCTTCTTACATAGTAGTTAATTTTGTTGAAACAATCACAGGCAGAGTAGAAGAGTTGCCTAAATAAACATATTTTAGATGTGAAGGTAGTACATTGAGTTCTAATTTAGGTGGCTCCTCGATTGACGCTTTTGGTTGGGCATAAAACGTTAAATGTTACCTGATCATCCTGAACACACATAGTAAGCTCGCCCTTCTGCACATCAATAAGGGTCCTTCCAGTTGCTAAGGACGATCTTCCTAGGATAATTGGCACTTCTTTGTCTACTTCAAAAGTCTAGAATAACAAAATCAGCAGGAAAGATAAATTTATCTACACGTACCAATACATCCTCGATTTTTCCTTCTGGATGTGCTAAGGATTGATCTGCTAATTGAAGTGTAATTGTAGTAGGTCTAACTTCACCTATCTCCAACTTTCTAAATATTGACATAGGCATCAAGTTAATGCTCACACCTAAGTCACATAATGCCTTACCACAATATGTTGCTCCAATGTTGCAAGGTATGGTAAAACATCTAGGATCCTTCAACTTTTGGGGTAGTTTGTCTTGAAGATATGCACTGCATTCCTTCGTTAGAGCTACCATCTCAAATTCTCCAAGTCTTCATTTTTTGGACAGGATATCCTTCATGAAATTGACCTAGTTCGGTATTTGCTCAAGTGCTTCAACCAACGAGATGTTGATATGAAGTTGCTTGAGTACGTCTAGGAACTTCTTGAATTGAATCTCCTACTTCTACTTTTGAAGTCTTTGAGGGTAGGGTGGTGAGGGTTTCTTCACTGGAATTAGTTGATTCATCTTTTGTGGTGATTCTACATCTAACGAAGTTGTTAGTTTATCAGAATTAGCTAGTTCTGAGGTTACTTTGTCAGATTTTGCAGACTCTGGTTCTGGTGAAATTGGAATTTCAATACTCGGTTGATCTTCCTTTGATTCTTAAGCGCCAGCTTGTTCCTTTTGAACTTCGACGGTGTTGGGCTCTAATGTCTTTCCACTCCTCAATGTCAATGCTTTACAATGCTCTTTCCCTGGATTTCTTGAATTCTCCGTATCACTAGGTAAAGCACCTTGTGGTCAGTTCTTGAATTCAGTTGCAAGCTGGCCTATTTGGTTTTCCAGGTTTTTCAATGTAGCTGCTTGGCTTTGGATTAAGGCATCATTCTTCGCCATGTATGCCTTCAACAAATTTTTTAAGCCATTAGATGGTTCAGCTTGGGTTGGTTTCTTAACTTGTTAGGGAAAACTAAGTGGCTGGGTCGATCTAGGTTGGGCGTAAGTATTTCTGGTTCCAACCTCTTTGTTACTCCAGGAAAAATTCGGGTGATTTCGCCATGGTGGGTTATAGAAATTTGATTGCAGTCCTTGCCTTCCTTGATTTTGGTTCTGGTTACCTATGTAGTACTTGGATTCTGGGTTCGATGGATATTCTTCAAACAAATGTCCTTCCCCACAATAAACACAGGCTATATTCTCAAATTGGTTAGGTGGTTGTGCTGCAAAACTATTAGACCCATTAGTAGTAAGAGTTTTTAACATTGAGGATATTGATGATACCTGAGATGCGAGTGAAGTAAGAGCGTCTACTTTATGTATTCCAGCAACTCGTCTTCCTGACGCTGCTCAATTGGTTGACCATTAGTAATTGTTGCTGGCAATCCTCTCAATAATTTCATAAGACTCGTTATAAGACTTAGAAATGAGAGCACCATTAGAAGAAGCCTCCACTAAAATCCTCGTGTGAACATTGAGACCATTATAAAATGCTCAAGTTGGATGAAATGTGGGATTCCGTGATGAGGGTACTTTCGTAATAACTCTTTAAACCTTTCCCATGCCTCATACAAGGACTCATCATCCATTTGTATGAAAGCAGTGATCTTGTTCCTCAACTTAGCATTCTTGCTAGGCGGGAAATACTTCATAAGGAATCTTTCTACTAACTCTTTCCATGTAGAAATTGAGTTTGGTGGCAATGAGTTCAACCAAGCTCGAGCTCCGTCCCTTAGTGAATCTGGGAACAACTTCAGTTGTAATGCATCTTTGGGTACTCCGGCTAACTTGAAAGAATCACTCACCTCCATAAATAGTCTTAAGTGTAGGTGAGGATCTTCAGTAGGCATTCCACTGAATTGGCCCACTGTCTGAAGCATCTGGAACATGACTGGCTTCAGCTCGAACTGTTGTGCCTCAATTTTGGGTCTCCTAATACCCGGATTAAGATCATTAAACACTGGCACTATATACTGTCTTAAAGCTGTATCCCTATCATCAGCAATAAGGATAGGATTTTGAGCAAGGTTTGCCCCGTTTCCTTGATTTGGATTTTCAAAGTTCATCTCTTCGGTCCTTCTCTGATTTACTTGTCTTCTTCGCTCTTGAAAAGTTCTTTCTATCTCAGGGTCTACAGGGAGTATATCGATGATTCGGTTAATACTCATAAACACCTGAAATTATCGCAGAAAAATTAATTAAGTTAAAATTTAAACAAAAAATTAAACCAAAATGCAAAACTAACAAATTCACAAATAATGACTTTTTAAAACAATCCCCGGTAACAGCGCCAAAAACTTGGAACATCGGTAATGTGCAAGTGTGCACACGCAACAAGTAATAAAGTGACAAGTAAATGTCGAGTTATCATACCCATAGAGACTGTGAAAAGAATTATTTATGAATGCAATTTAAAACACTTTGGTGAAGAAAATATTTTTTTTGAAAAGGGTGATTAAGAAATATAAAATTTAAAACTAAATAAAAATAAAAGTTCTAATGCACGATTTCAAAATATGATTTAATCAAGATGACATAATTGTGTTGGATTAATTACATTTCTCTAATTTAGAATTATTAAACTCATGTTTATGTTGTTACAAACAAATTCATGGCAACTCTGTAATTTATTAACTTATGAACATACTTACCTACACAAATCCATTCATCTCTTAGCATATCCCTATGTCAATTCAAACGATTAAACATATTTTAATAAGTAAACATGTTATTGCACATACATTCTCATTAAATTGAACTAATCTCTTGCATATTCCTATGTCAATTCAAACAATTAATTAAATCTAATAAGAACATAAAACACTATGTGAGGTAACAAGGTTTCATTACCTTGAAACAATTTAATCACAATAATCTTGCAGGTTATGCAAGGCAAGGTATCACCAGATACATTGCTAATTTAACCTTTAGCTACCTTAGAAGAATAAACATGCACTGATTAAGTAGTGTGTCAATTGATTACAATTTCAATCCATTTAAATAATTAATTCATTAGTTACCTAAAAATTATAATGCAAGAATAACTTAGGCATGATTTTACTTAATCAAGCATTTTACCGAGGCCTATAACAGTATAAACACAATTTTAATAATTTAAGAGGATGAAATGCAATCAACCCAACACGAATTAAATTCAAGCAAAGCTAATTAAATTAACCATTCCAACAACATAAATATTCATAGATATGTTTATCACAAAAACAACAAAAATTAAAGAGATAGGGAACAAGAATCAAATTCGGTGTTTTTCCGTGGCTTGACTAGGTTGCTCTATTCTTCATTCTTTGTTGTCCTCGCTGATAAAGGGTGATAGGAACACTCAATTTCTGCTCCAAAATGGCTGAATAACACCCCTTTTCCAAGTGAAGAAATCGACAAAAGAGCAAGGAACTTTGAGTGGAAAAAATGAAAGAAAAAGTGAGAGAGGAGAGGAGAATTGTGAATGAATGAGGGATACTTTGAATGATCAGCCAAAGGGGATTTTTGTAGCTGAATGTGGAAGCTAAAATTTGCTAAAATAGCAGCCAAAGAGCCACCCCTTGGCCGGCCATCTATGTGACAAAGTTGATGGCTTCAACTTTGCTAAATATGGCTTGGGGCAAATCTTTAAAGCCACCAATTGAGGGGCTGAATTGTAATCTGAACAAGTCTTTGAGGGCTTCTTTGCAGCTTAAATAATCAGCTAATGAGCTGAATTGGGTCAGCACTTGGACGGTTTTGGGCTGTCCATTTCTTGGCCGGCTCGGTTCAATCGGTTCGGTTCAATCGGACCATTTTTCATAATTAATAATAATTTATTAACCAAAATTAAATTAGATATAAATTAAAATTAATTAAATTATGAATAAATATATATAATTTTAGACCGTCTTAGGCTAAAATTTAATTTGCTTCGATACTTTAAATTGCTTCTCAGTTTTGTTCTATTAGTAGTGTTTGCCGAGCCATTTTTCTCCCTTTGTGCAAATCTGTCGAAAATAACCAAAATTCATCAAAAATAATTATAAATTTAACTAAAATTCAACATGTTCATATTTTAAGTGCACTTTAATTATTTTATAAAAATTAATTATTTTTTGACAAGAATTTAATCAAATTCGCATGAATTTAAGTTAAAAAGGGTATGAAAAAGTATGTAAATTTTTGTGTTTCCACATGTACTTATAGACTAAATTCTGAGCTTTATTTAGTCCTACAATTGGCTAAACCAATACAACTCATACCACTAAATGTAACACTCCTTAGCCAATCCGGTCGCTAGACCCGAGTAATAGAATGCTACGAACAATTATCAAACAATTGCATGCAATTTATTTAACAAAATCTCAAATAAATATCAAAATTCATCACATACAAGCAAGTATGTCATTTTATTCAATCTATTTTGGGTTTATATCGACCATACGAAAGCTTAAGAACAATTTAGTATTAAACAAGGATAAATTTGAATAAAAACCAAAAAGTTTAAGAAAAATATGAAAACAAGGGATACACGACTGTGTCCTGAGGCCATAGGGATGGGTCACATGGCCATGTGAGAAAACCATATGAAATTGGGGTCACACAGCTGTGTCACCAAGTTGTGTGACAAGGCTTAGCCTTTGTGAACCAAGAACATGACCGTGTGCTCAGACCATGTACAATTCAAATATAGGGTCACATGGCTGTGTTGTTAGACTGTGGAACTCTTTAAGACCGTGTGAACAAACTTGCACCGAAATTAAATAGGCCACATGACCGTGTGGGACACACAATTGTGTGGTAGACCGTGTCCTAGGCCGTGTGCACCTAAAATAACTTCAAATTCAAGTTTCACTTGGTATTGCTTGGATACTAAGCCATACCATTTGCATCTATAAATACCCATTTCAAAACACACCTAATCACGTCAAAACATGCCATATGCCATTCAACCTAAGTGCCTAACCAATATGCCCACAAAGGGACCTCAATTTGCAATTCAAAACAACCAAAATGAATATGCTCAAACATGCCAATTCATTAACATTATATGACATTTTAACTATTACTTACTCAAACACAACTAACCTTCAAAGCAACCTCATGTTTCAAACATCACATATATTAAATCATATCATACATCCTTCCACATCTAAGCATTAACCAAAAACATATTGCATAACAAGACATTTCTCTCAACCATAATGATATTAAGCATACAATTCAAGCACTCTAACAAGTTATCAACCAAATACCATTACCTTCTCATATATACATAAATATACACTTATAAATATAATAATTAAGATCATCAAGATACAAAATGAACATTATGACTAAAAGACTTCCTAGGTACATGCCAAGACCAAAATGATCATATCACCAATGTTTGAGTTCGAAATTGTCGGTTGATGCTAAGTCAATGATCAAATTGTAATGTGCCTAACTTGCGTATAGTAAACAAAACTGTACCCTAAGTATAACTCAATGGTATTTCTATAATCGAACATTAATACATATTATAAAGGTTATAATGCATTTTAACATATCAATCTACAAGTCCTATTACATACCTAATTTTTCAATCTATATTCATATCTTAAATCGAGCTATCATAGTTGCAGCATATACATTTTTCCTATCTCAATAGAATTGATTAAATTGTACAATATCAAATCCCTAATTTCAAGCTTATAAACTGATATCCACTATCCACTCTTGTTTCAATTCCAGTATACTCAATTTCTCAGTTTTATAATATAATTTCATCAACCAATTATTTTTACATCATAATTCATCACTACTTGAACTCAATTGCACAATTATAACAATATATCATATTTTGAAATCTATTCAATTTAGTCACTATCACAAACAACTAATTCAAATTAGTTCATTTTAGCTCACCCTATCATTTTTAGCTTACACTATGTTATTACTATACAATGCAGTTCGTAAATGCAAAAGTCGAAAAGTTTGGGGTTATAGAAATACAAACCGTAAACTCTGAGCTCTTTGTTGATGACCTTGTGTTTTTCTTTCTTTCTCAAGGATTTCGGGTCTTCGTTAGCAATGGATTAAAACAACTATAATAAATTAACACTACACAACCCAATTCACATTCAATTGCTAAATTATACAACTTTTGCATGTTATTCAATTTAGTCTCTAAAACCAGGACTAACATAACTTTCACAATTATCCCCCCAAACTTTATGTCGAATTTCCTAGAATCCCTATAAGACTTCCTATTTCTCAATTACACCCTAATTTTTAAATTTTTCATAATTTAGTCCTTATTGTACAATATCATCACTCGACTTTACAAATTAGTCCTATTTCACTTCAAACCTTAAAATTTTAAAAAATAACGCCTCAAACTTCAATTATTTAACAATGGCAACATCTTTAATCTTGAATAATACCAAAAAATACTATATGGGTTAGCTAGCTCATATTACCGGGGTTTTGAAAACATAAAAGCTACAAGAAATAAGAGTAAATTGACTAACCAATAAAGCTTGAAACTTTTGAAGTCCTTAATGCTGTTCGTATTTCTCCAGTTTCTTTTTGCTTCAAATGTTTTGGATGAAAACAGAATAATGATTCTCTTTCAATCCACTATACCATCTTCTGTTTCTTTTGAAGTTCTTTTGGTTAGCAAATCATCTCGTCACAAACGTTTTCCAAATATTTGATTTTGGAATATTAATCCAACTTAAATCACTGAAGCATTTTGAAAATCGTGAATATTTTGAAAACCCAAGTTATCCTAGACTAGCAGTTTAATATAAGAAATCAAAAGCCCACTTAAAACTTAAACCCACTATGGCCTTATTACAGAATTAAAACCTCAAAATATAAAATTTAAAAAAAAAGTCTACGGCAGAGCATCAGCGGTCATGTGGCCACCCCCGAGTCTCTCGTGGCTCTAAATCGCCTAAGGCTGGGGATTACCTGTACAGTTAGACAGAAGGGTGAGTTTGTGAAAACTCAGTGTGTAATCCCTTATAATACGAATAGTCAGACATACATTATGCAGAAACAGACTAGGCCTGAGCCCATCACAGAAACAGTAACAGGTGGGCATTAGCCCAATAACAAAATCAGGTGGGCCTAAGCCCAATACAGAATTAGCATCAGATGCAGCTATGCAGACAAATTCCTAGCCCAGTTAAACCAACACACCACCCGTACCTACCAACACCATGTGGGGATAAAATCGACCCACCCAACCAACACACCAAGCTTAGCACCTGTTGCAGCACTAAGTCAACAGAACGGCTCAGCGCCGTAAATAGAATGGCTTAGCACCGTAGACAGAACGGCTCAACACCGTAGACAGAACGGGTAAAGGTAGTAAATATCGCAGCAACGTTGCAAGTTAACAGAACGGCTATAAACCGTAAATATCGCAGAAGGGCTGAAAGCCTTGTACAGAACGGCTGCAGGCCGTACACTTCCTCCGTCAATAATAACCTAACCCCATGCAGTATGTTGTGTCATAAATATTACGTGTATGCAAAATTCATACTCAGTACAATCATATATGTAAATCATAAGCAAATCAGTCATACGAAAAATAAGGGCATAATCGTCATTCTACCATACTGGGGTATTACAGCCATTTTACACTACAAGGGTATTTTGGTAATTTCACAAATCGAGGTCTTAATGACCCAACAGAAGGTCCACTGTCGCCTCAAGCGATTTAAGTAACCTAACAGGCATAATGGTGCAAATAGGCCTAAGGCCTATTACTCATTCCAAGTGGGCCTACACACTCGTGTGGCCCATTTAGCCCAACTTCAGTTACGGCTATGTGACCTACATAGCCCAGTCCAATATTTATCAACTACTGTGAGTTTAATCTATGTGGGCCACATGAGCCCATTGGGTCCACACGGCCCATTTTGGCCCAACAGAGCCCTTAACGGCCTATGCCATGCACACAACATGACAAGCCCAACTACTTCCCACCTAACAATTCGATTTACACAAACGGGCCCACAGGCCCATCAGGCCCATTCGGCCCATCGAGCCCATTCGGCCCATCGATGCCCAGAACAGCCCGAGCAAACGAGAACACTCGTGGCGGCCTCTACAGTCGATCACCCATGGCTTATGAGCTCAGTTTACCCCATGAGTAATCGCACGCTTGTAAGGCCTCAAATGCCGAAATTTCAGCTTTTCAGCTTTTGCTGACTTCTAACAAAGAAGGGCGTGAATACACATCTGATTATGAGAACGCGTTGAAGCCCACGATCACTAACCTTGGTTAAACAGGTATAAAATAATCCCTCCTAAAACCAGTGGTCACCAACTCATCTTGTTCGCTCTATTTAAAGCCAGCTTCTCACCAATTCTCAAGTTAGCTTCCCGATGTGGGATTGCTTTCAACCATTAGGAAAATTCCTTATTTTTTTATGACTGTTCAACCACGGAGTTCCAGTCCAACTCCACCTCCTACACAGCTCAAATAACAAAATAAATACTCTATTGCACATCCCAAGACCTGAACCTTAGACCTCATAGCTACACAACACGCCACCTTGCCACTCTACCACAGGCTCTTCCTGTGTCACCATTTAGCCTCAATTAATTATAAGGTCTACAGGCCAAAGTCCAGGTTCCTTTAAAAGAAATACCAAAATAAATTGCAAGAGCCAAGACTTAAACCCAGGCTCCCTTGCAACCTTAATAACGCCACAACCACTAGACCAGATGATTCATTGTGTCATTTATTTCCCATAATATTATAAAAGGCCTACTTCCAAGCATCCAGGGTTTTATTCACTTAAAACTAAAAATTTTGCTAAAGCCCAAGTTTGAACTACAAGGGTATTTTGGTAATTTCACAAATTGGGGTCTTAACGACCCAACAGAAGGTCCATCGTAGCCTTGAGTAACTTAAGTAACCTAACAGACATAACAGTGCAAATGGGCCTAAGGCCCATTACACGGCCCAAGTGGGCTTACACACTTATGTGGCCCATTTAGCCCAACTTCAGTTACAGCTATGTGACCTACATAGCCCAATCCAATATTTATCAACTACCGTGGATTTCATCTGTGTGGGACCCACGAGCCCATTGGGCCCACATGGCCTATTTTAGCCCAATGGAGCCCTTAACGGCCTATGCCATGCACACGACATGATAAGTCCAACTACTTCCCACCTAACAGTTAGATTTACACAAGCGGGCCCACGGCCCCATCGGGCCCAGAACAGCCCCAGCACACGAGAACGCTCGTGGCGGCCTCTACAGTCTATCACCTATGGCTTATGGGCTCAGTTTACCCCACGAGCGATCGCATGCTTGTGAGCCTCAAATGCCGAAGTTTCAGCTTTTGAGCCTTTATTGACTTCCAACAAAGAAGGGCGTGAATACACACCTTATTATGAGAACGCGTCGAAGTCCACGATCACCAACCTTGGTTAAGCAGGTATGAAATAATCCCTCCTAAAACTAGTGATCACCAACTCATCTTGTTCGCTCTATTTAAAGCTAGCTTCTCACCAATTCTCATGGTAGCTTCCCAATGTGGGATTACTTTCAACCATTAGGAAAATTCCTTATTTTTTTATGACCAGCTCAACCACAGAGTTCCAGTCCAACTCCACCTCCTACACAGTTCAAATAGCAAAATAAATACTTCGTTGTGCATCCTAAGACTTGAACCTTAGACCTTACAGCTGGACAACACGCCACCTTACCACTCTACCACAGGCTCTTTCTGTGTCACCATTTAGCCTCAATTAATTATAAGGTCTACAGGCCAAAGTCCAGGTTCCTTTAAAAGAAATACCAAAATAAATTGCAAGAGCCAAGACTTGAACCCAGTCTCCCTTGCAGCCTTAATAATGCCACGACCACTAGACCACATGCTTCTTTGTGTCATTTATTTCCCACAATATTATGAAAGGCCTACTTCCAAGCATCCAGGGTTTTGTTCACTTAAAACCAAAAATTTTGCTAAAGCCCAGGTTTGAAACTAGGACTTTTCTAACTCCTCTCAGGACCCTTAACCACTTGAGCAACCATTTAATTTTGTCATATCCTTGCATAATTAAATACTTATATAGAACCTCCTTATGGACCCAAACTCAAGGCCCAATACTTTTACGCCCAAATTCGAGCGTTACTGGACACATATTCGATTTTTGAACCTCAAACAGCCTCAGCATCAACTCTGAACTCTGAATCAACATTTGAATCACATTGAGCTCGTTTTGCTAACAAATCATCATCAACTTTTTGAGCCTTACAAATCTATTGAACAAATAATAGTTTTGCTTTTAATTCAGCTATTATCGAACCATCATTAGACATAGCCATATGTGCATTCATTGCACACAAAGAAAACAATGATTTTTGGCTTAGAGCATCAACAACAATATTAGCCTTTCCTGGATGGTAATCAATCACAAGCTCATAGTCTTTTAACAGCTCTAACCATCGACGCTGTCTCAAATTTAGATCTTTCTGAGTTATCAAATATTTCAGGCTTTTCTGATCAGAATAAACATGACATTTCTCATTGAACAGATAATGACGCAATATCATCAATGCAAACACAATAGCTGCCAATTCTAGGTCGTGTGTCAGATAGTTCTTTTCATACAGCTTTAACTGTCTTAAGGCATAAGCTATAATTTTGCCTTCTTGCATCAAAACATAGCCCAAACCATTTAAAGATGCATCACTATAGATAACAAATTCTTTACCCGATTCTGGCTGAACTAGCACTGGAGCTTCAGTTAAAAGGGCATTCAATTGATCAAAACTTTTCTGGCACTTTTCTGACCACTCGAACTTAACATATTTCTATAATAACTTTGTCATCGGGGTTACAATCATAGAGAAACCTTTCAAGAACCATCTATAGTAACCAGCAAGTCCGAGAAAACTTCAGAGTTCAGAGACATTTCTCAGAGGTTTCCAATCAAGTACTCGGATCAACCTGAATACCCGATACTGATACAACATGTTCCAAAAAACTCAAAACTCGTATTTACTAAACTTCGCATACAACTATTTATCTAGTAAAGTCTGTATCACAAGTCTCAAATGTTTGGCATGCTCAGTTTCATCATGGGAATAGATCAATATATCATCTATGAACACAGCCACAAATCAATCCAAATACTGTCTGAAGATCCGGTTCATCAAATCCATAAAAAGAGTAGGTGCATTAGTGAGTCTGAAAGGCATAACCAAAAATTCATAGTATTCGTACCTCGTTCAAAAAGCAGTCTTTGGCACGTTGGAGTCTTTAACTTGAAACTGATAGTAGCCAGATCTCAAATCTATCTTTAAAAACACTGTAGCCCCTTTTAGCTGATCAAATAGGTCTTTAATCCATGGCAACGAAGATTTATTCTTTATAGTCACCTTATTTAGCTGTCTGTAGTCAATACACATCCTCATAGTTCTATCTTTCTTTTTCACAAATAAAACTGGTGCACCCAAGGGAGAGAAACTCGATCGCGTGAAACCCTTGTCTATTAACTCTTGCAACTGAGCTTTCAATTCTTTTCATTCAGTAGGTGCCATTCTGTACGGAGCTATCGAAATCGAAGTCATCCCCGGCACTAACTCAATACCAAACTCTACTTCTTGCATAGGTGGTAAACCCGGTAATTCTTCAAGAAACACATCTGGATACTCGCACACAACTGGTATAGATTCAATCTTTCTTTCGGCCACTTTACTCTCAAGTACATATGCAAAGTAAGCTTCACAACCCTTTCTCACATACTTTTGAGCTAACATCGAAGATATCACTGTTGGTAAACCATTTAGATCGTTAGATTCAATCCGAATAAACTTATCATTCTGGCACCGTAAATCAATAGTCTTTCTTTTGTAATTTACAACAGCATCGTACAAAGTCAACCAGTCCATACCCAGAATTATATCAAATTCATCAAATGGAAACAACATCAAATCAATTGGAATGCAAACATTGTGGTAAACGACATCCCGGCAATTGTAGATTGTACAATCAGGCCTATTTCTAATGTGGATTGATGGATCACTTCATCCGTGAATGTCCTGAGTTGGTCGACCAAGATACAGTGAAAAATACGAGATCGGCTAATACTGTAGCTCGAGGTAGACCACCCAAAAATACGGGTAATGTGAGTAGCAGTTAGAGAAACTAAAGACATAGCAATTCGATCTGAGGCTCGCGCACCTGCCAGAGCTTATGCTATACACGCACGCGAGGAGGCTTCATCCCCAGATGTTATTACTGGTACATTCACTCTCTATGATACTAGTGTAATTGCATTGATTGATCCTGGTTCGACTCCTTCTTATGTGTGTGAGACTTTAGTATTCAGTAAGTCTTTGCCTGTTGAGTCTACTGAGCTTGTTATTAGAGTATCAAACCCCTTGGGTCAGTGTGTTCTGGTTGACAAAGTGTGTAAGAATTGTCCTTTAATGATTCGAGATTCATGAATCAAATCTAACACCCCTAACTCGTGTCCGTCGCCGGAATGGGGCTACGAGGTATTATTAAATGAGACACAAATCTCGAGCAATCATATGCATACACTTGCACAAAATTTTAAACCAATCAAATATATTTCTAAAAGGAAAAATCGTAATTCGTATACAAATAACTTCAATGCTATTCTTGTTTCACCAAATAATAAACTTATAAATCAATCAACTTATGACCAACATTTAAAGACTAACTTATACACTATTCAACATCCATTTTAAATCAAGAAAGACATTTATACATCAGATAAAACTCATAAAATCTTCATGAATTACTAATGCACAAATCACTATTCATTTAGTCATTTTTCAATGCATTAGCCAAATACAATTATGCTTTAACAATTGTCCATTTTCAACTTTATTATATCACTTTACAAATCTATGCATTTCAAAGAGTTAAACCAATATATCAAACATAGTTTGTTTAACATGTAACATACCATAATCGAATATATAAACATGCTAATATTACCAAGCAAGCAATATAACAAAAATCATATTTATAACCAATTCAAAAATCATATATTTGATTAAGTACATAAATATACATATTACTAAGATTTATGTCATATCAAACTTATTACAAATTTATCTCAACTAATGTATAAATATTAAACCATTACATTATATACCTATACATTTATATATAAGTGTCGAATAATAATAATTACTATAATATATATTTTACCAAAATACAACTCAAGATCAAATTGCTTCTTAACAATTCGGTAGTAAAATTAATCATGAAAAATCATATAAGTACTAAGAATTTTGAAATAAGCCAATACGTATCATATAAAACCAATATACATATAAGCCAAATCAATAAACCGTTCATAAAACAAATAATACCATATAATATGCATATCAAAATAATCTCCAACCACGTTTATATATAACTGAATATTCTTTAATATCAAATCACATAATAATAGATTAACTAAATATATCAACCAAATTCAGATGTTTATTTATGCATGAATTATAACCAAATAATTTTAACCATGAGTAATATAACAAGCTTAAATCATACTTATGGATATACCATGATCGATTCAATCTAATCACATCTAAAAAATCATCAACCATTTTCAATGCAATTAACACATATAAACATGATAAGTTCATATAATCACTTTAAATATTAGCCATTTTCGCATGGCTTAATATATACATACCATAAACTTGACCAAATACAACCTAGCTTATACATGCCATAGGTTTGAGTTTAAACTTATAAACTACCAAAAATAGTCGATAGTGTGATAAAATTTACTGACAATCCCTGAGCTAGTATCTAACTTCCAAACTCTATAAAACAGAGGCAAACATAAACACTCATTATAATGCCCCAAAATTGGGCCTAAAAGTATTAGGCCTTGAGCATGGAGGCGGTTAGGAGACTGCTCATAAATATTTTAGTTAAGCAAGAAAGTGACATAAATTACACGTTTGCTATACTGGCTTAGCGATTTGGGTGTGTTTGGGAGTGTTTGAGCAGCCTGGGTTCAAGTCTGGGCTTTTGCAAAAATTTTAGTTTTTCCCCTTAAGTGAACCTTGGCTTTAGCTTGTAGGCCTTATAAATAATAATGCCTGTATTATTTCACAAAAAGCCTTGTGGTTTGGTGGCAAGTGGCGTGACTTGGTAACTGGGAGAACTTAGGTTTGAATCCCATAACAAGCAAGGAGTATTTATTTTGTTAATGGGGCGGCAAGTGTTTGAATTGGATACAAACTCTTCTGAGGTGGTTGTGGAAGTGGGTCAAAGGGAGGAAATTAAGGAATTTGAAAAGGGTCGTTATGGATATGGAGGAGAGTTGGGTGGAGAGAATCATGGATTTCAAATTTGAAGAGTTTGAATAGAGTTTGAATTGGTCAAAGGAGAGTTTTGAGGAGAGAATTGGAGGGTGGATCGTGGAATAGGAGAGTGGGGAGTTGTCTACCAAAAATAGGATTCTCTATGTGCCATAATCGGTCTTAAGCACTAGGTGCCGAATAGGTTACTTCATGCCCTTTACCGCTGACTTTTCTTTCTTTTTGCTCTTCTCTCGCTACTGTTTGTGTGGTAGCTGAAATTTGGTAGTGGCATTTCAAGTATGTTTTGGATTAACTTACTTTGATTTTATCCTGCGGTAGGGTACTTCTGTTGGACAAAAACTTTCCTTTCCCCATCACTCTCTTTTTCCCTAATGTTCAAGGTATTAGCCGAACTTTCTTTTCCCCTCTCTTTTCCCTTTCTTTTCTCAACCAATCCCTCTTAACCGATTTCACCTTCTCTTCTTTTTCCATTCGAATACTTGGGGCCGATTTTTGTTTGCTCTTCTCACTCGTAGTTGAATCTCCCTGTGTTGATTAAGGTAAATGGGTTCTTCTCTGTTTATAGCCGAATCTGGTGCTTGCAGTCACTGGTGCTTTGGATGTTCAGTTATCTTTTCCCTTCTTTTTTCTCTGTCATTTTTGTAACACCCCAAACTCGACCCAAACATTATGTCAAATCTGGCGTGTCACATTCAAGTGTTTTCTAAAAACCTTGTTTTCATTGAAAACCCTTCTTTAAAATAAAAACCTTGAGTAAAATCACAGCTTGTATTTGTTGCTTTCAAAGCGAGGTGTATTTAAAAAAAAACTATTCCTTCTTGCATGATAATAATTACTTTGTAAAATCTCTTTTCAGTTGCGGAAGCTTTATTTAAAACAGATGATCTATGAAACTTGTCATTTAAAAATTGAGTTGCGGAAACATAGTATTTAAAAACAGGTATGGATTAGGAAAACCATGTTCTACTTCTAATAAATATAAAGCATGAAAATAATAATAATCCTAATTTGAAATAATAACCAAAGGAAAGGCCTTATTACAATCCAGGTTGAAATAACTTAAAATACTAGAAATTATAGGCTTAAGAAAGCCAGTCCAAGCCGTCTTGCTAGCTGGCCACCTCGAAGTACCTCCTACCATCGAACCACCTACTGAGGATCACCTGAAAAATATAAAAGAGGGGGTGAGTTTTCAAAAACTCAGTGTGTACAACCCTCGGCAAATAGAAAAACATGCAATAAAAAGTCTTTTCGGGCCTGAGCCCAATTCAATTGTAACACCCCCTAACCCCAAACCGTTACCGGAACGAGGTTATGAGGCATTACCGGACGTATCAGACAACTTACGAATAATTTACAATTAATATAACTTTCATAGTATAATATAATAATTAAGTCCCTATCTTGAACTCTTGAAGTTCAAACATGTATTAAAAGTAGAACGGGACTTGTTCGAGTATTCCAAATTTTTTTATAAAAAAATTTCTGACATTCTGCTTATTTTTACCTAAACCTCCTGCAAATTTCAAACCAAAACAACCAACACCAATATTTCACATTCATATACTAATATTTATATTATTAATAAAATTTTAATTTAATAACTATCATAGCATCATTCAAATTGATTAAAAACTTCATTCATTTAACAACTTAATGTTCATATATCAAAATATCATGTACTTTCCTTAGCATTTCATTTAACCATCTAAATTTTATCATTCATCCTTCACTACCCAAAGTAATATACATATTCAAGTGACTAAATAACACCTATGTACATGCCACCTTTACCCAAAAGAAAAATATACATCACCAAGTTTGTGTTGGAGTCGGGATTGTTCTGGATCTTTGGCGGGACACTTGACTTCTACTAACTGCGCACGAAACAACCGTCTGTGCGCTGAGTATGGATATACTCGGTGGTATTACTATAAACCAAGACTATTTAACATTAATAAATTACAAACATCAACCATAATTTTATAATTATTTAAACTACTTTTATATAAAATTATTTTACTTCATAAATCTTAAATTCATAATTTATTTTTCTCATACTAACTCAATTCATAATTTAGTTCATACATTCTTTCTCGTACTTTTCAATAGTGCTAAACAAATAATCTCATTTTCAAAATTTCATTTCAATTATTTACCCTATTAACAAAGCTCGGACTATGATGATATACAGTTTCCACCCAAACACACCGAATATCCAACCCAAACACACCCTAATATTGTAAATCCTCCATAACACACCGGTATAATATATCCTCCCAACACACCAATAAGGCATTAAATGCCTATTCGGATAAACCAAGTATATAATAATGAAACATCTTCTCGGCCGAACTACAATCTCTTCATCATATCACAAATCCAATGGCATGCCATTTGTATCGAATCTAGTCCGACGAGTTAATAGGGTATTATTTTACTTTTTCTAATTTCAATTTCACATACTTACCTCAAGTCTTATTTACCATACATAACAATTAAAATTTCAGCAATCAAGAATAATTAAAAATTCGAATTATAGTAATACACACACGTAATTCTCCCGTTTTAGTCCTCGATGACTTTCTCCTTTCCTTTCGATCTTGATGCTTCAGATTCTTTGTTGGCTACAAAAATAATAATTTATAATCATCAATACAACATGATTCAATTTAATTCATGAGCCTAAACATGTAAATTTAACCATTTTTAATGTATATATATAATTTCACCATTAAGCTATCTACTTGAGTTATTGTTACTAAATTATTTATATCTTGAGCTACGAAACTCCAAATTAATATCCGTAAATTTTCCTTAAAACTAGACTCATATATCTTCTAACCATAAAATTTCCAGAATTTTTGGTCTAGCCATTTAGTACAGTTTATTCACTAAATACTCCCCTGTTATTTCATTTGACAGTTCTGACCTCTCTCTACTAAAAATAAATTATCTCATTGTACAGAACTCGAATAAGGTTCTTGTTTATTTATTTTGAAACTAGATTCATTAAGGAGTTCACATATATAAATTACACTCCATAATAATTTTTGTACAATTTTTAATGATTTTCCAAAGTTAAAACAGAGTGTCTCAGAAATTACCTGAACCAGTCTTACAAAATTTCAAATATCTCTTGATTCATAAATTCATTGCTTACATTGTTTCCACTATAAGAAACTAGACCCAATAAGCTTTAATTTCATATCTTATTCATCCTCTAATTCAATTCCTACAATTTTTAGTGAATTTTCAAAATCAGACCATTGCTACTTCCCAAAACTGTTTTGATGTAAAATGTTAATAACCAAATTTATAACACCAATTCACACCTTATTCCTATTCAAATTTCATTTAAACTCAAATTTAACTATTAAATTTTCAACATATTTTCTTAATTTCGGATTTTCCTCAATTTAGTCCCTAAAACACAAAACTTATGGCTTACTTTGCAATTCAATCCTTATTTCATTTCTAACTTGAATTCCTATCAATTTAACCCCTAATTCATCTTTTTATTCAACATGAACAATATTTAAAAATCTAATAACTTTCAAAATATCAACTTAATTTCATCAAAACTTTGTTCTAAAGCTTTTAAAACATCAAAATTAAGAGAAAAGGACTTAATTGACTTACCTTTTAAAGCTTCAAACCTTAAAACCCTAGTTTTTCCTTTCCCTTTTCTTTCTTTCTTTTCTTTCCTGCTTCAATGCTTCATTACTGTTTCTTCTTTGTTTCTTTTGTCTTTCTTTTTATTCTTTTATTATTTCATTTATTTTACTTATTTATTTTATCATTTAACTAATATATATTATTATTAATTTAATAACAATATAATTAACACATTTGTATACATGTATCTTTGTACATTTGTACACTATTATTACCATCCATTTGTCTTTCTTTTATTTATTTAACAAATAAAAATCTTATAATATTAATATTTAATTAATAAATATCTTTAACTTAAAATTTAAGTAAATACATAATTACAATACAAATGTATATATTCATATTATTACAAATGTCATTATTTAATTTGTTTCTTAAACAAAAATCTCATAATTTAATTATTTAATTATTTAATTAACAAATATCTTTTACTTAAATTATAAGTAATTTAGTATTTAAATTACACATGTATATTTTATTACCATACAATTGTCTTCTATTTAATTTATTTATAATATATTATCAATTAAGTAATCATAATAATTTAATATAAAACTATAATAATAATCATTATAATATATATATAAAACCTAAATAAAATCTTTGATTTTATTTCAATATGTCACCTCAATTTATGTAAATGGCTTAATTGCCATTTTGATCCTTTTATTTTCTATTACTTTAGAATTAAACTTTTACCCCTTTTTCAATTTAGTTCTTTTGCTAATTATTCTAAATTAAGCTAATTTCACCTAATTAAATCCTAATTAGACACACTACTAGGCTCATAAATATTTTTAATAATTATTTTCGAACTTATTTCACTAAGACGGAGGCCCTATAACTCACTTTTACGTGCCCGTGAATTTCGTGTCATTACATTTCTCCCCCTTAACAAATTTCGTCCTCTAAATTTACGAAAGAGATGAGGATATTGTACTCTCATAGTTTCCTCTGGTTCCCAAGTCGCTTCTTCAACACTATGATTTCTCCATAAGACTTTCACTAAAGGAACTTTTTATTTCTTAATTCTTTCACTTCTCGTGCTAAAATTTGAACCGGCTCTTCTTCATATGATAGATCAGGTCGAACTTCAATATCTTCTGTAGAAATTATATGAGAAGGATCTGATCTATATTTCCGTAGCATCGAAACATGAAAAACATCATGAATCCTTTGTAATTCAGAAGGTAAAGCCAATCGATATGCAACTGGTCCAATTCTTTCCACTATTTCATACGGCCCAATAAAACGTGGACTTAATTTACCTTTCCGACTAAATCTCAATACTTTCTTCCATGGAGAGACTTTAAGAAATACCTTGTCTCCGACTGAATATTCAATGTCTCGACGTTTCAAATCAGCATAAGACTTTTGTCCGCGTGAAAGCGACCTTCAATCTGTCTTTGATCTTTTTAACTGTTTCCTCTGTTTCTTGAATCAATTCCGGCCCAATTACTTTCCTTTCATTCAACTCCGTCCAACATACTGGTGATCTACATTTCCGACCATATAATGCTTCATACGGAGCCATCTGAATACTAGATTGGAAACTATTATTATAGACAAACTCAGCTAGTGGCAAATATCGTTCCCAACCTGCTTCAAAATCAATAATGCAAGCTCGAAGCATATCTTCTAGTACCTGAATTACCCGTTCGGACTGTCCGTCAGTTTGGGGATGAAAAGCTGTACTGAAACTAAGTCTAGTACCCAACGACTCATGTAACTGTCTCCAAAATCTCGATGTGAACCGAGGATCTCGATCTGAAATTATTGATATCGGAATGCCATGTAGTCTAACAATTTCTCGAATATACACGTCAAAAGCTTCACGCAGCGACCAATCGATCCCGATCGCTATAAAATGTGCTGACTTGGTAAGTCTATCAACTATCACCCAAATAGCATTCTTTTTGTTTGCTGACAACGGTAATCCAGTAATAAAATCCATCGTGATGCGATCCCATTTCCATTCAGGAATATTAATAGGCTGAAGCATTCCAGTAGGAACCTGATGTTCTGCCTTTACCCGTTGGCAAGTCAGACATTTACTTACAAATTCTACTATGTCTCTTTTCATCCTCGCCCACGGTATAATTCTCGTAAATCTCGATACATTTTCGTGCCTCCGGGGTGCATAGCAAACGAACTATCATGAGCTTCCCGTAGAATTAACTCTTTAAGCTCAGAAGTATTTGGAATACAAATCCGATTTTGAAACCTCAAGCATCCACAATCATCGATACTAAAATTTTCTCACAGGCCATTCTGTACCATCTCTTTTTTCTTTAATAATTTGTTATCTTCCAACCGAGCTGATCTAATCTGATCAAACATTACCGTTTTACTCTTAATTCACCCAAAAGACTCCCATCATCGGTGATACTAAGTCGTGCAAACATTGCCCTTAATTCAATTCTGACTTTTACGCTTAATGCATCATTTACAACATTAGCTCTTCTGGATGATAGTCTATAACACAATCATAATCTTTCAGAAGCTCGATCCAACGCCTTTGTCTCAAATTCAATTCCTTCTGAGAAAGAAGATACTTCAAACTCTTATGATCAGTATAAATGTAACATTTTTCACCATAAAGATAATGTCTCCAAATCTTTAATGCAAAAATCACAGCTGCTAATTCAAGATCATGAGTCGGATAATTCCTTTCATGTGGTTTCAATTGACGAGATGCATAGGCTATTACCTTCCCATCCTGCATCAATACACAACCCAAACCAATCAAAGAAGCATCACTATACACTATAAAATCTTTACCCGATTCTGGTAATGTCAAAACTGGTGCCTCGGTTAACATTCGCTTCAATGTTTCAAAACTTTTCTGACACTGATCATCCCAAAGAAAAGGAACATTCTTCTGCAACAACTTGGTCATTGGCAAAGCTATCTTCGAAAATCCATTTACAAATCTTCTATAATACCCAGCTAAACCAAGAAAACTACGTACCTCAGATACATTCCTCGGTGCATTCCACTGAACAATTACTTCAATCTTTTTCGGATAAAATGATCTGTAGCCCCACATCGAAAACATCGTCGAGTTATCCTCCAACATTCACCTAAATGTTTCTTTCCATGATGCTCACGATGCCGAATTTCTATACTTCGGGATGGACCTCTCACACTACTAGTAGATACTGTCATCTGTTTACCTCTGCTTCTACCACCTCTGTCTGAAGTAAAACTGGATCTCCAGTCACTTCTTGATTCTCTGAATCTCTTCGGTAATCGACACCTATATATACTATAGCCGAATTTACCTATCCCCAAATTCCCTATTCGACTCCACTTCTCTACACCCCTCATCTTCTAACTTTTCTCCCTGATAACTCCTTAATCCCTTCCTTAAATTTCTCCTCTGATCACTCCCTTTAGAGTTCACATCCAACATCACTACTGGCCATTTATTGAGCAAAAATAAATCCTTCTTTTGAGCAAGAAGGGATTCGAACCCCAAACCTCCTTGCCATGCATGTGACGCCACCTCTAAGCCCCACATGTGATGCTACTTGCCACTCCAACACAAGGCTCCTTATGTCCAATTCCTCCTTCATTTATTTAAAACCCAAACTACTTTCCATTAAGG
The DNA here is from genome assembly GCA_025698475.1 of Gossypium anomalum. NCBI lineage: Eukaryota > Viridiplantae > Streptophyta > Magnoliopsida > Malvales > Malvaceae > Gossypium > Gossypium anomalum. The sequence continues at coordinate 40,641,893 of CM046965.1, forward strand.
TTCTTTTAATTATTAAACTATAATTTCCTTTACCCCAAAGTTCAAACTCAAAACTTAACCAGGCCTACTATCACATAAATACCACTCAGCTAGGAATATTAAGCACACCTTTTATCAAAACTGAAAAAGAAAAAAAGTTCAGGATTTTTGGGGCGTTACAGTTTTAGCACTCTCCTCTAAACCATCTTTGTCTGTCGTATTTGACAGGGGTGTTAGTGTAGGTCGAATACTGTTACCAACCTTTTTGGTTCCACGTGTCAGTAAGTGGTCTCACTTGGTTCATTATTTTCGCATATACGGTATGGGTTAACATGATGCAGTCGTAATGCAAAGTTCATCAAGGATCTAGAAGTTCGTCCTAACTAGCGATTTAAGGCAGATAAACCGTCTTCGTCTTATCGTGGTAGGTAATAGTTACAATTGGGATTTAAGAGTTGTGATGAGGGTATTAACCTTATTGAATATAGACTTATTATTTATCGTGTTTACTTGAAGGTTGTGGTGCTCGTAGACTCGTATTGCTCTTCGCAACCAAGTGTGTAATTGTTCACCACTCAACCAGGCGATCTGAACCCACAAAGCATGGGCAATAGGCTGTAGAGGCCGCCACGAGTGCTCTCGTGGACTTGGGCCTCGATAGGCCCAATGGGCTCAATGGGCCTGTGGGCTCGCTTGCGTAAATTTAACTGTAGGTCAGAAGTAGTTGGGCTTGTAATGTCGTGTACATGGCATAGGCCGTTCTAGGCCACGTTGGGCCAAAATGGTCCATGTGGGCCCAATAGGCTCGTGGGACCCACACAGATTAAATCCATGGTAAGTGATAAATATTAGACTGAGCTATGTAGGTCACATAGTCGTAACTGAATTTGGGCTAAATGGGCCACACGAGTGTGTGGGCCCATTTACACCGTTATGATCATTTAGGTTATTTGTGTCACTCGAGGTGACTGTAGACCTTCGAAGAGGTCGTTATCTAACTTGAAACCCCAAAATAGGTAAAGTGACCGTAATGCCCCTGTAGGGTAAAATGACCATAATACCACTGTATGGTAAAATGACGATTATGCCCTTATGTTCCGTATGACTGATGTGCTTATGATTTACATATATGATTGTACTGAGTATGAATTTGCACACACATAATATTTATGACATGACATACTGCATGGGGTTGGGATTCTGATATGGAGGAAGTACTATACTGGTGGCTACGCCAGAATTATTGATAGTGGTGGCTTTGCCACATTTATTGTTTCTAGCAGCTATGCTACATTATTATTATTGGCAGCTTTGCTGCAATATCGGTGTGCTAGCTGGGTGGGTCAATTTATATCCCCACATGGTGTTTTGGTTGGCACGGGTAGTGTGCTAGCTGGATTTGGGTGGGATGCATAATTGCATTACACTGTACTGATACTGAATAGGGCTCAAGCCCAGACTGTTACTGCATGCACTATTTTTTGTTTGACTGATAGGGGTTACACACTGAATTTTCATAAACTCACCCTTTCTTTTTAACTGTACAGTTAACCCCCAGCCCTAGACTATTTGGTGCTGCGAGGGACTTAGAGGTGGCCACACGACTGCTGTGTCATGCATTTGACTTTATTTAAATTTAAATTTTACTTTTGGTTTTTTAATTTTGTAATAAGGCCGTGTGTGGTTTTTAATTTTGTAATAAGGCTTTGGACTATATATTTTTAAACTGCTAGTCTAGGTAAAGACGAGTTTTTAAAACAATTACTATTTTCTAAAACACGTGTTTAAAACTTCATGAACTTAAAAAGCTTCCGCATTTTTAAATCTATTTAATATAACACTGATGGTTAATAAGGTAAACGTTTTGACTAGAACTTTTGTTAAATAATAATAAAAGGATTTAAATTCAGTAACGGATTTTGAAAAACACTTCGATGTAACATGCCAGATTCGACCATAACGTATAGGTCGGGTTTGCGTGTTACACACAGAGAGTAAGCTATCATAGCTTAGTAAGTCATAAGCAAATAATCAACTCAATGACATAATCAACTCATTTAAACAAAACCAAACTATAGTATCATAATCACATTAAATTTCAAGCTTACGATTTCATGTATATCATATACTTTCACATATAAACTTATTCATGGCCGAATGTACATATATATATATTAACAAAATATCTTTCAATTCAAAGCCAAAATATTATTATAACCAAGTACATTTACACATATATACATATACTTATGAATCAAATATAACATCACATGTATATACATAGCATATGGCCGAATATACTTTACAAATTCACATATGTTCACATTAGTAACTTATATAATTTGCATCACATATCTAATGGTCGACTTACCTTATTTTCAAATAGGAAATCAACTAACTCATACCTAATCCTTTAGCCCGTTTTACACTTTCGATCATAACTTATCATTGCCCGATGAACTATCCAAAATTGGATAGGACACTCAGATAATCACATATATCGTACAATGCCAACATCCCAGACGTTGTCTTACATTTAATCACATATCGATGCCACTGTCCCAGACAGGGTCTTACTCGCACACATATATCGGAGTCACATATCGATGCCAACGTATAAAACGTGGTCTTACTCGTACACATATACCGATACCATGGTCTTACTCGCACATCACATATCAGAATCCTATGTCATGACATAAGTATCGTAGCTATTCCTAAGGTTTATACGGGGCCTTTCGACGTCATAACTCGGTCGAAACGAATTCGAAAACATAGCTCCTAAGCTTATTTACATTCAGCTAACACATATATATTTTCACATATTTCATTTCAGCATATAAAATTCATATTTACTAAAATTAAAAATATCTATTTGCTTATAAACTTACCTCGAACGATGAAAATCGAAACAGGACGGCTAATTGACAACTTTAGTTTTCCCCCGATCCAAATCCGATTTCTTTGGTTCTTGATCTAAACATATTCAAATTAAACTCATTCAAACATATTTTCACTCATTTTAGTCCAAAAACACATAAATGGAAAAACTATAATTTTACCCCTGAAATTTTACACTTTTTACAATTTAGTCCAAATTTCACAAAACACAAAACATGCAAAATTTACACATACCATGCTTAGGCCGAATGTTCCTTGTGTTCATATAAATCCATTTATTTCGTTTATTTCACATTTTTGTCACTGAATTTATTATTTTTGCAATTTAGCCCTAATTACTCAAAATCATCAAAAATTCCAATACAAAACATGTTAATCTAAAACATATATTTCATATTTCATCAAATAACATCACAAAACTCAAATATTCATCAAAATATTCATTAAAATAAAAAATTCAAGCATGGGCTTTGTACATTACATTGCAACGATCTCAAAAATGTAAAAATTATCAAAAACGAACAAAAACTAACCTTGAATCAAGCTTTCAAAGTGCCGAATACCCTAAAGCTTATTTCCTTTCTTTCTTTCTCAAGTTTCAGAAAAAACAATATAACATGCGTGGTCATTTTAATTTTATGTTTTATCATATACATATTATTACATATTTTACATATTTAACCTTTGTAAAATTATTCATATTCCAGTAACTAATGGCCGAATTTTCCCATGCAAAAATTCAAGGTATAATTGCATTATGAATACCCCACAATAAAAGAACAAAGCAATTAGACACTTCAACAATTAGCATACAAATTTTGCATTTAATGTGATTAAGCCCTTTTATTAAATCGGGCACTCAAATGATAAAATTAAAACATGAAAATTTCACACATATAAATTCACACATTATAAACAAAAAAATAATATTAAAATATTTTTTTGATTTGGATTAGTGGTCTTGAAACCACCATTCCAAATAGGGTCTAAATCGGGCTGTTACAACTCTCCCCCTTAGGGATTTTTGTCCTCGAAAATCTTACTGGTGAATAGATTGAGATAACGTTCTTTCATTGCATTCTCTGGTTCCCACGTTGCCTCTTCAACTCCATGTTTATGCCACAGTACTTTCATTAACGAAATTTTTTTATTTCTCAACTCTTTAACTTCGCGAGCCAGAATACTAATCGGTTCATCCTCATATGTCATATCAGACTTAATCTCAATCTCTGACGGATTAATCACATATGAAGGATCAGATCGATATATACGAAGCATCGAAACATGGAGTACATTATGGATCTTTTCTAACTCAGGTGGCAACAATAGCCTGTACGCAACCAACCCAATACGCTCTATAATCTCAAACGACCCAATAAATCTCAGACTCAATTTGCCTTTACGATCGAACCTGAGTATTTTCTTTCATGGTGAGTCTATCAAAAATACTTTTTCCCCAATTTGAAACTTTATATCTTTTAGTTTCAAGTCCGAATATGATTTCTGACGATCTTACGCTGTTTTCAGATTTTCACGGATCACTTTTACTTTCTGTTCAGTCTCTCTGATCAAATCGACCTCGTGTATCTTGTTTTCACTGAGCTTGGTCCAATATAATAGTGTACGACATTTACGACCATACAAATCCTCATAAGGTGCCATTTTGATACTCGATTGAAAGTTATTTTTGTATACGAATTCAATCAGAGGTAAGTATCGTTCCCACATACCTTCAAACTCGATAATGCATGTAACACCCCAAACCCGGTCTAAAAGTTTGGCTCGAATCTAGCATGTCACATTGAAGTGTTTTTTGAAAAGCATGTTTCCATTAAAAACCCTTCTTAATAATTAAAAACTTATACCCTTTTTAAACCTTGTTAGAAAACCTCAGCTGAATAACATTCTTAACAACTTTGTAAAAATCTTGGCAGTTCCGGAAGCTTAATTTAAAAACAATTGCAGATACGTGATGTTTTGAAAATAGTAGTTGCTTTGGAAAACCGTGTTCTAATACTAGCAATTATAAGAACAATAAATAAAATTCCAAATTAGAAATCCAAAAAATTACAACGGCTTTACTACAACCCACATAAAATAATTTAAAAGCAATAATCAAAACTGTAACATAAACAGTGTGCGTGGCTCCCTCCGAGCCCCTCGCAGCTTCGATCCGTCTAAGGCTAGAAATTACCTGAAAGGTTAATAAATGGGGTGAGTTTAAAAAAACTCAGTGTGTTACCCCCTACTTTATAAAAGGAACAGTCAGTCATATAAAAGAATTAAAATTCTAGCCTCAGCCCTACTTACAGTTTCAGTATCAATTGGGCCTTGGCCCATTATAACAGACAGTACCAGATGGGCCTTAGCCCTATACATAATTTAGAATGGAGCCCATAGGCCCACAACAGATATAGAATAGATATTTCATGTATGCAGAAACCCAAACCATATCCATCCGTATACACCCCCACCAACCTTACACCATGTGGAGAGACAACTCGACCCACCCATCCACTACACACCACTGAATTTGCAGCATGGCTGCCAGAATAGATATTATGACAGAGTCACCAGATACATATATTGTGACTGAGCCACCAGAACAGATATTTGTGGCATAGCCACCAGAACGCTTCCTCTATCAATATAACCCATATCCCATGCAACAGATATACATGTCATGGCATCAAACATACAAAATCAGAATATCATGCCCATATTTGAATCAAACAATCACAGTCAAGTCATTCATATCACCAACACATATTCACAATCAAATCCAACAACCATACAGTCCAAGTCAGTCACTTGCCCACAAGGGCAAAACGGTCATTTAACACCCTAGGGGCAAAATGGTAATTTTACCCCACAAGGGTATCTCGATAATTCTACCCTACAGGGGTATTTCGATATTTCTACCCTACAATGGTATTTTGGTAATTCTACCCTACAGAGGTATTTCAGTAATTTGGTAAACTAAAGTATTCTAAACAGGGATAAAAATACGAATGGGCCTAAAGCCCTTTCTCGGCCCAAATGGGCCCACACTCTTGTGTGGCCCTTTTAGCCCAAATCTAGCCACAGATATGAGATTCACCTAGCCTAGTCCAATATTTACTACACAATCAAACAACTTATCCAATTGGACCCATAGGCCCATTAGGCCTACAAGGCCCCTTTACTCTCCTTATGGTTTTCTCTATTTAAAGCCAGCTTCGCATCCACTCTTATGTTAGCTTCCTAATGTGGGATCCCTCCATCATCAGAGTTTAAATTCAACCCCCAACTCTTGCCGCCCCCTATTAGCAAAATAAATGCTCTTTGATTGCCATGAGTTTCGATCCCTGGACCTCCTTGCCAACTCTATGACGCCACGTTCCTGCCTCTTATGTGGCGCTACTTTGCCACTAGACCACAAGGCTTTTTGTGGCACAATTTCTCTAGGGTTTGATTCACCTTAAACCAAAATTTTTGCTAAAGTCCAAGTTTGAACCCAGAACTTCTCCAACACTTCTCAGCACACTTAACCACTAAAACAAGCCTTCATTAACTAAGTTTACATGCACAACAAAATATTACAAGCTGCCTTCAATCACTCCCAGGCTTAAGGCCCAAAACTTCTAGGCCCAAATTTAGGATGTTACAACTCTACCTCCCTTAAAGAAATTTCGTCCCCAAAATTTCATCTAACAGGGTAGTCGTGTAACATCTACCCCATTACGCTACCACTGCGCACTCTGATCCTACTATCACTATCACACTTCAACTAGAACTTGAAACATCTCATACATACAACACTTATTCACTGAAGCAGACACATATTTATCACACATATATACAATTTCTATATCTAAACATCACATCCACATAAAATAAATACCAAATTTAAATTCAAACCAGTATCTAAGGAATCTACAGTATTTCAATTTCTAAACAGACAAAAGTATTCAGAAGACATACAGATTCAGTACCAGAGACTCGGTGCGCCACACTTTTTAAGAGAAATACTTCAAACAGACCACGTGGTTGAAAATAATTTTTTGAAATTCAACATTTGAAAACCCAATCCACAGCCGAGTTGTTGCAACCTGGCTCTGATACCACTAAATGTAACTCCCTAATTTTTAGGATTTCTGTGATTTTTAGTGAACTTTAGAATTTCTGTGTTGCAATTGTTTAGTGTGGGTTTGAGTATGTTAGCGGGCCTCTAGAAGGCCCAAGTTTAAGTAAAAACCCAGCAGTTCTAGCTAATTTTTAATTCCAAAGGGAAAAAGGGATTCTGGTATATTAGGCTTTTAAGGTTTCATGGGTAAAATAGGACACAGGAAGACCCGTGGTAAAGTGGCAAGGGTGATGCCACTAAGATGCTTAAAAAGTGGCGTGTGGATATGTAGGGGAAGCCAAGGTTCAAGTCATAAGGTAAGCAAATTATAGTATTATTTTTGTGAACAGAAAGAGGATGTGATAGAACATAAGTGGAACACTGCTAGGAAGAGTTTGAGCTGTCCAGGAGAGTGAGTAATGAGGGGATAAGGGAGAAAGTTTAGGAGCTGATCAAAGAGGGTGGTATTGGCCGAATAGTGGACTCTTGAGGAGCAAGAGTTGGTCGGCCAAGGGTTTCTAGTATAGGGAATTTCGGCATTTGGGTAGGGGGTGCCGTTTCTGACAAATTCTTTTCTCTTCTTCTATTTCTTTTTCTTCTTCTTTTCATCCTTAGTCGAATCTTCTTACCATTCTACTCATCTCCACTTCCATTCCATTCATTTCTAAGCCTTTATAGTTGAATTTCATAAAAGCCAAAATCCCAAAAACCTGTTTCTTGTGTCGATTTCTCCTAGCCAACTTCTCTTACCTTATTTCATCTTTTGGCCAATTTACACAATCCCCTAAACCCCAACCCCTGTCGAGTAAACCACTCTAAAACCCTTATGTTAAATCATCTTTCTCTTCACAGTTACAAAAAGCCGAAAACACCATAGTCTTAGGGGCATATAGCCGAATCTTTAGATCTCTAAGATTCAATTTCTGCTAGTGTTTGAGGGTTGGATCTGCATCAGAACTGAATAGGAACTAAATTGGAATCGTGTTGGTGAAAGAATCAGTGGTAAGTACATAGATCTACTCTTTATTTCAAGAATTAAGAAAATCCGAAACCCTTAAGGGTGGCTAACATTTGGACTAAGGGTTTTTGTGCCTCTTTTTCTTTGGTTGTGTATACGTTAGCATGGACAAGGGGACATTCAGCGAAGGGCTTGAAGACTAATTCGATTGGCTCTTTAGATCAAATCCATAGTTCGGAAAAAGGTAAGAACTCTAGGGTCTATTGCTTTGTTGGCCGAATATGGTAGGGGGATAAGTACGTAGATTGTTTTCAATATTTAGATTGACGTGTTAGTAATCCAATTGTAGGCAGCTCGTGTGTGGATCTCGCCATCGAATCGATACTAATCAGGTGTGTAACTGACACCCTCTCATAGACTAGATCGGTAAAAGTCGAAAAGCCGAAATGTCAAAAAGTCGGTATTTTGTGAACTTGCGAGTGTGCGAATGCTCGTGAGATAGATTGATTAACATATTCAGTAATCTAAAGTGATAAGACTGCAGAGTGCGCGATTACGTGCACTTCGATATATTTGGGCTTAATGGGCCAAAATCGAGATAATGGGCCAATGGGCCCATTCGGTAAGAACACTCGGTAAGTGTTTCTATTAGTACGTAAATGATTGGAATATGCATGAAAACCCTTAAATATTTCAATTACTAGAATACTCCTAAGTATGGAAATTACCATTTTACCCCTAGGTACAAAATGACTAATATACCGTTAGGGTTAATTTTTGATTGAAATGCATGATGATCTGATTCTGTATGTTGTATGCCATGACTTGTATATCTGTTGCATGGGGACATGGGTTATATTTATGGAGGAAGCGTCCTGGTGGCTATGCCACAACTATCTAATCTGGTGGCTCTGCCACAATTATCTGCTTTGGTGGCTCTGCCACGATTATCTGTATCTAGTTACTCTGTCACATTATCTATTTTTGATAGCCATGCTACAAATTCTGTGGCGTGTAGCGGTTGGGTGGGTCGAGTAATCTCCCCACATGGTGTAAGGGTGGTATGGGGGTGCATATGGTTGAATATGGGTTGGGTTCTGCATATATATATGATATTTGTTCTGCTTCTGTTATGGGCCTATGGGTTTCATTCTGTAATCTGTTTTGGGCTAAAGCCAACTTAATCTGTCTCTATGGTTTGAGCTGACTTAGACTATGGTTGGGTTATTTTACACACTGAGTTTCCAAACTCACCCCTTATTTTCATCCATGCAGGTAATCCCCAACCATAGTTGGCTTGGTGCTGCGACGGATTCGGAGTGGCCACACATTCTGCAAATTTCAGTTTTCTTCTGGTGATTTGGACAGCTTTCCGTTTACTTAAATTTTTTGGGTTTTAAATTGTAATAAGGCCGCTTTAATTATTTTAATGGTTTTAATATGTTTAGTTAGGGTAGATATGATATGATTTTAAACGTTGAGTTTGAATAGCTTGTGGGTGCATTTTTAAAAATAGTTACTTGATTTCAAAAGATCACGATAACAAAGCAAAGCTTCCGCAACGAAAACGTTTCCAAAATTAATAACCTTTTTAAATGGATTTAAACGAATTAGTTTTCTAAGAACATCCACTAAGTTAAGGTGTGGCAATGGTTGTGTGCATGTCTAGGATTGGATCCGAAGGGAGCTTGGTACTTAAGCAGTCTAATGGACTCACCTCCTCTTTTCTAGCATCCTACCTGGTGCACAGCTTCCATTCACTTTAACCCATAATGAAGTTATCTTTTAAACACTAAGTAAGTTTTTTTCAGATAGAAAAGATAAAAATGTTTTAAACGCTTCTATGTGGCACGTCGAATTCGGCCATAATGTCTAGGTCGAGTTTAGGGTGTTACACTAAATGTAACACCCCAAACCCAATCTGGAAGTTTGGCTCAAACCTGGTGTGTCACATTGAAGTGTTTTTCGAAAACCATTTTTCCATTAAAAACTGTTCTTAATAATTAAAAACTTATACCCTCTTTAAACCTTGTTAGAAAACCTCAGCTGAATAACATTCTTAACAAATTTGTAAAAAATCTTGGCAGTTGCGAAAGCTTAATTTAAAAATAATTGCGGATACGTGATGTTTTGAAAACAGTAGTTGCTTTGGAAAACCGTGTTCTAATACTAGCAATTATAGGAACAATAAACAAAATTCCAAATTAGAAATCCAAAAAATTACAACGGCTTTACTACAACCCACATAAAATAATTTAAAAGCAATAATCAAAACTGTAACATAAATAGTGTGTGTGGCTCCCTCCGAGCCCCTTGCAGCTCCGATCCGTCTAAGGCTAGAAATTACCTGAAAGGTTAATAAACGGGGTGAGTTTATGAAAACTCAGTGTGTAATCCCCTACTTTATAAAAGGAATAGTGAGTCATATAAAAGAATTAAAAGCTCGGCCCACCCTACTTACAGCCAAGATATCAATTGGGCCTTAGGCCATTATAACGAGCAGATGCAGATAGGCTTTAGCCCTATCTGATCTGAAATAAAGCCCATAGGCCCATAACAGATATTTCATGTATGCAGAAACCCAACCCATATCCATCTGTATACACACCCGTACCAACCTTACACCATATGGGGAGACAACTCGGCCCACCCATCCGCTACACACCATAGAATTTGCAGCATGGCTGCCAGAATAGATATTGTGACAGAGTCACTAGATACAGATATTGTGGCATAACCACCAGAACGCTTCCCCTATCAATATAACCCATATCCCATGCAACAGATATACATGTGATGGCATACAACATACAGAATCAGAATACCATGCCCATATTTGAATCAAACAATCACAGTCAAGTCATTCATATCACCAATATATATTCACAATCAAATTCGTCAACCACACAGTCCAAGTCAGTCAGTTGCCCACAAGGGTAAAACGGTCATTTAACACCCTACGAGCAAAATGGTAATTTTACCTAAGGTTATCTCAGTAATTCTACCCTACAGGGGTATTTTGGTATTTCTACCGTACAAGGGTATTTCGGTCCTACAGAGGTATTTCAGTAATTTGGTAAACTAAAGTATTCTAAACAGGGATAACAATACGAATGGGTCTAAAGCCCTTTCTTGGCCCAAATGGGTCCACACGCTCGTGTGGCCCTTTTAGCCCAAATCTGGCCACAGATATGAGATTCACCTAGCCTAGTCCAATATTTACTACACAATCAAACAACTTATCCAATTGGGCCCATAAGCCCATTGGGCCCACATGGCCCCTTTCGGCCCATCGCGGCCCGAAGTAGCCATCCTATAGCCAGAGTAGTGAGAAATACACACCTGATAGGAGACTGGAGTTAATCCGCACTCCGAGTACTCTTAGCCGTTGTCCAACCCAAACGAGCACGCCATAAAACGAAAGGGATCAGCCAAGAAAGGTACCTTTACTCTCCTCATGGTTCTCTATATTTAAAGCCAGCTTCGCATCCACTCTTATGTTAGCTTCCCGATGTGGGATCCCTCCATCATCAGAGCTTAAATTCAACCCCCAACTGTTGCTGCCCCCTATTAGCAAAATAAATGCTCTTTGATTGCCATGAGTTTCGAACCCTGGACCTCCTTACCAACTCTATGATGCCACCTTCCTGCCTCTTATGTGGTGCTACTTTGCCACTAGACCACAAGGCTTTTTGTGGCACAATTTCTCCAACAATATTTTTAAGGCCTACCTACTACACCCAGGGTTTGTTTCACCTTAAACCAAAATTTTTGCTAGAGTCCAGGTTTGAACCCAAAATTTCTCCAACACTTCTCAGCACACTTAACCACTAAAACAAGCCTTCATTAACTAAATTTACATGCACAACAAAATATTACAAGCTACCTTCAACCGTTCCCATGCTCAAGGCCCAAATTTAGGATGTTACAATGCAACATCTCGACATATCCTCAAGTATTTGAATGATTCGTTTGGGCTGACCATCTGTTTGCGGATAGAAAGAAGTGCTGAAATGTAATTTTGTACCTAGAGCATCTTGCAGTTTCTTCCAAAACCATAATGTAAACCTCGGATTTCTATCAGAAATAATAGAAATGGTACTCCGTGTAATCTCATAATTTGAGAAACATACAATTCAGCTAGCTTATCAAGCAAGTAATATGTGCGAACCGGAACAAAATGAGCCGATTTAGTCAATCTATCCACAATAACCTAGATTGCATCTTTCTTGCTCGATGTCAACGGCAAACCGGATACAAAATCCATCGTGACTCTGTCCCACTTCCACTCAGGTATCATAATCGGTTGAAGCAACCTAGAATGTACTTGATGCACAGGTTTTACTTGTTGACAGGCTAAACATCTCGAAACAAAATTAGAAATGTCTCATTTCATTCCATGCCACTAGTAAAGTTGTTTTAAATCATTATACATCTTTGTACTATCCAGATGAATAGATAACCGACTGTTGTAAGCTTTGTTCAAAATTATCTGAATCAACTCTGAATTTCTCGAGACACATATTCAGTTTTTGAACCTCAAACAGCCCTTAGCATCAACTCTGAACTCAGGATCAACATTTGAATCACATTGAGCTCGTTTTGCTAACAAATCATCATCAACTTTCTAAGCCACACAAATCTATTGAACAAATAACAGTCTTACTTTTAATTCAGCTATTATTGAACCATCATCAGACATAGCCATATGCGTATTCATTGCACGCAAAGCAAACAGTGATTTTCGGCTTAGAGCATCAGCAACAACATTAACCTTTCCCGAATGGTAATCAATCACAAACTCGTAGTCTTCTAACAACTCTAACCATCGACACTGTCTCAAATTTAGATCTTTCTGAGTCATCAAATATTTCAGGCTTTTGTGATCAGAATAAACAAGACATTTCTCACCAAACAGATAATGACTCTATATCTTCAACACAAACACAATAACTACCAATTCTAGGTCGTGTGTCGGAGAGTTCTTTTCATGCAGCTTTAACTGTCTTGAGGCATAAGCTATAAATTTGCCTTCTTGCATCAAAACATAGCCCAAACCATTTAAAGATGCATCACTATAGATAACAAATTCTTTACCCGACTCTGGCTGAACTAGCACTGGAGCTTTTGTCAAAAGGGCTTTCAACTGATCAAAACTTTTCTAGCACTTTTCAAACAACTCGAACTTAACATCTTTCTATAATAACTTTGTCATCGGGGTTGCAATCATAGAGAAACCTTTCACGAACCGTCTATAGTAACCTGCAAGTCCCAGAAAACTTCAGACTTCAAAAATATTTCTTGGAGGTTTCCAATAAAGTATAGCTGAAATTTATTCGGATCAACCCGAATACCCGATGCTGATACAACATCTCCCAGAAAATTGACTTCACGTAACTAGAACTCGCATTTACTGAACTTCGTATACAACTATTTATGTCATAAAGTCTGTAACACAAGTGTCAAATGTTCGTCATGCTTAGTTTCATCACGGGAATAGATCAATATATCATCTATGAACACAACCACAAATTAATCCAGATACTGTCTGAAGATTCTGTTCATCAAATCTATAAAAATAGCAGGTGCATCAGTGAGTCCAAAAGGCAAAACCACAAATTCATAGTGTCTGTACCTCGTTCGAAAAGCAGTCTTTGGCACATTGAAGTCTTTAACTCGAAACTGATAGTATCCAGATCTCAAATCTATCTTTGAAAACACTGCAGCCCCTTTTAGTTGATCAAACAGGTCTTCAATTCGTGGCAACGAAGATTTATTCTTTATAGTCACCTTATTTAGCTGTCTGTAGTCAATACACATCCTCATAGTTCTGTTCTTCTTTTTCACAAATAAAATTGGTGCACCCCAGGGAGAGAAAATCGGTCACGCGAAACCCCTATCTGTCAACTCTTACAACTGAGCTTTCAATTCTTTTAATTTAGTCGGTGCCATTCTGTACGGAGCTATCGAAATCAGAGTCATCCTCGGCACTAACTCAATACCAAACTCTACTTCTCGAATAGGTGGCAAAATCGACAATTCTTTAGGAAACACATCCGGATACTCGCACACAACTAGTACAGATTCAATCTTTCTTTCGGCCACTTTACTCTGAAGCACATATGCAAAGTAAGCTTCACAACCCTTTCTCACATACTTTTGAGCTAACATCGAAGATATCATTGTTGGTAAACCATTCAGATAATTAGATTCAATCTGAATAATCTCATCATTCTGGCACCGTAAGTCAATAGTCTTTCTTTTGCAATTTACAACAGCATCATGCAAAGTCAACTAGTCCATATCCAAAATTATATTGAATTCATCAAATGGCAACAACATCAAATCAATCGAAGTGCAAACGTTATGGTAAATGACATCTCGACAATTGTAGATTGTACAATTGGGGTTGTTTTAAATGTGGATTGATGGATCACTTCATCCATGAATGTCCTGAGTTGGTCGAGCAAGATACAGTCAAAAATATGATATCAGGTAATACTGCAGCTCATGGTAGACCGCTTAGAAATACGAGTAATGTGAGTAGCAATCAGAGAGGAACTAAAGACACAGCAGTTTGATCTGAGGCTCGCGCACCTGCCAGAGCTTATGCTATATGTGTACGCGAGGAGGCTTCATCCCCAGATGCTATTATTGGTACATTCACTCTCTATGATACTAGTGTAATTGCATTGATTGATCTTAGTTCGACTCATTCTTATGTGTATGAGACTTTAGTATTCAGTAAGAATTTGTTGTTGAGTCTACTGAGTTTGTTGTTAAAGTATCAAACCCTTTGGGCCGGTGTGTTCTAGTTGACAAAGTGTGTAAGAATTGTCCTTTGATGATTCGAGATTCATGAATCAAATGTAACACCCCTAACCTGTGTCCATCGTGGAATAGGGTTACGAGGTATTACCAAACGAGGCACAAATTTCGAACAATCATATGCATACACTTGCACAAAATTTTAAACCAATCAAATATATATATAATAACCGATTTAATTTCTTTTCAAATTATTTCAATAAGGAAAAACCGTAATTCATATACAAACAACTTCAATGGTATTCTTGTTTGACCAAATAATAAACTTATAAATCAATCAACTTATGACCAACATTTAAAGACTAACTTATACACTATTCAACATCCATTTTAAATCAAGAAAGACATTTATACATCACATAAAACTCATAAAATCTTCATGATTTACTAATGCAAAAATTACTAGTCATTTAGTCATTTTTCAATGCATTAGCCAAATACAATTATGCTTTAACAATTGTCCATTTTCAACTTTATTCTATCACTTTACAAATCTATGCATTTCAAAGAGCTAAACCAATATATCAAACATAGTTTGTCTAACATGTAACATACCATAATCGAATATATAAACATGCTAATATTACCAAGCAAGCAATATAACAAAGATCATATTTATAACCAATTCAAAAATCATATATTTGATTATGTACATAAATATATATATTACTAAGATTTATGTCATATCAAACTTATTACAAATTTATCTCAACTAATGTATAAATATTAAACCATTACATTATATACCTATACATTTATATATAAGTGCCGAATCATAATAATTACTATAATATATATTATACCAAAATACAACTCAAGTCCAAATTGCTTCTTAACAATTCGGTAGTAATATTAATCATGAAAATCATATAAGTACTAAGTATTTTGAAATAAGCCAATACGTATCACATATAACCAATATACATATAAACGTCATTGTCATTCTACTCCATTAATAAACCAAATCAATAAACCGTTCATAAAACAAATAATACCATATAATATGCACATCAAAATAATCTTCAACCACATTTATATATAACTGAATATTCTTTAATATCAAATCACATAATAACACCTTAACTAAATATATCAACCAAATTCACATACATGTTTATTTATGCATGAATTATAACCAAATCATTTTAACCATGAGTAACATAACAAGATTAAACCATACTTATGGATATACCATGACTGATTCAAGCTAATCACATCTAAAAAATCATCAACCATTTGTAATGCATTTGACACATATAAACATGACTAAGTTCATATAATCACTTAACAAATTAGCCATTTTTGTATGGCTTAATATTTACATACCTCAAACTTGACCAAATACAGCCTAGTTTATACATGCCATAGGTCTGAGTTTAAACTTATAAACTACCAAAAATAGTCGATAGTGTGATAAACTTTGCTGACGATCCCTGAGCTCGTATCTTACTTCCAAAATCTATAAAACAGAGGTAAACATAAACACACACAGAGTAGGCAATCATAGCTTATTAAGTCATAAGCAAATAATCAACTCAATGACATAATCAACTCATTTAAACCAAACTAAACTATAGTATCATAATCATATTAAATTTCAAGCTTACGATTTCATGTATATCATATACTTTCACATATAAACTTATTCATGGCCGAATGTACATATATATATTAACAAAGTATCTTTCAATTTCAAAGCCAAAATATTATTATAACTAAGTACATTTACACAAATATACATATACTTATGAATCAATTATAACATTACATGTATATACATAGCATATGGTCGAATATACTTTACAAATGCACAGATGTTCACATTAGTAACTTATATAATTTGCATCACATATCTAATGGTCAACTTACCTTATTTTCAAATAGGAAATCAACTAACTCATACTTAATCATTTAGCCCGTTTTACACTTTCAATCACAACTTATCGTTGCCCTATGAACCATTCGGAATTGGATAGGACACTCAAAAAATCACATATATCGTACAATGCCAACATCCTAGACGTGGTCTTACATGTAATCACATATCGATGCCAACGTATAAAACATGGTCTTACTCGTACACATCTATATCGATGCCATGGTCTTACTCGCACATCATGTAACGCCCCAAAAATGTCGAACTTTTTTTTTTTTTTGGTTTTGATAGAATGTGTGCTTAATATTCCTATTCAAGTGTTATTTATGTGATAATAGGCCTTGGTTAAGTTTTGAGTTCGAACTTTGAGGTGAAGGAAATTATAGTTTAATAATTAAAAGTACCTTGATGGCAAGTAGTGTCACATGTAGGGCTTAGAGGTGGCGTCACATGCATGGCAAGGAGGTTTGGAGTTTGAATCCCTCCTTGCTCAAAAGAAGGATTTATTTTTGCTCAATAAATGGCCAGTAGTGGCGTTGGATGTGAACTCTGAAGGGAGTGATCAAATGAGAAATTTAAGTAAGGGATTAAGAAGTTATTAGAGAGAAAAGTTAGGAGATGAGAGGTGTAGAGAAGTGGAATCGAATTGGGAATTTGGGGTTAGGTAAATTCAGCTATAGTATATATAGGTGTCGATTTTGTGGATTCTAGGCTAATGCCGAATTCTTCCTTTCTATTTTACCGAAAACACTTTTCTCTCCAAATATCTAAAACCCGAAATCCCATATTCTTTCTCTTTTATTTTGTGCCGATTTCTTCCCTTCCTTTCTCATCAGACTCTTTTCTTTCTTGCTCTTAGTTACTTTCTCTAAAGCCGAATATCTTTTGGCCAAAATCCTGTTGTGCTACCACTTTTTATTCAACGTTGGCCGACCGATTCTTGTGTAAGTGCTTTACTTTCTTTTAGTTGGTCTTCCTAGTACCGATTTCTTCTCTCCCTCACTCTTTCTAAATTGGTTTTAGTACGAGATTAGTATCGAATCTCAGATTTCAGATCTCTGCTGAATTGCTCCTTAGGATTTTGGGGTTTTGGGTAAGTATTCCTCTTTTATTGGTTAAGGTTGGCCAAATGGTCATGGATGATTTAAGAGTGACTTAAGATGATTGCGGTTCACTTGTTGTTTAGTTCTTAATGATTAAGATTGATACAGATTTAAGAAATACTCATGATTAGTGATCAAGGAAGGGCTGTTAAGGCTTGTCGTTCAAAGTAAGGCAAATGTGAGATTTTTGGCTTTAGGTGATCGTATTTGATAAGTGTGTGATTAACCATTAAGTGACATCATTTGTAGGTTCGTGGCTAAGGAGATCGCAACACGTTTTAGTACCAGTGTGTACATACACTGTACACACAGTAGACCAGCAAATCTCGAAATCTCGAAAAGCTAAAATGTCAAAAAGTCAAAAGTTTGGCTACAATAGTCTTGCGAGTGCACGAACACTCGTAAAGGGGGACCAATAGGTTATTAGAGGCCCCATAAGTGATTCCATGGACTTGGGTCGTGTAACGGCCAATCGGGCCAAAATGTGCTAAAAGGGACGATGGGCTGTAGGGCCCATAATAGGCAAAATTGGCAATTTGATACTAAGTGATGAAAAATCATATGATTGCATGACTATGAATGTGACTGGGACTAATGGGCCATATGAATTTGATTGGGCCTAATGGGCCATATGAATGACATTGGGCCTAAAAGGGCCAAATGAATAGGTGTGGATCTATTAGTGATTAGTAAGGGGTTGTGGACCTAGTTTTTGGTAACTACTCAATCAGACATAAAACTTAAATAATTAATTAATTACGACCGTGGACGAGTCATAAGGTTAAGGTGTGGCAATGGGTATATGCATGTCTAGGATTGGATCTAGGGAGAGCTTGGTACTTAAGCGGTCTTAATGACTTACCTCCTCTTCTTTGGAATCCTACTTGGTGCATAGTATCTGTTCATTTTAGCCAACGAGGACTTTTTAACAAGCCAAGGAAAGTAATAAACCCATAATAAAGAGAAATTCTGAAATGCCCTTAAGGGCAAAAATGACTAAAATACCCCTATGTGTTGAGTGTTAGGTTTATAAATGTTACATTTATACCTGCTGTATTCATATGATATTCTGTTTAGGTTGCATATGGGTTTGGATTTATGGAACGGAGGAAGAATATGAGGATCGCATGGTTTCTTGACGACTGTGGATCCACCGGTGGCTTTTTAAGCCCAATATATGAGTAGCAGCTTGCTACAACGTTGGGTAGTACCGCAACCGGGCCACCATTGTAGTGTATCGGATGGGTGGGTCGATATTTATATCCCCACATAGTGTGTATCGGGGGATGGAGATGGTGTGTAGTGGTTGGATGGGTAGCATTCATGCATAATTGATTGCTTTACATCTGTTATGATATTGAATTGGGCTCAGGCCCAAAAAGACTTGCTATTGCATGCTTTACTATTTGCCGAGGGTTGTACACACTAAGGTTTCGAAAACTCACCCCCTCTTTTATTTTTCTCAGGTGATCCTCAATAGGCGGTTTGATGGTTGGAGGGAGTCCGAGGTGGCCAGCTAACAAGACAACTTGGACTTCTTTTCTTAAACATATAATTCCTAGTATTTTCGGTTATTTCAGTCCGGATTGTAATAAGGCCTATTCGCTAGATATTATCTCATTGTCATTACTGCGCCTTGAATTTTTGACACGGAACCTGGATTTATTTCTTTTAGACATATCCCAAGTTTTTGAAAATATTTATTTTAAAATCAAGCTTCCGCTGATAAAGAGAATTTTTACTAAGTAATAAAGAAATAGTTCATTTTGAATACACCTCATTCTGGAACTAAATACAAACTGAATGTTACTTAATTTTATCTTTTGAAAGGTTTTCAATGAAAACAAGATTTTTGATAAAACACTTCAATGTGACACGCTGGATCCAGCCATAACATCTGGGCCGGGTTTGGGGTGTTACACATCACATATCGGAATCTTATGTCATGACATAAGTATCCTAGCTATTCCTAATGTTCATATGGGGCCTTTAGAAGTCGTAACTCGGTCGAAACGAATTCGTAAACATAGCTCCCAAGCTTATTTACATTCGGTTAACACATATATAATTTCACATATTTCATTTTAGCATATAAAATTCATATTTATTTAAAATTAAAAAAATCTATTTGCCTATAAACTTACCTCGGGCGATGAAAATCGAACGGGACGACTAATCGACAACTTTAGTTTTCCCCTGATCCAAATCCGATTTCTTTGTTTCTTGATTTAAACATATTAAAATTAAACTCATTCAAACATATTTTCACTCATTTTAGTCCGAAAACACATAAATGGGCAAATTACAATTTTACCCCTGACATTTTTACACTTTTTACAATTTAGTTCAAATTGCACAAAACACAAAACATGCAAAATTTGCACATACCATGCTTAGGCCGAATGTTTCTTGTGTTCATATAAATCCATATATTTCATTTATTTCACATTTTAGTCCCTCAATTTATTTTTCAATTTAGCCCTAATTACTCAAAATCATTAAAAATTCCAATACAAAACATGTTAATCTAAAACATATATTTCTTATTTCATCAACTAACATCACAAAACTCAAATATTCATCAATGGCATAACTCAAAATATTCATCAAAATAAAAAATTCAAGCATGGGCTTTGTACATTACACTGCAACGATCTCAAAAACGTAAAAATTATCAAAAATCAAACAAAAACTAACCTTGAAAAAAGCTTCCAAAGTGCCAAATACCCTAAAGCTTATTTTTTTTCTTTCTTTCTCAAGTTTCGGCAAAAACAATATAACATGCATGGTCATTTTAATTTTCTATTTTATTATATACATATTATTACATATTTAACATATTTAACCTTTGTAAAATTATTCATATTCCACTATCTAATGGCCGACTTTGTCCATGCAAAAATTCAAGGGTATAATTGCATTATGAATACCCCACATTAAAAGAACAAAGCAACTAGACACTTCAACAGTTAGCATACAAATTTTGCATTTAATGCGATTAAGCTTTTTTATTAAATCGGACACTCAAACGATAAAATTAAAACACGAAAATTTCACACATATAAATTCACACATTATAAACACAGAAAATAATAATAAAATATTTTTTTGACTCGGATTCGTGGTCCTAAAATCGCCGTTCTGAATAGTGTCTAAATCGGGTTGTTACAACTCTCCCCCTGAGGGATTTTCGTCCTCGAAAATCTTACCAGTGAATAGAATGTTCACTTAACCTCTCCTCCCCAGCCCTCAGATACAAGCCTTGTATCGCTTGACGCTGCTCTGTGAACGAAGGCTTGAGCGTTACTCTCAACTTCATCTATGTCGGCTCAGTTGGATGTCATTACTATAAGAAAACATATTTCAAAACGAGTCAGGAGTTATCACACTATCATAGGTTATATAATGGCATGTATTTCTAGACTCACACATGCTACAGTCAGCCCAAGAATTGACTAAACCATAGCTCTGATATAAATAAATGTAACACCCTTAACTCGTATCTGTCGTTGGAATGGGTTACAGAGCATTACTAGAGTTTACGATTTAAAACTAACAAAAAATTTAAAACATCTAATTCACAACATCATTCATAGAAATATCAATCAATGACATAAATATTGTCCCTTATACAAGCCCTCGAGGCCCTAAAAACACATTAGAAACGAGTTAGGACTAAATCAGAAACATATAGAATTTTTAGGAAAAAGATGAAAATCTTCAAACTATAGGGCTCACACGCCCGTATCTCAGGCCGTGTAGGCATTTGAATTAGGGACACATGGCCGTGTCCCAGCCTATGTCCGTGTCCGTGTAACTTTCTAACTTGGGTCACACGGCAAAACCATACGCCCATGTGCCAGGCCATGTAACTGCCTCACTTGCAACTCATTATAAGCTACAGGGGACACACGATCGTGTCGCACATTCATGTGTCACACACGGCAGGGACACCACCCGTGTCTTTGGCCGTGTGGGCAAAAAATAGGCCATTTCCAAGCCATTTTTCTCACTCAAGCATGCACACACCTACAACCATTTTTCCACGTATAATCAAGCATTCAAAATGCACCAAACCAAGCATCAATAAGCTAAACCAATAAGGTATTTGATCATACAACCAACCAAAAGACACCTCAATCACAACAACCAACATGTATTATTCAACTACATAATTTAGGCATAAATCAATGAACTTGTAACCAAATTTATGCCAAAACTTAACACTAAGTTCACATATCAAAGTCATACTCAAAATACCAAATTGGCCATTTAACATCTATCATCACTAAACACTAGCACCTTTAGTCATTTATGTCAACTACATCTCATATACAAAATGACCATATCCAAGCATATTAGAGAACATCTCATAGTATGCATTTTTAGTTAACATTCCTACTTCCATCATTTAATCACCATAAAAACCAAAATATCAACCATTAATAGGCCACATATACATGCCAACATAACAACTATTTCATCACCCAAAACATGGAAAATAATACAAAGTAAGCATGAATGCTTAATAAGTTCGTATAATGTAAAACTTAACTTACCATTTCATTACATCACATTTAAATTTAGCACGGCATAATCCAACCAAAGCTTGGCCAAAGCCTAAGCATCCACACAAAACATGTTAGCATGCATAATATAAATCATAGGCACAATAACATGGATAGCCATTAATCTCAACATGTATGATTTTAGTTTGTCACCCATTTCAACTTACATAATTTCCATGTATCACCATATCTAAGAAATTCATATATGTACATGTCCTTAATTCATATCATTCTCTTACCATTTCCTTTCCAAACAATGCCCATTGAACCATTTAGAATATCGTTGGATACTCAGGATAGCTCACACAAAGTGTGCTAACGTATAACCGTAGTCCGTCAATTACTTTACATATATGCTCACATGAGCTGTGAATAAGTATGCTCACACGAGTTGTGAATTAGTATGCTCACATGATTTATGAAAATAGGCCTACTCACATGAGCTGTGGGTTAGAATGTAGCTACACGATGCTGCTCACACGAGCTATGGAGTGTCCGCGACACATGCTGGACCTCAGCCATTGATAGGATATTCAAGATCAGTACCTGGAACATGTAAACCCTAATAACATGTCATTTGTATCCTATGAATTCCTAAAGTTCAAACGGGGCTCGGTAGTCAACATAACAACAATGGATATGCAATAATTAATTACATGGCAGTCCATAACGTATATAATTTTCAAATAAAAGCACATAAACACTATTTAATTACACGAACTTACCTCAATGAAAAAACGTAGATATTGACTCAATTAATCGGAAACTTTATCTTTGCCCCAGTCTAAAACCGTACAAGGTTTATCTTGATATAAATTAATAAATTCAAGTCAATCCAATAATTATTCTATTCAATTCAATCCAAATTCATATTTTACCAAAATTACATTTTTTCCCCTATAATTTTGATTTCATTACAATTTAGTCCCTAGCTCATAAAATGAAAATTCATGTAATTTCCCATTAACCCACTATAGTCAAATTTCAGTTAGGTCCCTAGCAAGCCATACATTTCATTTTTTTCACAATTTCACCATGAATATTTTTTATTTTTTAATTTAATCCTTAATTGACAAATTCATCAACAACCCCTTAACAAAAGTTTTTTTATCTAACAGCAACTATCCATTTTTTCCATCAAACATCCATAACCATATATATTCATTCATGGAAAAACTCTAACCTTTTAATAGTTTTGCAAATTAGTCCCTAGGCTAGCTAGATTAAGCTACAATGACTCCAAAAACATAGAAATCACTAAGAACGGGACAAAAAATACTCACATGAAAGCAAAATAAGGATGGCCAAATGTTCAAGCTTCCATGGTTTCTTTTCCTTCAATTTTCGATGGTGTAAATGTAACACCTGTGTAGCATGCAAAAAGTTTAACTATCAATCAACCAAAGTGTAAGAACCTTACTCACAAGTAAGCTATAAGAAAAATTCATTTAAGAACACTAAGGTGAAACGTCACATATAAACACGTACTAGCATCAGTTTGATAATCATCCATTTACATAGATACTTAAATACGCTTCCAAAACTATTACTATTGTAACACCCGTGTAGCATGCGAAAATTTTTACAATCATACAGACCCTCGTATAAGTTTCTTGTTCACGAGTGAGCTAAATAAGAAAGAGAATTCATTTAAAAATTTGCTAGAACGGTACATTACATATACACATATATATGAATCCATTTCGATACTCAATCGGCCGAACCACAACTTCATAATCACTTACATAAATACTTAATTATACTTCTAAGACTATCTTTATGATTTCGTATTATCATACCCTAGACATGTTCACTAAACAATAGTTACATAAGTATAACACTTCACATTTGATTCCATGCCAAAACCGAATCTAAATGTATACATATCTAGCCATTTTCACATGGCTTCGGTTACATAAACAAAATATACACTTCAAAACACATATTCAAGCCTATACATGCCGTAATGTTCACCTAAGTAACTAAGAAAAGATACCAAAATGTGGCACACGGGCGTGATGGCTTTGACGATGATCCGAACACGCAATTGATTCAGGAAATCTATGTGGATAGCAACAAAAACACAAAGAAAGATAGAATGAGTATACAACCCAGTAAGTCATAAGTAATTTTCACACATATCATTGATATAAGGAGAGAAAATGTATAGAATTCACCTGTTTAGGTCATGCCGAACCATTTTACAATCATATAATTAAGTAAACCATCCACATGCCCGGGACAATTAAAAATCATCTATCAACCAACCAAATAACTTTAAAGCATCACTCAATATACGTACAACAATGTCAACCTTATATGTACACACATATTCATTTTATATCTCAACTTGATACCTCGAATAACAATACAACACCATGTGTCTTCCGTATACTACTTAGACCATTAATCACAGTTGCACACATAGTGCACAAGGATTTTCCCGCACACATAGTGCCAAGATACATCGCACACTTAGTGCCTCAAAACTCACTCACGAATTGGCATTCAATTCAGCACACATAGTGCCCTTCGATTTTGCACACGTAGTGGTAGTATTGAATACTTGCAAGAAGACAACTTAATTAACTACATTAGCATACATGGCCACGAATTTAAGTACATATATATTTATATATGAGTCTATAATCACTCTCATATAAAAGAAACTTATGGACTTACATTATGTCGGAAGAAACGATTCCCGATCGATTACTCAATCTCCTTTGCTTTGCCTTTGTTCAATTCCCCTCCTTTGGATTCTTGAGCTAGAATAAATAAATTTAATATTTTAATCACCTTGTTAGTTAATTATCCCATACTATAATTAGTTTCACATAACAAGAATCACACGACATCAATTTGATTTTTTTATCAAAACTAAGCCATTCGGCTATTGACCACCTATTATTCAGTTACTATCGATAACCAATCAGTACTTCCTTGGAATACATTTATATACATATGCATATATCTATACGGCAACCACACTTGGCTAAGCACTCACCTATAGAAATTTAATAATTTTCCACATCATCTTACAATTATCCTTGTTCATTATTTTAAACCTTCAATTTATGCCTATATAAGGTCTTAAGGCCGAATGCAATTCATCATTTTAATACCTAGTTTCACTTCACAACCATTTTGGCCGTGTACTTCTAATTTGGCCAAAAGCCTTCCATTTATTCGTACCTTCTTGTAGACATTATCTAGCTCATCTACTTCTAATTCCATAAGTTCAACACTTATATTGTTCATTACAACCCTCATGGTCTAAGTTTAGAGATTGACAAACACACACATGTTTCAACTCTCTTAGCCGAATTCTCCACAATACTTAGACCTAAGTAAGTACACTAAACTTAATCTTTTTGCATTTCAATTAATCCAACAAGAGCATTCGGCTGTACCAAAATACCATTTCTTTCCTAAAATGACAATTTAAATCAAATAAGCATTCAATTAAAACTCCATATAACCGAATACCCAAATATCATCCAAGTATAAATTCAACAATTTCATATCATCCTATCATCTAATTCTCTTCAACAATGCAAGAAAACAATCACAAATCATAGCAATTTGTACACGGCTTAGTGCCCAATCACTACAAAAAAAAATTTATAATTTCCTTAACATTTCTAAGATACATTGCAATTTAATTTAAACATGTGAGAAGATATAACTAATAATTCAAAACTCACCTCCTCTTAGCAAGTAGCCAAAGCCGAATTTTCTTAGTGAAAATTTCCTATTTTCCTCTCTTTAGTTTCGGTTCTTGGAGGTAGAAGAAGATGAACATCTTTCTCTTTTCTAAATTATTTTCTTTAGTCTTTTGTTTTACTATTTTTATTATTATTTTATAATCAAAAATTATAAAAAATTAGGCTTAGTGGAGAGCCATCATAACTTGGCCGGCCACTTAATGGAATTTGGGAAAATTGACATGCAAAACCACTCATTTCCATGCATGCACTAATAGACCATTATAAGATTAACCTAGTACATTTTACAATGTGTCATATAAGTCCTTTCTTTATAAATTCACTTAGAGATGATCAAATTAATGCATGAAACTTTCGCTCCCGTATCTACTCACATTGTAAACACCAAAATAAGTAAATTTTAATTACTTAATACTCGATCTCGTGGTCCCGAAACCACTTCCCGACTAGGGTCAATCTAGGGCCGTTACAACTATGATTTCGTATTATCATACCATAGGCATATTCATCAAAAGGTTTAAATGATAATTCACTCAAACTGAATTTAGACTTATATAATATAGTCATCTCCATACACAAATTTCTTATCTCAATACCGACTATTATCAAACAAAATCACATATATATAAACATCACAATAAAACACATATAAAACCGAGTCTAATTGTGTACATATATATATATATCAAGCCATTTTCGCATGGCTTTTAATACATAACCAAAAAATATACGCTTCAAAACATAAGTTCAAGCCTATACATGCCGTAATGTTCACCTATGCAACTAAGAAAAGATACCAAAATGTTGCAAGCGGGTGTGATGACTTTGATGATGTTCCAAACACGCAAAATGGGTCAGGGAAATCTATATAGAAAACCACAAAACACAAAAAAAAAAATGATGAGTATTCAACCCAGTAAGTCATAAACAATAATACACATACCGTTGATATGAAATTATGAGAAGGAAATATATATAATCCACAAATTTCAGTCGTGCCGAATTATATTAGATTCACGTATTTTACTGACCCAACCACAGGACAAGGCTGGCTATCAAATCATCTATCAAACGACCAAATGCTTTTAAACTTTTTCTCAATATATAAAACAATGTCAAATTATATACACACATGCATATTCATTTCATGCCTCATTTTGATATTTCAATTTATAGCACAAGCACTATATGCCTTCCATATGCTACTTAGACCATTAACCGAATTCGCACACATAGTGCATAAAGATTTTCGCACACATAGTGCCAACATATACCGCACACTTAGTGCCCCGAAAATTCAATCACGAATTAACATTCAAATCAGCACACTAGTGCCTTTCAACTTCGCACACATAGTGCTAGTATCGATTCCTTATAATAAGACAATTTAATTAGCTCAATTTGCATATACGACCACAATTATAAATGCATATATATATATATGTATAGTTAATCTCATAAAAGCTTATGGACTTACCTTATAGTTCGAAATGATTTCCAACCGCCTACTCAATATTCTTTGTTTTTGCCTTTGCTTGACTCCCCTCCTTTGGGTTCTTGATCTAGGATACTTAAATTCGGTAGTTTAATCACTTTGCTAAATACTTATACATATAATTCAATGATTTTTTTACATCATCCTATAATCACCATTATTCAAGACTTTGAAATTTCCACAAATGTTCATCTAATGCCTCTAGGCCGAATGTAATAATAATACATTCAAATTCGCATAGTCTTTATTATATCTAATTCTAATATATACAATCATAATTCAATTCAACATTATAAACCATTATCACTCATTTAGCCGATTATAGGGAATTAAATATAATATCTCAAGGATATATTCTACATGGCCGAATATACCACATAAATTTTAACATTACCTATGTAATTTCCTATAGGTTCTTATACCTTAAATTTCACATACTTAACCTTCTAATACTTATTGATCATTCCTTTGATCTTAACCTAAATGACAACTCCCCTTCTCCATATTTCAACCGATTTGCTTATAACATTAAGACCAAAATTTGCACCTTGAACTTCCTACAACTATAATAACTTTCATAACTCATTCGGCCCTATCCGGAATCATTTAACATACAAGGAAAATAATCATAGAGGAAGAAATTCACATTCTAAATAAACTCAAATTTTGACCGAATGTACAAGGTGCCTCTAAACTACTTATCCAAAAATCTTTACTCCATTCTAGTCACTCCCCTTTTGTTCCCTACAACATAAAAATAACCCCTAATTCTAACACTTAATCATTCGGCATATTGCCCAAATCACCATAAGAAATCTCAACTTCCTTGACATTACCAAGAGTACATCCACAATTTAACTTAGTATATCATAAAACCAAATCAATAATTTCAAAGCTTACCTCCTAACAGCCAAAGAAGAAGGCCGAATTGCTCTAGGTAAATTTTCCTTTATGTTTTCCCTTTGTTTCAGCTTTGAGAAAGGAAAGAGAAGAAGATGAACACCATCCTCTTTCTTCTCTTTTATTAAATTCATTTTATTACAATTATTAAATCATTTGGTAATATAAAATTATTTTAAATTTGAATTAGTGGAGTATCATCATGTCTTGGCTATACCACTATGTTTAATATGGGTAAATTGACATGCAAAACCACTCCTTTCAATGCATGTACTAATAGACCATTGTAAGATTAACCTATCACTTTCCAACAATGTTTCATATAAGTCCATTTTAAATAAATTCACATAAAAATGATCAAATTTATGCATGAAACTTCCATACACGCATCTACTCACATCATAAACACCGAATATAATTTTTTTAATTATTTATAAGACTCGGTTTCGTGGTCCCGAAACCACTTTCCTACTAGGGTCAATCTAGGGCTGTCACAACTCTCCCCCACTTAGGGAATTTTTCGTCCCCAAAAATCTTACCAGCGAAAATGTTTGGGTATCTTTCTCTCATAGAGTTTTCGGTTTCCCAAGTAGCTTCTTCAATCCCATGTTTGAGCCATAATACCTTCACTAACGGAACCTTTTTGTTTCGCAACTCTTTCACCTCGCGAGCTAGGATACGAATCGGTTCTTCTTCATAACTCAAATCGGATTTAATTTCAACCTCTGCTGGATTAATTATGTGTGATGGATCGGATCTATAATGTCGAAGCATCGAGACATGAAAAACGTTGTGAATCTTTTCAAGTTCGTGGTAAAATCAATCAGTATCTGATCGGTCCAATTCGTTCGAGATATCTCATACAGTCCGATAAACCTCAGACTCAATTTGCCTTTACGGCCAAATCTGAGTACTTTCTTCCAAGGTGAGACTTTAAGAAACACCTTGTCTCCGACCTGATATTCAATGTCTTTTCTTTTCAAATCTGCGTACGATTTCTTACGGTCTGAAGCTGCCTTCAAACTTTCACTGATTACCTTTACTTTTTGCTCAGCGTATTTAATCAAATCGACTCCGAAGATTTTACTTTCGCTAAGTTCGGTCCAAAACAACGGTGTACGGCATTTTTGACCATATAAGGCCTCGTAAGGTGCCATTTTAATGCTTGATTGAAAGCTATTGTTGTAAGCAAATTCAATCAAAGGCAAATATCGTTCCCACGAACCACTAAACTCAAGGATGCAACATCTCAACATATCCTCGAGTATTTGAATAATCCGTTCCGATTGACCATCAGTCTGGGGATGAAAAGCGGTGCTAAAATGCAACTTGGTACCCAAAGCTTCTTGTAACTTCTTCCAGAATCGCGATGTGAATCTCAGATCTCTGTCCGACACAATAGAAATAGGTACTCCATGTAACTTCACAATCTGAGAAATATACAACTCGGCTAGTTTGTCAAGTGAATAATCCGTGCGTACAGAAATAAAATGAGCCGACTTTGTCAATCTATCAACAATAACCCAGATCGCATATTTCTTGCTTGACGACAACGACAACCCAGAGACAAAATCCATCGTTACTCGATCCCATTTCCATTCGGGTATCATGATCGGCTGAAGTAATCCTGAAGGCACTTGATGTTCCGCTTTCACTTGTTGACATACCAAGCACTTCGAAACAAAGTCGAAAATGTCTCGTTTCATACCAGACCACCAAAACTGACATTTTAGATCGCTGTACATTTTCGTGCTACCAGGATGGATCGACATTCGGCTATTATGGGCTTCGTTTAAAATCATCAAAATAAGTTCTGAATTTCTTGGAACACACAATCGGCTTCGGAACCTCAAACAGTCGTCGTCATCAATTTGAAATTCTGATTCCATACCCGTGGCACATTCAGCTCATTTAGCAACCAATTCATCATCGACTTTTTAAGCTTTACTAATTTGATGAATCCACAGTGGTTTAGCCTTTAATTCTGCTACTAACACACTATCGGATAGAGCGGACAGGTGTACATTCATTGCTCGTAAAGCAAACAGTGATTTGCGACTTAAAGCATCCGCAACCACATTAGCCTTTCCCGGGTGATAATCAATGACAAGCTCATAATCTTTCAACAACTCGAGCCTACGTCTTTGTCGCAAATTCAATTCTCTCCGAGTCATCAAATATTTGAGACTTTTGTGATCTGAAAATACATGGCACTTCTCACCAAACAAGTAATGTCGCCATATTTTAAGAGCAAATACAATGGCAGCTAATTCGAGATCATGAGTCGGATAGTTTTTCTCATGTGGCTTCAATTGCCTTGACGCGTAGGCTACGACTCGACCTTCTTGCATCAACACACAACCCAACCCAAGTAAGGATGCATCACTGTAAATGAAAAACTCTTTACCGGATTCGGGCTGTACCAGTACCGGGGCTTCGGTCAAATAAGTTTTCAGTTGATCGAAACTTTTCTGACATTTTTCTGACCAATCAAACTTAACATCTTTCTGAAGTAGTCTTGTCATAGGTGAGGCTATCATCGAGAAACCCTTTACAAAACGTCTGTAATAACCGACAAGTCCCAAAAAGCTCCGAACCTCAATGACATTTCTCGAAGGCTTCCAGTTAAGTATGGCTGAAATTTTACTCGGATCAACTCGAATACCCGATGCAGACACCACATGACTCAAAAAGCTAACTTCTCTCAACTGAATTCACATTTACCGAACTTAGCATATAACTCTGCTTATCCCGTAAAATTTGTAACACTAATCTCAGGTGTTTCGCATATTCAGTTTCATCTCTCGAATAGACCAAAATGTCATCGATAAACACAACTACAAACCGATCCAAATATGGTCTAAAGATCCGATTCATCAAATCTATAAATACCGCAGGGGCATTAGTAAGCCCAAACGGCATCACTAAGAACTCATAGTGACCATATCTCTGTTAAAGCGGCGCTTTGGGTATATCTCGAGTCTCGAACTCAGTGGCGATAATACCCGATCTCAAATCTATCTTTGAAAATACAGAGGCTCCCTTCAGTTGATCGAACAAATCATCTATACGCGGTAACGGATATTTATTCTTTATCGTCACTTTATTTAACTGACTGTAGTCGATGCACAATCTCAAGGTTCCATCCTTCTTTTTCACAAACAAAACTGGTGCACCCCAGGGTGAAAAACTCGATCGAGCAAAACCTCTATCTACCAACTCTTGCAACTGAATTTTCAATTCTTTCAATTTCGTTGGTGCCATACGATACGGAGCTATAGAAATTGGAGTGGTACCAGGTACTAGCTCGATGTCGAATTCTACCTCTCGAACGGGTGGTAATCCCAGTAACTCCTCAGGAAAAACATCTGCATACTCGCAAACCACTGGTACTAATTCAAGTTTCCTTTCCGACTCATTGCTATCAAGTATGTACGCAAGATATGCTTCACTCCCTTTTCTCATATATTTCTGAGCGATCAACGAGGATATTATTGCTGGTACTCCATTCAAGACAGTAGATTCAACTTGGACTATCTCATTATTTGCACACGTCAAATCAATGGTCTTTCTTTTACAATTCACAACTGCATCGTGTACCGTCAGCCAATCCATACCGAGAATAACATCAAATTCATCGAATGGTAAAAGTATCGGATCGGCGAAAAACAGATTCTCGGATGATCGGGGGCATTTCTTACACACTTTATCAACAAGTACATATCGACCCAAGGGATTCGACACTGAATTACGAACTCGATGAGACTCAACGGTAGAGTCTTCATCGGATGCTAAAGTCTCACATACATATGAATGAGTAGAACCAGGGTCAATCAATGCAATCACGTTAGTATCAAAGAGAGTGAAAGTACCAGTGATAACATCAGGGGAAGATGCTTCCTCTCGTGCACGGATGGCATAAGCTCTGGTAGAAGCACGAGTCTCAGATCGATCACCAGATCGTAAATCCCTCTCGACGACCACTACTGCACCTCAGTGTTTCTCGGTGGTCTACCTCTAGTTGTTGCGCCGGTCGATCTTGTACCTTACACCTTATTCTTCTCATCAGGTTCCGTACAATCTCGAATAAAATGATCTCGCGATCCGCATCTATAACAGGCTCGGTTAATAGACTTACCCCAACATTCACCTACATGTCGTCTTCCACATTGTATGCATTCAGGTTTTTCTTGTCGGCTGTTACCAACACTAGCAACCGAAGTAGCTCGAGAATCCGTTGACAGTCGCTCCCTAATAGAAATTCCTGTAGTCGTCTTCGATTTGTTAGCATCGTCTCTGAATTTCTTTGTAGCCGAGAAAGTAGTTTTACCCGCCGATCTTTTACGAAAATCTCTGGCTTCAGATTCAGCTTTCTTTTTCTCCTTCCCAAGCTCTTCAGCCTTGCAAGCCCGTTCAACTAGTGTTACAAATTCCTTTATTTCTAAAATACCCACCAGTAGTTTTAAATCTTCATTCAATCCTTTCTCAAATCTTTTACACATAGCGACTTCATCAGCTACACACTCCCGGGCATATCGACTGAGTCTTACAAACTCACGTCAGATTTCGACATCACAAACGACCTTGTTTGAACTCCAAAAATTCTTTACGCTTTTGGTCAATGAATCGTTGACTAATATACTTCTTTCGAAACTCCGCCTGAAAGAAATCCCAAGTAACACGTTCCTTCGGAACAATAGAAACCAGAGTTCTCCACCAATAGTAGGCCGAGTCCCGCAATAAGGATATAGCACACTTTAGGAACTTTTCAGGTGTGCATGAAAGCTCTTCAAAAACGCGAATGGTGTTATCAAGCCAAAACTCGGCCCTTTCAGCATCGTCAGTAGCTGTGGCTCGAAATTCCTCGGCCCCGCGCTTTCTAACCAAATCTACAAGAGGTTTACTCGGTCTCAAAGGATCAATAGTCGCAAATATTATAGGGACTTGAGGCAGATTATTTAAGTTTGGAAATGGTTGAGCAGCCGGGTTAGTCCGGGCATATTGTGCGACCCACTCGTTCATCATAGAAAAGAAGGCTTGTTTTGCCCCATCATCTTGATTATTTGCAGATGATTGAGGTTCAGCAGGCGGTGTTCCTTGCGCGGGAGCAGCCGCTACACTTTCAACGTCATCTGCCAAGGCTCTCTCTAAATTGGGTTCCATTTACTAATCAAAACAATAATTTCAACCGTCAAAAGCCATCACACTATCATATACTAACATTAAGGCATGTATAGCTAGACTTGTACACGCTACGGTAGTCCTAGGACCGACTAAACCGTAGCTCTGATACCAATAAAATGTAACACCTTGTAGCATGCAAAAAGTTTAACTATCATATCAACCAAAGTGTAAGAACCTTATTCACAAGTAAGCTATAAGAAAAATTCATTTAAGAACACTAAGGTGAAACGTAATGTGACAACCCGAATTAGGGCCAAATCGGAATAGTGATATTTTGACCATAAATCAGGGATAGAAATAATTGTTTTATAATTATTTTGAGGATTATGATATGATTACGTGATTGTGTGAAAATTTCGTGATAAAATTCTATGCCTAAAGTGCTTAAATTGAAAGTAGGGACTAAATTGAATAAGTTGCAAAATTTGCATTCTAGAAGTTTTTAGTATGAAATTGCTTTGGAATATTAATTAGGAGGTCTTAAATGGAAATTTGACCAATTTTAAGTTTATGGAAAAAATTTATGACATGGATGGAATTTTTAGGAAGTTTAGTAGTAAGGGCATTTTGGTCATTTGCATATTAAATGAAATAAAATGGGAAAAATAACACAAAATTGGTCATCTTCTTCATTAGTTGCTGCCAAATTTTCCTCTCCTCCATAGCTAGGGTTTCTTCAACTTTCAAGCTTCATAGTAAGTGAATTCGAGCCCCGTTTTTAATGTTCTTTACATTTTTGAAATCCTCGTAGCTCAATTTACCTATTTCCACCATTATTTCGAGTTAGGGTTTATGTTTAAAAATTTACCCATGGATGATATGCATGGATTTTGATGTTTTATGGTAGAATATGAAGTTTGAGATTGTGTTAAACATCTTTTGCTAAGTGATTTTTCAGAAAACGAGTAAAACGACATAATCTCCAGTAAAAATACTTATTGTTCATAACTATATGTTAGAGTGAGAATTTGATGTTGTTGTAGAAGAGAAAATGTTCAGTATGTCATAAAACATAGGAATAAGGGCTGAAATTAAATTTCCAGCCTTGGGGCAAAAGTACAAATATGCAAAAGTTTAGGGGTCAAAATGCAAATTTGTAAAAATATGATTTTTGGACTCATATGAATAGTGTGATTAATTATTGGGCTAAATGTGATATTATAGATCAAGAAAGGCGTGGAATCGATCTCGAACGGGGAAAGAAAAGGCTTTGGACTAAATTGCAAAAATTCCACATTTTGTACCGAGGTAAGTTTGTACGTAAATATTACATTAATTTCATGTATATTCTTACATTTCAGTTTATTATGTGAATATATTAGCGAATGTTAAAATATAAATAGATCATTGGAAGAATGGAAATAAGTAATAGAGGAGAGATCCCGGTTGAACATTCTAAGAGTTCAATAATATTGATGGAATGTAGCTAGGTCACATGTATGATGCCGAGTGCACATCATGTGTACAAGAAAGCTACACGATGCTATGTAGTAGCTAGGTCACATGCGTGATACAGAAGTATCCCATGTAGACAAGAGAGCTACTGAAGAGATAAATGTAGCTAGGTCACATGTGTGATACAGGTGAAGTATCCCATGTAGACAAGAGAGCTACTGGAAGAGATAAATGTAGCTAGGTCGCATGTGTGGTTCCAAGTGAAGGACACCATGTAGACAAGAGAGCTACGGGACAAATCGGCTAGGTCACATGAGTGGTACTTGTGTTCACTATGTGTACAAGAGAGCCGAATTAAATGAAGTATGATGGTGGAGCTGTGTGTCGAGACCATTAAAATCGAGGATTGATCCGAATTGTTCAACGGGATGACTTAGTGGTGAGATTGTAGTCATGGACCTACATTTGTGATGTATGAAATGTGATGAAATTGATTTGTAGCATATATATGTAAGTTAAAAATGAGGTTGGTGCAAAGAATGGGTGAAAGAATGAAAGTAGCATTAAATCTGTTTTGGACAGTAACAGTGACGTGATTTTGAAAAATCACCAAAAATAGAAGGAATTTAATTAGAGGTTTAATGAGATGTGGAATTAAAGCTTAATGAGTCTATTTTTATATAAAAGAAACAGGGCAAGCAAAAGAATTCTATATTTTGAGATATTTACAATTGTGTGTGACTGGCTCAGAATGACTACGTGGTCCCCTGTTCCAACTTTGAAAAATCATTAAAAATTGTACAAAACAAATTAAGAAATATAGTTTATATGCCTAAACTCCTTATTGAATCTAGTTTTAAATGAAATAGATTTCATAGTTATTCGAATTGTGTACTGGGAGAAATTCAATTCGTAGTGAACTGAGGTCAGATCAGTTGAGCTGTGTAACAGGGGAAACTTTAACTAATAAACTGTACTAATTGGCTTGACCAAAAATTCTAGAAAAAAATTAGTGAATAGATATATGAGTCTATTTTCAAGGAAAATTTACAGAATTAGATTTCGAGTTTCGTAACTCGAGTTATGATTTATTTAGTGAACATGATGCACAGAGACAGCATTAATCAAATTGGAGTGAATATTGAAATTGAAGTAGATATACTTGAATTGTTGTATAAACATATTTAGATTCTCTCATTAATATTTACTTACCTACTTACTAAGCTATAAGCTTACTTTGTTTTCTCTCTTCTGTTTTATAGTGTCATTCAGCTGCTCAGGAGTTAAGGATCGAGAAGATCTGCCGCACTATCAATACTTTAGGGTAATTGAACTAAATATTTTGAATTATGGCATGTATAGTAGACTTAATTATTTTGTTAGGTGTCATAATTGCCTAGATTTAAAATATTGGCTACAGTATTCGATCAACTATGTTGTATAAGCCATTAAAGTTGGCTAATATTGTTCAAGACATATGTTATGACGATACACTATTAAATTAGATGACATATTTCTATTTCAGTTTTTTTTTTTTTTTTTTTAAAGATATGTGCTATGTTTTAGTAATACCTTGTACCCTGTTCCGGCGACGATAACGGGTAAGGGGTGTTACACGTAACATATAAACACGTACTAGCATCAGTTTGATAATCATCCATTTACATGGATACTTAAATATGCTTCCAAAACTATTACTATGATTTCGTATTATCATACCATAGGCATATTCATCAAAAGGTTTAAATGATAATTCACTCAAACTGAATTTAGACTTATATAATATAGTCATCTCCATACACAAATTTCTTATCTCAATACCGACTATTATCAAACAAAATCACATATATATAAACATCACAATAAAACACATATAAAACCGAGTCTAATTGTGTATATATATATATATATATCAAGCCATTTTCGCATGGCTTTTAATACATAACCAAAAAATATACGCTTCAAAACATAAGTTCAAGCCTATACATGCCGTAATGTTCACCTATGCAACTAAGAAAAGATACCAAAATGTTGCAAGCGGGTGTGATGACTCTGATGATGCTCCAAACACGCAAAATGGGTCAGGGAAATCTATATAGAAAACCACAAAACACAAAAAAAAAATGATGAGTATTCAACCCAGTAAGTCACAAGCAATAATATACATACCGTTGATATAAAATTATGAGAAGGAAATATATATAATCCACAAATTTCAGTCGTGCCGAATTATATTACATTCACATATTTTACTGACCCAACCACAGGACAAGCTGGCTATCAAATCATCTATCAAACGACCAAATGCTTTTAAACTTTTTCTCAATATATAAAACAATGTCAAATTATATACACACATGCATATTCATTTCATGCCTCATTTTGATATTTCAATTTATAGCATCATTTAATCCGAACTAACAGACAAATATCAATGAAGGTTGTTACAAATTTCAGTAGTACCATGTACCAATTCAATGCCAAACTCAACTTCTCGAATCGAATGCAAACCAAGTAGTTCTTCAGGAAACACATCAGAGAATTCACAGACAACAGGCACTATTTCAAATTTCTTATCGTTCACTTTTGAATCTCATACGTAAGCTAAGTAGGCTTCATAGTCTTTCTTCACATATTTTCGTGCTTTTATTGCAGATATCACAGGTGGTAGTCCATTCAGATCACTAGACTCAATTTGAATTATCTCATCATTTTTACACCTTAAATCAATGACTTTTCATTTGCAATTCACAATAGCATCGTGCAAAGTTAACCAGTCCATTCCCAGAATTATATCAAATTTGTCGAAAGGAAAAAGCATCAGATCAGCATGAAAACATATATCTCGAATCAATAACGGACAAGTCTTGCAGACTTTGTCAACCAAGACACTTTTGCTTAAGGGGTTCGATACACTAATTACGAATTTAGTAGACTCTACAAGCAAATTCTTACCATGTACTAAATTCATACAAATATAAGAATATGTTGATCCAGGGTCTATCAATGTAATCACAGAAGTATGATAAAGAGTAAAAGTACCCGTAATCACGTCTAGTGACTAAGCTTCCTCACAAGCTCGAATAGCATATGCTCCGGCAGGTGCTCTGGCCTCAAATCTAACAGCAGTATCCCCAGTACCTCTTTCACCACCACTTGTATTTCTCATATTTCTGGAAGGTCTACCTCTAGTTAAGGTGTTACTCGATCTCAGATTCTGTACATCCTCTTGCTCAGCCGGTTCAGAATAATCTCTTACAAAATGATCCAGAGATCCACATCAAAAATAGGCTTGGTCATTCAATCTACAATTTCCAAGATGTCTTTTGCCACAGTGTTTACATTCAGGTTTCTCAGATCAGACATTCCCAACACTTGCAACAGAAGTAGCATGAGCTCTAGAATTCGAATGCGATCTAGCTCGATCTCGGTTCGAATATCTTACATCAGCCTTTGAATAGCTACGATCATCTCAGAATTTCTTTGACTCAGATTGAAATGATCTGCCGAAAGATCTCTTTCTAACATCTCTAGCTTCAGAATCAACTTTTCTTTTCTCTTTACTTAATTCTTCCGCTTTACAAGCTCGCTCAACAAGTACTACCATTTCTTTAATCTCTAATATCCCAACTAACAGACAAATATCTTCATTTAATCCATCTTCAAACCTTTTGCACATTATTGCTTTATTCGATACACATTCCTGAGCATACTGGTTCAATCTCACAAATTTACGTTCGTATTCAGTAACAGACATATGTCCTTGTTTAAGCTCAAGAAACTCTTTATGTTTCTGATCAATAAATCTCTGACTAATGTATTTCTTCCAAAATTTAGCTTGGAAGAAATCCCAAGTAACCCGATTGCTAGGAACCATAGATATTAAAGTTTTTCACCAATGGTACGCCGTATCTCTCAGAAGTGAAATGGCACATTTTACACACTTCTCAAGATTCAGAGACATTTCATCAAACACCTATATCGTATTTTCTAACCAGAATTTGGCTCTTTCAGCATCATCATTCGTTGTAGCTCGGAACTCTTCAGCCCTATACTTTCTAATCTTATCAACTGGTGGTCTACTAGACTGAACTAGATTCACGAAAGTCATAATAGGAATTTGAGAATGATTAATTGGGGGTGAAGGTTATTGTACAGCCGAATTGGTTTTAATATACTGAATGAACCAAACATTCATCATCTGATAGAAGGCTTGCTTAGCCTCGCTATCAAGGCTACTCGTAGCCAGTCGAGAATCATCTTGCACTATCCCTTGCACGAGAGCAGGTGCATTACTTTCAACATCATCAGCTACGGCTATATTAGGATCCATTGCAATATAAAAGAACATTTCAATGTCAAGATTCATCACACTATCCCAGTTTCAGATATATGGCATGGATAGCTAGACTAACACATGCTATGGTACGCCTATAACCGACTAACCCATAGCTTTGATACCAATAAAATGTAAGACCCCTATCCCGTTACCGTTGCCAGAATAGGTAAGGAGCATCACAGGACGAATAGAACATTTCAGAACAATATAGAATCACAAATATTATATAACATTGATACATAGACATTCATCAACAATTCATCCATTAAGATGGTCTACGAGACCTAAAACATACATTTAAGAAAGGTCGAGACTAAACAGAACATATTCAAAATTTTCAGAACTTATCCAAATCTTTCAAAACTGTTAAAGTCACACGCCCATGTGACTAGGCCATGTCTCACACACGGGCACCAGAATGCCCATGTGACCCAATCGTGCCAAAAAAAGTTCCTATACTGACCTTTTCATACAGCCAACAGGCACGGCTGTGTGCTATGATCGTGTGATACTTAGCTAGCTACTAACTTAAGCCTACGGCCATAAGGCACGCCCGTGTTCCCTGATCGTGTGACATAATGCAGGCTTGGTTTAAGCCAATTTGCCACCCCTTTTTGGGCCAATCCTACAAGCAATAATATACAACATTCATACTAAGATTTTCAACCAATTCTATGCTTAAAGATGACCAAATCACATTAGAACATAGCACATTACAAACATACACCAAAACTATGCACAAACTTATCATTTGCTAGCCAATTCACATGGCTTAACTTATATACATATCAAGCTTACATACTTAGACATTCTAGCCTATACATGCCATACTTAAAATAATTACACTTTCAAAAGTACCAAAATGAGTTTGACAGTGTGGTGACAATCCTCAACTATCCCGAGCCTTCAGTAGCTACGAGAACTGTAAAACAGACAGAAATCACACAAAGTAAGCTGCAAAGAGCTTAGTAAGCTAAATACAAATTTGCAAATTAATATAGCATATCAGTAAAAGTCAATAGCCAGAATTCACAACCGTCTCATGGATCATTTCATTAATTCACAAAAAAAAGTCTTTTCTATTCAGATCTAGTATGATACAAATGTACCTATATGAATTATACATTCCGTATATTTATTTCCATATCTCAAACTTTATCATCGGATAATTCAGAAACGGAATAACTATTCACAGACAGGTACAATGCCGACGTCTCAGACGTGGTCTTACATGTAATTCGGTATCGAAGCCTCTGTCCCAGTCAGGGTCTTACACAAAATCTCAAATTGAGGCCTATGTCCCATACACGGTCTTACACGATATCTCAGATCAATGTCAACATTCTTTCAGGAACATACAGAGCTTTTCAGACACCAATATGTTATCATAGTTTATTCATCAGGCTCTCAAGGTTGTCCAATATAATTTACAGTTTAAATACGTGGAGTTTAGTCAATTTAACACGTAATTGTAATTAGACTTCCCTCATCCAAATTTCGGATGGAACGAGTCAACTATTCAACTATTTTGGACTTTCCTCGATCTAAGTCTGATTTTCTTTGTTCTTGATCTAATACAATGCAAATTCAACCATTAAATCATTCATTTCATTCAATTTAATCTAGATACACACATATTAGGGCACTTTGCATTTTAGCCTTTATATTTTCAGACTTTGATAATTTAGTCCATTTTTCACAAAATCACAATTACACAAAATTCACCAAGACTATAGCTTGGCCGAATATACATAACTTCCACACAAGCCCAAATAACATATTTAATTCACAATATAGTTCTTCAAAACCTCATTTTCACAAATTAGTCCAAATAGCTCTATTCCATCAAAATTCAAAGACAACTTATAAATCATCTACCAAGCCTTCATAATTCATCCAAAAACATCACAAAACTCATGATATCAACAATGGCATTTCATGAAATCTTTAACAGAAATAGAAATTTAGACATGGGCTTTGAAGAACACGAAGCAACGATCACAGAAACATAGAAATTATCAAAAACCGATCAAAGAACATACCTTAATCAAAGGAAATCAAAGCCGAACCCTAGCTTGCATTTCTTTATTTTTCTTTTGATATTTTCATCAAGAACAAAACAAATAAAGAACCAATTTGATGTTTTGTTTTAATTATAATAACATAATATTTTAATTACTAATTTAACTTTTTTCATTTTATTTAAAATCCACCAACTCATGTCTAATTTTATCCATATATTAATACAATGGTCCAATTGCATCAAAAGGACTTCTCATTTGTAAAGCAACTTTTACATTTTACACGATTAAGTCCTTTTTCATAATTAAACACAGAAACAGACAAATTAAATCATAGAAACTTCACATATATAAATTCACTTGTCACAAACACAGAAAATAATATTAAATATTTTTCAGACTCGATTTTGTGGTCCCGAAACCATTATTCTGACTAGGGTCTAAACTGGACTGTTACATATATGCTTAGCCATGTGACTTGGCTAGTTTGTGCTTGAATTCATAATTGATAATGGTTCATGGTATGTGATGGAAATATGAAATTGTGGTATGTTTTAGTTGGTAAGTTTTGGTAAGATTAACTTGAGATTGAGTGATGTATGGAAGAAATGTTTTGGTATGATATTACCTTATGTCTTGCATGAATTGGTAAGGT
Organism: Gossypium anomalum; assembly: GCA_025698475.1. NCBI lineage: Eukaryota > Viridiplantae > Streptophyta > Magnoliopsida > Malvales > Malvaceae > Gossypium > Gossypium anomalum. Next base: position 40,683,928 of record CM046965.1, read on the forward strand.
TTATAAGTATGAATTTCGGTGACTATTATATGATATGGAAGGGTTATGTTTTGGTGTTGAATTTGGTTAAATTGGTGATACAAATATGCTTGTTTTCTTTGCTTGTAGGATGACCAAATTGGGGTGGCAAATTGGCTATTCAAATCGCCTATTTTTGTCCACACGGGCAGAGACACGGTGTGTGTCTCAGTTATGTATGACACACGGCCATGTTGCACGGTCGTGTGTCCTTGGGGTACCCTTCAATTGTAAGTCAGGTTCGAACATGGCCAAGACAAATGGGTGTGTGGTCTGGCCGTGTGACCCTAATTGGTATGCTGATGTCACAAATAGAATACCCCCTATTTTTGGCACAGCCTAGCACATGACTTGGACACGGGCGTGTCCATAGCACAAGGGCTGGACATACGGGCGTGTCATGTAGCCATGTGGGCAAGTCAGTAGCTATGCCCTATTTTACCACAGCTTAGAGACACGGGCGTGTCTAGACCGTGTGAGGCACACGGCCTGTTCACATGGGCGTGTGACCTTTTAAAAGTTGAAAATTTTTATAAGTTCTAAAACTTTCATATGTTGTCAATTTGGTCTCGAATGCATGTTTTAAGTATTGTATACTCGCTTTTACAATCTTATTAAATGTGAATGTCAGAGATTTACTGGAATGAAATGATATTTGATATTCGATTATCCTGAATTGTGTTATGGATTAAGTAATGCCTCTTAACCTATTCCAACGACAGATACGGGTTAGGGGTGTTACATTTAATTAGTATTAGAGCTATGGTTTTTGCCTATTCTAGGACTACCATAACATATGTGAGTTTAGCTATACATGCCATATTTACAAACTACGATAGTGTGATGAATCCTGACATTTAAATGTGTTTTTATATAGTAATAGATCCCAATAGAGCTGTACTAGACGATGTTGAAAGCAATGCGGCTGCTCTCGCGCAAAGGACAGTACAAGCTGATTCTCGACCGGCTATGAGTAGCTGTGATGGTGAGGCTAAAAAAGCCTTCTATCAGATAATGAATGATTGGTTCACTCAATATATTAGAACTAATCCGGCTGTACAACAACCTCCACCCCCAGTTAATTCTCCCCAAACTCCTGTTATGCCACCAGTAAATCCAGTACAGTTGAGCAGACCACCAATTGATAAGATTAGAAAATATGGGACTGAAGAGTTCTAAGCCACAACAAGTGATGATGTTGAAAGAGCCAAATTTTGGTTAGAGAATACAATACGAGTATTCAAGGAATTATCTTTGAATCCCGAGAAATGTATAAAGTGTGTCGTTTCACTTCTGAGAGATACGGCGTACCACTGGTGGAAAAGTTTGACGTCTGTGGTTCCGAGTGAACAAGTTATGTGGGATTTCTTCCAAGGTGAATTCTAAAAGAAATACATTAGTCAGTGATTCATTGATCAGAAGTGCAAAGAGTTTCTTGAGCTTAAACAAGGTCGTATGTTTATCACAGAATACGTGCGGGAATTTGTAAGGTTGAGTTAATATACCCGAGAATGTGTATCTTTGGAGGCAATAATGTGCAAGAGATTTGAAGACAATTTGAACAAAGATATTTGTTTGCTAGTTGGGATCCTGGAAATCAAAGAATTCGTGGTAATTGTTGAACGAGCATGTAAAATTGAAGATCTTGGGAAAGAGAAAAGAAAGGCTGATTTTGAAGCTAGAGAGGTACGAAAGAGATCATCGGGCAAATCATTTCAATCTTGATCCAAGAAGTTAGAGATGATAGTAGTCGTTCAAAGGCTAGTGTGGGACATTCGAATAGAGATCGTGCTAGATCACAATCGAATTTCAAATCTTCAACCATGTCTGTTGCCAGTGTTGATAATGCAAAGACTAAAAAGCCTAAGTGTGATCAATGTGGAAGATGATACTTTGGTGAATGTTGGGGAAAAAGTAATAATCAAGCTTGTTATAGTTGTGGTTCAAGAAACCATTTTATAAAAGATTGTCTAGATTTAGCTGAAAAAGATAATGTTCAGAATCTGAGGCAGAGTGGTAATGTTTCTCGTGGTAGACCTCCTTGAAATTTGGGAAATGTAAGCGGTAGTCAGAGAGGAATGAAAGACACAGCTGTGAGATCTGAGGCTCGTGCACCTGCCAGAGCCTATACTATTCGAGCTCGCGAGGAATCTTCATCGCCAGATGTGATTACGGGTATATTTACTCTCTATGATACTCTTGTGATTGCTTTGATAGATCCTAGATCAACACATTCATATCTAAGTATGAACTTAGTGAACAGTAAAACTTTACCTGTAGAGTCTATTGAATTTATAATTAGAGTTTCGAACCCCCTAGGCAGATGTGTTCTGTTTGATAAAGTCTGCAAGAATTGTCTGTTAATGTTTCGAGATAATTATTTTTTGGCTGATTTGATGTTATTTGTTTTTGATGAGTTTGACATAATTCTGGGTATGGATTGGTTAACTTTCCATGATGTTGTGGTGAATTATAAACGAAAAATTATTGACTTGAGATGCAAGAATGATGAAATAGTCAAAATTGAATCTAGTGATTTGAATGGATTGCCTACTGTAATATCTTCGATGAAAGCTTTAAGTATTGTGAGAAAGGGTTGTGAAGCTCATTTTGCATATGTAATTAATTTAAATGTGTCAGAAAGGAAAGTTGAATCTGTACCTGTTGTCTGTGAGTTCCCTGATGTGTTTCCTGAAGAACTTTTGGGGTTACCTCCAGTTAAAGAGTTAGAATTTAGCATTGCATTACTACTCCGATTTCGATAACTTCGTACAGAATGGCTCCGACTGAACTAAAAGAATTAAAGTCTCAGTTGCAAGAGTTGAGCAATAGAGGGTTTGCTAGACCGAGTTTCTCACATTAGGGCGCTTCGGTTCTATTTGTGAAAAAGAAAGACAGTACGATGAGAATGCGTATAGATTATCGTCAGCTGAACAAGGTGACTGTCAAGAATAAGTATCCCCTGCCCCGAATTGATGATTTGTTTGATCAATTAAAAAGAGCTACTATGTTTTCGAAAATAGATTTGCGATCAAGCTATTGTCAGTTACGAGTGAAAGATTCAGATATTCTGAAGACTACTTTCAGAATATTGTACGACCACTATGAATTATTAGTTATGTCTTTCAGATTGACTAACGCACCTGCTATCTTTATGGATTTGATGAATAGAATTTTCAGACCGTATTTAGATCAATTTTTGTTGTATTCATTGATGACATATTGATTTATTCACGGGATGTATCCAAACATGCTAAGCATATGAGAATAGTGCTACAGACTTTGCAAGATAAACAGTTGTATGCGAAGTTTAGTAAATGTGAGTTCTGGTTACGAGAAGTTGGTTTTCTGGGTCATATTGTATCAGCATTTGGTATTCGAGTTGATCCGAGTAAAATTTTAGCCATTTTGGATTGGAAACCTCCGAGGAATGTATCTGAAGTCCGTAGTTTTCTAAGACTTGCTGGTTACTATAGAATATTTGTGAAAGGTTTTTCGATGATTGCAACTCCGTTGACTACACTGCTACAGAAAGATGTGAAGTTTGAATGGTCTGAAAAATGTCAGAACAGTTTTGATCAGTTAAAGACTTTGTTGACTGAAGTTTCAATATTAATACAACCTGAATCAGGTAAAGAATTTGTAATTTACAGTGATGCTTCGTTGATTGGTCTAGGATGTGTTCTAACGCAATAAGGAAAAAGTTATTGCTTATGCTTTGAGACAGTTGAAGCTGCACGAAAAGGACTATCTGACGCACGATATTGAGTTAACTATGATTGTGTTTGCCCTAAAGATTTGGTGCCATTACTTGTTCAGTAAGAAATGTCATATGTATTTGGATCATAAGAGTTTGAAGTATTTGATGACTCAGAAAGACTTAAATCTGCGATAGAGAAGATGGTTAGAACTGTTAAAAGACTATGAACTTGTGATTGATTATCACCTGGGAAAAGCAAATGTTGTTACTGATGCTTTGAGTCAAAAACCATTATTTGGTTTGCGTGCGATGAATGCTCATTTAGTTTTGCCTGATGATGGTTTAGTTTTAGCTGAATTAAAAGCGAGACCTTTGTTCTTGCAGTAGATTATTGAAGCCCAGAAGATTGATAATGAGATTCTAACTAAACGAGCTGAGTGTAATGTAGAGACTGGTTCAAAATTCAGAGTTGATAAAGATGATTGCTTCAGATTTTGAGATTGAATTTGTGTTCTGAGAAATTCAGAGTTAATTCAAATGATTCTAAGTGAAGCCCACAGTAGCCGGTTATCTGTGCATCTGGGTAGTATGAAAATGTATAATAATTTGATACAACATTATTGGTGGTCCAGAATGAAAAGAGATATCTCTAATTTTGTTTCTAAATGTTTGATCTGCCAGCAAGTTAAAGCTGAACATCAGGTGCCATCTGGTTTGCTAAAATCAATTATGGTTTCAGACTGGAAATGGGATCGAGTGATTATGGATTTTGTTTTGGGTTTGCCCATGTCTCTGAGAAAGAAAGACACAATTTGGGTTGTAGTTGATTGTTTGACAAAATCAGCTCATTTTATTCCGGTTTGATTTGATTACTCACTTGATAAATTAACTGAGTTATACATTTCTGATATCGTGAGATTGCATGGTGTGCCATTATCGATAGTGCCAGATAGAGACCCGAGATTTACATTGCAATTCTCGAAGAAGTTGCAAGATGCTCTGGGTACTAAATTACACTTTAGTACTACTTTTCATCCGTAAACAGATGGTCAATCTGAGAAAATTATTCAGATACTTGAGGATATAATGAGATGTTGCATTCTTGAGTTTGAAGGTACGTGGGAACAATATCTACCATTGATTAAATTCGCTTATAATAATAGTTTTCAGTTGAGCATTAAAATGGCACCATACGAAGCTTTATATGGCCGCAAATGTCGTCCACCTTTGTATTAGACTGAGCTCAGCGAAAATAAGATTCACGGGATGGATTTGATAAAAGAAATTGAACAGAAATTAAAAGTGATCCGAGATAGTTTGAAGGTAGCTTCCGATCGTCAGAAATCATATGCGGATTTGAAAAGAAAAGACATTGAGTTTGAGATCGGTGATAAAGTGTTTTTGAAAGTATATCCATGGAAGAAAGTGCTTCGGTTTGGTAGAAAAGGCAAATTGAGTCTGAGGTTTATCGGGCCGTATAAGATTATCGAGCTTATTGGACCAATAGCATATAGATTGTTGTTACCACCATAATTAGAAAAGATTCACAATGTATTTCACGTATCGATGCTTCGACGATACAAATCTGATCCTTCGCATGTAAGTCCTCCGTCTAAGATTAAAATTTAGTCTGATATGACTTACGAAGAAAAGCCGATCCTAATCTTAACTTGAGAGGTTAAAGAGTTACGAGATAATAAAATTTTGCTAGTTAAAGTGATGTGGCATTGACACGGTGTTTAAGAGGCCACGTTGGAGCCTGAAGATGCTATGAGACATCAATATCAAAATCTGTTTAACGGTAAGATTTTCAGGGACGAAAGTTCCAAAGGGGGGAGAATTATAACAGTCCAGTTTATACCATAGTTAGAATAGTGGTTTTGGGACCACATATCTGAGTCAAAAAATATTTTAACATTATCTTATGTGCTTATTATAAGTGAATTGACATGTGTGAAAGTTTCGTGTGAAAATTTAACTATTTGTGTGCTTAATTTGCAAAAAGGACCTAATCGCGTAAAATGTAAAAGTTGTGTGCTAGATGTTAAAAGTGTCTATTTGACTTGACTTTATAAAGGGGGGTCCTTATGTGGTTCTTATGCCATTTGTATGGTTAATGGACATTTATGACCTTGATAATTATGTTTTAATAGTTTTATAATAAAGGGCAAAATTGGTATTTGCTTAATCCTATCGACCTCATTACAGATAGGATTTAGCCCTGACAGGTAATCCTGATATAATCCCTCTTAAGCATATGTTACAATTAGGATTTAGCCTGGACTGGTAATACTAATTAAGCTCTTGAGAGCATATGTTGGAGACAGGATTTAGCCTGGACTGGTAATCCTATTATATGATATGTGGCTCGAGAGTGTGTTTCCTAATTAAGTGCCCTAATGGGTACTCCTGAATATGAATTGACAAATTTATTAATTTGTACACTTTATTTGTACTACCTAAGTATCCATCGATATTTTCAATAATTCAACACGTAAAATCCTGACATGAAAAGAAATGGGTTTTTACATGTATCTGCTTGAAGTGCATGAAAATGATGATATATAATATATGAAAGTATGAAATCATGATATATGAACATGGAAATTTGTTTGATGAATACATTCATCTATGAAAATAGATTTGTACATCTCGAGTGTATTATCTGTGTGATTATTAATATTTCAGTTGAATAATGAGCAAAGTTTTGACATGAAATATACTAAAACTCGAGATGGATTATTATAGAATGTACCCGAAAAATATGGAAATAATTTGTATTTATATATTATATGAATACATAATGTGCAAAACATATGTGTATGAGAATCTGAATATTGTGGAGCTCATATATGTGTTTCTTGATGTTTATATGAATTAAGTTACTAAAAAAGGTGATGAGAATATGTGTTAGGGCTTGGGACCGAATGGTTGATTGTGATTTACATGTTTATCTTTAATATGAGTAGTTGGTAAGTTAATTATCAAGTTATACAGACTTACTAAGCATTATATGCTTACTCTGTTTTATTTTTCCCTGTACTATAGTAAATCGGAAGCTCGTTGGATTGGAAGCTTGACGAAGATCACTGACACTATCCATCGACTCAATTTGATAAATAAGGTAAAACAATTGTGGTTATAATGGCATGTATAGGTTAAATTGGCCAAGGAATGGCATGTAAATATTTGTTAATGACTAGCTATTGGAATGGCTAGTTATGAACATGTTTTGGTGTTTATGAATAGAAGACTATATCATGGTATATGTTCGAAAATGATTGATTAATAGAATTTACAATGAGATATGTATGAATGAATTCAATTAGCATATTTGATACAATATGTGTAACACCCCTAACCCGTATCCGCCGCCGGAATAGGTTAAGAGGCATTACTTAATCCATAACACAACATAGAATAATTGAATATCAAATATCATTTCATTGCAGTAAATCTCATTCATTCATATTCATTAAGATAGTAAAAATGAGTATACAATAACATATGAAAGTTTCAGAACTTATAAGAATTTTCAACTTTTAAAAGGTCACACGCCCGTGTGAACAAGCCATATGCCTCACACGGTCTAAACACGCTCGTGTGTCTGAGCCGTGGCAAAACAGGGCGTAGCTACTGACTTGTCCACATGGCTACAAGACACGTCTGTATGCCTTGGCCAAGGCCTAGCCTGGCTTGGCCACATGGCTAGCCACACGCCCGTGTGCTTTGGCCGTGCTTGGGTCTGACTTACAATTGTAGGGTACCCCAGGGGACACACGACCATGCAACATAGCATTGTGTCACACACGACTGAGACACACGCCCGTGTCTCAGCCCTTGTGGACAAAAGTAGGCCATTTGAACAGCCAATTTGCCACCCTAATTTGGTCAACCTACAAGTAAAGAAAACAAGCATATTTGCATCACCATTTCAGCCAATTTCAACACCAAAATATAACCTTTTTATATCATATAATAGTCACCCAAATTCATACTCATAAACCTTACCAATTCATGCCAACCAAAAGGTAATATCATACCAAAACATTTCCTTCCATACATCATTCAATCTCAAGTTAATCTTACTAAAACTTACCAACTAAAACATACCACAATTGCATATTGACATCACATACCATGAACCATTATCAACTATGAGTTTAAACACCAAATAACCAAATCACATGACTAGGTACATACATTACAAAACATACTTCCACAACTACTAGCCTATACATGCCATACTTCAAAATATACATTTCTGAAAGTACCAAAATAAGGTTCGATAGTGTGGTGACGATCCCTGACGATCCTCGAGCTTGCAGTAGCTTCGATATCTATAAAACAATGCAAATACACACAAATTAAACTTTCAAAATCTTAGTAAGCTTGTACTAAAATCATCAACAGTATATAAAACATAAATCATCAACACTTAAGAATTTACAATTTCTCAATTCATCTATCAAATATATACCAACACTATCCATATGTTTTTACCAATTCAATGAGCTTCATAAACATAATATCATCTACCCCATCGGCATCATACTTACCTAAACATTTTCATAATCATTCATTTTCAATCTTACCTCTTGTTTGAATACTTTAATACTTTTCAAAGTTCGCCAATGCTTTAAACATCCGCACACTTAGTGCTTTAAAGTTAGCCTAAGCTAGAATAATTCCATACACTTAGTGCCATCTCAAATAACTGAAACTAAGTCAGTATCCCACGCTTAGGGCCTCAAGTAGCCAAAGCTAGTTTAAATCGCACACTTAGTGCCTCAAAAAGCCGAAGCTAGTTTCAATTGCACACTTAGTGCCAAATATCCTTGATTTATCGTCGTATTTATCCAGACCAAACATATATACAATCTATCTATAATCAAAACATCAAAATATACTTAAACATCATGCTTTAAGTACGAACTTACCTCGTACTCGAAGTTGCCGACTCGAACGTTTATTCTACAATCTTCGACTTCCCTCGGTCTAAGTCTGAATTCCTCTTTTCTTCATCTATAGGTATTCAAAATTAACCTTTTTATTCACTAAATTATTCAAAATAATCCTTATACACGCAATTAGGGCATTTTTGCAAAATAGCCCTCACATTTTCACATTTCGACACTTTAGTCCCTAATTCACAAAATCACAAAATAACAAAATTTGCTTATACACAAGCTTAGCCAAAATTTTATGACTCTCAAACAAGTCTATACATTTCATTTATTTCACATTTTAGTCCCTCAAAATAACATTTTTACAATTTAGCCCAAATTACTCAATTTCATCAAAAATTCAAAGATAACACATTTAAAGCCAACATCAAGCTTCTATAATTCAACAACTAACATCACAAAGCTCATAGTTTCATCAATGGCACATTTCAAAATCATCACCAAAATAAAAAATTGAGGCATGGGTTCGATAGTATACGAAGTAACGATTACAAAAACGTAAAAATTATCAAAAATCGATCAAAACTCATACCTTAGTTCCCAATCACAAGTGCCGAATGTTCAAAGGCTTGGAACCTTAATTTCTTTCTTCAATTTTCGGCAAACACAACATATATGGTCTTTTTTCATGTTTTGTTTTATTTAATAACCTTAATAACTCATTTACCATTTTACCCTTGCATTATAAACCTTTAAAACATTAATAACAAGGCCATTAATGTCCACTCATATGTTTAATGGTCAAATAACAAAATAAGGACCTCTCCTTTAATAAGCCAAGTCAAATAGGCACTTTTAACATCTAGTACACAACTTTTACATTTTACGCGATTAAGTTCTTTTTGCAAATTTAGCACACAAACAGTTAAATTTTCACACGAGACTTTCACACATGTCAATTCACTTATAATAAGCACATAAAATAATATTAAAATACTTTTTTGACTCAGATATGTTGTCCCAAAACCACTATTTTGACTATGGTCAAAATCAGATTATTACAATTCTCCCCCCTAGGAATTTTCGTCTCAAAAAATCTTACTGTTAAACAAGTTCGGATATTGCTGTCTTATAGTATCTTTAGGTTTCCACGTGGCCTCTTCAATACTGTGTAGATGCCACATCACTTTAACTAACAAAATTTTCTTATTCCGCAGGTCTTTAACCTCTCTAGCTAAAATACGGATCTACTTTTCTTCGTAAGTCATATCAGACTGAATTTCTATCTCAGACGGAGGAATTACATGTGAAGGATCAGATCTATATCGTCGAAGCACCGATACGTGAAATACATTATGAATCTATTCTATCACTGGTGGCAACAACAATCTATATGCTACTGGCCCAATACGCTCAATAATTTCATACGGCCCGATGAACCTCGGACTCAACTTGCCTTTTTTACCAAACCGAAGAACTTTCTTCCACGGAGACACTTTCAGAAACACTTTGTCACTGATTTCAAACTCAATGTCTTTTCTTTTCAAATCTGCATATGATTTCTGACGATCGGAAGCTGCTTTCAAACTATCTCGGTTCACTTTTATTTTCTGTTCAGTTTCTTTTATCAAACCAACCCTGTGAATCTTATTTTCACTATGCTTAGTCCAATACAAGGGTGTATGTCATTTGCGACCATATAAAGCTTCGTATGGTGCCATTTTAATGCTCGACTGAAAACTGTTATTATAAGCAAATTCAATCAAAGGTAGATATTGTTCCCACGTACCTTCAAACTCAAGAATGTAATATCTCAACATATCCTAAAGTATTTGAATAATCTGCTCGGATTGATCGTCCATTTGCGGATGAAAAGTAGTACTAAAGTGCAATTTAGTACCCAGAGCGTCTTGCAACTTTTTCCAAAATCGTGATGTGAATCTTGGATCTCTGTCTAACACTATAGTCAATGGCACACCATGCAGTCTCAGGATATCTGTAATGTAAAACTCAACTAATTTATCAAGCGAGTAATCGGATCGAATCAGAATAAAATGAGCTGATTTCATCAATCGACGAACTACAACCTAGATGGCATCTTTCTTTCTCGGAGACAAGGGCAAACCCGAAACAAAATCCATGGTCACTCGATCCCATTTCCAGTCCGAAATCATAATCAGTTGTAACAAACCAGATGGCACCTGATGTTCAGCTTTAACTTGCTGACAGATCAAACATTTAGAAACAAAGTCAGAGATATCTCTTTTTATTTCGGACCACCAATAATGATTTTTCAGATCATTATACATTTTTGTACTACCCGGATGCACAGATAAGCGATTACTGTGAGCTTCACTCAGAATCATTTGAATTAACTCTGGATTGCTCAGAGCACAAATTTGATCTCGAAATCTCAAGCAATCATCTTTATCAACTCTAAATTCTGAATCAAATTCCACATCACACTGAGTTCATTTAGTTAGAATCTCATTATCAATCTTCTGAGCTTCAATAATCTGCTGTAAGAACAAAGGTCTCGCTTTTAATTCAACTAAAACTCACTATCATCGGACAGAACCAAATGAGCATTCATCACATGCAGAGCAAACAATAATTTTCAACTCAAGGCATCAGCAACAACATTTGCTTTTCTCAAATGATAATCAATCACGAGTTCGTAGTCTTTTAATAATTCTAACTATCTTCTCTATTGCAGATTCAGATCTTTCTAAGTCATTAAATACTTCAAACTCTTATGATCAGAATACACGTGACATTTCTCACCGAATAAATAATGTGCCAAATCTTTAGAGCAAACACAATTGCAGCTAATTCAAGATCGTGCGTCGGATTGTTCTTTTCATGCGGCTTCAACTATCTTGAAGCATAAGCAATGACTTTTCCTTCTTGCATTAGAACACATCCCAGACAATTCAATGAAGCATCAGTGTAGATCACAAATTCTTTACCCGATTTAGGTTGTATTAATACCGGAGCTTCAGTCAACAAGGTTTTCAATTGATCAAAGCTGTTCTGACAGTTTTCGGACCACTCAAATTTAACATCTTTCTATAACAGTTTTGTTAACAGAGTCGCAATCATAGAAAAGCCTTTTATGAACTTTCTATAGTAACCAGCAAGTCCCAGAAAACTACGGACTTCAAAAACATTCCTCAAAGGTTTCCAATCCAAAATAGCTGAAATTTTGCTCGGATCAACTCAGATACCAGTTGCTGATATAATATGACCCATGAAACCAACTTCATGCAACCAGAACTCACATTTACTGAACTTCGCAGACAACTATTTATCTCGCAAAGTCTGTAGCACTATCCTCAGTTGCTCGGCATGATCAGATTCATCATGTGAATAAATCAATATGTCATCGATGAATACAACAACAAATTAATCCAAATACGGTCTAAAAATCCTATTCATCAAGTCCATAAAGATAGTAGGTGTATTAGTCAATCCGAAAGGCATAACTAAGAATTCATAGTGGCCGTACCTCGTTCTGAAAGCAGTTTTTGGAATGTCTGAGTCTTTCACTCGCAGCTGATAATAGCCTGATCTCAAATCTATTTTCGAAAACACAGCAGCTCCTTTCAACCGATCAAACAAATCATCAATTCGGGGCAGAGGATACTTATTCTTGATAGTCATTTTATTCAATTGACGATAGTCAATACACATTCTCATCGTACCATCTTTATTTTTCACAAATAGAATCGGAGCACCCCAAGGTGAGAAACTCGGTCTAGCAAATCCTCTATCGGTCAACTCTTGCAACTAAGACTTTAATTCTTTTAGTTCGATTGGAGCCATTTTGCACGGAGCTATTGAAATCAGAATAGTACCAGGTACCAATTCAATGCCAGCTTCTACCTCTCTAACCGGAGGTAATCCCGGAAGTTCTTCATGAAACACATCAGGGAACTCACAGACAATAGGCACTGATTCAACTTTCATTTCTGACATTTTCGAATCAATCACACATGCAAAATAAGTTTCACAACCCTTTCTCACAATACTCAAAGCTTTCATTGAAGATATTACAACAGGCAATCCATTCAAATCACTAGATTCAATTCTGACTATTTCATCATTTTTGTATCTCACATCAATAGTTTTTCATTTGCAGTTCACCACAGCATCATGCAAAGTTAACCAATCCATACCCAGAATTATATCAAACTCATCAAAAGGCAATAACATCAGATCAGCCAGAAAAAAATTATCTCGAAACTTTAATGGACAATTCTTGCATACTTTATCAACCAACACACATCTGCCTAGGGAGTTCGAAACCCTAACTACAAATTCAGTGGAGTCTACAGGCAAAGTCTTACTGTTCACTAAGTTTATACATATATACGAATGTGTTGATCCAGGATCTATCAAAGCAATCACAGAAGTATCATAGAGAGTAAATGTACCCGTAATCACATCTGGCAATGAAGCTTCCTCGCGAGCTCGGATAGCATAGGCTTTAGTAGGTGCACGAGCCTTAGATCTAACAGTTGTGTCTTTCGTTCCTCTTTGACTACCGCTTACATTTCATAAATTTCTGGGAGGTCTACCACGAGAAGCGTTACCACTCTGCCTCAGATTTTGAATATTATCTTTTTCAGCTAAATCTGGGCAATCTTTTATAAAATGATTTCTTGAAGCACAACTATAACAAGCTCGATTATTATTTTTTCCCTAGCATTCACTAGAATGTCGTCTTCTACATTGATCACACTTAGGCTTTTCATTCTTTATGTTATCAATGCTAGCAACAGACGTAGCTAAAGATTTGAAATTCGATTACAATCTAGCACGATCTCTATTTGAATGTCCCACACTAGTCTTTCAACAATTGCTGTCATCTCTAAATTTCTTTGATCCAGATTGAAATGATTTGCCCGATGATCTCTTTTGTACCTCTCTAGCTTCAAAATCAGCTTTCCTTTTCTCTTTTCAAAGATCTTCAGCTTTACATGCTCGTTCAACAAGCACTACAAATTCTTTGATTTCCAAAATCCCAACTAATAGACGAATATCTTCATTCAAACTGTCTTCAAATCTCTTTCACATTATCATTTCTAAAGATACACATTCTGTAACGCCCCAAAAATCTTGAACTTTCTTTCTTTTTCAATTTTGATAAAAGGCGTGCTTAATATTCCTAGTCGAGTGTTATTTATATGATAATAGGCCTGGTTAAGTTTTGAGTTCAAACTTTAGGGTGAAAGAAATTAGAGTTTAATATTTAAAAGAACCTTGATGGCAAGTAGTTTGGTTTTTAAATAAATGAAGGAGGAATTGGACACAAGGAGCCTTGCGTTGGAGTAGCAAGTAGCGTCACATGTGGGGCTTAGAGGTGGCGTCACATGAATGGAAATATGGTTTGGGGTTCGAATCCCTCCTTGCTCAAAAGAAGGATTTATTTTTGCTCAATAAATGGCCAGTAGTGGCGTTGGATGTGAACTTTGAAGGGAGTGATCAGAGGAGAAATTTAAGGAAGGAATTAAGGAGTTATCAGGGAGGAAAGTTAGGAAATGAGGGGTGTAGAGAAGTGGAGCTGAATAGGGAATTTGGGGATAGGTAAATTCGATTATAGTATATATAGGTGCCGATTTTGGAGATTCTAGTGTATTGCTGAAATTGCTTCTCTTCCTTTAGCCAAATTCCTTATTCTTTGCTTACCAATTTTTCATTCTTTCTCTTCTCAAATTCTCTTTTGATTCACCTTTGGTTTTAGCTGATTCCTTCTTCTCTTCTTCTTATTTGTGCCGAATAACCCCTTTCACTATACAAATCTTAAAAGCTGAATACCTCTTTGGCTGAAGACCCTCTATGCCACCGTTACCCCATCTACTTCACCTGATTCTTGTAGGATTAGTATCGAATCTTAGATTCCAGATCTCTGCCGAATTGCTCCTAGAAGATTTGAGAGTAGAAGATTTGAGAGTGACTTAAGATGATTATGTGTCACTTTGTTTTTGGTTTTAATAATTAAGATTGATGCAGATTTAAGAAATACTCGTGATTAGTGATCAAGGAAGGGCTGTTAAGGCTTGTCATTCAAGGTAAGGCAAAGGTGAGATCTTCAGCTTTTGGTGATCGTATTTGATAAGTGTGTGATTAATCGTTGAGTGACATCGTTTGTAGGTTCGTGGCTGAGGAGATCGCCACACATTTTAGTATCAGGTGTGTACATACACTGCACACTTATAATAGATTGGCAAATCCCGAAATGTCGAAAAGCCGAAATGCCAAAAAGCTGGAAGTTTGGCTATAATAGACTTTCGAGTGTGCAAACACTCGTAAGGGGAAACTGATAGGTTATCAGAGGCCCCATGTGCGATTCCATGGACTTGGGTCGTGTATTGGCCAATCGGGCCAAAATAGGCTAAATGGGCCCAATGGGCTGTAGGGCCCATAATCGGCAAATTTGGCAATTTGTTACTAAGTGATGAAAAATCATATGATTGTATGACTATGAATGTGATTTGGGCCTAATGGGCCATATGAATGTTGTAACACCCCTCGCCCGTATATGACGCCGGGATGGGGTTCAAGGTATTACCTGACAAAAACTTAATCAACTATATAAAATCGGTGAAACCTCAAACAATTTAAAACTTTTCCTTTCTCAAGAAATCTATCCCAAATATGGGCTTACAAGACCCAAAACTTACATCCGAGGTGGTTCAAGCCCAATCAAGAACCCGTTTAAAACTTAGAAAAATTTCATGCAACAAGGCTCTACACGCCTGTGTGGGTATAGAGCACATGACCGTGTGCTTGGCACACGCCCATGTCCCGAGCCCGTATCTAAAAACCTGGGCATTCTGCCAAAACAACACAGCCCAAGTACACACCCGTGCCTTGCAACCGTATCCTTCACACGGCCGAGACACATGGCCGTGTCTCTTGCCCTTATGCTACTAGCATACATACTGACTTTATGGCACGGCATGCCCGTGTGTTAAAATGACTTTAAAGTTTTAAGTGTCGGGGACACACGACCATAACACACACCCGTGGGCGTGAACCGTGTGTCACACATGGCCTAGACACACGCCCGTGTGTCTTACCCGTGTGGACAAACTAGGCTATTTCCCAAGCCCTTTTTGTCACCCATCTTGCACAACCTACACAAGATCATTTCAATATACCCATCTCATCACAATGGACATTAATTCAACCATAGAAAGGGCATCATATGCATTCATCAATATGAATAATAGCCATTATTCTAGGCTTGATACAAAATAAGTGTAACAGCCAAATTTTTCAGTGGTGTCGGAAACAGTGATTCGAGATCACAAAATCCAACGAGTAAGTTTAGAAATTTTAATAAATAATAATTATGGGCCAAAAGCGAATTTAAAAGAATTTTTGAAGTAGTGAATTTTGCGATTTTAAAAGAATTAATCAGGTAAATTGGGTTAAAAATGAAGTATCGAGACCTCAGATTCATAAACCGAGCCATAAATACTTTTATAAATATTTATGGAGTGTTATTAAGTTAGTATTAAAGTTTTGTTAGAAAATTTTAACGTTGGTTAGTCAATTAATTAAAAAGGACTAAATTGAAAATAGTGCGAAATTTGTTAAATTGTGATTAAATAGCTTAAGTGATTAAAAAGGAGGGATTTAAAAGGAAATTGGACCCAAATTGTATGGGCTGGACGGTTGGGCAAGAAAATCAGCAAAAATACAAGGAGAAACAAGGGCAAAATGGGAAATTTTGCAAATTAAACATATAAAACAAGACAAAATTGAAAAATCTAAAGATATCATCATTTTTCTTCAGCAAAAATGCCATGGGAGGTCTGAAAGTTGATGGTTTTCATACTTTGACATATGTGAGTTCAATTCTTGCCCTTTTCTTTGAGATTTTTATGTTTTTGTGACCTTTACAATTAGGTCCAAGTGTTTAATTCATTAGTTTTTGATTTTATGGACAACATTGAAAGTTACCATTGATAAGTGTTGGCTGTTTATGATGAAATAAAATGAATTTGAAGCTTTGATTTTGTTGTTTGATGATTTTATCAAGTAATTTCAATAGAAATTGATTTTAGGACCTAATTGTGAAAAAGTTGTGAATTAAGGTATAGTGTTAAAATTCTGATTTTCAGAGGTTGTGTAATAGTTTAGAATGATGGAATAAAATGTTAATTGAGAAAAATTAGCTTAATAGATGGGCTAATTGAGCAAGGACTGAATTGTATGACTTGTGAAATTTAGAGGAAAAATGGTAATAAACATCTTGAACTAAAACAGTTTTACACAGCAGCAGTAGGTTAACTTTGAAAAATCACCATAAATTGTAGAAATCGAATTAAAGGATGAAAAAAATATTTAATTAAAGCTTATTGAGTCTAGTTTCTCATATAAGAAACAGTGTATGTAATTAAATTGTAAATTATGAGATATGATGAATTTTGTGAGACAAGGTCAGAATGAATTCGGGTTTCCCTGTTCTGACTTTGGAAAATCACCAAAAATTGGATAAAAATAATTAGAGGCTCAAATTCATATTCTTATAATACTTGATGAGTCTATTTTTAATAGAAATCAACAGAAACATTATCCAAGTTCTGTACTATGATATAATTAATTTTTAGTGAAGAGAGGTCAGAACTGTCAGATAGTGAAATAGGAGAAACTTAAATGAATAAACTGTACTAATTGGCTAAACCAAAAATTCTGAAATTTTATGGTGGAAGGATATGTGAGTCTAGTTTCATGAAAAATTTACGGATCTTAATTTGGAGCTCTGTAGCTCAAATTATAAATAATTTAGTGACTATGACTCGTGTGGACAGCTTGATGTGAGTATTAATAAGTAAATTGTGAAATTGTACTTACAAGAATGTTATATACATTAAGGATGTGGAATGGAGAGGAGGAGGAGGAAAATAAATGATATATGTTTATAGGAAAACAGTATAAGAATGATACATATCATGACATGTATATATATATATGACTAGTTTCAATATGATGCTTGTTGGGTATGAAGTTGGATTGAAATGTCTCAGACAAGTATTTTATTCTCATGATCTCAAAATATGGTATTTTATAAAGATATGATTTAGCTTTAAATATGAATGCTTGATGATTAAGCTGAAAATATTTGGTAAGATGATAATCATGGTATAAAAGTATAAGTGGTACCATAATAGACAAGGTAAAATGAGTATGAGAGACATATGTATAATGACATACAAATGCTATGTTTGTAATTTAATTGAGATTGTTTAATTATTAAATGCATACCACGCTATATTCTTTTGATTTTGTATAAGTGTGTAAGAGATTAAAGTTGACCAAGGCTTGAAAAATAGCTTAGGTATTGACCACACAGGCAGAGACATGACCATGTGTCTCAGCCATGTATGGAACACGACTTTAGGGCACGGGCGTACGATGCGGCCGTGTGCCCCTAGATTGATGATGATGTCATAAATAGAGAGATCCACGGATAAGAGACACGGGCATGTCGCAAGCCATACCGGCGTGTGGGTAGTTCACAAGTAAAACTTTTAAAATTTAAGCAAAAATTTTTATGAGAAATTGGTTGAGTTCCGACTTGATTTTAATGTTCATGTTGGGCTTCGAGGGCCCAAATAAAGGTCGTTATATATATATGTTCACAGAAAGTGAATAGTAATGTTTCAATTAATCTGTAAATGTTCTGTATGTACTAGTAACACTTTATAACCCTGTTTCGACGATGTATACGGGTTTGGGGTGTTACAATAAGGGCTTTTGACTTAAGCCAAAATATATAAACAGATCTCATGATGTAACATCCTAGTCTAGCCCTATACATGCCACCTTCAAAAATATAAATCAAACTATACCGAATGCTGCAGACGATAGTGTGATCGATATATCTAACTTTAAGGGATCCTCGAGCTAGCTAAATAATGCTGAAAGAAGAGGGAAAGGAAAGAAGGTAAGCATATAGCTTAGTAAGTTGAATATAAATAAACATACAACAATAATCTCACTACTAGATGTCATGTTCAAATGTAAACATAACTCAACTTACTTTTTGTCATCTACTCGAGTCACATTTTCTAAATTAAGCTCGTTACTCATGCTTATCATATATGTACCTGTAACACTCACAGCATGATTATTCTTTCTTTATTAAGATTGCTCTATAACTCTCACTATTGAAATGTTTGGAATACTACTGGATATTCTCTGAACCTTTAACATGGGATAAATTGCCAATGCGTGTCCCAGACTGGCTATCTCTGTCGAGGCCGATGCATGTCCCAGACATGTCTTACACTAGCCCTCGCTTGGATGTCGGTGCCATGTCCCAGACATGGTCTTACACTGGCTCTCAGAATGTGGCCGAAGCATGTCCCAGACATGTCTTACACTAGCGCATAATTCACCCAATGCCTTAGCACAAATATCCAGTTTGTATCCTAAAGTTTCAACGGGATATCTCTATTATCTCAAATATTACGAGGCATTCTCAACTTATAACTTAGCAACTCATACAATATCAATTCAAAGGCAATATGAATGCAAGTATTAACAGTGTAGTTGTATTATTTACATACAACTTACCTCGGTTTACAAAAAGTACTTGACTACTCGATTTAGTCAGTTTGCTTGGCCTTCCCCCGGTCTAGGTTTGGATTTGGTAAATCTTGATCTATAATGGCAATATGCACTCATTTAGTCACTAATTAGGATTAAGCAATCATAAATTCACACCTTTGGTAAAATGACCATTTTGCCCTTAGACTTTGACAAAATGACCATTTTGCCCCTATGCTCGAAAATCAATTTTTATCAAATTTCTTTGTATTTCAAGCCTAGATAAACTCTTTTTACTACTATGGAAATCCCAAATTCTCAATATTTCACACATTTAACATCTATCTTGCAACTTATGCGAAATAGTCCCTTTAGGTGTTTTCATGGCAATACCTTTCACAAAAGTTGTTTATAACCCAACTAGGACTCATATTCTTCCATAAAGACTCAATAAACATCACAAAAACATCCATGGAAAAATCTTAAACTCTTAACCATTTTGCAAGATATCACCCTCATTTGAAAGCTCATGCTTCAAGGGTTTCAAAAATGCAAAAATCATCAACAAAGGGTGTGAGAATCACTTACTTGTGAGGGCTTTAAGTTGCTGAAAATTTCAAGCTCTTAAATCCCAAAAATTTGCTGATATTTTCAGCTAATAAGCGAGAAAGATGATAGCTTTTTCCTTCTTTTTTTTCTTTTTCTTTCATTTAAAATGAAACTAGTCAAAATTGGTGACATAAGCATCACCAAACTTTGACAATTTTGTCTCCCCTCACACCATGGCCGGCTAGGCTATTCACAAGGGTCTAATTTCCCTTTAAAGACCCTAAATTTAAGTCCTCTAGCTATTTAACACATTTGGGTACTAAAATGCAACTTTTGCATTTTATGCGATCTAGTCATTTTTAGCAAACCAGCTTGAAAACATTAAAATTAGCTCACCAAATTTCTCATGTACTAAGAAAATCATACTATAACCTCATCAAAATAATAAAATAATTTTTCTAACTTCAGATTTGTGGTCTCGAGACCACTGTTCTGACCAGGCCCTAAATCGAGCTGTTACAAATGTGATTTGGGCCAAATGGGCCATATGAATGAGATTGGGCCTAGTGAACCATATGCATGTATGTAGACTCATTTGGGCTTTGTAAGGGGTTTTGGGCCTAGTATCTGATAACTGCTTAAACAGACATAAAACTTAAGTAATTAATTAATTGTGAGCGTGGACAAACCATAAAGTTAAGCTGTGGCAATGGGTAATGCATGTCTAGGATTGGATCTAGGGAGAGCTTGGTACTTAAGCAGCCTTATTGACTCACCTCCTCTTATCTGGATCCCTACCTAGTGCATAGTATCTGTTCGCTTTAGCCAACGAGGACTTGTTAACAGGACAAGGTAAGTAATAACCTATAATAAAGAGAAATTACTGAAAAGCCCCTAAGGGTGAAAATGATTAAAATACCCCTATGTGTTGAATGTAAGATTTATGGATGTTACATGTATACCTGCTGCATTCATATGATATTCTGTTTAGGTTGCATATGGTTTGGGAATTATGGAACAGAGGAAGTATATGAGGATTACATGGTTGCGTGACGACCGTGGATCCACCGATGGCTTTTTAAGCCCAACGGATGATTAGCAGCTTTGCTGCAACGTTAGGTAGTATCGCAACTGGGCTACCATTAGAGTGTATTAGATGGGTGGGTCGATATTTATATCCCCACATGTTGTCTATCGAGGGATAGAGATGGTGTGTAGCGATTGGATGGGTGGGATCTGTGCATATTTGGTTGCCTTACATCTGTTCTGATATTGAATTGGGCTCAGGCCCGAAAAGACTTACTATTGCATGATTTTCTATTTGCCGATGGTTGTACACACTGAGTTTTCGAAAACTCACCCCCTCTTTTATTTTTCTCAGATGATCCTCAGTAGGTGGTTCGACGGTTGGAGGGACTCCGAGGTGGCCAGCTAGCAAGACGGCTTGGACTGGTTTTCTTAATCCTATAATTTCTAGTATTTTATGTTATTTTAGTCCAGATTGTAATAAGGCCTTTCCTCTGGTTATTATTTCAAATAGGATTATTATTATTTTTATGCTTTATATTTATTAGAAGTAGAACATGGTTTTCCTAAACCATAATTGTTTTCAAATACTACGTTTTCGCAACTCAATCTTTAAATGACAAGTTTTCGTAGATCATTTGTTTTAAATAAAGCTTCCGGAACTGAAAAGAGATTTTACAATGTAATTATTATCATACAAGAAGGAATAGTTTTTTTAATACACCTCGCTTTGAAAGCAATAAATACAAGCTGGGATTTTACTCAAGGTTTTTATTTTAAAGAAGGGTTTTCAATGAAAACAAGGTTTTTGAAAAACACTTTAATGTGACATGCCAAATTCAGCCATGACATCTGGGCTGAGTTTGGGGTGTTACATTTAGTGGTATCAGAGTCAAGTTGCAAAACTCGGGCTGTGAAGTAGGCCTTATTATATCATAATGTTTTGGAAAAAAAATCTTGCTATGCGGCACACCGAGTCTCCGACGTTGAACCAAGTAAGTTCTTTTATTATTAAGCTTGTTTAATTTGATATACTATAGATAGTTAGTGGGCTACTTTAGATGATTATACTGAGGCTTTCAGTTAGAGTGAAATTGAAGCCCGTAGGACCTTGAAACTGTAGAGGATTTACGAAAACAGCTTTCTTTTTAGTACTTCCATAAAACATCAGCTCTATTATTGAGACTAAAACTTCATAAATTTTCCAATCCAGATAATACGCGAATCAACGATGAGTGCTAGAAGAGGTGCAAGAGGCCGTGGCCGAGGCCGCGAAAGTGTTAGGGCTGGATCGTCGGCATCGGGCCATATGCCCAATGTTAGAGTAGAAGAGGCTTCAGCCTCACCCATGGTTAAGACTAGACCGTATGATCGGCCACGGGGGATGATGCATTGTCACAAGCAATGCTGAGGATTTTGGAAAGGGTCGCAGGACCCAATAATGGCTCGAGAAATCAGGGGTCAATTTCGGAGTGACTTCGATCAAATGAGGCCGAGATCTTTAAGGGCGTGGCTAGTATGGCTCCTAACATGGCTGAATACTATTTGGAGGCCACTGAAAGGATAATGGAGGACTTAGACTGTTCACCTAAACAAAAGTTGAAAGGGGCAGTGTCACTACTTAGGGAATAAGCTTACCATTGGTGGCTGACAATGAAATAGGGCACCGAACATGACTATTTACCTAAGTTAGAATTAGAGTGCGCAGCGGGAGTGTGGCGTGGTAGTCTGTGTTATTACTTGGAAATTTTGTGGACAAAATTTCTTTAAGTGGGTAGAGTTGTAACGCCCCAAAAATCTTAAACTTTCTTTCTTTTTTAGTTTTGATAAAATGCGTGCTTAATATTCCTAGTCGAGTGTTATTTATGTGATAATAGGCCTAGTTAAGTTTTGAGTTCAAACTTTGGGGTGAAGGAAATTATAGTTTAATATTTAAAAAAACCTTGATGGCAAGTAGTTTGGTTTTTAAATAAATGAATGAGGAATTGGACACAAGGAGCCTTGTGTTGAAGTGGAAAGTAGCATCACATGTGGGGCTTATGCATGGCAATAAGGTTTGGGGTTTGAATCCCTCCTTGCTCAAAAGAAGAATTTATTTTTGCTTAATAAATGGCCACTAGTTGCGTTGGATGTGAACTCTGACGGGAGTGATCAGAGGAGAAATTTAAGGAAGGGATTAAAGAGTTATCATGGAGAAAAGTTAGGAGATGAGGGGTGTAGAGAATTGGAGCCGAATAGGGAATTTAGGGATAGTTAAATTCTACTATAGTATATATAGGTGTCGATTTTGGAAATTCAAGGGTATTGCCGAAATTGCTTCTCTTCCTTTAGTCGAATTCCTTGTTCCTTGCTTGCCGATATTCCATTCTTTCTCTTCTCAAATTCTCTTTTGATTCACCTTTGGTTTTAGCCAATTCCTTCTTCTCTTCTTTTTATTTGTGCCAAATAACCCCTTTCACCATACAAATCTCAAAAGCCGAATACCTCATTGGCTGAAGACCCTCTGTGCCGCCGCTACCCCCTCTACTTTGGTCGATTCTTCTGGGATTAGTTTCGAATCTCAAATTTCATATCTCTGCCGAATTGCTCCTAAGGATTTTGAGGTTTTGGGTAGGTATTCCTCTTTAACTGGTTAAGGTTGGCCGAATGGCCATGGAGGATTTGGGAGTGACTTAAAATGATTGTGAGTCACTTGTTGTTTAGTTTTAATTATTAAAATTGATGCAGATTTAAGAAATACTCGTGATTAGTGATCAAGGAAGGGCTGTTAAGGCTTGTCGTTCAAGGTAAGGCAAAGGTGAGATTTTCAACATTTGGTGATCGTATTTGATAAGTATTTGATTACTAGTTGAGTGACATCGTTTGTAGGTTCATGGCTGAGGAGATCGCAGCATGTTTTAGTATCAGGTGTGTACATACACTACACACACAGAGTAGATCGGTAAATCTTGAAATGCCGAAAAGCCAGAAGTTTGGCTATAATAGACTTGCGAGTGCGCGAACACTCGTAATGGAAAACTGATAGGTTATTAGAGGCCTCATGTGCGATTCTGTGGACTTGGGCCGTGTATTAGCCAACCAGGTCAGAATGGGCTAAATGTGCTCAATGGGCTGTAGGGCCCATATAGGCAAAATTGGCAATTTGTTACTAAGTGATGAAAAATCATATGATTGCATGACTATGAATGTGATTTGGGCCTAATAGCCCATATTAATGTGATTTGGCCTAATGGGCCATATGAATATGATTTGGGCCTAATGGGCCATATGAATAAGATTGGGCCTAGTGGGCCATATGCGTGTATGTAGACTCGTTTGGGCTTTGTAAGGGGTTTTGGGCCTAGTATCTGATAACTGCTTAAAAAAACATAAAACATAAATAATTAATTAATTGTGACCGTGGACAAGCCATAAGGTTAAGGTTTGGCAATGGGTTTATGCATGCCTAGGATTGGATCTAGGGAGAGCTTGGTACTTAAGCGATCTTATTGACCCACCACCTCTTCTCTGGATTCTTACTTGGTGCATAGTAGCTGTTCGCTTTATCCAACGAGGACTTGTTAACGGGCCAAGGTAAGTAATAACCCATAATAAAGAGAAATTATCGAAAAGCCCCTAAGGGCAAAAATGACTAAAATACCCCTATGTGTTGAATGTAAAACTTATGGATGTTAGATGTATACCTGCTGCATTCATATGATATTCTATTTAGGTTGCATATGGGTTGGGAATTACGGAACGGAGGAAGTATATGAGGATTGCATGGTTGCTTGACTACCGTCGATCCACCAATGGCTTTTTAAGCCCAATATATGATTAGCAGCTTTGCTGCAACATTAGGTAGTATCGCAACCTGGCTACCATTGAAGTGTATCGGATGGGTGGGCTGATATTTATATCCCCACATGGTATATATCGGGGGATGGAGATGGCGTGTAGCGGTTGGATAGGTGGGATTCGTGCATATTTGATTGCCTTACATCTGTTCTGATATTGAATTGGGCTTAGGCTTGAAAGACTTGCTATTGCTTGCTTTTCTATTTGCCAAGGGTTGTACACACTGATTTTTCAAAAACTCACCCCTTCTTTTATTTTTTTCAGGTTAACCTCAGTAGGTGGTTCAACAGTTGGAGGGACTCCAAGGTGGCCAGCTAGCAAGACAGCTTGGACTGGTTTTCTTAAGCCTATAATATCTAGTATTTTAAGCTATTTCCGTTCGGGTTGTAATAAGGCCTTTCCTCTAGTTATTATTTCAAATTAGGATTATTATTATTTTTATGCTTTATATTTATTAGAAGTAGAACATGGTTTTCCTAAACCATAATTATTTTCAAATACTATGTTTCTGCAACTCAATCTTTAAATGGCAAGTTCTCATAGATCATTTGTTTTAAATAAAGCTTCCACAACTGAAAAGAGATTTTACAAAGTAATTATTATCATACAAGAAGGAATAGTTTTTTTTAATACACCTCGCTTTGAAAGCAACAAATACAAGCTGGGATTTTACTCAAGGTTTTTATTTTAAAGAAGGGTTTTCAATGAAAATAAGGTTTTCGAGAAACACTTCAATGTGACACACCAGATTCGGCCATAACATCTGGGCCGGGTTTAGGGTGTTACACATTCTCAGGCATATTGACTCAACCTTACAAATTCTCACTCGTTTTTTGTGACAGACATACGACCTTGTTTAAGCTCAAGAAACTCTTTGCGCTTCTGATCAATGAATCTCTGACAAATGTATTTCTTTCGGAATTTAGCTTGGAAGAAATCCCACATAACTCGTTCACTTGGAACCACAGATGTCAAAGTCTTCCACCAATGATACGCCGTATCACTCAAGAGGGAAACAACACATTTTATGCATTCTCAGGACTCGAAGATAGCTCATCAAACACTCTTCATCAAACACTCTTATCGTATTCTCTAACCAGAACTAGGCTTTTTCAGCATCATCACTTGTTGTAGCTCGGAACTCTTCAGCCCCATATTTTCTAATCTTATCAACTAGTGGTCTACTCAACTGTACCAGATTCATTGGTGGCATAACAGGAGTTTGAGGAGAATTGTAACATCCTGATTTTCGGGTTTCTCGTAAATTTTCAGGAAATTGGTAAAGTTGTTAAAATTTGGTATTTGGTAGTGCAATTCATAATTGGAATATGTAAATGGGCCTAAAGAAAGCCCATGTGTTGGCCAAAACCCGGTAGAATTTTTGAATTTTAAACTTAAGGAGTTAGGGGCTTTGGATAGCCGAATTTATTTCACATTTTAGTACCCCAAAATAACATTTTTACAATTTAGCCCAAATTACTCAATTTCATCAAAAATTCAAAGACAACACATTTAAACCCAACATCAAGCTTCCATAATTCATCAACTAACATCACAAAGCTCATAGTTTCATCAATAGCACATTTCAAAATCCTCACCAAAATCAAAAATTGAGGCATGGGTTCGATAGTATATGAAGCAACGATTACAAAAACGTAAAAATTATAAAAAATCGATCAAAAATCATACCTCAATTCCCAAATCACAAGTGCCAAATGTTCAAAGGCTTGGAACCCTAATTTCTTTCTTCAATTTCTGGCAAACACAACATATATGCCCTTTTTTTCATGTTTTACTTTATTTAATAACCTTAATAACTCATTTACCATTTTACCCTTGCATTATAAACCTTTAAAACATTAATACCATTACTGTCCACTCATATGTTTAATGGTTAAATAACAACATAAGGACCTCTCCTTTAATAAGCCAAGTCAAATAGGCATTGTTAACATCTAGCACACAACTTTTACATTCTACGCGATTAAGTCTTTTTTGCAAATTAAGCACACAAACAGTTAAATTTTCACACGAGATTTTCACTCATGTCAATTCACTTATAATAAGCACAGGAAATAATATTAAAATATTTTTTTGGCTCGGATCTCGAAACCACTATTCCGGCTAGGGTCAAAACTGGACTGTTACAATATGCACAAATGTGAACATCGTATCTAGATAAATATAAGTATAAATTGACATGCATAAGACTTGAATTTTGGTATGAAAATGTGGTTGGTAAGTGTGATAAATTGTGTATAACTGTTGGTGCAGGTGCAAGGCTGAAATAGGTTAAAAATAAAGCTAGTAAATGGCTTTATTTTGTCCACACAGGTAGACATGGGCATGCATCTTGACCGTGTGTGACACACGACTTAGCACATGGGCGTGTGGTCTGGCCGTGTGTCCCCTGCGTCTTAAATTTTAGAAACAGAATGCTCAGAATTGAGTACATAGGTAGAGACATGGGCATGTGTCTCAACCGTGTGTGTAACACGGCCTAGCACACAGGCGTGTGACTTGGTCGTGTGATGTAAGTCAGAGAGTTACACGAGGCAGGACCCGACCTGATGAACATGCGTGTCATAGGGTCATACGGGCATGTCCCTTGGCCGCACAGGCGTGTGAACCCTGCATCTAGGAATTTTTTTTGAAATTTCATGAAAAATTTTTTGAGTTCCTAATTAAGTACCGATTTGATTCTAATGATTATATTGGACCTCAAGGGCCTATTCAAGGGACAATATGATTAGTACTGGAAATGAATAGTAAATGATGTGAAATATCTGTAATTATTCTGTAAACTTTGGTAATGCTTCGTAACCTTATTCCGGCGACGGATACAGGTTAAGAGTGTTACAATTTGTTATCCATAATGCCAATCCACAAACAACCATTCACCACAAGCATTTACATAGAAATTACCAAATGCATAACAAAGGCCATTTGCACATATATATATACACAACGAAATCAACCAAAATAAGCCAAGTCACATGGCTATATACACAATACAAACCATTCATCATTTACTGGCCAAACTTAAATGGCTAAATCCATTACTAACATATATCTAAGTGACCATAACTACTTTACATGCCATATAACCAAATACATAAGTTCAAAAGTACCAAAGTGAAAGCTTGATAATGTGATGAGATCTACGACTGTAACACCCCTAACCTGTATCCGTCGCCGGAATAGGTTAAGAGGTATTACTTAATCCATAACACAATTCAGGATAATCAAATATCAAATATCATTTCATTCCAGTAAATCTCTTACATTCACATTCAATAAGATCATAAAAGTGAGTATACAATACTTAAAACATGCATTCGGGACCAAATTGACAACATATGAAAGTTTCAGAACTTATAAAAAATTTTAACTTTTAAAAGGTCACACGCCTGTGTGAATAGGCCGTGTGCCTCACACGGTCTAGACACCCCCGTGTCTCTAAGCCGTAGCAAAAAAGGGCATAGCTACTGACTTGCCCACACGGCTACAAGACACGCCCGTGTGTCCATCTCGTGTGCTATGTACACGCCCATGTCTAGGCCGTATGCTAGGCCATACCAAAAATAGGAGGCATTCTATTTGTGACGTCAGCATACCAATTAGGGTCATACGGCCAGACCACACGCCCATGTGTCTTAGCCATGTTCAAACCTGACTCACAATTGACGGGTACCCCAGGGGATACAAGACCGTGCAACATGGCCATGTGTCGCACACAGCTGAGACACACGCCCGTGTCTCTGCCCATGTGGACAAAAACAAGCCATTTGAATAGCCAATTTGCCACCCCAATTTGGTCATCCTACAAGCAAAGAAAACAAGCATATTTGTATCACCAATTCAACCAATTTCAACACCAAAACGTAACCCTTCCATATCATATAATAGTCACCCAAATTCATACTCATAAACCTTACAAATTCATGCCAAACATAAGGTAATATCATACCAAAACATTTCTTCCATACATTATTCAATCTCAAGTTAATCTTACCAAAACTTACCAACTAAAACATACCACAATTTCATATTTCCATTAGATACCATGAACAATTATCAGTTATGAATTCAAGCACAAACTAGCCAAGTCACATGGCTAAGCATATACATCACAAAACATACTTCCCAAACTACTAGCCTATACACGCCATACTTCAAAAATATGCATTTTCAAAAGTACCAAGATAAGGTTTGATAGTGTGGTGACGATCCTAGACGATCCCCAAGCTTGTAGTAGCTTCGATATCTATAAAACAATGTAAACACAAACAAAGTAAGCTTTCAAAAGCTTAGAACCTCGTACCAAAAACATCAACAATATAAAATATTAAACATCAATACATAAGTAATTATAATTTCTCAATTCATCCATCAAGTCCATGCCAACACCAAGTATGTGTTTATACAAATTCAATAAACTTTTATGCATTTTACCACCTATCACATAGGTATTATACTTGCTGGAACATTTTCATATTCATTCGTTTTCAATCTCACCTCTTGTTCAATACTTAAAAACTTTTCGAAAATCACCAATGCTTTAAACATCCGCGCACTTGGTGCTTAAAGGTTAGCCAAAGCTAGAACGATTCTGCACACTTAGTGCCATCTTAACTAACCAAAGCTAAGTCAGTATGGCACACATAGTGCCTTTAGTAGCCGAAGCTAGTTTAAATTGCACACTTAGTGCCAAATACTTTCGATTCATCATCAAATACATCCAACAAAATTATTTATACATCTATGCATAACCAAAATAGTAATATGTACTTATAATATCATGTTCTACGTGCGAACTTACCTCGCACTTGGAATTTGTCGACTCAGACTGTTTATTCTACAATCTTTGATTTCCCTCGGTCCAAGTCTGAATTCCTCTTTTCTTGATCTATATGTATTCAAAATTAACCCTTTTATTCACAAATTCATTCAAAACAATCCATATACACACAATTAGGGTATTTTGCAAAATAGCCCTCACACTTTTACATTTTAACACTTTAGTCCCTAATTCACAAAATCAATAAAAACACAAAATTTGCTTGTACACAAGCTTAGCTAAATTTTCATGACTCTCATACAAGTCCATACATTTCATTTATTTCACATTTTAGCCCCTCAAAATAATATTTTTACAATTTAGCCCAAATTATTTAATTTCTTCAAAAATTCAAAGATAACACATTTAAACCCAACATCAAGCTTCCATAATTCATCAACTAACATCACAAAGCTCATAGTTTCATCAATGGATCATTTCAAAATCATCACCAAATCAGAAATTGAAGCATGGGTTCGATAGTAGACGAAGTAACGATTACAAAAATGTAGAAATTATCAAAAATCGATCAAAACACATACCTCAATCACCGAATTAAAGTGCCGAACCCTAGCTTATGTTTTTCTTTCTTTTTCTTTTGCTAAATTTGACCAACCAAGATGAATATGGCCTTATTTTAAGCATTTTTTTATTTAATATAACTCGTCCAAGCTAAATCCCGTTAGCAATAAATGCAGGACCTTATTCATTTCGAGAAATCACATATCCATCAATTTTTCATTTATTCAAATGGAATTTGACATTTATCAGGCAATTTCCGGGTATGTGATCGATCTTATATATTTATACATTTATGCAATTCAAATGTTCACATTCAACTCAAGCATAAAAAACATAACATTTTTATCGTTTATCACTTATCGGGTATTATCATTTATTTCAGGCACTTTCATTTATCGAGCTTTAATGAATATTTGATCATTTCACATATTTATAGCATTTATACAATTTACATATACAACATTCAATTCAAGAAGATAAACATATACAATTTAGTTATACGAACTTACCTCAATAAGTGTTCGTGTACATAAAGTCTACTAATCCAACATTTTCTCCTTTTCTAGTTCTAACACCATATTCGATATACGAGTAAATTTAACATCAATTTAACGTAATTCATACTCAATTTAGTCCAATTTACACTTTAAGAAAAATTATTATTTTGCCCCTAAACTTTTAATAAGTGACAATTTCGTCCCTAGACTCGAAAAATAAAATTCATGCAATTTAATCTTGTTCCGAGCCTAATCAAATTTTTCATGTAATATTTACAGCCCATATATTTCATAAAAATTAGAATTTTTCCATGGATTTCTCATTTTTACAATTTAGTCCCTAAATCATGTTTTCATCAAAATTCAATTTCTAAAAGTTGTTTATCTATCAACAACCTTTCATTTTCTACCATAAATTTTATAATTTCAGCATATTCATCCATGGTAAAAATTATATACTTTGATACCTTTTCAAATTGATCCCCAAAATATGTAACACCCTAAACCTGGCCTAGAATTTAGGCCCAAATCTGGCGTGTCACATTGAAGTGTTTTTCGAGAACCATGTTCTCATTGAAAACCCTTCTTACTATTTAAAACCTCTGGCCATTTTTAAACTTCTGAAAAACCTCAGTTTACTTTGTTTTAATAAAAGTTATTCTCTTGCAAAAATATTTTTAACTTTAAAACTTTATTTGCCGCGAAAGCTTAATTTAAACAGTTGCGGAATTTTGATATTTAGAAAGTCAGTTATTATTTTGGAAAAATTCACGTTTTACTCCAGTAGCTATAAAAATGATATATAAAATTCCAAATTTAGAATCAAAATTTAAAAGAGGCCTTATTACAACCCATATCAAATATAAGTACTTGCAAATAAGTAACTTCAAAGAAAACCGAAAACAATAGCAGTTGTGTGGCCATTTTCGAGTCCCTCGCAGCACCGATCCTCCTAAAGCTAGGGATAACCTGCAAAATTAATAAACGGGGGGAGTTTATGAAAACTCAGTGTGTAATCCCCTCCTAAAATAAAGCAGTTAGTAAACCAACAAAATTCAAAATCAGTCTGGAATGGAGCTCATTATAGTAACAATGCATACAGTAACGGTCTGGGCCTGAGCCCTATTCAAAAACAGTACAGTCTGGGCCTAAGCCCTATGCAGTGACATTGTGGGCCTAAGCCCAAAATAGTATAATTACAATACAGGTATATAACCCAACCCAATCAAACCAGCTCACCACCCGTACCAACCAACACACCATGTGGGTATTAAATCGACCCACCCAGCCAGCACAGCAACATCGCAACGTAGCTGCTAATAGTAACACAACAAAGCTGCTAAAATATATACGGCTTTAAGCCTTCAGTAGCGGTCTTATTATTGGCACAAAGCCATCGGTAACTATACTATGTTTGGCACTTAGCCATTAGTGATGATAATATAATCGGCACACAGCCTTCGGTAAATATGATCGAAATAGGGTCATTAGTAAGTATGTTAGGCACATAGCCACAGGTAAATACGTTTGGTACAAAGCCATAGTCAACATAGCACAGAGCTATAATCAGAATAAGTGGCACTAAGCCGTCCATCGGTCCACAGTCGTCTCGTGCGACCTGTGCAACCTTAACAAATCAATACTGGATCTACAGTCGTCTTGTGCGACCCGTGCAATCCTATCAGAACAGTACTTCCTCCATATCAAAGTCCCAACCCCATGCAATATGTCGTGTATGTCATGCTCAATCATCACATGTGTATGCAGAATGGCCATACTCAGTAATAGTCTTTTAAACATATAGTAAAAGCATATCAGTCGTACAACCACCATCAAGACAATTAAATCACAATCGTACAATCACAGTCAAATAAGTCAGATTCATGGTCCAAGTTAGTCATTTACCCACAAAGGCAAAATAGTCATTTTACTCATTAAGGCAAAACGATCATTTTACTCTACAAGGGTATTTCGGTAATTTTACACTACAAGGGTATTTTGGTAAATTTATAAAGGGTATTTTGGTAAATTTCTAAATCAGGGGTATTTTAATAATTTTATAAATCGAGGGTATTTCGGTAATTTTACAAATCAGAGGTATTTTCGTAATTTTACGAATCGAGGGTATTTCGATAATTTTATAAATTAGGGATATTTCGGTAATTTTACAAATCGGGGGTATTTCGATAATTTTATAAATCTAGGGTATTTTAGTAATTTTATAAATCGGGGTCTTAACGGCCCAACCGAAGGCCTATCATCGCCTCGAGCAACTTAAGTAACCTAAACAGACATAACGGTGCAAATGGGCCTAAGGCCCATTACTCGGTACAAAGTGGGCCCACACGCTCGTGTGGCCCATTTAGACCAATTTAGATATGGGTATGTATACACCATAGCCCGGTTCATTAGTAGTCACTTACCGTAGAATTTGTCCGTGTAGGCCCACGAGCCCATTGGGCCCACACGGCCCATTTTGACCCATCGAGGCCCAAAACAACCTAAGTCACATGCGCGACATGACAAGTCTATCAACTTCACGCTTAGCAGTGAAATTTACCCACGTAAGCCCACGGGCCCATTGGGCCCATACGGCCCATTTAGCCGAAAACTATTCAGGACCATACGAACAACGTAACCCAATCCAAATCCTACCACATAACATACATTTTATCCGTGTGGGCCCACACGACCCAGTCCGGTCCAGAACGACCTATGCCATGTACGCGACATGATAAGCCCAACCATATTCCACCTAGCAATTAGATTTACACAAGCGGGCCCACGGGCCCATCGAGGCCTAGAACAGCCCTAGCACATGAGAACGTTCGTGGCGGCCTTCTACAGTCTATCGCCCATGGTTTGTGGGCTCAGTTCACCCTACATATGTTCGCACGCTCGTGAGGCCCCAAATGCCGATGTTTCGGCTTTTTGGCTTTTTCCGACTTCCAACAAAGAATGGCGTGAATACACACCTGCTTATGAGAACGCGCCGAAGTCCACGATCACAGCCTTGGCACCTCCTGCATTAAATCTCCCCCCCAATTTATCTGGTTCGCTCTATTTAAAGCTAGCTTCTTACTAATTCTTATATTAGCTTCCCGATGTGGGATTACTTTCAACCATAAGAAAAATTCCTCATTTTTATGACCACTTCAACCACAGAGCTTCAATCCAACTCCACCTCCTACACAGCTCAAATAGAAAAATAAATACTCCACTGCGCATCCCAAGACTCGAACCTTTGACCTCACAGCTACACAATACGCCACCCTGCCACTCTACCATAAGGCTTTTTGTGTGATAAAAATGTCCATAATTGACTTTAAGACATATGTGCCAGCGTCCAGATTCACTTAAGAAAAAAACCAAAATGAATTGTAAGAGCCAAGACTTGAACCCAGGCTCCCTTGCAACATTAATGACACCACAACCACTAGACCACATGCTTCCTTGTGTCATTTATTTAACAAAATAATTTAAAAGGCCATCATCCAAGCATCCAGGGTTTTATTCACTTGATACCAACATTTTTGCTAAAGCCTAGGTTTGAACCCAAGATTTCTCCAACACTTCTCAAGGCCATTAACCACTAAAGCAGACATTTAATTGTGACATTTCCTTGCACAATTAATTATTTATATACAACCTCCTTACGGACCCATACTCAAGGCCTAATACTTCTAGGCCCAAATTTGGGGCATTACAAAATAAATAGATTAAGTTACCCCGATTCCAAAAATATAAAAATTACTAAAAACGAGGCTTGAATACTTACCTAATTTGACCAAGAAAGCTTGCATTCTCTTTCCTATGGTTTCCATGCAAAATATTTGGGGAAGATGATGATAAATGATGATATTTTCATCTTTTATTATTTATCACCTTTATTTTTTTTATTCTTCCAATTTTGTCCTTTTCTTTAATTTTATTTTCCATGGATGAATCATCATATTTAATGACTAAGCATTTTTAATTGTCTAATTACCATATAATGATCTTCAATTTAAAGTTCTATTGCTATTTAATCCCTTTAGCTATTAGAACTCAACTTTTGTACCTTGTGCAATTTGATTCTATATCGATTTAAACATGTATTCGATAAAATTTCTTTACAAAATTTTCACAAAACATTATTATCATATTATATACCATAAAATAATATTAAAATAATTTTTCTTTCTGGAACCGAATTTGTGGTCCCGAAACCACTATTTTGATTTCTCAAAAAATGGGCTATTACACAAATGGTTAAAATTGGAGATAGATATGCTTGTGATTTTAGGCTAATTAGTTCATAATTGAAAGTGATCATATTGATGATTTGAGTATGTAAATCTTGGTATGAAATTGAATGGCATATTGTGGTATTTGTGTGCCTTGTACTTATTGGTATTGAAATGGTATGAATTAGGATTGAATGAGATTGGTTTGATTGTTTATTGATGTTTTTAGGTGGATGCAAGTTTAGGTGAGAAATATGGCTTAAAAAATAGCCTATTTTTGTCCACACGGGCAGAGACACGGGCTTATCTCAGCCATGTGTGACACACGATCAAGTGACACTGTCTTGTGTCCCCTGGTGTTTAATTAGAAATCAAGTCAGTATGCTCCACACGGCCCAGCACACGGGCGTGTGACTTGGTCGTACGGCATAAGTCAGTATACCCTACAGGTTTGGCACGGCCTAGCACACGGCCTGACACACGGGCATGTGAGGCCATTTCGAAGGGCATACAGGCTGGTCACACGGGCGTGTGGTTGGCCATGTGACCCAAGTCAGAGAGTTACACGGGGTCAGACACGGGTTAAGACACGGCCATGTGATCCCATTTCGAATGTCCATACGGCATGTGACACAGGCGTGTCTTTGGCTATGTAAGTCACACGGCAGGGCCATACGAGCGTGTGTCCCCTGTATTTTGTAAATTTTTCTAAGTGTTTCAAAATTTTCCTGTAACAGCCCGATTTAGATAAATCAGAACAGTGGTTTCAGAATCACAAACTTGAGGTCATAAAATTATCTTAATATTATTTTTGGTGTTTACAGCATGTTATTTGATAGGTGTAAAAATTTCATGATTTAATTTTATCGATTGATTAGTTAATTTGATAAAAGGACTAAATCGCATAAAATGTAAAAGTGGCTTTCTAGTTGTTAAAGTACTTATTTGATATGGTTTCTTGATTTTAAAGTCCTTAAAATGAAATTAGGCCATTGAATACATGAATGGACGGTAATGGCATGCATTATATGATTTTATTATTAAATCATTAAGGTTATTATGGTAAATGGATAATAAAATGTAATTAAAATAAAACAAAACATAAAATGCATGCATTATCATCTTTTTGGCCGAAACTTAAGAAGAAAAAGAAACCATTTTGAAGCTTGCAAGTTCGGCACTTTGATGTCCTAAATTAGGTATGTTCTTTTCTTCGTATACTAGCTAGCCCATGTTTTAATTTCGGATTTGATGATGAATTTGTGATTTTCCATTGTTGATAGTTTGATTTTTTTATTGTTTGATGATGAAAAATAAATATTTTTTATTAGATTATCATAGTTTATTAAGTGATTTTTGATAAAAATGCTTATTAAGGACTAAATTGTGAAACTTGTAGATTGAGGGGTCAAAAATGTGAAATAAATGAAATTAATAGGCTTCTAGGGACCTAAAGAAAATTCGGCCTAACATGAGCATGTTGAAATTTTGTGTATTTTGAGTTGTTTTGAAATAGGGGCTAAAATTGAGAAAATGTGAAAAGTTAGGGGCTAAAGTGCAAAATGCCCATTTATGTGTTTTTGGGTGAAATTGAATGAATATGTAATTAAATAAGTTAAATTTAAATTGATTTAGATTAAGAAAGGAAGAAATCGAATTTGGATCTGGGGAAGTCGAAAGTTGTTGAATAATCATTCCGATCCGTTCGTTTCCGTACGAGGTAAGTTCATAAGTAATTAAATGTTCTTAAATTCAAATGTATATATATTATATGTAGCCGAATTGAATTGTATGTATTAAAATATATGTTTTTGAATTGATTTGAGCATTGGTTGACTAGTTTCGTGCATGAATTGATTTAATTACGAAGTCGTAAGTCCTGAACGACATAAGGCTTTTGAGATGTGATTTCATGTAAGACCATGTTTGGGACATTGGCATCATATATGATTCGTATAAGGCCTTTTCTGGGACAATGGCATCGGTATGTGTTAACATGTAAGACCATATTTGGGATATGGCCTTGTATGAGATTTATATGATTTTCGTGTATGTAACACCCCTATCCCATAACTGTCGCCGGAATAGGTAAGGGGCATTACTGGACGAACAAAGCATATCAGAACAACACAGAATCACAAATATTAAGCAACATTAATACATAGGAATTCATCAATAATTCATCAAATAAAATGGTCTGTGAGACCAACAATATACATTTAAGAAAGGTCAGGACTAAACCGAACTCATTCAGAATTTTTAGAACTTAAACAATCTTTTCAAAACTGACAAGGCCACACGTCCGTGTGACTCACACGGGTACAAGACACGCCCATGTGATCCAACCATACCAAAAAAAGGTCCTATACTGACTTTTTCACATGCCCAATAGACATGGTCATGTGCCATGACCGTGTAAAATTTAGCTAGCTACTGACTTTTTCACACGGCCACAAGGCATGCCCGTGTTTCCTGACCGTATAGCACAAAGCAGGCTTGGTTTAAGCCAATTTGCCACCCCTTATGGGTCCAATCCTACAAGAAACAGTATACAACATTCATATCAACATTTTCAACCAAATTCCATACTTAAAGATGACCATTTCACATTAGAACATGGCACATTACAATCATACACCAAAACTATGCACAAACTTATCATTTGCTAGCCCATTGACATAGCATAACATATATACATATCAAGCTTACATTCTTAGACCTTCTAGCCTATACATGCCATACTTATAAATATGTACATTTCCAAAAGTACCAAAATGAGATCAACAGTATGGTGACAATCCTCGACTATCCCGAGCCTTCCGTAGCTACGATAACTGTAAAACAGACAGAAATCACACAAAGTAAGCTACAAAGAGCTTAGTAAGTCAAATACAATTACATAACTAATATAGCACATAAGTAACAGTTAATATCCAGAATTCACAACCATCTCATAGAATATTTCCTTACTTCACAGAAATATAGTCCTTTCTATTCAAAAATCTGGTACGATACAAATGTACCTGTATGATTTATACATTTACATATTTATCCATACTTTATCATTGGACAATTTAGAAACAAAATAGAGATTCACAAACAGGTACAATGCCAATGTCCCAGATGTGGTCTTACATGTAATTCAGTATCGAAGCCTCTGTCCCAGACAGGGTCTTACACAAAATCTCAAATCGAGGCCTGTGTCCCAGACACGATCTTACACGATATCTCAGAACAATGTCAACGTTCTTCCAAGAACATACAGAACATCTCATACACCAACATATTATCAGAGTTTATTCATCAGGCTCTCAAGGCCGTCCAATGCAGATAACAGTTTATATACACAGAATTCTATCAACTTAACACGTAAGTGTTTTTGACTTACCTCGTATAGATTTTGGACGAATCGAGTCAACTATTCAACTACTTTAGACTTCCCTCTATCTAAGTCTAATTTTCTTTGTTCTGGATCTAATACAATTCAAATTCAATCATTCAATCATTCATTTCATTCAAAATAATCCATGAACACATATTTAGGGCACTTTTCACTATAGCCCTTACATTTTCACACTTTAACAATTTAGTCCATTTTTCACAAAATCACAAATATGCAAAATTCACCAAGACTATAGTTTGACCGAATACTCATAACTTTCATATAAGTCCAAATAACATATTTAATTCACAAATTAGTCCTCCAAAACCTCATTTTCACAAATTAGCCCAAATAGCTCTATTTCATAAAAATTCAAAGACAAAACAGATATAAATTATCTATCAAGCCTTCATAATTCATCCAACAACATCACAAAACTCATGATATCAACAATGGCATTTCACAAAATCTTTAACAGAAACAGAAATTTAGACATGGGCTTTGAAGAACACGAAGCAACAATCATAGAAACGTAGAAATTATCAAAAACGGACGAAAATTCATACCTTAATTGAGCCTTAATCTAGCCGAACCCTAAATGGATTTCTTCTTTTTATTTTCTTTGATTTTCAACTATCATAGGTGTTTTTTTAACACATGCATGAAATTTGTTTTCTTTAATTCATGGTAAAGCATGAATTACCATAATATCCTTCATTAATAAACATTAAATTCACCTAACACATGTCCAAATTTGTCCACTTACTTTATCAATGGTATAATTACCATGCAAGGACCTTTATTTAACTAATACAAATCAAATAGGTGCTTTATCATCTAGCACTCAACTTTTACACTTTACGCGATTTAATCCTTTTTCATAATTAAGCGCAGAAACAAACAACTTAAATCACAAAAATTTCACAAATACAAGTTCACATATCACAGACACAGAAAATAATATTAAAATATTTTTTAGACTCAGATTTGTGGCCCTGAAACCATTATTCAGACTAGGGTCTAAACTGGACTGTTACAGTGTATCCCTAACAATTCTAAACGGTTCATCAGGCAATGTTAAATCGAAACCGAAGGTGAATTTGATCTAAATAATTTAGGTACATATGAGGTTTATATGTTCATTGAAAAATAAGGTAAGTAGAGTTAATTGATGTGGTAATATGGATTATATGAGAAAAGTGATTGTATATGTGTATAAGATTAGCTAAATTTGGCCTATTCAAATTGTGTTATATGTGTTCTTATGATGAATTAATTGCTTATGGCTTACTAAGCTTTCAAAGCTTATTTTGTGCTTTCTTTCTCTATTTTATAGATATATAAAGCTAGCTTCGAGCTCAGGGATCATTAAAGATCATCGTCATACTATCGACCATTATTCGATACTTTTAAAGTTTATAACTAAGACATATGGCGTGTATAGGCTAGTTTTGTTATGGTTAGTTTTGAATTGTTTATAAATAGCCATGCGAAGATGGCTTGATAATGATGTTCAATATGATGTATTTTCAGTCATGATATATGTAACACCCCTAACCCGTAACCGTCGCCGGAATAGGTTAAAAGGCATTACTGGACTTGTAACTCAATTCAAAACAATCATTTATCAAATAATTCTCTCATTTCAATCAATACCATTCATCTACATTCCATATGTACTCAAACAAGCATACAAAGTTTTAATCATACATTCGGAACTAATTTGGTAACATATAAAAATTTTGAGTACTTAGAAATTTTTCAAAGTTACAATGGCCACAGAGCCGTGTGCCCAGGCCGTGTGGCTCACACGTCCAACAGACACACTCATGTCTTAGACTGTGTGAAAATAGTGCATACATATTGACATGTGTCACACGGCCAGGCCGTGTAAAAACTGGAGAGGTTACTGACTTGGATCACACGGCCCACCACATGCCTGTGTGCCTAGCCCGTGTGCCCTTTGAGATGGCCTCACACGCATGTGTGTCTAGGTCATGTCAAAACTATTGGGTATACTGCCTTAATTCGAAAGGGTACCCAAGGGACACATGGCTGTGTAACTTGACCATGTGTCACACACGGCTAAGACACACGCCCATGTCTCTACTCGTGTGGACAAAAATAGGCTATTTGTAAATCCATTTTGCCACCTTAAATTCATAAGCTTTTAAGATCACATTTCATAACCCAATAAGCAACCAAAACATTACCAAATCAAGCATCATCTATGCTTCAATATCATTAATCATTTCCATACATAATTCTAACTCAAACATACTAATTCCATGTATCTAATTCATACCATGAACATATGATTCATATCACATTTATAACCATTCAAGATCATAACAACCATACCAAAACAATCATGAATCATACCATTTCAACCACACAACTAACTTACCAAAAAGACTATTTCATTAGACCATATATATATATACACCAAATATACCATTTTTGCATCAGATATCATATACCAAAATCAAACCATATGTTCAACCATGATCAAGCCATATCTTATGGCATGATATACCCATCTCAAACATACCACAATAGTCCTAGCCTATACATGCCCTACTTTGATATATATACATTTTCAAAAGGTACCAAAAATAAAGTTTGATAGTGTAGTGATGATCCTCGACGATCCCCGAGCTTCCAGTAGCTTTGATATCTATAAAACAATGCAAATACACACAAAGTAAGCTTTCAAAAGCTTAGTAAGCCATATACAAATAAACTTATCACATAACACATTTATAATCAAATTCATTCAATTAGCTCGTGGCTATACACAATCACAAGTCCATATTTCTCACATAACATCATTTGATCATAATTCTCTTGCAATAAGCATATTTTATTATCATATAACTTATAATTACATCACAAATACACATACACACATCTACTACCTTTCATTCACAAATTTGGTATACCTTTCATACGTACCAAAATTCGGATGAACATTTCACATAATCATTCATTTCTTGGAGTGCCTGTTGAACATTTTGGAATCAATAAGGATACTTGGATTGCTCGAAAAGCTCATACAATGCCAACGTCCTAGATGTGGTCTTACATGTAATCAAATATGGATGCCACTGTCCCAGACAGGGTCTTACACGAAATCCTATATGATGCCGATGTCCCAGACATGGTCTCACATGTAAATCTCAAATTGATGCCAATGTTCCAAACATGGTCTTACACGAAATCTCATATCGGAATCCTATGTCATGACATATGTATCCTAACTATTTTTATGGTTCGTACAGGGCTTTTCAAACTTTGTCACATTATCAGAACTTTCTTAGATTTCACATATTCAGCTCTCATATCCATTCACCATAATTCAAATATCATATAAATGATAATAATTCAATTTAGCACATTTATTTGTATATCGACTTACCTTGTATGAGAATGAACGGAAACGAACGGCTATTCAACTACTTTCGTTTTCCCACGATCTAATTCTGTTTTCTTTGGTTCTTGATCTAAACACATTCAAATTTGACTTACTCAATCTCGCATTCATTTAAATCAATCCATAAACGCATATTTAGGGCATTTTACAGATTAGCTCTCACATTTTTACATTTTGACACTTAAGTCCTTATTTCATAAAATCACAAAATATGCATAATTTCATTACACACATGCCTAGCTGAATTTTCCTTTATCTCATATAAGCCCACATATTATTTCACATTTTAGCCCCTCAATTTCTCATTTTCACAAATTAGTCTGAAATACTCAAATTCATCAAAAATTCAAATACAAAACATATTAACCCAACACATATCTTTTATTTTCCATCAACTAACATCACAAAGCTCATAATTTCATTAATGGCATAACTCAAATTCATCATAAATTCCATGAATTGATGTAACACCCTTCACCCGTATCCGACTCCGGAACAAGGTTCGAGGCGTTACTGGACTTAAACATTCACAAACATATAAAATCGGGTCACAAAGTTCTGCCCAAAATTAAAACTTGCAAACCACAATAAATAAAGACCACATCTCACGGCCATGTACAAAAGCTCAATGTAGGCCAATACGTAAACCAAATCATAATAATAATACATGACATGAAATAAACTTCTTATACATGCCACTCACATGAAAACATTTAACATATACTAGCCAATACTCCAAGGGTAATGGCTTGATAGTGTGATCTTTGCCTCCGACGATCTCAACCCCGAGCTGACTGACAAACTAAAAATAAATGAAAAGAAGGAAGTAAGCTTTACGCTTAGTAAGCAAGTACATAAATAATGAATAAAGAATTTAGTATGATTACATAATAACTCAAGTGTATCTACTTTTAATTTCACTATTATTCCACTTTGGTCAAGCTGTCTCTCCTGCGTCATGTTCACTAAATAAATCATAACTCGAGTTACAAAACTCGAAATCCAATTCCGTAAATTTTCCTTGAAAATAGACTCATATATCTATTCACTAATTTTTTTCTAGAATTTTTGGTCAAGCCAATTAGTACAGTTTATTAGTTAAAATTTCCCCTGTTGCACAGCTCGACTGATCTGACCTCTGTTCACTACGAATTTAATTTCTCCCAGTATACAATTAAAATAATCATGAAACCTGTTTCATTTAAAACTAGACTCAATAATTAATTTATGCATATAAACTATATTTCTTAATTTTTTTTGTACAATTTTTAATTATTTTTCAAAGTTGTAACAGGGGATCACATAGTCATTCTGAGCAAGTCACACACAATTATAAATATCTCAAAATATAGAATTCTTTTACTTGCTCCGTTT
This sequence comes from Gossypium anomalum, assembly GCA_025698475.1. Classification (NCBI taxonomy): domain Eukaryota; kingdom Viridiplantae; phylum Streptophyta; class Magnoliopsida; order Malvales; family Malvaceae; genus Gossypium; species Gossypium anomalum. Next base: position 40,726,805 of record CM046965.1, read on the forward strand.
CTTTTATATGAAAATAGACTCATCAAGTGTTAATTTCACATCTCATTCAGCCTCTATTTAAATTCCTACTATTTTTGGTGAGTTTTCAAAATCACGTCACTGCTACTGTCCCACAACAGTTTTAGTGCTAATTCACTCTTTCACACTTTCTTTGTATTAACCTCATTTTAACATACATATCACAATTCATTTTCACTACATTTCATACATTACAAGTATAGGTCCATAATTACATTGTCACCATAAAGCCATCCCATTGAACAATTCAGATCAATTCCCGATACTTGATGGTTTCAGCACACAGCTCCACCATCATATTTCATATAATTCGGCTCTCTTGTACACATGGTGAACACTTAGTACCACCCATGTGACCTAGCCAATTTATCTCGTAGCTCTCTTGTCTACATGGTGTCCTTCACCTGGAACCACGCATGCGACCTAGCTACATATATCCGTAGCTCTCTTGTCTACATGGGATACTTCCCGTATCACACATGTGACCTAGCTACATTTATCTCTCTCCGTAGCTCTCTTGTCTACATGGGATACTTCCCGTATCACACATGTGACCTAGCTACTACATAGTATCGTGTAGCTTTCTTGTACACATGATGTGCACTCGGCATCATACATGTGACCTAGCTACACTCCATCTATATTATTCAATTCTTCCGAATGTTCAACCGGGATTTCTCTCTCTTACTTATTTCCATTCTTCCAATAATCAATTTATGCTTCAAAATCGGCTAAAATATATATAATAGGCTGAAATATAAAAATGTAAATGAAGTTAATGTATTATTTACATACAAACTTACCTCGGTGCAAAATATAGAAATTTTGCAATTTAGTCCAAAACATTTTCCTTTCCCAGTTCGAGATCGATTCCACGCCTTTCTTGATCTATAATATCACATTTAGCCTAATAATTAATCACACTATTCATGTGGGTCTAAAAATCATATTTTTACAAATTTGCATTTTGACCCCTAAACTTTGCATATTTGCACTTTTGCCCCAAGACTCGAAAATTAAACTTCATCCTATTTCCTTGTGTTTTATGACATACTGATCATTTTTCCCTTCTATGGAAACATCAAATTCTCACTCTAACACATAGTTATGAACAATAGATATTTTTATCGATTATGCTTAGTTTTACTCGTTTTTCTTACGAAAAATCACTTAGCAAAAGTTGTTTAACACAATTTCAAGCTTCATATTCTACCATAAAACATCAAAATAAACACATTTCACCTATGGGTATTTTTCCAAATATGAACCCTAGCTTAAATAATTGCTAGAATAAGCTTAATCGAGCCACCGGGATTCCAAAAACGTAAAGAACATTAAAAACGGGGCTTGGAATCACTTACTATTGAGCTTGGAAAGCTTGAAGCCTCCCCTATGCTAATTTCGGCCTCCATGAGGAAGATGAGCAAAATTGGCCTTTAATTTTGTATTTTAATTCATTTTACCCCTAAATGACCAAAATGCCCTTACTACTAAACTTTCAAAAATTCCTTCCATGTCCTAATTTTGTCCATGAACTTAAAATTGGTCAAATTGCTATTTAAGACCTCCTAATTAATATTTTAAAGCAATTTCATACTAGAAACTTCTAGAATGCAAGTTTTGCAACTTATTCAATTTAGTCCCTAACTTCAAATTAAGCACTTTATGCATTGAATTTCTTCACGAAATTTTCACGAAATCATGAAATCATATCATAAACCTCAAAATAATTATAAAATAATTATAAAACAATTATTTCTATCTCGAATTTGTGGTCACGAAACCACTATTCCGATTAGGCCCTGATTCGGGTTGTCACAATTGAAGCATGGGCTTGGTAGTATACTAAGCAACAATCTCAAAAATATAACGATTATAAAAAAATGGATCAAAACACATACCTAAATTCAAGCTCAAAGTGTCGAAACCTTAAATGGCCATGAAGTATTTTCTTTCTTCTTTATTTTATCAAAGATGATGAATAATGGATCAATTTTATGCCTTTTTTATTTAATCTATATTATTAACTAGTTTACCATTTTACCCTTGCATTATAACATTAATAAACCATTATCTAATGTCCATCTAAGTCATTTAATGCATGCCATGGTAAAATAACCACATAAGTACCTCTTAATAATAAAGACACATCAATTCGACCATTATTTAAATAGAATGACAATTTTGCATTTTCTGTGATTTAGTCCTTTTTGCAAATTAAGCATACAAATGATTGAATTTTCATATGAAACTTTCACACATGTTTAACCACATACTTTACACACGAAAAGTAATACTAAAATATTTTTTAACTCAGATTTGTGGTCCTGAAACCACTATTTTGACTAGGGTCTAAACCAGGCTGTTACAATAAAAACTCATTTTTAGAAGTTTGTTTCATGGTATATATGTATGGTGTGTTTGATTATATGATTCGGTGAAGAAATGATTAGTTGATGGTTGTGTTTTTGATATAATGCATATGTTCCTATAAGCTAAGTATGAATAAGTGACTGCTTGTGAAAATGGTCATTTGGTACCGTATTTAGTGGCAAAAGATGACTATGTTTTATGGATGTTTGGTCGATCATTTGAGCAAGTATAATATGTCTAGTTAATAATGTTAATTAACTATGAAATGGTATAACCTATTGAGGTTAAATTTGATAATCGAATAGATGGCTAATTTATTGGTTGTGAATATGTATTTTTGGGCATGATAATTAGTCTACGACTTAAGTGTACTTTGATTTGTTATTTGTGTTCAAAAAAAAATGTTTAATGTGGCTTTAGTGTAATGTGCATGAGTTGGCAAAAATTATAATTGTATTTGGTTATTAAGTGATGCTTGTTTATGAGTTATATATATGTATGATTATAAAGACATGTGGATAGTTTAATTTAGATTAATGTGTGAATGTGCATAATATATGAATTGGTTTGTTCATTAAATAGTTAATAGAGTGGAATAATTATGGCTTGGTATTTGAGGTTAGAAATGACTTTTGTTTTTAGGATGATATGCGTATAACAAGAAAGCAATAAAAGTATAGTTGGCCATGATGTAATGTTAACCATAGTCTTATATGTTAATGAATATTATGCCATGTGATATGGTTGGTATGGATTAAAATGTGGATGTGTATAGATAAGCAAAATGGTATGTTTAGTATTGAGTTAAAGTAATGAAATTGTACTAAAGGGAGTATTAATGCATGTTTGGTACATGAGATGAAAAATGTTGTATAATGATTTAGTCATTCGCATGCTATGAAATTTGATCGTCATGAGGTTCAGATTATGTATTTTTAAAGCATATGTAGTATGGTTTTGATGCAAGTTAATTGGTTCAAAAATTTGATTACATCCATGATATTGATGGTTGAATTTTGAAGCATGGTTTGTATATGTTATATGATTAATAATGCATGTTTGATTTTAATTGGATATGTGTTTTATATAAATGAATTTGACTTGTATGAATAAGAGGATGGTTATTAATTTGAGTATGAGAAAAAATTGTAAAGGAAAATATATCACTTTATGCATGAATAGTAATTAATAACTGTTTTGAACTATATTTTGATCGGTAATGCCTTGTAACCCTAATTTGATGACGGATACAGGTGAGGGGTGTTACATTCTATGTTATCGATTTAGTCCCAAACCACTTCTAAAGCATGTTTTGGGCCTCGTAGGCTTGTATTAGGAACAATGTGATTGATTATGAATGATGTTTGTTTGGAAATGGAAATTTTATGAGAAAGGCATGTTTATTGTGTAACAAGTCTGATAATACTTTGTAACCCTATTTTGACAATGAATTTGGGTGAGGGGTGTTACATTTATTGGTATCAAAGCTATAGTTTAGTCGATTCTAGGACTAGCGTAGCATATGTGAGAATCTAGCTATACATGCTATATATAACCTGTGATAGTGTGATATCTCCTAACATTTTAAATCGTGTTTTCATATAGTAATGGATCCCAATCGAGTAGTGGCTGATGATGTTGAGAGTAATGCACCAGCCTCCGTTCATGGAGTAACGCAATCTGAGTTGAGATCCGTACCAGGTAGTTAGGGGGAGAGGCCAAGTAAGCCTTTTTCCAAACGATGAACGAGTTGTTCACTGAGTTTGTTCAAATAAATTCGGCTACTCAGCAACCTCCACCCCCACCTATTCCCTAACCGGTCCCCATATCCCCTCAAGGTTTGGAACCTTTACGATTGAGTAAGCTACCAGTTGATAAAATTTGAAAGTATGGGGCTGAAGAATTTAGAGCTACAGTCGATGATGATCCTAAGAGAGCCAGATTTTGGCTTGGGAATAGGAACAGAGTATTTGATGAATTATCTTACACTCTAGCTGAATATGTTAAATACACTGTATTACTTCTAAAAGATACTGCATATCAGTGGTGGAATACTTTGATATTTGTGGTATCGGGAGAAAGACTCACACGGGAATTCTTTCAAACTAAGTTTAGAAAGAAACACATCAGTCAGTGGTTTATAGACCAAAAGCATAAACAATTTCTAGAATTGAAACAGGGTCAAATGTCTGTAACTGAGTACGAGAGAGAGTTTGTGAGACTCAGTAAGTATGCTCGAGAATGTGTTTCCACTGAGGCAATTATGTGTAAATGATTCAAAGACGGGTTAAACGAAGACATCAGACTGTTAGTAAGGATTCTGGAATTGAAGGAATTTATTGTGTTAGTTGGCAGAGCTTGCAAAGCCGAGGAACTAGGAAAAGAAAAGAGAAAAGATAATTTTGAAGCTAGAGATTCAAGAAAGAGATCAATGAATAAACCCTATCAATCCTCGTCAAAGAAATCACAGGATTCATATAATTGTTCAACAGCTTTGTTGGGGTATTCAAATAGAGATCATGGAAAGCAATACAAGAGTCCTAAAGCTCAGGCTACTTCAGTATCGAGTGTAAGTAGTGTTAGAACCAACAAACCCGAGTGTCAACAGTGTGGAAGACGATAATTTGGAGACTGCTGGATGAATAATAAAGGTTGTTTCAAATGTGGCTTGCTAGATCACTTCATTTGGGATTGTCCTAAGTTAGTCGAGAAAGACAAATTTTAGAATGCAAAACTGAGTAATACAACTACTAGAGGGAGACCACCTAGAAATGCGGGAAATGTGACTAGTACCAAAGGAACGACAAAGGACTTTGTTGTGAGATCTGAGGCTAGAGCATCAACTAGAGCTTATGCTATTTGCGCTTACAAGATGTGTCATCCCCTGATGTTATCACTGGTACATTTTCTCTCCATGACACTAATGTAATTGCCTTGATTGATCCTGGATCGACTCATTCATATATTTGTATGAATTTAGTGTCTAGTAAGAGTTTGCCTGTTGAGGATACTAAATTTTTGATTAAAGTATCGAACCCCTTAGGCAAGTATGTCCTAGTTGATAAAGTTTGCAAGAATTGTCCTTTGATGACTCGGGGTTACTGTTTTCTGAGAAATTTAATGCTTTTACCATTTGATGAATCCAATGTGATTCTAGGTATGGATTGGTTGACTCTGTATGATGCTGTTGTGAATTGTAGATGAAAGGCTATTGAATTGAAATGTCAGAATAATGAAATTCTTCTAATTAAATCTGATGAGTCAAGTGAGTTTCCTGTTGTGATATTGTCGATGTTAACTCAGAAATATATGGGAAAAGGTTGCAATGCTTACCTTACTAGATACAAAAGTGTCTGAGTTGAAGATTGAATTAGTGCCAATAGTTTGTGAATATCCGGATGTGTTTCCAGAAGAGTTGCCAAGGTTTCCATCGATCAGAGAAGTAGAGTTTTCCATTGAATTAGTACCAGGAACATCACCGATATCGATAGCTCCGTACAGAACGGCTCTAACAAAATTGAAAGAGTTAAAGTCTCAGTTGCAAAAGTCAACAAATAGAGGTTTTGCACGACCTAGTTTTTCGCCTTGGGGTGCACCAGTTCTAGTCGTAAAGAAGAAAGATGGATTGATGATGCTATGTATCGACTATCGTCAACTCAATAAGGTTACGATTAAGAATAAGTACCCTTTGTCGAGAATTGATAATTTGTTCGATCAGTTGAAAGGAGCAATCGTATTTTCAATAATTGATTTGAAATTTGGCTACTATCAGTTGAGAGTTAAAGATTTAGATCTACCGAAGACTGCATTCAGAGCAAAGTACGGGCATTATGAATTTCTTGTTATGCCTTTTAGATTAACTAATGCTCTTGCAGTATTTATGGATCTGATGAATCAAATCTTTAGACCCTATTTAGACAGATTTGTTGTTGTATTCATTGATGACATTCTGATCTATTCTCGATATGATTCTGAGCATGCTGAACATTTGAGAATTGTATTACAAACTTTAAGAGATAAGTAATTATTTACTAAATTCAGCAAATACGAGTTTTGGCTCCGAGAGGTGGGACTTTTGGGCCATATTGTTTTAGCAAAAGGTATCTGAGTTGATCTGAATAAGATATCAGTAGTTGTTGACTGGAAATCGCCAAGAAATGTATCCGAAGTTAGAAGTTTTCTAGAATTAGTTAGCTATTATCGTCGTTTTGTAAAAGGATTCTCAATGATTGATACACCAATGACTCGATCGCTATAGAAAGATTTGAAGTTTGAATGGTTTGAGAAATGTCAACAGAGTTTTGAATAGTTAAAAGCATTGTTAACTGAGGCACCAATTCTAGTTTAGCCTGAATTGGGTAAAGAGTTTATGATTTTTAGCAACACATCATTGAACGGTTTGGGATGTGTTTTGTTGCAAGGGGGCAAAGTGATAGCTTATGTTTCCAGACAACTGAAACCACATGAAAAGAATTATTCGACGCACGATTTAGAGTTGGTCTCTACTGTGTTCGCATTGAAAATTTGACAACATCATTTATTTGGTGAAAAGTGTCACATCTTTACCGACCAAAGAGTTTGAAGTATTTAATGACTCAGAAAGATATGAATTTGTGACAAAGAAGATGGCTCAAGTTGCTGAAAGATTATGAGTTAGTGATTGATTATCATCCGAGGAAAGCGAATGTAGTCATGGATGCTCTGAGTAGAAAATCTTTATTTTCTTTATGAGCGATGAACACACAGTTAAGTTTTTCTAATGATGGTTCAATTTTAGCTAAGTTAAAAGCTAAACCGTTATTTCTTCAGCAAATTTGTGAAGCTCAGAAATGTGATAATGAATTGCAAGCTAAAAGAGTGCAATGCAAATTGACTACTAATTCAGAGTATCAGATCAAATCTGATGATTGTTTAATGTTTTGAGGTACAATTTGTGTATCGAAAAACTTTGAGCTTATTTAGAAAGTTCTACACAAAGCACACTGTGGTTGTTTATCTGTTCATCTGGGAAGTACCAAAATGTATAATGATTTGAAATAGTGGTATTGGTGGTTGGGTATGAAACAAGACATTTCAGAGTTTGTGTCGAGATGCTTAGTTTGTCAACAAGTTAAAGCCGAACATCAAGTGCCTTCGAGCTTACTACAGCCAGTGGTGATACCAGAGTGGAAATGGGATAGAGTTACGATAGATTTCATATCAGGATTACCCCTATCTTCGAAAAAGAAAGATGCTATTTGGGTTGTCGTTGATCGACTGACGAAGTCTGCACATTTTATTCCAGTACATACAAGCTTTTTGCTTGATAGACTAGCTGAGTTGTACATCTCTAAGACTGTTAGATTGCACGGGGTGCCAATTTTTATTATTTCGGATAGAGATCCAAGGTTTACATCACGATTTTGGAAGAAATTGCAAGAAGCTTTAGGCACGCGGTTGCACTTTAGTATTTCTTTTCATCCGCAAACTGATGGTCAGTCTAAGAGAGTAATTCAGATGCTTGAAGATATGCTTCGTTGTTGTGTTTTAGAGTTTGAAGGCAACTGGGAAAAATATTTTTCGTTGGTTGAATTTGCGTATAACAATAGTTTTCAATCGAGCATAAATATGGCACCGTATGAAGCATTGTATGGTCACAAATGTTGAAATCCATTGTACTTGACTGAGCTTAGTGAGAAAAAGATTCATGGGGTTGATTTGGTTAGAAAGACCAAAGATAAAGTGAAAGTAATTCAGGACAGTTTGAAAATAGATTCAGATCGACAGATATCGTATGCGAATTTGAAATGTAAAGACATTGAATTTCAAATCAGAGACAGAATATTTTTGAAAGTATCTCTGTGGAAGAAGATTCTTTGTTTTGGTTACAAAGAAAAATTAAGTTCGTGATTTATCGGGCCATACGAGATTGTTGAAAGAATAGGGCTAGTGGCATATCGACTAACTTTACTGTCAAAATTAGAAAAGATTCACAATGTATTTCATGTTTCGATGTGGCGTTGATATAGATCAGATCTGTCACACGTAATTTCTCTTACAGATATTGAAATTCAACTTGAATTGACGTATAGCGAAGAACCGATGAAAATTTTAGCTCGAGAAGTTAAGGAGTTGAGAAATAAAATCATAGCATTAGTGAAGGTTTTGTGGCAATGACACGATGTCGAAGAGGCTACGTGGGAACCCGAGGAAGCTATGAGAAAATAGTACCCTAACCTATTTTTTGGTAAGATTTTTGGGGACGAAAATTCCTAAAGGGAGAGAGTTGTAACAACCCGTTTTTAGTAGAATTGGAATAGTGGTTTTGGGACCACAAATCTGAGGTTGAAATAATTATTTTATTATTATTTTAATGTCTACAGCATGATAGTATGATTCTTTAAAAATTTCGTTAAGAAATTTTATCGTTTGAGTGCTTAATTTGATAAAAGGACTAAATTGTGTAAAGTGTAAAACTTGTGTTCTATTAGTTAAAGGTGTCTAATAGCTATAGAACTTTAAAGTGGAGGTCCTTATGTGGTAAATAGCCCATTAATGTGTTAGTGGATGATAATGGCTTGGTAATTTTGAAATTTGTGATATTTTTAAAGGTTAATTTTGGTATTTAGTAAATAAAGGTTAATTAAATAAGAAAATGAAAATTTTGTTTCATTCATCTTCTTCATTACTGAGATTAGAGGGGAGCAAAAGCCATAACTAGGGTTTTTATTCGACCTAGCTTCCATTGTCCATTTAGGTATGGTTTTATCCCATTTTTAATGATTTCTATGTTTTTAAAATCGGTGCAGCTCAATCTAGCTAGCCCAAGGACTAATTTGCAAAATTGTTAAAGGTTTAGGGTTTTTCCATTGATGAATATGTTTGTATTATGATGTTTGATGATAGAAAATGTATGCTTGTTGTTAGATAAACAATATTTGCAAAGTGATTTTTAGTAAAATTGTCAATTAGGGATTTAATTAAGAAATGTGGAAATTTTGTGGTAGAAATGTGAAATAAATGAAAAATATGGGCTGCTATGGTAATAAGAGAAATTTGTCTAGCATGGGTAGGGACCTAATTGCATGAATTTGTGTTTTTATGAGATAAGGACTAAATTTAAAAGTGCTGAAATATTAGGGGCAAAAGTGTAAAGTTGTCATAATGTGATTTTTGGGAAAAATTGAATAGAATGATAATTAAATAAGTTAATTTTGATTACATATAGATCAAGAAAAGATAAGTTCAGATTTAGATCGAGGGAAAAACAAAGTATCAGACTAGTCAATCAGTTTCGTTGTTTTTACGATCAAGGTAAGTTCGTATGTTAATAAATATTATTAAAATTTTGTTTTAAATGCTTTAGATTTGAATTATTGATGAACATGATTGTACATAAATGTTCGACATAGATTCAGCAATGAGAAATCCCGGTTGAACCTCAGGAATAGATTAGGATACGAATGACATGTCATTAGGGGTCATGTGATTTGGGTGCAGGCCCGTATGTCCTACCGGTGGCTGAGTTATCTAGCATGTGCTACGGATTCTCATCAGCTTGTGTGAGCAGCACTGTGCAGCTACGTCATGACCGTTAGCTTGGGTGAGTAGACCCGTTGATAGCTCGAGAGTTAGCATTATATGAGATATGAGATAGAGATAGCTTCGGCTATGTATTTGGCACTTAGGGTGCGACATTCCCAGGTATCCGATATTATTCTGAATGGTTCAACGGGTATATCAAGGATATGGATGAGTATGAGATTAATACGATCTTGTACTAGTATATATGTGAACTATGACATCATAAAATCGAAGAAGTTGATAGAAATTGTGTTTAATCTTTGGATTGAATATATGTGTTAAGTTATGCTTCAAATTTGAATTGCATTATATGATGTTTATGTTATTGAATTGTTGGTTGGTAAGTTTTACTTACTTAGCATATGAGCTTACTAAGCTATATAGCTTACTTTGTTTACTTTTCCATGTTTTATAGTGAATTTCAAAGCTAGCTCGGATTGGGAATCGTCGGAGATCTCATCACACTATCAAGCTTTCACTTTGGTACTTTTGAACTTATGTATTTGGTTATATGGCATGTATAGTAGTTATGGTCACTTAGATATATGTTAGTAATGGATTTGGCCATTTAAGTTTGGCTTGTAAATGATGAATGGTTTGTATTGTGTATATAGCCATGTGACTTGGCTTATTTTGGTTGATTTGGTTGTGTGTATATATATATGTTCAAATGGCCTTTGTTATGCAGTTGGTAATTGCTGTGTAAATACTTGTGGTGAATGGTTGTTTGTGAACATTATGGATAATAAATGGTTAAAATTGGAGCTAGATATACTTGTGATTTTAGGCCAATTAGTTCATAATTGAAAGTGATCATATTAATGATTTGAGTATGTAAATCTTGGTATGAAATTGAATGGCATATTGTGGTATTTGTGTGCCTTGTAGTTGTTGGTATTGAAATGGTATGAATTAGGATTGAATGAGATTGGTTTGATTGTCTATTGATGCTTTATTATATGCCAATTGATGTTTTTAGGTGGATGCAAGTTTGGGTGAGAAATATGGCTTGGAAAATAGCCTATTTTTGTCCACACGGACAGAGACACGAGCGTCTGTCTCAACCCCGTGTGACACACGATCAGGTGACACGGTCATGTGTCCCCTGGTGTTTAACTAGAAATCAAGTGAGTATGCTCCACACGGCCCAACACATGGGCATGTGACTTGGCCGTGTAGCATAAATTAGTATACCCTACAGGTTTGGCATGGCCTAGCACACGGACTGGCACACGGGCGTTTGAGGCCATTTCGAATGGCATACGGGCTGGTCACACTGGCGTGTGGTTGGTCGTGTAACCCAAGCTAGAGAGTTACACGTGGTTAGACACGAGCTGGGACACGACTATTTGATCCCATTTCGAATGTCCACACGGCATGTAACACGGGCATGTGTCCCTTGTATTTCATAAAATTTTCTAAATGTTTCAAAATTTTCCTGAGTTATCGGTTTAGTCCCGAACCACTTCTAAAGCATGTTTTGGGCCTCGTAGGCTCGTATTAGGGACAATGTGATTGATTATGAATGATGTTTGTTTGGAAATGGAAATTGTATGAGAAATGTATGTTTATTGTGTAACAAGTCCGGTAATGCTTTGTAACCCTATTTCGACAATGAATTTGGGTAAGGGGTGTTACATTATGTATACAAAGTGAGTTAGTAACATAAATGTAAGTATCATTATGCAAGATTTACACTTTAAGATAATGTAATTAAGTTTTAAGGTTCGCCTGGAAGTTTTTGTAATAGGAATTCCTATACGATAATGGTAATTGTTCAATGTATATTCAATTGAAATTTTGGTTTGGAGATTATTTTAAATTAAGTTGTAATAATTTATGAAACTCAAGTATGAGTATTTAAGTATCAGTCTGTATTTGTGCTGTAACACCTGAGATCTAGATCTGGCAAATTTGATCGGGTTGTGGGTGTTACAATACATTTTCTTCCATACAACGCTTTAGAGGGTGCCATTTGGATGCTTGTTTAATAGCTATTGTTGTATGCAAACTCTGCTAAAGGTAAATAACATTCCAAACTTCCTGCAAATTCTAACAGATAGCTTAACAACATGTCCTCAAGTACTTGTATCACCCTCTCCCATTGACCATTTGTTCGTGGATGATAAGAAGTATTAAATTTAAGTTTTAAACCCAAAGCTTCTTGTAGACTTTTATAGAATCTTGAACTGGATCGAAGATCTCAATCAGAAGTAATGGAAATTGGAACGCCATGGAGTCACACTATCTCTGCAGTGTATAATTCTACCAGTTTTTGAAATGTATAATTTGTACGAACTGCTAAGAAGTGTGAACTCTTTTCAAGTCGATCCATAATCACCCATATCGTATTTTTATTTGTCAAAGTTAAAAACAAGCCTAAAAAAAAGGTCCATGGTGATCCTTTCCCACTTCCACCATAGACTTTTGAGTGGTTGTAGCAATCCTAAAGGAAATTGATGCTCTGCTTTTTACCTTCTAACTTGTTAGGCACTTCACCACAAAGTCTGTGACATCTTGCTTCAACCCAGGCCACCAATACAGTTCGCAGAGGTCACGGTACATCTTATTACTTCTTGGGTGCATAGCATAAGGGTTGTTGTGAGCTTCAGTAAGGATCGCACGTCTAAGCTCTTTGTCATAGGGTACAAAGAGTCTTCCATGAAAATAGAGACTCCCTTCTTCATTCAGTGCGAAGTCTCCCTGAACTCCCTTCTTTACTTGGTAAACCCACATCGCAAGTCTTTATCTGCAACTTACTTCTTCTTTATTAATTGTGAAAGGGTTAGTTTTACTTGCAATTTGGTGAGTAGTCCCCATCACTAGTCACACTTAAACATGTGCACAAAGCTCGTAGTTCACCCGTCAAATTTCTACTTAAGGCATCCACAACCATATTTGCCTTTCCAATGACCAATCCCTAACAATCGATTGAGGTGTTACACAAAAAGTAGGCTTATACATAGAAAAATTCATCATATTTCCAAAAATGAATCAAAATGAAAAAGGTTACTCTATCACTAGTGTTAGAAGTGACCATGGAACTGAATTTCAAAATATTGGTTTTGGAAATTTTTGCAACTCAACTAGAATTAGCCATAATTTTTCTACTCCTAGAACTCCTTAACAAAATAGAGTTGTTGAAAGGAAAAAATAAAACCTTAAAAGAAATGGCTAGAACAGTGTTTTGTGAAAATAATTTACCAAAATATTTTTAGGTGAAAGGCACAAATACCTCTTGCCACCAAGGGAAAAGGAAAGAAGAAGTCGGCTAAACCAAAAGTGAATCAAAGAAAATTGAGTAGAGGAAGGATGGGAAATCGGCACAAGGAAAAGAAAGAAAAACAAGGGTTTTTAGCTTTTAGAAAAAAGGGTTTCTGGCAACAAGGTGAAGGAGAATTCAGCATTAGCCTGGCAACCACACATTCGGCACCTATATCTAGCCTCTATAGTCGAATTTCCTATGCCTAAATTCCTATTTTGGCTCCACCACTTCTTCATTACTCATCTCCTAGTTTTTCTCCCTGATAACTCCTTAACCCCCTCCTCAAATTTCTCATCTTTTCACTCCCTACAGAGTTCATATCCAACACCACCTCTATCCATCTTTCAAGAAAAAATAAATCCCCCTTTTGAGCAAGGAGGGATTCGAACCCCAGACCTCTGCCACTAGCAACACGCCACTTATCCACTAGGCCAACAAGCTCTTTTCTATCCAATTCTTCCTTCATTTATTCAAAAGCCCACCTACTTGCCATCAGGGTTCTTTTAATAATTAAACTATAATTTTTCTAACTCCAAAACTAACCGAGACCTACTATCACACAATTAACACTTAACCAGGAATACTAAGCACATTCTTTTTTATAAGAACCGAAAAAAAAAATTTAGGATTTCGAGATTTATGGGGCGTTACAGTAAGACCATGTCAAGACATGGAAATGGTAAGTTTAAAAAGGAAAGGTACCCGTGTATCCTTAGTATTCCAAATGTTTCAACGAAAAATTCAAAGACTATACCAAAGGGAAGGTAAGATAAGTTCGTGTTCGAAAGGTTCAGGTTATCTTGATAATTTATTAAGAATGTTGTTATTTATTTACATGCAAGCTTACTAAGCTTTATGCTTACTCCCTTTCTTGTCTCTCTTTTTTATAGTATCGCAAAGCCAACTCTAAAAATCATAAGGACGTCAGATATTGCCTCACACTATCAACGAGTTATGTTGGTATTTTGTGATTAGAAATACTTTAAGTTATGGCATGTATAGGGACTTGGCTATTTTGTGTGTATGTCCTTATGATATGATTAAAGAATGGCATGTGAATACTTAGTAATGATTAGCTTATGATATAGCTAAATAAGAACGTCTTTTGGTATTATGTATGCCTAAATTAGGTTTGATGCAAAGAAACTATGAAAGAGTAAGAGTTGGCTATGGAACAGTTAGGAAACAACAACAGTAATGTGGTTTTGAAAAATCACTAAAAATTGTAGAAATGGAATTAAATGGTGAATGAGATATATAATTAAATCTTACTGAGTCTATTTTTATAGGAAAGAAACAGAGAAAGCAAAGGAAGTCTATATTCTGAGATATTTAAATTTCTATAAGACTGGTTCAGAGTGACTTCGTGATCCCTTATTCCAACTTTGGAAAATCACTAGAAATTGTACAAAAAAAATTATAAGTCAAAGTTTATATTTTTAGATTCCTGATTCTATTTTCATTAGAAACAAACAGAAACATTATCCAATTTCTAAATAATGAGATAATTGATTTTTAGTGAAGAGAGGTCAGGTCCACTGAATTGCAAAATAGGGGAACTTTTAATGAACAAACTGTACTAATTGGCCCAACCAAAAATTCTAGAAAACTTATGGTAAGAAGATATATGAGTCTAGTTTCAGGGAAAATTTACAGATTTAAATTTTGAGTTTTGTAACTCAAGTTATAATTAATTTAGTGACTGTTACGCAGATGGACAGTTTTATTGTGAATAGTGAAATAAATTGTTTTGATTTGTTCAAGTAATCGGAAAATTTTTTATGTTCCCCGTTTGGTCCCGAACCGTTCCAATTGCATGTTTTAGGGCCTAAACAGCCATTTTTAGGGATTTATTTGATGAATGTGAGCAAATTAATTTTTTTAATGTAAATTTTTTTTATGCCCCGAATAGGTAAGATAGGTCTGGTAACACCTCGTGCTCGACTCCGGCGACGGTCTTGGGTAAGGGGTGTTACATTATCATTTTCCATAAGGATTCTACAAGTTTGCTTTCAATTTTCATCATTCCAAGCTAGTTTGAGGTAAAAAACTTAAGATTTGTCTTTAAACCCTTTGCCTACAAAGTGTTAGATAAAATTTCCCAACAAATATTTTAAGTGCCAATAAGGTCTTTCTAATATCCTAAACACTGGGTCAGTACAAATTGGGTTAATGAACCAAGAGTGGTGAAGCCTAAATTATTTTTTAAGGTGACCTTTGCGTACTTGATAATAAATAATTAACAAACCTAGTGATTTAGTAGTGGTGGAGTTGTCCTTGAAGACATGAGTTTGAATACCTTCCCTCACATTATTTTCTATTTGGTACAATTTTGCTTCAAACCTTAGTAAATGTCACACCAAGTTTTGAAATAAATGATATAGGAATTATAACAAGCGAGTGAGTTGGCCTAGTGGTTGAGAGCCTAATTAATTACCCCTAGGTTCAACTCCCCACTCTCATAAATTTTGTTTAAATCTTTGGTCAATCCCCTTTTGCCGTCGACAATTGTTGCCATATAGGAAACGATTCTTTCCTCCATTAGGTAGTCAACCTTCCTCCCTTAGCCCCCTTTTTACTCCACATGTACCCCTTCATTCCTTTTCTTCCCCATCTTTCACTCCCTTCCATTTTCCCCTTTGCTGACCTGCTATGGACATCCTTAACCCTAGAGAGAGTCTATTCCATCATTTGTTTCATCCTTCTCCTCTACTCTCATCTTTTTTATCTCCTATCCTCTTTCACCACTTGAGCCACCAATCCACCACCCTTAACTACCGTATTATAACTTTATCACCACCACATCTCAATCATTCCTCTCTCTCTCCTTGCTACCATTGTACCACAGCCAAACCTCCTCCACTGTTGCCATCGTCGTACCGCCACATCACCACCACCGTCACCTATTTTTCTTCTACATTTTTCATGCCCTTTTCATCTAGATTGGTCAAAATTGAATTAAATATTTCTTCTTCTCTCTTCTATAAGATATTTAATTATCTACATTGTAACACCCCACACCCGTGCCCTACGTTGGGACGGAATACGAGGCGTTACTAAACTTAAACACATGCATTCCAACGTTTCCGAGTCATCAAGACCTGATCAAATTTAAAACTTTTTTGAAATTCATCTAAACTCCCTGATATGGGCCTATGAGGACTCAAACATCCATTGGAAATCATTCGGGACCAACTCGGGTCCATTAACCAATGTTAGACAAAAGACCTTTGAAACAGGGCACACGCTCATGTGGCAGGGCAACACGCCTATGTGAAACCTAAACATTGTAACACCCTTAACCTGTCCCCGTCGCCGAAAGGATTAAGGAGTAATCACAAACAAGCATAAGAATTCATTTAACAAAATTATACTTTTTCACGGTTCGATTCTCATAAAAACATTTAAAGTCCTAATCTAATATCAACCATACATAAATATTAACCATATGGAATACATATAATAATTCAACAAGCCATTTTCACATGGCTATACATATATACATTACCAAAAGATATTTAATTAACAACAAAAGTCAACCCTATACATGCCATTAGCAAAGTTCAACCAAAAGAGTACCAAAAGGGTTTAGATAGTGTGGACGACTTCGACTTTGACACTCTCGAGTCCGATAGCTGACGAACAAAATCTATAAAATAGAGAATTAAAGCAAAAGATTAAGCACTTCGATGCTTAGTAAGTTTGAGTAATGAAATCATTTAAAAGAGTGGCATAATAATAATATTAAAGTTTACTTGTTCCATCCTGTGGCCGAGTAGTAACATAATTAAGGTACCATTTTTAGCATTCATATCACAAGGATAAAATCAATACATCCAAATAAATTCCATCTATAGCCGAACCCATTGTTCTAAATTTTCCATGTCAATCTCATGCATCATGATCAACTTGTAAACATTTGAATGATTTTAACAATGGTCTAAGCATACTTACCGAATTTTGTAGTCATAATTTAAAATCAATCGTATTCTCAACGAGAGTAAGTTACTTACCTGGTTATCTTACGGTAAGTAGCGTATGTGTTTAAAATTGTTTCTGCATGTATTATATAATTTCTCGTATAAACCCTATTGGGTCTTCATCCTCAATTATTATGCTGGCACAACCATTCTTCGGAATCAAGCCCGACTCTTAGCACTGGCTCAAAAGCCCTTCGAGACCAAGCTCGGATTAAACCACTGGCTCGAAGGCCCTTCGGAACTAAGTCCGGTTATGACACTGGCTCAAAAGCCCTTCGAAACTAAGTTCGGTTATTCGCACTGGCTCAAAAGCCCTTCGAGACCAACCTCGGAGTTAGACCCCGATTAGCAGTCACGCATATATGCATATATATATATATATCATATAACATCTGGATATCACTCCTGTTACTTGAATACAATTACAGCATGTTTACTAACCATACATCGTTCGATTCATTAATCCTAAACAAATAACAAGATCCCGTTTCGTTAATCCACAAGGTTTCCATAACCATTCGGCCACAAGTGAATACCTTACTTAATTATTTGTCATGTAATTCAAGTTGAATCATTATGTCACAAGTTAATTATTATGCTCATAGATAAATAATTGCCTTATTAAATCATAAGCTAAATTTCAATACTCAAAGACTTACCTTGTATCTTTCTGAACAATTTCGGGTTGGCTATTCCACGACTTTAGCTTTTCCCTTATCCGAGGTTGCCCCTCTATGCTCTTGAGCTTTAATTCAATAAATTTTAAACTAATCATTAATCAATTATTCAAGTATTACTTTCAGAATATAATACATATATATTCGACTTTCACACATACAGATTATAGTAAGCTTATAAGAAATCAATAAGCAATTCATTAGCAAATTTTTTTTATCAATGTTTACTATATAATCACAATTTCGCTATAAGCTGAATTCCTGAGCAACAGTCATTAAATTACTTATAACTGGAGCTACGAAACTCCAAATCAACAGCCGTAAATTTTCCTTGAAAATAGACTCATTTATCCTTTATCTATAAAATTTTAATAATTTTTAGTCTAGCCAATCCATACCAGATTTTTCCTAAAGTTTCCCTTGTTTCACTGTTTGACAAATCTGACCATTCTTCACTACGAAATAAATTTCTCATTGTACAGAAATCAAAATATGTTTTCGTTTATTTCATTTGAAACTAGACTCACTAAGGAGTCTAAGCATATAAATTTTATTCTAAGACCATTTTTGTACAATTTATACTCATTTTATAAAAAACAGAACAGGGAATCTAGTAGTCATTTTGACTCAGCCCCACAATACTTCAAATATCTCAAGATCGGTAACTCTTTTGTTTTTATAGTTTCTTTTGTAAGAAACTAGACTCTTCAAGCTTTAATGACATAATTTATTCAGCTTCTAACTCAACTCCTACAAATTATGGAGATTTTCCAAAATCACCTTACTGCTGCTGCCCCAAAGCAGATTATTACCAAATCACTCTTTCACACATTCTTTGTATACATTTTATTTAAGTATGTATATCAACAATCGAATTCATCATATAAATACCTATAAATTCACTTAAACAATCGCAATACAACACATGGTGCTCAAACCATATTCAAGTTCAAAATTCGGCTAATACACATATGTACACTAGAAATCAAATACTAACATTTGCATTTCACCTTAATAGCTAGCTTAGCAAACCTCAATTTAACATATAATTGTTCATAATGCAATCAAAGCATCCACTCCATTCCATCAATTCAAAACACATACATTACCCAATAATATCCAAAATCATATTCGTCCTTAGTACACAACTTGTTAGCTGATTTTTTTCCAATTAGCAACTAATGCACATATGTGTTCATTTGTTAGACTCTACTTCACCTATCTACCATTTTTCATCCAAATAACATGAACAACAACCATTTCTTGAACATTTTCTCTTAACCGATTACTCATGTTACCAACAAAATTCAAAATTTGGTCATGGGCTAAC
Source organism: Gossypium anomalum (assembly GCA_025698475.1). Classification (NCBI taxonomy): domain Eukaryota; kingdom Viridiplantae; phylum Streptophyta; class Magnoliopsida; order Malvales; family Malvaceae; genus Gossypium; species Gossypium anomalum. Next base: position 40,746,011 of record CM046965.1, read on the forward strand.
TAAGGGACTTAGTAACTAGCTTAATACATTCAACAATTTCAAAAGCTTCCATGAATTACATACCTTATTCAAGACTAGAAGGAGTGGCCGAATGTTTGTTTCCCCATCCCCTTTCTTCTTAGAATTGTCGGCCAAAGATGTTAAAAGATGAACACTTTCTTTCTTTTCTTTGTTTTATTCACTTAATTAATTTAACACCCTTTTTTTTTTCATAAATTATGCCACTAATACATTATTTTATTATTATTACACATCACACATTGCTTATCATCATTGTCATGGCCGGCCACTACTATCAAAGTGGGGAAATTGACATGCAAGTCCACCCTTTTGATTACATGCATTATTGAACCACTTCTAGGATTACCTATCACATTTCACATTTGTCTCACATAAGTCCTATTAAAAAGATTCACATTCAAATGAATAAATTAAAGATTGAAATTTTCACACATGCATGTTCATGCACAATAAACATAGAAAATAACGGTTCTTTATTTTTATAACTCGGTTTTGTGGTCCCAAAACCACTTTCCGACTAGGGTCAATTTAGTGCTGTCACAACTCTCCCCCACATAAGAAATTTTCGTCCCCGAAAATCTTACCAGTGAATAAGTTAGGATATCGCTCTTTCATAGAGTTCTCGGGTTCCCAAGTAGCTTCTTCCATCCCGTGCTTGAGCCATAATACCTTTACTAACGGAACCTTTTTGTTTCGCAACTCTTTTACTTTGCGAGCTAGGATACGAATCGGTTCTTCTTCATAACTCAAATTGGATTGAATTTCAACCTCTGTTGGATTAATTATGTGTGACGGATCGGATCTATACCGTCGAAGCATTGAGACATGAAAAACGTTGTGAATCTTTTCAAAATCAGGGGGAAAAATCAATCTGTATGCGACTGGTCCAATTCGTTCAGATATTTCATACGGCCCGATGAACCTCAGACTCAATTTGCCCTTACGACCAAATCTGAGCATTTTTTTCCAAGGTGAAACTTTAAGAAAAACTTTGTCTCCGACCTGATACTCGATGTCTTTTCGTTTTAAATCCGCATACGACTTCTGACGATCTGAAGCTGCTTTCAGACTTTCACTGATTACTTTTACTTTCTGCTCAGCATCTTTAATCAAATCGACTCCGAAAATTTTACTTTCACTAAGCTCGGTCCAAAACAACGGTGTACGGCATTTACGACCATACAAAGCCTCGTAAGGTGCCATCTTAATGCTTGATTGAAAGCTATTGTTGTAAGCAAATTCAATCAAAGGCAAATATCGTTCCCACGAACCACTAAACTCAAGGATGCAACATCTCAACATATCCTCGAGTATTTGAATAATCCGTTCAGATTGGCCATCAGTCTGGGGATGAAAAGCGGTGCTAAAATGCAACTTGGTACCCAATGCTTCTTGTAACTTCTTACAGAATCGCGATGTGAATCTCGGATCTCTATCCGACACAATAGAAATAGGTACCCCGTGTAACTTCACAATCTGAGAAATATACAACTCGGCTAGTTTGTCAAGTGAATAATCCGTGCGTACGGAAATAAAATGAGCCGACTTTGTCAATCTATCAACAACAACCCAGATCGCATCTTTCTTGCTTGGCGACAACGGCAACCCAGAGACAAAATCCATCGTTACTCGATCCCATTTCCATTCGGGTATCATGATCGGATGAAGTAATCTTGAAGGCACTTGGTGTTCCGCTTTCACTTGTTGACATACCAAACACTTCGAAAGAAAGTGAGAAATGTCTCGTTTCATACCAGACCACCAAAATTGACATTTTAGATCGTTGTACATTTTCGTGCTACCAGGATGGATCGACATTCAGCTATTATGAGCTTCGTTTGAAATCATCATAATAAGTTCTGAATTTCTTGGAACACACAATCGACTTCTGAATCTCAAACAATCGTTGTCGTCAATTTGAAACTCTGAATCTATATTCGAAACACATTCAGCTCGCTTAGCCACCAGTTCATCATCAACTTTCTGAGCTTCACGAATTTGATGAATCAATAATGGTTTGGCCTTTAATTCTGCTACTAACACAGCATCGGATAAAATAGACAAATGTACATTCATCGCTCGTAAAGCAAACAGTGATTTACGACTTAAAGCATCAGCAACTACGTTAGCCTTTCCCGGGTGATAGTTGATGACCAGCTCATAATCATTCAACAACTCAAGCCAACGTCTTTGTCGCAAATCTGAGTCATCAAATATTTGAGGCTTTTGTGATCCGAAATACATGACAGCTCTCTCCAAACAAGTAGTGTCGCCAAATTTTTAAAGCGAAAACAATTGCAGCTAATTCGAGATCATGGGTCGGATAGTTTTTCTCATGCGGCTTCAACTGTCTTGATGCATATGCTACCACTCGACCTTCTTGCATCAACACACAACCCAGCCCAATCAAAGATGCATCACTATAAATGACAAACTCTTTACTGGATTCGGGTTGCACTAGCACTGGAGCTTCAGTTAAATAAGTTTTCAGCTGATCGAAACTTTTTTCACATTTTTCTGACCAATCAAACTTAACATCTTTCTGAAGTAGTCTCGTCATTGGTGAGGCTATCATCGAGAAACCCTTTACAAATCGTCTGTAATAACCGGCAAGTCCCAAAAAGCTCTGAACTTCAGTAATATTTCTCGGAGGCTTCCAGTTAAGTATGGCTGAAATTTTACTCGGATCAACTTGAATACCCGATGCAGACACCACATGACCCAAAAACCTAACTTCTCTCAACCAGAACTCACATTTACTGAACTTAGCATATAACTGCTTATCCCGTAAAATCTGTAACACTACTCTCAGGTGCTCCGCATGTTCGGTTTCATCTCTCGAATAGACCAAAATATCATCGATAAACACAACTACAAACCGATCCAAATATGGTCTGAAGATCAATTCATCAAATCCATAAATACCGCAGGGGCATTAGTGAGCCCAAACGGCATCACTAAGAACTCATAGTGACCATATCTCGTTCTGAAAGCAGTTTTGGGTATATCTGAGTCTCGAACTCGCAACTGATAATACCCCGATCTCAAATCTATCTTCGAAAATATAGAGGCTCTATTCAGTTGATCGAACAAATCATCAATACGCAGTAACGGATATTTATTCTTTACCGTCACTTTATTTAGCTGACGGTAGTCGATGCACAATCTCAAGGTTCCATCCTTCTTTTTCACAAACAAAACTGGTGCACCCTAGGGTGAAAAACTCGGACGAGCAAAACCTCTATCCACCAACTCTTGCAACTGAGTTTTCAATTCTTTCAATTCCGTTGGTGCCATACGATACGGAGCTATAGAAATTGGAGTGGTACTAGGTACTAGTTCGATGCCGAATTCAACTTCTCGAACTGGTGGTAATCCTGGTAACTCCTCAGGAAAAACATTCGAATACTCACAAACCACTGTCACTGATTCAAGCCTTATTTCTGACTCTTTGCTATCGAGTACATACGCAAGATATGCTTCACACCCCTTTCTCACATTTTTCTGAGCCAACATCAAGGATATGATTGCTGGCGATGCGTTCAAGTCAGTAGACTCAACTCGGATTATCTCGTCATTTGCGCATCTCAAATCAATAGTTTTTCTTTTGCAATTCACAACTGCATCATGGACGGTCAACCAATCCATACCGGGGATAACATCAAACTTATCAAACGGTAAAAGCATCAAATCAGCCAAAAAACAAAAACCTCAGATTACTAGGGGACATTTCTTACACACCTTGTCAACAAGCACATAACGACCCAAAGGATTCGATACTCGAATCACGAACTCAGTAGACTCAACAGGTAAAGTCTTACTTGATGCTAAAGTCTCACATACATAAGAATGAGTAGAACCAGGGTCAATCAAAGCAAGCACATAAGTATCAAGAAGAGTGAAAGTACCGGTAATAACATCAGGCGAAGAAACATCCTCACGTGCACGTATAGCATAAGCTCTGGAAGGAGCACGAGCCTCAGATTTGGTGGTAGCATCTTTAGGCCCTCTCTGATCGCCACTAGCGCTCCCCGGGTTTCTAGGGGGTCTACCTCTTGCTGTAGTATTATTCGATTTCTCACTCGGGTTCGCATTCTGTTCAGTCAATCTCGGGCAATCTTTGATAAAATGATCAGCCGATCCACATTTGAAATAGGAGCGGTCACGAACTCTACAGCTTCCCGAATGCCACTTGCCACAATGCTGGCACTCAGATCAGTCCTGACGATCATTTCCAACACCGCAACAGAGAGGTAGCTCGTGTACTCACGTGGGTCGATTACGATCCCATCCAGAAAACCCAAGTATTCTTAAATCTGCTCGAATCATCTCTAAACTTCTTCGATGATTGTTGAAAGGGCTTTCCCGAAGATCTTTTACGAAACTCTCTTGCTCCCATTTCAGCTTTTTCTTTTCTCCTTATCGAGCTCTTCACTTTGCAAGCTCGCTCAACAAGTAAGTACTACAAATTCTCCGATTTCTAGAATGCCAACATACGCTTTTATATCTTCGTTCAATCCTCTTCAAAACATTTACACATTACACCTTCAAGAAACGCATTCTCGAGCATACCGGGCCGAGCCTCACAAACTTTCGTTCATAATCGATGAACCGTCCATGGAACCTTGTTTAAGTTCAAGAAATTCTTTTCGTTTTTGATCAATGAATCTCTGGCTGATATACTTTTTCCTAAACTCGGTTTGGAAAAACTCCCAAGTCACTCACTCTCTAGGCACAACAGAAATCAACGTATTCCACCAATAGTAGGCAGAATCACGTAGCAAAGAGATAGTACACTTCAGGCACTCATCGGGTGTACAAGATAGTTCATCAAGTACCCGGATAGTATTGTCCAACCCAAATTCGGCTTGCTCAGCGTCATCGCTATCCGTAGCTTTAAATTTAGTAGCCCCGTTCTTTCAGATTCTGTCAACTAGGGGCTTATTTAACCTCATCTGATCGGTTACTGGAGATATTACGGGTGCAGGGGGTGTATTGGTCGGGAGTAGGGGTTGTGGAACAGCCGTATTAGTTCGGATGTATTGGTTAAACCAATCATTCATCACATTATAAAAGGCTTGCCTAGCCTCATCATTTTGATTGCTCGCAACAGGTTGAGAGCCCATCGGCGCTGTCCCGTGCGCGGGAGTAGGTGCTACACTCTCCACATCGTCAGCTACCGCTCGATTGGGATCGGGATCCATTACTAACAAAAACACACATTTTTAACTGTCAAAAATCACCACACTATCAAATAAACACATAATGGCATGTATAGCTAGACCCATTCGCATTACGGTAGTCCTAAAATTGACTAAACCGTAGCTCTGATACCAAATAAATTGTAACACCCTTAACCCGTCCCCGTCGCTGGAAGTATTAAGGAGTAATCACAAACAAGCACAAGAATTCATTTAACAAAATTATACTTTTTCACGGTTCGATTCTCATAAAAACATTTAAAGTCCTAATCTAATATCAACCATACATAAATATTAACCATATGGAATACATATAATAATTCAACAAGCCATTTTCACATGGCTATACATATATACATTACCAAAAGATATTTAATTAACAACAAAAGTCAACCCTATACATGCCATTAGCAAAGTTCAACCAAAAGAGTACCAAAAGGGTTTAGATAGTGTGGACGACTTCGACTTTGACACTCTCGAGTCCGATAGCTGACGAACAAAATCTATAAAATAGAGAATTAAAGCAAAAGATTAAGCACTTCGATGCTTAGTAAGTTTGAGTAATGAAATCATTTAAAAGAGTGGCATAATAATAATATTAAAGTTTACTTGTTCCATCCTCGTGGCGAGTAGTAACATAATTAAGGTACCATTTTTAGCATTCATATCACAAGGATAAAATCAATACATCCAAATAAATTCCATCTATAGCCGAACCCATTGTTCTAAATTTTCCATGTCAATCTCATGCATCATGATCAACTTGTAAACATTTGAATGATTTTAACAATGGTCTAAGCATACTTACCGAATTTTGTAGTCATAATTTAAAATCAATCGTATTCTCAACGAGAGTAAGTTACTTACCTGGTTATCTTACGGTAAGTAGCGTATGTGTTTAAAATTGTTTCTGCATGTATTATATAATTTCTCGTATAAACCCTATTGGGTCTTCATCCTCAATTATTATGCTGGCACAACCATTCTTCAGAATCAAGCCCGACTCTTAGCACTGGCTCAAAAGCCCTTCGAAACCAAGCTCGGATTAAACCACTGGCTCGAAGGCCCTTCGAAACTAAGTTCGGTTATGACACTGCCTCAAAAGCCCTTCGAAACTAAGTTCGGTTATTCGCACTGGCTCAAAAGCCCTTTGAGACCAACCTCGGAGTTAGACCCCGATTAGCAGTCACGCATATATGCATATATATATATATATATATATATATATATATCATATAACATCTGGATATCATTCCTGTTACTTGAATACAATTACAGCATGTTTACTAACCATACATCGTTCGATTCATTAATCCTAAACAAATAACAAGATCCCGTTTCGTTAATCCACAAGGTTTCCATAACCATTCGGCTACAAGAGAATACCTTACTTAATTATTTGTCATGTAATTCAAGTTGAATCATTATGTCACAAGTTAATTATTATGCTCATAGATAAATAACTGCCTTATTAAATCATAAGCTAAATTTCAATACTCAAAGACTTACCTTGTATCTTTCTGAACAATTTCGGGTTGGCTATTCCGCGACTTTAGCTTTTCCCTTATCCGAGGTTGCCCCTCTATGCTCTTGAGCTTTAATTCAATAAATTTTAAACTAATCATTAATCAATTATTCAAGTATTACTTTCAGAATATAATACATATATATTCGAATTTCACACATACAGATTATAGTAAGCTTATAAGAAATCAATAAGCAATTTATTAGCAAAATTTTTTTATCAATGTTTACTATATAATCACAATTTCGCTATAAGCTGAATTTCTGAGCAACAGTCATTAAATTACTTATAACTGGAGCTACGAAACTCCAAATCAACAGCCGTAAATTTTCCTTGAAAATAGACACATTTATCCTTTATCTATAAAATTTTAATAATTTTTAGTCTAGCCAATCCATACCAGATTTTTCCTAAAGTTTCCCTTGTTTCACTGTTTACAAATCTGACCATTCTTCACTACGAAATAAATTTCTCATTGTACAGAAATCAAAATATGTTTTTGTTTATTTCATTTGAAACTAGACTCACTAAGGAGTCTAAGCATATAAATTTTATTCTAAGACCATTTTTGTACAATTTATACTCATTTTATAAAAAACAGAACAGGGAATCTAGTAGTCATTTTGACTCAGCCCCACAATACTTCAAATATCTCAAGATCGGTAACTCTTTTGTTTTTATAGTTTCTTTTGTAAGAAACTAGACTCTTTAAGCTTTAATTAAATAATTTATTCAGCTTCTAACTCAACTCCTACAAATTATGGCGATTTTCCAAAATCACCTTACTGCTGCTGCCCCAAAGCAGATTATTACCAAATCACTCTTTCACACATTCTTTGTATACATTTTATTTAAGCATGTATATCAACAATCGAATTCATCATATAAATACCTATAAATTCACTTAAACAATCTCAATACAACACATGGTGCTCAAACCATTATTCAAGTTCAAAATTTGGCTAATACACATATATACACTAGCAATCAAATACTAACATTTGCATTTCACCTTAATAGCTAGCTTAGCAAACCTCAATTTAACATATAAATGTTCATAATGCAATCAAAGCATCCACTCCATTCCATCAATTCAAAACACATACATTACCCAATAATATCCAAAATCATATTCGGCCTTAATACACAACTTGTTAGCCGATTTTTTTCCAATTAGCAACTAATGCACATATGTGTTCATTTGTTAGACTCTACTTCACCTATCTACCATTTTTCATCCAAATAACATGAACAACAACCATTTCTTGAACATTTTCTCTTAACCGATTACTCATGTTACCAACAAAATTCAAAATTTGGTCATGGGCTAACTAAGGGACTTAGTAACTAGCTTAATACATTCAACAATTTCAAAAGCTACCATGAATTACATACCTTATTCAAGACTAGAAGGAGTGGCCGAATGTTTGTTTCCCCATCCCCTTTCTTCTTAGAATTTTCTACCAAAGATGTTAAAAGATGAACACTTTCTTTCTTTTCTTTGTTTTATTCACTTAATTAATTTAACACCCTTTTTTTTTTTCATAAATTATGCCATTAATACATTATTTTATTATTATTACACATCACACATTGCTTATCATCATTGTCATGGCCGGCCACTACTATCAAAGTAGGGAAATTGACATGCAAGTCCACCCTTTTGATTACATGCATTATTGAACCACTTCTAGGATTACCTATCACATTTCACATTTGTCTCTCATAAGTCCTATTAAAAAGATTCACATTCAAATGAATAAATTAAAGATTGAAATTTTCACACATGCATGTTCATGCACAATAAACATAGAAAATAACGGTTCTTTATTTTTATAACTCGGTTTTGTGGTCCGGAAACCACTTTCCGACTAGGGTCAATTTAGGGCTGTCACAAACATGGTCCCGCTGATGGCCTGTGTAGCTTACACGGCCTAAGCATCTAGGGACATGACTGTGTCCCCTTGCCTGTGTAGATTTATTTTTTAATTCGAACCTACAGGGGTTTTCACACAGCCTGACACACGCCCGTGTCCATGGCCCATGTCTCTCATACGCCCGTGTTTAAAAACCTTGACATTCTGTTTCTGACGTCAGCATCCAATTAGGGGCACACAGCCAAGCCACACACCCATGGCCAGAGATCGTGTCCTCTACATGACTGAGACACACGGCCGTGTCTCTACCCGTGTGTTTACTGCCATGCATACTGACTTGCAAATTTAACCTATAGGGGACACACGGTCAGGTAACATGCACATGTGGCTAGCCATGTGTCACACACGGCCTAGACACAAGCCTGTGTGTCTACCCGTGTGGAGAAAAACAAGGCTATCTAGCAAGCCTTCTTGCCACCCTAAATAGCACTAGCTTATACCACATCAAAACAACCAATTCACACACAACCACATAGCTAAATCATTCAATTTACTCATTCCCAAAAGAAGATCGTCATTTGCATTTATCAATAACCAATATTAGCCACCATCCATGGCATTATACAAAATGACTCGATAGCTATGATAAGCCACAAGTTTGGCCCAAAATAAAGTAACCATTACAAAAAGACTAGTTCCTATACATGCCATAACCAAAATGATAAAACTAGCTATACCAAGTGCTTCAAGTATAGTGTGACTAGCTTCTCTGACATAGGCGATGATCCTCGAGCCACTTTAGCGGCACTATAAGAAAATGGAAAAGAAATAGGGTAAGCATAAAGCTTAGTAAGTTGCATGAAAATAAACGTCAACTAATTATCACAAAACAATATGCTCATAACCTTTCATAGCTTATTCATGAATACCATAATTAGACGCAAGTACAACTGACTCATCACCATCTAATACAATTCATATCATATATGTTGAGCCCACATCTCATACATTTCATATAGGTAACTGTACCACTTATCACAATATCATAACATTTCTCATTTTGATATAAATCATCAATCATTTGTTGAGCCATTTGGAATACTATCGGATACTTCATAGCCCTAACATGGTTAAGATGTCGACACCATGTCCCAGACATGGTCTTACATTGGCTTCTATATAGAGAGGCCGATGCCGTGTCCCAGGCAGGTCTTACACTAGCTCTCATCTATCGATGTCGATGCCATGTCCCAGACAGGTCTTACATTGACACAGAACAAGCTAACGCCATGTCCCAGATAGATCTTACACTAGCATGTATATCGCGAGGCCGATGCATATCCCAAACATGTCTTACACTAGCTCTCGTCTCAATGCCGAGGCATGTCCCAGACATGTCTTACACTGGCTCTTATACCATGGCTGATGCATGTCCCAGACTTGTCTTACACTAGCACAGCAATGACCGAAATGTCATGGCAAGAATATCCGATGATTCCTAAGTCTCAACCGAGTGTTCTACTACCTCAATTCTCATCATGCTTAATCATTCCCACAATAAAATAATTTATGCTATAACAATTCATTCATACATGAAAATAATGTAGTTGCATTATTTACACATAACTTACCCCGGATTACAAAATGTAGGTGACTAGTTGATTCTAGTCCGCTAACTTTGCTTTTCCCCGGTCTAGGCCCAAATTTTGTAATTCTTGATCTATAATGATAAAAATTCATAAATTTAATCATTTTATCGATCTAGGTACTCAATAATTTATATTTAGGCAAAATGACCATTTTGCCCCTAAACTCAAAAATCGATTTTTATCACATTTTCTCATTAAGCAAGGCTAGCCGAATACGTTTTATACTAGGAACAACCCAAAATTCTCGTTATTTCACACATTGATCACCTATTTTACAACTTATGCAAAATGGTCCCTAGTTAGGGTTTCAATGAAAACTACTTCACAAAAGTTGTTTATTTCACAACCATTATTCATTTTCTTCCATAAAATTTGAGAAAACAACATGAACACTCTCATGGTAAAACCCTAGACTTTCAACCTGTAACACCCCAATTTTCGGGAACTCTATGAATGTTAGAAAATTTTAAAATTTCTGTGTTCTGTCTACTTGGCGCAGGTTTAATTATGTTAGTGGGCCTCTAGAAGGCCCAAGCTTAATTTAAAACCCAGTAATTGTAATTAATTTTAATTCCATAAGAAAAAAGGGTTCTGGTTAACTGGGCTGTTAAGTTTTAATTGGGTTAAATAAAACACAAGGAAGCATGTGGCAAAGTGGCATGTGACGCAACTGGGAAGGCTACAAAAGTGGCGTGTGGATGCTAGGGAGAATTGAGGTTCAAGTCACAAAGACAGCATACTAAGGGAATTATTTTTATGACTAGGAATGGTAAGTAATGGAACTCAAGTAAAAGTCTGACAGGAGGAGTTTGAGTTGCTCAGGAGATTGAGTAAGGAGGGGATAAGGGAGAGAATTTAGGAGCTGATTAGGGAGAGCAATGTTGGCCGAATGGTGGAATCATGAGGAGCAAGAGTTGGCCAGCCAAGGGTTTCTTTAGGGGGCAAAATTTGGCTAGGTTAAGTGCCAAATATAAACTCGGCATTAGGGTTGAGTGTGCCGTTTTTTGACATCCTTCCTCCTCTCCTTTTCTTTTCTTTTTCTCTCCATCTTTTATTCTTCTCCTCTTCTTCTCTCCATAGCTAAATTCTCCTACCACTCTACTCAACATCACTTTCTTTCCATTATTTTTAAGCCTTACAGTTGAATATCACAAAAACCGAAATCCCGAAAGTCCATATTCTTTGTTGTGCCAATTTCTACTAGCCAAACCCTCTTATTTTTTCCTCATCTTCCTGACCAATTCTCTCATCCTCTGAACCCCAAGTTTCTGTCGACAAGACCACAGCAAAACTTCCATATCTCATTTTTTTTCTCTTTAATGTTTCAAAAGCCGAAAACACTTAGTCATAGGGTCATAGCCAAATTTTAAGACCACTAAAGGCTCAACTTTTGTTATCATCTGAGGGGTTAGATCTGCATTAGAATCGAGTAGGAGTTAATGGGAAGTATTGACCGAAGGAACCGGTGGTAAGTCTTTGAACCTATTCTTTATTCCAGATTATAGAAAAAGCCGAAACCCCTAAAAGTTAGGGAGGCTGTTGGTTTGGGTTTGTAGCTCTAATAGTTGTGATAACTACTTTATAATAGTGTGATCTAGAGGTTGCTGATCAAAGGCTTGGACAAGTGGAACGACTGGATCTAAACATAATCGCTAATCTCGGCAAAGGTAGGATCGCTAGTGCCTAAAGTGTTAAAGGCCGAATATGGTAAGGGCTTAAATACGTAGTTGATTTCGATAGTTAGATTACGTGTTAGTAATACAATTGTAGGTAGTTCATGTGTGGATCTCATCAATGAATCATCATAAAATAGGTGTGTAACTGACACCCTCTCATAGACTAGATCGACAAAAGCCGAAAAGCCGAAATGCTGAAAAGTTGGTATTTTGGGAACTTGCGAGTGTGCAAATGCTCATAAGATAGATGGGTTAATATTTTTGGTAATCTAAAGTGATAAAACTGCAGTATGCGCGATTTCGTGTATTTCGATATTTTTGGGCTTAATGGGCCAAAATCAGGAAAATGGGCTAACGGGCCCAATTCGGTAAGAACACTCGTAAGTGTTTTTGTTAGTACGTAAATGGCTATGTTATGCATGAAAACCTTAAGAATAGTTAAATTACTTGAATACCCCTATGTATGGAAAATTACTATTATACCCCTGGGTGCAAAACTACCATTATACCCCTAGGGTTAATTTTGTCTGAAAAGCATGATGATCTGAATCTGTATGATGTATGCCATAATTGTATATCTGTTGCATGGGGACATGGGTTATATTATGGAGGAAGCGTCTTGGTGGCTATGCCACAAATTATCTGATCTGGTGGCCCTGCCACATATATCTGTTCTGGTGGCTCTGCCACGATTATCAGTTCCTAGTAACTTTGCCACATCATATGTTCTGGCAGCCATGTCGCATATTTCTGTGGCGTGTAGCGGTTGGGTGGGTCGAGTAGTCTCCCCACATGGTGAAAGGCTGGTATGGGGGTGCTTATGGTTGGATATGGGTTGGGTTTCTGCATAAACATGTAATATTTGTTCTGTTTTGTTATGGGCCTATGGGCTTTATTCTGAATCCTGTTCTGGGCTAAGGCCAACTTATTCTGTTTCTGTGGTTTGAGCTGCTATAGGCTATGGTTGGGTTAATTTACACACTGAGTTTCCCCAAACTCACCCCTTTATTTTCATCCACGCAGGTAATCCCCAACCATAGTGGGCTTGGAGCTGTGAGGGATTCGAAGTGGCCACACGTTCTGCAAATTCGATTTTTCTTCTGGTGAACTGGACATCCTTTTATTTACGTTTATGGTTTTGGGTTTTTAAATGTAATAAGGCTGCTTAATTATTTTTGGTGGTTTTAATATGTTTTATTAAGATAGGCATTACTTATATTTAACTGTCAAAACTGATTAACTTTAGGGCACGTTTTCAAAAACAATAATTGATTTCAAAATAACACGACAACAAGAAAAGCTTTCGCAATGAAAATGTTTTCCAAAATTAATCACTTTTCCTAAAATGGACTTAATCAAATGGGTTTCCTGAAAATATACATGACGTTAAGGTGTGGCAATGGTAGTGTGCATGTCTAGGATTGGATCCGAAGGGAGCTTGGTACTTAAGCAGTCCGATGGACTCACCTCCTCTTTTCCGGTTTCCTACCTGGTGCACAGCTTCCATTCACTTTAATCTATAATGGATTTGTCTTTTAAACACTTAAATAAGTTTTTGATTAAAAGCATAAAATGTTTTGAACGCTTCGATGTGGCATGTCGGATCCAGTCATAATGCCTAGGCCGGGTTTAGGGTGTTACACAACCATTTTGCAAAATAGTCCCTTTATTTGAAAGCTCATGCAACAACGGTTCTAAAAATGTAAAAATTTTCAAGAAAAGCCATCAAAGTCACTTACTTGCAAGAGTAGAGGGTGGCTAAAATTTTTGAAGCTCAAAAGCCCCTAAAATGGCTGAATTTTTGGTGGAGAAGATAGTAGGAAAAAGATGATATCTTTTTCTCTTTATTTTATTTTTATTCTAGTCAAAATTAGGTCATCAAACTACATAACCATTTGACCCATTGATTTCCTGGTCCCTATGGCCGAACATGCCTTTTGGAGGGGGTCCAATTGCTTTTTAAAGGCCTCCAATTATGGCTCTCTAGCTATTTAGTATGTCTATCAAGTAAAATAGAACTTTTACCCTTTATGCGATTTAGTCATTTTTTGCAATTAAGCTTTCAAACGCTAAAATTAATTCATCAAATTTTCCATGCACCTTTATAATCATGCCATCTCATATAAAATAATATTAAAAATAATTTCTCCAGCTTCAGAATAGTGGTTCTGAAACCACTGTTCTGACTAGCCCCAAAATTGAGCTGTTACAATTCTCCCCTTTAGGGATTTTCGTCCTCGAAAATCTTACCGGTGAATAGATTCGGGGATTGGTCTCTCATGGTCTCCTCGGGTTCCCATGTGGCTTCCTCAACTCCATGTATATGCCACAAAACTTTCACGAGTGCTATACTTTTATTCCTTAATTGCTTGACCTCTTGATCCAAAATCTTAATCGGTTCTTCACCATAGTTCATATCCGGGTTTATTTCAATTTCTTCTGGTGAAATCACGTGTGACGGGTCAGATCGATAGTGGCGCAACATCAATGCATGGAACACATCATGAATTTTCTCTAGCTCACGAGGCAAGGCTAATCGGTACGCTACCGGTCCAATTCTCTCGGTCACCTCATAAGGTCCAATAAACCGCAGACTCAGCTTGCCTTTTCTACCGAATCTAAGGACTTTCTTCTACGGGGATACTTTTAAAAACACCTTATCACTGACTTGAAACTTGATCTCTTTTCATTTCAAATCCGCATAGGATTTCTATTTATCAAAAGCGGCTCTCAAGCAGTAGTGAATCACCTTAACCTTCTCTTCGGTCTCTTTGACTAAATTGACCCCGTGAATTTGATTTTCTCTAAGTCCAGTACAATGTAAGGGCATTCGGCACTTGCGTCCATACAAACCCTCATAAGGCGCCATTTTCAGACTTGACTGATAACTATTGTTGTAGGCAAATTCGACTAGCGGTAAATACTTTTCCCAACTGCCTCAGAACTCGAAAACACAACATGTCTTCTAAGATCTGAATCACTCTTTCTGACTGACCGTCTGTTTGCAGGTGAAAAGACGTGCTAAAATTTAGTTTTGTTCCTAATGCCTCTTGCAACTTCCTCCAAAACAGTAAGGAAAATCTCAGACCTCTATCCGAATAATCGACAGAGGTACTCCATGAAGTCTCATGATCTCGAAAACATACAATTCAACCAATTTCTCAAGGGAATAATCGGTACGCACCGGTATAAAATGTGCCAACTTGGTGAGCCTATCAATAACAACCCAAATAGAATCTTTTTTCCTAAGCATCAAAGGCATCCCCGACATAAAATCCATGGTTACTCGGTCCCATTTCCACTCGGGAGCCATCACAGGCTGAAGTAAACCCGAGGGTACCTGATGTTTAACCTTCACTTGTTGACAAACTAGACACTTAGATACAAACTCAGAAATGTCTCTTTTCATCCCCAACCACCAGTACATTTTCTTCAAGTCGTTATACATTTTCACACTACCAAGATGGATAGACAAGCAACCACTATGTGCCTCTTGTAAAATCTTCTGAATGAGCTCATTATCCCTGGGTACACAAATTTTTTCTCGATACATCATACAACCATCAGTACCAATACGAAATTCTGATTCATTTCCCATCTCACACTGAGCCATCTTAGCTTGCAAGTCCTTATCACCTTTCTGAGCCTCACAAATCTCTTGAAGGAACATCGGTCTAGCTCTCATCTAAGCTAGAATCAAACTATCATAAATAATGGTTAATTGAGTATTCATAGCCCTCAAGGCAAACAATGATTTCCTACACAATGCGTCTGCGACTACATTCGCCTTCCCTGGGTGGTAGTCAATCACCAATTCGTAATCCTTTATCAACTCTAACCATCGTCGTTGCCATAAAGTTAGCTCCTTTCGAGTCATCAAATACTTTTGACTCTTATGGTCAGTAAATACTTTGCATCTCTCACAATACAAATGGTGCCTCCAAATTTTCAACGCGAACACAATAGCGGCCAACTCTAAATCGTGCACCGGGTAGTTTTTCTTGTGTGGTTTTTAGTTGTCTTGAGGCATAGGCTATCACCTTGCCTTCTTGTATGAGCAAGCAGCCTAGCCCATTCAAGGATGCATTACTATACACAACAAAATCTTTTCCCGATTTAGGTTTCACTAGAACTGGGGCTTCGGCCAACAAGGTATTTAGTTTCTCAAAACTCTGTTGGCACTTCTCCATCCATTCGAACTTGACATCTTTTTGTAACAACCTTGTCATCGAGGTAGCTATCATTGAAAATCTATTTACAAATATTCTTTAGTACCCAGCTAAACAAAGAAAGCTTTGAATCTCTGACACGCTCCTCGGTGATTTCCACTCAACAATAGCCGAGATCTTACTCTATTCAACTCTGATCCCGTCACTCGACATAATGTGTCCCAAGGATCCGACCTCTCGTGGTCAAAATTCACTTTTACTAAACTTGGCATACAATTGATTATCTCTCAAGGTTCGTAAAACCGTCCTCAAATGCTCCACGTGCTCGCTCTCATCATACGAATAAATCAATATATCATCGATAAATACCACTACAAACTTATCCAACTAGGATTAAAAAATACAGTTTATCAGATCCATGAATACCGTAGGGGCATTCGTTAAACTGAAGGGCATGACAAGGGATTCGTAGTGCCCATACCTTGTCCTAAACGTAGTTTTTGGTACATCTTGCTCCTTTACTCTGAGCTGGTAATAACCAGACCTCAAGTCTATCTTAGAAAAGACGGTGGCTCCTTTCAATTGATAAAATAGATCGTCGATCCTTGGCAAGGGATACTTGTTCTTCATTGTCACCTTGTTGAGTTGTCTATAGTTTATACATAATCTCATCAATCCATCCTTTTTCTTCACAAATAGCACTGGGGCACCCCACAAAGAAAAACTCGGTCTTGCAAAACCATTGTCAGTTAACTCTTGTAGTTGAACTTTCAACTCCTTTAACTCTGTAGAAGCCATCCTATACGGAGCAATCAAGATGGGTGCCGTGCTAGGGACTAACTCAATTCCAAATTCGACTTCCATCACTGGAGGCAGTCTGGGTAATTCCTCCGGAAACACGTCTATAAACTCACATACCACTGGTACCGATTCAATCTTCAATTCAGACACTTGAGTATTCAGCACAAAAGCGAGATAAGCCTCATATCCTTTCCTCAAATATCTCACTACCGACATGGATGATATCCCCGCTTTCACACTTCAACTCAATAACTTTTCTCCCACAGTCCACTACAACACTATGAAAAGTCAACCAATCCATCCCAAGGATTATATCAAATTCATTAAACGGCAATAACATCAAGTTAGCTGAAAAACAATGACCTCTAATTGTCAAAGGACAATTTCTACACACTTGGTCAACTAGCACATGTCTGCCCAAAGGGTTAGACACTTTTTCTACAAATTCAATGGACTCTACTAGCATGTTCATACGGGGTATCAATTCTATACAAATATAAGAGTGGGTAGACCCCAGGTCAATTAAAGAAACAACAGATATATCATAGATATAAAAGGTACCCGTGACCACATCGAGAGACTCTGCCTCTTCACGGGCACGTATAGCATAAGTCCTTGCAGGCGCTCTGCCCTCTGACCTCACTGCAACATCTCTAGGCGCACCTCTACTGCTACCCCCACTTCCAGGGTTCTTATGTGGTCTACCCCTTAAAGGAGCGTTACCCAATCTCACGCTTTGGTCCTTATCCTTCTCGACCATCTCGGGATAGCTATGTATAAAATGGTCCAACGACCTACATTTAAAACAGCCTCTTTCATTACTTCAGCACTCCCCCAAATGACGTCTACCGTACTACGAACATTCTGGTCTGTTCGGGCGAGCACTACCAACACTCGTGATAGAAGTAGTTTGGGCTTGTTTCATCGCGTATTGCTTATTCATGCTATTGTTCGAGAACCCCACTGACGCATTTGATCGAGTAGGAAACTCTCTCGGTCTCTTAGATAAGGTCTGTTGTGATTTCCCCATTTGTCTTTTTCTTAAGTCTCAAAACTCGATGTTAGCTTTTCTTTTCTCTTTGGCCAATTCCTCGGCCTCGCATGCTCTCTCCATGAGCACCACGAATTCCCTTAGCTCCAAGATGCCAACTAGTAGACGGATGTCTTCAGTCAAACCATCTTCAAACCTCTTGTACATAATGGCTTCTGTAGATACGCACTCTCACGCATATTTGCTGAGTCCCAAAAACTCACGTTTGTCCTCAGTCACCGTCATACAGCCTTACTTTAGTTCAAGGAATTCTTTTCTCTTTCGATCAATAAACCTTTGGCTAATATACTTTTTATGAAACTCTTCTTGGAAGAATTCCCAAGTTACTTTCTCTCTCGATACCACTAACACGAGAGTATTCCACCATTGATAGGCTGAGTCTCATAGGAGTGACACCACACACTTCATGTACTCTTCCGGCGTACATGATAGTTAACCAAACACTATGATGGTATTTTTTAACCAAAACACTGCTCTCTCCGGTTCATCATCAACACTAGCTTAAAATTTTTCAGCCCCATGCTTTCGGATTCTATCCACTAGGGGTTTTTCTCTCCTAACCATCTCTACTCCATGAGGAGCTATAGGGCATGCTGAGGAATTGGAGGAGGGGGGAGGTGGAGTATTTAGATTCGCACGAATAAACTTCGAATACCATGTATCTATTATATGGAGGTAAGCTTCTCTAGCCCCTTTGCTCTAACTCATTGTCACAGGCCCACTATCTATTGGCACGATCCATTCCGTGAGAGTCGGCGCATTACTTTCCACATCATCCACCGTAGTCACATCGGGATCCATTTACTATATATATATATAAAACACAATTTATCTCATCAGGAGTTGTCACACTATCAATATACAAATATGGCATGTATAATTAGACTTGTACTCAAGCTAGGTTAGTCTTAGAATTGACTAAACCATAGCTCTGATACCACTAAATATAACGCCCCACACCCGTGCCCTATGCCGGGATGAAATACGAGGCATTACTAAACTTAAACACATGCATTCAAACGTTTCTGTGTCATCAAGACCTGATCAAATTTAAAAAAATTTTGAACTTCGTCTAAACTCCCTAATATAGGCCTACGAGGCCTCAAACAACCATTGGAAATTATTTGGAACCAACTCGGGGTCATTTAACCAACATTAGAAAAATGACCTTTGAAACAGGGCACACGCTCGTGTGGAAGGGCAACACGCTCGGGTGAAACCTAAATATGGTCGTGCTGATGACTCGTGTTGCTTACAGAACCTAAGCATCTAGGGACATGCCCGTGTCCCCTTACCCGTGTAGATTTATTTTTTAATTAGAACCTACAGGGGTTTTTACACGGCCTGACACACGCCCGTGTCCCTCACACAGCCATGACACGCCCGTGTCTAAAAACCTTGACATTCTATTTCTAACGTCAGCATCCAATTAGGGGCACACAGCCAAGGCACACGCCTGTGGCCAGAGACCGTGTCCTCCACATGACTAAGACTTACGGCTGTGTCTCTGCCCGTGTGTTTACTACCATGCATACTGACTTGCAAATTTAACCTGCAGGGGACACACAGTCAGGTAACACGCCCATGGGGCTAGCCGTGTGTCACACACGGCCTAGACACATGCCCGTGTGGACAAAAATGAGACTATCTACCAAGCCTTCTTGCCACCCTAAATAGCACTAGCTTATACCACATCAAAACAACCAATTCATGCACAACCACATAGCTAAATCATTCAATTTACTCATTCCCAAAAGAAGATCATCATTTGCAGTTATCAATAACCAATATTAGCCACCATCCATGGCATTATACAAAATGACTCAATAGCTATGATAAGCCACGAGTTTGGCCCAAAACATAGTAACCATTACAAAAAGACTAGTTCCTATACATGCCATAATCAAAATGATAGAACTATCTATACCAAGTGCTTTAAGGATAGTGTGACTGGCTTCTCTGACGTAGGCGATGATCCTCGAGCCACTTTGGTGGCACTATTAGAAAATGGGAAGGAAATACGGCAAGCATAAAGCTTAGTAAGTTGCATAAAAATAAACGTCAACAAATTATCACAAAACAATATGCTCATAGCCTTTCATAGTTTATTCATGAATACCATAATTAGACGTAAGTACAACTTACTCATCACCATCCAATACAATTCATATCACATATGTTGAGCCCACATCTCATACATTCATATAGGTACCTGTACCACTCATCACAAGATCATAACTTTTTTCATTTCTATATAAATCATCAATCATTTGTTGAGCCATTTGGAATACTATCGGATGCTCCATAGCCCTAGCATGGGTTAAGATACCAACGCCATGTCCCATACATGGTCTTACACTGGCTTCTATATAGCGAGGCCAATGCCATGTCCCAGACAGGTCTTACACTAGCTCTCATCTATCAGTGTCGATGCCATGTCCCAAATAGGTCTTACACTGACACACAACAAGCTGACACCATGTCCCAGACAGGTCTTACACTACCTTGTACATCACGAGGCTGATGCATGTCCCAGACATGTCTTACACTAGCTCTCGTCTCAATGCCCATGCATGTCCCAGACATGTCTTACACTAGCTTAAATATCTCGAGGCCGATGCATGTTCTAGATATGTCTTACACTGGCTCTCATACCGTGGCTGATGCATGTCCCAAACATGTCTTACACTAGCACAGCAATGACCCAAATGTCATGGCATGAATATTCGATGATTCCTAAGGCTCTACCGAGAGTTTTACTACCTCAATTCTCATCATGCTTAATCATTTCCACAATCAAATAATTTATGCTATAACAATCCATTCATACATGAAAACAATGTAGTTGCATTATTTACATACAACTTACCTCGGATTACAAAATGTAGGCGACTAGTCGTGTAATGCCCTAGAAATCTTAAACTTTCTTTTTTTGATTTTGATAGAATGTGTGACAGCCCTATTTTGACCCTAGTCGAGAAGTGGTTTCGGGACCACAAAACTGAGTCATAAAAATAATTAACCGTTATATTCTATGCTTATTGTGTGTGTACATGTATGTGTGAAAGTTTCATGCTTTAATTTTGTCATTTGTATGTGAAATTTATAAGATAGGACCCATGTGATAAAACTTTAAAATGTCATAAGTAAGTTTTAAAGTGCCAAATAATGCATGAATTGTGACATGGGGGACTTGCATGTCAAATGGACCAATTTCAGTTTAGTGGCCGGCCATAGTGATGGTTGATAGATAATTTATATTTTATTTAAGCATTTTAATAGGTAATGGCATTATATTAAGAAAATAGTAAAATAACAAAATGGTGAAAAGAATAAAGCTTGTCCATCTTTATTCTTCATAGCCGAATGTAAGAAAATAAATTGGGGAAGGGAAGCTCATGATTGTTCGGTCACTTGGGGAAGAAACATCCAAGGTAAATTCATGGTAGTTTGCTTCTATTTTGATGTTTATGAGTTCCTTTCTTGAATCTACCTTAACCCATGAAGTATATTTTGGTTTTTGGTTATGTTGTGAGCATTTGTTCTTGATTGAAATGAAGGAAATGGTTGTTGTTTCATGTTCTTTTGATGAATAATGTTAGATAGGTGAAGTTGAGCTAAACAAATTAAGCATATATGTGCATTAAATGCTAAGTAGGAAATCGGCTAATATGTTGGGTGTACTATGGCCGATTGTGGACTTGGATAAAATTTAGTAATGTATGTGCTTTAAATGTGTTATGAACTATTATAAGTTAAATTAAGTTAAAGCTTGGTAAAATTGAATAATTGTGGCTTAATTTCTTAATGGCAATTGGCTATTATGGTGAAATGCAAATGTTAATATTTAGTTGCTAGTGTTTATATGTGTGCTAGCCGAAATTGAACTTGAACAATGATTTGAGCACGATGTGTTGTATTGATATTATGCTTAAGTGAAATTATAGATATATATGATGAAATTGATTGGTGATATACATGTTTAAATAATATGTATGTAAAGAATGTGTGAAAGAGTGAATTGGTAATAATCTGTTTGGGACAGCAGCTGTAAAGTGATATTGGAAAATCAACATAAATTGTGGGAGTTTATTTAAAAGCTGAATAAATAATGTAATTAAAGCTTGATGAGTCTTGTTTCTTATAAAAGAAACTATAAAAGCAAAAGAATTACCGATAATGAGATATTTGAAGTAATGTGGGACAGAGTCAAAATGACTTCTAGATCCCCTATTCTGTTTTTATAAAATCTTTATAAAATGTATAAATGATAAAATTTATATGCTTAGACTCCTTAATGAGTCTAGTTTCAAATGAAATAAACGACAACATATTTTGAATTCTGTACAATGAGAAATTTATTTCGTAGTGAAAAGTGGTCAGATTAGACAAACAGTGAAACAAGGGAAACTTTAGGAAAAATCTGGTATTGATTGGCTAAACTGAAAATTATGAAATATTTTATGGATAAAAGATAAATGGGTCTATTTTCAACGAAAATTTATGGTAATTGATTTGGAGTTTCGTAGCTCTAGTTATAAATAATTTAGTGACTGTTGCTCAGGAAGTCAGCTTATAGTGAAATTGTGATTATATTGTAAACATTGATAAAAATTTGCTAATGAATTGCTTATTGATTTCTTATAAGCTTACTATAATCTGCATGTGTGAAAGTCGAATATATATGTATTATATTCTGAAAGTAATACTTGAATAGTTGAATAATGACTAGTTTAAATTTTGTTGAATTAAAGCTCAAGAGCATAGGGGGCAATTTCAGATAAGGGAAAAGAGAAATTAACTGAGTAGCCATTTCGCAATCGTTCAAGTATATCCGAGGTAAGTTTTAAGTAGTCACCTTTAGTATATAATTGATGATGCCTTGATGTGTATACATTAGATGAATTGTGACCTTTTGGCTCTACTTGAATTAAGTTGTGAGATAAATAATTTAGGTATATGACATATAGTTGAATGGTCACTATGGGTTAAGCTTGAATGGTGGAATGGATATGTGATATTTATGTATGACTTTTGAACCGAAATGTAAATGACTACTAATGTGATAAGTTGAATGAGATGTGTTAATATATGATTAAATATGCATGATATTTGGTATTATATCCGGGTTAAAGTCCCGCAGGCTTAGTGCTGGTATTACATCTGGGTTAAAGTCCCGAAGGCTTAGTGCTGGTATTACATCCGGGTTAAATCCCGCTGGCTTAGTGCTGGTATTATATTCGAGCTTAAAGCCCCGCAGGTTTTGTACTGGTGACTGGATCCGAGTTTTAAACCTAGCAGGCTTAACGCCGGTGATTCAAGTAAGATTATAAATTTGAAGGTTCGAGTTAAACTACTAGTGATTTTGTATGATATATTATGATAGTCAGGTACGTATTATGTACTCGCATGTGAATTGATTTTTAAGGTGAATTATTAGTATCAAAGAATGATATATGCGTGTGAATGATTACTATATCTACGACTAAGAGCATGACTTATTCGGTCGATGTCTGACATTATATGAAAGTCTATGACTTAAATCAATTGTATGAGCTATGAAGTAAAGCAAAGTACGTGCTGATTTTTTTTTTTTTTGTGTATTCACGTGTTTATACACATATATATTCAGCCAAGTGATAACTAATTAAAATATTAGATTTGTGATACTAAATGCTCAATTTAAATGACAAGTTTTAATTGTTTGTATTGCTTAAAACTTACTAAGCCTTGAAAGCTTACTCTGTTCTTTATTTCCCTGTTTTATAGATTGTTGATTCTAGCCACCGACTCGGGGATCGTCAGCAGTTAATCACACTATCAATCTTTTTGGGTACAATTATATTTTGGACTCGATATGGCATGTATGGGTTAGGCTATTAATAACAATATTTTGAACATACGAAAATGGCGTATAACTTAAATATTAGTATGTATTCCATCTTGATCTTTGGTTATGTTATTTACAATGTGAATGAGGTTATTAAATGTTTAGTTCAGTAATACCTCATATCCTAAACCGGTGATCGGACTCGGGCTAGGGGTGTTACATTTTATTGGTATCAGAGCTACAATTTAGTCGATTTTAGGACTAACGTAGCATATATGAGTCCAGCTATACATGCCATACAGTGTTAATACGATAGTGTGATGATTTCTGACAGTTAAAAATATGTTTTCGTATAGTAATGGATCCCGATCCCAGTTGAGCGGTAGCTGATGATGTAGAGAGTGTAGCGCCTGCTCCTGCGCACGGGACAGCGTCGATGGACTCTCAACCTATTTCAAGTAATCAAAATGATGAGGCTAGACAAGCTTTTTATAATTTGATGAATGATTGGTTTAACCAATACATTCGAACTAATACGGCTCCTCCACAACCCCCACTTCCGACTAATACACCTCCTGCACCCATGATACCTCCGGTAATTGGTCAGATGAGGTTGAATAAGCCCCCAGTTGATAGAATTCGAAAGTACGAGGCTACGAAATTTAAAGCTACAGACAACAATGATGCCGAGCAAGCTGAATTTTGGTTGGACAACACTATTCGAGTACTTGATGAACTATCTTGCACACCCAATGAATGCCTGAAGTGTGCTATATCTTTGCTACGTGATTTTGCCTATTATTGGTGGAATACATTGGTTTCTATTGTACCCAGAGAGCAGGTGATGTGGGAGTTCTTCCAAACTAAATTCTGAAAAAAGTATATCAGTCAGAGGTTCATTGATCAAAAATGGAAAGAATTTCTTGAACTTAAACAAGGTTCCATGTCAGTCACTGATTATGAAAGGAAGTTCGTCAGACGTAGCAGATACGCTCGAGAATGTGTATCGTCTGAGGCTATTATGTGTAAATGCTTCGAGGACGGGCTAAATGAAGATATTAAAATGTTTGTTGGCATTCTTGAAATCAGAGAGTTCATAGTACTTGTTGAGCGAGCTTGCAAAGTCGAAGAACTTAGTAAAGAGAAAAGAAAAGCTAATGTCAGAGCTGGAGAATTTCGTAAAAGCTCTTCAGGAAAGTCTTTTCACAATCATCAAAGAAATTTTGAGATGATTTAGGCCGATTAAAGAACACTTTGGGTTTTTCTAGACGAGACCGCGATCGACCCCTTGTAAGTACACAAGCCACTTCAGTTGCCAGTGTTTGAAATGATCGACGGGATATGACCAAGTACAAGTATTATGGAAAATGGCATTCGGGGAACTGTAGATTTCATGACTGCTCCTATTATAGATGCGGATCAGCCGACCATTTTATCAAAGACTGCCCGAGATTATCCGAAAAAAATGTGAACCAAAGTGGGAAAACGAGTACTACTATAGCACGAAGTAGACCACCTCAGAATACGGGAAATGCTAGCGGCAGTTAGAGAGGGTCTAGAGATGCTACAACTAGATCCGAGGCTCGTGCTCCTGCTAGAGCTTATGCTATACGCGCACGCGAGGATGCTTCTTCGCCTGATGTTATTACTGGTACTTTCACTCTCTTTGATACTGATGTGATTACTTTGATTGACCCTAGTTCTACTCATTCATATGTATGTGAGACTTTAGCATCCAGTAAGACTTTACCTGTTGAGTCTACTGAGTTCGTAATTCGAGTGTCAAATCCCTTGGGTCGACATGTGCTTGTCGACAAGGTGTGTAAGAAATGTCCCTTAATAATCTGAAGTTTCTGTTTTCCGGCCGATTTGATGCTTTTACCATTTGATGAATTTGATGTTATTCTCGGTATGGATTGGTTGACCGTACATGATGCAATTGTAAATTGCAAAGGAAAGACCATTGATTTGAGATGTGCAAATAATGAGATAATTCAAGTTGAGTCTACTGACTTGAACAGATCGCCAGCAATAATATCCTCGATGTTGGCTCAGAAATATGTGAGAAAGGGGTGTGAAGCATATATTGCGTACGTACTTGATAGCAAAGAGTTAGAAAAGAAACTCAAATCAGTGCCAGTGGTTTGTGAGTATTCAGATGTTTTTCCTGAGGAATTACAGGGATTACCACCTGTTCGAGAGGTAGAATTTGGCATCGAACTTGTACCTGGGACTACACCGATTTTGATAGCTCTGTACCGTATGGCACCAATGGAATTGAAAGAATTGAAAACTCAGTTGCAAGAGTTGACGGATAGAGGTTTCGCTTGACTGAGTTTCTCACCTTGGGGTACACCAGTATTATTTGTGAAAAAGAAAGACGGAACCATGAGAATGTGCATCAACTATCGTCAATTGAATAAAGTGACCATAAAGAATAAATATCCATTACCACTTATTGATGATTTGTTTGATCAGCTGAAGGGAGCCTCAATGTTTTCAAAGATAGATTTGAGATCGGGTTATTATCAGTTGCGAGTTTGAGACTCAGATATACCCAAAACTGTTTTCAGAATGAGATACGGTCACTACGAGTTCTTAGTGATGCCGTTTGGGCTCACTAATGCCCCTGCGGTATTTATGGACTTGATGAATCAAATTTTCAGACAGTATTTGGACCGGTTTGTAGTTGTGTTTATAGATGACATCTTGATTTATTCAAGCGATGAAACTGAACATGCCGAGTACCTGAGATTAGTGATGCAGATTTTACGGGATAAACATTTATATGCTAAGTTCAGTAAATGTGAGTTCTGGTTGAGAGAAGTTAGCTTTTTGGGACACGTGGTATCCGCATCCGGTATTAGAGTTGATCCGAGCAAAATTTTAGCCATACTCAATTGGAAGCCTCTGAGAAATATTACTGAAGTTTGAAGTTTTTTGGGACTTACTGGTTACTACAGATGGTTTGTAAAGGGTTTCTCAATGATAGCCACACTAATGACGAAACTACTTCAGAAAGATGCTAAGTTTGAATGGTCAGAAAAATGTCAGAAAAGTTTCGATCAATTGAAAACTTATTTGACTAAAGCTCCAGTGCTAGTGCAGCCCGAATCCGGTAAAGAGTTTGTCATTTACAGTGATGTATCCTTACTTGGGCTGGGTTGTGTGTTGATGCAAGAAGGTCGAGTTGTAGCTTACACGTCGAGGCAGTTGAAGCCGCATGAGAAAAATTATCCAACCCATGATCTCGAACTAGCTGCCATCGTATTCGCTTTGAAAATATGGCGACATTACTTGTTTGGAGAGAGGTGTCATGTATATTTGGATCACAAAAGCCTCAAATATTTGATGACTCAAAAAGATTTGAATCTGCAACAAAGACATTGGCTTGAGTTGTTGAAAGATTACAAGCTTGTCGTTGACTATCACCCGGGAAAGGCTAACATGGTTGCCGATGCTTTAAGTCGCAAGTCACTATTTACCTTACGAGCAATGAATGTACACCTGTCTGTTTCATCTGATAATATGTTAGTAGCAGAATTGAAAGCCAAACCATTATTGATTCATCAAATACGTGAATCTCAGAATGTCGACGATGAACTGGTTGCTAAACGAGCTGAATGTGCTTCTAATGTGGAATCAGAATTTCAAATAGACCACAATGATTGTTTGAGGTTCAGGAGTCGATTATGTGTTCCAAGAAATTCAGAACTTATTTCGATGATTTTGAGCGAGGCTCTTAGTAGCCGAATGTCAATCCACTCGGGTAGTACGAAAATGTACAACGATCTGAGGCATCAGTTTTGTGGCCTGGCATGAAACGAGACATTTCTGACTTTGTTTCGAAGTGTTTGATATGTCAACAAGTGAAAGTAGAACATCAAGTGCCTTCAGGGTTACTTCAGCTAATCATGATACCCGAATGGAAATGGGATCGTGTCACGATGGATTTTGTATCTGGGTTGCCATTGTCGTCAAACAAGAAAGATGCGATATGGGTTGTTGTTGATAGACTGACAAAGTCGGCTCATTTTATTTCTGTACGTACAGATTATTCACTTGACAAGCTAGCTGAATTGTATGTTTCTTAGATTGTAAGGTTTCACGGGGTACTTATTTCTATTGTGTCGGATAGAGATCTGAGATTTACATCGCGATTCTGGAAGAAATTGCAAGAAGCATTGGGTACCAAGTTGCATTTTATCACCGCTTTTCATCCCCAGACTGATGGTCAATCTGAGAGGATAATTCAGATACTCGAGGATATGTTGAGATGTTGCATCCTTGAGTTTAGTAGTTCATGGGAACAGTATTTACCTTTGATTGAATTTGCTTACAACAATAGTCTTCAATCAAGCATTAGGATGGCACCTTACGAGGCTTTGTATGGTCGTAAATGCCGTACACCGTTGTTTTGGACCGAGCTTAGTGAAAGTAAAATCTTCGGGGTTGATTTGATTTCCTGGTAAGATTTTCGGGGACGAAAATCCCTAAAGGGGAGGAGAGTTGTGACAGCCCTATTTTGACCCTAGTCGGGAAGTGGTTTCAGGACCACAAAACTTAGTCCTAAAAATAATTAACCGTTATATTCTATGCTTATTGTGTGTGTACATGCATGTGTGAAAGTTTCATGCTTTAATTTTTTCATTTGTATGTGAAATTTATAAGATAGGACCCATGTGATAAAACTTGAAAATGTCATAAGTAAATTTCAAAGTGCCAAATAATGCATGAATTGTTACATGGGGGACTTGCATGTCAAATGGCCAATTTTAGTTTAGTGGCTGGCCATAGTGATGGTTGATAGATAATTTATATTTTATTTAAGCATTTTAATAGGTAATGGCATTATATTAAAAAAAATAGTAAACTAACAAAATGGTGAAAAGAACAAAGCTTGTCCATCTTTGTTCTTCATAGCCGAATGTAAGAAGACAAATTGGGGAAGGGAAGCTCATGAATGTTCAGTCACTTGGGGAAGAAACATCCAAGGTAAATTCATGGTAGTTTGCTTCTATTTTGATGTTTATGAGTTCCTTTCTTGAATCTACCTTAACCCATGAAGTATATTTTGGTTTTTAGTTGTGCTGTCAGCATTTGTTCTTGATTGAAATGAAGGAAATGGTTTTTGTTTCATGTTCTTTTGATGAATAATGTTAGATAGGTGAAGTTGAGCTAAACAAATTAAGCATATATGTGCATTAGATGCTAAGTAGGAAATCGGCTAATATGTTGGGTGTACTATGGCCGATTGTGGACTTGGATAAAATTTAGTAATATATGTGCTTTAAATGTGTTATGAACTATTATCAGTTAAATTAAGTTGAAGCTTGGTAAAATTGAATAATTGTGGCTTAATTTCTTAATGGCAATTGGCTATTATGGTGAAATGCAAATGTTAATATTTAGTTACTAGTGTTTATATGTGTGTTAGCTGAAATTGACTTGAATAATGATTTGAGCACAATGTGTTGTATTGATATTATGCTTAAGTGAAATTATATATATATGATGAAATTGATTGGTGATATACATGTTTAAATAATATGTATGCAAAGAATGTGTGAAAGAGTGAATTGGTAATAATCTGTTTGGGACAGCAGCTATAAAGTGATTTTGGAAAATCAGCATAAATTGTGGGAGTTGATTTAGAAGCTGAATAAATAATTTAATTAAAGCTTGATGAGTCTAGTTTCTTATAAAGAAACTATAAAATCAAAAGAATTGCCGATAATGAGATATTTGAAGTAATGTGGGACAGAGTCAAAATGACTTCTAGATCCCCTGTTCTGTTTTTATAAAATCATTATAAAATGTATAAAAATATTCATATGATAAAATTTATATGCTTATACTCCTTAATGAGTCTAGTTTCAAATGAAATAAACGACAACATATTTTGAATTTTGTACAATGAGAAATTTATTTTGTAGTAAAGAGTGGTCAGATTAGTCAAACAGTGAAACAAGGGAAACTTTAGGAAAAATCTGGTATTGATTGGCTAAACTGAAAATTATGAAATATTTTATGGATAAAATATAAATGAGTCTATTTTCAATGAAAATTTACGGTAATTGATTTGGAGTTTCGTAGCTCCAGTTATAAATAATTTAGTGACTGTTGCTCAGGAAGTCAAGTTATAGTGAAATTGTGATTATATTGTAAACATTGATAAAAATTTGCTAATGAATTGCTTATTGATTTCTTATAAGCTTACTATAATCTGCATGTGTGAAAGTCGAATATATATGTATTATATTCTGAAAGTAATACTTGAATAGTCGAATAATGACTAGTTTAAAATTTGTTGAATTAAAGCTCAAGAGCATAGGGGGCAATTTCGGATAAGGGAAAAGAGAAAGTAACCGAGTAGCCATTTCGTAACCGTTCAAGTATATCCGAGGTAAGTTTTAAGTAGTCACCTTTAGTATATAATTGGTGATGCCTTGATGTGTATACATTAGATGAAGTGTGACCTTTTGGCTCTACTTGAATTAAGTTGTGAGATAAATAATTTAGGTATATGACATATAGTTGAATGGTCACTATGGGCTAAGCTTGAATGGTGAAATGGATATGTGATATTTATGTATGACTTTTGAACCGAAATGTAAATGACTACTAATGTGATAAGTTGAATGAGATGTGTTAATATATGGTTAAATATGCATGATATTTGGTATTATATCCGGGTTAAAGTCCCGCAGGCTTAGTGCTGGTATTACATCCGAGTTAAAGTCCCGCAGGCTTAGTGCTGGTATTATATTCGGGTTAAAGTCCTGCAGGCTTAGTGCTGGTATTATATCCGGTTAAATCCCACAGGCTTAGTGCTGGTATTATATTCGAGCTTAAAGCCCCGCAGGTTTTGTACTGGTGACTGGATCTGGTTTTAAACCTAATAGGCTTAACGCCGGTGATTCAAGTAAGATTATAAATTTGAAGGTTCAAGTTAAACTACTAGTGATTTTGTATGATATATTATGATAGTCAGGTACATATTATGTACTCGCATGTGAATTGATTTTTAAGGTAAATTATTAGTATCAAAGAACGATATATGCGTGTGAATGATTACTATATCTACGACTAAGAGCATGACTTATTCGGTCGATGTTTGACATTATGTGAAAGTCTGTGACTTAAATCAATTGTATGAGCTATGAAGTAAAGTAAAGTACGTGCTGAATTTTTTTTTTTTGTATATTCACGTATTTATACACATATATATTTAGCCAAGTGATAACTAATTAGAATATTAGTTTTGTGATACTAAATACTCAATTTAAATGACAAGTTTTAATTGTTTGTATTGCTTAAAACTTACTAAGCCTTGAAAGCTTACTCTGTTCTTTATTTCCTTGTTTTATAGATTGTTGATTCTAGCCACTGACTCGGGGATTGTCAGCAGTTAATCACACTATCGATCTATTTAGGTACAATTATATTTTGGACTCGATATGGCATGTATGGGTTAGGCTGTTAATAACAATATTTTGAATTTGTAATTACTCTAGCCATACGAAAATGGCGTATAACTTAAATATTGTATGTATTCCATCTTGATCTCTGTTTATGTTATTTACAGTGTGAATGAGGTTATTAAATGTTTAGTTCAGTAATACCTTATAGCCTAAACCGATGATCGAACTCGGGCTAGGGGTGTTACAAAATGTGTGCTTAATATTCCTAGTCAGGTGTTATTTATGTGATAATATGCCTTGGTTAACTTTTGAGTTCGAACTTTGAGGTGAAGGAAATTATAGTTTAATAATTACAAGAACCTTGATGGCAAGTAGTTTGGTTTTAAATAAATGGAGGAATTGGACACATGGAGCCTTGTGTTGGAGTGGCAAGTAGTGTCACATATGGCTTTTAGAGGTGGCGTCACATGTATGGCAAGGAGGTTTGGGGTTCAAATCCCTCCTTGCTCAAAAGAAGGATTTAGTTTTGCTCAAATGGCCAGTAGTGGCGTTTTATGTGAACTCTGAAGAGAGTGATCAGAGGAGAAATTTAAGGAAGGGATTAAGGAGTTATCAGGGAGAAAAGTTAGGAGATGAGAAGTGTAGAGAAGTAGAGTCGAATTGGGAATTTGGGGATAGGTAAGTTCGGCTATAGTATATATAGGTGTCGATTTTGGGGATTCTAGGCTAATGCCGAATTCTTCCTTTCTATTTTACCAAAAACACTTTTCTCTCCAAATATCTAAAAGCTGAAATCCCTTATTCTTTCTCTTTTATTTTGTGTCGATTTCTTCCCTTCATTTCTCATCAGACTCTTTTCTTTCTTACTCCTAGTTACTTTCTCTAAAGCCGAATATCTTTTGGCCAAAATCCTATTGTGCCGCCACTTTTTCTTCAACGTTGGCCGATCGATTCTTATGTAAGTGCTTTACTTTCTTTTAGTTGGTCTTCCTAGTACCAATTTCTTCTCTCCCTCAGTCTTTCTAAATCGGTTTTAGTATGGGATCAGTATCAAATCTCAGATTTCAGATCTCTGTCGAGTTGCTCCTTAGGCATTTTGGGGTTTTAGGTAAGTATTCCTCTTTTATTGGTTAAGGTTGGCCGAGTGGTCATAGATGATTTAAGAGTGACTTAAGATGATTGCGAGTCTCTTGTTGTTTAGTTCATAATGATTAAGATTGATGCAGATTTAAGAAATACTCGTGATTAGTGATCAATGAAGGGCTGTTAAGGCTTGTCGTTCAAGGTAAGGCAAATGTGAGATTTTTGCCTTTTGGTTATCATATTTGATAAGTGTGTGATTAATCGTTGAGTGACATCATTTGTAGGTTCGTGGCTAAGGATATCGCAGCATGTTTTTGTACTAGGTGTGTACAGACACTGCACACACACAGTAGACTGGCAAATCCCGAAATGCCGAAAAGTCAAAATGCCAAAAAGCTAGAAGTTTGGCTACAATAGTCTTGTGAGTGCGCGAACACTCATAACGGGCGACCGATAGGTTATCAGAGGACCCATGAGCGATTCCATGGACTTGGCTCGTGTATTGGCCAACCAGGCTAGAATCGGTTAAATGGGTCGATGGGCTATAGGGCCCACAATAGGCAAAATTGGCAATTTGATACTAAGCGATGAAAAATCATATTATTGCATAACTATGAATGTGATTGGCCTGATGAGCCATATGAATGTGATTGGACTTGATAGGCCATATGAATGTAATTAGGCCTGATGCGCCATATGAATGAGATTGGGTCTAAAGGGGCCAAATGAATAAGTGTGGTTCTGTTAGTGATTAGTAAGGGGTTGTGGACCTAGTTTTTGGTAACTACTCAATAAGACATAAAACTTAAAAAATTAATTAATTGCGACCGTGGACGAGTCATAAGGTTAAGGTGTGGCAATAGGTATATGCATGTCTAGGATTGGATCTAGGGAGAGCTTGGTACTTGAGCGGTCTTAATGACTCACCTCCTCTTCTCTGGAATCCTACCTGGTGCATAGTATTTATTCACTTTAGCCAACGAGGACTTGTTAACGGGCTAAGGTAGGTAATAAACCCATACTAAAGAGAAATTACCAAAATACCCCTAAGGGCGAAAATGACTAAAATACCCCTATGTGTTGAATGTAAGATTTATGGATCTTACATGTATATCTGCTGCATTCATATGACATTCTGTTTAGGTTGCATATGGGTTGGGATTTATGGAATGGAGGAAAAATATGAGGATCGCATGGTTGCTTGACGACCGTGGATCTACCGATGGCTTTTTAAGCCTAATATATGAGTAGTAGCTTGCTACAACGTTAGGGAGTACCGCAACCGGGCTACCATTAGAGTGTATCGGCTAGGTGGGTCGATATTTATATCCCCACATGTTGTGTATCGAGAGATGGAGATGGTGTGTAGCGGTTGGGTGGGTAGGATTCGTGCATATTTGATTACTTTACATCTGTTCTGATATTGAATTGGGCTCAGGCCCAAAAAGACTTGCTAATGCATGCTTTACTATTTGCCGAGGGTTGTACACACTGAGTTTCCGAAAACTCACCCCCTCTTTTATTTTTGTCAGGTGATCCTCAGTAGGCGGTTCGACGATTGGAGGGACTCTGAGGTGTCTAGCGAGCAAGACGACTTGGACTTGTTTTCTTAAACATATAATTTCTAGTATTTTAAGTTATTTTAGTCTGGATTGTAATAAGGCGTATCCGCTAGATATTATTTCACTGTCATTACTACGTTTTGAATTTTTTATATGGAACCTGGATTTATTTCTTTTAGACATATCCCAAGTTTTTGAAAATAATTATTTTAAAATCAAGCTTCCGCAGATAAAGAGAATTTTTACTAACTAATAAAGAAATAGTTCATTTTGAATACACCTCATTCTGGAACTAAATACAAACTGTATGTTACTTAATTTTCTCTTTTGAAGGGTTTTCAATGAAAACACGATTTTTGATAAAACACTTCAATGTGAAACACTAGATCCGGCCATAAAGTCTAGGCCAGGTTTGGTGTGTTACATTTAGTGGTATCAGAGTCAAGTTACAAAACTCGGGATGTGAGGTGGGTCTTATTATTTGGGTTTTTTAAAAAAAATAGTTTTTGATTTAATCAAAATGTTTTGGAAAATTTCTTGCTGTGCGGCATACCGAGTCTCCGACGTCGAACCAAGTAAGTTCTTTTATTATTAAGCTTGTTTAATTTGATATACTGTAGATAGTTAGTAGGCTACTTTAGATGATTATACTGAGGCATTTAGTTGGAGTGAAACTGAAGCTCGTAGGACCTTGAAACAGTAGAGGATTTACAAAAACAACTTTCTTTTTAATACTTTCATAAAACATCGGCTTAATTATTGAAACTAATTAAAAATTCATAAAATTTCTAATCCAGATGATACATGAATCAACGATAAGTGCTAGAAGAGGTGCAAGAGGTCGTGGCCGAGGCACGAAAGTGTTAGGGTTAGATCGTCGGCATTGGGCCATATGCCCAATGTTGAAGTAGGAGAGACTCTGGCCTCACCCGTGGCTGAGACTGGATCGTATGATCAGGCCACAGGGGATGATACATTGTCGCAGGCAATGCTGAGGATTTTGAAAAGGGTCACAGGGCCCAATAATGGTAGAGGAAATTGAGGGTCAGTCCCAGAGCGACTTCGATCAAATGGGGTTGAGATCTTTAAGGGCATGGCTAGTGTGGCTCCTAACATGGCTGAATACTGGTTAGAGGCCACTGAAAGGATAATGGAGGACTTGGACTGTTCACCTGAACAAAAGTTGAAAGGGGCAGTGTCACTGCTTAGGGAAGAAGCTTACCAGTGGTGGCTGACAGTGAAAGAGGGCACCCAACCTAAGCAGGTGACTTGGGAGTTCTTCAAAATTGCATTTCAAGGGAAGTATGTGGGTGCGAGTTATGTAAATGCTAGAATGAAGGAGTTCCTGAACTTGACCCAAGGAAACAAATCTGTGGCAGAGTATGAGGCAGAATTTCTACACCTTAGTAGGTATGCAAGAGTTATGGTGGCAACGAACTATGAGCGTTGCGTTAGGTTTGAGGATGATCTTAGGGATAGCCTCAGGGTATTGATAAGTCCACAGAAGGAGTGAGTTTTCTCAGAGTTGGTAGAGAAAGAAAAGATAGCAGAGGAGGTGAAGCGCACTGAGCGCCTAGATAGGGAAAAAGAAAGGGGTAAGAATAAAAAGGAGGCTGAGACTTCTAGTGTTGGACAAAGGCCTAGGGCTAGGGCCAGAGTTGATGGGCCAGTTAGAGCAGGGGCTCCTGCTGTTAATCCAGGGGTGCCACCTTGTGCTGATTATGGGAAAGCCCATATAGGCGAGTGTTGGAAGAGGACGAGAGCTTGTCTAGCTTATGGATCTATGGAGCATAGGATCAAGAGTTGCCCTAGAATGCCAAGTCATGAGCCAGTCGTGGGCCGGGGTAGTGTTCAACCGCAGGCCAGGGGCGGTAACAGCAATGGACGTGGACGGGGAGCACCAGGCAAAAATACAGGCCATGCTGAGGTGAGGCAGCCAGCTTTGGTTAATGCTGCTAGTCGCCGAGAAGACGGGGATGCCCCAAATGTGATAACAGGTATGTTCTTTATACATGAGTTACCTTACATTGC
Organism: Gossypium anomalum; assembly: GCA_025698475.1. Lineage (NCBI taxonomy): Eukaryota > Viridiplantae > Streptophyta > Magnoliopsida > Malvales > Malvaceae > Gossypium > Gossypium anomalum. The sequence continues at coordinate 40,781,911 of CM046965.1, forward strand.
ATTGATTGATATTGGATCGACGTATTCATATGTTGCATGCAATATGACTGAACCTTTGGGTGATATGTTTGAAATTACTACGAATGAGATTACTGTGATAAGTCCGGTAGACCAGTCAGTGGGAGTGAATAAGTTGTTTAGGGAGGTACCCTTAGTAGTCCAAGGGGTTACCCTTTTAGCGAATTTGATGGAACTGTCGTTTAGCAAGTTTGATTTAATCTTGGGTATGGATTGGCTGGTGAAACACCGAGCAACCTTAGATTGCACTACAAAGTGAATGGTGTTAAAAACGACGGAGGATAAGGAGGTGGTATTGATTAGTGAACGCCGAAATTATCTGTCAAATGTGATTTCTGCATTAAAGGCTGAGAAGTTGGTACGAAAGGGATGCGAAGCCCATTTGGCTTATATTAGCGATACAGAGGCTAAGAGCCCTACTGTTAAGGAGTTAAGAACAGTTAGGGAATTTCTTGATGTTTTTCCAAAGGAGTTGCCAGGGTTAACGCCCAACAGAGAAGTAGAATTTAGAATCAAGTTGTTACCTGGTACGACTCCGGTGTCCATTACCCCTTATCAGATAGCACCGAAGGAGTTGGTAGAACTTAAGGCACAGATTCAGAAATTGTTGGATCGAGGTTAGGCCAGACCTAACTTTCGAGGAAGAGCCCATACAAATAATTGGCCGTGATGTTAAGGTACTAAGAAGGAAGTCCGTCCCATTAGTAAAAGTGCTTTGGCATAATCACAAGGCTGAGGAGGCTACTTGGGAACCTGAGGAAGCGATGCGACATCAATATCCTCAATGTTTGGATCAGGTAAAATTTTGAGGACGAAATTCTTTTATGGGGGTAGAGTTCGAAATTTTTTTTTCAGTTTTGATAGAGTGTGTGCTTAATATTCCTAGTCAAGTGTTATTTATGTGATAATAGGCCTTAGTTAACTTTTGAGTTCGAAGTTTGAAGTGAAGGAAATTATAGTTTAATAATTACAATAGCCTTGATGTCGAGTAGTTTGGTTTTTCAATAAATGAAGCAGGAATTGGACACAAGGAGCCTTGTGTTGGAGTGGCAAGTAGCGTCACATGTGTGGCTTAGAGGTGGTGTCACATGCACGGCAAAGAGGTTTGGGGTTCGAATCTCTCCTTGCTCAAAAAAAGGATTTATTTTTGCTCAATAAATGGCCAGTAGTGGCATTGGATATGAACTCTGAAGGGAGTGATCAGAGGAGAAATTTAAGGAAGGGATTAAGAAGTTATCAGGGAGAAAAGTTAGGAGATGAAAGGTGTAGAGAAGTGGAGCCGAATTGGGAATTTGGGGATAGGTAAATTTAGCTATAGTATATATAGGTGCCGATTCTGGGGATTCTAGGCTAATGTCGAATTCTTCCTTTCTATTTTACTGAAAACACTTTTCTCTTCAAATATCTAAAAGCTGAAATCCCTTATTCTTTCTCTTTTATTTTGTGCCAACTTCCTCCCTTCCTTTCTCATCAGACTCTTTTCTTTCTTGCTCCTAGTTACTTTCTCTAAAGCCGAATATCTTTTGGCCAAAATCCTGTTGTGCCACCACTTTTTCTTCAACGTTGGCCAACCGATTCTTGTGTAAGTGCTTTACTTTATTTTAGTTGGTCTTCCTAGTACTGATTTCTTCTCTTCTTTACTCTTTCTAAATCGATTTTGGTAGGGGATTAGCATTGAATCTCAAATTTCATATCTCTACCGAATTGCTCCTTAGGCATTTTGGGGTTTTGGGTAAGTATTCCTCTTTTATTGGTTCTGAGTGGTCATGGATGATTTAAGAGTGACTAAAGATGATTGCGAGTCACTTTTTGTTTAGTTTTTAATGATTAAGATTGATGCAGATTTAAGAAATACTCGTGATTAGTGATCAAGGAAGGGCTGTTAAGGCTTGTCGTTCAAGGTAAGGCAAAGGTGAGATTTTTTACTTTTGGTGATCGTATTTGACAGCTGTGTGATTAATCATTGAGTGACATCATTTGTAGGTTCGTGGATAAGGAGATCACAGTACGTTTTAGTACCAGGTGTGTACATACACTGCACACACATAGTAGACCAACAAATCCTAAAATGCCAAAAAGCCGGAAGTTTGGCTACAATAGTCTTGCGAGTGCGCGAACACTCGCAAGTGGGGACCGATAGGTTATTAGAGGCCCCATGAGCGATTCCATGGATGTAACACCCCAAACTCGGCTTAGATGTTATGGCCGAATCCAATGTGTCACATTGAAGTGTTTTAGAGAAAACATTGTTTTCATCGAAAACCCTTCCTTAAAATGAAAACGTCAATTACTTTGTAAAATCTTTTTTCAGTTGCGAAAGCTTTGTTTAAATTATTTGATTTAAGAAAACTTATCATTTAAAAATTTAGTTTCGGAAACATAGAAAACATATTATGATTTAAAAAATTGTGTTCAACTTCTCGTTATTACAACGCATCAGAATAATAATCGAAATAATCAAAAGGGAAGGCCTTATTACAAACCAAACTGAAAATCACTTAAGAAACTTATATGTTTTAAAAGAAAAACAAGTCCAAGTTGTCTTGCTAGCTGGCCACCTCAGAGTCCCTCCAAACCTCAAACCTCCTATTGAGCATCACCTGAGAAAAATAAAAGAGGGGGTGAGTTTACGAAAACTCAGTGTGTACAACCCTCGACGAGAAACAAGCATTCATCAATCACTATACAACGTACATGCAATGCAATGCAGTGCAACCCACCCCAATAATCCAACTGGTACACTTCTGCTCTGTCCCTCGATACACATCCTGTGGGGATATAAATATCGACCCACCCAATTGATACACATCAATGGTAGCCCGATTGCGGAACTACCTTCGTTGCAGCAAGCTGCCAATCACATATTGGGCTTAAAAGCCATTAGTGAATCCACTGTTGTCAAGCAACCATGCAACCCTCATATACTTCCTCCGTTCCATAATTCCCAACCCATATGCAACCTAAACATGATATCATATGAATGCATATGAATGCAGTAGGTATACATGTAACATCCATAAATCTTACATTCCACACATAAAGGTATTTTAGTCATTTTCACCCTTAGGGGCATTCCGATAATTTTTTTTATTACGGGTTTTTACTTACCTTGGCCTGTTAACAAATCCCGTGAGTTAAGATGAACGAACACTATGCACCAGGTAGGATTCCAGAAAAAAGGAGGTGAGTCATTAAGACCGCTTAAGTACCAAGCTCTCCCTAGATCCAATCCAAGACATGCATATACCCGTTACCACACCTTAACCCTATTACTTGTCCACGGTCTCAATAAATTAATTAAGTTTTATGAACTCATCATATACTAGCCCTAAAACCTCTTACGAAGCCCAGACAAATCCACATACCTGTATATAGCCTACTAGGCCCAATCTCTTTCATAAGGCCTATTAGGCCCAATCTCATATATGTGGCCCATTAGGCCCAGATCACATTCCTAGGGCCATTAGGCCCAATTCACATTTACAGTCATGTTCACATACAATTTTTGTTCACATAGCATCAATTATCAATTTTTACCTATTATGGGCCCAACAACCCATCGGGCCCATTTAGCCCATTCTGGCCCGGTTGGCCAATTCACAGCCCAAGTCCATGGAATTGCCCATGGGGCCTCAGACAACATATCAGTTTCTCCCTTACGAGAGTTCACACACTCGTAAGATTACCATAGCCAAACTTTTGGCTTTTTGACATTTCGACTTTTTAACATTTCGACTTTTCTACATTTCGGCTTTTGCCGATCTACTTGTGTGTGCAGTGTATGTACACACCAGGTAATAAAGCATGCTGTGATTTCCTTAGCCCCAAGCCTACAATCGATATCACCCTTCAATTAATCGCATGCTTAATACATATCTTTACCAAAACCAAAATCTCACCTTTCCCCCTTACCTTACGCGACAAGTTATAACAACCCCTTCTTTAATCTCTACCCACGATCAACTCCTAGATCTGCACCAATCTTAACTATTAAAACCAGAATAACAGGTGACTTGTATCCAACACAAGTCCCTCTTCCCTTAACTATGACCATTCAGCCAACTAAGATTAAGAACACTTACCAAAGTCTCTCACCTGAGGAGCAAATCGATAGGGATCCAAAAGACTGAAATTCAATGCCTAATCCTACCAAAACTGATTAGGAGAAGTGAGGAACTAAATACTCGATACTTAGCAAAAACCAATTGGGAGAGCAAACACTTACACTATAATTGACTGAGTGGAAAGTGTAGTGGCGGCACCAAGGGTATTCGGCCAAAGAGATGTTCGGCCCTTGAGATTTGTGTGGCAAACAAAAGATTATTCGACACTAAAGGGAAAGAGAAGAAGAAGTCCACTAGACTAAAAGTGAATCATAGAGAATTGAGTAGAGGAGGAAAATCGACACAATGAGGAAAAAAAGAAAGAAGAACAAGGGTTTTCGGCTTTTAAAAAAAGGGTTTTTGGCAACAAGGTGAAGGAGAATTCGACATTAGCCTGACAACCTCCCATTCGGCACCTATATGTAGCCTCTATAGCCGAATTTCCCAAGCACGAATTTCCAATTCGGCTCCACCTCTTTTTCACTCCTTTTCTCCTCGTTTTTCTCCCTGATAATCCCTTGATCCTTTCCTTAAATTTCTCCTCTTATCACTACCTACAGAGTTCAAATCGAATGCCACCTCTGTCCATCTTTCAAGCAAAAATAAATCCCTCTTTTGAGCAAGGAGGGATTCGAACCCGAGACCTCTGACACTAGCAACACGCCACTTATCCCCTGGGCCAACAAGCTCTTTTCTGTCCAATTCTTCCTTCATTTATTCAAAAGCCCACCTACTCGCCATCAGGGTTCTTTTAATAATTAAACTATAATTTCATTCACTTCTTAGTTCTAAATCCAAAACTATCCGAGACCTACTAACACATAATTAGCACTTAACTGGGAATACTAATCACACATTTCTTTTTTAGAATCGAAAAAAAGACAATTTGGGATTTTGAGATTTTTGGGGCATTACAATAGACTTAGGCCGTGTATTGGCCAACCGGGCTAGAATGGGTTAAATGAGCCGATGGGCTGTAGGGCCCATAATAGGCAAAATTGGCAATTTGATACTAAGTGATGAAAAATCATATGATTGCATGACTATGAATGTGATTGGGCCTGATGGGCCATATGAATATGATTGGGCCTGATGGGCCATATGAATGAGATTGGGCCTAAAAGGGCCAAATGAATAAGTGTGGATTTGTTAGTGATTAGTAAGGGGTTGTGGACCTAGTTTTTGGTAACTACTCAATCAGATATAAAACTTAAATAATTAATTAATTATGACCGTAGACAAGTCATAAGGTTAAGGTGTGGCAATGGGTATATGCATGTCTAGGATTGGATCTAGGGAAAGCTTGGTACTTAAGCAGTCTTAATGACTCACCTCCTCTTCTCTGGAATCCTACCTGGTGTATAGTATCTGTTCACTTTAGCCAAAGAGGACTTGTTAATAGGCTAAGGTAGGTAATAAACCTGTAATAAAGAGAAATTACTAAAATGCCCCTAAGAGCGAAAATGACTAAAATACCCCTATGTGTTGGATGTAAGATTTATGGATGTTACATGTATATCTGCTGCATTTATATGAATTTCTATTTAGGTTGCATATGGGTTGGGATTTATGCAATGGAGGAAGAATATAAGGATCGCATGGTTGCTTGATGACCGTGGATCCACCGGTGGCTTTTTAAGCCCAATATAAGAGTAGCAGCTTGCTGCAACGTCAGGTAGTACCGCAACCGAGCTACCATTGGAGTGTATCAGATGGGTGGGTCTATATTTATATCCCTACATGGTGTGTATCGGGGGATGGAGATGGTGTGCAGCGGTTGGATGGGTAGGATTTGTGCATATTTGATTGCTTTACATCTGTTCTGATATTGAATTGGGCTCAGGCCCAAAAAGACTTGCTAATGCATGCTTTACTATTTTTCGAGGGTTGTACACACTGAGTTTTCGAAAACTCACCCCCTCTTTTATTTTTCTCAGGTGATCCTCAGTAGGCGGTTCGACGATTTAACGGACTCTGAGGTGGCCAGCTAGCAAGATGACTTGGACTTGTTTTCTTAAACATATAATCTCTAGTATTTTAAGTTATTTCAGTCCGGATTGTAATAAGGCCATCTGCTAGATATTATTTCATTGTCATTACTACGCTTTGAATTTTTGATACGGAACCTGGATTTATTTGTTTTAGACATATCCCAAGTTTTTGAAAAAAATTATTTTAAAATCAAGCTTACGCAGATAAAGAGAATTTTTACTAAGTAATAAAGAAATATTTCATTTTGAATACACCACATTCTGGAACTAAATATAAACTGAATGTTACTTAATTTTCTCTTTTGAAGGGTTTTCAATGAAAACAAGGTTTTCGATAAAATACTTCAATGTGACACGTTGGATTCGGCCATAACGTCCGGGCCGAGTTTGGGGTGTTACAAGTCGATTTTAGTTTGCTAGCTTTGCTTTTCCCCGGTCTAGGCCTAGATTTTGTAATTCTTGATCTATAATGATAAAAATTCATAAATTTAATCATTTTATCGATCTAGGTATTCAACAATTTATAATTGGGGAAAATGACCATTTTGCCCCTAGACCCGAAAATCAATTTTTATCACATTTTCCCATTAACCAAGCCTAGCCGAATACTTTTTATACTAGGAAAATCCAAAAATTCTCATTATTTCACACATTTACCATTTATTTTACAACTTATGCAAAATGGTCCTTAGTTAGGGTTTCCATGAAAACTACTTCACAAAAGTTGTTTATTTGATAACCATAATTAATTTTCTTCCATAAAATTTCAGAAAATAACATGAACATTCTCATGGTAAAACCCTAAAATTTCAACCATTTTGCAAAATAGTCCCCTCATTTGAAACCTCATGCTACAAGGGTTCTAAAAATGTAAAAATTTTCAAGAAAAGCCATCGAAGTCACTTACTTGCAAGAGTAGAGAGTGGCTGAAATTTTTGAAGCTCAAAAACCCCTGCAATGGTTGAATTTTCGGTGGAGAAGATAGTAGGAAAAAGGATGGTATCTTTTTCTCTTTTTTTTTTTTTTTATTCTAGTCAAAATTAGGTCATCAAATTACCTAACCATTTGACCCATTGATTTCCTTGTCCCTATGGCTGGCCATGCCTCTTGGAGGGGGTCTAATTGCTCTTTAAAGGCCTCCAATTATGGTTCTCTAGCTATTTGGTATGTCTATCCAGTAAAATAGAACTTTTACCCTTTATGCAATTTAGTCCTTTTCGGCAATTAAGCTCTCAAACACTAAAATTAATTCACCAAATTTTCCATGCATCTTTATAATCATGCCATCACACATAAAATAATATTAAAAATAATTTCCCTGGCTTTGGAATAGTGGTTCTAAAAACACTATTTTGACTAGCCCCAAAATCGGGCTGTTACATACATACCAACTTTGGCCATATTTTTTTTCTTTTATTTAGCCTCCACTCCTCTGTCTAACAAGAATTTCGATAAATCACTAATCGTTCCAATCTAGCCTGATATAGGAAAGGTAATGGTTATTCTTCAACTCTCAAATCTTTCTTCTCTTTTAATGAATCAAAAATGTAAACTTACACAGTTGAATATTATGTTCTTGAAGATCTAATCTGAATCAATTGGAATTCCTCTAAGATAAGCAAAATTTTTACTGTCTTTTTTAAAAGAGTAAGTTTCTGATTTGGTTTCATAAGAGGTTATTTTGTGTACAACCGATTCTAACAGTAACTTTGGTAATATACCATTATTATTTTTTAGATCACATAAGATTTCACTTGATCTACATCATTGAGAGCCAATGAGTAGTTTTGGTCTATGGGTTTTAGCTTATAAACAATGTGTATTATGAATAAATTTGTTTAATAAATTTAAGTATAAAAATTATATTCTATTATTAAAACTGTGATACATGAAAACATTTGACTACACTAAGTATTCGTATAAGGGATTATTAAATTCGTTAAAATGATTGAAATCCAAGTAAGTAATTTTGCACTATTTAAAATTTTTATATTGTGATTTTGTTGTGTGATTCACAGATATATGACATACATTACTTATTATTATCCAACACTCACGATATGTGGATGAAGTGGCCATATTCCATTTTGCATGAAAAATGCTAAATTATGCCAATGTTTCTAATATTGAGATTTGACTCGCATGTAAAGCATGCTCACTGTGTTAATACACAAAGAAACCAGATTCGCATGTTAAGCATGTCTATTGAAAAATTCTATTCTGAAAGCCATACCACATGCATGGATTTGGGATAAGATTGTATGGAGGAAGATTCTAGTAGTTTAATAATCTGCAAATTCTAGTGGTTAAACCATATTATCTGCTAGTATATCTCCAATTCTGGTGATTGTCCACAATTATCTGTATCTGCCAGCTTAACTTCAATATTTGGTGGTTTGTCCACATTGTGGTGTGTTATTGGATAGACAAGTTATGGGGAACTCTTTTATGGTGTGTAGTGGAGTTCGGTAGGAACGTTTTTCGAAAAATTTTGTATTGATTTCTAAAAATTTTCGCATCAACATCATCAAGCATATTGTAACAGCTCGATTTTGGGTCTAGTCAGAATGTGGTATCGGGGCCACAAATCCAATGTAAGAAAACTTATTTTTATTATACTTTTATGGTGTACAATTTCACAGAATGATTTCATGAAAATTTTGTTCGAAAATTTTGACATTTGGGCACTCAATTTAGTCAAAAGGTCTAAATTGTAAAGAGTGCAAAACTTGAGTTCTAGAAGCTAGAGGTGTCCAATTGTTATGAAATTTTAAATTGGAGGTCCTTAAAAGTTAATTAGACCATTAAATAATTTTTTGGACAAAAATGGACATGAATTGGGTGAAATAGAATATTTTTAAGTTAGGGGCATTTTGGTCATTTAGTAATTAAATGACTTAATAAACAAAATAAAAGCCAAAATTTCTTGTCCATCTTCTTCCTTGGCTGAATTTTACATGAAGAAACCATGGATAGGGTTTTCCAAGCTTCCAAGCTCGATTGAAAGTCAGTTCTAGCCCCATTTTTAATGATTTTTACATTTTTGAAATCCTCGTAACAAGATCTATCTATTTCTAGGATTAATTTGAGTTATTTTTAAATTCTAGGGTTTTGAACCATGATAAACATGTGTGTATTGTGATGATTAATGGTAGAAGATATATGTTTATGGTTAGAGAAACGACTTTTAGTAAGTGATTCTCAATAAAAATGCCTAAAAGGACTAATTTATAAAAGTTATAAAATGTGTCACAAAAGTGTGTTTTAATGGAAATTGTAGGCTTTTATAGTTATGAAAATGGCTCGACTAGGCTTAAAGTACAAAAAAATTGAATGAAAATGATTTTATGAGCTTAGGGGCAAAAGTGTAAATATGACAAAGTTTAGGGGCAAAAATATAATTTTTGAAAAATATGATTTTTTGGCTGAATTGATTAGTATAATGATTAATTAAGTTAAATGTGATGTTTTAAATCAAGAAATATGAAGTTTGGGCCTAGAACGAGGGAAAATGAGTAATTGACGGTTAGGTCCCTTTTTACCATTTTGGTGTCGAGGTAAGTTCGTATGTAAATAACGCTATTTTATGTTTTTATTTTAAATATTCTAAATGCTTTGATAATGTATGAAATAAATTATTGGTTCTATGGTTGTATTTGACGAAATTCGGATAAGTGAGAAAAGTCTCGTTTGAACATTAAGAATAGAATAGGATACGAGTGACATGTCACTAAGGATATTTGTGATATATGTGTGATTATGTGATCAGGGTACTAGTCTTGTACGTCTACCAGTGGCTGGGTAGTCCGGCATGTGTTGCGAATAGCTGACAGCTTGTGTAAACTACACTGTGTTGTTATGTCTTGACTGTCAGCTTGTATGAGCAGGCCCGAGATTTGTTCGAGAGCGAGCATTCATGTGATATGAGATATGAGGTAGCTTTAGCTACATATGTGGCACTTATGTGCAAAGACTTCCCATGTATCCATTTAGTATTTCAGGTGTTCAACAGGTATGCCAAAGATGAGAAAGTAAGCGGTTATGTTGCGAGATGGTACAGGTATGTACGTAAAGATTTTAAGTATTGACTTCATGTTATTGTGAGTTATGATCACTATGAAAGTGACTTTGAGATAGCTCTATGATTGTTGATTTGTGGTCATGATGTATAAATGCATGGAAACACGATTGATGACTATATGTTTGGCCTTAGAAGCCCAATTGATTGGTAAGATAGTAAATGTTGTTCATTTGAATTGTGATTTATCGATTATGAGTGAAAGGAAATATTGGCCTAATTGCCTATTAAAACGGTTAAGAAAGTATGGAAATAAATAGTTATTACAATTTGAAATATGTTGAGGTATATGCATGAAAACACGAATATACATAAGTAACCTGCACTTTTACTAAGATGTTTAAAATGATTTGCTAATTATGAAAAATGCTACAATGGAGAAATTATGGATGCTAGACTGAAAGTCGAGTAATGTTAAATTATTTTCATAAATCAAAAGAGAGTAAACATATGAATATGTTATATTACAACCCTAGATTTATAGCTATTTTTATATTAACTTGTGCTTATATTATCTAGCATAGTATATGACTAGCATGAGTTGCTCATTATTTTCATATGGACTTACTAAGCTATATAGCTTACCTCCCTTCCTTTCCCATGTCTTATAGGTTAATTTAGCTAGCTCGGGTTGGAGACCACCGGAGATGCCATCACACTATCAAGCTATCATTTGGGTATAAGTGAACACAAGTATTTTAAGTTTATGGCATGTATAGGGGCTTCATCTTTTGATTAATTGTGCCATTATTAATTTTGCTAAGTGTGTTGGCTTATAGTGATTTGGTGATTCATTTTGTATATGGCCATGAGATACGGTTAATATTGATTATTTGGTTGTAAACCTATTCATATATGCATGCATGTGCCAAGGTCATACATGATGTGGTTAAAATTGTTTGGCATGGATGAATTGTGGATGTAACTATGGATGTTTGATGATGGAATTGTGAGTGAGTGGAATGATAATAACTAAGACATGAGTATGTTAAATGGAAGTAAACTTCAACTCTTAGAGCATGCAAATTTATAAATTTGGCTTGACAAAGTGTGAAGTTTTGTGCATGTATTAGTAAAGATGGAATGATCATGATCATATCTAGTTTGTGTATGTTTTAAGTGCTTAATTATGCCATGTTATGTGCCCTTGAAGTCATGTATGTGTTTGTGCAAATAAGGGTGGAAATTGGCTTGGAAAATAGCCTTGTATTTGTCCACACGGGTAGACACACGGGCATGTGTCTAGGCCGTGTGTGACACACGGTCAGCCCTATGGGCGTGTGATCCGGCCGTGTGTACCCTACACCCTAATTAGGTAAAACAGAATGCCCAGTAGTAAACACATGGGCAGAGACACAGCCGTGTGAAGGACATGGCCTTAGCACACGAGCGTGTGACTTGTCGTGCACCCCTATTTTGCTAATGATGTCACAAACAGAGAGTTATACGGGCTGAGGACACGGGCGTGTAACACCCCAAACCCGGCCCAGACGTTATGGCCGAATCTGGCGTGTCACCTTGTTTTCATTGAAAACCCTTCTTTAAATAAAAACTATTCCTTCTTGCATGATAATAATTACTTCGTACAATCTTTTTTCAGTTGCGGAAGCTTTATTTAAAACAGATGATCTACAAAAACTTGTCATTTAAAAATTGAGTTGTGGAAACGTAGTATTTAAAAATAGTTATGGATTAGGAAAACCATGTCTACTTCTAATAAATATAAAGCATGAAAATAATAATAATCCTAATTTGAAATAATAACCATAGGAAAGGCCTTGTTACAATCCGGAGCCCCTCCTACCGTCGAACCACCTACTAAGGATCGCCTGGGAAAAATAAAAGAGGGGGTGAGTTTTCGAAAACTCAGTGTGTACAATCCTCAGCAAATAGAAAAGCATGCAATAGCAAGTCTTTTCGGGCATGAGCCTAATTTAATATCAGAATAGATGTAAAGCAATCAAATATGCACAGATCCCACCCACCCAACTGCTACACACCATGTGGGGATATAAATATCAACCCACCCATCCGATACACTCCAATGGTAGCCCGGTTGCGGTACTACCTAACATTGCAGCAAAGCTGCTAATCATATATTGGGCTTAAAAAGCCATCGGTGGATCCACAGTCGTTAAGCAACCATGCAATCCTCATATACTTCCTCCGTTCCATAATTCCCAACCCATATGCAACCTAAATAGAATATCATATGAATGCAGCAGGTATACATGTAACATCCTTAAATCTTACATTCAACATATAGGGGTATTTTAGTCATTTTTGCCCTTAAGGGCTTTTCGGTAATTTCTCTTTATTATGGGTTATTACTTACCTTGGCCCATTAACAAGTCCTCATTGGCTAAAGCGAACAGATACTATGCACCAGGTAGGAATCCAAAGAAGAGAAGGTGGGTCAATAAGACCGCTTAAGTATCAAGCTCTCCCTAGATCCAATCCTAGACATGCATATACCCATTGCCACACCTTAACCTTATGACTGGTCCACGGTCACAATTAATTAATTATTTAAGTTTTATGTTCTTTTAAGCAGTTATTAGATACAGGGCCCAAAACCCTCTGTTTAAGCAGTTATCAGATACAGGGCCTAAAACCCTTTACAAAGCCCAAACGAGTCTGCATACATGCATATGGCCCACTAGGCCCAATCTCATTCATATGGCCCACTAGGCCCAAATCACATTCGTATGGCCCATTAGGCCCAAATGACATTCATATGGTTCGTCAGGCCTAATCACATTCATAGTCATGCAATCATATGATTTTTCATCACTTAGTAACAAATTGCCAATTTTGCCTATTATGAGCCCTACAGTCCATCGGGCCCATTTAGCCCATTCTGGCCCAATTGGCCAATACACGGCCTAAGTCCAAAGAATCGCACATGGGGCCTCTGATAACCTATCAGTTTCCCCTTACGAGTGTTCGCGCACTCGCAAGTCTATTGCAGCCAAACTTTCAGCTTTTCGGCATTTCAACTTTTTGGCATTTCAGGATTTATCTATCTACTGTGTGTGTTCAGTGTATGTACACACCTTATTCTAAAGCGTGCTGCGATCTCCTTAGCCACAAACCTACAAACGATGTCACTCAATGATTAATCACACACTTATCAAATACGATCACCAAAAACTGAAAATCTCACCTTTGCCTTACCTTGAACGACAAGCCTTAACAATCCTTCCTTGATCACTAATCACGAGTATTCTTAAATCTGCATCAATCTTAATCATTAAAACTAAACAAAAAGTGACTCACAATCATCTTAAGTCACTCTCAAATCCTCCATGCCCATTCGGCCAACCTTAACCAATAAAAGAGGAAAACTTACCTAAAACCTCAAAAAGCTTAGGAGCAATTCGAGAGAGATCTGGAATCCGAGATTCGATACTAATCCCACAAGAATCGGCTTAAGTAGATGGAGTCGCGGTGGCATAAAGGGTCTTCAGCCAAAGAGGTATTCGACTTTTGAGATTTGTATGGTGAAAGGGTTATTCGGCATAAATAAGAAGAAGGGAAGAAGGAATCGGCTAAAACCAAAGGTGAATCAAAATAGAATTTGAGAAGAGAAAAAATGGAAAATCGGCAAGCAAGGAACAAGGAATTCAAATTTTGAGCACTTAAAGAGAAAAGTGTTTTGGCAACACAAAAATGAGGAATTCGGCCAAAGCAATTTCGGCAATACCCTAGAATCCCCAAAATCGGCACCTATATATACTATAGCCTAATTTACCTATCCCTAAATTCCCTATTTGGCTCCACTTCTCTACACCCCTCATCTCCTAACTTTTCTCCCTGATAACTCCTTAATTCTTTCCTTAAATTTCTCCTCTGATCACTCCCTTCAGAGTTCACATCCAATTCCACTACTGGCCATTTAATGAGCAAAAATAAATCCTTCCTTTGAGCAAGGAGGGATTCGAACCCAAAACCTCCTTGCCATGCATGTGACGTGTAACACCCCAAACTCGGCCTGGACGTTATGGCTGAATCTGGCACATCACATTGAAGTGTTTTAGTGAAAACCGTGTTTTCATTGAAAACCTTTCTTAAAATAAAAGAAACTTTAACTATCCTTAAAAAAAACTCCTTTTAATCACTTGTTTAAAATATATGATTTTATGAAAACATGTCCTTTTAAAAATGTAGTTGCGGAAACGTAGAAAAGTCATACTATAGTTTAAGAAACCATGTTCAACTTCTTATAATTACATCACATAAAAATAATAATCCAAATAATAACAAAGTTGAAGCCCTATTACAATTTGATTTGAAGAGTACCTAATAACATAGAAACTGATAAGCTTTAGAAAGAAAAACAAGTCTAAATTATCTTGCTAGCTGGCCACCCAAAGTCCCTCCAAACATCGAACCTTCTACTGAGCATCACTTGAAAATAAAATAAAAGAGGGGGTGAGTTTTTACAAACTCAGTGTGTACAACCCTCAACGAAAACAAGCATTCAAAAGTCATCATACATCAAACATGCAATGCAATGCAGTGCAACCCACCCCAATAATCCAACCGGTACATCTCTGCTTCGACCCCTTTTCACAACCTGTGGGGATATAAATATCGACCCACCCAACTGATACACATCAATGGTAGCCCGGTTGCGGAACTACCCAAGTTGTAGCAAGCTGCCAATCACATATTGGGCTTAAAAGCCGTTGGTGGATCCACGGTTGTCAAGCAACCATGCGACCCTCATATACTCCCTCTGTTCCGTAATTCCCAACCCATATGCAACCTAAATAGGATATCACATGAATACATATGAATGCATGTAGCAATCATAAATCTTACACACAACACTTAGGGGTATTTTAGTCATTTTTGCCCTTAGGGGCATTTCGATAATTTTTTTTATTACGAGTTTTTACTTACCTTGGCCTATTAACAAATCCCGTGAACTAAGATGAACGAACACTATGCACCAGGTAGGATTCCAGAGAAGAGAAGGTGAGTCATTAAGACTACTTAAGTACCAAACTCTCCCTAGATCCAATCCTAGACATGCATATACCCGTTGCCACACCTTAACTCTATAACTTGTCCACGGTCACAATATATTAATTAAGTTTTATGTAGTTATCATATACTAGGCCCAAAATCCGTACATACATGCATATGGCCTTCTTGGCCCAATCTCATACATATGGCCCATCAGGCCCAATTCGTATTCATATGGCCCATTAGGCCCAATTCACTTTCATATGGCCCATTCGGCCCAATCTCATTTATATGGCCCATTCGACCCAACTCACATTATATTCATGCTCACATACAAATTTCCTATCACATAGCATCGCTTATCAAATTTTACCTATTATGGGCCCAACAGCCCTTTGGGCCCATTTAGCCCATTCCAGCCCACTTGGCCTATTCACAATCCAAGTCCATGGAATGGCCCATGTGCCTCAGACAACCTATCGGTTTCCCCCTTACGAGTGTTCGTGCACTCACAAGACTACCGTAGCCAAACTTTTGGCTTTTCGGTATTTTAGCTTTTCGGCATTTCAGCTTTTGCCGATCTACTTGTGTGTGCAGTGTATGTACACACCTGGTAAGCAAGCGTGATGTGATCTCCTTAGCCTCAAACCTTGCGCGATAAGTATAACAACCCCTTCTTAATTCCCTAACCACGATCAACTCCCAGATCTACACTAATCTTAACTATTAAAACAGAATAATTGGTGACTCGTATCCAACACAAGTCACCTTACCTTAACTATGAACAATCGGCCACCTTAACCAATGGGAGAGTAATACATACCAAGATTGCGAACACCTAAAGGGCAGTTTTGGTAGAGAGTTAAGATTCGAGATCCAATACTAATTCCCTACCATAGTAGATTAGAAAGAGTAAGGGACAATATTCGATACTTAGCAAGGAAAACCGATTGGAAGAGTAACACTTACACTAGATTTGGTCAAAAAGTATTCGGCTCTAGAAATCTGAATGGCACAATTGCTTATTCAGCACCAAGGGAGAGAGGAAGAAGAATCGACTAAACCCAAAAGTGAAACAAATAAATCGGCACAAGAAAAATAAAAGGAGAACAAGGGTTTACGGCTTTTGGAGAAATTGGCAGAAAGAAAAGGAAGAAAACAAAAGGGTTTTCATCTTTTATGGAAAAGGGTTTTTGGTAACAGGGTGAAGGAAATTCGGCACTAGCTTGGCAACCCTGCATTCGGCACTTATTTATAGCCCTTATAGCTAATTACCTGGCCCTCAGTTCCCCTTTCTCATCTCCTCATTTTTCTCCCTAATAATCCATTGATCCTTTCCTTAATTTTCTCTCCAGAACACTCCTCTTAGAGTCCATCTTCACACCACTTCCAACCTTCTAGAAGGCCAAAATTAAACTCCTAAAAATACTAAGCTAGGATTTGAACCTTGGACCTCCTTGCTAGCTGTTAACGCCACCTATCAACACTCTAAGTGGCGTTACTTAGCCATTCCTCCACAAGGATTTTTGATGTTATTTTCCCCTATCTTTATTTAAAACCCCAACTAATTGCCAACCCTGATTCTTTTAATAATTAAATTATAATTTCTTCTACCTCCTAATTCGAACTTAAACCCTGTCCAAGACCTACCTTTGCGTAATTAACACTTAATCAGAATTGCTAAGCACAAAAAGAAAAATTCACAATTTCAAGATTTTTGGGTTTCAGGATTTTTGGGGCGTTACATGACACCACCTCTAAGTCCCACATGTGATGCTACTTGCCGCTTCAACACAAGGCTCTTTGTGTCCAATTCCTCGTTCATTTATTTAAAACCCAAACTACTTGCCACCAAGGTTCTTTTAATTATTAAACTATAATTTCCTTCACTCTAAAGTTCAAACTCAAAACTTAACCATGCCTATTATCACATAAATAACACTTGACTAGGAATATTAAGCACACCTTTTATCAAAACTGAAAAAAAGAAAGTTCGGGATTTTTGGGGCGTTACAACTCAACCCCTTTAAATAAATTTCATCCACGAAATTTCCAATTAATAACACGGACTACCACACCACACTTTCGCTGGGCATTCTAATTCCAACTTAGGTAAATAGCACACTATGGGTAAGTACGTACTAGTATTCACCTCTGGAGCGTCTCCATCCTCTTGACGACGTGCTGCATAGACCAAAGCTGGCTACCTTGCCTCAGCATGACCAGCACCTCTGCCCAGTGCTCCACGACACAAACCGTTTCCACCCTTGGCCTGATCATGGCCTCTCGGCAGTTGCTGACCACCTCTCGGTGGCTGCACACCACCTCGGTCCACAACTGGCACCTGACCTGACATTCTAGGGCAACTCTTGATCCTTTGCTCCATAGATCCACAAGCTAAACAAGCTCCTGTTCCCTTCTAGCACTCTCCTGCATGACCTTATCCATAAGTAGCACAAGGTGGTGTGCCAATAGTAGCAACAGGGGGCCCTACTCTGACTGGCCCATCCACTCTAGCCCTTCTCTTAGCCCTCTGATCGCAATTGGAGGGCTCAGAATCCCTTTTATTTTTGCCCCTTTCTCTTTCCCAGTTTAGGCGCTTAGTGCGCTTTGTCTCTTCAGCGGTTTTTGCTTTCTCCACCAATGCTGTAAAATCTCGCTCACTCTGAGGGGCAATCAATACTTGAAGACTGTCTCTAAGGTCGTTTTTGAACCAAACACAACGTTCATAATCTGTTGCCACCATTACTCTTGCATACATACTAAGGCATAGAAATTCTGCCTCATACTCCGCTACAGGTTTGTTTTTAAGGGTCAAGTTTAGGAACTCCTTCCTTCTAGCATCCACATAACTCGCACCCACATACTTCCCTTGAAACGCAGTTTTGAAGGACTCCCAAGTGATTTGCTCAGGTTGGGTGCCCTCTTTCACCGTCAGCCACCACTGGTAAGCTTCTTCCCTAAGCAGTGACACCGCAACTTTCAACTTTTTGTTCAGGTGAACAGTCCAGGTCCTCCATTATCCTTTCAGTGGCCTCTAACAAGTATTCAGCCACGTTAGGAGCCACAGCAGCCATGCTCTTAAAGATCTCAGCCCCATTTTATCGAAGTCGTTCCAGAATTGACCCCCGATTTCCTGAGCCATTACTGGACCCTGCGACCCTTTCGAAAATCCTCAGCATTGCCTGCAACAATGTATCATCCCCCGCGGCCTGATCATATGGTCCAGTCTCAGCCACGGGTGAGGCCGGAGCCTCTTCTACTCCAACATTGGGCATATGGTCCGATGCTGAAGATCCAGCCCTAACACTTCCATGGCCTCGGCCTCAACCTCGTGCACCTCTTCTAGCACTCATCGTTTCTTCACGTATTCTTTGGATTAAAAATTTTATGAAGTTTTAGTTTCAATAATTAAGCTGATGTTTTATGAAAGCATTAAAAAGAAAGTTGTTTTCGTAAATCCTCTATAGTTTTAAGGTCCTACGGGCTTCAGTTTCACTCTAACTAAAAGCCTCAGTATAATCATCTAAAATAGCCTACTAACTATCTATAGCATATCAAATTAAACAAGCTTAATAATAAAAGAACTTACTTGGTTCGACGTCGGAGACTCAGTGTGCCGCACAGCAAGATTTTTTTCATAAACATTGTGATATAATAAGGCCCACTTCACAGTCTGAGTTTTGTAACTTGACTCTGATACCACTAAATGTAACACCCCAAACCCGACCCAGACGTTATGGCCGAATCTGGCGTGTCACATTGAATGTTTTATCAAAAACCTTATTTTCATTGAAAACCCTTCTTTAAATAAAAACTATTCCTTATTGCATGATAATAATTACTTTGTAAATCTCTTTTCAGTTGCGGAAGCTTTATTTAAAACAGATGATCTACGAAAACTTGTCATTTAAAAATTGAATTATGGAAACGTAGTATTTAAAAACAGTTATGGATTAGGAAAACCATGTTTTACTTCTAATAAATATAAAGCACGAAAATAATAATAATCCTAATTTGAAATAATAACTAGAGGAAAGGCCTTATTACAATCCGGAGCCCCTCCTTTCCTCGAACCACCTACTGAGGATCACTTGGGAAAAATAAAAGAGGGGGTGAGTTTTTGAAAACTGAGTGTGTACAACCCTCGGCAAATAGAAAAGCATGCAATAGCAAGTATTTTCAGGCGTGAGCCCAATTCAATATCAGAACAGATGCAAAGCAATCAAATATGTACGGATCCCACTCATCCAACTGCTACACACCATCTCCATCCCCCGATACACACCATGTGGGAATATAACTATCGACCCACCAATCTGATACACTCCAATGGTAGCCCAATTGTGGTACTACCTAACGTTGCAGCAAAGCTGCAAATCATATATTGGGCTCAAAAAGACATCGGTGGATCCACAGTCATCAAGCAACCTTGTGATTCTCATATACTTCCTCCGTTCCATAATTCCCAACCCATATGCAACCTCAACAGAATATCATATGAATGCTGCAGGTATATATGTAACATCCATAAATCTTACATTCAACACATAGGGGTATTTTAGTCATTTTCGCCCTTAGGGGCTTTTTGGTAATTTCTCTTTATTACGGGTTATTACTTACCTTGGCCCGTTAACAAGTCCTCGTTGGCTAAAGTGAACAGATACTATGCACTAGGTAGGAATCTAGAGAAGAGGAGGTGGGTCAATAAGACCGCTTAAGTACCAAGCTCTCCTTAGATCCAATCCTAGACATGCATATACCCATTGCTACACCTTAACCTTATGACTAGTCGATGGTCGCAATTAATTAATTATTTAAGTTTTATATCTGTTTAAGCAGTTATCAGATACTAGGCCCAAAACCCCTTACAAAGCCCAAACGAGTCTCCATACATGTATATGGCCCATTAGGCCCAAATCACATTCGCGTGGCCCATTAGGCCCAAATCACATTTGTGTGGCCCATTAGGCCCAAATCACATTCATATGGCCCGTCAGGCCCAATCGTATTCATAGTCAAGCAATCATATGATTTTTCATCACTTAGTAACAAATTGTCAATTTTGCCTATTTTGGGCCCTACAGCCCATCGGGCCCATTTAGCCCATTTTAGCCCGGTTGGCGAATACACGGCCCAAGTCCATGAAATTGCACATGGGGCCTCTGATAACTTATCGATTTCCCCTTACGAGTGTTCGCGCACTCGCAAGTCTATTGTAGCCAAACTTCTGGCTTTTTGACATTTCAGCTTTTCAGCATTTCGGGATTTGCTGATCTACTATGTGTGTGCAGTGTATGCACACACCTGATACTAAAACGTGCTATGATATCCTTAGCCACAAACCTACAAATGATGTCACTCAACGATTAATCATACACTTATCAAATACGATCACCAAAAGCCGAAAATCTCACTTTTTCCTTACCTTGGACGACAAGCCTTAACAACCCTTCCTTGATCACTAATCAAGAGTATTTCTTAAATTTAAATCAATCTTAATCATTAAAACTAAAAAACAAGTGACTCACAATCATCTTAAGTCACTCTCAAATCCTCCATGCCCATTCGGCCAACCTTAACCAATAGAAGAGTAATATTTACCCAAAACCTCAAAATGCCTAGGAGCAATTCAGCAGAGATCTGGAATCTGAGATTTGATAATAATCCCAAAAGAATCAGCCGAAGTAGAGTGAGTAGTGGCGGCACAGAGGGTCTTTAGCGAAAGTGGTATTTGACTTTTAAGATTTGTATGGTGAAAGGGTTATTCGACATAAATAAGAAGAAGAGAAGAACAAATCGGCTAAAACCAAATGTGAATCAAAAGATAATTTGAGAAGAGAATAAATGGAAAATCAAAAATCAGGGAACAAGGAATTCGACTTTTGAGCACTTAGAGAGAAAAGTGTTTCGGCAACACAAAAATGAGGAATTCGGCCAAAGTAATTTCGACAATACCCTAGAATCCCCATAATCGGTACCTATATATACTATAGCCAAATTTACCTATCCCCAAATTCCCTATTCGACTCCACTTCTCTACACCCCTCATCTCCTAACTTTTCTCCCTGATAACTCCTTAATCCCTTCCTTAAATTTCTCCTCTGATCACTCCCTTCGGAGTTTACATCCAACGCCACTACTGGCCATTTATTGAGCAAAAATAAATACTTCTTTTGAGCAATGAGGGATTCTAACCCAAAACCTCCTTGCCATGAATGTGAGGCCACCTCTAAGCCCCACATGTGATGATACTTGCCACTCTAACATAAGGCTTCTTGTGTCCAATTCCTCCTTCATTTATTTAAAACCCAAACTGCTTGCCATCAAGGTTCTTTTAATTATTAAACTATAATTTAATTCACCCCAAAGTTTGAACTCAAAACTTAACTAGGCCTATTATCACATAAATAACACTCGACTAGGAATATTAAGCACACATTTTATCAAAACTGAAAAAAATAAAAGTTCGAGATTTTTGGGGCATTACAGGGCGTGTTCCAATCCACATGAGTGTGTGTGACCACACGGCCTACCCACACAAACGCGTAACTCGCCAAAATACGAAAATTTTCTAAGTGTTGTAAAAGTTTTAAAAGTTTTCGGTTTAGTCCCAAACCACACGCAATGTATGTTTTGGGCCTCGAGGGCCCATATAAGGGATGATATACATGTGAATGAAAAGTTTTAAATTGGACGAAAATTCATGTCTCAGTTTTGTATGGTTGTGAGAGTTTATGTTCGATAACACCTCGTACCCTGTTCTAGTGTCGAATACAAGCAAGGGGTGTTACATTTAGTAGTATCAGAGCTATGGTTTAGTTGACTCTCGAACTAACCTAGCGTATCTGAGTCTAGCTATACATGCCATATTACTAATCATGATAGTGTGATATCTTCCAGCTCTAACGAAATTATTTTTTAAAGACAGAGATGACTTCCAACCAAGCTATTTTCGATAATGCTAAAAATGATATTGAGATGATTGAAATATGCTTATGATGTATTGAAATTTGGAAAGGTATGAATAGAAGTTCATGAATTTACATGTCTTAATGTACGAAAGGAGATAACCATAAGTTGAGAAATGTGGAAAAATGAAATGAAACGAAGGTTATGTTGTGATAAGCTTATCCATGTATGTTGGCATTCATATGATGTTATGTGCCCAATCTATTTGTTCAAGTGGATATGATAAGTAAATTTACCCAATGGACAGAATGTGTGTGTATGTACACTTGTTTGAATAACGCATAATCAGTATGTCAGTATAGTTGATTATGTTTAACTGTTAAATTAGAGAGAATATAATGTTTTGTTTTATGACTTTGTAATGGAACCCTAAATGTTATAATGGTATGAAAATTAAATTGAGAGATCAAATTGAGTAGAACGCAGGGGATGAGTACGATCGTTCAATAATGAATTGACGGATAAGACCACGGTTGGACCATAGCAGTAAATTTGAGTACGTGTAAGACCATAGCTGGGCTATGCAATCGTAATGACATGTAAGACCATAGCTAGGCTATTGCATTGTGATCCCATGTAAGGCCATGTCTAGGACATGCATTGGCATCGATATGTGATCCCATTTAAGACCATGTCTAGGACATGGCATTGGCATCAATATGTGATCCCATGTATGTAACCAGCCCGGACGTTATGGTCGGATCCAGCGTGTCACATTAAAGTGTTTTATCGAAAACCTTGTTTTCATTCAGAACCCTTCAAAAGAGAAATTTAAGTAACATTCAGTTTGTATTTAGTTCCAAAATGAGGTGTATTCAAAATGAACTATTTCTTTATTACTTAGTAAAAATTCTCTTTATCTGCAGAAGCTTGATTTTAAAATAATTATTTTCAAAAAAACTTGGGATATGTCTAAAAGAAATAAATCTAGGTTCCGTATCAAAAATTCAAAGTGTGGAAATGACAATGAAATAATATCTAACAGATAGGCCTTATTACAATCCGGACTGAAATAACTTAAAATAATAGAAATTATATGTTTAAGAAAACAAGTCCAAGTCGTCTTGCTAGCTGGCCACCTCGGAGCCCCTCCAACCGTCGAACCACCTATGAGGATCACCTGAGAAAAATAATAAAAGGGGTGAGTTTTTGAAAACTCAGTGTGCACAACCCTCAACAAATAGAAAAGCAAGCAATAGCAAGTCTTTTCAGGCCTGAGCCCAACTCAATATTAGAACAGATGTAAAGCAATCAAATATGCACGGATCCCACTCATCCAACCTCTACACACCATTTCCATCCCCCGATACACACCATGTGGGGATATAAATATCGACCCACCCATCCGATACACTCCAATGGTAGCCCAGTTGCAGTACTACCTAGCATTGCAGCAAAGTTGCTAATCATATATTGGGCTTAAAAAGCCATCGATGGATCCACGGTTGTCGAGCAACCATGCGATCCTTATATACTTCCTCCGTTCCATAATTCCCAACCCATATGCAACCTAAACAGAATATCATATGAATGCAGCAGGTATACTTGTAACATCCATAAATCTTACATTCAACACATAGGGGTAGTTTAGTCATTTTCGCCCTTAGGGGCTTTTCGATAATTTCTCTTTATTATGGGTTATTACTTACCTTGGCCTGTTAACAAGTCCTCATTGGCTAAAGTGAACAAATACTATGCACCAGGTAGGAATTCAGAAAAGAGGAGGTTGGTCAATAAGACCGCTTAAGTACCAAGCTCTCCTTAGATCCAATCCTAGACATGCATATACCCAATGCCACACCTTAACCTTATGGCTTGTCCACGGTCACAATTAATTAATTATTTAAGTTTTATGTCTGTTTAAGCAGTTATCAGATACTAGGCCTAAAACCCCTTACAGAGCCCAAACGAGTCTACGTACATGCATATGGCCCACTAGGCCCAATCTCATTCGTATGGCCCATTAGGCCCAAATCACATTTGTATGACCCATTAGTCCCAAATCACATTCATATGGCCCGTCAGGCCCAATCACATTCAAAGTCATACAATCATATGATTTTTCATCACTTAGTAACAAATTGCCAATTTTGCCCATTATAGGCCCTACAACCCTTCGGGCCCATTTAGCCTATTCTGGCCCGATTTGCCAATACACGACACAAGTCCACGAAATCGCTCATGGGGCCTCTAGTAACCTATCAATTTCCCCTTACGAGTGTTCACGCACTCGCAAGCCTACTGTAGCCAAACCTTCAGCTTTTCAACATTTTGGCTTTTCGGTATTTCGAGATTTGTCGATCTACTGTGTGTGTGCAGTGTATGTACACACCTGGTACTAAAATGTGCTACGATCTCCTTAGCCACAAACCTGCAAATGATGTCACTCAACGATTAATCACACACTTATCAAATACGATCACCAAAACCCGAAAGTCTCACCTTTGCCTTACCTTGAATGACAAGCCTTAACAACCCTTCCTTAATCACTAATCACGAGTGTTTCTTAAATCTGCATCAATCTTAATCATTAAAACTAAACAACAAGTGACTCGCAATCATCTTAATTCACTTTCAAATCCTCCATGGCCATTCGGCCAACGTTAACCAATAAAAGAGTAATACTTACCCAAAACCTCAAAACGCCCAAAAGCAATTCGACGGAGATCTGGAATCTGAGATTCGATACTAATCCCACAAGAATTGGCCAAAGTAGAGGGAGTAACGGTGGCACAAAGGGTCTTCAGCCAAAGAGGTATTCAACTTTTGAGATTTGTACGGTGAAAGGGTTATTCGACACAAAAAATAAGAGAAGAAGGAATCGGATAAAACCAAAGGTGATGTAACACCCTGAATTTGGGCCTAGAAGTTTTGGTCCTTGAGCATGGGAGCGGTTGAGGGCAGCTTTTAATATTTAGTTGTGCATGCAAATTTTGTTAATTAAGGCTTGTTTTAGTGGTAAAGTGTGCTGAGAAGTGTTGGAGAAGTCTTGGGTTCAAACCTAGACTCTAGCAAAAATTTGGTTTAAGGTGTATCAAACCCTAGGTGTAGTAGGTAAGCCTTAAGTATATTGTTGGAGAAATTGTGCCACAAAAAGGAGTGTGGTGTAGTGGCAAGGTGGCGCCACTTAGGGGACAAGAAAGTGACGCCATAGAGGAAGCAAGGGGTCTAAGGTTCAAGTCTTGGCTCTTGCAATATATTTTGTTTTTTCTTTTCAATAAATCTGGAAGCAAGTAGGTGCGCTTTAAAGTTTAATGTGTTGGATTTATGACACAGATGAGTTGATGGCCTAGTGGTGGTGGCGTGAGTTGGCATGTGAGAGGACTTTGGTTCGAATCCCCTTGAACGCAAAGGTTGATTATTTTGCTATGTTGGGACGGCAAGAGTTGGTGTTGGTTTTGAACTCTGATGATGGAGGGATCCCACATCGGGAAGCTAACATAAGAGTGGATGTGAAGCTGGCTTGAAATAGACAGAACCATGAGGAGAGTAAAGGTACCTTTCTTGGTTGATCCCTTTCGCTTTATGGCGTGCTTGTTTGGGTTGGGCGTCTACTAAGAGTGCTCGGAGCGCGGATTAACTCCAGTCTCCTATCAGGTGTGTATTTCTCACTACTCTGGCTGTAGGATGGCTACTTTAGGCCGCGATGGGCTGAAAGGGGCCATGTGGGCCTAATGGGCCTATGGGCCCAATTGGATAAGTTGTTTGATTGTGTAGTAAATATTGGATTAGGCTAGGTGAATCTCATATCTGTGGCCAGAATTGGACTAAAAGGGCCATACGAGCGTGTGGGCCCATTTGGGCCAAGAAAGGGATTTAGGCCCATTCGTATTATTATCCCTGTTTAGAATACTTTAGTTTACCAAATTACTGAAATACCCTCGACTTGTAAAATTACCAAAGTACCCCCGATTTGCAAAATTATCATTTTACCCTCGCTTTACAAATCTATTGAAATACCCAAATAGGGTAGAATTACTGAAATACCCCTGTAAGGTAGAATTATCGAGATACCCTTGTGGAGGAAAATTATCAATTTGCCCTAGGGTGTCACATTGAAGTGTTTTATCGAAAACTTTGTTTTCATTCAAAACCCTGTTTTCATTCAAAACCCTTCAAAAGAGAAAATTAAGTAACATTCAGTTTGTATTTAGTTCTAGAATGAGGTGTATTCAAAATGAACTATTTCTTTAGTACTTAGTAAAAATTCTCTTTATCTGTGGAAGCTTGATTATAAAATAATTATTTTTAAAAAAATTGGGATATGTCTAAAAGAAATAAATCGAGGTTCCGTATCAAAAATTCAAAGCGAAGAAATGACAATGAAATAATATCTAGCGGATAGGCCTTATTACAATTCGGACTGAAATAACTTAAAATACTAGAAATTATATGTTTAAGAAAATAAGTCCAAGTCATCTTGCTAGCTGGCCACCTCGGAGTCCCTCCAACCATCGAACCACCTACTGAGGATCACCTGAGAAATATAAAATAGGGGGTGAGTTTTAGAAAACTCAGTGTACACAACCCTCGGCAAATAGAAAAGCAAGCAAGCAATAGCAAGTCTTTTCAGGCCTGAGCCCAATTCAATATCACAACAGAAGTAAAGCAATCAAATATGCACGGATCCCACCTATCCAACCGCTACTCACCATCTCCATCCCCCAATACACACTATGTGGGGATATAAATATCGACGCACCCATCCGATACACTTCAATGGTAGCCCGGTTGCGGTACTACCTAACGTTGCAGGAAAGCTGCTAATCATATATTGGGCTTAAAAAGCCATCGGTGGATCCACGGTCGTGGAGCAACCCTGCGATCCTCATATACTTCCTCCGTTCCATAATTCCCAACCCATATGCAACCTAAACAGAATATTATATGGATGTAGTAGGTATCCATATAACATCCATAAATCTTACATTCAACACATAGGGGTATTTTAGTCATTTTTTCCTTAGGGGCTTTTCGATAATTTCTCTTTAGTATAGGTTATTACTTACCTTGGCCCATTAACAAGTCCTCGCTGGCTAAAGCAAACAGATACTATGCACCAGGTAGGAATCCAGAGAAGAGGAGGTGGGTCAATAAGACCACTTAAGTACCAAGCTCTCCCTAGACCCAATCCTAGACATTCATATACCCATTGCCACACCTTAACCTTATGGCTTGTCCACAGTCACAATTAATTAATTATTTAAGTTTTATGTCTGTTTAAACAATTATCAGATACTAGGCCCAAAACCCCTTACAAAGCCCAAACAAGTCTACGTACATGCATATGGCCCACTAGGCCCAATCGCATTCGTATGGCACATTCAGACCAAATCACATTCGTATGGCCCATTAGGCCCAAATCACATTCATATGGCCCGTTAGGCCCAATCACATTCATAGTCATGCAATCATATGATTTTTCATCACTTAGTAACAAAATTCCAATTTTGCCTATTATGGGCCCTACAGCCCATCGAGCCCATTTAGCCTATTCTGGCCCGGTTGACCAACACCGGCCCATGTCCATGGCATCGCTCATGGGGCCTCTAGTAACCTATCAGTTTCCCCTTATGAGTGTTCACGCACTTGCAAGTCTATTGTAGCCAAACCTCTGGCTTTTCGCCATTTCGAGATTTGCCGATCTACTGTGTGTGTGCAGTGTATGTACACACCTGGTACTAAAATGTGCTATGATCTCCTTAGCCACGAACCTAAAAATGATGTCACTCAAAGATTAATCACACATTTATCAAACATGATCACCAAAAGCTGAAAATCTCACATTTGCCTTACCTTGAACGACAAGCCTTAACAGCCCTTCCTTGATCACCAATCACGAGTATTTCTTAAATCTGCTTCAATATTAATCATTAAAACTAAAGAACAAGTGACTCACAATCATCTTAAGTCACTCTCAAATCCTCCATGGCCATTCGACCAACCTTAACCAATAAAAGAGGAATACTTACCCAAAACCTCAAAATGCCTAGGAGCAATTCGGTAGAGATTTGGAATCTGAGATTCAATACTAATCCCACAAGAATCAACCGAAGTAGAGGGAGTAGCGGTGGCACAGAGGGTCTTTAGCCAAAAAGGTATTCAGCTTTTGAGATTTTTATGGTGAAAGGGTTATTCGACACAAATAAGAAGAAGAAAAGAAGGAATCGATTAAAACCAAAAGTGAATCAAAAGAGAATTTTAGAAGAGAAAGAATGGAAAATCGACAAGCACGGAACAGGGAATTCAAATTCTAATCACTTA
This sequence comes from Gossypium anomalum, assembly GCA_025698475.1. Lineage (NCBI taxonomy): Eukaryota > Viridiplantae > Streptophyta > Magnoliopsida > Malvales > Malvaceae > Gossypium > Gossypium anomalum. The sequence goes on from CM046965.1 coordinate 40,810,311, forward strand.
GAGAGAAAAGTGTTTCAGTAACACAAAAAAATGAGAAATTCAGCTAAAGGAAGAGAAGCAATTTCGACATTACCTAGAATCCCCAAAATCGACACCTACATGTACTATGGCTGAATTTACCCATCCCCAAATTCCCTATTCGACTCCACTTCTCTACACCTTTCATCTCCTAACATTTCTATCTAATAACTCTTTAATCCCTTCCTTAAATTTCTCCTCTGATCACTCCCTTCAGAGTTCACATCTAACACCAGGACTGGCTATTTATTAAGAAAAAATAAATCCTTCTTTTGAGCAAGGAGGGATTCAAACCCCAAACCTCCTTGCCATGCATGTGATGCCACCTCTAAGCCCCACATGTGACGCTACTTGGCACTCCAACACATGGCTCCTTGTGTCCAATTCCTCTTTCATTTATTTAAAACCCAAACTACTTGCCATCAAGGTTATTTTAATTATTAAACTATAATTTCCTTCATCCCAAAGTTTGAACTCAAAACTTAACCAGACCTATTATCACATAAATAACACTTGACTAGGAATATTAAGCACACCTTTTATCAAAACTGAAAAAGAAAGAAAGTTTAGGATTTTTTGGGCATTACAATATAAGACCATGTCTGGGACATGGCATGGCATTGATATATGATCCCATGTAAGACCATGTCTGGGACATGGCATTGGCATCGATATGTGATCCCATGTAAGACCATGTCTGAGACATGGCATTGGCATCGATATGTGATCCCATATAAGACCATATCTAGGACATGGCATCTATATGAGACTTCGTGTAAGACCATAGTTGGACTATGGCATCAATTAAATGACGTACTCAAAATCATAAGACGTTCTCTAATTTGACAAATGTTGGTAAGTAAAATTGAAGCTAAGTGTTGGAATTTAATTATATTTTAATATTAAGCTCGAGTAAGTAAATTCATTGTTTGAAATTATGGATGGCAAAAACCATATGTAAAATAAATAAGTGTGTTAATTTGCTTGGAGTGAACTACGTGATTATGATGATATTACATTAATGATGAATGCTAAGTCATATGTGTATATTTATAAGAGTCAAGTTAGAGGATTTACGACCTCACCCCCTTACCAGTGTTGATTTATGATGAAAATTCACAAGAATTATGTTGAATAAGTTCACAAGTGTGAAACCAAAGAGTACAGTGGTGGAATAATTAGTAATGTACTCAGAGAAGAGAATAATTTGGAAAGTGGAAACGGCTTTGGAAGAAATATCAGAATGTCTTAAAGATTATATAGACTATGCAATGTCATGGGTAAAGAAGAAGTTAGTCTCGGCTAATTAAATCAATTAGGTATGGAGTCTAAAGTAAATGTTTTTCGAAATCCCTCCCGAATTGATTTTCGTCAGTGAATAGAATAATACGGGGCTTATGATAATAGAATTAGTCGGAGAAATGATGTTTGAATTCTAAAGATGTCTGTGTGTAACAATTATGGTTGAATAGATTACAATGACTTCTTCCAAGTATTCTGTATATATATTCATTCATCCTCAGGGGTTCATGTGAATATCCATTTTCTGATAAAATTCTTAACAAGGGAATATGTTATCCAACTTTAATGTTAGATGAAAGCATTGATGGTCTGTATATTTTATGATTGGCATTACCTATTTCTTTGGGACTCTATTGTAGTGTGATTGGAATAAAAGATGAGGGTGAAAACTTATGTGAGGCTATTCTTCTATATCTCAGTTCTTCTCTCATTCTTATTTTGTGAATTATTAATCATGACTCCTTTTTAAAGCGTGTTCTTTAGTTTGCGATAACTATGTCTGTCATGGTTGTATTTTTGAATCGATCATAAGACTGTGATAATTCTGGTATCTGGATTTTTTATAATTATCATGAAAGAAATTGTCATCGGCAAAAGTATTAATGGTGAGAGAATAAGCTTAAATTGTATAGTAGTTTCTTTCCTCTGGTAAGTTTGACTAAAGTTAATGGGTTCAATCGGGATATTTGTTTCCTTAAGCTAATACGGTTTAAAAGATCTTTGATTTGCATGCTAAAAGAATTTTGAAAGATTGTGTGTTTGAACTGTATCCTCAGCATGAAGAAAATAGTATATTGATATGTTATTATTTGATAATTGAAATCAACTTATTGTTTTTATTTGAGTGAACTGATTTGTTGAGATATGATTTGAGTTATATATATTTAAGCATGCCTCAACTAAGAGAATAAATTCTTTGCACTCATGAGTATAAAGACGGACAGTCGGAATGAAAAATCTATATTTTAGCAAGTATGATATAGAGATATACTTATTGGATTACTTTAATCGAATGATGTTATTACGGGTTAAAGTTGTTCAGATTGATAACGTTATCACAGTTGTGAAAGCTTGAATGGTTTATTGCATGTTAGCAAAGTTGAATGCAGTTAATGGTATTATTAACTGAAGCATTGGTTCTGAGTTCAGTTTGAATTGAGAAAAGAATTTGCGATTTTTCAGTGATGTACTATTGAACAGATTGGAATATGTTTTAATACAAGAATGTAAAGTGATAGTTTGTATTTTCAAACGGTTAAAGTCACATTAAAAAGAACAGTTCGACTGGTGATTTAGAGACGGACACTTCTGTGCATATGTTAGTGAATTGTAAGCTAAATAAGTACAGTATGCGTTGATTTACAAATCTAAATTTCAGGTTTGACCTGATGACTGATGTTATTGTTCTGAGATAGAAATTGCGTACAAATGAATCCAGAGCTTATGCAGAAGTTTTTGTACGAGGGTCAGAAGTAGCACATCTATTCATCCAAGAGTAATAAATTGTGCAGTTATATGAAGTAGATGTTCTGGTGGTTGTGTTACAGCCCTATTTTGACCCTAGTCGAGAAGTGGTTTCAGGACCACAAAACCGAGTCAAAAAATTTTCTAAATGCTCTTTTCTATGTCTATTAGTAGTGAAAATGCATGTGTGAAATTTCATGTTTTAAATTTTATCAATTGAATGTGGAATCATAAAAAAAAAGGACTTAAGTGATTAAAGTTAAAATGTGCTAGGAATAATATGTGATGACCGAAATAAACATGAATCAAAATTTAAGGTTTTGCATGGCTAATTGTTTAAAATAAAACTAGTGGCCGGCCAAGCTCATAATTATGGGCATTATATGCATGGTTAATATTATTATATTAAATAGTGGTGAGAAATATGTAATAAAAAATGTTTTAAATTAATGAAATGAATAAAACAAAGAAAAGAAATAAAAGTGTTCATCTTTTGATTTCTTTGGCCGGAAATTCTAAGAAGAGAAGGGAGGGGAAACAAGCATTCGACTACTCCTTTCTAGTCTTGATTAAGGTATGAAGTCCATGTTAGTTTTTGAATTTTTTTTGCATATATTAAGCTAGTTACTAAGTCCCTTACTTGCCCATGTCAAAATTTTGAATTTGGTAGTAATATGAGTATTCGGTTATGGAAGAGGTTTAAGGGGATGTTTGTTGCCTTTATGAATTAAGGAATAATTAGGAATGGGTGATGTTGGAACTAATTTAATGTTCATATAGATAATTTGAATGATAGAAAAATCGGCTTGTGCATTTGTGAAAATGCCGAATGTGAGCATATATAATATTTGAGTAATGCTTGTGTTTAAAGTGATGGATTGGAGTGGATGCTTTTATGTGTTGTGAATAATTATAAGTTAAATTAAGGTTTCTAAATTACCTTTGTCATTGCCGAATGTGTGGATAGTTGAAGAAAAATTTGTTAAAATGCTTAGTAAATGGATATTTGGTTAATGTTGTGTATATAAATTACTTAAATTATAGACTTTAAATGAGTACTAAAAGTTGTATATGAATTCGGCCTTGGGAGAAATGTTAGTATAAAATGCTTGAAAGTTAAATAGGTTATTGCTTTAATGACCAAATGTGCCAAAGTATAATGCATGAACTAGTTGACCAATATGTGTTAAGGGAACATGAATAAATATCTTTTGATGAGCTATACATTCGGCTATAGTATGAAATGCAATGTTAATATTTACTTGCTAGTATTTATATGTGTATTAGCCAAATTTGAACTTGAATAATGATTTGACACGATGTATTGTATTGTATTAAGATTATGCTTAAGTGAAATTATAGAATTGTGATGAAATTGATTGGTGATATACATGTTTAAATAATATGAATGCAAAGAGTTATGAAAGAGTAAATTGGTAATAAATCTGCTTGGGACAGCAGCAGTAACGTGATTTTAGAAAATCACCATAAATTGTGTGACAACCCTATTTTGACCCTAGTCGGGAAGCGATTTCGGGACCACAAAACTAAGTCATAAAAATAATTAACCATTATATTCTATGCTTATTATGTGCGCACATGCATGTGTGAAAGTTTCATGCTTTAATTTTGTCATTTGTATGTGAAATTTATAAGATAGGACCCATGTGATAAAACTTGAAAATGTCCTAAGTAAATTTTAAAGTGCCAAATAATGCATGAATTGTGACATGGGGGATTTGCATGTCAAATGGACCAATTTTAGTTTAGTGGCCGGCCATAGTGATGGTTGATAGATAATTTATATTTTATTTAAGCATTTTAATAGGTAATGGCATTATATTAAAAAAAATAGTAAAATAACAAAATGGTGAAAAGAACAAAGCTTGTCCATCTTTGTTCTTCATGGCCAAATGTAAGAAAACAAATTAGGGAAGGGAAGCTCATGAATGTTCCGTCACTTGGGGAAGAAACATCCAAGCTCAAGAGCATAGGGGGCAATTTCGGATAAGGGAAAAGAGAAAGTAACCGAATAGCCATTTCACAACCGTTCAAGTATATCCGAGGTAAGTTTTAAGTAGTCACCTTTAGTATATAATTGATGATGCCTTGATGTGTATACATTAGATGAATTGTGACCTTTTGGCTCTACTTGAATTAAGTTGTGAGATAAATAATTTAGGTATATGACATATAGTTGAATGGTCACTATGGGTTAAGCTTGAATGGTGAAATGAATATGTGATATTTATGTATGACTTTTGAACCGAAATGTAAATGACTACTAATGTGATAAGTTGAATGAGATGTGTTAATATATGATTAAATATGCATGATATTTGGTATTATATCCGAGTTAAAGTCCCGCATGCTTAGTGCTGGTATTACATCCGGGTTAAAGTCCCGTAGGCTTAGTGCTGGTATTACATCCGGGTTAAAGTCCCGCAGGCTTAGTGCTGGTATTATATCCGGGTTAAATCCCGCAGGCTTAGTGTTGGTATTATATTCGAGCTTAAAGCCCCGCAGGTTTTGTACTGGTGACTGGATCCGGGTTTTAAACCTAGCAGGCTTAACGCCGGTGATTCAAGTAAGATTATGAATTTGAAGGTTCGAGTTAAACTACTAGTGATTTTGTATGATATATTATGATAGTCAGGTAGATATTATTTACTCGCATGTGAATTGATTTTTAAGGTGAATTATTAGTGTCAAAGAACGATATATGCGTGTGAATGATTACTATATCTACAACTAAGAGCATGACTAATTCGGTCGATGTCTGACATTATATGAAAGTTTGTGACTTAAATCAATTGTATGAGCTATGAAGTAAAGTAAAGTACGTGCTGAATTTTTTTTTTTGTGTATTCACGTATTTATACACATATATATTCAGCCAAGTGATAACTAATTAGAATATTAGTTTTGTGATACTAAATGCTCAATTTAAATAACAAGTTTTAATTGTTTGTATTGCTTAAAACTTACTAAGCCTTAAAAGCTTACTCTGTTCTTTATTTCTCTGTTTTATAGATTGTTGATTCTAGCCACCGACTCGGGGATCGTCAGCAGTTAATCACACTATCGATCGTTTTGGGTACAATTATATTTTAGACTCGATATGGCATGTATGGGTTAGGCTGTTAATAACAATATTTTGAATTTGTAATTACTTTGGCCATACGAAAATGGCGTATAACTTAAATATTAGTATGTATTCCATCTTGATCTCTGTTTATGTTATTTACAATGTGAATGAGGTTATTAAATGTTTAGTTTAGTAATACCTCATAGCCTAAACCGACGATCAGACTCGAGCTAGGGGTGTTATATTTTATTGGTATCAGAGCTACGGTTTAGTCGATTCTAGTACTAACGTAGCATATATGAGTCTAGCTATACATGCCATACAGTGTTAATACGATAGCATGATGATTTCTGATAGTTAAAATGTGTTTTCATATAGTAATGGATCCCGATCCCAATCGAGCAGTAACTGATGATGTAGAGAGTGTAACGCCTGCTCCCGCGCACGGGATAGCGCCGATGGACTCTCAACCTATTGCGAGCAATCAAAATAACGAGGCTAGACAAGCCTTTTATAATGTGATGAATGATTGGTTTAACCAATATATTCAAACTAATACGGCTGCTCCACAACCCCCACTTCCGACTAATACACCCCCTGCACCCACGATACCTCCGGTAATTGATCAGATGAGGTTGAATAAGCCCCCAGTTGATAGAATTTGAAAGCACGGGGCTACTGAATTTAAAGCTACAAACAGTGATGATGCTGAGCAAGCTGAATTTTGGTTGGACAACACTATTCGAGTACTTGATGAACTATCTTGCACACCCGATGAATGCCTGAAGTGTGCTATATCTTTGCTACGTGATTCTGCCTATTATTGGTGGAATACATTGGTTTCTGTTGTACCCAGAGAGCGGGTGATGTGGGAGTTCTTCCAAACTGAATTCCGAAAAAAGTATATTAGTCAGAGGTTCATTGATCAGAAACGGAAAGAATTTCTTGAACTTAAACAGGGTTCCATGTCAGTCACTGGTTATAAAAGGAAGTTCGTCAGACTTAGTAGATACGCTCGAGAATGTGTATCGTCTGAGGCTATTATGTGTAAACGCTTCGAGGACGGCCTAAATGAAGATATTAAAATATTTTTTGGCATTCTTGAAATTAGAGAGTTCGTAGTACCTGTCGAGCGAGCTTGCAAAGCCAAAGAACTTAGTAAAGAGAAAAGAAAAGCTGATGTCGGAGCTGGAGAATTTCATAAAAGATCTTTAGAAAAGTCTTTTCAGCAATCATCAAAGAAATTTCAAGATGATTCAGGCCGATCAAAGAACACTTCGGGTTTTTCCAGACAAGACCGCGATCGACCCCCTGTAAGTACACGAGCCACTTCAGTTGCCAGTGTTGGAAATGATCGACGGGATAGGACCGAGTGCAAGTATTGTGGAAATGGCATTCAAGGAACTATAGATTTCATGACCGCTCCTGTTATAGATGCGGATCAGCCGACCATTTTATCAAAGACTGCCCGAGATTATCCAAACAAAATGTAAACCAAAGTGGGAAAACAAGTACTACTACAGCCCGAGGTAGACCACCTAGGAATACGGGAAATGATAGCGGCGGTCAGAGAGGGTCTAGAGATGCTACAACCAGATCTGAGGCTCGTGCTCCTGCTAGAGCTTATGCTATACGCGCACGTGAGGATGCTTCTTCACTTTGATGTTATTACTGGTACTTTCACTCTCTTTGATACTGATGTGATTGCTTTGATTGACCCTGGTTCTACTCATTCATATGTAGTGAGACTTTAGCATCCAGTAAGACTTTACTTGTTGAGTCTACTGAGTTCGTAATTCGAGTGTCAAATCCCTTGGGTCGACATGTGCTTGTCGACAAGGTGTGTAAGAAATGTCCCCTAATAATCTGAAGTTCCTATTTTTCAATCGATTTGATGCTTTTACCGTTTGATGAATTTGATGTTATTCTCCGTATGGATTGGTTAACCGTACATGATGCAATTGTAAATTGCAAAAGAAAGACTATTGATTTGAGATGTGCAAATAATGAGATAATCCGAGTTGAGTCTACTGACTTGAACGAATCGCCAGCAATAATATCCTCGATGTTGGCTCAGAAATATGTGAGAAAGGGGTGTGAAGCATATCTTACTTATGTACTTGATAGCAAAGAGTCAGAAAAGAAACTCGAATCAGTGCCAGTAGTTTGTGAGCATTCAGATGTTTTTCCTGAGGAATTACCGGGATAACCACCCGTTCGAGAGGTAGAATTTGGCATCGAACTTGTACCTGGGACTACACCGATTTTGATAGCTCCATACCGTATGGCACCAACGGAATTGAAAGAATTGAAAACTCAGTTGCAGGAGTTGACGGATAGAGGTTTCACTCGACCGAGTTTCTCAACTTGGGGTGCACCAGTATTGTTTGTGAAAAAGAAAGACGGAACTATGAGAATGTGCATCGACTATCGTCAATTGAATAAAGTGACCATAAAGAATAAATATCCGTTACCACGTATTGATGATTTGTTTAATCAGCTGAAGGGAGCCTCAGTGTTTTCAAAGATAGATTTGAGATCGGGTTATTATCAGTTGCGAGTTTGAAACTCAGATATACCCAAAACTACTTTCAGAATGAGATACAGTCACTACTAGTTCTTAATGATGCCGTTTGGGCTCACTAATGCCCCTGTGGTATTTATGGACTTGATGAATCAAATTTTTAGACAGTATTTGGACCAGTTTGTAGTCGTGTTTATAGATGACATCTTGATTTATTCACGCGACGAAACCGAACATGCCGAGCACCTGAGATTAGTGTTGCAGATTTTACGGGATAAACAGTTATATGCTAAGTTCAGTAAATGTGAGTTCTGGTTGAGAGAAGTTAGCTTTTTAGGACACATGGTATCTGCATTGGGTATTAGAGTTGATCTGAGCAAAATTTTAGCCATACTCGATTGGAAGCCTCTAAGAAATATTACTGAAGTTTGGAGCTTTTTGGGACTTGCTGGTTACTACAGACGGTTTGTAAAGGGTTTCTCGATGATAGCCACACCAATGACGAAACTAGTTCAGAAAGATGTTAAGTTTGAATTGGTCAAAAAATGTCAGAAAAGTTTCGATCAATTGAAAACTTATTTGACTGAAGCTCCAATGCTACTGCAGCCCGAATCTGGTAAAGAGTTTGTCATTTATAGTGATGCATCCTTAGTTGGGCTGGGTTGTGTGTTGATTTAAGAAGGTCGAGTTGTAGCTTACGCGTCGAGGCAGTTGAAGCCGCATGAGAAAAATTATCCAACCTATGATCTCGAACTAGCTACCATCGTATTCGCTTTGAAAATATGGCGACATTACTTGTTTGGAAAGAGGTGTCATGTCTATTCGGATCACAAAAGACTCAAATATTTGATGACTCAAAAAGATTTGAATCTGCGACAAAGACGTTGGCTTGAGTTGTTGAAAGATTACGAGCTTGTCATTGACTATCACCCAGGAAAGGCTAACGTGGTTGCCGATGCTTTAAGTCACAAGCCACTGTTTACCTTACGAGCAATGAATGTAAACCTGTCCGTTTCATCTGATAATATGTTAGTAGCAGAATTGAAAGCCAAACCATTATTGATTCATCAAATACGTGAATCTCAAAAAGTCGACGATGAACTAGTTGCTAAACGAGCTGAATATGCTTCTAATGTGGAATCAGAATTTCAAATAGACGACAACGATTGTTTGAGGTTCAGGAGTCGATTGTGTGTTCCAAGAAATTCAGAACTTATTTCGATGATTTTGAGCGAGGCTCATAGTAGCCGAATGTCAATCCACCCGGGTAGTACGAAAATGTATAATGATCTGAGGCGTCAGTTTTGGTGGCCTGATATGAAACGAGACATTTTTGACTTTGTTTCGAAGTATTTGATATGCCAACAAGTGAAAGTGGAACATCAAGTGCCTTCAGGGTTACTTTACCTGATCATGATACCCGAATAGAAATGGGATTGTGTCACGATGGATTTTGTATCTGGGTTGCCATTGTCGTCAAACAAGAAAGATGCAATATGGGTTGTTGTTGATAGACTGACAAAGTTGGCTCATTTTATTTCCGTACGTACAGATTATTCACTTAACAAGCTAGCTGAATTGTATGTTACTCAGATTGTAAGGTTGTACGGGGTACCTATTTCTATTGTGTCGGATAGAGATCTGAGATTCACATCGTGATTCTGGAAGAAATTGCAAGAAGCATTGGGTACCAAGTTGCATTTTAGCACCACTTTTCATCCCCAGACTGATGGTCAATCTGAGCGGATAATTCAGATACTCGAGGAAATGTTGAGATGTTGCATCCTTGAGTTTAGTAGTTCATGGAAACGGTATTTACCTTTGATTGAATTTTCTTACAATAATAGTTTTAAATCAAGCATTAAGATGGCACCTTACGAGGCTTTGTATGGTCATAAATGCCATACACCATTGTTTTGGACCGAGCTTAGTGAAAGTAAAATCTTCGGGGTTGATTTGATTAAAGATGCTGAGCAGAAAGTAAAAGTAATCCGTGAAAGTCTGAAAGCAGCTTCAGATCGTCAGAAGTCGTATGCGGATTTAAAGTGAAAAGACATTGAATATCAGGTCGGAGACAAAGTGTTTCTTAAAGTTTCACCTTGGAAAAAGGTGCTCAGATTTGGCCGTAAAGGCAAATTGAGTCCGAGGTTCATCGGGCCGTATGAGATATCCGAACGAATTGGGCCAGTCGCATACAGATTGATTTTACCCCCTGAACTTGAAAAGATTCACAACGTTTTTCATGTCTTGATGCTTCAACGTTATAGATCCAATCCATCGCACATAATTAATCCATAAGAGGTTGAAATTCAATCTGATTTGAGTTATGAAGAAGAACCGATTCATATCCTAACTCGCGAGGTGAAAGAGTTACGAAACAAAAAGGTTCCGTTAGTAAAGGTGTTATGGCTCAAGCACGGGATCGAAGAGGCTACTTGGGAACCCGAGAACTCTATGAAAGAATGATACCCAAATCTATTTACTAGTAAGATTTTCGGGGACGAAAATCCCTAAAGGGGGGAGAGTTGTGACAGCCCTATTTTGACCCTACTCGGGAAGTGGTTTCGGGACCACAAAACTGAGTCATAAAAATAATTAACCGTTATATTTTATGCTTATTGTGTGTGTACATGCATGTGTGAAAGTTTCATGCTTTAATTTTGTCATTTGTATGTGAAATTTATAAGATAGGACCCATGTGATAAAACATGAAAATGTCATAAGTAAATTTTAAAGTGCCAAATAATGCATGAATTGTGACATGGGGGACTTGCATGTCAAATGGACCAATTTTAGTTTAGTGGCCGGCCATAGTGATGGTTGATAGATAATTTATATTTTATTTAAGCATTTTAATAGGTAATGGCATTATATTAAAAAAAATAGTAAAATAAAAAAATGGTGAAAAGAACAAAGCTTGTCCATCTTTGTTCTTCATAGTCGAATGTAAGAAAACAAATTGGGGAAGGGAAGCTCATGAATGTTCGGTCACTTGGGGAAGAAACATCCAAGCTCAAGAGCATAGGGGGGCAAATTCGAATAAGGGAAAAGAGAAAGTAACCGAGTAGCCATTTCGCAACCGTTCAAGTATATCCGAGGTAAGTTTTAAGTAGTCACCTTTAGTATATAATTGATGATGCCTTGATGTGTATACATTAGATGAATTGTGACTTTTTGGCTCTACTTGAATTAAGTTGTGAGATACATAATTTAGGTATATGACATATAGTTGAATGGTCACTATGGGTTAAGCTTGAATGGTGAAATGGATATGTGATATTTATGTATGACTTTTGAACCGAAATGTAAATGACTACTAATGTGATAAGTTGAATGAGATGTGTTAATATATGATTAAATATGCATGATATTTGGTATTATATCCGGGTTAAAGTCCCGCTGGCTTAGTGCTAGTATTACATCCGGGTTAAAGTCCTACAGGCTTAGTGCTGGTATTACATCCGGGTTAAAGTCCCGCAGGCTTAGTACTGGTATTGTATCCGTGTTAAAGTCCCGCAGGCTTAGTGCTGGTATTATATCCAGGTTAAATCCCGCAGGCTTAGTGCTGGTATTATATACGAGCTTAAAGCCCCACAGGTTTTGTACTGGTGATTGGATCCGGGTTTTAAACCTAGCAGGCTTAACGCCGGTGATTCAAGTAAGATTATGAATTTGAAGGTTCGAGTTAAACTACTAGTGATTTTGTATGATATATTATGATAGTCAGGTACGTATTATGTACTCGCATGTGAATTGATTTTTAAGGTGAATTATTAGTATCAAAGAACAATATATGCGTGTGAATGATTACTATATCTACGACTAAGAGCATGACTTATTCGATCGATGTCTGACATTATATGAAAGTCTGTGACTTAAATCAATTGGATGAGCTATGAAGTAAAGTAAAGTACGTGCTGAATTTTTTTTTTTTGTGTATTTACGTATTTATAAACATATATATTCAGCCAAGTGATAACTAGTTAGAATATTAGTTTTGTGATACTAAATGCTCAATTTAAATGACAAGTTTTAATTGTTTGTATTGCTTAAAACTTACTAAGCCTTGAAAGCTTACTCTGTTCTTTATTTCCCTATTTTATAGACTGTTGATTCTAGCCACCGACTCGGGGATCGTCAGCAGTTAATCACACTATCGATCTTTTTGGGTACAATTATATTTTGGCCTCGATATGGCATGTATGGGTTAGGCTGTTAATAACAATATTTTGAATTTGTAATTACTCTGGCCATACGAAAATGGCGTATAACTTAAATATTAGTATGTATTCCATCTTGATCTCTGTTTATGTTATTTACAATGTGAATGAGGTTATTAAATGTTTAGTTCAGTAATACCTCATAGCCTAAATCGGCGATTGGACTCGGCCTAGGGGTGTTACAAATTGTGGGAGTTGAGTTAAAAGCTGAATAAATTATGTAATTAAAGCTTAATGAGTCTAGTTTCAAATGAAATAAACAAAAACATATTTGGAATTCTGTACAATGAGAAATTTGATTCGTAGTGAAGAGTGGTCAGATTAGTCAATCAGTGAAACAGGGGAAACTTTAAGAAAAATCTGGTATTGATTGGCCAAACCAAAAGTCTTAAAATTTAGTGGATAGAAGATACGGCAATTGATTTGGTGATTGTTGCTCAGGAAGACGGCTTATAGCGAAATTGTGATTATGTGGTAAAGATTGATAAAAATTTGCTAATGAGTTGCTTATTGATTTCTTATAAACTTACTATGATCTGTATGTGTGAAATTCGAATATATATATAAATATATATATTATATTTTGAAAGTAATGCTTGAATAGTCGAATAATGACTAGCTTAAAATTGTTGAATTTAAGCTCAAGAGCATAGAGGGGCAAATTCGGATAAGGGAAAAGAGAAAGTAATTGAGTAGCCTTTCCGCAACCGTACAAGTATATCCGAGGTAAGTTTTGAATAGTCACATTTAGTACGTAATTGATAATGTCATGATATGTGTTTGATAACTGTACTGCAATCTATTGATTCTATTTGAGTATAGTTGAGTGACAAATAATTTATGTTTAAGGCTTAAGCCGAATAGACAGTAGAAGTTAAGCTTGGAAAGTAAAATGGGCATATATTCTTATGTATTTTATTAAGCTAAAAGTTATATGAATGGTGCCCATGTTATGATATTATTCGAATGGAATAAATAAACTATGATTGTGAGATGTTATGTGAATTGAATTTTCTTGAGAATAAGTATGCATGATATTCAGTGATGTATATCCGGACTTAAGGTCTGCAGGCTATGTGCTGGAATTATAACCAGACTTAAGGTCCGTAGGGTACGTGCTGGAAATATGTCCTGGCTAAAGTCCCGCAGGCTTCGAGCTGGTATTATTCCAGGTTTAAATTCCCGCAGGCTTGTGCTAGTAATTGGTTTCAAGTTCAAAGACCTGACAGGCTTAATGCCAGTAAGTTAAGTAAAATTACGATATTGAATTTTTGCAGTAAACCTTTATCGAGTAAGTACTATACATTTAAGATGTTCATGTACATACTACTTACTCATAGGTGAATTTATTTAGAAGTGAATCATCAGCATCAAAGAAGAATATTCAATGATTTTGTGAATTATTAGTATTAAATAATGATACTAAAGTGTGAATGATTGTTATATCTACGAGTAAAACAATGACCTATTCGGTCAAATGTTGTTAATATATGAGATTATTTGATTTAAATGCATCGTATGAATTTAAGTAAAAGAAAAATATGTGCTGATAATCTATGTATATGTTATGTGTATTCGGCCATGAAACAATTTGAATTGAGAATAAGTCTGTTTATATGAATTTTTTGGTTTTTGATAAGTCTTTAATTGTTTGTGATGCTAAGCTTTGAAAGCTTACTCTGTTCTTTATTTCTCTGTTTTATAGATTGTTGATTTTGGCCACCGACTCGGGGATCGTTAGCAGTTCATCACACTATCGATCTTTTGGTACAGTTATATTTTGGATTCGATGTGGCATGTATAGGTTAGGCTGATGATAACTATGTTTTGAAATTGTAAATATTTTGGCCATACGAAAATGGCGTATTACTTAAATATCAGTATGTATTTCAGCTCGATCTCTGTTTATGTTTATTGACTATGGGAATGAGATAAGTAAATGTTTAGATCGGTAATACCTCTTAGCCTTAATCCGGTGATCGAATTCGGGTTAGTGGTGTTACAAGTTGAGTATGTACAATGATATTGTTGGATTTATGTACAGATGTCTATTTGTTAGCAAGTAAGCTGAACATCAAGAGCATACAGGACTGTTGCAGTCAGTGATAATACTAGTGTGCTATGAGATAGAGTCACTATAGATTTCGTATCGAGACTACCTCTATCCCTGAAAAGGATGATGTTGTTTGAATGTTGATCATTAGGCAAAGATTCGTATGATCATTTTAGTATGCGCAAAGTTCTTAATTGACAGATCACTGAGTATATGTGTTCTGGAGAGAGTAATTCAAATTTTTGACGATGTACTCCGGCACTGTGTGCTAAAGTTCAAAGGTTATTGGAAAGAGATATATGAGGTTAAATCAATTTGTGATTTTGAGAAATTAGTGAAAGTGTTTCATGAGATTTGAAAGCAGCTTCTTCTAGTAAGATTTTCAGGGACAAAAATCCCTAAAGGGGGGATTTTGGGTCTAGTCGGAATAGTGGTTTTAGGGCCACAAACGAGATAAGTAAATGTTTAGATCGGTAATACCTCTTAGCCTTAACCCGATGATCGAATTCGAGTTAGTGGTGTTACAAGTTGAGTATGTACAATGATATTTTTGGATTTATGTACAGATGCCTATATGTTAGCAAGTAAGCCGAACATCAAGAGCATACAGGACTGTTGCAGTCAGTGATAATACTAGTGTGCTATGAGATAGAGTCACTATATATTTCGTATCGAGACTACCTCTATCCCTGAAAAGGATGATGTTGTTTGAATGTTGATCATTAGGCAAAGATTCGTATGATCATTTTAGTATGCGCAAAGTTCTTAATTGACAGATCACTGAGTATATGTGTTCTGGAGAGAGTAATTCAAATTTTTGACGATGTGCTCCGGCACTGTGTGCTAAAGTTCAAAGGTTATTGGAAAGAGATATATGAGGTTAAATCAATTTGTGATTTTGAGAAATTAGTGAAAGTGTTCATGAGATTTGAAAGCAGCTTCTTCTAGTAAGATTTTCGGGGACAAAAATCCCTAAAGGGGGGATTTTGGGTCTAGTCAGAACAGTGGTTTTAGGGCCACAAAAATCCCTAAAGGGGGGATTTATGGTCTACAATTTCACGAAATGATTTCATGAAAATTTCATTCAAAAATTTCGATGTTTGGGCACAAAATTTAGTCGAAAGGATTAAATCGTAAAGAGTGCAAAACTTGAGTTCTAGAAGCTAGAGGTGTCCAATTGTTAAGAAATTTTAAATTGGAGGTCCTTAAATGTTAATTACACCATTGAATAATTTTTTGGACAAAAATAGACATGAAATAGGTGAAATAGAATATTGTAAGTTAGGGGCATTTTGGTCATTTAGTAATTAAATGACTTACTAAACAAAATAAAAGCCAAAATTTCTTGTCCATCTTCTTCCTAAGCCGATTTTTACATGAAGAAATCATGGCTAGGGTTTTCCAGGCTTTCAAGCTCGATTGTAAGTCTGTTCTTGCCCCGTTTTTAATGACTTTTACGTTTTTAAAATCCTCGTAACAAGATCTATCTATTTCTACCATTAATTTGAGTTATAGTTAAAGTCTAGGGTTTTGAACCATGATGAACATGTGTGTATTTTGATGATTAAAGGTAGAAAATATGTAACACCCTTATCCCGTAACCGTCGCTGAAATAGGACGAGACGTTACCAGAAATTAGGAATCAGATCAGAACAGTAAAATTTTGAACCTTTTCTTAAATAAAAGACCATTTATTTATATAACTAATAGACACAAACAAAGATCGAATTTAAAACTTATAAAAGTAAACTTCTATAAGATGCCATATTCGCATGGCTTATATACAATAGTCAAAATATCATTCCACTTATAGTCTAACCTATACATGCCATAAGCTAAGTCCAAATCACATGATTACCACAATAGTAGATGGTGTGACAAAGTGCTGACGATCCCTGAGATAATAGTAAGAGTCAACGATCTACAAAAATAAATAGAGAAACATAACATTCAAAGTAAGCTTAGCTTAGTAAGTCTTAAGCAATTTAAACAATTGAACTTAAAAACAAACCAAATGTTCGAAATCACATAACAATTTCTGAGTACAATACTATTTGGCCGATTATGCACAAACACATATCATTTTACTCCGTTTATACTCAAACTCATATAAACATAGTATTTACAAGCTTCCGAATTAACTTTAATTCTTTCAAATTTCACTAGTGTATCATTTCTTACCCACACTTACTTTCAACATTCATAGTTAAATGGCATATCGAAAACTATCCTGTAACTTTGCATAATGACTGAATGCACACATATACAAATATACATATGAATTTAAAACATCTTTTCATATGCTTCTCATTACACATTCTTAATTCCCGTCAGATCAATCTCACATATATAATATATATATCACATACCTGAATCGCTTAATGTGTAATACGAGTTTAATTTATCATCTAAGCATAGGATCTCGTAGTTATACTTTATCGAATTCACTAGCATTTGGCCTGTGAGGTATAAAACCCGAACATAACACCAGCACGAAGACTACGGGACTTTAAACCCGGATACAATCTCAGCACAATTTATTTTATATACTTTTTACTAACTTTGGCCTCATCAAATATCTAATAATACCCACTTTTCACAATTGGTCATTCGGCGACATTATATACCCATAAGCACATATATAAGATAATGCTTTTATCATTACTTGCTAATACATCATATACTTTGCTTTCATTTAAATAACCACTCAGCCATATTACATTTCTAAGTAACCATTCGGCCTCACTATACAACTAAGATAGCACCCATTTCCATAAAGGCCATTCAGATAACTTGCACACATTTAATATTAGCCATTTCGGCCTCACCACATATACATATCTTGTACATCAATTTCATCATATCAAAACCACTTATATATCATTTCCTAACGTCACAATTCAAAAATCACATATGGTTTTAATCAATATCTTATAAGCAACTCAAACAGTTTTGTCAATGTTTACAACATAATCACAAATTTACTACAAGCTGTCTTCCTGAGGAATAGTCATTAAATTATTTGTAACTGGAGCTACGAAACTCCAAATCAAGTTCCGTTAATTTTTCCTGAAAATAGACTCATATATCTTTCATCCATAAAATTTTCAGAATTTTTGGTTTGGCTTATCAATACCAGATTTTTCTTAAAGTTTCTCCTGTTTCACTATATGACTAATTTGACCACTCTTCACTTCGAATCAAATTTCTCATTGTACAGAATTCAAAATATGTTCTCGTTGATTTCATTTGAAACTAGGCTCATTAAGATTTAACTACATAATTTTTTTAGCCTCTAACTCAACTCCAACAATTTATGGTGATTTTCTAAAATCACGCTATTTCTGCTGTCCCAAGCAGATCTATTACAATTTACTCTTAAATTTCCAAAAGTTCAAACACTTAAGAATTTACTAAGATCTCAACTTCCCTTCTTCAATTTCCTAATCACATTAGTAGTTTCACTTACTTTGTAACATTAATCCACAATTCATCTCATAATTCAATCGGTAATTTCATCACATAATTTATTAAAATACCATTTCCTTGTATTGATTTCAAATACATTCAAGAATTTGAAGCATAATTTCATAGCCAAATGTAATCACTATTCTGCATTTACAGGAAATTCATAGTATTTTATTCACTTCTTAACTCATGATGCTTCTGGTTATTCCATCTTATTTCATGTATTCAAGATACCATTCACACATATTAGTCCATAAGACATTTGGCTATCACACAAAGTCCTCACTAAATTCATACTCATTCTATTTACCATTACTTAACCGAAACACAGAGATCATATATCATTCTCTAAAACTCTTTTAGCATATACCTCATTTCCATGCACAATTCAATCGAGAAAGTTATCCATTTTCGGCTCATATTATGAACATTATTAATCATTTGAAAATTTATGTATTTATATATCACATATACTAAAACTTTATTCTATATTCATTTAATCTTTACACACATAAATTCAACTTAATCATTTAAGAGCTGACCTCAAAAGTTATCGTACGACTATATCGACTACACGACTACCTTCGGTTTTTCCTCGATCCGAGTTTGTCCCCATAAGCTCTTGATGCTCAATCCACAATTTTTAACTTCAATTTGCAAACCGCAATGTCATCACTTTACATAACAGAAATTAAATTTCATTACTTAAACTATCCACGGCAATCACCTTCCGAGCACCTTAATTTTGCTTTAAGCTAAACCACCTCATAACATACATATACACATTCGGCTAATTATAAAACAAAATCAGCACTCATAACCGAATCATTAACTAAAATCACATTTGGTAATATACTTAAATAATCCTCAATATTTAATAACATCTAAAACTAATTTGCTTGAGGTGCCATGAATTATTCAAAGTGGCCGAATATCATTGAATTTCTAAAATCATGCTTATAACCACTTGGCCGAATTTCACATATCAAAGCCACTTATATATATTATTCAAAGTATTTAACAACACTTAAAAATCCAAAACCATAAAACTCAATTCATATAACACCTTCAAAGACACTCGAACAACCCATATATTTCAAAATTTCACATTTTAACCACTAAATTTCCACATTTCACAATTTAATCCAAAATTGACATTTTTACCAAAATTCACTTAACAAAACTTATTAATCTAACATCAAAGATTTATTTTCTATCATTAAACATCAAGATACTCAAACATTCAATAATGGCATCATCCAAATACTTTAAAAATTTTAAAATTAGAGGTACGGGCTAGCTAGAATGCGAAGCAACGATCTCAAAAACATAAAAATTATCAAAAACCGAACACAAAACATACCTAAATCACTTCATGCAAGTGCCGAAACTAAGGAAGCTTCAATGGCTTTCTTTTTCTCCTCCATATTCGGCCAACAAATAAAATTTGCATGGCCATTTTATGTTTTATTTTTATTTAATACATTTTAATATTCCATTTACCTTTTTGTCCTTTATAATAATACATAATTTCATATATGCCAAATACCAATCTCCACTATCATAAAGTAATCATTTAATTGATAAATAGGGACTTCTACTTTAGTAAAACATGGAAAATAAACACTTAAACAATTAGAATGCAACTTTTGCATTTTACGCGATTTAGTCCTTTTTGCTTAATTAACTATCGAAACGATAAAATTTTTCAACGAAACATTAATACCATCTTTTTGCCACTCCGTAATTATTTATAAAAATATTTACGACTCGGTTTATAGAAATGAGGTCCCGATACCTCATTTCCTAAACCCACTTGACCTTAGAGTCATACCACTTGAACTTAATAAATCACTTATAAAACAAATATCACAATATCAAAAACATTTTTAAAATCACAATTAACTCGTAAATATTAAATATAATATTTAGAAACCTACTCGTTAGATTTGGTGACCCCAAAACTACTGTTCCAGTTAATCCTAAAAACGGGCTGTTACAACTCTCCCCCTTAGGGATTTTCGTCCCCGAAAATCTTAGTAGCGACTAAGTTAGGATAATGTCCTCTTATTGAATTATGTCCATATAAACATTAGCTCATCAATAACAATTGTAGTTCATTACTTCTTTCACATCGATCTATAAAATCACTTACTTATCTTAAAACAAATATATAAACATTTCTACAAGTATACACATACATCTTATTTTCTTGATTTCATAAGCAATAATCACTTAATTGAATTTATACTTGCATTTCAAACACATATAAATCACATATTAACATGTATAATACATAACATCAACTCACATATTCATAACCCACATTTTCATTCATGTATAAGCTGTAACCTAGCCGAAAGTATACATATTCTCAAACATCCCAATGAATATCCTTTATAACTTTATCACATCTCAATATTCAACTTAACTTATTTCCAAAAGAAAAGTCAACTTCCACGTACCTGAACATTTAGTTCATTTAGTACATTCAATCATAGTTAACGTTACCCGTATACAGTCGAATAGGCATAACGCCTAATATAATACACTGGCATGAGATTTATTCTAGCGCATAACTCGTATATCAAAAATTATCAGCATTCATCAAAAATTCTTACAGACTTTCGAATGTCGAAACTCAACCAAAATAATTTCTTGAACAAGATTAACAAAATAGTGTCCATTCAGCAATAGAACATATAGCTTCATATACCGAGAATCTCATAGACTAAATCCATAACACATTTTCAACTAAGCACTTAAGTGTACATATAACATAAATCCATTCCTTAACAACATATCCACCATTTTTTTTCACGTATCCACTTATAACAAAATTACAAATTAAAACAATAATCAATCGTCAATTTATATCTATTAATCCCCAATTCAAACTCAAATACCGATTATCAGTATCCAATTAAAATTCAACATCTAACTTCAATTCTACTTCCTAACATTTGTCAATTTAAAGAGCGTCGTACTTGTCTGAGTATGTTGTTTACTTAAAGCCATAGTCCAACCATGGTCTTACATGTTATCACATATCGGGTCGATGCCATGTCCTAGACATGGTCTTACACAACATCTCAAATCAATGCCTTCGTCCCAGACGAGGTCATACATGAATCTCATTTCACACACTTAATGCCCACTGACTGATCTCGCACACATAGTGCTCGGTTGAAGAACTCGCACACACAGTGCCTCAATTATCGATCTCGTACACATAGTGCTCGGTTAAAGGAATTTGCACACACAGTGCCTCAATTACCGATCTCGCACACATAGTGCTCGGTTAAAGGAATTTGCACACACAGTGCCTCTAATCATTCGCACACATAATGCCCATATTCATTCGTTATTACACATTGAAATGGAAGACCCGAATATACATCACCGGCACGAAGCCTGCTAGGCACGAAGGCCCAAATACACATCACCGTGTTTCATGCATATTTATTCACATTTTAATACATTTCATATAGCATATCATATTTGTAATTCACTTACTTCGTTTCAATATATACATATCATATACACCTTGACATTATATCATAGATATCATTTATATGTAGGCTCATTCCAAATACATTATTTTCTCTTCAAAGTTCTCATTCATATATTTAAAACATAACATCATATATAACATTAACAAAGCATAAACTACACAGCAATTCCATCTCTAATAGATGGCATATATATGTATATATTTTGCCCATTTACATAAAATCCTGAACCAAAATATAACTTCTTATGCATACAATATACATCACTATTATCCTAATATACTTTTCCATATTTATTTCATAACACATTCAGCAAAAATTACTTTGCATTTCAATACTTCAAATGTATATCATACTTTTATTCATACCTTTCTCAATTTTGACACATCATAAGCATGTTTCAATCCTCTCAATACCATCTGCTACAGCTTGATTGGGATCGGAATTCATTATATTACGAAAAACACATTTTAACTGTCAGAAATCATCACACTATCATTTTATCACTTTATGGCATGTATAGCTAGACTCACACGTGCTACGTTAGTCCTAGAATCGACTAAACCTGGCTCTGATACTAATAAAAATGTAACACCCTATCCCGTGATCACACCTAATAGGACGAGACGTTACTGTAAATTAGAATCGGATCGAATAAGAAAATTTTGAACCTTTTCTTAAATAAAAGATCATTTATTTATATAACTAATAGACACAAACAAAGATCGAATTTAAAACTTATAAAAGTAAACTTCTATAAGATGCATATTCGCATGGCTTATATACAATAGTCAAAATATCATTCTACTTATAGTCTAACCTATACATGCCATAAGCTAAGTCCAAATCACATGATTACCACAATAGTAGATAGTGTGACGAAGTGCTGACGATCTCCGAGATAATAGTAAGAGTCAACGATCTACAGAAATAAATAGAGAAACATAACATTCAAAGTAAGCTTTCATAAGCTTAGTAAGTCTTAAGCAATTTAAACAATTGAACTTAAAAACAAACCAAATGTTCGAAATCACATAACACTTTTTGAGTACAATACTATTTGGCCGATTATGCACAAACACATATCATTTTACTCCGTTTATACTCAAACTCATATAAACATAGTATTTAAAAGCTTCTGGACTAACTTTAATTCTTTCAAATTTCACTAGTGTATCATTTCTTACCCACACTTACTTTCAACATTCATAGTTAAATGGCATATCGAAAACTATATTGTAACTTTGCATAATGACTGAATGCACACATATACAAATATACATATGAATTTCCAACATATTTTCATATGCTTCTCATTACACATTCTTAATTCCCGTCAGATCAATCTCACATATATAATATATATATCACATACCTGAATCACTTAATGTGTAATACGAGTTCAATTTATCATCTAAGCATAGGATCTCGTAGTCATATACTTTAGCGAATTCACTAGCATTGGCTCATGAGGTATAAAACCCAAACATAACACCAAAGACGAAGCCTCACGGGACTTTAAACCCGGATACAATCTCAAAGACAATTTATTTTATATACTTTTTACTAACTTTGGCCTCATCAAATATCTAATAATACCCACTTTTCACAATTGGTCATTCGGCCACATTATATACACATAAGCACATATATAAGATAATGTTTTTATCATTACTTGCTAATGCATCATATAATTTACTTTCATTTAAATAACCACTCAGCCATATTACATTTCTAAGTAACCAGTCGGCCTCACTATACAACTAAGATAGCACACATTTTCATAAAGGCCATTCAGATAACTTGCACACATTTAATATTAGCCATTTCGGCCTCACCACATATACATATCTTGTACATCAATTTCATCGTACCAAAACCACTTATATATCATTTCCTAACGTCACAATTCAAAAATCACATATGGTTTTAATCAATATCTTATAAGCAACTCAAACAGTTTTATCAATGTTTACAACATAATCACAAATTCACTACAAGTGGTCTTCCTGAGCAATAGTCATTAAATCATTTGTAACTGGAGCTACAAAACTGCAAATCAAGTTCCGTTAATTTTCCCTGAAAATAGACTCATATATCTTTCATCCATAAAATTTTCAGAATTTTTGGTTTGGCTAATCAATACCAGATTTTTCTTAAAGTTTCCCCTGTTTCACTGTATGACTAATCTAACCACTCTTCACTTCGAATCAAATTTCTCATTGTACAGAATTCAAAATATATTCTTGTTGATTTCATTTGAAACTAGACTCATTAAGATTTAACTACATAATTTTTTTAGCCTCTAACTCAACTCCAACAATTTATAGTGATTTTCTAAAATCACGCTATTGCTGCTGTCCCAAGCAGATCTATTACAATTTACTCTTAAATTTCCAAAAGTTCAAACACTTAAGAACTTTCTAAGATCTCAACTTCCCTTCTTCAATTTCCTAATCACATTAGTAGTTTCACTTACTTTGTAACATTAATCCACAATTCATCTAATAATTATTTCGGTAATTTCATCACATAATTTATTAAAATACCATTTCCTTACATTGATTTCAAATACATTCAAGAATTTGAAGCATAATTTCATAGCCAAATGTAATCACTATTCGGCATTTACAAGAAATTCATAGTATTTTATTCGCGTCTTAACTCATGATGCTTCCGGTTATTCCATCTTATTTCATGTATTCAAAATACCATTCACACATATTAGTCCATAAGACATTTGGCTATCACACAAAGTCCTCACTAAATTCATACTCATTCTATTTACCATTACTTAACTGAAACACAGAGATCATATATCATTCTCTAAAACTCTTTTAGCATATACCTCATTTCCATGACAATTCAATCGAGAAAGTTAGCCACTTTCGGCTCATATTATGAACATTATTAATCATTCGAAAATTTATATATTTATATATCACATATACTAAAACTTTATTCTATATTTATTTAATCTTTACACACATAAATTCAACTTAATCGTTTAAGAGCTTACCTCAAAAGTTATCATACGGCTATATCGACTACACGACTACCTTCGTTTTTTCCTCGATCCGAGTTTGTCCCCATAAGCTCTTGATGCTCAATCAACAATTTTTAACTTCAATTTGCAAACGGCAATGTCATCATTTTACATAATAGAAATTAAATTTCATTACTTAAACTATCCACGGCAATCACCTTCCGAGAACCTTAATTTTTCTTTAAGCTAAACCACCTCATAGCATACATATACACATTCGGCTAATTATAAAACAAAATCAGCACTCATAACCAAATCATTAACTAAAATCACATTTGGTAATATGCTTAAATAATCTTCAATATTTAATAACATCTAAAACTAATTTGCTTGAGGTGCCATGAATTATTCAAATTGGCCAAATATCATTGAATTTCTAAAATCATGCTTATAACCACTTGGCCGAATTTCACATATCAAAGCCACTTATATATATTATTCAAAGTATTTAACAACACTTAAAAATCCAAAACCATAAAACTCAATTCATATAACACCTTCAAAGACACTCAAACAACCCATATATTTCAAAATTTCACATTTTAACCACTAAATTTCCATATTTCACAATTTAATCCAAAATTGACATTTTTACCAAAATTCACTTAACAAAACTTATTAATCTAACATCAAAGATTTATTTTCTATCATTAAACATCAAGATACTCAAACATTCAATAATGGCATCATCCAAATACTTTAAAAATTTTAAAATTAGAGGTACGGGCTAGCTAGAATATGAAGCAATGATCTCAAAAACATAAAAATTATCAAAAACCAAACACAAAACATACCTAAATCACTTCATGCAAGTGCCGAAACTAAGGAAGCTTCAATGGCTTTCTTTTTCTCCTCCATATTCGGCCAACAAATAAAATTTGCATGGCCATTTTATGTTTTATTTTTATTTAATACATTTTAATATTCCATTTACCTTTTTGTCTTTTATAATAATACATAATTTCATATATGCCAAAATACCAATCTCCACTATCATAAAGTAATGGTTTAATTGATAAATAGGGACTTCTACTTTAGTAAAACATGGAAAATAAACACTTAAACAATTAGAATGCAACTTTTGCATTTTACGCGATTTAGTCCTTTTTGCTTAATTAACTATCGAAACGATAAAATTTTTCAACGAAACATTAATACCATCTTTTTGCCACTCCGTAAATATTTATAAAAATATTTACGACTCGGTTTATAGGAATGAGGTCCCAATACCTCATTTCCTAAACCCACTTGACCTTAGAGCCATACCACTTGAACTTAATAAATCACTTATAAAACAAATATCACAATATCAAAAACATTTTTAAAATCACAATTAACTCGTAAATATTAAATATAATATTTACAAACCTACTCGTTGGATTTGGTGACCCTGAAACCACTGTTCTGGTTAATCCTAAAAACGGGCTATTACAAAATGCATGTTTATGGTTAGAGAAACGACTTTTACTAAGTGATTTTTGGTAAAAATGCCTAAAAGGACTAATTTGTAAAAGTTATAAAATGTGTCACAAAAGTGTGTTTTAATGGAAATTGTAGGCTGTTATAGTTATGAAAATGGTTCGGCTAGGCTTAAAGTACAGGGAAATTGAATGAAAATCATTTTACTAGCTTAGCGGCAAAAGTGTAAATATGATAAAGTTTAGGGGCAAAAATGTCATTTTTGCCAAATATGATTTTTTGGTTGAATTGATTAGTATAATGATTAAATAAGTTAAATGTAATGTTTTAGATCAAGAAAAATAAAGTTCGGGCCTAGAACGAGAGAAAACGAGTAATTGACGGTTAGGTCCCTCTTTGCCATTTTGGTGTCGAGGTAAGTTCGTATGTAAATAATGCTATTTTATGTTTTTATTTTAAATATTCTAAATGCTTTGATAATGTATGAAATAAATGATTGGTTCTATGGTTGTATTTGACAAATTTCGGATAAGTTAAAAAAGTCCCGTTTGAGCATTAGGAATAGAATAGGATACGAGTGACATGTCACTAAGGATATTTGTGATATATGTGTGATTATGTGATCAGGGTACTAGTCTCGTACGTCTACCAGTGGCTGCGTAGTCCGGCATGTGTTGTGGATACTTGACAGCTTGTGTAAATAGCACTGCGTAGTTATGTCTTTACCGTCAGCTTGTATGAGCAGGCCCAAGATTTGTTCGAGAGCGAGCATTCATGTGATATGAGATATAAGGTAGCTTTAGGTACATATGTGGTACTTATGTCAAAAGACTTCCTGTGTATCCATTTATCAATTATGAGTGAAAGGAAATATTGGCCTAATTGCTTATTAAAACGGTTAAGAAATAGTTATTACAATTTGAAATATGTTTAGCTATATGCATGAAAACATGAATATACATAAGTAACGTGTACTTTTACTAAGATGTTTAAAATGATTTGCTAATTATGAAACATCTACAATGGAGAAATTATGGCTGCTAGATTGAAAGTCGAGTAATGTTAAATTATTTTCATAAATCAACAGAGAGTAAACGTATGAAGAGGTTATATTACAACCTTGATATTTATAGCTATTTTTATATTAACTTGTGCTTATATTGTCAAGCATAGTAAATGACTAGCACGAGTTGCTCATTATTTTCATATGGACTTACTAACCTATATAGCTTACCCCTTTCCTTTCCCATGTCCTATAGGTTAATTTAGCTAGTTTGGGTTGGAGACCGCCGGAGACGGCATCACACTATCAAGCTATCATTTGGATATAAGTGAACACAAGTATTTTAAGTTTATGGCATGTATAGAGGCTTCGTCTTTTGATTAATTGTGTCATTATTAATTTGTCCAAGTGTGTTGGCTTATAGTGATTTGGTGATTCATTTTGTATATGGCCATGAGATATGGTTCATATTGATTATTTGGTTGTAAACCTATTCATATATGCATGCATGTGCCAAGGTCATACATGATGTGGTTAAAATTATTTGGCATGGATGAATTGTGGATGTGACTATGGATGTTTGGTAATGGAATTGTGAGTGAGTGGAATGATAATAACTAAGACATGAGTATGTTAAATGGAAGTAAACTTCAACTCTTAGTGCATGCAAATTTATAAATTTGGCTTGTCAAAGTTTGAAGTTTTATGCATGTATTAGTAAAGATGGAATGATCATGATCATGTCTTGTTTGTGTATGTTTTAAGTGCCCAATTATACCATGTTAAGTGCCCTTAAAGTCATGTATGTGTTTGTGCAAATAAGGGTGGCAATTGGCTTACAAAATAGCATTGTATCACACTGGTAGACACACTGGCATGTGTCTATGTCGTGTGTGACACACGGTCAACCCCATGGGCGTGTGATCCAACCGTGTGTCCCCTACACCCTAATTAGGTAAAACAGAATGCCCAGTAGTAAAAACACGGGCAGAGACACAACCGTGTGTCTCAGCCATGTGAATGACACGGCTTTAGCACATGGGCGTGTGACTTGGTCATGTGCCCTTTATTTTGCTGATGACGTCACAAACAAAGAGTTACACGGGCTGAGGACACGAGCGTGTCCCAAGCCACACAAGCGTGTGTGACCACATGGCCTACCCACACGGGCGTGTAACTCCCCAAAATAAGAAAATTTTTTAAGTGTTGTAAAAGTTCTAAAAGTTCTCGGTTTAGTCCCGAACCACACCCAATGTATGTTTTGGGCCTCGAGGGCCCAGATAAGGGATGATATACATGTGAATGAAAAGTTTTAAATTGGACAAAAATTCATGTCTCGGTTTTGTATGATTGTGTGAGTTTATGTCCGGTAACACCTCGTGCCCTGTCCCAGCGTTGAATACGGGTAAAGGGTGTTACACATATTAAAATCTGAGATTTGGGGTTACTTATATGTAGTTTTTCTTTATTCAAAAATGTATGTTTTAAATTATAGTTTGTTATATGAGTTAATACTCACACTGAGCTTTATAGCTCACCCCTTTTAGTTTTTTGTCTTTTCAGATAAACCTAAGGTTAGGACTTGGATACAACTATCGGAGGTGTTTGTCAGAATTTTTCATAATTAAATATTTTAAATTAATTTTAATATTTATTTTGGGATTGTAGTAAATTTGTTTACGGACTGTGCAATGGGACATTACTTTGGGGATTTTATTTTGATTTGCCGGACTTGATTATATGAAATCAGGTTTTAAAACTACATAATATGGTATTTTATAAGATTTCACATGAAACTCAGTTTTTAAATAGAATCTGGCAATAACATATTTTTCCGCTACATTTCTGAAAAATGAGTCTTTAATAAAATTAGACTTAGTTTTCAAAACTATTAATGTTTACAAATTTTATTACGAAAGACATTTGATCTCTAAAGTTAATATGTTTTTCCGAAATAATGAAGAACAACTAATTTCTTTAGTTTTGAATAAAAAGACAAATGATTTAGAAGTATGATTGAAAATATGAAATAGTTTGGAATAAATGAATGAATTTTTGTTAATGAAATATTATTTATTTCGATTCCTAAAATTTATAGGGATATTAGAAAATTAAGATAAACATTTGATTTAACTTGTTTTGATTTGATAAGCCAATAATTTTTAAAATATGTTCAAAATTACAAAAGTTTATTTAGCCATTTTTGTGGACAAATGGTTTTGAAATGTGATTGAAAATAAAGATGAATGTTCAATTTTTGTTGTTTTGAACGAATTACACAAATGGTTTAAAAAGTATGTTTGAAAAATAATGAAAGTTTTTCTGGGCCATTTTGGTGGCCAATGTAGCATTTCGAATTCGACCATAATGATTGGGTCAAGTTTGGAATGTTACATTTAGTGATATTAGAGCTTGGTTCAAAACTCAGACTATGGATTTTTGTTTGAGTTTGCATGCATATTTGAAATGGGTATTTTGGGAACCATGCCACAAGAAAATTTTCATAAGATTTTCAAAAAGCTAAATTCAAGAACTCCGATGTTATTCTTAAGTTAGTACTGTTACTCTTAAACTGTAGATAAACATTAAGATTGTATATAGATTAGAACTGTAAACTTTAGACTGTAAACAGTCAGGAAATAATTAAACGATTTTATTTTTGAACTATAGATTAACATAAAACCTTAGACTCAAGAAAGTGATATGAAAACCCAAGGTATGCAGACTTGTGATTTGTAATTTTATAGAGTGCAATGTCGAGTAACTCAAGATTAGTCATTTGTTTTTCAAAGGCTCATGCCTAACCCTAAATCAAATGTCATCATGAATGCATCTACCATTAAAGGCGGAAACCAAAAGACTAGGGATGATGTAGTGTCCCAAGAAATGTTGGAGATTTTTTGAAAGAGTTTTCAAAACCTTGGTTGATAGGACCAAAATAGTGGAATAGAATAAACGCTCATAGGCCGAGAGGAATATAAAGACTAAGGTGCTGAATAAGAGAGGTTCTAGTCCTACTAGCTCGAATTCACTACATTTTAAGTAGGCCAATGAGGACAAACCACGATAGAATATAGTAAAAGTTAATACTGGAGGTTCTTTTAGTTCAACAAGAGTTTTGGTTTGTGAGTATTGTAGTAAACATCAATCTGGCAAGTGTTGGAAAAATTCAGGTGCATGTTTCAGATGTGGGTTCATTAAGCACAGTGTTAAAGATTGTTCACGTCATTCTTTTAGTTAAAATGCAAGCTTTTACTCAAAAATACAATCAGAGACTAGTTTATGCTGCTAGGCATTGAGAGGATCAAGATGCATTTGGCGCCAATGAAGTACTCTTACGATCCATCCTAATTGTAACTTCCATTGATTGAGAATTGGTTTTACCTAAATGTTAGTTGTTAATAATGTATTTGTGAAATTAAAAATTTGGGGTTGAAAAAATCATTAATGATATTTCTATAGATAGTTCCATGAGATAATCTATGATAGTAAATACGGCATTCATTGGAGATTTAAAGTGAAGTATTGGAACTACATTGGAATCAGAGTTGTGCAACAAAAGCATGGTGGTTGGTTTGGAAAGAAGAGCTATGAAATTTATGGAAAAGTGTATTGGCGTGACAACAGGAAATTCGAGAACGAAATTCTTTTCTAAGATGGGAGAGTTGTAACATCGCAAAAATCGGGTTAGTAAAAATTAGGTTAATGAACCGAGAATGGTCACACCCAATTTTTTTTTAAGATGACCTTTGCGCACTTGATTATAAATAAGTAACAAATCTAGTGATTTAGTGGTGGTGGATTTGTCCTTGAAGACATGAGTTCGAATCCGTTCCCTCACATTATATTCTGTTTGGTACAATTTTACTTCAAACCATAATAAATGTCACACCGAGTTTTAAAATAAATGTTGTAGGAATTATAACAAGCAAGTGTGTTGGCCTAGTGGTTGAGAACCTAATTAATTACCTCCTAGGTCTCATGTTCAACTCCCCACTCTCTCATAATTTTTGTTTAATTTTTTTGGCATAAAAATCTTTGGTCAACCCTCTTTTTTCGTCCACTATTGTTGTCATAAAAGAAAATATTAGTTTCTCCATTAGCTAGTCAACCTTCCTCCCTTAGCCCTTTTTTTACTCCACATGTTCCTCTTCCTTCCTTTTCTTTCCCACCTTTCACTCCCTTCCATTTTTCCCCTTGTTGACTTGCTATAGATGCTCTCCAGTCTAGAGAGAGTCTATTCTCTCATTTCTTTCATCCTTATCCCTTCTTTTCCTCTCCTTTCTCTCCTCCTCCTCTTGCAACTGTAACACCCTAAACCCAGCCTGGACGTTATGACCGAATCTGGCGATGTCACATTGAAGTGTTTTTCATAAAGTGTAAAATTGTTAAAAACCCATTCTTTATTAAACCTTTTTGAATGTCCTTAAAGGTGATTTCAAGGCTTGTCGTTTATTTTCAAAATGTAAGTCATTTGTCAAAAATTAATCATATTAAAATGTCGTTATTTATTTTAAAATGTTTTTTCTTGCGGAAGCTTTTAAAACATGTTGCGTAACCGTGATGTTTTGAAAAGCATTTATCTTTTGAAAACCCGTGTCCTACTACTAGCAGATATATAGTTGTGTAAATAAATCCCCAAATTAAAGATTTAAAAATTTAAAGAGGCCTTATTACATAAAAACACCCAAATAAAACTACTTATAAATTAATAGTCAAATATGGAAGTGTAAGTTATTGTGTGGCCACCTTCGAGTCCCTCGCATCACCGATCCGCCTAAGGATTATCTGCGTAGATAAGTGGAAGGGTGAGTTTATGAAAACTCAGTGTGTAATTCCTTAATAAACAAACAGTCAAACATACAGTGAGCAAATACAGTCTGGGCCTAAGCCCATATCAGTAACAGTTCAGTTTCAATTAGGGCCTTAGCCCAATATAGTAACAACATCAGTGTGGTCCTTAGACCATTTCAGTGACAGTAACAGTACAAATACGCAATCAGAAATCCTACCCATCCAACCTCTCTACACTCCACTCCGTCTAGCCCTACACTCCATGTGGGAATAAAATCAACCCACCAATCCCTACACTCGAAAATAGCACCGGTTGCGACACTAAACAGTATTTGCAATAGAGGTACAAATAAATTAGGCTTGAAGCCTTTCAGTACACTTCCTTCGATCAGTAAAACCCATCCCCATGCAATGCATCATACAATCATGTAGTGTCATATCATGGAATCATACATGTATCCATTACCGTTTAAATTGCATGCTAAAAGTACGGTCATACATGCACAAATATATATATACATCACATAGGGACAAAACGATCATCTTACATATAAGGCCAAAATAGACATTTTATCATATATAGGGGTTTAGGTAAACTTACTGTGGTTTTCCCGTGTGGGGCCCATACGCCCGTGTGCGTCAACAATCACTTATTTCGGCTTTTACCAATCTAGAATTAAGGGCAGCGTTTTACACACCTATCACAAATTCGATATCGTGCACTGCCTAAGCCCGATTACCTAACAATAGTCATTCAAAATCGATTAGTAGATTAACTCACAGTCTCAACAATTGTTACTAGCATTGACTTGACCTACCTCCAAAACGACCTTTCACTAACGCCGTCAAGCCGAGAACCACGATCACCCAAGGACCTTCCTTAGCCAGAAATGCCACTTAGTCAGTTAAACAAAACGCGTAGCCAGATCGGAACACTAAATACACACCACATTACCTTTTTATCATGAAAAGATGGGAGTTTCGTCCACTCTAACACTAGTTAAAGCTCTTCCACCCTTCGAATAGTCCCTAAGTACCAACCAAAATAAGTGAGCATTCACTCGTCAATAACTAGATTTCACTATACTATTATACTTACCAACAATACGAGAAGTGAACCAATTACGAGGTGCAAGACTTGACAGTAAGAAGAGAATTCTCACCAAAAAACACAGAAAGAACCACCGTCGGCTCCAAAAGAAAGAGAAGGTTCAACATCAAAAAATGGAAAGGAAATGATGAAAATAGGGAAAGATTCAGCCAAGGGAAACCAAAGTGGAGAATGTTTGCTCCCTACACTGGAAGAGCAGGGGAAACCAACAGATATTCGGTATTGAGGGAGGAACAAATGTTAGTTGTAGAAAAGGGGGTAAAGCCAAAAGAACAAATGCTCAAGACGAAACACACACCACAGAGAATTTAGCCAAAAAAGGAAGAAGCAAAAAAAAGAAGGACGATAACTAGAAAGGCAGAGGGAGAAAAGAAAATCGCCCAAACAAAATTGGGGAAGAATATGAGAGAAATCAAATTTGATTATGCTAAAAAAAATCCAATAACCCTTCCATTATTCTCTCCTCAAATTCGGCCACTAAGTCCCCAGACTTCAAACTCTCCAACCCTAGCTGAAACTCTCTGAGCAAGACTTCAAAATTAACATAACATTCCCCCTTCTTCCAAAATTCCACAAATTCCTCCTCAAATCAATCAAACCATCCACCAATCCCTTGATCCACTCCTTAAATTTCTCATCCACTCTCTCAACCATCCAATTTGAATCCCTTTCCAGCTCTTTACAGTTTTGGTCAAGCCAGAACACTCCCACGTACTCAAGCAAAATAAAACACTCCACTGCTTAAAGCAGGACTCGAACAACATCAACACGCCACCTATCCCTTGGACCAGCAGGCCTATTCTGTCATGCTTTACCCAAGTTTATTTTAAAACTCTACAGACTATAGACAGGGTTTATTCCTTTAAAAACAAAACTTTTGCATAAGCCAAGGCTTAAACCCAAGACTTCTCAGACTCTTCCCAGAACACTTAACAACTGAAGCAGACATGCATTTGTGTCACTTTCTTGCACAACTAAATATTTATGTGCAGCCTCCTACCTATTCCCATGCTCAAGTCCTAATACTTCTAGGCCCAGAATTCGGGGCGTTACAATTCACCTTTCCTTAAAGAAATTTCATCTCCAAAATTTCCAACTATCAGAACAGTCACATGCACAAACTACACTACTACGCTCCCACAGCGCACTCTAGTTCCAAAACACTACCACATTTAACCTGAATGGCCTCTTGTACCCCTTCCATGAGTACCTTAGGTGCTCATTGTCTATTCACGTTTTATCTAAATTAACAGTTTTATGCAGCTCAGTTTATAGTTCTAGTTGTTTATTAACAGATATTTTATGGAGACAATATTAAAAGTATAGAGTTTTATTTTCGCACAATGCAGTTTCTATCGGTGTCTACCTGTAACGCCCCAATTTTCGAAAATTCTAAAAATGTTGTTAAAATTTAATATTCTGTGTTTTTTCTGCTTGGCGTAGGATTAATTATGTTAGTGGGCCTCTAGAAGGCCCAAGCTTAAGTTAAAACCCGGTAGTTTTAGTTAATTTTAATTCCATAAGAAAAAAGGATTTTGGTAAGCTGGGCTTTTAAGTATTAATTGTGTAAAATAAAACACAAGGAAGCAAGAGGCATAGTGGCATGTGACACCACTGGGAAGGCTATAAGTGGCGTGTGGATGCTAGGGAGGACCCAGGTTCAAGTCACAATGACAGCAAATTAAGGGAATTAATTTTTATGTACAGAAAAAGGAAGTGATGGAACTCAAGTAAAAGTCTGGCAGGAGGAGTTTGAGTTGCTCAGGAGATTGAGCAAAAAGGGGATAAGGGAGAGAATTTAGGAGCTAATTAGGGAGAGCAGTGTTGGCCGAATGGTGGACTCTTGAGGAGCAAGAGTTGGCCGGCCAAGGGGAGCTTTAGGGAGGCAAAATTCGGCTAGGGTTAGTGCTAGTATAAATTCGGCATTAGGGGGTAAGTGAGCCATTTTCTGGTTATCCTTCCCCTCTCTTTTTCTTTTCTTTTTCTCTCCATTTGCTATTCTTTTCTTCTTCTTTCCCTCTATAGCTGAATCCTCCTATCACTCTACCCAACATCACTTTCCTTCCATTATTTTTAAGTTTATAGCCGATTACCTTAAATCCCGAAATCTCGAAAACTTGATTCCTCTTGTGTCGATTTATTATAACCAAAACCTTACCTCTTTTCATCATTCCTGACTGATTCCCTCATCCTCTAAAACCAAGTTTCTATTGACAAGACCACAGCAAAACCCTACTATTCCATCTTCTCTTCACTGTTACAAAAAGAAAGCCGAAAACGCATAGCCATAGGGACATAGCTGAATTCTAAAAATCACTGAAGGCTTGGCTTTTGTTATCATCTGAGGGCTTAGATCTACATCAAAATTGAGTAGAAACTCATTGGAATCATTGACCGAAGGAACCGGTGGTAAGTCTTTCCAGCTTAGTCTTTCTTTCGTAGTTTAGAAAAGCCGAAACCCCTAAAAGTTAAGGAGGCTATCGATTTGGACTTGTAGCCCTAAGGGGTTGTGATAACTGTTCTATTTTGATAACAGTGGGATTTAGAGGCTACTGATCAAGGGCTTGGACAAGTGGAATGATCAGATCTTGATCTAGTCGCTACTTACGACAAAGGTAGGATAGCTAGTGCCTAAGGTGTGGTTGGCCGAATATGGTAAGTGGTTAATATGCAGTTCATTTCGGTAGTTAGAATTAACATAGTAGTAATATAATTGGAGGCAGTTGGTGCATGAATCTCGTCAGCAAATTGTCATAAAATAGGTGTGTAACTGACACCCTCCTATAGACTAGATCGGCAAAAGCCGAAAAGCCGAAATGCTAAAAAGCTGGTATTTTAAGAACTTGCGAGTGTGCGAATGCTTATAAGATAAATGGGTTAATAATTCTGGTAATCTGAAGTGATAAAACTACAGTACGCGCAATTTCGTGCATTATTAATATTTTGGGCTTAATGGGCCAAAAATCGGTTAATGGGCCAACGAGCCCAATTCGGTAAGTATGCGCGGTAAGTGTTTTTGATTGCACGTAAATGGTAGAAATATGCATGAAATCCCTAAGATAGCTAAATTATTAGAATACCCCTTTGTATGGAAAATTACCATGATACCCTTAGGTGTAAAATGACCTTTATACCCCTAGGGTTAATTTTGTCTGAAAAGCATGATGATTTAAATATGTATGATGTATACCATGAATAAATATCTATGCATGGGGACATGGGTTATATTACGGAGGAAGCGTCCTGGTGGCTATGCCACAAATTATTTGTTCTGGTGGCTCTGCCACATATATTTGTTCTGGTGGCTCTTCCACGATTATCTGTTTCTGGTGACTCTGTCACACTATCTGTTCTGGCAGCCATGCTGCATATTTCTATGATGTGTAGCGGTTGGGTCGGTCGAGTAGTCTCCCCACGTGGTGAAAGGTTAGTATGGGGGTGCATATGGTTGGATATGGGTTGGGTTTTACATAAGTATGTAATATCTATTCTGACCTGTCATGTGCCTATGGGCTATATTTTGAATTCTGTTCTGGGCTAAGGCCAACATATTCTATTTCTGTGGTTTGAACTGATTTAGGCTATGGTTGGGTTAATTTACACGCTGAGTTTCCCAAAACTCACCCCCTTTGTTTTATCCACGTAGGTGATCCCAAACCATAGTGGGCTTAGAGTCGTGAGGGATTCGGAGTGGCCACATGTTTCTGCAAATTCGGTTTCTTTCTGATGAACTGGACGTCCTTTTATTTTCATTTACGGTTTTGGGTTTTTAAATGTAATAAGGCCATTTATTTATTTTTATGGTTTTGATTTATATTTTATTATGATGAAAATGATTTACTTTAACTATCGAAATAGATTATTTCTAGGGCACGTTTTCGAAAACAATAATTGATTTCAAAATAACTCGATTACAAGTAAGGCTTCTGCTAAGCAAATGATTTTTAAAAATTAATCACTTTTCTAAAATGGACTTAATCAAATGGGTTTTCTTAAAAATATACGTGATGTTAGAGTGTGGCAATGGCAGTGTGCATGTCTAGGATTGGATCCGAAGGGAGCTTGGTACTTAAGCAGTCCGACGGACTCACCTCCTCTTTTCCAGCTTCCTACCTGGTGCACAACTTCCATTCACTTTAATCTATTTAAAAGGTATCTTCTAAAACACCAACTAAGTTTTTTTAACTAGGTAATACGAAATGTTTTGAACGCTTCGATGTGGCACGTCGAATCCGGTCATAACGTCTAGGCTGGGTTTGGGGTATTACATTTAGTGATATCAGAGCCAAGTTGCAACAACTCGGCCGTGGAATGGGTTTACAAAAATAAAGGTTTTCGAAAATAAAAGTTTTATAAAGATTGTAAAACTCTATTTTCAAAATCTGGATCTTTAAGTGGCATTCCAAATCTCCGACTCAAGCCTGTAAGTACTACTCTAAATTTTTTGAATATTTTTCTGAACTATCTGTCTGTATTGCAAATCCTACTAGACTACTCTAAATAGGATACTGAAACCATAGGAAAACTTGATAGGAGATGAAAACTGTAGCTAGACATTGATTCTGCGAAAACCAACTATGAATTACTGTCTAAATCATAAAACATCTGTAACAATCACTGGAATGCTGAAGTTAATGCATAAAGTTTGTAATCAGATAATACGATATGAGTACGCGAGCAGCTCGTGGAAGAGGCCGTGGACGAGGCCGAGGTAGTGCTCGAGTAGGAACTGCATCTTCTGGGCATATACCGATAGCGGAGGCACCAGTACCACCAGCAACAGAAGTGGAGTCTCATGATCGTGGTGCCGGGGATGACGCCCTGTCTCAGGCTATGCTTCAAGTTCTGGAAAAGGTTGCTAGAGCAAGTTCGGGTAACGAAATTCGAGGATCAATTTCGGAACGACTCCGGGCTAACAAAGCGAAGATCTTTAGGGGCGTATCTGGTGTAGCCCTGAATTAGAGGCCACAGAACGGATTATGGTCGACTTGGACTGCTCTGTGGAGCAAAAGCTGAAGAAAGCCGTATCGTTGCTGCGAGACGAGGCCTATCAGTGGTGGCTCACCGTGAGAGATGGAACCTCCGCTGATAGGGTTGGGAGTTGTTTAAGACGGCCTTTAAAGGAAAGTATGTTGGGGCAAGTTATGTGGACGCCCACAGGAAGGAATTCTTGAATTTGGTTTAAGGAAATAAGTCGGTTATGTAGTACGAGGCTGAGTTCCTGAGGTTAAGCTGGTATTCTATGGGAATAGTCGCTACGGAGTATGAGCTTAGCGTCTGCTTTGAGGATGGACTCAGAGATGACCTTAAGGTGCTGATCGCTCTGCAGAGGGAGTGTGATTTTGTAGTTCTAGTGGAAAAAGCTAAGATAGCTGAGGAGGTGAAGCGTACTGAGAGGCAGAACCGTGAGAAAGATAGGAACCATTTCCGGAGGGATTCCGGACCTTCAGGTCGAGCAAATAAGAATGTCAAAAGGGCAAGAGTGGAGGAGCCAGTTCGAGCAGTTTCGGTGAATGTGGTTAGATCACCAATCTGTGGAGACTGTGGTAAGGTACACTTGGGCGAGTGTAGGAAACGTTCCAGTACTTGTTTTCGATGCGGATCCATGGAGCATAGAGTTAAGGACTGTCCTCAGAGAGCTGATCAGGTTTAAGTTGCTGAACAAAGGGTTGCTCAACCCGCGAGAGGTAAACCACAACCACCAAGAGGACGTGGACAAGGTAGGGGCGAAAATGGAAATGGTCGAGGTCGAGGGGTGCCTGGCAGGGGTGCCGAAAATGCTGAGGCTCGACAGCCAGCATTGGTGTATACAGCTCGTCGTCGTGAGGAGGGCGACGCACTTGACGTAATAACTGGTACGTTTTTTGTTTCTAGCATGCCGTATACTGCTTTGGTGGATATTGGATCTACTCATTCTTATGTTGCATGTGCCATATCTAGGTCGTTGGGTGTGCACTCTGAGGAGATTGTGAGTGGGGTATGTAACGCTCCCACGCCCGAGACCGTCGCCGGAGTCGAGCATGAGGTGTTACTAAGCTTAATTTAACATTTTTAGAACTTTGGATTATTTGTTTCTGCATTCACAGCTTTTAAGCTACTTGCGTCACAGTCACAAGAAAAATCATATCTCGAGTTACGAAACTCAAAATCAAGATCTGTAAATTTTCCTTGAATCTAGACTCATATACCTATCAACTAATTTTTTTATAGAATTTTTGGTTGATCCAATTAGTACAGTTTATTAGTTAAAGTTACCCCTGTTTCAGGACTTGACTGGCTTGACCTATGTTTACTACGAACCACATTTCTCTCTGTAAAAAATTTATATGACTATGAGGTTTGTTTCTACTAAAACTAGACTCAATAAGAATTCTTAGGATATAAAATACACCACCTAATTATATCTTTACAATTTATGGTGAATTTCTAAAGTTGGAACAAGGGATTCAGAAACTGCTACGACCCTGTTTCACTAAAATTCAAATATATTTTAACATATAATTCCTTTACCTGTATCATTTGTTTCATGTGAAACTAGACATAATAAGCTTAAATTTGATACATAATCCATCACCAGATTCAATTTCTATGATTTTTAATAAATTTTCAAACTCGCATCAGTGTTGCTGTAGTATTCTGTTTATGGCAAATTTCATCCCTTTTATGAGTTTTTATGCACTAAGTATCTTAATAATTTTC
Source organism: Gossypium anomalum (assembly GCA_025698475.1). NCBI lineage: Eukaryota > Viridiplantae > Streptophyta > Magnoliopsida > Malvales > Malvaceae > Gossypium > Gossypium anomalum. The sequence continues at coordinate 40,850,032 of CM046965.1, forward strand.
CTTAACCTCAAACATAATCTAAACTAACCATTTTCATAATTTATCATTGTCAAACATTTTCTCAACCATTCCATCACCATATCATAAGATCATTTATACAAAATAGGTATATTGCTATACATGCCATACTTAATTTTACAAACCATTTACCAAAAGTCTTCCTGATAGTGTGGACTGAGCCTTCTTCGACCTATCCCGACTCCCGAGTTGGCTTGTCCAAAACTACAATGAGTAAGAAGGAAGGAGTAAGCATAAATGCTTAGTAAGTTCATATGCAAATAATAAGTAACATAACAAACATTCATACCAATCAACATTAGCATGCATCACTAAAACACATATCATATTTCTAATCATTTTTCATCATCTTATTACCTTATCGTGATTGTATCAATACTCAACCCGAGGGTTAAATACATACCTGTCCAAAATATCCATTTCACATCACTTACCAATACGTCTCTTTACATCTCGAATATTCCTCCAATTGAGTAGAACTTTACCCGCTGAACACATCGGAATATAATTCGGATACATGGATAACTTGCACATAAGTGCCATATATGCAAACAAGCAATTATGTAACCCGCCCATAAGCGAACTCGGACTCAACTCAACGAGCTCGGGCGTTCGCATCCATAAGTGAACTCGGACTCAACTCAACGAGCTCGGATGCCTAGTTACATCTCTTGAACTCTGACTCAACTCAACGAGTTCGAACATTCGCATCCATAAGTGAACTCGGACTCAACTCAACGAGTTCGATGCTCAACCATCCTAGTGACATGTCACTTGTATCCTAATCTATTCCTAAGGTTCAAACGGGATTTTCCTCGAACACATATCCTTGCCGCCTTCCGTAGAATGCCAAAATCAATACTCTCTGTAACAATTATATTTAACAAGTAGCTCACATAATTTACATATTATTTGAAATTAACCACAAAGCATACATTTCATAATAAAATTCAGCATCACATATATTTAACATCACTAACTTAAAAATAACAATTATGCTACATTATTTACACATGAACTTACCTTGGTACCAAAATACAAAGATTTTGCAATTTAGTCCACAATCTTTTCTTTTCCTTGATTGAGGTCGATTCCACGTCTTTCTTGATCTAAAATAACACATTTAGCTTATTTAATACTCACATTATCAAATTAATCCTTAACTCAAATTTTGGCAAAATTACAATTTTACCCCTAAACTTTTGCATATTTACATTTTTGCCCCTAGGCTCTGGATTAAACTTTATTCCTTATTCTTATGTTTTATGACATGCTGATCATTTTTCCCTTCTATGGTAACATCAAATTCACACTCTAACATGTACTTATGACTATTAGGTATTTTTACCAATTAAGCCCTTTTACTCGTTTTTGCTTAAAATCGAGTAGTACAAGTTGTCTAACATAATTTAAAACTTCATATTCTATCATAAAACATCAGAATACACAAATTTCACCTATGGGTATTTTTCCAAATATAAACCCTAGGTTAAATTATTGCTAACATAAGCTTAATCGAGTTATCAGGATCTCAAAAACGTAAAATTCATTAAAAACGGGGCTTAGAATCACTTACTATGAAGGTTGAAAGTTGAAGAAACCCTAGCTATGGTGAGAGTGAAGTTTCAGCAGCAACTAAATGGGGAAGGTGACTATTTTGTGTTATTTTTCCCATTTTATTTCATTTAATATCAAAATGACCAAAATGCCCTTACTACTAAACTTTCCAAAAATTCCTTCCATGTCCTAATTTTGTCCATGAACTTAAAATTGGTCAAATTGCTATTTAAGACCTCCTAATTAATATTTCAAAGCAATTTCATACTAAAAACTTCTAGAATGCAAGTTTTGCAACTTATTCAATTTAGTCCCTAACTTCAAATTAAGTATTTTATGCATAAAATTTCTTCACGAAAATTTTCACACAATCATGTAATCATATCATAAACCTCAAAATAATTATAAAATAATTATTTCTATCTCTGATTTGTGGTCACAAAACCACTATTCCGATTAGGCCCTAATTCGGGATATTACAACTCTCCCCTTTAAGGATTTTCGTCCTCAAAATCTTACCAGAAATGTAGATGTGGGTATTGATTTCTCATAGTTTCTTCTGATTCCCATGTAGCTTCTTCTATTCCATGCCTTTGCCACAACACCTTCACAAGTGCAACATTTTTATTCCTTAGTTGTTTGACCTCTCGAGCTAAAATCTTAATCGGTTCTTCTTCGTAGGTCATATCTGGTTGTAGTTCAATTTCTCATCGTTGAAACTACATGTGAAGGATCCGAACGATACCGACGTAAGATAGATACGTGGAACACATCATGAATCTTCTCTAATTCGTGGTAATGCTAGCCGATATGCTACTTTGGTCCAACTTTTTCAATTACTTCATACGCCCAATAAAACGAGGACTTAATTTGCCCTTCCGTCCAAATCTAAGGACTTTCTTCCACTGAGACACCTTTAAAAATACTTTATCACCAACTTGAAATTCAATGTCTTTTCGCTTTTAGATCTCGCATAAGATTTTTGTCTATCTCAAGCGACTTTCAAACAATCTCAATTACTTTCACTTTTTCTTCAGTTTCTTTTATTAGATCAACTCCATAAATCTGATTTTCCTTGAGTTCAGTCCAATACAAAGGCGTTCGACACTTACGACCATACAATGCTTCATAAGGTGCCATTTTCAAGCTCGTCTGATAACTATTGTTGTAAGCAAATTCTACCAATGGCAAATATCTTTCCCAACTTCCTTGAAGTTCCAATACACAACATCTGAGCATGTCTTCAAGAATCTGAATTATTCTCTCTGATTGTCCATCAGTTTGTGGATGAAAAGCAGTACTGAAATTTAACTTTGTACCTAACGCGTCTTGCAATTTTTGCCAAAAGCGTGAGGTAAACCTTGGATCTCTATCTGAAATAATCGACAATGGTATTCCATGTAATCTAACAATTTCTCTAATATACAGTTCAGCCAACTTGTTAAGAGAATAATCCGTACGTATCGAAATAAAATGAGCCGACTTAGTTAATCTGTCAACTATTACCCAGATGGCATCTTTCTTTCCTGGAGTCAATGGCAATCCTGAAACAAAATCCATAGTAATCCGATCCCATTTCCATTCAGGAACCATAATAGGCTGAAGTAATCCCGAAGGTACTTGGTGTTCAGCTTTCACCTGTTGACAAATTAAGCATTTGGACACAAACTCTGATATATCTCTTTTCATTCCATTCCACCAATACATTTTCTTCAAGTCATTATACATTTTCGTACTACCTGGGTGAATCGAGAAATAACCACTATGTGCTTCCTGTAGGATCTTTTGAATCAATTCCTCATTCTTTGGTACACAAATCCGATCTTTAAACATTAAGCACCCATCGAACCAATTCAAATCGACTCAGATCAACTTCACACTGCTTTCTCTTGGCTTGCAAATCTTGATCATCTTTTGAGCTTCGAAATCTCTTGTAAAAACTTCGGTTTTACTCTCAACTCTGCTAGAATCGAACCATCATCCGACACTTTCAACCGAGTGTTCATAACTCTCAAAGCAAACAACAACTTTCTCGCTCAAAGCATCAAGAACTACATTCGCTTTTCCGATGATAATCAATAACAAGCTCGTAATCTTTCAATAATTCCAACCATCTTCATTGCCTTAAATTCAAGTCTTTTGTGACATCAAGTACTTAAGACTTTTATGGTCGGTATACCCTAGCACTTTTCACCATACAAATAATGTCGCCAAATTTTCAAAGCAAACACCACCGCAAATGCAATTCCAAATAGTGAGTAGGATAATTCCTCTCATGAGGTTTTAATCGCCTCAAGCATATGCCACCACTTTTCCTTCTTGCATGAGCACACACCCCAAACCATTTAGAGAAGCATCACTATACACCACAAATTCTTTACTCGATTCAGTCAGTACTAACACTGGTGCCTCTGTTAATAACTTTTTCAATTCTTCAAAACTCTATTGACATTCTTCCGTCCATTCAAATTTAACATCCTTTCTGAGTAATCTAGTTATAGGAGCAGCAATTATAGAAAATCCATTTACAAACCGCCTATAATACCCAAATAGCCCCAAGAAACTTCTAACTTCATTTACATTTTTCTATGTGGTTTCCAATCAACAATGGCTGAAATTTTATTAGGATCAACCCGTATACCATCACCAAAACAATATGACCCAAAAATCCAACTTCCCGTAGCCAAAATTCACTTTTACTAAACTTAGCATACAAATGCTTATCGCTCAAAGTTTGCAAAACTATCCTCAAATGCTCAAAGATGCTCAGTATCATCTTTTGAATAAATTAAAATATCATCTATAAACACCACAACAAATTTGTCCAAGTATGGTCTAATATGCGATTCATTAAATCCATAAACACAAAGCAGAGCATTTGTCAACCCGAATGGCATAACTAAAAATTCATAATGACCATACCTTGTTCTAAAAGCGCTTTAGCCACGTTCGACTCTTTTACCCGCAGCTGGTAATACCTGCATCTCAAGTCAATCTTTGAAAACCATGTCGCTCCTTTTAGCCGATCAAATAAATCATCAATTCTTGGCAACGGATATTTGTTTTTGATTGTCACCTTGTTTAATCAAGCGATAATCAACACACAACCTCATAGAACCATCCTTCTTTTTCACAAATAACATGGGAGCACCCCAAGGTGAAAAACTCGGTCTCACAAAACCTTTATCACCAACTCTTGCAATCGCGACTTTAATTCCTTCAACTCTGCTGGTGCCATTCTATACGAGCAATCGAAATCGGAGTCGCTCCTGATCAAATCAATACCAAATTCTACTTCCTCGATCGAGGCAAACCCAAGCAATTCTTCCGAAATACGTCCCGCAAATTCACACACAACCTAAGACTGATTCAACTTTCTTTTCAATTTCTTTTGTATTAATTACATATGCCAAATAAGCTTCATAACCCTTTCTCGTATATCTTTGAGCCGACATTGAAGAAATCACACTAGGTAATGCCTCGATTTATCCGATTCAACCCGCAGAGTTTCACCGCTTTCACACTTTAATTCTATAACCTTTTCTTTGCAATTTACTATAGCATCATGCAATGTCAACCAATCCATACCCAAAATAACATCAAATTCATCAAACGGCAAAAACATCAAGTCGGCCGAAAGTAATGACCCCAATCAATTAAGGGCATTTCTTGCTTACTTTATCAACTATCACACATTTGCCTAACGGGTTCGACACTCTAATCATAAATTCGTGTTCTCAACAGTATATTCAAACTAGACACCGCCATGCACACATATGAATGAGTAGAACCGGGATCAATCAAAGCAATAACATTAACATTATAGAGAGAAAATGTACCAGAATCACATCGTGAGGAAGCATCTTCACACGCTTTAATAGCATAAGTTCTAGCCAGTGCCCTTCCTTCAGTCTAACTGGTGCATCTCTCTGCTACATTCTTACCGCTTGCTTCGCTCTCGCCTTTTCTTGGATATCTTCCTCTCGAATCCGCCCCACTTGTTTTTGTATTCTCAAATTTTTCTTTTTCACTCTCTCTGGGCGATCTCTAATAAAATGATCCGGAGAACCACATCGAAAACATTCATTTGCTCTACACTTTTACCAAAATGATTTCTACCACACCGCTGCACTCAAAGTTTAACAAATCTCGAGTTCCCTACACCGGTCGCCAAGTAGTCCGGGATTTAGGACCCACATTTTGCTTCTTATAATTCCCATATGATTGCCCAAATTGAAGCTTGGGAACGAGGATTCATATTCCTTGACTTTCCAGTTCTTTGTGAAAATGAACCGCTCATCGGTCTTTTCCTCCAATTTCTAGTATCGCCTCTACCTTTTTCTTTTCTTTAAGTAATTCTTCTACCTTACAAGCTCGATCAACCAATACTACCATTTCTTTTAATTCAAGAATTCCAACAAATACCTTGATGTCTTCGTTGAGCCTGTCTTCAAATCGTCGGCACATCTTGGCCTCTGTAGCAACATACTCTCCGCATACTTACTTAATCGAACGAACTCTCTTTCATATTCTCAGAATCAGCCATATTACCTTGCTTCAACTCAAGAAATTCTTTACGCTTCGATCAATAAATCTTTCACTAATATATTTCTTCCAAACTCTTCTTGAAAGAATTCCCAAGTTATTTTCTCTTTCGGTACCATCAAATCAAAGTCTTCCACCAATTATAAGTCTGAATCCTCAACAAAGATATAGCGCATTTCAAACATTCTTCGTGTGTACAAGATAATTCACAAATACCGGATAGAATTTTCAAGCCGTAACTCGCTTTCTCGCATCATCATCAATATTTGCTTTAAATTCTTCTACCCCTTGCTTGCGAATTCTATCAACCGGAGTTCTGTGAAATTTCATCGATCCATACCTTGAGGCGCTCGGGGTACAAAGTTGAGGAATTAGGGGAGGTGGGGAGGTTGTACATTTGGGTTCGCATTTAACGAACTCGATGTACCATGCACTCATCATTTGGAGAAAGGCTTCCCGACCCCTTTCTCCTCTTCCCGACCAACAGTAGGAGGTAGATTTTCGATCCACTGCTTGCTTCAAATGTGAGTGGCGCATTACTCTCTACTTCATCTCGCCACACCTGGATCGGAATCCATTTACTATAAAAAAATCATTTAAAAGGTCGAGTCGTCACACTATCACAATTTATACATATGGCATGTATAGCAAAATCCGTACATACAACACGTAGTCCGAGAACCGACTAAACCTGCTCTGATACCACTAAATGTAACGCTCCCACGCCCGAGACCGTCGCCGGAGTCGAGCATGAGGTGTTACTAAGCTTAATTTAACAGTTTTAGAACTTTGGATTATTTGTTTCTGCATTCACAGCTTTTAAGCTACTTGCGTCATAGTCACAAGAAAAATCATATCTCAAGTTACGAAACTCAAAATCAAGATCCGTAAATTTTCCTTGAATTTAGACTCATATACCTATCTACTAATTTTTTTATAGAATTTTTGGTTGAGCCAATTAGTACAGTTTATTAGTTAAAGTTACCCCTGTTTCAGGACTTGACTGGCTTGACCTATGTTTACTACGAACCATATTTCTCTCTGTACAAAATTTATATGACTATGAGGTTTGTTTCTACTAAAACTAGACTCAATAAGGATTCTGAGGATATAAAATAAACCACCTAATTATATCTTTACAATTTATGGTGAATTTCTAAATTTGGAACAAGGGATTCAGAAACTGCTACGACCCTGTTTCACTAAAATTCAAATATATTTTAACATATAATTCCTTTACCTGTATAATTTGTTTCATGTGAAACTAGACATAATAAGCTTAAATTTTATACATAATCCATCACCAGATTCAATTTCTATGATTTTTAATAAATTTTCAAACTCGCGTCAGTGTTGCTGTAGTATTCTGTTTATGGCAAATTTCATCCCTTTTATGAGTTTTTATGCACTAAGTATCTTAATAATTTTCCTTAACCTCAAACATAATCTAAACTAACCATTTTCATAATTTATCATTGTCAAACATTTTCTCAACCATTCCATCACCATATCATAAGATCATTTATACAAAATAGGTATATTGCTATACATGCCATACTTAATTTTACAAACCATTTACCAAAAGTCTTCCGGATAGTGTGATTGAGCCTTCGACCTATCCCGACTCCTGAGTTGGCTTGTCCAAAACTACAATGAGTAAGAAGGAAGGAGTAAGCATAAATGCTTAGTAAGTTCATATGCAAATAATAAGTAACATAACAAACATTCATACCAATCAACATTAGCATGCATCACTAAAACACATATCACATTTCTAATCATTTTTCATCATCTTATTACCTTATCGTGATTGTATCAATACTCAACCCGAGGGTTAAATACATACCTGTCCAAAATATCCATTTCACATCACTTACCAATACGTCTCTTTACATCTCGAATATTCCTCCAATTGAGTAGAACTTTACCCGTTGAACACATCTAATATAATTCGGATACATGGATAACTTGCACATAAGTGCCATATATGCAAACAAGCAATTATGTAACCCGCCCATAAGCGAACTCCTGACTCAACTCAACGAGCTCGGGCGTTCGCATCCATAAGTGAACTCGGACTCAACTCAACGAGCTCGGATGCCTAGTTACATCTCTTGAACTCGGACTCAACTCAACGAGTTCGAACATTCGCATCCATAAGTGAACTCGGACTCAACTCAACGAGTTCGGATGCTCAACCATCCTAGTGACATGTCACTTGTATCCTAATCTATTCCTAAGGTTCAAACGGGATTTTCCTCGAACACATATCCTTGCCGTCTTCCGTAGAATGCCAAATCAATACTCCTGTAACAATTATATTTAACAAGTAGCTCACATAATTTACATATTATTTGAAATTAACCACAAAGCATACATTTCATAATAAAATTCAGCATCACATATATTTAACATCACTAACTTAAAAATAACAATTATGCTACATTATTTACACATGAACTTACCTTGGTACCAAAATACAAAGATTTTGCAATTTAGTCCACAATCTTTTCTTTTCCTCGATTGAGGTCGATTCCACGTCTTTCTTGATCTAAAATAACACATTTAGCTTATTTAATACTCACATTATCAAATTAATCCTTAACTCAAATTTTGGCAAAATTACAATTTTACCCCTAAACTTTTGCATATTTACATTTTTGCCCCTAGGCTCGGGATTAAACTTTATTCCTTATTCTTATGTTTTATGACATGCTGATCATTTTTCCCTTCTATGGTAACATCAAATTCACACTCTAACATGTACTTATGACTATTAGGTATTTTTACCGATTAAGCCCTTTTACTCGTTTTTGCTTAAAATCGAGTAGTACAAGTTGTCTAACATAATTTAAAACTTCATATTCTATCATAAAACATCAGAATACACAAATTTCACCTATGAGTATTTTTCCAAATATAAACCCTAGGTTAAATTATTGCTAACATAAGCTTAATCGAGTTATCGGGATCTCAAAACGTAAAAATCATTAAAAACGGGGCTTAGAATCACTTACTATGAAGGTTGAAAGTTGAAGAAACCCTAGCTATGGTGAGAGTGAAGTTTCAGCAGCAACTAAATGGGGAAGTTGACTATTTTGTGTTATTTTTCCCATTTTATTTCATTTAATATCAAAATGACCAAAATGCCCTTACTACTAAACTTTCCAAAAATTCCTTCCATGTCCTAATTTTGTCCATGAACTTAAAATTGGTCAAATTGCTATTTAAGACCTCCTAATTAATATTTCAAAGCAATTTCATACTAAAAACTTCTAGAATGCAAGTTTTGCAACTTATTCGATTTAGTCCCTAACTTCAAATTAAGTATTTTATGCATAAAATTTCTTCACGAAATTTTCACACAATCATGTAATCATATCATAAACCTCAAAATAATTATAAAATAATTATTTCTATCTCAGATTTGTGGTCACGAAACCACTATTCCGATTAGGCCCTAATTCGGGATATTACAGGGTATCTGTGCCAAGTCCTTTGGGTCACTTGGTTAGGGTAGACAAACTGTACAGGGATGTACCCTTAGAAACTCAAGGTAGGATTTTTTTTGGAGATCTGATGGAGTTGCCGTTCGGAGAGTTTGATCTCATTCTGGGAATGGACTGGCTTGTTAAGCATAAGGCGACTTTGGATTGTGCTGCTAAGCGAATGGTGCTAAGGACCACGGAAGGTGATGAGGATATGATGATAGGTGAACGAAGGGACTATTTGTCCAATGTGGTGTCAGCATTGAGGGCTGAAAAGTGGATTCAGAAAGGTTGTGAGGCCTATTTGGCACTTGTAAGTCAGTTGAAAGCTGAGGGACTGACAGTTAGGACTGTAAAGGAGTTCCAAGATGTTTTTCTGGAGGAGCTTTCAGGTTTGCCTCCAAACCGAGAGGTCGAGTTTGGAATCGACTTGTTGCTGGGAACGACGCCAGTGTCCATCGCACCATATAGGATGGCACCGAAGGAGTTAGTGGAGCTGAAAGCTCAAATTCAAGAGCTGTTGGATAGGGGTTTTATTAGGCCAAGTGTGTCTCCATGGGGAGCACGGGTGCTATTCGTGAAGAAAAAGGATGGGACGATGCGAATATGTATTGATTATCACCAGTTGAACAAACTGACGATTAAGAATAAGTATCCATTGCCAAGGATCGATGATCTGTTTGACCAACTTAGAGGAGCTTCTATATTTTCCAAGATCGACCTTCGATCTGGATATCATCAGTTAAGGGTCAAAGAGGCAGATATTCATAAGACGGCATTCAGGACTCGATATGGTCATTACGAGTTTCTGGTTATGCCATTTGGACTGACAAATGCTCCTGCAGCATTTATGAACCTGATGAATCGTATGTTCCAACCATTTTTGGAACAGTTTGTAGTCGTCTTTATTGACGATATCTTGGTATATTCTGAAACAGAAGGTAAACATGATGAGCATCTTCGCATGGTGCTGCAAGTGTTAAGGGAGAAGGAACTCTATGCGAAGTTCAGCAATTGTGAATTCTGGTTGAGGGAGGTAACCTTTTTAGGACATGTGGTCTCTGCTGAGGGGACTAAGGTGGACCCTCATAAGATTGAAGCAATTCTGGAATGGAAGCCACCTAGGTCGGTGTCGAAAATTTAGAGTTTTCTAAGGTTGGCAGGTTACTACAGAAGGTTTGTGGAAGGTTTTTCTGTGATGGCAGCACCTCTGACGAAACTCATAAGGAAAGGAGTACAGTTTTTTGTGGACTGAGAAGAAGCAAGAAGCTTTTGAGAAGTTGAAGAAAGTTCTGACTGAAGCACCTGTGCTAATTCAACCAGAGTCTGGGAAGGATTTTACTGTGTACAGTCATGCGTCACACGTAGGTTTGGGTTGTATGTTGATGCAAGAGGGTAAGGTGGTTGCTTATGCATCACGACAGCTTAAGCCTCACGAAGGGAACTATCCTACTCATGATTTAGAGTTGGCAGCAGTGATCTTTGCACTTAAGATTTGAAGATATTACTTGTACGGAAAAAGGTGTATTATTTACACAGATCATGAGAGTCTTAAGTATTTGCTGACCCAGAAGGAACTGAACCTTAGGCAAAGGAGATGGATCGAATTGCTTAAGGATTATGATTGTTCGATCGAATATCACCCAGGAAAGGCTAATGTGGTAGCCGATGCTCTAAGTCGTAGAGCTGTATCTGATCTGAGAGCAATGTTTGCTCGCCTAAGTCTGTATGATAATGGAAGTCTGTTGGCTGAATTGCTAGTAAGGCCAACCTGGGTGGATCAAATTAAGGAAAAGCAGTTGAAAGATGAGTTTTTGGTCACTCGTTTTCAACAAGTTAGGGAAGGGGAAACTTCTGAGTTTAGGTTGAATAGTGAAGGAGTTTTGTGCTTCTAAGGAAGAATTTGTGTTTCAAAGGATTCTGATTTGAGACAATCAATATTGAAAGAGGCTCATGGGGGACTTTGTGCCATGCATCCTGGAGGGAATAAGTTGTATCACGACTTGCGAGAATTGTATTGGTGGCCTGGGCTTAAATGAGAAGTAACGAAATTTGTGGGGAAATGTTTAACATGCCAGCAAGTAAAAGCTGAGCATCAATTACCTTCTAGATTGTTGCAGCCAGTAAAGATACCACTTTGGAAGTGGGAGAGCGTAACCATGGACTTTGTGAGTGGGCTACCCTTGACACCATCGAAGAAAGACTCGATATGGGTGATTGTGTATAGGATGACCAAATCGGCCCATTTTATACCTGTCTGCACTGACTTTTCACTTTAGAAGTTAGCCAAGTTGTATGTGGCAAAGATTGTGCGACTTCATGGTGTTCCAGTTTTGATTATCTCTGACCCAGATCCTTGATTCACATCTCGGCTTTGGCAAAAGTTGCATGAGGCGTTGGGGACGCGATTGAACTTTAGTACGACTTTCCATCCCCAAACTGATGGTCAGTCGGAAAGAGTTATTCAGATTCTGGAGGACAGGTTGAGGGGATATGTTATTGACTTCCGAGGTAGTTAGGAAGATTACTTGCCGTTGGCAGAATTTGCGTACAATAACAATTATCAGGCGAGTATTCGAATGGCACCATATGAAGCATTGTATGGATGAAGGTGTCGTACACCTAGTTGTTGGACTGAACTAGGAGAGCGACAAGTTCTTGGACCAGAGTTGGTAGCTGATACTGAGGATAAGGTCAGAATAATTAGGGATCGATTAAAGGAAGCTACTGATAGGAAAAAGTCATATGAAAATTTGAAACGTAAGGAGATTGAGTACTCAGTTGGAGATATGGTGTTCTTAAAGGTTTCTCCTTGGAAGAAAATACTAAGGTCTGGTAAGAAGGGCAAGTTGAGTCCGCGGTTCATTGGGCCTTATTAGGTTTTGAAGCGAGTAGGCCCAGTGGCTTATCAGTTGGAATTGCCTCCAGAGTTAGACAGAATTCACGATGTTTTTCACGTCTTCATGTTAAGGCATTATCGTTCTGACCCTACTCATGTCGTGCCGGTTGCAGAAATTAAGGTGTAAACTGATTTGACCTTTGAGGAGGAGCCCGTACAAATATTGGATCGAGATGTTAAGATTCTGAGAAGGAAATCTGTTCCATTAGTAAAAGTGCTTTGGCGTAACCATGCAGAGAGGAAGCTACTTGGGAGCCAAAAGAGGCGATGCAACAGCAATACCCTCATCTGTTTGGATCAGGTAAATTTTGAAGATGAAATTTCTTTAAGGAAGGTAGAGTTGTAACGCCCCAATTTTTGAGAATTCTAAAAATGTTGGTAAAATTTAATATTCTGTGTTTTGTCTACTTGGCGGAGGATTAATTATGTTAGTGGGCCTCTAGAAGGCCCAAGCTTAAGTTAAAACCCGATAGTTTTAGTTAATTTTAATTCCATAAGAAAAAGGGGTTCTGAAAAGCTGGGCTTTTAAGTATTAATTGTGTAAAATAAAACACAAGGAAGCAAGTGGCATAGTGGCATGTGACGCCACTGGGAAGGCTATAAGTGGTGTGTGGATGTTAGGGAGGACCCAGGTTCAAGTCACAATGACAGCAAATTAAGGGAATTAATTTTTATGTACAGAAAAGGGAAGTGATGGAACTCAAGTAAAAGTCTGGTAGGAGAAGTTTGAGTTGCTCAGGAGATTGAGAAAGGAGGGGATAAGGGAGAGAATTTAGGAGCTGATTAGGGAGAGCAGTGTTGGCTGGAATGGTGGACTCTTGAGGAGCAAGAGTTGGCTGGCCAAGGGGAGCTTTAGGGAGGCAAAATTCGGCTAGGGTTAGTGCCAGTATAAATTCAGCATTAGGGGGTAAGTGAGCCATTTTCTGATCATCCTTCCCCTCTCTTTTTCTTTTCTTTTTCTCTCCATTTGCTATTCTTTTCTTCTTCTTTCCCTCCATAGCCGAATCCTTCTATCACTCTACTCAACATCACTTTTATTCCATTATTTTTAAGCTTATAGCTAATTGCCTTAAATCCTAAAATCTCGAAAACTTGATTCCTCTTGTGTCGATTTCTTATAACCAAAACCTTACCTCTTTTCATCATTCCTGACTGATTCCCTCATCCTCTAAACCCAAGGTTCTGTCGACAAGACCACAGCAAAACCCTACTATTCCATCTTCTCTTCACTGTTACAAAAAAAAAGCCGAAAACGCATAGCCATAGGGACATAGCCGAATTCTAAAAATCACTGAAGGCTTGGCTTCTGTTATCATCTGAGGGCTTAGATCTACATTGGAATCGAGAAGAAACTCATTGGAATCATTGACCGAAGGAACCGGTGGTAAGTCTTTCCAACTTAGTCTTTCTTTCGTAGTTTAGAAAAGCCGAAACCCCTAAAGGTTAGGGAGGCTATCAATTTGGACTTGTAGCCCTAAGGGGTTGTGATAACTGTCCCATTTTGATAATAGTGGGATTTAGAGGCTGCTAATCAAGGGCTTGGACAACCGGATCTTGATCTAGTCGCTACTTACGACAAAGGTAGGATCGCTAGTGCCTAAGGTGTGGTTGGCCGAATATGGTAAGTGGTTAATATGTAGTTCATGTCGATAGTTAGAATTAACATAGTAGTAATATAATTGTAGTCAGTTAATGCATGGATCTCGTCAGCGAATCGTCATAAAATAGGTGTGTAACTGACACCCTCCTATAGACTAGATCGGCAAAAGCCAAAAAGCTGAAATGCCGAAAAGTCAGTATTTTGGGAACATACGAGTGTGCGAATGCTTGTAAGATAAATGGGTTAATAATTCTAGTAATCTGAAGTGATAAAACTGCAGTACGCGCGATTTCGTGCATTATTGATATTTTGGGCTTAATGGGCCAAAAATCGGTTAATGGGCCAACGAGCCCAATTCAGGAAGCATGCGCGGTAAGTGTTTCTGACTGCACGTAAATGGTAGAAATATGCATGAAAACCATAAGATAGCTAAATTACTAGAATACCCCTTTGTATGGAAAATTACCATGATACCCCTAGGTGTAAAATGACCTTTATACCCCTAGGGTTAATTTGGTTTGAAAAGCATGATGATTTAAATCTGTATGATGTATACCATGAATAAATATCTGTGCATGGGGACATGGGTTATATTATGGAGGAAGCGTCTTGGTGGCTATGCCACAAATTATCTGTTCTGGTGGCTCTGCCACATATATTTGTTCTGATGGCTCTGCCACGATTATCTGTTTCTGGTGACTCTGTCACACTATTCGCTCGCGACCATGCCGCATATTTCTCTGACGGTGTAGCGCGGTTGGATGGGTCGAGCAGTCTCCCCACGTGGTGAAAGGTTGGTATGGGGTGCATATGGTTGGATATGGGTTGGGTTTTGCATAAGCACGTAATATCTATTCTGATCTGTCATGGGCCTATGGGCTATATTCTGAATTCTGTTCTGGGCTAAGGCCAACATATTCTATTTCTGTGGTTTGAACTGATTTAGGCTATGGTTGGGTTAATTTACACACAGAGTTTCCCAAAACTCACCCCCTTTGTTTTATCCACGTAGGTGATCCCCAACCATAGTGGGCTTAGAGTCGTAAGGGATTCGGAGTGGCCACATGTTTCTGGAAATTCGGTTTCTTTCTGATGAACTGGACATCCTTTTATTTTTATTTACGGTTTTGGGTTTTTAAATGTAATAAGGCCGTTTATTTATTTTTATGGTTTTGATTTATATTTTATTATGATGAAAATGATTTACTTTAACTATCGAAATAGATTAGTTCTAGGGCGCGTTTTCCAAAACAATAATTGATTTCAAAATAACTCGATTACAAGTAAGGCTTCCGCTAAGCAAATTATTTTCAAAAATTAATCACTTTTCTAAAATGGACTTAATCAAATGGGTTTTGTTAAAAATATACGTGATGTTAGAGTGTGGCAATGGCGGTGTGCATGTCTAGTATTGGATCCGAAGGAAGCTTGGTACTTAAGCAGTCTGACGGACTCACCTCCTCTTTTCTGCCTTTCTACCTGGTGCACAGCTTCCATTCACTTTAATCTATTTAAAAGGTATCTTCTAAAACACCAACTAAGTTTTTTTAGCTAGGTAATACGAAATGTTTTGAACACTTCGATGTGGCACGTCGGATCCGGTCATAAAGTCTAGGCCGGGTTTGGGGTGTTACACTACCAGTTTACTACAGTTTCAGTATATACTACTAAAGATTTTCCAGTATGGTATACTACCTACAGTAGTCTCAATAATCCTACCTACGGCAGTTTCAGTCAAAATCAAAATACAATTTTTAGAGAGAACTTACAAGACTGACGCGGAGACTTGGTGTTCCACACATTTAGTAAAACATTTCAAAACACTGCAAATCATTTAAAACAGTTCTTTTTAGAATTTCCAAGCATTAAAAGAAACCCAAATCCACAGTTGAGTTTTGTAACCTGGCTCTGATACCACTAAATGTAACCCTTCAAATTAGGCCGGGACGTTATGGCCAAATCTGGTGATATCACATTGAAAAGTTTTTTGTAAAGTGTGAAATTGTTAAAAACCCATTCTCTATTAAACCTTTTCGAGTGTCCTCTGTTTATTTTCAAAATGTAAGTCATTTGTCAAAAATTAATCATATTAAAATGTCATTATTTATTTTAACACGTTACTTCTTGCAGAAGCTTTCGAAACATGTTGCGTAACCGTGATGTTTAGAAAAGCATTTAACTTTTGAAAACCCGTGTCCTACTGCTAGCAGATCTATAATTGTGTAAATAAATCCCCAAATTAAAGATTTAAAAATTTAAAGAGACCTTATTACATAAAAATACCCAAATAAAACTACTTATAAATTAAAAGTCAAATATGGAAGCGTAAGTTGTTGCATGGCCACCTTCAAGTCCCTCGCAACACCGATTCGCCTAAGGATTACTTGCGCATATAAGCAGAAGGGTGGGTTTATGAAAACTCAGTGTGTAATCCCTTAATAAATAAATAATCAAACATACAGTGAGCAAATACAATCTAGGCCTAAGCCCATATCAGTAACAGTTCAATTTCAGTTAGGGCCTTAGCCCAATACAGTAACAGTATTAGTATGGGCCTTAGCCCAATACAGTAACAGTATCAGTGTGGGCCTTATCCCATTTCAATGATAGTAACAGTACAGATATGCAATCAGAAATGCTACCCATCCAGCCTCTACACTTAATTTCGTCCAGCCCTAAACTCCATGTGAGGATAAAATCAACCCACCAATCCCTACACTCCAAAATAGCACTGGTTGCAGCACTAAACAGTATTTGCAGCAGAGCTGCCATTAATTTAGGCTCGAAGCCTTTCAGTACACTTCCTCCAAATCAGTATAAACCCATCCCCATGCAATACATCATACAATCATGTCGTGTCATATCATGGAATCATACATGTATCCATTATCGTTTAAATTGCAAGCTAACAATACGATTATACATGCACAAATATATATATCACATAGGGGAAAACGATCATCTTACCATATAAGGGCAAAATAGACATTTTATCATATATAGGGGTCTAGGTTAACTTACTGGCCCAATAGTAGGTTCACAATCGTCTCGAGTGACTTGTGCAACCTTAACAGTCAAATAGTGAAAATGGGCCCAAAGCCCATAATACGGGCCATGTGGGCCCACACGCCCATGTGGCCCACAAAGCGCAGATATGGCCTTGGCCATGTGGATTACACGGCCTAACCCAATATTCTCCATATTCGTATGGTTTTCCTCTATGCGTTAACGATCACTTATTTTAGCTTTTACCGATTTAGAATTAAGGGCAGTGTTTTACACACCTATCACAAATTTGATGTCGTGCACTCCCTAAGCCCGATTACCTAACAATAGTCATTCTAAATCGATTAGTAGATTAACTTACAGTCTCAACAATTGTTACTAGCACTAACTTGACTTACCTCCAAAATGACCATTCGCTAACACCATTAAGCCTAGAACCACAATCACCCAAGATACTTCCTTAGCCAGAAACGCCACTTAGTGAGTTAAACAAAACTCACAGCCAAACCGGAACAGTAAATACACACCACATTACCTTTGATCACGAAAAGAGGGGAGTTTCATCCACCCTAACGCTAGTTAAACCTCTTCCACCCTTCGAATAGTCCCTAAGCACCAACAAAATAAGTGAGCATTCACTCATCAATAACCAGATTTCACTATACTATTAAACTTACCAACAATGCGAGAAGTGAATCGATTACGAGGCGCAAGACTTAACAGCAAGAGGAGAATACTCACCAGAAGACAAAGAAGGAACCACCGCCGGCTCCAAAAGAAAGAGAAGGTTCAACGTCAAAAAAATGAAAGGAAAGGATGAAAATAAGGAAAGATTCGGCCAAGGGAAACCAAAGTAGAGAACGTTTACTCCCTACACTGGAAGAGCAAGGGAAACCAACAGATTTTCATTATTGAGGTAGGAAGAAACGTTAGTTGTAAAAAAGGGGGTAAAGCTAAAAGAAAAAATGCTCAAGCTGAAACACACACTACAGAGAATTTAGCCAAAAAGGGAAGAAGCAAAAAAAAGAGGGATGACAACTAGAGAGGCAGAGAGAGAAAAGAAAATCGTCAAAACAAAATTGGGGAAGAATATAAGAGAAATCGAATTTGATTATGCTCACAAAATATCCAATAACTCTTCTATTATTCTCTCCTCAAATTTGGTCACTAAGTCCCCACACTTCAAACTCTCTAACCCCAGCCGAAACTCTCTTAGCAAGAGTTTAAAATCGACACAACATTCCCCCTTCTTCCAAAATTCCATAAATTCCTCCTCAAATCACTCAAACCGTCCACCAATCCCTTAATCCACTCCTTAAATTTCTCCTCGACTCTCTCAACCATCCAATTTGAATCCTTTTCAAACTCTTTGGAGTTTTGGTCAAGCTAGAACACTCCCACGTACTCACAGCAAAAGAAAATGCTCCACTGCTCAAAGTAAGACTTGAACCTTAGTCCCCGAGCAACACCAACACGCCACCTATCCCTTGGACTAGCAGGCCTATTCTATCATGCTTTACCCAAGTTTATTTTAAAAGTCTACTAACTAGAGATAGGGTTTATTCCTTTAAAAACAAAACTTTTGCATAAGCCAAGGCTTAAGCCCAAGACTTCTCAAACTCTTCTCAGGACACTTAACCACTGAAGCAGACGTACATTTGTATCACTTTCTTGTACAACTAAATATTTATGTGCAGTCTCCTAATTGTTCCCATGCTCAAGTTTTAATACTTCTAGGCCCAGATTTCGGGGCGTTACAGCAACACTTTGAGCCACTATATTCTTTTTATTTTGGCCACCACTCCACCACCCTTAACCATTGTATTATAACTTTATCACTGCCACTTTTCAATCATTCCCCTCTCCCTCATTGCCATTGCTGAACCTCCTCCACTGCCGCCGTCGTCTTGTCACCGCATCACCACCACTGTCGCCTTTTTTTTTCTCCATTTTTCATTCTCTTTTCATCTAGATTGGTCAAGATTGAATTAAGTTTTTCTTCTTCTCTCTTCTGTAAGATATTTAATTATCTACACACCAACATTGCCCATATTCTATTTCTTTTATTTTTCCTCCACTCCTCTATCTAACAAAAAGTCTGGTAAATCATTGATCATTCTGATTTAGCCCGATATAGTGAAGGTAATGGTTATTCTTCAACTCTCAAATCTTTCTTCTCTTTTCATGAATCAGAAATGTAGACTTACACACTAGAATATTATGTTCTTGAAGGTCTAATTCAAATAAATTGGAATTCCTTTGCAATAAGCAATATTTTGGAGTAAGTTTCTAATTTGGTTTCATAAGAGGTTATTTTGTGTATAACCGATTCTAAAAAATGTAACTTTCATAATGTACCATTATTATTTGTTTAGATCACGTAAGATCTGACTTGATCTACATCGTTGAGATCTAATGAGTAGTTTTGGTGTTAAGTGATCCGTGTTTCAAGTGTGGGTTTTAACTTATAAATTGTCATAGCCAACACCTAGCCTGGTAAAAGATTGTTTGCTTTGGGCCCTCGCGCCCATACACCCTTAAAAGGACTTTTACCACTTAAGTATTGCTACCCTTTTATATAGCCTATGTCTCTCCCATGCTCTGTTGATGTGAGATTCGCCTAGGGTACTACACTCACTTCTCTTAGGGACTCAGCATCCTTGTTGAGGTTTGCCCCATCATCGCTCAAGAGGCATGGCGAGTGGCTCTGGTACCTATAAATATCACCCCCTAAACCTAGCCTAGACGTTATGGCCGAATTTTAAAGATCACATTGGCTGAGTTGTTAGCGCAGAAAATCATTTTACCTTTTCCTTAATAATCATCTTTATTTCTAAAACTTCATTTCATTTCACTTAAAAAAAGCCAAATATTGTCTATAATTTCCTTTTGAAAGATTTTTTCAAATCATCTAAATTAGAAAACTCTAGTATTGATAGTTTCTAGAAAACATCATTTTCAAGTAAACGTCGTAACAAAAATTAACATACTAAACTTGTTTTGGATATTTTAAAACGTACTTTTAATATATGTATGTATCTCGTAAAATACTAGGTTGTTGGGTAAGTAGCGTAGAGTTTGAAACTGAAGTATTGTGTTTGAAAACATTATCATCATTATCATCGAAATGAATTTAACATTATTGTGAAAAATCCATTTTAATTGTCATTATAGTAAATCCTCTTAAGTGATAGTTTAAAAACATAAATTAGGCAAAAACAATCCAAAAACCAAAATCCAAAGTCCAAAAGAAAGTCCCAAAGCAAAGTCAACAGAAATAAAAACACATTCCAAAGGTATCAAGTACCAAATAAATAAGTTTTTCTAAAAACGTTTGAAAACACCTTCAAAAGCCGAGCCCATCCTAACCTCGATTATTATCTAAAAGGTCAGAATAGAAAGGGGTGAGCTTAAAAAGCCCAGTGTGGGATGCAATTCATAATAACAGAAATTAACAACATCAATTTAACTAGGTCATATTCATACAATATTCATTCCACATAATTACATTTATCAGAATGCTTAATGACGATGTCTATGAAACTTTTTTTTCAAAATCAGTGCAGATATTTCGAAAAACAGATGCTACCCATCTCTGATACACACCATAATGAGTTCCCAGAACTCGTCCATCCAATAACGCCGATACTGCGGACAAGACACCAAATAGTAAAGTCGAGCCGTCGGAACAGAATATTATGGTCGAGCCACCAGATAATTGTAGATATACTTCTAGATACTTCTTCATTACACATTATCCCAACCCGATGCATCTGATATGGCATACATAATAGATTTTACAATAGGCATGCTTTACAAGTGAATTAGATTTATTTTCTGTTTAACACAGTGGCATGCTTAACATGCAAATCAAAATTAGAATTATGGCATGCTTAACATGCAAATCACAGGCAAAATGGTAGCATACTTAACCTGTGAATCATAATTAGAATATTTATAATCACATATGAATCATAATATCAATGTAGCAAGATCATGTTTACAGTACATGTATTATCTAAATCATAGTATATCACATGTCATGAATGTAAGGGAATCACACATTAATATTTTTAACAGAAAAATCACATAAACCCATATTTTATCATAGATCTAAAGTTTTGTAAACACTTACTTGAAATCTTCCTTTAACGGATTTTTACCAATCCATACAAACAGTTAAAGTGTTCGCCCAATATCACTATTCAAATAATTATTTAAACAGTAATTCATTATTTGAAATAATATCTTTATCTTATTAAATATTATATCAACCATTGTTAATAAAAATAAATCCCTACAGCTTTGCAATTCTATTCACAATGATCCCGATTCCAACTTCTAACAAGAGAGTTTGATTCTCAAGCTTCTAAGGTCAAAACCATTCACACGTATTAGAATGGGTTAATAAAATAAATAATCCTTCAATTATTCGATTTGATGAGATACATACATAATCTTTCGACTTGTTTACACACTTCTACAAGTGGGGGTACGAATCCTGGATTTTTTATTTGCACTTCAATGAAACCCATAAATAGAAATGGTTAGAGTAAACTTAATCTAGTATGTATATATATGATATACGAAAGAGTAACAAGAATAGAGGATCAACTATACTTACGTAGTAACAGAGGGAAATGACTCAACTCTTCGCATGAAATATCGACTAGAAAGGAGGATTCGTCACTAAATGGAGAAAATCATATTATAAAAATAAAAGTTAGAAAGAAAAAAAAATAATGTGGGATAATCTTTTTATGAACAAAAATCAAAATTGAAAGGTTAAAGAAATCAATTATGAAAAGAGGAGAAAAGAAAGAAATCGAGAAGTTTTAGTGGTGATCTGATAATGTGATTTTACTAGCATGTAAAGCATGGTCACTACGTTAATACGCAAAAAAATGAAATTCATATGTTAACCATGCCTATTGAAAAATTCTATTCTGAATGCCAAATCACATGCATGTGTTTGGGATAAGATTATACGGAGGATGATTCTAGTAGTTTAATAATCTACAAATTCTGGTGGTTTAACCACATTATCTGGTAGTATATCTGTAATCTAGTGACTTGTCCACAATTCTAGCAGCTTGACTGCAATCTCTGGTAGCTCGTCCATATTGTGGTGTGTTATTGGATGGATGATTTATAGGGAACTCTTTTATTGTAATGCCTCAAATTTTGGGCTTAGATGTATTATGTCTTGAGCATGGGAACAGTCAAGAGGTTGTACATAAATGTTTAGTTGTGCGGGAAAGTGACACTAATACATGTTAGCTTCAGTGGATAAGTGTCCTGGGAAGTGTTTGAGAAGTCTTGGGTTTAAGCTTGGGCATGTACAAAAGTTTTGTTTTTTAAGGAATAAACCCTGTCTCTAGTCAGCAAGCTTTTAAATAAAAATGGGTGAAGCATGATATAAAAGGCCTACTGATCTAGGGGATAAGGGTGTGTGGAATGCTCCATGGGGGTTGAGGTTCGAATCCTAGGGAAGGCAGTAGGGTGTTTTATTTTGCTACTGATTGCCACTCGTGATAAGTTTGAAAATTTATAAATGACCGTACTCGAACTAACTATTATCACGATGAAGGCAAGCGCACCTATCGAAGAGTAGTATAGTTTTAGTAAGACTGGATGTCGAACCCAAAGGAACTAAAAGTACTAGTATTAGCTTTCTTTTTATTATCTAGCCTAAAAATAATGAAGATTATTTTAATTAACTAATTAACTAATCTAAGAATACATAGAAAATAGATTGGGGAAAATACTTTTGGAAAACTGGTTGATTTTAGATAATACCCAAGGAAGAATCCGCCTAGACTTCTCTTGTTAACTAACTTGAACCAGACGATTTATTCACTTGACTTGACCGTAGGAATCCCTAAGTTATGTTATTATCCTTATTCAAGACTAATAATGTCTAACCCTAGGTTGATTAATTGAAATCTCTTTCTAATAAAAACCCCTAGTTTTGCATTAACTGGATCTATGGATTCCCTTATTAGATTTGACTCTAATCCGGTAGATTTAGGTCGTCCTATGATCGTGATTTTTCGTGATAAGTTTTATAAATTTATAATTAATCGTTCTTGAAACTAACTATTATCATGACATAGGCAAGTGTACCTATCGGACAGTAGTATAGCTTTAGCAAGACCGGATTGTCGAACCCAAAGGAACTAAAAGTAGTAGTATTAACTGTCTTTTTATTATCTAGCCTAAAAATAAAAGGGTTTGTTTTAACTAACTAAACTAAGAAATCACAGAAAATAGAATTGGGGAATTACTGTTGGAAAAACGATTGATTTAAGACAATACCCAAGGAAAAATCCACGTAGACTTCACTTGTTATTTTGACTCCGAATCGGATGATTTATTCATTCAACTTTTTCCATAGAAATCCCTAACTTATGTTATTATCCCTATTCAAGACTAATAACTTCTAAACCTTTGAAATTTCTTTCTAATTAACACCCTAGGGTTGCATTAACTTGATCTATGGATCCCCTTATTAGGTTTTACCCTAATCCGGTAAAATCTTGTCACCCTATCTCTAGGCGCGCAATCAACTTTACTTAATTATGACAAAGTCACTCTTAGACAGGGACTATTCATCCTCCAAATAAGAGCATTAACTTGAATCAATATCCTGAAATACCAAAACAAGAATTAAGAACAAGTTAAATATTTATCATACAATTCAGAAAATAATAACAAGATTCGTCTTAGGTTTCATTCCCTTTAGGTATTTAGGGGGTTTAGTTCATAACTAAAAAGGAAAACATCTTAGAAGAATAATGAATACAAAACATAAAGAAAACCCAAAACTCCTGAAGGGAAATTGAGGAGAGATCTTCAGTCTTGATGATGAATCTGACTTTTGCGATCGAGTAATCGACTTTCTTGGAGTAATTCCTTGCTCCCTACTTTCTGTCTCCTCTTTAGTCCTCCTCTAGGGTGTTTAAATAGGCTTTAGAATGCCTAAAAGCCCTCAAACTTTCCCTTTTCCAAATAGAACTTAACTAGGGCTAGATAGGGACATGCCCGTGTGACACGCCCGTGTGCAGTTCCTTCAGGCCGTGGTCGTGGCTGAGAGATCAACACGCCCATGCTAAGGTTGTTTTAAGCCGTGGTCGAGCCTGTTAGAATGCCATGGGCATGTGTTCTACTCGTGTGAGGAAGTTTAGGCCGTGTTGTTTTCCTTGTCAGCCCATTTCTCCATTTTTGGCCCGTTTCTTGTTCTTTTCTCTCTCCTATAACATCCTGATTTTTGAGTTTATTTGCGGTTCACGATATTTTGGTAAAGTTTTTAAAATTTGGTATTTGGCTGTGAAATTCATAATTTGAGTAGGTAAATAGGCTTATGGAAGGCCCATGTGTTGGCCAAAACCCGGTAGAATTTTTGAATTTTGGACTTGTGAAGTTAGGGGCTTTGGATAGGTGGTCTTATTAAAATTTGTTGGTAAAATGTATCACAAAAGAGCCTCTGGTAAAGTGGCTAAGTGACGCCACTAGGGAGCTATAAGGGTGGCGTGTAAGTGGTTTGGGAAGACATGGGATCGATTCCCTGTGTTGGCAAATATGATGCTAATTTTTATACTTTGTGCACACTAGAGTTTAAAGCTGAATGGAACTCTTTGGAGGGAAGAGTTTGAATCATTCAAATGCATGGATTAAGGAGGGATAAGGGGAGAGATTTTAGGGATTTGAGAGGGGGATAGAGTTGGCCGAATATTGGGGATTAGAGAGGGGATTTTTGGCAGAGGGGTTTTAGTTAGGGATTTTCGGCACTTGGGTACTTGTGTCCCGTTTTCTCCTTTTGTCTAGTCTTTTCTCTCTTTTTCTTTTGCAGCCGAATCCATCCCTCTTCCTTCCATCGTTTCTTTCTTTTTTTTCTCCTTCCAAACCAGCCCACTACTTCTTTCCATTCATCTATCGTTTCTTTTCCTTACCTTCA
Source organism: Gossypium anomalum (assembly GCA_025698475.1). Classification (NCBI taxonomy): domain Eukaryota; kingdom Viridiplantae; phylum Streptophyta; class Magnoliopsida; order Malvales; family Malvaceae; genus Gossypium; species Gossypium anomalum. Next base: position 40,875,102 of record CM046965.1, read on the forward strand.
CTTCTGCCGAAATACTGCAAAAAGCTGAAAACTGTGGAGTCGAGGTGGTGCCGATTCTTTGTTGACCAACAACCTTTCTTTTTCTTCTCACTTTTTGGAGGTCAATTCTCTTATCTTCTAGGCATAGACGGATTCAAGAAGAGGAGACTGTGGTAAGTGCTCAAACTCTAAGCGATTTCTATTATAATTGTTGGCAAAAGCCGAAACCCCTATAGTTTAGGAGATGGACGAATGTGGGTATAGGCTCTATTGGGTTTTTCTTTGATCTTTTAATGGTTTGTTTAATGGAGGAGCAGCAAGGCATAGGGTCAACTTGGATTAGTTTGGAGCATCGGAGTGGCTAGAGCTAATCATCAATTTCGGCAAAGGTATGGATTCTAAGGCCATTATGGATGGTGGCCGAATGTGTAAGTGTTGAAAATAGATGGTTCTCATTTTGGTTTAATTATTGTGGGCTGATTTATAAGTGGTTGATTATAGGAGGAATCGTGTAGGAGATCTCGTCGAGGAATATCGCAAAACAGGTGTGTAACGAACCCTTTTTCATAGCTTAAAGCGATATATGCTGAAAAGCTGAAATGCCGAAGTTCTGGCATTTCGAGGACTTGTGAGCAAGTGAACGCTCATTAGTTAGTTAGATTCACTTAGTTGATGACCGGGATCATTGGAACAGGTAAGAGTTTGATTTTTAGGCATTACGGTAAGTTGGGCCTCGAAGGGCTAAAATTGGGCCCATTGGGCTTTCGGGCCCATTGGGCTTTCGGGCCCATTTGGGTAAAATTGGTAGAAAATGAAAACCTGTTAAATTGCACATTAATACTGGTAACAACATTATAGAACATAGGCTAAATGGGCCTAGATGACAAAATCGGCTAAGTAAGGCCCATTAGGGGTTTTTGGCCCAATAACTCGGTTTCGCTAAAAAATGGGCCAGAATCGCTGTTTAAACACTTGAACTGTTAGTAACTGATGATGAACATGGGAAACCCTAATATTTGGTAAAATTACAGAATTACCCTTATAATATAGAAATGACTATTTTGCCCTAGGTAAAAATGACCATTATACACCTAGGGTTTAATTATGAATTTGATGCATGGGATTTTGATATACATGATTGATATGATATGCACATGATATGTATGATATGCACATGATGTATTCGTAAATGCATTGGGTTGGGATTTTATATGGATGGAGAAGTGCAAAAAAGGCTTATGCCCTAGTTATTGAAAAGGGCTTATGCCCTAATTATTGAAAAGGGCTTATTCCCTAGTTTATTTAAAAGGGCTTACGCCCCAGTTATTAAAATAGGCTGGGCCTCCAGTTATATGATAAAGTAGCTATGCTGCCAGTGGAGAGCTATGGTTGGGTGGGTTGAGTTATTCCCCACATGGAGAGCTTGGCTGGTACGGGTGGAGAGTAGCGGATGGTGGGTTGAGTAGTCTCCCCAAATGGGCTTGCATTCATGCATTAATAATACATGTGAAATTGAAATGGGCCTATGGGCCATACTGGATACAATAAATGCTTCGGCCCAGTGTTATGGAATATGAAATATGGAAAAGGCTTCGGCCCAGTATATGTTGAGATTAGACTTGGGCTTAGGCCCAGCAGGCTGATATTGTTTTGGGCTCTGAAAGGGGCTTGTTGCACACTGAGTTTCCAAAGTCACCCCCCTTTCCTTACCCTCGCAGGTGAGCCTTAATTTGGGGGACTTGGAGCCGGAGAGGATTTAGAGTGGCCACGGGGATTGCTTTTGGGCTTTTGAATAAGTATTTGGTTTTCACTAAGTTTACTTTATTTATTATCTATTTTCGGGTTGTAATAAGGCCATTTTAACTTTAAATTTTTTTTCTTTCATTTTTGGGATTATTTTATTTAGAATTGGTTGATATTAACTGGGCTAGACTTAGGACGCGTTTCCAAAACGATACTTGTTTTTAGATTAATACCACGATACACATAACTTGAATAAACAAGATACCTAAATGAATTTTCAACTCGTCTACCAAAGTGTGGCAATGGTGGTGGGCATGTCTAGGATTGGATCCAATCAAGAGCTTGGTACTTAAGCAGCCTTCAAGGCTCACCTCCTCTGTTTCGGATACCTACCTGGTGCCCAGCCTCCATTCACTCTAATTAGCCCATCAATAGTCAGTTTTTAGATAATAAAACGAAACATGGATTTTTAAATTTCTATGTGGCACGTTAGATTCGGCCATAACGTCTGGGCCTGGTTTGGGGTGTTACATTTAGTGGTATCAGAGCCAAGTTGCAACAACTCGGCTGTGGATCGGGTCAAAAAACTTTTCAAAAACTTTGGCCTAAGAAGGGTATTTTTTTGGAAATAGTGTTGGGAAGGTCTTTTTTTTTTAAAAAATGATTTACAAGGTGTGCATGATCAAATGGTTCAAGTTTTTCTGGTTTTTAACGGGGTTAAAATCAAGAGTTTCAAAATAAAGGTGTTTTCAAATGAAATTTTTTTAAAATTCCTATTTTCTAGGATAAAAAATTTGGTTTTTAAGTTTTAAATGGATTGGAGAAAGTAGTGGCGCACTGAATCCCTGGCACCAAGTCTGTAAGTATATTTTCTTTACATTGTGTGATATTGATATGATGCTATGGGACCCTACTATGATACTTTAGATAGGGTAGAACTGTAAAACAATAGGAATGAAACTGTAGCTAGGCTACGACAATGCGAAAACAATACTTGAACTGTTTCCATAAGACATCTCGTAATAAACAATTGGACATTACACTAATATCATAAAATTTGTAATCAGATAAGTTGATATGAGTGCAAGAGGAACACATGGACGAGGTCACGGACGTGGTCGCGGAAGGGTGCAAGCTGAATCTTCATCCTCAGGGCATAGGCCAGCTGAGGAGGCATCCGTGCCACAGGCAACAGAGACTGGGTCTTATGATCGGGCTGCGGGGGATGATGCTTTGTCCCAAGCCATGTTAAGGGTTTTAGAAAGAGTTGCTGGAGCTAGCACTGGGACAGGGAATAGGGGATCCATATCGGAGTGACTCCGGGCCAACGGAGCAGAAGTTTTTAGGGGCGTATCTAGAGTAGCCCCAAATGTGGCCGAATATTGGCTAGAGGCAATGGAGCGAATTATGGATGATCTAGATTGCTCTGTGGAGAAAAATCTGAAGGTGTAACACCCCTTACCCGAGACTGTTGCCAAAATCGAGCACGAGGCATTACTAAACTTAATCTATCACTTAAATAGTTTTAAAATTGTTTATTTAAACTTTTCGGAATGTGCTGTCATTCTGCGTTGTAGTCGCCTAAAAATTCATATCTTGAGTTCCAAAACTCAAAATTAGATCCGAAATTTCTTTCTGAAACTAGACTCATATATCTATCCACTAATTTTTTTCTAGAATTTTTGACTTAGCCAATTAGTACAGTTTATTAGTTAAAGTTACCCCTGTTTCAGAATTCGACTGCACTGACCTCTACTTAGTACAAACCACTTTTATCCCTATAAAAAATTAATATAACTATACCGTTTGTTTCTACTAAAACTAGATTCAATAAGGATTCTAACCATATAAATTACACCACCTAGTTATTTTTGTACAATTTATGGTGAATTTCCAAAGTTAAAACAGGGGATCTAGAAATTTCTCTGACCCTATTTCACTAAAACTCAGATATCTCATAAAATATAATACCTTTACCTGTTTTGCTTATTCCATAAGAAAATAGACATAATAAGATTTAATTTCATATATTATTCACCATCAAACCATGTCTCTACGATTTTTAGTGATTTTTAAAAGTCATGCTATTTCTGATACTTAAATCTGTTTTTAAGTTACTTTCACATTTTTCTTAGTTTTCATGTGATAGTTACTACTTATTCATACATACTATTAAACATGTATATCATCAGCCCTTCCATTAGTTAATCACTAGCAAGTATTTACACATCATTCATTGATCATATCATATCAAAAGAAACCAAGTTCCTATACATGCCATACACAAAACTAAACGTCTAACTATACCAATGTGATTTCTTCGATAGTGTGATCGGGTCTCCGATGTTTCCTTCGATCCCCGAGTGGCTTGATAAAAACTACAAGAAAAAGAAAATAAAGAGAGTAAGCACTAGGCTTAGTAAGCTTACAAGCAAATAAATTACAACATTCAAAGATAATGAATAATTATACATAATGTCACCTAGCCTCATAAACTTTATTTACTTCTCATTTTCTACCTTCTTCTTTACTCACTTAACTTCTTTCTTACCTGACCTTTCACTATTCATAAATATAATCTACCTTCCCTTTGCTGATAATTCACTGTAATTTAACGTGTACAATGACCCATTGAACCACTCGGAATACTAAGGATATTGGGGTCGTTCTGCCTATCAATATCTCGCCAATGCCATGTCTTCGACATGGACTTACATGAATTATTCCTGTCTCCAATGCCATATATATATCTAATATGGGCTTACATGGCTCATTCCTGTCTCCAAAGCCATATATCTGATATGGACTTACATGGCTCATTTCTCGCTCATTCTCTCTGTCTCCACAACCCCAATATCCTAACATTCCTAAGGTTCAAACTGGGCTTCCTAATGCTTTTTCTCTGTCACTTAGCTTTTTAATTCGACTTTAAATATTCTCATGAAATAAGTATATAAATGCTGGAAATTGACAATAATAATGTAAAATAAAAGAATATTGCATTTATTTCATCAGAAACTTACCTCGTATGCAAAAAAATAGCTACTTTTACCATTTCGTCCACAACTTGGTATTTTCTCCATTTTAGCCCGAATTTCAGTTTTCCTTGCTCTATCATTTAAAATATAGTCTAATTAGGACTCACATTATTCAAATTGACCCAAAATCATATTTTGGCAAAATTACGCTTTGCCCCTAAACTTTCGTGATATTTACACTTTTGCCCCAAAGCTCGTAAATTTAACTTCATCCTATTTTCTTATGTTTTATGACATGCTGGTCATTTTTCCTTCTATGGCAGCATCAAATTCATACTCTAACATGCACTTATGACTATTAGGTATTTTTACCGATTAAGTCGTTTTTACTCGTTTTTGCTTAAAACCGAGTAGTACAAATTGTCTAACATAATTTAAAACCTCATATTCTATCATAAAACATCAAAATACACAAATTTCACCTATGGGTATTTTTCCAAATATGAACCCTAACTTAAATTATTGCTAGCATAAGCTTTATCCAAATTCTAGACCTCAAAACGTAAAGAACATTAAAAACGGGGCTTGGAATCACTTACTATGGAGCTTGAAAGCTTGAAACAAACCCTAGCTATGGAGAACCCTTGAAATTTCGTCCTAATGAAGAATATGGACAAAAATTGGCTTTTAATTTTGTTTTAATTCATTTTAATAACTAAATGACCAAAATGCCCTTACTACTAAACTTTCCAAAAATTCCTTCCATGTCCTAATTTTGTCCATGAACTTAAAATTGGTCAAATTGCTATTTAAGACCTCCTAATTAATATTTCAAAGAAATTTCATACTAAAAACTTCTAGAATGCAAGTTTTGCAAATTATTCGATTTAGTCCCCAATCTCAACTTAAGCACTTTATGCATAGAATTTCATCACGAAATTTTCACACAATCATGTAATCATATCATGAACCTCAAAATAATAATAAAATAAATTTTTCTACCTTGAATTTGTGGTTTCGCAACCACTATTCCGTTTAGGCCCTATTTCGGGATGTTACATTTCTCCCCCCTTTAGGGATTTTCGTCCCCGAAAATCTTACCTATGAAAAGATTTGGGTACTGTTTTCGCATAGCCTCTTGGGGTTCCCATGTAGCCTCGTCTACCCCATGCCTATTCCATAGTACTTTCACAAGTACAATACTTTTGTTCCTTAATTGATTTACCTCTCGAGCTAGAATCTTTACTGGTTCTTCACCGTAAGTCATGTCTGACTGAATCTCAACCTCTGTCTGAGAAATTACATGTGACGGATCTGAACGATAACGACGTAGCATAGACACATGAAATACATTATGAATCTTCTCTAACTCAATCGGCAAAGCTAACCGATATGCTAATGGTCCGACTCTCTCAATCACTTCAAACGTTCAAATAAAACGTGGACTTAGTTTGCCTTTCTTGCCAAATCTGAGAACTTTCTTCCACGGGGCTACTTTCAAAAAAAAAAAAAAAACTTTGTCACCAACTTGATACTCAATCTCTTTTCTCTTCAAATCGCATACGACTTTTGTGCATCTCGAGAGGTCGCTTTTAAGCAATCTCGATGATTTTTACTTTCTCTTCGCTTCCTTAACTAGATCAACTCAGAAATCTGATTTCCCTTAAGCTCTGTCCAATACAAAGGTGTGCGACATTTATGTCCATACAAAGCTTCATAAGGTGCCATCTTCAAACTCATTGATAACTATTATTGTAGGCAAATTCTACTAATGGTAAATATTTTTTCCCAACCGCCTTGAAATTCCAATACACGATATCTAAGCATATCTTCAAGTACTGAATAACTCTCTCTCGATCGACCGTCGGTTTGAGGATGGAAAGTCAGACTAAAACTCAACTTTGTGCCCAAAGCCTTCTGTAATTTCTTCCAAAACCATGAAGTAAATCTTGGATCTCTGTGCAAATAATCGATAATGGCACTCCATGTAGTCTAACTATCTCTCAAATGTATAACTCACCAACTTGTCAAGTGAGTAATCCATACGGATTGGGATAAAATGAGCCGACTTAGTTAACTTATCAATCACAACCCATATTGCATCTTTCTTTCTCGATGTAAACGGCAATCCTGTCACAAAATCTATAGTAACTCGATCCCATTTCCACTTAGGGACTAGCACAGTCGCAATAAACTCAAGGTACCGATGTTCGGCCTTTACTCGCGATGATCAAGCATCTAGAAATAAACTCAAATGCCCCTTCTCATTCCTACCCACCGACAATGGATATCATCATTTAACCCATCCTCAAACCTTTTACACATGATAGCCTCTGTGGACACACATTCTTGAGCATATTTATCGAGCCTGAAAAATTCACGCTCATAATCGGTCACCATCTCATATTGCCTTGTTTCAATTCCAGAATTCTTTTCTCTTACGGTCAATAAACCTCTGATCGATGTACTTTTTTACGAAATTCCTCCCGAAAGAAATCCCAAGTGACCCTCTCCTTTGGTACAACTGATATAAGTGTCTTCCACCGTAGTAGGTCGAGTCTCCAAAAAGTGATACTACACATTTCATACATTCCTGGGTGTACAAGATTATTCACAAAGACTCGATAGTATTTTCTAACCAAAATTCTCGCTCTTTCTCGCATCATCATCTTTTGTTGCTCAAAATTCTTCTCGCCCCTTGTTTCTTGATTCTATCAATCGTGGCTTTTCTCTTATCACTGCACTGTGGATCTGGGGAGCTTGAGCTACATGGGTAGCTCCGAGAATCATGAGGGGGTGGAGGTCTAACTACCGGATTCTGCATTTAACGAACTCGGCAAACCAATCATTCAAAGCTTGGAAGAGAGCTTCGAGTCACTCCTCCCCGATTAATCACATCGGCCTATTCTCATATGGCGCTACCCCTTCCACGGAGCAAAGCGCATTACTTCCTACATCATCATCACCACTCACTCGGGATCTATTACAATAAAACAAAATATTTAAAAATCGCTCGAGTCATCACACTATCAAAATACGGTGTGCATGGCATGTATAGCTAGACTTTTACTCACACTAACTATTCCGAGAACCGACTAAACCTGCTCGATACCAATAAATGTAACACCCCTTACCCGAGATCATTTGCCAAAATCGAGCACGAGGCATTACTAAACTTAATCTATCACTTAAATAGTTTTAAAATTGTTTATTTAAACTTTTCGGAATGTGCTGTCATTCTGCGTTGTAGTCGCCTAAAAATTCATATCTTGAGTTCCGAAACTCAAAATTAGATCCGAAATTTTTTTCTGAAACTAGACTCATATATCTATCCACTAATTTTTTTCTAGAATTTTTGACTTAGCCAATTAGTACAGTTTATTAGTTAAAGTTACCCCTTTTTCAGAATTCGACTGCACTGACCTCTACTTACTACGAACCACTTTTCTCCCTATAAAAAATTAATATAACTATACCGTTTGTTTCTATTAAAACTAGATTAAATAAGGATTCTAACCATATAAATTACACCACCTAATTATTTTTGTACAATTTATGGTGAATTTCCAAAGTTGAAACAGGGGATCTAGAAATTTCTCTGACCCTGTTTAACTAAAACTCAGATATCTCATAAAATATAATACCTTTACCTGTTTTGCTTATTCCATAAGAAAATAGACATAATAAGATTTAATTTCATATATTATTCACCATCAAACCATGTCTCTACGATTTTTAGTGATTTTTAAAAGTCATGCTATTTCTGATACTTAAATCTGTTTTTAAGTTACTTTCACATTTTTCTTAGTTTTCATGTGATAGTTACTACTTATTCATACATACTATTAAACATGTATATCATCAGCCCTTCCATTAGTTAATCACTAGCAAGTATTTACACATCATTCATTGATCATATCATATCAAAAGAAACCAAGTTCCTATACATGCCATACACAAAACTAAACGTCTAACTATACCAATGTGATTTCTTCGATAGTGTGATCGGGTCTCCGATGTTTCCTTCGATCCCCGAGTGGCTTGATAAAAACTATAAGAAAAAGAAAATAAAGAGAGTAAGCACTAGGCTTAGTAAGCTTACAAGCAAATAAATTACAACATTCAAATAATGAATAATTATACATAATGTCACCTAGCCTCATAAACTTTATTTACTTCTCATTTTCTACCTTCTTCTTTACTCACTTAACTTCTTTCTTACCCGACCTTTCACTATTCATAAATATAATCTACCTTCCTTTGCTGATAATTCACTGTAATTTAACGTGTACAATGACCCATTGAACCACTCGGAATACTAAGGATATTGGGGTCGTTCCTGTCTATCAATATCCTGCCAATGCCATGTCTTCGACATGGACTTACATGAATTATTCCTGTCTCCAATGCCATATATATATCTAATATGGGCTTACATGGCTCATTCCTGTCTCCAAAGCCATATATCTGATATGGACTTACATGGCTCATTTCTGCTCACTTCATCTGTCTGTCATGTCAACCCCAATATCCTAACATTCCTAAGGTTCAAACGGGGCTTCCTAATGCTTTTTCTCTGTCACTTCGCCTTTAATTCGACTTTAAATATTCTCATGAAATAAGTATATAAATGCTGGAAATTGACAATAATAATGTAAAATAAAAGAATATTGCATTTATTTATCAGAAACTTACCTCAGATGCAAAAAAAATAGCTACTTTTACCATTTCGTCCACAACTTGGTATTTTCTCCATTTTAGCCCGAATTTCAGTTTTCCTTGCTCTATCATTTAAAATATAGTCTAATTAGGACTCACATTATTCAAATTGACCTAAAATCATATTTTGGCAAAAAATTACGCTTTGCCCCTAAACTTTCGTGATATTTACACTTTTGCCCCAAAGCTCAGTAAATTTAACTTCATCCTATTTTCTTATGTTTTATGACATGCTGGTCATTTTTCCCTTCTATGGCAGCATCAAATTCATACTCTAACATGCACTTATGACTATTAGGTATTTTTACCGATTAAGTCGTTTTACTCTGCTTTTGCTTAAAACCGAGTAGTACAAATTGTCTAACATAATTTAAAACCTCATATTCTATCATAAAACATCAAAATACACAAATTTCACCTATGGGTATTTTTCCAAATATGAACCCTAACTTAAATTATTGCTAGCATAAAGCTTTATCCAACCTACGGACTCAAAACGTAAAGAACATTAAAAACTGGGCTTGGAATCACTTACTATGGAGCTTGAAAGCTTGAAACAAACCCTAGCTATGGAGAACCCTTGAAATTTCGTCCTAATGAAGAAGATGGACAAAAATTGGCTTTTAATTTTGTTTTTAATTCATTTTAATAACTAAATGACCAAAATGCCCTTACTACTAAACTTTCCAAAAATTCCTTCCATGTCCTAATTTTGTCCATGAACTTAAAATTGGTCAAATTGCTATTTAAGACCTCCTAATTAATATTTCAAAGCAATTTCATACTAAAAACTTCTAGAATGCAAGTTTTGCAAATTATTCGATTTAGTCCCTAATCTCAACTTAAGCACTTTATGCATAGAATTTCATCACGAAATTTTCACACAATCATGTAATCATATCATGAACCTCAAAATAATAATAAAATAAATTTTTCTACCTTGAATTTGTGGTTTCGCAACCACTATTCCGTTTAGGCCCTATTTCGGGATGTTACAGAAGGGGGCTGTGTCGCTGCTACGTGACGAGGCATACCGATGGTGGATCACCGTAAGGGAGAGTACCCCAATTGAGTGAGTAACTTGGAAATTGTTCAAAACTGCTTTTAAGGGGAGGTATGTTGGAGCTAGTTATGTGGATGCTCGTCGGAAGGAATTTTTGAATCTGACCCAAGGTAATAAGACTGTCGCGGAGTATGAGGCAGAATTCTTGAGGCTGAGTCGATATGCCAGCGGGATAGTTGCAACTGAGTATGAGCGCAGTGTTCGATTTGAGGATGGCTTCCGCGATGAACTTAGGATATTGATAGCTCCACAGAGGGAGCGTGGTTTTTCTGCATTGGTAGAGAAGGCTAAGATAGCCGAGGAGGTAAAGCAGACTGAGCGGCAGAATCGTGAAAAGGATCGACCCATATTTAAAAGGGATTTTAGACCCTCAAGTGCTGCGAATTGGAATGTTAAAAGAGCAAGGATGGAGGAACCAGTTCGAGCAGTTCCAGTAAATACTTTTAGACCGCAGGCTTGTAGGAACTGTGGAAAGGTACATATGGGGGAGTGCTGGAAACGAACTGGAGCATGTTTTCGATATGGGTCCAAAGAGCATAAGTTCAGAGAGTGTACTCGGAGAACAGCTCAGGAACTAGCTGTGGAACAAAGGGATGTCCAACCACAGCGAGGAGGACCACCACCACAGAGAGGTCGTGGGCAAGGTAGAGGTGGCAACAGAAATGGACAAGGACGTGGGGCACCTGGCAGGGGTGCTGGACATGCTGAAGCTCGACAGCTGGCATTGGTTTATGCTGCACGACGTCGTGAGGAGGGTGGCGCTCCTGATGTTATAACCGGTACGTTCTTCATTCATAGCACGCCTTACACTGCTTTAATTGATGTGGGTTCCACTCACTCGTATGTTGCTTGTGATGTATCTGGGGCATTGGGTGTACTTCCTGAGAAGACTGTGAGTGGGGTATCAGTGATAAGCCCATTAGGACACTCGGTTAAGGTAGATAAACTCTTTTAGGGGGTTCCTTTAGAGACACAAGGTGAGACATTTGTAGGAGATTTGATGGACCTGCCTTTTGGGGATTTCGATCTTATCTTGGGAATGGACTGGCTAACTAAGCATAAGGCAACGTTGGATTGTGCTGCAAAGAGAATGGTACTAAGAACTGCCGAAGTTGAGGAGATAATGGTCATAGGGGAACGAAAGAATTATTTGACAAATGTTGTTTCGGCTTTAAGAGCCGAGAAGTTGATTCGGAAAGGTTGTGAGGCGTACTTGGCATTGGTAAGTCAGGCTGAACTTGAGGGAATAACTATGGAATCGTTTAGGACCATTAAGGAATTTTAAGATGTATTTCCTAAGGAACTTTTTGGATTACCTCCGAATAGAGAAGTCAAGTTCGGAATCGATTTGTTACCTGGTACAGCTCTTGTGCCCATTGCACCCTATAGGATAGCGCCAAAGGAGTTAGTGGAACTAAAAGCTCTGATTCAAGAGCTGTTGGACAGAGGGTTTATAAGACCCAGTATTTCTCCGTGGGGTGCACCAGTGCTGTTCGTAAAGAAGAAAGATGGGTCCATGCGAATGTGTATTGATTATCATCAGTTGAACAAACTGACGATCAAGAACAAGTATCCTCTGCCAAGAATCAACGATCTGTTCGACCAATTAAAAGGAGCCTCGGTATTTTTTAAGATCGACCTTCGGTCAGGATATCATCAGTTGAGAGTTAAAGAGGTGGATATTTATAAAACGGCATTCAGGGCTCGATATGGCTATTACGAGTTTCTGGTAATGCCTTTTTGTTTGACTAATGCACCGGTAGCATTCATGGATTTAATGAATTGGGTGTTCCAGCCATACTTGTATCAGTTTGTAGTCATTTTTATTGACGATATCTTGGTATATTTAGAAACAGAAGAGAATCATGATGAGCATCTTCGTGTTGTACTGCAAGTGCTAAGGGAAAAGCAACTTTATGCAAAGTTTAGTAAGTGCGAGTTTTGGCTGAGGGAAGTCACTTTCTTGGGGCATGTTGTGTCTACTGAGGGGATCAAGGTGGACCCTCGAAAGATTGAGGCAATTCTAGAATGGAAGCCTCCGAAGTCAGAAACAGAGATCCGAAGTTTTCTGGGGTTGGCAGGTTATTATCAGAGATTCGTGGAAGGATTTTTGGTGTTGGCAGCACCGTTAACGAAACTTATAAGGAAGGGAGCACCTTTCGTGTGGACAAATAAGCAGTAAGAGGCTTTTGAGAAGTTGAAGAAGGTTTTCACAGAAGCGCCAGTGTTGATTCAGCCAGAGTCTGGTAAGGATTTCACTATTTACAGCGACGCGTCACATATAGGTTTGGGCTGCGTGTTGATGCAAGAAGGTAAGGTGGTCGCTTATGCTTCATGATATCTTAAGCCTCACGAGGTGAACTATCCTACGCACGACTTGGAGTTAGCAGCGGTGATTTTCGCGCTTAAGATATGGAGGCATTATTTGTATGGGGAGAAATGCATCATCTATACGGATCACAAGAGTCTTAAGTACTTGTCGACTCGTATGAGCTGAATCTTAGGCGAAGAAGGTGGATAGAGTTGTTAAAGGACTATGACTGTTCGATTGAGTACCATCAGGTAAATGTCGTGGCTGATGCGTTAAGCCGTAGGACTGTGGCAGAGTTGAAGGCAATGTTTGCTCGTCTAAGTTTGTATGATGACGGAAGCTTATTGGCAGAGTTACAAGTGAGACCGACTTGGGTAGAGCAGATTAGGAAGCAACAGTTGGAAGATGAGTCGTTGGTTTCTCGGTTTCAGTAGGTAGAGAAGGGGGAGAATCCAGACTTTGGGTTAAAGAGGGAGTTATTTGTTTTCGAGGAAGAATTTGTATGCCGAAGGACTCCGACTTGAGATTGATGATCTTGAAAGAGGCACATAATGGACCTTGTGCTATGTATCTAGGAGGGAGTAAGTTGTATCGAGACTTGCGAGAGCTATATTGGTGGCCTGGGCTTAAGCGAGAAGTGACCGAATTTGTGGGGAGATGTTTGACATGTCAACAAGTGAAGGCCGACCATCAACTGCCTTCAGGATTGTTACAGCCAGTAAGGATACCACTTTGGAAGTGGGAAAGGTAACTATGGATTTTGTAAGTGGGTTGCCATTGACACCTTCTAAGAAGGATTCAGTTTGGGTAATTGTGGATAGGCTCACGAAATCTGCCCATTTCATACCTGTCCGAACCGATTACTCACTCTAGAAGTTGGCCAAGTTGTATATGGCAGAGATAGTGCGGTTGCATGGAGTGCCAGTATCGATAATTTCTGACTGAGACCCAAGGTTTGCATCTCAGTTTTGGCAGAAGTTGCATGAGGCGTTGGGAACGCGATTGGATTTCAGTACGGCTTTTCACCCTCAGTCGGATGGGCAGTCAGGGAGGGTCATTCAGATTTTAGAAGATGAGAGGATGTGTTATTGAGTTTAGGGGCAGCTGGGAGGACTATTTGCCATTAGCAGAGTTCGCGTATAATAACAGTTACCAAGCAAGTATTCTGATGGCTCCTTATGAGGCACTATATGGGCGAAGGTGTCGTTCACCTACTTGTTGGGCAGAATTGGGGGAAAGGTAAGTACTTGGGCCAGAGTTGGTAGCAGATACTGAAGACAAGATTAAGGTGATCAGGAATCAGTTAAAGGAGGCAGCGGATCGACAAAAGTCTTATGCCGATATGAAATGTAAGGATATTGAATATGCTGTAGGGGACATGGTCTTTTTGAAAGTTTCGCCTTGGAAGAAGATATTGAGATTTGGTAAGAAGGGTAAGTTGAGCCCACGGCTTATTGAGCCTTACCGAATTATTAAGCGGATAGGGCCAGTGGCTTATCAGCTGGAGTTACCTCCAGAGCTGGATCGTATTCATGACGTTTTTCATGTGTCCATGCTAAGGCGATATCGTTCTGACCCAACTCATATCGTACCAGTTACAGAAATCAAAGTACAGTCGGATTTGACTTTCGAAGAGGAACCTGTGCAAATACTTGATCGCAACGTCAAAGTGTTGAAAAGGAAGTCAGTTCCATTAGTGAAGGTACTTTGGAGGAACCATGGTAAGGAAGAAGCTACTTGGGAGACCGAAGAGATGATGCGTCAGCAGTACCCTCAACTGTTTGGATCAGGTAAATTTCGAGGCCAAAATTTCCTTAAGGAGGGTAGAGTTGTAACATCCTGATTTTCGAGTTTATTCGCGGTTCTCGATATTTTGGTAAAGTTTTTAAAATTTGGTATTTGGCTGTGAAATTCATAATTTGAGTAGGTAAATAGGCTTATGGAAGGCCCATGTGTTGGCCAAAACCCGGTAGAATTTTTGAATTTTGGACTTGTGAAGTTAGGGGCTTTGGATAGGTGGTCTTATTAAAATTTGTGGGTAAAAGGTATCACAAAAGAGCCTCTGGTAAAGTAGCTAAGTGACGCCACTAGGGAGCTATAAGGGTGGCATGTAAGTTGTTTGGGAAGACATGGGATCGATTCCCTGTGTTGGCAAATATGGTGCTAATTTTTATGCTTTGTGTACGCTAAAGTTTAAAGCTGAATGGAACTCTTTGGGGGAAGAGTTTGAATCAGTCAAATGCATGGATTAAGGAGGGATAAGGGAAGAGATTTTAGGGATTTGAGAGGGGGATAGAGTTGGCCGAATATTGGGGATTAGAGAGGGGATTTTCGGTAGAGGGGTTTTAGTTAGGGATTTTCGGCACTTGGGTACTTGTGTGTCGTTTTCTCCTTTTGTCTAGTCTTTTCTCTCTTTTTCCTTTGCAGCCGAATCCATCCCTCTTCCTTTCATATTTTCTTTCCTTTTTTCCTCCTTCCAAACCAGCCCACTACTTCTTTCCATTCATCTATCGTTTCTTTTCCTTACCTCTACTTCTGCCAAAATACCGCGAAAAGCCAAAAATTGTGGAGTCGAGGTGGTGCCGATTCTTTGTTGACCAGCAACCTTTCTTTTTCTTCTCACTTTTTGGAGGTCAATTCTCTTATCTTCTAGGCATAGACGGATTCAAGAAGAAGAGACTGTGGTAAGTGCTCAAACTCTAAGCGATTTCTATTATAACTATTGGCAAAAGCCGAAACCCCTATAGTTTAGGAGATGGCCGAATGTGGGTATAGGCTCTATTGGGTTTTTCTTTGATCTTTTAATGGTTTGTTTAGTAGAGGAGCAGCAAGGCGTAGGGTCGACTTGGATTAGTTTGGATCATCGGAGTGGCTAGAGCTAATCATCAATTTCGGCAAAGGTATGGATTCTAAGGCCATTATGGATGGTGGCTGAATGTGTAAGTGTTGAAAATAGATGGTTCTCATTTTGGTTTAGTTATTGTGGGCTGATTTATAAGTGGTTGATTATAGGAGGAATCGTGTAGGAGATCTCGTCGAGGAATATCGCAAAATAGGTGTGTAACGAACCCTTTTTCATAGCTTAAAGCGATATATGCCGAAAAGCTGAAATGCCGAAGTTCTGGTATTTCGGGGACTTGTGAGCAAGCGGGCGCTCATTAGTTAGTTAAATTCGCTAAGTTGATGACCGGGATTGTTGGAACAGGTAAGAGTTCGATTTTTGGGCATTACTGTAAGTTGGGCCTCGAGGGGCTAAAATTGGGCCCATTGGGCTTTCGGGCCCATTTGGGTAAAATTGGTAGAAAATGAAAACCTATTAAATTGCGCATTAAGACTGGTAACAACATTATAGAACATAGGCTAAATGGGCCTAGATGACAAAATCGGCTAAGTAGGCCCCATTAGGGGTTTTTGGCCCAATAACTCGGTTTCGCTAAAAAATGGGCCAGAATCACTGTTTAAACACTTGAACTGTTAGTAGCTGATGATGAACATGGGAAACCCTAATATTTGGTAAAATTACGAAATTACCCTTATAATATGGAAATGACTATTTTGCCCTCGATAAAAATGACCATTATACACCTAGGGTTTAATTATGAATTTGATGCATGGGATTTTGATATACATGATTAATATGATATGCACATGATATGTATGATATGCACATGATGTATTCGTAAATGCATTGGGTTGGGTTTTTATATGGATGGAGGAAGTGCAAAAAGGGCTTATGCCCCAATTATTGAAAAGGGCTTATGCCCCAGTTATTGAAAAGGGCTTATGCCCCAGTTTATTTAAAAGGGCTTATGCCCCAGTTATTAAAAGAGGCTAGGCCTCCAGTTATATGATAAAGCAGCTATGCTGCCAGTGGAGAGTTATGGTTGGGTGGGTTGAGTTATTCCCCACATGGAGAGCTTAGTTGGTATGGGTGGAGAGTAGCGGATGGTGGGTTGAGTAGTCTCCCCAAATGGGCTTGCATTCATGCATTAATAATACATGTGAAATCAAAATGGGCCTATGGGCCATACCGGATACAGTAAAGGCTTCGGCCCAGTGTTATGGAATATGAAATATGGAAAAGGCTTCAGCCCAGTATATGTTGAGATTAGAATTGGGCTTAGGCCCAGCAGGCTGATATTGTTTTGGGCTCTGAAAGAGGCTTGTTGCACACTGAGTTTCCAAAGTCACCCCCTTTCCTTACCCTTGCAGGTGAGCCTTGATTTGGGGCACTTGGAGCCGGAGAGGATTTAGAGTGGCCACGGGGATCGCTTTTGGGCTTTTGAATAAGTATTTGGTTTTCACTAAGTTTACTTTATTTATTATCTATTTTCGGGTTGTAATAAGGCCATTTTAACTTTAAATTTTTTTCTTTCATTTTTGGGATTATTTTATTTAGAATTGGTTGATATTAACTGGGCTAGACTTAGGACGCGTTTCCAAAACGATACTTGTTTTCAGATTAACACCACGACACACAGAACTGGAATAAACAAGATAACTACCTAAATGAATTTTCAACTCGTCTACCAAAGTGTGGCAATGGTGGTGGGCATGTCTAGGGTTGGATCCAATCAAGAGCTTGGTACTTAAGCAGCCTTCAAGGCTCACCTCCTCTGTTTCGGATACCTACCTGGTGCCCAGCCTCCGTTCACTCTGGTTAGCCCATCAATAGTCAGTTTTTAGATAATAAAACGAAACATGGATTTTTAAACTTCTATGTGGCACGTCAGATTCGGGCATAACATCTGGGCCGAGTTTGGGGTGTTACATTTCCTATGCTCGCCTAAGTATAAAACATGAAATTAAAGGATTAGAAGCACAAAATTCACCAAATCTAAGGAGAATTCATTCATAACTGTGTTAAGCGTGGGATAAAAATATGTATAAATTACGGTTTATCAAATACCCTCACACTTAAGCATTTGCTTGTCCTCAAGCAAAATCCTCAATTCACAATTAAGAATTCCTTTTGCTCAACTTATAATTCATATCAATAATATCTCAGACTAATTCATAAGTAATCATACATTGAGAATTCAACTAAAAGAACATTAAAGTTTCAAACATTCTAAGTCGAGCACTTAATCATGAAAAATATAGGCATCTCCCCTCATCTAGGTAGTCACCATCGATTCGAAATCTCACAGAGTTTAACATCCTCACTAAAGATTCACTCAAATCACTCGAAGTGTTTAAGGACAATGAAATTAGCACTCATCAGTCAATATGAAAAGTTATTACCATAAGCTTACATGAAAATCAAATCTCTACCACTATAAATTGAGATGATACATCAATCAAAAGGTCTTTAGAGGGTTGTAATGAGGCTTGGTTAGGGGGTGTGGTCATAAGTTGAAAGAAAAGGTTAGAATTGAGATTGAATTGAAAAATTACTTAACTAGAAAAATATTTAATCATCACTTGCGTACAATAGAGCTTTTTCTCAGAATATGGAATTTAAAAACTTTAGCTAAAAAGATCACTACTACTAATATGTATACATGTATTTCTTTTAAGAACAAGTTAAATAACATAGACTAACTATTAAGAACAAGACATAGCTAAGCAATTTATTCAAGTCACATCTCGACAAAAATAGGGATCAGATTAATTGAAGGGATTTCAACAATAATGAGTTAAGGGTTAATATTAAGGGTAATACAAGGAATGGCTTGTTATACTCAAAGGGGTTTACTAAGGGTTAATCGCGGAGGTATGTTTTTCATGGCATGAGTGGGTTAATCCTAAGTGTCTCTATCATCTTGACATATCAAATCAAATGGTGTGGTCTTGACATGCATAATCAAGCAAGTTCTAAAATAACAATTCGATATTGACGCACTGAAGAAATAATAAAAGTGAGTATGAAAGAAATAATAGATGCGCTTAAAGGCTCAAAATCTCACAAAAATTATAGCTTTTTGATGTTTAAACTTGTGGATTTCAATTCAAGATAATACCTAAACTTGGGGAAACAACCTAAAATTTTAAATTCTTAAAAATCAACTTATCATGCTTAATTCTCTAATATCTTAAAGTTTAAATAATCAATGCATGAATGCCTAAGTTTTAATTCAAGATATATCAATGAAAATCATAAATTAATCAAAATTTATCCTAAAAATGATATGAGAGATTTACAAGAGAACAAGGCAACATTCAGGGATTTTTCTGATAATGAAATGAGTACCCCCCACACTTAATATGTACATTGCCCTCAATGTACAAAGATAGATATATTGAAAAATATAAATATAAGATCATAAGATAGGTAGAGAAGTGAAACTTCCTGACTTATGAATGGATGGAACCCCTGGATTAGCGAGAGCGAGAATTGGAAATAGAGCTAGAGGGAAAGCATGATTCTGAGTGAGAATTGAGGGAATAATCTAATAATTATCATAAAGATAAGCCGTGTTTTAAAAACAAATGAGACTTCAAAAAAAATAAAAATAAAAGTAAAAACAAAATAAGAGAAATAACCTAATTTTGCGAGTGGCATGGCCAGATCACACGCCCGTGTGGTCCTTGTCCAGCCCGTGTTTGTTACGAATTGAGATATTGTCACATGGCCTGAGGACATGCCTGTGTGTGTAGGCCGTGTGGCTACATGATCGTATCGCACGACCGTGTGTGATGTGGTTCACTTTTCCCACGTCGTGTACTTATGCGCATGCCCGTGCAATCAACCACAGTTCTCAGACACAGGTGTGTCGTACGCCTGTGTTGTTTTGGCGGGACCACTTATGATTTCCGGACACGGGCGTGTCGCACACCCGTGTTATTTTGGCAAGATCGCCCACGGCCATGTCGAACGGCCGTGGCAGTTTATCGTAACCTGTGTTGGGAAAAATCTTTGCCCTGTCTTCACACGGTCTACAGCACGCCCGTGTGCCTGACCGTGTGGTTGTGGAAAACCTGTATTCAAAAGCTCAGTTAGTAGGTTAAGTGTTGAAACTGAAATATAAAGGAGTTAATACTATTAGTACTCGGGTTGCCTCCCGAGAAGCGTTTATTTATTGTCTAAGCTCGACTTACCTCTCCATTGAATGGTCATGGTGGTTCGAGGAGTTTACACTCCTCATTCTTGCTACCAATCTCATCAAAATAAGGTTTTAGGCCGGTATTGTTTACTTTAAAAGTGCCAAATTTGGGATGACTTACCTCAACTATACCGAATGGGAAAATGCTAAGTACCGTAAGAGGAGTTTCTTCATTCGGTTTGGCAGTTATAATGTGAGGATCTACGACGTCTAATAGAACTTTATCTCCAACCTTAAGTTTATTTGGTGAGGTATTGAGCTTGTTCTAGCGTAGTTTTGGTTTATCGTGTGTTCTTGGTTTATGTGTTCGGCATTCATCTAGGTCCTCGATTTGTAACCTTCGTTCTTCAAGAATAGGTCCTCTATCGTTGCTTGAACATGGCTCTTGTATATCCTTCGAATTCATTTCCTGTAAAGTAGGTTGCACTATATTCTCAGTTTTAGTAGAATGGTTTATACAATCACCTTTAATTTTTGATGTGTTGCTCGAATTGCGAGCTTGAAGAGTGATTGTTTTGTCTCCCACACGAAGTGTGAGTTTGCTTGTGCCAATATCAATAATTGTTCTTGCAGTCGCTAAAAAAGGCCTTCCTAAAATTAAAGGAACGTTACTATCCTCCTCAATGTCTAGAATAATGAAATTTACTAGGAATATAAATTTGTCAATTTTAACGAGTACATCTTTAACAATATCCCTAGGAAACCTGATAGTTTTATCTACTAATTGAATGCTCATCCTAGTTTGTTTGGGTTTCGCAAGACCTAGTTGTTTAAACATTTTGTGAGGCATGACATTGATACTAGCCCCTAAATCAGCCAACGCATTGTTCACATCTAGACTACCAATTAAACAAGGAATTGTAAAACTCCCTGGATCTTTTAATTTATTGGGCAGCTTATTTTGTAAAATAGCTAAGCAAACTGCGTTTAACTCCACATGCGACGCCTCATCCAACTTTTTCTTATTTGCTAAAAGCTCCTTTAAAAACTTCATTGCATTCGACATCTGTGAAAGAGCTTCAATAAACAGTAAGTTGATATGTAATTTCTTTAAAATTTTAAGGAATTTACCAAATTGTTCATCTGAGCAGTCCTTCCTTGTTGCATTGGGGTATGGCACACGAGGTTTATATTTTACACTTACCAGTTTTTGTTCATTATGGTCTACTTTACCTTTACCTTTACTTTCCACAGTTTCTTGCTTTGGTTCTAGTTTAGATGTAACTAACCCTTCTTCATTTCTAACTTTAATCGCATTGAGCTGTTCCCTTGGCAAGCTACTTTGTGGTCATTTAGAAATTAATTTGGACAGCTGGCCTATCTGAGTTTCGAGCCCTTGGATCGACGCTTGTTGATTTTTAAGTGCTCCTTTGGTATTCTAGAAATGAGTTTCTGACATTGAGATGAATTTTGTTGACATCTCCTCAAGGTTCAGTTTATTTTCCTATTGATAAGGTGGTTGTTGAAAACCCGGAGGATTTTGTGGCCTTTGATTTCCTTGACCACCCCATGAGAAATTTGGGTGGTTCCTCCAACCTGTATTATAAGTATTACTGTATGGGTTATTTTGAGATCTAGAGTTATTGTTACCCATATAGTGGACTTGTTCCTCTTTGATTGTAGGATTGATGGGTTGATATTCTGTATGTACGCCTCCTCTACTTGAATCACACCTCATCACTGGATGTATCTGTGTAGAACCAAGTAAACCATTAATCTTTTTATTTAGAAGCTCCACCTGATTTGATAACATATTAACCGCATTGACGTTATAAACGCCTGCTGTTTTGCTTGGCTTAGTCCTCATGACTTGGCACTGATAGCTATTCAGTGACATCTCCTCAATAAATTCGTAAGTTGCTTTAGGTGTTTTGTTGTTGATAATTCCACTAGCTGCTGTATCAATCATCTGTCTTGTCAAGGGGTTCACACCATTGTAAAACATTTGAACTTGCAGCCATAGAGGTAACCCATGGTGAGGGCACCTTCGTAGTAGGTCCTTATATCTCTCCCATGCATCGTAAATTGTTTCTAAATCCATCTATACAAAATAAGAAATATCATTCCTTAGTTTTAGCTATTTTAGCAGGTGGAAAGTATTTAAGTAAGAACTTTTCAGTCATTTGTTCCCAAGTAATGATTGATCCTCGTGGTAGAGAGTTCAACCATTGTTTAGCTTTATTCCTCAATGAAAAAGGAAATAGCCGAAGGCGAATGGCATCATCAGAAACGTCATTGATCTTGAATGTGTCGCAAAGCTCTAGAAAATTTTGTAAATGAGTATTTGGGTTTTCATCCTGCAAACCATCAAACTGAACAAACTGTTGTATCATGTGAATTGTGTTAGGTTTCAGTTCAAACTTATTTGTAGCAATAGCAGGCCTAACTATACTCAATTCAGTTCCTGTCAAAATAGGTTTAGCATAATCACACATAGTACGACGAGCAGGATTCTGATTTACTGGGTCAACAGCAATCGCAGGAGGTAGTGAATTTTCCCTTTTAGCTATCTCCTCGAATTTTCTTAATTGTGTATCTTAGGCTCTGCCTTATTTCTCTTCAGTTTTTGCGAGCTGTACGATCAATTTCTTTGTCAAAAAGTAATGATCCTGATGGGTTTTTTCTAGTCATAAACTATAAGAACCTGCCAGAAGAAAGAAAAAGAGAATTTAGTAACAAAAATCAAAACAAAATTTAAATTGTAATAAAAGTAAATGGCTAAAGTAATAAAAATCGAGTGTTCTTAATATCTTAGTTCCCTGGCAACGGTGCCAAAAACTTGATTGTCACTTGCGATAAGTTTTAAAATTTCTAAATGATCGCACTCGAACTAACTATTATCACGATGAAGGCAAGCGCACCTATCGAATAGTAATATAGTTTTAGCAAGACCGGATGTCGAACCAAAAGAAACTAAAAGTACTAGTATTAGCTTTTTTTTATTATCTAGCCTAAAAATAATGAAGATTGTTTTAATTAACTAATTAAATAATCTAAGAATGCACATAAAATAGATTGGGGAAAATACTTTTGGAAAACTGATTAATTTTAGATAATACCCAAGGAAGAATCCACCTAGACTTATCTTGTTAACTAATCTGAACCAGACAATTTATTCACTTGAATTGATCCGTAGGAATCCCTAAGTTATGTTATTATCCCTATTCAAGACTAATAACGTCTAACCCTAGGTTGATTAATTGAAATCTCTTTCTAATTAAAACCCCTAGTTTTGCATTAACTCGATCTATAGATTCCCTTATTAGATTTAACTCTAATCTGACAGATTTATACTGTCCTATCTCTACGATTGCATGTAACTCTGCTTAATTATGAGTGATCTACTCTTAGACAAGGACTATTCATCCACCGAATAAGCACATCAATACTTGAATCAGTATCCTGTAATATTCAAACAAGAGTTAAGAACAAATCAAGTATTTATCATACAGTTCAGAAAATATTAACAAGATCCGTCTTAAGTTTCATCTCCCTTAGGTATTTAGGGGATTTAGTTCATAACTATAAAAGAAAACATCTCAGAAGAATGATAACAAAACATAAGAGAACCCAATAACCCCTGAAGCAAATTGAAGGGAAATCTTCAGTCTTGGAGGTGAATCCAGCTTCCGAGATGGATCAATCGGCTTTCTTTAAGTAATTCCTTCCTTTTTACTCTGTATGTCCTCTTTATTCCTCCTCTAGGGTGTTTAAATAGACTTTAGAATGCCTAAAAGCCCTCCAAATTGCCCTTTTCCGAATATAACTTAACTTGGGCTTGACAGGGACACTCCCCTAGAACACGCCCGTGTGCAATTACTTCAGGCCGTGGTCAAGGCTGAGTGATAGACACGCCTGTGTTGAGGTTGTTTTAGGCTGTGTTCGAGCCTACTAGAATGGCACGGGCGTGTGTGCGACCCATCTAAGGAAGTCCAGGCTGTGTTGTTTTCCCACGTCGGCCTATTTTCTCCGTTTTTGACCCTTTTCTTGTTCTTTTTGCTCTCCTGTGCTCACCTAAGTCGTGGGGGATTTGTGGTTGGAGAAGAGTTGGTGTCGAATGGGAAATACAGATGCTGAGTGCATTCGATTTTAGGGTTTTGGCATTTAGTTCATCATTTTGAGATAACTGACAACTTTTGGTTATTTGCTCTACATTTTAGGGTATTTTCTCTTCATGGTCGAATACTTCCTTTTTATCTATAAAAGTCTTTCAGCTTTTTACTTCGGGGTCTTAACCGATTTCTCCTCTTCTTCCTCTCCTTCAACCGATTCTCTCTTTTTCAAAAAACTCTTTTATTTCCCCTTCTCAACTCTTCAGGGTTTTGGGCTCTTGTTCTCTTAACTTTCGATTACCTTTCCTTTTCTTACTGAATTCGTGCTCTTCCCTCTTCTCGATCGGTTTCTATGGGCCGATTGCTTCTCATTCTTTTCCCTCCCTCAATTGAATCTTAATAGTTCCTCTCCCATTCATACTGTTACTGAATACCTTTCCCTTTCCCTCTCCTGCTTGCGGTTGTTCTCTAAAAAGAGGAAAGGTTGGCGTTGGCTGCTTCTGTTCATAGAGGACTGCTTTCGGTTGGTAAGTCCTTTGGTAAGGGGGAAAAAGGTGTACCCCAATTGGTTGGTTTATGCCTTTTTATTAAGTTATGTTAAGATTCTAACCGTTTGTCATGTCAAATGTTATTTTGATAGTACCAAATCGTGTTGAACTTGGTTTACCTAAGGACTGATAGGCTACATCGGTAGAAGTAGTGGTAGCTGAGTAATATTAAATACTATCATTTGGGGATTGTTTTTGGTATGGTTAGTTCTAAGCATATCTAATATTGGTCATGGATTTGTCATTTGTTTAGGTGCGGTTCATCTCCAGAAGGGGTTGCGTACGTAGAATCCTATCAGGTGTGTGTAAACACTACTGAAATCATAAATCGGCAAAAGCCGGGAAATGTGACCATTTATGGCACATGGGTGTGCGCTCGCTCATGTGGTAATCTGAACTCATAAACGAGGGCGTATGATCGTAGAGGCCACCATGAGTGATTTCATGGGCTTAGGCTGTTTTGGGCCACATTGGGCCGAAATGGGCCGTGTGAGCCCTACAGGCTCGTGGGCCCACACGGGTAAACCACATGAACGTGTAGAGATTATTAGGCCAGGCTGTTGTTTGACTGCTAAGGTTGCACGGGTCACCGAGATGACTGTGGACCTACTGTTGGATCAGTAAGTATACCTAGACCTTAAAATTGATAAAATGACTGTTATGCCCCTATGTGGTAAAATGACTATTTCTCCCTTATATGGTAAGATGATTATTTTGCCCCTATGTGATGTATGTATATTTATGTACATGTCTAACCATATTTTTGCATGCTATTTAAACTGTAATGGATACATGTATGATTCTATGATATTGTAACATCCCAAAATAGGGCCTAGTTAGAATAGTGGTTTCGAGACAACAAATTCGACATCAAAATATTTATTTTATGATTATTATGAGGTCTAGAATATGAGAATATGCATGTGTTAAAATTTCATGAAGAAATTCTTTGAGTAAGGTGTCGAATTGAAAATTAGGGACTAAATTGAATAAATTGTAAAACTTGGATTCTAGAAGTAATTTGTATGAAATTGCTTTCGATTATAAATTAGAAGGTCTTGGAGAGCAATTTGCCCAATTTCTAAGTTTTTGGACGAAAATGGGCTTGCATGGATGAAATTTTAATGAAAGGGTTTAAGGGCATTTTGGTCATTTGACATCTTAATGAAATAAAATGGAAAAAATGAACCAAAAATCAGCCATCTTCTCCCTTGTACCAGCCGAAATTCTCAAGCCCTCTATAGCTAGGGTTTTCAAGCTTTTCAAGCTCATTAGTAAGTGCTCCCAAGCCCCATTTTTAATGTTCTTTGTATTTTTGAGATCCCGGTAGCTTACTCTCTCCATTTCTACCCATATTTCATGCTATGGTTCATGTTTAAACAATTTAACCATGCATGAGCTACTTGTATTTTGATGGTTGATGGAGGAATATGAAAGTTGGATGTGTGTTAAACATCTTTTCTTAGGTGATTTTCATGAAAAACCCCTAAAGGCACCTTGTTGCAAAAGTTAATAAATGTGTGGTAGAAATGTGAAAATAATGGAAAATGTGGGGTGCCATAAGAGGGAAAAGTGTTCGGCTAGGCTTGTGTAAGATAGAAATTGCATGTTTTTCATTATATGAACCTAGGGACTAAATTGTAAAAATGTGAAAGGTTAGGGGCAAAACGATCATTTGGATCGAGGGTGGAAAGTTAAACTTGAAAATTATAATGTGGAGTGTTAATGATTTAATTTTGTTGTTATAGACCCCGAGGAACAAATTTCGGAGGTCGATCGAGGAAAGCGAAAGGTTTCAAAAGAACTGAAACACAACACCAAAACGAATACCACGTAAGTTCGGATAAACCATGTTTTACATGTATAAGGAGGTTTAAAAGGGAATTCGATGGATAAACCATGTTTTACATGTATAATGAGATCTTGCATGTGTTGCAGAAAGGATTTAACTCGGACGAGTAATCCGTTGATCTCAAATATGACAAGGATCTAGCCCGGACGGGTGTTCTTTTTGGATGCTCGAGCCCCCGAAAAATACACGTGCATTATGGATTTAGCCCGGACGGGTAATCCGTTGAGGGTCTGAATTTAGCCTGGACTGGTAATTCAGATCCGAGCTCAATAAAGTTGTCTATCGTTATAAGGGATTTAGCCTGGGCTGATAATCCCGACATCACCTTATGAGTTTATAAAATAGGGGATTTAGCTTGGACTGGTAATCCCGCCATAAGTTGTGAGGTTCGCGAGAGTGCATACCTAAAATGATCATCCTTATGAATTGACGGTTAATGGATATTCCATCTAGATTTCCTAGAAACTCAACGGGATTAACATGAGAATAATGTATAAGTGAGAGCATGTATGATGAGCTCATCTAAGGTAAATTACATGGTGCTTTGTTATGTGACTAACTCATTGATTGAGTGCATGTGATAGGGAACCTGTAATATCCCGAATTAGGACCTAATCGGAATAGTGGTTTCGTGACCACAAATTCGAGATAGGTGTTGTGGCAAAGGCATGGAATAGAAGAAGCTACATGGGAATCTGAAGAAACTATGAGAAATCAATACCCACATCTGTTTACCGGTAAGATTTTCGAGGACGAAAATCCTTAAAGGGGGGAGAGTTCTAATATCCTGAATTAGGGCCTAATCAAAATAGTGGTTTCCTGACCACAAATTCGAGATATAAATAATTATTTTATAATTATTTTGAGGTTTATGATATGATTACATGATTGTGTGAAAATTTCGTAAAGAAATTCTATGCCTAAAGTGTTTAAATTGAAAGTAGGGACTAAATCGAATAAGTTGCAAAATTTGCATTCTAGAAGTTTTTAGTATGAAATTGCATTGAAATATTAATTAGGAGGTCTTAAATAGCAATTTGACTAATTTAAGTTCATGGACAAAATTAGGACATGGAACGAATTTTTGGAAAGTTGGCTGAATTGTATATCCGTGAGATTGTTAGACTTCATGGAATACCCTTGTCAATCATTTCGGATAGAGATCTGAGATTTACTTCACGGTTTTGGCAAAAGTTGCAAGAAACATTAGGTACAAAGTTAAATTTCAAAGACTCCTTTTCATCCACAAACCGATGGACAATCAGAAAGAGTAATTCAGATTCTTGAAGACATGCTCAGATGTTGTGTATTGGAATTTCAAGGAAGTTGGGAAAGATATTTACCGTTGGTAGAATTTTCTTACAACAATAGTTATCAGACGAGCTTGAAAATGGCACCTTATGAAGCATTGTATGGTCGTAAGTGTCGAACGCCTTTGTATTGGACTAAGCTCAAGGAAAATCAGATTTATGGAGTTGATCTAATAAAAGAAACTGAAGAAAAGGTGAAAGTGATTCAAGATTGTTTGAAAGCTTCTTCAGATAGACAGAAATCGTATGCAGATTTGAAGAGAAAAGAGATTGAATATCAAGTTGGTGACAAAGTGTTTTTGAAAGTATCCCCGTGGAAGAAAGTCCTTAGATTTGGACGGAAGGGCAAATTAAGTCCGCATTTTATTGGGCCGTATGAAGTAATTGAAAAGTTGGACCGGTAGCATATCGTCCAGCATTACCACCTGAATTAGAGAAGATTCATGATGTGTTCCACGTATCTATGTTACGTCGGTATCGTTCGGATCCTTCACATGTAGTTTCACTGACAGAAATTGAACTACAACTAGATATGACCTACGAAGAAGAACCGATTAAGATATTAGCTCGAGAGGTCAAACAACTAAGGAATAAAAATGTTGCACTTGTGAAGGTGTTGTGGCAAAGGCATGGAATAGAAGAAGCTACATGGGAATCAAAGAAACTATGAGAAATCAATACCCACATCTATTTATTTGTAAGATTTTCAAGACGAAAATCCTTAAAGGGGGAGAGTTGTAATATCCCGAATTAGGGCCTAATCGGAATAGTGGTTTTGTGACCACAAATTCGAGATAGAAATAATTATTTTATAATTATTTTGAGGTTTATGATATGATTACATGATTGTGTGAAAATTTATTGTGAAGAAATTCTATGCCTAAAGTGTTTAAATTGAAAGTAGGGACTAAATCGAATAAGTTGCAAAATTTGCATTCTAGAAGTTTTTAGTATGAAATTGCATTGAAATATTAATTAGGAGGTCTTAAATAGCAATTTGACTAATTTAAGTTCATGGACAAAATTAGGACATGGAAGGAATTTTTGGAAAGTTTAATAGTAAGGGCATTTTGGTCATTTAGTTATTAAAATGAATTAAAAACAAAATTAAAAGCCAATTTTGTCCATCTTCTTCATTAGGCCGAAATTTCAAGGGTTCTCCATAGCTAGGGTTTGTTTCAAGCTTCCAAGCTCCATAGTAAGTGATTCCAAGCCCCGCTTTTAATGTTCTTTACGTTTTTGAGATCCCGATAACTCGATTAAGCTTATGTTAGCAATAATTTAACCTAGGGTTTATATTTGGAAAAATACCCATAGGTGAAATTTGTGTATTTTGATGTTTTATGATAGAATATGAAGTTTTAAATTATGTTAGACAACTTGTACTACTCGATTTTAAGCAAAAACGAGTAAAAGGGCTTAATCGGTAAAAATACCTAATTGTCACAAGTACATGTTAGAGTGAGAATTTGATGTTTCCATAGAAGAGAAAAGTGATCAGCATGTTGTAAAACATAAGAATAAGGAATAAAGTTTAATCCCGAGCCTAGGGGCAAAAATGTAAATATGTAAAAGTTTAGGGGTAAAATTGTAATTTTGCCAAAATTTGAGTTAAGGATTAATTTGATAATGTGAGTATTAAATAAGCTAAATGTGTTATTTTAGATCAAGAAAGACGTGGAATCGACCTCAATCGAGGAAAAGAAAACATTGTGGACTAAATTGGAAAATCTTTGTATTTTGGTACCAAGGTAAGTTCATGTGTAAATAATGTAGTATAATTGTTTTTTTTAAATTATTGATGTTAATTATATGATATGCTGATTTTTATCATGAAATATATGCTTTGTGGTTATTTTCAATAAAATGCAAATTATTTGTATTATTTGTTAAATATAAAGTGTTACCGAGTATTGGTTTCTGTATTTTACTGAAAGATGGCAAGGATATGTGTTAGAGGAAAATCCCGCTTGAACCTTAGGAATAGATTAGGATACAAGTGACATGTCACTAGGATGGTTGAGCATCCGAACTCGTTGAGTTGAGTCCGAGTTCACTTATGGATGCGAATGTCCGAACTCGTTGAGTTGAGTCCGAGTTCGTGAGATGTAACTAGGCATCCGAACTCGTTGAGTTGAGTCCGAGTTCACTTATGGATGCGAACGCCCGAGCTCGTTGAGTTGAGTCCGAGTTCGCTTATGGGCGGGTTACATGATTGCTTGATTGCATATATGGCACTTATGTGCAAGTTATCCATGTATCCGAATTATATTCCGATGTGTTCAACGGGTAAAGTTATACTCAAATGGAGGAATATTCGAGATGTAAAGAGACGTATTGGTAAGTGATGTGAAATGGATATTTTGGACAGGTATGTATTTAACCCTCGGGTTGAGTATTGATACAATCACGATAAGGTAATAAGATGATGAAAAATGATTAGAAATGTGATATGTGTTTTAGTGATGCATGCTAATGTTGATTGGTATGACCGTTTGTTATGTTACTTATTATTTGCATATGAACTTACTAAGCATTTATGCTTACTCCTCCTTCTTACTCATTGTAGTTTTGGACAAGCCGACTTAGGAATCGGGATAGGTCGAAGGCTCAATCACACTATCCTAAGACTTTTGGTAAATGGCTTGTAAATTTAAGTATGGCATGTATAGCAATATACCTATTTTGTGTAAATGATCTTAAGATATGGTGATGGAATGGTTGAGAAAATGTTTGATAATGATAAATTATGAAAATGGTTAGTTTAGATTATGTTTGATGTTAAGGAAAATTATTAAGATACTTAGTGCATAAAAACTCATAAAAGGGATGAAATTTGCCATAAACAGAGTAATCTGCAGCAACAACACTGACACGAGTTTGAAAATTTACTAAAAATCATAGAAATTGAATTTGGTGATGGAGTACATATCAAATTGAAGCTTATTATGTCTATTTTCACATGAAACAAATGAAACAGGTAAATGAATTATATGTTAAAAGATATTTGAATTTGAGTCAAACAGGGTCATAGCAGTTTCTGAATCCCCTGTTCCAAATTTAGAAATTCACCATAAATTGTAAAGATATAATTAGGTGGTTTATTTAATATCCTCAGAATCCTTATTGAGTCTAGTTTTATTATAAATAAACCTCATAGTCATATGAATTTTTTACAGAGAGAAATATGGTTCGTAGTAAATAGAGGTCAAACCAGTCAAGTCCTGAAACAGGGGTAAATTTAACTAATAAAATGTACTAATTGGCTCTACCAAAAATTCTAGAAAAAAATTAGTAGATAGGTATATGAGTCTAGATTCAAGGAAAATTTACGGATCTTGATTTCAAGTTTTGTAACTTGAGATATGATTTTTCTTGTAACTGTGACGCAAGTAGCTTAAAATCTGTGAATGTAGAAACAAATAATCCAAAGTTCTAAAAATGTTAAATTAAGCTTAGTAACACCTCATACTCGACTCCGGCGATGGTCTCGGGCGTGGGGGCGTTACAGAACCATTTCATACTTGTTGATTTCTTTATCTATTATGGATATATGCTAATCACTAGGTAAGTTTACTTTCCAGTTATTCGAGCTTACTAAGCATGTGAATTCCTACCCCTCTCTTTTCCTACTTTTTAGAGCTCGAGGACTCGTAAGGATTGGAAGACGATTGGAGAGCCAGCACACTATCAAATTGACCATCTTTGGTATAAAGACATTTCTATTTTTCTCAATGGCATGTATAGAACTTTTGAGTATTTTGTTGTATATGTCATTTGATTTGCCAAACGAAGGCATGTAAAGATATATCCATCTTTTTGTATATGGCCATGGGAATTGGCTTAATTTGAAGTAGGCTATGACCTGCAAATATATACATGTTTACACTTCATATGATGATTTGTTTTTAACTGGCAATGAGTCACAAGAATGAGCCAATATAAAACATGTCAATGAGACAAGGAATCTCCTTAAATACAAGATGAGAATTAACCTAGCATGTGTAAACCAATGATATGAGGTTTACATACAATGAGTTCCAATAAAGTGTCGAGTAAGTGTATAAATTGGGTCTTGGTATGTATTAAAGTAACCTATATTTATGATTGGTTGATAAGAGGGTGATCAAAGGCTTGCAAAATAGCTTAACAGGATCCACACGGGCGTGTGTGACCACACAGCCCCACCCACACAGGCTTGTGACTATTCAAAGTAAGGGAATTTTTCTTAGGTACCCAAAGTTCATTAAATGTTTTCGATTTTATCCCGAATTGGCCTTATGTACGTTTTAGGCCTCAAAAGCCTATATATGGGATGTCATGCACATGTTTGAAAAGTTTTAAATTTGGGCGAAACTTGGTGACCCAATTTGGTATGTTTGTAAATGTGAAATCTCGGTAACGCCTCGAACCCTATCTCGGTATTGGATACGGGTGAGGGGTGTTATAGATATGACATGACATGACTGTATGATGCATTACATGGGGATGGGTTTATACTGATCGGAGAAAGTGTACTGAAAGGCTTCGAGCCTAAATTATCAGCGGCCAGTGCATATTATCATTTACTACCACAATCAAAAGCTAGTGCAGTGTAGGGATGGGTGGGTTGATTATATCCCCACATGGAGTGTAGGGTTGGACGGAGTTAGAGTGTAGAGGCTGGATGGGTAGGACTTTTATACTGTTTTAAACTATTACTGCACTGATTATTGTTACAGCTTTGTTTACTGTTACTGCAATGTGCCAACGCCCAAACATATGACTATTTCTGTGTTGAGATGGGCTAAAGCCCAAACCGATATTGTAATTGTTGCTGAAATGGGCTTAGGCTGTAATATCCCGAATTAGGGCCTAATCGGAATAGTGGTTTTGTGACCACAAATTCGAGATAGAAATAATTATTTTATAATTATTTTGAGGTTTATGATATGATTACATGATTGTGTGAA
This sequence comes from Gossypium anomalum, assembly GCA_025698475.1. Lineage (NCBI taxonomy): Eukaryota > Viridiplantae > Streptophyta > Magnoliopsida > Malvales > Malvaceae > Gossypium > Gossypium anomalum. The sequence goes on from CM046965.1 coordinate 40,907,655, forward strand.
AATTTCGTGAAGAAATTCTATGCCTAAAGTGTTTAAATTGAAAGTAGGGACTAAATCGAATAAGTTACAAAATTTGCATTCTAGAAGTTTTTAGTATGAAATTGCATTGAAATATTAATTAGGAGGTCTTAAATAGCAATTTGAATAATTTAAGTTCATGGACAAAATTAGGACATGGAAGGAATTTTTGGAAAGTTTAGTAGTAAGGGCATTTTGGTCATTTAGTTATTAAAATGAATTAAAAACAAAATTAAAAGCCAATTTTTGTCCATCTTCTTCATTAGGCCGAAATTTCAAGGGTTCTCCATAGCTAGGGTTTGTTTCAAGCTTCCAAGATCCATAGTAAGTGATTCCAAGCCCCGTTTTTAATGTTCTTTACGTTTTTGAGATCCCGATAACTCGATTAAGCTTATGTTAGTAATAATTTAACCTAGGGTTTATATTTGGAAAAATACCCATAGGTAAAATTTGTGTATTTTGATGTTTTATGATAGAATATGAAGTTTTAAATTATGTTAGACAACTTGTACTACTCGATTTTAAGCAAAAAGCGAGTAAAAGGGCTAATCGGTAAAAATACCTAATAGTCACAAGTACATGCTAGAGTGAGAATTTGATGTTTCCATAGAAGAGAAAAGTGATCAGCATGTTGTAAAACATAAGAATAAGGAATAAAGTTTAATCCAGAGCCTAGGGGCAAAAATGTAAATATGTAAGTTTAGGGTAAAATTGTAATTTTACCAAAATTTGAGTTAAGGATTAATTTGATAATGTGAGTATTAAATAATCTAAATGTGTTATTTTAGATCAAGAAAGACGTGGAATCGACCTCAATCGAGAAAAAGAAAAGATTGTGGACTAAATTGCAAAATCTTTGTATTTTGGTACCAAGGTAAGTTCATGTGTAAATAATATAGTATAATTGTTTTTTTTTTTAATTATTGATGTTAATTATATGATATGCTGATTTTTATCATGAAATATATGCTTTGTGGTTATTTTGAATAAAATGCAAATTATTTGTATTATTTGTTAAATATAAAGTGTTACCGAGTATTGGTTTCGGTATTTTACTAAGATGGCAAAGATATGTGTTCGAGGAAAATCCCGTTTGAACCTTAGGAATAGATTAGGATACAAGTGACATGTCACTAGGATGGTTGAGCATCCGAACTCGCTTGAGTTGAGTCCGGAGTTCACTTATGGATGAGAATGTCCAACTCGTTGAGTTGAGTCCGAGTTCGTGAGATGTAACTAGGCATCCGAACTCATTGAGTTGAGTCCGAGTTCACTTATGGATCACGAACGCCCGAGCCCGTTGAGTTGAGTCCGAGTTCGCTTATGGGCGGTTTACATGATTGCTTGATTGCATATATGGCACTTATGTGCAAGTTATCCATGTATCCGAATTATATTCCGATGTGTTCAACGGGTAAAGTTATACTCAAATGGAGGAATATTCGAGATGTAAAGAGAGCGTATTGGTAAGTGATGTGAAATGGATATTTTGGACAGGTATGTATTTAACCCTCGGGTTGAGTATTGATACAATCACGATAAGGTAATAAGATGATGAAAAATGATTAGAAATGTGATATGTGTTTTAGTGATGCATGCTAATGTTGATTGGTATGACCGTTTGTTATGTTACTTATTATTTGCATATGAACTTACTAAGCATTTATGCTTACTCCTCCTTCTTACTCATTGTAGTTTTGGACAAGCCACTCAGGAATCGGGATAGGTCGAAGGCTCAATCACACTATCCTAAGACTTTTGGTAAATGGCTTGTAAATTTAAGTATGGCATGTATAGCAATATACCTATTTTGTGTAAATGATCTTAAGATATGGTGATGGAATGGTTGAGAAAATGTTTGATAATGATAAATTATGAAAATGGTTAGTTTAGATTATGTTTGATGTTAAGGAAAATTATTAAGATACTTAGTGCATAAAAACTCATAAAAGGGATGAAATTTGCCATAAACAGAGTACTGCAGCAACACTGACACGAGTTTGAAAATTTACTAAAAATCATAGAAATTTAATTTAGTGATGGAGTACATATCAAATTGAAGCTTATTATGTCTAGTTTCACATGAAACAAATGAAACAGGTAAAGGAATTATATGTTAAAAGATATTTGAATTTTGGTGAAACAGGGTCATAGCAATTTCAGAATCCCCTGTTCCAACTTTAGAAATTCACCATAAATTGTAAAGATATAATTAGGTTGTTTAATTTATATCTTCAGAATCCTTATTTAGTCTAGTTTTAGTATAAATAAACCTCATAGTCATATGAATTTTTTACAGAGAGAAATATGGTTCGTAGTAAACAGAGGTCAAACTAGTCAAGTCCTAAAACAGGGGTAACTTTATCTAATAAACTGTACTAATTGGCTCAACCAAAAATTCTGGAAAAAAATTATTAGATAGGTATATAAGTCTAGATTCAAGGAAAATTTATATATCTTTATTTTGAGTTTCGTAACTTGAGATATGATTTTTCTTGTGACTGTGATGCAAGTAGCTTAAAAGCTGTGAATGTAGAAACAAATAATCCAAAGTTCTAAAAATGTTAAATTAAGCTTAGTAACACCTCATACTCGACTCCGGCAATGGTCTCGGGCGTGGGGGCGTTACATTAAGTGGTATCAGAGCAGGTTTAGTCGGTTCTCGGACTACATGTTGTATGTACGGATTTTGCTATACATGCCATATGTATAAATTGTGATAGTGTGACGACTTCTGACCATTTAAATGATTTTTATAGTAAATGGATCCCGATCCAGGTGTGGCGAGATGAAGTAGAGAGTAATGCGCCACTCCATTTGAAGGAGAGCAAGCGTGTGCCATCTGAAAATCCACCTCCTATCGTTGGTCGGGGAGGAGGAGAAAGGGGTCGAAGCCTTTCTCCAAATGATGAGTGCATGGTACACCGAGTTCGTTCGTCTGCGAACCCAAATGTACAACCTCCCCACCTCCCCCAATTCCTCAACCTTGCACTCCCCACGCCTCAAGGTATGGATCGATGAAATTTCACGAGAACTCCAGTTGATAGAATTACTCGCAAGCAATGGGCGAAGAATTTAAAGCAAATATTGATGATGATGCCAAGAAAGCGAGTTACGGCTTGAAAATTCTATCCGGGTATTTGACGAATTATCTTGTACACTGAAGAATGTTTGAAATGTGCTATATCTTTGTTGAGGATTCACTTATAATTGGTGGAAGACTTTGATTTCGGTGGTACCGAAAGAGAAAATAACTTGGGAATTCTTTCAAGAAGAGTTTGGAAGAAATATATTAGTGAAAGATTTATTGATCGAAGCGTAAAGAAATTCTTGAGTGAAGCAAGGTAATATGACTGATTCTGAGAATATGAAAGAGAGTTTGTTCGATTAAGTAAGTATGCCGGAGTATGTTCCTCAGAGGCCAAGATGTGCCGAACGATTTGAAGACAGGCTCAACGAAGACATCAAGGTATTTGTTGGAATTCTTGAATTAAAAGAAATGGTAGTATTGGTTGATCGAGCTTGTAAGATCGAGCTTGTATTCATTTAAGAATTACTTATTCATTTAAAACTTAAGCTTCCATTACAACATAGTGGTTTAGTGACACAAATTCGAGATAGAAATAATTATTTTATAATTATTTGAGGTTTATAATGTAATTATGATTGTGTGAAAATTTAGTGAAGGAATTCTATGCCTAAAGTGTTTAAATTGAAAGTAGAACTAAATCCCGAATAAGTTACAAAATTTGCATTCTAAGTTTTTAGTATGAAATTGCAAATAATTAGGAGGTCTTAAATAGTAATTTGAGCTAATTTAAGTTCATGGACAAAATTAGACATGGAAGGAATTTTGGAAAGTTTAGTAGTAAGGCATTTTGGTCATTTAGTTATTAAAATGAATTAAAAACAAAAATTAAAAAGCCAATTTTGTCCATATTGAGCCAGAAATTTCAAGGGTTCTCCACTAGCTAGAGTTTGTTTCAAGCTTCCAGATCCACAAGTAAGTGATTCCAAGCCCAGTTTTTATGTTCTTCGTTTTTGAGATCCAAATAACTTTCGATTAAGCTTATATTGGCAATATAATTTAACCTGGGGTTTATATTTGGAAAAAAATACAGAAGTAAAATTGTGTATTTGATGTTTTATGATAAGTATGAAGTTTTAAATTATATTAGATAACTTGTACTACTCGATTTTAAGCAAAACGGTAAAATAATAAGTAAAAGCCTAATAGTCACAAGTACATGCTAGAGTGAAATTTGATGTTTCCATAGAAGAGAAAAAGTGATCAGCATGTTGTAAACATAAATAAAGGAATAAGAAAGTTTAATCCAGAGCCTGGGCAAAAAGTAAATATGTAAAGTTTAGGAGTAGGTGTAATTTTACCAAAATTTGAGTTAGATTAATTTGATAATGTGGTATTAAATAATCTAAATGTGTTGTACAGATCAAAAGAAAGACATTGGAATCGCCTCCAATCGGGGAAAAGAAAGATTATTGGACCCCCAAATTTCTTTGTATTTTGGTACCAAGAGTAAGTTCATACAAATTATTTTGTATTATTTGTTAAATCACAGGAGTATAATGGCAAAGACCTGTGTGTTCGAGAAAATCCGATTTGAACCTTAGGGGAGATGTCAGAGACTTCGTTGAGTTGAGTCAGAGTTAGTGAGGATGTAACTAGGCATCGAACTCATTGAGTTGATCCCGGGTTACTTATGGATCACGACGCTAGAGCAGGTGAGTTGAGTCGGGATTAAGCTTATAGTATTACACGATTATTGAATTGCATATGGCACTTATGTACAAGTTATCCATGTATCAGAATTATATTGGATGTGTTCAGCGAGTAAGTTATACTCAAATGGAGGAATATTAAAGATGTAAGAGGCGTATTGGTAAGTGATGTGTAAATAGATGTTTGTTGGTATATAACACCGGGTTGAGTATTGATACAATCACGATAAGGTAATAAGATGATGAAAAATGATTACAGAAATGCTTGATATGTGTTTAGTGATGCATGCTATCTTGATTGGTATGACACGTTTGTTATGTTCACTTGTATTGCATATGAACACTAAGCATTTATGCTTACTCCTCCCTTCTCTTACTCATTGTAGTTTTGGACAAACCCGGCTCGGGAATGGGATAGGTGAAGGCTCAATCACACTATCCGGAGAAGACTTTATTAAATGGCTTGTAAATTTAGAAAATATGGCATGTATAGCAATAATACCTATTTTGTGTAAATGATCTTAAGATATGGTGATGGAATGGTTGAGAAAATGTTTGATAATGATAAATTATAAAATGATTAGTTTAGATTATGTTTGATATTAAGAAAATTATTAAGATATATTTTCAAAACTCATAAAGGGATGAAATTTGCCATAAACAGAGTACAGCAACAACGACACGAGTTTGAAAATTTACTAAAAATCATAGAAATTTAATTTAGTGATGGGTACATATCAAATTGAAGCTTATTATGTCTGTTTATGAAACAAATGCTAGCAGTCAAAAAATTATATCTGAAAGATATTTGAATTTTGAGTGACGGTCTTAGCAATTTCAGAAGAATATATTCTTAAGCTTCCATTACAATAGTTCACATACTAACAGGCTTATGAGTTTCACACTAGATTTTTTTATAGTAAATGGATACTCTAATAGGGTTTATATACATGCATGGGTTTCACTAAATGAGGGGTACTAATGTAAATTTTGGAATCACAAACATACAAGGATCACAAATAATGATACTCAATAATAAATCTATCTCACAAAATTCTAATAGTAAATCAACCTAACACTCATGCATGGAAAACATTGATTTTATTCATAAGAAAAGATAATAAGATATTCTAAATCATAGTTTGCAAAATAGAATAACTTATGCTATTAAAGCGCGTGAAGATGCTTCCTCACTGATGTGATTGCGGCATGAATGTTATTACTTTGATTGATCAGGTTCTACTCATTCATAGCCATGAGAGTGGTACTCTAGTATGAATACACATTGAGAAACCAAATTGTGTGTGTTGATAAAGTATGCCAAATGTCCTTTAATGATTAGGGATCATCTTCGATTGATGTTGTTGCCGTTTGATGATATTTTAATTTATTTAAAAGATGATACGAGCATACATTTGAGGATAGTAGAGATAGCTCTAAAGTTTAGTAAAGTGAATTTTGGCTACGGGAAGTTGGATTTTTGGGTCATAATAATTGATGGTATCTACGGGTTGATCTAGTAAAATTTCAGCCATTATATTCTTGATTCAAACCTGAAAATGGCGAAGTTAGAAAGTTTCTTAGGGCTAGCTGGGTATTATCGTGGTTTGTAGTAGTTTCTTCAGTTTGATGTCTCTATTCGTTATCAAGGATCTGTTAATTGAATGGATGAAGAATGTCATGAGTTTGAAGAATTGAAAGAGTTGTCATCAGGTAAGGTGTGGTGCTGTGAAAATGGTTGGGGTGTGTGCTCATGCAGAAAGGAAAAAGTGTTGGCATATGCTAATGATTCAAACCTGTGAGAGGAATTATCTACTCACGATTTTGGTGGTTCTTGATGAGTGTTTGCTTTGAAAATTTGACATTATTTGTATGAGTGAAAAGTGCCATAAAAAAAGTCTTAAGTACTTGATGCAAGCTGATTAAAGGCCGAAGGAAGATGGTTTAGGTTATTGAAAGATTCTGAGCTTGTTATTGATTATCATCAGGAAAGTTCATACTCTAATAGGGTTTATATACATGCATGGTTTCACTAAATGAGGGGTACTAATGCAATTTTTGGAATCACAAACATACAAGGATCACAAATAATGATACTCAATAATAAATCTATCTCACAAAATTCTAATAGTAAATCAACCTAACACTCATGCATGGAAAACATTGATTTTATTCATAAGAAAAGATAATAAGATATTCTAAATCATAGTTTGCAAAATAGAATAACTAAAACTTTAAAGGAACTATTTGGATAACAAAATCAATACATCATAAGACTAAAGCCCTTATAAAATAAACCCTATCGCCTATCTTCCCAGGTTCGCCAATATCTAGTCAAGAATGAGCCTCACCAAGTCATTTACCTCGCCATTGTTATCCACTACCTACTTACCTACCAAGTAAGAAAGGAGTGTGTGAGTTCATTGTGAACTCAATGAATAATCAAGAATCAACAAGGTATGCTTTTAGAATAGAGCTTTAAAAATAGATAGACAACTTAGTTTTAAAATTGTTTCGCATGATGGGTTTGCGGGTGAGGTTGTGAGACCCAGTTCGTAGATATTGTCAGAAACATAAGTTTGTAAAACCATTTAACATGTGTTACTGAAAATCATGCTTAAAAGCTTAGCTTGTGCTTTCTTGAAAATTGAACTTATACATCATGGAGTCATGCTTACATACGTTTCTTATCAAAATGGCTGAGAAACATAAAGTATGTTCTCGCACTTAACACACTTATTAGAATGGATAAGGAGCATAAGAAATGTCCAAGCCCAAACTTATCTTAGTCTCGTTAGATATGTGGATCTCCTTATAACGCCTCAGAATCTCTCAAAGTGTCCTTATAACATGTCCCATAAGTGTAGTGCGAAGCAATACACTCTCTTGTCTCAGGGCCTCAAAGCCTAAAATTATAGAAATAAAGAGGTAAGTATTGACAATCCTTTGGTATACTATTATATACAACATGGCTCACAAAGGAGTACACACAGAGGCTTACCATGGAGAGCTCGTATAGGAATCTTACTTATCATAGATAGTTTGCACAAAATCTCGTAAAAACACAATTTATAAAACCATTCTATAAAATATACTTAAAAACGTTAGCTCATTTAGGAGCTCATATAAAACATATCTTTCAAGCACAACTTTAAAACTATTTTTAAATTAGAATCTCGGAACTTAAAAACAGGGTTTTGCCCAAAACTTACTTTTGGAACTTAGTTTAAAAACAAAGTTCTTGAAAACCATTACAGTTCGCACACAAGATACAAACCTTAAACATTCATACTAAAAATCATGATAGTGAACATACTTATGATGATCCAGATCACTCACCGAAAAACTAAGAAATTAAACAATCTTGGCTTTGCCTTTATCCTTGCTAGTGGATAGTCCAGCTGGTTCGCAGTATAAATAAACACACAAATTACTAAAACAGATCATTCTCACAGAATTCACATATGCAAGTTGATAACTCTTTAAAAGAGTTATATTTTAGGCCTCTAGATTGAATTAATTATTTTTAGAACATTACATAAAAAAACTTGGATTGTGCTATAAATGTCATTATTTGTTACTAGGGAAGAAGGCAACAAGTGTAGGATGAAGAATAGAATGGAGATAGGAGAAAAAAATGAAGGAAGTGAAATATTTTGCATGGCAAAATGTTGGTTAGATTGCCAAAAAGAATGCCATGGAAATTTTAGAAAAATGGTGCAACACTCAATCCACGTCACTCTTAGCTAGTTGTACTTGTTTCAGATAAACCACCCTGAAAAAGAGGAAGCAAACAATGTGTGCTGAGAGGGAGAGACCTATCCTATAAAGGAAGAAAGAGAAAAAAGGGGACAAAGATTTTAGGGAGAGAAGAATTGAAGAGAACAGAGAAAAATTTAGAGAAAAGAGAGGAGAGGGTAGCAGCTTACAAAGAAAAAGACAAAGACGCAAGGAAGGGGAAGAGAAATTTGCCTTGGGTTTTGTATCAAATTTAAGTATTAAAGTAAAAGTTGGAGTAGCGAGAGCTTCCTGCAGTTCTGCCTTTATTTTTTGATTTGAACTTTGTGATTTGTAAATGTGAATGATTATGTTGAATGGTTTTATTTTGGATTTGAATGTCTAATCCATGAGCTAAATCACATTGTGTTGGAATTATTTGGGTGAATTTTTACTATCTTTAATGCCCATGGTCATATTTTAAGTAGATTACTGTTTCATTTGGTTTGTCATTATTTTAAATGCATGCATGCAAGCTCTAGAAATAGATGATTGTATGATATGTTGTTATATCTAATTTAATTCTAGAAAGATTAAATAATTTAGATTATTATCGGTTGATACAAGAGAGTATTTGAAATAATATTTGCAGCACTCTAGACGTATAAGTTGTAATCTGTACAAAGAAAGGAAGAATCGTCTGGATATAAATAAAACCTGAGTAATTCTAACCTTTATCATTCAAAATTACAAATCCTTCTCATTTATTCTATGAGAATTGTCACAACATTTCAATTGCCCTAGTATTTTTTTCATTCATAATTGATTTTAATCTATTCATTAATTCTCTTCATCAATTTCTCATGTGTTTGTTTTGCACAATTTAATTAGTCAAATTGATATTAATAGCATAGCCAATTTTTTTAGTCAATCCTGATCCCTATAGTCACTTATCACTTTATTACTCGATTCTACGTGTATACTTGTACATTCACATTATACATTCACACATAAAAAGTTTTTGGCTCTGTTGTCGGGGATCAAGAATATTGGTGAAATTTTTGTGTGTTATTACCTTTTTAATTTTGTTAGTTTGGCTAAATTAGTTGTTTCGATTTTTGTTTTTCAGGATTTTTTTTTGGGTGTGTGAGTAGAGATATTTCTACACTTGAAGAGTATTGTTTTGATTCAGAAATTGAGAGAACCTTGAAAAGAAGGAGAAAATAATTGTGAGAAATGGAAAGAATTAGAAATGATCAGGCTAGAGAAGAGCCATTACATCTGAATGGAACAGATGTTGATATTCCTCGAATAATAGATGAAAGAAACAGACCCATTAGGGAACATGTAGTACTGGTCTTGGATGATCTAAATCTAGGAATTGTCAAGCCGCATATTCAAGCTCAACATTTTGAGTTAAAGCCGGTGATGTTTCAAATGTTACAAACTGTAGGGCAATTTAGTGGATTGCCTATTAAAGATCCATGGTTGCACTTAAGACTCTTTTTGGAAGTCTACAATTCATTCAAACAGTAGGGTGTTCCTAAAGATGCCTTGAGAGTAAAGTTATTCCCTTATTCATTGTGAGATCATGCCAGAGCATGGTTAAATAGATTGATGTCAGGTACGGTGGCATCTTGGAATGAACTTTGTCAGAGGTTTCTACTAAGATTGAGGAACATATTACGTCCTTTCGGTAATCTGAGGATGAAACATTATATGAAGCATAGGAGTGATTCAAGGAGTTAATTAGAAAATGCCCAATGCATGGTTTTCAACATTGGACACAAATGGAAATGTTTTACAATGGATTGAATGCACATACAAGGATGGTGGTTGATGCATTTGCTAATGGGACTTTGCTCGATAAATCATATAATGAGGCATATGAAATTCTGGTGAGGATAGCAAACAGCAATTATCAGTACCTCACTACAAGAGTAGGGATTGGTAATAGAGTTATTAGAGCAATGGAATTTGATGCGATTACTTCCATAATAGCTCAGGTATCATCTTTAACGAATATGATTAAAACACTGAAAAGATTAGCTGTAGTGTAGGAAATGTAAAGTTGTTGAGTTAGCATGTGTTTATTGCAGAGACGATCATGTTTTTGATGAATGCCCATCAAACCCAGCCTCAGTTTATTATATGGGAAATTTTAATCGCAACAACAACCCATATTCCAACACATATAATTTGAGGTGGAAGCAACATCCCAATATCAGTTGGAGTAATCAAGGGGAGGGAAATTCCAGCAATGCTATTCGACATAATGTTGCGATGCACCACTTGGATACAATCAGCCCATGCCATGAAAAAATGCTTAGCAAAATTCAGCTTTGAGTTTTTCATCTATGAAAGCTCTATTGAAGGAATACATGGCCAAGAAAGATGCTATCATTCAAAGTCAAGCTGCATCTTTAAGAGCATTAGAAAATCAAGTGGGGTAAATTGCCAAAACATTAAGCTTAAGACCGCAAAGAGCACTTGTAACACCCCTAACTCATAACCGTTATAGGAATAGGTTAAGAGGCATTACCAGACTCGTAACTCAAAACAGAACATCAAATATCGATTAACATCTCAATTCAATAAAATACCATTCATTCATGTTCAAAACGAACTTTAACCGAACATTCAAGGTCTAATTTATGCATCTAGGATGAAATCGATAACATATAAAAGTTTTTGGACTTATAAAAAATTTTCAACTTTTAAAAGGTCATACGCCCGTGTGAACAGGCCATGTGCCTTAGACGGCCTTAGACACGCCCGTGTGTCTAAGTTGTAGCAAAACAGGGCATGCATTCTGACTTGTCCATATAGCCACAAGACACGCCTGTGTGCTTTGGCCTTGCTCGGGCCTAACTTACAATTGTAGGGTACCCTAGGGGACACATGGCTGTGCAACATAGCCGTGTGTAGCACATGGCTGAGACACACGCCCGTGTGGACAAAAATAGGCCATTTGAATAGCCAAATTGCCACCTCAATTCGGGTCAACCTATGAGCAAAGAAATAAGCATATTTGCACCACCATTTCAACCAATTTCTATGCCAAAACATTCATCATTCATATCATAACAAATATCAACCATTTTCATACTTATAAACCTTACCAATTCAAGCCAAACATAAGGTATGATCATACCAAAACACTTCCTTCCATACATCATTCAATCTCATACTAAAACTGCCAAAACTTACCAACGTTTACCATTTCTTTTGTCCAACTAAAACATATCACAATTGCACATTAGCATCACATATCATAAGCTATTATCAACTATGAGTTCAAACACAAACTAGCCAAATCACATGGCTCAGTATGTACATCACAAAACATAATCCCACAACTACTAGCCTATACATGCCATACTTTTATATATACAAATTCAAAGTACCAAATTGAAGTTCAATAGTGCGTGACAATACTTGAAGATCCCCGAGCTTGTAGTAGCTTCAATATCTATAAAACAATGCAAACACACATGAAGTAAGCTTTCAAAAGCTTAGTAAGCTCGTACCAAAATCATCAACAATATATAAAATATAAAACATCAACACATAAGTATTCATAAATTCTTAAATCATCTATCAAATCTATGCCAACGTAATCCTTATTCTCATACCAATTCAATGGGCTTCACATACATAATATCATCTACCACATAGGTATTGTACATACTTGAATCTTCTCCTATTTATTCATTTTCATTCTCACCTTTCGTTTGAATACTTTAAGACTTTTTGTAAATTATTCTTGCTTTAAACATCCACACACTTAGTGCCGTAAAGGTTAGCCGAAGCTAGAATGATTTCACACACTTAGTGCCATCTCAATTAACTGAAGCTAAGTCGGTATCCTACAATTAGTACCTCATATAGCTGAAGCTAGTTTAAATCGCACACTTAGTGCCAAATACTATTGATTTATCATCATATTCATCCAAACCAAACATATATACAATCTATGTATAATCAAAACATCAAAATATACTTAACATCATGTTTTACTTATGAACTTACCTCGTACTTGGAATTATCGACTCAGACTGTTTACTCTACAATCTTCGACTTCCCTCGGTCTAAATCTGAATTCCTCTTTTCTTGATCTATATGTATTCAAAATTAACCCTTTTATTCACCAAATCATTCAAACCAATCCATATACACACAATTAGGGCATTTTGCAAAATAGCCCTTACATTTTCACATTTCGACACTTTAGTCCCTAATTCATAAAATCACAAAATACACAAAATTTGAATATACTCATGCTTGGAAAAATTCTCCAAGCTCTCATGCAAGTCCATACATTTCATTTATTTCACATTTTAGTCCCTAAAAATAACATTTTTACAAATTAGCCCAAATTACTCAATTTCATCAAAAATCCAAAGACAAAACAGTAAACCCAACATCAAGCTTTCATAATTCATCAACTAACATCACAAAGCTCATAGTTTCATCAATGGTACATTTCAAAATCATCATCAAAATCAGCAATTAAGGCATGGGTGTGATAGTATACGAAGCAATGATTACAAAAACATAGAAATTATCAAAAATCAAACAAAACACATACCTTAATCAAGCCAAACCATAGCCGAACCCTAGCAAGCTTTTATATTTTATTTTCCTTTGATTTTTCGGCAAAACAAGATGAATATGGCCTTATTTTGTGTTATGTTTTATTTAACATATGTTTAATATGCTAATGACCATAATACCCTTTTAGTAAACCGTTTAAAATCACATATAATAAGGTCATATTTATCCATTATACAAGTAAATGGCTTAATAACCACATAAGGGCCTCCCAGTTATAAAGCCAAGTTAAATAGGCACTTTGAACATCTAGCACATAACTTTTACATTTTATGCGATTAGGTCCTTTTTCAAAATTAAACACACAAACGATTAAATTTTCAAACAAAACTTTCACACATGCCAATTCACACATCATAAACAAATAAAATAATATTTAAACATTTTTATGACTCAAATTGTGGTCCCGAAACACTATTTTGACTAGGGTCAAAACTGGACTGTCATAGCATTTCCGAGTGATATAAAAATTCATGATCTCAAGGGAAGGAAAGTGCAAAGCCATTACACTCAGAAGTGGTATGCAACTACCAAGAGTTGTTAATAAAACCACTATTGAATAAGCTAGTTCAGATTTCACAAATAAGAAGAATTCATAACCAGTAGTGGAGCAGGCTACAAAATAAAAAAGAAACCAGAAATGTAACAATCCAGTTTTGACCCTAGTCAGAATAGTGGTTTCAGGACCACATATCCAAGTTTAAAAAATATTTTAATATTATTTTCCATGCCTATTATAAGTGAATTGACATGTGTAAAAGTCTCGTGTGAAAATTTAATTGTTTGTGTGCTAAATTTACAAAAAAGGACCTAATCATGTAAAATGTAAAAGCTGTGTGCTAGATGTTAAGTGTGCCTATTTGCTATGGCTTTTTATTTTTGAGGTCCTTATGTTGTAATTGGACTGCGGTTAGTGGGATTGTTCATAAATGACCTTAAAATGGATGAATTAAAATGTTTTCAACAAAGGGTAAAATTGGTATTTGATAATTAATATGTGTTAAAACTAAATAAACATGAAAATAAGGCCATTATCATCTTGTTTGGCTGAATATATCAAAGAAAAAGAAATAAAAATTCAAGCTTAGGTTCGGCACTTACTTTGATTGATTGAGGTATGAAATTAGCTCAATTTTTGATAATTTCTACGTTTTTGTAATCATTGCTTCTTATACTATCGAACCCATGCTTCAATTTCTGATTTTGGTGATGATTTTGAAATGTTCCATTGATGAAGCTATGAGCTTTGTGATGTTAGTTGATGAATTATGGAAGCTTGATGTTGGGTTTAAATGTTTTGTCTTTGGATTTTTCATGAAATTGAGAATTTTGGGTTAAATTGTAAAAATGTTATTTTGGGGGACTAAAATGTGAAATAAATGAAATGTATGGATTTGTATGAGAGTTAGGAGAATTTAGCTAGGCTTGTGTACAAGCAAATTTTGTGATCTTGTGAATTAGGGACATAAGTGTCAAAATGTGAAAATGTGAGGGCTATTTTTCAAATTACCCTAATTGTGTGTATATGGATTGTTTTGAATGATTTGGTGAATAAAAGGGTTAATTATGAATACCTATAGATCAAGAAAAGAAGAATTCAGACTTACACCGAGGGAAATCGAAGATTGTAGAGTAAACAGTCCAAGTCGACAAATTCTGAGTACGAGGTAAGTTCATACACAAAATATGATGTTATAAGTAAGTTGTGATGCCTTTATTATACATGGATTGTATATTTATTTAGTTCGGATGAATACAATGATAAATCAATGGTATTTGGCACTAAGTGTGCGAAACCATTTTAGCTTTGGCTAACCTTTAAGCACTAAGTGTGCGGATGTTTAAAGCGTTGGTGATTTTTAGAAAGTCTTAAAGTATTTGAACAAGAGGTGAGATTGAAAGCGAATGAATATGAAAATGTTCCGGTAAGTATAATACCTATGTGGTAGGTGGTAAACTGCATAAAAGTTTATTGGATTTGTATAAACATATAGTTGGTGTTGGCATGGACTTGATGGATGAGTTGAGAAATTATAAGTACTTATGTGTTGATGTTTCATATTTTATATTGTTGATGTTTTTGGTACGAGCTTACGAAAGCTTACTTTCTGTGTGTGTTTACATTATTTTATAGATATCGAAGCTACTGCAAGCTCAAGGATCGTCAAGGACCATCACCACACTATCGAACCTCATTTTGGTACTTTTGAAAATATATATTTTAAAGTATGGCATGTATAGGCTAGTAGTTGTGGAAGTATGTTTTGTGATGTATATATTTAGCCATGTGACTTGGCTAATTGGTGCTTGATCTCATAGTTGATAATGGTTTATGGTATGTGATGGCAATATGCAATTGTGGTATTTTTTATTTGGTATGTTTTGGTAAGTTTAACTTGAGATTGAATGATGTATGGAAGGAAATGTTTTGGTATGATCTTAGCTTTTGTTTGGCATGATTTGGTAAGGTTTATGAGTAGGAAAATGGTTGATATTGTTATGTTATAAATGATGAATGTTTTAGCATAAATATTAGCTGAATTGGTGGTGCAAATATGCTTGATTCTTTGCTTGTAGGTTGATCCAAATTTGGGTGGCAAAATGGCTATTCAAATGGCCTATTTTTGTCCACACGGGCGAGTGTCTCAACCGTGTGCGACACACGGCCATGTTGCATAGTCGTGTGCTCCCTGGGGTACCCTACAATTATAAGTTAGACCCGAACACGGCCAAATCACATAGGCGTGTGGCGAGCCGTGTGGTCCAAGTCAGACTCGACCACGACCAAGGCACATGGGCGTGTCTTGTAGCCGTGTGGGCAAGTCAGTAGCTATTCACTGTTTTGCCACGGCTTAGACACACGGGCGAGTGTAAGGCCGTGTGAGGCACACGACCTGTTCACACGAGCATGTGACCTTTCAAAAGTTGAAAATTTTTATATGTTTTGGAACTTTTACAAGTTGTCAATTTGGTCCCGAATGTATGTTTAAGTATTGTATACTCGCTTTTATGATCTTAATGAATGTGAATGATTGAGAACTACTGCAATGAGATGATATTTGTTATTCGATTATTCTGAATTGTGTTATGGATTAAGTAATGCCTCTTAACCTATCCCGGTGACAGATACAGGTTAGGGGTGTTACATTTTATTAGTATTAGAGCTATGGTTTAGTCAGTTCTAAGACTACCACAGCATATGTGAGTTTAGATATACATGCCATATTTATGAACTGTGATAGTGTGATGAATCCTGACATTGAAATGTGCTTTTATATAGCAAATGGATCCCAAAAGTGCTGTAGCAGACGATTTTGAAAGCAATGCACCTGCTCCCTCGCAAGGGATGGTGCAAGCTGATTCTCGATCGGCTAAGAGTAGCCGTGATGGTGAGGCTTAACAAGACTTCTATCAGACGATGAATCATTGGTTCACCCAATACATCAGAACCAATCCGGCTGTACAACAACCTCCACCCCCGGTTAATTCTCCTCAAACTCTTGTTATGCCACCAGTAAATCTGGTACAGTTAAATAGACCACCATTTCATAAGATTAGAAGTGCTAAAGAGCTTCAAGCTACAACAAACGATAATGCTGAGAAAGTCGAGTTCTGGTTAAAGAATACAATACGAGTATTCGAAGAATTATCTTTGAATCCCAAGGAATGTATAAAGTGTGCTATTTCACTTCTGTGAGATACAGCGTATCACTGGTGGAAAACTTTAACGTCTGAAGTTCCTAGTGAACGGGTTACTTGGGACTTCTTCCAAGCTGAATTCTGAAAAAAATATATTAGTCAGAGATTCATTGATCAGAAACGTAAAGAATTTCTTGAGCTTAAACAAGGCCGTATGTCTATCACAGAATACGAGCAAGAATTCGTAAGGCTGAGTCAATGTGCTTGTGAATGTGTATCTACGGAAGCAATAATGTGCAAAAGATTTGAAGATGGTTTGAACGAGGATATTCGTTTGTTAGTCGGGATTCTGGGAATTAAAAAATTTGTAGTGCTTGTTGAACGACCATGTAAAGCTGAAGATCTTGGGAAATAGAAAAGGAAAGCTAATTTTGAAGCTAGAGAGGTACGAAAGAGATCATCGGGAAAATCTTTTCAATCTGGATCAAAGAAATTTAGAGATGACAGTAGTAGTTCAAAGACTAGTGTGGGACATTCGAACAGAGATCGTGCTAGATCGCAATCGAATTTCAAATCTTCAGCTACGTCTGTTGCCAGTGTTGATAATGCAAAGAATGAAAAGCCTGAGTGTGATCAATGTGGAAGATGAAATTTCAGTAAATGCTGGGGAAAAAGTAATAACCAAGCTTGTTATAGTTTTGCTTCAAGAAATCATTTTACAAAAGATTGTCCAGATTTAGCTGAAAAAGATAATGTTCAGAATTCGAGGCAGAGTGGTAATGCCTATCGTGGTAGGCATCCCCAAAATTTGGGAAATGTAAGCGATAGTCAGAGAGGAACGAAAGACCCAACTGTGAGATATAAGGCTCGTGCACCTACCGGAGCCTATGCTATCTGAGCTCACGAGGAAGCTTCATCACTAGATGTGATTACGGGTACATTTACTCTCTATGATACTTCTTTGATTGCTTTGATAGATCCTGGATCAACACATTCATATATATGCATGAACTTAGTAAACAATAAGACTTTGTCTCCAGAGTCTATTGAATTTGTAATTAGAGTTTCGAACCCCCTAGGCAGATGTGTTCTAGTTGATAAAGTCTGTAAGAATTGTCCGTTAATGTTTCGAGACAATTGTTTTTCAGCTGATATGATGTTATTACCTTTTGATGAGTTTGATATAATTCTGGGTATGGATTGGTTAACTTTGCATGATGCTGTAGTGAACTGCAAACGGAAAACTATTGATTTGAGATGCAAGAATGATGAAATAGTCAGAATTGAATCTAGTGATTTAAATGGATTGCGTGTAGTAATATCTTCGATGAAAGCTTTGAGTATTGTGAGAAAGGGTTGTGAAGCTTATTTTGCATATGTGATTGATTCGAGAGTGTCAGAAAAGAAAGTTGACTTAGTGCCTGTTGTATGTGAATTCCTTGATGTGTTTCCTGAAGAACTTCCGGGATTACCTCCGGTTAGAGAGGTAGAATTTCGCATTGAATTGGTACCTGGTACTATTCCAATTTTGATAGCTCCGTACAGAATGGCTCCGATCGAACTAAAATAATTAAAGTCTCAATTGTAAGTGTTGACCGATCGAGGGTTTGCTAGACTGAGTTTTTCACCTTGGGGTGCTCTAGTTCTATTTGTGAAAAAGAAAGACAGTATGATAAGAATGTGTATAGATTATCATCAATTGAACAAAATGACGGTCAAGAGTAAGTATCCCCTGCCCCAAATTGATGATTTGTTTGATCAATTGAAAGAAGCTGCTATGTTTTCAAAAATAGATTTGAGATCAGGCTGTTATCAGCTGTGAGTGAAAGACTCAGATATTCCGAAGGCTGCTTTCAGAACGAGGTACGACCACTATGAATTCTTTATGCCTTTCGGATTGACTAACACACCTGCTATTTTTATGGATTTGATGAATAGAATTTTCAGACCATATTTAGATCAATTTGTTGTGGTATTCATTGATGACATATTGATTTATTCACGTGATGAATCTGAACATGTCGAGCATCTGAGAATTGTGCTACAGACTCTGCGAGATAAACAGTTGTATGCAAAGTTCAGTAAATGTGAGTTCTGGTTGTAAGAAGTTGGTTTCCTGGGTCATATTGTATCAGCATCTGGTATCTGAGTTGATTCGAGCAAAATTTTAGCTATTTTGGATTGGAAACTACTGGAATGCCGGTGCCCCCAAGGCGCAGCAAAAAAATAAAATTTTGGCAATCCAACCACGGATCCATGTGCGAGGAACGAACCGTGAAAACCGAAATAATGAAAATGGTTTTGAAATTACCGAAACTTCAATCTGAGTAGACAGCGACGCCTCAACAATGAGAATTCTGAACCACTATCGAACCAAGTCGCAACTTTTTAGATGCCTACCTCTGAGTAGTCCATCTAGTTGACAATGAATGGAAGAAGTCCCCAAAATGGTTTTAGAGATTTCTTTGTTTTGACGACTGCTAGACCACTCAAAAACAAAACTAGGTTTTCTTTTTAGGGTTATTATCTATGTATATAACTCCCCTTTTAAATTTGGTATATTTATATCGAATATTTTAAAATAAATAAATATAATGATGTTTTAACCGAAAATTATAATTACATTAATTATTACAAAGATTTTGGTAAACTATATTTATTTAAATTTATATACGAATCAACTTCATATATTAATAGAATTATGTTCTCATTATGTGTACAACATTCCTGTACATATAATATGTTCGATATTTGATTACCCAATTAAATTAATTCTATAATTAATTTAATTCATGTGACAACCAAAAACAATACCAACTATGTTTTATTCTGATCATCTCAACCATATGGTGTGACCCTGTAGGCTTTTGTAACGTTAGCAGTAATACTAGAACGATTCTAATGTTACATACAGTGAGTGGCATCTAGCAATGCATCATTGCTACCTAAGTTACAAGAAGTCATGATTCGACATAACCTTTTGTGATTTATCTTTCATACATTAATCCTTAAGTCCTTTATCTCTGGAACGAACACAAGTCATGGAATAGTCACACTTGCATAGTCCATCTCATGTTTCTTGATATCTTGAGTAGACTATGATATACAAATAAGTATGACATCTCATATCAACTAATTTGAGCATGGCCATGCATTTCTAGTCTCACTCAACCAAGTGGCCTAAGATATTACTCCCATTATGTAGGAGGGACCTATTCTATATTGATCAACCATATCCCTCTACATAGATTGTGGTATATCCAACATCAGCCTTTATAGAACAGCCAGTTACGGTGTACATTTGATTATATCAAAATATACAACTCACGATGTTGGGATAATGATGATCTCAAGTTTAAAGATCATATACATATTAATCACTATGAGTAATGTTGTGACAATTACATAATAATCTAAGAAACATACTCATAGCGGGTCAGTCCAATATGTTGTTTTCTAACACACATATTCATTCATTGATTTTGACACTCCATATCAATGGCAACTCTTTATCATCAATCAACTACATGTTAGTCTCAATCCATTATTGTTGTCCTAGTCAACAATAATACTTGACTAAGGATCTTTTAAGAATAATCATATTATTCTCAGGACATTATTATAAAACAGTTTATTTATACACACAAAAAGAAAAACTGAAATAATAATGGAAACGCCTTATATTAAAACATGATAAATCAAGTATATTATTACAACCATCTCATGATTGATCTTTGGGCATACTCTTACAGAAACCTTCAAGGAATGTTTCTGAAGTCTGCAGTTTTCTGGGACTTGCTGGTTATTATAGAAGATTCGTGAAAGTTTCTCTATGGTTGCGACTCCGTTAACAAAACTGTTATAGAAAGATGTGAAATTTGGGTGGTCTGAAAAGTGTCAGAACAACTTTGATCAGTTGAAAGCTCTGTTGACTGAAGTTCTGGTATTGGTACAACCTGAATCGGGTAAAGAATTTGTGATTTACAATGATGCTTCATTGATCGATTTGGGATGTGTTTTAATGCAAGAAGGAAAAGTCATTTCTTATGCTTCGGGACAGTTGAAGCTACACGAAAGGAACTATCAACGCATGATCTTGAGTTAGCTGCTATTGTGTTTGCCCTAAAGATTAGGCGCCATTACTTGTTCGGTGAGAAATGTCACGTGCATTCAGATTATAAGAATTTGAAGTATTTGATGACTCAGAAAGACCTAAATCTAAGACAGAAAAGATGGTTAGAACTGCTAAAAGACTACGAACTTGTGATTGATTATCACCCGGGAAAAGCAAATGTTGTTGCTGATGCTTTGAGTCAAAAATCGTTATTTGCTTTGAATGCTCATTTAGTTCTGTCTGATGATGGTTCAATTTTAGCTGAATTAAAAGCAAGACCTTTGTTCTTACAACAGATTATCGAAGCCCACAACATTGATAATGAGATTTTAGCTAAACGAGGTCAATGTGATGTAGAGACTGGTTCAGAATTTAGAGTTGATAAAGATGATTGTTTAATATTCTGAGATCGAATTTGTGTTATGAGAATTCTAGACTTAATTCAAATGATTCTAAGTGAAGCCCACAGTAGTCAGTTATCTGTGCACTCAGGTAGTACGAAAATGTATAATGATTTGAAACAGCATTATTGGTGATCCAGAATGAAAAGAGATATCTTTGTTTTTGTTTCTAAATGTTTGATCTGTCAGCAAGTTAAAGCTGAACATTAGGTGCCATCTGGTTTGTTACAACTGATTATGGTTCCAAAGTGGAAATAGGATCGAGTAACCATGGATTTTGTTTCGGGTTTACCCCTATTTCTGAGAAAGAAAGATGTAATTTGGGTTGTAGTTGATCGATTGACAAAATCAGCTCATTTTATTCTGATTTGATCTGATTACTCGCTTGATAAATTAGCTGAGTTATACATTTCTGATATCGTGAGATTGCATGGTGTGCCATTGTCTATAGTGTCAGACAGAGATCCGAGATTCACATCACGATTCTGGAAGAAGCTACAAGATGCTCTGGGTACTAAGTTACATTTTAGTACTGCTTTTCATCCACAAACAGACGGTCAATCCGAGCGGATTATTCAGATACACGAGGATATGTTGAGATGTTGAGATGTTGAGATGTTGATATGTTCAGATGTGGGAACAATATCTGCCTTTGATTGAATTTGCTTATAATAATAGTTTTCAGTCGAGTATTAAAATGGCACCCTATGAAGCTTTATATGGTCGTAAATGTCGTACACCTTTGTATTGGACTGAGCTCAGTGAGAATAATATTCACGGGATTGATTTGATAAAAGAAACTCAACTGTAACACCCCAAACCTAGCCTAGACGTTATGGCCGAATCCGACGTGCCACATAGAAGCGTTTAAAACATTTTTATCCTTTTTATCTAAAAAAACTTACTTAGTGTTTAAAAGATAACTTCATTATGGGTTAAAGTGAATGGAAGCTGTGTACTAGGTAGGATGCCAGAAAAGAGGAGGTGAGTCCATTAGACTGCTTAAGTACCAAGCTCCCTTCGGATCCAATCCTAGACATGCACACAACCATTGCCACACCTTAACTTAGTGGATGCTCTTAGAAAACCCATTTGTTTAGATTCATTTAAAAAGGTTATTAAGTTTGGAAATGTTTTCGTTGCGAAGCTTTGCTTTATTATCGTGATCTTTCGAAATCAAGTAACTATTTTTTTTTTAAAAACGCGCCCACAAGCTATTCAAATTCAACGTTTAAAATCATATCATATCTACCCTAACTAAACATATTAAAACCATTAAAATAATTAAAGCGGCCTTATTACAATTTAAAACCCAAAACATTTAAGTAAACGGAAAGCTATCCAAATCACCAGAAGAAAACTAAAATTTGTAGAACGTGTGGCCACTCTAAATCCCTCGCAGCACCAAGCCCACTATGGTTGGGGTTTACCTGCATAGATAAAAATAAGGGGTGAGTTTGGAAACTCAGTGTGTAAAATAACCCAAGCATAGTCTAAGTCAGTTCAAACCACAGAGACAGATTAAGTTGGCTTTAGCCCAAAATAGATTACAGAATGAAGCCCATAGGCCCATAACAGAAGTAGAACAGATATCATATATATATACGCAGAACCCAACCCATATCCAACCATATGCACCTCCATACCAACCTTACACCATGTGGGGAGACTACTCGACCCACCCAACTGCTACACGCCACAGAATTTGCAGCATGGCTGCTAGAAACAGATAATATGAAAGAGTCACCAGATGCAGATAATCGTGGCAGAGCCACTAGAACAGATAATTGTGGCAGAGCCACCAGATCATATAGTTGTGGCATAGCCACTAGGACACTTCCTCCAGAAATATAACTCATGTCCCCATGCAACAGATATACAAGTCATGGCATACAACATACAGAATCAGATCATCATGCATTTCAATCAAAAATTAACCCTAGGGGTATATTTGTCATTTTGTACCTAGGGGTAAAATGGTAATTTCCATACTTAGGGGTATTTTAGTAATTTAACTATTTAAGGATTTTCACGCATATTCCAGTCATTTACGTACTAATAAAAACACTTACCGTGTAACGCCCCCACGCCCGAGACCGTCGCCGGAGTCGAGTATGAGGTGTTACTAAGCTTAATTTAACATTTTTAGAACTTTGGATTATTTGTTTCTACATTCACAGCTTTTAAGCTACTTGCGTCACAGTCACAAGAAAAATCATATCTCGAGTTAAAAAACTCGAAATCAAGATCCGTAAATTTTCCTTGAATCTAGACTCATATATCTATCTACTAATTTTTTTCTAGAATTTTTGGTGGAGCCAGTTAGTAAAGTATATTAGTTAAAGTTACCCCTGTTTCAGGACTTGACTGGTTTGACCTCTGTTTACTACGAACCACATTTCTCTCTGTAAAAAATTCATATGACTATGAAGTTTATTTATACTAAAACTAGACTCAATAAGGATTCTGAGTATATAAAATACACCACCTAATTATATCTTTAAAATTTATGGTGAATTTCTAAAGTTGGAATAGGAGATTCAGAAACTGCTATGACCCTGTTTCACCAAAATTCAAATATCTTTTAACATATAATTCCTTTACCTGTTTCATTTGTATCATGTGAAACTAGACATAATAATATTCAATTTGATATGTAGTCCATCACCAAATTCAATTTCTATGATTTTTAGTAAATTTTCAAACTTGTGTCAGTGTTGCTGCAGTACTCTGTTTATGGCAAATTTCATCCCTTTTATGAGTTTTTATGCACTAAGTATCTTAATAATTTTCCTTAACATCAAACATAATCTAAACTAACCATTTTCATAATTTATCATTATCAAACATTTTCTCAACCATTCCATCACCATATCATAAGATCATTTACACAAAATAGGTATATTGCTATACATGCCATACTTAAATTTACAAGCCATTTACCAAAAGTCTTCCGAATAGTGTGATTGAGCCTTCGACCTATCCCGACTCTGGTGGGCTTGTCCAAAACTACAATGAGTAAGAAGGAGGAGTAAGCATAAATGCTTAGTAAGTTCATATGCAAATAATAAGTAACATAACAAACGGTCATACCAATCAACATTAGCATGCATCACTAAAACACACATCACATTTCTAATCATTTTTCATCATCTTATTACCTTATCGTGATTGTATCAATACTCAACCCGAGGGTTAAATACATACCTGTCCAAAATATCCATTTCACATCACTTACCAATACGTCTCTTTACATCTCGAATATTCCTCCATTTGAGTATAACTTTACCCGTTGAACACATCAGAATATAATTCGGATACATGGATAACTTGCACATAAGTGCCATATATGCAATCAAGCAATCATGTAACCCGCCCATAAGCGAACTCGGACTAAACTCAACGAGTTCGGATGCTCAACCATCCTAGTGACATGTCACTTGTATCCTAATCTATTCCTAAGGTTCAAACGGGATTTTCCTCGAACACATATCCTTGCCATCTTCCGTAAAATACCGAAACCAATACTCAGTAACACTTTATATTTAACAAATAATACAAATAATTTGCATTTTATTCGAAAATAACCACAAAGCATATATTTCATGATAAAAATCAGCATATCATATAATTAACATCAATAATTTAAAAAAAAATAATTATACTATATTATTTACACATGAACTTACCTTGGTACCAAAATACAAAGATTTTGCAATTTAGTCCACAATCTTTTCTTTTCCTCGATTGAGGTCGATTCCACGTCTTTCTTGATCTAAAATAACACATTGCTTATTTAATACTCACATTATCAAATTAATCCTTAACTCAAATTTTGGCAAAATTACAATTTTACCCTAAACTTTTACATATTTACATTTTTGCCCCTAGGCTCGGGATTAAACTTTATTCCTTATTCTTATGTTTTACAGCATGCTGATCACTTTTCTCTTCTATGGCAATATCAAATTCTCACTCTAACATGTACTTGTGACTATTAGGTATTTTTACCGATTAAGCCCTTTTACTCGTTTTTGCTTAAAATCGAGTAGTACAAGTTGTCTAACATAATTTAAAACTTAATATTCTATCATAAAACATCAAAATACACAAATTTCACCTATGGGTATTTTTCCAAATATAAACCCTAGGTTAAATTATTGCTAACATAAGCTTAACCAAGTTATCGGGATCTCAAAAACGTAAAGAACATTAAAAACGGGGCTTGGAATCACTTACTATGGAGCTTGGAAGCTTGAAACAAACCCTCGCTATGGAGAACCCTTGAAATTTCGGCCTAATGAAGAAGATGGACAAAAATTGGCTTTTAATTTTGTTTTTAATTCATTTTAATAACTAAATGACCAAAATGCCCTTACTACTAAACTTTCCAAAAATTCCTTCCATGTCCTAATTTTGTCCATGAACTTAAATTAGTCAAATTGCTATTCAAGACCTCCTAATTAATATTTCAATGCAATTTCATACTAAAAACTTCTAGAATGCAAATTTGGAACTTATTCGATTTAGTCCCTACTTTCAATTTAAACACTTTAGGCATAGAATTTCTTCGCGAAATTTTCACACAATCATGTAATCATATCATAAACCTCAAAATAATTATAAAATAATTATTTCTATCTCGAATTTGTGGTCACGAAATCACTATTCCGATTAGGCCCTAATTCGGGATATTACAACTCTCCCCCTTTAAGGATTTTCGTCCTCGACAATCTTACCGGTAAACAGATGTGGGTATTGATTTCTCATAGTTTCTTCAGATTCCTATGTAGCTTCTTCTATTCCATGCCTTTGCCACAACACCTTCACAAGTGCAACATTTTTATTCCTTAGTTGTTTGACCTCTTGAGCTAAAATCTTAATCGGTTCTTCTTCGTAGGTCATATCTAGTTATAGTTCAATTTCTGTCGGTGAAACTACATGTGAAGGATCCGAACGATACCAACGTAACATAGATACGTGGAACACATCATGAATCTTCTCTAATTCGTGTGGTAATGCTAGCCGATATATACCTGGTCCAACTTTTTCAATTACTTCATACGGCCCAATAAAATGCGGACTTAATTTGCCCTTCTTCCGTCCAAATCTAAGGACTTTCTTCCACGGGGATACTTTTAAAAACACTTTGTCACCAACTTGATATTCAATCTCTTTTCTCTTCAAATCTGCATAAGATTTATGTCTATTTGAAGCAGCTTTCAAACAATCTTGAATCACTTTCACCTTTTCTTGATTTCTTTTATTAGATCAACTCCATAAATCTGATTTTCCTTGAGCTCGATCCAATACAAAGGCGTTCGACACTTACGACCATACAATGCTTCATAAGGTGCCATTTTCAAGCTCGTCTGATAACTATTGTTGTAAGCAAATTCTACCAACGGCAAATATCTTTCCCAACTTCCTTGAAATTCCAATACACAACATCTGAGCATGTCTTCAAGAATCTGAATTACTCTTTCTGATTGTCCATCGGTTTGTGGATGAAAGGCGATCTTGAAAATTTAACTTTGTACCTAATGCTTCTTGCAACTTTTGCCAAAACCGTGAAGTAAATCTCGGATCTCTATCCGAAATGATTGACAAAGGTATTCCATGAAGTCTAACAATCTCACGGATATACAATTCAGCCAACTTATTAAGAGAATAATCTGTATGTACCGGAATAAAATGAGCCGATTTAGTTAGTCTATCAACTATTACCCAGATGGCATTTTTCTTCCCCGGAGTTAATGGCAACCCTGATATAAAATCCATGGTAATTCGATCCCATTTCCATTCAGGAACCATGATAGGCTGAAGTAATCCCGAAGGCACTTGGTGTTCAGCTTTCAACTGTTGACAAATTAAGCATTTGGACACAAACTCTGATATATCTCTTTTCATTCCATTCCACCAATACATTTTCTTCAAGTCATTATACATTTTCGTACTACCCGGATGAATCGAGAAATAACCACTATGTGCTTCCTGTAGGATCTTTTGAATCAATTCCTCATTCTTTGGTACACAAATCCGATCTTTAAACATTAAGCATCCATTAGAACCAATTCTAAAATCTGACTCTGTATCAACTTCACACTGTTTTCTCTTGGCTTGAAAATCTTGATCATTTTTCTGAGCTTCACAAATCTCTTGTAAAAACATCGGTCTTGCTCTTAACTCTGCTAGAATCGAACCATCATCTGATACCTTTAACTAAGTGTTCATAGCTCTCAAAGCAAACAGTAACTTTCTGCTTAAAGCATCAGCAACCACATTCGCTTTTCCCGGATGATAATCAATAACAAGCTCGTAATCTTTCAATAACTCCAACCATCTTCGCTGTCTTAAATTCAAGTCTTTTTGTGACATCAAGTACTTAAGACTTTTATGGTCGGTATATACCCGCACTTTTCACCATACAAATAATGTCGCCAAATTTTCAAAGCAAACACCACCGCAGACCAATTCCAAATCGTGAGTAGGATAATTCCTCTCATGAGGTTTTAATCGCCTCAAGTATATATATGCACCACTTTTCCTTCTTGCATGAGCACACACCCCAAACCATTTAGAGAAGCATCACTATACACCACAAATTCTTTACCCGATTCGGGCTGTACTAACACTCGGTGCCTCTGTTAATAACTTTTCAATTCTTCAAAACTCTGTTGACATTCTTCCGTCCATTCAAATTTAACATCCTTTCTGAGTAATCTAGTTATAAGAGCAGCAGCAATTATAGAAAATCCATTTAGAAACCGCCGATAATACCCAGCTAGCCCTAAGAAACTTCTAACTTGATTACATTTTTCTGGTTTCCAATCAACAATGGCTGAAATTTTACTAGGATTAACCCGTGTATGCCATCACCAAAAACAATATGACCCAAAAATCCAACTTCCAGTAGCCAAAATTCACTTTTACTAAACTTAGCATACAGCTGTTTATCTCTCAAAGTTTGTACAACTATCCTCAAATGCTCAGCATGCTCTGTATCATCTTTTGAATAAATTAAAATATCATCTATAAACACCATAACAAATTTGTCCAAGTATGGTGAATATGCGATTCATTAAATCCATAAACACAGAGAGGAGCATTTGTCAACCCGAATGGCATAACTAAAAATTCATAATGACCATACCTTGTTCTAAAAGCAATTTTAGGCACATCCGACTCTTTTACCCGCAGTTGGTAATACCCAGATCTCAAGTCAATCTTTGAAAACCATGTCGCTCCTTTTAGCTGATCAAACAAATCATCAATTCTTGGCAATGGATATTTATTTTTGATTGTCACCTTGTTTAACTGGCGATAATCAACACACAACCTCATAGAACCATCCTTCTTTTCCACAAATAACACGGAGCACCCCAAGGTGAAAAACTCGGTCTCACAAAACCTTTATCACCAACTCTTGCAATCTGCGACTTTAATTCCTTCAACTCTGCTGGTGCCATTCTATACGAGCAATCGAAATCGAGCTGCTCACGGTATCAAATCAATACCAAATTCTACTTCCCGACTGAGAGGCAAACCCGACAATTCTTCCGAAATACGTCCGCAAATTCACACACAACCTAAAGATCGATTCAACTTTCTTTTCAACTTCTTTTGTATTAATTACATACGCCAAATTAGCTTCATAACCCTTTCTCGATATCTTTGAGCCGACATTGAAGAAATCACACTAAGTAATGCCTCGATTTATCCGATTCAACCCGAGAGTTTCACCATTTTCACACTTTAATTCTATAACCTTTTCTTTGCAATTTATTTTAGCATCATGCAATGTCAACCAATCCATACCCAAAATAACATCAAACTCATCAAACGGCAACAACATCAAGTCGGCCAGAAAGTAATGATCCCGAATCATTAAAGGACATTTCTTACATACTTTATCAACAGTCACACATTTGCCTAACGGATTCGACACTCTAATCATAAATTCTGTGTTCTCAACAGGTATATTCATACTAGACACCAATTTCATGCATACATATGAATGAGTAGAACCGGGATCAATCAAAGCAATAACATTAACATTATAGAGAGAAAATGTACTGGTAATCACATCAGGTGAGGAAGCATCTTCACACGCTTTAATAGCATAAGTTCTAGCTGGAGCCCTTCTTTCAGGTCTAACTGATGCATCCCTGGGTACATTCTTACTGCTTGCTTCGCTCCCAGCTTTTCTTGGATATCTTCCTCTCGAATCCGCCCCACTTGTTTTTATATTCTAAAATTTTTCTTTTTCAGCTCTCTCTGGGCAGTCTCTAATAAAATGATCCTAAGAACCACATCGAAAACATTCATTTGCTCTACGGACCAAAATGATTTCTACCACACACGCACTCAAAGTTTAACAAATCTCGAGTTCCCTACACTTGTCACCAAAGTAGTTTGGGATTTAGGACCCATATTTTGCTTCTTATAATTCCCATATGATTGCCCAGCTGAAGCTTGGGAACGAGGATTCATATTCCTTGACTTTCCAGTTCTTTGTGAAAATGAACCGCTCATCGGTCTTTTCTTCCAATTTCTAGTCTCATTTCTACCTTTTCTTTTCTTTAAGTAATTCTTAGGCCTTACAAGCTCCATCAACCAATACTACCATTTCTTTTAATTCAAGAATTCCAACAAATACCTTGATGTCTTCGTTGAGCCCGTCTTCAAATCGTCGGCACATCTTGGCATCATCTGTAGGAACATACTCTCTCGGCATACTTACTTAATCGAACAAACTCTCTTTCATATTCTCAGAATCAGTCATATTACCTTGCTTGGATCAAGAAATTCTTTACGCTTCGATCAATAAATCTTTCACTAATATATTTCTTCCAAACTCTTCTTGAAAGAATTCCCAAGTTATTTTCTCTTTTCTAGTACCACCAAAAATCAAAGTCTTCCACCAATTATAAGTGAATCCTCTCAACAAGATATAACACATTTCAAACATTCTTCAGTGTGTACAAGATAATTCGTCAAATACCCGGATAGAATTTTTAAGCGTAACTCTGCTTTCTCGGCATCATCATCAATATTTGCTTTAAATACTTGACCCCTTGCTTGCGAATTCTATCAACTGAGTTACGTGAAATTTCATCGATCCATACCTTGAGGCGTTGGGGTGCAGGTTGAGGAATTGGGGAGGTGGGGAGGTTGTACATTTGGGTTCGTCTGAACGAACTCGGTGTACCATGCACTCATCATTTGGAGAAAGGCTTCAGACCCCCTTTCACCTCCTCCCCACCACCAACAAGTAGGAGGTGGATTTTCGATCGGCGTTGCTCCTCC
Source organism: Gossypium anomalum (assembly GCA_025698475.1). NCBI lineage: Eukaryota > Viridiplantae > Streptophyta > Magnoliopsida > Malvales > Malvaceae > Gossypium > Gossypium anomalum. Next base: position 40,938,207 of record CM046965.1, read on the forward strand.
TTCATGGGTGGCACATTACTCTCTACTTCATCTGCCACAGTTGGATCGGGATCCACTTACTATAAAAAAAATCATTTAAATGGTCAGAAGTCGTCACACTATCACAATTTATACATATGGCATGTATAGCAAAATCCGTACATACAACACGTAGTCTAAGAACCGACTAAACCTGCTCTGATACCACTTAATGTAACGCCCCCACGCCCGAGACCGTCGCCGGAGTCGAGTATGAGGTGTTACTAAGCTTAATTTAACATTTTTAGAACTTTGGATTATTTGTTTTTACATTCACAGCTTTTAAGCTACTTGCGTCATAGTCACAAGAAAAATCATATCTCGATTTACAAAACTCGAAATCAAGATCCGTAAATTTTCCTTGAATCTAGACTCATATATCTATCTACTAATTTTTTTCTAGAATTTTTAGTGGAGGAAGTTAGTAAAGTATATTAGTTAAATTTACCCCTATTTCAGGACTTGACTGGTTTGACCTCTTTTTACTACAAACCACATTTATCTCTGTAAAAAATTCATATGACTATTAAGTTTATTTCTACTAAAACTAGACTCAATGAGGATTCTGAGGATATAAAATACACCAGCTAATTACATCTTTACAATTTATGGTGAATTTCTAAAGTTGGAACAGGGGATTCAGAAACTGCTATGACCCTGTTTCACTAAAATTCAAATATCTTTTAACATATAATTCCTTTACTTGTTTCATTTGTTTCATGTGAAACTACACATAATAAGCTTAAATTTTATATGTACTCCATCACTAAATTCAATTTCTATGATTTTTAGTAAATTTTCAAACTCGTGTCAGTGTTGTTGCAGTACTCTGTTTATGGCAAATTTCATCCCTTTTATGAGTTTTTATGCACTAAGTATCTTAATAATTTTCCTTAACATCAAACATAATCTAAACTAACCATTTTCATAATTTATCATTATCAAGCATTTTCTCAACCATTCCATCACCATATCATAAGATCATTTACACAAAATAGGTATATTGCTGTACATGTCATACTTAAATTTACAAGCTATTTACCAAAAGTCTTCCGGATAGTGTGATTGAGCCTTCGACCTATCCCGACTCCTGAGCTGGCTTGTCCAAAACTACAATGAGTAAGAAGGAGGGAGTAAGCATAAATGCTTAGTAAGTTCATATGCAAATAATAAGTAACATAACAAACGGTCATACCAATCAACATTAGCATGCATCACTAAAACACACATCACATTTCTAATCATTTTTCATCATCTTATTACCTTATCGTGATTGTATCAATACTCAACCCGAGGGTTAAATACATACCTGTCCAAAATATCCATTTCACATCACTTACCAATACGTCTCTTTACATCTTGAATATTCCTCCATTTGAGTATAACTTTACCCGTTGAACACATCGGAATATAATTCGGATACATGGATAACTTGCACATAAGTGCCATATATGCAATCAAGCAATTATGTAACCCGCCCATAAGCGAACTCAGACTCAACTCAACGAGCTCGGCGTTTGCATCCATAAGTGAACTCGGACTCAACTCAACGAGTTCGGACATTCGCATCCATAAGTGAACTCGGACTCAACTCAACGAGTTCGGATGCTCAACCATCCTAGTGCATGTCACTTGTATCCTAATCTATTCCTAAGGTTCAAACGGGATTTTCCTCGAACACATATCCTTGCCATCTTCCGTAAAATACCGAAACCAATACTCGGTAACACTTTATATTTAACAAATAATACAAATAATTTGCATTTTATTCGAAAATAACCACAAAGCATATATTTCATGATAAAAATCAGCATATCATATGATTAACATCAATAATTTAAAAAAAACAATTATACTATATTATTTACACATGAACTTACCTTGGTACCAAAATACAAAGATTTTGCAATTTAGTCCACAATCTTTTCTTTTCCTCGATTGAGGTCGATTCCACGTCTTTCTTGATCTAAAATAACACATTTAGCTTATTTAATACTCACATTATCAAATTAATCCTTAACTCAAATTTTGGAAAAATTACAATTTTACCCCTAAACTTTTACATATTTACATTTTTGCCCCTAGGCTCGGGATTAAACTTTATTCCTTATTCTTATGTTTTACAACATACTGATCACTTTTCTCTTCTATGGCAACATCAAATTCTCACTCTAACATGTACTTGTGACTATTAGGTATTTTTACCGATTAAGCCCTTTTACTCGTTTGTGCTTAAAATCGAGTAGTACAAGTTGTCTAACATAATTTAAAACTTCATATTCTATCATAAAACATCAAAATACACAAATTTCACCTATGGGTATTTTTCCAAATTAAACCCTAGGTTAAATTATTGCTAACATAAGCTTAATCGAGTTATCGGGATCTCAAAAACGTAAAGAACATTAAAAACGGGGCTTGGAATCACTTACTATGGAGCTTGGAAGCTTGAAACAAACCCTAGCTATGGAGAACCCTTGAAATTTTGGCCTAATGAAGAAGATGGACAAAAATTGGCTTTTAATTTTGTTTTTAATTTATTTTAATAACTAAATGACCAAAATGCCCTTACTACTAAACTTTCCAAAAATTCCTTCCATGTCCTAATTTTGTCCATGAACTTAAATTAGTCAAATTTCTATTTAAGACCTCCTAATTAATATTTCAATGCAATTTCATACTAAAAACTTCTAGAATGCAAATTTTACAACTTATTCGATTTAGTCCCTACTTTTAATTTAAACACTTTAAGCATAGAATTTCTTCGCGAAATTTTCACACAATCATGTAATCATATCATAAACCTCAAAATTATAAAATAATTATTTCTATCTCGGATTTGTGGTCACAAAACCACTATTCCGATTAGGCCCTAATTCGGGATATTACATACCGAGTATTCTTACCGAATTGGGCCCGTTGGCCCATTATCTCGATTTTAGCCCATTAAGCCCAAATATATTGAAGTGCACATAATCGCGCACTCTGCAATCTTATCACTTTAGATTACCGAATATGTTAATCAATCTATCTCACGAGCATTCGCACACTCGCAAGTTCACAAAATACCGACTTTTTCGCATTTCGACTTTTCGGCTTTTGCCGAACTAGTCTATAAGAGGGTGTCAGTTACACACCTAATTGGTAGCGATTCGATGACGAGATCCACACATAAGTTGCCCACAATTGGATTACTAACACGTCAATCTAAATATTGAAAATAATCTACGTACTTAGCCCCCTACCATATTCGGCCAACAAAACCATAGACCCTAGAGTTCTTACCTTTTTGCTGAACTATGGATTAGATCTAAAGAGCCAATCGAATTAGTCTTCAAGCCCTTCCCTGAATGTCCCCTTGTCCACGCTAACGCACACAAAACCAAACAAAAAGAGGCACAAAAACCCTTAGTCCAAATGTTAGCCACCCTTATGGGTTTCGGCTTTTCTTAACTCCTGAAATAAAGAGTAGATCTGAGTATTTACCACCGATTTTTTCACCAACACGATTCCAATTCAGTTCCTATTCAGTTCTGATGCAGATCCAGCCCTCAAACACTAGTAGAAATCAAATCTTAGAGATCTAAAGATTCGACTATATGCCTATAAGGCTATAGTGTTTTCGGCTTTTTGTAACTATGAAGAGAAAAATGATTTAACATGATGGTTTTGCAATGGTTTAGCCGATAGGGGTTGGGCTTTAGGGGATTGTATAAATCGGCCAAAAGATAAAAGAAGATAGGAGAAGTTGGCTAGGAGAAATCGACACAAGAAATAGGTTTTCAAGATTTCGGGTTTTATGAAATTCGGCTATAAAGACTTACAAACGAATGGAATGGAAGTGGAGATGAGTAGAATGGTAGGAAGATTCAGCTAGGGATGAAAAGAAGAAGAAAAGGAAATAGAAGAAGAGAGGAGAATAGAAGAAGAGAAGAAGAGAAAAGAATTTGTGAGAAACGGCACCCCCTACCCAAATGCCGAAATTCCTTATACTAGAAAACCTTGGCCGGCCAACTCTTGCTCCTCAAGAGTCCACTATTCGGCCAATACCACCATCCTTGATCAGCTCTAAACTTTCTCCCTTATCCCCTCCTTACTCACTCTCCTGTATAGCTCAAACTCTTCCTAGCAAAGTTCCACTTAAGTTCCATCACATCCCCTTTCTGTTCACAAAAATAATACTATAATTTGCTTACCTTGTGAATTGAACCTTGGCTTCCCCTACATATCCACACGCTACTTTGTAATCACTTTAGTGGCGTCACCCTTGCCACTTTACCACAGGTCTTCCTATGTCCTATTTTACCCATGAAACCTTAAAGGCCTAATATACCATAATCCCTTTTCCCCTTTGGAATTAAAAATTAGCTAGAACTTTTGGGTTTTTACTTAGACTTAGGCCTTCTAGAGGCCCACTAACATACTCAGACCCACACTAAACAATTGCAATACAGAAATTCTAAAGTTCGCTAAAAATCACAGAAATCCCGAAAATCCCAAAAATTGGGGCATTACAACTCTACCCTCCTTAAAGAAATTTCGTCCTCGAAATTTACCTGATCCAAATAGATGAGGGTAATGTTGATGCATCGCCTCTTTTGGCTCCCAAGTAGCTTCTTCTCTACCATGATTACGCTAAAGCACCTTTACAAATGGAACAGATTTCCTTCTTAGAACTTTAACATCTCAGTCCAATATCTGCGTAGGCTCTTCCTCAAAAGTCAAATCAGTCTGCACCTCAATCTCTGCAACTGGCACGACATGAGTAGGGTCAGAACGATAATGCCTTAACATGGAGACGTGAAAAACATCGTGAATCCTATCTAACTCCAGAGGTAATTCCAGTTGATAAACCACTGGACCTACTCGCTGCAAAACCCGATAAAGCCCAATGAACCGCAGACTCAACTTACCCTTCTTACCAAACCTTAATATCTTCTTCCAAGGAGAAACCTTCAAGAAGACCATATCACCCACTGAGTACTCAATCTCTCTACGCCTCAAATCTGCATACGACTTTTGCCTATCAGCAGCTTCTTTTAATCGATCTCTGATTATTCTGACCTTATCCTCAGTATCAGCTACCAGCTCAGGTCCAAGAACCTGTCACTCTCCCAGTTCGGTCCAACAACTAGGGGTACAACACCTTTGTCCATACAGTGCTTCATACGGTGCCATTCGAATACTCGCCCGATAACTGTTGTTGTACGCAAACTCTGCCAATGGCAGGTAATCCTCCCAACTACCTTAGAAGTCAATAACGCATCCCCTCAACATGTCCTCCAAAATCTGAATAACCTTTTTCGACTAACCATCAGTCTGGGGATGGAAAGTCGTACTGAAGTTCAATCGCATTCCCAACGCTTCATGCAACTTTTGACAAAACTGAGATGTGAACCTAGGATCTCGATCAGAAATAATTGAAACTGGGACACCATGAAGTTGAACTATTTTCGCCACATACAACTTGGCTAACTTTTGAAGTGAATAATCAGTACGGACAGGTATGAAATGAGCAGACTTGGTCAACCTATCCACAACTACCCAAATCGAGTCCTTTTTCGTTGTTGTCAAGGGTAGCCCACTCACAAAGTCTATGGTTACCCTCTCCCACTTCCAAAGTGGTATCTTCACTAGTTGCAAAAGTCCAGAAGGTAGTTGATGCTCAGCTTTCACTTACTGGCATGTCAAATATTTCCCCGCAAACTTTGTTACTTCTCGTTTAAGCCCAGGCCACCAATACAATTCTCGTAAGTCGTGATACAACTTGTTTCCTCCAGGATGCATAGCACAAAGACCTCCATGAGCTTTCTTCAATATTGACTGCCTTAGGTCAGAGTCCTTTGGAACGCAAATTCTCTCTCGGAAACACAGAACTCTTTCACTGTTCAACCCAAACTCAGAAGTTTCCCCTTTCTCAACTTGCTAGAACCGAGCAACCAAAGACTCATCCTTCAACTTCTTTTCCTTAATCTGATCCACCCATGTTGGCCTTACTTGTAACTCAGCCAATAGACTACCATCATCATACAGACTCAGATGAGCAAACATTGCTCTCAGATCAGATACAGCTCTACGACTTAGACCATCGGCTACAATATTAGCCTTGCCTGGTTGGTACTCAATCAAACAGTCATAATCCTTAAGCAACTCTATCCATCTTCTTTGCCTAAGGTTCAGCTCCTTTTGAGTCAGCAAATATTTGAGACTCTTGTGATCTGTGTATAGAACACACCTTTCTCCGTACAAGTAGTGTCTCCAAATCTTAAGTGCAAAGATTACTACTGCCAGTTCCAAATCGTGAGTAGGATAGTTCCCTTCATGAGGCTTAAGCTATTGTGATGCATAAGCAACCACCTTACCCTCCTGCATCAACACATAACTCAAACCCACATGTCATGCGTCACTGTATACTATAAAATCCTTCTTAGACTCCGGCTGAATTAATACAAGTGCTTCAGTCAGAACTTTCTTCAACTTCTCAAAAGCTTCTTGCTGCTTCTCAGTCCAAACAAACGGTACACCCTTCCTTTTGAGTTTTGTCAAAGGTGTTGTCATCACAGAAAAACCTTCCACAAACCTTCTGTAGTATCCAGCCAACCCTAGGAAACTTTGAATTTCTGACACTGACCTAGGTGGCTTCCATTCCAAAATCGCTTCATTCTTCCGAGGGTCCACCTTAATCCCCTCAGCAGAGACAACATGTCCTAAGAAGGTTACCTCCCTCAACCAGAATTCACACTCGCTAAATTTCGCATAAAGTTCTTTCTCCCTCAACACTTGCAGCACAATGTGGAGATGCTCATCATGTTTCGCTTTAGTTTCAGAATATCGTCAATAAAGACGACTACGAATCAGTCCAAGAATGGTTGGAATACACGATTCATCAAATCTATGAATGTTGCAGGAGCGTTCGTTAGTCCAAATGGCATAACCAAGAACTTGTAACGACCGTACCGAGTCTTGAATATCCACCATCAGTCCCTCAGCTTCTGACTGACTTACAAATGCCAAATAGGCCTCACAACCCTTACGAATCCACTTTTTGACTCTCAATGACGACACCACATTGGACAAATAGTCCCTTCACTCACCTATCACCATAACCTCCTCACCCTCCGTGGTCCTTAACACCATTCGCTTAGCAGCACAATCCAGAGTCGCCTTATGCTTAACAAGCCAGTCCATTCCCAGAATAAGATCAAATTCTCTGAACGGTAACTCCATCAAGTCTCCAGAGAAAATCCTACCTTGAGTTTCTAAGGGCACATCCCTATACAGTTTGTCTACCCTAACCGAGTGACCCAAAGGACTTAGTACAGATACTCCACTCACAATCTCCTTAGAGTGCACACCCAACGACCCATATATGGCACATACAACATACGAATGAGTAGATCCAATATCTGCCAAAGTAGTATACGACATACTAGAAACCAAGAACGTACCAGTTATGACGTTGGGTGCATTACCCTCCTCTCGACGATGTGCTGCATACACCAACACGGGCTGTCGAGCCTCAGCATTTTCGGTACCCCTACCAGGTGCTCCTCGTCCTCGACCATTTCCATTTCTGCCCCTACCTTGTCCACGTCCTCTCGGTGGTTGTGGTCCACCTCTCACTGGTTGAGCAACCCTCTGTTCAGCAACTTGAACCTGATCTATTTTCTGAGGATAGTCTCTGACTTTATGCTCCATAGATCTGTACCAGAAACAAGCACCAGAATGTTTCCTACACTCGCCCAGATTGGTGGTCTAACAACATTCGTCGGAACTACTCAGACTGGCTCTTCCATTCTTGCTCTCTTGACATTCCTGTTTGCACCACCTGAAGGTCCTGAATCCTTTCAGAAACGGTTCTGATCCTTCTCACGATTCTGCCTCCCAGCACGCTTCACTTCCTCAGCTATATTACCTTTCTCCACCAACACCGCAAAGTCACGCTCCCTCTGCGGAGCAGTCAGCACCCTAAGTTCCTCTCTAAGACCATTCTAGAAGCGCACACTACGCTCATACTCCGTAGCGACTATCCCTAGGGCATACAGGCTTAACCTCAAAAACTTAGCCTCGTACTCAGCAACTATCTTACTTCCTTGAACCAGATTCAAGAATTCCTTCCTGCGAGCGTCCACATAACTCGCCCTAACATATTTTCCTTTGAAGGCCGTCTTAAATAGCTCCCAAGTTACCCTGTCAGCTGGGGTCCCATCTCTCATAGTGAGCCACCACTGATAAGCCTCGTCTCGCAATAATGATACGTCTCTCTTCAGCTTCTGCTCCACGGAGTAGTCCAAATCATCCATAATCTGTTTCGTGGCCTCTAACCAATATTCTGCCACATTCGGTGCTACACCAGATATGCCCCTAAAGATCTCCTCTCCATTAGCCTAGAGTCACTCAGAAATAGATCCCTGAATTCCATTTCCCGTACTTGTCCCAGTAACCCTTTCCAGAACACAAAGCATTGCCTGAGACAGAGCGTCATCCCCGGCACCATGATTATGGGACTCCACTTCTGCTGCGGGTGGTACCGGTGCATCTGTCGCCGGCATATGCCCTGAAGACGAAGATCCTGCTCGAAGATTACCTTGACCACGTCCACGGCCTCTTCCACGTGCGGCTCTCGTACTCATTTCGTATTATCTGATTATGAATTTTATGCATCAATTAATTATTTTAGTGTTTGTTATAGATATTTTATGAACAGACAGTAATTCAAAGTTTGTTTTTCGCAGAATCAAAGTCTAGCTACAGTCTCAAGCTACCAAAATTTCCATCCTAACTAGAGTATCCTAAAAGGATTTCAATACAGACAGATAATTCAGATAATATTCAAATAAGCTTAGCATGATACTTACAGACTTGGGCCGGAGATTCGGGTGCCACCTTTTTAAGGATCCAAATTTGAAAACCGAGTTTTGCAATCTTTGTAAAAATTTTATTTTCGAAAATCTTAGTCTTTATAAACCCATTCCACAGTGGAGTTGTTGTAACCGGGCTCTGATACTAATAAATGTAACAACCCAAATCTGGCCTAGACATTATGGCCGAATCTGGCGTGCCACATAGAAGCGTTTAAAACATTTTTATCCTTTCTATCTAAAAAAACATACTTAGTGTTTAAAAGATAACTTCATTATGGGTTAAAGTGAATGAAAGCTGTGCACCAGGTAGGATGCCAGAAACGAAGAAGTGAGTTCATTAGACTGCTTAAGTACCAAGCTCCATTTGGATTCAATCCTAGACATGCACACAACCATTGCCACACCTTAACTTAGTGGATGCTCTTAGAAAACCCATTTGTTTAGATTCATTTAAAAAGGTTATTAATTTTGGAAACGTTTTCATTGCGGAAGCTTTGCTTTGTTATCGTGATCTTTCGAAATCAAATAACTATTTTTTTAAAAACGTGCCCACAAGCTATTCAAATTCAACGTTTAAAATCATATCATATCTACCCTAACTAAACAAATTAAAACTATTAAAATAATTAAAGCGGCCTTATTACAATTTAAAACCCAAAACATTTAAGTAAATGGAAAGTTATCCAAATCACCAGAAGAAAATTGAAATTTGCAGAACGTGTGGCCACTCTGAATCCCTCACAGCACCAAGCCCACTATGGTTGGGGATTACTTGCATGGATAAAAATAAGGGGTGAGTTTGGAAACTCAGTGTGTAAAATAACCCAACCATAGTCTAAGTCAGCTCAAACACAGACAGATTAAGTTGACTTTATCCCAAAACAGATTACAGAATGAAGCCCATAGGTCCATAACAGAAGCAGAACAGATATCATATATATATGTAGAACCGAACCCATATCCAACCATATGCACCCCCAAACCAACCATACACCATGTAGGGAGACTACTCGACCCACCCAACCGCTACACGCCACAGAATTTGCAGCATGGCTACCAAAAATAGATAATGTGACAGAGTCACCAGATACAGATAATCATGACAAAGCCACCAGAACAAATAATTATGGCAGAGCCACCAGATCAGATAGTTGTGGCATAGCCACCAGGACGCTTCCTCCAGAAATATAACCCATGTCCCCATGCAACAGATATACAAGTCATGGCATACAACAAACAGAATCAGATCATCATGCATTTCAATCAAAAATTAACCCTAGGGGTATATTGGTCATTTTGTACCTAGGGGTAAAATGGTAATTTCTATACTTAACTATTTAAGGGTTTTCACACATATTCCAGTCATTTACGTACTAACAAAAACACTTACCGAGTGTTCTTACTGAATTGGGCCCATTGGCCCATTATCCCAATTTTGGCCCATTAAGCCCAAATATATCGAAGTGCACGTAATCACGCACTCTGCAGTCTTATCACTTTAGATTATTGAATATGATAATCAATCTATCTCACGAGCATTCGCACACTCGCAAGTTCACAAAATATCGACTTTTTGGCAATTTAGCTTTTCGACTTTTACCGATCTCGTCTATGAGAGGGTGTCAGTTACACACCTGATTGGTAGCTATTCGATGGTGAGATCCACAAACAAGCTGCCCACAATTGGATTACTAACACATCAATCTAAATATTGAAAACAATCTACGTACTTACCCCCTACCATATTCGGCCAACAAAGCCATAGACCCTAGAGTTCTTACCTTTTTGCCAAACTATGGATTAGATCTAAAGAGCCAACCGAATTAATCTTCAAGCCCTTCACTGAATGTCCCCTTGTCCACGCTAATGCATACACAACCAAACAAAAAGAGGCACAAAAACCCTTAGTCCAAACGTTAGCCACCCTTAAGGGTTTAGGCTTTTCTTAATTCTCGAAATAAATAGTAGATCTGAGTACTTACCACCGATTCCTTCACCAACACGATTCCACTTCAGTTCCTATTCAGTTCTGATGTAGATCCAACCCTCAAACACTAGCAGAAATCGAATCTTAGAGATCTAAATATTTGACTATATGCCTCTAAGACTATAGTGTTTTCGGCTTTTTGTAACTATGAAGAGAAAGATGATTTAACATGAGGGTTTTGCAGTGGTTTAGCCGACAGGGGTTGGGGTTTAGAGGATTGTGTAAATCAGCCAAAAGATGAAAGAAGATAGGAGAAGTTGGCTAGGAGAAATCGACACAAGAAACAGGTTTTCAGGATTTTGGCTTTTATGAAATTCGGCTATAAAGGCTTAGAAACGAATGGAATGGCAGTGGAGATGAGTAGAATGGTAGGAAGATTCAACTAGGGATGAAAAGAAGAAGAAAAGGAAATAGAAGAAGAAAGGAGAATAGAAGAAGAGAAGAAGATAAAAGAATTTGTTAGACACGACACCCCCTACCCAAATGTCGAAATTCCCTATACTAGAAACCCTTGGCCGGCCAACTCTTGCTCCTCAAGAGTCCACTATTCAGCCGATACCACCCTCCTTGATCAGCTTCTAAACTTTCTCCCTTATCCCATCCTTACTCACTCTCCTGGACAGCTCAAACTCTTCCTAGCAGAGTTCCACTTAAGTTCCATCACATCCCCTTTCTGTTCACAAAAATAATACTATAATTTGCTTACCTTGTGACTTGAACCTTGGCTTCCCCTACATATCCACACTCCAATTTTTAAGCACCTTAGTGGCATCACCCTTGCCACTTTACCACAGGTCTTCCTGTGTCCTATTTTACCCATGAAACATTAAAAGCCTAATATACCAGAATCCCTTTTCCCCTTTGGAATTAAAAATTAACTTCTGGTTTTTTACTTAGACTTGGGCCTTCTAGAGGCCCGCTAACATACTCAGACCCACAATAAACAATTGCAACACAGAAATTCTAAAGTTCGCTAAAAATCACAGAAATCCCGAAAATCCCAAAAATTGGGGCGTTACATTAACAGAAAGTAAAAGTGATCCGAGATAGTTTAAAGGCAGCTTCCGGTCGTCAAAAATCATATGCGAATTTGAAAAGAAAAGACATTGAGTTTGAGATCAGCGATAAAGTAATTTTGAAAGTATCTCCCGTGGAAGAAAGTGCTTAGATTTGGTAGAAAAGGCAAATTGAGTCCGAGATTCATTGGACCGTATAAAATTATCTAGTGTATTAGGCCAATACATATAGATTGTTGTTGCCACTAGAGCTAGAAAAGATTCACAATGTGTTGCACGTATCGATGCTTCAACGATATAGATCTGATCCTTCACATGTGATTCCTCCATCTGAGATAGAAATTCAGTCTGATATGACTTACGAAGGAAAGCCGATCCGCATCTTAGCTCGAGAGGTTAAAGAGCTGCGGAATAAGAAAGTTCCATTAGTTAAAGTGATGTGCCATCGACACGGAATTGAAGAGGCCACGTGGGAACCAGAAGAAACTATGAGACAATAATATCCAGATTTGTTTAATAGTAAGATTTTCAGGGACGAAAATCCCTAAGGGGGGAGAATTGTAACAGTCCAGTTTTGACCCTAGTCAGAATAATGGTTTCGGGACCACATATCCAAGTTAGACAAATATTTTAATATTATTTTTTGTGCCTATTATAACTGAATTGACATGGTGAATGTCTCGTGTGAAAATTTAACTATTTGTGTGCTGAATTTACAAAAATGACCTAATGGCGTAAAATGTAAAAGCTGTGTGCTAGATGTTAAGTGTGCCTATTTGCTATGGCTTTTTATTTTTGAGGTCCTTATGTTGTAATTGGACCATTGTTAGTGGGATTGGTCATAAATTACCTTAAAATGGATGAATTAAAATGTTTTAAATAAAGGGCAAAATTGGTATTTGATAATTAATATGTGTTAAAACTAAATAAACATGAAAATAGGCCATTATCATCTTGTTTGGCCGAATATATCGAAGAAAAAGAAAGAAAGATTCAAGCTTAGGGTTCAGCACTTACTTTTCTTGATTGAGGTATGGAATTAGCTCGGTTTTTTATAATTTCTACATTTTTGTAATCGTTACTTCGTATACTATCGAACCCATGCTTCAATTTTTGATTTTGGTGATGATTTTGAAATGTGCCATGGATGAAACTATGAGCTTTGTGATGTTAGTTGATGAATTATGGAAGCTTGATGTTGGGTTTAAATGTTTTGTCTTTGGATTTTTGATGAAATTGAGTATTTTGGGTTAAATTGTAAAAATGTTATTTTGGGGGACTAAAATGTGAAATAAATGAAATGTATGGATTTCTATGAGAGTTAGGAGAATTCGGCTAGGATTGTGTGCAAGCAAATTTTGTGTATTTTGTGATCTTGTGAATTAGGGACTAAAGTGTCAAAATGTAAAAATGTGAGGGCTATTTTGTAAAATACCCTAATTATGTGTTTATGGATTATTTTGAATGATTTGGTGAATAAAAGGGTTAATTTTGAATACTTATAGATCAAGAAAAGAGGAATTCAGACTTAGACCGAGGGAAATCGAAGATTGTAGAGGAAACAGTCCGGGTCCACAAATTTCGAGTATGAGGTAAGTTTGTACGCAAAATATGATGTTATAAGTAGGTTTTGATGCCTTTATTATACATGGATTGTATATTTATTTAGTTCGGATGAATACGATGATAAATCAATGGTATTTGGCACTAAGTGTGCGATTTAAACTAACTTCAGCTACTTGAGGCACTAAGTGTGTGATACCGACTTAGTTTCAGTTAACTGAGATGGCACTAAGTGTGTAGAACCGTTTTAGCTTTGGCTAACCTTTAAGCACTAAGTGTGCGGATGTTTAAAGCGTTGGTGATTTTCGGAAAGTCTTAAAGTATTCGAACAAGATGTGAGATTGAAAGCGAATGAATATGAAAATGTTTCAGTAAGTATAATACCTTTGTGGTAGGTGGTAAAATGCATAAAAGTTTATTGAATTTGTATAAACATATAGTTGGTGTTGGCATGGACTTGATGGATGAGTTGAGAAATTATAAGTACTTATGTGTTGATGTTTCATATTTTATATTGTTGATGTTTTTGGTACGAGCTTACTAAGCTTTTGAAAGCTTACTTTGTGTGTGTGTTTACATTGTTTTATAGATATCGAAGCTACTGCAAGCTCAGGGATCGTCAAGCATCGTCACCACACTATCGAACCTCATTTTGGTACTTTTGAAAATATATATTTTGAAGTATGGCATGTATAGGCTAGTAATTACGGAAGTATGTTTTGTGATATATATATTTAGCCATGTGACTTGGCTAATTACTGCTTGAACTCATAGTTGATAATGGTTTATGGTATGTGATGGCAATATGCAATTGTGGTATGTTTTAGTTGGTAAGTTTTGGTAAGTTTAACTTGAGATTGAATGATGTATGGAAGGAAATGTTTTGGTATGATCTTAGCTTATGTTTGGCATGATTTGGTAAGGTTTATGAGTAGGAAAATGGTTGAAATTGTTATGTTATAAATGATGAATGTTTTAGCATAAATATTTGCTGAATTGATGGTGCAAATACGCTTGATTCTTTGCTTGTAGGTTGATCCAAATTTGGGTGGCAAAATGGCTATTCAAATGGCCTATTTTTGTCCACACGAGTAGAGACACGGGCATGTGTCTCAGTCGTGTACGACACACGGCCATGTTGCACAATCGTGTGTCCCCTAGGGTACCCTACAATTGTAAGTCAGACCCGAACATAGCCAAAGTACACGGGCGTGTGGTGAGCCGTATGGCCCAAGTCAAACTCAACCATGACCAAGGCACATGGGCGTGTCTTGTAGCCGTGTGGGCATGTCTGTAGCTATGCCCTGTTTTGCCACGGCTTGGACACACTGGCAAGTCTAAGGCCGTGTAAGGCACATAGCCTATTCACACGGGCGTGTGACCTTTAAAAAGTTGAAATTTTTTATAATTTCTGGAACTTTTACATGCTATCAATTTGGTCCCGAATGTAAGTTTAAGTATTGTATACTCCCTTTTATGATCTTAATGAATGTGAATGACTGAGAATTACTACAATGACATTGTATTTGTTATTTGATTATTCTGAATTTTGTTATGGATTAAGTAATGCCTCTTAATCTATTTCGGCGACGGATACAGGTTAGGGGTGTTACAAGAAAAATATTGAAACAAATTCATCTTGTATTGCCAATAAAAATGCCATGACAAAACAACCTTAACAAATGGAAGGAAGGCCACCGCCACCTTTTCCTTGGCGTCTCTAACAATCCAAGCAAGAGTATCAATTTAAGAAATTCTTGGATGTCCTGAAGCAATTACATATCAATATACCATTGGTGGAAGCATAGGAACAAATGCCCAACTATGTGAAATTCATGAGAGATATCTTACCAAAGAATGGATGGTTAGGGGAGTTCAAAACTATATCTCTCACTGAAGGGTGCACAACAATGCTGAAAAACAAATTGCCACAAAAATGAAAGGATCCAGGGAGTTTTACTATACATTGCTCTATTTGAAATCATTATGTAGGAAAAGCATTATGCGACTTAGGTGCAAGTATAAATCTAATGCCTATGTCTGTTTTCAGGAAGCTGGGAATAGGGAAGGCGAAACTGAACGCCCCAAATTCTGGGCCTAGAAGTATTGGGCCTTGAGTATGGGTCCGTAAGGAGGTTGTATTTAAGTATTTAATTGTGTAAGGAAATGACACAATTAAATGTCTACTTTGGTTAACAGCCTTGAGAGGTGTTGGAGAAATCTTGGGTTCAAACCTGGGCTTTAGCAAAATTTTGGTTTAAGTGAATAAAACCCTGGATGCTTAGAAGTAGGCCTTTTATAATATTGTGGGAAATAAATGACATAAGGAAGCATGTGGTCTAGAGGTTGTGGCGTCATTAAGGATGCAAGGGAGCTTGGGTTCAAGTATTGGCTCTTTCAATTTATTTTGGTTTTTCTTTTAAAGGAACCTGGACTTTGGCTTATAGACCTTATAATTAATTGAGGGTAAAATATGACATAGCAAGAGCCTGTGGTGGAGTGGCAAGGTGGCGTGTGGTCTAACTATGAGGTCTGAGGTTCAAGTCTTGGGATGCGCAATGGAGTATTTATTTTGCTATTTGAGCTGCGAAGGTGGAGTTGGACTGAAACTCTATGGTTGAAATGGTCATAAGAGTGAGGAATTTTCCTGTTGGTTGAAAGACATCCCACATTGGGAAGCTAACATGAGAATTAGTGAGAAGTTGGCTTTAAAAAGAGCAAACCAAATGAGTTGGGAAGGAGGATTCAATGCAGGATGTGCCAAGGTTGGTGATCGTGGACTTCGGCGCGTTCTCATAAATAGGTGTGTATTCACGCCTTTTTTTTTGTTGGAAGTCGGCAAAAGTCGAAAAGCTAAAACCTCGGCATTCGGGGCCTCAAGAGCGTGCAAATGCATGTGGGGCGAACTGAGCCCACAAACCATGGGCGATAAACTGTAGAAGGCCGCCACGAACGTTCTCATGTGCTAGGCCCGTTCTGGGCCTCGATGGACCTGTGGGCCCGCTTGTGTAAATCTAATTGCTAGGTGGAATATGGTTGGGCTTGTCATGTCGCGTACATGGCATAGGCCGTTCTGGGTCGGACTGGGCTGTATGGGCCCCAATGGGCTTGTGGGCCCACACGGATAAAATGTATGTTATGTGCTAGGATTTGGACTGGGTTACGTCGTTCGGATGGCCGTGAATAGTTTTGGGTTAAATGGGCCATATGGGCCCAATGGGCCCGTGGGCTCGCGTGGGTAAATTTCGCTGTTAAGCGGGAAGTAGATAGACTTGTCATGTCGCGCACGTGACCTAGGTTGTTTTGGGCCTTGATGGGTCGAAATGGGCCGTGTGGCCCAATGGGCTCTTGGGCCCCACGGACAAAATCTGCGGTAAGTGACTATTAATGAATCGGGCTATGGTGTACACATAGTCATATCTAAATTGGGCTAAATGGGCCACACGAACGTGTCGGCCCACTTGGACCGAGTAATGGGCCTTGGGCCCATTTGCACCGTTATGTCTATTTAGGTTACTTAAGTCGCTCGAGGTGACGATGGACCTTCAGTTGGGCCGTTAAGACCGCGATTTATAAAATTACTGAAATACCCTCGATTTGTAAAATTACCAAAATACCCCCAGTTTATAAAATTACCGAAATACCCCTGATTTATAAAATTACCAAAATACCCTTATAGTGTAAAATTATCGAAATACGCTTGTAGGGTAAAATGACCGTTTTTCCTCAATGAGTAAAATGACTGTTTTGCCCTTGTGGGTAAATGACTGACTTGGACTATGAATATGACTTATTTGACTATGATTGTACGACTGTGATTTAACTGTTTCGATTGTGATTGTACGATTGTGAATTAATTGTCTTGACGGTGGTTGTACGACTGATATGCTTTTACTATATGTTTAAAAGACTGTTACTGTGTATAGCCATTCTGCATACACGTGTGATGATTGAGCATGACATACACGACATATTGCATGGGGTTGGGACTTTGATAAGGAGGAAGTACTGTTCTGATAGGATCGCACGGGTCGCACGAGATGACTGTGGATCTAGTATTGATCTGTTAAGGTTACACGGGTCGCACGAGACGACTGTGGACCGATGGACGGATTAGTGCTGCTTATTCTGATTATGGCTCTGTGCCAAACTAAAAGTGGCTCTGTGCTATGTTGACTATGGCTTTGTGCCAAACGTATTTACCTGTGGCTATGTGCCTAACATACTTATTGATGACCCTGTGTCAATCATATTTACCGAAGGCTGTGTGCCGATTATATTACCGTCACTGATGGCTATGTGCCAAACATAATACAGTTACTGATAGCTTTGTGCCAATAATAAGACCGCTACTGAGGGCTTAAAGCCATATATATTTTAGCAGCTTTGCTGTGTTACTATTAGCAGCTATGCTGTAATATTGGTGTGCTGGCTGGGTGGGTCGATTTAATCCCCACATGGTGTGTTGGTTGGTACGGGTGGCGAGCTGGTTGGATTGGGTTGGGTTGCATACCTGTATTGTGATTATACTATTTTGAGCTTAGGCCCACACTGTCACTGCATAGGGCTTAGGCCCAGCATCAGAATGTTATTGAATAGGCTCGCCCAAACCGCATCAGTATGCACTTATTCTTGTAATGGGCTCCATCCTAGACTGATTCTAAATTCTGTCAATTTACTAATTGCTTTAGTTTAGGAGGGGATTACACACTGAGTTTTCATAAACTCACCCCATTTATTAATTGTGCAGGTAATCCCCAGCGTGAGGTGGTTCGGTGCTGTGAGAGACTCGGAGATGACCACATTACTGTTGTGTATTTCTTTTTAATTGGGTTGTAATAAGGCCTCTCTTGATTCTGGTTTTTATTTTTCTTTGGGATTTTAATTAATATGTTTATAATGGTTAAAAGTAGATCGCGGTTTTCCAAAACTACAACTATTTTCAAAACACTACGTTTTCACAACTTTACTTTTAAACATCACTTTGTCATAAATCGGTTACTCTTAGAATTAGCTTCCGTAAAGTAAAAAGGAATTTTGGAAATAAAATTAAGAAGTTTTCAATGCACTACGTTTTAAATAAGAAGGGTTTCTAATGAAAACATGGTTTTCGAAAAACACTTCAATTTGACACGCCAGATTCGGGTCTAACTTCTAGGCCGGGTTTGAGGTGTTACAGAAACCTACAACTATCACATTGCAATTAGCTGATAGTTTAGATACACACCGAGAAGGTAAAATTAAAGATGTGTTGGTAAGAGTTGACAAATTTATTTTTCCAGCAGATTTTATTATTCTAGAATGTGAGGCTGATAAAGAGGTACCAATCATACTTGGGAGACCTTTCTAGGGACTTGTAGAAAATTAATTGATGTAGAAATAGGTGAATTAAGAACGAGAGTTAATGATCAGTAGATAACCTTTAATGTTTTCAATGTTATGAAGTGTACAGATACAGGTGAAAAATGTCATGCTATTAAGATTGTTGACACAATAGGTCAGGAAGAAATTGCAGAATTTTATCACAATAATTCTAATGATGATGCAGACTCATTTGAGTTAATTGAAACAAAAATGATTGAAGAGCTTGGTGAACTGATGTAAGCTAAGGAAAATTAAAATGGATCAAGGAGAAGTTTCAGACCATTAAATTTATCGGACTGTACTTTTAAACCTCCTTGACCATCTATAGAAGATCATCCTACATTAGAATTGAAGCCTTTTCCAGTACATCTGAAGTATGCTTACATGGGAGATAACAACACATTGCCAGTACTTATCTCTGCGACATTGACATTTGATCAAGAGGCTCAATTATTGAAAGTGTTAAAGAAATCTAAGAAGGCATTAGGGTGGATGATTGCGATATCAAAGGAATTAGCCCAACAATCTAATGTAAAAGATATTACTAGAGGATTGCCATGGCAAATCTATCGAGCAGTAAAGAAGATTAAATCCCATTATGAAAGAAGTTGTCAAAACGGAGATTATCAAATGGCTGGATGCTGGAATTATATACCTAATCTCAGATAGTTCTTGGGTGAGCCTTATTTAATGTGTACCTAAAAAAGGGGGTATCACTGTGGTAAGAAAAGATAACAATGAACTCATTCCTACTCGTACTGTCACGGGATGGAGGGTTTATATGCACTATCAGAAACTCAACAAACCAACAAGGAAGGACCATTTTCCTCTGCCATTTATCGACCAAATGTTAGATAGATTAGCAGGGAAAGGCTTTTATTATTTTCTAGATGGTTATCCGGGGTACAACCAGATTGCCATAGCTCCTACTAATCAAGAGAAGTCCATATTCACATGTCCTTATAGAAATTTTGTGTTTCGACGAATGTCATTTGGATTATGCAATGGCCCTGCAACATTTTAGCATTGCATGATGGCATTATTTTCGGACATGGTGGAGAAATTTTTAGAATTTTTTTTGGATGACTTCTTGGTGTTTGGCAATACTTTTGAAGACTGCTTAAAAAATCTGGAGTTAGTTCTTTGTCAATGTGAAGAAACCAACCTTGTTCTCAATTGGAAGAAATGCCACTTCATGGTGTGTGAAGGCATTATTCTGGGACATAAAATTTCACAGCAAGGGATTACCATCAACAAAGCAAAATTAGAGGTTATTGAGAAATTGCCATTGCCCTCCATAGTTAAAGGTATTCACAGTTTTCTTGGCCGTGCAGGATTCTATCGATGATTTACTAAAGATTTTTCAAATATATCCAAACCCATGTATACATTGTTAGAACATAACAGCTCTTTCAATTTTGATGAGTCGTGCTTACAAGCATTTAAGGAATTGAAAAATTGACTGGTCACAGAACCAATAGTCATAGCAATAGATTGGACTTTACCTTTCAAACTTTTGTGTGATGCTAGTGATTTTATCGTAGGGGTCGTACTTGGGCAAATAAAGGACAAGGTATTTCATGCTATCTACTATGCAAGTCGTACGCTGACAGATTCACAACTAAATTATACCACCACTGAGAAGCAGTTGTTAGCTGTGGTATTTACCTTCGATAAATTCAGAGCTTATTTACTAGGCACCAAAGTTACGGTTTATATAGACCACTCTGCTATTAAGTACTTGGTGACCAAAACAGATGCCAAGCCTAGATTAATTTGATGGATACTACTACTGTAGTAATTTGATCTAGAAATTAGAGATAGAAAAGGCACAAAAAATCAAGTTGTTGATCACTTGTCTTGAATTAAAGTAGGAAATGAATACGGTAATATTCATTGCATTTAAGATGATTTCCTAGATGAACGATTGTCAGTTGCCATGGCATTATCGTGGTATGCCGATATCGTAAATTTTTTTTTTGTTAGTGGATTGCTGCCATCTGAGCTCACCAATAAAAGATGTAGGAAATTTATCCATGATGCCAAGCAGTATTATTGAGATGAGTCATTTTTATTCAAACATTGTGCAGACAAGATAATTCAGAGGTGTCCTCCAGAGGACACTTTAGGGGCATGAGAAATGCTATAAAAGTTCTCCAATCTGGTTTTTATTGGCCAAACATGTTTAAAGATGCTCATGAATTTTGTCAAGCTTGCGATCGCTATCAAAGAATTGGAAACCTATTGAGGATGTATGAAATTTCCTTGCAAGCTATTTTAGAAGTGGAACTATTTGACCTATGGGGAATTGATTTTATGGGTCCATTTCTACCTTTTTGGGACAATGTCTACATACTTGTAGCTATTGATTATGTCTCCAAGTGGGTTGGTGTAACCCCTAATTTCTCAAATCCTGAAACCCTTGTTAAAATTGTTTTTTTGCGTGGTTGTGGCGTGGATGTATGTTTGCCTTAGTGGTTTAATACTCTGGGAGTGTTTGGGAAGTCATGGGTTCAAGCCTTGGCTTGAGCAAATTTTTGCTTCTAAGTGAATAAACCCTTGTCTTCAGCTTATAGACTTTTAAACTAAAACGAGTAAAGTATGACAATATAAGGCCTGCTAGCCTAGTGGTAAGTAGCGTGTAGTGTGTGCCTAGGGGTCTTAAGTTCGAGCCTTTTGTGCGCTAAGGTGTTTTATTTTGCTGCCCTTGCAATGTAGGAAGTAGAGGTTGACCAAAACTCTGATGTTGGAGTGGTTGAGTGGTGATGAATAGCTGAATTTGAGGAGATTTTGGTGGGAGTGGATAGGGAGTTATCGATTGGGAGATGTAGGGAGGTTTTTGAGGAGAAAATTAAGGAGTTGGGATGTGTGGGAGTGTAGTGCCGAATGAGGACTCTCCTCAATCTTTCGATTTGAGTTAGTGTACCTAGTCATTCGGCCATACTCTTAGTGCCGAAAGTGTAATCTGGTGCTCTCCATTTGGATAATCATCATTTTTTCCTCTGTCTACTTTTCATGTTTTGTTTCTCTTTTTCAATTATTGTTTTGCTTGGTAGCCGTATATTCTGGTGACCACTCGGGCACTCTGGCCTATTGTGGTTTTGTCTTCAAGTTTATACTTGAGTAATCGATCTTCTTCTTTTTCTTCTCTTAATATTCTTCACCACTTACCGAAACCTTCATTCTCTTCCTCCCAATTGGTCATCAACTTTCACCTTCTCTTTTGGTCTATTAGTCGAATACTTTCTTCTTCTTCTTATTCTTTTTCTACCTCCTTAACCCTTGCTGAATCTCTGTTACCTTTTATTCTTTGGTTCTGAGCCGACACTATTTTCTCTAGAAGCCGAACCCCTCTGCAACTCTCTTAACTCCTACTGTGTTTCGGCGATTGAAGTGGGTTCTTAAGCAATCGGTTAGGGGTCAGGGCAAGTTCATTCTCCCTTTCTATCACTTTATTTCTCTCCTTCCCTCTTTGGTTTTGGTCGAAATAATCTTTTTTAATAACTCTCCTTTTGACGTTTTCTTCTAGGGAGCGAGATTGTTGCATCTCGTGCCTCAGAATTAAGGTGTTCTTTAGGGCGTTGGTCGAATACTGCTATCCCTCACTCTTAGTCTGCGAGTTTGGTAAGTTCTTTACACTTAGTATAATGGATTGAGTGAGGTAATAGTTTACAAGGGATGTATGGTTGCAGGTAGTCTCTAAGGATTGGAGAAAAAGGGTTGCTGGCAACGATTTATGGATCGGTCAAAGCAAGGGATAGGTAAGAATATGGAAAATTATTTCGTTTAGGGTTGCTTTAATTCGACTTTAGCCTATTAACTAAACATTTTACTTAAAACAAATTGGAGTACTCGTGGGCTAGTCCAGCGATTTCGCAATCAGGTGTGTGTAACCCCACTGCTATTAACGTAGATAGGTGGAAAAGTCAAAAAGTCGAAAAGTGGATTGTCAGCACCACATGGGCGTATAGCCGCCTGTGTGGTAGGCCTAGTAGCAAAACAAGGCAGTGATGTCATTGCAATGGCCGTGAGCGATTTCATGAGCCGAAACAATATTGAGCCATTCTGGGCCAAATTGGGCCGTGTGGGCCTAAAGGGCTTGTGGGCCCCATGCGGAGAAATTGCACAAAATGTTGTAAATTGTGGGCCAGGTTGTGCGAACTACACGGCTGAAGCCATTTTGGGCTATGTGGGCCATGCGAGAGTGTGGGCCCATAAGGGCCCGTAATATGGGCTATTGGCGCATTAGCACTGATTGACTGATAAGGTTGCACGGGTCGCTCAAGACGAATATTGACCTACTATTAGGTCAGTAAGTACACTTAGACCCCATACTAATAAAATGACCATTATACCCCTATGAGGTAAATTTACTGAAATACCCTTGTATTATGTATGATTGTTTTTGAGCATGACATTTCTGCATTCAGGTATGATATTATGTTGCATTACATGGTGTGGGATATATGATGTCGGAGGAAGTGTACTGAAAGGCTATAAGCCTATTATTGGAAGCTCTGCTACAAATTCTGTTTTAGTACCGGAATCGGTACGACTTGGTGTGTAGGGTTGGGTGGGTCGATTTTATCCCCACATGGTGTGTAGGGCTGGTGCGGAGATGGTGTGTAGAGGATGGATTGGGTAGGAATCTTTGCTGGCATACTATACTGAAAAAGGGCTTAGCCCAGACTACTACTGTTACTAAAATAGGGCTAAGGCCCTAACTGTTACTAAAGGGCTCAGGCCAGATTGGGGTTACACTAGTTGGATGCTTTATTTTTATGTGGGGTTTCACACACTGAGTTTTCGTAAACTCACCCATCTGTTAAATGTGTAGGAAATCCCCAAGCTTAGACGGATCAAGGTGATAGAGGACTTAGAGGTGGCCGCTCGATAAAGTTTCTTTTAATATTATAGTTAAGATTTTATTTTGGGTTTCCATTATGTAATAAGGCCTCATTAATTTTTATTTTAATTTGAGGATTTTATTTACTTTATTTTACCTGGTAGTAATAGGCCTCATTAAGCACTCCAATGTGACATCACAGATTCGGCCATAACGTCTAGGCCGGGTTTGGGGTGTTACAGTTGGGATTGTTGCTCTACCAACGAATGATGCCAAATCGATATTGAAATTTCTACATAAGAATATTTTTACCAAGTTTGGCACCTCTCGTGTTCTGATTACTGATGAAGGTTCACACTTTAACTGCAAATTAGCTGCTAATGCTCTGAACAAGTATGAAGTTAAACATAAAATTGCCACGACATACCATCCCTAGAAAAATAGTCAAACAAAAGTCTCTAATAGAGAGATTAAACAAATTCTAGAGAAGGTAGTCAATCCCACCCACAAAGATTGGTCATCCAGATTGGATGAA
Source organism: Gossypium anomalum (assembly GCA_025698475.1). NCBI lineage: Eukaryota > Viridiplantae > Streptophyta > Magnoliopsida > Malvales > Malvaceae > Gossypium > Gossypium anomalum. The sequence continues at coordinate 40,962,400 of CM046965.1, forward strand.
GCTTTGTGGGCATATCGAATTGCATTTAAGAAACCATTGGGGACGTTGCCTTTTGAAACTTGTTTATGGGAAACCCTGCCATTTGCCCGTTGAACTTGAACATAAGACATATTGGGAAATTAAGAATTTGAATATGGATTGGAGTGCTGCCGATACTAACCACCTATTAGATTTGAATGAGATAGAAGAATCCAGAGCACAAGCTTATGAGAATGCCAAGCTGTACAAGGAAAAGACCAAATTATGGCATGAGAACAAGATTTTGCCACGACAATTTGCACCTGGACAACAAGTCTTGTTATTTAATTCCAGGCTTAAATTTTTTCCTGGCAATTTAAAATCTCGCTGGTCTAGCCCATTCGAGATAATGCATGTCTATCATCATGAAGCTGTAGAAGTCAAATATGCACAGATCCAACCCATCCAACTGCTACACACCATCTCCATCCCCCAATACACACCATGTGGGGATATAAATATCAACCCACCCATCCGATGCACTCCAATGGTAGCCTGGTTGCGGTACTACCTAACGTTGAAGCAAAGTTGCTAATCATATATTGGGCTCAAAAAGCTATCGGTGGATCCACGATCGTCAAGCAACCATGCGATCCTCATATACTTCCTCCGTTCCATAATTCCCAACCCATATGCAACCTAAACAGAATATCATATGAATGCAGTAGGTATACATGTAACATCTATAAATCTTACATTCAACACATAGGGGTATTTTAGTTATTTTTGTAACACCCCTTACCCGTATCCGGTGCCGGAACAAGGTACGAGGTATTATCGGACTTGAGTACTTGTAATCATTTAAAACCGAGACATAAAATTTTATCAATTTTAAACTTTTCAAACATATTCAAGACTATCTACATTAAATGACTTATACAATAGAGACATTCAAACAACATAGGTCAGTATTTTGGGCCAACTCCTAGCAACTTAATAACAATTAAACGAGTACCCATACATGCCAAAGACTTAAAAATACTTTAAAACCTTTATATAGGGATCAATAGTTTGATAGTGTGATTTAACCTCCGACGACCTCCAACTCGAGCTAACATCTGTGACACTATAGGAAAAAGAAAAGGAAGGGAGTAAGCATTATAGCTTAGTAAGTAAATATGTAAATATTAAATAACAATACATTATCATACTTTAAACAAAGTCACAATATGTTCCCGGAATATTACCATCACAAACACTCATACTTTCACTATTACAATCATAAACAGGTCCAAAATAAGCTATCTAGCAGAGTACTAGCAGCTAAATTATTTATTTCTGGGGCTACAGAAATCCAAATTACAAACCGTTAATTTTCCTTGAAACTAGATTCAGATATATTCTTACCATAAAATTTTCAGAATTTTTGGTCTAGCCAAATAGTACAGTTAATTCATTGAAATTACCCCTGTTTCACTGCTCAACTGCCCTGACCATTCTTCACTACGAATCAATTTTCTCCTCGTACAGAATTCAAAGGATGTTCTTGTTTCTTTAATTTGAAACTATACTCATTAAGGATTTCAAGCATATATATTATATCCCATAATTATTTTTTTACAATTTTTAATCATTTTTCCAAGTCAAAACAGGGGATCACGTAGTCATTCTAAACCAGTCTCTCAAAAACTTAAATATCTCATAATATTGAATTCCTTTGCTTGCTCTATTTCCGTTATATGAAAATAGATTCATTAAGATCTAATTTGATATCTCATTTAGTCTCTGATTCAATTTATACTATTTTTTTAAATTTTTAGATTGCCGTCACTGCAACTATCTCGAACAGTTTTATTGTCAATTTTGATCTTTCACACTTCAATTGTATTCATCGCTTACCCATAACAATCTTTCTAATTTCCAATCACATATCGAGCATATTGCTCATAAGTTACACAGTATATACTTACACTTATCATCACAAAGTCATACACAATTTCATTTAATCAATTTCCCAGTTGAAAGCTTCGGAATAATAATAGATACGCGATGGTATCGCACACAGCCCACCTTTAAAATCGAAGCTCTCTTGTACACATAGTGGCCTTCACTTAGCACCACTCATGTGACCTAGCTCAATTGTACACATAATTTTGGCTCTCTTGTACACATGGTGAACACTTAGTATCACCCATGTGACCTAGCCACTTTATCTCATAGCTCTCTTGTTTACATGGTGTCCTTCACCTAGAACACACATGCAACCTAGCTACATTTATCTCGTAGCTCTCTTGTCTACATGCTGTACACATAGTATCACCCATGCAACCTAGCTACCTCATAATGTCTCGTAGCTCTCTTGTACACATGGTATACATCCCGTATTACACATGAGACCTACCTACATACCATCTATATCTTTCGATTTCGAAGGCTCAAACAGGAAGTATCTCACTTTCTAATACTTTATTCCATTCTTCCAATAGTCAATTATGACTTAAAAATCAGCTACAATACATAAAATATGCTGAAATATAAAAACATAATAAAGATAATGTATTATTTACATACAAACTTACATACTTTCTCATTTCCATGTCGAATTAATATTGAACATTTAAATCATCATAATTATACTTACTTTCAACACCTCGGCAATCATAGTAAATATATCAATTTTACATTGAAACATGCATAAATTAATTCTTATTATACATATGAACTTACCTCGATACTAAAACGGCCATTTTACCATCTTTCTCGATTTTTGATTTTTCTCCCATTCTAGGTTTAAATCTGGTTTTTCGGGATCTAAAACATCATATTTTACTTATTTATTTAATGGACTATTCAAAACAGTCCTTAACTCAAACTTTGGCAAAATTACAAATTTGCCCCTAAACTTTTGCATATTTACACTTTTGCCCCTAGGCTCGGGAATTAACCTTCATCCCTTTTTCTTATGTTTTATGACATGGTGATAATTTTTCCTTCTATGGTAACATCAAATTCTCACTCTAACATATAGTTATGAACAATAACAACTTTTACCGATTAAGCCGTTTTACTCATTTTTGCTTAAAACCGCTTAGAAAAAGTTGTTTAACATAATTTTAGCCTTCATATTCTACCATAAAACATCAAAATAAACACATTTCACCTATGGGTATTTTTCCAAATATGAACCCTAGCTTAAATTATTGCTAGAATAAGCTTAATCAAGTTATCGGGATTCTTAAAACGTAAAGAACTTGAAAAACGGGGCTAGAACGGACTTACTATTAAGCTTGGAAAGCTTGAAAACCCTAGCCATGGCTTCCCCCATGCTAATTTCGGCCTCCATGAGAAAGATGAGTCAATTTTGGCTTTATTTTCCCTTTTTATTTCTTTTAATTACCAAATGACTAAAATGCCCTTAAGGATTTCCTTTAAAATTTTGTCCTATTCATGCCCATTTTTGTCCAAACAAAATATAATGGTCTAGTTACCATTTAAGGATCTCCTCTTTAAAACCCCATTGCAATCAAGTACTTATGAATTAGAACACATATTTTGCAACTTTTGCAATTTAATCCTAAAAGTCCAATTAAGCACTTTATCAATAAAATTTCTTAACGATATTTTTACACAATATTTTAATCAATAAATAAACCTTAAAACTTAATCGGAATAAATTTTTCAACTTCAAATTCGTGGTTCTAAAACCATCGTTCCGTTTAGGCCCTAAATCGGGCTGTTACAGCAACTTCTGCAAATAAGCCCTAATAGGCAAATTAAACATACAATCTATAAAATTTCTTATCAATACTCTAACACATGCATCTAATCACTCTGTAAATCATAAAAATTAATTAAAATAAACTTTTCTATCTCAGATTTATGGTTTCGTAACCACTATTCCATTTAGGCCCTATTTTGAGATGTTACAATTTTCACCCTTAGGGGCTTTTCGATAATTTCTCTTTATTATGGGTTATTACCTAACTTGGCCCATTAACAAGTCCTCGTTGGCTAAAGCGAACAGATACTATACACCAGGTAGGAATCCAGAGAAGAGGAGATGGGTCAATAAGACCGCTTAAGTACCAAGCTCTTCCTAAATCCAATCCTAGACATGCATATACCCATTGCCACACCTTAACCTTATGGCTTGTCCACGGTCACAATTAATTAATTATTTAAGTTTTATGTCTGTTTAAGCAGTTATCAGATACTAGGCCCAAAACCCCTTACAAAGCCCAAACGAGCCTACATACATGCATATGGCCCACTAGCCAATCTCATTCATATGGCTCATTAGGCCCAAATCACATTCGTATGGCCCATTAGGCCTAAATCACATTCATATGGCCCGTCAGGCCCAATCACATTCATAGTCATGCAGTCATATGATTTTTTATCACATAGTAACAAGTTAACAATTTTGCCTATTATGGGCCCTACAACCCATCGGGAGCATTTAGCCCATTCTGGCCCGGTTGGCCAATTCACGGTCCAAGTCCACAGAATCACACATGGGGCCTCTGATAACCTATCGGTTTCCCTTTACGAGTGTTCGCACACTCGCAAGTCTATTGTAGCTAAACTTTCAACTTTTTGGCATTTCGGCATTTTGACATTTTGGCATTTCGAGATTTGCCGATCTACTATGCGTGTACAGTGTATGTACACACCTGGTACTAAAACGTGAGGTGATCTCCTTAGCCACGAACCTACAAATAATGTCACTTAACGATTAATCACACACTTATCAAATACGATCACTAAAAGCCAAAAACCTCACCTTTGCCTTACCTTGAACGACAAGCCTTAACAGCCCTTCCTTGATCACTAATCACGAGTATTTCTTAAATCTGCATCAATCTTAATCATTAAAACTAAACAAAAAGTGACTCAAAATCATCATAAGTCACTCTCAAATCCTCCATGGCCATTCAGCCAACCTTAACCAATAAAAGAGGAATACTTACCCAAAACCTCAAAACGCATAGGAGCAATTCGGCAGAGATTTGGAATCTGAGATTCGATACTAATCCCACAAGAATCGGCCAAAGTAGAGGGAGTAACAACGGCACAGAGGGTCTTCAGCCAAAGAGGTATTCAACTTTTGAGATTTGTATGGTGAAAGGGTTATTCAACACAAATAAGAAGAAGAGAAGAAGGAATCGGCTAAAATCAAAGGTGAATCAAAAGAGAATTTGAGAAGAGAAAGAATGGAAAATCGGCAAGCAAGGAACAAGGAATTCGACTTTGAGCACTTAGAGAGAAAAGTGTTTCGGTAACACAAAAAAAATAAGAAATTCAGCTAAAGGATGAGAAGCAATTTTGGCATTACCTAGAATCCCCAAAATCGGCACCTATATATACTATAGTCGAATTTACCTATCCCCAAATTCCCTATTCAGCTCCACTTCTCTACACCCCTCATCTCCTAACTTTTCTCCCTGATAAATCCTTAATCCCTTCCTTAAATTTCTCCTCTGATCACTCCATTCAGAGTTCACATCCAACGCCACTACTGGCCATTTATTTAGAAAAAATAAATCCTTCTTTTGAGCAAGGAGGGATTCGAACCCCAAACCTCCTTACCATGCATGTGATGCCACCTTTAAGTCCCACATGTGATGCTACTTGCCACTCCAACAAGAGGCTCCTTGTGTCCAATTCCTCTTCCATTTATTTAAAAACCAAACTACTTGCCATTAAGGTTCTTTTAATTATTAAACTATAATTTCCTTCACCCCAAAGTTTGAACTCAAAACTTAACCAGACCTATTATCACATAAATAACACTCAACTAGAAATATTAAGCACACCTTTTATCAAAGTCATAAAAGAAAGAAAGTTCAGGATTTTTGGGGCGTTACAAGGTTAATCTTATTCCCCATGTCACTACTATATTTTCTCTTACGTTTTACCCATGTTGATTCACTTCTTTTCTACCTTACTTTTCATTTCATCTTCTTCACCCTTCTCTATTTAAAGGTCTCACCTTTTTAATTTTATAGTTACTATTTTCTCTCAAGTGTCTCACCAAGTACCATCTTCTTCCACCTCTGTGCATTTGCAGACATTCTTTAGCAAAATTCCAGAAGTTAAATATAACAAGAACATATCAAAGTGACCTTTTTGCATAGAAAAAGGTTTCCTTTTCCAAGATGCCCCATTTATAGGCTATTCTAAAGCCATCTCATCTATCATGGAGAAACACGAGTGGCAAATCTTTTGTCTCTATCTTGATGACGTCCTCCCTAAGGTAGTCAAAAAATTTTATGCGCATTCAACCTCTTCTGAAAATGCTTGCATCTATGTGTGTGATGTCTCGGTGTTATTTGATGAAGGCTTAATCAATGCATAATATGGGTTACCTGAAGGACCTGGTGAACACTCTCAATTTGTCAAGATAATGACGATTGAAGGACTCAACCAAATTTTGATAGATTTATGTGTAAAAGGAACGACATGGACAGTTTCTCAAAATGATTTCTACACCATCAACTGTGTAACTTTGAAGCCTCAATGTAAGGTATGGTATCATTTCTTTAAATCTCGTCTTAGCCCTTCTATGCACAACTCTACTGTTTCCAAGGAACGCATGTTGTTGCTGCACTCAATTATGATTGGAAGAAAGATAAATGTTGGAAAATTTATTTTTAGAGAAGTCCACCATTGTGCATAAAAGAAGGTCAGTACCTTAAACTTTTTGTCGCTCATTACGACACTGTGTCAAAGAGTAAAGGTTACTACTCAGGTAAATAAAGACAAAATTCTTAACAAATGAGTCATAACCAAGCAAATTGCCTTGAGATTTTCAGGAGAGGAAATGCCAAAGCATCCTGGCTCTATATCCACAGCTTCTCCATCTATGACTACTGATGCTGCCCTATCAATATCTCACAGTGAATTTGAGCAAAAAGTGATTGATGCTCTTGAGATGTTGCAACAACAATTCTAGATGATGAAAAAACAACAAATGAGGATAGTCACTGATTTTGACCGAGCTCAAGAAGAAATGGCCCTATTTTGGGGATATGTTAGACGATGGGACAAAGCCATTAAGAAATCTCTTGAAAAGAACTTTACCCGACCTATGCCTACGTTCCCTATTTTTCTTAAATAATTATTGTTGGTGCCAGAAGATGATAATGAAGATGAAGAAGAAGCTACTGCAGAGAAGAAAAACACAAAAAAAGAGGAAGAGAAGGAGGAAATTAAATTCATGCATATTGAATCTGATAAGGATGAAGCTGATATGACTCAAGCTTTTACAGCTGCTACAACTGCCACTACACTAAAATCCATTGCACCTATAACTAAGCAAGAACGTATGATTCATCAACTAATTGATGATCTTACAAACTTAGATATTGATGATGAATAAGAGGTGCCAATTAACAACTAAAAAGGAAGTGTTACAAGCAAGCTGCATCAATTCGAGATGAGGCTTGTGAAGTGGAAAGGAAGTAACGCTACAAACGCACTGCCAGAAAATCAACCCAACCCAACCCAATTAAAGTAACCTAAATTCCTTCCAAGATTCTGTTTTTATTTTCATTTGCATCTTTTTCATTTTATAACATATGTTTCTTGCATTCATATTTGGTTGTCATTGCATTTTTATATTTGTAAGTTGTTTTTTCATTTTGAAATGTTTCATGGTTCATGCATTAAGGACAATGCATCATGATAAACGCCAAATTATACATATTGTTACCCCAAATACTTAGCATATTTATGGATATTTACTATTAGATTTGTGAATTTTGGTGCTCTTAACCCGGTTATTTCATGTTTTGTACTCAGAAGAGCACCAAGAGTCAAAAGGAGCCAAAAACGAGCTTAAAAGAGACAAAAAGGAACAAATCAAGAAGATCACATGGCCTAAGCCTTGCCACACGGGCTGCTCACACGCCCGTGTCTGTCGAGGGTGTCGTCCAAGGATTTCATGATTCACACGGCCTGGCCATTGACCCACACAGTCGTGTGAAATTTAGCGTAAAGAACACGGCTTGCAAACACGTCTCACGGCCGTGGCACACGGGCGTATCCCTTTTTCAAAGAGTTGTATTCTACACGAAAAAAGGATACTTAGGGAAGAAGAAAGCCAATATAAAGCCTATATAAACACCCTAAGTATGACCTACTAAGGGGGCTTTTCTGGGGTCTCTTCTAGAACTTTTTTGGAACACAGAACCACACGCCAGGAATTACATGAAGAAAGCTAGACGAGTCATCCCAAAAAGCCAGAGTTACTCCAAGACTAAAGATCTCTCTCAGAATTCCTTCAGGGGTTTTAGAGTTTTCTTCATGTTTTGTTATTTTCATACTTTTCAGATATACTCTTATTTCATTATGAACCAAACCCCTTAGATACCTAAGGGGGATGAAACCTACGATGGATCTTGTTATTATTATCTGAACTATATGATAAATACTTGATTTGTTCTTAATTATGTGTTTCTAATGCTTGAGTTAATATTCCGGGTATTGACTCATGATTTAATGTGCTTATGCAGAGGAGGAATAGACCCTGCCTAAGAGTAGATTTGACATAATTAAGCAAAGTTGATCAAACGCCTAGAGATAGGGTTACAAGGTTTTGCTGGATTAGGGTGAAACCTAATATGGGAGTCCATAGATCGATTTACTGCTTCCCTAGGGGTTTTAATTAGAAAGAGATTTCAATTAATTCAACTGAGGGATAGGTATTATTAGTCTCGAAAGAGATAATAATGTAGGTTAGGGAGTCTCACGAATCAAGTCAAGTGAATAAATCATCTGGTTCAGAGTCAGATAACAAGTGAAATCTAGGTGGATTCCTCCTGGGGTGTCGTCTTTATCAATTGCTTCTCTTCAAGTCTTTTTCCAAATTTTCTCTTCGCTTTAATTAAATTAGTTAATTAGTTTAGATAATTATTTTAATAAACAAACCCTTTTATTCCTAGGCTAAATAATAAAAAGATAGTTATTACTAGTACTTTTGGTTCCCTTCGGTACGATATCCCGGTCTTGCCATTACTATACTATTGTTCGATAGGTGCGCTTGCCTTTTCATCGTGATAATAGTTAGTCTAAGTTTAATCTTTATTATAAATATTTATTACTTGTTACGAATCATGCGATCAAGTTTTTGGCGCCATTGCCGGGGAACTGAAATATTAGGAACACTTAATTTTTATTACTTTAGCCATTTATTTTTCTTGCAATGTAACTTTATTTCTATTTTTATTTTACTAAATTTCTTCTTCTTTCTCCTAGCAGGTTCTTGTAGTGTATGACTAGAAGAAACCCGTCAGGATCATTACTTTTTTACGAGGATATTGATCGTACAGCTCGTAGAAACCGACGAGAAATCAGGCACAGCTTAAGATACACAGAGGAAGAGTAAGAGGATGATGTCTCAACTACTACTGAAGAGTTGGCTGAAAATCAAAACAATCCGCTACTGCCAGCCATACCCACTGAATTAGCAAATCAGAATCCTGCTCCTCGTATTATATATGATTATGCTAAACCTAATTTTACAGGAACTGAGTCAAGTATATTTAGACTCTGCTATTATCGCTAACAATTTTGAATCAAAACCTAACACGATTGGGATGATACAAAGAATTTGTTTCAGATTTGATGGTTTACTGAGGATGAGAACCCCAACACGCACTTGGCAAATTTCCGAATCATATAACACTTTCAAAATTAATGGCATTTCTGATGATGCCATTCACCTTCGGTTATTCCATTTTTCATTGAGCAATAAAGCTAAACAGTGGTTGAACTCACTACCATAAGGGTCCATTACCACTTGGGAGCAAATGACTGAAAAATTTCTATTAAAATATTTTCCACTGGCAAAAACAGCTAAGTTGTGTAATGATATTTCTTCTTTTGTGCAGATGGACTTAGAGACACTTTACGATGCATGGGAGAGATACAACGATCTATTGAGAGGGTGCCCTTACCATGGGTTACCTCTATGGCTGCAAGTTCAAACGTTCTACAATGGTGTGAATCCCTCAACAAGACAAATGATTGACGCAGCTGCTGGCGGAACCATCAACAATAAAACACCGGAAGATGCCAATGAATTTATAGAGGAGATGTCACTGAATAACTATCAGTGGCAAGTTATGAGGACAAAGCCAATGATAACAGCTGACATTTATAACATCGATTCGGTCACCATGCTCTCTAATTAGGTAGAACTTCTAAATAAGAAAATTGATGGTTTACTTGGTTCTACGCAGGTACATCCAGTAATGAGGTGTGACTCAAGTGGCGGAGGCGTGCATACAGAATACCTACCATTCAATCCTACAACCGAAGAGGAACAAATCAACTATATGGGTAACAATAATTTTAGATCTCAGAATAACCCATATAGTAACACTTATAATGCAGGTTGGAAGAACCACCCAAATTTCTCTTGGGGTGGTCAACAGAATCAAATGCCACAGAATCCTCAGGGTTTTCAACAGCCATCTTATCAAAAAGAGAAGAAATCAAACCTTGAAGAGATGTTATCCAAATTTATCTCGGTGTCAGAAACTCGCTTCTAGAATACTAAGATAACACTCAAAAATCAACAAGCATCAATTCAAGGACTCGAAACTCAGATAGACCAACTATCCAAATTAATTTTTGAATGACCACAAGGTAGTTTTCCAAGTAATACTGAACCAAACCCAAGGGAACAGCTCAATACAATTGATACTCAAGAAGGATGCGATGAGACTGAGCCAGAACCAAGGCAAGAAAATGTGGAAATCAAAGGTGATGGTGAGGTAAGTCATGATAAAACGGTAAGTACAAATTATAAATCTCGTGTTCCATATCCTAAAGTGATGACGAAAGACAGAACGGAAGAACAATTCGATAAGTTCGTCAAACTCTTAAAGAAATTACATATTAACTTACCTTTTATTGAAGTTCTTTCACAGATGCCCAACTCAGCGAAATTCTTAAAGGAACTTCTGAACAATAAATGAAAATTAGACGCTACATCACATGTGGAACTCAATGGAAACTGCTCAGCTATTCTAAAGAATAAGCTACCTAACAAGTTGAAAGATCCAGGGAGTTTTACAATTCCTTGCTTAATTGGTAGTTTATCTGTGAATAATGCTTTAGCTGATTTAGGGGCAAGTATAAATGTTATGCCTTATAAAATGTTTAAATGACTAGGTCTCGGTAAACCCAAATAGACTAGGATGAGCATACAATTGGCTGACAAAACAGTTAGTTTTCCTAAGGGTATTATTGAAGATGTTCTCATTAAAATTGATAAGTTTATTTACCAAGTAAACTTTGTCCTTCTAGATATGGATAAGGATAACGAGGTACCTTTAATTTTAGGACGACCCTTTTTAGCAACTGCCAGAACAATTATTAATGTTGACACAAGAGAGCTAACACTTCGTGCAGGTGACGATGCAGTAACACTTCAAGCACGTGATTCAGTCAAAACCTCTAAGACTCAGGATAATCCTATAAAACCTGTCGATGATAAAACTAATATTCAATCGTCCTTGTAGGAACCTCCTCGAACCAAGACAAAAGAGACAGTACGCTACTATCATGAAAAGAACAAAGACATCCATAAAGAACGAAGGCTACGGATAGAGAAGCTAGATGAATGGCGAGAATATAAACTGAGAACACATGAGAAACCAAAACTTCGCCAAAACAAGTCCGATACCTCTTCCAATCAACTTAAGGTAGGCGATAAAGTCTTACTAGATGCCAGAGATCCCTACATTGTCACTACCACACCAAATGAGGAGATCCCTCTTACGGTACTTAGTATTTTTCCATATGGCACAGTAGAGGTAAGTCATCCATCATAAGGAACTTTCAAGGTAAACGGTCATTGTCTCAAACTTTATAACGGTGAGAATTTTAAGGACGATGGAGAAGAGCTACGACTCTACGAACCTCTCTGAATACATCCGTAAGGGAAAGTCGAGCTTAGACTATAAACAAGCGCTTCTCGAGAGGCAACCCGAGTACTAACAACTTTTATTTATTGAAGTTTCATTAAAATTACAAGATTTTTTTAGACCAATAACTGAATCTCTGAATGCAGATCTATAACCCTCACACGGCCACCCACACGGGCGTGTCTAAAACTGTGGCAAAATAGGGAAAGCAACATGGCCGTGCGATACGGCCGTGTAGAAACAGGGCAAAGATTTTCCCAAAACACGGGATACGATAAATCCCTACGGCCATACGACATGGCCGTGGGTGAGGTTGCTAAATGAACACGAGCGTGGGAATGGAAAAACACGGGCGTGCCAGGGGCAAGGCTCGATTCTGTTTCCCTAACACGGGTATGCGACACGCCCGCGCCATTAAACCGTGGACAACGATACACGAGCATGGTACCATATACACGGGCGTGGGAGAAGCGAACGAAGCTAAGTACAGCCGTACGATATGGCCGTGTACCACACACGCCCAAGACACACGGGCGTGGGATAGTAGTCACTCCAGCACCACCATCTGAGGCCCCCACTGACGAGGATCATTGAATGTTTCTATCTTTTTATTTTTATCTTTATCTTTATTTTTATTTTTATTCTTAATTTTTAATTTCATTTCAGTTTTATTATTTTCTTATGAAAGACATATCTATATTAGTAAAATTTACTTTCTTCATTTATTTTTCTGGTACTTCTAACAAGTAATCCCACTACACTCTCTTCCACACCAACTCTTAATAAGCTCTTCATGATTCTACAGATTTCCAAGCAAGCTGCTAGGAATATTTTACAGAATGAGGAAACAAACAAGGAAAAATACAAAACAAATGCCATGTTCAATGACCCAATTTCTTCATCTAGCTAAGAACAATGGTAGCTACTACTTTCCCCAAACACTACAGCCTCAGAATCAAGCTCCGAACCCATATAACAGAGAGTTTCTCCTCCTTGCCTCTTATGATTTTCTTTATTTTGAATAGTCTATCTTTGTACATTGAAGGCAATGTACATCTTAAGTGTGGGGGGTGAACATAAACATGAAACCTAACTTTTTGCATTATTCTCAAATCCCTGAATGTGGTCTTGTGTTTAAGTTATTTTCTCATAATATTAATAGAATGAATTCTGATTAATCTATAATTATCGTTGATATGTCATTAATTGGACCAAGGGAATTATGCATGATTATTTGATTGTAGGACCTTAAAGAATCAAGCATGATAAGTTGATATTTTGAGAACTAAATTTTTTAGATTATTTTTCTGAATTGATGTATTATCATGAAATCTTAAGTATACAGGAATGACATCAAAAACCCAAATTTTTGGTGAGATTTTTGAGCCTTTTTGAGCATATAGCTTCCTTTCTTGCTCACTTCTTTTGTGGTTTGAGTGTGTCAACATTGAACTCTTATTCTAGAACTTGCTTCGATTATACATGTCGAGATCACCCATATGATTTGATATACTGAGATGATAAAGGCACTTAGGATTTAACCCACTTACTCCATAAAAAGCCTTTCCACATAATTAAACCCTTAGTGCACCCCTTTTGAGCCTACTAACCCTTTTTGTTTATTGATTAACCCTCATCATTAACCCATTAACCCATTATTATTGAAATCCTCTTACTTAATTTGACCCTTTTTATCGAGATTGATTTTAATACTATTACCTCACTATGATCACCAATTTTGTTATTGAATCATGGAGTATAACTTCTATATTGTATTGACTTGATTTGTTCTTAAAAAAAAAACTAACTGTAACACCCTAAACCCGACCTAGATGTTATGGCCGGATCCGACGTGCCATATCAAAGTGTTCAAAACCTTTTTATGTTCTTTAATCTAGAAAAATTTACTTAGTGTTTAAAGTATGGTTTCTTTAAAGGTTAAAGTGAATGGAAGCTGTGCACCAGGTAGGAAACCGAAAAAGAGGAGGTGAGTCCATCGAACTGCTTAAGTACCAAGCTTCCTTCGAATCCAATCCTAGACATGCACACCGCCATTGCCACACCTTAACTTTGAGTGTATTCTTAGAAAACCCAATTCGATTGTGTCCATTTTAAGAAAAATGATTAATTTTGGAAAACGTTTTCGTTACGGAGGTATTGCTTTGTTGTCGTGTATTTTGAAATCAATTACTATTTTTTTTTAAACATGCGCCCTAAAGTTACTCAATTTTAACAGTTATCTACTCTAGAAAATCCTATCAAAACAATAAAAATAATTTGAGAGGCCTTATTACAACTTAAAACCCAAAACATTTTAAAAAAAGAATCTGTCTAATTCACCAGAAGAAAATCGAGATTTGCAGAATGCGTGGCCACTCCGAATCCCTCACAACTCCAAGCCCACTATGGTTGGGGATTACCTACGTGGATGAAAATAAGGGGTGAGTTTGGGGAATCTCAGTGTGTAAATTAATCCAACCATAGCTTATATCAGCTCAAACCACAGAAACAGATTAAGTTGGCCTTAGCCCAGAACAAATATTAGAAAGAAGACCTTAGGCCCATAACAATACATAACAGATATCACATGAAATGCATAAACCCAACCCATATCCAACCATATACACCCCCGTCTAATTTTACACCATGTGGGGAGACTACTCGACCCACCCAAACACTACATGCCACAGATTTTGCAAAGCATGGTCGCGCCAAATGTAAAATGTGTGACAGAGTCACGGATCTGAGATAATCGTGGCAAAGCCACCAGAACAGATAAATGTGGTAGAGCCACCAGATCAGATAATTGTGGCATAGCCACTAGGACGCTTCCTCCATAAATATAACCCATGTCCCCATGCAACAGATATACAATCAAGGCATACATCATACAGAATCAGACTATCATACTTTTCAGTCAAAATTAACCCTAAAGGTATAATGGTCATTTGCACCTAAGGGTATGATGGTAATTTTCCATACATAAGGGTATTCTAGTAATCTAACTATTTGTAAGGTTTCCATGCATATCGTAGCCATTTACGTACTATCAGAAACACTTACTGAGTGTTCTTACCGAATTGGGCCCGTTGGCCCATTATCTCGATTTTGGCCCATTAAACCCAAAAATATCGAAATGCATGGAATCGCACATACTGCAGTCTTAACACTTTAGATTACCGAATATGTTAATCCACTTATCTTTCGAGCATTCACACACTCGCAAGTTCACGAAATACCAATTTTTTGACATTTCAGCTTTTCGGCTTTTGCCGATCTAGTCTATAAGAGGGTGTCAGTTACACACCTGTTGGTGACGAAATGATGGCGAGTTCCACTCAGGAGTCGCCTACAGCCAGTTAGTAATATGTCAACTATGAATCCATAATAGCTTGAATACAAAACTCCTTACCCAAAAGTCGGCCATTAACATTTTAGGCACTAAAATTCCTACCTTTGCCGAAACTATCGACTAGGTTTAGATCCTGTCATTCCACTTGTCCAAGCCTTCGGCCAGTAGCCTGTAGATCACACCATCATCATAATAAAATAGTTTTCACAACCCTTAAAGCCATAGAGCCCAATCAATAGCCTCCCTAAGCTTTTAAGGATTTCGGCTTTTCTAAAACTTGAAATGAAAAATAGATTTGAAAGCTTACCACCGGTTCCTTAGGTCAATGATCCCACTCCAATTCCTATTCGATTATAATGCAGATCTAATCCTCAAACCTTAGTAAAAATCAAACCTTGATAGTCTACAGATTCAGCTATGCCCCTATAACTATGGTGTTTTTGGTTTTTTGTAACTGTGTAGAGAAAGATGGAATATGGGAGCTTTGCTGTGGTCTTGTCGACAGGAATTTGGGGTTCAGAGGATTTGAGAATCGGTCAAAAAGATAGAGAAAAGTAAGAGGGTTTGGCTAGGAGAAATCGATAGAGAAGTAATATAGGCTTTCGGGATTTCGGCTTTTTATGGCAAACGGTTATGAAGGTTTAGAAACAATTGATAAAAGATGGAGATGAACAGGATGGTAGGAAGATTTGGCTATAGAGGAAAAGAAGAAGAAGAGAAAGTTGATGAAGAGAGGAGAAAAGAAAAAGAAGAGGAAGAATGGTCAGAAAATGGCACAACTTACCTTAAATGCCGAAATTACAACTGGCAGTAGCCCTAGCCGAATTTTACCCTCTAAAGAAACCTTTGGCCGGCCAACTCTTGCTCCTCAAGAGTCCACCATTCGGCCAACACTACTCTCCCTAATCAGCTCCTAAATCTTCTCCCTTATTCCCTCCTTACTCAATCTCCTGAATAGCTCAAACTCTTCTTAACAGAGTTCCACTTGGGTTCCATCACCTCCCCTTTCTGTTCATAAAAATAATACCAGAGCTTGCTTACCTTGTGACTTGAACCTTGGCTCTCCCTTATCATCCACATGCCACTTTTATAGCCTTCCCAGTGGCGTCACATGCCACTTTGCCACTTTGCCACATGCCTTCTTGTGGCTTATTTTACCAATTAATTTCTTAAAAGCCCAATGTACCCGAATACCTTTTTCCTTCAGAATTAAAATTAATTAAAATTACCAAATTTTAATTTAAACTTGGGCCTTCTAGAGGCCCATTAACATAATTAGACCTATGCCAAGTAGTCAAAACACAAAAATTCTAAAATTCACTAAAATTCTCAATAATCCCAAAATCTCAAAAATTGGGGCGTTACAACTCTACCCTTCTTAAAGAAATTTCGTCCTCGAAATTTACCTGATCCGAATAGATGAGGGAATTGTTGATGCATCGCCTCTTCTGGCTCCCAAGTAGCTTCCTCTCTGCCATGATTACGCCAAAGCACCTTCATTAATGAGACAGATTTTCTCCTTAGAACCTTAATATCTCGGTCTAATATCTGCACAGGCTCTTCCTCAAAAGTCAAGTGTGGCTGCTCCTCAATCTCTACAATCGGCACAACATGAGTAGGGTCAGAACAATAACGCCTTAACATGGAGACGTGGAAAACATCATGAATCCTATCTAACTCTAGAGGTAATTCCAATTGATAAGCCATCGATCCTACTCGCTTCAAAACCTGATAAGGCCCAATGAACCGGGGACTCAACTTGCCCTTCTTACCAAACCTTAATATCTTCTTCCAAGGAGAAACCTTCAAGAAGACCATATCACCCACTGAGTACTCAGTTTCCTTACGCTTCAAATCTGCATACGACTTATCGGATGCTTCTTTTAATCGATCTCTGATTACTTTGACCTTATCCTCAGTATCAGCTACCAACTTCGGTCCTAGAACTTGTCGTTCCCCTAGTTCGGTCTAACAACTAGGTGTTCGACACCTTCGTCCATACAATGCTTCATACGGTGCCATTTGAATACTCGCCTGATAGCTGTTGTTGTACGCAAAATCTGCCAATGGCAAATAATCCTCCCAACTACCTCGAAAGTCAATAACGTATCCCCTCAGCATGTTCTCCAGAATCTGAATAACCCTTTCCGACTGACCATCGGTCTGAGGATGGAAAGCCACACTAAAGTTCAACTGCATCCCCAACGCCTCATGCAACTTCTGCCAAAACCAAGATGTGAATCTAGGATCCCGGTTAGAGATAATTGAAACTAGGACACCATGAAGTCGCACGATCTCTGCCACATACAACTTGGCTAACTTTTGAAGTGAAAAGTCAGTGCGGACAGGTATGAAATGGGCCGATTTGGACAACCTATCCACAACCACCCAAACTGAGTCTTTCTTTGATGGCGTCAAGGGTAACCCACTCACAAAGTCCATGGTTACCCTCTCCCACATCCAAAGTGGTATCTTTATTGGCTGCAAAATTCCAAAAGGTAGTTGATGCTCAGCTTTCACTTGCTGGCATGTCAAACATTTTCCCACAAACTCCATTACTTCTCGTTTTAGCCCAGGCCACCAATACAATTCACGCAAGTCGTGATACAACTTATTCTCTCCAGGATGCATAGCACAAAGTCCTCCATGAGCTTCCTTTAATATTGTCTGCCTCAAATCAAAGTCCTTCGGAACAAAAATTCTTCCTCGGAAACACAGAGCCCCTTCACTGTTCAACCCAAACTCATAGGTTTCCCCTTTCTTGACTTGCTGGAAACGAGCAACCAAAGACTCATCCTTCTACTGGTTTTCCTTAATCTGGTCCACCCAGGTTGGCCTTACTTGTAACTTAGCCAACAGACTCCCATCATCATACAGAATCAGATGGGCAAACATTGCTCTCA
The DNA here is from genome assembly GCA_025698475.1 of Gossypium anomalum. NCBI lineage: Eukaryota > Viridiplantae > Streptophyta > Magnoliopsida > Malvales > Malvaceae > Gossypium > Gossypium anomalum. The sequence goes on from CM046965.1 coordinate 40,980,549, forward strand.
AATCAGATACAGCTCTACGACTTAGAGTATCGGCTACCACATTAGCCTTGCCTGGGTGATACTCAATCGAACAATCATAATCCTTAAGCAACTCTATCCATCTCATTTGCCTAAGGTTCAGCTCCTTCTGAGTCAGCAAATATTTAAGACTCTTATGGTGTATATAACACACCTTTCTCCATACAAGTAGTGTCTCCAAATCTTAAGTGCAAAGATCACTGCTGCCAACTCCAAATCATGAGTAGGATAGTTCCCTTCGTGAGGCTTAAGCTGTCGTGATGCATAAGCAACAACCTTACCTTCTTGCATCAACACACAGCCCAGACCCACATGTGATGCGTCATTGTGCACAGAAAAATTCTTTCTCGGACTCAAATTTGAATTAACACAGTGCTTGATCGTAACTTTCTTCAACTTCTCAAAAGCTTCCTGCTGCTTCTCTATCCACACAAACGGTACCCCTTTCCTTATAAGTTTTGTCAAAAGTGCTGCCATCACAGAAAATCCTTCCACATACCTTCTGTAGTAACCTGCCAACCCTAGGAAACTCTAAATTTCTGACACCGTCCTAGGTGGCTTCCAATCCAAAATTGCTTCAATCTTTCGAGGGTCTACCTTAATCCCCTCAGCAGAGACAACATGTCCTAAGAAGGTTACCTTAGTCAACCAGAATTCACACTTGCTGAACTTTGCATAAAGTTCCCTCTCCCTTAACACTTGCAACACAATACAGAGATGCTCCTCATGTTTTGCTTCAGTTTCAGAATATACCAGAATATCATCAATAAAGACGACTACAAATCGATCTAAAAATGGTTGGAATACACGATTCATTAGATCCATGAACGCTACAGGAACATTCGCCAGTCGAAACGGCATAACCAGAAACTCGTAATGACCATACCGAGTCCTAAATGCTGTCTTGTGTATATCTGCCTCTTTGACCCTTAACTGATGGTATCCAGATCAAAGATCGATCTTGGAAAATATAGAAGCTCCTCTAAGTTGGTCTAACAGATCGTCAATCCTTGGTAGAGGGTACTTATTCTTAATCGTCAGTTTGTTCAACTACCGATAATCAATACACATCCGCATCGTCCCATCCTTCTTTTTCACGAATAGCACTGGTGCTCCCCATGGAGACACACTTGGCCTAATAAAGCCCCTATCCAACAACTCTTGAATTTGTGCCTTTAGCTCCACTAACTTCTTCGGTGCCATCCTATGCGGTGCAATGGACACTACTGCCGTTCCAGGCAGCAAGTCGATTCCAAACTTGACTTCTCGATTCGGAGGCAATCCCGGAAGCTCTTTCAGAAAAACATCTTGGAATTCCTTAGCGGTTCTAACCTTATCCACTGGTAGTCCCTCATCTTCCGACTGACTTACAAATGCCAAATAGCCCATATGAGAAATTACAGAGATGTATTGGAGGTACAGCCTAAGTGAAAGTTCTTCAGTATTGAATATGAGATTAAAAGTGAAGACCACTTTTCCGGTAAGATTTTCGGGGACGAAAATCCCTAAAAGGGGGAGAGAGTTGTAATATCCTGATTTTGGGCCTAGTCAAAATAGTGGTTTCGTGACCACAAAATCCAAGATAGAAATAATTATTTTATGATTATTTTGAGGTCTATGATATGATTGCATGAATGTGTGAAAATTTCGTGAAGAAATTTTATGCATATAGTGCTTAAATTGAAATTAGGGACTAAATCAAATAATTTGCAAAACTTGCATTCTAGAAGTTTCTAGTATGAAATTGTTTTGAAATATTAATTAGGAGGTCTAAAATAGAAATTTTACCAATTTCTATGTCTATGGACAAAAATTGGACATGGATGGAATTTTTGGAAAGTTTAGTAGTAAGGGCATTTTGGTCATTTAGGGGTAAAATGAATTAAAATACAAAATTAAAAGCCAATTTTGCTCATCTTCAACCCCATGGCCGAATATAGGAAGGAGAAACCATGGCTAGGGTTTTTCAAGCTTCCAAGCTCGATTGTAAGTCGGTTTTAGCCCCGTTTTTCAAGTTCTTTACGTTTTTGGAATCCCGATAACTTGATTAAGCTTATTCTAGCAATAATTTAAGCTAGGGTTCATATTTGGAAAAATACCCATAGGTGAAATGTGTTTATTTTGATGTTTTATGGTAGAATATGAAGGCTGAAATTATGTTAAACAACTTTTGCTAAGCGATTTTAAGCAAAAATGAGTAAAACGGCTTAATCAAGAAAATTGTTATTGTTCATAACTATGTGTTAGAGTGAGAATTTGATGTTGTCATAGAAGGGAAAAATGTTCAGCATGTCATAAAACATAAGAAAATATGCTGAAGTTTAATTTACGAGCTTTGGGGCAAAAGTGTAAATATGCAAAAGTTTAAGGGCAAAACTATAATTTTGCCAAAATATGATTTTGGTTTAATTTGAATAATGTGAGCCCTAATTAGACTATATTTTAAATGATAGAGCAAGGAAAACTAAAATTCGGGCTAAAATGGGGAAATTACCAAGTTGTGGACGAAATGGTAAAAGTAGCCATTTTCACATATGAGGTAAGTTCATACGTAAATGTTGGTAACATAGTTATTATTTTAAATGTTTTTATGTTATTTAAATTTATACTCGTGATAATTGTTTGATAATATGTCAAATTATGTGATATACTTGGAAAATGTGAAATACTATCGAGTATCGGTATCGGCATTCCGTAGAAGATGGTTGAGACACATGATTGGGAAAAAGGTCCCGTTGAACCTTAGAAATGGATTAGGATACAAGTGACATGTCACTGGGATATTTGGGCATCCGAACTCTTCGTTGAGTTGAGTCTGATTTCACTTATGGATACGAATGTCTGAACTCGTTGAGTTGAGTCCGAGTTCGAGAGATGTAACTAGGCATCCGAGCTCGTTGAGTTGAGTCTGAGTTCACTTATGGATGCGAATGTCTGAACTCGTTGAGTTGAGTCCGAGTTCGAGAGATGTAACTAGGCATCCGAGCTCGTTAAGTTTAGTCTGAGTTCACTTATGGGCGGGTTACATGGTAGCATGGCTACATATGTGGCACTTATGTGCAAACTTTCCATGAATCTGAATTATATTCCGATGTGTTCAACAGGTAAAATTCTACTCAAATGGAGGAATACTCGAGATGAAAGGGACGTATTGGTAAATGTTGTGAAATGGATACTTTGAACAGGTATGTACTTAACCCTCGGGTTGAAAACTCGATATAACAACAATATGGTAAGATGATAAATGAAAATGTGATATGAATGTCTCGGTGATGATCATACAAATGATGTTTATGTTTGCTTATATAGTTGTGTTACTTGCTATTTGCATGTGAACTTACTAAGCATTTCTGCTTACTCCCTCCTTTTCATTCCTTGTAGTTTTGACAAGCCAGCTCAGAAATCGGGAATGGTCAGAGGCTCGCTCACACTATCCGTGTATCATCTTGGCATAATGGCTTGTATATTTTGAGTATGGCATGTATAACATTTTAATCATTTTGTATATATGGTCTTATGATATGGTTATTGAGTGGTATGGAAATGCTTGGTAATGATTAGCCATTGGAATGGCTAATCATGATCATATTTGGTGTTATGTATGCTTAAATGCTAGCTAATCCATGGGAACCATGAAATGGGTAAAATTTACCATAAAATAGATTCAGACAGCAGTAGTGACGTGAATTTGAAAAATCACTAAAAATAGTAGAAATGGAATTAAATAATGAATAAGCTATGGAATTGAAGCTTGATGACTCTATTTTCATATAGATGGAAAAAACAGGTATATGAGTTATATTTTATGAGATGTTTAAATTTTTCTGAAACAGGGCCAGAGCAATTTCTGGATCCCCTGTTCTGACTTTGGAAATTCACCATAAATTTCTAAAAGATAATTAGAAGTCATGATTTATATTTACAAATTCTTTATTGAGTCTAGTTTTATTAGAAATAAACAGCATAGTCATTGAAACTCTGTACAGGGAGATATCTGATTCATAATACACAGAGGTCAGAGCAGTCGAACCCTAAAATAGGGGAGACTTTAACTAATAAACTGTACTAATTTGCTTAACCAAAAATTCTATAAAAAATTTAGTAAATAGATATATGAGTCTAGTTTTAGGGAAAATTTACGGAATTGGATTTCGAGTTTCGGAACTCAAGATATGAATTTTTAAACGACTGTGACACAGATTGCTAGCTTGATAAAAATTTTAAAAATAAATTGTTTGAGCTATTTAAAGTAATGAATTAAGTCTGTTAACACCTCGTGTTCGACTCCGGTGATGATCTCGGGTACGGGGCGTTACATTTAGTGGTATCAGAGCTGGTTTAGTCGGTTCTCGGACTAATTTAGCATGTGTAAAAGTTTAGCTATACATGCCACTGATCTGTGATAGTGTGATGTCTTCTGACGCGTATAAGTACCGTCTTATTTAGACAGGGTACTCTCCAACTGAGCTGTGCTGACCATGTTCAATGTTATGTGAAGGTATTTGAGTAAAGCTATGATTATGATAAGTCTCGGTTCAGAAAATTATGAATAAAAGTTTATGATACATATGTGATAAATATCCATATTTGCTTAATGCTCATATGATGTAGTATATATGGCTTACTTGATAAGATGAATGAAATAAATAGAAAGTAGTAGAGGTATGAATAAAAGTCATAATATTATGATATGAATGAAAATGTCCTTGTCTTGATTTGGACGTCGAATGTTGATGAATGCTAATGATATATAATTTTTATGAGATAAAGGATTATAATGAAATGAACTTATCTATGTTAAATTGTTGGACTGAACTATATGATTGTAATGATATGTACATGGTGATGCACGAAATGAAAGTTGTGATTGTGATGCAAATATCTATGTTTGTTTGGCCCTATATGATGTCATGAGCATGAATTAATTTAATTAAATGAATGGATAAGTAAAGCTATCTAGAAAACATAGAATGTATGCATAAGTATATTGTCTAAATGGGATAGTAGGAAAATTTGTGTAAGCCAACATGAATGTTGCATTGCCTAAATGAATGACATGATTTTGATGATGTTGCTATGATGATGGAAGTTGTGTCATATGTGTATGTATAAGAAAGTCGAGTCAGAGGTCCTACAACCCCTCCCCCTTACCGAAATGGTACTTATAATGGAATTTCATGAGATTTGTATTGAATAAGTTTCCGGTTGAGAACCCAAAGAGTTCAGTGATAGAATAATTATAAGTATGATCAGAGATTGAAAATGAGCTGATAAGTAAAGTTAGAGCCAGTAAAGTATCGGATTGACGTAGAGATTATTGGAGTTATGCACTGTCCCAATTAGAGAAGGAATTCTCTTTGGTAAATCAAATTACTTAGGTGCAAGGTCGAGAAAAGTGTAAATCAAAATTTATTCAGAACTGGCCTTCTTTAGTGAATGGTTTAATATGAAATTTGTGACGACAGAACTAGTTGGGGAAATGATATTTGAAATGTAAACTATCTGAGTGTGACAGTTATGACTGGACAGATTTAGCAGTCTCTTTTGAGATGTTCTATGTGTTTACCCGTTCTCAAAAATATTTCTATGGCTATTGATCTTCTGAAGAAATTCTTGTTATATGGGAATGTCTTCTAATTCTAGTGTTGGATGAAAGCATTGGTAGTCTGACTGGATTATAATTTATATTGCTCTATTTCATCGGGTATTCTATTTCATTTCGTCTGATAAGAATTGATGAGAGAATACGTATGATATTATGACTCTGTTTCTTCTACTTGATGCTTCATCTGATATATATATATGTATGGGAAGATATATTGTTCTTGTTATATTTGATTCCAATGGGATTAAATGATGTTGTCTTTTGGACTTTCTTTCTTTGAAGAATTATCGGGGTATTCTATATTTTCTCTATGAGTTTGGTTTTCAATTCTCCGGCATAGTATCGTATCTTGGGTTTCTTTATCCTGGATCTCTTTATTCTAGATTTTTTTATGCTGGGTTTCTCTATCTTGGATTTCTTTATTCGGTTTTCTTGTTATCTTTGTTCCATAATTTGTCAATTATGACTCACATTCGAAGTGCATTCTTCAGCTCGTGATAATCATGTCAAATATGACTATACTTCTAATTTGATCTTGGTAATGTGGTGATTTTAGTATTGGGATTTTTTTCTAATTTCTGTAAGGATTTGACATCGATAAAGGCATAGGTGATAAAAGCGCGAGTTTCAATCGGTATGGTGAATTATTTATTTGAAAGATTTCATGTGACAATTATGTCGAGATTATTTTTCTCAAGTTTGATAACGTAATTTCATTTTTGTAATCGATAAAAGAGTAAATAGTCTGAACGAGAAGTGTATATTTATTAGAAAGAGTTGGATATTAGTTAAAGTCACTACGAATGATAAGGTTTTCATCTTATTAAAGCTGAAAAGTTTATTACATGTTGACAGAGTTCGGATAGATGAGAATATTGGTAATCGGCTGTCAAACTAGACTAGTCTACATTGAGCAAAGACTTCCCGACTTTCATGAATGTAATCGTTGTATGGATTGTGATGTGTTTCAAGACAGTGAGGTAATGTGATAGTTTAGAGAATTCGATGTTACATAAAATCTGAGTTGTTAAAGAGGTTAAAGCTGAGCATTGGGATCTATCAAAATTATCCTTGTCAATGTTGATATTGGGATGGAAATGAGAGGATTATTCTTGAGGCCATATCGAATTATTTCTATGGCGAGAAAGAGGAAAATGTGATGTATCCTATTCTTAAATGTTTGGAGAAATCTATAAATCATATCGGTATTGAATGAATTCCTATTCATCAGATTCATGGAATTTCATGTCTCTTTGATTGTTGGATTTCTTGGAATTCCGATCTCCATTAATCAAGTTAAGATCCTGGTTTTATGTCATGATATCATGGGAAACTGAGAAGGGTTGAAAATTTAAGAACAGTTCAGAGTTGAGACTGTAAGCTTTTAGACCATATGAGAAATTAAAGAGATGTATTGGAGGTACAACCTAAGTGAAAGTTCTTCAGCACCGAATATGAGATTAAAAGTGAAGACCACTTTTCCGGTAAGATTTTCGGGGACAAAAATCCCTAAAAGGGGAGAGAGTTGTAATATCCTGATTTTGGGCCTAGTCAAAATAGTGGTTTCGTGACCACAAAATCCAAGATAGAAATAATTATTTCATGATTATTTTGAGGTCTATGATATGATTGCATGATTGTGTGAAAATTTCGTGAAGAAATTTTATGCATAAAGTGCTTAAATTGAAATTATGGACTAAATTGAATAATTTGTAAAACTTGCATTCTAGAAGTTTCTAGTATGAAATTGTTTTGAAATATTAATTAGGAGGTCTAAAATAGAAATTTTACCAATTTCTAAGTCTATGGACAAAAATTGGACATAGATGGAATTTTTGGAAAGTTTAGTAGTAAGGGCGTTTTGGTCATTTAGGGGTAAAATGAATTAAAATACAAAATTAAAAGCCAATTTTGCTCATCTTCAACCCCATGGCCGAATATAGGAAGGAGAAACCATGGCTAGGGTTTTTCAAGCTTCCAAGCTCGATTGTAAGTCGGTTTTAGCCCCGTTTTTCAAGTTCTTTACGTTTTTGGAATCCCGGTAACTTGATTAAGCTTATTCTAGCAATAATTTAAGCTAGGGTTCATATTTGGAAAAATACCCATAGGTGAAATGTGTTTATTTTGATGTTTTATGGTAGAATATGAAGGCTGAAATTATGTTAAACAACTTTTGCTAAGCGATTTTAAGCAAAAATGAGTAAAACGGCTTAATCGGTAAAAATTGTTATTGTTCATAACTATGTGTTAGAGTGAGAATTTGATGTTGTCATAGAAGGGAAAAATGTTCAGCATGTCATAAAACATAAGAAAATATGCTGAAGTTTAATTTACGAGCTTTGGGGCAAAAGTGTAAATATGCAAAAGTTTAAGGGCAAAACTATAATTTTGCCAAAATATGATTTTGGTTTAATTTGAATAATGTTAGCCCTAATTAGACTATATTTTAAATTATAGAGCAAGGAAAACTAAAATTCGGGTTAAAATGGGGAAAATACCAAGTTGTGGACGAAATGGTAAAAGCAGCCATTTTCACGTACGAGGTAAGTTCATATGTAAATGTTGGTAACATAGTTATTATTTTAAATGTTTTTATGTCATTTAAATGATATGATAATTATTATGAAATATTACACTCGTGATAATTGTTTGATAATATGTCAAATTATGTGATATACTTGGAAAATGTGAAATACTATCGTGTATCGGTATCGGCATTCCGTAGAAGACGGTTGAGACACATGATTGGGAAAAAGGTCCCGTTGAACCTTAGGAATGGATTAGGATAGAAGTGACATGTCACTGGGATATTTGGGCATCCGAACTCGTTGAGTTGAGTCCGAGTTCACTTATGGATGCGAATGTCTGAACTCGTTGAGTTGAGTCCGAGTTCGAGAGATGTAACTAGCCATCCGAGCTCGTTGAGTTGAGTCCGAGTTCACTTATGGATGCGAATGTCTGAACTCGTTGAGTTGAGTCTGAGTTCGAGAGATGTAACTAGGCATCTGAGCTCGTTGAGTTGAGTCCGAGTTCACTTATGGATGCGAACGCCCGAGCTCGTTGAGTTGAGTCCGAGTTCACTTATGGGTGGGTTACATGGTAGCGTGGCTACATATGTGGCACTTATGTGCAAACTTTCCATGTATCCGAATTATATTCCGATGTGTTCAACGGGTAAAATTCTACTCAAATGGAGGAATACTCGAGATGAAAGGGACTTATTGGTAAGTGTTGTTAAATGGATACTTTGAACAGGTATGTACTTAACCCTCGGGTTGAAAACTCGATATAACAACAATATGGTAAGATGATAAATGAAAATGTGATATGAATGTCTCGGTGATGATCATACAAATGATGTTTATGTTTGCTTATATAGTTGTGTTACTTGCTATTTGCATGTGAACTTACTAAGCATTTGTGCTTACTCCCTCCTTTTCATTCCTTGTAGTTTTGACAAGCCACTCGGAAATCAGGAACAGTCGGAGGCTCGCTCACACTATCCGTGTATCATCTTGGCATAATGGCTTGTATATTTTGAGTATGGCATGTATAGCATTATTATCATTTTGTATATATGGTCTTATGATATGGTTATTGAGTGGTATGGAAATGCTTGGTAATAATTAGCCATTGGAATGGCTAATCATGATCATATTTGGTGTTATGTATGCTAAATTGCTAGCTAATCCATGGGAACCATGAAATGCGTAAAATTTACCATAAAATAGATTCAGATAGCAGTAGTGACGTAAATTTGAAAAATCACTAAAAATAGTAGAAATGGAATTAAATAATGAATAAGTTATGTAATTGAAGCTTGATGAGTCTATTTTCATATGGATAGAACAAAACAGGTATATGAGTTATAGTTTATGAGATGTTTAAATTTTTGTGAAACAGGGCCAGAGCAATTTCTGGATCCCCTGTTCTGACTTTGGAAATTCATCATAAATTTCTCAAAGATAATTAGAAGTCATGATTTATATTTACAAATTCCTTATTGAGTCTAGTTTTATTAGAAATAAACGGCATGGTCATTGAAACTCTGTACAGGGAGATGTCTGATTCGTAATACATAGAGGTCAGAGGAGTCGAACCCTGAAATAGTGGAGATTTTAACTAATAAACTGTACTAATTTACTTAACCAAAAATTCTATAAAAAAATTAGTAAATATATATATGAGTCTAGTTTCAGGGAAAATTTATGGAATTGGATTTTGAGTTTCGGAACTCGAGATATGAATTTTTAAGCAACTGTGACACAGATTGCTAGCTTGACTGAAAATTTTAAAAATAAATTGTTTGAGCTGTTTAAAGTAATGAATTAAGTCTGTTAACACCTCGTGTTCGACTCCGGCGACGATCTCGGGTACGGGGCATTACAATAACAGTACAGAATAGATATCACATGAAATGCATAAACCCAACCCATATCCAACCATATACACCCCCGTCTAACCTTACACCATGTGGGGAGACTACTTGACCCACCCAACCGCTACACGCCATAGATTTTGCAGCATGGCTGCCAGAAATAGAAAATGTGACAGAGTCACCAGATACAGATAACCGTGGCAGAGCCACCAGATCAGATAATTGTGGCATAGCCACCAGGACGCTTCCTCCATAAATATAACCCATATCCCCATGCAACAGATATACAATCATGGCATACATCATACAGAATCAGACTATCATGCTTTTCAGTCAAAATTAACCCTAAGGGTATAATGGTCATTTGCACCTAAGGGTATAATGGTAATTTTCCATACATAAGGGTATTCTAGTAATTTAACTATTTGTAAGGTTTCCATGCATATCGTAGCCATTTACTTACTATCAAAAACACTTAACGAGTGTTCTTACCGAATTGGGCCGTTGACCCATTATCCTGATTTTGGCCTATTAAACCTAAAAATATCGAAATGCACGGAATCGCACATACTGTAGTCTTAACACTTTATATTACCGAATATGTTAATCCACTTATCTTACGAGCATTCACACACTCGCAAGTTCACGAAATACCGATTTTCTAGCATTTTGGCTTTTCGACTTTTACCGATCTAGTCTATGAGAGGGTGTCAGTTACACACTTATTTGTGACGAAACGCCAGCAAGTTCCACTCACGAGTTGCCTAAAGTCAGTTAGTAATATGTCAACTATGAATCCATGATAGCTTAAATACAAAACTCCTTACCCAAAAGTCGGCCATTAACATTTTAGGCACTAAAATTTCTACCTTTGCCGAAACTAGCGACTAGGTTTAGATCCTGTCGTTCCACTTGTCCAAGCCTTCGATCAGCAGCCTCTAGATCACACCATCATCATAATAAAATAGTTGTCACAACCCTTAAAGCCATAGAGCCCAATCGACAGCCTCCCTAAGCTTTTAGGGATGTTGGCTTTTCTAAAACTTGAAATAAAGAATAGATTTAAAAGCTTACCACCGGTTCCTTAGGTCAATGATCCCACTCCAATTCCTATTCGATTCTAATATAGATCTAATCCTCAAACCTTAGTAAAAATTGAACCTTGATAGTCTACAGATTCGGCTATGCCCCTAAACTATGGTGTTTTTGGCTTTTTGTAACTGCGTAGAGAAAGATGGAATATGGGAGTTTTGCTGTGGTCTTATCGACAGGAACTTGGGGTTCAGAGGATTATAGAATTAGTCAAAAAGATGGAGAAAAGTAAGAGGGTTTGGCTAGGAGAAATCAGCACAGAAGTAATATAGGCTTTCGGGATTTCAGCTTTTTATGGCAAACGGTTATGAAGGTTTAGAAACAACTGATAAAAGATGGAGATGAATAGGATGGTAGGAAGATTCGGCTATAGAGGAAAAGAAGAAGAAGAGAAAGTTGATGAAGAGAGGAGAAAAGAAAAAGAAGAGGAAGAATGGTCAGAAAATGACACAACTTACCCTAAATGCCAAAATTACAACTGGCAGTAGCCCTAGCTGAATTTTGCCCTCTAAAGAAACCCTTGGCTGGCCAACTCTTGCTCCTCAAGAGTCCACCATTTGGCCAACACTGCTCTCCCTAATCAGCTCCTAAATCTTCTCCTTTATCCCCTCCTTACTGAATCTCCTGAACAGCTCAAACTCTTCCTAACAGAGTTCCACTTGGGTTCTATCACCTCCCTTTTCTGTTCATAAAAGTAATACCATAGCTTGCTTACCTTGTGACTTGAACCTTGGCTCTCCTTTATCATCCACATGCCACTTTTATAGCCTTCCCAGTGGTGTCACATGCCACTTTACCACATGCCTTCTTGTGGCTTATTTTACCAATTAATTTCTTGAAAGCCCAATGTACCCGAATTCCTTTTTCCTTCAGAATTAAAATTAATTAAAATTACCAGATTTTAATTTAAACTTGGGCCTAATAGAGGCCCACTAACATAATTAGACCTATGTCAAGCAGTCAAAACACAGAAATTCTAAAATTCACTAAAATTCTCAGTAATCTCAAAAATCCTGAAAATTGGGGCGTTACACTAACCTCAGTATTATTATTGTAATTCTTAGCAAGCCAAAGTTGTCATGAAAAAGAGAGCTCATGTAATATAGTTCTAGATATTTTTTGTCATTCAGTAATTAAGTTTTTGATAGTGGGGTGATATATTGAAATCATCTCGATTCTAACCTTTGTTTCTTTAGCTTGTATCCATACCCATAACCTAAACCCCGTTAGAACCACGCAAAGACCTTTTGATTTGTGAATCATCATTTACAAGTGGTGGAGATTTGATTTTCATGCAAGCCTATAGTGATAACATCTCATGTTAGACAATCGAGTGCTTAATTTTGAACCTTAAACACTTTGAGTGATTTGAGTGAATCCTTAGTGAGGATGTCATCTCTTGTATATTTAGGACTAAAGTTAATTACTTAGAGGAAGGAGATTACCAATAATTTTATTATCAAAATATTCAATTTAGATTGTTTGGGGTTTTTAATGCCCCTGTGGTTGAATTCCCAATGTATGATTCTCCGTGGAATAATTTGTAACATTATCGGTAATGATTATGTGATTGAAAGGAATGAATTCTAGCAGTAAATGAGAGTTTTGCTTGAGGACAAGCAAATGCTTAAGTGTAGGGGTATTTGATAAACACCAAATTATACATATTGTTACCCCAAATACTTAGCATATTTATGGATATTTACTATTAGATTTGTGGATTTTGGTGCTCATAATCCAGTTATTTCATGTTTTGTACTCAGGAGAGCACCAAGAGTCAAAAAGAGCCAAAAATGAGGTTAAAAGAGACAAAAAGGACCAAATCAAGAAGATCACACGGCCTAAGCCTTACCACATGGGCTGCTCACACGCCCGTGTCTATCGAGGGTGTCGTCCAAGGATTTCACGATTCACATGACCTGGCCATTGACCCACACGGCTGTGTGAAATTTAGCGGAACGAACACATCTTGGCAAACACGTCACACGGCCGTGCACACAGGCGTATCCCTTTTTCAAAGAGTTGTATTCTACACGAAAAAAGGATACTTAGGGAAGAAGAAAGTCAATCCAAAGCCTATATAAACACCCTAAGTATGACCTACTAAGGGGGTTTTTTGAGGTCTCTTCCAGAACTTTTCTGGAACACAGAACCACACGCTAGGAATTACATGAAGAAAGCCAGACGAGTCATCCCAAAAAGCTGGACTTACTCCAAGACTAAAGATCTCTCTCAAAATTCCTTCAGGGGTTTTAGAGTTTTCTTCATGTTTTGTTATTTTCATACTTTTGAGATGTACTCTTATTTCATTATGAACTAAACCCCTTAGATACCTAAGGGGGATCTGAACTATATGATAAATACTTGATTTGTTCTTAATTATGTGTTTCTAATGCTTGAGTTAATGTTCCGGGTATTGACTCATGATTTAATGTGCTTATGCAGAGGAGGAATAAACCCTGCCTAAGAGTAGATTTGGCATAATTAAGCAGAGTTGATCAAACGCCTAAAGATAGGGTTACGAGGTTTTGCTGGATTAGGGTGAAACCTAATATGGGAGTCTATAGATCGATTTACTGCTTCCCTAGGGGTTTTAATTAGAAAGAGATTTCAATTAATTTAACTGAGGGTTAGGCGTTATTAGTCTCGAAAGAGATAATAATGTAGGTTAGGGAGTCTCACGGATCAAGTCAAGTGAATAAATTATCTAGTTCAGAGTCAGATAACAAGTGAAATCTAGGTGGATTCCTCCTTGGGTGTCGTCTTTATCAATTGCTTCTCTTCAAGTCTTTTTCCAAATTTTCTCTTCGCTTTAATTAAATTAGTTAATTAGTTTAGATAATTAGTTTAATAAACAAACCCTTTTATTTCTAGGCTAAATAATAAAAAGATAGTTATTACTAGTACTTTTGGTTCCCTTGGGTACGATATCCCGGTCTTACGATTACTATACTATTGTTTGATAGGTGAGCTTGCCTTTTCGTTGTGGTAATAGTTAGTCTAGGTTTGATCTTTATTATAAATATTTATTACTTGTTACGAATCACGCTATTAGATCCCTTAGGTTTGGGGGTGTGTTGTGTTTTAAATATAGTATGCAGTAGATATATGTTTTAATATTCATGCAGTTTGTCATTTATTTTTCCATTACATACAAATTCCTAGTAACTGCCAGATTATGACAAGTATATTGTGATGATATGTATTGAATGGCTCTTTTGCTATACTTGAATATGATCTTGGTATGTGGCCATTATGGTAGGATTTAGTATGCAATTAAGTTGCAAATGTTGAGTTGATAAATGGCTAAGTTATGCTTATGTTTAAGTATATTTAATGTTATGTGAATTTAGGTGCCTTTTGGCATATTGGTTGTATGGATAGGTACCATATTGATCTAGTTTTATTATGCATATTTTAGGTACATTTTGAATGCTTGAAATGGGTGCAAATGGCTTTTATGTGTGTGCATGATTACGGTGAAGGAAATGGCTTGAAAATGGCTTATTTCTTGTCCAGGCAGCCTAAGATATAGGCGTGCGTCTCATCCATGTGTCCTTTTTAAGTTTCAAAGGGTTGCAAGTCAAGCAGTTACACAGCCTGGCATCCAGGAATGTAAGGCAATTCTGAGAGTTACACAGCCTGGCACATGGGCGTGCGGCTTGGCCATTTGACTCAGGTCAGAGAGTTACACGGCCGTGTATCCCTACCTCAAATTTCCACACTACCAGAGACATAGGCATGTGTCATGTGTCTCAGTCGTGTGAGTCACACGGCTTGGCCACATAGTCGTGTGACCCCTGAAGTGTGAAAAATTTCTATCTTTTTCCATGAAATTTAAAAGGTTTCCGATTTAGTCCCGAATTGTTTCTAATGTGATTTTAGGGCCTCAAGAGCTCAAATAAGGGACAATATGCATGTGTTTGAATGGAATATGATGTGTTTTATATAATGGTTGGAATTAAATGTGTTAAGTTAAAATGTTTTCGGTAATGCTCTGTAACCCTATTTTGGTGACGGATTCAGGTTATGGATGTTACAACAATGCCCTATTTATAATTGTAATTAGTCCATCGTAGGTTTCTTTTAATACTTTTAGGAATTCTTAAGCTTAAATTCAGTAAATCGGCATTGTGTAATAATGAATATCATGGAAAATTTATAAGAATCACTCTAATGTTTGAAAATGTTGAGTAGATCAGTAATAATTTGTTTGCTCCATCGTATTATTGATCAGAAAAACAAGTTCAAATAAGAGTAAGTAAAAAAAATAGTTAAGGACACTCCACTGTAGTAATAGGTTGATTAGCTATAGAGGTAGTTGTGTGCTCCATCCATCTTTTTAGTTAAAAGCCTTAGTTTCATGAGTCAGTTACATTCAAATTATGGCATGATGTAATACCAGGCAACCGTGTATGCTCCATTGAGTTTGTCAAGTAAAGAAACCATGTGACAAGATGAATTCCCTAAAAAAATAATATTTGTAATTAAAGTTTTGAAATGATAGAATAAATGAGAATAGAGAAATTGAGTTTAGAAGAAAGATAACCTAAGTGCATTAAGAGGTATTTACTATAGTCAGAATTGCATGAATATTTAGGAATCTTTATTTTTAGGTAACATTTTCTACAATTCGTTTGCTAAACAAACCTACAAAACTTGAATAAACTTTTTTTTTAATAAAAGACTACTGAGAATGGAGGTATAAAATATACAACAAATGGTTTAGCAATATATATGGTAACTATGTGTTATGGCACATTCATGCATTCATGTATACTCATACATGTTTTGCTTCAGGACAAGCAATAATTCAGGTTTGGGGGTGTGATAACTCTTGAATGGAGTTATATTTCAGGCCTCTAGATTGAATTAATTGTTTGTAATTAAGTAAATATATTTTCATTTTTAGGATATTTTTAGAACATTGCATAACAAAGCTTGGATTGTGCTATAAATGTCATTATTTATTACTAGGGAAGAAATGTGTTAGTTATTGATGGCAACATGTGTAGGATGAACAAGAGAAGAGAGAAAGGAGAAAGAAAATGAAGGAAGTGAAATATTGTCCTGGCAAAATGTTGGTAAGATTGCCAAGAAGAATGTCCTGGCAATTCTTGGAATATGATACAGGACTCGGTCCACGTCACTTTCAGCCAGTTGTACTTGTATCAGATAAACCACCCTAAAAAAGAGGAAGCAAAAGTTGTGCGCTGAGAGGGAAGGACCTACCCTATAAAAGAGGAAAGAGAAAAGAGAAAAGGGGACAAGGATTTTGAGGAGAGAGGAATTGGAGAGCAATTTTTCTCTGCATCGAATTCTCATGGGAAATTTCAGAGAAAAGGGAGGAGAGGGTAACAACTTATAGAGAAAAAATCATAGACACAAGGAAGGGGAAGAGAAATCTACCATGGATTTTGCATCAAACTTCAGTATTAAAGTGAAAGCTGGAGTAGCGAGAGCCTTTTATAGCTCTGCCTTTATATTCTGATTTGAACTCTGTGATTTGCAAACTTGAATGATTATGTTGAATGGTTATATTTTTTATTTGAATGTCTAATCCATGAGCTAAATCTCATTTGGTTAGAACTATTTGGGTGAATTTTTACTATCTTTGATGCCCATGGTCTTATTTTGAGTAGATTATTGTTTCATTCAATTTGTGATTATTTTAAATGCATGCATGCAAACTCTAGACATAGATGATTGTATAGTTTGTTGTTAGATCTAATTTAATTCTGAAAAGATTAAATAAATAGGATTCTTATCAGTTGATACAGGTGAGTATTCAAAATAATATTCACAGCATTCTAGACGTAGAAGTTACGATCTGTACAGAGCAAGGAAGAACAGTCAGGATATCATTCTTGAGTTCTGTACACATACAAAAACTCAGAATGATAGCTTAAAGTCTGGCTCTCAAAAGAAACAAACTGTAGTAGTGAATCCTTGGGCAGTAGAATGATCAAGAGTTTTCCATAGCATTATTATGATATAAAAAGAAACCCTAAGTAATTCCAACCTTTATCATTCAACAGTACAAATCCTCCCCATTTATTCTTTAAGAATTGCCACAACATTTCAATTGCCTTAGCATATCTTTTGTACCAGCCTGTTTTCAATTATATCAGAATAGTGGTTTTGAGACCACAAATTTGACATCAAAATATATATTTATTATATTTTTAATGTCTACAGCAGGTTAGTAATATAGTATAAAAATTTCGTTAAGAAATTTTACTGTTTGCATGCTTAATTCGATAAAAAGAACTAAATTGTAAAAGGTACAAAACTTGAGTTCTATAAGTTAAAGGGATTTATTAGCTATGAAATTAAATAATTGGAGGGTTTATTTAGTAATTATTCCATTGATAATTTGAGTGGACTATTATGGCCATTATTTATGTTTCTTTTAAAGGTTAAGTAAAAGGTTAAATTGGTAATTTAGAAATTAAAGTAAAATAAAATAAAACAAAAGGTTGTATCATCTTCAACCTTGAGCATCACCATTGAAAATTGAAGAAAAAGAAAGAAAATTAGGGTTTGAAGCATTCAGTCATATCTCTCTATTGCATGTAGGCATTTTTCATCCATTTTTTAATGATTTCTATGTTTTTTGAGTCGTTGTAGCTTAATCTAGCTAGCCCAGTGACTAATTTGCAAAATTGTTGAATGTCTAGGGTTTTAACATGAATGCATTTTAGTTGTTGGTGATGTTTAATGGAAGAAAATGAATACTTGTTGTTAGATAAATAACTTTTGTTAAGTGATTTTTGATAAATTTGTCAATTAGGGGTTAAATTGAAAATTGTGAAATATTCATAGTGTAATTTGTGAATTAATGAAATGTGTGGGCTGCTATAAGCTTGTATAATATTCGGATAGGCTTGGGTAAGGGTGAAATTGCATGAATTTCATTTTACGAGCCTAAGAACTAAATTGTAAAGAAATCAAAAGTATAGGGGCAAAATTGTATTTTGCTAAAATGTGAAATCGAGTTAAATTGAATAGAATGATTATTGAATTGAGCTGAATTTATTCATTTAGATCAAGATAAACCATGTACGGCTCTAGATCAAGGCAAAGAAAAAGCTTAGAATTAGTCGACTTCATTTTTTTGCATTTATTGTCGAGGTAAGTTCGTACGTTTAAGTTTTGTTTTTATTTTATGAATTGAATGCTATTATTGTATCTTATTAAATTGAGTGTTTACGGAAACTCCATCAATATAACGTTGATCATCGACAAATGAAAAGGGAAAACTTCGGCTATGGACTATGAAAAGGGATAGTGATGACCATCAACAATGAAAAGGGATGGTGATGACCATTGAACTACGAAAAGGGATGACTTCGACTACCAGATTATGAAAAGGGATGGTGATGACCATCAAATTATGAAAAGGGATAGCTTTGGCTGTCGAACTATGAAAAGGGATAACTTTGGTTATCGAATTACGAAAAGGGATGGGTTAACCATCATATTATTATCTCGTGTGAACTTCGGTAAGAGTTTTCAATTTAAATTACATTAGATTGATGAAAGGTAAGCAATGTGTACCTTGTGAAAGTTAAGAGTATGAATGTACATATATAAGTCTTTGAATTAGTTATTCTCATGTTGGATTGGGTTTACATGCTTTGTGATTGTATATTGTATTGGAAAGGTTAGACTGTTCGTGTTACGAACTTACTAAGCATGACATGCTTACTTTGTGTTAATCTTTCTGTGTTTTGTAGTTTTTGGAAGCTCGTTCAAGTTGGAAAGTCATCAGAGATCCATCACACTATCTATCAGCTCTTTCGGTACTTATGGATGTTTAATTTTGGTTATAATGGCATGTATAGGTATTTTTGGCTAATGTTGGCCATGTAATTTGGTTGTTGAAATGGTTATTTGATTTGGCTTGTATCATGGCATTTTGGTGGTGTAATGGATATAATTTTAGCATGCAAATATTAGCTTTAGAATGGTTGATGTTTGGCTTGTTACGTTTGAAAGATGGATGAAGGTATGATACGGTAAATATGCAGATGGTAGCTATTATTATGAGGTATGTGAATGTGGTGACTTGGTGCATTAGTTATAAGTGAATTATATGACTACTTAGAGTTAATTCTTGAATGGTATATTTAGTACCTTTTTGGTATGTTTTTGAATGGTAAAACAAATGGTACAATATGGTATAATATTGGATGAGCCTTAGTTGAACAATTGATCAATTTTGTTTATATTGGAACATGTTTTAAATGTTGTTATTTGAGGTGCCATTGGGCATATTGGTTGTATGAAATTATACCATATGTACATAGCTTAATTATGCATAATTTTGGTGCCTTGTTATGGCTTCTGCATATGTGTAATTTTGGTTGTAGGTACATGCCTAGTTGGGTGAGAAAAATGGCTTGTAAAATGGTCTATTTTCGTCCACAGGGCAGAAACACGAACGTGTGTCTCAGTTGTGTGTGACACACAACCAGGTGACACAGCCGTGTGTTCCTTGTAGCTTTTAAAAGTTTGAAAGTCAGGCTATTACATGGCCTAGCGCCTGGGCGTGCGAGGTTACTTCGAAGGGTACACGGCCTGGCACACAGGCGTGTAAGGTTATTTCGAAAGGTACACAGCCCGGCACACGGGCATGTATCTTGGCCCTGTGACCAAGTCAGTGAGTTACACGGGCACAGACATGGGCTGGGACACGGCCGTGTGACCCCTACAATTTTGAAAATTTTCACTACTTTCTGAAAATTTCTTTGAGTTTCCAATTTAGTCTCGACTTGTTTCTAACATGTTTTTAGGGCCTCAAGGACTCGTGTAAGGGATATAATGTATGTTATGAATTGGTTTTAATGTGTTTATTAATCTGATTTGAAAATTTTGAAATTTATGTTCGTTTGATTTGAAAACTCCGATAATGCTACGTAACCCTATTTCGGCGATAGATGTGGGTTAGGGATGTTACATTTATTGGTATCAGAGCTATGATATAGTTGATTCTTGGACTAAATGTAGCATGTACGAGTCTAGATATACAAGCCATTATATAACTTGTGATAGTGTGATATCTCCTTGTAACACCCTTAACTCGCATCCATTGTCGGAATAGGGTTACGAGGCATTACTAATCAGACCACAGCTCAGCATAGTTATATAATTCTTTTCATGTTCATGATATATAAATAAACTTTAAAATCAAATAGAAATCCTTCACTTAATACATAGTAGTCAAATTTGCATATAAGAAGAATTAAGCCAAATAAAATCATACATGCTTTATTATTTATAATTCGTATACAAGCCATGCTTCAACAATTGACCATTCCAATAGCATCAATTTAATCATATATTCAATCCAATTAACATGACCCAAAGTCATATTACATGTACTTAACAAATATAATGTTCGAACCACTTGACTCTAATATTAATGGCACTTGCATAGTTAAAACATATTCCAACATCTATCATTACATTACAAACATCAAATTCATCAAACGGTAAAAGCATCAAGTCAGTCGGAAAACAGGAACCTCGGATTATTAAGGGGCATTTCTTACACACTTTGTCAACGAGTACATATCGCCCCAAGGGATTCGACACTGAATTTTAACTCGATGAGACTCAACGGTGAGAGTCTTCTTTGGATGCTAAAGTCTCACATACATATGAATGAGTAGAACCAGGGTCAATCAATGCAATCACGTTAGTATCAAAGAGAGTGAAAGTACCAGTGATAACATCAGGGGAAGATGCCTCTTCTCGTGCACGAATAGCATAAGCTCTAGCGGGAGCACGAGTCTCAGATCGAACAGCCGTATCAGAAGTTCCTCTCTGACTACCACCCCTACCTCCTATATTTCTCAGTGGTCTACCTCTATTCATTGCGCCACTTGATCTCGTACCTTGCACCTTATTCTTTTCATTAGGTTCCGTACAATCTCGAATGAAATGATCCCGCGATCCACATCTATAACAAGCTCTGTTAATAGACTTACCCCAACATTCACCTACATGTCGTCTTCCATATTGTAGACATTTAGGTTTTTCTTGTCGATTGTTACCAACACTAGCAACCGAAGTAGCTCGAGTGTCCGTTGACGGTCGTCCCTAATGGAAATTCCTGCAGTCGTCTTCGATTTATTTGTATTGTCTCTAAATTTTTTTCCAGCCGGGAAAGAAGTTTTACCTGCTGATCTCTTACGAAAGTCTCTGGCTTCAGATTCAGCTTTCTTTTTTCTCCTTTCCAAGCTCTTCAGCCTTGCAAGCCCGTTCACCTAGTGTTACAAATTCTTTTAGTTCCAAAATACCCACCAGTAGCTTTAAATCTTCATTCAATCCTTCTTCGAATCTTTTAAACATGGTGACTTCATCGGCTACACACTCCCGAGCATATCGACTGAGTCTTACAAACTCACGTTCGTATTCAGATACTGTCAGACGACCTTGTTTGAGCTCTAAAAATTCTTTACGCTTTTGATCTATAAATCGTTTACTAATATACTTCTTACGAAACTCCGCCTGAAAGAAGTCCCATGTAACTTGTTCCTTTGGGACAATAGAAGTCAGAGTTCTCCACCAATAGTAGGCCGAGTCCCGTAATAAGGATATGTCACACTTTAGACACTCATCAGACGTGCAAAACAGCTCTTCAAAGACACGGATGGTGTTATCAAGCCAAAACTCGGCCCTTTCAGCATCATCAGTAGCTATGGCTCGGAATTCCTCGGCCCCACGCTTCCTAATCAAATCCACAGGAGGTTTACTCGGCCTCAAAGGATCAGTAGTTGCTGGTATTATAGGCACCTGAGGCGAATTATTTATAATCGGAAATGGTTGAGCAGCCGAGTTAGTTCGGGCATATTGTGCGACCCACTCGTTCATCATGGTAAAGAAGGCTTGTTTTGCCCCATCATCTTGATTATTCGCAGATGATTGAGGTTCAACAAGTGGTGTCCCTTGTGCAGGAGCAGCCGCTACACTCTCAACATCATCCGCCAAGGCTCTCTCTAAATTAGGTTCCATGTACTAATCAAAACAATAATTTCAACTGTCAGAAGTCATCACACTAACATATACTAACATTATGGCATGTATAGTTAGACTCATACCAATAAAATGTAACACCCATGACCGAGTCTATTACTGGAGTGGGTTTGTATAACAAGATCTAAATAAAACCCTTTTTTTATTTAGCGATTTATCCCCTATTAGCCGAGTACACATACTTAACATATAGTCAAATGCGAACTCACAAATCAATTAAAACAACTAAATATGTTGTTCGTTTATAACAATTTATCAAAGTGATTTTATGTTATGCATATAATTAACCCGACCATTTATAACGCTAACTCGAATTAGAACTATGACTAACTACAATAGCTAATTCTAAAAAGTGAAATCACGAATCATATGTAGCATTCATTAGTAGTAGATGACCTTATAACCAAAATGAATTAAACCATAACTAAACATGACCAAATTTAAACTTAGTAGTTAAACCGTATTCGCATGGCTGAAATTTACATATATTAGTTTAGACAAAATACGTATTAACCTATACATGCCGTAATGTTCACTTAAGTTCAACTAAGAAGATGATACCAAAACGTTGCAGGCTAGTGTGATGACTTCGACGACGGTCCCGAGCACACAAAACAGATTAAAGAGATCTAAATGGGAAACAAGTAAACACACCAAATGAGTGTACAACTCAGTAAGTCATAAGCAATATAATACAGGCATTATCATGAGATCACAAGAAATACCATGTAAGATCAACTAATTCATTCATACCGAACTATGCTACAATTACCTAGTTTATCGATCCAACCACAAACCAAGTTTCGCTATCGAATTGATTATTAAACAACCAACCGTTTTAAAATCTTTCTCAAAGTAAGAAGCTATGATGCACTAGTTATATCCATACACATACTTTACAGTTAATAGTTTTAGCACTTTATTCTTTACCTATGCTCCTCATATCATCAACCAATTTCGCACACTTAGTGCTAAACAAATTCGCACACTTAGTGCCATACCACACTGCACACATAGTGCCTTGAAGATTCACATATATATATATATTGACATTCAATACAGCACACATAGTGCTATTCAACTTCGCACAGTGCCATGCCACACCGCACACATAGTGCTAATGTTAACTTACTATGATATAACAATTTACTTAATTCATTTGGCATATACGGCCACAATTATAAATACATATAATTTAATTAATCTTTCAAAAGCTTATGGACTTACCTTATGTCGGATGAAACGGTTCCAAACGGCTACTCTATAGACTTTGTTTTGCCCTTGCTTGATTCTCCTCCTTTGGGTTCTTGAGCTTAAATAAAGAAATTAACTAGTTTAATTACCTTGCTAATTATTTATATCCCATAACATTAATAGTTTCATATCAAAAGAATCATACGGCAACATTTGATTTTTATTCACCTTATGCTAACATTTGATTTTTATTCACCTTATGCTTTTACTAACTTTAAGCCATTCGACTATATTATCACCTAAGATCCAATTACTGTAATTAACCCAATAAATATTTCAATAAAACACACATAAATATTATATACACGGCAACTACCCTTATTAATTACTCATATATATTTTAATAATTTTCGTTTCATCTTACAACCATTATTGTTCAAAACATTAAAACCTTAACTAATACTTATAAATTGTCTCAAGGCCGAATGCATTCTTACTTCCAAAGTAACATAGTCTATGATATATTTTATTTCAAGGTACATATTCATAAATCAAATTTAACCATATAAACCAATATCACCCACTTGATCAATTATAGAGAATTAAAGTTAATATCACAATGTGTACTCTATATGACCAATTATACATAATCAAATTTAACATCATCTATATATTTACTCATATGGCCGAATATACATACTCCCATATAATATCACTTTCATTTCATTTAACACTTAATTTCCACCACATAAACACTTAGCCGAATAATTCTAAACTAGCAAAACTCCACATTTGTTCATACCCTCTTTTAAATTCACAAATATCTATTTAGGTAGCTCATATTTTCACCTTTCTAATATTTCTATCCAAAACATCAAAACACTATCCTTTTAGCATTTATCCAATAAAACCGTATGCACAATTTGTCACCAAAACTAAATTAA
The DNA here is from genome assembly GCA_025698475.1 of Gossypium anomalum. Classification (NCBI taxonomy): domain Eukaryota; kingdom Viridiplantae; phylum Streptophyta; class Magnoliopsida; order Malvales; family Malvaceae; genus Gossypium; species Gossypium anomalum. The sequence continues at coordinate 41,004,823 of CM046965.1, forward strand.
AATTAACATATGGGTTACAATAAGAGCTTGACTACTAACTAGATTCTCATATAAATCAATAGAAATAACATGAACTCCTACCTTGTTTAACCTCCAAGATAGCCGAATGCCCTAGACAAATTCCTTCCTCTTTCCCTTTGTTTCGGCTTTGCAAGAAGATAAAGAAGATGAACACACTCTTTCTTTTTCTCTTTTATTCATCTTTATTTAGCATATATTTTAAATCACTTACCAATATTAAATTATAAATAATATAACTTAGTGGAAGAAATCATTGTATGGCCGGCCACTAATTAAGAACTTGGCATTTTCACATGCAAACCCAAGTTTCCCTATGTTAATACTATTTGGTACCTACATATTCACCTACCATACTTTCATAAGTTCTCAACTAAGTAAATCAAATGAAATTCACATTCATGAGACTAAATTAACAACCTCAAATTTTTCACACATGCACTTTCACACATAAAGATATGCAAATTAAATTTTAAAATAATTTTTGACTCAGTTTTGTGGTTCCGAAACCACATTCCGTCTAAGGTCAAATTAGGGCTGTCACAGAATATCAAACTTATCATTTCATAACTTCTGCGCAAGTGCATAATTAAAACATTCGGAACCATATTGCACTAATTAATATGCTATCACATATATGACCTTAATAATATTACAACATGGCCGAACATAATATTTTATGAGCTTTATACATGCTCATAATACCCTAAAACAAAGTCATTTCTAAATACAATTACCAAATCATGGCTAACCCAATTCATTAACTAATTTACATATTATATATATACGCATATTAATAATTGTCATTTCATAAATACAAATGCCGAAACAAGACATGCCATTTTCACATATTATACATCATAACAAAACGTCACACACAAAACCAATTTGTTTCTTATATATTCGGCTAGCAAATTAACCTCAAAATTTATACCATTACTAGCATTTAATATTAAGATAAATATATATATCAATTCATAACCTAATGCAACATCCATATGTCACTTTGTAACTACAAATGTGATTTACAAAATTTACCTGTAACACATTCATTGATTGTCATTTAACAACTGAACCTATAAAGCCAATATACAATCAATACATAATCATCATTTTGCCTCATTACCAAACCAAATTATATAATTATCCACCACCCGAATTATACCACATTTCATACTTCCAAATTAAACTAACCATAAAACCGAATTATACCTCATGCTTACCATTTATCAATTCACAAAATAAATTCATTTGTATAACCAACTAATATAATAAAACCTCACCCAAAAATACATCCATCAACCACATTAGTATCACTCAAACCGATTTCATAAAACCATACATCACACAAGATATACCATGAAACATACTTCCTAAAATGAGCTTATACCATGACCGAAAATACTCAAACATGAACATCATTTCAAGCCATTTTCGCATGGCTACATATATACAATTTCAAAACCAACCATATAAAATACCAGCCTATACATGTGATATCTTATAAAATTCAAGCTTTCAAAGTACCGAAATAGTGATCGATAGTGTGACGATGATCTTTGACGATTCCCGAGCTTGTGGCTAGCTTCCAAAATCTATAAAACACCGAATAAACACACAAAGTAAGCTTGAAAAGTTTAATAAGCCATAAGCAAATAAATCATATTAATAATATTTATAATTCAATTAAACTAGGCCAAATTTAAGAAATCTCAACCACATATACTTTCATCATATTTGTAAATTCATATAATCACATTAAGTACTTTACCTACCTTTACTTTTCATACATACATAAACTTCACACATACCTAATTCACTTAGCTTAATTTGACAATCGGTCTCAACTTGTCATTGCCTGTTGAACTGTTCAGAATCAATAAGTATACTTGGATAGCTCATAAAACTCGTACAATGCCAACGTCCCTGACGTGGTCTTACATGTAATCAAATATCGATGCCACTGTCCCCGGCAGGGTCTGACACATAAATCTCAAATCGATGCCAATGTCCCAGACGCGAAATCTCATATCAAAATCATATGTCATGACATATGTATCCTAACTATCCCTATGGTTTGTACGGGGCTTTTGGATGTTGTAATTCGATCGATTCGAGCTCGATACATGTAACACATATACTTTAAGAAATCTCATATTTATAAGCCATAAGCAAATAAATCATATTTATAATATTTATAATTCAATTCAACTAGGCCAAATTTAAGAAATCTCAACCACATATACTTTCATCATATTTGTAAATTCATATAATCACATTAAGTACTTTACTTACCTTTACTTTTCATAAATACATAAACTTCACACATACCTGATCTACTTAGCTTAATTTCAAACCGGTCTCGACTTGTCATTGCCCGTTGAACCGTTCGAAATCAATAAGGATACTTGGATAGCTCATAAACCTCGTACAATGCCAACGTCCCTGACGTGGTCTTACATGTAATCAAATATCGATGCCACTGTCCCCGACAGGGTCTAAAACATAAATTTCAAATCGATGCGAACGTCCCAGACACGAAATCTCATATCGAAATCCTATGTCATGACATATGTATCCTAACTATTCCTATGGTTCGTACAGGGCTTTCAGATGTCATAATTTGATCGATTCGCGCTCGATACATGTAACACCACAAACCCGGGCCGGACGTTATGGTCAGATCTAGCGTGTCACATTGAAGTGTTTTATCGAAAACCTTGTTTTCATTGAAAACCCTTCTTTAAATAAAAACTATTCCTTCTTGTATGATAATAATTAAATTATAAAATCTCTTTTCAGTTACGGAAGCTTTATTTAAAACAGATGATCTACGAAAGCTTGTCATATAAAAATTGAGTTGTGGAAACGTAGTATTTAAAAACAATTATGTATTAGGAAAACCATGTTCTACTTCTAATAAATATAAAGCATGAAAATAATAATAATCCTAATTTGAAATAATAACCAGAGGAAAGGCCTTATTAAAATCTGTACTGAAATAACTTAAAATACTAGAAATTATAGGCTTAAGAAAACCAGTCCAAGTCGTCTTGCTAGCTGGCCACCTCGGAGTCCCTTCAACCGTCGAACCACCTACTGAGGATCACTTGAGAAAAATAAAAGAGGGGGTGAGTTTTTGAAAACTCAGTGTGTACAACCCTCGGTAAATAGAAAAGCATGCAATAGCAAGTCTTTACGGCCCTGAGCCCAATTCAATATCAGCACAGATGTAAGGCAATCAAATATGCAAGGATCCCACCCATCCAACCGCTATACACCATCTCCATCCCCCAATACACACCATGTGGGGATATAAATATCGACCCACCCATCCGATACACTCCAATGGTAGCCCGGTTGTTGCAGCAAAGCTGCTAATCATATATTGGGCTTAAAAAGCCATCGATGGATCCACGATCGTCAAGCAACCATGCGATCCTCATATACTTCCTCCGTTTCGTAATTCCCAACCCATATGCAACCTAAACAGAATATCATATGAATGCAACAGGTATACATGTAACATCCATAAATCTTACATTCAACACATAGGGGTATTTTAGTCAATTTTGCCCTTAGGAGCTTTTCAGTAATTTCTCTTTACTATGGGTTATTACTTACCTTGGCCGGTTAACAAGTCCCCGTTGGCTAAAGCAATTAGATACTATGCACCAGGTAGGAATCCAGAGAAGAGGAGGTAGGTCAATAAGACCGCTTAAGTACCAAGCTCTCCTTAGATCCAATCCTAGACATGCATATACCCGTTGCCACACCTTAACCTTATGGCTTGTCCACGGTCATAATTAATTAATTATTTAAGTTTATGTCTCTTTAAGCAGTTATCAGATACTAGGCCCAAAACCCCATACAAAGCCCAAACAAGTCTACATACATGTATATGGCCCACTAGGCCCAATCTCATTCATATGACCCATTAGGCCCATTAGGCCCCAATCACATTCATAGTCATGCAATCATATGATTTTCATCACTTAGTAACAAATTGCAAATTTTGCCCATTATGGGCCCTACAGCCCATCGGGCCTATTTAGCCCATTCTAGCTCGGTTGGCCAATACACGACCCAAGTCCACGAAATCGTACATGGGGCCTCTGATAAGCTATCAGTTTCCCCTTACGAGTGTTCGCGCACTCGCAAGTCTATTGTAGCCAAACTTTTGGCATTTCGGCATTTCAGAATTTGCCGATCTACTGTGTGTGTGCATTGTATGTACACATCTGGTACTAAAACGTGCTGCGATCTCCTTAGCCACGAACCTACAAATGATGTCACTCAATGCTTAATCACACACTTATCAAATGCGATCACCAAAAGCCAAAAATCTCACCTTTGCCTTACCTTGAACGACAAGCCTTAACAGCCTTTCCTTGATCACTAATCACGAGTATTTCTTAAATCTACATCAATCTTTTTCATTAAAACTAAACAACAAGTGACTCACAATCATCTTAAGTCACTCTCAAATCCTCCACGGCCATTCGGCTAACCTTAACCAATGAAAGAGGAATACTTACCCAAAACCTCAAAACACCTAGGAGCAATTCGACACAGATCTGAAATCTGAGATTCGATACTAATCCCACAAGAATCGATCGAAGTAGAGGAAGTAACAGCGGCACAGAGGGTCTTTATCCAAAGAGGTATTCAGCTTTTGAGATTTGTTTGGTGAAAGGGGTTATTCGGCACAAATAAGAAGAAGAGAAGAAGGAATCAGCTAAAACCAAAGGTGAATCAAAAGGGAATTTGAGAAGAGAAAGAATGGAAACTCGACAAGTAAGGAACAAGGAATTTAAATTTTGAGCACTTAGAGAGAAAAGTTTCGGCAACAAAAAAATGAGGAATTCGGCTAAAGGAAGAGAAGCAATTTTGGCAATACCCTAGAATCCCTAAAATCGGCACCTATATATACTATAGCCGAATTTACCTATCCCAAAATTCCCTATTCGTCTTCACTTCTCTACACCCCTCATCTCCTAACTTTTCTCCCTGATAACTCCTTAATCCCTTCCTTAAATTTCTCATTTAATCACTCCTTTCAGAGTTCACATCCAACGCCACTACTGGCCATTTATTGGGCAAAAATAAATCCTTCTTTTGAGCAATGAGGGATTCGAACCCCAAACCTCCTTGCCATGGATGTGACGCCACCTCTAAGCCACGCATGTGACGCTATTTGCCACTCCAACACAAGGCTCCTTATGTCCAATTCCTCCTTCATTTATTTAAAAACCAAACTCCTTGCCATCAAGGTCCTTTTAATTATTAAACTATAATTTTCTTCACCCTAAAGTTTGAACTCAAAACTTAACCAGGCATATTATCATATAAATAACACTTGCCTAAGAATATTAAGCACACCTTTTATCAAAACTGAAAAAGAAAAAAGTTTGGGATTTTTTGGGCATTACAACTCTACCCCTTTTAAAGAAATTTTGTCCACGAAATTTTCAACTAATAACACAGACTAGCACACCACACTCCCGCTGCGCAATCTAATTCCAACTTAGGTAAATAGCACACTATGGGTAAGTAAGTACCGGTATTTGCCTCTGGAGCATCTCCATCCTCTGTCTCTAAGGTCGTCTTCGAACCGAACACAACGTTCATAATCTATTGCCACCATTACTCTTGCATACCTACTAAGGCATAGAAATTTCGCCTCATACTCCACCACAGATTTGTTTCCCTGGGTTAAGTTTAGGAACTTATTCCTTCTAGCATACACATAACTCGCACCCACATACTTTCCGTGAAACGCAGTTTTGAAGGACTTCCAAGTGACCTGCTCAGGTTGGGTGCCCTCTTTCACTGTCAACCACCATTGGTAAGCTTTTTCCCTAAGCAGTGGCACTGCCCCTTTCAAATTTTGCTCAGGTGAACAGTCTAAGTCTTCCATTATCCTTTCAGTGGCCTCCAACTAGTATTCAGTCACGTTAGGAGCCACACCAGCCACGCCCTTAAATATCTCAGCCCCATTTGATCGAAGTCGCTTTGGAATTGACCCCTGATTTCCCGAGCCATTATTGGGCCCTGCGACCCTTTCCAAAATCCTCAGCATTGCCTGTGAAAATGCATCATCCCCCACGGCCCGATCATACAGTCCAGTCTCAGCCACGGCCTCTTGCACCTCTTGTAGCACTCATCATTGATTCACGTATTATCTGAATTAGAAATTTTATGAAGTTTTAGTTTCAATAATTAAGCCGATGTTTTATGAAAGTATTAAAAAGAAGTTGTTTTCGTAAATCCTCTACAGTTTCAAAGTCCTATGGGCTTCAGTTTCACTCCAACTAAAAGCCTAAGGATAAACATCTAAAGTAGCCCACTAACTATCTACAGTATATTAAATTAAACAAGCTTAATCAAAGAACTTACTTGGTTCGAAGTCGGAGACTTGGCGTGCCGCACAACAAGATTTTTTTTCCAAAACATTGTGATATAATAAGGGCCACTTCATAGCCTGAGTTTTGCAACTTGACTCTGATACCACTCAATGTAACACCCCAAACCCAGCCCGGACGTTATGGCCAGATCCACCTTGTCACATTAAAGTGTTTTATCAAAAACCTTGTTTTCATTGAAAACCCTTCTTTAAATAAAAACTATTCCTTCTTGTATGATAATAATTACGTTGTAAAATCTCTTTTTAGTTGTGGAAGCTTTATTTAAAATAGATGATCTACGAAAACTTGTCATTTACAAATTGAGTTGTGGAAACGTAATATTTAAAAATAGTTATGTATTAGGAAAACCATGTTCTACTTCTAATAAATATAAATCATGAAAATAATAATAATCCTAATTTGAAATAATAACCAGAGGAAAGGCCTTATTAAAATCTGGACTGAAATAACTTAAAATACTAGAAATTATAGGCTTAAGAAAACCAGTCCAAGTCGTCTTGCTAGCTGGCCACCTCGGAGTCCCTCCAACCGTCGAACCACCTACTGAGGATCACCTGAGAAAAATAAAAGAGGGGGTGAGTTTTCGAAAACTCATTGTGTACAACCCTCGGCAAATAGAAAAGCATGCAATAGCAAGTCTTTTCGACCCTGAGCTCAATTCAGTATCAGAACAGATGTAAGGTAATCAAATATGCAAGGATCCCACCCATCCGACCGCTATACACCATCTCCATCCCCCCATACACACCATGTGGGGATATAAATATCGACCCACCCATCTGATACACTCCAATGGTAGCCCGGTTGGGTACTACCTAACGTTGCAACAAAGCTGCTAATCATATATTGGGCTTAAAAAGCCATCGATGGATCCATGGTTGTCAAGTAACCATGCGATCCTTATATACTTCCTCCGTTCCATAATTCCCAACCCATATGCAACCTAAACAGAATATCATATGAATTCAACAGGTATACATGTAACATCCATAAACCTTACATTCAACACATAGGGGTATTTTAGTCATTTTCGTCCTTAGGGGCTTTTTGATAATTTCTCTTTATTATGGGTTATTACTTACTTTGGCCCGTTAACAAGTCCTCGTTGGCTAAAGCGAACAGATACTATGCACCAAGTAGGAATCCAGAGAAGAGGAGGTAGGTCAATAAGACCGCTTAAGTACCAAGCTCTCCCAAGATCTAATCCTAGACAAGCATATACCCGTTGCCACACCTTAACCTTATGGCTTGTCCACGGTCACAATTAATTGATTATTTAAGTTTATGTTTGTTTAAGTAGTTATCAGATGCTAGGCCCAAAACCCCTTACAAAGCCCAAACAAGTCTACATACATGCATATGGCCCACTAGGCCTAGTCTCATTCTTATGACCCATTAGGCCCAAATCACATTCGTATGGCCCATTAGGCCCAAATCACATTCATATGGCCCGTCAGGCCCAATCACATTCATAGTCATGCAATCATATGATTTTTCATCACTTAGTAACAAATTGCCCATTTTGTCTATTATGGGCCCTACAGCCCATCGGGCGTATTTAGCCTATTCTGGCCCGGTTGGCCAATACACGACCCAAGTCCACATAATCGTACATAGGGCCTCTGATAACCTATCGATTTCCCTTTACGAGTGTTCGTGCACTCGTAAGTCTATTGTAGCCAAACTTCTGGCATTTTGGCATTTCAGGATTTGCCGATCTACTGTGTGTGTGCATTATATGTACACACCTGGTACTAAAACGTGCTGCGATCTCCTTAGCCACGAACCTACAAATGATGTCACTCAACGATTAATCACATACTTATCAAATACGATCACCAAAAGCCAAAAATCTCACCTTTGCCTTACCTTGAACGACAAGCCTTAACAGCCCTTCCTTGATCACTAATCACGAGTATTTCTTAAATCTGCATCAATCTTAATCATTAAAACTAAACAACAAGTGACTCACAATCATCTTAAGTCACTCTCAAATCCTCCATCGCCATTCGGCCAACCTTAACCAATGAAAGAGGAATACTTACCCAAAACCTCAAGACGCCTAGGAGCAATTCGGCACAGATCTGAAATCTGAGATTCGATACTAATCCACAAGAATCGACCGAAGTAAAGGGAGTAGCGGCAGAACAGAGGGCCTTCAGCCAAAGAGGTATTCGACTTTTGAGATTTGTTTGGTGAAAGGGGTTATTCGGCACAAATAAGAAGAAGAGAAGAAGGAATCGGCTAAAACCAAAGGTGAATCAAAATGGAATTTGAGAAGAGAAAGAATGAAAACTTGACAAGCAAGGAACAAGGAATTAGACTTTTGAGCACTTAGAGAGAAAAGTGTTTCGGCAACACAAAAATGAGGAATTCGGCTAAAGAAAGAGAAGTAATTTTGGCAATACCTTAGTATCCCTAAAATCGGCACATATATATACTATAGCTGTATTTACCTATCCCCAAATTCCCTATTCGCCTCCACTTCTCTACACCTCTCATCTCCTAACTTTTCTCCCTGATAACTCTTTAATCCCTTCCTTAAATTTCTCCTCTGATCACTTCCTTCAGAGTTCACATCCAATGCCACTACTGGCCATTTATTGGGCAAAAATAAATCCTTCTTTTGAGCAAAAAGGGATTCGAACCCCAAACCTCCTTGCCATGCATGTGACGCCACCTCTAAGCCCTATATGTGGCGCTACTTGCCACTCCAACACAAGGCTCCTTGTGTCCAGTTCCTCCTTCATTTATTTAAAAACCTCAAGCTATCAACAATGGAAAATCACAAAATCCACAACCGATTCAAAAATTCAAGCATGGGCTAGCTAGTATTCGAAGCAACGATCTCAAAAACATAAAAATTATCAAAAATTGAGTAAATTACATACCTCAATCAAGCAAAATGAGTGTCAAACCTAGCTTATTCTTTTTCTTTCTTTTTCTTTTGTAGTTTCGGTCATGAAAGATGAACAAAACCATGTTTTTATATTTTATTTTATTTAATATCATATTAACACAAAATTTACTATTTTAACCTTTTTAATTTCATTTAAAATCCACTAACCTTAGGCTTTTGTGTCCATCCATAATTTCAATGGTATAATATCAATATAAGGACCTCACATTATAAAAGCCATAGCAGCTTAACAATTTAACAAATAGCTAGCCAATTTTACATTTTACGTGATTAAGTCCTTTTATTAAATCGAACACTCAAACGATAAAATTAAATCTCAAAAATTTCACACATATAGATTAACATGATGTAGACACCAAAAATACTATTAAAATATTTTTCTGACTCGGATTTGTCATCGTGAAGTCACTATTCTGAATAGGGTCTAAACTGAGTTGTTACAACTCTCCCTCTTTAGGGATTTTCGTCCCCGAAAATCTTACCAGCGAATAGGTTTTGGTAACGTTCTCTCATAGCATCCTCGAGCTCCCATATAGCTTCTTCAACCCCGTATCGATGCCATAAGACTTTCAATAAAGAGATTTTCTTATTTCTTAATTCTTTAACTTTGCAATCTAAAATTTGGATCAGTTCTTCTTCGTATGTCATATCGGATCGAATCTCACTCTCAGACAGAGCAATCACATACGAAGGATCAGATCGGTATCGTCAAAGCATCGATACGTAAAATATGTTATAAATATTTTCTAATTTATGTGGCAACAATAGTCTGTAAGCAACTAGCCCGATACGCTCAATAATCTCATACTGCCCAATGAATCTCAGACTTAATTTCCCTTTACAACTGAATCAGAGTATTTTCTTCCACGGAGATACTTTCAAAAACACTTTATACCCGACCTTAAACTCAATATCTTTCCGTTTCAAGTCTACTACGATTTCTGACGATCTGTTTTTAGACTTTCACGAATCACTTTTACTTTTGTTCAGTCTCTTTAATCAAATCGACCCCGTGTATCTTATTCTCACTGAGCTCAATCCAATACAAAGGTGTTCGGCATTTTGGACCGTACAAAGCTTCGTAAGGTGTCATTTTGATACTCAATTGAAAGCTATTATTATACGCAAATTCAATTAGTGGCAAGTATTGTTCCCATGTACCTTCAAACTCAAGAATACAACATCTCAACATATCCTCGAGTATCAGAATAATCTACATGGATTGACCATCTGTCTTTGGGTGAAAAGCAATGCTAAAGTATAGTTTCGTACCTAACATCTTACAATTTCTTCCAAAACCGTGATGTGAACCTCGGATCTCTATCCGAAATAATAGAAATATGTAATCCGTGCAATCTTACAATCTGAGAAATGTACAATTCGGCAAGCTTATCAAGTGAATAATCTGTGTGAACCAGAATGAAATGAGTCAATTTCGTTAATCTATCAACAACAAACCAGATTGCATATTTCTTACTTGGCAGCAGAGGCAAACTCGATACAAAATCCAGCATGATTCTGTCTCATTTCCACTCCGGAATCATAATCGACTGAAGTAACCCAGACGGAACCTGATGCTTAGCTTTAGCTTACTAACAAATTAAGCATTTCAAAACAAATTCTGAGATATCTCGTTTTATACCATGCCACTAATAAAGTTGTTTCATATCATTATACATTTTAGTAGTACCCGGATGAATAGATAACCGACTACTATGAGCTTTATTTATAATCATTTGAATCAACTCTGAATATCTCAGAACACATATTCGACCTCTGCATCTCAAACAACCCTCAGCATCAACTAAGAATTCTGAATCAGTATTCAAATCACATTGAGCCCAATTTGCTAACAATTCATTATCTACTTTCTAAGCTTCGTAAATCTGCTGCATAAATAACGGTCTTGCCTTCAACTCGGCTACAATCGAACCATCATCGAATAGAGTCATATGCGCATTCATCGTACGCAGAGTAAATAGAGATTTTCAACTTAGAGCATCAGCAACATCATTGGCCTTTCCCGGATGGTAGTCAATTATAAGCTCGTAATCTTTTATCAACTGTAACCATCTTCGCTATTGTAGATTCAAATTTTTTTATTCATCAAGTATTTTAAGCTTTTGTGATCGGAATAAACATGACATTTCTCACCGAACAAATAGTGGCACAAAATCTTCAACGCAAACACAATAGTTGCCAATTCCAGATTATGTGTCTGATAGTTCTTTTCGTGCGGCTTTAACTATCTCGAGGAGTAAGATATGACTTTGATTTCCTACATCAAAACACAGCCTAAACCATTCAAATATGCATCACTATAGATCACGAATTCTTTACCCGATTCTCGCTGAACTAACACCGGAGCTTCAGTTAACAAAACTTTCAACTGATTAAAACTTTTCTAGCACTTTTCTGACCATTCGAACTTAACATCTCTCTAAAGCAGTCTCGTCATCGGAGTTGCAATCATAGAGAAACCTTTTACAAACCGTCTGCAATAACTAGCAAGTCCCAAAACTGTAACGCCCCATACACGCATTCCACACCAAAATAGTGTACGAGGTATTACCAAAACATTTTTTTTTTTACAAAATACTCGATCACATACTGTAGCCAATATTTTTTTTTAGCCTAGGCAATTATGACACATAACAGAATAACTAAGCCTACTATACATGCCCTAATTCAAAATTTTTAGTTCAAATACCCAAAAATATTGATAGTGTAGGCAGATCTTCAACGATCCTTGACTCCTGTGCAAGCTGGACGACACTATAAGATAAAAGAGAGAAAAGAAAGTAAGCTAATAATAGCTTAGTAAGCAAGTATATAAATAATGAATAAAGAATTTAATATGATTACATAATAACTCAAGTGTATCTACTTTTAATTTAACTATTTACTCCACTTTGGTCAAGTTGTTACACTTTCTTTATATTAATCTCATTTTAACATGCATATCACAATTCATTTTCACCACATTTCATACGTCACAAGTATACGTCCATGATTACAATGTCACCATAAAGCCATTCCGTTTAACAATTCGGATCAATTCCCGATACTTGATGGTTTCAGCACACTGCTCTACCATCATATTTCATATAATTCGGCTCTCTTGTACACATGGTGAACACTTAGTACCACCCATGTGACCTAGTCAATTTATCTCGTAGCTCTCTTGTCTACATGGTGTCCTTCACTTGGAATCACACATGTGACCTAGCTACATTTATCTCTCCCATAGCTCTCTTGTCTACATGGGATACTTCCCGTATCACACATGTGACCTAGCTACTACATAGTATCGCGTAGCTTTCTTGCACACATGATGTGCACTCGGCATCATACATGTGACCGAGCTACACTCCATCTATATTATTCAATCTTTCCGAATGTTCAACCTGGATTTCTCTCTCTATTACTTATTTCCATTCTTCGAATAGTCAATTTATGCTTCAAAATCGGCTAAAATATATATATAATAGGCTGAAATATAAAAATGTAAATGAAGTTAATGTATTATTTACATACAAACTTATCTCTGTGCAAAATATAGAAATTTTGCAATTTAGTCTAAAACCTTTTCCTTCCCCCGTTCGAGATCTATTCCACGCCTTTCTTGATCTATAACAACACATTTAGCTCATTTAACACTCATACTATTTATTTCAATCCAAAAATCATATTATGGAAAAATTATATTTTTGCCCCCTAACTTTTACAAAATTATGATTTTGCCCTAGGCTCGGAAATTTAATTTTAGCCCTTATTCTTATGCTTAATGACATGCTGATCATTTTTATCTTCTATGGCAACATCAAATCCTCACTCTAACACATAGTTATGAACAATAGGTATTTTTACCGATTATGCCGTTTTGCTCGTTTTCGCTAAAAATCACTTAGAAAAGATCGTTCTTCTAACTTCAAACATTCATATTCTACCATCAAACATCAAAATACATGCATATCATTCATGGGTAAATTTTTAAATATAAACCCTAACTCGAAATAATGGTAGAAATAGGTAGACCGAGTTACGAGGATTTCAAAAATGTAAAGAACATTAAAAACGGGGCTTGAATGCACTTACTATTGAGCTTGAAAGCTTGGGAAAAACCCTAGCTATGGAGAACATGCAAATTTCAGCCAAGCTTAATGAAGATAAACACATTTTTTTGTTATTTTTCCCATTTTATTTCATTTTATATACAAATGACCAAAATGCCCTTACTACTAAACTTTCTAAAAATTCCATCCATGTCCTAATTTTTGTCCATATAAAAGATAATGGTCTAATTGCCATTTAAGGACCTCTACTTAAAGCCCCCATTTCAATCTAGTACTTTATGAATTAGACACACACATTTTTCACCTATTTCAATTTAGTCCTAAAAGTCAAATTAAACATCCAATCGATAAAATTTCACAACGAAATTTTCACACAATTATGAAATATCATAATATAAACTCTAAAACTTAATCATAATAATAATTTTTTTTTTAATCTCGAATTCATGGTTTCAAAACCACTGTTCTATTGTGGCCCTAAATCGGGATGTTACAAAAACGCTTCAGACTTCAGAAATATTTCTCAGAGGCTTCCAATCTAGTATTGCCAAAATCCTGCTTAGATCAACCCGAATGCCCAATACTAATACAACATGTCCCAAAAAATCAACTTCACGCAACCAAAACTCACATTTACTGAACTTCGCATACAACTGTTTATCTCGCAAAGAATGTAGCACAATTCTCAGATGTTCAGCGTGCTCGGATTCATAATGGGAATAGATCAAAATGTCATCTATAAACACAACCACAAATCGATCCAAATACTATCTGAAGATCTGATTCATTAAATCCATACAAACAGCAGGTGCATTAGTAGGACCGAAAGGCATAACCAGAAACCCATAGTGTCCGTACCTCGTTTGAAAAGCATTTTTCGGCACATCGGAGTCTTTAACATGCAGCTGATATTAACCTGGTCTCAAATCTATCTTTGAAAACACTATAGCCCCTTTCAACTGATCGAACAAGTTGTCAATTCATGGCAAAGGATATTTATTCTTTATAGTCAACTTATTGAGCTGTCGGTAGTCGATAAACATTTTCATTGTTCCATCTTTCTTTTTCACAAACAAAACCGGTGAACCCCAGGGAGAAAAACTCGGTCGGCGAAGCCTCTATCAGTCAATTCTTGCAACTGAGCTTTCAATTCTTTTAATTTAGTTTGTTCCATTCTATACGGATCTATTGATTTCGGAGTCGTCCCTAGCACTAACCCAATATCAAACTCAACCTCTCGGATCAGTGGCAAACCTGATAATTCTTCAGGAAACACATCCAGATATTCACACACTACTGGTACCGATTCAATCTTCTTTTCAGTCACTTTAGAATCGAGTACATAGGCAAATTAAGCTTCACAACACTTTCTCACATATTTCTTAACTAATATTGAAGAAATCACTGCCTGTAAACCATTCAGATCATTAGAATCAATCCAAATTATTTCATCATTCTGGCATTGCAAATCAATAGCCTTCCTTTTGCAGTTCACAATAGCAGCATGTAGAGTTAACCAATCCATACATAGAATTATATCAAATTCAACGAATGGCAACAACATCAAACCAGCTGGAAAACATGAATCTTGAATCATTAATGGACAATTCTTGAACACTTTATCAACCAAAATACATCGGCCTAAGGGGTTCGATACTCTAATCACAAACTCAGTAGACTCTACAGGCAAAGTCTTACTGGACACTAAAGTTTCACATGCATAAGAATGAGTCAATCCAGGATCAATCAATGCAATAACATTAGTATCATAGAGAGTGAAAGTACCGGTAATAACATCTGGAGATGAAGCCTCTTCACGAACGTGAATAGTATAAGCTCTGGCAGGTGCACGAGCCTCCGATCTAACAATTGTGTCTTTAGTTCCTCTCTGACTGCCACTCACATTACTCGTATTTTTGGGTGGTCTGCCTCAAGCTGGCATGTTACTCGGTCTCGTATTCTGCATTGTGTTTTGCTCAACTAACTCAGGGCATTCACGAATGAAGTGATCTATCAATCTACATTTAAAACAGGCTCGATCATTCAATCTACAGTTGCAGGGATGTTGTTTAGCACAATGTTTGCACTCAAGTTGGTTCGGTCGGTTGTTACCAACACTAGCTACTGAGGTAGCTCTCGAACTCACGGGTGGTCTATCTCGATCACGTCTAGAATAGCCTGCAGTAGCCTTTGAATGGCTAAAGTCATCTCGAAATTTCTTTGCTGTTGACTGAAATGACTTACTTGATGGTCTTTTTCGTGAATCTCTAGCTTCAAAGTCAGCCTTTCTTTTCTCTTTCCCGAGTTCTTTAGCTTTACATGCTCGCTTGACTAGTACCACGAACTCTTTTATTTCAAGAATCCCGACTAACAGCTTAATATTTGTATTCAACCCGTTTTTGAATCTTTTACACATTATTGCTTCGATCAATACACATTTTCGGGCATATTTGTTAAGTCTCACAAATTCCCGTTCATATTCTGTTATAGTCATATGACCTTGTTTCAACTCTAGGAATTCATTGCGTTTTTTATCAATGAATCTCTAACTAATGTATTTCTTACAGAATTCAGTCTGAAAGAACTCCCAGGTAACCCGGTCTTTTGGAACACCAAAACTAGTGTATTCCACCAGTGATAGCAGAATCTCGAAACAAGGATACAACACATTTAATACATTGGTCAGGGGTACAGGATAGCTCATCAAACACATAGATAGTATTATCGAGCCAGAATTCAGCTCGCTCCGCATCATCATCAACAGTGGCTCTAAATTCTTCATCCCTGTGTTTTTTGATTTAATCAACTGGAGACTAATTTAATGTCATCGGATCAATAACTAGAGGTATTACAAGTATCTGGGGAGGATTAGGCTAGGGTGGAGGTTGTTGAGCAGCCATATTTGTCTTGATATATTGTGTGAACCATTCGTTCATCATCTGGAAGAAGGCTTGTTTAGCCTCTCCCTCGTGGCTACTCGAGACAAGTCTAGGATCAGATTGCACTGCCCCTTAAGCAGAAGCGGGTGCAATACTTTCCACGTCATCAGCTACGACTCGATCGGGATCCATTTACTATATGAACACACATTTTAAAATTGTCAAGATTCATCACACTATTTCAGTATATAAATATGGAATGTATAGCTAGAGTCACGCGTGCTACGTTAGTCCTAGATTCAACTAAACCGTAGCTCTGATATCAATAAAATGTAACACCCCTAACCTGCATCCGTTGCCAGAATGGGGTTACGAGGCATTACTAGTCATAACACAGCTCAGCACAGTTATATAATTCTTTTCATGTTTGTGATATATAAATAAACTTTAAAATCAAATAGCAATCCTTCACTTAATACATAGTAGTCAAATTTGCAATATAAGATACATTAAACCAAATAAAATCATACATGATTTTTTATTTATAATTCGTATACAAGCCATGCTTCAAAATTTGACCATTCCAATAGCATCAATTTAATCATATATTCAATCCTATTAACATGACCCAAAGTCATATTACATGTACTTAACAAATATAATGTTTGAACCACTTGACTCTAATATTAATGGCACTTGTATACTTAAAACATATTCCAACATCTATCATTACATTACAAACATCAAATATATGTCAATATATCTATATCATTAATTGAATATCAAACTTATCATTTAATAACTTCTGCGCAATTGCATTATTAAAACCATCTAAACCATATTACACTAATTATCACATATGCGACCTTAATAATATTACAACATGGCTGAACATAATATTTTATGAGCTTTATACATGCTCATAATACCCTAAAACAAAGTCATTTCTAAATACAATTACCAAATCATGGCTAACCCAATTCATTAACTAATTTACATATTATATATATACACATATTAGCTTAAGTTCTATTATTCCATATGGCTTAATAGACAAAATTATATAAGCACAAATAAGCATTACCAAATGACTAAATTCCAATTGTAAAAATAGCTAATTTAAAATACTATTCACTTGATTAATAATAGTCATTTCATAAATACAAATGCCGAAACAGGACATGCCATTTTCACATATTATACATCATACCAAAACGTCACACACAAAACGAATTTGTTTCTCATATATTCAGCTAGCAAATTAACCTCAAAATTTATACCATTACCAGCATTTAATATTAAGCTAAATATATATATATATATATATATATATATATATATCAATTCAGAACCTAATACAACATCCATATGTCACTTTGTAGCTACACATGTGATTACACATTCATTGATTGTCATTTAACAACCGAACCTAAAAAGCCAATATACAATCAATGCATAATCATCATTTTACCTCATTACCAAACCAAATTATATAATTATCCACCACCCGAATTATACCACATTTCATACTTCCAAATTGATCTAACCATAAAACTGAATTATACCTTATGCTTACCGTTTATCAAGTCACAAAATAAATTCATTTGTATAACCAACTAATATAAGAAAACCACACCCAAAAACACATCCATCAACAACATTAGTATCACTCAAACCGATTTCATAAAACCATACATCACACAAGATATACCATGAAACATACTTCCCAAAATGAGCTTATACCATGACCAAAAATACTCAAACATGAACATCATTTCAAGCCATTTTCGCATGGCTACATATATACAATTTCAAAACCAACCATATCAAGTACTAGCCTATACATGCCATATCTTATAAAATTCAAGCTTTCAAAGTACCGAAATAGCGATGATAGTGTGAAGATGATCCTTGACAATCCTCAAGCTCTTGGCTAGCTTCCAAAATCTATAAAACACCGAATAAACACACAAAGTAAGCTTGAAAAGTTTAATAAGCCATAAGCAAATAAATCATATTAATAATATTTATAATTCAATTAAACTAGGCCAAATTTAAGAAATCTCAACCACATATATTTTCATCATATTTGTAAATTCATATAATCACATTAAGTACTTTACCTACCTTTACTTTTCATACATACATAAACTTCACACATACCTGATTCACTTAGCTTAATTTGAAAATCGGTCTCAACTTGTCATTGCCTGTTGAGCTGTTCAGAATCAATAAGTATACTTGGATAGCTCATAAACCTCGTACAATGCCAACGTCCCTGACGTGGTCTTACATGTAATCAAATATCGATGCCATCGTCCCCGGCAGTGGTCCGGCACATAAATCTCAAATCGATGCCAATGTCCCGCACGAAAATCTCATATCAAAATCATATGTCATGACATATGTATCCTAACTATCCCTATGGTTCGTACGGGGCTTTTGGATGTTGTAATTCGATCGATTCGAGCTCGATACAAGTCACACCATGCTTATACCAGTTCGGCAATATGTCAAATATATATACATACCAATTCAGCAACATTTAAAATATATACATTCAAAATTTAATAATATTTATTTACTTATGAACTTACCTCGTACGGACACGAACGGACTGGAACGACTATTCGACAACCTTCGACTTTCCCCGATCCAAATCTGATTTCCTCTTTTCTTGATCTAAATAGATTCAAATTTATCTTCTTTAATCACACATTTAATCAATTCAATCCATAAATACATAATTAGGCCTTTTTTACACTTTGGCCGTTATAATTTCACACTTTGACATTTTAGTCCTTATTTCACAAAACACAAAATATACATAATTTCCTTATACACATCCTTGGCCGAATATTCCATTAATTTATATAAGTCCATATCTTTCTTTATTTCACATTATGACCCCTCAATTTACAAATTTCACAATTTAATCCTTAATACACATTTTTATAAAAAAATTACATAATTAAACATAATAATCTATCAACAAAGATTTATTTTTCATCATCAAACAATAAAAATCTCAAGCTATCGACAATTGAAAATCTTAAAATCCAAAACCAATTCAAAAATTTATGCAAGGGCTAGCTAGTATTTGAAGAACGATCTCAAAAACAAAAAAATTATCAAAAACCGAGCAAATTACATACCTCAATCAAGCAAAATGAGTGTCAAACCTAGCTTATTCTTTTTCTTTCTTTTTTTTTTTTTTGTAGTTTCGGTCATGAAAGATGAGCAAAACCATGTTTTTATGTTTTATTTTATTTAATATCATATTAACACAAAATTTACTATTTTAACCTTTTTAATTTCATTTAAAATCCACTAACCTTAGGCTTTTGAGTCCATCCATAATTTCAATGGTATAATATCAACATAAGGACCTCACATTATAAAAACCAGAGCAACTTTACACTTTAACAAATAATTGGCCAATTTTACATTTTACGCGATTAAGTCCTTTTATTAAATCGAACACTCAAACGTTAAAAAAAATCATGAAAATTTCACACATATAAATTAACATGCTGTAGACACCAAAAATAATATTAAAATATTTTTCTGACTCGATTTGTTGTCCCAAAACTACTGTTTCGAATAGGGTCTAAACTGGACTGTTACACTCCTGATTGTTTTAAAATATGTTCTCATATAGCAATGACATCCAATCGAGCCAATTCCAATAAGGTAGAAAGTAGCACACAAGCCTCCATTCACGGAGTAGTGTCAAGTGGTTTGAGGGACATATCTAAGGGCCAATGAGGGGAAGCTAAAAAAGCTTTCTTTCAATTGATGAGTGAGTGGTTTACTAGGTTTGTATGAACGAACCCGATGTCTCAACCACCTCCACCCCCTGTTCCCCAATCGATTCCCGTTGTTCCTCAAGGAGTGGAAACATTGCGTGTAACAGCCTGATTTAGAAGCTATTTGGAACGGTGGTTTTGGAACCACGAATCTGAGTTAGAAAAATATTTTAAAATTATTTTTTGTGTTTATTATGTGTGAATTTATATGTGTGAAATTTTCATGATTTAATTTTATCATTTTAGTGTCCGATTAAATAAAAGGGCTTAATTACGTAAAATGAAAACTTGATAGTTTAATGTATAAGGGTCGAATTATTGTTGTCTTCTTAAATGGAGGAATTTATGTTGCAATTAGACATAATTATAAATCATGGATGGTAGTGACTTTATAATATATGGTTTTAAAATTTTATTATAAAAGTTATAAATGTAAAATGATTAATAAGTAATAATAATATAAAACATAAAATAAAGACACAAGTGTTCATCTTTCTAGTTTCGACCGAATAACATTAAAAAGAAAAGAAAGAAATAAAGCTAGGGCATTCGACCACTTTGGAGTTTGATTAAGGTATGTAACTAGCTCGATTTTTGATAATTTTTACGTTTTTAAGATCTTTACAGTGTAATGTACAAAGCCCATGCTTGAATTTTTTATTTTGATGAATATTTTGAGTTATTACATTGATGAATATTTGAGCTTTGTGATGTTAGTTGATGAAATATGAAAGATATGTTTTAGATTAACATGTTTTGTATTGGAATTTTTGATGATTTTGAGTAATTAGGACTAAATTGCATAAATAATAAATTGAGGGACTAAAATATGAAATAAATGAAATTTAAGGACTTGTATGAACATAAGGAAGATTCGGCCTAAGCATGATATATTGAAATTATGCATATTTTGTGTTTTGTGCAATTTGGACTAAATTGTAAAAATTGTGAAATATCAGGGGTAAAATGGTATTTCCCCATTTATGTGTTTTTGGACTAAATTGAGTGAAAATATGTTTAATTTGAATAGGTTTAGATCAAGAACCAAAGAAATTGGATTTGGATCGGGGAAAAACTAAAGTTGTCGAATAGCCGTCCCGTTCTGATTTTCATCGTCAGAGGTAAGTTTATAAGCAAATAGATATTTTTTATTTTAAATAAATATGAGTTTTATATGCTAAAATTAAATATGTGAAAAAATATATATGTTAGCCGAATGTAAATAAGCTTGGGAGCTATGCTTACGAATTCGTTTTGACTGAGTTACGATGTCTAAAAGCCACGTATGAACCTTAGGAATAGCTAGGATACATATGTCATGACATAGGATTCTGATATGTGATGCGCGAGTAAGACCATAGCATCGATATATGTGTACGAGATGGCATTGATATATGTGTGCAAGTAAGACCATATTTTTTACATTGGCATCGATATGTGACTTCGATATATGTGTGCGAGTAAGACCCTGTCTGGGATAGTGGCATCGATATGTGACTACATGTAAGACCACGTCTGGGATGTTGGCATTGTATGATATATGTGATTATCCGAGTGTCCTAACCAATTCTGAATGGTTTATCGGGCAACGATAAGTTGTGATCGAAAGTGTAAAATAAGCTAAATGATCAGGTATGAGTTAGTTGATTTCCTATTTGAAAATAAGGTAAGTTGATCGTTAGATGTGATGCAAATTATATAAGTTACTAATGTGAACATATGTGCATTTGTGAAGTATATTCAGCCATATGCTATGTATATACATGTAATGTTATATTTGATTCATGAGTATATGTATATGTGTCTAAATGTACTTGGTTATAATAATATTTTGGCTTTGAAATTGAAAGATACTTTGTTACTATATATATATGTACATTCGGCCATGAATAAGTTTATATGTGAAAGTATATGATATACATGAAATCGTAAGCTAGAAATTTAATGTGATTATGATACTATAATTTGGTTTAGTTTAAATGAGTTGTTGAGTTGAATATTTGCTTATGAATTACTAAGCTATGATAGCTTACTCTCTGTGTGTTTATGTTTACCTCTATTTTATAGATTTTTGGAGTCAAATACAAGCTCGGGGATCGTCAGCAAAGTCTATAACACTATCGACTATTTTTGGTATTTTATAAATTTAAACTCAAACCTATGGCATGTATAAGCTAGGTTGTATTTGGTCGAGTTTGTGGTATGTATATATTAAGCCATGCGAAAATGGCTAATATGTTAAGTGATTATATGAACTTAGTCATGCTTATATGTGTTAAATGCATTGAGAATGGTTGATGATTTTTAGATGTGATTAGATTGAGTCGGTCATGGTATATCCATAAGTATGATTTAAACTTGGCATGTTACTCATGGTTAAAGTGATTTGGTTATAATTCATGCATAAATAAACATGTATGTAAATTTGGTTGATATATTTAGTTAAGGTGTTATTATGTGATTTGGTATTAAAGAATATTCAATTATATATAAACGTGGTTGGAGATTATTTTGATGTGCACATTATATGGTATTATTTGTTTTATGAACGGTTTATTGATTAGGTTTCTTAATGGAGTTGAATGACAATGATGTTTATATGTATATTGGTTTTATATGATACATATTGGCTTATTTCAAAGTACTTAGT
Organism: Gossypium anomalum; assembly: GCA_025698475.1. Taxonomy (NCBI): domain Eukaryota; kingdom Viridiplantae; phylum Streptophyta; class Magnoliopsida; order Malvales; family Malvaceae; genus Gossypium; species Gossypium anomalum. The sequence goes on from CM046965.1 coordinate 41,027,603, forward strand.
ACTTATATGATTTTCAAGGTTAATATTACTACCGAATTGTTAAGAAGCAATTTGGTCTTGAGTTGTGTAACATCCCGAAATAGAGCCTAGTCGAAACAGTGGTTTTGGGACCACAAATCTGACATTGAAATATTTATTTTATGATTATTATGAGGTCTAGAATATGATAATATGCATGTGTTAAAGTTTCATGAAGAAATTCTATGAGTAAGGTGTCCAATTAGAAAATAAGGACCAAATTGAAAAAATTGCAAAACTTGGGTTCTAGAAGCAATTTGTATGAAATTATTTTAGAATATTAATTAGAGGTCCTTAAATATAAATTTACCCAATTTTTATGTTTTTGGAAAAAAATGGGCATGTATGGGTAAAAATTTAAAGAAAAGGCTTAAGGGCATTTTGGTCATTTGGCATTTTAATGAAATAAAATGGGGAAAACAAGCCAAAAATCAGCTCATATTCCTCATGTTGCTGCTGAAAATTTGGAGTTCTCCATGGCTAGGGTTTTCAACATTTTGAAGCTTAATAGTAAGTGCTCCCAAGCCCCTTTTTAATCTTCTTCGTATTTTGAAATCCTGATAGCTTACTCTCTCTATTTCTACCCATATTTCATACTAGGATTCATGTTTAGAAATTTACCCATGCATGAGTTACTTTTAATTTGATGGTTTATGGAGGAATATGAAAGTTGGATGTGTGTTAAATATCTTTTCCTAGGAGATTCATGAAAAACCCCAAAAAGGACCTTTTTACAAAAGGTGTAAACTATGAGGTAGAAATGTGAAATAATGGAAAAATGTGGGCTGCCATAAGAGGAAAGGACATTCGGCTAGGCTTGGGTAATGTAGAAATTGCATGCATTTCATTATACAAGCCTAGGGACTAAATCGTAAAAATGTTTAAGGTTAGGGGCAAAACGGTCATTTGGACCGAGGGTGAAATTTAGACTTGAAAAGTATAATGTGGGGTGTTAATAAATTATTTTTATTGTTATAGACCCCGAGGAACAAATTCCGGAGGTCGATCGCGGAAAACGAAAGGTTTCGAAATAACCGAAACACAATACCAAGACGAATACCAGGTAAGTTCGAATAACTTAAAGTAAACTCAAAATATGTTTATTTGCATGAGTTATGAATGTATGATAATTACATTTGATGATGGCATGAAAACTTATAAAATGTATCTTTAATAATGACACATTGATAAATATTCCCGGTTGAGATTAAAAAAGGAAGTTCGGTGGATAAACCATGATTTACATGTTGATTAAGATCCTGCATGTGCTGTAGAAGGATTTAGCCCAGACGGGTAATCCATTGATCTCAAATATAGAAAGGATCTAGCCCGAACAAGTGTTCCTTGAGTGATCGAGCCTCCCAAAGGACATGTGTACACTGCGGATTTAGCCCGGACAGGTAATTCGATTAGGGTCTGAATTTAGCCTAGATTGGTAATTCAGATCCGAGCTTATTAAGGGTGTTTGTTGCTATAAAGGATTTAGCCTGGACTGGTAATCCTGACATCACCTTATGAGTTTATATTACGGGGGATTTAGCTTAGACTGGTAATCCTGCCGTAAGATGTAAGGTTTGCGGGAGTGCATGCATGAGATGATCGCTCTGATGACTTGACGGATAATGGATAATCCATCGAGATTTCCTAGAAAATCAATGGGATTAACATGAGACATATGTATAAAGGAAAGGATGAATGATGAGCTCATCTAAGATCAATTTACATGATGCATTATTATGTGACTAACTTGATGATTGAGTGTATGTGATAGGGAAACCATTCCATGCTTATTGATTTTATTGCCTAATATGGTTGTATTCTAATTACTCAGTAAGTTTACTTTCCAGTTATTCGAGCTTACTAAGCATGTAAATGTTTAACTCTCTCTTTTCCCTATTTTACAGAGCTCGAGGACTCGTAAAGATTGGAAGACGATTAGAGAGTCAACACACTATCAACTAGTCCAGCTTTGGTATAAAGACACTTTTATTTTGTGCAATGGCATGTATAGGACTTTGGTTCATTTTATGATATGTGTCATTTGAATTTCCCATATGAAGGCTTGTAAAAGTTTACATATCTTCTTGTATTTGGCCATGGGAATTGGCTTATTTTGAAGTAGGCTATGACCTACAAATCTATGCATGTTTATGTTTACATGGGATGGCTTGGCTATAATTGGCAATGGGTTATAAGAATGATCCAATCTTAAATGTGTCAATGAGACATAGAAATCCTTAATACAAAAAGGAAATTAACCTAGCATGTATAAAACCGATGATATGAGGTTTGCATGCAATGAGGTTTATCATGGTTATATGTAAGTGTAAAATCTGGCCTTATTATGCATTAAGGTAACCTATAAGTGTGATTGGTTCATAGAGGGTGACCAAAGGCTTGGAAAATAGCCTTACAAGGTCCACATGGGTAGACACACGGGCGTGTGTCTAGGCGTGTGTGACACATGGTCCGCCCCCATGGGCGTGTGGCATGGTTGTGCATCCCCTGCACCTAAAAATTTAAGTCAGTTTTGAGCTCGGGCTAAACACACGGGCGTATGTCTTGGCCGTGTGCTCCTAAATGCATGCTGACATCATAAACAGAATGTTCAAGTTTTTGGACATGGGTGACCACATAGGCGTGTCTAGGCCATGTGAAGGACACAGGCCAGGGACACGGGTGTGTCTAGGCCGTGTGAAGGACACGGGCCAGGGACACGGGCGTGTGTCTTAACCGTGTGAAAACCCCTGTAGGTTCGAAATGAAAAATAATTTTCATAAATTCAGCACGGGTAAAGGACACGGGTGTGTCCCATAGCACACGGGCATGTGCATTACCTCCAAACAGGCGTGTGAGGTTTTACTTGGAAAATTTTTCATGAACTTTTGTAAGTTCTTGGTTTAGTCCTGAATTGTTCTCAATGGGTGTTTAGAGCCTCGCAGGCCCACAATAGGGACATTATGATGCAATTTAATTTATTTTATATTGGAATGAAATTTCATAACCCGTATTTCCTAAAAATGTTCAAGTACTTGTCTAGTAATGCCTCGTATCCAGTCCCGGTCTTGGGTATGGGTAAGGGGTGTTACAAGTTGTATTTTGGTATAATATATATTATAGTAATTATCATGATTCGACACTTATATATATGTATAGGTATATAATGTAATGGTTTAACATTTGTACAATAGTTGAGATAAATTTGAAATAAGTTTGATATGACATAAATCTTAGTAATATGTATATTTATGTACTCAATCAAATATATTATTTTTGAATTGGTTATAAATATGATCTTTGTTATATTGCTTGCTTAGTAATATTAGCATGTTTATATATTCGATTGTATGTTACATGTTAGACAAACTATGTTTGATATATTGGTTTAGCTCTTTGAAATGCATAGATTTGTAAAGTGATTGAATAAAGTTGAAAATGGACAATTGTTAAAGTATAATTGTATTCGGCTAATGCATTGAAAATGACCAAATGAATAGTGATTTGTGCATTAGTAAATCATTAAGATTTTATGAGTTTTATGTGATGTATAAATGTCCTTGATTTAAAATGGATGTTGATTAGTGTATAAGTTAGTCTTTAAATGTTGGTCATAAGTTGATTGATTTATAAGTTTATTATTTGGTCAAACAAAAATAGTATTGAAGTTGTTTGTATACAAATTACGATTTTTCCTTATTGAAATGATTCGCAAAGAAATTAAATCAGTTATTATATATATATTCGATTGGTTTAAAAGTTTGTGCAAGTGTATGCATATGATTGTTTGAAATTTGTGTCTCGTTTGGTAATACCTCGTAACCCCATTTCGGCGACGGACACATGTTAGGGGTGTTATATTACGAGTTAATAAATCGCTAGTCGACAAAATTTACAAATATGGGGCTGAAGAATTTCTAGCTGCAGTTGATGATGATCCTGAGGGAGCTGAGTTTTGGTTAGAGAATAATATTCGAGTTTTCGACGAGTTGTCTTGTTACACCAGCTAAATGTGTAAAGTGTGCACTATCTCTACTAAAAGATTCAGCATATCAATGGTGGAGTACCTTGATTTCAATTGTGTCGAGGGAGCGTGTCGATTGAGAATTCTTTTAAAATGAGTTCAGAAAGAAGTATATAACTCAGAGATTCCTTGATCAGAAACGTCAAGAATTTTTCAAACTTAAGCAGGGTCGTATACAGTATCCGAGTATGAACGAGAGTTTGTTCGACTAAGTAAATATGCCCGAGAGTGCATTCCTACCAAGACTGCAACGTGTAAATGGTTTAAAGACGAATTGAACGAGGATATAAAGCTTTTAGTCAGGATTCTTGAGCTGAAAGAATTTGTTGTTTTAGTTGACAGAGCACATAAAGCCGAGGAGCTTAGCAAAGAGAAAAGAAAAGCTGATTTTGAAAATAGAGATTTAAAAAATAGGTCGACTAGAAAGTTGTCTCAGTCACAGTTGAAGAGATCAAAAGAATACCATAATTGCTCAATTGTTTCAGTAGGTTACCCCGATAAAGACTGAGGCAAACATTATACAAGTTCTAAGACATAAGCTACGTTTGTGGCTAGCGTAGGTAGTGTTAAAGATAATAAACCTAATTGTCAACGATGTGGACGTCGACATTTTGGCGAGTGCAGAGCAAAAGAAAGGGTGTGTTTCAAGTGTGGTTCACTTAAGCATTTTATTCGTGATTGCTCAAAATTATCTGAGAAAGAAAAAGTTCATAATGTTCGACCCAGCAACATTGCCACAAGGGGTAGACCACCTTGTAGCCCTGGAAATGTGAGTGGTAGTTGTGGTGTAAGAAAAGACTCTACTGTGAGATCTGAGGCACGAGCACCAGCTAAGGCTTACGCTATTCACTCACGAGAGGATGCTTCTGTGCTAGATGTTATTACAGGTACTTTCTCTATCTTTGGCACTGATGTTATTGCTTTGATTGATGCGGGATCAACTCATTCATATGTGTGCACAAATTTAGTGTCTAGTAAGAATTTACTTGTTGAGTCTACTAAATTTGTGGTTAAAGTGTCGAACCCCCTAGGTTAGCATGTATTTGTTGATAAAGTTTGCTAGAACTATTCATTGATGACTCGGGGTTATAGTTTTCTAGCTAATTCGTTGCTAGTGCCATTTGATGAGTTTGATGTGATTTTGGACATGGATTGATTAACTCTACAAGATGCTGTTGTAAACTATAGACGAAAGCTTATTGTATTGAGATGTCAGAATGGTGAGACACTTCGTATTGAATTAGATAATGTGAGTGGGTTGCCTATGGTTATTTCAACTATGTCAGCGCAAAAATATGTAAGAAAAGGTTTCAATGCTTACCTTGCATATGTGTTGCATATGTGTGACCCCTGCAGTTTTGAAAATTTTCACTACTTTCTGAAAAATTCTTTGAGTTTTTGATTTAGTCCTGACTTGTTTCTAAAGCGTTTTTAGGGCCTCGAGGGCTTGTGTAAGGGACATAATGTATGTTATGCATTGGTTTTAATGTGTTTATTGATTCAATTTGAAAATTTTGAAATTTATGTACGTTTTGAAAAATTCGATAATGCTCCGTAACCTTGTTCCGGTAACGGATAGGGTTAAGGGTGTTACATTTCATTCATAATTGATTTTATTAATTCATTCATTAATTCACTTCTTCAATTTATCATTTGTTTCTTTTGCACAATTTAATTAGTCAAATTAATAGTAATAGCATAACCAATTTTTTTAATCAATTCTGATCCTTATGGAGACGATACTCACCTATCACTTTATTACTTGATTCGACGTGTATACTTGCACATTCGCATTACATATTCACACGCGACACAAGCGAGCCTAGCTTTCTGGACAATCATCAAACATGATATAGACTTACCTTGGGTGCTATGAACTTGACTCAGAATAGACGCTTAACAACAGAATATTCAATGAGAGAATTCTAAAGAATTAAGGGATGTATTTATAGACCTAAGTGTCTTGGAAATATTAGGATACCCTACTTGACATAGTAATGGTGTTACTTGCACATAAAGTATTCCTAGATACACCATAGCTTTATTTCCTATTCAAAGTCTAACTCAATCTTTGACTAGCGAACCCCAGTTTGTCAAATAAACTGGTGAACCACTAGTTCACAACTGAATATGCGAACAGTAGCTCGCTAAACATACTAGGCAAACACTTGCAATAATTCTAGCGAACCCTTTACCATATCCTTTGGTGCATACTATTATGCTGAAAACTGACGAACACTTTGTTGATACACTTTTGGCAGACTCCCCATTTGGAAAACTCTTGAGTTAGCCAGAGTACTAGTGAACCATTACTTGTAGGGCCAAAACTTCTAGGCTCGATCTCGGGATGTTACACCTCCAACCTAACAAGACCCACTATTGGCTTCTTCATCTGCTCTTCCTATCTATGAGGACATGTTTGTCACCATCCTTGGTGCCATTACTTCCTTAAGTGAGGAGTTTAAAGGTTTTCGCAATCGAGTAGATGATGCATTTGAGTGTGTTAATAACAATTTTAGTGGTCTAGACTCTAGGATGTCTAGGATGGAGGAAAATATTCCATTTCTAATGTATCAATTCTCTCCTCCTCCTCCACCTCAAGAAGACTAGGATGACATATATTTCATTTTCTCATGCATTTTACTATTTTTCATTGCACATTTTCCTATCTCTATGTTAGAACTTAATGTTTATTTTGGTATCTTGTTTGTAGATACTTGACGATTTATTTTGGTACATTAATTTTAGTTCTATGTCTTCATATTTTTATTTTCTTAGACTAACATCTCTCTATTAAGCTTTCTTTGTTGATTTTTTATATAAAAAAAGGGGGAGAAGAGAAGAGAAAGGTAAATTATTGATATTTGGCTGATTATTTCTATGACTCCTTTAATGCCAACATCAAGTGATAAAATTCTTTTCTATTCCTTCTTTCCAAGTTTCATAAAAATCAAGTCATTGATTCAAATTGAACTTTTAAAAGGGGGAGTAACAAATAAAAAAACAAATTTACCAAAATATTTTGTTATATCAAAAAGGGGGAGATTGTTAAAATAGCTTTATTTGATAAAGTATTTTGATATAACAAACAAAAATTATTTTTAAATATAAATTTTCTTTTTGAACAAAGAATTCAAAGCATAAAATTATTTCAAGACTTCTAAACATCTTAGAAAATGCTTTGAACAGTTAGAATATTTTTAAGAAAGTTCAACAAAGATTTTAAACACTTAAACTTGACTGAAACAATCTGAAATCAATTGAAATTCTGTTCCCTACAAAAAGTAATGATATTTTCCAAAATATACCGATACCACCATAAGTTTTATCGATACCTCATTTTTATCGATACCAAAACTACTCTCTAACTTGAATAAAAAATTGAAATAATCAATAAGTATCGATACTTTTAAAATATATCGATACCTATTGAATTTTATATATACCAAATTTTATATCGATACCATTCTTGCATTATGTTTCTATTATCTTTAAAGAATTAGCAAAAAGTATCAATACCTATTAAAAATATACCGATTCCTTTTGCCAGGCATCAATAAATCTTCCTTAGTATCACTGAAAACTAACTTTAACGGTCATTGAATCAGGCATTAAATACTACTAGTATCGATACTCGTAAAAAAAGTATCGATACTTTTTGTTCCAAGTGAACCTAATGATATGGTATTTTCCACTCCAACAACTCTATTTATATTCTCAACAACCACAATGAATGGAAATGAATTAAAGGGTATACATATACCAGCTTCTAAAGGTCCTACAATATTCAAGCTTAAAGATCAACCAAAACAACTTTTGTGCCAAATATTTCCATACTTTTCTTTCATACACTTGTGAGAATTTTTTCATTCTATTAGGTAAAGTGTTTTTCATTGTAATTGAGCTTAATTTACAAACACATCAATCTTGGAAGGACTATTTCTTTGTTTGCTTCTTTGTATCTCTTTGAGAGAGTTTGTGTCTTAAGGTTTGGGTAGAAATCTTAAGAGAGTTGTAAGGTTAAACCTTGTCCTTAAAGGTTATCAAATTAGTGAATTTAGGAAAATCCTTACTAGTGGAAAGTTAAGGTAGTGGAGTAGGCAATTGAGGCTGAACCAATCTAAATTATTGTCTTCATTCTCTATCCTTTCTCTCTATTATCCACAAAATTTTTAAAAGCCAATTCACCCTCTCTTGGTGATTTCAGTTTGATTTATTGAGCTAACCTTACAGATAATTACAACGAGGTTTTTTAAACAATCTCTATTGCTACAGCACAACCCTTTCTTACTAATCAATCACTTGTTGATTCCTCTACAACAAAGAACTCTTTCTTAACTAGGGTACCAGAGTGTAATAGAGAAAGAGAAAAAAGAAGAAGAAGAAGAACCCTCTACAAAAGTTTCACTGACATATATAGCTCATACAACTCTCACACAACTTATAAGTGGCTAACATGCAAAGCTAACTCATACCCTATGGTGGCCAACATAATCATTCAAGGTATCTCACACCATAAAATAACCATTAAACTTTGGTTAATTCCTAACTGGATTTTTAACAAGGACTAAAATAAAACTGAATAGTAAACACATATTCAAATAGAAAACAATTAGGTCTATAATCCCACAATCCACTACTAGCATATACTAACAGAAGAATCTATCACACATCTTACCAAGAGATGACACTGATTGGTGGGTGCCCACAATGACCACGCCAAAATAAAAAACTAGAAACCTAACACTTTACTAAAAGGTGAACCCTTGAACCAAAATCATTACAGACTTACCATATTACTCAAATAGTCTGCTACTCATGGTGTATCTAACATTACAAAATATAACACTGGCAGATAGATCATAAATCAACCTTTTCTTAGCTTAATCTTTGCTAACTATCAACCCACACAAACCATCATCTAAGACTATGTCGGGCGAAGTGTTACAACTCTCCTACCTTAAAAAAGAATTTCACCCATGAAATTCTTTCCATCAAGCACAACATTATCTTGATTTCTGAAATCAAAAACACTAGCTAATTCTCTCGAGCGAGTCTTAGCATATTTTATACTTAAAGTTCCCAAGGCAGTGTTTGTTCTCCCAACAATCTTTATTCTCGTATCACTTTGATTCCTACCAAATGCTTGAGTTGTTTGATCATGTTGGCCTCTAGTTTTCAATGGATAGTTTCATACCAAATGATCAGGTGACCCACAATCATAAAAGACTTTCTTTGTATTCTAACACATTCTCACATGGTTCCTTCTACATGTATTACAGATAAGAGTTTTCATCTTTTTCGATCCGTTAGAAATTTTCTTAGATGTAGTTTGATATTCACAACTATCACCCCAACTTTTCATCACTCGAGGTTGTTTTGCTGACACATAAGCAATGTTTCTCACATTATTAGGCTTTTCAAAGCTTGTAACAGGGAACAGTTCAACATTTTCATGTTCAATTCTCTCTCCCTCCTTGCTTCTACTTCTATTTTGTACAATTGTTTCCATCTTGTGAGCATTGGCTATCATGGTTGTTAAACTCAGAACTTCAGAAGCTACTTGTAACAGCCCAAAATCGGGTCTTGTCGGAATAGTGGTTTCGGGACCACAAATCTAAAGTCAAAATATTATTTTATTTTTTATTAAAGTTTACAGCATGATAGAATCTTTGTGCGGAAGTTTCGTAAAGAAATTTTGCCATTTGAGTGTTTAATTTGGTAAAAAGGATTAAACCATGTAAAGCGTAAAAGTTGAATTCTATAAGTTAAAGGTATTAAATGGTTATGAAAGTAAACAGTGGGAGACCTTAAGTGGTAAATATCCTATAAATGTTGGTAGTAGAATTTTGTGGCTTGTTATTGTTGAAATTATGATGTTATTAAAGGTTAGTTTTGTAAATTGGTTAAAAAAAAGATTAAATAAATAAAACCAAAGCCATTATTTTGTACCCATCCCCATCTTCTTCAACTGATTTTAACCTAGAAAACCCATGGATACATCCGGCCAAGCTTGTGAGCTAAATTAGAAGGAAGAAGAAAGCTATTGCATGTTAATTTTGAGCTCAATTAGGAGCTGGTTCCATAAGAAATTCGGTGGCAGCAAGAAGAGGAAGGATATCGTTCAAGGGTGGGCTCGACTGCTGTTCAGTAAGTTCTTCAAAGGAAACTTTGTAAAATTTTTATGTTTAAAATATATTTATTACATGCAAGTAATTTTCAGCTAATAGGACTGTTAAGTAGAGTTTAGTAGCTTAAAACACATGTTATTTTTACCAAAATACTGCAATTAGAAGTGAAGAAAAATTTAGATGAAAAAAATGCATAAGTTGCTGTTGAAATTTGCCGCACGAATGTCTATTGCTTTAGCATGTTAACCTTATCTCTGTATTTGCGGTCCGAATGCTAGAAATTTCAGTATTTAATTCCTCTTATTTAAACTGATTAAAAAAATGCGGTAAATGCAACATTTGTATATGCTAATCACTTACCAATTAACTGATAGTGAGCTTAAAATTAAGTTGTCTGAATATGTTAAATTCACTGTTCAATGCACTACCATTTATGCTGTTTTATTTAGAAAATGTAGCTGACCGAATCTCTTGAGTTCACAGTTAAATTTAGATGTTGTTATACTGCCAATTGGTGTTAATTAAGTTGTCCAATTTGGGTTAGTACTATTATCTGAATGTGATGTGGTTATGTTGATTTAGTAACTTGCATTGTTGATGATCTTACAATGTTTGAAACAGAATATATATTAAGTATCATTTTACGAATTAAATGCCTTGTACAATTGATGAGTTGTTATATTAAAAATGTCTTCATTTACGTTCGATTTAAATGCTTAATGTGTTGCTGTAAAGTGCTAATTTGTTATTTTAAAAATGTGTTCACTCACGTTAATTTTAGATGCTTAATGTGATGCTGTAAAGGGCTAATTTGTTGTCTTGAAAATGTGTTCATTTACGTCCATTTTAAATGCTTAATGTGCTTTCCAAAAATTTATGTTTTAAGTTACTTCCAAGTTGACAATTGAAGTTAAAGAAAGAAGTATAATTCATTTTGTGGAAGGGATTTGACATTAACTTCCAAGTTGACAATTGAAGTTAAAGAAAGAAGTATAATTCATTTTGTGGAAGGGATTTGACGTTAACTTACAAGTTGTTTGGGTTGTACTGCATGAGGGAGTTAAAGTGGAATTTAATACAGTTTATTGCTAATTAATATGCTGTGGTTATATTGTATATCATTGGCTGCCCAATTAGGACAAATTCATGGTGTTTAGCTAATTAAAATGTTTTTGATATAACGTGAATCATTGACTGTCCAAATTAGGGCATAATTACGGTATTAGTTAATTGAAATACTATTGTTGTGATGTGGATCATTGGTTGACCAATTTAAGACACTTATTGTATTTTAGTTATTAAATATTACCGGTGGTATGATTCAGGTTATAATTCTAGCAGGCTACATGCTGGTATGATTTTCCGTGACTAAGAATTGATGTGTTATTGAACAAGTTAAAAATGAGTGTAAAGCCAAGTATGAGTTAAATTGTTATTAATTCGTAATAAGATACGCATGTAAATAGTTATGAGAATTTATGTATGTAATTTATGATTGAATGATGGCTATGATTTAAATGATATTGATTTGGTATATCCAATTTAAGTATAAGTTATGAAAGTATGAAAGAACAGGTGAATTGTTTATCGAAATGTGATATTCGGGCCCCAGCCTAGCAAGCTTTAAGCTGGTGAATAATATTATCGAGCTTCGGGCCTAGCAGGCTATAATACCGGTAAGATAATATCGGGCTTCGGGCCTAGTAGGCTATAATGCCAGTGAAATAATATCGGGCTTCAAGCCTAACAGGCGAAATGCCCGTGAATGAGTTCAGACTTAAGGTCTAGCAGGCTTCGTGCCGGTGATGAATTCGGTTTTAAAACCTAGCAGGCTAAATGCCGGTGATTTGATAAAAGTATAAGACTACGAGACCTTGTGTTAAATCGGCAATTGAATTCGTTCAATACATTAAGTTGGCCAGGTATGTGATATATACTTATACATGTTAGATAGATTGGAATTGAATCATGAATATGAAATGAGAAGCATAGGTGAAGATGTCATATGTGTATGTCTGTATTCGGTCATGGTGAAAGGTTATATGAATTATGTGAAATACCATTTAGATATGAATGACAAAAGTGACTGTGGTTATGAAATGGTACAATGGTTGAATTCGGTTGAACTAAAGTTGACACTGAAGTATTTAAATGCCTAGGTCATTTATGTGAGTAAGGGTACAACCATCGTAAATTATCGATAAGGGTGGGATATGTGCGGAACCATCTTATAATTACTAATTTGAATGGTTGTATGCGAATCATTGAGCATGATGTATTGTATTGAGATTATGCTTAAGTGAAATTATAGATATGTGATGAAATTGATTGGTGATATACATGTTTAAATAATATGAATGCAAAGAATGTGTGAAAGAGTAAATTTGTAATAAATTTGCTTGGGATAGCAGCAGTAACATGATTTTGGAAAATCAGCATAAATTGTGGGAGTTGAGTTAGAAGCTGAATAAATTATGTAATTAAAGCTTAAGGAGTCTATTTTCTTATAAAATAAACCATGTATGCAAAAGAAATGCTGATAATGAGATATTTGAAGTGGCGTGGGACAGAGTCAAATGACTTTGGGGTCTCCTGTTCTGTCTTTAGAAAATCATTATAATTTGTACAAAAATGGTTCGAATGAAATCAATGAGAATATATTTTTAATTCTGTACAATGAGAAATTTGATTCGTAGTGAAGAGTGGTCAGATTAGTCAAATAGTGAAATAGGGTAAACTTTAAGAAAAGTCTGGTATTGATTGGCCAAACCAAAAATTCTGAAAATTTTATGAATAGAAGATATATGAGTATATTTTCAGGGAAAATTAACGGCAATTGATTTGGAGTTTCGTAGCTCCAGTTATAAATAGTTTAGTGACTATTTCTCAGGAAGACAACTTGTAGTGAATTTGTGATTATGTTGTAAACATTGATAAAACTTGTTAATGAGTTGCTTATTGATTTCTTATGAACTTACTAAGCATAAAGCTTACTTCCCTTTTCTTTCCCATATTCCCTAAGGTTGTCAGGTTAGCTCGGATTGGAGGCCGTCAGAGATATTATCACATAGTCGAGTCTACACTATCGGCATAAGTGTTTCAAGTTTGTGGCATGTATAGGGTTGTAAAGTTGAGTATGTAATATTTAATAATGCCTCATGAATGTTTTGGGCCCTTGTAAGCCCAATTAAAGGATAATATACGCGTGTATGGAAAGCTTAAAATTGATCAAAAATTTTAGCAGCCTGGTTTTATATAAATGGTTGAGTTTAAATCTAGTAGCACCTCGAACCCTGTTCCGGCGAGGGATACGGGCGAAGGGTGTTATACTACTACTAAAGCACAATTTTTTTCTATTAAACCCCACTCAAACTTGTCACAAAGAGCTTTTTTGGTTAGAAATGTATCCCTTACATATTGACTAAGTCTAACGAATAACCTATCATATTCCATTACTGAAATTTGTCTTTGTCTAAGATACAAAAATTCTTTCTTCATTTGCTCTACATACATCATATTCACATATTTCTCTCTAAATTTTGATACAAAGAAATTCCAGTCAATGAGTTCTTCCAAGGTCACACTTACTAAAGTTTCCCACCACTGATAAGCCTTACCTTCCAACAAAGAAACAAAGCATAGAAAACTATCCTCTAGTGTACACTTCAGTTGTGAAATAACTCTTCCTAAGTAACATAACATTACTTTCCTACTGTAGGATCATCACCTTTATCCTTGTTGCTTGTAAATAACTAATGCAATTGTGCAAGTGTACACGCCATTCAAGTAATAAAATGATAAGTAAGTATCGTCTTCACAGGATTAGAAATTGGTAAGAGATTTATTAAGTTATTATAATCCTATTAACTATACTAAATAGTAGGAAATACTCTTAAATTGAATAAGATGTTGGTGTAATTAATTAATGTAATTTAATGCTAAAAACAAAGAATTGATATGGCAAATAAAATGTAGTGGCAAATTATAGAGAAAAGCAAGAGTAATTCTGTTGTTGAATGAATAGGGCGGGAATTATTCAGGTGAGATGCTCATATCAAAATAATGTCATGGAAAAATATTGTCTAATCAACTACTCCGAGAGTTACTACTGTAACTTGCCTCTTTCGATAGCTAGATTTTAAGCTAAAAATCTAAGGTAATATATGTTTACAGGGCTTTAGATTAATAACTACAATTAACGTTCTTCTCTACACAACTGGCAACATCTATGTCTAGAGTGCTACGAATATTTTATCAATTATTCACTTGCATCAAATGTAACACCCCTTACCCGTTACCGTCGCCGGAACAGAGTACAAGGTATTACTAAAACATAGCACATACCATTAAACAAAAACCGAAATAGAAATATGTCATCCAATTTGATAGTGTATCGTTATAACATATGTCTTGAACAATATTAGCCAACTTTAATGGCTTATACAAAGTAGTTGATCGAATCTCAGAACCAATATTCTAAACCTAGGCAATTATGACACGTAACAAAATAATTAAGTCTACTATACATGCCATAATTCAAAATGTTTAGTTTAATACCCAAAAGTGTTGATAGTGCGGATAGATCTTCGCGATCCTTAACTCCTGAGCAAGCTGAAGGACACTATAAAACAAAAGAGAGAAAACAAAGTAAGCTTATAGCTTAGTAAGTGAGTAAGTAAATATTAATTAAAGAATCTAATATGTTTATACAACAACTCCAGTATATCTACTTTAATTTCACTATTCACTCCAATTTGATTAAGCTGTCTCTGCTGCGTCATGTTCACTAAATAAATCATAACTCGAGTCACAAAACTAAAAATTCAAATCCGTAAAATTTCCCTGAATCTAGACTCATAAATATTTTTACTAATTTTTTTCTAAAATTTTTGGTTCAGCCAATTAGTACAGTTTATTGGTTAAACTTTCCCCTGTTACACAGCTCAACTGATCTGACCTCTGTTCATTACGAAGTGAATTTCTCCCAGTACACAATTCAAATAACCATAAAATC
This sequence comes from Gossypium anomalum, assembly GCA_025698475.1. Lineage (NCBI taxonomy): Eukaryota > Viridiplantae > Streptophyta > Magnoliopsida > Malvales > Malvaceae > Gossypium > Gossypium anomalum. The sequence continues at coordinate 41,042,787 of CM046965.1, forward strand.
TGTTTCATTTACAACTAGACTCAATAAGGAATTTAGGTATATAAACTATATTTCTTAATTTGTTTTGTACAACTTTTAATGATTTTTCAAAGTTGGAACAGGGGACCACATAGTCATTCTGAGCAAGTCACACACAATTGGAAATATCTCAAAATATAGAATTCTTTTGCTTGCTCTGTTTCTTTTATATGAAAATAGACTCATTAATCTTTAATTCCACATCTCATTCAACCTCTAGTTAAATCCATTCTATTTTTGGTGATTTTTCAAACTCACGTCACTGTTACTGTCCAAAACAGTTTTAATGCTACTTTCACTCTTTCACCCATTCTTTGCACTAACCTCATTTTAACTTACATATTTATATACTACAAATCATTTTCATCACATTTCATACGTTACAAGTGTAGGTCCATGACTACAATCTCACTACTAAGCCATCCCGTTGAACAATTCGGATCAACCCTCGATATTTAATGGCTTCAGCCCACAGCTCCACCATCATACTTCGTTTAGTTCGGCTCTCTTGTACACATAGTGAGCACTTAGTACCACTCATGTGACCTAGCCGATTTGTCTCGTAGCTCTCTTGTCTACATGGTATCCTTCACTTGGAATCACGCATGCGACCTAGCTACATATATCCCGTAGCTGTCTTGTCTACATGGTGTACACATAGTATCACCCATGCGACCTAGCTACATTCATCTCTTACGTAGCTCTCTTGTCTACATGGGATACATCCCATATCACACATGTGACCTAGCTACTACATTGTATCTCGTAGCTTTCTTGTACACATGATGTGCACTCAGCATCATACATGTGACCTAGCTACGCTTCCTCTATTTTATTCGATCTCTCCGAATGTTCAACCGGGATCTCTCTCTATTGTTTATTTCCATTCTTCCAATGGTCTATTCATATTTTTAACGTCCGCTAATATATTTACAAAATAGGCTGAAATATAAGAATGTACATAAAATTAATGTAATATTTACATACAAACTTACCTCGGTGTAAAATGTGGAATTTTTGCGATTTAGTCCAAAGCTTTTTCTTTTCCCCGTTCAAGGTCAATTCCACGCCTTTCTTGATCTATAACAATACATTTAGCTCATTTAACACTCATACTATTTATTTCAATCCAAAAATCACATTATGGAAAAATTACATTTTTGCCCCCTAACTTTTACAAAATTACAATTTTGCCCCAAGGCTCGGAAATTTAATTTCAGCCCTTATTCCTATGTTTTATGACATGCTGAATATTTTTCTCTTCTGCAACAACATCAAGTTCTCACTCTAACATATAGTTATGAACAATAAGTATTTTTACCAATTATGTCGTTTTACTCGTTTTCACTTAAAACCGAGTAGCACAAGTTGTTTAACATAATTTAAAACCTCATATTCTACCATCAAACATCAAAAAACATGCCTATCATTCATGGGTAAATTTTTAAACATAAACCCTAATTCGAAATAATAGTAGAAATAGGTAAACCGAGCTACGAGGATTTCAAAAATGTAAAGAACATTAAAAACGGGGCTTGGAATCACTTACTATGGAGCTTGAAAGTTGAAGAAACCGTAGCTATGGAAGAGAGGAAAATTCGGCAGCAACTAGTGAAGAAGATGATCAATTTTGTGTTATTTTTCCTATTTTATTTCATTTAATATACAAATGACCAAAATGCCCCTCCTTACTAAACTTTCAAAAATTCCTTCCATGTCCCAAAATTTGTCCATGAACTTAAAATTGGTCAAATTGCCATTTAAGACCTCCTAATTAATATTCCAAAGCAATTTCATACTAAAAACTTCTAGGATGCAAATTTTGCAACTTATTCAATTTAGTCCCTACTTTCAATTTAAGCGTTTTAAGCATAGAATTTTATCATGAAATTTTCACACAATCACGTAATCATATCATAAAACCCAAAATAATTATAAAACAATTATTTTTATCTCGGATTTGTGGTCACAATACCACTATTCCGATTAGGCCCTAATTTGGGTTGTTACAATTCTCCCCCCTTTAGAGATTTTCGTCCCCGAAAATCTTACCGGTAAAAAGGTTTGGGTACTGTTTCTTCATAGCTTCCTCAGGTTCCCACGTAGCCTCTTCTATCCCATGTCTGTGCCACAATACTTTCACTAAGGCTATACTTTTATTTCTTAACTGTTTAACTTCTCGAGCCAAAATCTTTATTGGTTCTTCCTCATAGGTCATATCCGATCGAATCTCAATTTCTATTGGGGAAATCACATGTGAAGGATCAGAACGATAACGTCTCAACATTGATACATGAAACACGTTATGAATTCTTTCTAACTCTGCCGGTAAAGCCAACCGATATGCCACTGGTCCAATTCTCTCAGTAACCTCATACGGCCCAATAAAACGCGGACTCAACTTGCCTTTTCGGCTAAATCTCAGAATCTTTTTCCACGGTGACACCTTCAAGAACACTTTATCACCCACTTGAAATTCAATCTCTTTTCTTTTCAAATGCATATGACTTTTGTCGATCCGGCGACTTTCAAACAATCTGAATTATTTTACTTTCTCTTGGTTTCTTTAACTAAATCAACTCCGTGAATCTGTTTCTCACTAAGCTCGGTCCAATATAAAGGAGTCCGACACTTACGACCATACAAAGCTTCAGCGGTGCCATTTGTATACTTGATTGATAAGTGTTATTGTAAGCAAACTCAATCAAAGATAGATATTTCTCCCAACTACCTCCAAATTCTAAAACACAACATCTAAGCATATCTTGAGTACTGGATTACTCTTTCCGATTGACCATCTGTTTGTGGATGAAACGCAGATACTAAAGTTCAATTTTGTACCCAAAGCTTCTTGTAACTTTTTCCAAAATCTCGAGGTAAATCTCGGATCTCTATCTGATATTATAGACATAGGTACTCCGTGCAACCTCACAATTTCAGCAATATATAATTCGGCTAACTTATCAAGTGAATAATCAGTACGTAAGTGGGCTGACTTTGTTAATCTATCAACCACTACCCAAACAGCATCCTTCTTTTTAGGAGTCAAAGGCAAACCGGTCACAAAATCCATGGTAATCTTGTCCCATTTCCACTCGTGCACCATTACCGATTGAAGTAGCCCTGAAGGCACTTGATGTTCAGCTTTTACTTGTTGACAAATCAAACACTTGGTTACAAATTCAGAAATGTCCCTTTTCATACAGCCACCAATACAACTTCTTTAAATCATTATAAATTTTTGTGCTACCAGGTGAACTGATAAACAACCATTGTGCGCCTCATGTAATATTTTCTCAATCAATTTATCATTTTTCTAACACACATATCCCGTGTCGAAACATCAAACAATCGTTTGGTCCAACTCGTAAATCTGAGTCGTAACTCGACTCACATTGAGTTCTCTTGGCCCGCAACTCACTATCATTCTTTTGAGCATCACAAATCAATCAAGAAATAACGGTTTAGCTCTCATCTCTGCTAAGATTGACCCATCATCGACACAACGCTAGCCCCGTATTCATGGCTCTCAAAGTAAAAAGAAATTTTTCTCGCTCAAGGCGTCAAGAACTACATTTGCTTTTCCCGGATGATAATCAATCACCGGATCATAATCCTTTAATAATTCAAGCCATCTTCATTGTCGCAGATTCAAATCCTTTTGATTCATCAAATACTTCAAACTTTTGTGATCGGTAAAATTCAGCATTTTCACCGTACAAATAATGTCGCCAAATCTTCAAGGCAAAAACAATAGCGGCCAATTCCAAATCATGTGTAGGATAGTTCTTTTCATGCGGTTTTAAGCGTCTCTCAAGCATAAGCTACCACTTTACCCTCTTGCATCAACACACATCCAAGGCACATCAACGATGCATCACTATAAATTACTGAACTCTTTTCTGGTTCTGGGCACCAAAATTGGTGCTTCATCAATCGTGCTTTCAACTTTTCAAAACTCTGTGACATTTATCAGTCCATTCAAACTTAACATTCTTTTGCAAAGCAACTTAGTCATAGGAGAGGCAATCATCGAAAATCCTTCAACAAAACGCGTCTATAATATCCAGCTAAGCCTAAAAGCTTCTAACCTCGGATACATTCTTTGGCGGTCTCAATCAACGATCGCAGAAATCTTACTTGGATCCACCCGAATACCATCACCTGAAACTATATGTCCCAAAAATCTGACTTCACGAAGCCAGAACTCACTTTTACTAAACTTGGCAAACAGTTTCTTTTCTCTCAAGATCTGCAATATGGTTCTCAAGTGTTCGGCATGTTCAGACTCATCCCGAGAATAAATTAAAATGTCATCTATAAACACTACCACAAACTTATCCAGATATGGCCGAAAGATCCGATTCATTAAGTCCATAAATATAGCTGGAGCATTTGTTAAGCCGAAAGGCATCACAAGAAACTCATAATGTCCATACCTTATCCTAAAGGCGGTTTTCGGCACATCCGACTCTTTAACTCTCAACTGGTAGTAACTAGACCTTAAATCGATCTTTGAAAACACTGTGGCCCCTTTTAACTGATCGAATAAATCATCAATCCTCGGCAATGGGTATTTGTTCTTTATAGTCACCTTATTAAGCTGACGGTAATCAATGCAAAGTCTCATTGAACCATCCTTCTTCTTTACGAATAATACTGGAGCACCCCAGGGAGAGAAACTCGGTCTCACAAATCCCTTATCTCATTAATTCACATGGCGGAGCCTTCAATTCTTTTAATTCACTGGAGCCATTCTATACGGAGCAATCGAGATCGGTGCGATGCGGCAACAAATCAATGGCAAACTCTATCTCTCTGTTCGAGGCAACCTGCAATTAAATGCGGAAATACATCCGAAACTCACAAACTATCGGTACTGATTCAAGCTTCAATTGAGGCAACTCAGTATTCATTACATAGGCTAGATAAGCTTCACACCCTTTTCTCATGTATTTCTGTGCAGACATGTGCGAAATCACCATAGGCAATTTATTTGATTCATCTGTTTCAACCCACAGAATTTCTCCATTTTCACATTTCAACTCTAGTATCTTTTGTTTGCAATCTACCTTAGCATCATACAACGTCAACCAGTCCATTCCCAAGATAACGTCAAACTCACCAAATGGTAACAGCATCAAATTGGCCGGAAAACAGTGACCTTGAATCATTAATGGACAATTCTTGCAAACCTTATCAACTAGTACATATTGGCCTAAAGGGTTCGACACTTTAATCGTAAACTCAGTAAGCTCAACCGGTAACTTTTTATTAGATACTAAATTCATGCAAATATAGGAATAAGTGGGCCCGGGATCAATCAATGCAATAACAATAGTATCATAGAGAGAAAATGTACCAGTAATGACATCGGGAGATGATGCATCTTCTCGGGCATGTATAGCATAAGTTCTAGCAGGTGCTCTAGCTTCTGATCTTGCCATCGAATCTTTCATCGCAGCTTTCTTCGCTAGTCCCACTTCGATATTTCTCGGTGGTCTACCCCTACTAGCGGTGGTATTCGCCTAGCACTCAAAATCTTTCTTCTTTAACTTTCTCCTGACAATCTCTAATAAAATGTTCGCGAACTGCACTTTGAAACAAGCTCGCTCGGTTCCCAACACTCACCATAATGTTGCCTGCCACATTGCTGACATTCGGGCTTTCTAGGTCGCATATTACCCACACTTGCCACCGAAGTAGCTTGAGCTTTAGACCTCGAATACGCTCTACCACAATCTCTATGTGAATCCCCAATTGAAACTGTCATTCGAGGGTTTGCCTCTTTGGACCTCTTTGATTGAGATTGAAATGGCTTGCTTATCGGCCTTTTTCTGGCATCTCGAGCCTCAATAGCAGCTTTTCTTCTTTCTTTGTTCAATTCTTCAGCTTTAAGAGCTCGATCAACCAATACTACAAATTCTGTCAACTCCAAAATTCCTACCAGCACTTTAATGTCCTCATTCAGCCCATCTTCAAACCTTCTGCACATAATAGCCTAGGTGGACACACATTCCTGAGCATACTTGCTAAGTCTCACAAATTCGCGTTCATATTCTGCCACAGACATCTTGCCTTGCTTTAATTCAAGGAACTCCTTCCGTTTTTTATCAAGAAATCGCTGACTTATGTATTTCTTTCTAAATTCCTCCTGGAAGAAATCCAAGTAACTTTTTCTTTTGGCACCACTGCTACTCTAGTCTTCCACCAATGGTAGGCCGAATCTCTCAGAAGTGATACAGCACACATTAAGCATTCCTCGGGTGTACATGAGAGCTCATCAAATACACGGGTAGAATTTTCAAGCCAGAATTCCGCTTTCTCAGGATCATCATCAATCTTTGCTCTAAACTCTTCGGCCCCTTGTTTTCGAATCTTGTCAACTGGAGGCTTGTTCATCCTTACCAAATCTATGCCTTGAGCAGCTACAGGAATCGTCTGAGGTATAGGAGGGGGTGGAGGAGGTTGAGCATTTGGATTTGCTTGAATAAATTCAGTATACCAATTGTTCATCCTTTGGAGAAAGGCATCCCGAGCCTCATCTCCTTGTCTCAATGTCTCAGATCTACTTTCCACAGGCGCGGTCCCTTGTGCAGGAGCCGGCGCATTCATCGCAAAGATCATCACCGCAGCCTCCTTCAGGATCCATTACTATATTAAAACAAAACACGCTTTAGAACAATCAGGAGTCACCACACTGTCACAATATTTTTATGGCATGTATAGCTAGACTTTTACACACACTTTATTAGTCCGATAACCGACTAAACCATAGCTCTGATACCACTAAATGTAACACCCCTTACCCGTTACCGTCGCCGGAACACAGTACAAGGTATTACTAAAACATAGCACATACCATTAAACAAAAACCGAAATAGAAATATGTCATCCAATTTGATAGTGTATCATTATAACATATGTCTTGAACAATATTAGCCAACTTTAATGGCTTATACAAAGTAGTTGATCGAATACTGTAACCAATATTCTAAATCTAGGCAATTATGACACGTAAGAAAATAATTAAGTCTACTATACATGCCATAATTCAAAATGTTTAGTTTAATACCCAAAAGTATTGATAGTGCAGATAGATCTTCGCGATCCTTAACTCCTGAGCAAGCTGAAGGACACTATAAAACAAAAGAGAGAAAACAAAGTAAGCTTATAGCTTAGTAAGTGAGTAAGTAAATATTAATTAAAGAATCTAATATGTTTATACAACAACTCAAGTATATCTACTTTAATTTCACTATTCACTCCAATTTGATTAAGCTGTCTCTGCTGCGTCATGTTCGCTAAATAAATCATAACTCGAGTCAAAAAACTCAAAATTCAAATCCATAAAATTTACCTGAATCTAGACTCATAAATATTTTTACTAATTTTTTTCTAGAATTTTTGGTTCAGCCAATTAGTACAGTTTATTGGTTAAAGTTTCCCCTGTTACACAGCTCAACTGATCTGACCTCTGTTCATTACGAAGTGAATTTCTCCCAGTACACAATTCAAATAACCATAAAATCTGTTTCATTTAAAACTAGACTCAATAAGGAATTTATGCATATAAACTATATTTCTTAATTTGTTTTGTACAATTTTTAATGATTTTTCAAAGTTGGAACAGGGGACCACGTAGTCATTCTGAGCAAGTCACACACAATTGGAAATATCTCAAAATATAGAATTCTTTTGCTTGCTCTGTTTCTTTTATATGAAAATAGACTCATTAAGATTTAATTCCACATCTCATTCAACCTCTAGTTAAATCCATTCTATTTTTGGTGATTTTTCAAAATCACGTCACTGTTACTGTCCAAAACAGTTTTAATGCTACTTTCACTCTTTCACCCATTCTTTGCACTAACCTCATTTTAACTTACATATTTATATACTACAAATCATTTTCATCACATTTCATACGTTACAAGTGTAGGTCCATGACTACAATCTCACTACTAAGCCATCCCGTTGAACAATTCGGATCAACCTCGATATTTAATGGCTTCACCCACAGGCTCCACCATCATACTTCGTTTAGTTCGGCTCTCTTGTACACATAGTGAACACTTAGTACCACTCATGTGACCTAGCCGATTTGTCTCAGTAGCTCTCTTGTCTACATGGTGTCCTTCACTTGGAATCACGCATGCGACCTAGCTACATATATCCCGTAGCTCTCTTGTCTACATGGTGTACACATAGTATCACCCATGCGACCTAGCTACATTCATCTCTTACATAGCTCTCTTGTCTACATGGGATACATCCCGTATCACACATGTGACCTAGCTACTACATTGTATCTCGTAGCTTTCTTGTACACATGATGTGCACTCAGCATCATACATGTGACCTAGCTACGCTTCCTCTATTTTATTCGATCTCTCCAAATGTTCAACCGGGATCTCTCTCTATTGTTTATTTCCATTCTTCCAATGGTCTATTCATATTTTTAACATCCGCTAATATATTTACATAATAGGCTGAAATATAAGAATGTACATAAAATTAATGTAATATTTACATACAAACTTACCTCGGTGTAAAATGTGGAATTTTTGCGATTTAGTCCAAAGCTTTTTCTTTTCCCCGTTCAAGGTCAATTCCATGCCTTTCTTGATCTATAACAATACATTTAGCTCATTTAACACTCATACTATTTATTTCAATCCAAAAATCACATTATGGAAAAATTACATTTTGCCCCTAACTTTTACAAAATTACAATTTTGCCCCAAGGCTCTGGAAATTTAATTTCAGCCCTTATTCCTATGTTTTATGACATGCTGAACATTTTTCTCTTCTGCAACAACATCAAATTCTCACTCTAACATATAGTTATGAACAATAAGTATTTTTACCAATTATCTTAGTTTTACTCGTTTTCACTTAAAACCGAGTAGCACAAGTTGTTTAACTTAATTTAAAACCTCATATTCTACCATCAAACATCAAAATACATGCCTATCATTCATGGGTAAATTTTTAAACATAAACCCTAATTCGAAATAATAGTAGAAATAGGTAAACCGAAATTTACGAGGATTTCAAAATGTAAAGAACATTAAAAACGGGGCTTGGAATCACTTACTATGGAGCTTGAAAGTTGAAGAAACCCTAGCTATGGAAGAGAGGAAAATTCGGCAGCAACTAGTGAAGAAGATGATCAATTTTGTGTTATTTTTCCCATTTTATTTCATTTAATATACAAATGACCAAAATGCCCTCTCCTTACTAAACTTTCAAAAATTCCTTCCATGTCCCAAAATTTGTCCATGAACTTAAAATTGGTCAAATTGCCATTTAAGACCTCCTAATTAATATTCCAAAGCAATTTCATACTAAAAACTTCTAGGATGCAAATTTTGCAACTTATTCAATTTAGTCCCTACTTTCAATTTAAGCGTTTTAAGCATAGAATTTTATCACGAAATTTTCACACAATCACGTAATCATATCATAAAACCCAAAATAATTATAAAACAATTATTTTTATCTCAGATTTGTGGTCACAATACCACTATTCCGATTAGGCCCTAATTCGGGTTGTCACATCAAATGATTCTAGATCCAGTATATTTAACCTTTTTAGAATTAAAAATACATCTATGAACACAACATACAATTAGCTATGTCTAGAGCTTGCATGCATGTATTTAAAATTGGCATAAATCGAATGAAACAGTTATATAGGCAATCTCAAATCATGAGCCTTAAAGATGATAAACATCCACCCAAATAAATCCAACCCAGAAAAGATTTAGTTCATGGGTGGAAAAGTAAACACTAAATTTAAATCATTCATCAACATTTAAAGAAGTTTAAATCACAGAAATCAAGAAAACTAAAGGCAGAACTGCAACATTTCTCGCTATGCTACAGCTTCTCTTTTATCTTCCGATCGTACGTGAATCCAGGATAGATGTCTCTTCCCCTTCTTCACGTCTGTATTTTGCTCTCTGTAGTTGCTACCTTTTCTTTCTCTGAAATTCTCCAATAGAGTCTTTCTCTGTGCAAAGAGAGGATTTCTGTCACCAGTCTCTTTCTCACACAAATTCTCCTCCCCTTTTTCTTCTTCTCTCTCCTTCTTTTATTTGGTAGATCCGTTCCACCTCAGCACACATTTTTTATTCCTCTTTCTAGGTTGGTTTTTTTGGTACACGTCCAAGTGGTTGAAAGTGATGTGGACAGAGTGCTGAGTCATTTTCCTAGAATTGCCATGGCAATTCTGTTGGCAATCAATCTTACCAATTGCCATAGTAATGTTTCACTTCCCTTATTTTCCCTATTCATCTTCTTTCTTTTCCTACACCTGTATTCACACAAAAACACACCTTTCCTCCCCAAGTGTTAAAAGTAACAAATAATGACCATTATATCACAATCCAAGCTTTGTTATGTATTGTTCTAAAAATATCCTAAATATGCAAATGTATCCACTAAATTACAACAAATTAATTCTATTTAGAGGCTTTAAATATAACTCTTTTTAAGAGTTATCAATCCCCTAAAAATTCCTAAGCACCATGCTTGCATATTTCCCTTATAGGGTCTCCTCGAAACGAGTTTACAATTGGCATAGCTAGAGCAGTCAGTATTTGTGAAATAGCTTCTAACTGAGACTGAGGTTAAGGCATATGAGTGGTTCCCATAAACTGATCATACCATTGTTTCATCATCTTGACAAACACATTTTTCATAGTATTACATGTTGCTCTTAAACCAAACAAAGGTTATGAACCATAAGACTAAAGATTATTACTTTTCAATGCTTCATTAATAGCATCACACGAATTCAAAGACATCATAAACTACACACACAAAAACACAATTTAGCATAAGTATAAAGGACTAGCCAAAAACATGTAACATGATGATTTGTCGTAATTCAGTGTAGCAGATTAAACTAGTTTTCGCACTTGAAGAGCTTGAATGCAAGCATTTTTTTAATGTTTTAATTACGTTTTCCTATTTTCATTTACATTCAATAAAAAGTGTAATTTGAGTCTGTTATTGACCTTAGGGGCCAAATAAGGCCTAAGGGTGAGCTAATATACTCTATGAATGTGCAGGAGACCATTAGAGGGTGTACCAAATCAGTACTGGTCGATGTGTTGCAAAAAAGAGAGGTTGATGTCGCAACATGGGGAGAAAAGAGCAAGAATTGCAAGACTACCTTTAATGTCACAACACAAATAAGGGATGTCACGACACACCCCTGAAGTTATCCTGAGTAAGAGCATACTGCCTTCGATGTCACAACACAGGCACTAGGTGTCGTGACACCAATCCTATACTAGAAATACTTATGAGCCAGGGGTGTTTTGGTCTACACAATCAAATATTAAACACGAGAACATCAGCTGACCTAGGGTTGAGGAAAACAACAACCCTAACTCTATAAATAGGCTCATTTAAAACTTGTTATAAATAGTTTTTCGTACTATATAATTTTCTTTATAGTTTTAGTTCTTAGTTTTTTCTCTTTTCTTAGGCTTTAGGTTATTTTAAATTTTGAATTTTTCAGGAGATCTGATTTGTGGAACTCAATCAACTCTTTATGGATCTTGCTTTAGTTATTTTAATATTCATGTTCATCTTTTATATCTAGTTTATTATATTTTTGAGATCCGTGAAGAACTAATCCTATTGTGGGGGATTAGCGAGTGGAGGTATGATTAATTGATTGTTGTGCAGAGTTTTCTTAACGAATTAGTTGTTTGAGAAAGAAAGAATTTGAACCCTAGGCTTGACGACCCTAGGAAGTAATTTAGGTGGAAATTAACCCAAAGTTGGTATGGCCTATCCACAAACAACTTTACCTCGAACCAGTCTGGACTATGAGGTCTAGAGATAAGTAGTTATTACCGACTCATTATTTTAGTGGAAGATAGAGAGATCCTACTAGGGTAACGACTAGTTAATGGAACAGGGACTACAAAGCAACAGTTAGTTATGATTATCAAAATGAGCTAGTCACTCATGCTCATATTTGATTAAGTTTCCGTAGCAAATTTACCAAAATTTTTCCATTTATATTATTTTATTTCTTTACTTATTAAAAACTCTCTATTTATGTTTGGTCATAATATAATTTATTTGAAGTATGAATTAGCTCTATTTGTGCCTAGGTTAGGATTAATTTAGTGCTTGCGTCCTTTGGGTACAATCCTTAGAGTACTCACATACTTCGTTGTAACTATATTACAACATGACCCATGTACTTGCAGATATTGCCTATTTAACATATTTTATGCATGATTTCTACTTTGGACATTGGTACGTCCAAAGGTGGTCAAGTTGTTGGCGTTGTTTCCCGGTAGGCAAGGTCACTAGATTGATTTTAATTTTTAAGTTAATAGAAAAATTAGTAAATTTCGAAATTATAGATTCAGTTTTATTTTCTTATTTTTACTAACTTCTTTATTCTTTTTGGGTTTAGTGTATGACTAGTAGTAGGGGAACACTTATAGAGCCAACAACAGATCTAGAAAGAATAATTTGTGAGAATCATTGAAAACAACAATAGTAGATGCAGAACCCACCACCTACTTTGGGCAACATACCTCGTGAGAACCCATTATTCGAAGAAGATAACGATAACCTACCAGACTTACTACCACCACCACCATAGCTACTCCCAAATATGGCACGTAATGAAAGAACTATAAGAGAATATGTGCTACCAAATCTGGAGATGGCTCAAGTGAGTATAGCGAGGCCAGCTATTACAGCCAATAATTTTGAGATCAAACCAGCAATGATTCATATGATTCAAAATAATTTGCAATTTAGGGGCATGATGACTGTGACAACCGGAATTAGGGCCTAATCGGAATGGTGGTTTCGTGACCACAAATTCGAGATAAAAATAATTATTTTATGATTATTTTGAGGTTTATGATCTGATTTCATGATTTCGTGAAAATTTCGTGACGAAATTCTATGCATTGAGAGCTTAAGTTGAGATTAGGGACTAAACCGAATAAATTGTAAAACTCGTGTTTTAGAAGTTTTTAGTATGAAAATTGCTTTGGGATATTAATTATGAGGTCTTAAATAGCAATTTGACCAATTCCTAAGTTATGGACAAAAGTGGAACATGGAGGGAATTTTTTTGGAAAGTTTAGTAGTAAGGGCATTTTGGTCATTTGTATATTAAATGAAATAAAATGGGAAAAATAACACAAAATTGGCCATCATCTTCATTAGTTGCTGCCGAAATTTGCTCTCCTCCATAGAGAGGGTTTCTTCAACTTTGAAGCTTCATAGTAAGTGATTTCAAGCCCCGTTTTTAATGTTCTTTACATTTTTGAAATCCTCGTAGATCGGTTTACCAATTTCTACCATTATTTCGAGTTAAGGTTTATGTTTAAAAATTTACCCATGAATGATAGGCATCTATTTTGATGTTTGATGGTAGAATATGAATGTTTGAAGTTAGGAGAACGATCTTTTCTAAGCGATTTTTAGCGAAAACGAGCAAAACGGCATAATCGATAAAAATACCTATTGTTCATAACTATGTGTTAGAGTGAGAATTTGATGTTTCCATAGAAGAGAAAAATGATCAGCATGTTATTAAACATAAGAATAAGGGCTGAAATTAAATTTCCGAGCCTTGGGGCAAAATCATAATTTTGTAAAAGTTAGGGGGCAAAAATGTAATTTTTGTATAATGTGATTTTTGGATTGAAATAAATGGGTCAGGTGTTAAATGAGCTAAATGTGTTGTTATAGATCAAGAAAGGCGTGGAATCGACCTCGAACGGGGGAAGGAAAAAGTTTTGGACTAAATTGCAAAATTCTCATATTTTGCACCGAGGTAAGTTTGTATGTAAATAATACATTAATTTCATTTACATTTTTATATTTCAGCCTACATTATATATATTAGCTAATGTTGAAGCATAAATCGACTATTGGAAGAATGGAAATAAGTAATAGAGAGAGAAATCCCGGTTGAACATTCGGAAAGATCGAATAAAATACATGGAGCGTAGCTAGGTCACATGTATGGTGCTGAGTGCACATCATGTGTACAAGAAAGCTACGATATACTATGTGGTAGCTAGGTCACATGTGTGATACGGGATGTATCCCATGTAGACAAGAGAGCTACCGGAGAGATAAATGTAGCTAGGTCGCATGTGTGATTCCAAGTGAAGGACACCATGTAGACAAGAGAGCTATGAGATAAATTGGCTAGGTCGCATGGGTGGTACTAAGTGTTCACCATGTGTACAAGAGAGCCGAATTAAATGAAATACGATGGTGGGGCTGTGTGCTGAAACCATTAAGTATTGAGGATTGATCCAAATTGTTCAACGGGATGGCTTTGTGATGACATTGTAATCATAGGACTATACTCGTGATGTATGAAATGTGGTGAAAATGATTTGTGATATATATATATATAAGTTAAAATGAGGTTAATACAAAGAAAGTGTGAAAGAGTGAATTAGCACTTAAACTGTTTTGGACAGTAGCAGTGACGTGAATTTGAAAAATCACTATAAATAGTAGGAATTTAATTAAAGGCATAATTAGATGTGAAATTAAATCTTAATGACTCTATTTTCATATAAAAGAAACAGATTAAGCAAAGGAATTCTATATTTTGAGATATTTATAATTGTGTGTGACTTGCCCAGGATGACTATGTGATCCCCTGTTCCAACTTTGAAAAATCATTAAAAATTGTAAAAAACAAATTAAGAAATATAGTTTACATGTATAAATTCCTTATTGAGTCTAGTTTTAAATGAAACAGGTTTCATGGTTATTTGAATTGTATACTGGGAGAAATTAAATTCGTAGTGAACAGAGGTCAGATCAGTCGAGCTGTGTAACAGGGTAAACTTTAACTAATAAACTGTACTAATTGGCTGGACCAAAAATTCTAGAAAAAAATTACTAAGAATTTCTATGAGTCTACATTCAGGGAAATTTTACGGATTTGAATTTCGATTTTTGTAACTTGAGTTATGATTTATTTAGTGATCATGATGCAGGAGGGACAGCTTGATCAAATTGGAGTGAATAGTAAAATTAAAAATATGATATAATTGAGTTATGTTGTAAACATATTAGATTCCTTATTTGTTATTTATATACTTACTTACTAAGTTATAAACTTACTTTCTTTTCCTCTTTTGTCTTATAGTGTCGTCCCATTAGCACAGAGTTAGAGATCGTTGAAGATCCGCTTTGCACTATCAATACTTTTGGTATTTGAACTCAACATTTTGAATTATGGCATGTATATTAGACTTAGTTATTTTGTTACGTGTCATAATTTCCTAGGTCTAAAATATTAATTATAGTATCAAACAAATCATTTTGTACGAAGTCTTTGAAATTGGCTTGTATTGTTAATGGCATATGTTGTAATGATTCATGATCAAATAACACACCATATTTTTGTCTCGGTTTTGTTTAATAGTATGTATTATAATTTGTTAATACCTCGTACCCTGTTCTGGCGACGGATACGGGTAAGGGGTGTTACAATGACGAAGGATCCAAACTAGCATTGAAAACAATCCCTTCAGCTTTGTGACACATTTAAATATAATTGGGTTACCTATAACGATATTCGTCTTTAGATGTTCCCCTTCTCCTTAATAGATAACACTTTCTCATCGTTAAATTCATAGGCACTAGGATCCATTTCAACATAGGATGAGCTTACAGGAAAATTCCTACAAAAGTTCTTCCAGATTAGCAAGATGATCCAGCTAAGGAGAGAGGTTGCTATGTTTAAGAAATTAGAAGGTTAAAGTTTCCATGAAGCTTGACAGTGCTTTAAAATGTTGATTAAAAAATGCCCATACCATGGACTACCTGAGTGGTTACGATTGCAGATGTTATACAATAGGTTGGATGCACATGGACAGTTAATGTTAGATGGAGCACCAGGAGGAGCTTTAATGAACAAGACATGAGAACGCATACGAACTAATAGAAAACATGGCGATGAACTCCGGCCAATGGCCAACTGAATGCTATACATATGGCCAAAGACCATCTACGATGAAGGCTATCCAGGAAGATGACAGATGCAAACAATTAATGGACAGATCAATCGTATTGAGGCTTTGAATAGTACACTATCTATATATGGAGGAGACAAACCACTCTTCCACTATATTAACAATCCCATTGAGTATGTGAACTACATCAAGAATAGGGGTGGGAACCTTTATTCGAATACATACAACCTCGGATGGAGAGATCACCCAAAATTGAGATGGGGAGGAAATCAATGAAGAGGTAATAGCTCTAATCAGGTTAAAAATGCTAACTATCAACCTCCTTATTTACAAAAACCTCAGAAGAGGGCCAACCCAAATGACCATATTGTATGTGGTCAACGTTTGGATTGAACCAAAGGGGAAATGCAGTCAATGAGGACGGACGTGAAACAGGTGTAGTCTAAGTACACCAATTCAGTGAAAACATTGACTAAGCTTGAAGATCAAATGAACCAATTAATGAGCATGATGAGAGGCATCAAGAGACAAATTGGCACTGGTAACCCTAGTAACACTGAAGATAATCCTCAGAGAGAGGGGAAGGAACATGTGAAAGAAATCGTGCTTCGGTCGGGTAAAGTGTTGAGTAGCCCAGAAAACCCAACTCAAGAGGTGAACAAGGGGAATACTGATGATTTTCCTGAAGAGCCTTTAGAAGCTAATGACGAACTAGAACTGGAAGAAGTAGTTGAACTGGTAGTTGAGCCGAAGGAAGAACTAATAAAAGAACCTACAAGTACAAAGGTACCATTCCTATCATGATTGAAGGAGAAAAAAAGAAAGGATGAAGATGATTTTTTAAGTTTTCTAAATTTATTCAAATCATTAAATGTTAACATGCCATTGATAGACTTAATTGAAAAAGTTCCAAAGTATGTCAAGTACCTTAAAGAAATAATGTCAAGGCGTAGGAAAATTAAAATTGGAGAACAGGTTAATATAGACGCATTATATAGTGTGCTAATATCAAGATAGGTTCCCCCAAAATTAAAAGACTTGGGGAGTTTCATAATTCCTATAGAGATAGGGTATATTTATTTCAGTAAAGCTCTATGTGACTTAGGATCTAGCATAAACCTTGTAACAGGTCGTTTTTAGGGTTAATCAGAATAGTGGTATCGGGACCATAATCTGAAATTGAAAACTTTATTTTATTATTATTTTAATATTTACAACACGATATTAGAGTTGTGTGAAATTTTCGTAAAGAAATTTTATCATTTCAGTAGTTAATTCGGTAAAAAAGACTAAATCGCGTGAAGCGTAAAAGTTTTTGTTCTATAAGCTAAAGGTGTCAAATAGCTATAGAACTTAAAAGCGAAGGTCCTTCTGTGGTAAATAGCCCATTTATGAGATAGTGGATGTTAGTGGAGTGGCATTTGGAGCAATTATTAATGTGTTTAAAGGGTAAAAAGGTAAATAGGTAATTAAAGTTAATAATAAATAAAATAAAAGCCAAAATCATGTTAATTTTCTTCATCTTCCACCAAATGTAGATAAAAGAAATAGCCATGGAAGTATTTTAGGGTTTGGCCCTTGTTTTTAATGGAGGTATGTTTCGAGCTCGATTTTTGATGATTTTTATGTTTTTGTGATCATTGTTTCGTGTTCTAGCTAGCCCGTACCCTAATTTCTGAACTTGTTGATGAATTTGTGAGTTTCCATTGATGATAGCTTGATGTTTTTTAGAGTTGATGAAGGAAAATGAATAACTTTTGATAGATTAATATGTTTTGTTAAGTGATTTTTGGTAAAAATGTCAATTTTGGACTAGTTTGTGAAATATGATAAATTGTGTGGTAAAAGTGTGAATAAATGAAAGATATGAGCTGTTATAAGCATGTATGAAATTCGACTAGCTTGGACTATGATGAAATTTATTAAATTTGCATTTTACGAGTTTAGGGACTAATTTTAAAAAGGTCAAAAGTGTAGGAGTAAAATAGTAATTTTACCAAAATATGAAATTGGGTTAAAATGACTAGAATATGGATTGAAATAGCTGAATTTGATTGATTAGATCAAGTTAAGCCTCGTACGAGTCTATATCGAGGGAAAAATAAGATTTCAAACTAGTCGATCCATTTCGACGTTTTGACGATCAAGGTAAGTTCGTATGCTAGTAAACGTATTTAAATTGAGCTATAAATGTTTATTTATTATTGAATTGAATTGAATTATATACATTTATTTGACATTGAACTGCTATGAATGTCAAGTGAGCAATTATGAGTAAGAATAGACAAAGTTACGACATCCGAAAGTCCCGTACGAGCCTTAGGAATAGTATAGGATACGAATGTCATGAAATTAGGTTACAGAGATCTGATTCATGTAAGACCATGTCTGAGACATTGGCATTGTATTGTGATTACGTGTAAGACCATGTCTGGGACATTGGCATCGTTAATCGATTACTGTAAGACCCTGTCTGGGACAGTGGCATCGATATGTGATAACATGTAAGACCATATCTAGGATATGGCATTGTACGAGCTTATGTGATTACCGAGTATCCTTAACAATTCCAAGTGGTTCAAAGGGCACAGTCAAGACAAGAATTAAAGTACGGCCAGAATAAGAAATACAGGTACGTACAGAACCTATGTGAGAATCTGATGAAAGTAAATTGTTGAGTTTATATTGTATTATGTATATTAAATAAGAAAGAATTGTGTATAAGTATGTTTCATGTCAAAATGTGTTTATTTGACTATAATGATGTATGTATTGTGTAACACCCCTTACTCGTACTCGAGACCAGGACCAGGTACGAGGCGTTACCAGACATGTACTTGAACATCTTCGGGAAATACGATTTATAAAATTTTGTTCCAAGACAAAACCATTCCAACCACATCTCAGTGAGCCTATTATGGGCCTACGAGGCCCTAAACAAACATTGAGAACGGTTCGGGACTAACCCGAGGACCTGAGAAAATTTCTAGGTTAATGCCTCACACACCCGTGTGGAGGCATTCCACACACCCGTGTGCTTTGGGACACGCCCGTGTCCCATATCCTTGTAGAATTAATTGAATTTATTTTCTACTTTGAACCTATAGGGGTTTTCACACGGCCAAGCACACGCCCGTGTCCTCAACACGGCCTAGACACGCCCGTGTGGTCACCCGTGTCCAAAAACTCGAGCATTCTATGTATGACATCAGCATGCATCTAGGGGCAGACAGCCGAGACACATGCCCATATGCTAGGTCGTGCCCTCCACAGGGTTGAGACACACGGCCGTGTCTCTGCCCGTGTGTTTACTACCATCCATTCTGACTTAAATTTTTTAGGTGCAGGGGACACACGACCATACCACACACCCATGGGGTGATCCGTGTGTCACACACGGTTTAGACACACGCCCGTGTGTCTACCCGTGTGGACCTTGTTACGCTATTTCCCAAGCCTTTGGTCACCCTCTAGCATCCACTCACACTTATAGACTCCTATTATATCTAACATGGCCTAATTGTGATATGCCACATTTAAATATCACATGAACATTTAGGGCCAGTTCTTCATTGCTTTTGAAAAGTGCTTTTGAGAAGTGCTGTGGAAAAGTGCTTTTGAGAAGTGCTTTTGAAAAGTTTGGTTTAAAATTTGAGTGTTTAGCATTGCTGTCAAAAAGTGCTTTTGAGAAATAAAATGTCCATTTTAGACATGTTATTATCAAGTAATAAATATGCATTTAAATAATATTTAAATTAGTTAATATTATTATATTTTAGTAAGAATATAAAAAATTTATTATAACTTCTTGTTAATATTTTAATATATAAAATATAAATTTTAAATATTTTAAGCAATAAATATTAATTATTTATAAAATTTAATTAGAATATATAAACTATATTTTAAATATTTAAATATAACTATTAAATATTTGTAATTAGTATTTTTAAAAATATTTTTTATTTTTAATTAATGATTTTAACATATTTGTAATTAATTATCAAGAAAAAAATGGAGAAAGTACTATGTTATTGGAGGGGTGAAAAAGTAATTAATCACTAAAAGTGCTTTTGGGAGAGGAAAAGCTAAAAATTTTAGCTTCTCCTTTTTGAAGTGCTTTTGAAAACACTACGAAAAGTTAAAAATTTCAATTAAAAGCGACTTGTTCTCGCATGCCTTTTCTTCCAGAAGTGCTTTTGAAGCCAGAAGTGCTTTTGAAAAGCAATGAAGAACTGGCCCTTAGACATAAACATGCACAAATTTGTAGGTCATAACTTACATGTAACACCCTTATCCCGTAACCATCATCGGAATAGGTAAGGGGAGTCACCGAAGAGACAAAACATTACAGAACAACAAAGATTCACAGATATCATATAACATTAATACATCTGCATTCATCCTCAATTCATCCATTAAGATGATTTACGAGACCTAAAACATACATTTAGGAAAGGTCGAGACTAAACTGAACCCGTTGAAGATTTTCAGAACTTTTCAAAACTGACAAAATTACACGCCCATGTGGCTAGACCGTGTGACTTACATGAGCACAAGGCAACTCTATGCTCAAAGATGATCAAAACACCTTAGAATATAACACATTTCAAAACATACATCAAAACTATGCTCAAACTCATCATTTGTTAGCCAAATTCAAATGGCATAACTTATATACACATAAAGCTTACAAACTTAAACATTCTAGCCTATACATGCTATACTTAAAAATATGTGCATTTCAAAAGTACCAAAAAGAGTTTGACAGTGTGATGACTATCCTCGACTATCCCGAGTCTTCAGTAGCTACAATAACTGTAAAACAGACAGAAATTACACAGAGTAAGCTACAAAGAGCTTAGTAAGCCAAATACAATTGGTCTAATTACTAAAGCATATATAGTACAAAACAACCATAAGAATTCATAGCTATTTCTCATAGTAGTTCATAAACTTTACCATGTTCTTTTGCTTATATGCATATCATATTCATTTCCATGATTCCGAACTTACTTCGCATCCACTATTTCACAGAAACAGAGTCTTTCATATTCAGAAATTAAGTACGATACAAACGTACCTGTATAGATTATATATTTCACATATTCATTTTCATATCTCATACTTTGTCATCAGACGGTTCAGAAACGATACAAATATTCATAAACGAGTATAATGCCAATGACCCTGACGTGGTCTTACATGTAATTCATTATCGATGCCTCTGTCCCAGACAGGGTCTTACACGAAATCAATTACGATGCTGATGTCCCATACATGGTCTTATACGTAAATCTCCATCGAGGCCTGTGTCCCAGACACGGTCTTACACGATGACTCCGACAGATGTCAACTTTTCTCAAAAGCATATAGAGCTTTTCAGATATAATCATATTATCAGAGTTTACTCAAAATCTAATCATAAGGCTCTCAAGGCCGTCCAATACAGATTACAATTTATATACACAGAATTTATTCAATTAACATGTAACTGTAATTTGACTTACCTCGTACAGATTTCGGACGAACCGAGTCAACTATTCAACTACTTTAGACTTCCCTCGATCTAAATCTGATTTTCTTTGCTCTTGATCTAATACAATACAAATTCAACCATTCAATCATTCATTTCAATCAATTTAATCCATATTCACATATTTTGGGCACTTTTCACTTTAACCCTTACATTTTCATACTTTGACAATTTAGTCTATATTTCACAAAATCATCAATATGTAAAATTTCTTTGCAACAAAGGCTAACCAAATTTTCATGGCTTCTATATAAGCCCATACAACATGTTTAATTCACAATTTAGTCCTTTAAAATCTCATTTTCACAAATTAGCCCAAATAGCTCATTTCATCAAAATTCAAGAACAAAACATTGTAATCTAACATATATCTTTCATAATCCATATAAGAGCACTACCAAGCTCATATAATCATCAATGGCACATTTCATAATCTTCAACAAAAGTAGAAATTTAAACATGGGTTTTGAAGAACACAAAGCAACGATCACGGAAACGTAGAAATTATCAAAAACCGAACAAAATGGACTAACCTATTTACTCATGAAAGGGCCGAAAGTTTTGAAGCTCTAATGGCTTCTTCTTTCTCCCAATTTGGTTGAACATGCATGAAAATGGCTTCGTTTTCATGATTTCTTTTATTATAATTAACATATTTTACCTAATAACCTAACCATCCTTTAAAAATTTATCTATTTACTATATTGCCAAACCATGTCTCCCACTATCACATAATGGTCTTATTGACATGCAAGGGCTTCAACTTTAACCAACTATAGCACTTAGGCACTTGAGCAATTAGTAGGCAACTTTTACAACTTACGCGATTTGGTCCTTTTTGTAAATCGAGCACAGAAACAGACAAATTAAATCACAGAAATTTCACAGATGTAAATTCACACATCATAGACACAGATAATAATATTAAAATATTTTTTAGACACAGATTTGTGGACCCAAAACTAGTATTCCGACTAGGGTCAAAACCGGACTGTTACAATTCTCCCCCTTAGGGATTTTTATCCCCGAAAATCTTATTGTTAAATAGATTCGGATATTGCTGTTTCATTGCATCTTTAGGCTCCCATGGAGCCTCTTGTACTTCGTGTCTATACCACAGTACTTTAACTAACAGAATTCTCTTATTTATTAATTCTTTAATCTCACGAGACAGAATACGAATCAGTTTTTCTTTATACGTAATATCAGAATGGATTTCAATATCAGACGGAGAAATTACATGCGAAGGATCAGATCTGTATCGTCGAAGCATCGATACATGAAATACATTGTGAATCTTTTCTAACTCAGATGGTAGTCTCAATCTATAGGCAACCGGCCTAACTCGCTCAATGATTTCATACGGTCCGATGAATCTCGGCCTCAACTTGCCCTTTTTACCAAAACGGAACAGTTTCTTCCACGGGGATACCTTCAAAAATACTTTATCACCAATCTCATATTCGATATCCTTTCGTTTTAAATCCGCATAAGATTTTTGACGATCAGAGGCAGCTTTCAAACTATCTAGGATTATTCTCACTTTCTGTTCTATTTCTTTTATCAGATCAACACCGTAAATCTTATTCTCACTGAGCTCAGACCAGTATTACGGAGTTCTACACTTTCTACCGTATAAGGCTTCATACGGTGCCATTTTAATGCTTGACTGAAAACTATTATTATAAGCAAATTCAATCAAAGGTAGATATTGTTCCCACGTACCTTCGGACTCAAGAATGCAACATCTCAACATATCCTTGAGTATTTGAATAATCCACTCAGATTGACCATCTATTGGCGGATGAAAAGCAGTGATGAAATGCAATTTAGTACCTAAATCATGTTGCAACTCTTCCAAAATCGCGATGTAAATCTCGGATCTTTGTCTGACACAATCGACAGTGGTACACCATGTAGTCTAACAATATCAGAAATATAAAGCTCAGCTAACTTATCAAGTGAGAAATCAGATCGTAAAGGAATAAAGTGAGCTGATTTCGTTAATCTGTCAACTACAACCCAGATCGAATCTTTCTTTCTCAGAGACAGGGGCAAACCCGAAATAAAATCCATAGTCACACGATCCCATTTCCACTCTGGAGTCATAATCAGTTGCAACAGACCTAATGGTACGTGATGTTCAGCTTTAATTTGCTGACAGACCAAACATTTAGAAACATAATTAGAAATATCTCTTTTCATTCCTGGCCACCAGTATAGTTGTTTCAAGTCGTTATACATTTTCGTGCTCCCCGGATGTACTGAAAATTTACTACTGTGAGCCTTACTCAAAATCATCTGAATTAACTCTAGATTCCTCGGAAAACAAAGTCTATTTCTGAATCTTAAACAATCATTATTATCAACCCAGAATTCAGAATCATATAGAGCTCGTTTTGCTATCAATTCATTGTCAGATTTCTGAGCCTCGCAGATCTGTTGTATAAACAAGGGTTTTGCTTTCAGTTCGGCACAAACCAGAGTATTATCAGAAAATGCTAAATGAGCATTCATCGCACGTAATGCAGACAAAGATTTCTGACTCAAAGCATCCATTACTACATTTGCTTTGCCCGGATGATAATCAATATCTAGCTCATAGTCTTTTAACAATTTTAACCATCTTCTCTATCTCAGATTCAAATCTTTTTGCGTCATTAAATACTTCAGACTTTTATGATCAGAAAACACATGGCATTTCTCACCAAACAGGTAGTGACGCTAAATTTTCAAGGCAAAGACAATAGCAGCCAACTCAAGATCGTGTGTTGGATAGTTCTTTTCATGTGGCTTCAACTGTCTCGAAGCATAAGCAATGACTTTACCTTCTTGCATCAGAACACATCCCAGACCAATCAATGAAACATCACTGTAAATTACAAATTCTTTTCCCGATTCAGGTTGTACTAATACCAGAGCTTCGGTCAATAAAGCTTTCAACTAATCGAAACTGTTCTGACACTTTTCTGACCATTCAAACTTCACATCTTTCTGAAGTAACTTTGTCAACGGAGTTGCAATCATCGAGAAACCTTTTACAAACCTTCTATAGTAACCAGCAAGTCCCAAAAAACTACGGACTTCAGATACATTTCCTAGAGGTTTCCAATCCATAATAGCTGAAATTTTGCTCGGATCAACTCGGATTCCAGAGGCTGACACAATATGGCCCAAAAACCAACTTCTCGCAACCAGAATTCACACTTACTGAACTTGGCATACAACTATTTATCTCGCAATGTCTGTAACACTATTCTCAAATGCTTGGCATGTTCAGATTCATCTCGTGAATAAATCAATATGTCCTCAATAAATACAACAACAAATTGATCTAAATACGGTCTGAAAATTCTATTAATTAAATCCATAAAAATAGCAGGTGCATTTGTTAGTCCAAAAGGCATAACTAAAAATTCATAATGCCCGTACCTTGTTCTAAAAGCAGTTTTCAGAATGTCAAAGTCCTTTACTCGCAACTGATAGTAACCCGATCTAAAATCTATCTTTGGAAACACAGTAGCACCTTTCAACTGATCGAATAAGTCATCGATCTTGGGCAGAGAGTATTTGTTCTTTATGGTCACTTTGTTAAGCTGGCGGTAATCAATACACATTCTCATTGTGCCATCTTTCTTTTTCACAAGCAGAATAGGAGCACCCCATGGTGAAAAACTCGGTCTAGCAAATCCCCTATCAGTCAATTCTTGCAATTGAGATTTCAATTCTTTTAGTTCAGTCAGAGCCATTTGGTACGGAGCTATCGATATCGGAGTAATACCAGGTACCAATTCAATACCAAACTCGACTTCTTGAATTGGAGGCAAACCAAGTAGTTCTTCAGGAAATACATCAGAAAATCACAGACAACAGGCACTGATTCAATTTTCTTCTCATCCATTTTTCAATCTAACACATAAGCTAAATAGGCTTCACAACCATTCTTTACATAATTTTGTGCTTTCATTACAGATATCACAACCAGTAGTCCATTCAGATCACTAGACTCAATTCGAATTATCTCATCATTCTTACACCTTAAGTCAATGACTTTTCTTTTGCAGTTCACAATAGCATCGCGCAAAGTTAACCAGTCTAATCCCGAAATTATATCAAATTCATCGAAAGGCAGTAGCATCAAATTAGCAGAAAAATAGGTATCTCGAATCATTAACGGACAGTTCTTGCAGAATTTATCAACCAAAAAACTTTTACCTAAAGGGTTCGATACTTTAACTACAAATTCAGTAGACTCTACATGCAAAGTCTTATTGTGTACTAAATTCATACAGATATAAGAATGCATTGATCTAGGGTCTATCAATGCAATCACAGAAGTATCATAAAGAGTGAAAGTACCAGTAATCACGTCTGGTGATGAAGCTTCCTCACGAGCTTGGATAGCGTAGGCTCTAGCAGGTGCTCTAGCCTCAGATCTAACAGTAGTATCTCTAGTAGCTCATTGACCACCACTTGCATTTCTTGAATTTCTGGAAGGTCTACCTCTAGTTAAGGTATTACCCGATCTCAGATTTTGTACATTCTCTTGCTCAGCAGGTTCAGAACAATCTCTTACAAAATGATCTAGAGATCCACATCGAAAATAGGCTCGATCATTCAATCTATAATTTCTGAAATGTCTTTTACCACAATGTTTACATTCAGGTTTCTCAGATTGGACATTTCCAGCACTTGCAACAGAAGTAACAGGAGCTCTGGTGTTCAAATATGATCTAGCTCGATCTCAGTTCGAATGTCCCATATTAGTATTTGAACGATTCTGATCATCTCAGAATTTTTTTGACCCAGACTGAAATGATTTACTCAAAGATCTTTTTTTTTTAGCATCTCGCGCTTCAAAATCATCTTTTCTTTTCTCTTTACTTAATTCTTCAGCCTTACAAGCTCGCTCAACGAGCACCACCATTTCTTTAATCTCTAAAATCCTGACTAGCAGACGAATATCTTCATTGAGTCCGTCCTCAAACCTTTTACACATTATTACTTCATTTGATACACATTCCCGAGCATACTGGCTCAATCTTACAAATTCCCGTTCATATTTAGTAACAGACATACGGCCTTATTTAAGCTCGAGAAACTCTTTACGTTTCTAATTAATGAATCTTTGACTAATGTATTTCTTCTAAAATTTAGCTTTGAAGAAATCCCAAGTAACCCGTTCACTCGGAACCACAGATATTAAGGTTTTCCACCAATGGTACGCCGTATCTCTCAAAAGTGAAACGGCGTATTTAACATATTCTTCTGGGTTCAAAGACATTTCATCAA
This sequence comes from Gossypium anomalum, assembly GCA_025698475.1. NCBI lineage: Eukaryota > Viridiplantae > Streptophyta > Magnoliopsida > Malvales > Malvaceae > Gossypium > Gossypium anomalum. Next base: position 41,069,637 of record CM046965.1, read on the forward strand.
ATACCTGTATCGTATTTTCTATCCAGAATTCGGCTCTTTTAGCATCATCATTCATTGTAGCTTGGAACTCTTCAGCCCCATACTTTCTAATCTTATCAACTAGTGGTCTACTTAACTGAATTGGATTCGCAGAAGTCAGGACAGGAACTTGAGAAGGATTAACCGGAGGTGGAGGCTGTTGAATAGCCAGATTGGTTCTAATATATTAGGTGAACCAATCATTCATCATCTAATAAAAGGCTTGCTTAGCCTTGTTATCACGGCTACTCGTAGCCGGTAGAGAATCATCTTGCACCGTCCCTTGCACGGGAGCAGACGCATTACTCTCAACATCATCAGCTACGGCTCTATTGGGATCCATTGCTATATAAAAGCACATTTCAAATGTTAGGATTCATTACACTATCATAGTTTCAGACATATGGCATGTATAGCTAGACTCACACACGCTATGGTAGTCCTAGAACCGACTAAACCATAGCTCTGATACCAATAAAATGTAACACCCTTATCCCGTAACCGTCGTCAGAATAGGTAAGGGGAGTCATCGAACAGACAAAACATTACAGAATAACACAGATGCATAGATATCATATAACATTAATACATCTACATTCATCCTCAATTCATCCATTAAGATGATTTACGAGACCTAAAACATACATTTAGGGAAGGTCGGGACTAAACCGGACCCGTTCAAGATTTTTAGAACTTTTCAAAACTGACAAAATCAAACGCCCATGTGGCTAGGCCGTGTGACTCACACGAGCACAAGGCAAGCCCATGTGGTCCAACCGTGCCAAAAAGAGGTCCTATACTAACTTTTTAACACGGCCAACAGACACGGCCGTGTAAAAATTTAGCTAGCTACTGACTTTTTCACACGGCCACAGGGCACGCCTGTGTTCCATGACCGTGTGGCACAATGCATGCTTGGTTTAAGCCAATTTGCCACCCATTAAGGGTTCAATCCTACAAGCATTAATAAGCAACAATTATACCAACATTTCTAGCCAATTCCATGCTCAAAGATGACCAAAACACCTTAGAATATAACACATTTCAAAACATACATCAAAACTATGCTCAAACTCATCATTTGTTAGCCAAATTTAAATGGCATAACTTATATACACATAAAGCTTACAAACTTAAACATTCTAGCCTATACATGCCATACTTAAAAATATGTACATTTCAAAAGTACCAAAAAGAGTTTGACAGTGTGATGACTATCCTCGAGTATCCCGAGCCTTCAGTAGCTACAATAACTGTAAAACAGACAGAAATTACACAGAGTAAGCCACAAAGAGCTTAGTAAGCCAAATACAATTGGTCTAATTACTAAAGCATATATAGTACAAAACAATCATAAGAATTCATAGCTATTTCTCATAGTAGTTCATAAAATTAACCATGTTCTTTTGCTTATATGCATATCATATTCATTTCCATGATTCTGAACTTACTTCGCATTTGCTATTTTGTAGAAGCAGAGTCTTTCATATTCAGAAATTAAGTACGATACAAACGTACCTGTATCGATTATATATTTCACATATTCATTTTCATATCTCATACTTTGTCAACAAACAGTTCAGAAATGATACAGATATTCATAAATGAGTATAATGCCAACATCCCAGACGTGGTCTTACATGTAATTCATTATTGATGCCTCTGTCCCAGACAGGGTCTTACATGAAATCAATTACGATGCCAATGTCCCAGACATGGTCTTATACGTAAATCTCCATCGAGGCTTGTGTCCCAGACACGGTCTTACATGATGTCTTCGACAGATGTCAACTTTTCTTAGAAGCATATAGAGCTTTTCAAATATAATCATATTATCAGACTTTACTCAAAATCTAATCATCAGGCTCTCAAGGCCGTCCAATACAGATTACAATTTATATACACAGAATTTATTCAATTAACATGTAACTATAATTTGACTTACGTCATACAGATTTTGGACGAACCGAGTCAACTATTCAACTACTTTAGACTTCCCTTGATCTAAATCTGATTTTCTTTGCTCTTGATCTAATACAATACAAATTCAACCATTCAACCATTCATTTCATTCAATTTAATCCATATTCACATATTTTGGGCACTTTTCAATATGTAAAATTTCTTTGCAACAAAGGCTAACCGAATTTTCATGGCTTTTATATAAGCCCATACAACATGTTTAATCCACAATTTAGTCCTTCAAAGTCTCATTTTCACAAATTAGCCCAAATAGCTCATTTCATCAAAATTCAAGAACAAAACATGATAATCTAACATATATCTTTCATAATCCATATAAGAGCACTACCAAGCTCATATAATCATCAATAGCACATTTCATAATCTTCAACAAAAATAGAAATTTAAACATGGGTTTTGAAGAACACAAAGCAACGATCACAGAAACGTAAAAATTGTCAAAAATCGAACAAAATGGACTAACATATTCACTCATGCAAGGGCTAAAAATTTTGAAGCTTCAATGGCTTCTTCTATCTCCCAATACGGCTGAACATGCATGAAAATGGCTTCATTTTTATGATTTCTTTTATTATAATTAACATATTTTACCTAATTACCTAACCATGCTTTAAAAATTTATCTATTTACTATATTTCCAAACCATGTCTCCCACTATCACATAATGGTCTTATTGACATGCAAGGGCTTGAACTTTAACCAACTATAGCACTTAGGCACTTTAGCAACTAGTAGGAAACTTTTACAACTTACGCGATTTGGTCCTTTTTGCAAATCGAGCACAAAAACAGACAAATTAAATCACAGAAATTTCACAGATGTAAATTCACACATCACAGACACAGATAATAATATTAAAATATTTTTCAGACTCAGATTTGTGGTCTCGAAACCACTATTCTGACTAGGGTCAAAATTAGACTGTTACACTACATCAAAATGAGCCAATCCCCATGGCCATATGCAAGTGAATATACATACCTTTACATGCCTTCATTTTGGCATATCAAATTACACGTATAACAAAATAAACAAAAGCCCTATACATGCCACTGAGCAAAATAAAAGTGTTTATATACCAAAGCTGGACTAGTTGATAGTGTGTTGACTCTCTAATCGTCTTTCAACCTTTACGAGTCCTCGAGCTCTATAAGACAGGGAAAAGAGAGGGGTAAGCATTTACATGCTAGTAAGCCCAAATAATTTGAAAGTAAACTTACTAATTAATTAGCATATAATCATATTAGGCAATAAAACCAACAAGAATGGAATGGTTTCCCTATCATATGCACTTAATCAACAAGTTAGTCGCATAACAATGCACCATGTAATTAATCTTAGATGAGCTCATCATTCAACATTTCCCTTTATACACATCTCATATTATCCAGTTAAGTTTCTTGAAAATCTCGATGGATTATCCATTTACCGTCAAGTCATAACAGCGATCATTTCATGTATACACTCCCGTGAACCTCACATCTTATGGCAGGATTAGCAGTCCAGGCTAAATTCCCCGTAATATAAACTCATGGAGTGATGCCGGGATTACCAGTCCAGGCTAAATCCCTTATAGCGACAAACACCCCTAATAAGTTCGGGTCTGAATTACCAGTCCAGGTTAAATTTAGACCCTAATCGGATTACCCGTCCGGGCTAAATCCAAAATGCACACATATTCTTCGGGAGGCTCGACCACTCAAGGAACACCCGTCCGGGCTAGATCCTTTTTGTAATTGAGATCAAAGGATTACCCGTCTAGGCTAAATCCTTTCTGCAACACATGCAGGATCTCAAGCCACATGTAAATCATGGTTTATCAATCGAATTTCCTTTTTTAACCTTAACCGGGACATTTATTAACATGTCATTATTAAGGATACATTTCATGGATTTTCATGCCATCATCAAACGCAATTATCATACATTCATAAATCATGAAATTAAGCATACTATGAGTTTACTTTAAGTTATCCGAACTTACCTAGTACTCGTTCCGGTATCATGTTTCAGTTATTTCGAAACCTTTCGTTTTCCTCGATCGACCTTCGAAATTTGTTCCTCGGGGTCTATAATAAAAAAAATGAATCATTAACAGCTCACATTATACTTTTCGAGTTTAAAATTCACCCCCAGTCTAAATAACCGTTTAGCCCCGAACTTTTCACATTTTTACGGTTTAGTCCCTAGGTTCGTATAATGAAATGCATGCAATTTCTACCTTACCCAAGCCTAGCCAAATGTTCTATCCTCTTATGGCAGCCCACATTTTTCCATTATTCCTCATCTTTCTACCCATTTTTACAACTTTTACAAAATAGTCCCTAAAGCCATTTCCATGAAAAATCACTTAGCAAAGTTGTTTACCATCTTTTAAACTTTCATATTCCTCCATAAACCATCAAAATACAAGTAACTCATGCATGGGTAAATTTCTAAACATGAACCCTAGCATGAAATATGGGTAGAAATAGAGAGAGTAAGTTACCAAGATTTTAAAAATACAAAGAACATTAAAAACGGGCCTTGGGAGCACTTACTATTGAGCTTGAAAATATTGAAAACCCTAGCTATGGAGAGCTTGAGAATTTCAGCTAGATGAGGGAGATGAATGGCTGATTTTTGGCTTATTTTTCCCATTTTATTTCATTAATTAGCCAAATAACCAAAATGCGCTCAAGCCCTTTCTTTCAAATTTCATCCATACATGCCCATTTTTGTCCAAAAACTTAGAAATTGGAAAAATTGCTCTTAAAGACCTCCTATTTAATAATCTAAAGCAATTTCATACAAACTACTTCTAGAATCCAAGTTTTACAATTTATTTAATTTGGTCATTTTTTTCCAATTGGACACCTTACTCATAGAATTTCTTCATGAAACTTTAACACATACATATTCTCATATTCTAGGCCTCATAATAATCATAAAATAAATATTTCAATGTCAGATTTGTGGTCTCGAAACCACTATTCTGGCTAGGCCCTATTTCGGGATGTTACATATTGATAGTTATGTGAGATATGAATTATACTTATTTTAACTAAAAATATATATGGAAATTGATTAATAAGACCATAACCGGGTTATGGCATGTGTAAGAAAGACCATGGTAGGGCCTTGGAAATGCATGTGTAAGACCATAGTTGGATTATGGCATCGAAAAATCGATGAATTTGTACCATAAGTAATAATAAACCAAAGAGGTTTGATAAGAGTATGGGTGATAAATAGAAAGGTTTCAGTACAGGTATGTACGAAAAACTACTTAAGTATCGAGTTATATAAAGTTGAGATTTTGCGAATGAGGACATGAATAACTTGATGTTAGCTCATGAATTGATGCTTTAATTGTTAATAATTTATCTATTTTGAATTTCTATATGAATGTTGTGATCATTTTAGGCTCACATACGAACTTACTAAGCTGTGAAGCTTAGTTTGTGTTATTTTTCTATGTTTTAGAGTGTCTCAGACGTTCGCTCAAGTTGGGAGTCAACAGAGATTGCATCACACTATCCGACTATTGATTTTCGATATTTTACACCTTGTGGCTTGGTTTTATGGCATGTATAGGCTAGTAAGTTGATGATATGTTTTAAAGTTTAATATAGTCATGAGATTTGGCTTATTTTTGTTGGAAATGTTGGTATGTATTTGGCCATTTATGTTGGCTTAAATTATGTGTTGGATAAGTGTTATATGTGAAGTATATAATGTCTTGTGTTTTGACATTGTTTGCCATAGTTGTTGATATGACTAAATGGTTTCTCATTTGGTTAGTTATTAATGCTTGAGGAATGGTATATTATGGTATGATTATAGATTATGATAAGCCATGTTTTGATACATGATATAGATGATAATTAGATGAGTAAATGCATTTAGTAGTTATTTGAGATTGATGATTGTGGCATATTGATTTAATATGTTTTTGAATATAGAATTGAGTAATTGAAATGGTTGTGGATAGATGGCATGTTTTATGTATGAAATAACATATTTTGGTTGCTAAAATGTGTATTGAAATGGTACCAAATTGGTTGTTATGTGTGCATGAGAGAAGGGTGATAAACTGGCTTTATAAATGGCCTATTTTTGTCCACACGGGCAGAGACACGGGCATGTGTCTTAGCCGTGTGTGACACACAATTATGCTACACGGCTGTGTGTCCCCTGGGGTAACCTTCGAAATTAAGTAAGTATGCCCTACAGGTTTGACACGGCCTAGACACACGAAAATCTCTACTGGCCGTGTGTGGCAAATAGGATGGTACATCTGTGTGTGGCCAAGTCAGTAACCCCTCTAGATTTCACATGGCCTGGCACACGGGCGTGTCCTTAGTCGTGTGGCGCAAGTCAGTATGTATGCCTGTTTTTCACACTGGCCTGCGTGACACGGCGCGTGTGCTGTGGCCGCAGTGAGGCACGCTGCTGCTGCTCATACAGCGTGTGACCCCTAAATTTGTGAAAATTTTATAAGTTTTTTAAAGTTTGCAAATGTTATCGGTTTAGTCCAACCACTTCTAAGCATGTTTTAAGGTCTCATCGAGCCTTATAAGGGACAGTGTGAATGATTTGAATGTATTTTGATTATGAATGCATAAATGTATATGAATGATGTGTATTATCCAGTAATGCCTCGTAACTCTATTCTGACGACGGATACGAGTTAGAGGTGTTACAAACCTAATGCTCTGTCTATTTATGAAAAACTCATGTTATGGGACCTCAAAAATATTCAAATTACATTACAGTTACCCGATAGATTGTCAGTACAAAACTATGAGAGTATTGGAAAATGTGTTGGTTAAGGTGTGTAATTTAATAATCCCTACAGACTTTGTGATCCTCAACTTTGAGGAAGACCGTGAAATATCCATTCTATTAGGTAGACCTTTTCTAGCTACGTCAAGGTCCACAATCGATCTAGAGAAAAATGAGTTAACCATGAAGATCAATGGTGAAACGGAAATTTTTAAATGTAGTCACCAACAGAGTGAGGAATATAGGAAAATCAAGGGAAGTATTTTTTTTACCAGTGCAGGTCGAAAGAATATGTTCAAAGAAAGGGACAAGAAAAAAAAGGTGGAGTGGCACGACGGGCAGTGGACTAACACTGAAAGAAATAAAAAAACGTCCTTGTATGCATCGATGGAGTTATCAGACAAATCTGACAGTAAAACTTAACAATTTAGATTAACATCTAATTTTATATAAATTATTGTATATTTAACTAACTGTTTAGTCTAGATTCTAATTTGTTTCAAATTTTTGTTTTATAGGAATCGAGACAGTCTACCTAGATTTCCAAATTTTCAAAGTGTGTCGCGACAATGACAAACTACCAAGGATGTCTTTTTGTAGGGTTGACTCAATTCGATTGCAAAACCCAATGACATAAACCCTTTTTAAACCAAATTTTTATCCTTAAAAACCACTTTAAAAACCTAAAAACTATTTTTAACATAAGATTAAAATTCTTTTAACATCTAAACCCTCCAAATCCTTTATTATTTCTTAAAACCTTTTAAACCCTAAACCCCTTTTTCACATGCATACTCAGTTTGTTGCAAATTTCGTCTTCTTTCAAGTTGATTTGGTGTAGAAGTAGGAGAAAAACAATCAAAGGAACGACAACGAATGAGCTTTTCAAGGGAATCTGAACAAATTATACGAGGTTAAAATTTCCAAACTTGAATTTTACTGTTTCATTGCTTGTGAAATACATTGCTTAAATTTAATAGTTTTTCTAAAGTTTTAATATCGGATATGCCCGCTAGGAAGAGTAGAAAAACTAACGTGCAAGAACTATCGGCGGTGTTGAATCCCTTAAAATTTCAAAACCAAAATGCTGAGAAGTACTTTCTCAAACTTCAAGGCAAAACTTTTATTCAGGAAAGGGGATTTGAACCATCAATGATTCTTTGCAATGAAATTTGGTATTTAGTATGGTATCATAAATTGGAATATTTCTTCACAATCCTAAAAGAAAAAGTTGTTATCCCACTCGTCCAATAATTTTATGCTACTATTAGGGACAAGGAAACCAGGAGGCCACATGAATTCATGTGGAAAATGGTAACAGTAAGAGGGAAGGATGTGCCATTCTCCCTAAAAAAATTGTAAATATTATAATGCTCCGTCTTATGAGTCCAACTATTTAGAAAATACTGATCTAACGAAATTTAAATATGTTGATATGGTAAGCATGGTTAAGTATCGAACTGAAAATTGAGGTGAATGGAATCTCCAACCTGATACCGAACTACCAACTAATTTCAATCAAGCAATAATGTTTCCAATAGCTAAAATGTGGATGCAATTTATTTGCACTAGAATTACACCCGCTTTTAACATTTCTAATGTCAATGCATTCTGAGTTGTTTTATTATATGGCATTTTATAGAAAAAAAAAATGCATAGGACAATGGATCCATCAGAGTATGAAGCATTGCGTTAGTGGCCAGAAGGTTGGGATTTTCTTTCCCCATCTTGTGGCGGCTCTTTGTAAAAACGCGAAGGCTCCAATGGAATAGTTCATGCGCCCAACAAGGAGTTTAATCAGTTATTCGATGCACATCTAGTACATAAAACTTAACCGAAAGCAAATTCTCGACTGGAACCAGCGGACAAAGGAAAAGATGAATGTCCCTACCTCGCTCACAAGAAAAAGAAAGATGATGTATCAAAGAAAATAAGTAAGAGAAGTGAAGCAAAATTAGACAGATTGATACAATGGATGAAAGAAATAGGCCTAGTCCTTCAAGAATTTGCACGGCGGAACAACATGAGAGTTGCTAATTATCTGGCAAACATTCTTGGTCTGATGTGAACTAATAATGGAGAAGAATAGCAAGGGAGTGAAGAAAGAGGTGATAGTGAAGAGGAAAAAAAGGAGGAGATAGCTTCTCAGGAAGAAGAGAATGATTAGACTGAATTTTTAAAATTTATTGTTTTAAGACTATAATTAATTGTTGGATCATTTGTGTCTTAGGACTAGGTTGTTATTTACTTTATTTTTCTATTTTAAAGTTTTCTATGCACGAACCCCCATGGAAGAAGCACAACAATTTCGATCTCACAACGATCAAAGAAGGAAGCACCCACCAATAGCTTACGTGTAACACCCCATACCCGAGACCGCTGCCGGAGTCGAGCACGAGGCGTTACCTGACTTAGCTTACTAATTCGGGGCATAAAAATTTGCTTTTAAAATTAATTCAGTTTCATTCATTCAATATATCCTTAAAAAGGGTCCTCGAGATCCTAAAACATGAAATTGAAACGGTTCGGGAACAAACCGGAATCAATAAAAATTTTCCAATCACTTAAACAAATCAAAACAATTTATTTCATCTTTCATGAATAAACTGTCCATCTGCGTCATAGTCACTAAATAAATTATAACTCGAGTTACGAAACTTGAAATCCAAATCCGTAAATTTTATCTGAAACTAGACTCATATATCTTCTTAAAAAATTGTTTTCAGAATTTTTCGTCTTGCCAATTAGTACATTTTTTTAGCTAAATTTTCCCCTATTTTAGTGTTCGGCTACTTTGACATCTGTTCACTACGAATTAATTTTCTTCTTGTACAGAATTCAAATAACCATGCCGTTTATTTTCATTAAAAGTATACTCAATAAGGAATCTATAAATATAAATTATAACTCTTAATTATTTTTTTACAATTTTTAGTGAATTTATAATTTCAGAATAGGGGATTCAGAAATCACTCTGACCCTATCTCACCAAAATTTAAATATCTCATAAAATACAACTCCTTTATTTACTCTGTTTCTTTCATATGAAGATAGACTCAATATAATTCTATATCTCATTCACTATCTAAATCCATTTCTAATATTTTTAGTGATTTTCCAAATCACATCATTACTGTTGTCCGATACTATTTTAAAGCTAATTTCACCTTTTTCATGATTTCCATGGAATAACTAGGATTTAGGCATACATAACACCAAACATGTCCTTGATTGGCCATTCCAATAGCTAATCATTATCAAGCATTTACATACCATTCATCAGCCATATCATAAGATCATACACGCAAAATGGCTACGATGCTATACATGCCATACTCAAAATGAAACGTCTAGCTATACCAAAATAATCCTTGTGATAGTGTGTGCTGACTCTCCGACGACTTTTACGATCCCCAAGTTAGCTTGACAAAACTATAAAAATAAGGAAAATAAAGGGGGTAAGCATTAAGCTTAGTAAGTTTGCATGCAAATAAATAACAACATTCATAAGAATTATCTAACTACTTGGCATGATACTACTTAATGCAACTTCATTAATTGTCATAGACATATTTTAAATTTCTTCACTTACTCACTTACTTAAATACTTACTTACTTAATCAAATTAATTAATACATTTTACTTACTTAAATACTTACTTAATCAAATTAATTAATACATTTTACTTACTTTTTTCCTTATCAAGCATACATGAACATTATATACTTACCTTTGCTCTTCTAGCATGAACTTCTCTTACCTTTTTAGCATAACTCGTCTTACCTTACCTTACCTTGATATTCTCTTTAAATTTTCCCGTTGAACCACTTGGAATACTAAGGATAAACGGGTACCTTACCATTGCCATGACTTATCATGGTCTTACGTGGTATCCTTTTGAAGCTTATCATTGACATATCTCGACATGGTCTTACATGGTATCCTTGCCTTATGAACTCACCAATGCTATGCCTTGGCATGGTCTTACATGGGACCTTTGCCTTATAGTAACTTATCAATGCCATGTCTTGACATGGTATTACATGATTTCCTTGCCTTAGAAACCTTACCAATTGCCATGCCTTGGCATGGTCTTACATGGTATCCTTAAACCCTAATGTCATGACATTTGTATCCTACACATTCCTAAGGTTCAACCGGGACATTCTAAAATTACTTCTCCGTCAATTCATGCTTGATTCTTCTTTGAATAATTTCTTAAAATAAATATACACATGCTGGAAATTAACAGCATTAACATAAAATAATAGAATATTGCATTTATTTATCGCAAACTTACCTCGAAACAAAATACGATCAACTATATCGATTTAGTCCACTATCTTTTTCTTTCCCCGGTCTAACTCCAGATTTTGTTCTTCTTGATCTATAATAAAAAAATTCAGCTTATTTAATACTCACATTTATTAAAACAGTCCTTGACTCAAACTTTGGCAAAATTACATTTTTACCCCTAAAATTTTACATATTTATACTTTTGCCCCAAGGCTCGAAAATTAAACTTCATCCTATTTTCTTATGTTTTATGACATGCTGATAATTTTTACCTTCTATGGTAACATCAAATTCTCACTCTAACATGTACTTATGAGCATTAGGTATTTTTACCGATTATGTCGTTTTACTCGTTTTCATGTAAAATCGCTTAGCAAAAGTTGTTTAACACAATTTGAAGCTTCATATTATACCATAAAACATCAAAATAAACACATTTCACCTATGGGTATTTTTCCAAATTTAAACCCTAGGTTAAAATTATTGCTAGAATAAGCTTAATCAAGTTACCGGGACTCCAAAAACATAAAGAACATTAAAAACGGGGCGAAAACGGACTTACAATCGAGCTTGGAAGCTTGAAAAACCCTAGCTATGTCTTCCTCATGTGAAATTCGGCCAAGGGGTTGAAGATGGACAAAAATTGGCTTTTAATTTTGTTTTTAGTTCATTTTAATAACTAAATGACCAAAATGCCCTTAATTAAAAACTATGGTGATTTATCTTCCTTTAGGTATTTTTGTCCAAACCAATATAATGGTCTAATTACTATCCAAGGAACTCCACTTTAAAAATCCATTACTTACAAGTATTTAGTACCTTTGTGAACTAGAACACACATTTTACAACTTTTGCAATTTAGTCCTAAATATCAAATTGGACCCTCTATCGATAAAATTTCTAAACAAAATTTTCACACAATCATGCAATCATGCCATAGACCTTAAAATGATAATAAAATAAATTTTTCTACCTCAGATTTGTGGTTTCGTAACCACTATTCCGCTTAGGCCCTATTTCGAGATGTTACATTACGTACCACGTTCAATTGAGCAATTTCTTTCCTTATCCTTTTAGGGCTACACATTGAGAACTATGTGTTATCTAAAGTATGGGGGTAACATAGGAATTTTTTTTCAATTTTATTGTCAATAGTGTGCTTAAGCTTGTAGAAATACAAGTGATTGGTTAGGAGAATGTATATAGGTTGATTGTATTTACTATAAATTTGGCATGATAGTAGATGATTTTAATTTTTTTATTGTTTGACAACTAAGTTCTATATTACACTATAAATAGGCATTGAGCAATTGAATGTACCTTATTATTTAGGAAATATAGGGAAATAAGCATGCGTGTATGTATGATAAATTAATCAAATTGTGATTATTTGGTTGATTAAATTTGTGAATATTGAGATGCCTAGGGATAACCTAAGGCATTGTTTGGTATACATCCAAAGCCAAAAAGCTAACCTTATTTATTCATCCTTAACACTTATATTTAAGCCAGAAAACGCTTCTTAATGAATCTTCATGCAAAATTTGACCTAAAAATGTTAATTTGTATTCTACTAGGATAATCAAATTACATGTCTAACTTATTGATGGATCACCACATATGAAACCCTTAATGTTTGTAGCTTTGTAATATACTGAAGTTAGGTGTTTGATATCAAAAGTGGTAAGTTAGCTATATATCATGCCAAGATAATGTGTGAATATGAAATGCTTAGTCATGTGCTCCAAAGCTAACATTTGTACCATATTTGCTCAAGGGTCACCTTTGAATTACTATTTTTGTTTGCTTTTCTTGAGGACAAGCAAAGACTTAAGTGTGAGGGAGTTTGATCTATCGTAATTCGATGTAGCAGATTAAACTAGTTTTCGCACTTGAAGAGCTTGAATACAAGCATCTTTATTATGTTTTAATTAAGTTTTCCTGGTTTTGTTTATATTCAATAAAAAGTGTAATTTGAGTCTTTTATTGACCTTAAGGGTCGAATGAGGCCTAAAGATGAGCTAATATACTTTGTGACTATGCAGAAGACAATTAGAAGGTGTACCAAATCAATATTAGTCGATGTGGTGCAACACAGAGAGGTTAATGTCTCAACATAGGGAGAAAAGAGCAAGAATTCCAAGACTGCCTTCAATGTCACGAGACGACTAAGGGATGTCAGGAACACCCCTAAAGCTATCCTGAGTACAAGCATATTGCCTTCGATGTCATGACACAGGCACCAGGGTGTTGCGAAACAGGTCGAGAAATACTTACCAGCTAGAGGCATTTTGCTCTGCACGATCAAATATTAAACACGAGAGCATCAACTGACCTAGGTTGTGGACGATGACAACCCTAACTCTATAAATAGGCTCATTTAACACTTGTTATAAACAGCTTTTCATACTGTATAATTTTCTTTAGAGTTTCAATTTTTAGCTTTTCCCTTTTCTTAGGCTTTAAGTTATTTTTAGTTTTGCATTTATCGGGAGATCTGATTCCTGGAATTCAATCAACTCTTTGTAGATTTTGTGCTTCAATTAAATACAATTTATGCTTCTCTTAAACCTTCATACATTGATTTACTATTCATGTTCATCTTTTATATCAAGTTTATTGTAACGCCTCTAACTCGTATCTGTCACTAGAACAGGGTAAAGGAGCATTACCGGAGTTTACAATTCAATCAGATAGAAAATTTAAACATTTCATAACATATCATTAAACATATTAAAACCAATTCAAAACATTCAAATTGTCCCTTATACAAGCCCTCGAGGCCCAAAATACACATTAGAAACAAGTCGACACTAAATCGGAAACTCAGAGAAATTTTCAGAAAATATTGAAATTTTTCAATATTACAGGGATCACAATGCCGTGTGGCCAGGCTGTGTAACTCACATGGTCAAGAGACGCACGCGTGTCTCAGGCCATGTGGGCAATTGAAGCAGGGACACACGGCTGTGTCCCAGCCCATGTCCATGCCCGTGTAACTCACTGGCTTGGGTCACACGGCCAAGCCACATGCCTGTGTGCTAGGCCATGTACCCTTCAAAATAACTCACACACCTGTGTGTCAGGCCGTGTGCTAGGCTGTGTAATTGCCTGACTTACAACCCTTTGAAAGCTACACGGGACACATGGCTTTGTGTCACACATGGTTGAGACACACGCCTGTGTCTCTACCCATGTGGACAAAAATAGGCCATTTTACAAGTCATTTTTCTCACTCAATTTGACATGTACCTATAGTCCCAAATGAACATATACACAAGCCATAAACAGGCACCAAAACCAAGCATAAGCAAACCTTAAACATATGATATAACATCATACAACCAATATGCCCTAGGCACCTCAAATGACAATTTATAACATGACCAACCATATGTTCAATTTAACCAAATATCCAAATGACTTGTGTGCATACTTGTATCAATACATACCATTTATCTTACTTACCAAAACACAACCATTTGATACCAAAATGCCATTCTTTAACAAGCATCAATTTACCATATGAATCATACCTACTTAAGTATCAATCTACCACAAATTCATCATAACACAGGACACATATACCATATGCACACTTAACTATCATTTTACTGTTCATTATTTAACCACAAATCAAGCCACACATCAACCATATTAAAGAAACTTATATACATACCAAAATATGCCAAAACACAAGCCAAATCATATGGCCACAATTACAACAAAACATATAGGCCAACATTAACCAAAATAGTCTATACATGCCATTATAACCAAAATTAAACATCCAAATATACCAAAAGAGTCAAAGGATACTGTGATATAGCTTCAACAAGCTTCCAACTTGAACGAGCTTCCGACTAACTATAAAACACAGAAAATAACACAGAGTAAATTCAAGTAATAGATAAGTAATAGAAAAGCAAATTCATATCACTTAGAATTTAACTTACCATTTGATCAAGTAATAGATAAGTAACAAAACATATCCTAACACAAATTGGCCAAAAACCTAAGCACATATACACCAACCATGTTAGTCATGCAAATTCATATATGAATCAATAATCATGGATGAGCTCAACAATTAATCAAGTTTCCATAAATGTGTAAAATTCATATAATGTATCTATACATCATATAAAATCATTTCTATGTATTTCATGTAAATATATGTAATAGTTCATATCGAACTCATATTATCTCGTAATAGAACATTGCCAGTTGAACCGTTTAGAATACCGTTGGATACCCGAGATAGCTCACACATAATGTGCTAGCTCATATAACTATAATCTATCAATTCATGTACATGTATGCTCATACGAGCTGTGAATCGGTATGCTCATTTAAGCTGAAGATCGGTATGCTCTTATGAGCTATGAATCGGAATGCTCTTACGAGTTATGAATCGGTAACCCTAATGACATGTATCAACCCATTTTTAGTGGTGTCAAAAATAGTGGTTTTGGGGCCACCAAATCTGACGAGTAAGTTCATAAATATTATATTTAATATTTATGAGTTAATTGTGACTTTGAAAAGGTTTTTGATATATTGATTTTTATTTTATAAGCGATTTATTAAGCTCAAGTATTAAGACCCTAAGGTCAAGTGGTTTTAAAAAATGAGGTATTATGATCTCGTTTCTATAAACAGAGCCATAAATATTTTTATAAATATTTACTATGTGTCATTAAGGTGGTATTAAGGTTTCCTTGAAAAATTTTAATGTTTCGATGGTTAATTAATTAAAAAGGACTAAATTGTAAAAGATGTAAAATTTAATCACTATTTGATTTGAGTGATTAAATGGCTTATTGAATAAAAGAAGAGGGACTTAAATGGTAATTAAACCATTTAATGGTTAGTGGAAAAATATGGGCATGTGTTTTAATTAATTATTAACCAAGGGTAAAATGCTAATTTGATAAATTAAATTAAATTAAATAAAAAGAAAAGTTATCATCATCTTTTAATTTTGATCTTCTTCACCGAATGGATAAAAGGAAGGAATCCATTTTTATACCTTTAATTTTCGGCAACTTCACAAGCTAATTGGTGTGTGATTTTAGCTCTGTTTTTAATAATTTTTATGTTTGTCAGATCTTTGCAACTAGGTCCAACTAGCCCATACCTTCGATTTTGAAACTGTTAAAGATTTTGAATGTTTCCATTGATGAATCTTGTGATTTTTTTATGTTATATGATGAATTTGGAATGTTGATTAATATTTAAAAGTATTTTGTTAAGTGATTTTGATGAATTTTTTGATTAGGGACTAATTTATTAAATTAATAAAAGTACAAGGATTTAATGTGAAATTGTTGCATAAATGGGATGTTTTTGAATATCATGAACATTATTCTAGCTTGTTTTTGTATTAAAAATGGTTAATTTGCATGTTTTGGGCTCAGGGACTAAATTGAATAAAAGTAAAACTTTAAGGGCAATTTTGTAAAAATATAAAAATGATGAAATTGCATGAAATGAATTGTTTTATTGTCTAAATTAATAAATTGAATGAAATTATTAATTTAGATCAAGATCGGGTGGAAAATCGAGGAAAATGGGAAATTACCTAAATGCCCTTGAATCTTGGTATTTCTGCAATTTAGCCAGGTAAGTTCGTATGAACTGTATTTTATATAATTTTGATTAAATTGAATGTTAATATGTGTTTATATTGTGATTAAATCAATACATATATGTTAGTATGCAATTTATTGTGTTATGAAATGACGTAAATCCAAAGACGTATGACAATTATCGAGTCTCATTTGAACCTTAGGAATTCATAGGATACATATGACATGTCATTAGGGTTACCGATTCTTAGCTCGAGAGAGCTTACCGATATTCAGCTTACATGAGCTTATCGATATTTAGCTCATATGAGCTTACCGTTTACAGCTCGTAAGAGCATACCGATTCAGAGCTTGTATGAGCATACATGTATAGGAATTGACAGATTATAGTTCAGCACACCATGTGTGAGCTACCTGAGTATCCAACGATATTCTAAATGGTTCAACGGAGAATGTTCTATTACGAGATGATGTGAGTTCGATACGAACTAATACAGGTATATACATGAAATACATGGAAATAATGGTACATGATATATTGTTATATTGAAATGGATGATATATGTACGATAAGAGAATGATATGTATTATGACATGTACATATATGAATATCTTTGATATGTTGATACATGGAAATTATGCAAGTTGAGACATGTAGTAAACTTAAGTGTGACAGGTTGAGATAATAAGGTTATCGATGTTGAATTTATATGAAATATGTTCAAGTATGCTAACAAGTGTTGTTGTTTGATGCTTAGGCAAGTGCCAAGCTGTTGGTTGAATGGTAATATATATAATTATAAGTTGCATTGAAATGGTAAGTGCTCAAATGAAAATATGATAAGTTGCATTCGAAAAGGGCTATGTTTAAATGCACTAGCTTGTGGCTATGGTTGTATGATATGCTTATGACTTGTGTGTTATGCATATGGAACGGGTGTGGAAAGTAAAGAAATGAAAATAGAAATAACGAAATTTGGAAGAGTTTAAAGTTGTTTTAAAATCCTACTATGCTAGGGCTAATATGTATAAGTTGTAACATCCCTCACCCATATTCAACGCCAGATAGGGTTATGAAGCATTACCGAACTTATTAAACAATTAAACAATCATTTTACATACATTTTTAGACTCCAAGTAATTATCATTCAACATCATTCACATTGTCCCTAATACGAGCCTACTAGGCCCAAAACATGCTTTATGAGTGGTTCAGGACAACCTGTAACTCGAGAAATTTTTACAAAACTTAGAAAATTTTTCAAAATACAGGGGACACATGCTCGTGTGGCCCGACTGTATGTCTCACATGGCCAAAGACACGTCGTGTCACAGGCCGTTTGGACATTTGAAATTGGATCACATGACCATGTCCCAGCCCGTGTCCGACCCCATGTAACTCCCTGACTTGGGTCACACGGCCAACACACATGCCTGTATGACTAGCCCGTGTGCCCTAGAAATGGCCATACATGCCCATGTGTCAAGTCGTGCCAAACCCGTAGGGTATACTGACTTATGCCACACGACCAAGTCACACGCCTGTGTGTCAGGCCATGCCAAACCATTTTGCCACCCAAATTGCATATATCTACACCAACCCATTTTGCACCTAAACATAGCATATATAGGCATTCATCTAAGTCAACCAAGCATAAATTATACCATTTCAATACCAAAAACAACAAGTCTCACATGTACCACAAAATGCTATTCCATTTTATACCAAATTCACATTTCCAATTCAACTAAATGGACACTTTCAAACATGCATCAATTTACCTAAACCCATAAGCATACTAATTCTAAATTCATCAACCATTTGACATCCACATTGCCTATTATCAACAAGAATCACAAATCCATCATTTAACACATAACCAAAACCATATGCACATATGTATACACTACCAAACCAACCAAATTAAGCCAACTCTCATAGCTATATACAAAACCATAATTTAGACATTTACAAGCCAATTCAAATGACCAAACTCATTACCAACCCATAAACCAAAATGACCAAACACCTATACATGCCATATACTCAAAATACTTAAGTTCAAAAGTACCAAAGTGATAATCAGATAGTGTGATGAAGTGTCTGACGGTCCCCGAATCCGAGCTAGTTTTGAATTCACTATAAAACATGAAAGATTAAACAATGTAACCTATAAAGCTTAGTAAGTCCGTATGAAAATAATAAACAAATCTCACCATTTAATTATCATTCAAAATATGCATATAACATACAATTAAATATTTAATGATAATATTAACATGTATTCAAATCACCTTAACATGTATTCAAATCACCTATTTAACCATGAACTCATTTCTTCCATATGTTCGATGCATATATAGTTTCCGTACATACTTGTATTGATACGTATCTATTTCTCACCATTTCATATCATCGATATACCCGTTGAACCATTTGGAATAATATAGGATACTCAGGAATCTCGCACCCTAAATTCCATATATATAGCCAAAAAATATTGCACCGAAGTGCCAATACATAACCAAAGCTATCTCAATATCATATCTCAACAATGCTCACTCTCGATCTATCAATGGGTCCGCTCACACAAGCTGACAGTCATGACGTAACTACACATGTTGCTCACACAAGCTGATAAGAATGCGCAACACATGCTGGATAACTCAGCCACCAGTAGGACATACGGACCAGCATCCAAAACAATAATAACCCCTAATGACATGCATTCGTATCCTAATCTATTCGTAAGGATCAGCCGGGGTTTCCAATGTTGAATCTTTGTTGAATAGATCCGCAATGTCGTATTCACAATTTATACAGTATTAAAACATTTAAAACACAAATATAACAATACTTATGTAACTTACCTCAGATACAAAAACGAGAATTAAGTTGATTAATCTGAAACTTTGTTCTTTCCGCGATCTAAATCTGTATTTCACTTTTCTTGATCTAAATGTAATCAAAATTAACTTATTTAATAATCTCTCTATTCAATTTAGTCCAAAACACAAATTAAGGCACATTTACACTTTTGCCCCTAATATTTCAACATTTTTACAATTTAGTCCTTATTTCATAAAATTATAAATTCATGCAATTCAACCAAAATCCATGCTAGCCAAATTTTAATTAGGTCCCTAGCAATCCATATTTTTCATTTATTTCATTATTTAACGACAAAAACTACACATTTCACAATTTAATCACTAATTGAACTTTTCACTAAAAATCACTTTATAAATGTTGTTTATCTCACAACAAGCATGCATTTTCTACCATTAAACATCAAAATACATCAACATTCATCAATGGAAAACCCTAAACCTTTGAAAGTTTTGCAAATTAGTCCCTAGGCTAGCTAGACTAAGCTGCAATGATCTCAAAAACATAGAAATCATAAAAAAGGGGATAAAAACCATACCTAAATGAGCATGAGAAGCTTGGCTAAACCCTAGCCTTCTTTCTCCTTGTAAAAATCGGTTCTTAGTGTTTTAGGATGAAGATGAACATCAAAAATATGTTTTGTTTTATTTCATTAACATTTATTTACCAAATACCAAAATTAACCTTTAAAAACATCACAAATTTCAAAATTACCAAGCCACTATCATCCACTATCATGTTATTGGGCTATTTACCACTTAAGGGACTTCACTTTAATATTCTATAGCTATTATACACCTTTAGCTATTAGAACACCACTTTTGTACTTTACTCGATTTAGTCATTTTATCCAATTAAGTAAGAAAATGATAAAATTTTTTAACGAAATTTTCACACAATCATATTACCATACTGTAAACATTATTGCTGGCAAAATGGATATTATTGCTGGCAATCCGTTCGAGTCAGTAGACTCAACTCAGACTATCTCATTATTTGCACACCTCAAATCAATGGTCTTTCTTTTGCAATTCACAACTGCATCATGTACGGTCAACCAATCCATACCGAGAATAACATCAAATTCATCAAACGGTAAAAGCATCAAATCGGTCGAAAAACAGGAATCTCAGATTTTCAGGGGGCATTTCTTACACACTTTGTCGACAAGTACATATCGACCCAAGGGATTCGACACTCGAATTACGAACTCGATGAGACTCAACGGTGAGAGTCTTCTTCGATGGATGCTAAAGTCTCACATACATATGAATGAGTAGAACCAGGGTCAATCAATGCAATCACGTTAGTATCAAAGAGAGTGAAAGTACCAATGATAACATCAGGGGAAGATGTCTCCTCTCGTGCACGGATTGCATAAGCTCTAGCAGGAGCACGAGTCTCAAATTGAACAGCCGTATCGGGAGTCCCTCTCTGGCTACCACCTCTGCCTCCTGTATTTCTCAGTGGTCTGCCTCTAGTCATTGTACCACTCGATCTCGCACCTTGCATCTTATTTTTCTCATCAGGTTTCGTGTAATCTCGAATGAAATGATCTCGCGAACTGTACCTATAACAGGCTCTGTTAATAGACTTACCCCAACATTCACCTACATGTCGTCTTCCACACTATGGGCATTTGGGTTTTTCTTGCCGATTGTTGCCAACACTAGCAGCCGAAGTAGCTCAAAAGTCCGTTGATGGTCACTCCCTAATAGAAATTCCTGCAGTCGTCTTTAATCTATTAGCATCGTCTCTAAACTTCTTTGTAGCCGAGAAAGAAGTTTTACCCGCTGATCTTTTACGAAATTCTCTAGCTTCTGTTTCAACTTTCTTTTTCTCCTTTCCAGGTTCTTCAGCCTTGCAAGCTCGTTCAACTAGTGTTACGAATTCTTTCAGTTCTAAAATACCCACCAGCAGTTTTAAATCTTCATTCAATCCCTCCTCAAATCTTTTACACATGGCAACTTCATCAGCTACACACTCCCGAGCATATCGACTGAGTCTTACAAACTCACGCTCATATTCGGATACTGAGTCAAACGGTTTAAGCCTTGTTTAAGCTCCAAAATTCTTTGCGCTTTTGATCAATAAATCGTTGGTGATATACTTTTTTCAGCGTCATCGAAACGCGATCTCCGTGCGAAAGAAGTCCCAAGTAACTCGTTCGGGCTTTGGAATGATCGAAATCAAGTTTCTCCACTAATAGTAGGTCGAATCTGAGATAGAAATAATTATTTATGATTATTTTGAGGTTTATGATATGATTTCATGATTTCGTGAATTTCGTGATGAGGACTAAAAGAACTTAATCATAATCCAACAAAATGGAAGTTAAGCCATTTTCTCATGGCCTTTATATACAACTCTATTAAACAACAAAATCTCTCAAAATATTATCCTATACCTGCCATAATGTTAACTTAAGATTAACTAAGAAGGGGTACCAAAACGTTGCAGGCAGGTGTGATGACTTCGACGATGGTCCCGAGCATACAAAATGGATCAAAGAAAATCTAAATAAGAGACAAGTAAAAACATCAAATGAGTTTTCAACTCAGTAAGTCGTAAGCAATAAAATGCAACAATTAACTTAGTGTGTCGAAATAGAAACTAAAAAGGTCCATATATTACCTAAATCATCAATTCAATTACTAGTCAACTATTACTATTTCCTTCCTCCCATATTTAAATATGATGAAATAGATGCATTCACGCATATATGTTTCAATTTTTCATGTCTCCAATTTCTTATTTTAACAATAGTTTTTTTTTTCATTTAGTTCCTGCATTTATTTTATCAACAACCGATTTCGCACACGTAGTGCTCAAGCAAGGAAATTTGTACCCATAGCACCATGTTAACCCGCACACATAGTGCCTTAGTAATCCACACACGTATCGACGATTCAAATCCGCACACATAGTGCCATATAAATCCACACACATAGTGCCATACAAATCCGCACACATAGTGCCATTCAAATCCAGACACCTAGTACCAAAGTCATTTCGTTATAACAAAGTGATTGATTTAATTAACTAAGTATAATCGGCCACATACCTTTCAATCAAAAGAATACATAAACGAGAGTAATTCCTTCATGATATGTATATACCAATTATGTATAGAATAACCAACCTTAATTGCTTATAGACTTACCTTGTGTTGGATAAAACGGTTCCAATCGGCTACTCGATACTCTTCACTTTGCCCTTGCTTGATTCCACTCCTTTAAGTTCTTGAGCTTAAAATAAATAAATTAACTAGTTTAATCGCCTTGCTAGTTATTTATATCCAATAATATTAATGATTTTATATCACAAGAACCACACGGTAAAATTTGGTCTTTCTACCTTATGCTTTTAAGCTATTCGGCTATTGATCACCTATAAATACTTCAATTAAACACACATATATATTTGTATATACGACAACCACCCTTGCTAATTACTCACATATATAGTTTAATGATTTTCACTACATCTTACAACCGTCATTGTTCAAGACATTAAAACTTCAACTAATGTTCATCTAATGCCTCAAGGCCGAACACATTATCACTATCAAAATAACAATTACTCACCATTTGTCATTTAACACATAGTTTCATCTCATGAACACTTTGACCGAATTCTTCTAAACTAGCATAGCTTCACATCTATTCATATCATCATATAAATTCACATATATCTATTTATCTAGCTCATTTTTCACCTTTCTACTATTTCCATCTACAACATCAAAAACACCATCCTCTTAGCATTTATCCAATCTAACCGTATGCCCATTTTGTCACCTAATTAAGTAAAATATCAACATATGGGTTATAATAAGACATTGACTACTAACTAGATTTTAGTAAAATTTAATAGAATTAACATGAAACCCTACCTTAATCAACCCTTAGGATGGCCGAATGTCCTTGAGAATTTCCTCCTTCTTTCCCTAGGTTACTGCATTTTTGCAAGAGGAAGAAGATGAATACTCTCTCTCCTTTCTTCTTTTATTCATCTTTTCCTATTAATTCATTTTTTATTTAGATTATTTTAACCATTTGCCAATATAAAATTATAAAAATTTAACTTAGTGGGAGAAACATCATTACTTGGCCAGCCATTAATTGAATTTTGGGCAATTTGACATGCAAACCCAAGCTTTCACACTTTGTAATTATTTGATCCTTACAATTTACCTATCATATTTTCTAAGTTTCTTAACTAAGTCCTTCCATGAAAATTCACATTCCCTAGACTAAATTAAAACATCAAATTTTTCACACATACACTATCACACATAGAATATATGCAATTAAATTTAAAATAAATATTTATGACTCGGTTTTGTGGTCCCGAAACCATATTCTGACTAGGGTCTAATTAGGGCTGCCACAACAACTGATCCCCGAGCTAGCTTGGCAGAACTACAAAGGATGGAAAAAGAGAGGGGAGTAAGCATTATAGCTTAGTAAGTCCACATGCAAATAATATGCAACGGTAATAAACAATCAACATGGAAAATACAGTAACATATACTTCAAGACTATCCATTCACTTACACCTTTTTACTTACTTATCACATGTATTCATAGACTTTTTTTTTCATTATGAATCATTCTTTACCAAGACATTATTCATAGGTTTAACATACATACCTGTACTTATCATAACATATATCATGTAACCATACCTCTTTGACATGCCTTCCTCAGGACTTTCATCACATCCATTGCCTTACCCGTTGAACACTTGGAATACTATTGGATACACGAAAAACTTGCACTAAAGTGCCACATAAACATACGTAGCCGAAGCTACCTTATGACATGTAATACATCCATAGTGAACTCAGACCTTTCAACGAGCTCGGATGTTACATGCACCGCATCCATTATGAACTCGGACCACTTATCGAGCTCGGATGCCACATATATCACGAACCCAGACCACTCAACGAGTTCGGACTTCTTAATTTCTAGTGACATGTCACTTGTATCCTAAACTATTCCTAAGGTTCAAACGGGATTTTTCTCATTGCACGTGGTATCTCAATCGTACTTGCTCGTAACGTCGTGGATAACAACCATAATATTATTCATGCTTTCACAACCATCAATAAGCATATTATTCATAATCACAATTAAGCAATTATCACAATATATTAAAGCATTAAACATATTACAACACCACATTATTTGCATATGTACTTACCTCGGTACAAAATGACGATAATCGAGCCTAATCGTCGTATACTTTACTCTTCCCTAGATCAAGACCCGGTTCATGTTTTTCTTGATCAATAATTCCAAATTTAACTTATTTATTATTCACATTATTCAAATGGGTCCATAAATCATGCTTTTGTAAATTTACGTTTTGACCCCTAAACTTTTGCATATTTATGATTTAGTCCATAGGCTCGTAAAATGAAATGCATGCATTTTCTTGGTTACCCAAGCCTAGCTGAACCTTTACTATGCTCATATCAACCTATATTTTCTTTTATTTCACATTATTACTATTCACTTTTACACTTTTAAAACCAAATCCCTTGTTTAGGTGTTTTCACTAAAAATCACCTAGTAAAAGATATTTATCATACCTTAAACATCCATATTCCTCCATTAATAATCAAAATACATGCATGTTATACATGGGTCAAATTTCATACATAAACCCTAGCTCAAAATATAGCTAGAAATGGGTAGATCATGCTTCAAGGACTTCAAAAATGCAATGAACATTAAAAACGGGGCTAGGAAGTACTTACAATCAAGCTTGGAAATGTTAAACAAAACCCTAGCTATGTCTATAGAGAATTACGGCTAGCACTTGGAGAAGATGGACACATTTTTGCTTTGATTTTCCCTTTTTAATCTTTTAATCACCAAATGACCAAAATGCCCTTAGGGTTTTTCTTTCATATTTTTCCTATCCATGTCTATTTTTGTCCAAAATTATAAAAATTTATCAAATTGCTAATTAAGACCCTCTAATTCATAATCTATAGCAATTTCACGCTTAAAGCTTCTAGAATGCAAGTTTTGCATTTTATTCAATTTGGTCCCTAAAATTCAATTAGACACTTTATGCTTAGAATTTCTTCATGAAACTTTCATACAACCATGCATTCATAACATAAACTTCATAATAATCATATAATCATTACTTCTATCTCAAATTTGTGGTTTCAAAACCACTATTCTGACTAGATCTTAATTTGAGATGTTACAACTCTCCCCCTTTAGGGATTTTCGTCCCGAAAATCTTACCGGTGAAAAGGTTTGGGTACTATTTCCTTATAGCCTCCATGGGCTCCCATGTAGCCTCTTCAACCCCATATCTTTGCCATAAAACTTTCACAAGAGGAACACTTTTGTTTCTTAATTGCTTAATTTCTCGAGCCAAGATCTTAACAGGTTCCTCACCATAAGTTATATACGATCTTATTTCAACCTCTATCGGTACAATCACATGTGAAGGATCGAATATAAATTGGCGCAACATGGACACATGAAACACGTTGTGAATCTTTTCTAACTCAGTCGGCAAAGCCAATCAATAAGCAACAGGCCTGATCGTGATTTTCCGTGATATGTTTTATAAATTTTTAATGAATCGTTCTTGAAACTAACTATTATCATGACGTAGGCAAGTGTACCTATCGAATAGTAGTATAGCTTTAGTAAGACCGGATTGTCAAACCCAAAGGACTAGGAGTACTAGTAATGACTGTCTTTTTATTATCTAGCCGAAGAAAAGAGGTTTGTTTTAACTAACTAATTAAACTAAAAACTTGCAGAAAATAGAATTTGGGAAATTGCTTTTCTGGAAAAATGATTGATTGAGACAGTGCCTAAGGAAAAATTCACCTAGACTTGTACTTGTTATTCTGGCTCCAAACTAGATGATTTATTCATTTAACTTGTTCCGTAGAAATCCCTAAGTTATATTATTATCCCTCTCGAGACTAACAATGTCTAATCCTTAGGTTGAATAACTGAGACTTTTCTCTAATTAACACCCTAGGGTTGCATTAACTCAATCTATAGATTCCCTTATTAGGTTTCACCCTAATCCGACAAAATCTTGTCACCCTATCTCTAGGCGCGCAATCAACTCCGCTTAATTATGACAAAGTTACTCTTAGTCAGGGTCTATTCGTCCTCCAACTAAGAGTAGCAACTTGAAGTGATATCCTGAAATACTAAAACAAGAATTAAGAACACATAATTTAGAACAAGTCAAATATTTATCATACGATTCAGAAATAATAACAAGGTTTCGTCATAGGTTTCATCCCCCTCAGGTATTTAGGGGTTTAGTTCATAACTAAACAAGAAAACATATCAGAATAATAATAAATACAAAACATAAAGAAAACCCAAAACTCCTGAAGGAGAAATTGAGGAGAGATCTTCAGTCTTGATAGTGGATCCGGCTTCTAAGATGGATCAATCGGCTTTATTGGGGTAATTTCTTACTCCCTATTCTCCATACCCTTTTTCTTCTTCTTCTGGGGTTTATTTATAGGCTTTGGAATGCCTTAGAACCCTCAAAAGTGGCCTTTTTCGAATTAGACTCAACTTTGGTTCGGCAGGGACACACTAGTGTGACACACTCGTGTGCGATAACTTTAGGCCGTGTTTGAGCTTGTTAGATTGGCACGGGCATGTGTTATACCCGTGTGAATAGTGCTTCAATTCTACCAAATTGACACGACCGTGTGAGCTACCCATGTGAAGAAGTTTAGGCCGTGTTGATTTCGTGCTTTGGCCCATTTTCTCCGTTTTTGGCCCATTTCTCATTCCTTTCGCTCTCCTATGCGTACCTAAGGATAAAAAATGAAATTAAGGCATTAGGAGCATCAAATTCACTAATTCTAAGGAAAAATCATTCATAAAACGTGTTAAGCGAGGGGTAAAAATATGTATAAATTACGGTTTATCAAATACCCCCACACTTAAGCGTTTGCTTGTCCTCAAGCAAAATCCTCAAATCATAATTAAAAATTCCTTTTTCTCAACTTATAATTCCTATCAATATTATCTCAAACCATCTCATAAGTAATCATACATTGAGAATTCAACTAAAAGAACATTAAAGCTTCAAACATTCCAAATTGAGTATATAATCATGAAAAACTTAGGCATCTCCCTTCATCTAAGTAGTTATCATTGATTCAGAATCTCACAGAGTTTATCATCCTCACTAAAGATTCACTCAAATCACTCGAAGTGTTTAAAGATAATGAAACTAGCACTCATTAGTCAATATGAAAAGTTATTACCATAGGTTTGCACGAAAATCAAATCTCCACCACTATAAATCGAGATGATACATCAATCAAAAGGTCTTTAAAGGGTTGTAACGAGGCTTGGTTAGGGGGTGTAGTCATAACATGAAAGAAAAAGGTTAAAATCGAGATTGACTTGAAAAATTACTTAACTAGAAAAATATTTAATCATTACTTGTGTACAACAAAGCTTCTTCTTTGACTATGGAATTTGAATAATGAAGCTTACAAATAGAAGATAAATATATGTTTTTTTTTAAGAACAAGTCAAATAACATAGACTAACTATTAAGAACAAGACATAGCTAAGCAATTTATTCAACTCAAATCTCAAAAAAAAATAGGGATCAAGTTAATTTAGGGGATTTCAACAATAATGGGTTAAGGGTTAATATTGAGGGTCATACAAGGAATGGCTGGCTAGGTTCAAAGGGGTTTACTAAGGGTTAATCATGGAGGTAGGCTTTTCATGGCACGAGTGGGTTAATCCTAAGTGCCTCTATCATCTTGATATATCAAATCAAATGGTGTGGTCTTGACATGCATAATCAGGCAAGTTCTAGAATAATAATTCAATATTGACACACTCAAAGCAATAATGAAAGTGAGCATGAAAGAATTAATAGATGCTCAAAAGGCTCAAAAATCTCACAAAAATTATGGCTTTTTAATGTTTAAACCTGTGGGATTCAGTTCAAGGTAATACCTAGACTTGGGGAAACAACCTAAAATTTTAAATTCTTAAAAATCAACTTATCATACTTGATTCTCTAACATCTTCAAGTTTAACAATCAATGCATAATTGCCTATGTTTTAATTCAAGATATATCAATCAAAATTATCAGTCAATCAAAATTCATCTTAAACATGATATGAGAGATTTACAAGAGAACAAAACAATATTCGGGGATTTTTTGGGTAATGGAATGATTAACCCCCTACACTTAAGATGTACATTGCCCTCAATGTACAAGGATAGATATATGGAAAAGAGAATAGAAAATCATAAGATAGGGAGAGAATTGAAACTTCCTGAGTACTGAATGAATGTCCTAGTTTGGATTTATAGAGGTGGAGGAGGATACTCCAGTGGTGGTAGAGGTTGGATACCACAAGTGTTGTGCCAAAAGAATATTATATCTCCTCATTGAGTAGGGCATGGCAGTCGTGGTGAACCTTTTCCAATGGAGTTTGAAGTTCCTAAGTGATTGTGAGCTTTGAAGCTCTTTATAACTATGATAAAAGTAACAACTATTTAGGGAATATTAGGAAGAATAATTAATCATAAAGGAATAGCCGAGATTAAAATTTGTTAGATAAAAATTATAAATCCTAATAAAAATAAGATGAAAGAAAAATAAAAAGTGGTCTTAAATGAAAATAAAAATAGAAACATAAAATAAATAAAAGTTTCTAAACATCTTCATCATTGGATGTCACCAACTTGATACTCTTGAGATGCCTTGCTCATCGCATGAGGAGGGTCGTAGATGAATTTCAAGGGAATAAAGTAGGCAAGGTTGATGACGTGCCTGTTTGACATACACCATAAATAATAGACATCGTGGGTAGTGATGACGACGGTGCTCTCCGTATTCCCTGTCAAAGTGTGAGATAAAATAGAACGGAGGTACCTTAGGGATGGAGGGAGAGATGAGGCCTTGGTGTGACTGGGGTCTAGGTGGCCGAACATGGGACGAGGGCGTCCCAGCAACATGAGGGAGAACGATGGATGTGGCGGTCTAGGGCATGTAGGTCATTCTCCTCTCTAAACTCCTCGGTATAAAGACCCAATGCAATACCGAACTCGGGAACGCTTAGTTGACGGACTAATCTGCCTAAGCAAAACTAGACTGTGCCAGGATCATCATAGTTTGTCATCACCGTTTGAAGATGAAACGTGGAACATAGCTCCATCGTCGACTCTAAGATACTTTTCCTTTTAAATCCGCATACGATTGAGCGGTTGATATTCGATATACACCTCCTCCACTTGCTTTTGTCTATCCGTTGTCGCTTTCAAACAATCACGAATTACTTGCACTTTTTCTTCAGTTTCCTTAATCAAATCTATTCCATGAATCTTATTCTCCTTAAGCTCAGTCCAATACAATGGTGTACGACATTTTCGCCCATAAAATGCTTCGTAAGGCGCCATCTTCAAACTCGTCTGGTAGCTATTGTTATAAGCAAATTCAACCAAAGATAGGTACTTTTTCCAACTACCTTGGAATTCAAGAATGCAACATCTGAGCATATCTTCAAGTGTCTGAATTACCCTCTTGGATTGTCCATCGATGCTATTGTTATAAGCAAATTCAACCAAAGATAGGTACTTTTTCCAACTACTGGATGAAAAGCGGTACTAAAATTCCCTCTTGGACCATCACATACAAAAGCTTCCTATAACTTCTTCCAAAGCCGCGAGGTGAATCTCATATCTCTATCCGAAATAATATATAAAGGTACTCCATGCAGTCTTACAATCTCAGAAATATACAGTTCAGCTAACTTATCAAGTGAATAATCAATGCGTATGGTATAAAATGAGCCAACTTAGTCAATCTACCCATACGACATCTTTCTTTCTTGGTATCAACGACAAGCCCGTTACGAAGTCCATAGTAATTCGATCTCATTTCCATTCGGGGACTAAGATAGGCTGAAGTAACCCTGAAGGTACCTGATGTTCGACCTTTACTTGTTGGCAAATCAAGTATCTCGATACAAATTCAGATATATCTCTTTTCATGCCATTCCACCAATACATTTTCTTTAAATCATTGTACATTTTCGTGCTCCCCAGGTGAACTGGCATACTTCCGTTATGAGCCTCATGCAAAATATCTCGAATCAACTTTTCATTCTTCGAGACACAAATCCTTCCGTGGAACCTCAAACAACCATCAGAATCTCTTTGAAAATCTGATTCACTATTGGACTCACACTGTACTTTCTTAGCTTGTAGCTCTTTATCAGCTTCCTGAGCATCACAAATTTGTTGAAGAAAAGTCGGCCTAGCTTTTAACTCTGCTAGAATAGCACCATCATGAGATAGGGTTGGTCATGCATTCATAACTCTCAAAGTAGATAGAGACTTTCTGGTCAAGGCATTGGCAACCACATTTGATTTACTGGGGTGATAATCAATCACAAGCTAATAGTCTTTTAACAATTCAAGCCATCTTCATTGCCTTAAATTCAAGTCCCTTTAAGTCATCAAATATTTAAGACTTTTATGGTCTGAATAGACATGGAATCTTTCCCCGAATAGGTAATGTCGCCAAATTTCCAAAGCAAATACAATGGCAGCTAAATCTAGATCATGAGTAGGATAATTTTTCTCATGAGATTTTAGTTGCCTCGAAGCATAAGCTACTACCTTAACTTCTTGCATAAGGACACAACCTAGTCCATTTAAGGGCGCATCACTATAAATCACAAATTCTTTTCCTGATTCTGGTTGTACTAACACTGGTGCCTCGGTCAACAATGCTTTTAGTTTCTCAAAACTCTGTTGGCACTTCTCTGTCCATTCAAACTTAACATCTTTTTGCAACAACCTCGTCATTGGGGTGGCTATCATCGAAAATCCTTTCACAAACCATCTGTAATAACCAGCTAGACCCAAAAAGCTCCTAACTTCAATTATATTCCTTGGCGGCTTCCTTTTGACAATAGCAGAAATCTTACTGGGATCAACTCGTATACCATCTCCTGAAACAATGTGGCCTAAGAACCTGACTTCTAGAAGCCAAAACTCGCTTTTACTAAACTTGGCATTTAACTGTTTATCCCTCAGAGTCTATAAGACAGTTCTCAAATGTTTGGCATGCTGTGCTTCATCTCTAGAATAAATCAGAATATCATCGATAAACACCACAACAAACTTATCTAAATATGGCTGAAAGATTCGATCCATAAACACAGCAGGAGCATTCGCTAATCCAAATGGCATAACAAGAAACTCGTAGTGGCCATACCTCGTTCTAAAGGCAGTCTTGGGCACATCAGACTCTTTAACTCGTAACTGGTAATATCCAGACCTCAAGTCTATCTTAGAGAACCATGTTGCTCCTTTCAGTTGGTCAAATAAGTCGTCAATCCTTGGAAGAGGATGCTTATTTTTTATTGTCACCTTATCGAGTTTCCAGTAATCAATACATAATCTCATAGAACCATCCTTCTTTTTCACAAACAGTACGGGAGCACCCCATGGTAAAAAGCTCGGTCTCGCAAAACCTTTGTCAGTCAACTCTTGCAACTGTGACTTCAACTCCTTCAATTCGGTTGGGGCCATCCTATATGGGGCGATAGAAATAGGTTTCGTCCCTGGCAATAGCTCAATACTGAATTCAACTTCTCTAGCTGGAGGCAAACCTGGCAATTCTTCTGGAAATACATCTGCATACTCGTACACAACTGGCACTGGTTTGATTTTCATTTCGGGTTCTTTTGTATTCAATATATATGCCAAATAAGCTTCATACCCTTTTCTCATATATCTCTGAGCCATCATTAAAGAAATCATCACTGGCGACTTATCTGCATCATCTGATTCAACCCGAAGAATTTTACCTTTTCACATTTCAATTCCATAAATTTCTGTCTACAATCCACTATAGCCTCATGTAGTGTCAACCAATCCATACCCAGTATGACATCAGATTCATCAAATAGCAATAACATCAAGTCGGCCGAAAAATAATGATCTCTAACCATCAAAAGACATTTCTTACATACTTTATCAACTATCACATGCTTTCCTAACGGGTTAGACACCTTAATTACAAATTCTGTAGACTCGACAGGTATATTCATACTAGATGCCAATTTCATACACACATACGAATGAGTGGAGCCAGGGTCTATCACAGCAATAACATTAGCATCATATAGAGAAAATTTACCAGTGATCACATTAGGAGAAATTACATCTTCTCGTGCACGTATGGCATAGGCTCTAGACGGAGCTCTAGCTTCAGACCTCACAGCTGTGTCTCGTGTTACATTCTTACTAGCAGACTCTTTCCCAACATTTCTCGAGGGTCTTCCCTTAGAAGCTGTGCCACTCGATCTTGAATTCTGGAATCTTTCTTTTTCCATCATCTCGGGACAATCTTTAATGAAGTGGTCTAGAGAACCACATCTAAAACAAGATCCTTCACTCACTCTACAGTTACTAGAATGACGTCTACCGCGTTGCGGACATTCAGTCTTAGAAGGTTTAGTGTTACCTATGCTTGCCACAGACGTAGCCTGAGATCTAAAACTCGAATTCTGCTTTCTACGAGTCTCGCCTGAATGTCCAGCTGACACATGTGAATAACAATACATCTCTTTTGATTTCTTAGACTATGATGGCAATGACTTACTCATATACCTCTTTCGTGTATCTCTTGCTTCAGATTCAGCCTTTTTCTTTTCTTTAACCATTTTTTCGGCTTTACAAGCCCGCTCAACAAGTACCACAAATTCTTTCAACTCAAGAATTCCTACTAATGTCTTAATATCCTCATTAAGTCCATCTTCAAATCTTCTGCACATCTTGGCTTCAGAGGGTACGCACTCTCGAGCATATTTACTAAGTCTGACGAATCCTCTCTCACATTTACTAACTGTTCTATGACCTTGTTTCAATTCTAGGAATTCCTTACTCTTCCGGTCAATAAATCTTTCACTAATGTATTTCTTTCGGAATTCCTCTTGAATGAATTCCCAAGTAACCCTCTCTGGTGGTATTACAGATATCAGTGTTCTCCACCAATGATACGTTGCATCTCTTAACGGGGATATAACACATTTTAGGCACTCCTCTGGGTACATGATAATTCATCAAAGACTCGTATCGAGTTCTCTAACCAGAATTCTACTTTCTCAGGGTCATCATTGGCATTTGCCCTAAATTCCTCAGCACCTTGCTTCTGAATTCTATCAACAGGTGTAGGTTGAGGATTTGGGGGAGGTGGGGGAGGTTGAGCATTCAGGTCCGTTCGAACGAACTCCTTATACCATGCATCCATCATGTGGGGAAAGGCTTCTCTGCCTTCTTCTCCTCTACTAACAGTTTCGGGCCTACTTTCAAATGGCACCACTCCTTCAGCTGGAGTAGGCGCTTTACTTTTTACGTCATCTGCCACTGCTCTGTCGGGATCCATTTGCTATATGAAAACACATTTTAATATTATCAGGAGTCGTCACACTATCATTACTTATATATATATATACATATACGTATGGCATGTATAGCTAGACTCAAACACGCTACGTTAGTCCGAGAACTGACTAAACCATAGCTTTGATACCATTAAATGTAACACCCCTTACCTGTACTTGAGACCGGGATAGGATACGAGGTGTTGCTAGACATAGACACAAGCAATCATGTAGAACCAAAACATAAACTTTCCATCCAAATTTAACCTTTTCATATACATTCATATTATCCATATTACAACCCTACAAGATCCAAAACATACATTAAAAACAATGTAGGACTAAACCGAGAACTTAAGAAGGTCTTGGGAAAATTTCTAGGTTTAAACCTCATAGGCCCTTGTGGAAGCAATGCACACGCCCGTGTGCTTAAGACACGTCCGTGTCCCTTACCCGTGTGGAATTATTTGAATTTATTTTTCAAGTTCGAACCTACAGGGGTTTTCACACGGCCGAGCACATGCCCGTGTCTCTGGCCCGCGTCCCTTACACGGCCTAGACACACCTGTGTCATCGCCCGTGTACAAAAACCTGGACATTCTGTTTATGACGTCAACATGCATTTAACGGCACACGGCTAATGCACACGCCCGTGTACTAGGCTGTGCCCTCCACACGGTTGAGACACACGGCCGTGTCTCCACCCGTGTGTTTACTATTATGGATACTAACTTGCAACATTAGGGTACAGGGGACACACGACCATTCGACACACCCATGGGGCAGACGATGTGTCACACATGGTCTAGACACACGCCCGTGTGTATACCCGTGTGGATAATTTAGAGGCTATCTTCCAAGCCAATAGTCACCCTCAAACACTCATTTATTCAAACACATTTAATAACATGCAACATGACATATTTAGGTACTCCAATGTTCCACACCATGACACTCTCACATCTTTATAAAGTCATCCTATTGCACTTTTGATATATTACAACATTTAAAGGCATTCCACACAAATTTCATGCATTATCAAACTTGTCATTGTAACTTCAAATTATGTGTTCATGTTAATAGTCATTTTAAGCCATTAGGTCATCTCTTAAATTTTAGCATCTAATCCATACTTTATCATATATTCACCATACAATAACACATCACATCATCAAGGCATTAACACATGCATGCATGGGTGATTAGATTACAACCAAAATGACCAAACATGAGCCATATCACATGGCTAATACAAAATGAATCATCATTATCATAGGCCTTCACAATTTGGCCAATTAGCATGACACATATCACAAAAACACCAAGTCCCCTAAACATGCCATACTCAAAATAATAACTTCACTATCCAAATAGTCTTTTGATAGTGTGATCGAATACTCTGACAGCTTCCAATCCCCGAGCTAGCTTGGCGAAACTACAAAGGATGGAAAAAGAGAGGGAGTAAGCATTATAGCTTAGTAAGTCCACATGCAAATAATATGCAATGGTAATAAACAATCAACATGCAAAACACAATAACATATACTTAAAGACTATCCATTCACTTACACCTTTTTACTTACTTATCACATGTATTCATAGACTTTTTTTTTTCATCATGAATCATTCTTTACCAAGACATTATTCATAGGTTTAACGTATATACTTGTACTTATCATAACATTTATCTTGTAACCATACCTCTTTGACATGCCCTCCTCGGGACTTTCATCACATCCATTGCCTTACCCATTGAACACTCGGAATACTATTGGATACACGGAAAACTTGCACATAAGTGCCACATAAACATACATAGCCGAAGCTACCTTATGACATGTAATATATCCATAGTGAACTCGGACCTCTCAACGAGCTCGGATGTTACATGCACTGCATCCATTATGAACTCAAACCACTCAACGAGCTCGGATGCTCGCATCCATAATGAACTCGGACCTCTCAACGAGCTCGGATGCCACATATATCACGAACCCGGACCACTCAAAGAGTTCAGACTTCTTAATTCCTAGTGACATGTCACTTGTATCCTAAATTATTCCTAAGGTTCAAACTAGATTTTTCTCATTGAACATGGTATCTCAATCGTACTTGCTTGTAACATCGTGGATAACAAACATAATATTATTCGTGCTTTCACAACCATCAATAAGCATATTATTCATAATCACAATTAAGCAATTATCACAATATATTAAATCATTAAGCATATTACAACACCACATTATTTGCATATGTACTTACCTCGGTACAAAATGATGATAATTGAGCCTAATCATCGTATACTTTACTCTTCCCTCGATCAAGACCCGGTTCACATTTGTCTTGATCTATAATGCCAAATTTAACTTATTTATTATTCACATTATTCAAATGGGTCCATAAATCATGCTTTTGTAAATTTATATTTTGACCCCTAAACTTTTGCATATTTATGATTTAGTCCCTAGGCTCGTAAAATGAAATGCATGCATTTTCTTGGTTACCCATGCCTAGTCGAACCTTTACTATGCTCATATCAGCCCATATTTTCTTTTATTTCATATTATTACTACTCACTTTTACACTTTTACAACCAAATCCCTTATTGAGATGTTTTCACTAAAAATCACCTAGTAAAAGATGTTTATCATACCTCAAACATCCATCTTCCTCCATTAATCATCAAAATACAAGCATGTTGTACATGGGTCAAATTTCATACATAAACCCTAGCTCAAAATATAGCTAGAAATGGGTAGATCATGCTTCAAAGACTTCAAAAATGCAAAGAACATTAAAAACGGGGCTAGGAAGTACTTACAATCAAGCTTGGAAATGTTGAACAAAACCCTATATATATCTATTGAGAATTTCGACTAACTTGGAGAAAATAGACACATTTTTGCTTTGATTTTCCCTTTTTAATCTTTTAATTACCCAATGACCAAAATGCCCTTAGGGTTTTTCTTTCATATTTTTCCTATGCATGTCTATTTTTGTCCAAAATTATAAAAATTGGTCAAATTGCTAATTAAGACCCTCTAATTCATAATCTAAAGCAATTTCACGCTTAAAGCTTCTAGAATGCAAGTTTTGCATTTTATTCAATTTGGTCCCTAAAATTCAATTAGACACTTTATGCTTAGAATTTCTTCATGAAACTTTCATACAAGCATGCATTCATAACATAAACCTCATATAATCATTATTTCTATCTCAAATTTGTGGTTTTGAAACCACTATTCTTACTAGACCCTAATTTGGGATGTTACATAAATCGGATGTCATTTCCATTTCGATAACCAATTTCCATTTCATATATCAAATTCCCATTTCATATATCCGATTTCCATTTCATATTACCATTTTCCATCTAATGAACTATAGAAAAATAACATTGGATACGCGAGATAACAATGCTCACACTAGCTGTGGATATAATGCTCACACAAGTTGGAAAATGGGTCTGCAAACACGAGTTGTGGCTCAGGATAATAATGCTACCTGATGCTGCTGACACGGACTGTGAAGAATCCGTAACAAATGCAAGACCTTAGCCATCGGTAGGACATCCAAGACAAGCACCCAAAACGGCAATAACCCCAATGACAAGTCATTTGTATCCTAACCATTCACTAAGTTTATACGGGCCTCAATTTATATCCATATCATTTAGTTCTTAAACATTATCACATACTTATCAATTCAAATGTATAAATTCCCATTTTCGGTCATATACCTTATTTATTCCATACTTCACAATTTAATCCAACTAGTATTCCAAATTATCATTCTATAACCACTGATTACAAGATATAAATACATACCAAATCACAAGTAAATTATATTTCAAATTAAGAGTTATATGGACTTACCTAAATCGAAACAGCAACAAAAACTACACCAAGGACTACTCACCAATTTTTCCTTTTTCATGTTTATCTACCAGTTGATCTGTTTCTTGATCTATAATATAATTTAATTTAATTAACCATTAAAAACACATTATAATGTTTAATTTCATGCACATAACCCTTTAGTAACATTTTACTTTATTACCCTAAACTTTTACCTTTTATTCGATTTAGTCTTTAAAACCAAAATTCACATATTATTTACAATTAAACCAACAACCTTAGTGTGGAATCCAATATAGTTCCTTAACAGCCCGAAGTAAATATATTTCACAAAATTTCTTGGAATTTAATATTTTATCACTTTACTCCATAAACTTAAAACTAACTAAAAGTACCTTACAAAATAGTCCTATTTAGCAATCAAACTCATAAATCTACCATTTAATCTTATAAACATCTAAAAACCATTAATGGGAAGTTTCAAAACCTTTGAAAGTTTTACAAAATGGTCTCTAGGTTAGCTAGATTAAGCTACAATGATCTCAAAAATATAAAATTTACGAAAAATGAGCTTAGAAACAACTCACATGCAAAGCCAATTGTTTTTTAATCTCTAAAAAATGGTGGTTCTTCTATTTCTCTAGGTTGGACGATGGAAGAAAGCAAAACTAAAAGATGATAATTCTTTTCCTTTTGTTAATGTTTTTACTAAATTATAATAATAATATTTTAACATAATTTTATTAATTAGAAAGCACTAACCGCCCACCTAAATTATATAATTTCTACGTAAAAGCCTCCAATTATTATTCTATATCCATTTAGCCCATATAATTTAATAGAGATTAACTTTTTTAGCTTTTATGATTTAGTCCTTTTTACCTACTTAACCAACCAAACATCTAAACCACTGAACCAAACTTTAATATGACACTCTAATATACTCATAAATTTAAATAAATAATATTTATTAACTCACTAGTTGGAATGGTGGTCCCAAATGACCATTTTTTACACCACTAAAAACTGAGTTGTTACATGTCTTATCTGAGGTATCGGAGCAGATGACTCCCAAAAGATAGAGACATAAATGTGACTAACTAGATTGACAATACATCAGACTAGACCCAAGAACAATAGATCATGGATCTGTTCATGAGCGGATGACAGAATATATATCCGTGACTCGTATACTTTGATGTAAGTAAAAACTTGGGTTCAAATATATAACGAACCAAAATTTGGTGCATTGGGCATATGACTTCTGCAGTATATAGCATCATTCACAACAGTAGAATTCATCACTGAAACATAGGTAAATGATATCCTCTCATTAGCTTTACATGGTTGATGTAAACATGGCCACGAGTTGTTCGTCTTTATGATGAATGAATTTATTACTATTTGATAGTAATTGACTTTTCATTAAGGAAGATGTAATGAATACCATACTATATAATAGGATCATATTGGAAGAACGGATTTATCCCAAAGAGAATAAGGATATATTGAATGACGTAAATGTGCAAGCATACACAATAGTATCAAGTAATAAAGTGACAAGAATGTCGAGTTATCACACCCATAGGGACTATGCAAGAAAATATTTATGAAATGTAATAATTAAACAAATGGTGAGGAAAAATATGTTTGATTGAAAAGAGGTGATATAAAAAGTAGAAATTAACTAAGTGATTAACTAAAAAATTAAAATTAAAAATTCCAATGCACGATTTCTAAAAACGAGTTCAATCAATCTAACAAAAATATGTTAGATAAATTTTATTCTTTAACTTAGAATTATTAAAACTATGTTCGTGATATTACGAATAAATTCACGTCGACTTGGTACCTTGTTAACTAATGCACACACTTACTTACTAAACCCATTAATCTCTTCAACATATCTCTATGTCAATTCCAACAATTAATCAATTTTTTATAAGCAAGTAAAAGATTAAGTGAGGTAACAATATATCTCGATATTGAAACAATTTAATCACAATAATCTTACAAGTTATGCAAGGCTAATGTATTGTTTAATACCGTCGCTAATTTAACCCTCAACTACCTTAAAATATTAAAAATGCACCAATTAAATATTGTGTCAACTAATTACAATTTCAATTCATTTAATAATTAATTCAATTGTTACAACAATTAAAATCCAAGCATAACATAAGCATGATTTTATTTAATTGAACAATTTACCAAGGTCTAATAACAACACAAACACATTTTTAACATTCTAAGTGGAAAAAGTGCAATTAATCCAACATGAACAAATTTTAAGTGATTTTAATTAATTCAAGAACAACAACACAACAAATATTCATGTTCATGATAACAACATAAACGGAAAAAATAAAGAGAAGGGAACTAGAAAACAAATCCCAATTAGTGCATTCCTCTTCTTCTCTGCTCGTTCTATCGATCCAAGACCTTCACAAACACTTGAATAATACTACTCCAAATAGCGTTCTAGCTCTTTTTCAAGAGGGGAAATCAGCAACGAAAGGAAGACAAAGAAAATGGGAAAACAAGAAAAAGAATGGAAGAGAGAAAAGGGAGATTGATGTGTGAAGTGATGGATGAAAAATAAGGAACTGAGAGCGGTTATTTATACTTGAGATTGGTAGCTCAATTTGGCTAAAAATAGAATCCAATCCCTCATCCTATGGCCAGCCATGCAAGTGGAAGGAGTGGTTGAGTTTGAATTTGTTATTTTAAGCTTGTGGCTAAAAATAGAAAGCATGAAAAGTGTAGGGGCTTAAATGACATTTAAGAAAAGTTCAAGGGCTGATTTGGAAGTGTTAAAATCAGCCAAAATAAGCTGATTGGGTCAGCAATATGGGACAATTTCGACTGCTTTTTTGTGCTTGTCCATCCTTCCTCTTTACTTGCTTAATTTAGGCCCTTTCCTCTACTTCAAGCTATCCGTTTTTCCCAATAAAAATTAAATTGGACCAATTGATTCGAGGAAGTCCAAAAACTTAAATTTAAGTCCTCCAAGGCTATTAATTCATCATCTTGTATTCCTAAGTGTCTCATAAATTGTAACACCCCAAACTCGGCCTAGACGTTATGGCCGAATCAGGAAGTGTTATGAAGAACGATTTTGAAACTAGTGCTACTTCGATAAAAATCTTGTATAGTTACTTGTTAAAAAGAGTCTGAGTTTTGCAAAACATATTCACTTACATATTCATTACTGACACCATCGTTAGTTTGTTCATTCACTAAAACATAATTTGCAACGGAAATCTTAAAAGCTATTTTTCTTTTTGAAAAACCCAGTTCGTGTTTTTAGAAAACATTTGTTCGCATAACATCGGGTTTTTTTCAATCATCGCAACTTAGAAATCATAACGCATCCAAATCCAAAAATTTAAAACAAGCAATCCAAAATTTCGGAGAGTCCAAAATTTACAAAACTCTCAAGAAAAAATAGAATTAAAAATATATAACCGATAATTAAAAGATAGTTTACATACTGGTGGTCACCGCTGAGCCTCTGTCACACCGACCCGCCTATGTCTGAGGATTACCTAAAACAGACAAACAGATGTGAATTTTATAAACTCAGTGTGTAACTCACGAAAATATATACGCATAAAGTTCAGATTTCCCGTATTTCAGATCACATCAGAATCAGATTTCCAGAACATACAGATATACAAAATTCTACGCCATCTTCTACACACCATCTCCGTCCATCCCAACACACTATGTGGGGTATAAAACACCCACCCATCCCTACACACCGTATAGTCTCTATATGACACTTATCAGAATAGTATGTAGACAAGCTGCCAGTATATCTGCGATAGGTATATCTGCGATAGGTCACCTCACAGAACACTTCCTCCACAAATACAAATCGCACCCCATATACAAATACAGATATCAAGTACAGATAACATATGCTGATATTCAGATTTAACGTGTCTCGCATGCTCACATACATATATCATACATGCTTTTACAAAATAGACAAACCATACATATCAATATCTTAATCTTAAATTAGTCTATTAGATTTAGAAGGTATCATGCATTAAGCTTTCCCTTACCGACCCTACGAAAGGCCCACAGTCAATTGGAAAGACTTATGCGACCCTAGGGAAAATTTCAAAAATTTGGGTCCATACGCCCAAATCGGCTTTGCCCGTGTGGCCCACACGACTTGGCCCAAGGCCCACACGCTCATCTGGAATGCCCATGTGGGCTCACATGCCTATGCACCCACATGTCCAAATTGGCATAGCCTGTGTGGCCCACACGACCATACACTTGCTCATCACACGTGTGTGTCGCACACGGTCGGGCATATTCCTGTGTGCCATTGACAGGCCACTTTTTTGGCTTTCATCGAACCTCGTTTTTCTGTATTTTTATTACACACATGTTTCATTTTTTATGCTACATCAATCTCAAGCCCTCCGAAACCTAAAAATATTACCGCAAACATCGATTTAGCAACCAATTACAAATTTAACACGATTTAACCAAGCATACATGTACAGACTTATAGCTAACAAATACAACCACAACCCTGAATCAGACTGTTGGAGTGAAAAATCACTGCTCACCGCCTTCACCTACACAACAATAATTGCAGAAATCACTTCCCTCGAATATACCATTACGCCAATACAAAAAGAAAGAAACAATCTTACAGAAGTCGAAAACTACCACCAGTGAGACCCCACTTACCTTAACCGCATGAGAAGACCAGAAATTCGAAACACCTCAATTAGAAAGGAAGAAAATTATGGTAGAAGTTCATAGAAGCAAAAGGAGAAATTTTGATAAAGAGAACAAGGAAATTGACAGGAAGAGGGGAGAAGCAAAACTGACGTCAGAAAGAGTTTTGGGAAGAGAGAGAATGTAACACCCCTAACCCTTATCCGTTGCCAGAATAGGTTATGGAGCATTACCGAACTAAACTCATAAACAATCATTCATTTCATATCCATATCTCATATCCAAAAAAATTTCATTCAAATTCAGTCATATAATCCCTAACATGAGTCCTCAGGGCTTAAAAAAAGCATTACAAGTGGTATGGCACTAAATCGAATACTTAAGAAATTTTTAGAAAAACATGGAAAATTTTCAAAGTGCAGGGGACACATGCCCGTGTCACAGGCTGTGTGGACATTCGAAATGGGATCACATGGCCGTGTCCCAGCTCATGTCTGACCCCATGTAACTCGCTAACTTAGGTCACAAGGCTAGACCACATGCTCATGTGTCAAGCCGTGTACCCTTCGAAGTGGCCTCACACACCCGAGTATACTGACTTGTGCCACACAGCCAAGCCACACGCCCGTGTGTTAGGCCATGTGAAACTACTGACTTAATTTCTAAAGAAGTATTAGGGAACACACGGCCGTGTCACTTGACCGTGTGTCACACATGGCTGAGACACACGCCCTTGTCTCTACCCGTGTGGATAAAAATAAGCCATTTTCCAAACCTTATTTCTCACCCAAAATGGCACCAATCTACACATACCAAATAGTATATGACCATATCATCAATAGGCATTCAAACCAATCTCAACCAAGTGCAAATCATGCCATACCAATACCAACAACCATAATGCTCATAAACATCACAATTTGCCATTTAAAAACATACCAATATCACTCTCAAGAATTCACATAAATGGTCAATTTCATATATGCGCTATCTTGCGTAATACTTAGCATGCTAATACATTCTCATTTTCAACCATTTGCTACCTTAAATACAAATTCACAACAAGGCATTCACATAGCAATTTAAACCACATATCAAAAGGCCATTTACACATATTTACATATCAAGCATATACCATTGTCAAGCCACATCAATGGCTAAAACATAACAAAACATATAGGCTTCCATTAACCAATTAACCTATACATGCCATATAACCAAAATACATTAAGTCCAAAAGTACCAAAATAAGGGTTCGATAGTTTGATGCAATCTCCAACAACTTTCGAAACGAGTGAGCTTCTAAACCACTATAAAACACAAAAAAATAAACAAAGTAAGCAATTAAGCTAAGTAAGTTCATATAACTACAAATATAACTTACCAATCAACCAC
This sequence comes from Gossypium anomalum, assembly GCA_025698475.1. Classification (NCBI taxonomy): domain Eukaryota; kingdom Viridiplantae; phylum Streptophyta; class Magnoliopsida; order Malvales; family Malvaceae; genus Gossypium; species Gossypium anomalum. The sequence goes on from CM046965.1 coordinate 41,113,597, forward strand.
AATAAAGCAAGTAATTTAAATTATAATGCATTTCAATTTGGTGTCAATAGCTTAACATATAATCACCAACAAAGTTAATTATGAAATCACATATCTTATAGATTCAATTTCCACATGATTCACGTACATACCTGTACTAGTTCATATCGAACTCATACACTCTTGTAATATCACTATACCCATAGAACCAGTTGGAATAATATCGGATACTCGGGTATCTCGCACACTAAGTGCCAATGCATGGTTGAAACCATCTTTATCTCATATCTCATATATATATGCTCACTCTTGAGTTATCACTGGGTCTGCTCACACAAGCTGACGGTCAAGACGTAGCTACACGGTGCTGCTCACACAAGCTGAAGAGTAACCGCAACACATGCTGGAAAACTCAACCACCGTTAGAACGTATAGGACCAGCACCCAAAACATGGTAACCCCTAATGACATGTCATTTGTATCCTATCTATTCCTAAGGTTCAATCAGGATCCATACAATTTTTGATATCTCATTGAGAATTTTCGTAGTGTTTTATCATCCCAATTACATTAATTAAGCATGTAAACACATATAATTTAAAACTTATTAATATACGAACCTACCTTAAATTAATACGAAGAAATTGACCTATCAATCTACTACTTTGTTTTTCCCTCGATCTAATTTTGAACATGGCTTTTCTTGATCTATAGAATCAAATTTAACCACTTTAATATTTATTCTATTTAATTCAATTTCATATTACAATAAAATTACCATTTTACCCCTAAACATTTGACTACTTTACAATTTAGTCCCTAGCTTATAAAAATGCAAATTCATGTAATTTAACCCACACCTATGCTAGCTGAATTCTATATAGACCTATAGCATGTAACAACCCGTTTTTAGTCAAATCAGAATAGTGGTTTCAGAACCACAAATCTGAGGTTTAAAATTTATTTTAATATTATTTTAAGTGTTTACGACATGATAGTATGTATGTGTGGAAATTTTGTTAAGAAATTTTATCGTTTAAATGGTCAATTTGAGAAAAAGGACTAAATCACGTAAAGTGTAAAAGTATTGTTCTATTAGCTAAAGGTGTTTAATAGCTATAGAACCTTAAAGTAAAGGTCCTTAAGTATTAATTAGCCCAATATGGAGTTAGTGGAAGTTGGTGGCTTGGTATTTATATGATTATTAAGGTTATTAAAGGTTAATTTAGTAAATTGGTTAATTTAAGTTAAATTAAAATAATAAAAATCAATTTATCGTCATCTTTTCACCATATTCAACAGCACCATATTCAACAGAAATATAGAGAGAAAGAAGCCATTTTTGTCTTCAACATTCGACAACCTTCATCTCTTCAATTAAGGTATGATCTTTTTCCTATTTTTAATGATTTCTACCTTTTAAGATCGTTGCAGCTAGATCTAGCTAGCCCAGAGACTAATTTGCAAAACTGTTAAAGATTTTAAATGATTACGTTGATGAATACATGAGTATTTTGATTTTTGATGATAGATTATGAATTGTTGTTGATAGTTAAGCAAGTTTTGTAAAGTGATTTTTAGTGAAAATGCAAAATAGGGATTAAATTGAGAAATGTGTAAAGTTACTAGTGAAAATGTGAAATAAATGAGAAATATGGGCTGCTAGGGGCATAATGGTAATTCGGCTAGCTTGGGTATATTTGGAATTTCATTAATTTGTGATTTTATGAAATAAGGACCAAATTGTAAAAAATGTGAAAATTTAGGGTCAAATGAGTAAAATAGCCCTAATGTATATTTTAGATTGAATTGAATAAATAGTTGATTAAATGAGTTAATTTTGAATATATTTAGATCAAGAAAAATGGAATTCGGACCAGGATCGGGGGAAAACAAAAGTTATAGACTAATCGACCTGATTTGCTATTTTAATATCTGAGGAAAGTTTGTATGTAATAAGCACTGTTATAATTATGTTTTTAATGCTTTTATATTGTACAAATTGCATATATGGGACTACTGTTATAACAGCCCGATTTAGGGCTAAAACGAAACAGTGGTTTCGAAACCACGGATTCGAGGTTGAAAATTTTATGACTGGGTGTTTAATTTGATTTTTGGGATTAAATTGAAATAGGTGAAAAATGTGTGTTCTAGTTCATAAAGTATTTAATTGAAATGGGGGTTTTAAGTAGAGGTTTTTGGATAGTAATTGGACCATTATATTAGTTTGCACAAAAATACCTAAGGAAGATAAAACACCATAGTTTTTAAATGAAGGGCAATTTAGTCATTTGGTAAATAAAATAATAAAATGGGAAAACAAAGCCAAAATTGGTATCATCGTCACTAAGCTTGGCCGAAACTCTCCTAAACACCATAGCTAGGGTTTTTCCAAGCTTTCAAGCTCAATAATCAAGAAAGGCGTGGAATCGGCTTCGAACGGGGGAAGGAAAAGACTTCGAACTAAATTGCAAAATTTCCATATTTTGCACCGAGAATGAAAGTAAGTATTAAAAAGTGAACTACTTCTTGGTTGAACCTTCGGAATCGAGAGAGATAGATGGTATGTAGCTAGGTCACATGTATGGTGCTGAGTGCACATCATGTTGACAAGAGAGCTACGGGATACTATATGGTAGCTAGGTCACATGGAGAGCTACGAAATACTATGTTGAAGCTAGGTCGCATGTGTGGTTCCAGGTGAAGGACACCATGTAGACAAGAGAGCTACGAGATTAAGTGGCTAGGTCACATGGGTGGTACTAAGTGTTCATGTTCACCATGTGTACAAGCGAGCCGAACTATGTGATGGGTGGAACTACGTGTTGAAACCACCAAGTATCAAGGATTCGATCTGAAGTGTTCAACGGGAAAATCAACTAAATGAAATTATGTATGATCTTGTAATAATAAGTGTAAGGATATACATGTGTAACGTATGAGTAATAAGTTCGATATGTAACGGGAAGTTGGAAAAATTGTTAAGGATAGGCAATGAATGCAACCAAAGTGAGAAAGATCAAAAATTTATAATAAAATAGTTTGGACAGTCACAGTGATGTGAACTTGAAAAATCACCAAAAATAGTGGGAATTTAATTAGAGACTTAATGAGATATTAATTTAAATCTTATTGAGTCTATTTTCATGTAAAAGAAACAGAGCAAGTAAAGGAATCTTATATTTTGAGAAATTTATATTTTTGTAAGACCTGTTCAGAATGACTACATGATCCCCTATTCTGACTTTAAAAATTCACCATAAATTGTAAAGGAACAAATAGGAGCTGTACCTTACATGCGTGAAATCCTTATTGAGTCTAGTTGATAAGAAACAAACTGCATAGTCATTGAAACTCTGTACAAAGAGATATCTGAATCATAATATACAGGGGTCAGTGTGGCCGAAAGCTAAAATAGGGGAGATTTTAACTAATAAACTGTACTAATTTGCCAGACCAAAAATTCTAAAAAAAATTAGTAACTAGATATATGAGTCTAGATTCAAGGAAAATTTATGGAATTGGATTTTGAGTTTCGTAACTCGAGCTATGATTTATTTAGTGAATATAACGCAGGAGGGACAGCTTGATCAAATTGGAGTAAATAGTGAAATTAAAAATAAATATGATTGAGTTACTTTGTAAAGATATTAGATTCCTTATTTTTTATTTATATACTTACTTACTAAGCAATAAGCTTACTTTCTTTTCTCTCTTTTGTTTTATAGTGTCATCCAGCTAGCACGGGAGTTAGAGATCGTTGAAGATCCGTCTGCACTATCAATACTTTTGGTATTTGAACTAAACATTTTGGATTATGGCATGTATAGTAGGCTTAGATATTTTGTTACGTGTCATAATTGCCTAGGCTTAAAATATTGGCTTCAGTATGTGACCGACTATTTTTACAAAGCCATTGAAGTTGGCTAATATTGTTAAAGACATATGTTATAATGTTTCATGATCCAATTGGATGCCATATTTTTGTCTCGATTTTATTTAATGGTATGTGTTATGTTCTAGTAATACCTCGTACACTGTTTCGGTGTGAAATGCGTGTAAGGGGTGTTACATTTAGTGGTATCAGAGCCATAGTTTAGTCAATTCTCGGACTAATATGGTGTGTGTAAAAGTCTAGCTATACATGCTATGAATATATTATGATAGTGTGGTGACTCCTGATTATTCTAAACTGTGTTTTGTTTTAATATAATAATAGATCCCGACGGAACTGCGGCAGATGATGCTGCTAGTAATGCGCCGGCTCCCGCGCAAGGGACCGCGCCTATAGAAAGTAGACCTGAGACATTGAGACAAGGAGATGAGGCTCGGGATGCCTTTCTCCAAATGATGGAAAATTGGTATACTGAGTTTATTCGAGCAAACCCAAATGCTCAACCTCCTCCACCCTCTCCCATACCCAGACGGTTCCTGTAGCTGCCCAAGGCATAGATTTGGTAAGAATGAACAAGCCTCCGGTGGACAAGATTCGAAAACAAGGGGCTGAAGAGTTTAGAGCAAAGATCATGATGATCCCGAGAAGGCAGAGTTTTGGCTTGAAAATTCTACCCGTGTATTTGATGAGCTCTCATGTACACCCAAGGAGTGCTTAAAGTGTGCTGTATCACTTTTGAGAGATTCGGCTTACCATTGGTGGACAACTTTGGTAGCAGTGGTGCCAAAAGAAAGGGTTACTTGGGATTTCTTCCAGGAAGAATTCAGAAAGAAATACATAAGTCAACGATTTATTGATCAAAAACGAAAGGAGTTTCTTGAATTGAAGCAGGGCAAGATGTCTGTGGCAGAGCACGAACATGAATTCGTAAGACTTAGTAAGTATGCCCAGGAATGTGTGTCGACCGAGGCTATTATGTGTAAAAGATTTGAGGATGGGCTTAATGAGGACATTAAAGTGCTTGTGGGAATTCTGGAGCTGAAAGAATTTGTAGTATTGGTTGACCGAGCTCTTAAAGCTGAAGAATTGAATAAAGAAAGAAGAAAAGTTGCTATTGAGGCCTGAGATGCCAGAAAGAGGCCAATAAGCAAGTCATTTCAATCTCAGTCAAAGAGGTCCAAAGAGACAAACCCTTGAATGACAGTTTCACCTGGAGATTCACACCGAGATCGTGGTAAGGCATATTCGGGGTCTAAAGCTCAAGCTACTTCAGTGGCAAGTGTGGGTAATGTGCGGTCTAGAAAACCCGAATGTCAGCAATGTGGTAGGCAACATTTTGGTGAGTGCTAGGGAAATGAGCGAGCTTGTTTCAGGTGTGGTTCTCGCGAGCATTTTATCAGAGACTGTCCGGAGAAAGTTAAAAAAGAAAAATTTCAGAGCGCTAGACAGAGTACTACCGCCAGCAGAGGTAGACCCCCGAGAAATACTGGAAGTGGAGCTAGCAGTAAATCTGTGATAAAAGATTCAGCAGTGAGATCAGAAGCTAGAGCGCCTGCTAGAGCTTATACCATACGTGCCCGAGAGGATGCATCATCTCCCGATGTGATTACTGGTACATTTTTTCTTTATGATACTATTGTTGTTGCATTGATTGATCCCGGGTCTACTCATTCCTATATTTGCGTGAATTTAGTGTCTAATAAGAAGTTGCCTGTTGAGTTTACTGAGTATGCGATTAAAGTGTCGAACCCCTTAGGCCAATATGTGCTAGTTGATAAGGTTTGCAAGAATTGTCCATTAATGATTCAAGGTCACTGTTTTCCGGCTAATTTGATGCTGTTACCATTTGATGAGTTTGATGTTATCTTGGCAATGGACTGGTTGACATTGTATAATGCCAAGGTAAATTGTAAACGAAAACATTAGAGTTGAAATGTGAAAATGGTGAAATTCTGTGGGTTGAAACAGATGAATCAAATAAATTGCCTATGGTGATTTCGCGCATGTCGGCACAGAAATACAAAAGGAAAGGGTGCGAAGCTTATCTTGCCTATGTAATGAATACTGAAATGTCTAAATTGAAGCTTGAATTAGTGCCGATAGTCTGTGAATTTCCAGATGTATTTCCAGAGGAATTGCCTGGGTTGCCTCCGAACAGAGAGATAGAGTTTGTCATTGATTTTTTGCCGGGGACTACACCGATCTCGATTGCTCCATATAGAATGGCTCTGACTGAATTAAGAGAATTGAAGACTCAATTGCAAGAGTTAACAAACAAGGGATTTGTGAGGCCGAGTTTCTCCCTGGGTGCTCCTATATTGTTCGTAAAGAAGAAAGATGGCTCAATGAGGCTTTGCATTGATTACCGTCAGCTCAATAAGGTGACTATAAAGAACAAGTATCTGTTACCAAGGATTGACGATTTATTCGATCAGTTGAAGGGGGCAACAGTGTTTTCAAAGATCGATTTGAGGTCCGGTTACTACTAGTTGAGAGTCAAGGAGTCAGATGTGCCGAAAACTGTCTTTAGGACAAGGTATGGACATTATGAGTTCCTTGTGATGCCTTTTGGCTTAACAAATGCTCCAGCTATATTCATGGACCTGATGAATCAAATTTTTTGACCATATTTGGATAAGTTTGTGGTAGTGTTTATAGATGACATCCTAATCTATTCTTGAGATAAGTCTGAGCATGCCGAACACTTGAGAACCATATTGCAGATCTTGAGAGAAAAGAAACTGTTTGCTAAGTTTAGCAAAAGTGAGTTTTGGCTTCATGAAGTGAGATTTTTGGGACATATAGTCTCAGGTGATGGTATTCGAGTGGATCCGAGCAAAATTTTCGCAATCGTTGATTGGAAACCGCCAAAGAATGTATCCGAGGTTAGAAGCTTTTTAGGCTTGGCCGGGTATTATAGACGTTTTGTCGAAGGATTTTCGATGATTGCCTCTCCTATGACTAAGTTGCTGCAAAAGAATGTTAAGTTTGAATAGACTGATAAATGTCAGCAGAGTTTTGAAAAACTGAAAGCACGATTGACTGAAGCACCGATTTTAGTACGGCCTGAGCCCGGGAAGGAATTCGTAATTTATGCATCATTGGCAGGCCTTGGATGTGTGCTGATGCAAGAGGGTAAAGTGGTAGATTATGCCTCGAGACAGTTAAAACTGCATGAGAAGAACTATCCTACGCATGATTTGGAATTGGCCGCTATTGTATTTGCCTTGAAGATCTGGCGTCATTATTTGTATGGTGAAAAATGTCAAATTTTTACTGATCACAAAAGTTTGAAATACTTGATGAATCAAAAGGATTTGAATCTGCGACAGCGGAGATGGCTCGAATTATTGAAAGATTATGAGCTAGCGATTGATTATCATCCGGGGAAGGTAAATGTAGTTGCTGATGCCTTGAGCAGGAAATCCCTTTTTACTTTAAGAGCCATGAATACGAGGTTAGCATTGTCTGATGATGGGTCAATCTTGGCAGAGATGAGGGCTAAACCGTTATTTCTCCAGCTAATTTGTGGTGCTCAAAAGACCGATAGTGAGTTGCGAATCAAGAGAACTCAATGCGAATCAGGTTACAACTCAAATTTTTGAGTTGGACCAGATGACTGTTTGATGTTTCGAGACAGGATATGTGTACCAAAAAATGATGAATTAATTTAGAAAATATTACATGAGGCGTATAGTGGCTGTTTGACAGTTCACCCTGGTAGCACCAAAATGTATAATGATTTAAAGAAGTTAATTGGTGGCCAGGCATGAAAAGGGACATTTCTGAATTTGTAACTAAGTGTTTGACCTGTCAACAAGTAAAAGCTGAGCATCAAGTGCCTTCAGGATTACTCCAACCGGTGATGGTACCTGAGTGGAAATGGGATAGGATTACCATAGATTTAGTAACCGATTTGCCTTTGACTCCTAAAAAGAAGGATGTTGTCTGGGTAGTGGTTGATAGGTTAACAAAGTCGGCTCACTTTATACCGGTACGTACTGATTACTCACTTGATAAATTAGCTGAATTATATATTGCTGAAATTGTGAGGTTACACGGGGTACCTATGTCTAACATATCAGATAGAAATCCAAGGTTTACCTCGAGATTCTGGAAAGAGTTACAAGAAGCTTTAGGTACAAAATTAAATTTTAGTACCGCGTTTCATCCACAAACAGATGGTCAGTCAGAAAGAGTAATCCAGGTACTCGAAGATATGCTTAGATGCTGTGTTTTAGAATTTGAAGGCAGGTGGGAGAAATACCTACCTTTGGTTGAATTCGCCTACAATAACAGTTTTCAGTTAAGTACACAGATGGCACCATACGAAGCCTTATATGGTCGCAAGTGTCGGACTCCTTTATATTGGACCGAACTTAGTGAGAAACAGATTCATGGAGTTGATCTAGTTAAAGAAACCGAAGAGAAAGTAAAAGTAATTTGTGATTGCTTGAAGGCTACTTCTGATCGACAAAAGTCATATGCAGATTTAAAAAGAAAAGAGATTGAATTTCAGGTGGGTGATAAAGTGTTCTTGAAGGTGTCACCATGGAAAAAGATTCTAAGATTTGGCCGAAAAGGCAAGTTGAGTCCGCGATTTATTGGGCCGTACGAGATTATTGAAAGGATTGGACCAATGGCATATCGATTGGCTTTACCGGCAGAGTTAGAAAGAATACATAACGTGTTTCATGTATCAATGTTGCAACGTTATCGTTCTGATCCTTCAAATGTGATTTCTCCAACAGAAATTGAGATTTGATCAGACTTTGACTTATGATGAGGAACCGATTAAGATTTTAGCTCGAGAAGTGAAACAGTTGAGAAAGAAAAGTATAGCTTTAGTGAAAGTGTTATGGCAAAGACATGGAGTAGAAGAAGCTACGTGGGAACCGGAGGAAGCCATGAGAAAATAGTACCCAAACCTCCTTACCGGTAAGACTTTCAGGGACGAAAATCCCTAAAGGGGGGAGAGTTGTAACAGCCATATATATAGGGCCAAAACGAACAAAGGTTTCAAACCACTGATCCGAGGTTGAAAATTTTATGACTGGGTGTTTAATTTGATTTTTGGGATTAAATTGAAATAGGTGAAAAATGTGTGTTCTAGTTCATAAAGTATTTAATTGAAATGGGGGTTTTAAGTAGAGGTCTTTGGATAGTAATTAGACCATTATATTAGTTTGGACAAAAATACTAAGTAAGATAAAACACCATAGTTTTTAAATGAAGGGCAATTTAGTCATTTGGTAAATAAAATAATAAAATGGGAAAACAAAGCCAAAATTGGTATCATCTTCACCAAGCTTGGCTGAAACTCTCCTAAACACCATAGCTAGGGTTTTTCCAAGCTTTCAAGCTCAATAATCAAGAAAGGCGTGGAATCGGCTTCGAACGGGGGAAGGAAAAGACTTCGGACTAAATTGCAAAATTTCCATGTTTTGCACCGAGAATGAAAGTAAGTATTAGAAAGTGAACTACTTCTTGGTTGAACCTTCGGAATCGAAAGAGATAGATGGTATGTAGCTAGGTCACATGTATGGTGCTGAGTGCACATCATGTTGACAAGAGAACTACAGGATACTATATGGTAGCTAGGTCACATGGAGAGCTACGAAATACTATGTTGAAGCTAGGTCGCATGTGTGGTTCCAGGTGAAAGACACCATGTAGACAAGAGAGCTACGAGATTAAGTGGCTAGGTCACATGGGTGGTACTAAGTGTTCATGTTCACCATGTGTACAAGAGAGCCGAACTATGTGATGGGTGGAACTACGTGTTGAAACCACCAAGTATCGGGGATTCGATCCAAAGTGTTCAACGGGAAAATCGACTAAATGAAATTATGTATGATCTTGTAATAATAAGTGTAAGGATATACATGTGTAACATATGAGTAATAAGTTCGATATGTAATGGGAAGTTGGAAAAATTGTTTAGGATAGGCAATGAATGCAACCAAAGTGAGAAAGATCGAAATTTTATAATAAAACAGTTTGGACAGTTGCAGTGATGTGAACTTGAAAAATCACCAAAAATAGTAGAAATTTAATTAGAGACTTAATGAGATATTAATTTAAATCTTATTGAGTCTATTTTCATGTAAAATAAACAGAGCAAGTAACGGAATCTTATATTTTGAGAAATTTATATTTTTGTGAGACCTGTTCAGAATGACTACATGATCCCCTGTTCTGACTTTAAAAATTCACCATAAATTGTAAAGAAACAAATAGGAGCTGTAACTTACATGTATGAAATCCTTATTGAGTCTAGTTTTATAAGAAACAAATAGCATAGTCATTGAAACTCTGTACAGAGATATATCTAAATCAAAATATACAGGGGTCAGTGTGGTAGAACCCTAAAACAGGGGAGACTTTAACTAATAAACTGTACTAATTGGGCAGACCAAAAATTCTAGAAAAAAATTAGTAAGTAAATATATGAGTCTAGATTCAAGTAAAATTTACGGAATTGGATTTTGAGTTTCGTAAATCGAGCTATGATTTATTAAGTGAATATGACGCAGGAGGGACAGCTTGATCAAATTAGAGTAAATAGTGAAATTAAAAATAAATATGATTGAGTTACTTTGTAAACATATTAGATTCCTTATTTATTATTTATATACTTACTTACTAAGCAATAAGCTTACTTTCTTTTTTCTCTTTTGTTTTATAGTGTCATCCAGCTGGCACGGGAGTTAGAGATCGTTGAAGATCTGTCTGCACTATCAATACTTTTGGTATTTGAACTAAACATTTTGAATTATGGCATGTATAGTAGGCTTAGCTATTTTGTTACGTGTCATAATTTCCTAGGCTTAAAATATTGGCTTCAGTATGTGATCGACTATTTTGTACAAAGCCATTGAAGTTGGCTAATATTGTTAAAGACATATGTTATAATGTTTCATGATCCAATTGGATGCCATATTTTTGTCTCGATTTTATTTAATGGTATGTGTTATGTTCTGGTAATACCTCGTACACTGTTTCGGTGTGGAATGCGTGTAAGGGGTGTTACAACTGTAATGTTCAATGACAAATCAACTGTATGTGGCACTTAGTATGCGATTCGACATAGCTTGGAATATATATGGCACTTAGTGTGCAAGATCGAGATAGCTTCAGCTATATATGGCACTTAGTGTGCGAAATTGAGATAGCTTTGGCTATATATGGCACTTAGTGTGCGATTTGAGATAGCTTCGGCTATTTCGACACTTAGTGTGCTAGATATTGAATATTCAACAGTATTCCGAGTATGTATAAGCTTGTTATAGGTTGGAATAGGTATGTACATGCATAGTATAAGCTTTAAATCAAAGAAGTTACGATGTTTACATATAAGCATATGAATAAGCATGTGAAAGGTTTGTTAGGAATCATGAATTTCATGTTAATATGTTTAAATTGATGAATGGTGTATTTGTGATTAGTTAAATTTATATCATACTAGCTTACTAAGCTATAAAGCTTACTTTGTTTATTTTCCATGCCTTATAGCGGTTTCAAAGCTAACTCGGATTCGAGGATCATCAGAGACTATGTCACACTATCCAAACATCACTTTGGTACTTTTGATCTTATAGTTTGGTCATATGGCATGTATAGGATTATGGTCATTATGATATGTATTTGGTAGTGAGTTTTTCCATTTGGAAATGGCTTATGAATGGTTATGCTTTGGTAATGATGTTGGCCAAATGAATTAACATTATAAATGTCTATATTTCGGTTTGTATATATATAGCCATGGGTGATGGCTTAACTTTGGTAATAATTGGCATATTTGAATTATGTGTATATATATGCTTATGTCTTGTGTATAATGAGTTCGTTGTGATGATTGATGATAATAGGCATATTGAGTATTAAATGGATGATTTGTGAAGATCTAGTGCAACAGACTGATTTAGGGCCTAGTCAGAATAGTGGTCTCGGGACCACAAATTCAAAGTTAGAAAAATTATTTTATTATTTTGATGAGGTTATAGTATGATTTTATTAGTACATGAAAAATTTGGTGAGCAAATTTTAATGTTTTCAAGCCGATTGCAAAAAGGACTAGATCGCATAAAAGGCAAAAGTTGCATTTTAGTACCCAAATGTGTTACATAGCTAGAGAACTTAAATTTAGGGTCTTTCAAGGGCAATTATACCCTTGTGATTAGCCTAGCCGGCCATGGTGTGAGGGGAGACAAAATTGTCAAAGTTTGGTGATGCTTATGTCACCAATTTTGACTAGTTTCATTTTAAATAAAAGAAAAAGAAAAAAAGAAGGAAAAAGCTATCATCTTTCTCCCTTCTTAGCCAAAAATATCAGCAAATCTTTTGGGTTTAAGATCTTGAAATTTTCAGCAACTTGAAGCCCTCACAAGTAAGTGATTCTCACACCCTTTGTTGATGATTTTTGCATTTTTGAAACCCTTGAAGCATGAGCTTTCAAATGAGGCTGATATCTTGCAAAATGGTTAAGAGTTTAAGATTTTGCCATGGATGTTTTTGAGATGTTTATTGAGTCTTTATGGAAGAATATGAGTCCTAGTTGGGTTATAAACAACTTTTGTGAAAGGTGTTGCCATGAAAACACCTAAAGGGACTATTTTGCATAAGTTGCAAAATAGATGTTAAGTGTGTGAAATATTGAGAATTTGGGATTGCTATAGTAGTAAAAATAGTTTAGCTAGGCTTAAAATACAAATAAATTAGATAAAAATCGATTTTCGAGCATAGGGGCAAAATGGTCATTTTGTCAAAGTCTAAGGGCAAAATGGTTATTTTACCAAAGGTGTGAATTTATGATTGCTTAATCCTAATTAGTGACTAAATGAGTGCATATTGTCATTATAGATCAAGATTTACCAAATCCGAACATAGACCGGGGGAAGGCCAAGCAAACCGACTAAACCAAGTAGTCAAGTACTTTTTGTAAACCGAGGTAAGTTGTATGTAAATAATACAACTACACTGTTAATACTTGCATTCATATTGCCTTTGAATTGATATTGTATGAGTTGCTAAGTTATAAGTTGAGAATGCCTAGTAATATTTGAGATAATAGAGATATTTCGTTGAAACTTTAGGATACAAACTGGATATTCGTGCCAAGGCATTGGGTGAATTGTGCGCCAGTGTAAGACATGTCTGGGACATGCTTCGGCCACATTCTGAGAGCCAGTATAAGACCATGTCTAGGACATGGCATCAACATCCAGGCAAGGGCTAGTGTAAGACATGTCTGGGACATGCATCAGCCATACAGAGATAGCCAGTGTAAGACGTGTCTAGGACACGCGCCGACTAAGAGTTGTGCTAGTGTAAGACATGTTTGGGACATGCATCTGCCTCGACAGAGATAGCCAATGTAAGACATGTCTGGGACACACATCAGTAATATATCCCATTTAGAGAATATCCAGTAGCATTCCAAACATTTCAATGGTGAGAGTTATAGATCAATCTTGATAAAGAAAAAATAATCATGTTGTGAATGTTACAGGTACCTATATGATAAGCATGAGTAATGAGCTTAATTTAGAAAATGTGACTCAAGTCGATGACAAAGAGTAAGTTGAGTTATGTTTACATTTGAATATGACACCTAGTGGTGAGATTGCTGTTGTATATTTATTTATATGCAACTTACTAAGCTATATGCTTACCCTTTTTCCTTTCCCTCTTTTTTCAGTGTTATTTAGCTAGCTCGAAGATCCCTTAAAATCAAAGATATCGATCACACTGTCGTCCGCAGCATTCAATATAGTTTGATTTATATTTTTGAAGGTGGCATGTATAGGGCTAGACTAGGATGCTACATTATGAGATCTGTTTATATTTTTTGGCTTAAGTCAAAAGCCCTTATTTTGTATCAAGCCTAGAATAATGGCTATTATTCATATTGATGAATGCATATGATGCCCTTTCTATGGTTGAATTAATGTCTATTATGATGAGATGGGTATATTGAAATGATCTTGTGTAGGTTGTGCAAGATGGGTGACAAAAAGGGCTTGGGAAATAGCCTAATTTGTCCACACGGCTGTGCGTCTAGGCCTTGTGTGACACACGGTTCACGTCCACAGGTGTGTGTTATGGTCGTGTGTCCCCTGCACTTAAAACTTTAAAGTCATTTTAGCACACGGGCGTGTGTCCATGCCATGCCATAAAGTCAGTATGTATGCTAGTAGCACACGGGCAAGAGACATGACCATGTGTCTCGGCCATGTGAAGGACACGGTTGCAGGGCACGGGTGTGTGCTTAGGCTGTTTTATTTTGGTAGAATGCCCAGGTTTTCAAACACGGGCTCGGGACATGGGCTTGTCCCAAGCACACGGCCGTGTGTACTATACCCACACGGGCGTGTAGAACCTTGTTGCATGAAATTTTTCTAAGTTTTAAATGGGTTCTTGATTGGGCTTTGAACCACCTCGGATGTATGTTTTGGGTCTTGTAAGCCCATATTTGGGACAGATTTCTTAAGAAAGGAAAAGTTTTAAATTGTTTGAGATTTCATGGCCCAGTTTTATATAGTTGATTAAGTTTTAGTCAGGTAATACCTCGAACCCCATTCCAGCGTCAGATACGGGCGAGGGGTGTTACATCTAGTTTGGCAAGAAATTAGATGGTTTATTATGGCATTTAATGAATTGTAATTATGGGTAATGAAATGGTATGAAATGTGTTTGGTATGAGATTGATTTAATGCCTATTACGCTTTGAGTTGGTGCCTTTGAATTGTGCTGTAGGTGCATGAAATTTGGGTGGCAAATTGGCTTGGTAAATAGCCTATTTTTGTCCACACGGGCAGAGACACGGGCGTGTGTCTCAGCCATGTGTGAGATACGGTCATGTGTATGTGTCCTCTGGTGTTGAAATTAAAATGAAGTTAGTATGCTCCACACGGCCTCACACACGGGCGTGTGACTTGGCCGTGTGACATAAGTTAGTATACCCTACAAGTTTGGACGGCCTGGCACACGGGCTTGTGTGGCCATTTTTAGGGTAGATGGGCTAGCCACATGGGTGTGTGTGTTGGCCATGTGACCCAAGTCAGAGAGTTACATGGGGTAGGACATGGCTGGGACACGGCCATGTGCTCCCATTTCGAATGCCCACACGGCTTGTGACACCGGCATGTCTAGTGGCCATGTGAGACACACAGTCTGGTCACACGGGCGTGTGTCCCCTATTTTGAGAAAAATTTTCTAAGTGTTCCAAATGTTTTAAAAGTTATCAGTTTAGTCCCGAACAAATCCCAATGCATGTTTAGGGCCTCGTCGGCTCGTATTAGGGACAATTTGTTTGAGTTTGAATGATGAATGTATGAAATGATGTTATGTACGCTAAATGGTTGTTTAATGTTTTGTAAGTCTGATAATGCTCTGTAACCCTATTCTGGCATTGAATACGGGTGAGGAGTGTGACATAGCAGCCCATACATTTCATTATTTCACACATTTACCACCTAATTTTCACATTTCTCAATTTAATCCTTATTTGACATTCTCAACCAAAATCACCTTACAAAACTTATTTATCTAACAAAAACCATTTATTTTCTACCATTAAACATCAAAACACAAACACATTCATCAATGGTAAAACCCTAATACTTTAGCAGTTTCACAAATTAGTCCCTGGGCTAGCTAGATTGAGCTACAACGACTCTAAAAACATAGAAATCATTAAAAAAAGAATTGAAATTCACTCACATGCACAATGTGTTCTTGGTTGAACCTTCAAGCTCCTTTAATGGAGTTTTCCTTAGTCTAAAATCGGTGGTAGATGGGAAAAACAAAGATGATGACTTGTTTTTTTATTATTTTACTATTATATTTTATTAATTTACAATTATAACCTTATTACTAAGCATTAAAATCATTTAATACATGTCTTAGAATGTCCACTAACTTTATAAATGGTAAAATTATCACATAAGGACCTCCACTTTAAAGTTTTATATCCATTAGACACCTTTAGCTAATAGAACTCAACTTTTACACTTTACACGATTTAGTCCTTTTTATCGAATTAAGCATGCAAACGGTAAAATTTCTTAATGCAATTTTTTATGAAATCATGCTATCATGCTGTAGACCTCAAAATAATATAAAATAAATATTTTCACATCAGATTTTTGGTCCCAAAACCACTGTCCTAATTTGACTGAAAACGGGCTGTTACAACTCTCCCCCCTTAGGAATTTCCGTCCTCAAAAAATCTTACCAGAAAATAGGTTAGGGTACTGTTTTCTCATTTCTTCTTCGGTTTCCCACGTAGCCTTTTCAATACCGTGACGTTGCCAAAGTACTTTCACTAAAGCTATGCTTTTTTTTCTTAACACTTTAATCTTTTGGGCCAAAATTCTTATCGGTTCTTCGTTATACAACATGTCGGGCAAAATTTCAACATCTGTCAGAGAAATTATATGTGAAATATCTGATTAGTACCGTCTTATCATGGATGCATGAAACACATTATGAACATTTTCAACCTCTGACGGTAATTTAAGTCGATATGCCACTAGCCCTATTCTTTCGATAATCTCGTATGGCCCAATAAACCACAGACTCAATTTCCCTTTGCGACCAAATCGAATAATCTTCTTCCATGGTGATACTTTTAAAAAAACTCTGTCGCCGATTTTAAATTCAATATCTTTATGTTTCAAATCCGCATACGATTTCTATCGATCTGAAGCTGCTTTCAAACTATGACAAATCACCTTCACTTTCTCTTCAACTCTCTGATCAAAGCAACCTCGTGAATCACTTTCTCACTAAGCTCGATGAAGTACAACAGAGTTTGGCATTTATGACCATATAAAGCTTCATACGGTGCCATCTTTGTACTTGATGGAAAACTACTGTTATACGCGAATTCAACCAACGGTAAATATTTTTCCCAGTTGCCTTCAAACTCTAAAACACAACAATGAAGCATATCTTCGAGAATTTGAATTACTATCTCAGACTTACCATCGGTTTGAGGATGAAATGCAGTGCTAAAATGTAATCGTGTACCCAAAGCCTCTTGCAATTTCTTCCAAAATCGTGATGTAAATCGTGGATCTCTATCCAAAACAATGGAGACCGGCACTCCGTGCAATCTGACAATCTCTAAAATGTACAATTCAGCTAATCTATCAGGTAAAAAATCTATATGTACTGGATTGAAATGTGCAGATTTCGTCAAACGATCAACAACAACCCAGATAGCATCTTTCTTTTTTGGAGATAGGGGTAATCCTAATACAAAATCCATCATAACTCTATCCCACTTACACTCAGGTATCATTACTAGCTGTAATAGTCCCAAAGGCACTTGATGTTCAGCTTTAACCTGTTGACAAATCAAGCATCTCGATACAAATTCAGAAATGTTACGTTTCATACCCGACCACTAATACATCTGCTTCAGATCACTATACATCTTAGTACTCCCCGGATGAACAGATAAGAAACCACTGTGCGCTTCGTATAAATTTTTTTGTATAAGCTCAGTATTCTTTCATACACACACTCTACCTCGAAACATCAAACAATCATCAGATCTGATCTGAAACTTTGAATCAATAGTTGACTCGCGCTATATTCTTCTAGCTTCCAATTCATTATCACATTTCTAAGCCTCGCAAATTTGTTGTAAAAACATCGGTCTAGCTTTTAATTTAGCTAAAATCGAACCATCATCAGACAAGCTCAATTGCATATTCATCACTCTCAAAGCAAATAGAAATTTTCTACTTAAAGCATCCGCGACTACATTTTCTTTTCCCGGATGATAATCGATTACTAAATCAGTCTTTCAACAATTTGAGCTATATTCTTTGTCACAAATTGAAATCTTTTTGAGACATCAAATACTTCAAACTCTTGTGATCAGTAAAAATATGGCATTTTTCACCAAATAAATGTTGTTTCCAAATCTTCAATGCGAATACAATAGCGGCCAACTCCAAGTCATGTGTCGGATAATTCCTCTTGTGCGTCCTTAATTGTCTAGAAGCATACGCTATCACTTTACCTTCTTGCATTGAAACACATCCCAAACCGTTCAATGACGCATCACTGAAAATCACAAACTCTTTACCCGACTCAGGCTGAACCAAAACTGGTGCTTCAGATAACAGTGCTTTCAACTGATTAAAACTCTATTGGCATTTATCAGACCACTCAAATTTTACATCTTTCTGTAATAACTGAGTCATTGGTGTAGCAATCATCAAAAACCCTTTTACAAAACACCGATAATAGCCAGCTGATCCCAGAAAACTTCTGACCTCGGATATATTTCTTGGTGGTTTCCAATCAACAATAGCTGAAACCTTATGCGGATTAACTCAGATGCCATCCACCGATACTATGTGTCCCAAAAATACAACTTTCCGGAGCCAAAATTCGCATTTGTTGATTTTAGCAAATAATTGTTTATCTCTCAGAGTTTGTAACACAATCCTCAAATGCTCGGCATCTTCAAACTCATCTCGAGAATAAATTAGAATATCATTAATGAATACAAAAATGAATCTGTCTAAATACGATTGAAAATTCTATTCATCAAGTCCATAAATACGGCAGAAGCATTAGTTAACCCAAATGGCATAACAAGAAATTCATAATGTCCGTACCTGGTTCTGAATGCAGTTTTCAACACATCAGAATCTTTAACCCGCAACTAATAATAACCAGAATGCAAATCAATCTTAGAAAATACTATGGCACCTTTTATGTAACAGCCTGGTTTTAGCTAAATTAGAATAATAGTTTTGGAACCACAAATTTGAGGTCGTAAAATTATTTTAATATTATTTTTGATGTCTACAGCATGTGATTATATATGTGTGAAAATTTCGTGAAATAATTTTATCGTTTAAGTGGTTAATTTGAGAAAAGGACTAAATCACGTAAAATGCAAAAGTTCCATTCCACTTGTTAAAAGTATTTAATTACCATGGCTTATTAAATGAGAGGTCCTTATGTTGTTATTAGACCATTGATACTGGAATTGGACATAAATGACCATTAAATGAATGATTTTAAATGGTTTTAAATAAGGTTAAAATGGTAATTAGATTATTAATGTTATATTAAATAAAATCAAGTGAAATTATCATCTTTTTTAGTTCATCCTAATCGAAAATAAGAAGATGAAGAAAGCCATTTAGGGCTTTTGATTTTTGGCACATATTGGCTTGATTAAGGTACGGTTTTAGCTCAATTTTTGATGATTTTTATATTTTTGTGATCGTTGCTTTAAATACTAGCTAGCCCGTACCATAATTTCTAAAATTGCTGATGATTTTGTGAAGTGCCATTGTTGAATTTATGAGATTTTTGGTTTATAAAGATAGATTATGAAAGCTTGATGATAGATATTAAAGTTTTGTTAAGTGATTTTTGACAAAAATGTCAAATAGGGATTTATTTGTGAAAATGTGAAAATGTGTAGGTAAAAGTGTAAATTGACTTAAATATGTGTTTGTGGACGAAGTTGATTGTGTTGATGAATAAAAGAGTTAATTTTGAATGTATATTGATCAAGAAAGAAAGAAATCAGATTTAGATCGAGGGAAATCGAAAGTTATCGAATAGTCGATCCGGTTCCCCTATTCCGATTACGAGGTAAGTTCATATACAAATAAAAGTATTTAAATTGAATTATATGTGTTTACTTGCCATTGAGTTATTATGAATGTTGAGCGAGTAATTACAAGTAAGAATCTATGAAGTTAGGACATCCAAAAGACCCGTACGAACCTTAGGAATAGTATAGAATACGAATGTCATGACATTAGGTTACTGAAATGTGATTACATGTAAGACCATGTCTGGGACATTGGCATTATATTGAGATTACGTGTAAGACCATGTCTGGGACATTGGCATCATTAATCGATTTCTTGTAAGACCCTATTTGGGACAGTGGCATCGATATTTGATAAAATGTAAGACCATATCTGGGATATGGCATTGTACGAGCTTATGAGATTTCTGAGTATCCTTATCGATTCTGAATGGTTCAATGGGCAAAGTCAAGTCAAGAAAGAATATGTGAATGAGCTAAGTGACTCAGGTACGTATGAAATTCATATGAGTATTGAAAAGGGAAAGTATTTGATGAACTTGATTAAGACATCGAATATATGTTCAATGAGACAGGTTTGTGAACTTATGTGTGATTAGTTATGTTTAGCATATTTGATTTGCTATGCAACTGTTCATGTGATGAAATTATTTGTTTATGGCTTACTAAGCTTTTGAAGCTTACTTTGTGTGTTCTTTCCCTGTTTTATAGATTATCGAAGCTATCTCAGACTCGAGGATTGTCGGGAAACGTCATCACACTATCGATCATCTCGTTGGTACTTTTGGGAGCTTTGTATATATGGTATATGGCATGTATAGGCTAGTGTCATTTTGGTATGTTTTGAGTTATGATTATAGTCATGAAATTTGGCTTGTAAATGTTGGTATATATGGCCATTTAAGTTGGCTTGAATTGTGTTTGGTAAGTGATATATATATGATGCATATAATGCCTTATATGTTTTCTTGTTTTGTGTGGTCATGTGTTGGTTATCTTGGATAGTTGTAAGTTGTTGTATTAATGCTTCGAAGATTGGCATATTGTGAATTGATTGAGATGATATGAGGTGTGTTATGTGTCTTGAATTACAGGATAATGTGATAAATAAATGCAATTATAAGATATGTGATTTTTGATGATTTTGGTATAATGATTTGGTATGTTTTTTTCATTATGGAATTGAGTAGTAGAAATGGTTTATGATAGATGGCATGATATGTGTGTGAATTGGTATGTTTTGGCTGCCTATATATGTGTTAAAATGATACCATTTTGATGGCTAGGTGAGAGTGAGAAAAGGGTGGCAAATTGGCTTTTCAAATGGCCTATTTTTGTCCACACGGGCAGAGACACGAGCGTGTGTCTCAGCCATGTGTGACACATGGTCATGCTACACGGTCGTGTGTCCCCTAGGGTACCCTTTCTAATTAAGTTAGTATACCCTACAGGTTTGACATGGCCTAGACACACGGGCATGTCTACTGATCGTGTGTGGCACACGGGCTGGCGCACGGGTGTGTGGTCGGCCGTGTGACCCTAGTCAGTAACCCCTCTAAATTTCCCATGGCCAAGGTACACGGGCGTGTCTCTGGCCTTGTGGTGCAAGTCAATATGTATGCCCTGTTTTCACACGGCCTGTGACACAGGTGTGTCTGCCTCACACGACCTGTTCACGCAAGCGTGTGACCCTTATATGTTTGAAAATTTTCTAAGTTTCCCAAAGTTTGCAAATGTTATTGGTTTAGTCCCAAACCTCTTTTAAGCATGTTTTAAGGTCTCGTAGAGCCTTATAAAGGACAATGTGAATGATTTGAATGAATTTTGATTATGAATGCTTAAATGTATGTAATTGAGGTGTGTTATCCGGTAATACCTCGTAACCCTATTCTGGCAACGGATACGGGTTAAGGGTGTTACATTTGACCCTTATATGTTTGAAAAATTTTTAAATTTCCCAAAGTTTGTAAATGTTATCGGTTTAGTCCTAAACCTCTTTTAAGCATGTTTTCAAGTCTCGTAGAGCCTTATAAGAGACAATGTGAATTATTTGAATGAATTTTGATTATGAATACTTAAATGTATGCAATTGAGGTGTGTTATCTGGTAATGCCTCGTAACCCTATTCCGACGACGGATACAGGTTAGGGGTGTTACATTTTAGCTAATCAAACAAATCATCAATTTGTAGCAATGGATACTTGTTCTTGATCATAACTTTGTTGAGCTGTTGATAATCAATACATCATCTCATCGATCCATATTTCTTCTTAACGAACAGAACTGGTGCACCCCAAGGCAAGAAACTCAGTCGTGCAAAACTTCTATCCGTTAACTCTTACAACTGAGCTTTCAACTCTTTCAACTCTGTCGAAGCCATTCTGTACTGAGCTATCGATATCGCTAATGTTTTCGGTACTAACTCAATAGCAAATTTAACTTCTCTGACTGGTGGCAACCCAAGTAACTCTTCTGGAAACACATCTGGATATTCACAAACCACTGGCACTGATTAAATCTTCGATTCAAACACTTTTTTATCCATTACATAAGCAAGCTAAGCATCGCAACCTTTCCTCACATATTTCTGAGCTAGCATGGCCGATATCACAACAGGCAACCCACTCGAATCATTAGATTCAATACAAAAAAATTCACTATTCTGACATTTCAACTCAATAGTCTTTCGTCTACAGTCTACAACAGCATCATGCAGAGTCGACCAATTCATACCTAAGATCACATCAAATTCATCAAATTGTAAAAGCATCAAATCAGCCTGAAAATAGTAACCTCGTGTCATCAAGGGACAATTCTTACAAACATTATCAACTAAAACATACTAGCCTAAGAGGTTCGATACTTTAATCACAAATTCTGTAGACTCAATAGGTAAACTCTTACTAGACACTAAATTCATACAGACATATGAATGGGTCAATCCAGGATCAATCAAAGCAGTTACATTAGTGTCATAAGAGAAAAAGTACCGATGATAACATCTGGTGCCGATGCATCCTCACGAGCACGAATAGCGTAAGCTCTGGCTATCGCTCAAGCCTTGGATCTCACAGCAGAATCCTTTGTTGGACTTTTGCTACTATTCACATTTCCAGTATTTCGAGGTGGTCTCACCCTAGCAACTATATTACTCTGCCTTGTAGTCAAAAATTTGTCTTTCTCGAATAACTCAAGACGATCACGAATAAAATGCTCTTGTGAGCCACATCTAAAACAAGCCTTATTATTCATCCAACAATTTCCAAAATGTCGTCTTCCACATTGTTGACACTCAGGCTTGTTAACTTTGACGCTACCAACACTCGATACTGAAGTGACTTGAGCTTTTCGACTCGTGTGTTGCTTTCCACGATCTTTGTTGGAATACCCCACTGAAGCAGTCGAACAATTATAAGAATCCTTTGATTTCTTTGACGATGAATGATATGATTTACCCATTGACCTCTTTCTCCAATCTCTAGCCTCAGAATCAGCTCTTCTCTTTTCTTTGCTAAGCCCTTTGGCTTTGCAGGCTCTATCTACCAAAACAACAAATTCTTTCAATTCCAGAATTCTGACTAAAAGCTTGATATCCTCATTCAACCCGTCTTCGAACCACTTACACAGAATTTCTTCAGTGGAGACGCATTATTGAGCATACTTACTCAGTCTCACGAATTCTCTTTCATACTCAGTTACTGTCATACGACCCTATTTCAATTCTAGAAATTTTTTATGTTTCTGATCGAGAAATAGTTGACTTATGTACTTTTCCTTGAACTCAGTCTAAAAGAATTCCCACGTGACTCGTTCTCTTGGTACAACAGAAATCAAGGTTGTAACACCCCTAACCCGCATCTATTGCCAGAGTAGGTTAAGAAGCATTACTTAATTCATAACACAATTCAGGATAATCAAATATCAAATATCATTTCATTACAGTAAATTTCATACATTCACATTCAATAAGATCGCAAAAGCAAGTATACAATACTTAAAACATGCATTCAGAACCAAATTGACAACATATGAAAGTTTCAGAACTTAAAAGAATTTTCAACTTTTAAAAGCTCACACGCCCATGTGAAGAGGTCGTGTACTACACATGGTCTAGACATGCCCGTGTGTCAAAGCCGTGGCAAAATAGGGCATAGCCACTGACTTGCCCACAAGACCAGACCACACACCCATGTGTCCAGCCCGTGTACTAAGCACATGCCCATGTCCAGGCCGCATGCTAGGCCGTGCCAAAAATAGGGGGTGTTTTGTTTGTGACGTCAGAATACCAATTAGGCTCACACGGCCAAACCACAAGCCCGTGTGTCCTGGCCGTGTTTGTACCTGACTTAATATTTAAGGGTACCCCAGGGCACACACGACCGTGCAACATGGCCGTGTGTCACACACGGCTGAGACACACGCCCGTGTCTCCGCCCGTGTGGACAAAAATAGGCCATTTGAATAGCCATTATGCCACCCTAATTTGGTCATCCTACAAACAAAGGAAACAAACATATTTATAACACCATTGCAGCCAATTTCAGCACCAAAACATAACTCTTTTCATATCATATAATAGTCATCAAAATTTGTACTCATAAATCTTACCAATTCATACCAAACATAAGGTAATATCATACCAAAGCATTTACTTCCATATATCATTCAATCTCAAGTTAATCTTACCAAGACATACAAACTAAAACATACCACAATTTCATATTGCCATCACATACCATGAACCATTATCAACCATGAGTTCAAGCACAAATTAGCCAAGTCACATGACTAAGCATATACATCACAAAACATACTTCTCAAACTACTAGCCTATACATGCCATACTTCAAAAATATGCATTTTCAAAAGTACCAAAATGAGGTTCGATAGTGTGGTGACGATCCTTGACGATCCCCAAGCTTTTAGTAGCTTCGATATCTATAAAACAATGTAAACACACACAAAGTAAGCTTTCAAAAGCTTAGTAAGAACGTACCAAAAACATCAACAATATAAAGTGTGAAACACCAATACATAAGTATTTATAATTTCTCAATTCATCCATCAAGTCCATGACAACACCAACTATATGTTTATATCAATTCAATAGACTTTTATGTATTTTACCATCTAAAACAGAGGTATTGTACTTGCCTGAACATTCTCATATTCATTCGTTTTCATCCTCACCTCTTACCCGAATACTTTAAGACTTTCCAAAGATCACCAATGCTTTAAACATCCACACACTTAGTGCTTAAAGGTTAGCCGAAGCTAGAATGATTCCGTACACTTAGTGCCATCTCAATTAACCGAAGCTAAGTCGGTATTGCACACTTAGTGCGAAATACTTTTAATTAATCATCGTATTCATCCAATTCAATTATATATATATCTATGCATAATAAAAACAGCAACATGTACTTATACTATCATGTTCTACGTACGAACTTACCTTGTACTCGAAGTTGTCGACTCGAACGTTTATTCTACAATCTTCGACTTCTCTCAGTCTAAGTTTGAATTCCTCTTTTCTTGATCTATATGTATTCAAAATTAACCCTTTTATTCACTACATCATTCAAAATAATCCATATACACACAATTATGGTATTTTACAAAATAGCCCTCATATTTTCACATTTCGACACTTTAGTCCCTAATTCACAAAATCACAAAATACACAAAATTTGTTTGTACACAAGCTTAGCCGAATTCTCCTAGCTCTCATACAAGTCCATACATTTCATTTATTTTACATTTTAGTCCCTTAAAATAACATTTTTACAATTTAGCCCAAATTACTCAATTTCGTCAAAAATCCAAAGACAAAACATTTAAACCCAACATCAAGCTTCCATAATTCATCATCTAACATCACAAAGCTCCTAGTTTCATCAATGTCACATTTCAAAACTATCACCAAAATCAAAAATTGAAGCATGGGTTCGATAGTATACGAAGCAACGATTACAAAAACATAAAAATCATCAAAAACTGAAACTAAAACATACCTTAGTTCAAGTTCAAAGTGCTGAAACCATACCTTCTCTATTTTTAAATTTTGTTTTATTAAACATACATTAATACATGTTTTACCAATTTACCCTTGCTTTATAACATTAATAATCCATAAAATCATGTCTAACTTTGTCCATGCATTATTCCAAGGGTCTATTTACAACTTAAGGACCTTACAATTATAAAGACATAGCAATTGGGCACTTTGGCATCTAACACACAACTTTTACATTCTACGTGATTAAGTCCTTCTTGCCAATTAGACACACAAATAGTTAAATCTTCACACGAGACTTTCACACATGTAATTTCACTTATAATAGGCACGAAAAATAATATTAAAATATTTCTCTAACTCAGATTTGTGGTCCCAAAACCACTATTCCGACTAGGGTTAAAACTAGACTGTTACAATTCTCCCCCTTAGGAATTTTCGTCCTCGAAAATCTTACCAATAAACAGATTCAGATATTGCTGTCTCATAGCATCTTCAGGCTCCCACGTGGCTTCTTCGATACCGTGTTGATGGCACATCACTTTAACTAACAGAACTTTCTTATACCGTTGCTCTTTAACCTCTCGAGCTAAGATACGGATCGAGTTTTCTTCATAAGTCATATCAGACTGAATTTCTATCTCAGACGGAGGAATCACATGTGAAGGATCGCATCTGTATCGTCGAAGCATCGATACATGAAACACATTGTGAATCTTTTCTTACTCTAGTGGCAACAACAATCTATATGCTACCAGCCCAATACGCTCGATACTTTCATATAGCCCGATGAACCTCGGACTTAATTTGCCTTTTCTACCAAACTAAAGCACTTTCTTCCACGGAGACACTTTCAAAAACACTTTATCGTCGATCTCAAACTCATGTCTTTTCTTTTCAAATCTGCATATGATTTCTAACGATCGGAAGCTGCTTTCAAACAATCTCGGATCACTTTTACTTTCTGTTCAGTTTCTTTTATCAAATCAACCCCATGAATCTTATTTTCACTAAGCTCAGTCCAATACAAAGGTGTACGGCATTTGTGACCATATAAAGCTTCGTATGGTGCCATTTTAATGCTCGACTGAAAATTGTTATTCTAAGCGAATTCAATCAAAGATAGATATTGTTCCCACGTACCTTTAAACTCAAGAATGCAACATCTCAACATATCCTCGAGTATCTGAATAATCCGCTCAGATTGACCATCTGTTTGTGGATAAAAAGCAACACTAAAGTGTAATTTAGTACCCAGAGCATCTTGCAACTTATGCTAGAATCGCGATGTAAATCTCGGGTCTCTATCTGACACTATCGACAATGGCACATCATGCAATCTCACGATATCAGAAATGTATAACTCAGCTAATTTATCAAGTGAGTAATCAAATTGAACCGGAATAAAATGAGATGAAACGACCAACTACAACCCAAATTGCATCTTTCTTTCTCGGAGATAGGGGCAAACCCGAAACAAAATCCATGGTCACTCAATCCCATTTCCACTCTGGAACCATAATCGATTGTAGCAAAATAGATGACACTTGATGTTCAGCTTTAACTTGTTGATAGATCAAACATTTAGAAACAAAATTAGAGATATCTCTTTTCATTTCGGACCACCAATAATGTTGCTTCAAATCATTATACATTTTTGTACTACCCGGATGCACAAATAAACGACTATTGTGAGCTTCACTCAGAATCATCTGAATTAACTTTGGATTTCAGGGAATACAAATTCAATCTCAGAATCTCAAGTAATCATCTTTATCAACTCTGAATTCTGAATCAGACTTTACGTCACACTAAGCTCGTTTAACTAAAATCTCATTATCAATCTTCTGAGCTTCAATAATTTATTGTAAGAACAAACGTCCTACTTTTAATTCAGCTAAAACTGAACCATCATCAGACAAGACTAAATGAGCATTCATCACACGCAGAGCAAACAATGATTTTCAACTTAAAGCATCAGCAATAACATTTGCTTTTCCCGGGTGATAATCAATCATAAGTTCATAGTCTTTTAGCAGTTCTAACTGTAACACCCTAAACCCGGCCTAGACGTTATGGCCGAATATGGCGCATCACATTGAAGTGTTTTAGTGAAAACTGTGTTTTCATTGAAAACCCTTCTTAAAATAAAAGAAACATTAACTATCCCTAAAAAAACTCCTTTCAATCACTTGTTTAAAATATATGATTTTATGAAAACATGTCATTTTAAAATGTAGTTGCGGAAACGTAGAAAAGTCATACTATAGTTTAAGAAACCATGTTCAACTTCTTATAATTACATCACATAAAAATAATAATCCAAATAATAATAAAGTGGAAGCCCTATTACAATTTGATTTGAAAAGTACTTAATAACATAGAAACTAATAAGCTTTAAAAAGAAAAACAAGTCCAAATTATCTTGCTAGCTGGCCATGCAGAGTCCCTCAAAACATCGAACCTTTTACTGAGCATCACCTGAAAATAAAATAAAAGAGGGGGTGAGTTTTCGCAAACTCAATGTGTACAACCCTCGATGGAAAATAAGCATTTAAAGAAGAATCATTACACATGCAATGCAATCCCATCCAAATTATCCATCCGCTACACACCAGCTCTGTCCCCCGTCACACCATGTGGGGATATGAATATCGACCCACCCAGCCCACACACCAATGGTATCCCTGTTGCGAAACTACCTTTATTTACATATTGGGCCGTAAGTGGATCCACGATTGTCAAGCAACCATGCGATCCTCATATACTTCCTCCGTTCCATATGCAACCTAAGCAGAATATCATATGTATGTAGCAAATAGGCATGTCACATTCATAAAACTTACATTTAACACATAGGGGTATTTTAGCCATTTTCGCCCTTAGGGGTATTTCGATAATTTTTTCCTTATTACGGTTCTCACTTACCTTGGCCCTTTAACAAATCCCGTGAGCTAAGATGAACGAATACTATGCACTAGGTAGGATTCCAAAGAAGAGGAGGTGAGTTATTAAGACTGCTTAAGTACCAAGCTCTCCCTAGATCTAATCCTAGACATGCATATACCGTTGCCAAACCTTAACTTTATGACTTGTCCACAGTCGCAATATATTAATTAAGTTTTATGTGGTTATATATTAGGCCCAAAACCCCTATATACATGCATATGGCCCTCTTGGCCCAATCTCATTCATATGGCCCATTCGGTCTAATCACATTTATATGGCCCATCCGGCCCAAATCACATTATATTCATGCTCACATACAAATTTCCTATCACATAGCATCGCTTATCAAATTTTGCCTATTATGGGCCCAACAGCCCATCGGGCCCATTTAGCCCATTCCGGCCCACTTGGCCTATTCACAACCCAAGTCCATGGAATCACCCATGGGCCTCAAGCAATCTATCGGTCTCCCCCTTATGAGTATTTGCACACTCGCAAGACTACTGTAGCCAAACTTTCAGCTTTTCGGCATTTTAGCTTTTCGGTATTTTGGCTTTTCGACATTTTAGCTTTGGCCGATCTACTTGTGTGTGCAGTGTAAGAACACACCTGGTAAGCAAGCGTGATGCGATCTCCTTAGCCCCAAACCTACAATTGATATCACCCTTCGATTAATCGCATGTTTAATGCATAACTTTTCTAAAAATCGAAGCCTCACCTTAACCTTACCTTGAACACCAATCCCTAATAGTTTTTCCCTGACCACTTACTCCTTAGATCTACATTAAACTTATTTATTAAAACTAGAATAGTAGGTGACTCGTATCCAACACAAGTCCCCTTACCCTAACTATGAACATTCGGCCACCTTAGCCAATGGGAGAGGAATACTTACCAAAACCGCAAACACCTAAAAAGTAATTTTGGCAAAGAGCTAAGATTCGAGCTTCGATACTAATTCCCTACCACAGTTGATTAGAAAGAGTAAGGAAAGAACAGTGTAATAGATTCTTAGCAAAATCGATTGGAAGAACAAACACTTACACTAGATTCGGTCGAAGAGTATTTAGCCCTTGGAAGATTCGGCTTTTCAACTTAGTATGGTGAATAAGGTTTATTTGGTATAGATTAAAGAAGGAATTGGCCAATTGAAACAAAGAAACTTGTGTAGAGAAAGAATAGAAATCGGCACAAAGAAAAGAGAGTAAAACAAAAGGGTTTTCGGCTTTTAGGGAAAAGGGTTTTCAATAACAAGGTGAAGGAAATTTGGCACTAGCCTGGAAACCCTGCATTCAGCACTTATTTATAGTCCTTATAGCTGAATTGCCTGGCCCTCAATTCCTCATTCGGCTCCATCACTTCCCCCTTCTCATCTCCTCATTTTTTTCCCTGATAGCTCCTTGATCATTTCCTTAATTTTCTCTCCTGAACACTCCCCTTAGAGTCCATCTTCACGCCACTTCCAACCTTCTAGAAGGCCAAAATTAAACTCCTAAAAATACTAAGCTAGGATTCGAACCTAGGATCTCCTTGCTAGCCACAAATGCCATCTCCCTACACTCTAAGTTGTGTCCCTTAGCCACTCCACCACAAGGCTTTTTGATGCAATTTTCCCCTATCTTTATTTAAAAGCCCAACTACTTGCCAACAAGGCCCTTTTAATTATTAAACTATAATTTCTTCTACCTCTAGATTCGAACTCAAACCTTGACCAAGACCTACCAACGCCTAATTAACACTTAACCGGGTTGCAAAGCACAAAAAGAAAATTTCAAGATTTCAAGATTTTTGGGTTTCAGGATTTTTGGGGCGTTACACTAACCATCTTCTCTGCTACAGATTTAAGTCTTTCTGAGTCATCAAATACTTAAAACTCTTATGATCCAAATACACATGACATTGCTCACCGAACAAGTAATGGCGCCAAATTTTTAGGGCAAACACAATCGCATCTAACTCAAGATCGTCTGTTAGATAGTTCTTTTCGTGCGGTTTCAACTATCTCAAAGCCTAAGCAATAACTTTTCCTTCTTGCATTAGAACACATCCTAGACCAATCAACGAAGCATCACTGTAAATTACGAATTCTTTACCCGATTCAGGTTGTACTAATACCGGAGGTTCAGTCAACAAAGTCTTCAACTGATCAAAACTATTCAGACATTTTTCAAACCATTCAAACTGTACATCTTTATGTAGCAGTTTTGTCAACAGAGTCGCAATCATTGAAAAACCTTTCACGAATCTTTTATAGTAACCAGCAAGTCCCAAAAAACTACGGACTTCAGAAACGTTCCTCAGAGGTTTCTAGTCCAAAATAGCAGAAATTTTGCTCGATTCAACTTGGATACCAGATGCTAATACAATATGACCCAGGAAACCAACTTCTCGCAACCAAAACTCACATTTACTAATCTTTGCACACAACTGTTTATCTCGTAGAGTCTGTAGCACTATTCTCAGATGCTCGGCATGTTCGGATTCATTACGTGAATAAATCAATATGTCATCAATGAATACCACAACAAATTAATCTAAATACGATCTGAAATTTCTATTCATCAAATCCATAAAGATAGCAGGCGCGTTAGTCAATCCGAAAGGCATAACTAAAAATTCATAGTGGTCGTACCTCATTCTCAAAGCAATTTTCAGAATGTCTGAGTCTTTCACTCGCAGCTGATAATAACCTAATCTCAAATCTATTTTCGAAAACACAGCAGCTCCTTTCAATTGATCAAATAAATCATCAATTCGGGGCAAGGGATACTTATTCTTGACAGTCACCTTGCTCAACTGACGATAATCTATGCACATTCTCATCGTAACATCTTTCTTTTTCACAAATAGAATCAGAGAACCCTAAGGTGAGAAACTCGTCTAGCAAACCTTCGATCGGTCAACTCTTGCAACTGAGACTTTAATTCTTTTAGTTCAGTCGGAGCCATTCTGTACGGAGCTATCAAAATCGGAGTAGTACCAGTACCAATTCAATGCCAAATTCTACCTCTCTAACTGGAGGTAATCCCGGAAGTTCTTTAGGAAACACATCAGGGAACTCACAGACAACAAGTACAGATTCAACTTTCTTTTCTGACACATTTGAATCAATCACATATACAAAATAAGCTTCACAACCCTTTCTCATAATACTCAAAGCTTTCATCGAAGATATTACAGCAGGCAATCCATTCAAATCACTAGATTCAATTCTGACTATTTCATCATTCTTGCATCTCAAATCAATAGTTTTTCATTTGCAATTCACCACAGTATCATGCAAAGTTAACCAATCCATACCCAGAATTATATCAAACTCATCAAAAGGTAATAACATAAGATCAGTCGAAAAATAATTGTCTCGAAACATTAACAGAAAATTCTTGCAGACTTTATCAACCAAAACACATCTGCCTAGGGGGTTTGAAACTCTAATTACAAATTCAGTAGACTCTACAAACAAAGTCTTACGGTTCACTAAGTTCATACATATATACAAATGTGTTGATCCAGGATCTATCAAAGCAATCACAGAAGTATTATAGAGAGTAAATGTAACCGTAATCACATCTGGTGATGAAGCTTCCTCACGAGCTCGAATATTATAAGCTCTGGCAGGTGCACGAGCCTCAGATCTCACAGCTGTGTCTTTCGTTCCTCTCTAACTACCACTTATATTTCCCAATTTCTGGGAGGTCTACCATGAGAAACATTACCACTGTACCTCAGATTCTGAACATTATCTTTTTCAGCTAAATCTGGGCAATCTTTAATAAAATGATTTCTTGAACCACAACTATAACAAGCTCGGTTATTACTTTTTCCCCAGCATTCACCAAAGTGTCGTCTTCCACATTGATCACACTCAGGCTTTTCATTCTTTATATTATCAACACTGGCAACAGACGTGGCTGAAGATTTGAAATTCGATCGCGATCTAGCACGATCTCTGTTTGAATGTCCCACACTAGCCTTTGAACGACTACTATTATCTCTAAACTTCTTGGAACCAGGTTGAAATGATTTACCCGATGATCTCTTTCGTACCTCTCTAGCTTCAAAATCAGCCTTTCTTTTCTCTTTCCCAAGATCTTCAGCTTTACACGCTCGTTCAACAAGCACCACAAATTCTTTGATTTTTAAGATCCCAACTAACAGACGAATATCTTTGTTTAAACCATCTTCAAATCTCTTGCACATTATTGCTTCCGAAGATGCATATTTGCAGGCATACTGACTCAACCTTACAAATTCTCGCTCGTATTCTATGACAAACATATGGCCTCATTTAAGCTCGAAAAACTCTTTGCGTTTCTAATCAATGAATCTTTGACTGATATATTTCTTCCAGAATTCAGCTTGGAAGAAATCCCACGTAACTCGTTCACTCGAAACCACAGACGTCAAAGTCTTCCACCAATGATACGTCGTATCTCTCAAGAGGGAAACAACACATTTTATGCATTCTTCAGGACTCAAAGACAACTCATCAAACACTCTTATCGTATTTTCTAACCAGAACTCGGCTTTTTCAGCATCATTACTTGTTATAGCTCGAAACTCTTCAGCTCTATATTTTCTAATCTTATCAGCTGGTGGTCTACCCAATTGTACCAGGTTCACTGGTGGCATAACAGGAATTTGAGGGCAATTAATCGGGGGTGAAGGTTGTTGTACAGTCGGATTCGTTCAAATGTATTGTGTGAACCAATCATTCATCATCTGATAGAAGGCTTATTTAGCCTCACCATCTCAGCTACTCGTAATCGGTTGAGAATCAGCTCGCACCATCCCTTGCGCGGGAGCAGGTGCATTGCTTTCAACATCATTTACTATAGCTTTTTCGGGATCCATTTGCTATATAAAAACACATTTCACGTCAGGATTCATCACACTATCGCAGTTCAATGATTATGGCATGTATAGCTAGATAAACATAAGCTATGGTATTCCTAGAACCGACTAAACCATAGCTCTGATACTAATAAATGTAACACCCCTAACCCGTATCCGTCGCCGGAGTAGGTTAAGAGGCATTACTTAATCCATAACACAATTCAGGATAATCGAAATCAAATATCATTTCATACCAGTAAATTTCATACATTTACATTCAATAAGATCACAAAAGCGAGTATACAATACTTAAAACATGCATTCAGAACCAAATTGACAACATATGAAAGTTTCAGAACTTAAAAGAATTTTCAACTTTTAAAATCTCACACGCCCGTGTGAATAGGCCATGTACCTTACACGATCTAGACACGCCCGTGTGTCAAAGCCGTGGCAAAACAGGGCATAGCTACTAACTTGCCCACAAGGCCAAACCACACGCCCGTGTGTCCAGCCCTTGTGCTAAGCACACGCCCGGGTCCAGTCGTGTGTTAGGCCATGCCAAAAATAGGGGGCATTTTGTTTGTGACGTCAGCATACCAATTAAGGTCACACGGCCAAACCACACGCCCGTGAGTCCTGACCGTGTTCGTGCCTGACTTACAATTTAAGGGTACCCTAGGGGACACACGACCGTTGGCTGAGACACACGCCCGTGTCTCTGCCCGTGTGGACAAAAATAGGCCATTTGAATAGCCAATTTGCCACCCCAATTTGGTCATCCTACAAACAAAGGAAGCAAACATATTTATAACACCATTTCAGCCAATTTCAGCACCAAAACATAACTCTTTTCATATCATATAATATTCACCAAAATTTGTACTCATAAATCTTACCAATTCATACCAAACATAAGGTAATATCATACCAAAGCATTTCCTTCCATACATCATTCAATCTCGAGTTAATCTTACCAAGACTTACCAACTAAAACATACAAAAATTTCATATTGTCATCTAATACCATGAACCATTATCAACCATGAGTTCAAGCACAAATTAGCCAAGTCACATGACTAAGCATATACATCACAAAACATATTTCTCAAACTACTAGCCTATACAGGCCATACTTCAAAAATATGCATTTTCAAAAGTACCAAAATGAGGTTCGATAGTGTGGTGACGATCCTTGACGATCCCTAAGCTTGCAGTAGCTTCGAAATCTACAAAACAATATAAACACACACAAAGTAAGCTTTCAAAAGCTTAGTAAGCTTGTACCAAAAACATCAACAATATAAAATGAGAAACACCAATACATAAGTATTTATAATTTCTCAATTCATCCATGAAGTCCATGACAACACCAACTATATGTTCATATCAATTCAATAGACTTTTATGCATTTTACTATCTACCATATAGGTATTGTACTTACCTGAACATTCTCATATTCATTCATTTTCATGCTCACCTCTTACCTGAACACTTGAAGACTTTCCGAAGATCACCAATGCTTTAAACATTCGCACACTTAGTGCTTAAAGGTTAGCCAAAGCTAGAACGATTTCGCACACTTAGTGCCATCTCAATTAACCGAAGATAAGTCGGTATCGCACACTTAGTGCCTCAAGTAGCCGAAGCTAATTTAAATCGCACACTTAGTGCCAAATACTTTTAATTCATCATCGTATTCATCCAATTCAATTATATATATATATATATATATATATATCTGTGCATAATCAAGACAGCAACATGTACTTGTACTA
Organism: Gossypium anomalum; assembly: GCA_025698475.1. Taxonomy (NCBI): domain Eukaryota; kingdom Viridiplantae; phylum Streptophyta; class Magnoliopsida; order Malvales; family Malvaceae; genus Gossypium; species Gossypium anomalum. The sequence continues at coordinate 41,148,652 of CM046965.1, forward strand.
TCATGTTCTACGTACGAACTTACCTTGTGCTCGAAGTTGTCGACTCGAACGTTTATTCTACAATCTTCGACTTCCCTCGGTCTACATCTAAATTCCTCTTTTTTTGATCTATTTGTATTCAAAATTAACCCTTTTATTCACTGCATCATTCAAAATAATCCATATACACACAATTATGGAATTTTGCAAAGTAGCATTCACATTTTCAAATTTTCCACACTTTAGTCCCTAATTCAAAAAATCACAAAATACACAAAATTTGCTTGTACACAAGCTTAGCCGAATTCTTCTAGCTCTCATAAAAGTCCCTACATTTCATTTATTTCACATTTTAGTCCCTCAAAATAACATTTTTACAATTTAGCCCAAATTACTCAATTTCGTCAAAAATCCAAAGACAACATTTAAACCCAACATCAAGCTTCCATAATTCATAATCTAACATCACAAAGCTCCTAGTTTCATCAATGGCACATTTCAAAACTATCACCAAAATCAAAAATTGAAACATGGGTTCGATAGTATACGAAGCAACGATTACAAAAACTTAAAAATTATCTAAAACTGAAACTAAAACATACCTTAATTCAAGCTCAAAGTGCTGAAACCCTAGCTTGCATTCTTTCTTCTTTTTCGAGTCTAATTTTTGGCCAAGGATTAACATATGGCCTATTTTTAAGTTTTGTTTTATTAAACATACATTAATACATGTTTTACCAAATTACCCTTGCTTTATAACATTAATAATTCATAAAATCATGTCTAACTTTGTCCATCCATTATTCCAAGGGTCCATTTACAACCTAAGGACCTTACAATTATAAAGACATGGCAATTGGGCACTTTAGCATCTCGCACACAACTTTTACATTCTACGCGATTAAGTCTTTTATGCAAATTAGACACCTAAACAGTTAAATCTTCACGCGAGACTTTCACACATGTAAATTCACTTATAATAGGCACAGAAAATAATATTAAAATATTTCTCTAACTCAGATTTATTGTCCCAAAATAACTATTCTGACTAGGGTCAAAACTGGACTGTTACAAAGGTATTCCACCACTGATAAGTTATATCTTTTAGAAGAGACACAACACACTAAACACACTCATATGGTGTACAAGATAATTCATAAAAAACTCATATCGTATTCTCAAGCCAAAACTCAGCTCTCTCAGGATCATCATCAACTGTAGCTTTAAACTCTTCGGCCCCATACTTTCGAATTTTATCAACAGGTGGTTTGCTTAAACGTACGAGTTCCAAAACATGGGAAGCTACCGGAATCGATTGGGGAATAGTTGGGGGTAGAGGTTGTTGAGCAGCCGAATTTGTTCAGACAAACTCAAAAAACTGCTCATTCATCAATTGGAAGAAGGCTTCCTTGGCATCTCCTCCTTGACCCTCTGATACAGACCTCAAACTAGACAGCGCCAATCCGTGAACGGAGGCTAGGGCATTACTTTCTATATTGTCGGAGTCTGCTCGATTGGAATCGATTACTATATGAAAACATAATTTAAAACTGTCAGGAGATACCACACTATCACAAGCTAAAAATGGCATCTATAGCTAGACTCACATACACTACGTTAGACCGAGAATCGACTAAATTGTCGCTATGATACCAATAAATGTAACACCCCTAACCTATATCCGTCTCCAAAATAGGGTTACGGAGCATTACCAAACTAAACTCATAAACAATCATACATTTCATATCCATATCTCATATCCAAACAAAAATCATTCAAACTCAGTCATATAATCCCAAACATGAGCCCTCGGGGCTTTAAACAAACATTAGAAGTTGTATGGAACTAAATCGAATACTTAAGAAATTTTTAGAAAAATATAAAAAATATTCAAAGTGTAAGGGACACACGCCCGTATGGCCAAGCTGTGTGTCTCACACGGCCAATAGACACGCCTGTGTCATAGGCTGTGCGGACATTTGAAATGGAATCACATGGTCGTGTCCCAGCCCGTGTCTGACCCCATGTAACTCACTAACTTGGGTCACAAGGCCAGACAACACACCCATGTGTCAAGCCGTGTACCCTTCGAAGTGGCCTCACACACCCGTGTGCCAGGCAGTGTGCTAGGCTGTGCAAAAACTGAAGAGTATACTGACTTGTGCCATACGGCCAAGCCACACGCTTGTGTGAAGCTACTGCCTTGATTTCTAAAGAAGTATCAGGGGACACAAGGCTGTGTCACTTGACCGTGTGTCACACACGGCTGAGACACACGCCCATGTCTCTACCCGTGTGGACAAAAACAAGTTATTTTTCAAGCCTTTTTTCTCACCCAAAGTGGCACCAATCTACACATACCAAATAGCATATGACCATATCATCAATAGGCATTCAAACCAATCTCAACCAAGTCCAAATCATGCCATACCAATACCAACAACCATAATGCTCATAAACATTACAATTTGCCATTTAAAAACATACCAATATCACTTTCGAGAATTCACCTAAATGGTTAATTTCATATATGCACTATCTTACCTAATACTTAGCATGCTAATACATTCTCATTTTTAACCATTTGCTACCTTAAATACCAATTCAATACAAGGCATTCACATAGCAATTATAAACCACATATCAAAGGGTCATTTACACATATTTACATATCAAGCATATACCATTGCCACGCCACATCAATGGCTAAAACATAACAAAACATATAGGCTTCCATTAACCAATTAACCAATACATGCCATATAACCAAAATACATTAAGTCCAAAAGTACCAAAATAAGAGTTCGATAGTGTGATGCAATCTCTGACAACTTCCAAAACGAGCGACCTTCTGAATCACTATTAAACACGAAAAAATAAACAAAGTAAGCAATTACGCTTAGTAAGTTCGTATAACTTCAAATATAACTTACCAATCAACCATAATAAAGTAAGTAATTTAAATCATAATGCATTTCAATTTGGTGTCAATAACTTAACATATAATCACCAACAAAGTTAATTATGAAATCACAAATCTCGTAAATTCAATTTACACATGATTCACGTACATACCTGTACTGGTTCATATCGAACTCATACACTCTCGTAATATAACTGTACCCATTGAACCATTTGGAATAATATTGGATACTCGAGTTTCTCGCACATTAAGTGCCAATGCATGGTCGAAACCATCTCTATCTCATAAATCATATATATATGTTCACTCTCGAGCTATCACCGGGTCTACTCACACAAGCTAAGGGTCAAGACGTAGCTACATGGTGTTGCTCATACAAGCTGACAAGTAATCGCAACACATGCCAAAAAACTCAACCACCGGTAGAAAGTACAGTACCAGCACCCAAAACACGATAACCCCTAATGACATGTCATTTGTATCCTATATGTTCCTAAGGTTCTACCGGGATCCATACAATTTTCGATATCTCGTCGAGAATTTCCATAGTGCCTTATCATCCCAATTACATTAATTAAGCATGTAAACACATATAATTTAAAACTTATTAATATACGAACTTACCTTGAATTAATACAAAGAAATCGAGTGATCAATCGACTACTTTGTTTTTCCCCTATCTAATTCTGAACTTGGCTTTTCTTGATCTCTATAATCAAATTTAACCACTTTAATATTTATTCTATTCAATTCAATCCAATTTCATATTATGGTAAAATTACCATTTTGCCCCTGTGCATTTGACTACTTTGTAATTTAGTCCCTAGCTCATAAAAATGCAAATTCGTGCAATTTAACCCACACCCATGCTAGCCAAATTCTATATAGACCCATAGCAGCCCATACATTTCATTATTTCACACATTTCTCACCCAATTTTCACATTTCTCAATATTATCCATATTTGACATTTTCAACCAAAATCACTTTACAAAACTTGTTTATCTAACAACAACCATTTATTTTCTATCATCAAACTTCAAAACACAAACACATTCACCAATGGTAAAACCCTAATACTTTATTAGTTTCACAAATTAGTCCCTAGGCTAGCTAGATTAAGCTACAACGACTCCAAAAATATAGAAATCATTAAAAACATAATCGAAATTCACTCACTTGCACAATGTATTCTTGGCCGAACCTTCAAGCTCCTTTAATGGAGTTTTCCTTAGTCTAAAATCGGTGGTAGATGGGAAAAACAAAGATGAAGACTTGTTTTTAATTGTTTTAGTGTTATATTTTATTAATTTACAATTATAACCTTATTACTAAGCATTAAAATCATTTAATACATGTCCAAGAATGTCCACTAACTTTGTAAATGGTAAAAGTATCACATAAGGACCTCCACTTTAAATTTCTATAGCCATTAGACACCTTTATCTAATAGAACTCAATTTTTACACTTTACGCGATTTAGTCCTTTTTATCGAATTAAGCATGCAAACGGTAAAATTTCTTAACGCATTTTTTTATGAAATCATACTATCATGCTGTCGACCTTAAAATAATATAAAATAAATATTTTCACATCAAATTTGTGGTCCCAAATTACTTTTTTGATTTGACTGAAAACGGGCTATTACAAAGAAAATTTAAAAAAAAAACATGAAAATAAATTTAATATAATATATTTGATTGCTATCCTAACTCCCCACTAACAACCACTACCCACCAAATCCCCCTAAATCCGACACTATCCTCATTCCCACTAGAATTTCAACTCCATCCAAATTCCAGCACACGACTGATACACATAGAAGAAAAATTACACTCTTTGAGTAACAGCCCGTTTTTAGTCAAATCAAAATAGTGGTTTCGAGATCATAAATTCAAGGACAAAATATTTATTTTATTATTATTTTAAGGTCTACAACATGAATATATGGTTGTGTGAAAGTTTTGTTTAGAAATTTTATAGTTTGAATGCTCAATTCGGTAAAAAGGACTAAATTGCATAAAGTGCAAAGGTGTTGTTCTATTAGTTAAAAGTGTCTAATAGTTATAGAACCTTAAAGTTAAAGTCCTTAAGTGGTAATTAGACCATCTTAATTGTGAGTGGACAATTTTGGGCATATATTAAGTGATTTTGATGGTAATTAATTAAGGTTAATTAAGTAAAATGTAAATAAACATAAAATAAATAAAACAAAGCCAATTATCATCTTTATTTTCTCCATCGTCAACCGAAAATAGGTCTTTGGAACCCATTTTTAAGCTTTTTCATTCGTCCAAGCTTCCTAGCTCAATTGTAAGTCTATTTTTGTCTCGTATTTAATGATTTCTATGTTTTTAAGATTGTTACAGCTAGGTCTAGCTAGCCCAGGGACTATTTTGCAAAACTATTAAATATTTTGAATGTTTCCATTAAAGAATACATGAGTATTTTGAAGTTTAATGATAGATTTTGAATGTTTGATAATAGTTACACAAGTTTTGTTAAGTGAAATGTAGAAACTTTGAGGTTAAAATGTGAAATAAATGAAAAATATGGGCTGCTAGTGACCTAATTGAAATTCGACTAGCATGGTTTATGGTTGAATTGCATTAATTGGTGATTTTATGAAATAAGGACTAAATTGTAAAAGTTGTGAAACATTAAAGGCAAATGTGTAAAGTGCTTTAAAGTGAATTTTTGACTAAATTGAATAGAGAGATGATAAAATAAGTTAATTTTGATTATATTTAGATCAAGAAAGGAAAAAAATAGACTTAAATCACGGGAAGAACAAAGTCACAGAATAGTTGACTCGTTTCGTTGTTTTAACATTCGAGGTAAGTTCGTATGTGATAACTTTCATTAAAAATGTATTTTAAATGTTTTGATATTGCATAAACTGTGTTTATGAGACTATTGACACATTCGACAATGATTCGATGACGATTCGGCATTTGAAATCTCGGTTGAACCTTAGGAATAGATTTGGATACTAGTGACATGTCATTAGAGGAATAATGTGATTATGTGATCCGAGTGCTGGTCCTATACGTCCTACCAATGGCTAAGTATATTGACATGTGTTGCAGATACTTAATAGCTTGTGTGAGCAGCACCATGTAGCTACGTTTTGACCAACAGCTTGTATGAGTAGGCCCGTTGATAGCTCTAATGTGAGCAGTATATGTGATATGAGATTGAGTTGGCTTCGGGCCATGATATTGGCACTTAGTATGCAAGGTTTCCGAGTATCTAATAGTATTCCAAATGATTCAACGGGTAAATAAAAGATGTGATTGTGTATGAGATTGATACGAGATGGTACAGGTATGTACATGAACCGTATAAGTTTAAATCGAAGAAGTTTTGAAGTTATATATAAGATTATGATTGAAAAATATGAAAGGTTTGTTAGTTACATGAATTACATGTTGATATGTTCAAATTGATGATTTGAATATTCATGTTTAGATTAAGTTTATTTCATACAAGCTTACTAAGCTATAAAGCTTACTTTGTTTATTTTTCCATGTTTTATAGCGACTTTAAAGCTAGCTCAGACACGGGGATCGTCAGAGAAATCGTCAGACTATCCAACTATCAATTTGGTACTTTTGAGCTTATGTTTTAAGTATATGGAATGTATAGGAACTTTGGTCATTTTGGTTATGTGTTGGAAGTGAATTTAGCCATTTGAATTGGCTTGTAAATGTATATGTTTTTGGTTTGTATATATAGCCATGAGTGATGGCTTATTTGGGGTTGTTCCGATATGTTTGAATCATGTATATATATATGGCTTGGTTTGTGAGTTCATGGATAGGTATATGATAGTTGTGTGATGCTTAATGGCAATAGGCATTATGTGTATCAAATGGTTGATTTGTGAATACTGGTTTGATTGGAAAATTAGGCTAAATGATACATATTTGAAAGTGTTTACTTAATTGAATTGTAAATGTGAATTTGGTACGAATGGTAAGACATGTTTTGAGATTATGTGTATAGAAAATAGGAGTATTTAATATGCATGATTTATGTTTGAATTGGTTGAATTGAAATGCCTATTGATGCTATGTATTGGTGCATTTGAGTTTGATGTAGGTGAGCACAAGTTTGGAGGGCAAAATGACTTCGTAAATAGCCTATTTTTGTCCACATGGGCAGAGACACGGATGTGTGTCTCAGCCGTGTGTCACACACAGTTAGGTTACACGGCCGTGTGTCCCCTGGTGTTGAATTAGAAACCAAGCCAGTATGTTCTACAAGGCCTCACACACGGGCGTGTGACTTGGCCGTGTGGCATAACTCAGTATACCCTACAGGTTTGGCACGACCTAGCACACGGCCTGGCGCACGAACGTGTATGGACATTTTTAGGGCACATGGGCTAGCCACACAAACGTGTGTGTTGGCCGTGTGACCCAAGTCAGTGAGTTACACGGGGTCAAACACGGGCTGGGACACGATCATGTGCTCCCATTTCGAATGTCCACACGGACTTCGACACGGGCGTGTCTTTAGCCGTGTGAGAGACATGGCCGGGCCACACGGGCGTATGTCCCCTATTTTTGGGAAAATTTTCTAAATGTTCAAAAAGTTTCCAAAGGTATTGATTTAGTCTCGAACCACTCCCAATGCATGTTTAGGGCCTCGTAGGCTTATATTAGGGACAAAATATTTGGTTGTGAATGGAATATATATGATTTGATTTATTGTATGTGAAATGTATGTTTCATTGTGGTATAATTCAGGTAATGCTCCGTAACCCTATTTTGGCGTTGAATACGAGTGAAGGGTGTTACATTTATTTATATCAGAGCTACGATTTAGTCTATTCTCGAACTAGCATAGCGTCTGTGAGTCCAGCTATACTTTCCATATATGTAAACTGTGATAGTGTGATGACTCCTAACAATTTAAAAATGTGTTTTCATATAGTAAATCATGTGTAAGTGTTGGCAGTGTGAGAAACTATAGACCTGAATGTCAACAATGTGGAAGACGACATCCTGGTGAATGTAGAATGAATAATCGGGCTTGTTTTAAATGTGGTTCAAAAAATCATTTCATACGGGATTGCCCAAAACTAGTAGAGAAAGATAATATTCAAAATGCAAGATCGGGTAACACAGCCACTAAAGGAAGGCCACCAAGAAATGTGGGAAATGCGAGTGGTAATCATGGTACTATGGGAGATTCTACTGTAAGATCCGAGGCCAGAGCACCTGCTAGAGCTTACGCTATTCGTGCTCGCGAAGAGGCGTCGTCACCGATGTTATCACTGGTACATTTTCTCTTTACGACACTAATGTGATTGCCTTGATTGATCCTGGATCAACTCATTCGTCTATCTGTATGAATTTAGTGTTTAGTAAGAATTTACCTGTTGAGTCTATTGAGTTTCTGATTAAAGTATCGAACCCCTTAGGCAAGTATGTGCTAGTTGATAAAGTTTGCAAGAACTATCCTTTAATGACTCGGGTTACTATTTTCCTACGAATTTGATGCTTTTGCCATTTGATTAGTTTGATATAATACTGGGTATGGATTGGTTGACTCTGCATGATGCTGTTGTGAATTGTAGATGAAAGATTATTGAATTGAAATGTCAGAATAGTGAAATTATTCGAATTGAATTAGATGAATCGAATGAATTGCCTGCTGCGATTTTGTCTATGTCAACTCAGAGATGTGTGAGAAAAGGATGCGAAGCTTATCTTGCTTATGTTTTAGATACAAAAGTGTCTGAATCAAAGATCGAATCAGTGCCTGTGGTCTGTGAATATCCGGATGTATTTCTAGAAGAATTACCATGGTTTTCACTGATCAAAGAGGTTGAATTTGCTATTGAGTTAGTACTGGAAACTTCACCGATATCTATAGCTTCATATAGAATGGCTCCGACAGAATTGAAAGAGTTGAAATCTCAATTGCAAGAGTTAACGGGTAGAGGTTTTGCACGACCTAGTTTTTCACCCGTGGGTCCAATATTGTTTGTAAAGAAGAAAGACAAGTCAATGAGAATGTGTATTGATTATCGACAGATCAATAAAGTTACAATAGAGAACAAGTATCCATTGCTGAGAATAGATGATTTATTTGACCAGTTGAAAGGTGCAATAGTATTTTCGAAGATTGATTTGCAGTCTGCTTATTATCAGTTGCAAGTTAAAGACTCAGATGTGCCGAAAACTGCATTTAGAATGAGGTACGGACATTATGAATTTCTTGTTATGCCTTTCAGATTGACTAATGCTCTTGCAGTCTTTATAGATTTGATGAACTGGATTTTTAGACCGTATTTAGACAGATAGGTTGTTGTATTCATTGACGACATTCTATTCTATTCACGAAATGAGTCTGAGCACGCCGAGCATTTAAGAATTGTGCTACAAACTTTGAAAGATAACTAATTGTATGCTAAATTCAGCAAATGTGAATTCTGGCTTCGAGAAGTCAAATTTTTGGGGCATATTGTTTCAACAGAAGGTATAAAAGTTGATCCGAGCAAGATTTCAGCAGTTGTTGACTGGAAACCACTGAGAAATGTATCTGAAGTCAGAAGTTTTCTGGGGTTAGTTGGTTATTATCAACGTTTTGTAAAAGGATTCTCAATTATTGCTACACCTATGACCAGATTGCTACACCTATGACCAGATTGCTACAAAAAGATGTGAAATATGAGTGGTCTGAGAAATGTCAATAGAGTTTCGATCAGTTGAAAGCATTGTTAACTGAGGCACTAGTTTTGGTTCAACCTGAGTCAGGGAAAGAGTTTGTGATTTATAGCGACGCGTCATTGAATGGTTTGGGTTGTGCTTTGATGCAAGAAGGAAAAGTTATAGCTTATGCCCCCAAACAGTTGAAACCTCATAAAAGAACTATCTGACACATGATTTAGAGTTGGCTACTATTGTGTTCACATTGAAAATCTAGCGGCATCATTTGTATGGTGAAAAATGTCACTTCTTTACGGATCACAAAAGTTGAAAGTATATAATAACTCAGAAAGATTTGAATTTGTGACAACGAAGATGGCTCAAGCTATTGAAAGATTATGAGTTAGTAATCGATTATCATCCGTTGAAAGCAAATGTAGTTGCTGAAACAAGATATTTCAGAATTTGTATCGAGATGTTTAGTGTGTCAACAAGTTAAAGCTGAACATCAAGTGCTTTCAAGATTACTTCAGCCTGTGATGATACCAGAATGGAAATGGGATAAAGTTACGATGGATTTCGTATCGGGTTTGCCTCTGTCTTCGAAAAAAGTATGCTATCTGGGTTGTTGTAGATCGATTATCAAAGTCTGCGCATTTCATTCCGGTACGTACAGACTATTCGCTTGATAAATTGGCTGAATTGTACATATCTGAGATTGTTAGATTGCACGGGGTACCAGTTTCGATTATTTCGGATAAAGATCCGAGGTTTACATCGTAATTATGGAAGAAGTTGCAAGAAGCTCTTGGTACGAGGTTGCATTTTAGTACAACATTTCATCCGCAAACCTACGGTCAGTCTAAAAGAGTAATACAGATTTTTGAAGATATGTTTCGTTGTTGTGTGTTAGAATTCAAAGGCAACTAGGACAGATATTTGTCGTTGGTTGAATTTGCGTATAACAACAGCTATCAATAGAACACAAAAATGGCATTGTACGAAGCTTTGTATGGTCACAAATGCCAAACTCCATTGTATTGGACCAAGCTAAGTGAGAAAAAGATTCACGGGGTAGATTTTATCTGAGAGACTGAAGAAAAAGTGAAAGTAATTCGCAACAGTTTGAAATCAGCTTCAAATCGACAAAAATAGTACGCAGATTTGAAACAAAAAGACATTGAATTTTAAATCAGTGATAAAGTGTTTCTAAAAGTATCTCCATGGAAGAAAATCCTTCGTTTTGGTCGCAAAGGCAAGTTGAGTCCACGTTTCATTGGGCCATACAAGATTATTGAAAGAATAGGGCAAGTGGCATATAAACTAGCTTTACCGATTGAATTAGAGAATATTCACAATGTGTTTCATGTATCGATGTTGCGTCGATATAGATCGGATCCTTCACATGTAATTTCTCCGACAGAGATTGAAACTCAACCCGATATGATATACAATGAAGACCTGATCATAATTTTGGCTCGAGAGACTAAAGAGTTGAAAAATAAATGAATAGCTTTGGTGAAGGTTTTGTGGCAATGACACGATGTCGAAAAAGCCACGTGAGAACCCGAGGAAGCTATGAGAAAATAGTACCCTAACCTATTCACCAGTAAGATTTTCGGGGACAAAAATCCCTTAGGGAGAGTTATATAATAGCCCGTTTTTAGTCAAATCGGAATAGTGCTTTGGAGACCACAAATATGAGGTTGAAATATTTATTTTATTATTATTTTAAGGTCTACAGCATGAATATATTGTTGTGTGAAAGTTCTATTTAGAAATTTTATCGTTTGAATGCTCAGTTCGGTAAAAAGGACTAAATCGTGTAAAGTACAAAAGTGTTGTGCTATTAGTTAAAAGTGTCTAATAGCTATAGAACCTTAAAGTTAAGGTCCTTAAGTGGCAATTAGACCATTTTAATTGTGAGTGGACAATTTAGGGCATATATTAAGTGATTTTGATGGTTATTAATTAAGGTTAATTAAGTAAAATATAAATAAACATAAAATGAATAAAACAAAGCCAATTATCATCTTTATTTTCTCCATCTTCAACCAAAAATAGGTCTTTGGAATCCATTGTTGAGCTTTTTCTTTTGATCAAGCTTCGTAGCTCAATTGTAAATCTGTTTTTGTCCCATTTTTAATGATTTCTACGTTTTTGAGATCGTTACAGCTAGGTCTAGCTAGCCCAGGGACTATTTGGCAAAATTGTTAAAGATTTTGACTGTTTCCATTCAAGAATACATGATTATTTTGATGTTTAATGATAGATTTTGAATGTTTGATGATAGTTATACAAGTTTTGTTAAGTAATTTTTAGTGAAAATGCAAATTAGGGATTAAATTGAGAAATGTGAAAACTTTGAGGTTAAAATGTAAAATAAATTAAATATATGGGCTTCTAGGGACCTAATTGAAATTCGACTAGCATGGGTTGTGGTTGAATTGCATTAATTTGTGATTTTATAAAATGACGACTAAATTGTAAAAGTTGTGAAACATTAGGGGCAAATGTGTAAAAGTGCTTTAAAGTGAATTTTTGACTAAATTGAATAGAAAGATGATTAAATAAGTTAATTTCGATTATATTTAGATCAAGAAAGGCGGACTTAGATCAGGGGAAGAACAAAGTTACAGAATAGTTGACTCGTTTCATTATTTTAGCATCCGAGGTAAGTTCGTATGTGATAAGTTTCATTATAAATGTATTTTAAATGTTTAGATATTGCATAAACTGTGTTTATGAGACTATGGACACATTCGACAATGATTCGACGATGATTCAACATTTGAAATCCCGGTTGAACCTTAGGAATAGATTTGGATACTAGTGACATGTCATTAGAGGATTAATGTGATTATGTGATCCGGGTGCTGGTCCTATATGTCCTACCGGTGGCTGAATATACCGGTATGTGTTGCGGATACTTGACGGCTTGTGTGACCAACACCATGTAGCTACATCTTGACCCACAGCTTGTGTGAGCAGGCCCATTAATAGCTCTAATGTGAGCAGTATACGTGATATGAGATTGAGTTGGCTTCGGGCCATGATATTGGCACTTAGTGTGCGAGGTTTTCGAGCATTCGATAATATTCCGAATGGTTAAACAAGTAAATGAAAGACGTGATTGGGTATGAGATTGATATGAGATGGTACAGGTATGTACATGAACCGTATAAGTTTAAAATGAAGAAGTTGTGAAGTTATATATAAGATTATGATTGAAAAATATGAAAGGTTTGTTAGTTACATGAATTACATGTTGATATGTTCAAATTGATGATTTGAATATTCATGTTTATTAAGCTATAAAGCTTACTTTGTTTACTTTTCCATGTTTTATAGTGACTTTAAAGCTAGTTCAGACACGGGGATCGTCAGAGAAATCGACACACTATCAAACTATCAATTTGGTACTTTTGAGCTTATATATGGCATGTGTAGGAACTTTGGTCATTTTGGTTATGTGTTGAAGTGATTTAGCCATTTGAATTGGCTTGTAAATGTATATGTTTTTGGTTTGTATATATAGCCATTAGTCATGGCTTATTTGGGATTGTTTTGATATGTTTGAATCATGTATATATATATGGCTGGGATTGTGAGTTCATGGATAGGTATATGATAGTTGTGTGATGCTTAATGGTAATAGGCATTATGTGTATCAAATGGTTGATTTGTGAATACTGGTTTGATTGGAAAATTAGGCTAAATGATGAATATTTGAAATTATTTACTTAATTGAATTGTAAATGTGAATTTGGTATTAATGGTAGGACATGTTTTAAGATTAGTGTGTATAGAAAATGGGAGTATTGAATATGCATGATTTATGTTTGAATTGGTTGAATTGAAATGCCTATTGATGCTATGTATTGGTGCCTTTGAGTTTGATGTAGGTGAGCACAAGTTTGGGTGGCATAATGGCTTCGTTAATAGCCTATTTTTGTCCACACGGGCAGAGACACGGACGTGTGTCTCAGCTGTTTGTGACACACGATTAGGTTACACGGCGTGTGTCTTCTGGTGTTGAATTAGAAACCAAGTCAGTATGCTCCACACGGCCTCACACACGAGCGTGTGACTTGGCCGTGTGGCATAAGTTAGTATACCTTATAGGTTTGGCATGGCCTAGCACACGACCTGGCACACGGGCGTGTACAGCCATTTTTAGGGCACATGGGCTAGCCATACGAACGTGTAAGTTGGCCGTGTGACTCAAGTCAGTGAGTTGTACGGGGTCAGACATGGGCTGGGACACGGCCATGTGCTCCCATTTCGAATGTCCACACGGACTTCGACATGAGCGTGTCTTTGGCCGTGTGAGAGACACGGTCAGGCCATACGGGCATGTGTCCCCTGTTTTTGAGAGAATTTTCTAAGTGTTCAAAAAATTTCTAAAGCTATCGATTTTGTCTCGAACCACTTCCAATGCATGTTTAGGGCATAGTAGGCTCGTATTAGGGACAAAATGTTTGGTTGTGAATGGAATGTATATAATTCAATTTATTGTATGTGAAATGTATGTTTAAATGTGGTATAAGTCTGGTAATGCTCCGTAACCCTATTCCGACGTTGAATACGGGTGAGGGGTGTTACATTTTACTCGCACAGGGGTTCAAACACGGAACCATAAACAAGTTGACCCCTTACCACTCGAATCAACAAGCTTATTCTGATATGAGTTTACCAAAACTATAATAAAGCCCACCCAACAGAGATAAGGTTACGATAAACAAAATAACAAAATTTTCCATAAATGGGACTTAAACCCAAGACCTCAAACACACAATCAGAATACTTAGCCACTGAAGTAGATACATATTTATGACAGAATTTACAGAAACAAAAATAAATTAGTCAGGGCGTTATATAAATTAATTCTTCCAAGGTGATTATCAGGTTGATTAATCACCCTTTTGTAAAACTACAAAAATTAACCTAATTTATGCAGAATTATTATAAAAATAATTAAAATTTAAAATGTTTTATAAACTAACTTAAATTAATTATTTTATAGTAAGTATAAAATTTGACATAAATTACTTAGAACCTGCTTAAAAGTTGCTGAAAAATTATATATATATTAGTGTTTCCAATTTCCTACAAAAGTTAATAGACTTATGACAAGGGCATTGGATGAGCACTAGTCGAGTTGCTTTCATAATGGTATGTCGTTGGAGAGAGCTCAATCATGATATTATAGTGGAATGACTTTATGACTAAATGAGTTTATAATTAATAGGCGAAAAGTTGAAACTTAATTATAAATCAATTAGTTTGATTTCTCCCTATCAAAGAATTTCTTTATGGGCAATTATTGCTATTGTAGAACTTGTTTGTTTGGTACGGTCCTTTTGATTGCATGGTTGACAATGTGCAATGCTTTGCAATTGCAAGCATATATCTTTGCTTTGATTTTGCTACCATTTCTTCTTTATTTTTTCTTTCACGTCACAAAGTAGAAAATATTGTGTCTCAATTTCTAATAAATTTTCATTTTATTTGAAAGATAAATATTAGAAAAATGACAACTTTGAAAACAACTTTTTAATCATTGATTTAACAAGTTGCATTAGTTTGGTTCATCAATTTCAAAGTTACTTAAGTAGGTAATTGCTTTTTCTTACTAACTATCCAATCAATAATAGTTTTAGGAAATATTGTTTCTTACATGAGCACCTTCTAAAACAACTTTCTGTGGGAATAACTCCACATTCGAAACAACTTTTTTGAAAAAAAAAAAAAACTTTGAAAGGCTAGCAAAATTCCTGGGTTATTCTACTTTTGGGATGTTCTAGAGAGTATGACTTGAAGGCTTAGATACGAAAATTGTTAAGAAAATTGTTAAGAGTTTCTTCTAACCTTTCTTTGGGAATGCAACTGTTTTCTTCTTATTTCTTTAATGAACAAAGGTTGCATTGTTCCTTAAAAACCTTTCATTATTAAAATACTTCAAGTGGGTGCAACTTTAATTAATCATCATTATACCCATCATCTATATAAGTATTTCCCATTTTCCTATGTTCAAGTAACCGCTTTCAATCCACTACCCATAATTTTAGCATATTCATGCCCACATTTTCTTCATAACTTCCTTTTTTAAGACTTATAAATAGAAATTTGAGCGTCTCATTTGGACAACTTAGCACTCTAAATATTTTTTCAGCAACTTTCTTTCTAGAACCATAACAACTAAAGTGATTGTTGTTCTTCTCAGCTCCTTATTGCCTCTATCACCACTGCTTGCCAACATACTTGTTTCCCACAGTCTGCTCCGATCTTCCTCTCCGCCATCTCTATATGGCATCTCGTTTTGCTAAATTGTAATGTCTCCTCACCTTACCAAAAGAACCCTAAACAACTTGTTAATAATAATTTGAAGTTAGAGAATTCCTTTGTTTTGTTTTGATGATGGAAACAGGAAATGAAGTTTGGGCTTCCAAGAATAATTTATGGCTCAAATCAAGTAAACATATTCCACCTATAGTAGGTAATAGAGCGTGTGACTTTCCACTATCCATTAATCTAAGCTTTTGAAGAAACTTCTAAGAGAAGCCATCCCAACATATCCTCGAATCCTGGCAGACGGTGGGTCTAGTTATGTTATCGATTTATCTTACAAACATTGGGACAAACAGGAATCTTATACAGACAAGGGAGGGCCTTCAAGATGTAGGATAAGTTATGGCATTAAATAGTTCTTTTCCAGGGTTGGTTTGTTAGGCTGACCAGCTGATGAGAGTCTGCCTTGTCATTTCGTGATTTAATGGGGCCTTGTCCATGTTAACCAAGTTACCAGCCAGCACTTACCACTCACCAGTCATTGCCTCTCACAGATCTTCACATCTATATAATTCCATGTTCCATGAAGAGCTTTCTTTCATAGAAAGCAAATATACCAGATTCTAAGTTATAATACCAAAAAAACATGTGGGGCTGTAATTGTATGTCATGCTTCTGGTTGAACATGGCAGCCGTCTGCCAAAAACCAGCACGAATCCCTAAGCTTCGACTACGTCAGAGATGCTCAAGGCTTGTCAAGGAGCAGGGAACAATATTTTACATTATACGTAGATGTACAGGGCTGCTTTTACGTTGGGAGGAGCAAATTTTAGAAGCTTAGCTGGAATATTTAGAATCCTTGTAAATTTGCAGGTTTGTTAGCTAGGGTTAGGTCTTTACAGTGCAAAGCTCAAAACTACTTTTTTACTTTAATTTCATGGAATCAACTAGGATTTTATGCCTAAAGTTCTGTTTGCTTCTATTGCCGACTGGTATTCGGGGGATATAAAGTAGTGCACTTATATGACTGACTGCTTCTAAGGGCCAGCGATCAGGCAAAATGCTTGGGTAGAACGTTTACTATAAAATTTAGTATTTTGAGAGTGTAAAGTGTTGCTTTTAACCTCGAATGCTATTTTCCAAATCTTTTATATGCCTCAACTGATTGTTGGTATCACGCTTGCAAATAATGCGGTTATATCATATCAGATCCCATGAAAAATGTACGGTGATTGAATCATATTGCTTCCTTGACTCGAGTTCCTCCCGAGGCTTTCTTTAATTGTGCAGCTCTTCAGATTTAACATGAGCGATCAGTTGTCGAACAATCACCCTCAAAAGTACATAAAATTCAAAGCAACCAATACATATATTTATATATGCGCACTGTACTCTTAGAGATAACGGACATGATCAAAGACTCAACTACTTGCTCAAACTTGAAATCTCACCTAATATTAATAAGGATTTAATATAAAAACGTTAAACCCAAAAATACATTTAAATAAACCTTAAATTTTAATATTCAATACCCAGGCTAATACAATCCAACCTTTTTGCTAATTTTATATTTTATTTTATTTTTATTTTTATTTTTATGTAATTTATATAATATAAAAAATAAATTTATAAAATGATGTAAATTCCACATATAAATTTATAAAATTCAAGTTATTAAATTTTAAATTAAAATAACGTCTTCTTTAAAAAAATTTAAATCAATTTGAAATTTATATTTTAAGTCAGACTGAGCTTAAACAAACAAGAGTTGTGAGAATTCCACATATAACCCTGATCTCAACCCATTCCGATCTGACCCTTAGAATATTGGGGTTGATAGAGTTAATAATCTTTCCCAAGGACTATAGTTGACACCGAAGAACACAAAGTCCTGAAAACAGTTAAATATGTTTCACCACTGCCAGCAACTTGATCTTATCTTTGAAGTTCAGGCAAAGCAGAAAATTCAAATAGATAATTTTATGGCTTGTAGAAGCAGTTCACGAATTGAAATACAACGATGATAACAAAGCTGCATTCAATGGGGTTTTCCCGATTTAATCTAGTTTCCATTCCCCAGCTGTAGGCTAGTTAACTAATTGTTTATTTCAAGAGGAAAGTTACACCAAAAATTTGAACCAAATCTATCCCCACAAAATCATGGTTCAATTCCATATTTCTTGACCCAAAATGAAAAATATAATATGTTTGGAAGTTTTAATCACATTCTTCCTTATATATAGAGAGAGAAAGCCATTATGCACAAGGGCAAAAAATCATCACGACACAAAGGAATCATGTCAATGAACCCACCCCTCATCGCTGGCATTAATCCGAACAATTATATACTTGTTTCATCTCTTTTTCTCTCAGCAGATGTACCTTGAAACCTAGTAGAGTGAACCATCCTAGGCAGGTTTCTTCGTGGCTTGACCTTTGCTTTGGACCCCCTGGACGAAATTATAAACAGAAGAAACACCAATACTCAAACTCCAACTTGGAGAACTCATTAGGTAGTCTTATAGAATTAAAATTACTTAGAGATGCAGTTTTTGTACTAGTCCTTATCTGTGGTGTGATGATCATCTCTCACTGAACCTAATACCACCTTATAAAAGTGCACTAAGGGTGTGCTAGATTGAGTGAAAAAGTGGAATGATGGGTGGAGAAAGTAGAAAAGTGAAGAAAGTACATTTTGAGTGAGCTTGATAGGGAAGAAAAATGAGATGAAAGAAAATAGGATAGATGTGTATGCTCGATCAAAATTATACATTTTTCAAATGTTTTATTTTATTTTCTTTCATTGTTCAACTCTACCAAGCAATGGAGGGAAAGAAAATACTTCTTTAGATTTTTCCATCTTTCCTACCAAGCACATCTATGGAAAGAAAATTTATATTTTCCATCATTTTAGTTTTCTACCCCTTAATTTTTCATCCTTCCAATTTTTTTTCTCCTCTACCAAGCAAAACCTAAAAGAATTTGGACAAAATTTCAAGCACTAAATCTTGTCCGTCTCTAAAAAAAATTGTGCATATTCCAATACTAACCATTAAAGCTAGAGAAGCTAGTGATTATGAAGCAGTATACAACTTTTGTAGTACCTTACAATGTGTTTTCTCTGTACTTATAAGCTATTAATTTTTTTATTTAAAAAGTCTTTCATTTATATATATATTTTTTTTAGTCAGAGTACGCAAAGGAAAACATTAATGCTTTGTTATTTTATAATTAAATCCGAAACCTTCTTTTTCTTTTTCTATTAAGTTCAAAAGCTTTTGATGTTTCACAAGTAGTTTCAAATCTTTTGAAGATGCAAGTGACTCTGACAGATTAAGCAGATCCATCCGTGACAGACGAAAAAAAAGGAAGAAAATGCTAAAAGTAACATTTCCTTACCACTCCCTTCTGACCAGTTAGCCTCCTACTTGATGGTGCACGTGCCACTGATGAAGCAGCTGCAGCTGCAGCAACACGGATTCTACAAAATAGATGATATGGAATCCATTCTTATTTTCCATATTCTTTTAGAAGATAATTGAATGAATATTGAAGTTCTAACGGTCCAATACCTTTTATGCACGTCAACATATTCATCAGTTTCATCCACTATCTCCTCCTGTGTTAGTAACAAATCAATAGC
Organism: Gossypium anomalum; assembly: GCA_025698475.1. NCBI lineage: Eukaryota > Viridiplantae > Streptophyta > Magnoliopsida > Malvales > Malvaceae > Gossypium > Gossypium anomalum. The sequence continues at coordinate 41,168,151 of CM046965.1, forward strand.
AATACTAAACCCTTTAAAGATGACACAGTTCAGACTAAGAAAAGATTTATTTCAAATAATTTACTTTATTATGGATGAATGAATAAATTATTCATTTACTGTAAATTAATATTTATTAATTGATAAGGAATTTATATTTTCAATCCATATACACTTTATGTTATCATCTTCTTTTAGATAGACAACATATTAATAAACAACACTAGATATAGTGGTGGAATCATCTACAAATGAAAAATTATTCAGAAGGTCATGAATATGCCCATTGAAAACAATAAAATCCAAAGGACAACAGTGTTTTTACTAACTGTTTCGAGCAAGTCACCTTAAATAACTATTATGTTATAATAAAAAGAATGCATTGAGTATTGTGCGTGCAATGCAAAAACTTAAGGACAAAGTTTGGTTTGGTTTGGTTTGGTTTAGGTACAAAGAAAATACAAACTTTAGATGCATATTTTAAGGGGGAAAACGAAGAAGAATTAAAAGTAGTTGTTAAGAAAAAACTTCTTTATGGTAACCTCATATATATATATATATATTCTCTTTTTTTTTCAGGATTATGAATTTATTTCTTAGGCCTCAAGATTTATTAAAAATTATTATGATATGCATTTAGCAATTAGTTATTTTAATACATTGGTTGAAGACTGGGATTTTATTGATTAAACAAGATTACTAACATATTGATCATTCATTTATTGAGGTTTTACTGCAATTTACCTGCAATAATTCTTCGAAAACATCTTCTAGGGTTATAATACCAATCACTTCACCATCTTCAATGTCCTCTGATGTGACAGACAATCCATTTGTTACAGCACCTAGCCTGTTTGTATTGGTAGGTCTTGACAACTTATCAACGTCAACTACAATGCTCTCTGGCTTCTCATCCAGCTTGGATAGCAGAGGAGTAGTCAGCTGGGTATCTGCATTGGAGACTTTGTTTTCTTCAGACTTCAGTCCGTCAACAGTTGGAGGAAGGTTCTTATTTTTTCCTTTAGCCTTCACAACAGCTGCCATATGACTGCTGCCCTTTTGAAACTCATTCAGAATATCATAGAGAGGCATATCAGCTGGAACCCTGTCAAACATCCCATGTATGAACTCTAAACTAGCAGGATATTTTAAGCTTATACAGAAATCATAACCATATTTATCAATAATTAAGAAACCTTGGAATTCTTCGGATGGAAACAGCACTGACAGGAGTCTCAGTTTCAGGGCGTACAGTGAGAAGGCTTTTCACCTTATTCCAATTTCCAAAAAGGATTTCAAATGCAGAATAAGCAAAATGACCAACAAGATCAGCAAAGCTTTAGACCCGAATGCACGACTGCCATAAGACTTCATCTAAAGTTTAAGACAAACACATACCAGCAGAAGTCCAATAATATTTTTGGGATTCCCTGAGTAGACAGGGACTCGGCTATGACCACGAGCGAGGATCTTACCCATTGCCTCCCTGGAGTAATTCATTCAAGATTAAAGATCAGAGAGAGATAAATGAGAAACTTATTACATTAATTCTTTTAGCATTTCAAGTTTCAACTAAGATTAAGGAAACAACAAAAAAGGAATACATGCGGCTGTTATATTGCTAGACTTCATTGACACATATAAAAGCATTATGATAGAAACTACTTATATATAAACACTTTAATCAATAGGCATCAGTTAATAGGTAGTTATAAATTGCTCATTCACTTAGAAAGTATAGGAAAAGCGGAAGAAAGTTTTAACATATTTATCTCTTTTTATGACAGATCTCGAAGAAGGAAATAGTTGTAAAAGTACAAACTTTAGCACTTAAGATGATTAAAGTATTAATCCTTATATCAAACTACAATATGAATTGAGGAGAAATATTACCAGTCCAACTTTGAATTGACATCTAAAGAGAAAGTTGATTCTATAGGTGTCATAGCCTCCTCAGCAGTCTGTCCATTTATCATAACAGAACAGGAAAAATTAGTTTAAGAAGCCAAGGAAAATGAAGAAATTGTTTCAATACCATCCTAGTAAAGTCACATGAAAAAAAGAAATGAGTATGCAAAATCTAAGTCTTATGTTAATTTACAATATTTCACTTCTGCACAGAAAGTGACCATTACTACAGTAGCAGTCCTCAACCATATCATCTTTGTAGAAGAAGACTAAAACCTATCAATAAAGTTACTTTTATTGTGATGCATACCTTTTCAGTCAAATCTAGTGCTCCACTAATAATTGTTGTTTCATCATGTGTGAGCTCACCTCCTTTTCCAGCCTAAAAAGTTAAATCAAGAAAGAAATCTTCATAGTGAGAAAAAGAAATGAATGTAATGGTTATCTTCTGCTATTTATAGGATTCTTCAAAAATTAGCAAACTTCTGCTAAGGGGTTACTATGTAATGTGCAGTGACATCAAATTGATTTACCTCCTGGCTATGGATGGAGACAAGGGCTTTTAGTTGAGCCCGCCTAAATAGTGCTTCATTATGCCCCAGTACCCAATCCAGAACCTGGAAAACATATATAACTTCAGTGCTTCATCCGTTCTAATGGCCTGTTAAACCACCAAAATGAGAAGACAAAACTGTATAGGCACTAGTGTTGTCTAGGCATGTGCCCAGGCATTGCACCTTAGTGTCAAACACAAAAGTGCCTCAAACCCTTTCAACAAGATGCATTTGATCAGGCACATGCTTATTGCACCTAGGCAGTCTTTTTGGTAAGGTGATAAGCACAAAAAATCCCGCCTTATTGAAGTTCTATTTTATTTCTTCTATTTTTTACTTTTTTATGCTATACCATTAAGAAATAGGACAATATCGAACTATCATTCCATTATAGTCTTTGGTCAAAAAAGTTAAACAATATTTTTTTTAAAAATAAAACAAGTGGCACCACCAATCATTGAGAACGTGCCCCATGCCATTCCTTTTTACATGGCATTTGAAGTCAAGGTATCCATTAAAAAACTACTCAAAATTCAGAAAATATATATAATATCTAAAATATATAAAAAATTTCAAAAAATATACAAATTTATTAAGTTCAAAAAGCTCAATTTTTAAAAATATATAAATTATTTAAAATAAAAAATTATAAAGACATTATACAATATATAAAAAACACAAATATATATAAACTCGGAAAACATAAAAATTCAAAAAATATATTAAAATTTATGAAATAAATTTTTTTTTAATATTATAATATATTAATTATATAAAATAAAAAATTATAAAACATTATATAAAATATAGATAATTCAAAAAAAGGAAAAAGGAAATTCTAGTATTTAAAAATATATATATTAAAACAGTCAACAATCAATGGTTGATCAACACCAGTCAACGATCAGTCAACGGCCAATCAACAGTTTGCTTTGGTTGCATTTTCACGGTTCTCCTAACTACCATTGGCCACACATGCCTGCTTTCCTTCTTTAAAACTTTGTGGTTTGTTGTGTAATTTCCAGCACTTGTCTCTGGTGTGGCAGTTCTTCCAGCAAGTGCAGAACAATGAATCCTTGTTAATAATCTTGGATCCAGTCTGTTGTTGCAGCTCCTTGTTTCCATTGGCCATCTAGATTAAGGCTGAACCATCACTTCCCTAGTCCTCCACCGTAAGACCTCTTCATCCTTCCTCCACTCTTATAATTGAGATAACTTCATTTAAGGGTAACAGATCCTCATTTCCTAAAATCTGCACCCTTACAAGGTCAAATTCAATGTTCAAGCCCGTCAGGAATTCATAAATGTGCTCCTTCTCTATGAATCTTTTCAACATGGCAGCATGTTCAACACACTTCATCTGGATGCATTGCAGGAGCTGATGCAGTTCCTGCCATAGTCCTTGTAGCAAATGAGCATATTCCATGATGGAACATGCTCCTTGTTTGGTTGCTGATATTTTTGTCTTCAGCTCAAAAATTCTTGAAGCTTGCTAGCCTTTGAATAGGTCAAATGAATTGCATCCCAAATATCCTTAGTCATGCTCAGGAACATCATGATGTTAATTTCTGGAATCATTGAATTCCAAAGCCAAGACATTATAATGGAATCTTGTTCATCCCAGGCTTCAAATCCAGGGTCTTCTCTTGAAGGACAAGTGCCCAGCAAATGGACTTAAGCCAGAAATTTCCAAACCAGTTCGTATCTTGGGCACTTGTCATTTGCTGGAAAATCTCCCTCGAAGATGTTATGATACATAAGAGAAGACCCTGGATTTGGTAAAACACATAACTTCATAGGCCAGACACTTGTGAAAAGGACAGGTGTTAAAACTGTGCCTATTCATGGGGTTAATGTGTCTATGGCAAATGAAGAGTTTATGCATGTTTGAGATTTATGCAAGGAGGTTCAATGGGAGGCTTGAGTGGTACAACTAACTAATATTGGTGTGATATCTCTCAAAAGATGTGATCTAGTCCATGGTGTGCAACGGTTAAGAAATCTAGGACCCTATTATTTGGGATTTCCATAAGCTGATCATGCAGTTTTCTGCAGCTGACAGTGGGTGACATTTCATGGCTTCAACGATGAAACTGTGGAGTTAGTTAATGACAAGCAGCTAGCAAGAATGCATGCTTATCCCATGTGGACTTAGACCTTGCTGTTGACTAATGAGTGTCATGAAAGGTTGCCTTCTCAAAATGATAAGGCCTTGATTGATGCTCTCCCTGCATATTTGAAGACATTGCTATGACAATATTCAATACTCTTTAACAATCCTAAGGTATTGCCCCCTAAGAGGTTTACTAATCATAAGATTCCTCTTATCGATGAGTTCAAGACGTTCAAGATTAAACTTTATAGATAACCCTCAATTCAAAAGGATGCAATTGTGACGGTGGTGGCTGAAATGAATGCTTCTAGAATTGTTCGGATAGCACCAACTTATTCACATCTCCAGTGATATTGGTTAAAAAACGACTCCTAAAAGATGTGTAAAGCCATTTTACCACTATTCGTCAAACTATCTACACATGATCATGTAAAGCCTTTTGACTTCAATGCCCCAAGAAGCTAAGAAAGAGGATTCCCTCCAACTTTCTATAGTTTAATAAGGCTTTGTTTCTCATTGCTTTTCAAAAGTGCTTTTGGAGCCATAAGCTATGTTAAACAAACAACTTTTGAAACCAAAAGCGCTTTTAAACCCAAAAGCATATGCAGTGATTTTAGCTTTTGCTTTTGGGAAAAGTACTTTTGGAGCCAAATGACATTTTTAACCCTTATTTATAATCCAATATATTTTATTTAATATTTGCATTGGGTATATAATTATTTTCCTATTGAAATTTATTCCAAATATATAACATTATATATTTAAATTTAAAATGTTTGTAATTTAATAATATTTAAAATGTAGATTATATATTCAAACTAAATTTTAGGAATAATTTATTAATTGCTTGCAAATATTTAAAATTTATATTTCATATATTAAAATATTAATAATGAGTTACAACAATAGATTTTTTTTTATATTCTTACTAAAATATCACAATATTAACGAATTTAAACATTATTTAAATGCATATTTTTACTTCACAACATCATGTCTAAAATGAACATTTTATTTTTCAAAAGCACTTTTGGAGAGCAATACTAAACAACATAAACTTTAAATCCAACTTTTCATAAGCAATGAGAAACTGGCTGTAAGTCCCACAGATTTGTTTTTCAGGCCATCGGCCAATTAGCAACAACATAATACTCGAATCTAGAAAACATGGTTCAACTACTCATAAAACCGTCTTATTGAGTAAACAGACAAGACTAACTACAAAAAAAGGTTCACAAAATCTACTCCATTGCCCTTAGCATGTAGCATAAACTAGGACTTTTATGAGAGTTTCAAGAATCAACAGGACTTTTCCCAATATGGGGGATTAAAAGAGTGCACCTCACGTAATGGCCTTTGAACTTACCTTTCCAATGGGATAAGCTATTGGATAGCAAATAATCATTAAAATCCACACAAGACCTGCAAGGTTTGCACCTACAGCAAGTCCATATCTAGTGCATATTGCTTGTGGAATAACCTAAAAAGTAAAAAGAAACTCTTTTTGGTCAAGGATTCAAAGGTTGAAAGTCAAGCTTAAATAATACAAAAGCTGAACAACCTACCTCACCAAAAGCTAGAACAAAAGTCACAGAAAGTATGATAGCCACATATTGATTGAAAAGCTTATCCAAGTATATAGGGAGGGCCTGCAAGTAATAAATATATCATGCAAGTCAAAGAAAGCCAACCTTCTTTCAAACATCCTCCAAATATGTAATGCAAAGAAAATTTCAAGTCACAAAGCAACTTTATTATGCCCATTAGATAGCCTCAACCCCCACAGCAAGCATAAATAAAGCAGCAATTTTAAAACATCCTCAATTATGCAATACATAGAAAATTTCGAGTAATATTAAATGGTCACAAAGCAACTACGTTATGCTCATTAGATAGCCTCAACCCCCTTAGCAAGCATAAAAAAAGCAATTTCAAGTTTCTAACAAACTACTTGCGTACATGCTGTGAATCAGTTAAATGACACCGTCTGAACTTCCACAGCTAGTTAATTGATAATGGGGAACTACCTAAAATCTTACTCAATATGAAATACAAAAGGCTTAGGAAAGAAATCAGCTAATAACTCTAGGTTAAATACTTCTTTGTAATTAGAGCTGAATTGCCTACTTGACAGAATCAAAACTTCATTCGTATAATAAAATAAAGGCAAAAAAGTACATGGTGATGGATTCGGCAGTCATTCCCAGATGCAAAGTTCCAACAAACTTGTATGTAAGAAACAGTATTATCAACAAGCCATATTACTAGGACCTCACTAATCAACTGAAAACTTCAGTTTGCTATCTCAGAAATTCATCGGAAAATCAGTTTTCTAGCAAATGTAATTCCAATCAAACATTGCTTATTCAAAAACTTTGAACGATCCTTATGTAATTTTCTTTGGGATCAAAAATCAAATAAACAAACATGATAGTTTCACTCAAATTCATATCAAATTGAACCGAAAAAGTTGTTAAATAAGCTTTTACCTCCATAGCAGCAGCATTGCAAAGAAGCAAAGTCACCAAAAGCTGATGCTGTTTTTGAACTACCGGCAAAATAGCAGCTAAAAACCCAAAGATATTTTTAAAACCAGATCAAATTTCACATTAAATAATAATCGAATTTCAATCATTCCTTCACAACTATTCCAAATCAGAACAAAAAAAAAAAGAATCTACCTGCTTGTTTTTTCTCGGTAGGAGTGCCGCTCCGTTGAAGAATTTCGAGTTCGACGAGACCAAGCGACATCAGTCCGAGGGTGAGACCTGACATCATCCCTGCGAAAAGTACTAAAAAACAAGAAATCCCGGCGTAGATAAACCACCATGGAGATCCGAACGGAATCCCTTCTCCGACGGATTCACTGACCGAGGCCGCCGTGTTAAATAGCATCCTCGCCGCCAAAACCGCATTTATCGGATGCATCGTGGCTTTTTCAACTTTCAATTACAAGAGTCCAAGAAAGAGAATGAGAGACAAAGGTTGCTTTCTTCTGCTCCTTTTGAGGTCTGTGTAATATACTGACCAAGCAAGTCCGTGAATTGAGTGAGGACACGTGATGGGTCCTAAGGTTTTGCTACGGTGTCCTCGCGAGAACGTGTGCACCGAAACGACAGCAATGATTTTAGTTTGCCAACTACACGTGGCAGAAATTGTCCCCTTGATCTTCAGATGGTTTTGCTCAAAAGTAGAAAAATAAGACTTCGTTTCTTTTAAAATATTTTATGTTTTTATTTTTAACAAAATATATATTCATTTTTTTTATTTGGGAAGTTAAAAATATATATATTTAAGGGAATAGAAACAAAATTTATTTTTAATAAAAAATATAGAACATATTAATAAAAGGAAAGTATTTGGTACATTAGTAGTAGGGTTGTCCCTGGGCGGGGTTGGGCTAAGAAAAAAATTTAGGCTTCTTTTCTAGGCTCGGCTCGAAAAATAAGTTTAAAATTTTATCCAAATCCAGTTCAAATAAAAATGTTAAAACTTGAGTCCGGCTCGACTCACCCATATTAAAATTTTTTATGTTACTTTTTTATATAAAATAAATTTTAAAAAATATAATATATCAAATACACTAAAAATATTAAAATAAATGTTTCTTATCAAATAGAAAAAATATATATTTAAATAATACTAAGATAACTGCAACTTAGCAAACAAATATCTCTAAAATAGTAGCAAAATTAATAATAAAACAAGAGTTATACAATATCCAAACAATAACAACAAAATGGTAGGAATATAATAGCGAAATGATAGCAAAACAATGAAAAAAACAATGTCAAAACAGTAAAAAATAGTAGTAGTTTTTTTTTGTAAATTCAGGCTAGTCCGGACCAGGCTCAGGCCAAAAAAACTTACCCGAGGCCTAGCCCATTTAAAAAAGGGCCTTATTTTATTGTCAAAGCCCATTTTTCGGGCCTATATTTTTGTTGCCCAAACCCTCTCACTTTTCAGGCGGGTCGGACCATGAACAAGTCTATTATACATCGGTAACCACGACCCAAGCCCTAGAAAGGATTCGGGTTTCTAACCCAGGAACCGAATAGATCCCACTCGAAGACTAAGTATAAGGAGAATCACAAGAAGACAGCAATGCGAGGTCACAGACATAGCTCGCAAGGAGAGCTCGCGGATACGGCTCGCTAAAGGGGTATGCGAGCATGGGTTACAGATCGAGTTCGTAGGAATCCAGGGATGGCCACGGCTTCAGCTTGCACGCACTCAAGGAGTGTGCAAAAAAGGACTAGGTGTCCGCAGGTCACCCAAACACGTGTCCAACAGGTAAGGAGCCCGCTTAGGATATCAGTCCCAAGAATAGAAAGGACCGCATACTTCGTGGATGCGTGTCCAGTAGGCTTGGAGTTTGCAAAGAATGTCAGTATTAGGGACAGAGAATGCTAGTATTGGAGGTAATAGAATCAAGACAAAGTAGTGGGGCTATGCTTTGAGCTGTAATAGTACATGTAACCGCATGTATAAATACCCCAACATTCCTATCAATAAGATACAAAAAAAGTATTACTTAACAATTGGTGTAGTGAGTGTGGACAGAATTTCGATCATTAGATTTTTCGAGTTTGATTTAGTTTCTTCATTTCTGGGAACAAATGGCTTACTCGAATGAAAATCCCCCTATCAACTCATCATCAAGACAGGCTGGAGAGTCAGGTTCTAGTGCCCAGCACGACGATACAGACTTGCTTGTCGTATGGTTCGCTGATAGACCGAAAAACTTTGACAATGCAGTTTACCAAGGAGTTTCCGTTCCTTTGGATTTGAACCTCTCTACTGGCTAGAGGCCGCCTCTCCCTCTCAACCCAGAGGCACCCTTAGTAGGTCCTGGCTATCTAGGAGCAAATGAAGTTCATGAGGGAATAGATGGCTGCTCAAGTGGCACGGTTCGTGGAGCAACAAGCCTTCCATCAGGAGTTGTTGAAACAAAACGAGGAGTAGCGAAGAAAGATGCACACTGATAACTCCGGTTCCTAAGGCAACATAAACACACAGGACGAAACCTCAGTGAAAGAATGGTAAGGTGGGATGGACGAGCTACAGAGAGACGTGCGGGCATTACACCCTGAATCGTAAGACATGGACTATTTATGTTGTTCCAAGAACCCACTGGCAACTGATATCGTGGCAGTAAGCTTACCACATGACTTCAAGGTCCTAAAAGATATGTTCGAGGGAAGAAGGGACCCACAAGCTCATCTGATGCAGTACAACAACTATATAAACATGTTGGGAGCATCGAATGCAGCGAAGTGTAAAGCTTTTTCCACAACACTCAAAGGAAGTGCTAAGGACTGGTACCTCTCCCTTCCATAAGGTTCAGTTCAAAACTTCTTACAGTTGGGTCAAATGCTCTTGGGCAGATTCAGGGCCCATAGGGAAATCATGAATACACTTATGGGCCTGATGTCGATGAAGCAGAAGCAAGGTGAATCCCTTCAGGATTACGTAAAAAGATTCTATGCGGCGATCCTAAACACAAAAAACTTAGAGGACCAATAGGCCATAGATGCCTTCATCATGGTAGTGCAGAATGACCACGCCCAATATTCATTTACTGATAACAGACCGTAGAGTCTAGCTAATTTGTATGAGCGAGCTCAAAAGTTCACAGAAGCAGATGAAATAAAGAGAGCATTATGTACCACATTTCAGAGGGAAGATAGAGAGTTCCGGAACAGAAAAGGACTTTACAGTTGACAATAACCCCTTAGCCAATCATTGCGAGTAAGAAACAACATGCCACAAAGAAGTCTAACCTAGAGTGATACCCTTAGGGCCTCCTTGTAACACCCCTCACCCGTATTCAATATTGGAACAGGGTTACGGAGCATTACCGGACTTATACCAAAATTAAACATACATTTTACATACAATAAATCAAATCATATACATTCCATTCACAACCAAACATTTTATCCCTAATACGAGCCTGCGATGCCCTAAACATGCATTGGAAGTGGTTCGGGACTAAACTGATAACTTTGGAAACTTTTTGAACACATAGAAAATTCTCCCAAAAATAGGGGACACACGCTCGTGTGGCACGACCATGTCTCTCACACGGCCAAAGACACGCCCGTGTCGAAGTCCTTATGGACATTCGAAATGGCAGCACATGGCCGTGTCCCAGCCCGTGTCCGACCTCGTGTTACTCATTGACTTAGGTCACACATCTAACACACACGTCCGTGTGGCTAGCCCATGTGCCCTAAAAATGGCCATACACGCCCGTGTGCCAGGTCGTGTGCTAGGCCGTGCCAAACCTGTAGGGTATACTGATTTATGCCACACGGCCACGTCACACGCTCGTGTGTGAGGCCGTGTAGAGCATACTGACTTGGTTTCTAATTTAACACCAGGGGACACACGATCGTGTAACCTAATCGCGCGTCCCACACGGCTGAGACACACTCGTGTTTCTGCCGTGAGGACAAAAATAGGCTATTTACCAAGTCATTTTGCCACCAAAACTTGTGCTCACCTACATCAAACTCAAAAGCACCAATACATAGCATCAATAGGCATTTCAATTCAACCAATTCAAATATAAATCATGCACATTCAATATTCCCATTTTCTATACACACTAATCTCAAAACATGTCCTACCATTCATACTAAATTCACATTTACAATTCAATTAAGTAAACATTTTCAAATATGCATCATTTAGCCTAATTTTCTAATCAAACCAATATTCACAAATCAACCATTTGATACACATAATGCCTATTACCTTTAAGCATCACACAACTATCATTTACCTATCCATGAACTCACAATCCAAGCCATATATATATATATATATACATGATTCAAACATATCAAAACAACCCAAAATGAGCCATCACTCATGGCTATATATACAAACCAAAAACATATACATTTACAAGCCAATTCAAATGGCTAAATTCACTTCCAACACATAACCAAAATGACCAAAGTTCCTATACATGCGATATACTTAAAACATAAGCTCAAAAGTACCAAATTGATAGTTGGATAGTGTAACGATTTCTCCGACAATGCCCGTGTCAGAGCTAGCTTTAAAGTCAATATAAAATATTGAAAAATAAACAAAGTAAGCTTTATAGCTTAGTAAGCTCGTATGAAATAAACTCAATCTAAACATGAATATTCAAATCATTAATTTGAACATATCAACTTGTAATTCATGTAACTAACAAACCTTTCATATTTTTCAATCATAATCTTATATATAACTTCACAACTTCTTCGATTTAAACTTATACAGTTCATGTACATACTTGTACCATCTCCTATCAATCTCATACATAATCACGTCTTTCATTTACCAGTTGAACTATTCGAAATACTATCAGATACTCGAAAACCTCACACACTAAGTGCCAATATCATAGCCCGAAGCCAACTCAATTTCATATCACATATATTGCTTACACTAGAGCTATCAATGGGCCTGCTCACACAAGCTGTGGGTCAAGACGTAGCTACACGGTGCTGCTCACACAAGCTGTCAAATATCCGCAACATATGCTGGTATACTCAATCACCAGTAGGACGTACAAGACCAACACCTAGATCACATAATCACATTAATCCTCTAATTGCATGTTACTAGTATTCAAATCTATTCCTAAGGTTCAACTAGGATTTCAAATGCCGAATCATCATCGAATCATTGTCGAATGTGTCCATAGTCTCATAATCACAGTTTATGCAATATCAAAACATTTAAAATACATTTACAATTCAATTTATCACATACGAACTTACCTTGGATGCTAAAACAGTGAAACGAGTCAACTATTCTGTGACTTTGTTCTTCCCCAGATCTAAGTCTGTATTTCGCCTTTCTTGATCTAAATATAATCGAAATTAACTTATTTAATCATCTCTCTATTCAATTTAGTCCAAAATTCACTTTAAAGCACTTTTACACATTTGCCCTTAATGTTTCACAACTTTTACAATTTAGTCCTTATTTCATAAAATCACAAATTAATGCAATTCAACCACAACCTATGCTAGCCAAATTTCAATTAGGTCCATAGCAGCCTATATTTTTTATTTATTTCACATTTTAACCTCAAAGTTTCCACATTTCATAATTTAATCCCTAATTTGCATTTTCACTAAAAATCACTTAACAAAACTTGTATAACTATCATCAAACATTCAAAACTTGTATAACTATCATCAAATCAAACATTCAAAATCTATCATTAGACATGAAAATACTCTTGTATTCATCAATAGGAACATTTAAAATCTTTAACAGTTTTGTAAAATAGTCCCTAGGCTAGCTAGACCTAGCTGCAATGATCTCAAAAATGTAGAAATCATTAAAAAGAGGACGAAAACGGACTTACAATTGAGCTAGGAAGCTTGGCCAAATGAAAAAGCTCAACAATGGCTTCCAAAGACCTATTTTTGGCTGAAGATGGAGAAATAAAGATGATAATTGGCTTTGTTCTATTTATTTTATGTTTATTTACATTTTACTTAATTAACCTTAATTAATAACCATCAAAATCACTTAATATATGCCCAAATTTGTCCACTCACAATTAAAATGGTCTAATTGCCACTTAAGGACCTTAACTTTAAGGTTCTATAGCTATTAGACACTTTTAACTAATAGAACAATAATTTTGCACTTTACGCGATTTAGTCGTTTTTACCGAATTGAGCATTCAAACGATAAAATTTCTAAACGAAACTTTCACACAACCATATATGCATGCTGTAGACCTTAAAATAATAATAAAATAAATATTTCAACCTCAGATTTATGGTCTCGAAACCACTATTTTGATTTGACTAAAAATAGGTTGTTACAACTCTTCCCCCTAAGGGATTTTCGTCCCCGAAAGTCTTACCAGTGAATAGGTTAGGGTACTGTTTTCTTATAGTTTCCTCAGGTTCCCACGTGGCTTCTTCGACACGGTGTTGTTGCCACAAAATCTTTACCAAAACAATTCGTTTATTTCTCAACTCTTTAGTCTTTCGAGCCAAAATTCTAATTGGTTCTTCGTTGTATGTCATATCGGGTTAAATTTCAATCTCTACCAGAGAAATCATGTGTGAAGGATTCGATCTATAGTGACGCAACATCGATACGTGAAATTCTCTAACTTAATCAATAAAGCTAGTTTATATGCCACTGGCTCTATTCTTTTAATAATCTCATACGGCCCAATGAAATATGGACTCAACTTGCCTTTGCAACCAAAACGAAGAATTTTCTTCAATGAGATACTTTTAGAAACACTTTATCACCAATCTAAAATTCAATGTCTTTCCGTTTCAAATCTGCATATGATTTCTGTCGATCTGAAGCTATTTTCAAACTGCCGCGAATTATTTTTACTTTTTCTTCTGTCTCTCGGATAAAATCAACCCCGTGAATCTTTTTCTCCCTCAGCTCAGTCCAATACAACGGAGTTCGATATTTGTGACCATACAAAGCTTCTTAAGATGCCATTTTTATGCTCAATTAATAGCTGTTGTTATACACAAATTCAACCAATGGTAAATATCTCTCCCAGTTGCCTTCGAATTCTATCACACAACAATGAAGCATATCTTCGAGAATCTGTATTACTCTCTCAGACTGACCGTCGGTTTGTGGATGAAATGTTGTACTAAAATTCAACCTCGTACCAAGAGCTTCTTGCAACTTCTTCCATAATCGCAATGTAAACCTTGGATCTCCATCCGAAATAATCGAAACTGGCACCTCGTGTAATCTAACAATGTCAGATATGTACAATTCATCCAATTTATCAAAAGAATAGTTTGTACGTACCGGAATGAAATGCGCAGACTTTAATAATCAATTTTCAACAACCTAAATAGCATCTTCCTTTTTCAGAGATAGAGGCAAACCCGATACGAAATCTATTGTAACTCTATCCCATTTCCATTCTGGTATTATTACAGGCTAAAGTAATCTTGAAGGCACTTGATGTTTAGCTTTAACTTGCTGACACACCAAATATCTCGATACAAATTCTAAAATGTCTCGTTTCATACCCGACCACCAATACAATTGTTTCAAATTATTGTACATTTTGGTACTTCCCAGGTGAACAGATAAACAACCACTATATACTTCATGCAAAATTTTCTGAATGAACTCAGAATTCTTTGGTACACAATTCTACCTCGGAATGTCAAGCAATCATCGGATCCGATTTGATAGTCAGAATCACTAGTCGACTCATATTGCATTCTTTTAGCTTGTAATTCAGTATCACACTTTTGAGCTTCAAAAATTTGCTATAAAAAAAAACCGATTTAGCTTTCAACTCTGCTAAAATTGAACCATCATTAAACAAGCTTAGCTGAGTATTCATCGCTTTCAAAGTAAACAAAGATTTTCTACTCAAAGCATCAGCGACTATATTTGCTTTCCCCAGATGATAATCGATTACTAACTCATAATCTTTCAATAGCTGAAGCCATTTCTGTTGTCGCAAATTCATATATTTCTGAGTCATTATATACTTTAAAATTTTGTAATCGGCAAAGATGTGGCATTTTTCACTGTACAAATGATTTCGCCAGATTTTCAATGCGAACATAATAGCAGCCAACTCTAAATCATACGTCGGATTGTTCTTTTCATGAGGTTTCAACTGTCTGGAGGCATAAGTTATAACTTTTCCTTCTTGCAACAAAACACAACCCAAACCATTCAATGACGCGTTGCTGTAAATCACAAACTCTTTACCCAACTCAGGTTGAACCAAAATTGGTGTCTCAGTTAACAATACTTTCAATTGATTGAAACTCAGTTGACATTTCTCAGACCACTCATATTTCACATCTTTTTGTAGCAATCTGGTCATAGGTGTAGCAATCATCGAGAACCATTTTACAAAACGTCGGTAATAACCAGTTAACCCTAAAAAACTTCTGACTTCAAATACATTTCTCGGTGGTTTCTAGTCAACAACTGCTGAAATCTTGCTCGGATCAACTTTTATACCTTCCGCTGAAACAATGTGCCCCAAAAATCTGACTTCTCGGAGCCAGAATTCACATTTGCTGAATTTAGCATACAGTTGCTTATCTCTCAAAGTTTGTAGTACAATTCTCAAATGCTCGGTGTGCTCAGACTCATTTCGTGAATAGATCAGAATGTTGTTAATGAATACAACAATAAATCTGTCTAAATACGGTCTAAAAATCCGGTTCATCAAATCCATAAAGACTGTAGGAGCATTAGTCAATCTAAAAAGCATAACAAGAAATTCATAATGTTTGTACCTCGTTCTAAATGTAGTTTTCGGCACATCTGAGTCTTTAACTCACAACTGCTAATAACTAGACCGCAAATCAATCTTCAAAAACACTGTTGCGCCTTTCAACTGGTCAAATAAATAATCTATTCTCGGCAACAGATACTTGTTCTTTATTGTAACTTTATTGAGCTATCGATAATCAATACACATTCCCATTGACCCATCTTTCTTCTTTACAAAAAATATTGGCGCACCTCAAGGTGAAAAACTAGGTCGTGCAAAACCTCTATCCATTAACTCTTGCAACAAAGATTTTAACTCTTTTAATTCTGTCGGAGCCATTTTATATAGAGCTATAGATATCAGTGAAGTTCCCGGTACTAACTCAATAACAAATTCAACCTCTTTGATCAGTGGCAACCCCGATAATTCTTCTGGAAATACATCCGGATATTTACAGACCACAAGCATTGATTCAATTTTCGATTCAGACACTTTTGTATCTAAAACATAAGCAAGATAAGCTTCGCACCTTTTTCTCACACATCTCTGAGCTGACATAGACGAAATCACAGCAGGCAATTCATTCGATTCAATACGAATAATTTCACTATTCTGACATTTCAATTCAATAATCTTTCGTCTACAATTCACAACAGTATCATGTAGAGTCAACCAATCCATTCCCAGTATTATATCGAACTCATCAAATGGAAAAAAATCAAATCCGCAGGAAAACAGTAACCCCAAGTCATTAAAGGACAGTTCTTGTAAACTTTATCAACTAGCACATACTTGCCTAAGGGGTTCGATACTTTAATCACAAACTCAATAGACTCAATAGGCAAAATCTTACTAAACACTAAATTCATACAGATATACGAATGAGTTGATCCAGGATCAATCAAGGCAATCACATTAGTGTCGTAAAGAGAAAATGCACTAGTGATAACATCGGGTGATGACGCCTCTTCGCGAGCACGAATAGCGTAAACTCTAGCAGGTGCTCTGGCCTCGGATCTTACTGTAGAATTTCTCATAGTACCATGATTACCACTCACATTTCCCACATTTCTTGGTGGCCTCCCTTTAGTGGCTGTGTTACCCGATCTTGTATTTTGAATATTATCTTTCTCTACTAGTTCTGGGCAATTCCGTATGAAATGATCTTATGAACCACATTTAAAACAACCCCGGTTATTCATTCTACATTCACCAATATGTCGTCTTCCACATTGTTGACATTCAGGTCTATAGTTTCTCACACTGCCAACACTCGAGACCGATGTAGCTTGAGCTTTAGGACTTGAGTCTTGTTTTCTATGATCTCTATTCGAATACCCGATTGAAACATTTGGACAAGTGAACAAATATTTGAATTTCTTTGATGAAGATTGATATGGCTTATTCATCAACCTTTTTCTCGAGTCTCTAGCCTCTGAATCTGCTTTTCTCTTTTCTTTGCTAAGCTCCTCAGCTTTGCAAGCTCTGTCAACCAGGAAAACAAATTCTTTTAATTCTAGAATTCTGACTAGAAGCTTAATATCCTCTTTCAACCCATCAACAAACAGCTTTCACATGATTTCTTCTGTAGAAACATACTACTGAGTAAACTTGCTCAACTGTACAAATTCTTTTTTGTACTCAATCACAATCATTCGACCCTGTTCCAATTCTATAAACTCTTTTTGTTTTTAATCTAAAAATCTCTGACTTATGTATTTCTTCTGGAATTCAATCTGAAAGAATTCCCAGGTCACTCTTTCTCTCGGTACCACTGATACTAGAGAATTCCACCATTGGTACATAGTGTCCTTTAATAATGATATGGCACATTCTAAACATTCAGCTGGAGTACATGACAGTTTATCAAATACCTGAATAGTGTTTTCAAGCCAAAATTTAGCTCACTCAGGATCATCATCAACGGTAGCTCTGAACTCTTCAGCCCCGTGTTTTTTAATTTTATCAACTGACGGCTTATTCAGTCGTTGAAGTTCCACAACTTGAGGAGCCACGGGAACCAGTTGGGGATTAGGTGAGGGTAGAGGTTGTTAGGCAGCCGGATTTGTCTGGACATATTATGTGAACCACTCATTCATCATTTGGAAAAAGGCTTCTTTAGCCTCTCCCCCGTGACTACTGGACACAGGTCTAGAATCAGACGGCATTATCCCTTGAGCGGGAGCAGGCACATTACTCTCTACATCGTCAGCTACAACTCGATCGGAATCCATTTACTATACGTAAACACATTTTAAAATTGTCAGGAATCTTCACACTATCACAGTTTATATATGGCATGTATAGCTAGACTCTCACACACGCTACGTTAGTTCGAGAATCGACTAAACTGTAGCTCTAATACCAACAAATGTAACATCCCTCACCTGTATTCGATGCCAGAATAGGGTTATGGAGCATTACTAGACTTATACCACAATTAAACATATATTTCAAACATAATAAATCAAATCATATATATTCCATTTACAACCAAACATTATGTCCCTAATACGAGCCTACGAGGCCCTAAACATGCATTAGGAGTGGTTCGGGAAAAAACTGATAACTTTGGAAACTTTTTGAACACTTAGAAAATTCTCTCAAAAATAAGGGACACATGCCAGTGTGGCCCGACTGTGTCTCTCACACGGCCAAAGACACGCCCTTGTCGAAGTCCGTGTGGACATTCGAAATGGGAGCACATGGCCGTGTCCCAGCCCGTGTTTGACCCCGTGTCACTTACTCACTTGGTTTACACGACCAACACACACGTCCATGTTGCTAGCCCGCATGCCCCAAAAATAGCCATACACGCTCATGTGTCATGCCGTGTGCTAGACCGTGCCAAACCTGTAGGGTATACTGACTTATGCCACAGGGCCAAGTCACACGCCCGTGTGTGAGGCCGTGTGGAGCATACTGACTTGGTTTCTAATTCAACACTAGGGGACACACGGCCGTGTAACCTAACCGTGTATCACACACGGCTGAGACACACGACTGTGTTTTTGCCCGTGTGGACAAAAATAGGCTATTTACCAAGCCATTTTTCCACCCAAACTTGTGCTCACCTACATCAAACTCAAAGGCAGCAATCCATAGCATTAATAGGCATTTCAATTTAACCAATTCAAGCATAAATCATGCACATTCAATACTCCCATTTTCTGTACACACTAATCTCAAAACATGTCCTACCATTCGTACCAAATTCACATTTACAATTCAATTAAGTAAACATTTTCAAATATGCATCATTTAGCCTAATTTTCCAATCAAACCAATATTCACAAATCAACCATTTGATACACATAATGCCTATTACCGTTAAGCATCACACAACTATCATATACCTATCCATGAACTCACAATCCAAGCCATATATATATACATGATTCAAACATATCAAAACAACCCAAAATAAGCCATCACTCATGGCTATATATACAAACCAAAAACATATACATTTACAAGCCAATTCAAGTGGCTAAATTCACTTCCAACACATAACCAAAATGACCAAAGTTCCTATACATGCGATATACTTAAAACATAAGCTCAAAAGTACCAAATTGATAGTTGGATAGTGTAACGATTTCTCCGACAATCCCCGTGTCAGAGCTAGCTTTAAAGTCAATATAAAATATGAAAAAATAAACAAATTAAGCTTTATAGCTTAGTAAGCTCGTATGAAATAAACTTAAACTAAACATGAATATTCAAATCATTAATTTGAACATATCAACTTGTAATTCATGTAACTAACAAACCTTTCATATTTTTCAATTGTAATCTTATATATAACTTCACAACTTCTTCGATTTAAACTTATACGGTTCATGTACATACATGTACCATCTCGTATCAATCTCATACACAATCATGTCTTTCATTTACCCGTTGAACTATTCGGAATACTATAGGATACTCAGAAACCTCAGACACTAAGTGCCAATATCATGGCCCGAAGCCAACTCAATTTCATATCACATATACTGCTTACACTAGAGCTATCAATGGGCCTGCTCACACAAGCTGTGGGTCAAGACGTAGCTACACGGTACTGCTCACATAAGCTGTCAAGTATCCGCAACACATGCTGGTATACTAAGTCACCAGTAGGACATATAGGACCAGCACCTGAATCACATAATCACATTAATCATTTAATTGCATGTCACTAGTATTCAAATCTATTCCTAAGGTTCAACTAGGATTTCAAATGCCGAATCGTCATTGAATCATTGTCGAATGTGTCCATAGTGTCATAATCACAGGTTATGCAATATTAAAACATTTAAAATACATTTATGATGAAATTTATCATATACAAACTTACCTTGGATGCTAAAACAGCGAAACGAGTCAACTATTCTGTGACTTTGTTCTTCCCCAGATCTAAGTCTGTATTTCACCTTTCTTGATCTAAATATAATCAAAATTAACTTATTTAACCATCTGTCTATTCAATGTAGTCCAAAATTCACTTTAAAGCACTTTTACACATTTGCCCTTAATGTTTCACAACTTTTACAATTTAGTCCTTATTTCATAAAATCACAAATTAATGCAATTCAACCACAACCTATGCTAGCCAAATTTCAATTAGATCCATAGCAGCCCATATTTTTTATTTATTTCACATTTTAACCTCAAAGTTTCCATATTTCATAATTTAATCCCTAATTTTCATTTTTACTAAAAATCACTTAACAAAACTTGTATAACTATCATTAAACATTCAAAATCTATCATTAAACATCAAAATACTCATGTATTCATGAATAGAAACATTTAAAATCTTCAATAGTTTTGTAAAATAGTCCCTGGGCTAGCTAGACCTGCAATGATCTCAAAAATGTAGAAATCATTAAAAAGAGGACGAAAACGGACTTACAATTGAACTAGGAAGCTTGGCCAAATGAAAAAGCTCAACAATGGCTTCCAAAGACCTATTTTTGGCTGAAGATGGAGAAACAAAGATGATAATTGGCTTTGTTTTATTTATTTTATGTTTATTTACATTTTACTTAATTAACCTTAATTAATAACCATCAAAATCACTTAATATATGCCCAAATTTGTCCACTCACAATTAAAATGGTCTAATTGCCACTTAAGGACCTTAACTTTAAGGTTCTATAGCTATTAGACACTTTTAACTAATAGAACAATACTTTTGCACTTTACGCGATTTAGTCGTTTTTACCGAATTGAGCATTCAAACGATAAAATTTCTAAACGAAACTTTCACACAACCATATATTCATGCTGTAAACCTTAAAATAATAATAAAATAAATATTTCAACCTCAGATTTGTGGTCTCCAAAGCACTATTTTTTAATCCGTACCTTCATTTTTTAATCTGTTAAAAATTTTAGAATTTTCCATTGATGAGTCTTGAATTTTCTTTATTGTAACACCCCAATCCCGACCTGGTCGTTATGGCTGAATCTGACGGTGTCACATGTTAGTGTGTTTGAAAACCGAAACTTGTATTTGGAAATCGTAACTTTGCTCAAAACATTTTCCGTTTAGAATCTTTTCATTATTACTTATAAATTCTAATATCGTGTTAATTAATCATTTGAAATCTTTCAAAACGTTTATTCTATGCAGAAGCTTTTAAAATAGTTTATGTATTCATGAGTATTTTGTTAAAATGTTTGGTTCTTTTGAAAACTCGAGTTTTCCTAAAACTAGCAGTTATAATCCATAATTAATAAAAATCCCAAATTTAAGAAAAATCCATAGAGGCCATATTTACAATAAAATCCCCAAATAAAATTTAAAATAATAATTACGTACGAAATAGAGTCAAATGAGGTTGTGTGGCCACCGCTGAGTCCTCCGCCGCACTAATCCGCCCAAGCCTAGGGATTACTTGTACAGATAAATCAGAAGGGTGAGTTTACGAAAACTCAGTGTGTAATCCCCATATAGAACAAGCAGACAAAATGTAGTCGCAGTTTGGACTTAAGCCCTTTCAGTACCAGATTCAGTTTCAATTAGGGCCTTAGCCCATTTTAGTAT
This sequence comes from Gossypium anomalum, assembly GCA_025698475.1. NCBI lineage: Eukaryota > Viridiplantae > Streptophyta > Magnoliopsida > Malvales > Malvaceae > Gossypium > Gossypium anomalum. The sequence continues at coordinate 41,190,005 of CM046965.1, forward strand.
AAAAACAGTCATGCATTAGGGCCTTGGCACATCACAATATCAATAATTAGTACAGTAATAGATATACAATCACAAAATCCTACCTAGCCAGCCTCTACAAACCATCTCCGTCCAATCCTACACTCCATGTGGGGATATAATCAACCCACCTATCCCTACACTCCAAAAAGTATCAAATGCGGCACTAAACAATAGTTTGTAGCTAAGCTGCCAGTAAATTAGGCCCGAGGCCTTTCAGTACACTTCCTCCAAACAATACCAATCCTAACCCAATGCAATGCAATATACAGTAATGACATGCTATATCATGGCAACAGTGCATACAATATCAATTCATTAAATATCATCATGCTCGATAACATGTATATATATATATCAGTCATATAGTCATTTCAGTCAATTAGGGGTCTAGGTAAGGTTACCGACCTTAAAGTAGGTTCATAGTCGTCTCGGGCGACCCGTGCAACCTTAGCAACAAAACAGTGGAGATGGGCTCACACGCCTATGTTGTCGACCCGTGTGGATTACACTGTCTGACCCAAAAATCCCACACGTTCGTGTGGCATCGACAACCCCATTTTTTGGCTTTTCACCGATTACCATTTTTAGTATTGTGGTTACACACCTGATATGATTTTGGTACGCAATCGCTCCGGAGATAACCAGCACCTAAAAACAACAATCCAAAGTCCAAAAGCAGTCATGATTCAAAATTAAACCAATACCATTAAACCGACAACAATTAATCTCCAAATTCATTGCTTACCCCTAATGCTTCGAAAGATCTTAACTATAGTCCTACGGGAAACCATGTTCCTTGCGATTTGTTGCTGCCAAATCAAGAATTCGACACTAATGAAGAGTTAGGAACTTCACAAGCTAATAAAAAAAACTTCTCCAACACAAACGAGGCATAACCCTTTTACCTATCAACTTAACAACTGAACGCAGCCAATGTTAAACAGAAAGAAGACAAATTGGAAAAAAAACCAAAAAACGATGAAACAGAGAGAATGTGGGAGAGTCAAGAATTCGACAATAGGGAAATAGAGAAACAACTTGCCACTAGAGAAGAGAACAAATTTCGGCAGCAAGAGGAAATTGGGAAGAGCAAAAACGACAATAAAACTTGAGAACTAGAGTGAAAAGTCAAATTTGCAAAAAAGAGAAGTAAGAGGACGAAAACAAAATTAGCAGAGGTTTTGGCAGAGACGGAAACCGTCAGAAAATCTGAAAGAGGGAGGGAGGAGAGCCGAACTTGCAACCACCCAATTTTGGATATTTTAAAACTTCTTACTCCTAATTTTTCTCCCCATATCCTTAATTCCAGTCCCCAAAATCGTCCACCACTTCCTCTCAACTACGGAATTCAAATTTCACTTAAGCACTTTAGTATTTTGGCTAAACCAAAACACCCACACGGCACAGGTAGCAAAATAAATCCCTTGTTTGCGCAAGGACTCGAACTCTAGACTTTCAGCTTATTTACACTCCACTGAACCACCAGACTAGTAGGCCATTCTGACATATTTTACCAACATTTAATTATAAGCCTACTGACTAGAGTAAGGTTTTGTTCAAAAAAATACAAAATTTTTCCCAAGACAAGGCTTGAATTTAAGACCTTTCACACGCACTCAGAATTCTTAACCACTGAAGCAGACATACAATTTTTTCATAAATACATGGAAACAAATACACAAACTTTGGAGCGTTACAGCTCTACCCCCTAAAAGAAAATTTCGGCCTTGAAATTTTACCTAATCAGAACAAATAAGGATACTGCTGACGCATCGCATCCTCAAGCTCCCATGTAGCTTCCTTCGTGTTATGATTACACCGTAGGACTTTAACTAGTAGAATAGACTTCCTCCTCAGAACTTTTACGTCACGATCCAATATCTGAACTAGCTCCTCCTTGAAGGTCAAATTTGGCCTAACCTCAATCTCATCAACAGAAATAATATGCGTGGAATCAAAGCGGTAGTGCCTCAATATTGATACATGGAAAACATCGTAAATCTGATCCAACTCTAGAGGTAGCTCTAATCGGTAGGTAACCGGTCCCATCCGTTTAAGTATGCGATAGGGTCCAATAAACCTAGGGCTTAACTTGCCCTTATGACCAAAGTTCAGTACCTTCTTCCATGGCGAGACCTTAAGAAAAATGAAGTCTCCCACAGAAAACTAGATCTCACGATGCTTCAGGTCTGCATAAGACTTCTGTCTATCGGATGCTACTTTCAATCGGTCTCCAATTAATCTAACTTTATTCTCGGTATCAGAAACTAATTTAGGGCCCAGAATACGTCGCTCACCCAACTCGGTCCAACATGAAGATGTGCGACACCTACGACCATATAATGCCTCATAAGGTGCCATCTGAATGCTAGACTAATAGCTGTTGTTATAAGCAAACTCTACTAGTGGCAGGTAATCTTCCCAACTGCCGCGAAAGTCAATGACACAGCTCTTCAACATATCCTCCAGTATCTGAATCACCCTCTCAGATTGACCATCTGTTTGAGGATGGAATGCAGTACTGAAGTTCAGCCTTGTACCCAGAGCTTCATATAGCTTCTTCCAGAACCAAGATGTGAAGCGAGGATCCCTATCAGATATGATCGAAACCGGTACCCCATGCAGTCTCACTATCTCAGATACATACAGTTTAGCCAGCTTCTACAGCGAGTAGTCAGTACGAACCGATATGAAATAGGCGGACTTGGTCAATTAATCCACGATGACCCATACAGAATCTTTCCTAGTGGGTGTGGGGAGTAACCCACTAACAAAGTCCATAGTCACCCGCACCCACTTCCAAAGTGGAATCTTAACTGGCTGCAACAAACTTGAAGGTAACTGATGCTCAGCCTTAACCTACTGACAAGTCATACATTTACCCACAAAATTGGTAACCTCTCGTTTAAGTCCTGGCCATCAGTATAACTCACGAAGTTCTCGGTACATCTTATTTCCACAAGGATGCATAGCATAGGGGCTACTACGCGCCTCTCTTAGTATCGATTGCCTCAATTTAGTGTCTTTTGGTACACAGATTCTCCTACAGAAATAGAGTACCCCTTCGCTATTCAGTCCAAAGTCCTTAGTATGTCCACTCTTAACCTGTCAAAAATAAAGGCCCAAAGATTCGTCTTCCATCTGCTTACCCTTAATCAACTCAATCCACGTAGGCTTAACCTGAAGCTCAGCTAGCAGACTTCCATCATCAAATAAACTGAGGCAAGTAAACATCGCCCTTAAATCAGTCACAGCCCTACAGCTTAGTGCATCGGCCACCACATTGGCCTTACCAGGGTGGTATTCAATCATACAGTCTAGTCTTTAAGCAGCTCAATCCATTTATGCTGCCTAAGATTTAGCTCATTCTAAGTGAGGAGATACTTAAGGCTCTTGTGATCCGTGTAGATGATACACTTTTCACCATATAGGTAATGCCTCCAGATTTTTAATACGATCATTACTGTAGCCAACTCTTGGTCATGTGTCAGATAATTCGCCTCATGAGTCTTAAGATGATGAGACGCATACGCTACCATCTTACCCTCTTGCTTCAACCTACATCTCAAACTGACATGTGATGCATCGCTCTAGATAGTAAACTCTTTTCTAGACTCTGTCTATATGAAAACAAGGGCCTCAGTCAGTACAGTTTTGAGCTTTTCAAAGCTCTCTTACTGTGCATCAGTCCAGTTAAACGTACACCCTTACGTAGTAGCTTAGCCAAGGGTGTTGCAATCAATGAAAAACCCTCTACAAATCGTCAATAATGCCCTGCTAGTCCTAGAAAATTGTGAATCTCAGATACAGTCTTAGGCTATTTCCAATCCAACATCGCATCAATATTTTAAGGATCGACCTTAATCCCCTCAGCAGAAACCACATGGCCCAGAAATGTTACTTTCCTTAACCAGAACTCACATTTACTGAACTTGGCATACAGTTGTTTCTCTCGTAAGATCTGCGAACCACTTTGAGGTGTTCATCATGCTCATCCTCAGTCCTCGAGTATGCCAGCATGTCATCAATAAATACCACCATAAACCAATCCAGATAGGGCTGGAACACTCGGTTCATCAGATCCATGAAAGCTGCTGGTGCATTCGTCAGTCCAAATGGTATTACTAGGAACTTGTAATGCCCGTATCGAGTCCTAAATGCTATCATATGTACATCAGTCTCCTTAACCCTCAACTGATGGTATTTTGATCAAAAGTCAATATTGGAGAAAATCGAAGCCCCTCGAAACTGGTCAAACAAATCATCTATCCTCGGTAAGGGATACTTATTCTTGATTGTCAACTTGTTCAATTGTCGACAGTCAATACACATACGCATGGATCCATCCTTCTATTTCATGAACAGAACTGGTGCTCCCCACGGAGACACACTAGGGCGAATGAACCTACGATCCAGTAACTCTTAAATTTGAGCCTTAAGCTCCACAAGCTCTTTCGGTGCCATTCTATAGGAAGCAATGGACACCGGAGTTGTACCTGGAAGGAGCTCAATCCTGAACTCTACTTCACGATTCGGGGGTAACCCAGGTAGCTCTTTAGGAAAAATGTCTGAAAATTCTTTAACTGTTCTGATTCCTTAACCGAAGAATCCCTAGAATCTGAAATACTGATGTAGGCCAGATACGCCTCACATCCCTTACGAACCAAATTTTTTGCCCTCAATGCAGAAATCACATTCGATAAGTAGTTTTGACATTCCCCCATTACGGCTACCTTACTATCCTCCTTAGTTCTCAGTACAGCCCTTTTTGTGGTACAATTTAAGCTCACTCGGTGTTTAACCAACTAGTCCATTCCCAGTATCAGGTCAAACTCTCCAAAAGGTACTTCCATCAGATCAGCCAGAAAAATAGCCCCTTGAACCTCTAAAGAAACGTCTCTAAACAACTTATTTACCCTTACTGATTGTCCAAGTGGACTCAGTACAGTCACCTCACTCACAGTGCTCTCAAGCAAGATACCCAAGTTCTCGGACACAGTACAGGCTATATAAGAGTGAGTGGATCCTATATCTATCAGCGCAGTATAACGTATATTATAAATAAAGAACATACCCGTGATAACATCTGGAGCATCTCCATCCTCTCGGTGACGCGCAACATAAACTAGAGTCGGCTGCCTCGTCTCAATAATGACCAGCATCTCTCCTCGGTGCTCTCTAACCACGGCCATACCCATTACCACCTTTGGCCTGACCATGGCCTCTTGGTGGCTGCTGAATTGCTCTCAGTAGTGGTGTAGTACCAGTACTTAGAGCTTGCATCTGATCGGACCTTTGCGGACACTCTCTAATACGGTACTCTAATGAACCGCACCTTAAACAAGCCCCACTTCTTTTCCAACACTCGCCCTAATGGCGTCTACCACAGTCAGTACACGGCGGCTGTCCAGTAGCAGCAATAGGAGCCCCAACTCTAATCGGCCCATCAATTCTAACCTTTTTCTTAGGCCTCTGAACGGAACTTGAGGCTCCGAATCCCTCTTGTTCCTACCTCTCTCTCGATTCTGGCGCTCAGCGCACTTCACTTCCTCGGTGATCTTTGCCTTATCAACCAGTGCAGCAAAGTCTGCTCCCTCTGTGGAGCTATCAGAACCCTTAGATTATCCCTGAGGCTATCCTCGAAGTGAATACATCGTTCATACTCAGTCGCCACCATACCTCGTGCATAGCGACTCAATTTCAGAAATTCAGCCTCATACTCGGCCACCGATCTATCTCCCTAAGTCAGATTAAGGAACTCCCTCCTACGGGCATCTACATAACTGGCCTTCACATATTTCCCCTAGAAAGCGGTCTTAAAGAACTCCCAGGTTAGTCGATTGGGCTGAGTGCCCCATTAACAGTGAGCCACTACTGATATGCCTCATCACGTAGCAACGATACAACACCCTCTAATTTCTACTCAGGAGTGCAGTCCAGATCATCCATAATCCTCTCTGTGGCCTCTATCTAGTAGTCAGCCACATTAGGGGCAACTCCAGCAATACCCCTAAAAAGCTCAGCTCCGTTAGATCGGAGTTGTTCTGTAACTGACCCACAGCCTCCAGCTCTAGTATTGGGCTCAACGACCCTCTCTAAAATCCTCAACATGGCTTGGGACAGTGCGTTGTCCCTAGCCATTTGATTATGAGACCCAGTCTCAGTCACAGGTGAAGCCGGTGTCTCCTTAGTATCCAAATTAGGCAGATTGCCAGATGACGAAGACCCTGCTCGAATACCACTATGGCCTCTACCATGGCTTCTTGTACCCTGTCCGCGAGTACTTCTAGTGCTCATTGTCTAATTGTGTTTTATTTGTATTAACAGTTTTATGCATCAGTTTACAGTTCTAGTGTTTATTAACAGATATTTTATAAAAACAGTTCGTTTCGTACATCGCAGTGTCAATCAATGTCTACCAGTTTTACTATAGTCTTAGTGTACACTATTTTAAGTGTTTTCAGTACAGTCTATCTACAGTAGTCTCAGTAGATACTACCTATAGCAGTTTCAAGATATACCATCAAAAACAGTTTCAGTTTTAGTTTAAACAATTCAAAGTTTCAGAAAACTTACTGGATCGGCGCCGGAGACTTGGTGTACCACACTTTCAGTAAAAATATTTAGAAATCAGTTCTCAGAAATCACGTCTTAAAAGCCCACATCCACAGCTGAGTTTTGCAACTTGACTCTGATACCACTAAATGTAAGACCCCAAACCCAGCCTAGTCGTTATGGCCGAATCTGACGGTGTCATATGTTAGTGTGTTTGAAAACCGTAACTTGTGTTGGAAAACTGTAACTTTGCTTAAAATATTTTCCGTTTAGAATCATTCCATTATTACTTATTAATTCTAGTATCATGTTAATTAATCATTTGAAAGCTTTCAAAATGTTTATTCTATGCGGAAACTTTTAAAATAGTTTGCGTATACGTGAGTATTTTGTTAAAATGTTTGGTTCTTTTGAAAACTCGAGTTTTTCTAAAGCTAGCAGTTATAATCCATAATTAATAAAAATCCCAAATTTAAGAAAAATCCATAGAGGCCATATTTACAATAAAATCCCCAAATAAAATTTAAAATAATAATTAAGTACGAAATAGAGTCAAATGAGGTTGTGTGGCCACCGCTGAACCCTCCACCGCACTAATCAGTGTGTAATCCCTATATAGAACAAGAGGACAAAATGTAGCCACAGTCTGGGCTTAAGCACTTTCAGTACCAGATTCAGTTTCAGTTAGGGCCTTAGCCCATTTCAGTATAAAAGCAGTTATGCATTAAGGCCTTGGCCCATTACAGTATTAGTAATTAGTACAGTAACATATATACAGTCACAAAATCCTACCCAGCCAGCCTCTACACACCATCTCCATCCAACTTTACACTCCATGTAGGGATATAATCAACCACCCATCCCTACACTCCAAAACGTACCAAATGCGACACTAAACAGTGGTTTGCAGCTGAGCTGCCAGTAAATTAGGCTCGAGGCCTTTCAATACACTTCCTTTGAACAATACCAACCTCCAACCCAATGCAATGCAATATACAGTAATGACATGCTATATCATGGCAACAATGCATACAATATCAATTCATTAAATATCATCATGCTCGATAACATGTAAATATATATATCAGTCATACAGTCATTTCACTCAATTAGGGGTCTAGGTAAGCTTACTGACCCTACAGTAGGTTCACAGTCGTCTCGGGTGACTCATGCAACCTTAGCAACAAAACAATAGAAATGGGCTCCCACACCCATGTTGTTAGCCCGTGTGGACCCATACGCCCTTGTGGCCCACACGGCCTAAAATAGCCTTGGCCGTGTGGACCACACGGTCTGATCCAAAAATCCCACACATCCGTGTTCTATCACACGACCTACCACACGGGAGGCCACACGCCCATGTGGCCTCGACAACCACATTTTTTGGATTTTTCACCGATTACCATTTTCATTGCTGTTGTTACACACCTGATACAATTTTGGTATGCAATCGCTCCTAAGATAACCAACAGCTAAAAACCACAATCCAAAGTGCAAAATCAGTCACGATTCAAAATTAAACCAATACCATTAAACAGACAATAATCAATATCCAAATTCGTTACTTACCCCTAACGCTCCGAAAGATCTTAACTATGGTCCCGTGAAAAACCACGTTCCTTGTGATTTGTTGCTGCCAAATTAAGAATTCGACAATAACGAAGAGTTAGGAACTTCACAAACTAATAAAAGAAAAACTTATCTGACACAAATGAGGCATAACCCTCTTACCTATCAACTTACCAACCGAACGTAGCCAATGTTGAACAAAACAGAGAGAATGTGGGAGAGTCAAGAATTTGACAAAAGGGAAATGGAGAAACAACTTGCCGCCTGAGAACAGAAAAATTTTGGCAGCAAGGGGGATTTGGGAAGAGAAAAAACGGTAGCAAAACTTGAAAATAGAGTGAAAAGCCGAATTTGCAAAAAAGAGAAGTAAAAGGACGAAAACAAAATTAGCAGAGGTTTTGGCAGAGAGGGAAACCGTCAAAAAATCTAAAAGAGTGAGGGAGGAGAGCCGAACTTGCAACCATCATATTTCAGATATTTTCAAACTCCTTACTCCTAATTTTTCTCCCTATATCCCTAATTCTAGTCCCCAGTATCGTCCACCACTTCCTTTCAACTATCGAACTCAAATTTCACTCATACACTTCAGTATTTCGGCTAAACCAAAACACCCACATGGCATAGGCAGCAAAATAAATCCCTTGTTTGCGTAAGGACTCAAACTCTAGACTTCCAGCTTATTTACACTCCACTGAACCACCAGGCCAGCAGGCCCATTTTGACATATTTTTCCAACATTTAATTATAAGCCTACTGACTAGAGATAGTGTTTTGTTTAGAAAAATACAAAAAATTTTCCCAATACAAGGCTTGAACTTAAGACCTCACACACACACTCAGAGCACTTAACTATTGAAGTAGACAGACAGTTGTGTGATAAATACATGGAAAGAAATATACAAACTTTGGGCATTACATTTATGACAATTATGTATTTGAAGCGTTGATTGTGTTATTTGGTGATTTTGTGAAGTGATTTTTGTTAGATTTTGATTTAGGGATTAAATTGTAAAAATGTTAAAATTTTAGGGTTTGATAGTGAATTTGATATTTAGTAAGGATTGTTTAAGAGCCTAGTATATTCGTTTGAAATGTTGACTTCATAAAAATGGTTAATTTGATGATTTTCGAGTTAAGGGACTAAATTGCAAAAGTTGTAAAAGTTAGGGGTAGTTGTGTAAATTTGAAAAATTAAAGGGTATAAAATGTAAATTTAATTGGAAGGTGAAAATTAAGCTAATAATTGAGAAATTTTATATTTTAGATCCAGACCTAGTTGATACCTGTGAAAAAAGAAAAATTATAGAATAGTCCCTGAACTTCTACAACTATTACCCTTCAGTTTAAGTAAGTTCTTACAGTTTATAATTTAACATCTATATGAAATGTTTGGTGATATAATGTGATATAATAGATATATTTGATTATAAATGATGTAAAGTTATTTGAGAAAAGTTGTTGAAATTCAATACTTGGATCGGATTTAACGCGGGATAGAGTACAATCGAGATATATTGTGTTATGGGGGATTGGACTGGAGATTGTTGTAGAGTGATATATATATTTTTCTTGAGTAGACTGAGGTTCAACATTTTTTGTGAACTCTCGTGTTATACTCCCTGTTTTGGTGTGTTTTGGTTGGACTAGCTCTCCGGAGCCATTGGTATGTTTTCAGGTGGACTGACTCTTATGAACATCTGGCATGTTATCGGGTGGATTACCCCTTATGAGTATCTAGTGTGTTTCGATTGGAATATCGATGTACTCATATTCGTAATTCATTCATCAGATTGTAAATCTTTGTAATGTAACTTGATTAGTGATTTTGATGGTTATGACATCTATTTGAGCTTTGAATTGAATTTTGTAATTCACCTAGTTGAGATTGTGGATGAGAGGGAACACATATGGTTGTAATATTATTGAATTATTTGTTGTACTTACTTCGGTAAGATTTATTGTTTTAGCACGTCGAACTTACTAAGCTTCAATGAGCTTACTTGTGTTATTTTCTTTTCTTGTAGATGCTTTGAAGGTTAGACGATCGGATCGACACTCAAGTCACACTATCCATTCATTTTTAGTAGTTTTTGGAACATTCATTTCTAATTATATGGCATGTAATAGGCTTGTATGTCATTACTATGGTTTTGGTTTGTAAATGTTAAAGTATGATTTTAAGTGCAAGTAGTTAACCTAATATGATAAGTGAACTAAGGAAGATGTTTTAGTGTAAATATATGATATGTGTTAATGGAATGTTGTGTTTGAAGTGCCTATGTTAGGCATATAGGTTGAATGTTAGATGGTGTGATTTAACATACTTTGGATGATAGTTCTTTTTGTTGTGAAATTGAATATACTTGTGGTATCATTGATGATTCATTGGCTAGGTACTTAGGATGGTTGATTTAGCATGTTTTTAGCTTGTTTAATGTCATTTTGAATAGGTCTTTTGGTTGGTAAACGGATTACTTAGAGTCTAAGTAAGCTTGAAATGGAAAACTTGTTGTTTAAGGTTCATTTTAGGTCCACACGCTTGAGACACAGGTGTGTGATTCAGCCGTGTGAGGCACACAATGATTTCTTTAGGGTGCAAGTCAGTGGGTTACACAGCTTAACACACGGCTTGGCACACAGGCGTGTAACATGGCCGTGTGACCCTACTCAGAGAGTTACACGGGTGAGAACGTGGGCTGGGACACGATCGTGTGTCTCTAGTTCAATTGTTACATGACCGTGTGACCCTTATTTTTCAAAATTTTCATCTTTTCCTAAACTTTCCAAACTATTTTAAATTGGTCCCAAATTGTTTCTAGGTTATTTTTAGGGCCTTAAGGGCTCGATTTAGGGACAATATGCTTGTGTATGAATATTTTATGATGTGATTATAATATTGAATGATATAATATTCAAATGTTCTTGATTGTTTAGTAATACTCCATAATCCTAATCCGTCGACGAAGACGAGATAAGGGTGTTACATTAGTGCTCCTAAGAGGCTACGCCGATAGGAAAAGTGGAGTACTGAGTTTAGTGGCGACGATGAAAAGTTGGTGCTCGACGAAAAGGGAAATGGCCTGATGATGGTCTCAATAACGGTTACCGATTTTGAGGTCAGAAGAATACTTGTTGACAGCGGAAGTGTAGTGGAAGTGCTATCTTGGGAAGCATACCAAAAAATGGGATTAAAAGAACAAGCATTGTCTAAAGTTGGTCTACTATACGGTTTTGCAAACCATCCAGTCGAGGCTAAAAGCTCAATCACCTTGCCAATCACCTTGGGGGATGGCGAGCACACACCATAGAGTACGTTCAGTTCTATGTGGTGGACCACTCAATGCTATACAACGCCATTTCTGGAAGACCGGTAATGAGGATGACAAGGATGGTAATCACAACATTCTGTATAAAAATTAAGTTCCAGACAAAGACTACGGTTGGGTTCCTATGATTTAATCAGCGCACCATGAGGCAATGTCACATGTTATCTGTCAAGCAAGTGAGAGAACCTGCGGTTGAGGGGCAGAGTTCGCAAATGTTGAATTTAGCAACTTAGGCTCTGGATTTGGATAGTCTAGATGTAAGAGACGAGAATAGGAGCAAAAAACCTCAAGTTATAGAGCATACTGAGACCCTGCAGCTATTTTACAATAACGAAGAGAGAACTGTCAAAATTTCTTCAGCGTTAAAAGAGGAAGAGAAGAACATATTGGTCAGATGTTTGAGGAAAAATACGGATATTTTTGCCTGGTCCGCAGTAGACATGCCGAGCGTAGACCCCTAAGTGATTACGCAGAAGCTGAACATTCTCCCAGAGGTAAAGCCAGTAAAGTAAAAGAGAAGAAAGTCCGTGCCTCTAGTGGTAAAAGTAGTGAGACAAGAGATCGCCAAGCTATTATCGGCAGGATTCATTCGGGAGGTAGAATATCCAGATTGGGTCTCAAATGTGGTAATGGTGAAGAAAGTGAATAGTAAATGGATGATGTGTATCGACTTCACCAACCTCAATATGTCCTAAAGACAGTTTCCCTTACCCTCGATCAATCGATTTGTTGATGCTTTAGTGGGCCACAAGTTCATGAGCTTTATGTGTAACACCTTAAACCTCTATCCGTCGTCGGAATAGGGTTACGAAACATTACCATAAAAATGTAACTTAATATAATTCATTTTCAAGCATTTCATAAATCATAGCATACTCCATTCAAACACATGCATATCGTCCCTTGTTCAAGCCCTTGAGGCCTTAGAAACACTTTAGAAACGATTCGGGACTAAATCGGAAACATATGAAGCCTTAAGGAAAAAGTTAGAAAAATTCAAGTTGTAGGGGTCACATGGCTGAGACACACACCTGTGTCTCAGGCCGTGTAACATTCAAAATAGGGACACACGATCGTGTCCCAGCTCGTGCCCATACCCATATAACTCTCTAAGTTGGGTCACGTGGTCAAGCCACACGCCCGTGTACCAGGCCATGTAACTTTAGAAATGGCCTTACTCGCCTGTGTGCCAGGCCATGTGTTAGGCCGTGTAACTACCTGACTTGAATGCCTTAAAAACCTACAAGGGACACATGGCCGTGTCGCATGGCTGTGTGTTACACACGGCTAAGACACACGTCCGTGTGGACAAGAAAATGGCCAAAATCAACCTATTTTTTTCACCCTTTCAAAAAAAAAAAAAACAACAACCCACAAGCCATATACACATATGATCAATGCACCAAAAACCTACCAAAACATACTTAATTTAACCAATTTAAAAGATCCAAAATACATTCAACCAATATGCCTTATAAGGCACCTCAATCACAATCAAACCAACTTACCAAAACATATGCATAATTAACCTTACTTCCAACATACATATCTAATTCCATATCATATTAAAACATACAACTATTGAGACCATTTCTAGCATAACAACTTCATTCATCAACAAGCCAAAACAAACCACAAGTGTATATTTCATACCATTGAATAGTACAAAAAAAGATACCTATTTACAACCTTAGTAAAGTGCCTAACAACATAGTTTAGTATTTTGTCAAAATGTACCATAACAACCTATATAGCTACATATACATGCCACGACCCTAAAGAGAACAAGAACTACCAACATTGATGGATAGTGTGACCGAAGATTCGATCCGTCCAAAAGTCAGCAATAACGATCTACAAAATAATACACAAAAACATATAAGTTTATAGAGCTTAGTAAGAACATAATATATCTTTTAACTTAACAACAATTTAGTACAACCCATAATTTACTTGAGTTGAAGTTACCAAAATGTAAACAGGGGCACGTATGTGCAATTCAGGGAAATAATTAAGTGTAAGCAATTAATTACATACTATATTGTAAACAAACAAGTAGAAGTTCAATTACGTATAGAAATACTATGAACTTACATCGACAACTAGCACATAAAAGTACGATCGAGCTAATCCATGATTTTTGCCTTTTCTCGGTTTAGATCCGGTAGAGATTTATCTTGATCTAAATAAAAAATTATATTCAATTAAGTGTTTCAATCTCAAACATTCAATTCAATCCATAATCCATATTTATACATAATTACAATTTTACCTATAACATTTTAACCTTTTTACAATTTAGTCCTTAAACTTGTAAATTGAAATCTAAGCATTCTCATCCCCAATTCATGCTAGCCAAATTTATTATGAACCCATATCAACTCATACAAATCATCATTTCACAATTTAACCATGATATTTTACTACTTTTACAAATAAGTCCCTAAATGACATTTTCATAAAAAATCTCTTTACAAAAGTTGTTTATTTAACAAGGACTCATAATCTTCCATTAAACTTCAAATATCAAGCAAACATGTTCATGGAAAACCCTAATCCTTTAACAGTCTTGCAAATTCGTCCCTAGGCTAACTAGATTAAGCTATAATGATCCCAAAAACATAAAAATCATTAAAATAGGAATCAAAATACATACCATGCAAGAAAAATACAATGGCTGAACCCTAGCTGCTCTCCCTTTGTAGATTTGGTTGAAGAAGAAGCACTTTGGATAATATGATATCTTTTCCTTATTTAATTTTATCATTAATTACTTTTTTACACTTTTAACCTTTAAAAACATTCATAATTTCACCAAAACCAATCCATAGATATCCAATAACTATAGAAATGGTCTATTTACCATCTAAGTCCTCTTATTTTAAAGTTTCATAGCTATTTGATACCTTTAGCTACTAGAACTCTACTTTTGCACCTTTTACGATTTAGTCCTTTTTGCTTAATTAAACATGCAAACATCAAAATTTCTTAACGAAATTTTTATACAACACTACTAACACACCATAGACATTAAAATAATAATAAAATAAATATTTTCATGTCAGATTTGTGGTCCTAAAATTACTATTTTAATTTCACTAAAAACGAGCTGTTACATTATGGATGCCTTCTTGGGTTACAATTAGATCCTGTTGGAACGAGATGATCAAGAAAAAATAGCCTTCATCACAGAAAAGGGAATATTTTGCTACGAAGTTATGCCCTTCGATCTCAAGATCATATGCGCGACCTATCAAAGGTTGGTAAATAGGATATTTAAGGACCTGATATGTAACCTCCCTAACCCGGCCTAGACATTATGGCTAGATTGAGAAGGCCATATTAGTCACAAAAACGACTAAGCTAACTTACTTTACTTTTGAAAACTTTAAATAAACTCATTTTAGAGAAAAACATAGTTGTACTTTGAGGTAGCTTAAAAGAATTCATTCATTAGGTCGTGTATACTTAGTATTCATTTTATTGTTGATAGTATGATTTTAGAAAATTCGTTTGCTTGTCGCTCTTCTTTAAAAAAAACTCGATGTTAAACTAATGGAGTGGAAAAACCATTTTTCAAGTCATTTTCGAAACTTAGTTGCCTTATTGATTTGTGTTTCAAAAATGGTTCATTTGCAATGCAGCGGGAAACTAGGGAATAATATCAAATTTTACTTAAGCCCAATATCATGCATTATTTGGTTATTATGCTTGAGTAATCCTTGCATGCAAAAATCTCCAAAAGAGAAGTTACCAAGCCACAAACCAAAAATAATTAAAAGTTACAAACCAAAACCAATAGAGCCTGATTAATACTTATTAAAAATAGTTTGAGGTCCAATGTGATTCTTTGAATGTCGAGTCCAGTTCTAATTTTGAGGTTTGCCTAAAAAGTTAAACACTATTGAGGGTGAGCTTATGAAAAGCTCAGTGTGAGTCAAACAATTATTTAAACAAACATAAATATCGAATACAGTGAAACATATTAGCTTTAACAGAAGAAAACATAACCATCATAGGAATTTCATATAATTACATAACCATTATCAAAGTGATGTCCAACGGTGTATGAGTGATCATGATTTTTCGTGATAAGTTTTATAAATTTATAATTAACCGTTCTTGAAACTAACTATTATCACGATGTAGGCAAGCGTACCTATCAAACAGTAGTATAGCTTTAGCAAGACCGGATTATCGAACCCAAAAGAACTAAAAGTACTAGTAATGACTGTCTTTTTATTATCTAGCCTAAGAATAAAGAGGTTTGTTTTAATTAACTAATTAACTAAACTAAGAAATTACAGAAAATAGAATTAGAAATTACTTTTGGAAAAACGATTGATTTAGGACAATACCTAAGGAAAAATCCACCTAGAATTCACTTGTTATTTTGGCTCCGAATTGGACGATTTATTCATTTAACTTGTTCCGTAGAAATCCCTAAGTTATGTTATTATCCTTATTCAAGACTAATAGCGTATAATCCCTAGATTGAATAATTGAGACTTTTCTCTAATTAACACCCTAGGGTTGCATTAACTCAATCTATGGATCCCCTTATTAGGTTTCACCCTAATCTGGCAAAATCTTGTCACCCTATCTCTAGGCGCGCAATCAACTCCGCTTAATTATGACAAAGTCACTCTTAGACATAGACTATTCATCCTCCAACTAAGAGCATTAACTTGAATCGATATCCTGAAATATCAAAACAAGAACTAAGAACACATAATTAAGAACAAGTCAAATATTTATCATACAATTCAGAAAATAATAACAAGGTTTGTCTTAGGTTTCATCCCCCTTAGGTATTTAGGGGTTTTAGTTCATAACTAAATAGGAAAACATCTCAGAAGATAAAGAATACAAAATATAAAGAAAACCCAAAACTCCTAAAGGGAAATTGAGGAGAGATCTTCAGTCTTGATGATGAATCCGGCTTCTAAGAGGATCAATCGGCTTTCTTGGAGTAATTCCTTGCTCCCTCCTCTCCGTCTCCTTTTAGTCTTCTCTAGGGTGTTTAAATAGGCTTTAGAATGCCTAAAAGCCTTCAAACTTGCCCTTTTTCGAATGGAACTTAGCTAGGGCTCGGTTGGGACACGCCCGTGTGCGATTATTTTAGGCCGTCGTCGAGGCTAAGATATTAACACGCCTGTGCTTGGATTATTTTAGGCTATGGTCAAGCCTATTAGAATGGCACGAGCGTATGTTCTGCCCGTGTGAGGAAGTCCAGCAGTGTTGTTTTCTCACATCGACCCATTTTCTCTGTTTTTGGGCCGTTTCTCGTTCTTTTCGCTCTCCTATGCTCACCTAAGTATAAAACATGAAATTAAAGGATTAGGAGCATCAAATTCACCAAATCTAAGGAAAAATCATTCATAAACATGTTAAGCGAAGGATAAAAATATGTATAAATTACGGTTTATCAAATACCCCCACACTTAAGCATTTGCTTGTCCTCAAGCAAAATTCTCAATTCACAATTAAGATTTCCTTTTGCTCAACTTATAATTCCTATTGATAATATCTCAAAATAATCCATAAGTAATCATACATTGAGAATTCAACTAGAAGAACATTAAAGCTTCAAACATTCCAAGTTGAGTATTTAATCACGAAAAACTTAGGCATCTCCCCTTATCTAGGTAGTTACCATCGATTCGAAATCTCACAGAGTTTAACATCCTCACTAAGGATTCACTCAAATCACTTGAAGTGTTTAAGGACAATGAAATTAGCACTCATTAGTCAATATGAAAAGTTATTACCATAGGCTTGCATGAAAATCAAATCTCCACCACTATTAATTGATATGATACATCAATCAAAAGGTCTTTAGAGGGTTGTAACGAGGCTTGGTTAGGGGGTATGGTCACAAGTTGAAAGAAAAGGTTAGAATCGAGATTGAATTGAAAAATCACTTAACTAGAAAAATATTTAATCATTACTTGCGTACAACAGAGCTTCTTCTCAGAATATGGAATTTAAATACTTAAACAAAAGATTTCTACTAATAATATGTATACACATTTTTTTAAGAACAAGTCAAATAACATAGACTAACTATTAAGAACAAGATATAGTTAAGCAATTTATTCAAATCAAATCTCGACAAAAATAGGGATCAAATTAATTTAGGGGATTTCAACAATAATGGGTTAAGGGTTAATATTAAGGGTAATACAAGGAATGGCTTGTTAAGCTCAAAGGGGTTTACTAAGGGTTAATCGTGGAGGTAGGCTTTTCACGGCATGAGTGGGTTAATCCTAAGTGCCTCTATCATCTTGACATATCAAATCAAATGGTGTGGTCTTGACATGTATAATCAAGCAAATTCTAGAATAACAATTCGATATTAACACACTCAAAGCAATAATAAAAGTGAGCATGAAAGAAATAATAGATGCTCTTAAAGGCTCAATAATCTCACAAAAATTATGGCTTTTTGATGTTTAAACTTGTGGATTTTAATTCAAGATAATACCTAAACTTGGGGAAACAACCTAACATTTTAAAATTCTTAAAAATCTACTTATCATGCTTAATTCTCTAATGTCTTAAAGTTTAAATAATCAATGCATGAATGCCTATGTTTTAATTCAGGATATTTCAATAAAAATCATAAATCAATCAAAATTTATCCTAATCATGATATAAGAGATTTACAAGAGAACAAGGCAACATTCAGGGATTTTTCTGATAATGAAATGAATATCCTCCCACACTTAAGATTTACATTATCGTCAATGTACAAAGATATATACAAAAATATAATTATAAGATCATAAGATAGGGAGAGAATTGAAACTTCCTGAGTGTTAAATGAATGTACTCCTTAGTTTGAAGTTCTGTAGAGTGGAGGAGGATACTCTGGTGGTGGTAGAGGTTGGGTTCTACAAGTGTTTCACCAAAAGAATATTATATCTCGTGATTGAGCAAGGCATGGCAGTCGTGGAGAATCTTTTCCAATGGAGTTTGAAGTTCCTAAGTAATTGTAAGCTTTGGAGCTCTTTATAACTGTGAGAAAATCAGGAACTTTTTAGGGGATATTAGGAAGAATAATTACTCATAAAGAAATAGCTGAGATTAAAATTAATTTATAAAACCTAAATATAAAATAGTATCAAAAAGGAAATAATATTTAAAAGTTAAAAGTGAAATTAATAAAAACATAAAATAAAAATTAAAATTAAAATAAAAATAGAAATAAAAATAAAAATAAAGATAAAATTAAATTAAACATCATCATCACACGATGGTTCGCGAGGTGGTGGTGGCGATGAGATGTGGAAGTGCTAACAAATCTGTTGGAGAGTAGCATCATTGTTATCAAATTGTTGAAAACACTACTGCTCAAATCGATTGAGGCACTCAGAGATGTCAGCATATGAAGCCGCCGCATGAATTGGACGATGGGAGCGTGGTGGCTGAGACGGTGGGTCCTCGTGCTATGGAGGAACATCATCAGTAATGTCCTCTCGGGCCTCCTCCTCAGTAGATTGGGCGAGACGATATTGGGGAGGGTAGGTTCCTCGGTGCTTCTCGATCATCCTCATGCTTAGCATGCTCAAGATGCCTTGTGGGGACATCTGACCAATGAGTGTAAGGGATGATTCTTGGGTCGCGGTGTCGAGGAGTTCGAAGTGCCGCGCTAGTCGAGTCACGTAGGGGCCAATGGAGATGACCCCCTTCCGATGTCGCTTCGTTTGATGGTGGATGGCAAGGGCGATAAAGTAGGCGAGGTCGAAGACGTGCCCGTGCGACATACACCATAAGTAGTAGATGTCGTGAGTAGTGGCGATGCTGGTGCTCTCTCTCCGCCTTGCCAAAGTGTGAGATGAAATAAAATATAAGTACCTCAAGGATGGAGGGAGAGCTAATGCCTTGGAGCGACTGGGGTCGTAGGCGGCTGAACGTGGGACGAGGGCGTTCCAGCACTTCGAGGGAGAGTAATGGATGTGGCGGTTGAAGGTATCAAGATCGTTCTCCTCTTGAAACTCCTCCGTGTAAAGACCTAGTGTCGAACCAAACTCTGGAACGCTCAACTGGCAGACTAGGCCGCCAAGTCAGAATTGGACCGTGTCGGGATTATCATGGTTGGTCATTACAGTCTGAAGATGGAATGTCGAGCACAGTTCCATTGTGAGCTCGAGATACGTCGGTTCGACGATCTCAAAGAAGAGGTTCCATGGGTCGGTGGTGAGAAGTGCCCGAATCGCATTAGCCAACTTGACTTGTTCTACTGCAGCCCAGTCGATGCAGTGGCCCACAATTAAAGTTCGAGCCCGGAGTATTTGGAAAAGTTCTTCTTGGGGCCCAATGGGGAACTACAAGAAAGGGTGACAAATTTCTGCGGTGGGACCCGAGGAAGATGACGCTTCCTTCCTTTTATTCGAAGCAGGGACAACAACTTTCTTTCCTCGTGAAGACGACATGGTATACCTACAAGAAAAACCATTATTTCGTCTTGATGAATGAACAAGGTAAAATATAACTAAATCCAAAGAGGAAAAAGCCATAAATAAGTTCAGCCACAACTACTAACAGTAACAAATCTAACTAAAACAATAAATTTTATGGCATAATGTCGTGGCCTTAGTATGAATATCAACATAGCAACAAATTCTATGGAAATCTAAAAAGCATAAATTTAGCATATTGCAAGGGTTATAATGACAAAGAATAAGAAGCAAATGAAACTATGAATATTGACTTAGGATAGGTGAATAAGGCATGAGAAATCATGAAATAAGTGAAACTTCAACATGAAATAAATGATAACTACCCTAGACATGGGATTTGAGTGATAGAAAAATAAAAATAATATGAACAATGTTGTTTGTTATGATAAATAGCATTAGAAATAAGTAAAATAAAAGGAAAAAAAAGTAAACAAATGCTAAAAAGGGAAAAATGAGCGTCAAAAATAGAGTTGGAGGCAGTGCACAGGCGTGGCAGGGAGGCCGTGTGGACTTACAGCGGTTAGGGTTAGGGGTTTTGAGTGAAGAAGACAATGAATAGTGCAGGGTATTTATAGATTTTGGGTCACACGGCCAGGGGACACGCCCGTGTGCCCCAAATTTAGCCCCTGTGGTTCGCGTTTTTCCTATTTTGGTGCATCTAAAATTTGTCCCACGCCCGTGTACCTTGGGCATGTTGGTGCACATGGCCGTGTCGCACGACCGTGTCTAGCTTCGTTCCCTTCTCCCACGCTCGTGTATGAAGGCCCACGCCCGTGTTAATTTGACAGGTTTGACCACGGGTGCTAGACACGGGCGTGTCGCACGCCCGAGTTATTTTCTCATGTTCAGCCATGGTTCTCAGGCACGGGCGTGTCGCACGCCTGTGTCGTTTTGGCAGATTCGCCCATGGCCATGTTGTACGATTGTGGCGAGTTGTTGCAACTCGTGTTTGGGAAAAATCTTTGCCCTGTTTCCACACGGTCCTAAGCACGCCCGTGTGCTTGGCCGTGTCTGTGTGATGAACCTATTTTCAAGAGCTCCGTTAGTAAGTTAGGTGTTAACCACTAAAATTTAAAGAAGTTAATATAGTTAGTGCTCGGGTTGCCTCCGGAGAAGCACTTATTTATAGTCTAAGCTCGATTTACCTCTCCATTAAATGGTTATGGTGGTTTAAGGAGTTTATACTCCTCATTCCTGCTATCAATCTTATCAAAATAAGGTTTTAGACGGGTGTTGTTTACCTTAAAAGTGCCGAACTCGGGATGACTTACCTTGAATGTATCAAATGGGAAAATACTAAGTACCGTAAGAGGAATTTCTTTATTCGGGTTGGTAGTGACAATGTGAGGATCTGCGACATCTAATAAAACTTCATCTCCAACCTTAAGTTGATTCGGTGAGGTATTAAGCTCGTTCTGGCGTAGTTTTGCTTTATCATGTGTTCTCGGTTTATGTGTCCACCATTCATCTAGCTCCTCTATTTGTAGCCTTCGTTCTTCATGAATAGGTCCTATATTGTTGCTGGAACATGGTTTGTGTATTTCCTTCAAACTCATTTACTGCAAAGTAGGTTACACTATATTGTCAGTTTTGGTAGAATGGTTTATACAATCACTTTCAATTTTTGATGCGTTGCCAGAATTTCGAGCTTGAAGGGTGATTGTTTTGTCTCCCACACGAAGTGTGGGTTCACCTGTGCCAACATCAATAATCATTCTAGAAGTTGCTAAAAAGGGCCTTCCTAAAATCAAAAGAGTGTTGCTATCCTTCTCTATGTCTAGAACAGTGAAGTCAACGGAAATATAAACTTATCGATTTTAACTAGCACATCCTCAATATTTCCCCTAGGAAATCTGATGGTTCTATCTGCTAATTGAATACTCATCCTAGTCTATTTAGGTTTCCCAAGACCTAGTTGCTTAAACATTTTGTAAGGCATGACGTTGATACTGGCCTAAATCAGCTAATGCATTATTAACATCTAAACTACCAATTATGCAAGGAATTGTAAAACTCCCTGGATCTTTTAATTTGTTGGGTAGCTTATTCTATAGAATAGCTGAGCAAACTGCGTTTAGCTCTAAATGCGATGCCTCGTCCAACTTTCGCTTATTTGCTAAAAGCTCCTTTAAAAATTTCATTGCGTTCGGCATCTGCGAGAGAGCTTCAATAAACGGTAAGTTAATATGTAATTTTTTTAAGAGTTTAAGGAATTTACCAAATTGTTCATCTGAGCGGTCTTTCCTTGTCGCATTAGGGTATGACACACGAGGTTTGTATTCTACGCTTACCGTTTTGTTTTCATTATGACCTACTTCACCTTTACCTTTACTTACCACGGTTTCTTGTCTCGGTTCTGGCTCAGGCTCAACTAATCCTTCTTCACCTTGAACATTAATCACATTAAGTTGTTCCCTTGGGTTAGGCTCAGTGTTACTTGGCAAGCTACCTTTTGGTCGTTCAAAAATTAGTTTGGACAGCTGGCCTATCTGAGTTTCGAGCCCTTGGATTGATGCTTGCTGATTTCTAAATGTTGTCTCGGTATTCTGGAAATGAGTTTCTGACACCGAGATGAATTTGGACAGAATCTCCTCAAGGTTTGATTTCTTTTCCTGTTGATAAGGTGGCTGTTGAAAACTTGGAGGATTCTGTGGCCTTTGATTCCCTTGACCACCCCAGGAGAAATTTGGGTGGTTCCTCCAATCTACATTATAAGTATTACTGTAAGGATTATTTTGAGATCGAGGATTATTACCCATGTAATTTAATTGCTCATTCTCCATGTTGTGGCCATAGGGTTGATATTCTGAATTGCTCGATCCACCTCCGCTTGCTTCAGATTGCATTACTGGATGGACCTGTGTAGAACCAAGTAAACCATCAATCTTTTTATTTAAAAGTTCTACCTGATTTAACAACATCATAACTGAATCGACGTTATAAATGCCTGCTATTTTAGTTGGTTTAGTTCTCATGACTTGCCACTGATAGTTATTCAGTGACATCTCCTCAATGAATTCATAAGCCTCTTCAGGTGTTTTGTTGTTGATGGTTCCACGAGTGGCTGCGTCAATCATCTGTCTTGTCGAGGGATTCACACCATTGTAGAATGTTTGAACTTGCAGCCACAGAGGTAACCCATGGTTAGGGTACCTTCGCAGTAGGTCCTTGTATCTCTCCCATGCATCGTAAAGTGTTTCTAAATCCATCTGCACAAAAGAAGAGATATCATTATGTAATTTAGCTGTCTTAGCTGGTGGAAAATATTTTAATAAAAACTTTTCAGTCATTTGTTCCCAAGTAGTGATAGACCCTCGTGGTAATGAGTTCAACCACTGTTTAGCTTTGTTCCTCAGTGAAAATGGGAATAACCGAAGATGAATGACATCATCAGAAACGCCATTAATTTTAAAAGTGTGGCAGAACTCTAGAAAATTCGCCAAGTGAGTGTTGGGATCCTCATCCTGCAAACTATCAAACTAAACAAATTGTTGTATCATTTGAATCTTGTTAGGTTTCAGTTCAAAATTATTTGCAGCAGTAGCAGGCCTAACTATACTTTACTCAGTTCTTATTAATGTAGGTTTAGCATAATCATACATAGTATGAGGAGTAGGATTCTGATTTGCTAGGTCAGCGGGTATCGCAGGAGGTAACTGATTTTCCTAATTTTCAGCTATCTCCTTGGTTGTAGTTGAGATATCGTCCTCTTGCTCTTCTTCTGTGTATCTTAGGCTTCGCCTTATTTCTCGTCGGTTTCTACAAGCTGTACGATCGATTTCTTCGTCAAACAGTAATGGTACCGACGGGTTTCTTCTAGTCATAAACTATAAGAACCTATCAGAAGAAAAAGAAAATTAGTAAAATAATAACTAAAATAAAATTAAAGTGCAATAAAAATAAATGGCTAAAGTAATAAAAAATTGAGTTTTCCTAATATTTTAGTTCCCGGCAACGGCGCCAAAAACTTGATCGTGATTTTCCGTGATAAGTTTTATAAATTTATAATTAATCGTTCTTGAAACTAACTATTATCACGATGTAGGCAAGTGTACCTATCGAACAGTAGTATAGCTTTAACAAAACCGGATTTTCGAACCCAAAGGAACTAAAAGTACTAGTAATGACTGTCTTTTTATTATCTAGCCTAAGAATAAAGGGGTTTGTTTTAATTAACTAATTAACTAAACTAAGAAATTGTAGAAAATAGGATTGGGAAATTACTTTTGGAAAAACGATTGATTTAGGACAATACCTAAGGAAAAATCCATCTAGACTTCACTTGTTATTTTGGCTCCGAATCGGGCGATTTATTCATTTAACTTGTTCCGTAGAAATCCTTAAGTTATGTTATTATCCCTATTCAATACTAATAACATCTAATCTCTAGATTGAATAATTGAGACTTTTCTCTAATTAACACCCTAGGGTTGCATTAACTCGATCTATGGATCCCCTTATTAGGTTTCACCTTAATCCGGCAAAATCTTGTCACCTTATCTCTAGGCGCGCAATCAACTCCGCTTAATTATGACAAAGTCACTCTTAGACAGGGACTATTCATACTCTAACTAAGAGCATTAACTTGAATCGATATCCTGAAATATCAAAACAAGAATAAAGAACACATAATTAAGAACAAGTCAAATATTTATCATACAATTCAGAAAAAAATAACAAGATTCGTCTTAGGTTTCATCCCCCATAGGTATTTAGGGGTTTTAGTTCATAACTAAATAGGAAAACATCTCAGAAGAAAAAGAATACAAAACATAAAGAAAACCCAAAACTCCTAAAGGGAAATTGAGGAGAGATCTCCAGTCTTGATGATGAATCCGGCTTCTGAGATGGATCAATCAGCTTTCTTGGAGTAATTCCTTGCTCTCTCCTCTCCGTCTCCCTTTAGTCTTCATCTAAGGTGTTTAAATAGGCTTTAGAATGCCTAAAAGCCCTCAAACTTGCCCTTTTCCAAATGGAACTTAGCTAGGGCTCGGTAGGGACACGCTCGTGCTTGGATTGTTTTAGGCCGTGGTCGAGCCTGTTAGAATGGCACGGGCTTGTGTTCTACCTGCGTGAGGGAGTCCAGGCCGTGTTGTTTTCCCACGTCGGCCCATTTTCTCCATTTTGGCCCGTTTCTCGTTCTTTTCGCTCTCCTATGCTCACCTAAGTATAAAATATGAAATTAAAGGATAAGGAGTATCAAATTCACCAAATCTAAGGAGAAATCATTCATAAACGTGTTAAGCGAGGGATAAAAATATGTATAAATTACGGTTTATCAATGAGCATGGGACATCATTCATTCGAGTAACAATCATTAATTTTGATACCATTCAATACAACACAATAGAACACATATCATAAATCAATAACATTCAAATATGTCGTAAGCATGATGCAATGCAAAAAGGTTCCTACCCATACCATCTGCTACCCACCACGAGTTCCCAAAACTTGTCATCTGAACTCTAAAACATTATGGGCCTAAGCTCATTGTGGTTAAAACCACCAATAATAATATGCAGAAAATTCTGCTAGAAAAAATGCAGACAAGCTACCAGTAAAAATATGATAAATCGCCATTCCCCTCGATACTCCAGGTGCAATGCACTGACTATGAATAATGCAAACTTAATATGCCGCCAGTACTCCACGAAACTCCTCCGTCAACCACAAAATCCCAACCCAATTCATATGCAATATGTCACACAATCTCATACATAATCATATCTCAATACTTTTTTCATTCATTTGACATGCTCAACATATCCTCAATAATCACATACTTTCAGTAAATGGAAATAGTGTTCCAATCTTTCAAATTACCATTGTGTTGGTATCAATCAATATCGTTCAATTTCACATACTTAACAGATTTTCATTATGCATAAATAGCACCCTTTTTAGTATACAATATAACAAATATCTCACGCGTTTAAATCATACATAATCTTAATATCTCAACACATTATATCATTTAGTCCAACATTCTCATATCTCAGAACTCAAATATGCAATTACAAACTCAAGCAAACATTCATACCATTAAACTAGCAATTTTGCCAACATGTCAATCATTTAATGCTCGAAACATACCTGGTTCAGCCACTCACAAAATCAATAGTTTAGCTATTAAGCCAATCCAATCAGCAAGTTAATTTATCAAATATAACATGATATTTAATATTTTCAAACAATTTTATGAGTTTAGGACCCACACCTTATTTTTCGCTTTCTTACAACACACTAGTGAATCTTCAAATTTTCCTTAATAAACCTTAAAACAAACCTAAGTAAAAAATCAGTATAAGTTCCATCAATTCATCTCTTAACCAGCCCTTAAACACCCACTTATGAGTTCCAACCAATCATCAAAATTACTACTATTTTATGAATCTAAACTAGTTAAATTCCTTACACTATATTGATGCGAACTGTACGTACAATCGTTATTCGCCTTTACGGATGATTTGGGGCATTTGGGTCAGTACCTAATTCAATAATATACTAGAAAATCAGTAGCTAATTAATGATGAAATTCCTTCATTTAATCAATTCATAACCTTTACCCAACAACTATGTCGAAATAAGAAATTAGTTATCCTTAATTGCACTTACGCTTCACGATTTGTGGGATCCGATTGGCTAATCGATCAAGAACTTCTTTCCCTAATTAACATGTGATACATGGCTGATTAGGAGGGTTTAAGAACACAATTTAATTTTGGAAAAATATGGGCAAGACCCAAGAAATAAAACAACCCCCTTTCTTGCACATAGGCACACGCACCACCACCCATGGTGGCCAAATTCGGGGCTAATTTAAAAACAATTTAAAGATCCATTAAAAACCTAGAAAAATACATTTAAAATATTTAAAATTCCATAAATTACAAATCTAGAAATTTTTGCTTTTAATTGACAAGATTAATTAAGAAATTGAAGAGAAAAGAAATCTTACCCAAGCTAGTTGAGAGAAACGACAATGCACTTTCTTGGCAATGTTCGAGATCGATCTTGGGGTTCAATATTTTAGATTTGGGGTTGATTTAGATGAGGTTAAATGGAAGAAATAAAGTAAAGGAGATGATGCACAATCTTGAATCAAAAAGAAGAAGAAAGAGATGGTAAAATAGGAGGTGTAGGCGACGACAACAGTGGGAGAAAGAAGGAAAATTAAAGAGAAAAGAGGAGAGGAAGAAGGTGAATGGCTAGGTTAGGGGAAAATTGAATTAAAGGCTAAAAAATAAAATAAAAAGTTGTATTTATACTTAAGGTTCAATGGTATGGATGGCATACACATTAAAAAACAACGAATTTTGCAAAATTTAATTATTTCGCAAGGGAAATGATTCGAACTTGGGACCTTAACTTAATTTTCATACTTTTCCATTTATCAATTAAACACTAGGCTATTTCCTCATTTTTTAAACAATTTTTCAATATTTATTTTAAAAACAAGGCGTGTCACATACTAGGGTTTGAGATAAAATTAGAAAAATGATAAAAATGGTGAGAGAGAAGGGATTTGAACATGGGTTTCAAGGAGCGTTTCACTAACACTTATCCAGAAAACCAATACCTCTTTTATTTCCTAAAAATGGATAGATAATCTGAAAAATTAAGGCATGACCACTCTATTTTGATTCACAAACTTGATTCTACTAACCTTCGATTTTTGGGATGTTACAAGAAAGGTCGCGGCCTAGAGGTCTGCATTGATGATATGTTAGTGAAAAGCACGTTAATGGACGAGCATGTATGAAGCCTATCAAAGACATTCACAATCCTTAGAGCTCACGTAATGAAACTAAATCTGGAGAATTGTGCTTTTGGGGTACAAGCCGGTAGGTTCTTAGGTTTTATGATATCAGAAAGAGAAATAGAGGTAAACCTAGAGAAAATCCAAGCAATCATGGAAATGTCCCCTCCACGGACAATAAAAGATATACAATGCCTCACGGGAAGAGTAGTAGCACTGAAAAAATTCATCTTAAGGATGGCAGACAGGTGCCTCTCATTCTTCAAAGCTTTAAGAGCCTCTTTCTCATGGATAGAAAAGTGTCAAGCAACCTTCAAGGATCTAAAGCTATACCAGCTCCCCTCCACTATTGAAATTGCCTCAGGTATGAGAAACACTCTATCTATACTTGGCTACCTCAGAAGAGACAATTACAGTAGTATTAGTTAAGTCAATGGCTGTCCATTAGTTCCCGGTATACTATGTTAGCAAGGTACTCCAAAATGGCGAACTAAAGTACTCAAAAATAGAAAAATGCATCTATGCTTTGATTGTTATAGCTCGTAAATTACAATAGTACTTCCAAGCCCATCTGGTTATTGTGGTCACCAATCAACCTATAAAATAAGTACTATCCAAAGCAGATACTTTAGGAAGGGTAACGAAGTGGAGTATTGAGCTTGCCAAATATGGGATTGACTTCGCCTCACAAATTGTAATAAAGGGGCAAGTGCTGGCTGATTTCATAGCGGAGTGTTCCTTCGAAAGAATTGTCAACGCCGTAAGTAATGTGGGCTATGATTTGAAATGCTAGATATAAATATCTTGTAAAAATTTTACGCTATATGAACTTTGATAAACATTAACAACTTGATCTGTTATATTTATGAAAAAGCATGACATGCTAATGATTCAATGAGTTATATTTTATGATGAGGCACCACGTGTTCCACATTTTATACTAAAATTGGTTTTTCATTTGTTGAACACTGTTTAATAGCTAACCCGTCCCCAGAAAGTACACATGCAACTGCGAAACCAAAAAGTTGGCTAGTTTATGTTGATGGCTTCGCAGCCAAAACAGGATCAAGGGCAGGAGCACTTATAATCGACCCCAGTGGCAACAAGTGGTAGTACGGATTGTTGTTTGGATTTCAAACATCAAATAACATTGTTGAGTATGAAGCCTTAGAGTCAAGATTGTAGTTACCACAACAATTAGGAGCAAAGGATCTAATTGTCCATGTTGATTCACAATTGGTGGCAAAACAGATGAATGGTGAATACGACGTAAAGGAAACAGTGTTAAAAAAATCATACAATAATGACTCAGCTTCTTGTTGGATTCAACAAAGCTTAAATTAAATAGCTCCTAAGAAAGGACAACACATGCGCGAACGCTTTGTCAAAATTAGCATCCTCTGTCATCATTAACCAAAGAGAAAAAATCCTGCTCAAGTATAGGGAAACTCTGAGCTACGATGCACCCCAAGTAATTTGCATGACTCAGGAGGAGACCTGGATGACACCAATAATCCACACATTCCAAGGCGAACAAGACAACCGAGATAGGAAAGAGCTTGCAAAACTATAACGTAATGCTACGAGGTATGCCATTATCACAAATCGTTAATATTTGCTAAACTCCCAATATATGAATTGAATATTTGAACACTATGAGCTCATTACATATTGAATTAAAACAATGTGTTTTATCCTATGATTAATAGATACACCCTTTTGGAGGGTGTACTATACAGAAAAGGGTTTTCGTATCCACTATTGCGGTACATATTGCCACTTAAAGTAGAGTACGCTATGAGAGATCCACAGAGGAATTTGTAGTGATCACTTAGGAGGCAGATTACTCGCATAGAAAATCTTTAGACAAGGGTACTATTGGCCTACAGTCCAGGAAGATGCCCACCAGTTAGTTCACACGTGTGATTCTTGCTTGAGAAACGCTGAAGTCTAGCGACAACCAGTGGAGCCCCTTCAAGTCATGTGCACAACTATGTGATTCAATTCGAATAATTTTACTATTCTGACATAGACGAAAGATTATTGAATTGAAATGTCAGAATAGTGAAATTATTCGAATTGAATCAGATGAATCGAATGAATTGCTGATCATGTGCACAATCCAAATCTTATTGCTGATGATAGGGGTCGTGCCATAAGACAAGACGCTGTGCCACTTTTCAATGAATTAAATCTGGGAATTAGGAGGCCTGATATTGAGGCACCGTAATTCAAATAGAAGCTGGCAGTGTTTTAAATGCTTAAAATGGTGGGCTAGTTCAGTGCTATGCCCACGATAGATCCACATCTTCACCTTCAATTATTTATGGACGTGATTGATTCATTTAAAATAGCCGGTGTTACTCAAGATACATTGAGGTTGAAGCTATTTTCATACTCTTTGCGAGATCAAGCATGAGCATGGCTGAATTCATTGCCACCAAGTTCAATATCCACTTGGCAATAATAAATAGAAAGGTTTTTGGTTAAGTATTTTCCACCAAGTAAGAAGGCCAGGTTGCAAAATGAGATAACCACGTTTTCACAATTGGATGACGAATTCTTGTACAAGGAGTGGGAAAGATTCAAGGAGTTACATCGTAAGTGTCCTCATCATGGGATTCCATATTGTATCCAGTTGGAGACATTTTATAACGGTCTCAACGCACACACAAGATTGATGGTAGATGTTTCTGTAAATGGTACGATTTTGTCTAAGTCTTATAATGAGGCTTACGAGATCATTGAGAGGATCGCTAGCAACAACTATCAATGGCTAACAAATTGAGCAACTTCAGGAAGACGAGTAGCCAAAGTGCATAAAGTGGACGCACTAACATCAGTCTCAGCTCAGGTATCTTTTATTCCTCAATGTTAAAATAGTTTACCTCTAATGGTTCTAATAATTTTGCAGCGCAATCACCAAGTCAATATGATGTTTCTTGCGTATATTGTGGGGATGGCCATTCTTTTGAGAATTTCCCTTCAAACCCTGAGTCTGTTTATTACGTAAGGAATCAGTCTCAAAATAGAAGGCAATTCATTCGATTCATCTAATTCAATTCGAATAATTTCACTATTCTGACATTTTAATTCAATAATCTTTCGTATACAATTCATAATAGCATTATGCAGAGCCAACCAATCCATGCCCAGTATTATATCGAACTCATCAAATGAAAAAAGCATCAAATCTGTAGGAAAGCAGTAACCCCGAGTCATTAAAGGACAGTTCTTGCAAACTTTATCAACTAGCACATACTTGCCTAAGGGGTTTGATACTTTAATCATAAACTCAGCAGATTCAATATGCAAATTCTTACCAAACACTAAATTCATACAGATATACGAATGAGTTGATCTAGGATCAATCAAGGCAATCACATTAGTGTCATAAAGAGAAAATGTACTAGTGAGAACATCGGGTGACGACGTCTCTTCGTGAGCATGAATAGCGTAAGCTCTAGCAGGTGCTCTGGCCTCAGATCTTACTGTAGAATCTCTCGTAGTACAATGATTATCACTCGTATTTCCTACATTTCTTGGTGGCCTCCCTCTAGTGGCTGTGTTACTCGATCTTGCATTTTGAATATTATCTTTCTCTACTAGTTCTGGGCAATCCCATATGAAATGATCTTCTGAACCACATTTAAAACAAGCTCAGTTATTCATTCTACATTCACCAAGATGTCATCTTCCACATTGTTGACATTCAGTTCTATAGTTTCTGACACTGCCAACACTCGAGACCGATGTAGCTTAAGCTTTAGGACTTGAGTATTATTTTCTATGATCTCTATTCAAATACCCGATTGAAACATTTGGATGAGTGAACGAATCTCTAAGCTATGCTACCTTTCAAAAATTTCTTAAGTATAAAATAGCTTACAAAGTAACATCTCCAACTATGTTATCTTTCAAAATTTTCTTAAGTATAAAATAGCTCACAGAGTAACATTCCTAGCTGTGTTATATTTCAAAATTTTCTTAAGTATGAAATAGCTCGCGGATTCACATCCTCAGTTTATTATCTTTCAAGATTTTTCTAAAGTATAAAATAGCTCACGAATTAACGTTCCCAGCTAACGATTTTTGCAAAGTTATCTAAGGTTTTTATGATAACAATAAAGTCATGTAAAGGATATAAAAACATACGAAAGATAACAACATTATAATAATAGAAAAAAATTTCATTTCATTCAATAAAGGATGTACAGAACATTAGAAAGCTGAAATAGATCAATTTCCCCTTCAGCTCCCTGACCCACATCGTCATTACCAGCAGTAAGGGTCACGTCACCATCAGCAGCAAGGGAGGTCATGTTTTTAGTAGAAGAGACCAAAGTGTTATGCTCAGTTGAGTCCTCCTCTAAGTAGAAAGCTAAAGAATTCTTCCAGGAGGACACAAAGGAGTCCCACACAACACCCGAGGGAGAAAACACATCAAAGTCGAGCTCACTCATATTCACCCCTCGAGAGCATCAAGATACACTTTGTGAACATTGAAGAGACCACCAGTGACCTAGGCATGAAGCAATATATTCATCTTTAGCTTTGAAATAGAGTTCAAAAAAAATTCTCAGCCATCTTTTTCTTAAAATCCTCCAAGACCCGAAGTTACTCTCTGACCATGCAAACTACTTCATGTTGACATTCCTGGATAATTCTATCTATTTCGACTATGTGCTTCTCTATAAGTCTGTCTATCTTAGCTTGCAAAGCCTCTTTGCTTTCCTTTTTAGTGACCACCTCACACTATAACCCCTCCTCTTTAGTCTTAATGATGGCCAAACACTCTATGAGATCTTCATTTTGCTTGATGATAACCTCATTTTCCTCCATCATCTTGCAATACTACTCACCAACTCCCACCAGCTCCACCTTAGTGTTTGCGAGTTCCCTTTGACGGGCCTCCTCATATATTAATCCTACCATATTGACCTCAGAAAGTAAGAATTTAGAAAGGGACACAGGCTTGAGGTTGAGGGTAGTTTTGCGCTGCTTGGTCTCGCAGCCTCTAGCACTGAAGCCTCCTATTCAAGGGCTGAGACATTAGGGTTATAAGGGTACCCCTATGTGCTTGAGTCCCCATGCTAATGGAACAAACTTCAATTTACCCTCGATCAGTGCTTCTCTAATAAGAGGCACAGAAGGGGAAGCACAAGCAACAAGTGAGGGGGGTATCCACATCAATAGTAATTGACAAAATAGTAGTGGAAATAGATGGCAAGCTTACTGGTGGAAAACTGGAAGGACTCAAGGCTCCAGCAACAGTAGCAGCAACCCCAACAGGATCTGCTCTCCTTTTACTATGATGCTCATGTTGTGCACTATTCCCCTCCTCCTCACTTGTAGAGCCAATACGTATAGCTCCCGCTGTAGTCTTGTACTTCTTACGCGCCCTACTGACCA
This sequence comes from Gossypium anomalum, assembly GCA_025698475.1. Classification (NCBI taxonomy): domain Eukaryota; kingdom Viridiplantae; phylum Streptophyta; class Magnoliopsida; order Malvales; family Malvaceae; genus Gossypium; species Gossypium anomalum. Next base: position 41,223,115 of record CM046965.1, read on the forward strand.
ACAAATCAATACCCATAACCTTGTTGAGCTCGTGAGATATGTTATCTGTCCCGTTTGAAGTGTCCTCGGAGCCCTGATCGATTCCTGCACCAACAAGAACCCTATGATCAGTGGGACTAGTTAACAAATTAGTATCTGACCTAACAACCCCCATTGTGCAAACTCATCAAAAGCAAACGAACGAAGCTTCATCTTGTAGAAGTCATAAAAGAAGTTAAAGAGCTTTGACATGTAACCTAGTAGTATCTGAGCCAACTGATCGAAGGAGTCCTAAGGGTAAGTAGCACCTTGTAAACTCAAAATTATATAAGGTTTTCCTACATATTTTTACCACCTTTTTGCTTAATAAATATGTTTATCTTGAGTAATTGTTATTAAAATAAGCGAATTTTACTTAATTAGTAATAATTGGCATGAATTTATAAAGTATGTGAAATTGTGCTTGATTACATGATTTTTGTACATATTTTATATTATTTCATGTTAATTTATTAATATGTGATTTTTCACAATGTAGGAGGATCATTAAAGATGTGATTAATGTAAATTGAACATAGACATGCAAAAATTAATTCATGTGGACGGCAAGACCATGTAAACTAGGTTATGAGGTTGATAATTTGACCTAGTAAAAGATGTACTAAAAGATGGATATGTTTACTAAATTATTAGACTAAGAAACTGTGCAACAAGGGGGAATTAAAATCCAGTTTCGGCAAAAGTAGATGGCTACCCAAAAGCAAGCTTTGGGGTATTTAATTGAAGGTCCATGAATTGTGACCAGCCATATATAAGAGAAAAGGAAGGAATTTAAATTCTATTTTTAGCAAACTCTACCCCTTACCTTCACCTATAAATATCATGCATCAATCCTTCACTCATCATCCCTCATATCTCATTTCTCTTCTCTCATTAGCATCTCTACATTCTATTTCCCTTTTCTTTCCCCTTGCATAGTCGCCCATTTCCCTTCCTATCCTTTAGCCAACATAAGCTTTGTCAAAAGCATTCTTTGGCAAGCCACATTAGGAATTCCTTAGCAAAAGAAGCATCAAGCAGAATGGATGAGCACATCAGTCAAAATAGATCCGAAAGGCTGCTGAATTGAAATAGTTTACTCTTTCCTCTTGTTATTTATTTTAATTATGTTTGCTTTTAGCTTATTGTTTTTGACATCAAAGATGATATTTTAAATCTCTTTTTCTAGGATGATTATGTTAATTCAATAAGATTTATTTTATTCATGTTTAATATGTTTGGGCCTCAGTCGATCATGTTTTCAATTAATATCATGATACATTTTATTTATACGTACTTGGGTGCACCCAAATTAGTTGAGAGATCCTAACCAAATGACGACTAGTAGACACATAATTGAAAAGTGCAATGCTCAATTTAGATCCTTAAACCCAGCTAAGTTGAGGTTCATAATATCTTTAGTTAGCTTTATTATCTTGCATAGTTTTTAGGTTTATGTAATTAAACTGTTGCAAACATAAATTTCCCTGTGACCTTATAGAAATGCTAAGAAACCCTTAGTCTAATATGCTCAGTAAAATGCATATTTCTCTAAGTAAAAGATCCAAATGGACTTAATTTGGTTTCCAAACTCATGAAAGATTGAGTTGCCATGGAAGTATTTCTGAACATTGTTAAGCATGATGAAGTAAATTGAATTGATTAATATAATTATCCTAGCCCATTTAATGTTGATTTTTTTGTTGCTAAAGCAATTCATTCATACATTTGGGTAAATTGCATCTAGATTAAAATTGCATTAGGGATCACTCTTTGTATCTAGTTAAACATCACTATCCAAAATTATTGTGTTTTTACATCAAATTATTATTAATAATTTTGCAATTTATTAGTTAAGCTTATATAGTCCCTGTGGCGACGATAACTCATTTTTACTTACTTATTACTTGAACAATTGTGTACACTTATGCATATTCCTCATTACAAGTTTTTGGCGCCGTTGCCGGGGACTGTTGCCTTAATCATTCTTTGTGAAGTTATTTTTGCAGTTTTGTTTTTATTTAATTTCTAACGTTACTAATTTATTCTTTATTCTTTATTTGGAATTTATTTTTCAAGTGCTTATGTGCATAGATTGAATCATTGATCTATTACCTGTAGACCTTGAAATTGAGAGGACTTTTAGACAAAGAAGACACGAGAGATCTGCTCAAAGACAATCAGAGATGGACCTTGGAAATCAAAACGATGGGCAAGGTAATTGAGTCGAACAAGTGCACAACCCAATCCTTATTGCTGATGATAGGGATCATGCCATCAGATAATATGTTGTGCCACTCTTTAAAGAGTTAAATCTAGGAAATAGGACACCAGTTATCGAGGCACCCCAATTCGAATTGAAACTGGTGATGTTTAAAATGCTCCAAATGGTGGGCCAGTTGAGTGGTATGCCAGTTGAGTGGTATGCCCACGGAAGATCTAACTTACACCTTCGATTATTCATATAGGTGAGTGATTCATTCAAGATAGCTGGTGTGGCTGAAGACGGACTGGGGTTAAAGCTGTTCCTATACTCGTTGAGAGATCAAGCACGAGTATGGCTAAATTCATTGCCACCAAGTTCAATATCTACTTGGCAAGAATTAGAAAAAAGGTTTTTGGTTAAGTATTTTACACTAAGAAAGAACGTTTAAATGTCCTTCAAAAGTAAGTAGATAGATCCAAAACATATAAAATGTTGTTAATCCGGCGGTGGACCAAGTATTATTGCAAAAATTGATGAATACAACCAACTGTCACGCAAAGTTGCAAAATGAGATAACTAATTTCCAATAATTAAATTGGATGGCGAGTCTTTATATAAGGCGTGGGAAAGATTCAAGGAATTGCTTCGTAAGTGTCCTCATCATGGGATTCTTCATTGTATTCAGTTGGAGTCGTTTTATAATGGTCTCAACGCATACAGAAGATTAATGGCAGATGCTTTTACAAATGGTGCGATTTTATCTAAATCTTATAACGTGGCTTACGAGATCATCGAGAGGAATGCTAGCAGCAATTACTAATGGCTGACAAATTGAGAAGTTGCTAGAAGATGAGTAGCCAGAGTGCATGAAGTGGATGCACTGACTTCACTCTCTACTCAAGTATTTTCTATTTCCTTTATGTTAAAATAGTTTACCACTAATGGTTTGAATAATTTTACAGCTCAATCACCAAGTTAGTATGATGTTGTTTCCTATGTGTATTGTGGGGATGATCATTCTTTTGAGAATTGCCCTTCAAACCCCGAATCTGTGTATTATGTAAGGAACCAGTATCAAAATAGAAGTGGATAAGGACCACAGTCCAACTTATACAATCCTTCGTAGTAGAATCATTCAAAATTTTCCTAGAGTAACTAAGGAAATAGACCGAACAACAACCAAATGCAGTATAGACCCAACCAAACCTAAGGGTTTAACCAACAAGCCCCCAAACCACCTCAAGTTGAGTCATCAAACAGTTTGAAGGACTTGTTGAAAGCATACATGGTAAAAAATGATGCATTGATCCAAAGTCAAGTAGCAACGCTAAAAAATCTAGAGAATTAGATGGGTTAGGTAGCTACTGAGCTCCGTAGTAAACCGCGAAGAACCTTACTGAGCAATACAAAAAATCTGAGGAATGTTGGTAAGGAATATTGCAAAGTGGTAGAGTTACGAAGTGGTAAGATTTTGGAACCTAATGAGGTTATGGTTGAAAATGAGCCTATTGAAAAGGAGGGAAGTCATCCAACAGTTGAAGTCATTACAATAGAAAAATTAGATGCTAAAAAATCTGATAAGGTAAACCTTAAACTAGTGAATCTAAAAAGCTAACACCTACTTTTGCAGATTACCTCCTCAGAAAATTTGTGTATATCAACCTAGAGTTCCATATCCTCAAAGACTTCAGCAGAATAAGCATAAACAAGAGGTACAATTCAAGAAGTTATTGGATGTTCTAAGCAACTACAGATCAACATCTTGTTGGTAGAGGCTTTAGAATAGATGCCCAGTTACATGAAGTTTATGAAGGATATTCTGTTTAAGAAGAAACAACTTAGTGAGTATGAGACTATTATTTTGACGAAGGAGTGCAGTGCATTCTTACAGAACAAACTACCTCCGAAACTGAAGGACTTGGAAGCTTTATGATATCTTATAACATCGGTGAATCATATTGCAATAAAGCTTTATGCGACTTAGGAGCAAGCATCAACTTGATGCCTAAATCTATTTTCACGCTGTTAGGAATAGGTGAAATAAGACCTACTACTGTGACACTTAAAACTTGCAGATTGATCGTTAGCATATCCTAAAGGAAAGATCGAGGATGTTTTGGTAAGAGTTGATAAATTTATTTTTCCTGCTGGCTTTATTGTGTTGGACTTTGAAGCAGACAAGGAAGTTCTGATCATCCTGGGGAGACTTTTCCTAGCAACGTGAAGAACTGACAGATGTGCAAAAAGGCAAACTCACCATGCGAGTTCAAGACAACAAGGTAACATTTAACGTTCTAAAGGCGATGAAATTTCCCGATCCAATAGAAGAGTGTTCATTAATGGAAGAATTAGAAACCTTAGTTTCTATGGAATGCAATTCTGAAGAAGACCTGTTGGAGAACACTTAGGGTCTAAACCATTCGAAGATGAAAAAGGTAATGAAGGTTTGGTTTTGATGGAAGCCAATCCGAGGAGTTATGTTTAACCACCGAGGTTTGAACTGCTAGAGTTGGAAGTTTGAGAATTTACACAACCTAAGCTGTCAATTGAGGAACCACCTAAACTCAAACTAAAGTTATTTTCGTCCCATTTAAAATACGTTTTTCTTGGTAATAGTTCTACTTTGCCTGTGATTGTTTCAACGAACTTAACAAAACATCAAGAGGAGCAATTGATTGTTGTTTTAAAGAAATTATAAAAAGCAATTGGTTGGACCATAGTTGACATACGAGGTATAAGTCCTTCCTTCTACATGCATAAAATTATTTCAGAGGAAGGTGTAAAAGGTAAAATTGATAGGAAAAGGAGACTTAACCCTATCATGAAAGAGGTAGTATAGAAGGAGGTAATCAAATGGTTATAAGGAGATTCGCATATCCAATTAGACAAAATTCTTATAAGTGTGGGTGAGAACATATCTTATGTTTGTGACATCCCAAACCCGACCGGGATGGATTGGCCCAATTTCGAAGCATTACATTAGCCACCTAAGTGACTCTCCGGCTAATGTTTAGGCCGGGTTTGGGGATTATAGAGCACATATAATTGGATCTAATATATGAAAGACCCAATTTATCCTTTATGTAATGTGAAGGGTGACAACCATAAGGGAAAATAAGAGGGTGTGCCACCCTCCTCTCTCTCTGTTAGACTAGGAGTGTGTTTTCTATTTAAATAGTATTCTTTATCAAGGGCTTGTTCAACTAAGATTCTTGTACTTCCCTCTATAAATAGAGAGCACTAGTTGACCTAAAAATACACTTCATAGATTATTGAGTTATTGTCATTCTGCTAGAAAATACTGGTAATTTATTTACTTTGATTAAATTCTATTTTCTAGGGATTACAATTGTATCAATTTTTACAGAGAGAAATTAGTTTCCTACTAAAAGTAATTAACTTGTTTCTTTTTTGTTCTTTGGTTTATGTTGCTCGAGCCTACACTCGACAGAATTTTTGGTACGAGGATAGTGGAGAAAGTTATTTAGTTGAAAGCCGGTATCAACTTAAATTTGTCTCGCGCAAAGCTCAGTTTTGAAATTTTGTTAAAACTTTCATTGTAATTGTAAAATTGTTTTCTTAACTGATTTTTCCAGCACAAGCACCTAGGAAATAATTCAAAATGATTTTTTAAATATATTCAAGCTTCTTAAATGTTGAGAAATGTTATGAAGAATTTTTATAAAGTTGTTAAATGGTGTTTTAATAAAAGAAATTTTTATACAAGCTAAGAAAGCATTTCGGTAGCATCTCCTATCAATATCAGCTGTCGAGACGGGTATGAAGTGTTACAAAACTTGTCGGCTTTGCTAGTATGACCAAAGTGTCTCGAATGCTTCCTTCCTCCGAGGCTCTTACTATATCTTCCAACATTTAGAAGGCCCTTGAGAGAGATTGCTGTAAAGTTGTCTTATAGTCAGATTTTGCTTTTATTGTTAATAAATTTAATAGCCAAACTCTTAACATGTCCTTTTACATTCGTTTTGTTAGGAAGGCCTTGGATCTTAGTGATTCTTTTAATTGTATTTAGTTTACTTTTACCCATGATTCAACCAATAGTATCACTCATTCTCTAGCATATTGGTTGATGGATGGGAACTTTTCCTTAAACTTTAGCTTGGATTATCTGAATTCCATCCACCAATTTGTGCTGGATGATATTACTTGATGAATGAATTTTTGTCCTTTTATAGGCTTTTTTTTCTCTAGAAAAAAGAGAAAAGAACAGAAAAAAAGGAGCATACAACACTTGTCTTCTCCAAAAGCAATTGAGGTGTTGTACAATATTCAGAGTTAATGCCTCTAATTGTTTTTATTTTAGTTTACTAAGTATTTTGTTGTAAAATATATACTACATTTCTTAACATTTCCTTTTCTTTAATGCCGCTAAAACCTTTCCTTCCATTAAAATAAATGAGGTAATATTTGTTATGAATATCTTATTAAGTGGATGTCAATCATGATCAAGATAAATTTTTAATGTACTTTAAATTCTAAAAGTTTTAGAATTAGATCTTTACTTATTTTTAGTTTTCGAATTAGATCTCTACTTATTTTATACTTTTTAAGCCTATAAATAGAGACTCTGATGAAGCATTGTAATCATCCCTTTGATCAATAAAGTACATTCTCTATTGCTTTCATATTTTCATTGTTCTTTATTCTCTTCATCTCTCTTTATTTTATAACACTTATCAGCACGATCTTTCTCAAAGTGATAGTTCCTTTTATCGACGATCAAATTTATCCTTCATGATTTTTAATATCTTTGATGGCAAGATGCTAAGTTTTTTCAGGAAGTTTGTTTTATTTGATGTTTCATATCTGATTATTATTTTTCATTATTCTTTTATTAAACGTTATCATTGTTTTGATTAACTTTTTTAATTTGTATTCTTAAGGATGGTGAATGATTTGATACCGTTATATATATGTAATCGAGAAGTAAGATTCACACTCAAAGTTTTCTTTTTGATATTTTCTTGGGGATGATATCTTTTTCTTCATTACAAAGGATGTTTATAACCACTACTTCTCTATAACATCCCAAAATTGGGCCTAGTTGGAATAGTAGTTTCGGGACCACAAATCTGACGCTAAAATATTTGTTTTATGATTATTATGAGGTCTAAGGTATGAAAATAAGCATGTGTTAAAGTTTCATGAGGAAATTTTACGTATAAGGTGTCCAATTGGAAATTAGGGACCAAATTGAATAAATTGCAAAACTTGAGTTCTAGAAGCAATTTGTATGGAATTTCTTTGAATTATAAATTAGAAGGTCTTAAATAGAAATTTACCAAATTTCTAAGTTTTTGGACAAAAATGGGCATGCATAGAAAAATTTGAAAGTTTTGTAAGGAGGGGAATTTTGGTCATTTGGTAATAAACTTAATAAAAAGGGAAAAAGAAAGCTAAAATCAGCCATCTTCTTCCCCATAGCTGTCGAAATTTCTAGGGTTCCATAAGCTAGGGTTTTCAACATTTCAAGCTCAATAGTAAGTGTTCTCTAGCCCCGTTTTTAATGTACTTTATATTTTTGAAATCCTCATAACATGCTCTATCCGGTTCTACCCACATCTCAAGCTAGGGTTCATGTTAGAAAATCTACCCATGCATGAGATGATTGTTCTTTGATGATCTATGGAGGATTATGAAAGTTAGATGTTAGATAAACATCTTTTACTAGGTGATTTTTCATGAAAACACCGAAAAGGGACCTAATTGTAAAGGTATGAAATGTGAGGTAGAAATGTGAAATAGAGGAAAATATGGGCTGATATGAGCTTAGAATAGATTCAGCTAGGCTTGGGTAACCAAGGAATTACATGCATTTCATTATAAGAGCCTAGGGACTAAATTGTAAAAATATGAATGTTAAGGGCAAAATGGTCATTTTTGCCCGGGGTGAAATTTAGGCTGAAATGAACAATGTAATGTATTAATAATTCATTGTTGTTTATATAGACCCCAAGGAACCAATTTCGGAGGTCAACCGTGGAAAACGAAAGGTTTTAAAAAAACTGAAATACGAAACCAAAGCAATTACCAGGTAAGTTCGCGTAACTCAAATGTAAACTATCTTTAAATACATTAAAGATGTATGTTCATGTATGAATTATAGTAGTGAAATTCATTGTATGACAATTCATGGAAAATTGATGTTATGATGAAATGTCCTGGTTGAATAAAAAGGATATCTGATGGATCCCTCGAAAATGAAATAATGGTATAAAGGATCTAGCCCAGACGGGTGATCCCATAGTGATCTAGCATCCCGAAGAATATGTGTGTTGTGATGGATTTAGCCCGAACGGGTAATCCGATTAGGATCTGAATTTAGCCTGGACTGGTAATTCATATCCGAACTCATAGGAGTATATGTCATTATAGGGGATTTAGCCTAGATTGGTAATCCCGACATTACTCTGTGAGTTTATGCTATGGGGGATTTAGCCTGGACTGGTAATCCCACCGTAAGAGTGAGGTTCACAGGGGTACGTACTTAAAAGATCACTTACATGATTTGACGGTAAACGAGATATCCATCGAGATTCTAAGAAATTCAACGGGACTATAATGAGAAACGAGAATGGGAATATTTGAATTGATGAGCTCATTTAAGGTTAATGTTATAATGTATTGGCATGAGACTAACTTGATGGTTGAGTATATGTGATAGGAAATTTTACTATGCATGTTTGGCATGAACGTCTTTTATGGTTGCATGCTAATAACCGGTAATTTTACTTTCCTGTTATTTGGACTGACTAAGCATGTTAATGCTGACCCCCCTTTCCTTTCCCTATTTTACAGAGCCCGTGGACTCGTGAAGATTGGAAGACGATTGGAGTATTGTCAACACTATCAACTTTTCTTGCTTTGGTATATAGATACTTTTATTTTGTTACAATGGCATGTATAGGTTTTTGGTTATTTTGTTATATGTGTCATTGGTTAGCCAATGTAAAGGTTTGAATGATATACCTATTCATTTTGTATATGGTCATAAGACATGGCTCATTTTGATGTAGGTTGTAACTTACTAATTATGCATATTGGTGTTTATATGTTCATGTGATGGTTAAAGGTGGTATATCATGTATTGATATGTGGAATGTGGCCAAATCACTTGGAGATGGTTAGGTCATAATTAGCAATGAGTTATAAAATGAGCCAAGTTTAAATGTGTTATATGATATGGTAATCCTTAATACAAAAAGGATAATTTAGCATGTATAAAACCGATGAGATGAGGTTAACATGCAATAGACCATTGAAGGTTGTCATTGGGCATATTTAGGCCATGTTAAATACCATTGAAGTTCATAAATGTGTAGGGATGTTGAGGGTGACCATTGGCTTGGATTGTAGCCTTCAAAAGGGTCCACACTGGTAGACACACGGGCATGTGTCTAGGCCGTGTGTGACACACGGTTAGCCCCATGGGCGTGTGGTACGGTTGTGTGTCCCCTGTACCTAAAATTTTTAGGTCAGTATGCATGGTAGTAAACACACAGGTAGAGATACAGTCGTGTGTCTCAACCGTGTAGAGGGCACGGCCTAGCACACGAGTGTGTGTCTTGGCCGTGTGCCCCTAAATGCATGATGATGTCATAAATAGAATGCTCAGGTTTTTGGACATGGGCGACAACACGGGCGTGTCTAGGCCTTGTAAAGGACACAGGCCAAGGACACGGGCGTGTGCTCAGTCGTGTGAAAACCCCTGTAGGTTTGAAATGGAAAATAAATGCAAATAATTCTACACAGGTAAGGGACATGGGCGTGTCCCAAGCACACGGGCGTGTGCATAGCCTCCACATGGGCGTGTGAGGCTTAAACCTAGAAATTTTCATAAAGTTTTCTTAAGCTCTCGGTTTAGTCCCAGACCATTTTTAATGCATGAATTGGGCCTCGTAGGCCCATAATAGGGACACTATGAATATGTTTGATTAGTTTTAAGTAGGAATGAAATTTTATAGCCCGCATTTTTCAGGAAACGTCATGTTATGTACGGTAATGCCCCGTACCTTGTCCCGGTCTCAAGTATGGGTAAGGGGTGTTACATTCTCATCCATGGTAACGTAAGTCAATCTAATCAACTTCTTTTGAAATTTGATTTGATTTCTATTAAAATGTTCAATTTATATAATACACTATCCGTATCTCTATGAATTTATAAAACCCTTCACGCATTTAGTTATTGGGATTTTATGTGGAGATAAATATTTTTTTCATTTTTAATAGAATTGATTGGTTTAATTTTGATTTTGATTAAGATATATGATTATTACGAAATGTGAGTAAAAATACTTACTTGTCATGAACTTTGGGATATTCACCCTGTCTATGATAATTTCATATCATTGTAAAATTTGAGATGAAATTATGTCATAAGAGATGGAGGTTAGAAACTGTTTATGTTTAAACTTTTATACCTGTAAAGTTATTTTAATTACACATTATATTATTTTGTACTTTGTTGTGGTATGATATATAAAATATATATTATCTAACCACAATGATTTGTTAGTGGCATGAATTTATTATTTTTTACGTTTAATATATATTTTATTTATATTTATTCATTTTATTTTTATATGAATAAATAAAAATTTATTTAAAATAAATTAAGCATTCATTAACGTTATACAATAAAATGATTATATGCTCCTAAAGAGCTCATATTGCATCAAACTGTAAAAAACTCTTTGAGAGCTTATATTTTAGCTCCATGAGATGCAAAAATTTATAAAATATAATATTATTTTTCAGATCAAGAAGATATATGTTGAATAAAACATTCTTGTGTTTTACATTAAAACCACATATATAAATAACATGAGATACTCATGTATCTGTATTATATATATTCCTTGAAGGAATACATTACACTATATGATTGAAATATCTAATGTGCTCTTGCAATAACAATATTGTGAAAATGACTTTAACAGTATTTTCGAATGATCTCATACCTTCAAGTGGCTAAGCAAAATAATAAGTTACTGATGAAAAACTATGAAATTCTTCCTACTAGTTTTGTTTCATTCCCTGAATTGAATGTAGTAGTACATAACAATTATGAAAAATAAAAATATAGAGATCATGATTATTGTTGTAATTAAGGATGTGATTGGAGACTAATCATGACAGCATGAATAGATAGATTTTGATTTGAAATCCACACATGGTTTGCGATGGTGATTATAAAATAAAAAATCAATGGAGGCGTTTAGAAGTCTATCCTACTAGATTTATTGCATTCATTGAAGTGAATGCAAACATAAATAAAATAAAAGATATAATTATGGACCACTAAAAGTGAGAACATAGTAATAAATAAGAGAACAATGAGAGTTCTCAAGATAACGCTTCAAAGGGTAAAGATAACTTATGTTATCGATGTGATATGAAATATTATTGGCCACATATGTGGCATATGCCTAAATATTTTATTCCTGTTAATAGTCTTTGAGGAATGATGTGAGAATATAGTAATAAATTCTACCATTATAGATAGAAAGTATGTATCTTATTTGGTACTAAAAAAAACAAATATTATTCTAATATTTGATAGTACAAAATTAGTCGAAATCTCTAGAAGAGCTAATATATTAATACTTGTGAGGGTTAATCCACTGGTTTTAAAAGATATTTATAATGGATTTTATATTGAGATTGTGAATGAGAAAAATATTATATTTCATATGAATCACTATTTCTATAAATATTTATTTTGAATGATGAAAAAAAAAAGGATTGGGTTATTAATTTATATTTATTTTATAATCTTTGTGATCTTCTTTTGCCATCATCCCCATTAAGGGGTTGGAAGTAAAATATTTGACTATGAAAGATCTATTTATGAGCAGTAAAATATGATAATTCTATCCAAAGCTCGTTATGGTTGGATGCACTTGAAGTTGCAATTTTTTTTTAGATATTTGAAGATTTTTGCATATTTCCTGAAGTGAATATTGCATATAATTGTTTGGAAATTATATTTATTTTGTTGACTTAGTGACATTATAATATTTACATTGATTTAGACATTTCCAGTAGTAAATGTCACAATAGCACTTATATGTGGATACAAAGTAAAAAGAATGATAGTAAAATTATTAATTTGTTACAAATTAATACAATTGAAAAACATGTTAAAGTAAACCAAAAATTTACTGATACAAATGCATTTACTACTTGGCTTGACCAGTTAGACCATTTTGGATCATATATGATGCGAAAATTAATTAAGAATTCATATGGACATTAATTAAAAAACCAAAAGATTATTTAATTTAAAAGAACTCTCATATGTTGTTTGTTCTCAATGAAAACTGATTATTAGAAACTCACTAGCTAAATTTGAGATTTAATGCCTTGCATTTCTGAAACGAATATGGGCTCATTTATCCACCATGTGGATGGTTTTGATATTATATGATTTTGGTAGATGCATCTACAAAATAATCACATCTGTGTTATCAATTTGCAACATGTCGTTTGCAAGATTGTTTGTTTAAATAATTAATTTCAGATCGTGCAATTAAGACAATTCATCTTGCTAATACTGATGAGTTTATATCTCAATCTTTTTATTGATTGAGTTTGAAAAAATTTTGTAAAAGTTTTTTACGCCTCTGATTAATTTCTAAACCATTACTTATGAGAACTAAACTTCTTATTTCAACATGAGATCATGTTGATTTACGTGGTGTACACATCAAACCAATAAGTTATATATACTCCCTATTACAAATGGTTTTTAGTCAATAGTTATATATTTCTCATCTTTGAATTTTGTATGTGCGTATATGTTCCAATTGCTCCACCACAATGCACAAAGATGAGTGAATCCTCAAAGAAAGTTTGGAATATATGTAACACCCCTCACCCATATTCAATGCCGGAATATGGCTACGGAGCATTACCAGACTTATAAAACAATTATATATTCACTTTGTCTATATTTTCACAATTCATGCAATCATCATTCAATCTCAATCATAATGTCCCTAATACGAGCTTAGAGGCTCTAAACATGCTTTAGAAGAGGTTCGAGACTAAACTGATAACTTTGGAAACTTTTTGAACACTTAAGAAATGTAACGCTCCGAATTCTGGGCCTAGAAGTATTGGGCCTTCAGCATGGGATCTGTTAGTAGGCGGCTTATAAATATTTTAGTTGAGCAAGGAAGTGACACAAATTGCATATTTGGTGTGGTGGTTAAGTGAATTGGGTGCGTCTGGGGATGTCTGAGAAGTCCTGGGTTCAAATCTAGGCTTTAGCAAAATTTTAGTTTTTCCCTTAAGTGAACCTTGGCTTTAGCTTGTAGGCCTTATAAATATTAGTGGTTAAATTTTATCACAAGGAAGCATGTGGTCTAGTGGTTGTGGCGTCATTATGGTAGAAAGGGGATCTTGAGTTCGAATCCCATGATTTGCAAGGTACATTTATTTTATTCCCAGGAGGTAAGAGAGGTAGAGTTGGATTAAAACTCTCCTAAGGTGGTTGTGGACTTGGTAAAAGAGGAGCGGATCAAGGGATAGGATGTTGGTTGTTGGGGATTTGAAGGAGTGGATTATGGAGAAAAGGGTGGAGTGAATCTAGGAATTTCAACTTGGAGAGTGTTGTAGTCGAATAGGGAAGCTAGAGTGTGCAAATTCGGCTAAGGGTGCTTAAGAGTTAATATTTTTCTTTTGGCCGATTGATGTTGGGGAGGGGTTTTCTTTCGGGTTTTGGCATTTTGCTTATTCGGCTTTTACCAGTTATTTCTGTCACTTTTTGCACTTTTGGGTTTTAACTATTGGTTTCATCTTTGGCTGACTCCTTCATCTCCCCGTCCCTCTTCTAGTTGGTTGGCGACCGAATAACTTGTCTCTCTTTTCTTTATGCACCTCTTTTCTTCTGTTAACCACTTCTCTTATCATCCTTCCCTTCTTTTGATCCTTTACCGAATACTTCTTCTTTTCTCTTCTCTCCTCTTGTAACCTTTCACCCTTTGGTACTGTGACAGTGGCGGCATTACTCTTTTTCCCTACCTCTGCTTTCGGCATTTGCAACTGATTATTAGGCAATCAGTAGGTGCTTGTCTTCCTCTCTGTTCTTTTCTTTTCGTGGTGTAGTAATCTCTCTTATACCTTCTTACTGCCGTTTATGGCTAGGGGCATGTGGGTACTGAACCTTGCCTCAATTTTTTGGATTCTTACTTCGGGAATAGGGATGACTGCTTTATTTCCACAATCAGTTTCACGTTTTTGGTAAGTGATTATATTGGTTCAATCTTTATGTGATCGATATCGATATAGGTTAATGGAGTTCGGTTGTTTGCAGTTCAGTCAAGGAGTGGTATTCAGCCTTTGTCAACAGTTCATTCAAGGTTAACCTCACTATTGCAAGTAAGGCAAGTGTTGGTGTAGTAATTTTAATAACTGTAGAAAGGGGATGTTAATCTTATTGCATTGACTAATGGAGTATTTTTGGTGGAGTGTAGGCTTTGGACTCGATGGCTATTTGCGCAACTTCGTTTAAGGTGTGTATTCACACCCCTCTTTATTGAAAAGCCAAAAAGTTGAAAAGCCGAAATGCCAAAACGCTAGCATTCGAGGCCTCACGAGCGTGCGAACGTACGTGGGCGATCCGACCCCATAAAGTGTGGGCGATAGGCTGTAGAGGCCGCCACGAGCGCTCTCGTAGACTTGGGCCTCGATGGGCCACTGGGCCCGCTTGTGTAAATTTAACTATAGTTGTGAAGTAGTTGGGCTTGTCATGTCATGTACATGGCATAGGCCGTTCTAGGCCACGTTGGGCCGAAATGGGTTGTGTGGGCCCAATGGGCTCGTGGGCCCCATACGGAAAAAATCTGTGATAAGTGACAAATAATGAACTAGACTGTGGTGTTCGCATAGCTGTGACTGAAATTAGGCTTAATGGGCCACACGAGTGTGTGGGCCCACTTGGGCCGAGTAATGGGCCTTGGGCCCATTTTCACTGTTTTGACCATCTCGGTTACTTGAGTCGCTCGAGGTGACGACAGACCATTTATGAGGTTGTAATCTATACTGAGACCCTAAAATTAGTAAAATGACCAAAATACCCCTAAAGGGTGAAACGACTATTTTACCTCTTGAGGGTAAATGACTGTTTTACCCCTCGAGGGTAAATGACTGATTTGTCTGTGATTTGTATGAATGATTTTGTGCATGACATTCTGCATACATGACATACTGCTTGGGATTGGGATATTGTTATGGAGGAAGAAACCGTATTGGTGTCTGTGCCACATATTCTGATATTAGCAGCTTTGCTGTGACTCTAGTTAGTGCTGCAACCAGTGCTAACAATGTAAGTGTAGGGATGGCGTGGGTGATTTATTCCCCACAGGTAGTGCAGGGTTGGATGGAGGCAAGTGCAGGGTTGGATGGGTTATCATGCATTATTCATATGGGTTTGATTCTGATATGGGCTAGGCCTAACTATTTTTTATTCTGAGATGGGCTAAGCCCAATTGAGACTGTGATGGGTTAAGACCCAAATGTTAATGAATCGGGCTTTGGCCCACATATATTCTGAATCGGAATGTTTTCTTACTAAATAGGGCTCAAGCCCAGATTGGTTTTAAATTCTATTTTTGACTGACTGTTTTGATGCTAGGAGATTACACAATGAGTTTTTGTAAACTCACCCCAATTTTAACTGTGTAGGTAATCCCCAGCATTAGGACGATCGGTGCTATAAGGGACTCGGAGATGGCCACACAGCTGCTTTTGTTATCTACTATGTTTATTTGCTTCTCAGTACTTCAATTTCGGTTTGGTTTGTAATAAGGCCTCTCTGGTTTTTATTTTAAACTTTGGGATTTTATTTACTATGTTTGATATTTGTTAGAAGTAGATCGCGGGTTTTCCAAAATAATAACTGTTCTCAAAACACTACGTTTTCGCAACTTAACTTCTAAACATCATGTTTTCGTAAATCGACTATTTTAAATTAAGCATCCATAACAAACACCATTTTAAATAGGAATAACTTTCCAGTGAACCACGTTTTGCAAAATAAACCAACGTAAACTGAGGTTTTCACAAGTTTTAAAATGGCCAGAGGTTTTAAATAGTAAAAAGGGTTTTCAATGAAAACATGGTTTTCGAAAAATACTTCAATATGACACGTCAGATTCGGGCCTAACTTCTAGGTCGAGTTTGGGGCGTTACAAGAAATTTTTCTCAAAACATGGGACACACGCCCGTGTGGCCGGGTCGTGTGTCTCACACGACCAACAGACACGCCCGTGTCACGGGCCATGTGAACATTCAAAATGGAAGCACATGGCCTTGTCCCAGCCCGTGTCTGACCCCGTGTAACTCTCTGACTTGGGTAACACAACCAACACACATGCCCGTGTGGCTAGCCCGTGTGCCCTAAATATGGCCATACACGCTCGTGTGCCAGGCTGTGTGCTAAGCCGTGCCAATCCTATAGGGTATACTGACTTATGCCACACGGCCATGTCACACGCCCGTGTGTGAGGCCGTGTGCAGCATACAGACTTGGTTTTTAAGTCATCACCAGGGGACAAACGGCCGTGTAACCTGACCGTATGTCACACACGACTGAGACACACGCATGTGTGTCTGCCCATGTGGACAAAAATAGGCTATTTACTAAGCCATATTGCCACCCCAATTTGCACACACACCAACACAATTCAAATGACACTCATTCATAGCATAAGTGGGCATCCGATTCAACCACAATCAAGGCTAAAACATACTATTTCAATACCAACAACTAATATGCTTATAATATTATATTTTTGCCAATTCAAATCATACTAATTTAACATTCACAAAGCATCTATATACACTATCTCAACTAAGTACCTTGCTTAGATCCACAAGCATACAATATCAATTTCCAACCATTATCAACCTTAAATGCTAAACTTCAATAAGCCATTCACAAGCAATTATGAATCACATCACCAAGGAGCATTAACACATAAATATACATATACATACCAAGATAAGCCAAATCACATGGCTATTCACAAACTAAATATCTCATAAATATCTCATAAAATATCTCATAAAATATCTCATTAAATATGACTCATTTACCTAATTTGTTTCTTCCACATGAAAATAAATTCATTAATCTTCAATTCCATATTTTATTCATCATTTAATTATATCTCTACTATTTTTAGTGATTTTTCAAACTCACGTCACTACTGCTATTAGATTTTGTTTTATAGCAAATTTCACTTTACTATAGATTTTCAAGAACTAAATAGCATTTTAAACATACATGACATCAAAAATGATTTAGATTGGCCATTCCAATGGCTAATCATTTATAAACCCTTTTCTTACCAAACCATAACCATATCATAAGATCATTTACACAAAGTAAGTATATTGTTATACATGCCACTCTCAAAATATACAAGTCAATTTACCAATTTAAGTCTTCGGATAGCGTGAACGAGTCTTCGATCTATCCCGATTCTCAAGCCGACTTGTCAAAACTACAATGAATAAAAAGGAGGGAGTAAGCATAAATGCTTAGTAAGTTCACATGCAAATAATAAGTAACATGATCATGAAATCCAACATAAACATCATTAAGACACCTATACCATAAGAATACTTACTATCTTACCACAATTTTGTCTCACCAAGTTCTTAACCAAGGATTAAACTCATACCTCTCCATTTTCACTTCTGCAACACATTCATCATCGAATCACATTCGTTTTAAGTATTCTCCATATTCTCTTAGAATTCTTCCATTGAACACATCGGAATATAATTTTGGATACGCGGATAGTGTGCACGTAAGTGCTATACTCATAGCTAGACAAGCTCAATAGCTTTGGAAATCTGTGTAGTCAAGCTACCGTGTAACCTGCCCATAAACTAACTCGGACTCAACTCAACGAGCTCGGGCGTTCGCATCCATAAATGAACTCGGACTCAACTCAACTAGCTCGGGTGCCTAGTTACATCTCACGAACTCAGACTCAACTCAACTCGTTCAGAACTCAACCACCTTAGTGACATGTCACTTGCACCCTAATCTATTCCCAAGGTTCAAACGGAATTCTTCTCAATTACACATTTTAATCGTCTTCTTCGAAATATAGAAACCGATACTTGCTAGCATCTCATACTTATCAACTTGTTCACATAATTTGCATATTACCAAATAATAATTCACAAAGCATAATATTTCATGACAATAAGTATCGTATCATATAAATATAGTTAAATCACTTAAAATAAAAATTATGTTACCTTATTTACACATGAACTTACCTCGATACCAAATATTAACAATCGAGCCTATTCCTCGTAAACTTTGTTTTTCCCTCGATCACGACTTGAATCTTGTTTCTCTTGATCTATAATACCAGATTAATTTATTTAATACATACATTCATCAAAACAGCCCCTAGTACGAACTTTGGCAAAATTACCATTTTACCCCTAAACTTTCACATATTTGCACTTTTGCCCCAAGGCTCGTAAATTAAACCTCATCCTATTTTATTATGTTTTATGACATGTTTATCACTTTTCTCTTCTATGGCAACATCAAATTCACACTCTAACATGTACTTATGAATATTAGGTATTTTTACCGATTAAGCCCTTTTACTTGTTTTCACTTAAAACTGAGTAACACAAGTTGTCTAACATAATTTAAAACCTCATATTCTAACATAAAACACCAAAATACACAAATTTCACCTATGGGTATTTTTCCAAATATGAACCCTAGGTTAAATTATTGCTAGAATAAGCTTAATCAAGTTACCGGGACTCCAAAAACGTAAAGAACATTAAAAACGGGGCTTGGAATCACTTACTATGGAGCTTGGAAGCTTGAAACAAACCCTAGCTATGGAGAACCCTTGAAATTTCGGCCTAATGAAGAAGATGGACAAAAATTGGCTTTTAATTTTGTTTTTAATTCATTTTAATAACTAAATGACCAAAATGCCCTTAATTAAAAACTATGGTGTTTTATTTTCCTTTAGGTATTTTTGTCCAAACTAGTATAATGGTCTAATTACTATCCAAGGACCTCCACTTTAAAAACCCATTACTCACAAGTAGTTAATACCTTTGTGAACTAGAACACACATTTTACAACTTTTGCAGTTTAGTCCTAAATATCAAATTGGACCCTCTATCGATAAAATTTCTAAACGAAATTTTCACACAATCATGCAATCATGCCATAGACCTTAAAATGATAATAAAATAAATTTTTCTACCTCAGATTTGTAGTCACGAAACCACTATTCTAATTAGGCCCTAATTTGAGATATTACAACTCTCCCCCTATATATGCCATAACTCAAAATACTTGAATTCATTAATACCCAAATGATAGCTTGATAGTGTTTTTTTCCAAATATGAACACTGCGTTAAATTATTGCTAGAATAAGCTTAATCAAGTTACCGGGACTCCGAAAACATAAAGAACATTAAAAACGGGGCTTGGAATCACTTACTATGGAGCTTGAAAGCTTGAAACAAACCCTAGCTATGGAGAACCCTTGAAATTTCGGCCTAATGAAGAAGATGGACAAAAATTGGCTTTTAATTTTGTTTTTAATTCATTTTAATAACTAAATGACCAAAATGTCCTTAATTAAAAACTATAGTGCTTTATTTTCCTTTAGGTATTTTTGTCCAAACTAGTTTAATGGTCTAATTACTATCCAAGGACCTCCACTTTAAAAACCCATTACTCACAAGTACTTAATACCTTTGTGAACTAGAACACACATTTTACAACTTTTGCAATTTAGTCCTAAATATCAAATTGGACCCTCTATCGATAAAATTTCTAAACGAAATTTTCACACAATTATGCAATCATGCCATAGACCTTAAAATGATAATAAAATAAATTTTTCTACCTCGGATTTGTGGTCACAAAACCATTATTCGGATTAGGCCCTAATTCGGGATATTACAAGTAAAGTCCCTATACATGCCATAACTCAAAATACTTGAATTCATTAATACCCAAATGATAGCTTGATAGTGTGATAGGATCTCCGGCGATCTCAAACTCGAGCTATAGCTTAATAACCCTATAAGATAAGGGAAAATAAGAGGGGTAAGCTATATAGCTTAGTAAGTCTGTATGAAAATAACAAGCAACTCTTACCAATCATTTACCAAGTTTAATAATATAAACACAAGATAATATAAATTGCTATAATCCTCACAATTATAATTTATTCAATCACATAGTTTACTCTATAAATTTTCAAACATAGTTTAACATGTTTTGACATTAGCCTAACAGTTGTAATCTCTTCGTTAACACAGATATCCATAATCAACCAATCATTTCAAACCTTATAATAAACATGCGCATTACTCATTAGTACTGATCTTTCAAGCATATATTTTAACGTCTTTCTATGTTTAAAACTTATATCTCCTCATACTTCTATAATCGTTTTAATAGGTGTTTATGCCAATCTTTTCTTTTTCTCATATCCGATAAACCACATATTGTGCTAATAAAACATACTATGTCATAACTTAATTTTGGCCAGAAAGCCAATTACACAATTACCAACCGAATTTACCATGAACTCATAATATCATGAAATCAATTCTTATAAACTTATGTACATACCTGTACAAATTCGTAACATAGTCACATACTTTGTCATCTTTGACATACTCTTTGGATTACCCGTTGAACACTTAGAATATTGTCGGATACACGGAAAGTCTTGCACATAAGTGCCACATATGTAGCCAATGCTACCTCATATGTCATAACACATAGGGCTCGCACACAAGCTAATCACGGGCCTACTCACACAAGCTATCAGTCAAGACGTAGCTACACGGGCTGCTCACACAAGCTATCAAGTATCTGCAACACATGCCAGACTACCTAGTCGTCGGTAGGACATACATGACCAGCACCCGAATTCACATAGATCACATAGCACATGGTATCCTAGTGACATGTCACTTGTATCCTAATCTATTCCTAAGGTTCAAACGGGATTTCTCACTGTACCGAATCTCTATCGGTCATTTCTGTAGTACCGTACTCAATAATATTCACATTTCATTTCAATAATATAACATTTATCAAAATATAACAATTAAGAATTAATACATATATAGTTTAATGCTTATTAAACATACGAACTTACCTCGACACAAAATTGGCGAAAAAGACGTAATCGTCAAATACTTGTTTTTCCCTCGTTCTAGTTCTGAACCTCATTTTTATTAATCTATAATATCACATTTAACTTATTTAATCATTATACTATTCAAATCAGCCAAAAATCACATTATGCCAAAAATTACATTTTAGCCCCTAAAGTTTCACATTTTTACATTTTAGTCCCTAGGCTTGTAAAATGAAATGTACTCAATATCTTCAATACCCATGCCTAGCCGAACCTTGTGCATGCTTATAGCAGTCCACATTTTCCTTTTATTCACACATTTACACACATTTTCATAAGTTTACAAACAAGTCCTTTTTGACATTTTTACCGAAAATCACTTAGCAAAAGTCGTTTATCTAACATCTAACATGCATTTTCTACCATTAAACATCAAAATACATAAATATTCATCATGGGTAAAAATTTAAACTTTGATTATATCTAAAATTAGTGGTAGAAATAGATAGATTCGGTTACGAGGATCTTAAAAACGTAAAAATCATTAAAAACGGGGCTAGAACGGACGTACAATCGAGCTTGGAAGCTTGAAAAACCCTAGCCATGGTTTCTTCATGGTAATTTCGGCCATAGCTTGAAGATGGACAAAAATTGGCTTTTAATTCATTTTATAACCAAATTATTAAAATGCCCTTTACTTAAAACTTTAAAATTTTATCTCACCATGTCCATTTTTGTCCATACAAAATTATAATGGTTTAATTACCATTTAAGGACCTTCAATTTAAAATTTCATAACAATTGGACACCTCTAGCATGTAGAACTCAACTTTTGCACTTTTTATAATTTAGTCCTTTTGACCAAATTGAGTGCCCAAGCGTCAAATTTTTGAATGAAATTTTCACAAAATCATTCCGTAAAATTTTAGACCATAAAAATATAATAAAAACAAATTTTTTCGAGTCAAATTTGTGGTCTCGAAACCGCTATTTCGACTAGACTCAAAATCGGGCTATTACATATATTCTTCAATTTCACACATTTAACACAAAATTTTCATATTTCTCAATTTAGCCCCTATTTGACAATTTCATTAAAAATCTCTTAACAAAAGTTGTTTAACTAACAAAAATGATTTATTTTCTTCCTTTAAACATCAAAACCCTATTATACTCTTCAATGGAAAATCTCAAACTATTCAATAGTTTTACAATTTAGTCCCCAAGATAGTTAAATTAAGTTACAACGACCCCGAAAACATAAAAATAATTAAAAATGGGACAAGGAATACCTACCATGCGTCAGCCGAAAGTTTGAAGTTTCTCCCATGGCTTCTCCCCTTAGAAATTTCGGTTGGTTAAAGAAAAATGAAAAAGATGACACTTTGTTTCTTTTATTTTATTTATTTTGTCATTATTAACCAATTAACAAAAATAACCTTTATACAACTTATTTATTACACCAATTGCCAAGCCATCATATTCCACTATCTCTTTAATGGGATAATTACCAAATAAAGACTTCCACAATAAAGTTCTATAGCTATTTAACACCTTTAGCAAATAGAGCACAACTTTCACACTTTATGCGATTTAGTCTTTTTTCACAAATTGAGCATTCAAACGGTAAAATCTCTTAACGAAATTTTTACACAATAATACTATCATGCTGTAGATCATAAAATAATATTAAAATAAATATTCTGACTTCGAATTTGTGGTCTCAAAATCACTGTTCCGATTTGACTAAAAACGGGATGTTACAATATATATTAAGAACAATTTTCTTTGTATTATTAGATGTTTTGAATGTATTAGAGATTCAATTATGACATGATTTGTGAGGAGAGAAATAATTTGTAATGAGTTAGGGGGAGAGTGATTTGAACCAGAAGTTCAACAAGGATAACTCATTACAAGTTAACTGTTAGATGTATTTACAAACTTAATGAGAATAACCAAGTGTTATATACCGTCTAATATTTTCATTTGAATCAAAGTCCCAGTAGGACAATAAATTAGAATAAATAATAGATTGATCAGTTCCAAAGATGAAATTTTTTCTAGATGGTCATATAGTGGAGGCGGGTGCTCCAAAAGAGACCCAAGACATTACTAATAAGTAAAACTTTAGAAGAGATTCTGTAACAGTCCGATTTTGACCCTAGTCAGAATAGTGGTTTTGGGACCACATATCCGAGTCAAAAAAATATTTTAATATTATTTTTTATGCCTCTTATAAGTGAATTGACATGTGTGAAAGTCTTGTGTGAAAATTTAACTGTTTGTGTGCTTAATTTGCAGAAAGGACTTAATAGCGTAAAATGTAAAAGCTGTGTGCTAGATGTTAAAAGTGCCTATTTGACTTGGCTTTATAATTGTGAAGTCCTTATGTGGTTATTTGACCATTAGAAGTTTGAATGGACAAAAAGGCGCATGTGTTAGGTGAATTTATAATGGTTTAATGAAAGGGCAAAATGGTTATTTAGATTTTATGTTAATATTAATTAACCAAAAATATGAAAGCATGTTATTGGTGTTCATCTTGCCGAAATTTATAAAGAAAAGAAAAAGAAAAAGGTTTGCTAGGGTTCGTCCATACCAAGCTTGATTCAAGGTTCGTTTTTGTTCGGTTTTTAATAATTTCTACATTTTTGTAATCGTTGCTTCGTATACTATCGAACCCATGCTTCAATTTTTGATTTTGGTGATAGTTTTGAAATGTGCCATTGATGAAACTATGAGCTTTGTGATGTTAGATGATGAATTATAGAAGCTTGATGTTGGGTTTCAATGTTTTGTCTTTGAATTTTTGATGAAATTGAGTAATTTGGGCTAATTTGTAAAAATGTTATTTTGAGGGACTAAAATGTGAAATAAATAAAATGTATGGACTTGTATGAGAGCTAGGGGAATTCAGCTAAGATAGTGTACAAGCAAATTTTGTGTATTTTGTGATTTTGTGAATTAGGAACTAAAGTGTCAAAATGTGAAAATGTGATGGCTATTTTGCAAAATACCTTAATTGTGTGTATATGGATTATTCTGAATGATTTGGTGAATAAAGGGGTAAATTTTGAATACTTATAGATCAAGAAAAGAGGAATTCAGAGTTAAACCGAGGGAAATCAAAGATTTTAGAGTAAACAGTCCGAGTCGACAAATTTCGAGTACGAGGTAAGTTCGTACTTAAAATATGATGTTGAGTAGGTTTTGATGCCTTTATTATACATGGATTGTGTGTAATTGAATTAGATGAATATAATGATGAATCGAAAGTATTTGGCACTAAGTGTGCGATTTAAACTAGCTTTGGCTACTAAAGGCACTAAGTGTGCGATACCGACTTAGCTTCAGTTAGTTGAGACGGCACTAAGTGTGTGGACAATTAAAGCATTGGTGATCTTCGGAAAGTCTTAAAGTAATCAAACAAGAGGTGAGATTGAAAACGAATGAATATGAAAATGTTCCAGTAAGTATAATACCTATGTGGTAGGTGGTAAAATGCATAAAAGTTTATTGAATTTGTATAAACATATAGTTGGCGTTAGCATGGGCTTGATGGATGAATTGAGAAATTATAAATACTTATGTATTGGTGTTTCATATTTTATATTGTTGATGTTTTTGGTACGAGCATACTAAGCTTTTGAAAGCTTACTTTGTGTGTGTTTACACTGTTTTATAGATATCGAAGCTACTGCAAGCTCGGGATCCTCAATGATCGTCACCACACTATCGAACCTCATTTTGGTACGTTTAAAAATGCATATTTTTGAAGTATGGCATGTATAGGCTAGTAGTTTGAGAAGTATGTTTTTGATGTATATGCTTAGCCATGTGACTTGGCTAATTTATGCTTGAACTCATAATTGATAATGGTTCATGGTATGTGATGGTAATATGAAATTGTGGTACGTTTTAGTTGATAAGTTTTAGCAAGATTAACTTGAGATTGAATGATGTATGGATGAAATGTTTTGGTATGATATTACCTTATGTTTGGCATGAATTGGTAAGGTTTATAAGTATGAATTTTGGTGATTATTATATGATATGAAAGGGTTATGTTTTGGTGTTGAAATTGGCTGAAATGGTGATATAAATATCTTGTTTTCTTTGCTTGTAGGATGACCAAATTGGGGTGGCAAATTGGCCATTCAAATGGCCTATTTATGGCCTAATTTTGTCCACACGGGCAGAGACACGGGCATGTGTCTCAGCCGTGTGCGACACACGGTCACGCTACACGGTCGTGTGTCCCCTGGGGTACCCTACGAATTGAAGTCAGTATACCCTCCAGTTTTGACACGGCTTAGACACACGGGCGTGTCTATTGGCCGTGTGTACCACACGGGTTCACACACGGGCGTGTGCCCTGACCATGTGACCCTAATTGGTATGCTGACGTCACAAACAAAATACTCCTATTTTTGACACAGTCTAGCACACGGCCTGGACATGGGCATATGATAGGAACATGGGCTGGACACATGGGCGTGTGGCCTGGTCGTGTGATCAAGTTAGTATGTATGCCCTGTTTGGCCACGACCTAGACACACGAGTGTGTTTGAGACCGTGTGAGGCAGACGGCCTGTTCACACGGGCGTGTGACCTTTTAAAAGTTAAAAATTTTTCTAGGTTTCTAAAATTTTATATATTACCGAATTGATCCCGAATGCATGTTTTAAGTATTGTATGCTCAGATTTAAGTTCATATTTAATGAGAATGAATGACTTTTATTGTAATGAGTTGATAATTGGTTTGTAATTTTTCTGAACTGAATGATAAGTTCGATAATACCTCTTAACCTATTTTGGCGATGGTTACGGGATTGGGGTGTTATATTTAGTGGTATCAGAGCTATTGTTTAGTCGGTTCTAGGTCTACCATAGCGTTTATGAATCTAGCTATACATGCCATATTTATGAACTGCGATAGTGTAGTGACTCCTGACGTTGAAATGTGCTTTTATATAGCAAATGGATCCCGATAGAGCTATAGCAGACGATGTTGAAAGCAATACGCCTGCTCCCGCACAAGGGACGGTGCAAGCTGATTCTCGACCGACTATGAGTAGCCGTGATGGTGAGGCTAAACAAGCCTTCTATCAAATGATGAATGATTGGTTCACCTAATACATTAAAACCAACCCAGATGTACAACAACCTCCACCCCTGGTTAATTCTCCTCAAATTCATATTATGCCACCAGTAAACCCGGTATAGTTGAGTAGACCACCAGTTGATAAGATTAGAAAATATAGGGCAGAAGAGTTTCGAGCTACAACAAGTGATGATGCTGAAAAAGCCAAGTTCTAGTTAGAAAATATGATAAGAGTGTTTGATGAGTTGTCTTTGAGTCCTGAAGAATGCAGAAAATATGTTGTTTCCCCCTTGAGAGATACGGCATATCATTGGTTGAAGACTTTGACGTCTGTGGTTTCGAGTGAACGAGTTACGTGGGATTTCTTCCAAGCTGAATTCCAGAAGAAATATATCAGTCAAATATTCATTTATCAGAAATGCAAAGAGTTTCTCTAGCTTAAACAAGGTCATATGTCTGTCACAGAATACGATCAAAAATTTGTAAGGTTGAGTCAGTATGCCCGCGAATGTGTATCTTCGGAAGCAATAATGTGTAAGATATTTGAAGACGGTTTGAACAAAGATATTCATTTGTTAGTTGGGATCCTGGAAATCAAAAAATTTGTGGTGCTTGTTGAACGAACATGTAAAGCTGAAGATCTTGGGAAAGAGAAAAGAAAGGTTGATTTTGAAGCTAGAGAGGTACGAAATAGATCATCGGGTAAATCATTTCAATCTGGATCCAAGAAGTTTAGAGATGATAGCAGTCATTCAAAGGCTAGTGTGGGACATTTGAATAGAGATCGTGCTAGCTCGCAATCGAATATCAAATCTTCAGCTACGTCTGTTGCCAGTGTTGACAATGCAAAGAATGAAAAGCCTGAGTGTGATCAATGTGGAAAATGACATTTCGGTGAATGCTGGGGAAAAAGTAATAATCGAGCTTGTTATAGTTGTGGTTCAAGAAATCATTTTATTAAAGATTGCCCAGATTTAGCTGAAAAAGATAATGTTCAGAATCCGAGGCAGAGTGGTAATGTTTCTTGTGGTAGAGTTCCCAAAAATTCAGGAAATGTAAGAGGTAGTCAAAGAGAACGAAAGACACAGCCATTAGATCTGAGGCTCGTGCACCTGCCAGAGCCTATGCTATTCGCGCTCGCGAGGAAGCTTCTTTGCCAGGTATGATTACTGGTACATTCACTATTTATGATACTTCTGTGATTGCTTTGATAGATCCTAGATCAACGCATTCGTATATATGTATGAACTTAGTGAACAGTAAGACTTTGCCTATAGAGTCTATTGAATTTGTAATTAGAGTTTCGAACCCCCTAGGCAAATGTGTTCTAGTTGATAAAGTTTGCAAGAATTGTCTGTTAATGTTTCGAGATAATTGTTTTCCGACTGATTTGATGTTATTGTCTTTCGATGAGTTTGATATAATTCTGGGTATGGATTGGTTAACTTTGCATGATGCTGTGGTGAACTGCAAATGGAAAACTATTGATTTGATATGCAAGAATGATGAAATAGTCAGAATTGAATCTAGTGATTTGAATGGATTGCCTGCGGCAATATCTTCGATGAAAGCTTTGACTACTGTGAGAAAGGGTTGTGAAGCTTATTTTGCATATGTGATTGATTCAAGAGTGTCAGAAAAGAAAGTTGAATCTGTACCTGTTGTCTGTGAGTTCGCTGATGTATTTCCTGAAGAACTTCTGGGATTACCTCCAGTTAGAAAGGTAGAATTTTTCATTGAATTGGTGCCTGGTACTACTCCGATTTCGATAGCTCCGTACAGAATGGCTCTGACCGAACTAAAAGAATTAAAGTCTCAGTTGCAAGAGTTGATCGATAAAGGGTTTGCTAGACCGAGTTTTTCACCTTGGGGTGCTCCGGTTCTATTTGTGAAAAATAAAGATGGTACGATGAGAATGTGTATAGATTATCGTCAGTTGAACAAGGTGAGTGTCAAGAATAAGTATCCCCTGCCCCGAATTGATGATTTGTTTGATCAGTTAAAAGGAGTTGCTGTGTTTTCGAAAATAGATTTGAGATCAGATTATTATTAGGTACGAGTGAAAGACTCAGATATTCCAAAGACTGCTTTCAGAACAAGGTACAGTCACTATGAATTCTTAGTTATGCCTTTCAAATTAACTAACGCACCTGCTATTTTTATGGATTTGATGAATAGAATTTTCATACCGTATTTAGATCAATTTGTTGTGGTATTCATTGATGACATATTGATTTATTCACGTGATGAATCCGAACATATCGAGCATCTGAGAATAGTGCTACAGATTCTGCGAGATAAACAGTTGTATGCAAAGTTCAGTAAATGTGAGTTTTGGTTGTGAGAAGTTGGTTTCCTGGGTCATATTGTATCAGCATCCGGTATCCGAGTTGATTCAAGCAAAATTTTAGCTATTTTGGATTGGAAACCTCCAAGGAATGTTTCTGAAGTCCATAGTTTTTTGGGGCTAGTTCGTTACTATAGAAGATTCGTGAAAGGTTTTTCAATGATTGCGACTCCGTTGACAAAACTACTACAGAAAGATGTGAAATTTGAATGGTCTAAAAAAATGTCAGAACAACTTTGATCAGTTGAAAACCTTGTTGACTGAAGCTCCGGTATTGGTACAACCTGAATCAGGTAAAGAATTTGTAATTTACAGCGATGCTTCGTTGATTGGTCTAGGATGTGTTCTAATGCAAAAAGAAAAAGTTATTGCTTATGCTTCGAAACAGTTGAAGCCGTACAAAAAGAACTATCCGACGCATGATCTTGAGTTAGCTGTGATTGTGTTTGCCCTAAAGATTTGGCGCCATTACTTGTTCGATGAGAAATGTCATGTGTACTCTGATCATAAGATTTTAATGTATTTGATGACTCAGAAAGATTTGAATCTGTGACAGATAAGGTGGCTTGAATTACTAAAAGACTACGAACTTGTAATTGATTATCATCCAGTAAAAGCTAATGTTATGGCTGGTGCTTTGAGTCAAAAATCATTGTTCGCTCTGCGTGCAATGAATACTCATTTAGTCTTGTCCAATGATGGTTCAGTTTTAGCTGAATTAAAAGTAGGACCTTTGTTCTTACAACAGATTATTGAAGCTTAGAAGATTGATAATGAGATTTTAGCTAAACGAGCTCAGTGTGATGTAGAGTCTAATTTAGAATTCAGAGTTGATAAAGATAATTGCTTGAGATTTTGAGATCGAATTTGTATTCCGAGAAATCTAGAGTTAATTCAGATGATTCTGAGTGAAGCTCACAGTAGTCGTTTATCTGTGCATTCGGGTAGTATAAAAATGTATAATGATTTGAAGCAGCATTATTAGTGGTCCAAAATGAAAATAGATATCTCTGAATTTGTTTCTAAATGTTTGATCTGTCAGTAAGTTAAAGCTGAACATCAGATGCCATCTGGTTTGTTACAACCGATTATGATTCCAGAGTGGAAATGGGATCGAGTGACCATGGATTTTGTTTCAGGTTTACCCCTATCTCCGAGAAAGAAAGACGCAATTTGGGTTGTAGTTGATCGTTTAATGAAATCAGCTCATCTTATTCTGGTTCGATCTGATTACTCACTTGATAAATTAGTTGAGTTATACATTTCTGATATCCTGAGATTGCATGGTATGCAGTTGTCGATAGTGTCAGTTAGAGACCCAAGATTTACATCGTGATTCTGAAAGAAGATGAAAGATGCTCTGGGTACTAAATTGCACTTTAATACTACTTTTCATCCGCAAACGGACGGTCAATCTGAGCGGATTATTCAGATACTCGAGGATATGTTGAGATTTTGCATTCTTGAGTTTGGAGGTACGTGGGAACAATATCTACCTTTAATTAAATTTACTTATAATAACAGTTTTCAGTCGAGTATTAAAATGGCACCATACGAAGCTTTATATGGTCACAAATGTCGTACGCCCTTGTATTAGACTGAGCTCAATGAAAATAAGATTCATGGGGTTGATTTGATAAAAGAAACTGAACAGAAAGTAAAAGTGATCTGAGATAGTTTGAAATCAGCTTTTGATCGTCAAAAATCATATGCAGATTTGAAAAGAAAAGACATTGAGTTTGAGATTGGCGATAAAGTGTTTTTTGAAAGTGTCTCCGTGGAAGAAAGTGCTTCAGTTTGGTAGAAAACAAATTGAGTCCGAGGTTCATTCGGCCTTATGAAATTATCGAGCGTATTGGGCCAGTAGCATATAGATTGTTGTTGCCACCAGAGTTAGAAAAGATTCACAATGTGTTTCATGTATCGATGCTCCGACGATACAGATCTGATCCTTCACATGGAATTCCTTCGTCCGAGATAGAAATTTAGTCTGATATAACTTATAAAGAAAAGTCGATCTGTATCTTAGCTTGAGAGGTTAAAGAGTTGTAGAATAAGAAAATTTCGTTAGTTAAAGTGATGTGGCATCAACATGGTATTGAAGAGGCCACATGGTAACCTGAACATACTATGAGACAGCAATATCCGAACTTGTTTAACGATAAGATTTTTGAGGACGAAAATTCCTAAGAGGGAGAATTCTAACAGTCCAGTTTTGACCCTATTCAGAATAGTGGTTTCGGGACCACATATCCGAGTCAAAAAAATATTTAAATATTATTTTTTGTACCTATTATAAGTGAATTGACATGTGTGAAAGTCTTGTGTGAAAATTTAACTGTTTGTGTGCTTAGTTTGCAAAAAGAACTTAATCGTGTAAAACGTAAAAGCTGTGTGCTAGATGTTAAAAGTGCCTATTTGACTTGGCTTTATAATTGTGAGGTCCTTTTGTGTTTATTTGACCATTAGAAGTTTGAATGGACAAAAAAGGGCATGTGTTAGGTGAATTTATAATGGTTTAATGAAAGGGCAAAATGGTCATTTAGATTTTATGTTAATATTAATTAAACAAAAATATGAAAACATGTTATTTTGGTATTCATCTTGCCGAAATTTATAAAGAAAAGAAAAAGAAAAAGAAAAAGGTTTGCTAGGGTTCAGCCATACCAAGCTTGATTCAAGGTTCGTTTTTGTTCAATTTTTGATAATTTCTACGTTTTTGTAATCGTTGCTTCGTATACTATCGAACCCATGCTTCAATTTTTGATTTTGGTGATAGTTTTGAAATGTGCCATTGATGGAACTATGAGCTTTGTGATGTTAGATGATGAATTATGGAAGCTTGATATTGGGTTTAAATGTTTTGTCTTTGGATTTTTGATGAAATTGAATAATTAGGGCTAATTTGTAAAAATGTTATTTTGAGGGACTAAAATGTGAAATAAATAAAATGTATGGACTTGTATGAGAGCTAGGGGAATTCGGCTAAGCTTGTATACAAGCAAATTTCGTGTATTTTGTGATTTTGTGAATTAGGAACTAAAGTGTCAAAATGTGAAAATGTGAGGGCTATTTTGCAAAATACCCTAATTGTGTGTATATGGATTATTTTGAATGATTTGGTGAATAAAAGGGTACATTTTGAATACTTATAGATCATGAAAAGAGGAATTCAGAGTTAGACCGAGGGAAATCGAAGATTTTAGAGTAAACAGTCCGAGTCGACAAATTCCAAGTACGAGGTAAGTTCGTACTTAAAATATGATGTTGAGTAGGTTTCGATGCCTTTATTATACATGGATTGTGTGTAATTGAATTGGATGAATATGATGATGAATCGAAAGTATTTGGCACTAAGTGTGCGATTTAAACTAGCTTCGGCTACTAAAGGCACTAAGTATGCGATACTGACTTAGCTTCAGTTAGTTCAGATGACACTAAGTGTGCGAAATCTTTCTAGCTTCGGCTAATCTTTAAGCACTAAGTGTGTGGACAATTAAAGCATCGGTGATCTTCGGAAAGTCTTAAAGTAATCAAACAAGAGGTGAGATTGAAAACGAATGAATATGAAAATGTTCCGGTAAGTATAATACCTATGTGGTAGGTGGTAAAATGCATAAAAGTTTATTGAATTTGTATAAACATATAGTTGGTGTTGGCACGGGCTTGATAGATGAATTAAGAAATTATAAATACTTATGTATTGGTGTTTTATATTTTATATTGTTGATGTTTTTGGTACGAGCTTACTAAGCTTTTGAAAGCTTACTTTGTGTGTATTTACACTGTTTTATAGATATCAAAGCTACTGTAAGCTCGGGGATCCTCAAAGGTCGTCACCACACTATCGAACCTCATTTTGGTACTTTTAAAAATGCATAGTTTTGAAGTATGGCATGTATAGGCTAGTAGTTTGAGAAGTATGTTTATGATGTATATGCTTAGCCATGTGACTTGGCTAATTTGTGCTTGAACTCATAATTGATAATGGTCCATGGTATGTGATGGCAATATGAAATTGTGGTACGTTTTAGTTAATAAGTTTTGGTAAGATTAACTTGAGACTGAATGATGTATGGATGAAATGTTTTGGTATGATATTACCTTATGTTTGGCATGAATTGGAAAGGTTTATGAGTATGAATTTTGGTGATTATTATATGATATGAAAGGGTTATGTTTTGGTGTTGAAATTGGTTGAAATGGTGATATAAATATCCTTGTTTTCTTTGCTTGTAGGATGACCAAATTGGGGTGGCAAATTGGCTATTCAAATGGCCTGTTTTTGTCCACACGGGCAGAGACATGGGCGTGTGTCTCAGCCGTGTGCAACATACGGTCACGTTACACGGCCGTGTGTCCCGTGGGGGACCCTACGAATTGAAGTCAGTATACCCTCCAGTTTTGACACGGCTTAGACACACGGCGTGTCTATTGGCCGTGTGTACCACACGGGTTCACACACGGGCGTGTGTCCTAACCGTGTGACCCTAATTAGTATGCTGACGTCACAAACAGAATACTCCTATTTTTGACACGGCCTAGCACACGGCCTGGACACGGGCGTGTGATAGGAACACGGGCTGGACACACTTGCGTGTGGTCTGGCCGTGTGATCAAGTCAGTATGTATGCCCTGTTTGGCCACGGCCTGGACACACGGGTGTGTTTGAGACCGTGTGAGGCACATGGCCTGTTCACATAGGCATGTGACCTTTTAAAAGTTGAAAATTTTTCTAGGTTTCTGAAACTTTATATGTAACACCCCTTACCCGTTACCGTCGCCGGAACAGGGTACAAGGTATTACTAAACATAGCACATATCATTAAACAAAAACCGAAATAGAATTATGTCATCTAATTTAATAGTGTATCGTCATAACATATGTCTTGAACAATATTAGCCAACTTTAATGGCCTATACAACGTAGTTGATCAAATCATCAGAGCCAATATTTTAAACCTAGGCAATTATGACACATAACAAAATAATTAAGTCTACTATACATGCCATAATTCAAAATATTTAGTTCAAATACCCTAAAGTATTGATAGTGCGCAGCATCTTCTCGATCCTTAACTCCCGAGCAACTGAAGGACACTATAAAACAGAAGAGAGAAAACAAAGTAAGCTTATAGCTTAGTAAGCAGGTAAGTAAATATTAATGAGAGAATCTAAATATGTTTATACAACAATTCAAGTATATCCACTTCAATTTCAATATTCACTCCAATTTGATTAATGCTGTCTCTGTGCATCATGTTCGCTAAATAAATCATATTTCGAGTTAAGAAACTCAAAATCCAATTCCGTAAATTTTCCTTGAAAATAGACTCATATACCTATTCACTAATTTTTTTCTAGAATTTTTGGTCAAGCCAATTAGTACAGTTTATTAGTTAAAGTTTCCCCTGTTACACAGCTCAACTGATCTGACCTCTGTTCACTAAGAATTGAATTTCTACCAGTACACAATTCGAATAACCATGAAATCTATTTCATTTAAAACTAGATTCAATAAGGAGTTTAGGCATATAAACTATATTTCTTAATTTGTTTTGTACAATTTTTAATGATTTTTCAAAGTTGGAACAGGGGACCACGTAGTTATTCTGAGCCAGTCACACAAAATTGTAAATATCTCAAAATATAGAATTCTTTTGCTTGTCTTGTTTCTTTTATATAGAAATAGACTCATTAAGCTTTAATTCCACATCTCATTCAACCTCTAATTAAATTCCTTCTATTTTTGGTGATTTTTCAAAATCACGTCACTGTTACTGTCCAAAACAGATTTAATGCTACTTTCATTCTCTCACCCATTCTTTGCACCAACCTCATTTTTAACTTACATATATATGCTACAAATCAATTTCATCACATTTCATATATCACAAGTGTAGGTCCATGACTACAATCTCACCACTAAGTCATCCCGTTGAACAATTCGGATCAATCCTCGATTTTAATGGTCTCAGCACACAGCTCCACCATCATACTTCATTTAATTCGGCTCTCTTGTACACATAGTGAACACTTAGTACCACTCATGTGACCTAGCCGATTTGTCCCGTAGCTCTCTTGTCTACATGGTGTCCTTCACTTGGAACCACACATGCGACCTAGCTACATTTATCTCTTCCGTAGCTCTCTTGTCTACATGGGATACTTCCTGTATCACACATGTGACCTAGCTACTACATAGCATCGTGTAGCTTTCTTTGTACACATGATGTGCACTCGGCATCATACATGTGACCTAGCTACACTCCATCAATATTATTGAACTCTTCCGAATGTTCAACCGGGATCTCTCTCTCTATTACTTATTTCCATTCTTCCAATGATCTATTTATATTTTAACATCCGCTAATATATTCACATAATAAGCTGAAATGTAAGAATATACATGAAATTAATGTAATATTTACGTACAAACTTACCTCCTATGTACAAAATGTGGAATTTTTGCAATTTAATCCAAAGCCTTTTCTTTTCCCGCTCGAGATCGATTCCACGTCTTTCTTGATCTATAATATCACATTTAGCCCAATAATTAATCACACTATTCATATGAGTCCAAAAATCATATTTTTACGAATTTGCATTTTGACCCCTAAACTTTTGCATATTTGCACTTTTGCCCCAAGGCTCGGAAATTTAATTTCAGCCCTTATTCCTATGTTTTATGACATACTGAACATTTTTCTCTTCTACAACAACATCAAATTCTCACTCTAACATATAGTTATGAACAATAAGTATTTTTACCGATTATGGCGTTTTACTCTGTTTTTTGAAAAATCACTTAGCAAAAGATGTTTAACACAATCTCAAACTTCATATTCTACCATAAAACATCAAAATCCATGCATATCATCCATGGGTAAATTTTTAACCATAAACCCTAACCCAAATAATGGTGAAAATAGGTAAATCGAGCTACGAGGATTTCAAAAATGTAAAGAACATTAAAAACGAGGCTCGAATTCACTTACTATGAAGCTTGAAAGTTGAAGAAACCCTAGCTATGGAGAAGAGGAAAATTTGGCAGCAACTAATGAGGAAGATGAACAATTTTGTGTTATTTTTCCCATTTTATTTCATTTAATATGCAAATGACCAAAATGCCCTTACTACTAAACTTTCTAAAAATTCCATCCATGTCCTAAATTTTGTCCATAAACTTAAAATTGGTCAAATTGCCATTTAAGACCTCCTAATTAATATTCCAAAGCAATTTCATACTAAAAACTTCTAGAATGCAAATTTTGCAACTTATTCAATTTAGTCCCTACTTTCAATTTAAGCACTTTAGGCATAGAATTTTATCACGAAATTTTCACACAATCACGTAATCATATCATAAACCTCAAAATAATTATAAAATAATTATTTCTATCCCTGATTTGTGGTCAAAATATCACTATTCCGATTAGGCCCTAATTCGGTTGTCACATTTCTCCCCCTTTAGAGATTTTCGTCCCAAAATCTTACCATCAAAAAAGGTTTGGGTACTGCTTTCTTCATAGCTTCCTCAAATTCCCACGTAGCCTCTTCTATCCCATGTCTGTGCTACAATACTTTCACTAAGGCTATACTTTTATTTCTTAATCTGTTTAACTTCTCGAGCCAAAATCTTTATTGGTTCCTCCTCATAGGTCATATCCGATCGAATCTCAATTTCGTTGGGAAACCACATGTGAAGGATCGTAACGATAACGCCTCAACATTGATACATGAAACACGTTATGAATTCTTTCTAACTCTACCAGTAAGGCCAACCGATATGCCACTGGTCCAATTCTCTCGATAATCTCATACGCCCAATAAAACGCGGACTCAACTTGCCTTTTCTACTAAATCTCGAATCTTTTCCATGGTGACACCTTCAAGAACACTTTATCACCCACTTGAAATTCAATCTCTTTTCTTTTCAAATCTGCATATGACTTTTGTCGATCCGAGCACTTTCAAACAATCCCGAATTACTTTTACTTTCTCTTCGGTTTCTTTAACTAGATCAACTCCGTGAATTTGTTTCTCACTAAGCTCGGTCCAATACAAAGGAGTCTCGACACTTACGACCATACAAGGCTTCAGACGGTGCCATTTGTATACTTGATTGATAATCATTGTTGTAGGCAAACTCAATCAAAGATAGATATTTCTCCCAACTACCTCCAAATTCTAAAACACAACATCTAAGCATATCTTCGAGTACACAATTACTCTTTCCGATTGACCATCTGTTTGTGGATGAAACGCTGCAGATCAAGTTCAATTTTGTACCCAAAGCTTCTTGTAACTTTTTCCAAAATCTCGAGGTAAATCTCGGATCTCTATCCGATATTATAGACATAGGTACTCCGTGCAACCTCACAATTTCAAAGAATATATAATTCGGCTAATTTATCAAGTGAGTAATCGGTGCGTCTTGGTATAAAGTGGGCTGACTTTGTTAATCTATCAACCACTACCCGATAAAGATCCTTCTTTTTAGGAGTCAAAGGCAAACCGGTCACAAAATCCATGGTAATCTTGTCCCATTTCCACTCGTGCACCATTATCGGTTGAAGTAACCACGATGGCACTTGATGTTCACTTTTACTTGTTGACAAATCAAACACTTGGTTACAAATTCGAAATGTCCCTTTTCATACCGCCACCAATACAATTTCTTTAAATCATTATACATTTTTGTGCTACTGGGTGAATCGATAAATGACCATCGCGCGCTCATGTAATATTTTCTCAATCAATTCATCGTTTTTGGTACACATATTCTGCTCTCAAACATCAAATCAAATGCCTGGTCCAACTCGAAAATGAAGTCGTAACTCGATTCACATTGAGTTCTCTTGGTCCGCAACTCACTATCATTCTTTTGAGCATCATAAATCAATCAAGAAATAACGGTCTAGCCCTCATCTCTCGCTAAGATTGACCCGTCATCGATACAACGCTAACCCCGTATTCATGGCTCTCAAGGTAAAAAGAAATTTTCTGCTCAAGCGCGCCAAGAACTACATTTGCTTTTCCTGGATGATAATCAATCACCGATCATAATCCTTTAATAATTCAAGCCATCTTCATTGTCGCAGATTCAAATCCTTTTGATTCATCAAATACTTCAAACTTTTGTGATCGGAAAGATTCGGCATTTTTCACCATACAAATAATGTCGCCAAATCTTCAAGGCAAAAATAATAGCAACCAATTCCAAATCATGTGTAGGATAATTCTTCTCATGCGGTTTTAACTGCCTCGAAGCATAAGCTACCACTTTACCCTCTTGCATCAACACACATCCAAGGCCCATCAATGATGCATCACTATAAATTACGAACTCTTTTCTGGGGTTCTGGCTGTACCAAAATTGGTGCTTCACCAATCGTGCTTTCAACTTTTCAAAACTCTACCGACATTTATCACCCCATTCAAACTTAACATTCTTTTGCAAAGAACTTAGTCATAGGAGAGGCAATCATCGAAAATCCTTCAACAAAACGTCAGAATATCCGCTAAGCCTAAAAAGCTTCTAACCTCGGATACATTCTTTGGCGGTTTCCAATCAACGATCGTAGAAATCTTGCTTGGATCCACCCGAATACCATCACCTGAAACTATATGTCCCAAAAATCCGACTTCACGAAGCCAGAACTCACTTTTACTAAACTTGGCAAACAGTTTCTTTTCTCTCAAGATCTGCAATATGGTTCTCAAGTGTTCGGCATGTTCAGATTTATCCCGAGAATATATTAAAATGTCATCTATGAACACTACTACAAACTTATCCAGATATGGCCGAAAGATCCGATTCATTAAGTCCATAAATATAGCTGGAGCATTTGTTAAGCCGAAAGGCATCACAAGAAACTCATAATGTCCATACCTTGTCCTAAAGGCGGTTTTTGGTACATCCGACTCTTTAACTCTCAACTGGTAGTAACCAGACCTTAAATCGATCTTTGAAAACACTGTGGCCCCTTTTAACTGATCGAATAAATCATCAATCCTCGGCAATGGGTATTTGTTCTTTATAGTCACCTTATTAAGTTGACGGTAATCAATACAAAGTCTCATTGAACCATCCTTCTTCTTCTACGAACAATCTTGAGCACCCTGTGGAGAGAAACTCGGTCTCACAAATCCCTTATCTGTTAATTCCTCATGAATCGAGCCTTCAATTCTTTTAATTCGATCGAGCCATCCTATACGAGCAATCGAGATCGGGACAATGACTGCAACAAATCAATGGCAAACTCTATCTCTCTGTTCGAGGTAACCTGAGCAATTCCTCCGAAATACATCTTGAAACTCACGGACTATTGGTACCGACTCAAGCTTCAATTGAGGCAACTCAAAGATTCATTACATAAGCGGATAAGCTTCACACCCTTTTCTCATGTATTTCAGTGCAGGACATATGCGAAATTACCATAGGCAATTTATTTGATTCGTTCGGTTTCAACCCACGAATTTCTCCATTTTCACATTTCAACTCTAGTGTCTTTTGTTTGCAATCTACCTTAGCATCATACAATGTCAACCAGTCCATTCCCAATATAACGTCAAACTCACTAAATGGTAAAAGCATCAAATTGGCCGGAAAATAGTGACCTTGAATCATTAATGGGCAATTCTTGCAAACCTTATCAACTAGCACATATTGGCCTAAAGGGTTCGATACTTTAATCGTAAACTCAGTAAACTCAACAGGCAACTTTTTATTAGATACCAAATTCATGCAAACATAGGAATGAGTGGACCCGGGATCAATCAATGCAATAACAATAGTATCATAGAGAGAAAATGTACCAGTAATGACATCGGGAGATGATGCATCTTCTCGGGCACGTATAGCATAAGCTCTAGCAAGTGCTCTAGCTTCTGATCTTGCCACTGAATCTTTCATCGCAGCTTTTCTTCGCTAGTCCCACCTCCATATTTCTCTGGTGGTCTACCCTACTACTAGCGGTGGTATTCTGTCTAGCACTCTGAATTTCTTCTTTAACTTTCTCCGGACAATCTCTAATAAAATGTCCGCGAGAACCGCATCTGAAACAAGCTCTCTCGGTTCCCCAACACTCACCATAATGTTGCCTGCCACATTGCTGACATTCAGGCTTTCTAGGTCGTATGTTACCCACACTTGCCACCGAAGTAGCTTGAGCTTTAGACCCCGAATACGCTCTACCACGATCTCTGTGCGAATCCCCAATTGAAACTGTCATTCGAGGATTTGCCTCTTTGGACCTCTTTGATTGTGACTGAAATGACTTGTTTATCGATCTTTTTCTGGCATCTCGAGCCTCCATAGCAACTTTTCTTCTTTCTTTGTTCAATTCTTCAGCTTTAAGGGCTCGATCAACCAATACTACAAATTCTTTCAACTCCAAAATTCCTACCAGCACTTTAATGTCCTCATTCAGCCCATCTTCAAACCTTCTGCACATATTGGCCTCAGTGGACACACATTCCTGAGCATACTTGCTAAGTCTCACAAATTCGCGTTCATACTCTGCTACAGACATCTTGCCTTGATTTAACACAAGGAACTCCTTCCGTTTTTGATCAATAAATCGCTGACTTATGTATTTCTTTCTAAATTCCTCCTGGAAAAAGTCCCAAGTAACTCTTTCTTTTGGCACCACTGCTACCCTAGTCTTCCACCAATGGTAGGCCGAATCTCTCAAAAGTGATACAGCACACTTTAAGCATTCCTCGGGTGTACATGAGAGCTCATCAAATACACGGGTAGAATTTTCAAGCCAGAATTCCGCTTTCTCAGGATCATCATCGATCTTTGCTCTAAACTCTTCGGCCCCTTGTTTTCGAATCTTTTCAACTGGAGGCTTGCTCGTCTTTACCAAATCTATGCCTTGAGCAAACTACAGAATCGTCTCGAGGTATAGGAGGGGGGAGGAGGTTGAGCATTTGGATTTGCTTGAATAAATTCAAAGATACCAATCGTTCATCCTTTGGAGGAAGGCATCCCGAGCCTCCTCTCCTTGCCTCAATGTCTCGAGATCTACTTTCCCCAGTAGCGGTCCCTTGTGCAGAGCCACAGCGCATTACTAGCAAAGATCATCACCGCAGCCCTTCAGATCCATTACTATATTAAAACAAAACACGCTTTAGAATAATCAGAGTCTCCACACTATCACAATATTTTTATGGCATGTATAGCTAGACTTTTACACACAATTTATTAGTCCGAGAACAGACTAAACCATAGCTCTGATACCACTAAATGTAACACCCTTACCCGCTACTGTCACTTAACAGGTACAAGGTATTACTAAACATAGCACATATCATTAAACAAAAACCGAAATAGAATTATGTCATCTAATTTAATAGTGTATCATCATAACATATGTCTTGAACAATATTAGCCAACTTTAATGGCCTATACAACGTAGTTGATCAAATCATCAGAGCCAATATTTTAAACCTAGGCAATTATGACACATAACAAAATAATTAAGTCTACTATACATGCCATAATTCAAAATATTTAGTTCGAATACCCTAAAGTATTGATAGTGCGGCAGATCTTCTCGATCCTTAACTCCCGAGCAACTGAAGGACACTATAAAACAGAAGAGAGAAAACAAAGTAAGCTTATAGCTTAGTAAGCGAGTAAGTAAATATTAATGAGAGAATCTAAATATGTTTATACAACAATTCAAGTATATCCACTTCAATTTCAATATTCACTCCAATTTGATTAATGCTGTCTCTGTGCATCATGTTCGCTAAATAAATCATATTTCGAGTTACGAAACTCAAAATCCAATTCCGTAAATTTTCCTTGAAAATAGACTCATATACCTATTCACTAATTTTTTTCTAGAATTTTTGGTCAAGCCAATTAGTACAGTTTATTAGTTAAAGTTTCCCCTGTTACACAGCTCAACTGATCTGACCTCTGTTCACTAAGAATTGAATTTCTACCAGTACACAATTCGAATAACCATGAAATCTATTTCATTTAAAACTAAATTCAATAAGTAGTTTAGGCATATAAACTATATTTCTTAATTTGTTTTGTACAATTTTTAATGATTTTTCAAAGTTGGAACAGGGGACCACGTAGTTATTCTGAGCCAGTCACACAAAATTGTAAATATCTCAAAATATAGAATTCTTTTGCTTGTCTTGTTTCTTTTATATAGAAATAGACTCATTAAGCTTTAATTCCACATCTCATTCAACCTCTAATTAAATTCCTTCTATTTTTGGTGATTTTTCAAAATCACGTCACTGTTACTGTCCAAAACAGATTTAATGCTACTTTCATTCTTTCACCCATTCTTTGCACCAACCTCATTTTTAACTTACATATATATGCTACAAATCAATTTCATCACATTTCATATATCACAAGTGTAGGTCCATGACTACAATCTCACCACTAAGTCATCCCGTTGAACAATTCGGATCAATCCTCGATTTTAATGGTCTCAAAGACACAGCTCCACCATCATACTTCATTTAATTCGGCTCTCTTGTACACATAGTGAACACTTAGTACCACTCATGTGACCTAGCCGATTTGTCCCAGTAGCTCTCTTGTCTACATGGTGTCCTTCACTTGGAACCACACATGCGACCTAGCTACATTTATCTCTTCCGTAGCTCTCTTGTCTACATGGGATACTTCTTGTATCACACATGTGACCTAGCTACTACATAGCATCGTGTAGCTTTCTTGTACACATGATGTGCACTCGGCATCATACATGTGACCTAGCTACACTCCATCAATATTATTGAACTCTTCCAATGTTCAACCGGATCTCTCTCTCTATTACTTATTTCCATTCTTCCAATGATCTATTTATATTTTAACATCCGCTAATATATTCACATAATAAGCTGAAATGTAAGAATATACATGAAATTAATGTAATATTTACGTACAAACTTACCTCGGTACAAAATGTGGAATTTTTGCAATTTAATCCAAAGCCTTTTCTTTTCCCCGTTCGAGATCGATTCCACGTCTTTCTTGATCTATAATATCACATTTAGCCCA
This sequence comes from Gossypium anomalum, assembly GCA_025698475.1. Lineage (NCBI taxonomy): Eukaryota > Viridiplantae > Streptophyta > Magnoliopsida > Malvales > Malvaceae > Gossypium > Gossypium anomalum. Next base: position 41,266,028 of record CM046965.1, read on the forward strand.
ATAATTAATCACACTATTCATATGAGTCCAAAAAATCATATTTTTACGAATTTGCATTTTGACCCCTAAACTTTTGCATATTTGCACTTTTGCCCCAAGGCTCGGAAATTTAATTTCAGCCCTTATTCCTATGTTTTATGACATACTGAACATTTTTCTCTTCTACAACAACATCAAATTCTCACTCTAACATATAGTTATGAACAATAAGTATTTTTACCGATTATGGCGTTTTACTCGTTTTTACGAAAAATCACTTAGCAAAAGATGTTTAACACAATCTCAAACTTCATATTCTACCATAAAACATCAAAATCCATGCATATCATCCATGGGTAAATTTTTAACCATAAACCCTAACCCGAAATAATGGTGAAAATAGGTAAATCGAGCTACGAGGATTTCAAAAATGTAAAGAACATTAAAAACGAGGCTCGAATTCACTTACTATGAAGCTTGAAAGTTGAAGAAACCCTAGCTATGGAGAAGAGGAAAATTCGGCAGCAACTAATGAGGAAGATGAACAATTTTGTGTTATTTTTCCCATTTTATTTCATTTAATATGCAAATGACCAAAATGCCCTTACTACTAAACTTTCTAAAAATTCCATCCATGTCCTAAATTTTGTCCATAAACTTAAAATTGGTCAAATTGCCATTTAAGACCTCCTAATTAATATTCCAAAGCAATTTCATACTAAAAACTTCTAGAATGCAAATTTTGCAACTTATTCAATTTAGTCCCTACTTTCAATTTAAGCACTTTAGGCATAGAATTTTATCACGAAATTTTCACACAATCACGTAATCATATCATAAACCTCAAAATAATTATAAAACAATTATTTCTATCCCTGATTTGTGGTCAAAATATCACTATTCTGATTAGGCCCTAATTCGGGTTGTCACATTATATATTACCGAATTGATCCCGAATGCATGTTTTAAGTATTGTATGCTCAAATTTAAGTTCATATTGAATGACAATGAATGACTTTTATTGTAATCAGTTGATAATTGGTTTGTAATTGTTCTGAACTGAATGATAAGTCCGGTAATGCCTCTTAACCTATTCTGGCGACGATTACGAGATAGGGGTGTTACAGATTCAGGTACCTGAAACTGAAGTTTAAAATAATGAAAATAAGAGATCTCGATAAGTTATGTCAATTTGAGAAAATGTGGAACTGAATAATAAAAGTGTTCGATAATGATTTTGCATAAAATATTGTTATGATTGAAATAATGAAATAAAAGTAGGATCTTGAATAAATCTATTGAGAAATATACATATGGAATAAATTGTTCAAAATAGAAAGACAAAACTCAAGTACAATTAAATTCGTGGAGTTTTTGGACCAGTAGTCCAAATATCTAAAGGCATAAAGCCAGTGAGGGTGCAATTGAAGCGGTTTTGCAAAAGTGGAATAAAAATATGAAGTTTTTTGCTAAGTCCTGACATTAATTATGAAAAGATATAATATTCTTTTGTGGTGGATGCAATAATCTTTATATATATATTATTAAATTGACAATTCATAAAAGATTTAACTTGCGTCTAGTGGTTATTGTTACAATCTTTTATGAATCACTATATAGTAAAGTTTGTATTAAAATCCTTGAAGGATTTAGGATGCTAGAAGCGTATTGAAATTCTTGACAAATTGTTCATTTATATGAATTGAAATAATTTGAACATATGTGGTAAATTTGACTTAGTGAATTGTAGTTGAAGGAGGATTATAAAATGATCCAAAATACCTATTTGCGTTTTTATAAAAGAATTATGATTAAAGTTTGTTATGATTATTGTTGAATCTCCTGAAGAGATCAAAATATATTTCCCCAAATTTCTCTCACTCATGACTTTTAAAAGAATGGTAATATAAATGCTTAGCAAATACATTCAAATAGTCTTTTGAAAAACTAGTATTCAAGATTAAATACATAGAATATGAGAAAGTATGTGATGTTTTCATGAGGGGGAGTAAATACCCGTTGTACTTTTTTTCCCTTAACCGAGGTTTTGTCTTATTGGATTTTCTTGGTAAGGTTTTTAATGAAACTGCATATTATGCGTATTATAGATTGTGTACTCTTTTTCCTTCATTAGGTTTTTATGCCATAGGGTTTTTCCTATTAAGATTTTAACGAGGCACATTATCTACCAATGGACATCCAAGGGGGAGTGTTATGAATATCTAATTCAGTGGATGCCCATCATTAATCAAGATAAAGTTTTAATGTACTTTAAATTCTAATAATTATTAGAATCAGGTCTTTACTTCTTTTATGCTTCTTATGCCTATAAATAGAGATTCTGATGAAGCATTATAATCATCCCTTTATTCAATAAAGTACATTCTCTATTACTTTCATATTTTCTTTGTTCTTTATTGTCTTCATCTCTCTTTATTTTATAACAATATTTAAATATTCCACTCAATTGTTTTTATTTTCTAATTTTGTTAAAATTGTTTTTTTTTTCTAATTTTAACTTTTTTAATGTGAATCTTATTACCGGGGTGACTTGAATTTTTTTTTTATATATATGATTCATATTTGTCTCGAAGTAAAGGAATTTTGTCTTTAGAGTCTCATCCAACTAATTTTAGGGTAATTTTTTTATTTTACGTAATTTATATTGTAAATATTAATAAAATATTATAAATTGATTTATATGTTATTGTTATAAATATTCATGATTAATATATTTTAATCTATTTTATAGAATTTAATAACATACTTGAAACAATTGCCGATTGAAACTAATTAAAAGTTCCAAGCAAGGTTTTGTAACCTATTTGGATTGTTATTTCATTTTTGACCCATTCAACTTATTGAAATTATTTTATCAAATTGAACTTATTTGTTGTATCTTAACTATTATGTGACATATTTATTCATTTTCTTTGAAACTTTATTCAGACACAATCATTTATGCTAAGATCTTTAATCAAGAACATTGAAAATTACATTAATTTGATCCAAGAACATCGAAAACCAATTGTATACATACTACCGTGAAATATTGAATTAACTACGCGCCTAATGTAAGTTGAATTAATGAGTAACCGTGTCAGTAAAGAAAGCTTTTACCCAGCTTAAAAATGATTTTTTTTTTTTTTGAAAAAAAAGAAAGAGAAATTGATATTCTAACAAGTCAAGAAATTCAATTACAGGTAAGAAACTCACGCAACAGTAAAAAAAACCAACAAAGACTTGAGGAAATATGTAAAGAAATTCAACATAAATTTGTTAGATTTTGGCTTGGATTATCTCACAGTGGCAGCTCCAGCACAGGCTTCACCTTCAACTTCTGTAGGCGTATCAAATTATGCATTTTTTTTTCTTAACCAAATAAATACTTATTAAAAATAAAAGAAAAAAAAAATACAACTATTGTCATGAAAAGAAAGCCACAAAATGACCTAACTAAAGACTCGCCTAAACATGAAACATGGTAGCATAATGATCTAAAATTTTCCACTCAAACAAAATCAAACCATATTCATCATCACCAAGGGCTGTAACTATTGCATCTCCTAGCAATGTGCATCCTTAATAAACAAAAACACGTATATTTTCTTTTTGATAATTAAAACTTTATAATTATATCAAAATTTCAGTATTTTGACCATAAAAACATCTATATGACTTCAAAATCTTAGATTAATACTTAACCAGGTTTGAGAAAAAAAATATTCTAGGTCAGTCATGAGTAGAAGGGACATTGATATTAGGAATTCAACTAAAATATCTCACATCTCCAAAAATGTTGACCTTGAAATTTAAGAACTAATAGTTGAGCTAAAAACTCATCAATAATCAAAATGCATGACTATTTCCATTCTTAACAAGCGTGCAATGTAGGAACAAAGTTTAGCAATAGGTTTCCAAGTTCAAAAGCTTTGCTTCAATGTCTTTATGTTCATTCAGTGCTTGCCATTGCTGTTGTTTACATTTATGTCTGCTTATTCTTATGGGGCTCGCCTGAAATTAGCCACGTTGCTTCGTTTGAAGTGGAAAATTTTGGATTTTAGCACAATTTAGTTTGTAGAGGTAAAACATTTTGAAGCAAGGTTTTCAAGGAAAAATTAATTAATACTTCGAATGCAATAGCTTCAAACACAATTCTTCCCACATCCACCTCTACGAGGAGTAGTCTCTTCCTCCTCAACCTTTTGGTGATTCGAAACAACAACGGGATCATCTTTGCTATTAAAGAAAAAAACACATACGATAAACTCGCAAGAATTTAAAACAATCCTTAAAATTTCCCATAATCCCTATTAAAAATTGGGTTTATATATTTGGGTAAAATAATTTTGAATTAAAATTTGCAACAATATTGAATTATAAGAAAAACATGAGAAAGAGACGCTTTTCCGTATAATTTTTTTATTTCAAGATTCTAGAGAAGTTTTCTTTTCAATATTTCACTAATTAACAATCCTACAAAACCCATAATTATAACTAAGAAATCATACCTGAAAATTGAATTAGACCAATAGTGATAAACAACTAAAAGAAAAAATTTCCTTGGTTCAATATTAATTTCTTTCAAGATTTTAGAAAACCTAAACCAAGAAACTTTTTATCGATAATATTTTGTCCACAAAAAGGAATATTGAGAGGATACTAACTAGAATTATTTTTTAATTACAATTTAATAAACTTATTCATATTTATTTATAACTCTGTTAATATATATTTTTTAATTTTACTCATTGATGAGGTGACATGATGCGATTCCTTAAGAATTATGAACTAACAGTACATCAAATATTATCTCATTATAAATATTATTCATATTTTAATATCTAATTTAAAAAATAAATTCTAAGTTAATATCAACTTATATAGATCAATTTTAAATAATAAAATATTATAATATTCACAATTCAGGTAGAATTATATATTCAAATTTCAAATAGAGAAAATTTATAACTATTTATTTTCTTATATTTTATTTATATTTTGGATTTAAATCTATAACATTATATTAATACAATATATTAAAGAATTAACCGTATTTCAATAAAATTTATTAAATTAAATAACCATATTTTATCGAAGTGGCATTACTAGTTAGTAGATATTAGAGTTTTGATGCCGGTAAACAAAAGAACTTAAACATCCAATAAACATACCCTTAATCATCTCAGCAACATGAAATTGACAACACTGGAGTTTCAGATGCATCACAAATTGATGTTAGAAAGAAAAGATTGAGTTTTTGACCATATGTTGTTTGTCATCAAAGGGTAAGTAGCATACATGGAAGATAAAAATCATGTTTAATTCCTGAAGCTTCCAATATACTTGCGTGTATCTATCTATCTATATAATCTTTAAACAAGAAATTCAATCGTTTTAAGCTCCACCGGTGCAGCTTCATGCCCATCTTTTATAGCAATCAAGTCTGTGTTATCTCCATTAAGATAAGCTTTCATGGAGGCAACAATAACTCCTCCAACAAACCTCCTCATGGGCTCCCTAGCCTCCCCATTTTTGCACAAACAATATGATGAACGTCCTCTGAACCCGTTAGTCTCATCATCCAACATGTCAAGATGACCATAGTCCTTGGCAACAATATGACAAGCCGGTTTTCGACATTCTTTGAAGAAATCTTCATGGTTAACTCCCTTGGGAGCGCAAGGAGGGAACAAAGGATTTCTTTTCACTTCACCAAGACCCGAACCGATTACCATCACTGCCATATCAAGATCGAATGAATGAGGAATGTAGGTGAGTACCGGAGGTGGCGTTTGTTTCCCTTTGTCCATTCCATCGACGGGGTCTATGCCTATTATGGTTGAAAACTTTAATGTAGTCATTGTTTTCTGCAGAGCTAGGGCGAAAGCAACTTTGCCTCCTCGACTGTGGCCGGCAAGTGCAAGCTTGCTTAAGTTTGGCCGAACATGTGGTGGAAGCAACCCTTGGAATACCCCTTTGGATAACCAATTGGTGATTGCAGCTGTTGACTTAATCTCATCTGTTGTATCTGGTCCAGCCACGATGTACAACTGTTGGAATATCAATTAAGTAGCAACGGAAAGTCATTAGATTGTTGTTTTCGTGCATGCTTTCTAATTGGCCTAGCAAAATAGACAGTAGATGACAAAAAAGCCTATATCAAACGAGAAGGGAAATAAAGCACCAGTTTTAGGATACACTTTTTTCCATTCAAGCAATTAAAAAGATCAGAAGCAATCTCAACAGTTAGAAAAACAAAATAATTAGCTTGTTTGTGAATTAGACTGTTGGGGAATAGCTAGGAAACGAAGCGGAATCACATGAATTATCCCAGTGGCTCACATCTACCATCAGTCACAATAATGTTGCTGCCACAATAAGACAGCTCAAGCTTTTCACACTAGCTTGGTTTTCCTTACTGGCTAAGTTAAAAGATCAAGGCGCTACCAACGCGTGATGATTGTCACACTAGCTTGTTTGACAATAGTTTGTAGCAACTTCAAAGAAATTTGACAAGGAAAAGTGATGGATCTTTAAAGCACAATCTCTATGTAGGGGGATGAAGGGCATATAAAATTTCTCTAACTTCCACCGTGGTCATCAGCCTCATGGCTGTCAAAGATTGAGGTACCTTCCTCAATTGCAGAAAAAAGCTTGATTATCAGTAGGAAGACTAAAACAATCATAATTTTCTTCCAAAACTATGTGAATTGAAAGAAATTTTGCATCATGATAATTCTATCCTTAAGCACGGTCGTAAAGATAAAGGAAACATATTAGCGTTTAGGCCTATATATACCTGAGGAGCAATAACAATGAAGCCATGGGAAGCAACATGCTGGAGAAGCTGAGAGTAGAAAGAGTTGTAAAGAAGGTAACCATGGAGGAAAATGAGTAATGGGAATTCTCCTGCTTCAGAAGGTGTGGCAATTAGAAGTGACTTTGGGGGTGGAACAGGCATTGAAGAAGTGGTAACTGACTCCACCTTCTGAAGCATGGTGGTGTAGCTTCCGAACCCAAAAACATTTGTAGCCAAAGAAGTGGGAGCAGACATGTCTTCCAATCTTTTTCTTCTTGTTCTAGTTCTGTTCTAATTCGGAGTTTGTTTCTTGCTGTTGCTTTATGGGATTAACGAGATAAGGTTGTTGAGTTGTAAGACACCCTTCGCCCATTACCCTTTTATAGCCACGCCATTGGCCGATTCAGCAAGTACCATTAATTTGACAACGGTAATTATTCCTTAATTTTGTCTTTTGCTTTCACATTATGATTTAAAAAATTAAAGTTTAAGAGTGCAAAAAAGCCCTAAAATTTAAAGTAAAAAATAATTAAGTCCTCTTTTTTTTAACTTATTTGGATTCTTAAATTTTTAAAATGCATTAAAAAGGCCTCAAATCTTTTAAAAAAAAATAATTAAGCCTCTATTTTTTTTTTGCACTAATTGGGTACTTAAACTTTTAAAATGCATCAAAAAGATCCTCAAACTTTTTTAAAAATGGCAAATAAGCCCTTACTTTTATTAAAAATTAAAAAATATAAAAATAAAATCAATAAAAGCTATAAATGTTATTAAATTTTAATAAGGATTTCAAATATTAAAAATTATAAAAAATATAAACACTGTAAAAATATATAAAAAATTGTAAAATTTTATAATAATTGTAAAAAAATTATAAAAGATATAGAAATATAAAAAAAAATTATAAAGTCGTAAGAAAATTGTACAAAATGTAAAGAAATATAAATTTTGTAAAAAAAAATTTATAAAAATTTTCGTATCAAAAGAAGCATTTTATAATTTTTCTATAACTTTTATTGGTTTTTATTTTTTTTTATCATTTTTCGCCACATGTCATATTGTGTTGCGACACGCGATGACTTTGATTGAAAAAAATTAGGGGTCGTTAATTTTTTTATGATTTTTGTAAAATTTTACAAAATTTTTTATTTTTTACTCTTTTTATAAAAAAATTCTAATTTTTAATAATTTTTCTAAAATTTATTATTTTTTATTTTTTATAATATTTTTCTAATTTTTAATAATAATAGGAGCTTAATTGTATTTTTGAAAATTTTGGAGGGTCTTTTTTATGCATTTTGAAAGTTCAAGTACCCAGTTGAGTGAAAAAAAAGCAGGGGCTCAATTTCTTTTTTTTTAAGAAGTTTGAGGGCTTTTTTTTATATATTTTGAAAGTTCAAGTGCTTAATTGAGTGCAAAAAAAAAAAAAAAAAAAGAAGAAGAGGGGATTAATTACTTTTTTTTTTAATTTGAGAGCTTTTTACAACATTGAGATACCAACATTCAGATAAATATTAGAGGCACATAGTCAATTTTAACATATTTATGTTATAAACATTAAATAATATATTATTTTGGGTAAATTATAGAATTAGTCACTCAACTATTAATGTGTTTCTGTTTTGGTTACCCAACTATAAAAATTTTCAATTTAATCACTAATGTTTTACATCATTTCTATTTCAGTTACTCATGTTTTAGATTGTTTCTGTTTTGGTCACTCTTTGTTAAGTGGTTAACATAAGTAATGATGTGGCCTTTTTCTAACTAGTATAATAACAAATTTAGTCCTCAATACTTACACATTCTATCAATTTGATCCTCAAACATATATAATTGAATATAAATTATATATTATGAAAAAGTACAAAATGTAAAATATAAATAATATTATATGGTGTATTTTTAATTATAATTATAAGGCTCAAATATGCATTTAGCCCCCCGAACTTGACACATTCTCCCAATTTGGTACTTATGATTTTTTTTGTCCCAAGTTGGTACTTGACATCTTATCTCATCAAGGTTTTGGTAGTGTTTTTTTTTTTTTTTTTGTAATAGCATTAAATATAGGGCACATGACAGTCTAGGTTTTTGACACGTGACATTGATGATATCATAATCTATTTTTTATAAAAATATTTAAAATTTTAGAAAGAAAATATATAAAAAGATTTAAAATTTTTAAAATATAAAAGAATTTATAAATAATCAAAATATATGTATATACAAAATTAAAATATTGCAAAAAATCTAAAATTCAAGTTACAAAAATTGAAAACTCAAAAAATTGACATAAATTTCTAAATAAATTGCAAACAAATTGGATGAAGATAAATTCTACACGTAATTTTATGATTAAAGATAGGTCCAAGTTATTACATAATTCTTCAAGTTGACAAGATTGTAAAAGATGATTATTTGAGGTTTATTTTTAGTTTTTTTCTTTTTGTATTCTTCAGAGAATGTGGTTTGTAATTGCGATCAAATGCTAGTGGATTTTTTGTGCTTCATCTATCAAATACAAACAAGATTCTCTAAACTCTACTCTTGATTTGTTATTTATGTTTATCCTTATATTCAACTTTATTGTGTTCATGAGATCCATGAGGAACTAATCCTCTTATGGGGGATTAGTGAGTGGAGGTGTAATTAACTGATTACGATGTAAGGTTCTCTTAATGAATCAACTATTTGGGAGAGGAAGAACTTAAACCCTAGGCTTAACGACCCTAGGAAGTTATTTAAGTGGGAATTAATCAAAAATTGGAATAACCTATCAGTGAACACCTTAGCCCCAAATTGATCTAGACTGTGAGGTCGAGAGATAAGTACTTCTTGCTGATTCATTAGTTTAGTGGAAGATCAAGAGAGATTGAGTTGAAACCCGAAATAGGGATTAGTTATGACCACCGAAGTGAGCTAATCACCCTTGCTTAGAATCAATTAAGTGTATAAATTGATTTTTTAAAGTCTTTTATATTTAGGTTTTTGTTAGTTTTATTTCATTATTTATTAAAAAACCCAAAAATCTTTCTTTTATGTTTTATCGTAATATAATTGGTTTAAAATATTAATTAGATTTATTTTCATTTAAGTTAGAATTAATCCAGTATTTTGCATCTCTTAGGTACGATCCTCAAAGTACTCACCTACTTCGCTATAAAAACTATATTACAACTTGACCCGTATACTTGTGGACATCGCCTCGATTTCATATCTTTTAGTTACAGTATTCACACTTTGGACGTTAGTATGTTCGAAGGTAGTCATCAATCAATATACTTTCTTTTAACAATTAGCCTGATGAACTAAACAATAAGATATAGATATGCGGGTAACTACACCATACCAAAATGCTTAACAAAGCGATAACTACACCACACCAGTGCACTGTAGTGCACAGCTTATAGGAACTATTACATGTCATATATCATATTATCCCTCCACCATACCAAAGTCTCTGTAGAGACAAAGCTCAGTAAACCGCAACAAATGCAGGATTTCAATGTAAACTGTGATATCTTTGTCAAATCTTTTACTCTGTATCATCTTTTACACATATCTCTACAAGCGCACAATCAACCCTATTGGAGTGCCAAATGTATCTATTTCTACATTCATCCGAGCTTTTTTAACATATCGAAACATTTAATACAATTTATTTCATTACTCATGTTTTGTACTATTCCAATCATAATTCAAGATATAATCACAAACCATTAATTTGGTTCACTTGATATTATAACAATATATATATTTCTCTACATATATCTTTTAACATTCTAACATCACCCAGTATAAATCATACACTTTTCCAATGTAACCATTTTCTCACCTTTTTGTACCAAATTGTAATCAATTTAAAATATACACTCAAACATAATCAATTCACAATTCAATCACGAACAATATATAAAATCACATAATTATACCACATGAACTTCCCCGAAGCAAACAAAAAAAGCAGGAGTGTCAGGGACTAATTTAAAATTTCCCTTTTCCTCGATTATCTATGGATTCTTGACCTATACAATAATTTATTTCCATCTATCGGTTATAAGATATCTTATAACGTCTTATTTAATACATATAACATCTTATTATCATTTTTCATAATTTTCCTAAATTATTTTATTTTATTTAATTTAGTCCCTAAAACTGAAACTATTATACCTTTTACAATTAAGCTCAGATTTTTAATCTGATTTCAATTATATTCTTAAACGACCCTCTAAAATTAAGATTTATATAAGTTTTAATAAAAAATTTACATTATTATAATTTGGTCGATATACACAAAACTAATAAAATTTACTTAACAAATTAGTCTTTAAACATATCTAAGCTTATAATCAAACTATTAAACATCAAAAACTTAAATTTTAATCAATGACAACTTTATAAACCTTTAACAATTTTGAAAATGGAAATACAAGTTAACTAGACCTAGTTCCAACGATCTCAAAAATAGAAAAATTACGAGTAACGAGATTTAAAAGGACTTACATGAAAAGGAAAATCTTGACTGAAAATTCATGTCCTAACCATGGGGGTACGAAATGAAGAAAAAGAAGAATGAAAATTATTTTTGTTGGCTCTCTTTTTCTTTTTCTTTTACTTTATAAAACATCTTTTATTATTAATATAATCAAATATTATTATAACTTAATATATTTGTCCATAAAAGAGCCACCAACCGTCCACCATTAATAATATGGTTTGATTACCACATAAGTCCATACACTTTTACTAATTAAGCCTTTTAACTAATAAAAATCAATACTGATTAAGTTTTATAATTTTTACGATTTAGTTCTTTTTCCTTAATTAACTTTCAAATCATCAAAATTTTCAAACTAAATTTCAATCCACCTATATAATCACCTCATAAATATTCAATAATAATATTTATGAGCTCATTTTATGAAAAAGAGGTCCCGATCCTCATTTTCCAAAACCACTAATTTTTGGTACGCACCACTTGTACCTTGACTAGCTGACCAATTAGTAAAATCTATTAAGTTACTGTAACATCCCAAAAACTAGGTTAGAAGAAATTGGGTTTTGAAACCAAGAGTGATCATCCCTCGATTTTGAGTTTAGATTTTGAAAATTTTTGACAAGCGATTTGATCTGGTTTAGTGGTTAAGTGTTTTGGTTATATGTGTAAAGTTTTAGGTTCGAATCCTATCTCTTGAAATTTTGCTACTTTTGATTAAATCCCTACTTTAGACATGTGGGTTATAAGTTAAATTCAGTCAATTGATATCAAGAATGAGCCTATTGGTTCACTAGTTAAGCTTCTGTATATCCCTTGGTCTTGTGTTTGAATCTCTATGTTGTACTAATCCGTAAATCAATTTAGTTTTCTTTTTAATTTATTTAATTAAGATGTTGATAACTCCCTCCTCTTTATTTCTAGGACAAAAAGAAAATGTTCTCCTTCTCACTTTGTTTTCTTTTTCTTTTTGGTTTTGTTTTGCTTCCAAATTACCTTCATTTTTTCTATTGGGCATGAATTAGATTTCATGCGAGGCTCGACCTTTTTTCGTGGCTCTGTTCTTAGTGTTAGTAAGAGTCAATTGCTTATGTTGCTAGTGTGGTTTTTTTGTTAGTTTTTTAGTTCCATAACAAGGGACGATTCTTCCTTGAGAGTCTGTTAATTGGTTGTTTGAATCAGGAGAGGTTCGAGCGACATCTAGAGTTCCTTTAGTGATGTAGGAATTGTGTGCCTGTCATCTGTTGCTGGTAACTTTCGGTTTAGAGTGTTGCGTTGAAAGTTCTTCGACATAGATTTGGTTTGGATGTTATTCAAGCAATTTGTTCCTGTTTGATTATCTGATTTGGTTACTGTAACGTTGTTTTAAGCCCGAAAATCATCTCTGTTACTTCCACGTCAAAATCGTTTCGCTCTTCTCTCTGCTCGCTCGCTCATTCAGATTCGATTACTGCTCTCTATTCTATTCTATTACTTTCTATTTTGTTTTATTCTGCTTTGCTCTGTTCTATTCTATTTGATTTGGTTTGTTCAGTCCTGTTGTACTACCATTGTTGAAATCTTTGTGATACTCTAGTTTCGTTCCGTACTGGTTATATAACTATTATTAAGTTCTTTGCGTTACTATGATTTATATATTATGATCTATTTAATTGTATTTGAGTTTGGTTATACGCGATGCTTGGTAGCTCACCCTTTGTCTTGCCTTTATCTATTTAGGAAAACATCTTATTTAGGATCAGACGATGTACGAGAGCTCGGATTGTTTTTTACCAATATAACTATGATTTGATCTTTTGGGTTTGTAATCTGTTTTAGGACTTGCCTTGTTTTTTTTATGATCTCATCAATATCTGTCAGGTTCTAACATAGAACTACAAAATCACCTAAATCGACTAACATGAATTTCTGGTTCTCAAAGTTAAAACTCCGAAAAGAAATCAAATTTCAATACGTTAGTGTAACCCTTCCAGATTCGACTTAAACTTTTAAGACGAGTTTAGGGTGTTACAATCACGATTCACTACTATACTATATTTAACTCATAAATATTAATTAAATATATCTACAGAGTCTTTTGTGGAATTGTGGTCCCAAAACCACTATTTTCGACAATATTGAAAAATGAGTTACACTTCTCCCCATAAAGGTAGTGTTTCCAAATCTTTAGTGCCACAACTATCGCTGTAAGCTCTAAGTCATGAGTTGGATAATTCATTTCATGCAGCTTGAACTGGTGAGATGCATACGCCACAACCTTTCCTCTTTCCATAAGCATACGTCCTAGCCCATTAAGAGAAGCTTCCGTGAACATAATGCATTCCATGCTGGATTCTAGTTGGGCTAAGATAGGAGCTTCAGTTAGAATAAGTTTCAACTTATCGAAACTCTTCTGACATGCCTCAAACAATTCAAACTTCTCTTTCTTACTTAACAATCGTGTGAGAGGTGTCACCAACATGGTGAACCCTTTAACGAACCTTATGTAGTAACTCTCCAAACCCAAGAAGCTGCGTACCTCAATGACATCCTTTGGTGGATTCCATTCAAGCATGACTTTAACTTTATCAAAATCTACCTTAATACCTTCAGCAAAAATAACATGGCCAAGAAAATGAACTTCTCTCAACCAAAATTCACATTTGCTGAATTTGGCATACAACTTGTTTTTACGCAAAGTTCTTAGCACAATCCTTAAGTGCTCCTCATGATCAGCCACATTTTTGGAGTAGACTAAAATATCATCAATGAAAACCACAACAAATCGATCCAAGTAAGGTTGAAACATTCTATTCATAAAATCTATAAATACTGTTGGAACATTCTTTAATCCAAATGGCATCACCAAAAACTCATTATGCCCATACCGTGAGCGAAATGTAATTTTTGGAACATCATCACCTCTGATCTTTACCTGATAATAGGCAGAACGATTATCAATTTTGGAGAAGGTTGTAGCTCAACTTAACTGATCAAACAAATCTTCAATTCAAGGTAGTGGTTTTTTATAGTTATTTTGTTCAGTTGGTAGTAATCAATGCATAGGCGAAGAGTCCCATCTTTATTCTTTACAAACAATATTGGTGCACATCAAGGTGAAACACTTGGTCGAATATATCCCTTTTCCAACAAATCTTGTAGTTGTGTCTTTAACCAATTAGTGCCATTTTATAGGGGGCACAAGAAATTGGCGCAGTACCAAGCTCTAACTCAATAAAAAATTCCACTTCTTTGTCTGGTGACATACTTGGAAGTTCTCTCGAAAACACATCAAAAAACTCTTTTACGACCAGAACTTGGCTAATATCCCTTCTTGATTCAGATGAATCCATAATGTACACCAAGTAAGCATCTACACCCTTAACCAATAAATTTCAAGTAGATACTACAAAAATTATTCTACTCGCCAAATTGGTTTGTACGCCAGGCATCAACACTACCTCAATGCCCAATTTCAGACCCATGGATGTGATAGGCTCACACTACCTCATGTCCCAACAACAATGTCAAAGGCCAAGAAAATCAAACCAAGATTTGATCAAAGATACAATTCGAGGATAAATCTTTTCGAGGAAAGGGGGAATGATACATGCACGAATGGGGTGAAATTTATTAAACTTCATTCATCGAAGTTGTTAATCTTTAAGTTTGGGAAATCATAAGACTTACAACAACTTTTTAGATGGGATCTAGGCATTTCTAAGATGATTTGTCTTCATGGTGTTCGAAGATATATCTCTTAGCTTTGAAACACACTTTAAATCACTCAATTTTGAGTCTAGGAGCTCAAGTTATGACCGTTTTAGTGAAGCCTACGCGAGCAGAATTCCTGGACGAGATTATAACGAGAATTATGAGTTTCGGGCTTTTAATTTGAGTTTAAATCATATTGGGTGCAGGATTTAGCTTAATTTTTGTTACATATGAGTCCAATATTGTATTTATCAGCTCTTATTATTTTATTATTCTGAATTTTTATAATTATTAAGTATTTTAAGTTATTTAAGAGTTTTATGTCAACAAGAAAGTTTAGCTTAAAAGTACTTCTTGTTTAGGTTAATTAGAGTCCTAGAATAATTAAGTGTTCTATTTAGATTTATTTAACAAGCCTATATCAAGGCATTTGCATTGTACACAATTCATAGAATTCTTTATTATTCAACTTCTCTTTTGAGTTAATAAATTCTCTTTAAGTTTTGCTTTTAATACTTTCTCTTGAGTTTCTTTTAGAATATTTTTAACAATCTTTTTAGATTTTAGGGATCATCTTCAAACTCTTTCTTGCCAAGTTTTCTGTCTTGGAGGGGAAATTAGAGCTTCTTGAAAGGGGGTTGTGGATTCTTCGTGTTTCCAAGGCTTCTTAGGACTTCTACATATCACATTATACCTTTTTCATCTATCTTCTTTATTTTCTTCTTTATTGATCCAATATTTGATTTATTATTCTATTTATTTATCTTAGTTATTTATTTTTAATTTTTCTCTTTGAATTGGATTTGATTGTGTTTCAGGTTGTGTCAAAATTCAAGTTTCTTTCCGACAGTTTAGAGCTCTAAGTTAAATTCGTGACTTGAACAAACTTACGATATACTTCCGCATTCATGCACATCTTACCATATCATTTGGTATCAGATTTGGGCATTTTGGGTGTTCATGGTTGGTTTCTAAATTGATTTCCATTGCAAAACAGCCTATAATCGATTTTTATCCAGAATTTTTTTCGGAAAATAATAATTTTGAGTGGGTAAACATTTTTTAATTGATTTAAAATTTTATAGATTGTTTCTTGGCACTATTTTAGAATATAAAAAAGTATTTCCTGCGAAAAAAAGTGATAAAAAACTGCAAAAAAATAAAGAAAAGAAAAATAAAAAATATTATGTGGGTTGAATTTTGTGTTGAAAATTTCCTTATCAAATATACATTATTTGAGGAGGCTCCAGTTTATATTTTGTGATTCTTGGAAATTAGGAACACCTTGAATGAAGCTTGTCAAGTTTCTTCGCAATTTTTTGAATTTTTGAGTTTCGGCAATTTTCATTGACTCTTAGCCTTAGGTTTTCACTTGTTCTTGATTTTATTGTTTCTTTATGCATTCTAATAGTTTATTATTTCTTTTATTAGTAGGTTAAAGCATGTTACAGATTCCTTCCTCTGTGCAACTTAATTCTTTAGTGTCTAGCCGATTTTGGACTCCTAGTGCTACTAGGTTTGCTTTGTTAGTTTGATTCTAATACATTCTGATTAATTGATATAAACACTTTTAAAATACTTAAAAGATTAATTCTTACCTCATTGAGACTTTTATTTTTATTTTTGAGGCATAACAGTGTGGTTTGTTTAATTTTTCTTTTCTTAAGTATTGTGTTCTTTTCAAGCTTTCATAATGATTAGTGATACTATGATTGGGAAGTTACAAAGGGATCAAGACGTTCGAAATGCTTGAGATCAGAAACGTGACACTATTCTAGACACGATCAGCAAAAATTTGGAATGTCTAAGTGATAAACCGTAATTTATACATATTATTATCCCATGCTTAACACATTTATGAATGATTTTTCCTTAGATTTGGTGAATTTGATGCTCCTAATCCTTTAATTTCATGTTTTATACTTAGGTGAGCACAGGAGAGCAAAAAGAACAAGAAACGGGTTGAAAACGAATAAAATGGGCCGATATGGGAAAACAACAAGGCCTGGACTTCCTCATATGGGTAGCACACATGCCTATGCCATTCTAGTAGGCTCGAACACGGCCTAAAACAACCTCAACATGGGCGTGTCTATCTCTCAGCCTTGACCACGGCCTGAAGTAATCACACACGGGCGTGTCCCTGTCGAGCCCAAGTTAAGTTCTATTCGGAAAAGGGCAATTTTGAGGGCTTTTGGGCATTCTAAAGCCTATTTAAACACCGTAGAGGAGGATTAAAGAGGACACACAGAGTAGGAAGCAAGAAATTACTCAAAGAAAGCCGATTGATCCATCTCGGAAGCCAGATTCACCTCTAAGACTGAAGATCTCCCTTCAATTTCCTTCAGAGGTTTTTGGGTTTTCTTTATGTTTTGTTATCATTCTTCTGAGATGTTTTCTTTTCTAGTTATGAACTAAATCCCCTAAATACCTAAGGGGGATGAAACCTAAGACGGATCTTGTTAATATTTTCTGAACTGTATGATAAATACTTGATTTGTTCTTAATTATGACTTTAACTCTTGTTTGAATATTCCAGGATATTGATTCAAGTATTGATGTGCTTATTTAGAGGATGAATAATCCCTGTCTAAGAGTAGATCGCTCATAACTAGGCGGAGTTGCATGCAGTCCTAGAGATAGGATGACATAAATCTGCCGGATTAGAGTCAAATCTAATAAGGGAATCTATAGATCGAGTTAATGCAAAACTAGAGGTTTTAATTAGAAAGAGATTTCAATTAATCAACCTAGGGTTAGACATTATTAGTCTTGAATAGGGATAATAACATAACTTAGGAATTTCTACGGATCAAGTCAAGTGAATAAATCGTCTGGTTCAGAGTCAGTTAACAAGAGAAGTCTAGGTGGATTCTTCCTTGGGTGTTGTCTAAAATCAATCAGTTTTCCAAAAGTATTTCCCTAATCTATTTTCTGTACATTATTAGATTATTTAATTAGTTAGTTAAAACAACCTTCATTATTCTTGGGCTAGATTATAAAAAGAAAGTTAATACTAGTACTTTTAGTTCCTTTGGGTTTGACATCTGGTCTTGCTAAAACTATACTACTGTTCGATAGGTGCGCTTGCCTTCATCGTGATAATAGTTAGTTCGAGTATGATCATTTATAAATTTTAAAACTTATCGCGAGTGACAATCACTAAGTACCAAAATTGAGTGTCAAAATCGTAGTTGGGGAGATAAGGTTGATTAACCTCATCTCCGTGCAAATAATGCTTGACATGTCTCTCATGAAAATGATGAGACTTTGGTTAATAATGATCGTGGGCAACTTTTTTTTTAGCTAAATCAAGGTTCTCAATTCCAGAATTTCATGGAAAGAATGATCAAGGGACTTATTGTGATGGAAAAAGTGATCATAAATTAGTTTTTCAATTCAATTGGAGATGACTAAATGAAAGGAGTAATAAGATTGAGCTATCACCTTTTGTGTAGTGTTATTGGTGTAGTTCCAAAAGATCATAAGGGTTTCCAATGTGCAATTAAATATCCAAATAGAGAGAATATGATTGAGCTATCACCTTTTGTGCAATGTTATTGGTGTAGTTCAAAAGATCATAAGGGTTTCCAATGTCTAATTAAATATCCAACTAGAAAAGAAAGTATGACTTCGTACCTTTTGTTGACTCTTACTCTAGTGGAAAAGAGATTTGTGATGACAAAATTTGTGAACCAAAAAAAGATGATTGTGAGAATTTTTTCCTCGAATCTATTGAGCTAGATGAGATAGAAATGTCATGTTCTCCTACTAAGATGTATTTTACTTAATTGATTATTCATAATACTTATGAGGGGAATATGACAAGTGAGGAAGAATCATGTGAAAAGCCCGAGAGAATACAGACCTTGAGTGATAAAAGTCTACTTGATGGTCTAAATTTGGTGAGTGAAAATCCATATGAGTAAAATTGGAGAGTTCTGAAGTGGAAAAAGAATATGAAACGGAAGAAAGTACCTATACAAAAGTGATGAGTGATTATGTTTTAACTAACCCTAACTCAAATTTGTTTAATGGTATTTTTTTATTACAGGACTTCAAGGATCCATTGACGGACTTCCAATTATATTACTGTACCATCAATAGACGATTTTAATTATGGGAGAGAGGTAAGTTGAACATTGATAATTCTCCACAAGTGCTAGAAGGTAACAAAAGTAATGATACATCAAAAATTGAAATATGTAGGCATATCTTCAATGTTTTTGATAAGTATGCTACTGATTTTATTTTTCCTTACGACTTATTGGTCAAGTTTCAAGAAACAATAGTTTGAAAGTTCCATTGATTTTATAGGTTTATTTACGTATGTAAAGGTTACTTTTTTTGCATTCGATAGGTTTTTTATTAAAAAACCTTATGCATTTGATCTTGCAATAAAATTTTCTACCTTAGACTTTAAATATGAATTTTTACATAATAATATTAAACTACCTGGTTTTTATAATTATGTGAAATTCTTGACTTATTGTTGGATATTCTTATGGATGACCATGTATATTTAAAGAAAGTTATAGGTTATTTCTTACTTGAACACTCATGTGCCTAATATTTCTTTATTTAGTGTTGATGGTTTGTTTTTGAAGGAGAGATTTTTGATCCATGTTGATTTGGGAGATCAAAATCATATCTTTGATCTTGGAGATAATTTTGGCATACAAGAAAGCTTAGGTAAGTAGTTTTTTTCATTTTATTGGTATTTATTCTAATCTATTTTCTTTTTGTGCAGCTAAAGATTCGAAAATGAATCTTCTTGAGGAAGGGGGAAATGCTGCGAGCCTCAAGGCCCAATTTTAGACCCATGGATGTGATGGGCTTACACTACCTCATGGCCCAACAACAATGTCAAAAGCCAAGAAAATCAAACCCAGATTTGATCAAAGATAAGATTCGAGGAAGAATCTTTTCGAGGAAAGGGGGAATGGTACATGCACGGATGGGGTGAAATTTATTAAATTTTATTCACTGAAGCTGCTGATCTTCAAGTTTTGGAAATCAGTAGACTTGCGATAACTTTTTAGATGGGATCTAGAAATTTTTGGGTTGAGATGTCTGCATGGTTTGAAGATGTATCTCTTAGCTTCGAAACACACTTTGAATCACTTAATTTTAAGTTCGAGATCTCAAGTTATGACTGTTTTAGTGAGGATTGGGCAAGTAGAATTCCTTGACAGGATTTTGACAGGAATTACGAGTTTCAGGCTTTTAATTTGAGCTTAAATCATATTGGGTTAGGGTTTTAGGCTTAATTTTTATTATATATGAGTCCAATATTGTATTTTATCAACTTTTGTTATTTTATTATTATGAATTTTTTATAATTATTAAGTATTTCAAGTTATTTAGGAGTTTCATGTCAACAAGAAAGTTTAGTTTAAAACTACTTCTTGTTTAAGTTAACTAGAGTTCTAGTATACTTAAGAGTTTTATTTAGATTTATTTAGCTAGCATATATAAAGGCATTTGCATTGTACACAATTCATACCATTCATTATTATTCAACTTCTCTTTTGAGTTAATAATTTCTCTTTGAGTTTTCTTTTCAAAAATTTCTCTTGAGTTTCTTTTAGAAGAGTTTTAACAATATTTTTAGATTGTGGGGATCATCTTCTAACTCTTTCTTACCAAGTTTTCTATCTTGGAGGAGAAATTAGAGCTTTTTGAAAAAGGGTTGTCGATTCTTCGTGTTTCTAGGGCTTCTTAGAACTTCTACATATCAAGTTCTACCTTTTTCATCTATAATTTCTTCTTTATTGTTCCAATATTTTATTTACTATTCTATTTTTTTATCTTATTTATCTATTTTTAATTATTTTCTTTGACTTGGATTTGATTGTGTTTTAAGTTGTGTCAAAATTCAAGTTTCTTTCCGAACGTGTAACCCTAACCCATCTCCATCACCAGGTTAGGGTTCCAAAGCATTACCATACAATTGGTAAACATTTATCAATATAACATTAAAATGGAAAAATGTCATTCAAAACATATCAATCATAAGTATTTTGTCCCTAAATCGAGTCTTCAAGGCCCTAAAAATAACTTTGAGGCAAACTGGGACTAATTTGAAACAAAATAGAAGTCTTAAGAAAAACTTGTAAAAATTAGAAAATAGGGGTCACACGGCTGTGTGGCCAGGTAATGTGTAAACACCTTAGGTCGTGTAACATTTGAACTAGGGACACATGGCCGTGTCCCCACTCGTGTAACTCACTGAGTTGCCCTACATGCCTCTGTGCCAAGCCGTGTGCTAGGCCGTGTAACTCTTTGGGTTGCCACACATGCCCGTGTGCCAGGCTGTGTGCTAGGCTGTGTAACTCGCTAACTTGAAACACTAAGAACCTTTCAAATGACACATGACCATGTCGCCAACCCGTGTGTGTTACACGGCCATGTGATAGCCCATGTCCTAGGCCGTGTGCACCAAATTTGACTAAAAAATCATGCCCTTTTTAAGACCAAACCACATCTATTCAACCACTCTAATTATGCACATATTCAAAGGCACCACATTTATATACTAAAAAATTAATCACAAAAATGCTCAAAAGACCTCCTTTATAAGACATTAAGCAAATAAGCATTGTACCATGATTAAATCCACTTCATTCAACAACTAACCATCAAAGTGTTCATATATGAAATATAAGCATACTTGTTTACTCCATACAAAATATACCCTAGAAAAAATACACATCTCATTCTTAAACTACACCTATCAACATTTTAAAACCACATATTTATCTATGTATGCATGCCACTACTCTAGGAGATACAAAAACTACAAACTTAGATGGATAGTGTATGCCAGTTGATTGATCCTTCCAAAATGTTAGCAATGGTTATCTACAAAACAATCTACAAGAACTGGTAAGCTTACATAACTTATTAAGGACATAGTATAATATTTAATCTAAATAAAATTAGACACAGTTCACATATTATGCGATTCAGGGGTGCCAAAGTATAAACAGGGGCATGTATGTGCATTCGGCGTACTGAAGTACAAACAGGGGCATGTATGTGCATTTCGGGATACCGAAGTACAAATAGGGACACATATGTGCATTTAGGGGTACTATAGTACAAACAGGGGCACGTATGTGCATTAAGGGGTACCGAAGTACAAACTAGGGCACGTATGTGCATTTAGACAATCTACAAACATATGAATTAAAGAACAAAAATATAAAATTGCAAGTAGAATTTTATTTATGTATTGAAATACCATGGCTTACCTACTATTTAATTCTGATCAACACACAGGGACTAATCTACTATTTTCCCTTTTCCTCAGTTATTATCCTTTTGATCCAAGTTTTGATCTATATAATAATTAAATACAATATATTAATCTCATACACATATTACATTCCATTCAATGCATACGACCCTTAATTTTTCATTAATTATACATTTCCTTAAACTTTTATAGCTTTTGCAATTTAGTCCTTTAACCTGAAAATAATCAAATTAGCCATTTTCTCAAGTTAACAATTATAGCCCTTAAACAATCCAATTATACTTCTAAATCACCTTCAAACCTTGAAATTTTGACATTTTAACAATTTAATCCTTAAATCAAAATCTAACAAAAATCACTAACCAAAGCAACCAAATACTACAATCAAAACTTCAAACACATAGTTATCACCAAAAACATTCAAGTTTCATCAATGGAAACTTCTAAAATTTTTGAACAGATTCAAAAACGAAGGTACGGGCTAGTTGGACCTAGTTACAACGATCTCAAAAATATAAAAATTATAAGAAATGGGTGAAAAACTCACTTACATGCAAGCATTAACCTTGCTAAAACTTCCAAGCCTTTAATGGAGGTTTTCAACTTAGTTTTTAGGTGGTAATTTCCACTAAAGAATATGATAATCTTTTTACCATTATTTTACTTTAATTTATTAAACTACAAATTTACCCTTTATATAACATACATTTTAAGCCAATTCTACCCATAAACTGTCCAACATTTAATTGCTATAGAGGTCCTCCCTCTTGTGATGATTAAGCTATTAAATTATCTAATTGCCATAATCAACAAGTTTTACACCTTTTACAATTTAGTTATTTTTCTTTAATTAGCCATCTAAACGTTAAAATTTCTTAAACAAATTTTAATACGACTCTAATGACTTCGTCAATATTCTATAAAAAATATTTACGAGTCGACATGATGGAAATTTGTGGTCCTGCAACCACTTTTCTGTCACCACTGAAATACGGGTTCTTACAACTCTCCCTTCTTAGAAAGTTTTATCCTCAAAATTGTTACTAGAGAATAGATTTGGATATTGTAATTTCATCAATTCCTTGGTTTCCATGGTAGCCTCCACAGTACCATGTCGATGCCATAAGATTTTTGTAAGATCCTGATTTTGGGCCTAGCTGAAATAATGGTTTCGAGACCACAAATCTGAAGTAGAAATAATTATTTTATGAATATGTTGAGGTCTATGATATGTTTTCATGATTGTATGAAAGTTTCGTTAAGAAATTTTGTTGATAGGGTGTCTAATTTAATATTTAGGACTAAATTGCAAAAGTTGCAGAATATGTGATTCTAGAAGCTTTAAGCATGAAATAGCCATGAGTTATTAATTAGAGGTCCTTAAATAGCAATTTGACGAATTTCTATTTTTATGGACAAAAATGGACATTAATAGGTAAAATTTCAAAGTTTAGTAAAAAGGGCATTTTGGTCATTTCGTAAATAAAAGAATAAAAAGGGAAAAAAAGCCAAAAATTGTCCATCTTCTTCAACCCTTGGCCGAATTTCATAAGGGACTCCATAGCTAGGGTTTTGTTACTTTCAAGCTTGATAGTAAGTGCATATAGCCCCGTTTTTAATATTTTTTTTACATTTTTGAAGTTGTTATCAACCGATCTAGCCATTTCTACCATTTATTTGAGCTAGGGTTGATGCTTAGGGTTTGACCTATGTGTGACATGCATGTATTTTTATGTTTCATGGTAGATTATGAAAGTTTGATGTGTGATAAACATCTTTTACTAAGTAATTTTTGTTGAAAACACCTAAAAAGGGCTTATTTGTAAAAGTTGTAAAAATGGGTAGTGGAAATGTGATTTGATGAAAAATGTGGGCTAGTATAAGCATGATATAGGTTCGACTAAGCTTGGGTAATGAAGAAAATGAGTACATTTCATTTTACGAGCCTAAGGACTAATTTGTAAATATGTGAAAGTTTAAGGGCAAAACTATAATTTTGCCAAAGTATGGTTTTTAGACTGGTTTGAACAATGTGATAATTAAATGAGCTAAATTTGCTATTATAGATCAAGAAAAATGAAGTCTGGACCTAGACTGGGGAAAGAACAAAGTTATGGACTAAATCGAATTAGTTAGCCATAATTTGTACTGAGGTAAGTTCATGTGTAAATAATGCAACTTATATTATGTATTTAATATTTTGTTATTGCATGACTTGTACAGTTATCATCATGGATTTGTTCGGCAAAGATTCGATAAGGCAAAATTCCCTGTTAAACCTTAGGAATAGTTAGGATACAAAAGTCATGACATTAGGGTTATGAGTTTACATGTAAGACCATATCTAGGATATGACACCGTTATGAGATTTCGTGTAATACCATGTTTGGGACATGGCATCAATATGAGAATCGTGTAAGACCATAGCTGGGCTATTGGCATCGATATGAGATCCCATGTAAGACCATATCTAGGATATGGCATTGGTGTGATTCTATGTGTATGTAATTCTCGAGTATCCTTTAGTATTCCAAGTCGTTCAATGGATGATTTAAAGATTATGTTAAAGATGTGAAAGGTTATGATTATGTTATGAAGTGGTATAAGTATGTGCGCAAAACTCATGAGAAATGATCTCAGCTTAAGATGCATTATTGGTAAGGATGCAAATGAGTAAGATATGTTTATGATCACTTGATGATTATGTGCTAATTTACATTATGTTATATGTTTGTTATTGAATGTTTAAAGTTGTTTATTATTTACATGCTAACTTACTAAGCTTAAAGCTCACCCCTTCCTTTTCATTTCTTATAGTGTCATCAAGCCAGCTCGGGGATCGAAGACGGCTGAAGATCCACTTACACTATCAAATTATTGTTTTAGGTACTTATGATTCCATTATTTTGAGTTATGGCATGTATAGGGATTTGGTCTTTTTTGTGATATGTGTCATTATTGATTTGGCCAAGTGTGTTGGCTTGTAATGGTAATTGATTCATTTTGTAAATGGCCATATGGTATTGGCTAATATTGGTTAAATATATATACATATGATGATGTCTTTCATGGATGTGGATATTGCATGGTTTGTGATGATAAGTATGAGATATTGATGTGATAGAAATTAGCATGAAATTGATGTGTGGATGTCTTGGTTGTGGCTGAATTGGTAGTGTGTGTATGCTTGGATTGGTGTTGTTTGATGTTGTATAGGTTGGTACAAGTAAGGGTGGCAAAAAGGCTTAGTAAATAGCCTTATTTTTGTGCACACGGGTAGACTTACGGCTCCCCTATGGGTGTGTGATTCGGTCGTGTGTCCCCTGTACTTTAAATTTTAGCTTCGAATTGGCCACACTGGTAGAAACACGGCCGTGTGTCTAAGCCGTGTGAAGGACACAACCTAGGGACATGGGCGTGCACCCAGGTCGTGTGAAGTCTGCACTAATTTTAGGAAAAATTATAAAAATTAAATTGCCCACACGGCCTAGCACACGGGCGTGTGCCTTGGCCGTGTACCCTAATTTGTTGATGACATCATAAACAGAGAGTTACACGGGTTAGAGACACGGGCGTGTGTGACCACATGGCCTCCCCAAACAGGCGTGTCCAAAACCATACGGTCATGTGACCCCTGTATTTTTGAAAATTTTTTTAAGTGTTGGGAAAATTTCCAAATTTTTCAGTTTAGTCATAAACCACTCCCAATGTGTGTTTTGAGCTTCGTAGGCTCTGTTAAGGGACGATATGAATGTTCATGATAAGTTTTAAATTTGGGTGGAAATTTGTATCACGATTTTGAATGTTTGTTTGAGTTTAAGTCCGGTAATGCCTCGTACCCTGTTCTAGCATCAGATACGGGTAAGGGGTGTTACATTTAGTTGTGTCAGAGCTATGGTTTAGTCGATTCCCGGACTAACGTAGTGTGTGTACGAGTCTAGATATACATGCCATAAATGAACTGTGATAGTGTGATGACTCCTGACAATTGAAAATTGTGTTTTCATATAGTCATGAATCCCAATCAAGCTGAGGCTGATGAAGTCGAAAGTAATGCGCCGATTCCTGCTCAAGGGGCAGTGCCGTCTGAGACCCCCTACAGTTTGTCAAGGAGAAGGAGGGAAGCCTTTTTCCATATGATGAATACATGGTATATGAAGTTCGTTCGAATGAACCCTAACGCTTAACCCCCTCCACCCCACCCATTCCTCAGCCTATCCCTGTAGCACCTCGAGGTATGGACTTCATGAGATTGAATAGACTTCTAGTTGATAAGATTCAAAAACAAGGAGCCGAAGAGTTCTGAGCTGGTATAGATGATGATCCCAAAAGAGCAGAGTTCTAGCTTGAGAATACCATCAGGGTACTTGATGAGTTATCATGCACACCTGAGAAATGTATGAAATGTGTGGTATCACTTCTAAGAGACTCTGCTTATCAGTAGTGGAACACCCTTGTATCGGTTGTACCAAGGGAGAGAGTTAATTGGGAATTTTTCCAGGAAGAGTTTCGTAAGAAGTACATTAGCCAGAGGTTTATCAATCAGAAACGAAAAGAGTTCCTTGAGTTAAAATAGGGCCGAATGACGGTAACAGAATATGAGCGTGAGTTTGTGAGACTAAGCAAATACACTTGAGAATGTGTTTTGACTGAAGCAATCATGTGTAAGAGATTTGAAGATGGGCTTAACGAAGACATCCAATTATTGGTTGACATTATTGAACTGAAAGAATTCGTTGTGCTTGTAGAGAGAGCTTGTAAGGCCGAGGAGTTGGCTAAAGAGAAAAGAAAAGCTGAGTTTGAGTCTCAAGACTCGAAGAAGAGGCAGATGGGTAAGTCTCTTCAGTCCTCATCTAAGAAATCGAGTGAGTTTAATACTCGATCAAGTGCTTTAGTCGGGTTTTCAAATAGAAACCATGGGAAACAGTATTTAGGTTATAAGGCTCAAACTACTTCGATAGCGAGTGTGAGTAATGCTCGACCTAGTAGACCTGAATGTCCATATTGTGGTAGATGTGGAACGTCCTAAAAAAAATCCCGAAACCCAAAAATCCTGAAATCGTGAATTTTTCTTTTTGTGCTTAGCAATCCCAGTTAAGTGTTAATTACACGTTAGTAGGTCTTGGTCAAGGTTTGAGCTCGAATCTAGGGGTAGAAAAAATTATAGTTTTATAATTAAAAGGACCCTGTTAGCAAGTAGTTGGGCTTTTAAATAAAGTTAAGGGAAAATGGCATCAAAAAGCCTTGTGATGGAGTGGATAAGTGACGCCACTTAGGGTGTGGGGAGGTGGCGTTAAGTAGCTAGCAATGAGATCCAAGGTTTGAATCTTAGCTTAGTATTTTTGGGAGTTTAATTTTAGCCTTCTAGAAGGTTGGAAGTGGCATGAAGATGGACTCTAAAGGAGTGTTCAGGAGAGAAAATTAAGGAAAGGATCATGGAGTTATCAAGGAGAAAAACGAGGAGATTAGAGGGGGAAGTGATGGAGCCAAATGGGGAACTGAGGGCCAAGAAATTCGACTATAGGGTTATAAATAAGTGCCGAATTCAGGGTTGTCAGGCTAATGCCAAATTTTCTTCACCCTGTTACCAGAAACCCTTTTCCCTAAAAGTCGAAAACCCTTTTGTTTTACTCTCTTTTCCTTGTGCCGATTTTCTATTTCTTCTTCTACTTTTCTTTTTTAATCTGTACCAAATAAACCTTATTCACCACATTAGTATAAAAGCCGAAAAGCCAAATCTCCCTTAGGCCGATTGCTCTTTTGGTGTAAGTACCTTATCTCTTTTTCGACTAGTATTGTTGATACCGATTACTCCTCTCCTTCACTCTTTCTAATGGACTTTGGTAGGGAATTAGTATCAGATCTTGGATCTTAGCTCTCTGCAGAAATTATTCTCTAGGTGTTTGCAATTTTGGTAAGTATTCCTCTCCCATTGGCTAAGGTGGCCGAATGTTCATAATTAAGGTAAGGGGACTTGTGTTGGATACGAGTCACCTATTATTCTGTTTTAATAGTTAAGATTGGTGCAGATCTAGGAGTTGGTCGTGGTTAGGGATTTAAGAAGGGACTGTTATACTTATCGAGCAAGGTCTGGGGCTAAGGAGATCGCATCACGCTTGCTTACCAGGTGTGTACATACACTGTGCACACACTATGAATCGGCAAAAGTCGAAATGCCAAAATGCCGAAATACCGAAAAGCAGAAAGTGTGGCTACGGTAGTCTTGCGAGTGCGCAAATACTCATAAGGGAGAGACCGATAGGTTTCCTGAGGCCCATGGGCAATTCCATGGACTTGGGTTGTGAATAGGCCAAATGGGCCAGAATGGGCTAAATGGGCCCGATGGGCTATTGGGCCTATAATTGGAAAATTTTGATAAGCGATACTATGTGATAGGAAATTTGTACGTGAGCATGAATATAATGTGATTTGGGCTAGATGGGCCATATAAATGAGATTGGGCCGAATGGGCCATATGAACGTGAATTGGGCCTGATGGGCCATATGAATGTGAATTGGGCCTGATGAGCCATATGTATGAGATTGGGCCAAGAGGGCCATATGGAAGTATGTAGGGGTTTTAGGCCTAGTATATGATAACCACATAAAACTTAATTAATATATTACGATCGTGGACAAGTTATAGAGTTAAGGTGTGGCAACGGATATATACATGTCTAGGATTGGATCTAGGGAGAGCTTGGTACTTAAGCAGTCTTAATGACTTACCTCCTCTTTTCTGGAATCCTACCTGGTGCATAGTGTTTGTGCATCTTAGCTCACGGGATTTGTTAACAGGCCAAGGTAAGTAAAAACCCATAGTAAAGGAAAATTACTGAAATTCCCCTAAGGGCAAAAATGACTAAAATACCCTTAAGTGTTGTGTGTAAGATTTATGATTGCTACATGCATTCATATGTATTCATATGATATCCTGTTTAGGTTGCATATGGGTTGGGAATTGTAGAACGGACGGAGTACATGAGGGTCGCGTGGTTGCTTGACAACCGTGGATCCACCAGCGGCTTTTAAGCCCAATATGTGATTGGCAGCTTGCTGCAACTTAGGTAGTTCCGCAACCGGGCTAGCATTGATGTGTATCGGTTAGGTGGGTCGTGATGTGTATCGGTTAGGTGGGTCGATATTTATATCTCCATAGGTTGTGAAAAAGAGGATGGAGCAGAAGTGTACCGGTTGGATTATTGGGGTGGGTTGCACTGCATTGCATTGCATGTTTGATGTATGATGACTTTTGAATGCTTGATTTCGTCGAGGGTTGTACACACTGAGTTTGCAAAAACTCACCCCCTCTTTTATTTTATTTTCAGGTGATGCTCAGTAGAAGGTTTGATTTTTGGAGGGACTCTGGGTGGCCAGCTAGTAAGACAATTTAGATTTGTTTTTTTCCATTTTAAAGCATATAAGTTTCTGGTTATTAAGTGATTTCAGACTGGATTGTAATAAGGCTTTCCATTTGGTTATTATTTGGATCATTATTTTTATGTGACGTAATTATAAGAAGTTGAGCATGGTTTCTTCATCCATAGTATGTCTCTTCTACATTTCCGCAACTACATTTTAAAATGACATGTTTTCATAAAATCATATATTTTAAACAAGTGGTTGAAAAGAGTTTTTAAAAAAAATGGTAGTTAAAGTTTCTTTTATTTTAAGAAGGGTTTTCAATAAAAATACGGTTTTTGCTAAAACACTTCAATATGATGTGCCAGATTCAGCAGTAACGTCTGGGCCGAGTTTGGGGTGTTGCATTTAGTGGTATCAAAGCCCGATTGTAGAACTCGGGCTGTGAAGTGGGCCTTATTACTTGGTTTTCAATGTTTTAGAAAAAGGGGAAGTCTTGCTGAGCGGCACACTGAGTCTCCGACGTCGAACCAAGTAAGTTTTCTTGTTCTTAAGCCTGTTTAAATTGTTATACAGTAGATAGTTAGAGGGCTACTTTAGATGATTATGTTAGAATAGAACTAAAGCCCGTAAGATCTTGAAACTATAGAGGATTTTCAAAAACATTCTTCTCTTTAAATATTTTCATAAAACATCAGTTGAATTATTAAACTAACTAAAACTTCATAAAATTTTTAATCCAGAAAACACGCGAATCCATGATGAGTGCTAGAAGAGGTGCAAGAGGCCGGGGTCGAAGTTGCGGAAGTGTTAGGGCTGAATCGTCGACATCGGGCCATATGCCCAATGTTAGAGTAGAAGAGGATCCGGCCTCACCCATGGCTGGGAATGGATAGTACGATTGGGCCGCGGGGGATGATGTATTGTTACAGGCAATGGTAAGGATTTTGGAGAGGGTTGCAGGGCCCAATAATGGCACGGGAAATCGGGGGTCCATTCCGGAGCCACTTCAATCAAATGGGGTTGAGATCTTTAAGGGCATGTCTAGTGTGTCCCCTAACGTGGCGGGATACTGGTTGGAAGCCACTGAAAGGATAATGGAGGATTTAGACTGTTCACTTGAGCAAAAGCTAAAAGGGGTAGTGTCACTACTTAGGGAAGAAGCCTACCAGTGGTGGCTGATGGTGAAAAAAGGCACCCAACAGGAGCGGGTCACTTGGGAGTTTTTCAAAGCTGCATTCCAAGGGAACTATGTGGGTGTAAGCTATGTGGATGCTAGAAGGAAGGAGTTCCAGGACTTGACCCAAGGAAATAAATCGGTGGTGGAGTATGAGGCAGAGTTTCTACGCCTTAGTAGGTATGCAAGAGTAATGATGGAAACGGACTATTAGCGTTGCGTTAGGTTTGAGGACGGACTGAGAGATAGCCTTAGGGTATTGATAGCTCCACAAAAGGAGTGAGTTTTCTCGAAATTGGTGGAGAAAGCAAAGATAGCGGAGGAGGTAAAGCACACTGAGCGCCTAAATAGAGTAAAAGAAAGGGGTAAGAATAAAAGAGAGGCTGAGACTCCTGGTGTCGATCAGAGGCCTAGGGCTAGGGAGTGGCGTGAAGATGGACTCTAAGGGGAGTGTTCAGGAGAGAAAATTACGGAAAGAATAAAGGGGTTATAGGGAGAAAAATGAGGAGATGAAAGGGGGAAGTGATGGAGCCGAATGGGGAACTAAGGGCCAGACAATTCAGCTACAGGGTTATAAATAAGTGCCAAATGCAGGGTTGTCAGGCTAATGCCAAATTTTCTTCACCCTGTTACCAGAAACCCTTTTCCCTAAAAGCTGAAAACCCTTTTGTTTTACTCTCTTTTCCTTGTGCCGATTTTCTATTTCTTCTTCTACTTTTCTTCTTTAATCTGTACCAAATAAACCTTATTCACCACATTAGTATAAAAGCCGAAAAGCCAAATCTCCCTTGGGCCGATTGCTCTTTTGGTGTAAGTACCTTATCTCTTTTTCGGCTAGTATTGTTGATACCGATTACTCCTCTCCCTCACTCTTTCTAATCGACTTTGGTAAGGAATTAGTATCGGATATCGGATCTTAGCTCTCTGCCGAAATTACTCTTTAGGTGTTTGCGATTTTGGTAAGTATTCCTCTCCCATTGGCTAAGCTGGCCGAATGTTTATAGTTAAGGTAAGGGGACTTGTGTTGGATATGAGTCAACTATTATTCTGTTTTAATAGTTAAGATTGGTGCAGATCTAGGAGTTGATCGTGGTTAGGGATTTAAGAAGGGGCTGTTATACTTATCGCGCAAGGTTTGGGGCTAAGGAGATCGCATCATTCTTGCTTACCAGGAGTGTACATACACTGTACACACACTATGA
This sequence comes from Gossypium anomalum, assembly GCA_025698475.1. NCBI lineage: Eukaryota > Viridiplantae > Streptophyta > Magnoliopsida > Malvales > Malvaceae > Gossypium > Gossypium anomalum. The sequence continues at coordinate 41,298,005 of CM046965.1, forward strand.
ATCGGTAAAAGCCGAAATACCGAAATGCTGAAATGCCGAAAAGTCAAAAGTGTGGCTATGGTAGTCTTGCAAGTGCGTGAATACTCGTAAGGGGGAGACCAATAGGTTGCCTGAGGCCCATAGGCGATTCTATGGACTTAGGTTGTAAATAGGCCAAGTGGGCCGGAATGGGCTAAATGGGCCTGATGAGCTGCTAGGCTCATAATAGGCAAAATTTGATAAGCGATGCTATGTGATAGGAAATTTGTATGTGAGCATGAAAATAATGTGATTTGGGCCGGATGGGCCATATAAATGAGATTGGGCCGAATGGGCCATATGAACGTGAATTGGGTTGATGGGCCATATAAATGTGAATTGGGCCTGATGGGCCATATGTATGAGATTGGGCCAAGAGGGCCATATGCATTTATGTAAGGGTTTTGGGCCTAGTATATGATAACCACATAAAACTTAATTAATATATTGCGACCGTGGACAAGTCATAGAGTTAAGTGTGGCAACGGGTATATGCATGTCTAGGATTGGATCTAGGTAGAGCTTGGTACTTAAGCAGTCTTAACGACTCACCTCGTCTTTTCTAGAATCCTACCTGGTGCATAGTGTTCATTCATCTTAGCTCATGAGATTTGTTAACGGTCCAAGGTAAGTAAAAACCCGTAATAAAAAAAATTACTGAAATGCCCCTAAGGGCAAAAATGACTAAAATACCCCTAAGTGTTGTGTGTAAGATTTATGATTGCTACATGCATTCATATGTATTCATATGATATCCTATTTAGGTTTCATATGGGTTGGGAATTATGGAACAGAGGGAGTATATGAGGGTCACATGGTTGCTTGACAACCATGGATCCACCGACGGCTTTTAAGCCCAATATGTGATTGGCAGCTTCTTGCAACTTAGGTAGTTCCGCAGCCGGGCTACCATTGATGTGTATCGATTGGGTGGGTCGATATTTATATCCCCACAGGTTGTGAAAAGGGGGACGGAGCAGAAGTGTACCAGTTGGATTATTAGGGTGGGTTGCGCTGCATTGCATTGCATGTTTGTTGTATGATGACTTTTGAATTCTTGTTTTCATTGAGGGTTGTACACGCTGAGTTTTCAAAAACTCACCCCCTCTTTTATTTTATTTTCAGGTGATGCTCAGTAGAAGGTTTGATGTTTGGAGGGACTCTGGGTGGCCAACTAGCAAGACAATTTAGATTTTTTTTTTTCATTTTAAAGCATATAAGTTTCTGGTTATTAAGTGATTTCAGACTGGATTGTAATAAGGCTTTCAATTTGGTTATTATTTGGATTATTATTTTTATGTGACGTAATTATAAGAAGTTGAGCATGGTTTTTTCATCCATAGTATGTCTCTTCTACGTTTCCGCAACTACATTTTGAAATGACATGTTTTCATAAAATCATATATTTTAAACAAGTGGTTAAAAGGAGTTTTTAAAAAAAAGGTAGTTAAATTTTCTTTTATTTTAAGAAGGGTTTTTAATGAAAACATGGTTTTCGCTAAAACACTTCAATGTGACGCGCCAGATTCTGCCGTAACGTCCGGGCCGAGTTTGGGGTGTTACAAGATGTCACCTCGGTGAGTGTAGGGTGAATGATCGAGCTTGTTTCAAGTGTGGTTCCCATGATCAGTTCATTAGAGATTGCCCCGAGATGGTTGAAAAAGAGAATTTCAGAATGTAAGATCGATACTATTGCTAGAGGGAGGCCACAGAAAAATTTGAGAAATTGAGAAAATAGCAATGGTGTACCTACAGATTCAACTGTGAGACCCGAGGGTAGAGCGCCTGCGAGGACTTATGCCATTCGCCCTCGCGAAGAGGCTTCATCTCCTGATGTGATTACGGGTACTTTTTCTCTCTATGATACTCATGTTGTTGCTTTGATTGATCCGGGATCAACCCATTCATATGTTTGTATGAAATTGGTATCTAGTATGAATATGCCTGTTGAGTCCACAAAACTTGTGATAAAAGTGTCAAACCCTCTAGGCAAGCATGTGTTAGTTGACAAATTCTGTAAGAATTGTCCTTTGATGATTAGAGGTCGCTGCTTTCCGCTAATCTTATGCTTTTTCCATTTGATGAATTTGATGTAATTCTTGGTATGGATTGGTTGACCATTTATGATGTGGTAGTAAATTGTGGAAGAAAATTATTGAATTGAAATGTGAAAGTGGTGATATTCTTTAGGTTGAATTAGATGAATCGAATAGATTGCTAGTTGTGATCTCTTCTATGACAACTCAGAGGTATATGAGAAAGGGGTGCGAACCTTATCTTGCCTTTGTGTTTAATACCAAAGTGTCTGAGTTAAAGATTGAGTCAGTGTCGGTAGTATGTGAGTATTCGGATATATTTCCGGAAGAGTTTTTCGAATTACCTCCAGTTAGAGAAGTTGAATTTGGTATCGAGTTAGTCCTTGGCACTACAGTATTTCGATTGCTACAGAATGGCTCAAACAGAATTAAAAGAGTTGAAAGCTCAGTTACAGGAGTTGACGGATAAAGGTTTTGCGAGACCTAGATTTTCTCCGTAGGGTGCACTAGTATTATTTGTGAAAAAGAAAGACGGCTCTATGAGACTTTGCATTGATTACCGACAACTCAATAAGGTGACCATAAAGAATAAGTATCCTTTCCTGAGAATAGATGATTTGTTTGATCAATTGAAAGGGGCCACATGGTTTTCAAAAATAGACTTGAGGTCAGGTTACTATCAACTGAGAGTTAAAGACTCGGATGTGTCGAAAATTACATTTTGGACAAGGTATAGTCACTATAAATTTTAGTTATGCCTTTTGGTTTAACTAATGTTCTCGCTGTGTTTATGGACATAATGAATCAGATTTTTAGACCATACTTAGATAAGTTCGTGGTTGTGTACATGCCAGATCATGAATTAGTAACTGCATCCAATCTCCAAAAAAAATCCCAATTGTTTCGAACTTTCTAGTTTTGGAATGGGAATATTTACGGAATCCCCATGAATAGGATCAAACCTTATTCCATGGTATTTACATGAGATTCCTCTTTCTTATGATATTTTGATTTATTCTCGAAATGAGTCTGAGCATGTTGAGCATTTGAGAACTGTTTTACAAACTTTGAGAGATAAATAGTTGTATGCTAAGTTTAGTAAAAGTAAGTTTTGGCTTCGAGAAGTTAGATTTTTGGGGCACATTGTTTCAGGTGATGGTATTCGAGTTGACTCGAGTAAGATTTCAAAAATTGTTGATTGGAAACCGCCGAGAATATGCTCTGGTGTTTTTATTCTTGAATTCGAGGGTAGTTGGGAAAAATATCTACCTTTGGTCAAATTTGCCTACAACAATAGTTTTTAGTCGAGTTTGAAAATGGCACCTTCTGGGGCATTGAACGGTCATAAGTGTCAGACACCATTGTATTAGACTGAACTCAGAGAGAATCAAATTCTCGGGGTTGATTTAGTCAGAGAAACCGAAGAAAAAGTTAAGAAAATTCGTGATTCTTTGAAAGCAGCTTCAGATAGACTGAAATCCTATGCGGACTTGAAACAGAAAGAGTACAGAAAGAGATTGAGTTTTAGGTCGGTGATAAGGTATTCCTGAAAGTGTCTCCGTGGAAGAAATTTCTTAGATTTGGCTGGAAGGGCAAGTTGAGTCCTCTTTTTATTAGATCGTATGAGATTACTGAAAGGATAGGGCCAATAGTGTAACACCCAAATCTTAAATATTTATTACGTATGTTGTGACACAACTGTGTATCTACTATAGTGGTTAAGTGTTTTGGGAAGTGTCTGAGAAGTCTTGGGTTCAAGCCTTGGCTTGTGCAAAATTTTGCTTTTACTTGAATAAACTCTGTCTCTAGTCAGTAGGCTTCTTAAATAAATGTGGGTATTTTATGACAAAAAGGGCTTGCTAGTCTAGGTGGTAAGTGACTTGTTATCTATGCCAGAGGACTGAGGTTCGAGTCCTGCTTGGCACAAGGAAGTGTTTTATTTTGCTGCTGATGCTTTAGAGGTGTTGTGGCTTGACTGAAACACTGAGGTGTTGGTATGGAATTTGAACTGAGTAGTTAAGGGAGGAGTGATCAATTGAGGGATTTGAGGCGAGATTTGAGAAGAGATTTTAGGAGAAAATCAAGGGAAGTGTGGTGAGAGGGAGTAGTGTGCCGATTTTGAACAGCGGGCACTCAGGAATTTTGACTTTGGTGAGTTTGAGTACTCTATTTCGGGTTTTGTGAGCATTTTGGTTCTTTTCTTTTGTTCTCTAGAGGCCGAATAGTGTTAGGAAAATTTGGTAGTACCTTTCGTTTTTGCTGATTTCGAGTTTCACTCCTCTTCAGGCCCTTTAATTGTCATCTTTGCCTTTTTTTATCTCCCTCTCCATCAACTGATTCTCTCTTTGGCTGAATACAACTCTTTCGGGTTTCAATGTTTCCTCTCCTTACACATTGGTATTGTTACCGAATAGTTCTTCTCCTCTTTTCCTCTATTCTTTTATCTTTTGAGAAATTTCTCCCTTTTTTTTATGGTTTTCTATTTGGGTTGTCGAATCCTGGGCTTATAGCCGAATCTTATAGTTGCCACTATCTCTGTTTGGGTTCATGGTTGTCCTTTTTCCCTTTCTTTTTCTCTCTGTCGAAATAGCTTTCCCACTAACATCTTCTTTTCTCTGTCGATTACTGTCAGGGGTGTGATTATGCCATCTCGTGCCTTAGTTTAAGGATGTGCTTTTGGGTGTTGGCCGAATACTTCTGTCTCTTATTCTCAGTTCTACGCTTTCGGTAAGTTGATGTACATTTGGTTCAACTATTTACGAGTATAGTATTAGATAACAAGTTTTTATTGGAATACAGGTAAGCTTTAGGGGTTGCAACTAATCTCTTGTGAAAGCCTCTATCGATCGATCAAGGCGAGGGATAGGTAATCGTTTGAATAAGTGTTTTGGTAAGGGCTCACTTCAACTCGATTGTTAGGCAATTAACCGAAACTTTTCTTTGTGATAGGTTGGAGTACTCGTGAGCTAGTTGCGCACTTTCACAATCAAGTGTGTAAAAACACTGCCATAATCGTAAATCGGCAAAAGCCAAAGTAGGTGACCGTTGACGCTACACGAGCATACGCTCACTCGTGTGGTATTTTGAACGCCTAAATGTGGGTGTATAATCGTTAAGGCCGACCATGAGCGATTTCATAGCCTGGGGCCGATTTGGGCCATGGTGAGCCAAAATGGGCCGTGTGGGCCCCACACAGGTAAACCACGTGAACGCGCGGAGAATATTGGGCCAGGCTGTATAGTTCACACGACCAAGGCTATTTCTGGGCTATGTGGGCCCACAGACTCATGGGCCCACATGGGCCCACATTATGGGCCTTGGGCCCATTTTCACTGTTTGACTATTAAGCCTGAGACGACTTTGGACCTATTGTTAGGTCATTAAGTATACCTAGACCCCCAAATTGATAAAATGACTGTTATGCCCTACGTGCTAAAATGACTATTATGCCCTTATGAGATGTATAAATGTAATCGAGCATGCCATTTTATATATATTGCATACATGTATGATATTATGATATGTTGCATGGGGATGGGTTTATTATGATTGGAGGAAGTGTACTGAACTGGCAGCTCTACTGCAAATACTATTTAGTGCCGCAACCGGTGCTATTTTGGAGTGTAGGGATGGGTGGGTTGATTGTATCCCCACATGAAGTGTAGGGCTGGATGGAGTGAAGTGTAGAGGCTGGTTGGGTAGGATTTTTGATTGCATATCTTTACTGTTATTGTCACTGTAATATGCTAAGGCCCACACTGATACTGTTACTGTATTGGGCTAAGGCCCCAACTGAAATTGAACTGTTACTAATACAGGCTTAGGCCCAGACTGTAGTTGCTCACTGTGTGTTTGACTGTTTGTTTATTAAGGGATTACACATTGAGTATTCGTAAACTCACCCTTCTACTTATTTGCGCAGGTAATGCTTAGGCGGATCGGTGCTGTGAGGGACTCGAAAGTGGGCACACAACAGCTTATGCTTCTATATTTGACTTCAATTTATAAATAGATTAATTTGATTATTTTATTATGTAATAAAGCCTCTTTAAATTTTTAAATCTTTAATTTGAGGTTTTATTTATATTGATTTATATCCGCTAGCTGTAGGACACTGGTTTTAAAAAGATGAATGCTTTGCAAAATATGACACTGATGCAACATGTTTTAGAAGCTCCGCAAGGGATATTGTTTTAAAATTAATAACAATCTAATAAGATGAACATTTCGACAAACGACCCATTTTTTGGAACTAAATAAAGTGTTTTAAAATTATCATTAAGAACTCACTACAAAGGTAAATAAGGAAAAGGTTTTTCGACAATATCACCCTTTTCGAAAAACACTTCAATGTGACATTGCTAGATTCAGCCATAACGTCTAGGCCGGGTTTGGGGTGTTACATTTAGTGGTATCAGAGTCAGGTTGCAAAACTCAGCTGTAGATTTGGGTTTCTTTTAAAGACTTGAAATTCTAAAAAGAACTGTTTCAAAAGATTTAAAAGTATTTTTAAATGTTTTTATGGAATATGTGGTACACCGAGACGCCAGCGCCGATTTTGTAAGTTCTTTGAAACTACTGTTTGTTTTAATTGAAATACTAAGACTACTGTAGGTAGTAGGCTGTATTGAAACACCCTCTTTAGGGTAAATCAAAAACTGTAGTAAGACTACGATCTACGAAAACGAACTCTGAAATAACATATACTTCATTTTATAAAATATTCTGAAATGAACACTGGAACTGTAATCTAATGCATAAATTTCTAATATAGACAAAGCGTAATTCGATAATGAGCACCAGAGGTACTCGTGGAAGGGGTAAAAGAAGCCGCGGCGGAGGCCGTGGAGGTGCTCGGGCTGGGTCTTTATCATCTGGCCGTATGCCTAACATTGAAGCTAGGAAGGCACCGAATTCACCTATGACTGAGACTGGGTCTCACGATCATGTGGCTGGGGACAACGCACTGTCCCAAGCTATGTTACAAATTTTTGAGAGGGTCACTGGGCCTGATACTGGTATTGTAGGTCGAGGGTCGATTACGGAATGACTCCGGTCTAACGGGGCTTAGATTTTTAGGGGTATCGCTAGGGTTGCCCCTAATGTGGCAGCATATTGGATTGAGGCCATAGAGAGGATCATGGATGACCTCGACTGTACCCCCGAGCAAAAACTAATTGGTGCAGTGTCACTGCTGCGGAATGAGGCCTATTAGTGGTGGCTTACAGTTAAAGAGGGCACCCAGCCTGATCGTTTGACTTAGGAATTCTTCAAGACCACTTTCCAAGGAAAATATGTGGGCACTAGTTATGTGGATGCTCGAAGGAGAGAGTTTCTAAATCTGACTCAGGGGATAAATCAGTAGTTGAATATGAGTCTAAATTTTTGCGATTAAGCTGCTATGCGCGCGGGATGGTGGCAACAGAATATAAGCGCTGTGTTCATTTCGAGGACGACCTTAGAGATAGTCTACGGGTTTTGATAGCTACATAGAGGGAGCGAGATTTTGCTGCTTTATTGGATAAGGTGAAGATCGTCGAAGAAGTAAAGCGTACAAAACGACAAAATCGTGAGAAGGACAGAGGTAGGAATAAGAGGGATTCGGAGCCCTCAAGTTCATTTCTGAGGCATAAAAAAAAGGCCAGAGTGGATGGGCGATCGAGTTGGGGCCCCATTTGTCGCTCTCGGACCGCACCACTGCGGTGTGGATTGTGTGGAGACGCCATTAGGCGAATGCTGGAAAAGGATTGGGGCATGTTTGAGATACGGATCATTGGAGTATTGTATCAGAGATTGTCCACGGAGGCCCGATCAAATGCAAGCTACTGGTATGGGTACTGTACAGTCGCCGAGAGGTGTTCAGCAGCCATCGAGAGGCCGTGGTTGGGCTAGAGGTGGTAATGGTATGGGTTGTGGTCAGAGGGCACCGGGTAGAGGTACTGGTCACACTGAGGTGAGGCAGCCAGCTCTGGTTTATGCTGCACATCGCCGAGAGGATGGGATGCCCCAGATGTTACCACAGATACGTTCTTTATCTATAATGTACCTTATACTGCACTAATAGATATAGGATCTACCCATTCCTATATAGCTTGTAGTGTGTCTGAGACTTTGGGTATCCTGGTTTAGAGTACTACAAGTGAGGTTACTGTATTGAGTCCATTGGGGCAGTCTGTAAGGGTAGATAAACTGTTCAGAAATGTGCCTTTGGAGGTTCAAGGAGTGATGTTTTTGGCGGATTTGATGGAACTCCCTTTTGGAGAATTTGACTTAGTTTTGGGAATGGACTGGCTAGTGAAACATCAGGCAAACTTAGATTGTGCTGCTAAACGGGTGGTGCTAAAAACTGCAGCGGATGAGGAGATAGTTGTAATTGGGGAGTATTAGAATTATTTGTCAAATGTGATATCTACATTAAGGGCCGAGAAATTGGTTCGTAAAAGTTGTGAGGCATACTTGGCCTATATTAATGTTCCAAAATTTGGGGTTTCTTCTGTGAAGGATATTAGAACAGTTAAAGACTTTTTGGATGTTTTCCCTGATGAGCTGCCTGGATTACCTTCAAACGGTGAAGTTGAGTTTGGGATTGAGCTCCTGCCTAGTACAGTTCTGGTGTCCATCGCCCCTTATAGAATGGCACCGAAGGAGCATGTGGAGCTTAAAGCTCAGATTCAAGAATTATTGGATCGAGGGTTCATTCGCCCTAGTGTGTCTCCGTGGGGAGCACTGATTTTATTTGTGAAAAAAGAGGATGGATCTATGCGTATGTGCATCGACTATCGGCAATTGAATAAATTGACTATTAAGAACAAGTACCCCTATCGAGGATAGACGATCTATTCAACCAGTTCTGAGGAGCTTCAGTTTTCTCTAAGATTAATCTTCGATCAGGGTACCATCAACTGTAGGTCAAAGAGACTGATGTTTATAAGACAACGTTTAGGACTCGTTATGGTCATTACGAGTTCCTAGTGATGCCATTTGGACTAAGGAATGCAACAGCAGCTTTCATGGATTTGATGAACTGAGTGTTCTAGCCCTATCTGGATCGATTTTTAGTGGTTTTTATAGATGAAATCCTGGTGTATTCAAGAACTGAAGATGAGCATGATGCACATCTCTGAGTTGTTCTACAGATTTTGAGGGAGAAACAACTGTACGCCAAGTTTAGTAAGTGTGAGTTCTAGTTACGAGAGGTAACATTTCTGGGCCATGTGGTATCGGCTGAAGGGTTAAGGGTTGATTTTCAAAAAATTAAAGTTGTTCTGGATTGGAAGCCGCCTAAGACGGTATCTGAGATTTGAAGTTTTCTAGGTCTAGCAGGGTATTATAGACGTTTTGTTGAGGGGTTTTTGCTGATTGCTGCACCTCTGACTAAGTTGTTGCGTAAAAGGGTGCCATTTGACTGGACTGATAAGCAGCAAGAGAGTTTTGAAAAGCTTAAGAAAGTTTTGACTGAGGCCCCTGTCTTGATGCAGCTAGAGTCTGGGGAAGAGTTCACTGTTTACAGCGATGCATCACATGTTGGGTTGGGATGTTTGTTGATGCAAGAGGGTAAGGTGGTTGCATATGCGTCTCGTCAGCTTAAGACTCACAAGGCAAATTACCCGGCGCATGATTTAGAGTTGGCTGCAATGGCATTCGCACTGAAAATTTGCAGGCATTACCTAAACAATGAGAAGTGTATCATTTATATTGATCACAAGAGCCTCAAGTATCTCCTCACTTAGAAGGAGCTGAATCTTAGGCAGCGTAGATGGATTGAGTTGCTTAAAGACTATGACTGTTCGATTGAATACCATCTTGGAAAGGCCAACGTGGTACCCGCACTGAGCCGTAGGGCTACGACTGATCTGAGGGCGATGTTTGCTCGTCTCAGCTTATTTGATGATGGTAGTCTATTGGCTGAACTTCAGGTTAAATCGACTTGGATTGAGCATATTAAAGATAAACAGTTGGAGGATGAGTCACTATGTCCTCGATTCTGACAGATTGAGAGTGGTAGCACATCAGACTTTGGACTAAATTACGAAGGGGTACTTTGTTTCTGTGGGAGAGTCTGTGTACCGAAGGATACTGATTTGAAGCAGTCTATACTGTGAGAAGCACATAGTAGCCCTTATGCTATGCATCCTGGCAGGAATAAGATGTACCAGACCTTCGCGAGTTATATTGGTGGCCAAGTCTTAAGCGTGAAGTTACCGACTTCGTGGGTAAATGCCTGACTTGCCAATAGGTTAAGGCTAAACATCAGTTGCCATCAGGGTTGCTTCAGCCAGTTAAGGTTCCACTTTAGTAGTGGGAGAGAGTAACTATGGACTTTGTTAGTGGGCTGCCCTTAATGCCTACTAAGAAGGATTCAGTATGGGTCATCGTGGATCGATTGACCAAATTTACCCATTTCATACCAGTCCGTACTGATTACTCGTTGCAGAAGCTGGCTAAACTATATGTGGCAGAGATAGTGAGACTGCATGGGTTACCAGTTTAGATAATATCTGACAGGGATCCTCACTTCACGTCTTAGTTCTAGAAGAAGCCGCATAAAGCACTGGGTACAAGGTCGGACTTCAGTACTGCTTTCCATCCTCAGATAGATGGTCAGTCAGAGAGGGTGGTTCAGATACTGGAGGACATGTTAAAAATTTGTGTGATAGATTTTTGAGGCAGTTGGAAGGACTACTTGCCATTAGTAGAATTTGTATACAACAATAGCTACCAGTCTAGCATACAGATGGCACCTTATGAGGCATTGTATGGTTGTAGGTGCCGTACTCCCTCATGTTGGACTGAGTTGGGCGAGCAGCGAGTTCTGGACCCTGAGTTAGTTTCTGATACTGAGGATAAAGTTAGACTAATTCAGGATCAACTGAAGGCGGCATCGGACAAACAAAAGTCGTATGCAGATCTGAAGCGTAAGGAGATTGAGTATTTTATAGGGGACTTCGTGTTTCTCAAGGTCTCGCCATGGAAGAAAGTACTGAGATTTGGTTGGAAGGGCAAGTTGAGCCCTGGGTTCATTGGGCCTTACCGCATATTGAAACGTGTGGGACCAGCTTCCTACCAGTTAGAGTTACCTCCGGAGTTGGACCAGATTCATGATGTGTTCCACGTCTCTTATTGAGGCGCTACTGCTCTGATTCTGCTTATCTGTACAGGTAATCCATAGGCGGATTGGTGCTACGAGGGACTCAAAGGTGGCCACACAATAGCTTACGCTTCTATATTTGACTTCAATTTATAAATAGATTAATTTGGGTATTTTATTCTGTAATAAGGCCTCTTTAAATTTTTAAATCTTTAATTTGGGGTTTCATTTATATTGATTTATATCTGCTAGCTGTAGGACACTAGTTTTCAAAAGATGAATGCTTTTCAAAACGTGACGCTTGCGCAACATGTTTTAAAAGCTCCGCAAGGGATATTGTTTTAAAATTAATAACAATCTAATAAGATGAACATTTCAACAAACGACCCTTTTTTTGGAAACTAAATAAAGTGTTTTAAAATTATCATTAAGAACTCACTACAAAGGTAAATAAGGAAAAAGTTTTTTGACGATATCACCCTTTTTGAAAAACACTTCAATGTGACATTGCCAGATTCAGCCATAACGTCTAGGCCGAGTTTGGGGTGTTACAAATAGCGTATCAGTTGCCTTTGCCATCTGAGTTGGAATGGATTCACGATGTATTCCATGTGTCTATGTTGCGTCGATACCGATCAGACCCTTCGCATGTAATTTCACCGACAGAGGATGAGATTCAACTGGATATGACTTACGGCAAAGAGCCGGTTAAGATTTTGGCTCGAGAAGTCAAACAATTGAGGAATAAAAGTATATCTCTCGTGAAAGTATTATGTCAAAGACATGGGGTTTAAGAGGTGACATGGGAACATGGCATTAGGGTTATAAGTTTACGTGTAAGACCATATCTGAGATATGGAATCGTTATGAGATTTCGTGTAAGACCATGTCTAGGACATGGCATCGATATGAGAATCGTGTAAGACCATAGCTGGCCTATTGGCATCGATATGAGATCCCATGTAAGACCATATCTGGGATATAACATTGGTGTGATTCTATGTGTATGTAATTCTCGAGTATCCTTTAGTATTCCAAATGGTTCAACGGGTGATTTAAAGATTATGTCAAAATGTGAAAGGCTATGATTATGTTATGAAGTGGTACAGGTATGTACGAAAAACTCATGATAAATGATCTCGGTTTAAGATGCATTATTGGTAAGGATGAAAATGAGTAAGATATGCTTATGATCACTTGATGATTTTGTGCTAATTTACATTATGTTATATGTTTGTTATTGTATGTTTAAAGTTGTTTATTATTTACATGCTAACTTACTAAGCTTAAAGCTTACCCCTTCCTTTTCATTTCTTATAGTGTCATCAAGCCAGCTCGGGGATCGAAGAAGGTCAGAGATCCATTCACACTATCAAATTATTACTTTGGGTACTTATGATTCCATTATTTTAAGTTATGGCATGTATAGGGACTTGGTCTTTTTTGTGATATGTGTCATTATTAATTTGGCCAAGTGTGTTGGCTTATAATGGTAATTGATTCATTTTATAAATGGCCATATGATATTGGCTAATATTGGTTAAATATATATACATATGATGATGTTTTTCATGGATGTGGATATTGCATGGTTTGTGATGATAAGTATGAGATGTTGTATTTGATACAAATTAGCATGAAATTGATGTGTGGATGTCTTGGTTGTGGCTGAATTGGTAGTTGTATATGCTTGGACTGGTGTTGTTTGATGTTGTGTAGGTTGGTACAAGTAAGGGTGGTAAAAAGGCTTGGTAAATAGCCTTATTTTTTTCCACACGGGTAGACACACGGGCATGTGTCTTTGCCGTGTGCGACACACGGCTTGCCCTATGGGTGTATGATCCAGCCATGTGTCCCCTATACTTTAAATTTTAGCTTCGAATTGGCCACACAAGTAGAGACACGGCTGTGCGTCTTAATTGTGTGAAGGATACAGCCCAGGGACATGGGAGTGTGCCCAGGGTGTGTGAAGTCTGCACCAATTTTAGAAAAAATTATAAAAATTAAATCACCCACACGGCCTAGCACACGAGCGTGTGCCTTGTCCGTGTGACCCTAATTTGTTGATGACATCATAAACAGAGAGTTACACAGGTTAGGGACACGGGTGTGTGTGACCACATGGCCTACCCACACGGGCGTGTGTAACCACACGGCCTACCCACATGGGTGTGTCCAAAACCATACGGTTGTGTGACCCCTCTATTCATGAAAAATTTTCTAAATGTTGGGAAAAATTTCAAAGTTCTCGGTTTAGTTCCAAACCACTCCCAATGTGTGTTTTGAGCTTCGTAGGCTCGTTTAAGGGGCGATATGAATGTTCATGATAATTTTTAAATTTGGGAGGAAATTTATGTCACGGTTTTGAATGTTCGCTTGAGTGTAAGTCTGATAATGTCTCGTACCATGTTTCGGCGTTGGATACAGGTAAGGGGTGTTACAACTTTCACCAATGGTACTCATTTATTCAAAATTTCTTTGACTTCTCGAGCCAAAATTTTCACTAGTTCTTCAGAATACGTCAAATCTGGCTATAATTCAATTTCATTATGAAGAATCACATATGAAGGATCAGATCTATACTGTCTCAGTATTGAAACGTGGAACACTTTATGAATTTTCTCAAGTTCAGAAGGTAAAGCTAATCTGTAAGCTACAGGACCGATTCTTTCAGTAATCTCGTACGGCCTGATAAATCTTGGACTCAACTTTCTTTTCTTGTTGAATAGTAGCACTTTCTTCCATGGAGAAACTTTTTAAAAACATTCGATCGTCCATAGCAAATTCTATATCTTTTCTATTTAAATCCGTGTATGACTTTGACGATTAGATGCAAGTTTTAAACAATCTTGAATAATTCGAACCTTGTCTTCAGTTTCTTGAATCAAATCAATCCCTACCATTTTGGATTCGCTCAGCTCGAACCAATACAACGACATTTTACACTTTCTTCCGCATAAAGCTTCAAATAGTGCCCTTTTAATACTGGATTTATAACTGTTATTATAAGCGAACTCAATTAATGGTAGATGTTTTTCCCAGTTACCCTCAAACTTAAGTATACAACATCGTATCATGTCTTCCAGAATCTATATTACTCGTTCTGATTGCCTGTCCGTATGAGGATTAAACACTGTACTTGTAACAGCCCGATTTTGGGTCTAGTCAGAACAGTAGTTTCGAGACCACAAATCTGACATAGTAAAGTTTATTTTTATTATATTTTTATGGTCTACAATTTTATGGAATTGTTTTGTGAAAATTTCGTTCAAAAATTTTGACGTTTGGGCACTCAATTTAGTCAAAAGGACTAAATTGTAAAAAGTACAAAAGTTGAGTTCCACATGCTATAGGTGTCCAATTGTTATGAAATTTTAAATTGGAGGTCCTTATATGGTTATTAGACCATTGGTTAAGTTGGTGGACAAAAATGGACATGGTTAGGCATGTTTCCAAAGCTTTTCATTAAGGGCATTTTGGTTATTCAGTTATTAAAATGAATTAAAAACAAAATTAAAAGCCAAATTTTGTCCATCTTCAACCCCTTGGCCAAATTTCACATGAAGAAGACATAGCTAGGGTTTTTCAAGCTTCCAAGCTCGATTGTAAGTCTGTTTTAGCCCCGTTTTTAATGTTATTTACATTTTTGAGATCCTCGTAGCTCGATTTAGCTATTTCCACCATTATTTTGAGTTAGGGTTTGTGTTTAAAAATTTACCCATGGATGACATGCATGTGTTTTGATGTTTTATGGAAGAATATGAAAGTTTGGGGTGTGATAAATAACTTTTACTAAGTGATTTTTGATGAAATTGCATAAAAGGACCTATCTGTAAAAGTTGTAAAACTATGTGTAGAAAATGTGATTTAGTGAAAAATGTGAGCTGCTATAAGAGGGAATATGAATCGGCTAGGCTTAGGGTTTGAGAAAAATAAGTGCTTTTCATCTTACGAGCCTAGAGGAAGAATTGTAAATATGTGAAACTTTAGGGGCAAAAATGTAATTTATCCATAATGTGATTTTTGGACTAAATTGAATAATGTGTGTAACAACCCATTTTTGACCCAGATCGGAGCAGTGGTTTTAGGACCACAAATCTGATGTCAAAATATTTATTTTATTATTTTAATAAGGTTTACAGCATGATAGATTTATTATGTGAAAGTTTCGTAAAGAAATTTTACTGTTTAAATGCTTAATTCGGTAAAAAAGACTAAATTGCATAACGCGTAAAAGTAGAGTTCTATTGTTTAGAAGCATTATATGGCTATGACTTGAAATATAAGAGTCCTTGTATGTGAAATATTTCTTTTTGTGTATAGTGGAGGAGTTGGTTTGGCATTTTTATGAATTGTCTTATTTTTAAAGGTTAAATAGGTAAATTGATTAACAAATTTAATAATAATAAAAACAAAATCAAATTTACCATGCAATTCATTCTTTTTGCTACCGAATTTGAGAAAGAAAATAGGGCTTGAATGCTTCCATGGTTTCGGCACACTTTGAGCGTAATTAGGTACGGTTTTAGCTCGGTTTTTAATGATTTTTACGTTTTTGAAATCATTGCTTTGTGTTCTAGCTAAGCCGTACCTTAATTTTAGAATTTGTTCATGATTTTGTGAGATGCCATTGTTGAATATTTGAGCTCTTTGATGTTTAATGATAGATTATGGAAGCTTATTGTTAATTAAAATAGTTTTGTAAAGTGATTTTTGATAAAAATGCAAAATAGGGATAAAATTATGAAATTGTAAAATGTGGTTGTTAAAAGTGTGAAATAAGGAAGGATATGGGCTATTAATTGTGTATAGAGAAATCGGCTAGGCATGGGTTTGCATCAAATTGTATGAATTTGCAATTTTATGTGAAAAGGACGAGTATGGTAATAGATAACAAGTCTCTATTGGAATACATGTAATCTTTAGAGGTTACAACCAATCTCTTGTGCAAGCCTTAATCGATCGATCAAGGCGAGGGATAGTTAATCAATGGAATAAGTGTTTTGGTGAGGGTTCACTTCAACTCGAGTGTTAGGCAATTAATCGAAACTTCTGTTTGTGATAGGTTGGAGTACGCGTGGGCTAGTTGCGCACTTTCGCAATCAGGTGTGTAAAAACATTGCCATAATCGTAAACCAGCAAAAGCTGAAATAAGTGGCCGTCGACGCTACACGAGCGTACACTCACCCGTGTGGTATTCCGAATGCCTAAATGTGGGTGTATGATCGTTAAGGCCGGCCATGGGCGATTTCATGGCCTGGGGCCAATTTGGGCCATTTTGGGCCAAAATAGGCTGTGTGGGCCCCACACGAGTATACCACATGGACGTGTGGAGAATGTTGGGCCAGGCTGTGTCATCCACACGGCCAAGGCCATTTTTGGGCTATGTAGGTCACACAGACGTGTGGGCCCGCAATTTAGGCCTTAGGCCCATTTTCACTGATTGACTGTTAAGGTTGCATGGGTCGACTGTGGACCTATTGTTGGGTCGGTAAGTTTACCTAAACCCCTATATATGATAAAATGACTATTTTGCCCCTATGTGATGTATATATATATATTTGCATGTATGACCGTATTTTTAGCATGCTATTTAAACTGTAATAGACAGATGTATGATTCTATGACATGACATGACATGATTATATGATGCGTTGCATGGGGATGGGTTATACTGATCGGAGGAAGTGTACTGAAAGGCTTCGAGCCTAAATTACTGGCAGCCCAACTACATATTACTGTATAGTGCTACAACCGGTGCTAACTCTAGAGTGTAGGGATGAGTAGGTTGATTATATCCCCACATGGAGTGTAGGGTTGGACAGAGTTGGAGTGTAGAGGCTGGATGGGTAGGACTTATATACTGTTTAAACTGTTACTACATTGCTTATTATTAATGTAATGGGCCAAGGCCCAAACACATGACTATTTCTGTATTGAGATGGGCTAAAGCCCAAAATGATATTGTCACTGTTACTAAAAAGGGCTTAGGCCCAGACTGTGCTTGTTTTTTGACTGTTTGCTTATATAGGATTACACACTGAGTTTTAGTAAACTCACCCTCCTATTTTAACTATACAGGTAATTCCCAGTCTTAGGCAGATCGGGGCTACGAGGGACTCAAAGGTGGCTACATAACTGCACGTACTTCCGTATTTAATGCTTCAATTATAATAATTTTATTTTGGGTATTTTTGATGTAATAAGGCCTCTTTGGATTTTATTTTGGGGTTTTAGTTTGCTTTGATTATAACTGCTAGAAGTAGGAAAAAGACGTGGGTTTTCAAAAAGATAAATGTTTTTCAAAGACACCACGAATACGAAACCTATTTCAAGAGCTTCCGTATGTAATAAAGTTGTGAAATAAATGATAATGAAGACTTTTTAATATGATTAACTTTTTGACAAACAATTCACATTTTGTAAATGAACAAACATTTTAAAATCATCTTTTGGATCACACAAAGAGATTGGGATTTTCAAACGAGATCAGCTTTACGAAACACAGTTCAATGTGGCATCGCCAGATTCAGCCTTATCATCCAGGCCAGTTTTGGGGTGTTACAGATGGGAATTCAGTAAACTTGGTGGGTCTAAAGCTTTCACGATTTCTCCACCAAAGAAGATGAAGGAAACTAGTAATAAGTTCTCTACTCCGTCAGGGTTTTCTAGAAGAGATTAAATGAAGCAAAGTAGCAAGAAAGCTCTGAATCCATCAGTAGCTACTGTGGGCAATGTGAAGAATACAAATAGATTAGAGTGCAAGCAATGTGGACGGTTTCACCTTGGTGCTTGTAGAGTTAATGATGGGACATGCTTTATATGTGGGTCTCCAGACCATTTTAAAATAGTGTCCAAATCGAAAAGAGCCTATTAAAGAGCATAATGAGAAATTGGTAACCACTCTTACCTAAGGTAGAAGACCTAGAAATAGCATTTCGACTAGAATCAACAGAGCTGGGGTTATTGCACGAGAGGAAGCATCGGCTCCTAACATTATTGTAGGTATTTTTTCTATCTTTAATGTTAGTGTGTATGCATTAATGGACCCAAGGTCGACGCATTCATATATATATGCACTATGTTAGTGACGGTAAAGAATTTACCTGTAGAATCAACCGATTGTGTTGTTGAATTCACGAATCCCTTAGGCCATAGTGTTATTGTTGATTTGGTTTACAAACAATGTCCACTAAAAATTTAGGGGTACAACTTTCTTGTCGATTTAATGTTGTTAGCCTTTAATGAGTTGGATGTCATCTTAGGTATGGATTGGTTAAATATGCAAGATGATGTGGTTAGTTGTCGGCAGAAAAGAGTTGAGTTGAAAGGTTCAAATGGTGAAGTAATTTCTATTAAGTCTGGTAGATCAGATGGTGTTTCAAATATAATCTCGGCAATGAAAGCACATAAGTTAGTGTGGAAAGGCTGTAAAGCATTTTTGGCTTACATTTTGGATTCCAAAGTGTCAAAGAAGAAAGTGGATCAAGTGCCGATAGTTTGTGAATTTTTAGATTTTTTACCTGAAGAATTACCGGGGTTTACCACCAGAGCGAGAGGTTGGATTTCATCATTGAAGTAGTGCCTAGTACCGCTCCAATTTCGATTACACCATATCGAATGGCTCTAGATGAACTTAAAGAACTTAAAGCACGGTTGCAGGAACTAATAGATAGAGGTTTTATTAGACCAAGTGTATCGCCTTGGGGTGCACTGTGTTGTTTGTTAAAAAGAAAGATGGGTCGTTGAGGTTGTGGATTGACTATCGACAATTGAACAAGATGACTATAAAGAATAAGTATCCGTTACCTTGTATAGATGACCTTTTTGATCAATTGAAAGGAGCTTCGGTATTTTCAAAAATTGATCTTCGATCGGGATATTATCAATTGCGAGCGAAAGATGTCGACGTACCAAAGACAGTGTTCAGAACTTGCTATATACATTATGAGTTATTGGTTATGTCGTTTGGGTTGACAAATGCTCCGACAGCATTTATGGATTTAATGAATCCAATTTTTTAGCCCCATCTTGATCGATTCGTTGTTGTCTTATTTGACGACATTTTGATTTATTCTAAAAGTGAAGTCGAGCATGCTCAACATCCCGAAATAGGGCCTAGTCGAAATAGTAGTTTTGGGACCACAAATTTGACATTGAAATATTTATTTTATGATTATTATGAGGTCTATAATATGAGAATATGTATGTGTTAAAGTTTCATGAAGAAATTCTATGAGTAAGGTGTCCGATTAGAAAATAAGGACCAAATTGAATAAATTGCAAAACTTGGGTTCTAGAAGCAATTTGTATAAATTGCTTTAGAATATTAACTAGAGGTCCTTAAATAGCAATTTACCCAATTTCTAAGTTTTTGGACAAAAATGGGCATGTATGGGTAAAAATTTAAAGAAAAGGCTTAAGGGCATTTTGGTCATTTGGCATTTTAATGAAATAAAATAGGAAAAACAAGCCAAAAATCAGCTCATATTCTTCATGTTGCTGCCAAAAATTTGGAGTTCTCCATAGCTAGGGTTTTCAACATTTTGAAGCTCAATAGTAAGTGCTCCTAAGCCCCGTTTTTAATGTTTTTCGTATTTTTGAAATCCCAGTAGCTTACTCTCTCTATTTCTACCCATATTTCAAGCTAGGGTTCATGTTTAGAAATTTACCCATGTATGAGTTACTTGTACTTTGATGGTTTATGGAGGAATATGAAAGTTGGATGTGTGTTAAACATCTTTTCCTAAGTGATTTTCATGAAAAACCCCAAAAAGGACCTTTTTGCAAAAGGTGTAAAATATGAGGTAGAAATGTGAAATAATGGAAAAACGTGGGCTGCCATAAAAGGAAAGAACATTCAGCTAGGCTTGGGTAATGTAGAAATTGCATGCATTTCATTATACGAGCCTAGGGACTAAATCGTAAAAATGTGTAAGGTTAGGGGCAAAATGATCATTCGAATTGGGGGTGAAATTTAGACTCGAAAATTATAACGTGAGGTGTTAATAATTTATTTTTATTGTTATAGACCTCGAGGAACAAATTTCGAAGGTCGATCAAGGAAAACGAAAGGTTTCAGAATAACCTAAACATGATACCGAGACAAATACCAGGTAAGTTTGAATAACTTAAAGTAAACTCAAAATATGTTTATTTGCATGATTAATGAATGTATGATGATTACATTTGATAAGGGCGTGAAAACCTATAAAATGTATCTTTAATATTGACACATTGATAAATATTCCCGGTTGAGATTAAAAAAGGAAGTTCAGTGGATAAACCATGATTTACATGTTGATTGAGATCCTGCATGTGTTGTAGAAGGATTTAGCCCAGACGGGTAATCTGTTGATCTCAAATATAGAAAGGATCTAGCCCGGACGTGTGTTCCTTGAGTGATTGAGCGTCCCAAAGAACATGTGTACACAGAGGATTTAGCTCGGACGGGTAATTCGATTAGGGCTTGAATTTAACTGGACTGGTAATTTAGATCCAAGCTCATTAAGGGTGTTTGTCGCTATATGGGATTTAGCCTGGACTGGTAATCCCGACATCACCTTATGAGTTTATATTACGGGCGATTTAGCCTAGACTGGTAATCCTATCGTAAGATGTGCGGTTCGCGGGAGTGCATGCATGAGATGATCGTTCTGATGACTTGACGAACAATGGATAATCCATCGAGATTTCCTAGAAACTCAACGGGATTAAAATGAGACATATGTATAAAGGAAAGGATGAATGATGAGCTCATCTAAGACCAATTTACATGATGCATTATTATGTGACTAACTTGATGATTGAGTGTATGTGATAGGGAAACCATTCCATGCTTATTGATTTTATTGCCTAATATGGTTGTATACTAATTACTCGGTAAGTTTACTTTCCAGTTATTCGGGCTTACTAAGCATGTAAATGCTTACCCCTCTCTTTTCCCTGTCTTATAGAGTTCGAGGACTCGTAAAGATTGGAAGACGGTTAGAGAGTCAACACACTATCAACTAGTCTAGCTTTGGGATAACGACACTTTTATTTTATTCAATGGCATGTATAGGACTTTGGTTCATTTTGTGATATGTGTCATTTGAATTTCCCATATAAAGGCTTGTAAAAGTTTACATATCTTATTGTATTTGGCCACGGGAATTGGCTTATTTTGAAGTAGGCTATGACCTACAAATCTATGCATGTTTATGTTTACATGGGATGGCTTGGCTATAATTGGCAATGAGTTATAAGAATGAGCCAATCTTAAATGTGTCAATGAGACATAGAAATCCATAATACAAAAAGGAAATTAACCTAGCATGTATAAAACCGGTGATATGAGGTTTGCATGCAATGAGGTTTATCAAGGTTATATGTAAGTGATATCAAGGTTCGAAATGAAAAATAATTTTCATAAATTCAACACGGGTAAAGGACACGGGTGTGTCCCATAGCACACGAGCGTGTGCATTACCTCCACATGGGCGTGTAAGGTTTTGTTTGGAAAATTTTTCATGAACTTTCGTAAGTTCTCGGTTTAGTCCTGAATCGTTCTTAATGGGTGTTTAGAGCCTCGTGGGCCCACAATAGGGACATTATGATGCAAGTTGATTTATTTTATATTGGAATGAAATTTTATAACCCCTATTTCCTGAAAATGTTCAAGTACTTGTCCGGTAACCCCTCGTATCCGGTCCCTGTCTTGGGTACGAGTAAGGGGTGTTACATTTAGTGGTATCAGAGCTACAGTTTAGTCGGTTCTAGGACTACCGTAGAGAGTATTAATTTTCGCTATACATGCCATTATTCGAATATTGATAGTGTGACATCTCCTAACTATTTAAATTGTTTTTGAACATAGTAAATGTCTTCTAATCAAGCATAAAATGAGTCCGAGGGAGCTGAGAGCAATGCTCCAGCTTTCGTAAAATGAGCTATTTCTAGTAGTAGAAGAAGGCTTATGTTTGAAGGCAGGAAAGAGGCTAGAGCCGCCTTCTTTGACATGATGGATGGATGGTTTGGGGATTATCTGATAAATTTTCCCAATATACCACGACCTCCCCCACCCCCTAACCAACCTGATAAGGATTTACCACGAGGTATGGCACCTGTAAGAATTGGTAAAGCCCCTGTAGATAAACTTGGAAAGTATGGGGCTGAGGAATTCAGAGCTAAGATCGATGATAATGCTGAAAGATCTGAGTTCTGGCTTGAGAATACTACACGGGTATTAGATGAATTATCGTGCACACCAGAGAAGTGCTTAAAGTGTGTCGTGTCTCTCTTGAAGGATACTGCATACCACTGGTGGAAGATTGTATCTTCAGTGGTGCCAAAGGAAAACATCACTTGGGAATTTTTCCAAGCAGAGTTTCAAAAGAAATAAATTAGTCAAAGATTCTTAGACTCGAAGCGAAAGGAGTTCCTGGAACTCAAACAAGGGAATAAGACTGTAGCTGAATACAAAAGGGAATTTGTAAGGCTAAGCCAATATGCGACTGAATGGGTTCAAACCGAGTCAGAAATGTATAAACGCTTCGAGGAAGATCTGAATGAGGAAATTAAACTGTTGATTGGGATTCTTGAGATACGAGAGTTCGTTGATCAGGCCAAGAAGGCCAAGGAGCTCAATAATGAAAGAAAGTAAGCAAAGAGAGAAGCTTGAGTTTCGAGCAAGGGATCCAGAGATAAGACGCTCTTATTTCCCACAAAGAAATAAAGGAGCCAACATGAATGCTTCACTTCATCGGTAGGGTATTCGGGTAGAGCGAGAGGCTCCAAACGATGTAATCAGAAGTCTTCCTCCCTGATGGTGACTAGTGTAGGGAGTGTAGATGACCAAAAGTCGAAGTGTAAGAGCTACAACAAATTTCACTCTGGAGAGTGCCGAATGAATAGCGGTGCATGTTTTAGATGTGGTTCTCTTGATCACTTCCTTAGAGACTGCCCAGAGCGAAATGAAAAAGAAGTGGAAGTGGCTTCGAAGTCGGTTACTCCCATTACTCGAGGTAGACCTCCGAGGTATCCTGGAAGTGCTAGTGGCAGTCGAGTTACGGCCAAAGACGCTACAAAATCAGAGGCTCGAGCCCCGACAAGAACGTATGCAATACGTACTCGAAAGGAAGTCTCTGCCCCTGATGTCATCATGGGTACTTTTTCTCTTTTTAATACATGTGTTGTTGCCTTAATTGATCCGGGGTCGATGCATTCATACATTTGCATGAGATTGGTGTCTAGTATGAATATCCCATTGAACCTACGAAATTTATTATTACTAGGCAAATCAGTCCTGGTTGATAAAATCTGTAAGAATTGTCCTTTGACGATTCATGATCAATGCTTTCCGGCTAACCTTATGTTGTTACCATTTGATGAGTTTGATGTAATACTTGGTATGGGTTGGTTAGCCCTCATGATGTAATTGTAAACTATGGTAGCAAGTATATTGAATTGAAATACCCAAATGGTGAAATTTTACGGGTTGATTCAAGAGAATTGGGTATGCCGTTGGTTGTAATCACAGCGATGGTTGCTCAGAGATATATGAGAAAAGGGTATGAAGCCTACCTTGCTTTTGTATTGAACATTAAGGAGACAGAGTTGAAGATTGAGTCTGTGCCAATAGTATGTGAATATCCAGACGTGTTCCCGAAAGAGTTACCCGGATTACCTCTTGAAAGAGAGATAGAGTTTGGTATTGAATTGGTGCCAAGAATAGATCCCATTTCTATTGCTCCATACAGGATGGTGCCAACCGAGCTGAAAGAGTTAAAAGCATAGTTGCAAGAGCTGACGGATGAAGGTTTTGCAAGGCCAAGTTTTTCACCTTGGGGTGCCCCCGTATTATTTGTAAAGAAGAAAGATGGTTCAATGAGGCTATGTATAGATTACCGATAAGTGAACAAGGTAACTATCAAGAATAAGTATCCTTTTCCAAGGATCGATGATCTGTTCGATCAGTTGAGAGGAGCCACCGTATTCTCTAAGATAGACTTGAGGTCTGACTACTATCAATTACGAGTTAAGGAATCGGATATGCCTAAGACAGCTTTCAGGACGAGGTATGGCCACTATGAATTTCTTGTCATGCCGTTTAGGTCAACGAATGCACCGGCCGTATTCATGGACCTAATGAATAGAATCTTTCGGCCATACTTGGATAAGTTTGTCGTTGTGTTCATTGATGACATTTTAATTTATTCCAAGGATGAGACAGAGCATGCGAAGCATCTGAGAACTGTATTACAGACTTTACGGGAAAAACAACTGTATGCTAAGTTTAGTAAGAGTGAGTTTTGTCTCCAAGAAGTTGGATTTTTGGGTCATATTATTTCTGAGGAAGGCATCCAAGTTGATCCAAGTAAGATCTCTGCTATTGTTGAATGGAAACCGCCTAAAAATGTAATCGAGGTTAGAAGATTTTTGGGCTTAGCCGGTTACTACCGAAGATTTGTGAAAGGATTCTCCATGATAGCAACTCCAATGAAAAGGTTGCTATAGAAAGACGTTAAAATGGACAGAAAAGTGTCAGCAGAGTTTCGAGAAGTTGAAGACACTATTGACTGAAGCTCCTGTGTTAGTATTACCTGAGTCGGGAAAAGAATTTGTGGTTTACAATGATGTATCCTTAAATGGGTGTACTTATGCAAGATGGCAAGGTGATAGCCTATGCTTCACGGCATTTAAAGCCACATGAGAAGAACTATCCGATGCACGACTTAGAGCTTGCCGCCATTGTTTTTGCCTTAAAGATTTAGAGGCATTATCTATATGGTGAGACTTGTCGTATATTTACAGACCACAAGAGTTTGAAGTATTTGATGACTCAAAAAGAATTGAATCTGAGACAACGGAGATGGTTAGAATTAATTAAAGATTATGAGCTGATTATTGACTATCACCCGGGAAAGGCGAATGTGGTTGCCGATGCATTAAGCAGAAAATCTTTGTTTGCACTGAGGGTCATGGACGCTTGATTGGCATTGCTTGATGATGGTTCAGTTTTGGCAAAGTTAGAGGCTAGGTCGACATTTCTGCAGGAAATTTGTGATGTTCAAACTAATGATAGTGACCTACGAGCTAAAAGAAGTCAATGTGAGTCGGGCATTAAATCAAATTTTTGGATTAGACCTGATGGATGTTTGATGTTCAGAGATAGGGTTTGTGTACCCAAAGATGATGAGCTTATTCAGAAAATCCTGCAAAAAGCACATGATAGCCATTTGTCTATTCACCCGGGAAGTACCAAGATGTACAATGATTTGAAGAAAATGTACTAGTGGAACGGCATGAAAAGATACATCTCCAAATTTGTATCGAGATGCTTGATATTTCAGCAAGTTAAAGCTGAACATCAAGTGTCTTCAGGTTTGTTACAACCTATGATGGTTCCCGAATTGAAGTGGGATAAAATTACTATGGACTTTGTGACGGGATTACTATTGACCCCGAAAAAGAAAGAAGCTATATGAGTTATGGTGGATAAGTTGATGAAGTCGGCCCATTTCATTCCAGTAAGAATAAATTACTCTCTTGATCGATTGGCCGACTTGTATATATCCGAGATTGTAAGATTACACGTACCACTGTCGATTATTTCAGACAAAGACCTAAGGTTCACTTCGAGATTCTAGAAGAAATTACAAGGAGCCTTGGGTACAAAGTTGAGCTTTAGTACAACTTTTCATCCGCAGACCGATGGTCAGTTTGAGGGAATGATTCAGATTCTTGAGGATATGTTGCGGTGTTGCATCCTCGAATTTCAGGGTAGCTGGGAAAAATACTTGCCATTAGTAGAATTTGCCTACAACAATAGTTTTCAAACGAGTTTGAAAATGGAGACTTATGAGGCCTTGTATGGCAGGAAGTGCCGAACTCCGTTGTATTGGACAGAACTCAAGGAAAGTCAAATTCACAGAGTTGATCTAATGAAGGAAACTGAAGAAAAGGTTAAAGTGATAGAAGACTATTTAAAAACACCATCGGATAGGCAAAAGTCATATGCCGATTTGAAAAGAAAAGAAATTGAGTTCGAAGTTGGAGATAAAGTATTCTTGAAAGCATCTCCATGGAAAAAGGTATTGAGATTTGGTTGGAAAGGCAAATTTTGTCCGCGATTTATTGGACTATACGAGATCACTGAAAGAGTTGGACCATTAGCCTATGTTTGGCATTGCCACCCGAACTGGAAAAGATTCATGACGTGTTTCACGTATATATGTTAAGGCGATATCAATCAGACTCCTCTCATGTGATTTCACCGGCAGAGATTGAGATTAGACCAGACATGATTTATGGAGAGGAACCAGTTAAGATTTTGGCTCGTGAGATTAAACAGTTGAGAAATAAAGAGGTGGCTTTAGTAAAGGTTTTATGGTATCGACATGGTGTGGAAGAGGCTACATGGGAGCCGAAAGAAACCATGAGAAGCCAATATTTGAACCTGTTTACTGGTAATACTTTTGAGGACGAAAGTCCCTAAGGGGGAGAAATGTAACATCCCAAAATAGGGCCTAGTCAGAATAGTGGTTTTGAAACCACAAATCTGACATTGAAATATTTATTTTATGATTATTATGAGGTCTATAATATGAGAATATGCATGTGTTAAAGTTTCATGAAGAAATTCTATGAGTAAGGTGTCCAATTAGAAAATAAAGACCAAATTGAATAAATTGCAAAACTTGGGTTCTAGAAGCAATTTGTATGAAATTGCTTTAGAATATTAACTAGAGGTCCTTAAATAGCAATTTACCCAATTTCTAAGTTTTTGGACAAAAATGGGCATGTATGGGTAAAAATTTAAAGAAAAGGCTTAAGGGCATTTTGGTCATTTGGCATTTTAATGAAATAAAATGGGAAAAACAAGCCAAAAATCAGCTCATATTCTTCATGTTGCCTCCGAAAATTTAGAGTTCTCCATAGCTAGGGTTTTCAACATTTTGAACCTCAATAGTAAGTGCTTCCAAGCCCCGTTTTTAATATTCTTCGTATTTTTGAAATCCCGATAGCTTACTCTCTCTATTTCTACCCATATTTCATGCTAGGGTTCATGTTTAGAAATTAACCCATGCATGAGTTACTTGTATTTTGATTGTTTATGGAGGAATATGAAAGTTGGGTGTATGTTAAACATCTTTTCCTAGGTGATTTTCATGAAAAACCCCCAAAAGGATCTTTTTGCAAAAGGTGTAAAATATGAGGTAGAAATGCGAAATAATGGAAAAATGTGGGCTGCCATAAGAGGAAAGAACATTCAGCTAGGCTTGGGTAATGTAGAAATTGCATGCATTTCATTATACGAGCCTAGGGACTAAATCGTAAAAATGTGTAAGGTTAGGGGCAAAACGATCATTCGTAATAATATGTTCATTAACATACTCTTGTGGCATTGTGGTATGAATAAAAAATGACAAAGAACGTGAGGCAATAAATTAAATAGATGAGAGAATGGCAACACAAAATGCATGAAAAATTTCAACTACCCTTATCATGAAAATCTTACTTCTAACTTGACAAATGGAGTAGAGAATGCATGCATGACTAAGAAAAAGATGATGGATATTTTAGATTATGATATTTAAATGATAGAAATATAGAAATAAAATCAAAAACTTGCATATTATCATGATAAATAGCCCTAGAAATCAGTAAAATAGATAAGGAAGAAGTAAACAAACGCTAGGAAAAGGAGAAAATGCGTCAAATGCGAAGTTGGAGGCGGCGCACGGGCGTGGCAAGGAGGCCGTGTGGACTTGCAGCGGCTAGGGTTATGGTTTTTGAGTGGGGAAGACAATGAATAGTGCAGCCTATTTATAGATTTTGGGGCACACGGCCAGGGGACACGCCCGTGTGTCCCAATTTCAGCCCATGTGTTTCGCGTTTTTCCTAATTTGGCGCATCTAAAATTCGACACACGCCCATGTACCTCGGGTGTGTTGGTGTACACGGTCATGTCACACGACCGTGTTTAGATTCGTTCGCTTCTCCCACGCCTGTGTATGCAAGCCCCACGCCCGTGTTAATTTAATATGTTCGACCACGGGTGTTCGACATGGGCGTGTCACACGTCCGTGCTAGTTTCTCAATTTTTGTCCACGGTCCTAAGGCACGGGCATGTCGCACGCCCATGTTGATTTGGTAGGTTCATCTACGGCCATGTCACATGGCTGTGGCATTTTATCGTCACCTGTCTTGTGGAAAAATCTTTGCCCTGTTTCCACACAGTCCTAAGCACTCCCGCGTGCTTGGCCGTGTCCCTGTGGTGAACCTGTTTTCAAGAGCTCCGTTAGTAGGTCAGGTGTTAAACACTAAAATTTAGAGAAGTTAATACAGTTAGTGCTCGGGTTGCCTTTTGAGAAGCGCTTATTTATAGTCTAAACTCGACTTACCTCTCCGTTGAATGGTCATGGTGGTTTAAGAAGTTCGTACTCCTCATTCCTACTATCAATCTTATCAAAATAAGGTTTTAGATGGGTGTTGTTTACCTTAAAAGTGCCAAACTTGGGATGACTGACCTCTACTATTCCGAATGGGAAAATACAAAGTACTGTAAGAGGGGTTTCTTCATTCGGGTTCGTAGTGATAATGTGAGGGTATGCGGCATCTAGTAAGACTTTATCTCCAACCTTAAGTAAATTTGGGGAGGTATCGAGCGCATTCCGGCGTAGTTTTGGTTTATAGTGTGTTCTATGGGCTCGCCATTCGTCTAGCTCCTCTATCTGTAGCCTTCGTTCTTCATGAATGAGTCCTATGTTGTTACTAGAACATGGCTCGTGAACTTCTTTCAAACTTAATTTCTGCAAAGTAGGTTGCGTCATATTGTCAGTTTCAGTAGACTGGTGTGGACAATTACCTCCAATATTTGATGTGTTGCTAGAATTGCGAGCTTGAAGGGTGATCGTCTCGTCTCCTACACGAAGGGTGAGCTCACCTGTGCCAACATCGATAATTGTTTTAGCAGTTGCTAAAAAGGGCCTCCCTAAAATCAAAGGGGTGTTGTTATCCTCCTCTATGTCTAAAACATCAAAGTCCACGGGAAATATGAATTTATCTATTTTTACTAGTACATCTTCGATAATACCCCTAGGAAATCTTATAGTTTTATCTGCCAATTGAATGCTCATCCTAGTTTGTTTAGGTTTCCCAAGACCTAGTTGTTTAAATATTTTGTAAGGCATGACGTTAATACTTGCCCCTAAATCCGCTAATGCATGATTTACATCCAATCTACCAATTAAGAAAGGAATTGCAAAACTCCCTGGATCTTTTGATTTTTTGGGTAGCTTATTCTGTAGAATAGCTGAGCACACTGCGTTTAGCTCCACATGTGACGCTTCATCCAACTTTTGCTTGTTTGCTAAAAGCTCTCTTAAAAATTTCATTACATTCAGCATCTGCGACAGAGCTTCAATAAACAGTAAGTTAATATGTAATTTTTTCAAAAGTTTAAGGAATTTACCGAATTGTTCATTTGAGCAGTCTTTCCTTGTCGCATTAGGGTATGGCACATGAGGTTTGTATTCTGCATTCACCGTTTTACTATGACTCACTTTTGCTCTCCACATTTTCTTGCCTTGGTTCTGGCTCAGGCTCAACGCATCCTTCTTGAACATCAATTGCGTTGAGCTATTCCCTTGGGTTCGGTTCAGTATTGCTAAGCAGGCTACCTTGTGGTCGTTCGGATATTAGCTTGGAAAGCTGACCTATCTGGGTCTCGAGCTCCTAAATCGATGCTTGTTGACTTTTAAGTTGTAATATCCTGATTTTTGGCTTAGTCGGAATAGTAGTTTCGTGACCGCAAAATTTGAGATAGAAGTAATTATTTTATGATTATTTTGATGATTATGATATGATTTCATGACTGTGTGAAAATTTCGTGATGAAATTCTATGCCTAAAGTGTTTAAATTGAAAGTAGGGACTAAATCGAATAAGTTGCAAAATTTGCATTCTAGAAGTTTTTAGTATGAAATTGCATTGAAATATTAATTAGGAGATCTTAAATAGCAATTTGACCAATTTTAAGTTCATGGACAAAATTAGGACATGGAAGGAATTTTTGAAAGTTTAGTAGTAAGGGCATTTTGGTCATTTAGGGGTAAAATGAATTAAAATACAAAATTAAAAGCCAATTTTGCTCATCTTCTTCATGGAGGCCGAAATTAGCATGGGGAAGCCATGGCTAGGGTTTTCAAGCTTTCCAAGCTCAATAGTAAGTGATTCCAAGCCCCGCTTTTAATGTTCTTTACGTTTTTGGAATCCCTTAGCTTCGATTAAGCTTATTCTAGCAATAATTTAAGCTAGTGTTCATATTTGGAAAAATACCCATAGGTGAAATGTGTTTATTTTGATGTTTTATGGTAGAATATGAAGCTTGAAATTATGTTAAACAACTTTTGCTAAGTGATTTTATGTAAAAACGAGTAAACGACATAATCGGTAAAATACCTAATGTTCATAAGTACATGTTAGAGTGAGAATTTGATGTTGCTATAGAAGGAAAAATGATTAGAATGTCATAAAACATAAGAAAATAGGCTGAAGTTTAATTTACGAGCTTTGGGGCAAAAGTGTAAATATGCAAAAGTTTAGGGGCAAAATTGTAATTTTGCCAAAATATGATTTTGGGTCAATTTGAATAATGTGAGTCCTAATGAGACTATATTTTAAATGATAGAGCAAGGAAAACTGAAATTCGGGCTAAAATGGGGAAAATACCAAGTTGTGGACGAAATGGTAAAAGTAGCCATTTTCGCATACGAGGTAAGTTCATGTGTAAATAATGTAGCATAATTGTTGTTTTTAAGTTATTGATGTTAATTATATGATATGCTGATTTTTAATCGTGAAATAATATGCTTTATGGTTAACGTTGAGTAATATGCAAATTATGTTTACTACTTGATAAATATGAATTGCTACCAAGTATCGGTTCCGATATTCCGTGGAAGACGGCAAATGTCAGATCGAGGGAAAAAGCCCGTTTGAACCTTAGGAATAGATTAGGATACAAGTGACATGTCACTAGGATGGTTGAGCATCCGAACTCGTTGAGTTGAGTCCGAGTTCACTTATGGATGCGAATGTTCGAACTCGTTGAGTTGAGTCCGAGTTCGAGAGATGTAACTAGGCATCCGAGCTCGTTGAGTTGAGTCCGAGTTCACTTATGGATGCGAACGCCCGAGCTCGTTGAGTTGAGTCCAAGTTCAGTTATGGGCGGGTTACATAATTGCTTGATTACATATATGGCACTTATGTGCAAATTATCCGTGTATCCGAATTATATTCCAATGTGTTCAACGGGTAAAGTTCTACTCAAATGGAGGAATACTAGAGATGAAAGGGACATATTGGTAAGTGTTGTGAGATGGATACTTTGAACAGGTATGTACTTAACCCTCGGGTTGAAAACTCGATATATCAACAATGTGGTAAGATGATAAATGAAAATATGACATGAATGTCTTGATGATGATTATGCAAATGATATTTTATGTTTACTTATATGGTTATATTACTTGCTATTTGCATGTGAACTTACTAAGCATTTATGCTTACTCCAACCTTTTCATTCCTTGTAGTTTTGACAAGTCAGCTCGGAAATCGGGAACGGTCGGAGGCTCACTCACACTATCCGTATACCATCTTGGTATAATGGCTTGTATATTTTGAGTATGTCATGTATAGCACTATAATCATTTTGTATATATGGTCTTATGATATGGTTATTGAATGGTATGAAAATTCTTGGTAATGATTAGCCATTGGAATGGCTAATCATGATCATATTTGGTGTTATGTATGTCAAATTGCTAGCTAATCCATGGAAACCATGAAATAGGTAAAATTTACCATAAAATAGATTCAGACAGCAGTAGTGACGTGAATTTGAAAAATCACTAAAAATAGTAGAAATGGAATTAAATAATGAATAAGTTATGGAATAGAATCTTGATGAGTCTATTTTCATATGGAATGAACAAAACAGGCATATAAATTATATTTTATGAGATATTTAAGCTTTTGTGAAACAGGGCCAGAGTGATTTCTGGATCCCCTGTTCTGACTTTAAAAATTCATAATAAATTTTAAACAAATAATTAGAAGTTTTTCTTTATATGTACAGATTCCTTATTGAGTCTAGTTTTAATAGAAACAAACTTCATAGTCATTGAAATTTTGTATAGAGAGATATCTGATTCGTAATACACAGAGGTCAGAGTAGTCGAACCCTAAAACAGGGGAGACTTTAACTAATAAACTGTATTATTTGGATCAACCAAAAATTCTAGAAAAAAATTAGTAGATAGAAATATGAGTCTAGTTTCATATAAAATTTACGGATCTTAATTTCGAGTTTCTTAACTCGAGATATGAATTTTTAAGCGACTGTGATGCAGATTTTCAGCTTGTCTGAAAATTTTAAAATTAAATTGTTTGAGCCGTTTAAGTAATGAATTAAGTCTGTTAACACCTCGTATTCAACTCCAGTGACGGTCTCGAGTACGGGGCGTTACATTTGGTGGTATCAGAGCAGGTTTAGTCGGTTCTCGGACTAACCTAGCATGTGTAAAAGTTTAGCTATACATGCCACTGATCTGTGATAGTGTGATGTCTTCCGACACGTATGAGTACCGTCTTATTTAGACAGGTACTCTCCAATCGAGCTGCTGCCTGACCAAGTTCAATGTTATGTGAAGGTATTTGAGTAAAGTTATAATTATGATAAGTCTCGGTTCGAGAAAGTGTGAATAAAAGTTTATGATACATATGTGATAATATGTGAGATGAAAATTCATGTTGTGATAAATATCCATATTTGCTTAATGTTCATGTGATGTAGTGTATGTGGCTTACTTGATAAGATGAACGGAATAAATAGAAAGTAGTAGAGGTATGAATAAAGGTCATAATATCATGATACGAATGAAAATGTCCTTGTCTTGATTTGGACGTCGGATGTTGATAAATGTTAATGATATATAATTTTTATGAGATAAAGGATTATAATGAAATGAACTTATCTATGTTAAATTGTTGGACTGAATTATATGATTGTAACGATATGTACATGATGATGCACGAAATGAAAGTTGTAATTGTGGTGCAAATATCTATGTTTGTTTGGCCTTATATGATGTCATGAGCATGACTTAATTTAATTAAATGAATCGATAAGTAAAGCTATCTAGAAAACATAGAATGTATGCATAAGTATATTGTCTAAATGGAACAATAGGAAAATTTGTGTAAGCCAACATGAATGTTGCATTGCCTGAATGAATGACATGATTTTGATGATGTTGCTATGATGATGGAAATTGTGTCATATGTGTATGTATAAGAAAGTCGAGTGAGAGGTCCTACAACCCCTCCCCTACAAAGTGGTACTTATAATGGAATTTCATGAGATCTATATTGAATAAGTCTCTGTTGAGAACCCAAAGAGTTCACCGATAGAATAATTATAAGTATGATCGAGAGATTGGAAATGAGCTAATAAGTAAAGTCGAGACAGTAAGTATCGAATTGACGTAAAGATTATTGGAGTTATGTCTTGTCCCAATTAGAGAAGGAATTCTCTTTGGTAAATCGAATTACTCAGTGCAAGGTTGAGAAAAGTGTAAATCAAATTTATTCAGAATTGGCCTTCTTTAGTGAATGGTTTAATATGAAATTTGTAACAGCGAGAACTAGTTGGGGAATGATATTTGAAATGTGAACTATCTCGAGTGTGACAGATTATGACTGGATGATTTAGCGATCTCTTTTGAGATGTTCTATGTGTTTACCCGTTCTCGAAATATTTCTATGGCTATTGATCTTCTAAAGAAATTTTTGTTATATGGGAATGTCTTCTAATTCTCGTGTTGGATGAAAGCATTGATAATCTGATCGGGTTTATAATTTATATTGCTCTATTTCATCGGGTATTCTATTTCATTTCGTCTAATAAGAATTGATGAGAGAATACATATGATATTATGATTCTGCTTTCTTCTACTTGGTGCTTCATCCGATACATATGTATGAGAAGATATATTGATCTTGTTATATTTGATTTGAAAGTGGGATTAAATGATGTTTTCTTTTGGACTTTCTTTCTTTGAAGAATTATCGGGTATTCCGTATTTTCTCTATGAGTTTGGTTTTCGATTCTCAGGCATAGTATCGTATCTTGGGTCTTTATTCTGGATTTCTTTATTACGGGTTTCTCTATCTTGGATTTCTTTATTCGGTTTTCTTGTTATCTTTGTTCCATAATTTGTCAATTATGACTCATGTTCAAGTGCGTTCTTCACTTTCGTGATAATCATGTCAAATATGACTATACTTCTAATTTGATCTTGGTAATGTGGTGATTTTAGTATTGGGGTTTTTCTAATTTCGTAAGGGATTTGACATCGAGTAAAGGCATAAGTGATAAAAGAGCGAGCTTGATCGGTATGGTGAATTATTTATTTGAAAGATTTTATGTGACAATTATGTCGATTATTTTTCCCAAGTCCGATAATAGAATTTCATTTTTATACCGATAAAAGAGTAAATAGTCTGAACGAGAAGTGTATATTTATTAGAAAGAGTTGGTAATTAGTTAAAGTCACTACGAATGATAAGGTTTTCGTTTTGTGAAAGCTGAAAAGTTTATTACATCTTGACAGAGTTCAGATAGATGAGAATATTGGTAACCGAAGCGTCCGAACTAGACTAGTCTACATTGAGTAAAAATTCTTGACTTTCAATGAATGTACTCTTTGTATGAATTGTGATGTGTTTCAAGACAAAGTGAGATAATGTGATAGTTTAGAGCATCAATGTTACATAAAATCTGAGTTGTTAAAGAGGTTAAAGCCGAGCATTGGGATCTATCAAAATTATCTTTGCCAGTGTTGATATTGGGATGAAAATGAGAAGGATTATTCTTGAGGCCATATCAGAATTATTTCTATGGCGGAAAGAGGAAAATGTGATGTATCCTATTGTTAAATGTTTGGCGAGATCCATAAATCATATCTATATTGAATGAATTACTACTCATCGATTCATGGAATTTTAGGTCTCTTTGATTGTTGGATTTCTTGGAATTCCAGTCTCCATTAATCAAGTTGAGATCCGGTTTTATGTCATGATATCATGGGAAACGAGAAGGGTTGAAAATTTAAGAACAGTTGAGAGTTGAGACTGTAAGCTTTCGATCATATGAGAAATTAAAGAGATGTATTGGAGGTACAGCCCTAAGTGAAAGTTCTTGACACCGAATATGAGATTAAAAGTGAAGACCACTTTTCCTAGTAAGATTTTCGAGGACGAAAAATCCTTAAAAGGGAAGGAGAGTTGTAATATCCTGATTTTGGGCTTAGTCGGAATAGTAGTTTCGTGACCGCAAAATTTGAGATAGAAGTAATTATTTTATGATTATTTTGATGATTATGATATGATTGCATGACTATGTGAAAATTTCGTGATGAAATTCTATGCCTAAAGTGTTTAAATTGAAAGTAGGGACTAAATCGAATAAGTTGTAAAATTTGCATTCTAGAAGTTTTTAGTATGAAATTGCATTGAAATATTAATTAGGAGATCTTAAATAGAAATTTGACCAATTTTAAGTTCATGGACAAAATTAGGACATGGAAGGAATTTTTGAAAGTTTAGTAGTAAGGGCATTTTGGTCATTTAGGGGTAAAATGAATTAAAATACAAAATTAAAAGCCAATTTTGCTCATCTTCTTCATGGAGGCCGAAATTAGCATGGGGGAAGCCATGGCTAGGGTTTTCAAGCTTTCCAAGCTCAATAGTAAGTGATTCCAAGCCCTGCTTTTAATGTTCTTTACGTTTTTGGAATCCCTAGTAGCTCAATTAAGCTTATTCTAGCAATAATTTAAGCTAGGGTTCATATTTGGAAAAATACCCTAGGTGAAATGTGTTTATTTTGATGTTTTATGGTAGAATATGAAGCTTGAAATTGTGTTAAACAACTTTTGCTAAGTGATTTTATGTAAAAACGAGTAAAACGACATAATCGGTAAAAATACCTAATGTTCATAAGTACATGTTAGAGTGAGAATTTGATGTTGCTATAGAAGGGAAAAATGATTAGAATGTCATAAAACATAAGAAAATAGGCTGAAGTTTAATTTACTGAGCTTTGGGGCAAAAGTGTAAATATGCAAAAGTTTAGGGGCAAAATTGTAATTTTGCCAAAATATGATTTTGGGTCAATTTGAATAATGTGAGTCCTAATGAGACTATATTTTAAATGATAGAGCAAGGAAAACTGAAATTCGGGCTAAAATGGGGAAAATACCAAGTTGTGGACGAAATGGTAAAAGTAGCCATTTTCGCATACGAGGTAAGTTCATGTGTAAATAATGTAGCATAATTGTTGTTTTTAAGTTATTGATGTTAATTATATGATATGCTGATTTTTAATCGTGAAATAATATGCTTTATGGTT
This sequence comes from Gossypium anomalum, assembly GCA_025698475.1. Taxonomy (NCBI): domain Eukaryota; kingdom Viridiplantae; phylum Streptophyta; class Magnoliopsida; order Malvales; family Malvaceae; genus Gossypium; species Gossypium anomalum. The sequence goes on from CM046965.1 coordinate 41,334,602, forward strand.
AACGTTGAGTAATATGCAAATTATGTTTACTACTTGATAAATATGAATTGCTACAGAGTATCGGTTCCGATATTCCGTGGAAGGCGGCAAATGTCGGATCGAGGAAAAAGCCCGTTTGAACCTTAGGAATAGATTAGGATACAAGTGACATGTCACTAGGATGGTTGAGCATCCGAACTCGTTGAGTTGAGTCCGAGTTCACTTATGGATGCGAATGTTCGAACTCGTTGAGTTGAGTCCGAGTTCGAGAGATGTAACTAGGCATCCGAGCTCGTTGAGTTGAGTCCGAGTTCACTTATGGATGCGAACGCCCGAGCTCGTTGAGTTGAGTCCAAGTTCACTTATGGGCGGGTTACATGATTGCTTGATTACATATATGGCACTTATGTGCAAATTATCCGTGTATCCGAATTATATTCCGATGTGTTCAACGGGTAAAGTTCTACTCAAATGGAGGAATACTAGAGATGAAAGGGACATATTGGTAAGTGTTGTGAGATGGATACTTTGAACAGGTATGTACTTAACCCTCGGGTTGAAAACTCGATATATCAACAATGTGGTAAGATGATAAATGAAAATATGACATGAATGTCTTGATGATGATTATGCAAATGATATTTTATGTTTACTTATATGGTTATGTTACTTGCTATTTGCATGTGAACTTACTAAGCATTTATGCTTACTCCCTCCTTTTCATTCCTTGTAGTTTTGACAAGTCAGCTCGGAAATCGGGAACGGTCGGAGGCTCGCTCACACTATCCGTATACCATCTTGGTATAATGGCTTGTATATTTTGAGTATGGCATGTATAGCACTATAATCATTTTGTATATATGGTCTTATGATATGGTTATTGAATGGTATTAAAAATTCTTGGTAATTATTAGCCATTGGAATGGCTAATCATGATCATATTTGGTGTTATGTATGTCAAATTGCTAGCTAATCCATGGAAACCATGGAATAGGTAAAATTTACCATAAAATAGATTCAGACAGCAGTAGTGACGTGAATTTGAAAAATCACTAAAAATAGTAGAAATGGAATTAAATAATGAATAAGTTATGGAATTGAATCTTGATGAGTCTATTTTCATATGGAATGAACAAAACAGGCATATAAATTATATTTTATGAGATATTTAAACTTTTGTGAAACAGGGCCAGGGTGATTTCTGGATCCCCTGTTCTGACTTTAAAAATTCATAATAAATTTTAAACAAATAATTAGAAGTTTTTCTTTATATGTAAAGGTTCCTTATTGAGTATATTTTTAATAGAAACAAACGTCATAGTCATTGAAATTTTTTATAGAGAGATATCTGATTCGTAATACACAGAGGTCAGAGTAGTCGAACCCTGAAACAGGGGAGACTTTAACTAATAAACAGTATTATTTGGCTCAGCCAAAAATTCTAGAAAAAAATTAGTAGATAGAAATATGAGTCTAGTTTCATATAAAATTTACGGATCTTAATTTCGAGTTTCTTAACTTGTGATATGAATTTTTAAGCGACTATGACGTAGATTTTCAGCTTGTCTGAAAATTTTAAAATTAAATTGTTTGAGCTGTTTAAGTAATGAATTAAGTCTGTTAACACCTCGTATTCGACTCCAGTGACGGTCTCGGGTACGGGGCGTTACATAAGTGCTGTCTCGGTATTCTGGAAACGAGTTTCTAACACCGAGATGAATTTGGATAGTATCTCTTCAAGGTTTGGTTTCTTTTCCTGTTGATAAGGTGGCTGATGAAAACCCTGATGATTTTGTGGGATTTGATTTCCTTGACCACCCCAAGAGAAATTTGGGTGGTTCTTCCAACCTGCATTATAAGTATTACTATATGGGTTATTTTGAGATCTAAAATTATTGTTACACATATAGTTGACTTGTTCCTTTTTGATTGTAGGATTGAACGGTTGATATTCTATATGCACACCTCCTCCACTTGAATCACACCTCATTACTGGATGTACCTACGTAGAACCAAGTAAACCATCAATTTTTTTATTTAGAAGTTCTACCTGATTTGACAACATAGTAACCGAGTTGACGTTATAAACGCCTGCTGTTTTCGTTGGCTTAGTCTTCATGACTTGCCACTGATAATTATTTAGTGACATCTCCTCAATAAATTCAGAAGCCTCTTCAAGTGTTTTGTTATTGATGGTTCCACTAGAAGCTGCATCAATCATTTGTCTTGTCGAAGGGTTCACACCATTGTAGAACGTGTGAACATGCAGCCATAGAGGTAACTCATGGTGTGGGCACCTTTGCAGAAGGTCCTTGTATCTCTTCCATGCATCGTAAAGTGTTTCTAAGTCCATCTGCACAAAAGAAGAGATATCATTACGCAACTTAGCCATTTTAGTTGGCGGAAAATACTTCAATAAAAATTTTTTTCGTCATTTGTTCCCAAGTGGTAATGGACCCTCATGGTAACGAGTTCAACCACTCTTTAGCTTTTTTCCTCAGTGAAAAAGGGAATAACCGAAGGCGAATGGCATCATCAGAAACACCATTAATTTTGAAAGTGTCGCACAGTTCTAGGAAATTCACCAAGTGAGTGTTAGGGTTCTCATCCTGCAAACCATCAAATTGAACAAATTGCTGTATCATCTAAGTCGTGTTAGGTTTCAGTTCAAAATTATTTGCAGCAATAGTGGGCCTAACTATACTTGACTTAGTTCCTGTAAAATTAGGTTTAGCATAATCATACATAGTACGAGGAGCAGGATACTGATTTACCAATTTAGCGGGTATGGTTGGAGGTAGCAGATTGTCTTGATTTTCAGCCATCTCCTCAGTTGTAGTTGAGATATCGTCCTCTTGCTCTTCCTCTGTGTATCTTAAGCTGCGCCTCATTTCTCGTCGGTTTCTATGAGCTGTGCGATCAATTTCTTCGTCAAAAAGCAGTGGTCCTGACGGGTTTCTTCTAGTCATAAACTACAAAAACCTGCCAAGAGAAAGAAATAGAAAATTAGTAAATTAGCACAAAATAAAAGTTAAATTGAAAGAAAAATAAATGGTTAAAGTAATAAAAATTGAGTGTTCCTAATATCTTAGTCCCCGGCAATGGCGCCAAAAACTTTATCGTGATTTTCTGTGATAAGTTTTATAAATTTATAATGAATTGTTCTTGAAACTAACTATTATCACGACGTAGGTAGTGTACCTATCGAACAGTAGTATAGCTTTAGCAAGACTGGATTGTCGAACCCAAAGGACTAGGAGTACTAGTAATAACTGTCTTTTTATTAGCTAGCCAAAGAAAAGAGGTTTGTTTTAACTAACTAATTAAACTAAAAACTTGCAGAAAATAGAATTTGGGAAATTACTTTTGGGGAAAAACGATTGATTGAGACAATACCTAAGGAAAAATCCACCTAGACTTGTACTTGCTATTCTGGCTCCGAACCGGACGATTTATTCATTTAACTTGTTCCGTAGAAATCCCTAAGTTATATTATTATCCCTTTCGAGACTAATAACGTCTAATCCCTAGGTTGAATAACGAGACTTTTCTCTAATTAACACCCTAGGGTTGCATTAACTCGATCTATGGATTCCCTTGTTAGGTTTCACCCTAATTCGGCAAAATCTTGTCACCCTATCTCTAGGTGCACAATTAACTCCGCTTAATTATGACAAAGTTACTCTTAGTCAGGGTCTATTCCTCCTCCAACTAAGAGTAGTAACTTGAAGTGATATCCTGAAATACCAAAACAAGAATTAAGAACACATAATTAAGAACAAGTCAAATATTTATCATACGATTCAAAAATAATAACAAGGTTTTGTCATAGGTTTCATCCCCCTTAGGTATTTAGGGGTTTAGTTCATATCTAAACAAGAAAACATCTCAGAATAATAATAAATACAAAACATAAAAAAAACCCAAAACTCCTGAAGGGGAAATTGAGGAGAGATCTTCAGTCTTGATAGTGGATCCAGCTTTTGAGATAGATCAATCGGCTTCCTTGGGGTAATTTCTTACTCCCTATTCTCCATCCCCCTTTTCTTCCTCTTCTGGGGTGTATTTATAGTCTTTGGAATGCCTTAGAACCCTCAAAAGTGGCCTTTTTTGAATTAGACTCAACTTTGGTTCGGCAGGGACACGCCCTTGTGACACGCCCATGTACGATAACTTCAGGCCGTGTTCGAGCCTATTGGATTGGCATGGGCGTGTGTTATATCCGTGTGAGTCGTGCTTCAATTCTGCCAAATTGACACGCCCGTGTGAGCTGCCCGTGTGAGGAGGTCCAGGCCATGTTGATTTCGTACTTTGGCCCATTTTCTCCGTTTTTGACCCGTTTCTCGTTTCTTTCGCTCTCCTATGCTTACCTAAGGATAAAACATGAAATTAAGGCATTAGGAGCATCGAATTCAGTAATTCTAAGGAAAAATCATTCATAAAATGCATTAAGCACGGGGTATAAATATGTATAAATTATGGTTTATCAACTATTAACTAGTCCAGCTTTGGTATAAAGACACTTTTATTTTGTTCAATGGCATGTATAAGACTTTAATTCATTTTGTGATATGTGTTATTTGAATTACCCATATGAAGGCTTGTAAAAGTTTACATATCTTATTGTATTTGGCCATGGGAGTTGGCTTATTTTGAAGTAGGCTATGACCTACAAATCAATAGATGTTTATGTTTATATGGGATGGCTTGGCTATAATTGGCAATGAGTTATAAGAATGAGCCAATCTTAAATGTGTCAATGAGACATAGAAATCCTTAATACAAAAAGGAAATTAACCTAGCATGTATAAAATCGATGATATGAGGTTTGCATACAATAAGGTTTATCAAGGTTATGTGTAAGTGTAAAATCTGGCCCTATTATGTATTAAGGTAACCTATAAGCGTGATTGGTTGATTGAGGGTGACAAAAGGCTTGGAAAATAGCCTTGTAAGGTCTGCACGGGTAGACACACGGACATGTGTCTAGGTCGTGTGTGACACAGGAATCGCCCCCATGGGCATGTGGCATGGCCATGCGTCCCCTGCACCTAAAATTTTAAGTCAGTTTTAAGCACGGGCTAGACACATGGGTGTGTGTCTTGGCCATGTGCCCCTAAATGCATGCTGACATCATAAACAAAATGCTTAAGTTTTTGGACACGGGTGACCACACGGGCGTGTCTAGGCCGTGTGAAGGACACGGGCCAGGGACACAGGCGTGTGTCTCAATTGTGTGAAAACCCCTGGAGGTTTGAAATGAAAAATAATTTTCATAATTTCAACACAGGTAAAGGACACGAGTGTGTCCCATAGCACACGTGCGTGTGCATTACCTCTACACGGACGTGTGAGGTTTTACCTGAAAAACTTTTCATGAACTTTTGTAAGTTCTCGGTTTAGTCCTGAATCATTCTCAATGGGTGTTTAGAGCCTCGTAGGCCCACAATAGGGACATTATGATGCAATTTGATTTATTTTATATTGGAATGAAATTTTATAACCCGTATTTCCTAAAAATGATCAAGTACTTGTTCGGTAATGCCTTGTATCCGATCCCAGTCTTGGGTACGGGTAAGGGGTGTTACACCTAAAGATTGTATTGCAAATTATGCGAGAAAAGAAACTGTATGCTAAATTTAGTAAATGTGAATTTTTTCTTACTGAAGTCAGATTCCTTAGTCATGTGATCTCGAGAGAAGGTATAAGAGTAGATCCAAACAAAATTATGGCTATTTTGAATTGGAAAAACCCACAAAACGTATCTGAAGTATAAAGCTTTCTAGGGTTAGCTGGGTACTATCGTCATTTTGTAAAGAATTTTTTGATTATAGCTTCACCTATAATGAAACTGTTGCAAAAATATGTCTGTTTCGTTTGGTCAGATAAGTGTCAGCAAAGTTTTGAAAGATTAAAGAGTTTTCTAATAGAAGCTCTAGTGTTAACGCAACCTGAATCTGGGAAAGAATTTGTTGTTTATAGTGATGCCTCTCTAAATGGTTTGGGGTGTGTTTAAATGCAGGAAGGAAAGGTCATTGCATACACCTCTCGGCTATTAAAAGTTCATGAAAAGAATTATCCAACACACTTTCTGGAATTAGTGGCGATTGTTTTTGCTTTAAAAATTTGGCGTCATTATTTTTATGGCAAAAAGTGTCATGTGTATATTAACCAAAAGATCTTGAAATATTTGATGACTCAGAAAGAATTGAATTTGAGACAGCGAAGGTGGTTAGAATTGTTAAAATACTATGCACTTGTGATTGAATACCATAAAGGCAAAGTAAATGTAGTTGCTGACGTTTTGAGCCATAAATCTCTTTTTGGCTTTCGAGCAATGAATACTTAATTATAGATGAAGTACGATGGTTCTATCTTAGCTAAGCTCAAGGCTAAACCTTTATTTTTATAGAGCATACATGAATTACATCTTGTTGATCTAAAGTTAGTAGCCAAATGGAAGATGGTTGAGTCTGGTCAGGATACTGAATTTAACATTCTTGAATATGGTAATTTATACTTTCGCAAAAGGTTGTGTGTACCTGATGATTTGCAACTTAGACAAAATTTGTTAAAAGAAGCTCATAATAGTGTGTATTCAATTTATTCGAGAAGTTCAAAGGTGTATGATAATTTGAAACAGTTTTATTGGTGGCCGGGAATGAGATGAGAAATTTATGATTTTGTATCAAAATGCCAGGTGTGTCAGCAAGTAAAAGTTGAGCATCAAATCTCGTCTGGGTAATTACAATCAATCATGATTTCAGAGTGGAAATGGGACCAAGTTACAATGGATTTCGTTGCAAGATTACCATTAACGCTAGGAAAAAAAAATGCAATTTGGGTTATTGTAGATCAACTAACGAAATCTGCACATTTCATACCTATACAAATGGATTATTCATTAGAAAAACTAGCCAAACTCTATGTTAATGAGACTGTTAGATTACATGGTTTCCATTATCTATCATTTCAGATCGTGATCCAAGGTTTACCTCAAGATTTTGGAGTAGGTTACACGAGGCATTTGGTACAAAATTAAAGTTTAGTACAACTTTTCATACACAAACGGGCGGTCAAACTGAACGAGTCATTTTGATTTTAGAAGACATGTTTCGATGTTGTATAGTTGAGTATGAAGGTAGTTGGGAGAAGTATTTGCCATTAGTTGAATTTGCTTGCAATAACAGTTATCAAGTAAGCTTAAAAATGGCACCGTATGAGGGAGACATTATATGGGCGTAAATGTAGAAGTTCATTATGTTAGTCAGAGTTGAGTGAAAGGAAGCTGGAAGGAGTTGATTTTATTCAAGATACTGAAGATAAAGTCAGGACAATCCGTAATAACTTGAAACCCATGACAGATCATCAAAAATCTTATGTAGATTTGAAGCGTAAGGATATTGATTTTGCTGCGGGCAATCGGGTGTTTTTAAAATTCTCCCCGTGGAAAAAGATACTACGTTTTAGCAGAAAAGGAAAGTTAAATCCAAGGTTTATCAGGTCATATGAAATCATTGGAAGAGTTGGTCCTGTGGCTTATATGTTAGCCCTACCCTCGAAACTTGAAAAGATCCATAATGTTTTGCATGTTTCAATGCTAAGGCGTTATAGGCCCGATCCCTTGCAAATAATAGCCCCTTGTAAGGTTGAAATTCAGTCTAATTTGTTATATTTTGAAGAACAGATTAAGATTTTAACGCGTGTAGTAAAATAACTCCAGAACAAAAAGGTACCGTTGGTTAAAGTCTTATGGAATCGTCACGGGTTTGAAGAGGCTATGTGGGAGACAGAAGAATTGATGCAATCATAGTACCCAAATCTATTTTATGGTACAATTTTTGGGGACAAAAACTCCTTTAGAGGGGGAGAGTTGTACCAACCCATTTTTAGTAAAATCGAAACAGTGATTTTGAGACCACAAATTCGATGAGTAAATTAGTGTTTTATTATTATTTTAATGTCTATGGGATGTTAGTAAGGTAGTATTGAAATTTTGGTAAAAAATTTCGATGTTTGCATGATTAATTAGGTAAAAAGGACTAAAATATAAAAAGTGTAAAAGTTGAGTTCTAGTAGCTAAAGAGCCAAATAGCTATGGAACCTTAAGTTAAAAGACTTAAATGGTAATTACACCATTTAAGTAGTAAGTGGATATACATGACATGGTTCTATTGAAATTTTAATAGTTTTAAAAGGTTAAATTAGTCATTTAGTAATTAAAAAGAAAATTAAATAACAAAAGATGAGAAAACATTGTCATGCTCATCTTTTTAAAATTAGAAAAACCTAGAAAACACCATTGGAGAAAGGGGGTATTCAGCCATGCAATCCTTGTGTGCGTGGTAAGTAATTCTGCCCTGTTATTAATGATTTTTATGTTTTTGAAGTCGTTTTAACTTAATCTAGCTAGCTCCGGGATTAATTTGTAAAATTGTTAAAGGTTGAGGGTGATGTCATGAATGTTTTTAAATAATTTTTGATGTTTAATTCTAGATTATTGATAAACTGTAATTTATACTTATTTATACCCTATGCTTAATGCATTTTATGAATGATTTTTCCTTAGAATTAGTGAATTCGATGCTCCTAATGGCTTAATTTCATGTTTTATCCTTAGGTAGGAGAGCAAAAGGAACGAGAAACGGGCCAAAAACGGAGAAAATGGGCCAAGGTATGGAATCAACACGGCCTAGACCTTTTCACATGGGCAGCTTACACGGTCGTGCCAATTTAGTAGAATTGAAGCACAACTCACACGGGTAGAACACACGCCCGTGCCAATCTAACAGGCTCAAACACAGCCTGAAGTTATCGCACACGGGCGTGTCCCTGCTGAACCAAAGTTGAGTCTAATTCAGAAAAGGCCACTTTTGAGGGTTCTAAGGCATTCCAAAGCCTATAAATACACCCCAGAAGAGGAAGAAAAGGGAGATAGAGAATAGGGAGTAAGGAATTACTCCAAGAAAGCCAATTGATCCATCTCAGAAGCCAGATCCACTATCAAGACTGAAGATCTCTCCTCAATTCTCCCTTCAAGAGTTTTGGGTTTTCTTTATGTTTTGTATTTATTGTTATTCTGAGATGTTTTCTTGTTTAGTTATGAACTAAACCCCTAAATACCTAAGGGGGATAAAACCTATGACGAAATCTTGTTATTATTTCTGAATCATATGATAAATATTTGACTTGTTCTTAATTATGTGTTCTTTATTCTTGTTTTGATATTTCAGGATATCACTTCAAGTTACTACTCTTAGTTGGAGGAGGAATAGACCCTGACTAAGAGTAACTTTGTCATAATTAAGCGGAGTTGATTGCGCGCCTAGAGATAGGGTGACAAGATTTTTCTAGATTAGGGTGAAACCTAATAAGGGAATCCATAGATTGAGATAATGCAACCCTAGAGTGTTAATTAGAGAAAAGTCTCGGTTATTCAACCTAGGGATTAGACATTATTAGTCTTGAATAGGGATAATAACATAACTTAGGGATTTCTACGGAATAAGTTAAATGAATAAATTGTCCTGTTCGGAGCCAGAATAACAAGTACAAGTCTAGGTGGATTTTTCCTTAGGTATTGTCTCAATCAATCGTTTTCCCCAACAGTAATTTCCCAATCTATTTTCTGCAAGTTCTTAGTTTAATTAGTTAGTTAAAACAAACCTCTTTTCTTCGGCTAGATAATAAAAAGACAGTCATTTCTAGTACTCCTAGTCCTTTGGATTCGACAATTCGGTCTTGCTAAAGCTATACTACTGTTCGATAGGTTCACTGGCCTACGTCGTGATAATAGTTAGTTTCAAGAACGATTCATTATAAATTTATAAAACTTATCACGGAAAATCACGATCAAGTTTTTGGCGCCGTTGCCGGGGACTAAGATATTGGGAACACTAAATTTTTATTGCTTTAGCCATTTATTTTTCTTGCAATTTAACTTTTATTTTGTGCTAATTTACTAATTTTCTATTTCTTTCTCCTGGCAGGTTTTTATAATTTATAACTAAAAGAAACCCGACAGGACCACTGCTTTTTGACGAAGAAATTGACCGTACAGCTCGTAGAAACTGACGAGAAATCAGGCGCAGCTTAAGATACATAGAGGAAGAGCAAGAGGACGATATCTCAACTACAACTAAGGAGATGGCTGAAAATCAAGACAATCAGCTACCTCCAGCCATACCCGCTGAATTAGCAAATCAGAATCCTGCTCCTCGTACTATGTATGATTATGTTAAACCTAATTTTACAGGAACTGAGCCAAGTATAGTTAGGCTTGCTATTGCTGCAAATAATTTTGAACTGAAACCTAACACGATTCAAATGATACAGCAGTTTGTTCAGTTTGATGGTTTGCAGGATAAGAACCCCAACACTCATTTGGCGAATTTCCTAGAACTGTGCGACACTTTCAAAATTAATGGCGTTTCTGATGATGCCATTCGCCTTCAGTTATTTCCTTTTTCACTAAGGAACAAAGCTAAACAGTGGTTGAACTCATTACCACAAGGGTCCATTACCACTTTGGAACAAATGACCGAAAAATTTTTACTGAAGTATTTTTCGCCGGCTAAAACGGCTAAGTTACGTAATGATATCTCTTCTTTTGTGCAGATGGACTTAGAAACACTTTACGATGCATGGGAGAGATACAAGGATCTACTGCGAAGGTGCCCTCACCATGGGTTACCTCTATGGCTGCAAGTTCAAACTTTCTACAATGGTGTGAATCCCTCGACAAGACAGATGATTGACACAGCCACTGGTGGAACCATCAACAATAAAACACCTGAAGAGGCTTACAAATTTATTGAAAAGATGTCACTGAATAACTATCAGTGGCAAGTTATGAGAACTAAGCTAACGAAAACAGCAGGCATTTATAACGTCAACTCAGTTACTATGTTGTCAAATCAGGTAGAACTTCTGAATAAAAAAATTGATGGTTTACTTGGTTCTACACAGGTACATCCAGTGATGAGGTGTGATTCAAGTGGAGGAGGTGTACATATAGAATATCAACCATTCAATCCTACAACCGAAGAGGAACAAGTCAACTATATGGGTAACAATAACTTTAGATCTCAAAATAACCCATATAGTAATACTTATAATGCAGGTTAGAAGAACCACCCAAATTTCTCTTGGGGTGGTCAAGGAAATCAAAGGCCACAAAATCCTCAGGGTTTTCAACAGCCACCTTCTCAACAGGAAAAGAAACCGAACCTTGAAAAGATGCTATCCAAATTCATCTTGATGTCAGAAACTCATTTCCAGAATACTGAGACAGCACTTAAAAATCAACAAGAATCGATCCAGGGGCTTGAGACCCAGATAGGTTAGCTGTCCAAACTAATCTCCGAACAACCACGAGGTGGTTTACATAGTAACAACAAACCAAAAGAGCATGTGAAAGTAGTTATACTAAGGAGTGGGAAAGTATTAGCTGAATCTGAAAAGAAGCTAACACAAGAAGCCATGACAAGTGAAAGGGAGGAGGAAAAACCCAAAAATAGTGAAGAACCAGTGCCCAAGGAGTATAACCACCAGTTTCATACCCAACAAAATTGAAAAAAGACCGCATGGATGCACAATTCGGTAAATTTATTAAATTTTTAAATAATTACATATCAACTTACCTTTTGTTGAAGCTATCTCGTAGATGCCTACATACGTAAAATTTTTAAAGGAGCTCCTAACAAATAAAAGGAAGTTTGAAGACTTATCTACAGTGGAACTCAACGAGGAGTGCTTAGCTATACTCCAAAACAAACTGCCAACCAAACTGAAAGATCCAGGAAGTTTTACTATCTCTTGCTTAATTGGTAGTTTGAATGTTGAGAGAGCACTAGTCGATTTAGGCACTAGCATTAATTTGATGCCATATAAAATGTTCAAACAACTTGGTCTTGGGGAACCCAAACCTACTAGGATAAGTATTCAACTAGCTAATAGATCTGTTAAATATCCTAGGGGTATTATAGAAGATGTACTTGTGAATGTAGACAAATTAATATTCCCTATTGACTTCGTTGTGCTCGATATGGACGAAGACGTGGAAGTACCTTTAATTTTAGGGCGTCCATTTTTAGCCACTGCTAGGGCTATAATCGATGTAGGTGATGGTAAATTGGTACTTAGAGTAGGTAACGAGGAGATTATGTTTAAAATTTATGATGCTATGAGATTTTCTAGGGAACAAGATGATTCATGTTATTTTATTGACTCTATTGATCATGCTACTCAAGACTCTTTTCAGGAAATTATACGAAAGGACACGACGGAACTGTGTCTAGCTCAAAGAGAGGAGGCAGATGATGACCCTAATGAAAGTTCCTTAAGACAAGTAGAGTACGAGGGTATTAAGATGAATGATGAACTTAAACAAAAACCCTCTATTGAAGAACCTCCCAAACTGGAACTTAAACAATTGCCAAATCATTTGGAATATGCATACCTTGGAAATAATTCTACATTATCAGTGATTATTACTTCTAACCTGCAACCCAAGGAAAAGGAGGAATTAATCCAAGTACTAAAAGAACATAAAAAGGCCATAGCTTGGAAAATTTTTGACATCAAAGGGATCAGCCCCTCTTTTTGCACCCATAAAATTTTAATGGAAGATGAATATAAGCCTTGTGTGTAAGCTCAAAGATGACTGAACCCCAATATGAAAGAAGTTGTTAAAGCTGAGGTAATTAAACTTCTAGATGCTAGAATTATTTATCCTATTTTTGACAGTTCTTGGGTAAGTTCAGTGCAGGTTGTTCCTAAGAAAGGAGGCATGATAGCCGTGGCTAACGAGAAGAATGAATTAATCCCAACAAGGACAGTCACAGGTTGGAGAGTTTGTATTGATTACAGGAAGCTGAATGATGCCACAAGGAAAGATCACTTTCCATTGCCATTCATTGACCAAATGTTGGAAAGTTTATCCAGACACATGTACTACTATTTTTTAGACGGACTCTCTGGCTACTTCCAAATCCCAATAGCTCTTGAAGATAAAGAAAAGAAAACATTCACATGCCCATACGGTACATTCGTTTATCGTAGAATGCCTTTTGGATTATGTAATGCCCCTACCACTTTTCAGCCTGCATGATGGCCATCTTTGACGAACTCATGGAAGACATCATGGAGGTATTTATGGATGATTTTTTTGGTATTCAGTAACTCTTTCCATCTTTTCCCTAAAAATTTAAAACGAGTTTTAATAAGATGTGAGGAAACGAACCTTGTGCTTAATTGGGAAAAGTGTCACTTCATGGTTCAAGAGGGTATAGTATTAGGGCATAAAATTTCTAGTAAAGAGATTGAAGTGGATAAATCTAAAATTGAAACAATCGAAAAATTACCCCCTCTTAGTTCGGTAAAGGCTATTAGAAGCTTTTTAGGACATGCCGATTTTTATAGAAGATTTATTAAAGATTTTTCTAAAATAGCTAAGCCTTTGACTAAATTACTAGAAAAAGATATGCCTTTTAATTTCGATCAGGAATGCTTGGAAGCATTTAACACCTTAAAAGATAAATTAATTGATGCTCTAATTATAATTGCACCTGACTGGAACTTACCTTTTTAATTAATGTGTGATGCGAGTGACTATGCAGTAGGTGCAGTTTTGGGACAGCGAAGAGACAAGCACTTCCAACCTATCTATTATGCTAGCAAGACGTTGACAGCCGCACAAGAAAACTACACTACCACCGAAAAAGAATTGCTAGATGTGGTTTTTGCATTTGATAAATTTCGATCATATCTCATATTGTCTAAAGTTGTTGTCTACACTGATCATTCTCCCCTTCGATACCTCATAACTAAAACTGATGCAAAATCTCGACTCATTCGATGGATTTTGTTATTGCAGGAATTTGACTTAGAAATTTAGGATAAGAAAGGAGCTGAAAATCTCGCGGCGGATCATCTGTCCAGGCTTGAAAACTCAAATATCAGAAAACTAGATGAAGCCAAAATTAATGATTCATTTCCTAACGAACAATTCTTCATTATATCTGATTCTGAGGTACCTTGGTTTGCAGACATCACGAATTTGTTGGTCGCTAATATTATCCCAAAAGTGTTGACGCACCAGCAAAAGAAGAGATTCTTTAGTGATGTGAAACACTACTTTTGGGACGACCCTTTTCTTTTTCGCATATGTACAGATCAAGTCATTCGAAGATGTGTTACAAGGTCAGAAACATCAAAGATACTGGAACATTACCACTCAGGACCAACTCGAGGACACTATAGTGGAACTAAGACCGCGCATAAAATACTTGAATCAGGTTTTTATTGGCCTTCGTTATTCAAAGACGCTAACAGGTATGTGACTTCTTGCGACAAATGCCAACGGATAGGTAACCTCTCCAAACGTGATGAAATGCCTCAAAACTATATGCTTCCATGTAGTTATAATCAACCCTAGTTCGTTTGGGAATAACTACATCTTAGTAGCGGTTGATTATACGTCCAAATGGGGAGAAGCCCAAGCTTTACCTACTAATGATGCTAGAGTAGTAGTACATTTCCTTAAGAAACTCTTCTCAATATTCGGAACACCTAGAGTAATTATTAGTGAATGGGGCACTCATTTCTGTAACACCCAATTTGAGAAAACTCTTAAGAAATACGGAGTTTATCACAGAACAACCATTCCATACCATCCTCAAAACAGTAGACAAGTCGAAGTGGCAAACCGAGAAATCAAATAAATTCTCGAAAAGACAGTAGAATCAAACAGGAAAGACTGGGTGATAAAAGTAGATGATGCTTTATTGGCTTATAGAACTACTTTTAAGACTCCCATAGGAACATCACCGTACAGACTCATTTATGGGAAAAGTTGTCATCTACCATTCGAACTAGAGCACAAAGCTTTTTGGGTAATTAAATTTCTAAACCTTGATCCTAAACTTGTAGGCCAAAAGAGTTAGATGAGTGGTGAGCCAATGCATATGAAAATTCATGACTATACAAGGAAGCAACAAAACGACGCCATGACGCTCACTTTGTAACATCTCAAAATAGGGCCTAAATGGAATAGTGGTTGTGAAACCACAAATCTGAGATAGAAAAGTTTATTTCAATTAATTTTTATGATTTACCGAGTTATTAGATGCATGTGTTAGAGTATTGATAAGAAATTTTATAGATTGCATGTTTAATTTGCCTATTAGGGCTTACTTGCAGAAGTTGCTGTAACAGCCCGATTTAGTGCCTAAACGGAACAATAGTTTTAGAACCACGAATTCAAAGTCAAAAAATTTATTTCGATTAAG
Organism: Gossypium anomalum; assembly: GCA_025698475.1. Lineage (NCBI taxonomy): Eukaryota > Viridiplantae > Streptophyta > Magnoliopsida > Malvales > Malvaceae > Gossypium > Gossypium anomalum. Next base: position 41,349,871 of record CM046965.1, read on the forward strand.
TTTTAAGGTTTATTTATTGATTAAAATATTATGTAAAAATATCGTTCAAGAAATTTTACTGATAAAGTGCTTAATTGGACTTTTAGGACTAAATTGCAAAAGTTGCAAAATATGTATTCTAATTCATAAGTACTTGATTGAAATGGGGTTTTAAAGAGGAGGTCCTTAAATTTTAATAGACCATTATATTTTGTTTGGACAAAAATGGGCATGAATAGGACAAAATTTTAAAGAAAGACCTTAAGGGCATTTTAGTCATTTGGTAATTAAAAGAAATAAAAAGGGAAAATAAAGCCAAAATTGACTCATCTTTCTCATGGAGGCCGAAATTAGCATGGGGGAAGCCATGGCTAGGGTTTTCAAGCTTTCCAAGCTCAATAGTAAGTCCGTTCTAGCCCCGTTTTTCAAGTTCTTTACGTTTTTGGAATCCCGGTAACTTGATTAAGCTTATTCTAGCAATAATTTAAGCTAGGGTTCATATTTGGAAAAATACCCATAGGTAAAATGTGTTTATTTTGATTTTTTATGGTCAAATATGAAGGCTGAAATTATGTTAAACAACTTTTGCTAAGCGGTTTTAAGCAAAAATGAGTAAAACGGCTTAATCGGTAAAAGTTGTTATTGTTCATAACTATGTGTTAGAGTGAGAATTTGATGTTGCCATAGAAGGAAAAAATGATCAACATGTCATAAAACATAAGAATAAGGGATGAAGTTTAATTCCCGAGCCTAAGGGCATAATATGCAAAAGTTTAGGGGCAAAATTATAATTTTGCCAAAGTTACAGAGTTAAGGACTGTTTTGAATAGTACATTAATTAAATAAGTAACATATGATGTTTTAGATCCCGGAAAAAGAGATTTGAACCTAGAATGGGAGAAAAATCAAAAATCGAGAAAGTTGGTAAAATGGCAGTTTTAGTCTCGAGGTAAGTTCATATGTATAATAAGCATTAATTTATGCATGTTTCAATGTAAAATTTATATATTTACTAGGATTGCTGAGGTGTTGAAAGTGAGTATAATTATGATAATTTAAATGTTCAATATTAATTCGACATGGAAATGAGAAAGTATGTAAGTTTGTATGTAAATAATACATTATCTTTATTACATTTTTATATTTCAGCATATTTTATGTATTGTAGCTGATTTTTGAATTATAATTGACTATTGGAAGAATGGAATGAAGTATTAGAAAGTGAGACAGTTCCCGTTTGAACCTTCGGAATCGAAAGATACAGATGGTATGTAGCTAGGTCGCATGGGTGATACTATGTGTAAACCATGTAGACAAGAGAGCTACGAGATAAATGTAGCTAGGTTGCATATGTGGTTCCAGGTGAAGGACACCATGTAAACAAGAGAGCTACGAGATAAAGTGGCTAGGTCACATGGGTGGTACTAAGTGTTCACTATGTGTACAAGAGAGCCAAAATTATGTGTACAATCGAGCTAGGTCACATGAGTGGTGCTAAGTGAAGGCCTATGTGTACAAGAGAGCTTTGATTTTAAAGGTGGGCTATGTGCGATACCATCGCGTATCTGTTATTATTCCGAAGCGTTCAACTGGGAAATTGATTAAATGAAATTGTGTATGACTTTGTGATGGTAAGTGTAAGTATATATGTATGTAACTCATGAGCAATATGCTCTATATGTGATTGAAAATTGGAAAATTGTTATGGGTAAGTGATGAATACAATTGAAGTGTGAAAGATCAAAATTGACAATAAAATTGTTCTAGATAGTTGCAGTGATGTGAATCTAAAAATTTACCAAAAATAGTAGAAATTGAATCAGGGACTGAATGAGATATCAAATTAAATCCTAATGAGTCTATTTTCATATAACAGAAACAGAGCAAGCAAAGGAATTCTATATTCTAAGATATTTAAGTTTCTATGAGACTAGTTTAGAATGACTACGTGATCCCCTATTTTAACTTTGAAAAATCATTAAAAATTGTACAAAACTAATTATGGGATATAATTTGTATTTTTGAAATCCTTAATGAGTTTAGTTTCAAATAAAATAAATGATAACATAATATGAGTTCTGTACGAAGAGAAATTTATTTGTAGTGAAGAGTGGTCAGGGCAGTTGAGTAGTGAAACAGGGGTAACTTCAATGAATAAACTGTACTAATTGGCTAGACCAAAAATTCTGAAACTTTTATGGTAAAAATATACGCGAATCTAGTTTCAAGAAAACTTAATGGTTTGTAATTTAGAGTTCTTTAGCTCCAGAAATAAATAATTTAGCTGTTAGTACTCTGCTAGACAGCTTATTTTGAACCTGTTTATAATTGTAATAGTGAAAATATGTGTTTGTGATGGTAATATTTCGGGAACATATTGTGACTTTGTTTAATGTATGATAATGTATTGTTTATTAATATTTACATATTTACTCACTAAGCTATAATGCTTACTCCCTTCCTTTCCTTTTTCCTATAGTGTCACAGATGTTAGCTCGAGTTGGAGGTCGCCGGAGGTTAAATCACACTATCAAACTATTGATCCATATATAATGGTTTTAAAATATTTTTAAGTCTTTGGCATGTATGAGGACTTGTTTAATTGTTATTAAGTTGCTAGGAGTTGGCCTAAAATACTGACCTATGTTATTTGAAGGTCTCTATTGTATAAAGTCATTTAATGTAGATAGTCTTGAATATGTTTGAAAAGTTTAAAATTAATGAAATTTTGTGTCTCAGTTTTAAATGATTACAAGTACTCAAGTCTGGTAATACCTCGTACCCTGTTCCGGCGTCGGATACGGGTAAGGGGTGTTACACACTTGAGACAGCAAAAGCAATTCGAAGTCAGAGATTTTGTCTTGCTATATAATTCAAGACTCAAATTGTTTCCTGGAAAACTTAAATCACGATGGTCAGGACCTTTCGTAGTTCAATTTGTTTTTCCATATGGCACAGTAGAGGTAAGTCACCCATCACAATAAACTTTCAAGGTAAATGGTCAACGTCTCAAACTTTATAACGGTGAGAATTTTAAGGATGATGGAGAAGAGCTACGACTCCACGAACCTCCCTGAATACACCAGCAAGGGAAAGTCGAGCTGAGACTATAAACAATCGCTTCTCGGGAGGCAACTCGAGTACTAACAGTTTTCATTTATTTAAATTTTATTTAAATTTCAAAATTCTTAATATTTAGACCACTAACTGAATCTTTGAACACAAGTCCACAAAACTCACACGGCCATACACACGGGCGTGTCTCAAGGTCGTGCGATGAACTTTCAACTCGCGACAAACACGGGCTGGACACGACCCTCATGGGCGTGTGAGGCGACCGTGCCACCTACAAAATTAGACTATTTCCCTTATTTTTATTGTTATTCTTAGTTCCTTTTTAATTGATTCACGCGGCTTACCTTTATGATTTTTATCAGGTTATTTCTTCCTCCAAATCAAGCCTTACCTCCAGTTCTATTGTCAATTATCGTTTTCGCTAAACTAGGAAATTCATTCATTCCAACACTCAAGAAGTTTCAATTCGCTCCCTTTTTTATGATTTTATATTTTTCCATATATCTATCTTCGTACATTGAGGGCAATGTACATCTTAAGTGTGGGGAGGTAATCATTCCATTATCCGAAAAATCCTTGAATATTGCTTTGTTCTCTTGTAAATCTCTCATGTTATGTTTAAGATGAATTTTGATTGACTAATAATTTTTATTGATATATCTTGAATTAAAACATAGGAATTCATGCATTGATTATTCAAACTTTAACACATTAGAAAACTAAGCATGATAAGTTGATTTTTAAGAATTTAAAACTTTAGGTTGTTTCCCCAAGTTAGGTATTATCTTGAATTGAATCCCACATGTTTAAACATCAAAAAGTCATAATTTTTGTGAGATTTTTGAGCCTTTTGAGCATCTATTAATTCTTTCATGCTCATTTTCATTATTGCTTTGAGTGTGTCAATATTGAATTGTTATTCTAGAACTTGCCTGATTATGCATGTCAAGACGATACCATTTGATTTGATGTATCAAGATGATTGAGGCACTTAGGATTAACCCACTCATGCCATGAAAAGCCTACCTCCTTGATTAACACTTAGTAAACCCCTTTGAGCCTAACAAGCCATTCCTTGTATTACCCTTAATATTAACCCTTAACCCATTATTGTTGAAATCCCCTCAATTAATTCAATCCCTATTTTTTTTTCGAGATTTGAGTTGAATAAATTGCTTACCTATGTCTTGTTCTTAATAGTTAGTCTATGTTATTTGACTTGTTCTTAAAAAAAAACTTATATTTATCTTTTGTTTGTAAGCTTCATTATTCAAATTCCATAGTCAAAGAAGAAGCTTTGTTGTACACAAGTAATGATTAAATATTTTTCTAGTTATGTAATTTTTCAAGTCAATCTTGATTCTAACCTTTTTCTTTTAGCTTATGACCACACCCCCTAACCAAGCCTCGTTACAACCCTTTAAAGACCTTTTGATTGATGTATCATCTCGATTTGTAGTGGTGGAGATTTGATTTTCATGTAAGCCTATGGTAATAACTTTTCATATTGACTAATGAGTGCTAATTTAATTGTCCTTAAACTCTTCGAGTGATTTGAGTGAATCTTTAGTAAGGATGGTAAACTCTGTGAGATTCCGAATCAATGATGACTACTTAGATGAGGGGAGATGCCTAAGTTTTTCATGATTAAATATTCAATTTGGAATGTTTGAAGCTTTAATGTTCTTTTAGTTGAATTCTCAATGTATGATTACTTATGAGATGGTTTAAGATAATATTGATAGGAATTATAAGTTGAGAAAAAGGAATTTTTAATTATAATTTGAAGATTTTACTTGAGGATAAGCAAACGCTTAAGTGTGGGGGTATTTGATAAACCGTAATTTATACTTATTTATACCCCATGCTTGACGCATTTTATGAATGATTTTTCCTTATAATTAGTGAATTTGATGCTTCTAATGCCTTAATTTCATGTTTTATCCTTAGGTAAGCATAGGAGAGCGAAAGGAAAGAGAAATGGGCCAAAAATGGAGAAAATGGGCCAAGGTATGGAATCAACACGGCCTGGACCTCTTTACACCGGTAGCTCACACGACCGTGTCAATTTAGCAGAATTGAAGCACGACTCACACAGGTAGAACACACGCCCATGCCAATCTAATAGGCTCGAACACAGCCTAAAGTTATCGCACACGGGCATGTCCCTGCCGAACCAAAGTTGAGTCTAATTCAAAAAAGGCCACTTTTGAGGGTTATAAGGCATTAAAAAGCCTATAAATACACCCCAGAAGAGGAAGAAAAGGGAGACGGTGAATAGGGAGTAAGGAATTACTCCAAGGAAGTCGATTATCCATCTCAGAAGTCGGATCCACTACAAGACTGAAGATCTCTCCTTAATTTCCCCTTCAGGAGTTTTGGGTTTTCTTTATGTTTTGTATTTATTGTTATTCTGAGATGTTTTCTTGTTTAGTTATGAACTAAACCCCTAAATACCTAAGGGGGATAAAACCTATGATGAAATCTTGTTATTATTTCTGAATTGTATGATAAATATTTGACTTGTCCTTAATTATGTGTTCTTAATTCTTGTTTTGATATTTCAGGATATCACTTCAAGTTACTACTCTTAGTTGTAGGAGGAATAGACCCTGACTAAGAGTAACTTTGTCATAATTAAGCGGAGTTGATGCAACCCTAGGGTGTTAATTAGAGAAAAGTCTCGGTTATTCAACCTAGGGATTAGACGCTATTAGTCTTGAATAGGGATAATAACATAACTTAGGGATTTCTACGAAACAAGTTAAATGAATAAATCGTCCGGTTCAGAGCCAGAATAACAAGTACAAGTCTAGGTGGATTTTTCCTTAGGTATTGTCTCAATCAATCGTTTTCCCCAACAGTAATTTCCCAATTCTATTTTCTGCAAGTTCTTAGTTTAATTACTTAGTTAAAACAAACCTCTTTTCTTCGGCTAGATAATAAAAAGATAGTTATTACTAGTACTCCTAGTCCTTTGGGTTCGACAATCTGGTCTTGCTAAAGCTATACTACTGTTCGATAGGTACACTTGCCTACGTCGTGATAATCGTTAGTTTCAAGAACGATTCATTATAAATTTATAAAACTTATCACAAAAAATCACGATCAATTATGAATCTTTGTTGTTGAATAAATAGTATTTAGGGATTGATTTGTAAAAATGATAAAATTTATGTTAAATTTATGAAATGAGAATTTGTTTGAGTTGATATAAGCCCCTAATAAACTTGGTTAGCTTGAATGGGGATTTAAATGTTTAGGTTTCAATTTATGAGCTTAAGGACTATATTTTGAAAAGTTAAAATGCTAGGGGCAAAATACTAATTTTGCAAAAAATGAATTATGGATTAAATTGATATATAAAAGTACTCAATGGAATGAAACTATTGTTTTAGATCATGAACTATTTGACGATCACGGAAAAAGAAAGATTTCGAAGTAGTTCCTGTGTTTTGCAATTACTACGATCTAGTGCTATAAGTTCGTTATATGCTTATTTTTAGTTGAATTGAATACCTCATTAGTGATTAATCTTTGAATTCCATTAAGAACTATGTTTAAATATAGAAGCATATTATTATTCGGACTTTGTGCCTATCAGGCTTGTGCCAGTGTTATTTAGGCTTTCTGCCTAGTAGACTTTGTGCTGGTGTTATTCGGGCTTTCTGCCTAGCAGGCTTTGTGTCAGTGTTATTCGGGCTTTGTGTCTAGCAGGCTTTGTGCCGGTGTATTAGAAGTTAACATCCATTTGAAAATTTGTAGTTGATAACAAATGAGTCTATTATCAAACTTACTAAGCTTTCTTGTGCTTATTAGTTTGATTTGATGTTGTAGGACTACTGGAATCGTTGTTTTGATTGGATCGACTAAAAAGCTCACATACTATAATCATCATCTTGATAGTCATTTTGATTCTTGCTGTATTTGGTTAAAGTGTCATGTATTAGGAAAGGTCTTTAGTGATACGATATTTTGGTGAATATGTAAATATTAAAAGTTGATATGTTTATGCTTGTTGATATTGAATGGTATTTAAACCGGTGTTGGATAACTAGGTAAGCCTTTTTGAAGACTTATATGTAGAAGATGTATAAACTTTTAGGTGCAAGTGTTGGAGAATGAATGCTTTAATTGTGTATGTCTAGTAGCTTAGTAAGTAATGAGATATGATGCTTGATTTGTGTTAGGTTTTTGACATGTTAAGATAAGATGTGGTTGAATGCATTTGAGGTGCCTTATTGGCATATTGGTTGGATGGATTTATGTCTATTGAATTGGTTGTTTCATGCATGATTTGGTATGTTTTTGATGCCTTGAATTTGAGTACAAAATGCTTGTAGGTACATGTTTGGGTTGGTGATGGAAATGGCTCGAATTTAGCCAATTTCATGTCCACACTGCCTAAGACACGGACGTGTATCTCAGCTGTGTATGACACACGGCCATGCGAAACGGCCGTGTGTCCCTTGTAGGTTTTAAAAGCATTCAAGTCAGGAAGTTACACAACCTAGCACACTACCTAGCACATGGGCATGTAACCCAATTTTGAAAGTTACACGGGCACTGGCACGGGCTAGGACACGACCATGTCTCCCTATTTTGATTGTCACACAGCCTAAGACACGGGCGTGTGTCTCAGCCGTGTAGGTCACACAGCCTAGCCATATGGCTCGTGTGACCCCTGTAGTTTAATTTTTCCAACTTTTTCTTAAATGATCCAAATGTTTTTAATTTAGTCCAGATTTGTTTGTAAAGTGTTTCTAAGGCCTCGAGGGCTCGATTAAGGGACGTTATGCAGGTATATAAATGATGATTGATATGTGTATGTTAAGGATCAAAATGTATGTGTTAAAGTTACATTTTTACAGTAATGCTCTATAACCCTATTTCAACGATGGATACGGGTTAAAAGTGTTAGGGTGTTACAAAAATCATCGAGAAATGTTTTTATGCTGCAGAGTTTTCTAGGTTTGGTGGGATATTACAGAAGGTTCGTTAAAGGTTTCTCGATGATTGGTTTGCCTTTGACAAAGCTTTTATTGAAAAATGTTGCTTTTGAATGGTCATAAAAGTGTCAATAAAGTTTTGTTCGATTAAAATTAATGCTAACAAAACTCCCCATGTTGACACAGCAGAATCTAGAAAGGAATTCATTATGTACAGTGATGCTTCACTCAATGGTTTAGCTTTTGTTCTGATTCAAGAAGGCAAAGTAATAGTTTATGCCTCCCGACAGTTGAAATCCCATGAAAAGAATTATCCAACACATGTTCTTGAGTTGGCAGCTATTGTTTTTGCTCTAAAGATTTAGTGGCATCATATTTATGATGAAAAATATTATGTTTTTAATGACCGAAAAGGTTTGAATTATTTGATAAGTCAGAAGGAGTTAAACTTGAGGCAATGCTGGTGACTTGAGTAGTTGATACCCTAAGTCAGAAGTCTTTATTTACATTAAGAGCGATGAATGCTCGGGTGAGTTTGAAATGGGATGGTTATCATTGAATTAAAGGCTAAACTGTTATTTCTTCATAGAATTTAAGAGTTATAAATGGATGATCCGAGTTTAATGACTAAACGAGAACAAATTCGAAATGGTCAAACCCCAAATTTTAGCATTAGTAGATATGACAATTTATATTATAGAAATGAAATATGTGTGCCGAACAGCACTATAGTTAAAAGAAATATTCTACAAGAAGCTCATAGTAGTACTTATTCTATTCATGTGGGTAGTACTAAGATGTATTGTGATCTAAAATAGATGTATTGGTGGCCAATGAAATCTCTGAGTTTGTAGTGAATTTTTTAGTATTTTAGCGGGTAAAAGCTGAACACCAAGTTCTATCTGGCTTGCCCCAACCTGTAATGATTCCTGAATGGAAATGAGAAAATGTTACAATGGATTTTGTATCAAGTTTGCCTATGACACAAAAAAGAAGAAGATGTGATATGGGTAATTATTGATGGATTAACCAAGTATGCACATTTTATTCCAATTCGAATTGATTTTTCACTTGACAAGTTAGTTGAATTGTAAGTAGTTGAAATAGTTAGATACAATACATATCGTTGTCTATAATTTTAGATACATACCGTTGTCTATTATTTCAGATCACGATCTACGATTTACTTTTAGATTTTGGAGTAAGTTATATTAAGATTTTGGTACCAAATGGAATTTTAGTACAACATTTCATCCACAGAAAGATGGATAGTCTTAAAGGGTGAAACAAATACTTGAAGATATGTTTCACTATTATGTGATGGAATTTGAAGGCACCTAGGAGAAATTCTTATTGTTAGTACAGTTCGGATACAACAACAACTATCAGACAAGTATCAAAATGGCACAATATGAAGCTTTGTATGGAAGAAAATGTAAAACCCCATTTTATTGGTTCAAGTTAAGTGAAAAAAAGTTGAGAGGAATTGATTCAGTTCGCAAAATAGAAAGAAAAAAAGTAAGAGTTATCAAACACTGTTTGAAGCTTTCTTCCGATTGGCAAATTTCATATGAGGATTTAAAAAGGAAAGACATCCAGTTTTAAGTTGGAAACAATGTTTTTTTTTTTTTAGGTTTCACCTTGGAAGAAAGTTCTACAGTTTGGTAGAAAATGAAAGCTTAGCTCAAGATTTATAGGACTGTAGGAGGCCATTGAGTGAATCGATCTAGTTGTGTATAGATTAGCTTAACCCTCGTAGCTTGAGAAGATTCATAATTTGTTCGATTTTTCAATGCTACAGCAGTATAGGTCAAATCCTTCTCATGTAATTACTCCCGGTGAGATTGAATTGCTACTTGATTTATCATATTTAGAAGAGTCATTGAAGATTTTAGCGCGATAAGTGAAAGAACTGAGAAACGAGTGAGTAGCTCTAGTAAAAGCTTTGTGACATCGCCATGGTATTGAGGAAGCTACTTGAGAACTAGAAGAAACCATAAGTCACAATACCCTGAATCTCTTTTTAGGTAAAATTTTCAAGGACGAAAATTCCTAAGGGGGAGTTGTAACAGCCTATTTTTAGTAGTACCGAAAATGGTGGTCTCAGAACCCCGTTTACTGATGATTGAGTTAGTGAGTTTTAATATTTAATATCTATTAGTCTATTATAGTGTTATATGAAATCCTAGTTTGTTAATTTGATTGATTGGATAATTTATTTTAGTATAGGGATGAAATCGTAAAGGTGGTAAAAGTTGACTATTATGGATTTCTTTCTCTAGTGGTAATATGATAATCGATTAGGAATCGAATAAATAATTCAACCATTTTTGTAGTTAATGGTCGGTCAGGTGTTGTTTTTAACTTACCTGTAATGATGTTAATCTTAATTAATAATTAGATTAGACATATATATATCATAGCATAGTTGTAACACCGTATGTAACAGCCCGATTTAGACCCTAGGCAGAATAATGGTTTCGGGACCACAAATTTGAGTCAAAAAAATATTTTAAAAATATTTTTGCTGTTTATAGTATGTGAATTGATATGTGTGAAAGTTTCGTGTAAAAATTTTATTGTTTGTGTACTCGATTTAGTAAAAGGACTAAATCGCGTAAAATGCAAAAGTGACTTGCTATTTGTTAAAGTGCCAAATTGCTATGTCTTTATATATGTGGGGTCCTTATGATGCAATTATACCATTGAATTAATGCATGGACATTAATGGACATTTGTTAGTGGTTTTCTAATGATAATAATAAGGTTAAAATGGTAATTTATGTATTAAATGGTTTATAAAAAAAACCAAAATCAATTTTGGTTCTTCTTCTTCATTAAATGGCTGAATATCACCATAGAAAATAGGGTTTGAATGCTCAAAATAGTTCGACACTTTGAGGGAGCAATTATAATTCCATTTTGACTCGGTTTTTAGTAATTTTTATGTTTTTGAGATCGTTGCTTCATGTTTTACAAAATCCATGCTTAGATTTTAGAATTTGATGATTTCATGAGATTCCATTGTTGATTTTGTGAGCTTTGTGAAGATAAATGGTGAAATATGAAAGCTTGATGATAGATAAATATATTTTGTATTGGGATTTTTGATGAATTAAAGTATTTTGGGCTAATTTGTGAAAATGAGAAATTGAGGGACTAAAATGTGAAATAAATTATATATATGAGCTTATATGGAATAGAGGAAAATTCGGCCAAGCATGTGTGTGGTTAAATTTTGAATATTTTGTGTTTTGTGAAATAGGGACTAAATTGTAAAAAATATGAAATGTTAGGGGTAAAAGTGTAATTACCCTATTTATGTGCTTTTATATAGGAAAAGTGATTGAATATGTGTATGAACTTAATTAAATTTTGGCTTATTCAAGTTGAGTTATATACATGAACTTGTGAAGATTTATTTACTTATAGTTTTCTAAGCTTTAAAGCTTATTCTATATGTTTTTCCTATATTTATAGATTCTCAGAGATCTGCTCGGTTTGAAAGTTGATGGAGACATCATCACACTATCCGGTTATCGTTTTGGTAAATAAAAGCTTTGAGTTTGTGGTTAAGTGGCATGTATAGGCTAGAGTTATGACAATATAAATGTAATGTATATATAGCCATGTGATATGGCTTGGTTTTGGTTGTGTTTGTGGTAAGAATTGTGTGGAGCAATTATGCTAGTATTATATGTTCATGAATGGCCAAAATGAATTGGTCAATTTGGTAATTTATGGCATGAGATTGAATAAGGTAAAGTGAATGTGTGAGTTATATGTTTTTTATATGATTTGGTATGTGTACTAGGCATGGTTTTGGTAGCTTGTGATTTGGCATGAATGGTGTATGCTTTGGTGAATGAATTGGTGAGAAATTGATACAAAATGTGCTTGGTTTGGTGCTTGTAGGTTTGACCTAATTGGGGTGGCAAGTTGGAAATTGAAATGGCCTATTTTTTTCCACAAGGGCAGAGACACGGGCGTGTGTCTCAGCCGTGTGCGACACACGGTCACGTTGCACAGCCTTGTGTCCTGTGGGGTACCCTACAATTGTAAGTCAGGCTCGAACGCGGCCAAGGCACACGGGCGTGTGGCTAGCCATGTGACCCTAATTGTTTGTTGACATCACAAATAGAATACACCTTATTTTTCACACGGCCTAGAACACGGCCTGAACACGGGCGTGTGAAAGGTACACGAACTGGACACGCAGGCGTGTGGTATGGCCGTGTGATGTAAGTCAGTAAGTATGCCCTGTTTGGCCACGACTTAGAGACATAGGCGTGTCTAAGGTCGTGTGAGGTAGACGGCCTGTTCACACGGGTGTGTGACCTGTATACTTTGGAAAAAAGTTAAGTTTTTTGAAAAATTTTGTATGAGCTCGATCCCGACCCTTTTCTAATGCATGTTTAAGGTCCCGATGACATATTTAAGGGACTCTATATTGATGTTTGATTTCAAATGCTATGATGTTTATGAAATGAATGTTTAAATGTTTCGACTTGTCCGGTAATGCCTTTAACTCTAGTCCAGTGACTGATACAGGTTAGTGGTGTTACATTTAGTGGTATCAGAGCTATGGTTTAGTCGGTTCTAGGACTACCATAGCATATGTGAGTCTAGCTATACATGTCAGAGGGGCAAAAAAGATACGACTATTAGATCTGAGGCTCGTGCACCTGCCAGAGCCTATACTATCCGAGCTCGTTAGGAAGCTTCATCGCCAGATGTGATTATGGGTACATTTACTCTTTATGGTACTTCTGTGATTGCTTTGATAAATCCTAGATTGACACATTTGTATGTATGCATGAATTTAGTGAACAGTAAGACTTTGCCTATAGAGTCTACTGAGTTTGTAATTAGAGTTTTGAACCCCCTAGGCAGATGTGTGTTGGTTGATAAAGTCTGCAAGAATTGTCTGTTAATGTTTCCAGACACTTGTTTTCCGCTTAATCTGATGCTGTTACCTTTTGATGAATTTGACATAATTCTGGGTATGGATTGGTTAACTTTGTATGATGATGTTGTGAACTGCAAACAGAAAACTATTGATTTGAGATGCAAGAATGATGAAATAATTCAGATTGAATCTAGTGAATTGAGTGGATTTCCTGTTATGATATCTTTGATAAAAGCTTTGAGTATTGTGAGAAAAGGTTGTGAAGCCCACTTTGCTTATATGATTGATTCAGAAGTGTCAGAAAGGAAGGTTGAATCAGTGCCTATTGTGTGTGAGTTCCCTGATGTGTTTCTTGAAGAACTTTCGGGTTTACCTACGATTAGAGAAGTTGAATTTGGCATTGAATTGGTACCTGGAACTACTCTGATTTCGATAGCTCCGTATAGAATGGCTCCGATCGAATTAAAAGAATTAAAATCTCAGTTGCAAGAGTTGACCGATAGAGGATTTGCTAGACCGAGTTTCTCACCTTTGGGCACTCCGGTTCTATTTGTGAAAAAGAAAGATGGTACGATGAGAATGTGTATCAATTATCGTCAGTTGAATAAAGTGACTATCAAGAATAAGTATCCCCTGCCACGAATTGATGATTTGTTTGATCAGTTGAAAGGAGCTGCTGTGTTTTTAAAGATAGATTTGAGATCAGGCTATTATCAGTTATGAATAAAAGACTCAGACATTCTGAAAACTACTTTCAGAACGAGATATGGCCACTATGAATTCTTAGTTATGCCTTTCAGATTGACTAATGCACCTGCTATCTTTATGGATTTGATTAATAGAATTTTCAAACCGTACCTAGATCAATTTGTTGTTGTATTCATTGATGACATATTGATTTACTCACGTGATGAATCTGAACATGCCAAGCATCTGAGAATAGTGCTACAGACATTACGAGATAAATAGTTGTATGCGAAGTTCAGTAAATGTGAATTCTGGTTGCGTGAAATTAGTTTTTTGGGTCATATTATATCAACATCTAGTATCCGAGTTGATCCGAGAAAAATTTTTGCTATTTTGGATTGGAAACCTCCGAGGAATGTTTTTGAAATCCACAGTTTTCTGGGACTTGCTGGGTACTATAGAAGGTCTGTAAAAGGCTTTTATATGATTGCGACTCCGTTAATGAAACTGCTTCAGAAGACGTGAAGTTTGAGTGGTCTAAAAAGTGTCAAAACAGCTTTGATCAGTTGAAAACTTTATTGACTGAAACTCCAGTATTGGTACAACCTGAATCAGGTAAAGAATTTGTGATCTACAGTGATGTTTCATTGATCGGTCTGGGATGTGTTTTAATGCAAGAAGGAAAAGTCATTACTTATGCTTCAAGACAGTTGAAGTCGCATGAAAAGAATTATCCAACACACGATCTTGAGTTAGCCGCGATTGTGTTTGCTCTAAAGATTTGGTGCCACTATTTGTTTGGTGAGAATTGTCACGTATATTCTGATCATAAGAGTTTGAAGTATTTGATTACTCAAAAAGATTTGAACCTATGACAGAGAAGATGGCTTGAATTGATAAAATACTATAAACTTGTGATAGATTATCATCTGGGTAAGGTGAATGTTGTTGCTGATGCTTTAAGTCGGAAATCATTATTTCCTCTGCGTGCGATGAATGCTCATTTGGTTTTGTTCGATGATGGTTCAGTTTTAGCTGAATTGAAAGCAATACCTTTGTTTTTACAGCAGATTATCGAAGCTCAGAAGATTGATAATGAGATTTTAGCTAAACAAGCTCATTGTGATGTAGAGTCTGATTCAGAATTCAAAGTTGATAAAGATTATTGTCTGAGATTTTGAGATAGAATTTGTGTCCCGAGAAATCCAGAATTAATTCAGATGATTTTGAGTGAAGCTCATAACAGTCGATTATCTGTGCATCCGGGTAGTACGAAAATGTAAAATGATTTAAAACAACATTACTAGTGGTCCAGAATGAAAAGAGATATCTCTGACTTTGTTTCTAAATGTTTGATCTGTCAACAAGTTAAGGCTAAACATCAGGTGCCATCTGGTTTGTTACAATCAATTATAGTTCCGGAGTGGAAATGGGATATTGTGACAATAGACTTTGTTTCGGGTTTGTCCCTATCTCCGAGAAAGAAAGATGCTATCTGGGTTGTAGTTGATCGTTTGAAAAAATCAGCTCATTTTATTCTGGTGTAATCTGATTACTCACTTGATAAGTTAGCTGAGTTATACATTTTCGATATTGTGAGATTGCATGGTGTGACATTATCCATTGTATCAGACAGAGATTTGAGATTCACATTATGATTTTGGAAGAAATTGCAAGATGCTCTGGGTACGAAATTGCATTTCAGTACTGCTTTTCACCCGCAAACAGACGGTTAATCCGAATAGACTATTCAGATACTCGAGGATATGTTGAGATGATGCATTCTTGAGTTTGAAGGTACGTGGGAACAGTATCTGCTTTTGATTGAATTCGCTTATAATAACAGTTTTTAGTCAAGCATTAAAATGGCACCGTAAGAAGCTTTATATGGTCGCAAATGCCATACACCTTTATATTGGACTGAACTCAGTGAAATTCAGATTCACGGTGTTGATTTGATCAAAGAAACTAAATAGAAAGTGAAAGTGATCCGAGATAATCTGAAAATAGCTTCTGATCGTCAGAAATCTTATGCGAATTTAAAAAGAAAAGACATTGAGTTTGAGATCGGCGAAAAAGTGTTTTTGAAGGTGTCTCCATGGAAGAAAGTACTTCGGTTCGATAGAAAAGGCAAATTGAGTTCGAGGTTCATCGGGCTGTATAAGATTACCGAACGCATTGGGCCGGTAGCATATAGATTGTTGTTGCCACCAGAGTTAGAAAAGATTCATAATGTGTTTCACGTATCGATGCTTCGATGATACAGATCCGATCCTTCGCATGTGATTCTTCTGTCTGAGATTGAAATTCAGTCTGATATGACTTACGAAGAAAATCCAGTTCGTATCTTAGCTCGCGAGGTTAAATAACTGCAAAATAAGAAAATTTCGTTAGTAAATGTGATGTGGCATCGACACGGTATTGAAGAGGCTACGTGGGAGCCTGAAGATGCTATGAGGCAACAATATCTGAATCTGTTCAACGGTAAGATTTTCGGGGACAAAAATCCCTAAGGAGGGAGAATTGAAACAGTTCGATTTAGACCCTAGTCGAAATAGTGGTTTCGGAACCATATATCCGAGTTAAAAAATATTTAAATATTATTTTCCATGCTTATGATATGTAAATTAGCATATGTGAAAATTCCGTATGAAAATTTAATTGTTTGTATGCTTAATTTGATAAAAGGACCTAACCGCGTAAATTATAAAAGTTGTCGGCTATTTGTTAAGAGTGTTTATTTGATTTGTATTACTAAAAGAGAAGTCCTTATAATGTTATTAGACCATGGAAAGTGGAAAATGTCATAAATGGCCAAGCATTAATTGTTTTACTAAAGTTT
Organism: Gossypium anomalum; assembly: GCA_025698475.1. Taxonomy (NCBI): domain Eukaryota; kingdom Viridiplantae; phylum Streptophyta; class Magnoliopsida; order Malvales; family Malvaceae; genus Gossypium; species Gossypium anomalum. The sequence continues at coordinate 41,366,312 of CM046965.1, forward strand.
TCATTAAGGGCAAAATTGGTATTTGATAATTAAAGTTATTATAATTAAAACAAAAGATAAAAATTTGGCCATTCATGTTGTTCTTGCCTAAAATCAAAGAAAAAGAAGAAAGAAAAGAACTCTTAGGGTTTCGGCACTTTTGTACTTGATTAAGGTATGGTTTTTATTCGGTTTTTGATAATTTCTATGTTTTTGTAATCGTTGCTTTGTATACTATCGAACCCATGCCTCAATTTTTAATTTTGTTGATGATTTTGAAATGTTCCATGGATGAATTCATGAGCTTTGTGATGTTATATGATGAAATATGAAACTTTGATGTTGGGTTTACATGTTTTGTCTTTGGATTTTTGATGATTTTGAGTAAAATGGGCTAAATTGTAAAATTTGTAAATTAAGGGACTAAAATGTGAAATAAATGAAATCTATGGACTTGTAGGAGAGCTATGAAAATTCAGCTAAGCTTGTGTACAAGCAAATTATGTGTGTTTTGTGATTTTGTGAATTAAGGACTAAAGTGTCAAAATGTGAAAATGTGAGGGCTAGTTTGCAAAATGCACTAATTATGTGTATAAGGATTGTTTTGAATGAATGTGTGATTGAATAAGTTAAATTTGAATTGATTTAGATCGAGAACTAAATAATACAAAATTAGATCGAGGAAAGTCAAAAGCCATTGAGTAACCGATTCCATCTATCAGAATCCGTACGAGGTAAGTCGATATACAAATAAGCTTGTTTGAATTTAATTATTATTATTCATTTGATATTGAATTATGATGAATGAATGCTCAAGCTAAATATGTGCTATTCGAGAAAGTATCGACAAAGTTCCGATGTCCAAAAAACCTCGTACGAACCTTAGGAATAGTTAGGATATATATGCCAGGACATAGGATTTTTGATATCTGTTCTACATGTAAGACCACGTCTATGATGTTGGCACTGACTTCTGTTTTGCATGTAAGACCATGTTTGGGACATCGGCATCGTATCTGATTCCGTGTAAGACCCTATCTGGGACAGTGGCATCGATGTTTGATTACATGTAAGACCACGTTTAGGACATTGGCATTGTGTATTGTAACACCCCAAACTCGGCCTAGACGTTATGACCGGATCCGACGTCCCACATCGAAACATTCAAAACATTTTATGTTTTTAATCCAAAAACTTACTTAGTGCTTAGAGGATGATTTCATTATAGGTTAAAGTGAATGGAAGCTGCGCACCAGGTAGGAAACCGGAAAAAAGGAGGTGAGTCCATCGGACTGCTTAAGTACCAAGCTCCCTTCGGATCCAATCCTAGACATGTACACCACCATTGCCACACCTTAGCTTAGGGTATATTATTAAGAACCAATTCGATTACGTTCATTTTAAGAAAAGTGATTAATTTTGGAAAACATTTTCATAGCGGAAGCTTTGCTTATTATCGTGTTATTTGGAAATCAATGATTGTTCTTTTTAAAACGCGCCCTAAAGCTAATCAGTTTCAATAGTTAAAAATAAAACAAACCTACTCTAACAAAACATATCCAAACCTTTAAAAATAATTAAAAGTGGCCTTATTACAACTTAAAAGCCCAAATCATAAAGGTGAATAAATAAAAAGAAAGTCCAATGCACCAGAAGAAAAACCGAAGTTTGCAGGACGTGTGGCCACTCCGAATCCCTCTCGACTCCAAGCCCACTATGGTTGGGGATTTCCTGCATGGATGAAAATATGGGGGTGAGTTTAGAAACTCAGTGTGTAAAATAACCCAACCATAGTCTAAGTCAGCTCAAACCATATAACAGATTAAGTTGGCCTTAGCCCAGAACAGATTACAAAATGAGCCCATAGGCCCATAACAGAACAGAATAGATATCACATGTATATGTAGAAACCCAACCCAAATCCAACCATATGCACCCCCATCCAACCTTACACCATGTGGGGAGACTACTCGACCCACCCAACCACTACACGCCACAAAAATTTGTAGCATGGCTACCAGATACAGATAATGTGACAGAGTCACCAGATACAGATATTTGTGGCAGTGCCACCAGAACAGATAAATGTGGCAGAGCCACCAGATCAGATAATTGTGGCATAGCCACCAGGACGCTTCCTCCATAAATATAACCCATGTCCCCATGCAACAGATATACAATCATGGCATACATCATACAGAATCAGATCATCATGCTTTTCAATCAAAATTAACCCTAGGGGTATAATGGTCATTTTGTGCCTAGGGGTATAATAGTAATTTTACATACATAGGGGTATTCTAGTAATTTAACTACTTTTATGGTTTTCATGCATATCATAGCCATTTACGTACTAACAGAAACACTTACCGTGCATACTTACTGTGTTGGGCCCGTTTGGCCCATTAACCCGATTTTTGGCCCATTAAGCCCAAAATGTCAAAATGCACGAAATCGTGCGTACTGTAGTTTTATCACTTTAGATTACCAAAATATTAACCCATCTATCTTACGAACATTCGTACACTCACAAGTTCCCAAAATACCAGTTTTTCGGTATTTCAGCTTTTCAGCTTTTGCCGATCTAGTCTATGAGAGGGTATCAGTTACACACCTATTTGCGACGAAACGCTGATGAGTTCCACACACGAGTTGCCTACAGTCAATCACTAACATGTTAACTATGAATCCAATCACACTTATATATAGAATCCCTTACCAACAATTCGGCCATTAACATATTAGGCACTAGCGATCCTACCTTTGCCAAAATTAGCGACTATGTCTAGGTCCAGTCGTTCCACTTGTCCAAGCCTTTGATTAGCAACCTCTAGATCACACTATTATCAAAATAACATAGTTATCACAACCCTTAAAGCCTCAGAGCCCAAATCGACAGCCTTCCTAACCTTTAGGGGTTTCGACTTTTCTAAAACCTAAAATAAAGAATAGGTTCAAAAACTTACCACCGATTTCTTCGGTCAATGATCCCAATTGATTCCTACTCGATTCTGATGCAGATCTAACCCCTCAAATGTTATCAAACATCTAGCCTTTAGTGCTCTTAAAATTCGGCTATGTCCCTATGGCTATGCATTTTTGGCTTTTTTGTAACAGTGAAAAAAAGATGAGGGTTTTGTAGTGGCTTTGTCGATAGAGGTTTAGGGTTTAGAAAGAGAAAGAATCGACCAAAAAGGATAAAAAAAAATTAGTAGGTTTGGCTAGGAGATTTCGGCACAGAAAATATAGGCTTCTGGGATTTCGAGTTTTAAGATATTCGGTTATGAGGCTTAAAAACTATGCTAAGGAAGTGGTGTTGAGTTGAGTGATAGAAGAATTCGGCTATGAAGGAAAAGAAGAAGAGAAAGTAGATAAAGAGAAAAAGAAAAGAAAAGAAGAGGAGGAAGGATGGTCAGAAAATGACCAACTTACCCCAAATGCTGAATTTATACTTGGCATTTGACCTAGCCGAAATTTGCCCCCTAAAGAAACCCTTAGCTAGCAAACTCTTGCTCCTTAAGAGTCCACCATTCGGCCAATACTGCTCTCCCTCATCAGCTCCTAAATCCTCTCCCTTATCCCCTCCTTACTCAATCTCCTAAGCAACTCAAACTCCTCCTGACAGACTTTTACTTGAGTTCCATTACTTACCATTCCTAAGCATAAAAATAATTCCCTTAATATGCTCTCATTGTGACTTGAACCTTAGTTCTCCCTAGCTATCCACACGCCACTTTTATATCCTTCCCAGTGGCGTCACATGCCACTTTGCCATATGCTTCCTTGTAAGTTATTTTACCCAATAAATAATTAAAAGCCCAGTTTACCAGACCCCTTTTCCTTGTGGAATTGGAATTAATTAAAATTACCAATTTCTAACATAAACTTGGGCCTTCTAGAGGCCCACTAACATAATTAGACCTACGCCAAGCAATCAAAACAAAGAAATTCCAAATTTTTCCAAAATTCACATAATTCCCGAAAATCTCAAAAATTGGGCATTACATGTATGTTTCCTGATATATCCGCGTATCCTTAAGTTTCTGAATGGTTCAAACGGGCATTTCGAGAAAATGAATGACTTTGTGAAATTGTGTCCGATTCAGGTACGTTTGAATTGTGTGCTATATTTGAGAATGAAAGGTAAGTATATGAATATGAGGTTTGTGTTAGCATTTGTCTACAAAGTATAAAGGATTTGATGATACTTATTGGCTTTGAATGATATGTTTATTTGTATATGGCTTACTAGGCTTTTGAAAGCTTACTTTATGCATGTTTGCATTGTTTTATAGATATCAAAGCTACTGCGAGCTCGAGGATCGCCGAGAATCATCACTACACTATCGAACCTTATTTTGGTACTTTGAAAATGTATATATTAAAGTATGGCATGTATAGGCTAGAAGTTGTTGGATTATGTTTTGTGATGTATATATTTAGCAATGTGATATAGCTTGGTATGGTTGTGATTATGGTATGATTTTGGTATATGAAATGTTAGGCAAAATGATATGTTTGATGTGTTCATGTATGGTTAAAAGAAATGGTAAGTTTGGTAAGTTCATAGCATGAGATTGAATGATGTGTATTAAGGCTTATAAACCATATGTTTTGATATGATTTTGCCTTATGTTTTGGCATAAATTGGTAAGGTTTATAAGTATGTAAATGGTTGATAATGTTATGGTATGAATGATGTATGTTTTGGCATATAAATTGGCTAAAATTAGTGTGCAAATATGTTTGTTTTATTGCTTGTAGGTTTGATCCAATTGGGGTGGCAAGTACACTATTCAAATGACTTATTTTTGGCCACACGGGTAGAGACACGGGCATGTGTCTCAGCCGTGTATGACACATGGCTATGTTGCACGACTGTGTGTCCTCTGGGGTACCCTACAATTGTAAGTCAGGCTCGACCACAGCCAAATCACACGAGCGTGTCTTATGGCCATGTAGACAAGTCAGTATGTATGCCCTGTTTTGCCAAGGCTTAGGCACACGGCGTGTCTAATGCCGTGTGAGGCACACAGCCTATTCACACGGGCGTGTGACCTTTGAAATGTTAAAAAATTTTCTATGTTCTAAAACTTTCGTATGTTATTGATTTGGTCTTGAATGTATGGTTTAAACTTTGTATGCTCAGTTTAAATTCATATAGAATATGAATGACTTGTATTTATTGAAATAAGATGATATTTGATATTTGATTGTTCCGATCTGTGTTACAAGTCCAGTAATGCCTCTTAACCTATTTCGGTGACGGTTACGGGTTAGGGGTGTTACAAATCGTGTTTGGGACTTTGGCATCGTATTGTGATTTCATGTAAGACCTTGTCTGGGACAGTGGCATCGATATGTGATAACATGTAAGACCATACCTGGGATATGGCATTGTACGAGCTATATGTGATTGCCGAGTATCCTTAACGATTGAATGGTTCAACTGGCAAAGTGAAGTCGAGAAAGAATATGTAAATGAGCTAAGTGACTCAGGTACGTACAAGTTTCATACGAGTATTGAAAAAGGAAGTATTTGAAGAATTCAATTAAGATATTGAATTTGTGTACAATGAGAAAGGTTTGTAAACTTTGTAAACTTGTATGTGTTTAGCTATGCTCAGCATATTTGAATTGATATGCAAATATTCATATGATGACTTTATTTGTATATGGCTTACTAAGATTTTAAATCTTACTGTGTTTATTTTTCACTATTTTATAGATTATCGAAGCTAGCTCAGACTCAGGGATTGTCGAGAAATGTCATCGCACTATCAATCATCTCGTTGGTACTTTCGGAGCTTTGTATATATGGTATATGGCATGTATAGGCTAGTGTTATATTTGTATGGTTTGAGTTATTATTTTAGCCATGAGATTTGGCTTGTAAATGTTGGTGTGTATGACCATTTAAGTTGGCTTAAATTATGTGTTTGATAAGTGATATATGTGATGTGTATAATGCTTTATGTGTTGGCTTGTTTTGTATGGTTATATGGTTGCTCAAGTAGCTAGTTTTCATTTGGTAAGCTAATGCTTGAAAGATGGTATATTGTGTTTTGATTTTGAGATGGTGATATGGTATGATTTGTATCATGAAATAGATGATAAGTTGATGAATAAATGCATCTAGAAGTTGTGTAAGTTTTGATGATTTTGGCATAATGATTTGTTATGTTTTGAATATGGATTTGAGTAGTCGAAATGGTTGAGGATAGATGGCATGATATGTGTGTGAATTTTCATGTTTTGCCTGCCTAAAAATGTATTGAAATGGTATCAATTTGGTTGCTAGGTGAGCATGTGAAAAGGGTGGCAAAATGGCTTTACAAATGGCCTATTTTTGTCCACACGGGAAGAGACACAGGTGTTGTCTCAGCTGTGTGTGACACACGGTCATGATACATGGCCATGTGTCCCTTGGGGTACCCTTTCGAATTAAGTCTATATACCCTGCAGGTTTGACACGGCCTAAACACACACGCGTGTCTACTGGCTGTGTGTGGCACACAGGCCGGCACATGAGCGTATGGCCGGCCGTGTAACCCAAGTCAGTAACCCCTCCATTTTTCCCACAGCCATGGCACACGGGCGTGTCCTCTGCCGTGTGGTGCAAGTTAGTTTGTATGCCCTGTTTTCACACGGCCTGTGATACGGGCGTGTCTAGTGGCCGTGTGAGGTACACGGCCTATTCACACGGACATGTGGCCCCTTAAAAGTTTAAAAATTTTCTAAGTTGTCCAAAGTTCTCTAATGTTATCGGTTTAGTCTCGAGCCTCTTCTAAGCATGTTTTAAGGCCTCGTAGAGCCTTATAAGGGACAATGTGATTGTATTAGATTAATATTTATGTGAAATTGAATCATGTATGAAAAATGTATATTACATGTTGTGTTTTGATCGATAATGTCTCGTAACCCTATTCCAGTGACAGATACAGGTTAGGGGGTTACAATTTTATTGGTATCAGAGTCACGGTTTAGTCGATTCTAAGACTAACATAGTGTAACAGCCCGATTAGGACCTAGTCAGATTAGTGGTCTTGGGACCACAAATCTAGAGTCAAAAAATTTTTTTTTATTATTATTTTGATGTTATAACATGATTATAAGAGTGCATGAAAAATTTGGTGGAGTAATTTTAACGTTTGTGAGCCCAATTATGAAAAAAGACTAAATCGCATAAATTGCAAAAGTTTTGAATTGATAGCTAAAGGTGTTAAATAGTTAGAGAACCAAAATTAAGGGTCTTTAAAAGGCAAATAGACCCTTGGAAGAAGGCATAGCCGGCCATAGAGTCAAAGAGGAGACAAAATTGTCAAAATTAGGTGAGTTGGTGACCAATTTTGAGTAGCTAAAAATAAAATAAAGGGAAAAGATATTATCCTTTTCCGATCTTCTTCTGCACCGAATATTCAGCAAAAATTAATGGTTTGAAAGCTTGAAATTTTTCAGCAACTTGAAGCACTCACAAGTAAGTGATTTTAATGAGTTTCTTGAAGATTTTTACATTTTTGAACCCTTGAAGCATGAGCTTTCAAATGAGGGGACTATTTTGCAAAATGGTTAAAGTCGAGGGTTTTACCATGAGAGTGTTCATGTAGTTTCCTAAAATTTTATGGAAGAAAATGAGCCTTGGGTATGTTATAAACAACTTTTGTGAAGGGTGTTAGCATGAAAACACCAAAAAGGACCATTTTGCACAAGTTGTACAATAGATGATAAATGTGTGAAATAGTGGGAATTTGGAGTTGCTATAAGGGTAAAAAGGGTTTGGATAGGCTTAAGATATGAAGAAACTCGATAAAAATCAATTTTCGAACCTAGGGGTAAAATGGTCATTTTGTCAAAGTCTAGGGCAAAATGGTCATTTTATCAAAGATGTGAATTTTCGATTGCCTAATTTTGTTTAATAACTAAATAAGTGAATCTTGTTATTATAGATCAAGAAATACCAAATCTGAACCTAGACCGGGGGAAGGCCAAGCAAATTGACTAAACCGACTAGTCGCCACATTTTGTAACCCGAGGTAAGTTGTATGTAAATAATACAACTACATTGCAAATATATGTGTTTGAATTGTAATTGAACTATTATAGCATGAAATGCTTGATTGTGGAAATGTGAAAATATGATAAGAATAGAGATAGTAGAGTTCCCGTTTGAACCTAAGAAAGAAATCGGATATTCATGTCATGACATATGGGTTATCATGAGCTAGTGTAAGACATGTCTGGGACATGCATCGGCCACATTATGAGAGCCAGTGTAAGACCATGTCTGGAACATGGCATCGGCATTGAAACGAGTGCTAGTGTAAGACATGTCTGGGACATGCATCAGTTATGAAATGTGTCAGTATAAGACCATGTCTGGGACATGCATCGTCTACAAAATGTGTCAGTATAAGACTATGTCTAGGACATGGCATCGGCCTCGACAATGATAGCCAGTGTAAGACCATGTCTGGGACATAGCATTGACACCATACCCACGTTTGAGGCATAATGAATATTCAGTAGTGTTCCGAATGGTTCAACGGTGAGAGTTATGACTTTAAGTTCAAGAGGAAAGTATAACCGTATTGTGAGTGGTACAGGTACCTATTTGAAATGTATGAGACATGAGCTCGATATATGCTATGAGATTTGTATGGATAGTGATGAGTAAGTTATGCATATGCCCACTTTTGTTTTTGAGCATTTGATGAAGGGTAAAGTTGTTGTTATATTTATTTATATGCAACTTACTAAGGTTTATGCTTACTCCCTTTTCTTTTCATTTTCTTATAGTGCTGCCTATCTAGCTCAAGGATCAACGGAAGTCAGAGATATCGATCACACTATCAACCGAAGCATTCGGTATAGTTGGATTTATATTTTTTAATATGGTATGTATAGGGCTTAGACTTTACTATTTTGTGTCATTGAGAATTGGCCAAATGTGTTAGCTTGGGTAGGAAATCCTTCATTTTGTATTAAGCCTTGAATGATGGCTAATATTCATTTTGTTATATGTAAATGATGTTATTTCCATAGATGAGTAAAATGCACAAATGGAATATTGTTTATTGTGGCTGATTTGGTTACATGAATAGGCTTGTATTTGTTTTGGTTGCTATTGTGTAGGTTGTGTAAGTAAGGGTGGCAAATAGGCTTAGTAAATAGCCTTATATTGTCCACATGGTAAGACACATGGGCTTGTGTCTAGGCCGTGTGTGACACACGGTCTACCCCATGGGCGTGTGGTCCGGCAATGTGTCCCCTGCACGTAAAAATTTCAAGTCAGTATGCATGGTAGTAAACACACGGCAGAGACACAGCCATGTGTCTCAGCCGTGTGAAGGACACGACCTAGTACATGGGCGTGTGCCTTGGCCGTGTCATATTTTGGGATTGTTGACGTCAGAAATAAAATGTCCATTTTTTGTACACGGGCTAGGACACGGGCCTATCATGGCTGTGTGAGGGACACGAGCCATGGGCATGGGCGTGTGTCAGGCCATGTGAAAACCCCTATATTTTTGAATTAGAAATTAATTCCACACGGGTACAGGACACGGGCGTGTTGCCCTTCCACACAGGCGTGTGCCCTGTTTCAAAGGAAAATTTTCAATAGATGATTTAAGGACCCAGAATGGTCCCGAATAGTTTCCAATGGTCGATTTGGGGCTCGTAGGCCCATAATAAGAAGTTTAAGGTAGAAATTGAAAAAGTTTTAATTTGGATCGAGTCTTGGTGACTTGAGAACGTTTGTGTACATACGATCAAGTTAGTTAATGCCTCATATTTTGCCCCGGCGTGGGTTACGGGTATAGGGTGTTACATTTAGTGGTATCAAAGCTATGGTTTAATCGGTTCTAGGACTAACCTAGCAAGAGTACGAGTCTAGCTATACATGCCATAATTGTATATTGATAGTGTGACGACTCCTAACGAATTATAAAGTATGTTTTCATATAGTAGATGGATCCTGATAGAGCCACGGAGGATGACGTGTGATAAACGCCAAATTATACATATTGTTACCCTAAATACTTAGCATATTTATGGATGTTTACTATTAGATTTGTGGATTTTGGTGCTCTTAATCCAGTTATTTCATGTTTTGTACTCAGGAAAGCACCAAGAGTCAAAAGGAGCCAAAAACGAGCGTAAAAGAGACAAAAAGGACCAAATCAAGAAGATTACATGGCCTAAGCCTTGCCACACAGGCTGCTCACACGCCCGTGTCTGTCGAGGCTGTCGTCCAAGGATTTCACGATTTACACGGCCTGGCCATTGACCCAGAATACGGCCTGGCAAACACGTCACACGCCGTGGCACACGGGCGTGTCCCTTTTTCAAAGAGTTGTATTTTTCACGGAAAAAGGATACTTAGGGGAAAGGAAAGCCAATCCAAAGCCTATAAAAACACCCTAAGTATGGCCTACCAAGGGGGACTTTTCCGGCGGTTCTAGAACTTTTCTGGAATGCAGAACCACACGTCAGGAATTACTTGAAGGAAGCCAGATGATCCATCCCAAAAGTCGGAGCTACTCAAAGACTAAAGATCTCTCTCAGAATTCCTTCAGGGGTTTTAGAGTTTTCTTTATGTTTTGTTATTTTCATACTTTTGAGATGTACTCTTATTTCATTATGAACTAAACCCCTTAGATACCTAAGGGGGATGAAACCTATGATGGATCTTGTTATTATTATCTGAACTATATGATAAATACTTGATTTGTTCTGAATTATGTGTTTCTAATGCTTGAGTTAATATTCCGGGTATTGACTCATGATTTAATGTGCTTATGCAGAGGAGGAATAGACCCTGCCTAAGAGTAGATTTGGCATAATTAAGCGGAGTTGATCGAACGCCTAGAGATAGGGTTACGAGATTTTACCGGATTAGGGTGAAACCTAATATGGGAGTCCATAGATCGATTTACTGCTTCCCTAGGGGTTTTAATTAGAAAGATATTTCAATTAATTCAACTGAGGGTTAGGCGTTATTAGTCTCGAAAGAGATAATAATGTAAGTTAGGGAGTCTCACGGATCAAGTCAAGTAAATAAATCATCTGGTTCAGAGTCGGATGACAAGTGAAATCTAGGTGGATTCCTCATTGGGTGTCGTCTTTATCAATTGCTTTTCTTCAATTCTTTTCCAAATCTTCTCTTCGCTTTAATTAAATTAGTTATTTAGATAATTAGTTTAATAAACAAACCCTTTTTTTTTCCTAGGCTAGATAATAAAAAGATAGTTATTACTAGTACTTTTGGTTTCCTTGGGTACAATATCCCAGTTTTGCCATTACTATACTATTGTTCGATAGGTGCGCTTGCCTTTTCGTCGTGATAATAGTTAGTTTAGGTTTGATCTTCATTATAAATATTTATTACTTGTTACGAATCACGCGATCAAGTATTTGGTGCCATTGTCGGGGAAACTGAAATATTAGGAACACTTAATTTTTATTACTTTAGCCATTTATTTTTCTTGCAATTTAACTTTATTTCTATTTTTAGTTTAGTAACTTTCTTCTTCTTTCTCCTGGCAGGTTCTTGTAGTGTATGACTACAAGAAACCCGTCAGGATATGACTAGAAGAAACCCGTCAGGACCTTTGCTTTTTGACGAAGAAATTGATTGTACAACTCGTAGAAACCGACGAGAAATTAGGCGCAACTTAAGATATACAGAGGAAGAGCAAGTGGACAATATCTCAACTACTACTGAAGAGATGGCTGAAAATCAAGACAATCTGCTACCGCCAGCCATACCCTTGAATTAGCAAATTAGAATCCTGCTCCTCGTACTATGTATGATTATGCTAAACCTAATTTTACAGGAACTGAGTCAAGCATAGTTAGACCTGTTGTTGCTGCTAACAATTTTGAACTGAAACCTAACACGATTCAGATGATACAGTAATTTTTTCAATTTGATGGTTTCCAGGATGAGAACCCCAATACGCACCTGGTAAATTTCCTAGAACTGTGCGACACTTTCAAAATCAATGGCGTTTCTGATGATGCCATTCGACTTCGGTTATTCCCTTTTTCACTGAGGAATAATGCTAAACAGTGGTTGAACTCACTACCACGAGGATCCATTACCACTTGGGAGCAAATGACCGAAAAATTTCTATTAAAATATTTTCCACCGGCAAAAATAGCTAAGTTGCATAATGATATTTCTTCTTTTGTGCAGATGGATTTCGAGACACTTTACGATGCATGGGAGAGATTCAAGGACCTTTTGCGAAGGTGCCCACAACATGGATTACCTCTATGGCTGCAAGTTCAAACGTTCTACAATGGTGTGAATCCCTCGACAAGACAAATGATTGACGCAGCTGCTGGCGGAACCATAAACAATAAAACATCGGAAGATGCCTATGAATTTATAAAGGAGATGTCATTGAATAACTATCAGTGGCAAGTTATGAGGACAAAGCCAACAAAAATAGCCGATGTTTATAACATCGATTCGGTCACCATGCTCTCTAATTAGGTAGAACTTCTAAATAAGAAAATTGATGGTTTACTTGGTTCTATGCAGGTACATTCAGCGATGAGGTGCGATTCAAGTGGAGGAGGTGTGCCTACAGAATACCCACCATTAAATCCTACAACCGAAGAGGAACAAGTCAACTATATGGGTAACAATAATTTTAGATCTCAAAATAACCCATATAGTAATACTTATAATGCAGGTTGGAAGAACCACCCAAATTTCTCTTGGGGTGGTCAACAGAATCAGAGGCCACAGAATCCCCAGAATTTTCAACAGCCACCGTATCAACAGGAAAAGAAGCCGAACCTTGAGGAGATGTTATCCAAATTCATCTTGGTATCAGAAACTCGTTTTTAGAATACCGAGACAGCACTAAAAAATCAACAAGCATCAATTCAAGGACTCGAAACTTAGATAGGACAGCTATCCAAACTAATCTCTGAACGACCACAAGGTAGCCTACCAAGTAATGCTGAACCAAACCCAAGGGAACAACTTAATGCAATTGATATTAGAGAAGGATGCGATGAGACTGGGCCAGAACCAAGGCAAGAAAATGTGGAAAGCAAAGGTGATGGTGAGATAAGTCATAATAAAATGGTAAGTACGAATTAGAAATCTCGTGTGCCATATCCTAAAGCGATGACGAAAGACAAAACAGAAGAACAATTCGGTGAGTTCATCAAACTCTTAAAGAAATTACATATTAACTTACCTTTTATTGAAGTTCTTTCGCAGATGCCCAACTCAGCAAAATTCTTAAAGGAACTTCTGACCAATAACAGAAAATTAGACGTTACATCGCACGTGGAACTCAATGCAGTCTGCTCAGCTATTCTAAAGAATAAGCTACCTAACAAATTGAAAGATCCAAGGAGTTTTACAATTCCTTGCTTAATTGGTAGTTTATCTGTGAATAATGCTTTAGCTGATTTAGGGGCAAGTATAAATGTTATGCCTTATAAAATGTTTAAACAAATAGGTCTTGGTAAACACAAACAGACTAGGATGAGCATACAATTGGCTGACAAAACAGTTAGATTTCCTAAGGGTATTATTGAAGATGTTCTCGTTAAAGTTGATAAGTTTATTTACACAGTAGACTTTGTCGTCCTAGATATGGATGAGGATAACGAGGTACCTTTAATTTTAGGACGGCCCTTTTTAGCAACTGCTAGAACAATTATTAATGCCGGTACAGGAGAGCTAACACTTCCTGCAGATGACGACGCAGTAACACTTCAAGCACGTGACTCAGTCAAAACCTCTAAGACTCAGGAAGATGCTATAAAACCTGTCGATGATAAAACTAATATTCAGTTATTTTAGTAGGAACCTCCTCGAACCAAGACAACAGAGACAGTGCGCCACTATCATGAAGAAAACAAAGACGTCCATGAAGAATGAAAGCTACGGATAGAGGAGCTAGATGAATGGTAAGAACACAAACTGAGAACACATAATAAATTAAAACTTCGCCAAAACAAGCTCGATACCTCTCCTAATCAACTTAAGGTAGGTGATAAAGTCTTACTAGATGCCACAGATCCCCACATTGTCACTACCACACAAAATGAGGAGATCCCTCTTACGGTACTCAGTATTTTCCCATTCGGTACGGTTGAGGTGAGTCATCCCAAATTCGGCACTTTTAAGGTAAACAACACCCAATTAAAACCTTATTTTAAGATTAACAGCAGGAACGAGGAGTTTGAACTCCTCAAAGCACCATAATAAATAAAAAGAGAAGAAAGTCGAGCTTAGACTATAAACAAGCGCTTCTCAGGAGGCAACCTGAGTACTAACATTTTTTGATTTCTTGCTTCTAACACTTTAAATAATTAAATTTTTGGAATTGCACAATCTTTCAGAACACACGGCCACCCATACGGGCGTGCCTAAAGCCGTGGCAAAACAGGGGAAGTGACACGACCGTGCGATACGACCGTGTAGAAATAGGGCAAAGATTTTCCCAAAACACAGGATGTGATAAATCCCCACGGTCGTCCGACATGGGCGTGGGTGAGGTTGATAGATTAACACGGGCGTGGGAATGGAAAAAAACAGGCGTACCAGGGGCAAGGCTCAATTCTGTTTCTCTAACACAGGCGTGCGACACGCCCGTTCCATTAAACCGTGGATAACAATAAACGGGCGTGGTACCATATACACAGGCGCGGGAGAAACGAACGAAGCTAAGCATGGCCGTACGATATGGCTGTGCACCACACACGCTCAAGACACACAGGAGTGAGATAGTAGCTCGACACGACCCAAATTGAAAATTTTGAAAAACACGGGCTCACTCTCAGAGTACACGGGCGTGTCCCTCGACCGTGTGACCCTCCCCTATATAAGCAAACCACTGTTCATCTTCTTCCCCTTTTCAAAACCCTAGCCGAAATCTCCCCTCCCCTGCTCCCTAATCTCTATTTCGGCCACCATTTCCCCAAATTCTTACTTACCCAACCCTCAAATCACCCTAAAATCCATTGCCCTTGCATTTATCCCTATTTTCTCCTCTCTTTCCCGTCTAATTTTCCTCCACACGGCTGTATTCTCGTGCCACACGCCCGTGCTTGCTACCAACATGCCGTGTGTCCCCTACAGTAGCTTTCGGTTCACATTGTCAACTTTGATTTTCCAAATTTGCGTTGCTATATTAATATTCTACATGCTTTGCATAGATATTGTTACCATTACAAATATGTTTTAGACAAGTTAGGAATTTGCTCTAGTTTTTTCTATATTTAAATTGTTTAAACTACTAAATAGCATATACTAGTTTTAGGATTCTTGATTAACCAATGATGCATATTTGATTTCAGTAAATGTTTCTAACTAACCATACATGTTTTTCACCTCTCGCTTGATATCATTTAATGTTAACATATCTTGGACCTACTATATCACTATTTATACATTTTCAGGTCTATTATGTCATCATCGAGAGGCAAGAAGGCCGCGGTCCCTCCTTCAAAAAGACGTATAGGACCGGGTTCTTCTTCGGTACGTGCTACAGCCGAAGTTCGACACCAATTCCTCAAGTTTCTGCAAGCTTCGCAGGAGGAGATATTTCAGATACTACACGCGCGACCCCTCATTACAAGTCGTTGCATTGACTAGGCCACCGTAGAGCAAGTCCAGCTAGCTGATGCCATCCGCGCCCTCCTATCCATAGACCCATGGGAACGGTTCTTCGCTATTACCGAGCCCACTTATTTAGAGCTAACTTTAGAATTATGCTATACATTTCAATTACAGGTGGTGATGACGAACAATGACGACCTAGGCACAATTCACTTCCGATTAGGCGGTCTAGTTCGTGCGATGAGTGTCCCAAAATTTGGAGTCGCTTTGGGACTTTACCCCGATGAATTTATGGAGGATGAGGACATGAATGCACTACCACACAATATCTACCATCCTTATGCTGGAAGGCTTTGGCACCACTCTCTTCCACATACGACCCCAGCCGCTTGAAGGCCTCATCTCTTGCCCTTTCCCTACGCTACCTCCATGCCATATTTGCACACACCTTGACCGGAAGGAGAGAGAGCACCGGTGTGGTCAATATAGACGACGCCTACTATTTTCGGTGCATGGCGAATGCACACGTGACTGACTTGGCATACTTCATCGCCTTCGCCATTTGCCATCAGACCGAGTGGCATAGGAAGGGAGTAATCTCCATCGGCCCTTAGGTGATGTGCCTCGCCAGACACTTCAGCCTCCTCAACACAGTGGCTCAGTCATCGGTGCTTACACTGATAGGTCAGATGTCCCCACAGGGCATCACGACTATGTTACACATGCAGATGATCGAGCGCCGATGCGGGATCGATCCGCCTCAGTACTGTCTTTCTTATGCCATTGACGAGGAAGATCTTGAGGACATTCTTGATGATGTCCCCCCACAGCATGAGAGCCTTCGACCACATCACCTAGGGAACGAGCAGTTCATGCGGCTGCTTCATTGGCACACCTTTCTGACCTACTCGTTCACTTCGAGCAGTATTGCACTACACAGTTCGAGATAATCCACGAGCAAGATTAGTGACACGATAGACAGATGGATGACATGCAGGCCATGATGTAGTAGCTATGCCAGCACTTTCACATCACTGCCACCTAAGGCCCCCACTAACGAGGATCATTGAATCCTCCTATCTTTTTATCTTTATTTTTATCTTTCTTTTTATTTTTATTCTTAATTTTTAATTTTATTTTAATTTTATTATTTTCTTATGAAAGACATATCTATATTAGTAAATTTTACTTTCTTCATTTTTTTTCTGGTATTTCTAACAAGTAATCCCACTACACTCTCTTCCACACCAGCTTTTAATAAGCTCTTCATGATTCTATAGATTTCCAAGCAAGCTGCTAGGAATATTTTACGGAATGAGGAAACAAACAGGGAACAATACAAAATGAATGCCATGTTCAATGACCCAATTTCTTCATCTAGCTAAGAACAATGGTAGCTACTACTCTCCCCAAACACTACAGCCTCAGAATCAAGCTCTGCACCTATATAACAGGGAGTTTCACCTCCTCCCCTCTTATGATTTTCTTTATTTTGAATATTCTATCTTTGAACATTGAGGGCAATGTACATCTTAAGTGTGGGGGGTGAACATAAACATGAAACCTAACTTTTTGCATTATTCTCAAATCCCTAAATGTAGTCTTGTGTTTAAGTGATTTTCTCATAATATTGATAGAATGAATTCTGATTAATCTATAATTATTGTTGATATGTCATGAATTAGACCAAGGGGATTATGCATGAGTATTTATTGTAGGACCTTAAAGAATCAAGCATGATAAGTTGATATTTTGAGAACTAAATTTTTTAGATTATCTTCCTGAATTGAGGTATTATCTTGAAATGTTAAGTATATAGGAATGACATCAAAAACCCAAACTTTTGGTGAGATTTTTTGAGCCTTTTTTAGCATGTGGCTTTCTTTCTTGCTCACTTCTTTTATGGTTTGAGTGTGTCAACATTGAACTGTTATTCTAGAACTTGCTTTGATTATACATGTCGAGATCACACTATGATTTGATATACTGAGATGATAAAGGCACTTAGGATTTAACCCACTTACTCCATAAAAGGCCTTCCTACATAATTAAACCCTTAGTGAACCTCCTTTGAGCCTACTAACCCTTTTTATTTATTGATTAACCCTCATCATTAACCCATTAACCCATTATTATTAAAATCCCCTTACTTAATTTGACCCTTTTTGTCGGGATTGAATTTAATATTATTACCTCACTATGATCACCAATTTTTGTTACTGAATCATGGAGTATTACTAGTATATTGTATTAACTTGACTTGTTCTTAAAAAAAAAAAAACTAACCTCAGTATTATTATTGTAATTCTAAGCAAGCTAAAGTTGTCATAAAAAAGATAGCTCATGTAATATAGTTCTAGATATTTGTTGTCATTCAGTAATTAAGTTTTTGATAGTAGGGTGATATATTGAAATCATCTCGATTCTAACCTTTGTTTCTTCAGCTTGTATCCATACTCATAACCTAAACCCCGTTACAACCATGCAAAGACCTTTTGATCTGTGTATCATATCATTTACAAGTGGTGGAGATTTGATTTTCATGCAAGCCTATAGTGATAACATCTCATGTTAGACAATCGAGTGCTTAATTTTGAACCTTAAACACTTTGAGTGATTTGAGTGAATCCTTAGTGAGGATGTCATCTCTTGTATATTTAGGAATAAAGTTAATTACTTAGAGGAAGGAGATTACCTATAATTTTACTATCAAAATATTCGATTTAGATTGTTTGAAGTTCTTAATGTCCCTATGGTTGAATTCTCACTGTATGATTCTCCGTGGAATAATTTGTAACATTATCGGTAATGATTATGTGATTGAAAGGAATGAATTCTAGCAGTAAATGAGAGTTTTGCTTGAGGACAAGCAAATGCTTAAGTGTGGGGGTATTTGATAAACGCCAAATTATACATATTGTTACCCCAAATACTTAGCATATTTATGGGTGTTTACTATTAGATTTGTGGATTTTGGTGCTCTTAATCCGGTTATTTTGTGTTTTGTACTCAGGAAAGCACCAATAGTCAAAAGGAGCCAAAAACAAGCGTAAAAGAGACAAAAAAGACCAAATCAAGAAGATCACATGGCCTAAGCCTTGCCACACGGGCTGCTCACACGCCCGTGTCTGTCGAGGGTGTTGTCCAAGGATTTCATGATTCACACGGCCTAGCCATTGACCCACACAGCCGTGTGAAATTCAGCAGAACGAACACGGCCTGGCAAACACGTCATACGACCGTGGCACACGGGCGTGTCCCTTTTTCAAAGAGTTGTATTTTACACGGAAAAAGGATACTTAGCGAAGAAGAAAGCCAATCCAAATCCTATAAAAACACCCTAAGTATGACCTACCAAGGGGGACTTTTCCTGCACTTCTAGAACTTTTCTGGAACGTAGAACCACATGCCAGGAATTACTTGAAGGAAGCCAGACGATCCATCCCAAAAGTCAGAGCTACTCCAAGACTGAAGATCTCTCTCAGAATTCCTTCAGGGGTTTTAGAGTTTTCTTTATGTTTTGTTATTTTCATACTTTTGAGATGTACTCTTATTTCATTATGAACTAAACCCCTTAGATACCTAAGGGGGATGAAACCTATGATGGATCTTGTTATTATTATCTGAACTATACGATAAATACTTGATTTGTTCTTAATTATGTGTTTCTAATGCTTGAGTTAATATTCTGGGTATTTACTCATGATTTAATGTGCTTATGCAGAGGAGGAATAGACCCTGCCTAAGAGTAGATTTGGCATAATTAAGCGGAGTTGATCGAACGCCTAGAGATAGGGTTACGAGATTTTGCCGAATTAGGGTGAAACCTAATATGGGAGTCCATAGATCAATTTACTGCTTCCCTAGGGGTTTTAATTAGAAAGAGATTTCAATTAATTCAACTGAGGGTTAGGCATTATTAGTCTCGAAAGAGATAATAATGTAAGTTAGGGAGTCTCACAGATCAAGTTAAGTGAATAAATAAATCGTCTGTTTAGAAGTCGGATAACAAGTGAAATCTAGGTGGATTCCTCCTTGGGTGTCATCTTTATCAATTGCTTTTCTTCAAGTCTTTTCCAAATATTCTCTTCGCTTTAATTAAATTAGTTAATTAATTTAGATAATTAGTTTAATAAAAAAACCTTTTCATTTCTAGGCTAGATAATAAAAAGATAGTTATTACTAGTACTTTTGGTTTCCTTGGGTACGATATCCCGGTCTTGCCATTACTATACTATTGTTTGATAGGTGTGCTTGCCTTTTCATCGTGATAATAGTTAGTCTAGGTTTTATCTTCATTATAAATATTTATTACTTGTTACGAATCATGCGATCAACATAGAGAGTAACGCGGCAGCTCCTACTGAAGGGACCACGCCAGTTGAGAGTGAGCCCATGACTATGGGCCAGGGTAGAGGGGCTAGAGAAGCCTACCTTCGAATACTGGACGTTTGGTACAAGGAGTTTGTTCGTGCAAACCCGAACACTCTACCTCCCCCACCTACTCCGATTCCTCAGTACGCCCCTGTAGCACCGCAAGGAGCAGATATGATTAGGAGGGAGAAACCTCCAGTGGATAAGATTCAGAAACAAGGGGCTGAGGAATTTCAGGCTAGTATAGATGATGACCCAGAAAGGGAAGAGTTTTGGTTGGAGAATACCATTAGGGTATTCGATGAACTATCGTGCACACCTGAAGAGTACGTGAAGTGTGCAGTGTCACTCCTACGGGACTCGACTTATCAGTGGTGGAATACTCTCGTGTCTGTTGTATCGAGAGAGAGGACTACTTGGGAATTCTTCCAGGAAGAGTTTCAAAAAAAGTATATTATCTAGAGGTTCAAAGATCAAAAGAGGAAGGAATTCCTAGAGCTAAAGTAAGGTCGAATACCAGTGACAAAAAATGAGCGTGAATTTGTAAGACTCAGCAAGTATGCACGGGAATGCGTGTTTATAGAAGCCACTATGTGTAAGAGGTTTAAAGATGGTCTTAATGAAGATATCAGAGTATTTGTTGGCATCCTAGAACTACGAGAATTTGTAGTGCTCGTTGAGAGAGCATACAAGGCAAAGGAGCTGGTAAAAGAGAGGAGAAAAGCGACTATTGAGCTGCGGAATTCAAAGAAGAGAAAGATGGGGAAATCACATTAGTCCTCATCTAAGAGATCGAAGGAATTTGCTGCCTGATCGAATGCTTCATTAGGGTTTTTGAATAGAAACAAGAACCAGCAGAACACGACTTCTAGAGCCCAGACCACTTTGGTCGCGAGTGTTGGAAGTGCTTGGCCAAATAAGCCAGAGGGTTCGCAATGTGGTAGGTGTCAGTTCAGTGAGTGCTGAGGAAACAAAAGGGGTTGTTTCAAGTGCGAATCATTAGAACATTTCATCAGAGACTATCCTGAAATGGAAGAAAGAGAGAGAAAAAGCAAGAAGCGAGGGCAAGTAGTGCCCCTTTGAGGAGTAGACCACAAAAGAACCCCGGAAGTGGGGTTAACAGTAGAGGCACACCAAGAGGTGCTACAGAGAGGTCTGAAGTCAGAGCACCAGCAAGGACCTATGTTATACGTGCCCGAAAAGAGGCAGAGTCTCTCGATGTGATCACGGGTACTTTTTCTATCCATGATATATCTGTTGTTGCTTTACTTGACCCGGGGTCTACCCACTCTTATATTTGTACGGAATTGATACCCCGTATGAACATGCTAGTAGAGTCCACTGAATTTGTGATGAAAGTGACCAACCCTTTAGGCAGACATGTACTAGTGGACCAAGTATGTAAAAATTGTCCTTTGACAATTAAAGGTCATTATTTTCCGGCTAACTTGATGTTATTTCCGTTTAATGAATTTGATGTAATCCTTCGGATGGATTCGTTGGATTCTCATAGTATTTTAGTGGACTATGGGAGAAAAGTTATTGAGTTGAAATGTGAAGACGAAAATGTTCTTCGGGTTGAACCAGATGAGTCGGATAACATGCCTGTAGTAATGACTTCTTTGACTGCTGAGAAATATTTGAGGAAAGGATATGTAACATCCCAAAATAGGGCCTAAATGGAATAGTGGTTGCAAAACCATGAATCTGAGATGGAAAAGTTTATTGCGATTAATATTATGGTTTATCGAGTGATTAGATGCATGTGTTAGAATACCGATAAGAAATTTCAGTGATTGCATGTCCGATTTGCATATTAGGGCTTAATTGCAAAAGTTGAAAAGTATGAGTTCTAAATGCTAAAGGATTAAATTTAAGAGTATAATTGAAGTAGAGGTCCTTAAACGGTAATTAGACCATTAGGTTTTCAAGGACAAAAATAGACATACATAGATAAAAATAACTAAAGTTTTAATGAAGGGTATTTTAGTCATTTAGTAATTAAAAGATTAAAAAAGGGAAAAAGATGGCAAAAATGTGCTCATCTTCTTCCTTAGGCCAAATGTCAAGGGTTCTCCATAGTTAGGGTTTGTTTCCAAGCTTCCAAGCTCTATAGTAAGTGATTCCAAGCCCCGTTTTTAATATTCTTTACGTTTTTAGAGTCCCGATAACTTGATTAAGCTTTTTCTAGCAATAATTTAACCTAGGGTTTATATTTGGAAAAATACCCATAGGTGAAATGTGTTTATTTTGATGTTTTATGGTAGAATATGAAGCTTGAAATTGTGTTAAACAACTTTTGCTAAGAAATTTTACGTGAAAACGAGTAAAACGACATAATCGGTAAAAATACCTAATGTTCATAAGTACATGTTAGAGTGAGAATTTGATGTTTCCATAGAAGGGAAAAATTATCAGCATGTCATAAGTGTAATTTTGCCAAAGTTTAGGGGTAAAAGTGTAATTTTTCCAAAGTTTGAGTCAAGGACTATTTTAATAAATGTGAGTATTAAATAAGCTAAATTTGTTATTATAGATCAAGAAGAACGAAATCTGGAGTTAGACCGGGGAAAGAAAAAGACAGTGGACTAAATCGATATAGTTGATTGTATTTTGTTTCGAGGTAAGTTTACGGTAAATAAGTGCAATATTCTATTATTTTATGTTAATGTTGTTAATTTCCAGCATGTGTATATTTATTTTAAGAACTTATTCAAAGAAGACTCAAGCAGGAATTGACGGAGAAGTAATTTCAGAAAGTCTCGGTTGAACCTTAGGAATGTGTAGGATACAAATGTCATGACATTAGGGTTTAAGGATACCATGTAAGACCATGCCAAGGCATGGCAATTGGTAAGGTTTCTAAGGTAAGGAAATCATGTAAGACCATGTCAAGACATGGCATTGATAAGTTACTACAAGGCAAAGGTCCCACGTAAGACCATGCCAAGGCATGGCATTGGTGAGCTCATAAGGCAAGGACACCATGTAAGACCATGTCGAGACATGGCAATGGTAAGTTTCAAAAGGATACCATGTAAGACCATGACAAGTCATGGCAATGGAAAGGTACCCGTGTATCCTTAGTATTCCAAGTGGTTCAACGGGAAAATTTAAAGAGAATATCAAGGTAAGGTAAGGTAAGACGAGTTATACTAAAAAGGTAAGACGAGTTCATGCTAAAAGAGCAAAGGTAAGTATATAATATTCATGTATGCTTGATAAGGAAAAAGGTAAGTAAAAAGTATTAATAAATTTGATTAAGTAAGTAAGTATTTAAGTAAGTGAGTAAGTGACGAAGTTTAAAATATGTCTATGACAATTAATGAAGTTGCATTAAGTAGTATCATGCCAAGTAGTAAGATAATTCTTATGAATGTTGTTATTTATTTGCATGCAAACTTACTAAGCTTAATGATTAACCCCTTTATTTTCCTTCTTTTTTTATAGTTTTTTCAAGCTAACTCCGGGATCGTAAAGTACGTCGGAGGTCTGGGCACACTATCACAAGGATTATTTTGGTATAGCTAGACATTTCATTTTGAGTATGGCATGTATAGCATCATAGCCATTTTGTGTGTATGATCTTATGATATGGCTAATGAATCGTATGTAAATGCTTGATAATGATTAGCTATTGGAATGGAAAATCAAGGACATGTTTGGTGTTATGTATGCCTAAATGCTAGTTATTTCACGGAAATCATGAAAAAGGTGAAATTAGCTTTAAAATAGTATCAGACAGCAGTAATGACGTGAATTTGAAAAATCACTAAAAATAGTATAAATGGATTTATAGTTAATGAGATATAGAATTAAAGCTTATTGAGTCTATTTTCATATGAAAGAAACAGAGTAAATAAAGGAGTTGTATTTTATGAGATATTTAAATTTTGGTGAGACAGGGTCAGAGTGATTTCTAAATCCCCTGTTCTGACTTTAGAAATTCACTAAATATTGTACAAAAATAATTAGGAGTTATACTTTATATTTATTGAGTCTAAATTTAAGAGAAATGAACGGAATGGTTATTTGAATTCTGTACATGGAGAAAATTAATTCGTAGTGAACAGAGGTCAGAGCAGCCAAACACTGAAATAGGGGAAACTTTAACTAATAAAATGTACTAATTGGCTAGACCAAAAATTCTGAAATAAATTTAGAAAGAAGATATATGAGCCTTGTTTCATAGAAAATTTACGGATTTGAATTTCAAGTTTAGTAACTCAAGTTATGATTTATTTAGTGACTATGACGCAGATGGACAATTTATTTATGAAAGATGAAATAAATTGTTTTGATTTGTTTAAGTGATCGAAAAATTTTTATTGATCCCGGTTTGTTCCCGAACCGTTTCAGTTTCATGTTTTAGGGTCTTCAGGACCCTTTTTAGGGACATATTGAATGAATGAAACTAAATTAATTTTAAAAGCAAATTTTTATGACCCGAATTAGTAAGCTAAGTCTAGTAACGCCTCGTGCTCGACTCCGACGATAGTCTCAGGTAAGGGGTATTACAGGATATGAGGTTTACCTAGCTTTTGTGCCGAATACTCAAGTGTCTGAGTTGAAGATTGAATTGGTTCCAGTGGTTTGTGAGTTTACAGACATGTTTTCGGAGGAATTACCTAGATTACCTCCTGTAAGGGAAGTTGAGTTTGGAATCGAGTTGGTCCCCGGTACGGCACCCATCTCAATTGCTACGTATAGGATGGCTCCTAAGGAGTTAAAGGAGTTGAAGGTTCAACTACAAGATTTAACCGACAAGGGCTTCACGCGACCGAGTTTTTCCCCGTGGGGTGCTCTGGTATTTTCGTGAAAAAGAAAGATGGGTCGATGAGGTTATGTATCGACTATAGACAACTTAACAAGGTAACTGTAACACCCCTAACCCATATCCATTGCCGGAGTAGGTTAAGAGGCATTACTTAATCCATAACACAATTTAGGATAACCAAATATCAAATATCATTTCATTGCAGTAAATCTCATACATTCACATTCAATAAGATCATAAAAGCGAATATACAATACTTAAAACATGCATTCGGGACCAAATTGGCAACATATGAAAGTTTCAGAACTTATAAAAATTTTCAACCTTTAATAGGTCACACGCCTGTATGAACAGGCCGTGTGTTAAAGCCATGGCAAAACAGGGCATAGCTACTGACTTGCCCACACGGCCAGACCACACGCCCGTGTGTTCAGCCCATGTGCTAAGCACACGCCCGTGTCCAGGCCGTGTTCTAGGCCGTGCCAAAAATAGGGGGTCTTCTGTTTGTGACGTCAGCATACCAATTTGGGTCACACAGCTGGACCATACGCCTGTGTGTCTTGGTCGTGTTCGAGCCTGACTTACAAATGAAGGGTACATCAGGGGACACATGACAGTGCAACATGGCCGTGTGTCGCATACGACTGTCTCTGCCCGTGTGGACAAAAAGAGGCCATTTGAATAGCCAATTTGCCACCCCAATTTGGATCAATCTACAAGAAAAGGAACAATTATATTTCTACCACCAATTCAGCCAATGTTTATGCTAAAACATTTATCATTTATAACATAACTATATCAACCATTTTCCTACTCATAAACCTTACCAATTCATGCTAAACATAAGGTAATATCATACCAAAATATTTCTTCCATACATCATTCAATCTCAAGTTAATCTTACCAAGACTTACCAACTAAAACATACCACAATTTCATATTGTCATCACATACCATGAACCATTATCAACTATGAGTTCAAGTACAAATTAGCCAATTCACATGGCTAAGCATATTCATCACAAAACATACTTCTCAAACTACTAGCCTATACATGCCATACCTCAAAAAAATTATGCATTTTCAAAAGTACCAAGGTAAGGTTCGATAGTGTGGTGATGATTCTAGATGATCCCTGAGCTTGCAGTAGCTTCGATATCTATAAAACAACTTAGTAAGCTCGTACCAAAAACATCAACAATTTAAAATATGAAACATCAATACATAAGTAATTATAATTTCTCAATTCATTCATCAAGTCCATGCCAACACCAACTATATGTTTATACCAATTTCAATAAACTTTTATGCATTTTACCACCTACCACATAGGTATTATACTTACCAGAACATTTTCATATTCATTCGTTTTCAATCTCACCTCTTGTTCGAATACTTTAAGACTTTTCCAATGATCACCAATGCTTTAATTATCTGCACACTTAGTGCTTAAAGATTAGCCGAAGCTAGAATGATTCCGCACACTTAGTGCCATCTCAACTAACTGAAGCTAATTCGGTATCGCACACTTAGTGCCAATTACTTTCGGTTCATCATCATATTCATCCAATTCAATTACATACAATCCATGTATAATAAAGGCATCAAAACCTACTTAACATCATATTTTAAGTACGAACTTACCTCTTACTCGGAATTTGTCGACTCGGACTATTTATTCTACAATCTTTGATTTCCCTCTGTCTAAGTCAGAATTCCTCTTTTCTTGATTTATATGTATTCAAAATTAACCCTTTTTATTCACCAAATCATTCAAAACAATCCATATACACATAATTAGGGTATTTTGCAAAATAGCCCTCACATTTTCACATTTTGACACTTTAGTCCCTGATTCACAAAATAACAAAATACACAAAATTTGCTTGTATACAAACTTAGCCAAATTTTGATGACTCTCATTCAAGTCCATTGTAACACCCCCTTACCCGAGACCGTCACCGGAGTCGAGCACGAGGCATTAACAGACTTAATTTATCACTTAAACAATTTCAAACAATTTATTTCACCTTTCGTAATAAATTGTCCATCTGCGTCACAGTCGCTAAAAAAATTCATATCTCGAGTTACGAAACTCAAAATTCAAATCCGTAAATTTTCACTGAAACTAGACTCATATATATATTTACAAATTGTTTTCTAGAATTTTTGGTCTGGCCAATTAGTACAGTTTATTAGTTAAAGTTTCCCCTATTTTAGTATTCAACTACTCTAACCTTTGTTCACTACGAATCACTTTTCTCTCTATACAGAATTCAGATGACTATGTTGTTTGTTGTTCTTAAAAATAGACTCAAAAAGGAATCTGTACATGTAAATTATGACTCCTAATTATGTTTTTACAATTTTTAGTGAATTTCTAAATTCAGAATAGGGGATTCAGAAATTGCTCTGACCTTATTTCACCAAAACTCAAATATCTCATAAAATACAACTCATTTACCTGTTTTGTTTCTCCCATATGAAAATAGGCTCAATAATATTCAACGTCTTATTTTATTTACCATCTAATCCTATCTCTTCTATTTTTAGTGATTTTTCAAACTCACGTCATTGCTGTTGTATGATACTGTTTTATAGCAAATTTCACCTTTTTATGGATTTTCATGGATTAGATAGCACATTAAACATACATAAGACCAAATATGATCTTGATTAGCCATTCCAATGCCTAATCATTACCAAGCATTTCCTTACCACTCAATAGCCCTATCATAAGATCATATACACAAAATGATTATAATGCTATACATGCCATACTCAAAATATACAAGCCACTATACAAAAATGGTCCACGGAGAATGTGAGCGAGTCTCCGACCGTTCCCGATTTTTGAGCTGGTTTGATAAACAATCGAGCTTGGAAGCTTGGAAACCCTAGCCATGGAGTCTCCCTTGGTACACACAGCCATGGTGAAGAAGATGAGCAAAATTGGCTTTTAATTTTGTATTTTAATTCATTTTACCCCTAAATGACCAGAATGCCCTTTTTACTATTCTTTAAATTTTTACCCTTCCAAGTCCATTTTTGTCCAAATTTTTAAAACTTGGTCAAATTACTCTTTAAGGACCTCTAATTAATAATCTAAGTCAATTTCATACAAGATGCTTCTAGAACACAAGTTTTACAGTTTATTCAATTTAGTCCCTAAAGTCCAATTAAGCATTTTTCACATAAAATTTCTTCATGAAATCTTCACACAAGCATAGAAATATATCATAGACCTTATAATAATCATAAAATAAATATTTCTATCTCGGATTTATGGTCTCGAAACCACTGTTTCGACTAGTCCTAAAATCAAGATATTACATCCATACATTTCATTTTTTTCATATTTTAGTCCCTCAAAATAACATTTTTAAAATTTAGCCCAAATTGCTCAATTTCATCAAAAATCCTATGACAAAACATTTAAACCCAACATCAAGCTTCCATAATTCATAATCTAACATCACAAGCTCACAGTTTCATCTATGACACATTTCAAAACTATCATCAAAATCAGAAATTGAAGCATGGGTTCGATAGTATATGAAGCAACGATTACAAAAACATAAAATCATCAAAAACTGAAACTAAAACATACCTTAATTCAAGCTCAAAGTGCCGAAACCCTAGCTTGCATTCTTTCTTCTTTTTATTTTCTAATTTTCGGCCAAAGATGAACATAATGGCCTATTTTTAAGTTTTGTTTTATTAAACATACATTAATACATGTTTTACCAATTTACCCTTGCTTTATAACATTAATAATTCATAAAATCATGTCTAACTTTGTCCATTCATTACTCCAAGGGTCCATTTACAACTTAAAGACCTTACAATTATAAAGACATGGTAATTTGGCACTTTAGCAACTAGCACACAGCTTTTACATTCTACGCGATTATGTCCTTTTTACCAATTAGACACACAAACAATTAAATCTTCACATGAGACTTCCACACATGTAAATTCACTTATAATATGCACGAAAAATACTATTAAAATATTTTTCTGACTCGGATATGTGGTCCCAAAACCACTATTCCAACTAGGGTCAAAACCGGACTGTTACAGTAACAATGAAGAACAAATATCCTTTGCCAAGGATCGATGATTTGTTCAATCAATTGACGGGAGCCACCGTGTTTTCTAAGATTGATCTGAGGTCTGGCTATTATCAGCTAAGGGTTAAAGAGCAAGATGTGCCGAAGACTGCGTTCCAGACGAGGTACAGGCATTATGAGTTTCTTGTCATGCCCTTTAGTTTGACTAATGCCCCGGTAGTGTTTATGGATTTGATAAACCGCATTTTTTGACCATATCTAGATAAGTTCATCGTCATTTTCATCGATGACATACTGATTTACTTACTTGATGAGGGTGAGCACACAGATCATTTGAGAACTGTCTTACAGGCTTTGAGAGATAAGCAGCTGTACGCCAAGTTTAGTAAGAGTGAGTTTTGGCTTAAAGAAGTAGGACTCTTAGGACATATTGTGTCAGGTGATGGATCAGAGTTGACCCAAGCAAGATCTCAACTATTGTTGAGTGGAAACCAAAGAGGAATGTGACAGAGGTCCGAAGCTTTTTGGGTTTGGCCGTATACTATAGACGGTTTGTAAACGGATTCTCTATGATAGCTACCCCGATGACTAGACTGCTGTAAAAAGATGTCAAGTTTGAATGGACAGAAAAGTGCCAACAGAGCTTCGAGAAATTAAAGGCTTTGTTAACCGAAGCCCAAGTGTTAGTGCAACCGGAGTCGGGCAAGGAGTTTGTGATGTATAGCAATGCCTCCTTGAATGGTTTGGGGTGCATGCTTATACAAGAAGGTAAGGTCATAGCTTACGATTCAAGACAGCTAAAACCTCATGAGAAAAACTATCCAACGCACGATTTAGAGTTCGCCGCCATCGTGTTGGCATTGAAAATTTGGAGACACCATTTGTATGGTGAGAAATGCTGAGTATTCACCGATCACAAGAGTCTTAAGTACTTGATGACTCAAAATGAGTTAAATTTGCGGCAACGATGATAGTTAGAGCTAATAAAGGATTATGAGTTGATTATCAACTACCATCCAGGAAAGGCGAATGTAGTAGCCGATGCTCTGAGTAGAAAGTCAGTGTTTGCCTTGAGGGCTAAGAATGCCCAGTTGGCTGTGTCTAACGATAGTTCGGTTCTAGCAGAGTTGAGAGCTAGACCGACGTTTCTACAAGAGATCCATGAAGCTCAGAAAGGTGATAAGGATTTGAAAGCTAAGATGACTCAGTGTGAGACAGGAAATGGATCCGAACTTCGTATTGATACCAATAGGTGCTTAATGTTCAAAGATAAAGTTTGCGTACCCAAGGACGATGAGCTTATTTAGAAGATTCTGCGAGAGGTACATAGTGGTTGCTTGTCCGTTCACCCGGGTAGTGTGAAAGTGTATAGTGACCTGAAAAAAATGTATTGGTGACCGAGAATGAAAAGAGACATTTTAGAGTTCATTTCTAAATGTCTTGTGTGTCAGCAAGTGAAGGCTGAAGACCAAGTACCTTCGGGTCTACTTTAGCCTATAACGGTCCTAGAGTGGAAGTGGGATCAGATTACTATAGATTTGTGATGGGATTGCCATTAACCCTGAAGAAAAAGGATGTCGTTTGGGTTATTGTGGATAGCCTAACTAAGTTGGCACATTTCATACTAGTGCGTACCGACTATCCCCTTGAGAGATTGGGTGACTTGTACGTTTTCGAGATTGTGAGACTACACAGGGTACCCATGTTGATTATTTTAGATAGGGACCTGAGATTTACCTCGAGGTTTTAGAAGAAGTTATAAAAGCCTTTGGGAACAAATGTGAGATTCAGCACGACATTTCACCCGCAACTGACGATCAGTCAGAAAGAGTAATTCAGATATTAGAGGACATGTTATGGTGTTCCATCCTTGAGTTTTAAGGCAGTTGGGAAAAGTATCTAGCGTTGGCTGAATTCGCATATAACAACAGTTATCAAGAAAGTTTGAAGATGGCGCCTTATAAGGCTTTGTATGGGCAAAAGTGTCGAATGCCCTTATATTGGACTGAGCTTAGAGAAAGTCAGATTCACGGGGTCGATTTAGTCAAAGAGATTGAAGAGAAAGTTAAAGTGATTCGTGACTACTTGAAGGCCGCCTTAGATAGACAGAAATCCTACGCAGATTTGAAATGAAAGGAAATTGAGTTTCAAGTCAATGATAAGGTATTTTTGAAAGTATCCCCGTGGAGGAAAGTCCTCAGATTTTGTGGAAGAGGCAAGTTGAGTTCTCGTTTCGTAGGACCTTATAAGGTTATCGAGAGAGTAGAACCGGTTGCCTATCGATTGGCCTTGTCACCAGAGTTGGAAAATATTCACGATGTGTTTCATGTATCCATGCTACGCCGATATAGATTAGACCCTTCGCATGTGATTGGGCCAACAGAGGTTGAGATTCATCTGGACATGACTTATGGCGAAGAGCCGGTCAAGATTTTAGCTCAGGAAGTCAAACAGTTGAGGAATAAAAGTATAGCACTCGTGAAAGTTTTGTGGTATAGACATAGAGTCGAGGAAGCCACATGGGAACCCGAGGAGATCAGTACCCAAACTTATTCACTGGTAAGATTTTTGGGGACAAAAATCCCTAAGGGGGGAGAATTATAACAGCCCAATTTAGAGCCTAGTTAGAATAGTGGTCTCAGGACCACAAATCCAGAGTCAAAAAAATTTTTTTATTATTATTTTGATGTTATATCATGATTATAGGAGTGCATGAAAAATTTGGTGGAGTAATTTTAACGTTTGTAAGCCCAATTGTAAAAAAGGACTAAATCGAATAAAGTGCAAAAGTCTTGAATTGATAGCTAAAGGTGTTAAATAGTTAGAGAACCAAAATTAGGCATTTTTAAAAGGCAAATAGACCCTTGAAAGAAGGCATAACCGGCCATAGAGTCAAAGAGGAGACAAAATTGTCAAAATTGGGTGAGTTGGTGACCAATTTTGACTAGATTAAAAATAAAATAAAATAAAAGGAAAAGATATTATCTTTTTCCCATCTTCTTCTCCAACAAATATTTAGAAAAAATTAGGGGTTTTAAAGCTTGAAATTTTTTAGCAACTTGAATCACTTACAAGTAAGTGATTTTAATGAGTTTCTTAAAGATTTTTACATTTTTGAACCCCTTGAAGCATGAGCTTTCAAATAAGGGGACAATTTTGCAAAATAGTTAAAGTCTAGGATTTTACCATGAGAGTTTTCATGTATTTTCCTGAAATTTTATGGAAGAAAATAAGTCTTGGGTATGTTATAAACAACTTTTGTGAAGGGTGTTAGCATGAAAACACCAAAAAGAACCATTTTGCACAAGTAGTAGAATAAATGATAACTGTGTGAAATAGTGGGAATTTGGAGTTGATAAAAGAGTAAAAAGGGTTCAAATAGGCTTAAGATACGAAGAAATTCGATAAAAATTAATTTTTAGGCCTAGGGGTAAAATGGTCATTTTGTCAAAGTCTAGGGGCAAAATGGTCATTTAACCAAAGATGTGAATTTTCGATTGCCTAATTTTGTTTAGTGACTAAATAAGTGCATCTTGTTATTATAGATCAACAAATACCAAATCCGAACCTAGACTAGGGGAAAGCCAAGCAAATTGACTAAATTAACTAGTCGCCACATTTTGTAACCCGAGGTAAGTTGTATGTAAATAATACAACTACATTGCAAATATATGTGTTTGAATTGTAATTGAATTATTATAGCATGAAATGCTTGATTGTGGAAATGTGAAAGTATGATGAGTATAGAGATAGTAGAGTTCCCGTTTGAACCTAAGAAAGAAATCGAATATTCATGTCATGACATATGGGTTACCGTGAGCTAGTGTAAGACATGTCTGGGACATGGATCGGCCTCGAGACATAAGCCAGTGTAAGACATGTCTGGGACATGCATCGGCTACGAAATGTGTCAGTATAAGACTATGTCTGGGACATGGCATCGACCTCGACGATGATAGCCAGTGTAAGACCATGTCTGGGACATGGCATTGACACCTTACCCATGTTTGAGGCTTAATGAATATCCGGTAGTGTTCCGAATGGTTCAATGGTGAGAGTTATGACTTTATGTTAAAGAAGAAAGTATAACTGTGTTGCCTATTTGAAATGTATGAGACCTGAGCTCTATATATGCTATAAGATTTGTATGGATAGTGATAAGTAAGTTATGCATATGCCGACTTTTGTGTTATGAGCATGTTGATGAAGGGTAAAGTTGTTATAATTATTTATATACAGCTTACTAAGCTTTATGCTTACTCCCTTTTCTTTCCATTTTCTTATAGTGCCGCCTATCTAGCTCAAGGATCAACGAAAGTCAGAGATATTGATCACACTATCAACCGAAGCATTCGGTATAGTTGGATTTATATTTTTGAATATGGCATGTATAGGGCTTAGACTTTACTATTTTGTGTCATTAAGAATTGGCCAAATGTGTTGGTTTGGGTTGGAAACCCTTCATTTTGTATTAAGCCTTGAATGATGGCTAATATTCATTTTGTTATATGTAAATGATGTTATTTCCGTAGATGAGTAAAATGCATAAATGGAATATTGTTTATTGTGGCTGATTTGGTTGCATAAGATAGGCTTGTATTTGTTTTGGTTGCTATTGTGTAGGTTCTGTAAGTAAGGGTGGCAAATAGGCTTAGTAAATAGCCTTATATTGTCCACATGGGAAGACACACGGGAGTGTGTTTTGGCCATGTGTGACACACAGTCTACCCCATGGGCATGTGGTCCGGCTGTGTGTCCCCTGCACGTAAAAATTTCAAGTCAGTATGCATAGTAGTAAACACACAGGTAGAGACACGACTGTGTGTCTCAGCTGTGTGAAGGGCACGGCCTAGCACACGGCCGTGTGCCTTGGCCGTGTGACATTTTGGGATTGCTGACGTCAAAAATAGAATGTCCATGTTTTTGCACACGGGTGTGTCATGGTCAGGCCGTGTGAAAACCCCTGTAGGTTCGAATTAGAAATTAATTCCACATATGTACAGGACACGGCCATGTTGCCCTTCCTCATGGGCGTGTGCCTTATTTTAAAGGTAAAATTTCAATAGATGATTTAAGGACCTGGAATGGTCCTGAATATTTTCCAATGGTTGATTTAGGGCTCGTAGGCCCATAATAAGAAGTTTAAGGCAAAAATTGAAAATTTTTTAATTTGGGTTGAGTCTTGGTGACTTGAGAATGTTTATGTACATAAGATCAAGTTAGGTAATGCCTCATATTTCGCCCCGTCGTGGGTTACGGGTATGGGGTGTTACACGTAGCAGGTGAGAGTCTAGCTAGACATGGCATATATATACTTTGTGATAGTGTGATGATTCTTGACAGCTTAAATTGTGCTTTCGTATAGCAAATGGATTCCAATCAGGTTTTAACTAACGATGTGGAAAGTAATGCACCCGTTCCTGCTCAAAGGGCAGCGCCGGCTGATTGTAGGCCGATTTCAAGTAGTCAAGGGGGAGAGTCTAGGCAAGTCTTCTTCCAAATGATGAGTGAGTGGTTCACGAAGTTCGTTCAAATGAATCCAGCTGCTCAACAACCTCCACCCCCACTTCCTCAAGTTATAGATTTGACACAGTTGAATAAGCCACCATTGGATAAGATACGTAAACATGGGGCTGAAGAGTTTCGGGCTACAATTGATAATGATGCTGAGAGAGCTGAGTTCTGGCTCGAGAACACGATCAGAGTGTTTGATGAATTGTCCTATACTCCAGATGAATATATCAAATGTGTGGTATCTTTACTTAGAGATAATGCATACCTTTGGTGGAAAATGTTAATATCAGTGGTTCCTA
Organism: Gossypium anomalum; assembly: GCA_025698475.1. NCBI lineage: Eukaryota > Viridiplantae > Streptophyta > Magnoliopsida > Malvales > Malvaceae > Gossypium > Gossypium anomalum. The sequence continues at coordinate 41,400,923 of CM046965.1, forward strand.
AAAAATGGGTTACTTGGGAGTTCTTTCAATCTGAATTTTGAAAGAAGTATATAAGTTAGCGATTTCATGATTAGAAGCATAAAGAGTTTCTAGAATTAAAATAAGGCCGGATGATTGTTACTGAGTATGAAAGAGAATTTGTACGTTTAAGCAAATATGCTCGAGAGTATGTGTCTACAGAGGAAATCATGTGTAAACGATTTGTTGACGGGTTAAATGAAGATATAAAACTATTAGTTGGGATACTTGAATTGAAGGAATTTGTCGTTTTAGTTGAGAAGACATGTAAAATCGAGTATCTCGGCAAAGAAAAGAGAAAGGCAGACTCAGAAGCTAGAGACTCAAGAAAAAGATCGATGAGTAAGTTGTATCAATCTTCATCGAAGAAATTTTGAGACTCGTTTAATAGTTCTACTGCATCAGTGGGACATTCAATCAGGGATCGTGAAAAGCAACCTGTGAGTTCTAAAGCTTAAGCTACATCTATTTCTAGTTTTGGCAGTATGAGACAAAATCGACCTATGTAGACATTGTGGAAAATGGAATATCGATGATTATAGATTGAATAATCGAGCCTGTTTTAAATGTGGATCACTAGATCATTTTATTCGTAACTATCCTGAATTGGTTGAGCAAGATACTATACAAAACACTAGGCCAAGTAACACTACAATTAGAGGTAGACCACCCAAAAACACGGGAAATGTGAGTGGTAGCCAAAGAACGACTAAAGATTTTACTGTGAGGTTAGAGGCTAAAGCACCTGTACGAGCCTACACTATTCGAGCTCACAAAGAAGCATCATCTCTAGATGTTATCATTGGTACTTTTACTCTCTATGATACTAATGTGATTGCATTGATAGATCTAGGATCTACTCATTCGTATATATGTATGAATTTAGTATCCAGTAAGACTTTGCCTGTAGAGTCTACTAAATTTGTAATTAGAGTATCGAACCCCTTAGGCAAGTGTGTGTTGGTTGATAAAGTGTACAAGAACTGCCCGTTAATGATTCGAGATTTCTGTTCTCTGGCCAATCTGATATTGTTACCATTTGATGAATTTGATATAATTCTGGGTATGGATTGGCTAACGCTGCATGATGCTGTTGTGAATTGCAAACAAAAGACAATTGATCTAAGACGTCAGAATAATGAGATTATCTGGATTGAGTTAGATGATTTGAATGGTTTGCCAGTAGTGATTTCATCGATGTTAGCTTAGAAATATGTGAGAAAGGGTTGTGAAGCTTATTTTGCTTATGTGCTTGATACTAAAGTGACTAAAAAGAAGATTGAATTAGTGCCAGTTGTGTGTGACTGTCCAGATATGTTTCCCGAAGAGTTACCGAGTTTACCATCGATTCGAGAGGTTAAGTTTGGCATTGAGTTAACGAAGGGTACAGTACTGATATCAATAGTTACGTACAGAATGGCACCAATAGAGTTAAAAGAATTGAAAGCTCAGTTGCAAGAACTGACGGAGAGAGGTTTTGCTAGACCGAGTTTCTCGCCCTGGGGTGCTCCTGTTTTGTTTGTGAAAAGGAAAGATGGCACGATAAGAATGTGTATTGACTACAAACAGCTGAATAAAGTTGCTATAAAGAACAAATACCCTCTACTATGGATTGATGATTTGGTTGATCAATTGAAAGGGGCTACAGTGTTTTCAAAAGATAGATTTGAGATTGGGTTATTACCAATTGCGAGTTAAAGACTCTGATGTATTGAAAACACATTCAGAACGAGGTGTAGTCACTACAAATTTTTAGTCATCCCTTTTGAACTAACGAATGCACCTGCTGTCTTTGTGGATTTAATAAACAGATTTTTAGACCGTACTTAGATCGATTTGTTGTTGTGTTTATTGATGACATATTGTTATATTCACGAGATGAAACTGAGCATTCCGAGCATTTGAGAATTGTATTGCAGGCTCTGCATGATAAGTAGTTATATGCAAAGTTCAGTAAATGTGAATTCTGGTTGAGCAAGGTGGGTTTTCTGGGGCATATTGTGTCAGCATTGGGTATTCAAGTCGACCCGAGTAAGATTTCTACAATAATGGATTGGAAGGCTCCGAGAAATGTATCCGAAGTCTGCAGTTTTCTAAGACTAGCTGGCTATTATAGACATTTTGTGAAAGGCTTTTTGATGATTGTGACTCCGTTGACGAGATTGCTTTAGAAAGATGTAAAGTTTGACTGGTTCGAGAAATGTCAGAAAAGTTCTGATCAGTTGAAAGCTCTTTTAACTGAAGCTCCAGTGTTAGTACAGCCAGAATCGGGTAAAGAATTTGTGATTTATAGTGATGCATCATTGAATAGTCTGGGCTATGTTTTGATGCAGGAAGGCAAAGTCATGGCTTATGCCTTGAGACAGTTGAAGCTGTATGAAAAGAATTACCCGACGCACGATTTAGAGTTAGCAACTATTGTGTTTATGTTGAAGATTTGGCGCCATTATCTGTTAGGTGAGAAATGCCACGCTTATTCAGATCACAAGAGTTTGAAATATTTGATGACTCAGAAAGATTTGAATTTGTGACAGTGGAGATGGTTAGAATTGCTAAAATATTACGAGCTAATGATAGACTACCATCCGAGAAAAGCGAATGTTGTCGCTGATGCATTAAGCCGAAAATATTTGTTTGCTCTACATACAATGAATACTCAGTTGGCTCTATCTGACGATGGTGCAGTTGTAGCTGAGTTGAAGACGAGACCATTGTTTTTACAGCAGATTTTTGAAGCTCAGAAAGTTGGTAATGAAATATTAGCAAAACGGGCTCAATGTGATTTGAACCTTGATTCAGAGTTTCAAGTTGATTTCGATGATTGTTTAAGATTTAGAGGCCGAATGTGTTCCGAGAAATTCAGAGTTGATTTAGATGATTTTGAATGAAGCACATAGTAGTCATTTATCTGCTCATCCAAGAAGCACAAAAATGTATAATAATGTGACACAACTTTATTGGTGGCATGGCATGAAATGTGATATTTCAGAATTTGTTTCGAAATGTTTGATTTGTCAGCAAGTTAATGCTGAACATCAAGTACCCTCAGTTTTGTTACAGCCTATCATGATTCCTGAGTGGAAATGGGATAGAGTGACTTTGGATTTTGTGTCAGGATTTCCCCTATCTCCGAGAAAGAAAGATGTGATCTGGGTTATAGTTGACAGATTGACAAAATTGGCTCATTTTATTCCGGTACGAATCAACTATTCGCTTGAAAAGTTAGCTGAGTTGTATATCTCTGAGGTTGTGAAACTACGTGGAGTACCTGTTTCTATTGATTCGAATAGAGATCCGAGGTTCACATCGAGGTTTTGGAAGAAACTGCAAGATGTACTAAGTACAAAACTATATTTTAGTACCGCATTTCACCCGTAGACGGATGGTCAATCCGAGCGAGTTCTACAGATACTCAAGGATATGTTGAGATGTTGCATTCTTTAGTTCGAAGGTACATGGGAAAAGTATTTGCCATTGATTGAATTCGCGTATAACAACAATTTTCAATTAAGTATTAAAATGGCACCATACGAAGCTCTATACGGTCGTAAATGTCGAACACCATTGTAATGGACTGAACTTAGCGAGAATAAGATTTTTGGGGTCGATTTGATTAAAGAGACCGAATAGAAAGTGAAGGTAATTCGTGATAGTCTGGAAGCAGCGCCAGATCGTCATAAATCATATGCAGACTTGAAACAAAAAGATATTGAGTTTCAGATCAGGGATAAAGTGTTTCTGAAAGTATCTCTGTGGAAAGAAATACTTCTGTTTGGCCGTAAAGGCAAATTAAGTCTGAGATTTATCAGACCGTATGAGATTATCGAGCGAGTCAGACCAGTGGCTTATCGGTTAGCAATGCCGTCTAAGTTAGAAAAGATTCATAATGTATTTCATGTACCGATGCTTCGACAATACCGATCCGACCCTTCACATGTCATTTCCTCAACCGAAGTTGAGATTCAGTCAGATTTATCATACAGTGAAGAACCGATCCAAATTCTAGCTAGTGAGATCAAAGAGCTAAGAAATAAAAGAATAGCATTGGTGAAAGTCTTGTGGCATCAGCACGGGGTAGAAGAAGCTACGTGGGAACCCAAAGATGCTATGAGAAAGTAATATCCAAACCTATTCACTGGTAAGATTTTCGGGGATGAAAATCCCTAAGGGGGGAGAGTTGTAGCAACCCGATTTTAACTAAAACGAAACAGTAGTTTCAGAACCATAAATCCAAGGTCGTAAAATTATTTTAATAATATTTTTGGTGTTTATAGCATATGATTATATATGTGTAAAAATTTCATGAGCTAATTTTATCGTTTAATAGCTCAATTTGAGAAAAAGGACTAAATCGCGTAAAATGTAAAAGTGGCATTCTATAAGTTAAAAGTGTCTATTTGCTATGGTTTATTAAACCAAAGGTCCTTATGATGTTATTATGCCATTGATAAGGTTAATGGACATTAATGGCCTTATAATTGATGATCTAAATGTTTATTAACTAAGGTTAAATTTGTAATTTATGTATTAAGTTAAAATAAAAACAAGTAATAAACATATTATCTTCTTTAATGGTGTTATTCAACCGAATTTAAAGAACAAAGGAAACCATTTAGGGTTTGAAGCATTCGATACTCTCATTAGCTAGCAAGTAAGTGATTTTAGCTCAGTTTTTAATGATTTCTATGTGATCGTTGCTTCGAGTACTAGCTAGCCCGTACCTTAATTTTTGAATTGGTTGATGAATTTGTGGGTTGCCATTGATGAATGCCTGAGTTCTTGAATGTTTGATGATGGAAAATAAGTATTTGTTGATAGATTATCATGTTTTGTAAAATAATTTTTAGTGAAAATGGATAAAAGGGATTAATTTGTGAAAAGATGAAAATAAGTAGTTAAATGTGCGAAATAAAGGAAAATATGGGCTGCTATGAAGCTATACAAAATTCGGCTAGCATGGGTTAAATTGAATTTGGCATAATTTGTGTTTTTTTGTGAAATGAGGACTAAATTGAATAAATGTGAAACTTTAGGGGTAAAGTGTAAAAATGGCCAAATATGTGTTTGTGGACTAAATTGAATGGTTTGGTGAATAAATGAGTTAATTTTCAATGTCTATAGATCCTGAAAGAAAGAAATCAGATTTGGATCAAGGGAAATCGAAAGTTGTCGAATTGTCGATTTGATCCACTCATTGTATATACGAGGTAAGTTCATATGCAAATAAATGTCTTTAAATTGAATTATATATGTTTCATTATCGTTTAATTGCTATGAATGCTGAACGAGAAAATACGAGCAAGAATCGACGAAGTTACGACATCAGAAAGTCCCGTACGAACATTAGGAATAGTATAGGATACGAATGTCATGACATTAGGTTATCGAGATGTGATTACATGTTAGACCATATCCGGGACATTGGCATTGTATTGTGATTACGTGTAAGACCATGTCTGGGACATTGGCATCGTATTGTGATTTTGTGTAAGACCCTGTCTGGGACAGTGGCATCAATATGTTATAACATGTAAGACCATATCTGGGATATGACATTGTACGAGCTATATGTGATTACCGAGTATCCTTAACGATTCCGATTGGTTCAACGGGCAAAGTCAAGTTGAGAAAGAATGTGTAAGTGAGCTAAAAGTTTCAAGTACGTACGAGATTCATACAAGTATTGAAAAGAGAAGTATTTGAAAAATTCAATTAAGATATTGAATATGTGTACAATGAGAAATGTTTGAGAACTTGTATGTGTTTAGCTATGCTTAGCATATTTGAATTGATATGCAAATATTCATATGATGACTTTATTTGTATATGGCTTACTAAGATTTTAAAGCTTACTGTGTTTATTTTTCACTATTTTATAGATTATCGAAGCTAGCTCAGACTCAGGGATCGTCGGGAGACGTCATTACACTATCAATCATCTCGTTGGTACTTTTGGAGCTTTGTATATATGGTATATGGCAAGTATAGGCTAGTGTTATATTTGTATGTTTTGAGTTATGATTTTAGCCATGAGATTTGGCTTGTAAATGTTGGTGTGTATGGCCATTTAAGTTGGCTTAAATTATGTGTTTGATAAGTGATATATGTGATATGTATAATGCCTTATGTGTTGGCTTGTTTGGTATGGTTATATGGTTGCTTAAGTAGCTAGTTTTCATTTGGTAAGCTATTGCTTGAAAGATGGTGTAACACCCCTCACCCGTATCCAATGCCTGGATAGGGTTTGAGGCATTACCGGACTTAAACATTCACAAATATACAAAATCGGGTCACCAAATTTCGCCCAAAAATTAAAACTATTTAACACATGCATATCGTCCCTTATGCAGGCCTTCGAGGCCTAAAACATACCTCGGGGCAGTTCAGGAAAAAATCGAAAAAATTTGATAAACTTTGGGCAACTTAATAGATTCTCTTTCTTTAGTGAGTCACATGCCCGTGTGAGCGGGGCCGTGTGGTCACACACGCCCATGTGACTTGGGACACGCCTGTGCCCTCAGCCCGTGTAACTCTCTGTTTAGGACGTCAGCATGCATTTAGGGGCACACAGCCAAGACACATGCCCATGTCCCTAGCTCGTGCTTGAAATTGACTTAAAATTTTAGGTGCAAGGGACGCACGGCCATGCCACACGCCCATAGAGGTGATCCGTGTGTCACACACGACCTAGACACACGCCCGTGTGTGTACTCGTGCGGACCTTGTAAGGCTATTTTCCAAGCTTTTGGTTACCCTCTATCAACCAATCAGACTTATAGGTTACCTTAATACATAATAAGGCCAGATTTTACACTTACATATAACCTTGATAAACCTCATTGCATGCAAACCTCATTTCATCGGTTTTATACATGCTAGGTTAATTTTCTTTTTGTATTAAGGATTTCTATGTCTCATTGACATATTTAAGATTGGCTCATTCTTACAACTCATTGCCAATTATAGCCAAGCCATCCCATGTAAATGTAAACATGCATAGATTTGTAGGTCATAGCCTACTTCAAAATAAGCCAATTCCCATGGCCAAATACAAGAAGTTATGTAAACTTTTACAAGCCTTCATATGGGCAATTCAAATGACACATATCACAAAATGAACCAAAGTCCTATACATGCCATTGAACAAAATAAAAGTGTCTTTATACCAAAGCTGGACTAGTTGATAGTGTGTTGACTCTCCAACCGTCTTCCAATCTTTATGAGTCCTCGAGCTCTGTAAGACATGGAAAAGAGAGGGGTAAGCATTTATATACTTAGTAAGCCTGAATAACTGGAAAGTAAACTTACCGATTAATTAGTATACAACTATATTAAGCAATAGAACCAACCAGAATGAAATGGTTTCCCTATCACATGCCCTCAATCAATAAGTTAGTCACAATAATAATGTACCATGTAATTTGTCCTAGATGAGCTCATCCTTCAACATTTCCTTTTGTACATATATCTCATATTAATCCCGTTGAGTTTCTAGGAAACCTCAATGGATTACCCATTATCCATCAAGTCATAAGAGCGATTGTCTCATGTATGCACTCCCGCGAACCTCACATCATATGGCAGAATTACCAGTCCAGGCTAAATTCCCCGTATTATAAACTCATAAGGTGATGTCGGGATTACCAGTCCAGGCTAAATCCCTTATATCGACAAACAGCCTTAATGAGCTGGGATCTGTATTACCAGTCTAGACTAAATTCAGACCCTAATCGAATTACCCGTCCGGGCTAAATCCACAATGCACACATATTCTACAGGAAGCTCGACCACTCAAGGAACACCCGTCCAGGCTAGATCCTTTTTATATTTGAGATCAATGGATTACCCGTCCGGGCTAAATCCTTCTGCAACACATGTAAGATCTCAAGTAACATGTAAATCATGGTTTATCCGCCGAACTTCCTTTTTAACCTTAACTGGGACACTTATTAACATGTCATTATTAAGGATACATTTCATGGACTTTCATGCCATTATCAAATGCAATTATCATACATTCATCAATCATGCAAATAAGCATATTATGAGTTTACTTTTAGTTATTCGAACTTACCTGTATTCGTCACGGTATCGTGTTTTGATTATTCTGAAACCTTTCGTTTTCCTCGGTCGACCTCCAGAATTTGTTCCTCGAGATCTATAACAATAAAAATAAATTATTAACAACTCACATTATACTTTTCAAGTCTAAATTTCACCCCCGGTCCAAATAACCATTTTTCCCCTAACCTTTCACATTTTTACGATTTAGTCCCTAGGCTCGTATAATGAAAGGCATGCAATTTCTACATTACCCAAGCCTAGTCGAATGATCTTTCCTCTTATGGCAGCCCACATTTTTCCATTATTTCTCATCTTTCTACCCATTTTTACAATTTTTGGAAAAAAAGGCCTTTTAGGGGTTTTTCATGAAAATCACCTAGGAAAAGATGTTTAACACACATCCAACTTTCATATTCCTCCATAAAACATCAAAATACAAGTAACTCGTGCATGGGTAAATTCTTAAACATGAACCCTAGCATGAAATATAAGTAGAAATAGAGAGAGTAAGCTATCGAGATTTCAAAAATATGAAGAACATTAAAAACGGGGCTTGGGAGCACTTACTATTGAGCTTCAAAATGTTGAAAACCCTAGCAATAGAGAACTCCAAATTTTCGGCAAAAACATGAAGAATATGAGATGATTTTTGGCTTGTTTTCCTATTTTATTTCATTAAAATGCCAAATGACCAAAATGCCCTTAAGCCTTTTCTTTAAATTTTTACTCATTCATGCCCATTTTTGTCCAAAAACTTAGAAATTGGGTAAATTGCTATTAAAGGACCTCTTATCAATATTCTAAAGCAATTTCATACAAATTGCTTCTAGAACCCAAGTTTTGCAATTTATTCAATTTGGTTCTTATTTCCCAATTGGACACCTTACTCATAGAATTCGTTCATGAAACTTTAACACATGCATGTTCTCATATTCTAGACCTCATAATAATCATAAAATAAATATTTCAATGTCGGATTTGTGGTCCCAAAACCACTGTTCTGACTAGGCCCTATTTTGGGATGTTACAGATGGTATATTGTGGTTTGATTTTGAGATGGTAATATGGTATGATTTGTATCATCAAATAGATGATAAGTTGATGAGTAAATGCATTTAGAAGTTTTGTAAGTTTTGATGATTTTGGCATAATTATTCGGTATGTTTTGAATATGGATTTGAGTAGTTGAAATGGTTGAGGATAGATGGCATGATATGTGTATGAATTTGCATGTTTTGGCTGCCTAAAAATGTATTGAAATGGTATCAATTTGGTTGCTAGGTGAGCATGTGAAAAGGGGGCAAAATGGCTTTGCAAATGGCCTATTTTTGCCTACACGGGTAGAGACACGGGCGTGTGTCTCAGCGTGTGCAACACATGATCATGATACATGGTCGTGTGTCCCCTAGGGTACCCTTTCAAATTAAGTCAGCATTCCCTACAGGTTTGGCACGGCCTAGACACACGAGCGTGTCTACTAGCCATGTATGGCACACGGGCTGGCACATGGGCGTGTGGCTGGCCGTGTAACCCAAGTCAGTAACTCATCTAGTTTTCCCACAGCCATGGCACACGGGCGTGTCCTCGGCCATGTGGTGCAAGTCAGTATGTATGACCTATTTTCACATGGCCTGTGACACGAGCGTGTCTGGTGGCCGTGTGAGGTACATGGCCTATTCACATAGGCATGTGGCCCTAAATGTTTGAAAATTTTCTAAGTTTTCCAAAGTTTTCTAATGTTATCGGTTTAGTCCTGAACCTCTTCTAAGCATGTTTTAAGGCCTCGTAGAACCTTATAAGGGACAATGTGAATATGGTAGATTGATATTTATGTAAAATTGAATCATGTATGAAAAATGTATCTTACATGTTGTGTTTTGATCGGTAATGTCTCGTAACCCTATTTCGATGACGAATACGGGTTAGGGGTGTTACAATATTCATCAAACATATCAAAATAACTCAAACCTATACATGCTATATACCAAAATATTGAAATCAATGCTACCCAAAATAGATGTTCGATAATGCGATGATATTCCCGATGACTTCCAGATTCGAGCTAGCCTGATTCTCTATAAAACATAGGAAAATAACACAAACTAAGCTTCACAGCTAAGCAAGTTCGTTTTAACTTAATGAGAAACTTCACTATTCATTCACAATTCAATCAATATAAAAGCAAAATAATACAAAAACATTAAATCTTAAACCATTCAATCATTTATGCAATAGCTTACCAAGAATTCATTCATTTCATGGATTCATTATTTATAAACTTTACATACGTACCTGTACTAACTCGTAGCAATCTCAATCTAATCCACATCTTTCAATTTTCCCATTGAACCATTCGGAATAGAAGTCGAATATTTAAGGATCTCAATCGATAAGTACCTATACCATGGCCCATAGCCAAATCAAAGTAACTTATCCCGGAGTACCTATACCATGGCCCGTAGCCAAATCAAGGTAACTCCTCTCCAAAATACTTACACCATAACCCGTAGCCAAGTCAAGGTATAACTCACACCCGAAGTGCCTATATCATGGCCCGAACCCAACTTATTACCTTAATTACATGTCATTTATATCCTAGACTATTCCTAAGGCTCAACCGGGAATTTCCAATACCAAATCATAGTCAAATCATTGTCGAATCATGGTCGAACAAGTTCATAGCCTAAAATTTAAAATTTATATAATATCAAAACATTTAAATACGATTGTAATAGAGCTCGTTACATACGAACTTACCTCGAGTATGAAAATGGCGAAATGAATCAATTACTCGATAATCTTTCCTTTCCCCTGATCTAATTCTGGATTCCTCTTTTCTTGATCTAAATATATTCAAAATTAACTTATTCAATCACATATTCTTTCAATTTAGTCCATCACACGCATTTAAGAAAATTTGCATATTAGCCCCTAAACTTTAGCATTTTTACAATTTAATCCCTATTTCATAAATACACAAAATTCACATAATTTCACTCAACCCATACTTGGTTGAATTGCATATAAGACCCTAGCAGCCCAAAACTTTCATTTATTTCACATTTTAACCACACATTTTCAACATTTCTCAATTTAACCCCTAATATGCATTTTCATCAGAAATCACTTTACAAAACATGAAAATCTATCACCAAGCTTTCATAAATTATCATCAAACCTCAAAGAACACATGGACACAACAATGGCAACTCTCGAAATCTTTAACAGTTTCAAAATCTAAGGTGCGAGCTAGCTAGATTGAGCTGCAACGATTACAAAAACATAAAAATCATCAAAAACTGAGCTCAAACCGTACCTTAATCAAGCTTAATGCGTGTCGAACCCTAAAACACCAAAAATGGCTTTCTTCTTCCTTAATATTCAGCCAAAATGCTATAAAGATGGACAAAATTCAATTTGTTTTTATTTATTTACCATTATTATTTATTTTACTATTTTAACCTTAATGAAAAACCATTTCAAACATTCATTAAATGTCCATATATGTCCTTTTAAATGGTCTAATTACTAATTAAGGCCATCATATTTAAAATCCAAGACCAATTGACACCTTTAACTAATAGCATGCAACTTTTGCATTTTACGCGATTAAGTCTTTTTTCTCAAATTGAGCAATTAAATGATAAAATTAGCTCAAGAAATTTTCATACATACATACTATCATGATGTAAACACCAGAAATAGTATTAAAAAAATTTTCTAACATTGGATTTCTGGTTCTGAAACTACTGTTCCGATGTAGCTAAAATCGACCTATTACAACTCTCTTCCTTTAGGGATTTTAGTCCCTGAAAATCTTACCAATGAATACGTTCGGATATTGTTTTCTCATAGCATCCTTGGGGTCCCACGTAGCTTCTTCAACCCCCTGTCGATGCCATAATACTTTCACTAATGCAATTTTCTTATTTCTCAGCTCTTTGATCTCATAAGCTAAAATTGGAGTCGGTTTTTCAGTATATGACAAATCTGGTTGAATTTCAACCTCGGTCGGGGAAATGACATGTGAAGGGTTAGATCGATATCGTCGAAGTATTGATACATGAAACACATTATGTATTTTCTCTAACTCAGACGAAAAAGATAGTTGATACGCCACTGGCCTAACTCACTCGATAATCTCATACGGTCCAATGAATCACAGACTCAATTTCCCTTTCTAACCAAACCAGAATATCTTTTTGCACGATGACACTTTCGAAAACACTTTATCCCCAATCTGAAACTCAATATCTTTCCGCTTCAAATCTGCATATGATTTCTGTTGATCTGGTGCCGCTTTCAAATTATCACGAATTACTTTTACTTTCTCTTGTCTCTTTAATTAAATCAACCCCGTGAATCTTACTCTAGCTAAGCTCCATCCAATATAACGGTGTTCAGCATTTACGACTGTATAGAGCTTCGTATAGTGCCATCTTTACACTTGATTGGAAGCTATTGTTGTAAGCAAATTCAATTAATAGTAGATATTTCTCCCAGCTACCTTTAAACTCGAGAATGCAACAACACAACATATCCTCAAGTATCTAAATAACTCATTCAGATTCACCATCCATTTGAGGGTGAAATGTAGTGCTAAAATGCAGCTTTGTACCTAAAGCTTCTTGCAATATCTTCCAAAATAGTGAAGTGAATCTTGGATCCCTATCTGAAACAATAGATAGTGGCACTCCATACAATTGAACAATCTCTGAGATATATAACTCAGCTAATTTTTCAAGTGAATAATCCGAACGTACAGGAATGAGATGAGTCAATTTTGTCAATCTGTCAACAACAACCCAGATCGCATCTTTCTTTTTCGGAGTTAAGAGCAAACCCGATACAAAATCCACTGTTAATCTATCCCACTTCCACTCAGGAATCATAATAGGCTGTAATAAACTTGACAGAACTTGATGCTCAGCTTTAAGTTGCTGACAAATCAAACATTTCGAAACAAATTCTGAGATATCTCCTTTCATACCATGCCACCAATAAAACTATTTCAAATCATTATACATTTTCGTGCTTTCTGGATGTACTAATAAATGACTACTATGTGCTTCGTCTAAAATCTTTTGAATAAGCTCAAAATTTCTCGGTACACATATTCTATCACGAAACATCTAACAGTCTTTAGGCCCTATTCGAAACTCAGAATCAGAATTTGACTCACATTGAGCTCGCTTTGCTTGCATTTCATTATCAAATTTTTGAGCTTCATAAATCTGTTGTAGAAATCACGGTCTCACTTTCAACTCAGCTATTATCGAGCCGTTGTTAGACAAAGCTAATTGTGTGTTCAAAGTATGTAAAGCAAATAAAGACTCTCAGCTCAAAGCATCAGCAACTTCATTCGCTTTCCCCAGATGATAGTCAATTACTAATTCATAATCTTTTAGCAGTTCTAACCATCTCCGCTGTCGTAAATTTAAATCTTTCTGAGTCATTAGGTATTTCAAGCTTTTGTGATTAGTATAAATATGGATTTCTCACCAAACAAGTAATGACGCCAAATTTTCAATGCGAACACTATCGCGGCTAACTCTAAATCGTATGTTGGATAATTCTTTTCATGTGGCTTTAACTGTCTTGAAGCATAAGCTACAACTTTGCCTTCCTGCATTAAAACACAATCCAAGCCATTTAATGATGCATCACTGAAAACTACAAATTCTTTTCCCGACTCAGGTTGAACAAACATTAGTGCCTCTGTCAATAACGCTTTCAACTATTCAAAGCTCTGCTGACACTTTTCTGACCACTCAAATTTAACATCTTTTTGAAGTAACTGCGTCATCAGAGTCGCAATCATCGAGAAACCTTTCACAAGCCGTCTATAATAATCTGCTAATCCCAAAAAACTACTAACTTTGGATACATTTCTCGGTGGCTTCCAATCTATAATCACAAAGATTTTGCTCGGGTCAACTCAGATACCTTCAGCTGAAACTATATGTCCCAGAAAACTAACCTTTCGTAGCCAAAATTCACATTTGCTGGACTTTTCAAACAACTGTTTGTCTCTTAGAGTTTGTAACATGAATATCAAATGCTCGACATGCTCAGACTCATCACAAGAGTAAATCAAAATATCATCAATAAACACAACTACGAATTGATCTAAATATGGCCTAAAAATTCGGTTCATCAAATCCATAAAAATAGCAGGTGCATTTGTTAGTCTGAAAGGCATAACAAGGAATTCGTAGTGTCCGTACCCTGTACTAAATGCAGTCTTTGGCACATCTGAGTCTTTAACTCGCAACTAGTAATAACCCGATCTCAAATCAATTTTCGAAAACACTGTTGCCCCTTTTAACTGATCAGACAAATCATCTATTCGAGGAAAAGGGTATTTATTCTTGATTGTCACTTTGTTGAGCTGTCGATAATCTATACACATTCTCATCATGTCATCTTTCTTTTTTCACAAATAACAACGGTGCACCTAGGGAGAGAAACTCAGTCTAGAAAAACCTCTATCTGTCAACTCTTGCAACTGAGCTTTTAATTCTTTTAACCCTGTCAGAGCCATTTGATAGTCGTTAAACTAACTTAAAATTTTGACTAAGGCAAGCGCACCTATCGAACAGTAGTATAGTTCTGGTGAGACCGAAAATATCGTATCACGAGGACTAAAAGTACTAGTAATTACTCTTTTTCTATTATTTAGCCTAGAAATAAAGAAGAAATATTTTAACCTAAAATTTAACTAACCTAATTAAATATTTAGTGAGACAAAGACAAAATTTGGAAAAGACTTTAGGAAAATCAATGGAGAAAACAATACCCAAGGAAGAATCCACCTAGACTTCACTTATTACTTCTGAATTAGACGATTTATTCACTTGACTTATTCCGTAGAAATCCTTAGTTTATGTTAATATCTCCATCGAGACTAAAAACAATTGACTCTAGGTTGATTAATTGAAATCTCTTTCTAATTAAAACCCCTATCGTCGTATTAACTCGATCTATGGATTTCCCTATTAGATTTTACTCTAATCCGGTAGATTTATGTCGTCTTATGTCTAGGATTGCCTTCAACTCCACTTAATTATGCTAGCTCTACTCTTAAACAGGGACTTTTGCTCCACTGAATAAGCACATTAGACTTGGATTAATATATTGAAATATTAACACAAGAATCAAAAACACATTATTAAGAATAAGAGCAAGTATTTATCATATAATTCAGATATTAATAAGATTCGTCTTAGGTTTCATCTCCCTTAGGTATTTAGGGAGTTTAGTTCATAATAATAGGGGAAAACATCTGAAAATTGGGGAAACAAAAAAAATAAAAAAACCCAGAAACTTCGCTAGAAATTGAATGGAGATCTTTAGTCTTGATGTAATCCTACTTCTGAGCTGATTCCAATGGCTTTCTTCGAGTATTTTCTGCGTTCGGCTCTGCGTGTCCCTTTAATCCTCTTCTAGGGTGTTTATATAGGCTTTGGAATGCTTCAAAAGCTTCAAAACTGCCCTTTTCAGAGTAGAATTAAACTTGGGCTTGACAGGGACACTACCGTGTGCCACGCCCATGTGCAAATGCTCAAACCGTGTGCAATTCTAACTTGGATTAATGTCGACACCACCATGGTACGCGGGCGTGTGGTCTGCCCGTGTGCCTCACACGGGCGTGTGGATTGCCCATGTAGAAGTGCCTAGGCCGTGTGAAACACTATTTTAAACCCAATTTGTCCCTTTTTGGCCCGTTTCTTGTTCTTTTTGCTATCCTAAGCTCTCCTAAGTATAAAACATGAAATTAAAGGATTAGGAGCATCAAATTCACTAAAACCAAGGAAAAGTCATCCATAAATATGCCAAGAATGGGGTAAAAATATGTATAAATTACGGTTTATCACTATTCTGTATGGAGCTATTGATATTGGTGTTGTACCCTGTACTAATTCAATACCAAATTCAACCTCTGTGATAGGCGGTAAACATAGTAACTCATCGGGAAATACATCTGTATACTCACACACAACTGGTACTAATTCAATCTTTATTTCTGTCACTTTTGTATCAAGTACATCAGCAAGATAAGCTTCACATCCCTTTCTCACAAATTTCTAAGCTAACATAGACGATATCACAGTTGGCAGACTATTCAAATCATCAGATTCAGTTCTAATAATCTCATTATTCTAACATTTCAGTTCAATTAACTTTTGTCTACAATCCACTATAGCATTATGCATCATTAGCCAATCCATACCCAAAATCACATCAAATTAGCTGAAAAACAAAAATCCTGATGCATTGATGGACAATTCTTGCAAACTTTTTCAACCAACACACATTTGCCTAAGGGGTTTGGTACTCTAATCAGAAATTTAGTAAACTCTATAGGCAAAGTCTTACTAGATACTAAATTCACACATATATAAGAATGAGTTGATCCTGGATATATCAATGCAATCACATTAGTATCAAAAAGAGTGAAAGTACCGGTGATAACGTCTGGAGATGACGCTTCTTCATGAGTGCGAATAGCATAGGCTCTGGCAGGTGCTCTAGCCTTAGATCTCACTACGGAGTCCTTTGTCACCCCTCGACTACCACTCACATTTCCAAAAATTCTTTGTGGTCTTCCTCTATTCGACATGTTACTCGATCTCACATTATGGGGTCTATCTTTCTCCACCGTCTCAGGACAATCTTTAATAAAATGATTCGGTGAGCCACATTTGAAACAAGCTTTATTACTCTTATTCCAACATTCTTTGAAATGTCATCTCCCACAATGTTGGCACTCAAGTTTATTATTTCTAACACTGCCTACACTCGAAATAGAAGTAGCTTGAGTTTTAGAACTTACGTGCTAATTTCCACGATCTCTATTCTGATATCCCACTGATGCATTAGACTGGCTATGCAAATCTTAGAATTTCTTTAGTGAAGATTGATACAGCTTACTCATTGATCTTTTTCTTGAGTCTATAGCTTCAGAATTTTTTTTCTCTTTTCTTTACTGAGATCTTCGGCTTTACAAGCCCTTTCAATTAGAACAACAAATTCTTTCAATTCTAGAATCCCGACTACTAGTTTTATATCTTTATTCAACCCGTCCACGAACCACTTGCACATTATTTCTTTAGTAGACGCATATTCTCAGGCATACTTGCTTAACTGTACGAATTCTCTTTCATACTCGGTGACAGTTATTCGACCTTGTTTTAATTCTAGGAGTTATTTGTGCTTTTGATCAAGGAATTGCTGAGTTATATATTTCTTTCAGAATTCTGTCTGAAATAATTCCCATGTCACTCGTTCTCTCAAAACCACGGATATCAGCATGTTCCACCATTGATACGTAGTGTCTCTCAGCAAGGATACAGAACATTTAATATATTCATCAAGAGTACAAGATAATTCATCGAATACCTGAATTGTATTTTCAAGCCAAAACTCAGCTCCCTCAGCATCATCATCCACAGTAGCTCAGAACTCTTCGGCCTTATGTTTACGAATCTTATCCACTGGCAGTTTGTTCAATCGTATCGGATCTACAACTTGATGAAAAATAGGAATTTGTTGAGGTATAGGTGGAGGGGGGGTTGTTCAACAGTCAGATTTGTCCAGACATACTGAGTGAACCACTCATTCATTATCTGGAAAAAGGCTTGTTTAGCATCTCCATCGTGGCTACTCGTTACAGGCCTAGAATCGGATGGCACCATCTTTTGAGAGGGAGCTGGCACGTTACTTTCTACATCATCGGCTACAGCTTGTTCGGGATCCATTACTATATGAAAACACAATTTAAGCTGTCAAGAACCATCACACTATCGCAGAGTATATATGGCATGTATAGCTAGACTCACGCACACGCTACGTTAGCCTAAGAATCGACTAAACCGCAGCTCTGATACTAATAAAATGTAACACCCCTAACCCGTATCTATAATCAGAATAAGGTTACGAGGTACTATCGATCAATACAAAACATATAGCATTCATTCTCATACATCATTCTATACAACCACATTGTCCCTTATAAAGACCTACGAGGCCTTAAACATGCTTTAGAAATGGTTCGGGACTAAACCGATAACATACGATAATTTTGAAAAACTTAGAAATTTTTCATGTAAACAGAAGTTACACGCCCATGTGAACAGACCGTGTGCCTCACACGGCTAGTAGACACGCCCGTATCTTAGGCTGTGTGGAAACAGGGCATACATACTGACTTGTATCACACAGCCGAGGACACGCCCATGTACCAGGCCGTCTGAAAACTAGAGAGTATACTAACTTGGGTCACATGGCCAACCATACGCCTATGTGTCTAGCCCGTGTGCCCTACGAAATGGCCACACACACCCTTGTGCTAGGCTGTATGCCATTTAAAAGGGTATACTGACTTATACCACATGGCCAGTCACACGCCCATGTGTGAGACCATGTGGGGCATACTGACTTCAAATCAATTTCAACACCAAGGGATACACGGCCGTGTAACCTAACCGCGTGTCGCACATGGCTAAGACACACGCCCGTAACTCTACCCGTGTGGACAAAAATAGGCCATTTGCAAAGCCAATTTGCCACCCTTTTTGCACATACCTATGCAAGCTCATATGGTATCATTTTAAGACACAATTATGCACCCAAAAGTCATGAACCAAACATACTCATACCACATCCATTTCAACTAAATTCAACACTCAAATCCATACCATTTACCTATTCAAATACTAAACAATTTAACTTGTTGTACTAAGCATAATTCACAAGTATAATTCATTTAGCAAAACCAATCCAAACATACATAACCACTTCAATATCATTCATTCAATATAGGTTTATTACCAAACATTAAAAGTAGAACTACTTGTACATTTATAAGATTATCAAGTTCATCGTCTAATTTGAACTCAAATGGTCAAAATACATATTCATCAAATATACCAAAATAACTCAAACTATACATGCCATATACCAAAATATTGAAATCATTGCTACCCAAAATAGATGTTCGATAGTGTGATGATATTCCCGATGACTTTCATATCCGAGCTACCCTTGATTCTTTATAACACATAGAAAAATAACACAAAGTAAGCTTCACAACTTAGTAAGTTCGTATTAACTTAATGAGGAACTTCACCATTCATTCACAATTCAATCAACATAAATGCAAACTAATACAAATACATTAAATCTTAAACCATTCAATCATTCATTCAATAGCTTACCAAGAATTCATTCATTTCATGGATTTAATGTTTATAAACTTTACGTACGTACTTTTACTAACTTGTACCAATCTCATTCTAATCCACATATTTCAATTTTCTCATTGAACCATTCAGAATAAAAGTCAGATATTTAATGATCTCAATCAATAAATACCTATACCATGGCCCGTAGCCAAATCAAGGTAACTTATCCCGGAGTACCTATACCATGGCCCGTAGCCAAATCAAGGTATAACTCACACTCGAAGTGTCGATATCATGGCTCGAAGCCAGCTTATTACTTTAATGACATGTCATTGATATCCTAGATTATTCTTAAGGTTCAACCGGGAATTTTCAATACCAAATCATAGTCGAAGCATTGTCGAACCATGGTCGAACAAGATCATAGTCTAAAATTTACAATTTATGCAATATCAAAACATTTAAATACGATTGTAATAGAGCTCGTTACATACGAACTTACCTCGAGTATGAAAATGGTGAAATGAATCAATTACTTGATAATCTTTCCTTTCCCCCGATCGAATTCTGAATTCCTCTTTTCTGGATCTAAATATATTCAAATTTAACTTATTCAATCACATATTCTTTCGATTCACTCCATAACACGCATTTAAGCAAATTTGCATATTGGTCCCTAAACTTTTATTTTTTTACAATTTAACCCCTACTTCATAAATACACAAAATTCACATAATTTCACTCAACCCATACGTGGCCGAATTGTATATAAGTCCCTAGCAGACCAAAAACTTTCATTTATTTCACATTTTAACCACACATTTTCAACATTTCTCAATTTAACCCCCTAATATGCATTTTCATCAGAAATCACTTTACAAAACATGAAAATCTATCACCAAGCTTTCATAAATTATCATCAATCCTCAAACAACACATGGAAACAACAATGGAAACTCTCAAAATCTTTAACAGTTTCAAAATCTAAGGTACGAGCTAGCTAGATTGAGCTGCAACGATTACAAAACATAAAAATCATAAAAAAATCAAGCTCAAATCGTACCTTAATCAAGCTTAATGCGTGCCGAACCCTAAAACACCAAAAATGGCTTTCTTCTCCCTTAATATTCATCCAAAATGATATAAAGATGGACAAAATTCAATTTGTTTATTTATTAACCATTATTAACTATTTTACTATTTTAACTTTAATGAAAAACCATTTCAAACATTCATTAAATGTCCATATATGTCCATTAACCTTTTAAATGGTCTAATTACCAATTAAGGCCATCATATTTAAAATCTAAGAACAAATGACACCTTTAACTAATAGCATGCAACTTTTACATTTTACGCGATTAAGCCCTTTTTCTCAAATTGAGCGAATAAATGATAAAGTTAGCTCAAGAAATTTTCATACATACATACTATCATGTTGTAAACACAAAAATATTATTGAAATAATTTTCCAACATCATATTTGTAGTTCCAAAACCACTGTTCCGATTTAGCTAAAACCAGGCTATTACATTCCAAACAAATCATCACTTCACAAACTAACATGAACTTTTACTATTTTTACAAATTAATCCCCATATGTAAATTTCATCAAAAATCACTTTACATAACTTGTTTATTTATCAACAAGGACTCATCAATCTATCATTAAACATCAAGAATCACACAAAAGCATTCATGGGATAACCCTTAACCTTTAACAGTTTTACAAATTGTTCCTCAAGCTAGCTAGATTAAGCTAAAACAACTTCAAAAACATAAAAATCATTAAAAACAAAGTTGGAAAACATACCATGCAAGCCAAGAGACTAGATCGAATGCTCCAAACACCTAAAATGGTGTTTTTGTTCTTCAAATTCGGTGGTAATATGCTTTTAGAAAGATGATACCATCTTTTCTTAGTTTAATTTTAACTTTAATTACCAAATTACCTTTTTAACCTTTAAAAACTTTATTAATTTGAATTAAACCATGCCATAATCATCCACTATCTATTCAAATTGTCTAATTACTATCTAAGTCCTTTCACTTTAAAATTTCATAGCCAATTGACCCTTTTAACTAATGGAACTCTACTTTAACACTTTTTACAATTTAGTCCTTTTCACTAAATTAATCATACAAACATCAAAATTTCTTAACGAAATTTTAATGCGAGCTTACTAACTTCCCATAGACATTAAAATAGTAATAAAATAAAAAAATTTACTCGTCGAATTTGTGGTCCCAAAACCATTACTCTGATTTTACTGAAAATAGGTTGTTACAACTCTCCCCTAAAGGAATTTTCGTCCCTGAAAATCTTACTAGAAAATAGCTTTGGGTATTGCACTTTCATAGCTTCTTTTGGTTCCCAGGTAGATTCTTCTATTTCGTGACGTTGCCAGAGAACTTTCAGAAAAGCTATACTATTATTTCTCAATTCTTTAACTTCCTGAGCTAGAATTCTGATCGGTTCTTCACTGTACGTCATATCTAGACTTAATCTCAACATCTACCGGGGATATCATGTAACGCCCCAAAAATCCCAAGATTTTTTTCTTTTTCAGTTTTGATAAAATGTGTGCTTAATATTCCTAGTCGAGTGTTATTTATGTGATAATAGGCCTGGTTAAGTTTTGAGTTCGAACTTTGGGGTGAAGGAAATTATAGTTTAATAATTAAAAGAACCTTGATGGAAAGTAGTTTGGTTTTTAAATAAATGAAGGAGGAATTGGACACAATGAGCCCTATGTTGGAGTGGCAAGTAGCGTCATATGTGGGGCTTAGAGGTGGCGTCACATGCATGGGAAGGAGGTTTGGGGTTCGAATCCCTCCTTGCTCAAAAGAAGGATTTATTTTTTCTCAATAAATGGCCACTAGTGGCGTTGCATGTGAACTCTGACGGGAGTGATTAGAGGAGAAAATTAAGGAAGGGATTAAGGAGTTATCAGGGGGAAAAGTTAGGAGATGAAGGGTGTAGAGAAGTGGATTCGAATAGGGAATTTAGGGATAGGTAAATTCGACTATAGTATATGTAGGTGCCGATTTTGGGGATTCTAAGGTAATGCTAAAATTACTTCTCTTCCTTTAGCCGAATTCCTCATTTTTGTGTTGCCGAAACACTTTTCTCTCTAAGTGCCTAAAATTCGAATTCCTTGTTCCTTGCTTTCCGATTTTCCATTCTTTCTCTTCTTAAATTCTCTTTTGATTCACCTTTGGTTTTAGCCGATTCCTTCTTATCTTCTTTTTTTCGTGTCGAATAACCCTTTCACCATACAAATCTCAAAAGCCGAATACCTCTTTGGCTGAAGACACTCTGTTCCACGCTACTCCCTCTACTTCGGTCGATTCTTGTGGGATTAGTATCGAATATCAGATTCCAAATTTCTGCCAGATTACTCCTAGGCGTTTTGAGGTTTTTGGTAAGTACTCCTCTTTTATTGGTTAAGGTTGGCCGAATGGCCATGGAGGATTTGAGAGTGACTTAAGATGATTGTGAGTCACTTGTTGTTTAGTTTTAATGATTAAGATTGATGCAGATTTAAGAAATACTCGTGATTAGTGATCAAGGAAGGGTTGTTAAGGCTTGTCGTTCAAGGTAAGGCAAAGGTGAGATTTTTGGCTTTTGGTGATCGTATTTGATAAGCGTGTGATTAATCATTGAGCGAAATTGCTTATAGGTTTGTGGCTAAGGAGATCACAGCACGTTTTAGTACTAGGTGTGTACATACACTGCATACACACAATAGACTGGCAAATCTCGAAATGCCGAAAAGTCAGAAGTTTGGCTATAATAGTCTTTCGAGTGCGCGAACATTCGTAAGGGAGGACCGATAGGTTATCAGAGGCCTCATGAGTGATTCCATGGACTTGGGCCGTGTATTGGCCAACCAGGCTAGTATGGGCTAAATGGGCTCGATGGGCTGTAGGGCCCATAATAGACAAAATTGGCAATTTGTTACTAAGTGATGAAAAATCATATGATTGCATGACTATGAATGTGATTGGGCCTGACGGGCCATATGAATGTGATTTGGGCCTAATGGGCCATACGAATGTGATTTGGGCCTAATGCGCCATATGCATGTATGTAGACTTGTTTGGGCTTTGTAAGGGGTTTTGTGCCTAGTATCTGATAACTGCTTAAATAGACATAAAACTTAAATAATTAATTAATTGTGACCGTGGACAAGCCATAAGGTTAAGGTGTGGCAATGGGTATATGCATGTCTAGGTTTGGATCCAGGGGGAGCTTGGTACTTAAGTGGTCTTATTGACCCACCTCCTCTTTTCTGGATTCCTACCTGGTGCATAGGATTTGTTCGCTTTAGCCAACGAGGACTTGTTAACGGGCCAAGATAAGTAATAACCCATAATAAAGAGAAATTATCGAAAAGCCCCTAAGGGCGAAAATAACTAAAATACCCCTTATGTGTTGAATGTAAGATTTATGGATGTTACATGTATACCTGCTGCATTCATATGATATTCTATTTAGGTTGCATATGGGTTGGGAATTATGGAACGGAGGAAGTATATGAGGATCGCATGGTTGCTTGACGACCGTGGATCCACCGATGGCTTTTGAAGCCTAATATATGATTAGTAGCTTTGCTACAACGTTAAGTAGTATCCGAACTGGGCTACCATTGGAGTGTATTGGATGGGTGGGTCGATATTTATATCCTTACATGGTGTGTATCGGGGGATGGAAATGGTGTGTAGCGGTTGGATGGGTGGGATCGTACATATTTGATTACCTTACATCTGTTCTGATATTGAATTGGGCTCAGGCCTGAAAAGACTTGCTATTCCATGTTTTTCTATTTGTCGAGGGTTGTACACACTGAGTTTTCGAAAACTCACCCCTTATTTTATTTTTCTCAGGTGATCCTTAGTAGGTGGTTTGACGGTTGGAGGGACTCCGAGGTGGCCAGCTAGCAAGACGGCTTGGACTGGTTTTCTTAAGCCTATAATTTCTAGTATTTTAAGTTATTTCAGTTCGGATTGTAATAAGGTCTTTCCTCTGGTTATTATTTCAAATTAGGTTTATTATTATTTTTATGTTTTATATTTATTAGAAGTAGAACATGGTTTTCCTAAACCATAACTGTTTTCAAATACTATATTTCCACAAATGACAAGTTTTCATAGATCATCTGTTTTAAATAAAGCTTCCGCAACTGAAAAGAGATTTTACAAAGTAATTATTATCATACAAGAAGGAATAGTTTTTTTTTTAAATACACCTCGCTTTGAAAGTAACAAATACAAGCTGGGATTTTACTCAAGGTTTTTAATTTAAAGAAGGGTTTTAAATGAAAACAAGGTTTTCAAAAAACACTTCAATGTGACACGCCAGATT
Source organism: Gossypium anomalum (assembly GCA_025698475.1). Lineage (NCBI taxonomy): Eukaryota > Viridiplantae > Streptophyta > Magnoliopsida > Malvales > Malvaceae > Gossypium > Gossypium anomalum. The sequence continues at coordinate 41,425,559 of CM046965.1, forward strand.
CGGCCATAACATCTAGGCCGGGTTTGGGGTGTTACATATCAGGTGTGAAGGATTTGATCAATCCTGTCGTATCATCGATACATGAAACACATTATGAATCTTTTCTAACTCTGACGATAAAGCCAATCTGTTAGCTACTGGCCCAATCCTCTCAATGATCTCATACGACCCAATAAACCGCAGACTAAGCTTTCCTTTCCGACCAAATCGAAGAACTTTCTTCCAATATGATACTTTTAACAATATTTTTTCACTAATTTGAAATTCAATGTCCTTTATTTTCAAATCTGAATAAGATTTCTATCGATCAGAAGCCACTTTCAAATTGTTACTGTAACACCCTTAACCCGTATCATCACCGGAATAGGGTTGCGAAGCATTACCGTAAAATCGTAACATAAAAACATATATTTCTAATCATTTCATTAAACATATCAAAGTCCATTCGTGGACATGCATATCATCCATTAATCAAGCCTTCGAGGCTCTAGAAACACTTTAGAAACAGTTCGGGACTAAATCGGAAACATTTGAAACATTGAGGAAAAAGTTAGAAAAAATTAAATTGCAGTGGTCACACGGCCGTGTGGTAAGGCCGTGTGACTCACACGGTTGAGACACACGCCCGTGTAACATTCAAAATAGGGACACACAATCATGTCTAATCCCTTATTCGAGCCCGTGTAACTCTCTGAATTGGGTCACACGGCCAAGCCACACGCTCGCGTGCCAGACTGTGTAACTCTCAAAATACAACCTTTAAAACGTACAAGGAACATATATCTGTGTTGAATGGCTGTGTGTCACACATAGCTGAGACACACGCCCGTGTCTTAGGCCATGCGGACAAGAAATAGGCCAAATTCAAATCATTTCTTTCACCCATCCAAGGCATGCACCGACAAACCATTTGCACTTTTAACCAAAGTATCAAAACATACCAAAACATACATTTTTAAGACCAATTCAATAGGTCATTTATCCATACAACCAATATGCCAAAAAGCACCTCAAACATAAACCATCAAATCAACCTAAACATGTGCACATTTCTCATTCATCAACTAATTTGTTTCTATGCCAAAACATATCACAATTGATACATATCAACCATACCACATTAGATTAATGCCATATCGAAATAACCTTACCATTTCGACCATTCATCATATGCATCATAACCACTTAAACGACACAAACCAACCATTTCCAAATGGTACCAAATAACTAACATTTATATACCATATTTACATCATGCACATCTAGTTCAAAACCTTTCCAAAGTAAACCATATCTTGACCATGTTGAGGTCAATTCATCACCTATCACCATGTTTAGATTACTTACCATTTCAATGCATAACTTTATAAATAAACATAATACAATCCAACCAATAGCTTGGTACAAGCCTAAGCATCATCAACAACACGTATTAGAGCATCAACTTATAAATCACTTGAAATAACATAAGGTAAGTCATATATATGAACAACATCATTTGAAATCATCAATTTCATTAACACAAACAAACTTTCATTGAACCTTACCTTTCCTTCCTTTTCATAGATTTGTGACATAAGTCATTTGAATACTTACCGTTTCTTCCTTTTCATGCCTGTTGAACTACTTAGAATAATATTGGATATGCGAGAAAGCTCACACAAAGAGTGCTAAACATATGGTCAAAACCATTTCTTTTCCTTTTCCTTTACATAGATGCTCACTCGAGCCATAAATGGGTCTCTTTCCACAAGCTGTCTAGTATTCGCAACAAATGCCAAAACTCAGCCATCGGTAGAACATTCAGGACCAGCATCCATAACAGGGTAACCCTAATGACATGTCTTTTGTATCCTATATATTCCTAAGGTTCAAACGGGGCTCGATAGTTGTCGCACGTCGTTGAATTTCCATTTTTTCTTTACATGATAAATTTCATAATAACATATATATATTGATTCATTTTCAATAGAAGCATACATTAAACATTCAATTTAATCAACCATTAAATGATAATAGTACATCCAAACTTACCTGGCTAAAATGCAGAAACATTAAAGTACAGGGGCTTTTTGGTAATTTTCTATTCTCCTCGATTTTTCACTTGATCTTGATCTAAATTAATACTTTCATTCAATTTATTAATTTAGATATTAAAATAATTTATTTTATGAAATTTAGTCATTTTTGACATTTTTACAAAATTGACCCTAACATTTTACTTTTATTCAATTTAGTCCCTGAGCCTAAAACATGAAAATTACCCATTTTTAATGCGAAACCATGCCAAATGAATATGCATTGCACCCAACACAACCCATTTTTGCAACAATTTCACATAAAATCCTTGTATTTTTACTATTTTAACAATTTAGTCCCTAATAAAAAAATTCATCAAAATTACTTAACAAAATACTTTTAAATATCAACCAATATTTCAATTTCATCATTTAATAACTAAAATCACATAGATTCATTAAGGGCAACATTCAATATCTTTAACTATTTCAAAATCAAAGGTACGAGCTAGTTGGACCTAGTTGTAACGATCTCAAAAACATAAAAATTATGAGAAACGGGTTCAAAACAGACTTACGTGCATCATCCAAAGCAAGGCCAAAGCTTGAAGCTTCTCCCATTCTATTTCCATGGCACATTCGTTGATGAAAAGCAAATGCGGAAGAAAACATTATGTTTTCTTCATTTTTAACCTTTAATCTTTATTTTAAGAATAAAACAACATATAAAGCATTATAATTAAAAGAAATTAAAGCATCCAACCGTCCCACTATCTTAAAGGTGGCTAATTTACTCAATAAGGCCATCCAATTATAATTGTTTAATCAATTAACACCTTTAAACTAATAGCGATTGACTTTTTTAACTATTACGATTTAGTCCTTTTTGCTTAATTAACTATCAAAACATTGAAATTTCTTAACGAAACTTTAATATGATCTTAATAACATTTCATAAATATTTATAAAAATATTTACGGCTCGATTTATAAAATTGAGGTCTCAATACCTCATTTTCTAAAACCACTTGACTTTAGGGTCTTAACACTTAAACTTAATTAATCATTCATAAAATAAAATTACCATGTCAAAAACCTTTTTAAAACCAAAAGTGACTCATAAATATTAAATAATAATATTCACAAATTTACTCATCGGATTTGTGGCCCGAAACCACTATTTCTAACACCACTGAAAAATAGGTTGTTACAGTTACGTATCACTTTTACCTTTTCTTCGGTTTCTCGAATCAAATTAACATCGAATATCTTTTTCTCACTCAGCTCGGTCCAGTGTAATAGATTTTGACACTTTCAACCATACAAAGCTTCATATGGCACTATTTTAATACTCACTTGATAGTTGTTGTTGTATGCAAATTCAACTAAGGGCAAAAATCTCTCTTAGTTACCTTCAAACTCTAAAACATAACATCGAAGCATATCTTTGAGTATCTGAATTACCCACTCAGATTGACCATTAGTCTGTGGATGAAATGTTGTACTAAAATGCAGTTGAGTACCCAAAGCTTCTTGTAACTTGCTCCAGAATTGAGACGTAAACTGTGGATCCCTGTCAGAGGTAATAGAAACTGGCACACCGTGCAATCTAACAATCTCGAGAAGCTCGATTCAAAGTAAGTTTTTGTTCGGTTTTTGATAATTTTTACGTTTTTGAGATCGTTGCTTTGAATACTATTTGACCCATGCTAGAATTTTTTATTTTGATGAATATTTGTGTTTTATGATGATTGATGATGAATTATGAAATATAAGTTTTGGATTAATATGTTTTGTATTGGAATTTTTGATGAATTTGAGTAATTAGGGCTAAATTGCAAAAATAAAAATTTGAGGGACTAAAATGTGAAATAAATGAAATGTGTGTATTTGTATGTACTAGAGGAACATTCGGCCTAAGCATGTTACATGGAGATTTTGAGTATTTTGTGTTTTACGCAATTAGGACTAATTTGTAAAAGTATGAAATATCAGGGGTAAAATGGTAAATTTTATATTTATGTGTTGTTGGATTAAATTATATGAAATGGTGTTTGAATGAGATTAATTTGAAATTTTATAGATCAAGAACAAAAGAAATCAGACTTAGATCGGGGAAAAACAAAAATAGTCGAATAGTCAATTTACATTGTTCGTTGATATCCGAGGTAAGTCTATAAGCAATAAACATCGTTAAATTTGAATGTATATGATCTTTATATGCTGAATTTAATTGTGTAAATTTCTATTAGCTATAGCCAAATGTATAAATGTTTATGAGATTAGGGAACAAGTTTGATTCAATTGAGATATAATGTACGAAAAGCTTCGTATGAACCTTAAGTAATGATTAGGATTTCTAAAATATGAATTATGTGTAAGATCGACTTTGTATCTGTGATATTCGGGCTTTATTACCTAGCAGGCTTTATGCCAATGTATTATATCAGGTTTTATTGCCTAGCAGGCTCTATGCCGGTGTATTATGTCAGGCCTATTACCTAGCAGGTTTTGTGCCTGTGTATTATACTAGGCTTTATGCCTAGCAATTTTATGTGAGCAATGGTAAAAGTAATCAAAGGTGTTAAACAAGCTAAAGTGATCAAGTATGTGAATGTGGTTTACTTATTTGAAATGAAGATAAATTGACTGAAAATTATGTGATAAAAATGTTATGTGATGCTATTGAAAATGTATATGATTATGGGTAGTAAATTCGATCTTGTGATGGATTTAAGTATGTAATTTAAAAGTTTGATTTATGAGTATGTATATATGAATGCATATGTATAATCCATTATATATGAAGTTATGACTGTGAAATTGGAGAATTCAATGATAATTGATATATGTGTATATTTGGCCATGGTATATTATGAGTATAAATATATGTTTGATTTGGTTTTATTTTATTGACCTATCAAGATCGTTAATTTGTTTAAATTGCTTATAACTTACTAAGCTAAGTTAGCTTACTCTGTGTATATGGGTGTTTCTATTTTATAGATTTTGGATTCAAGTTACGAGCTTGGGGATCGTCAGCAAAGTCTATCACACTATCTACTATTTCGATATTTAAATAGTTGAACTCGAATTATGGCATGTATAGGCTGGATTTCATTTTGAAATATTGGATTTTGGTTGTGTGTAATCTAGCCATGCGAAAATGGCTTAAGTGTTATGTTTGAGTTTGGCTTTGTTTACATTATGGTTTGAGCTCATATTCAATTTTCATGCTATATGCCATGGATGGGATGTAAATATGGTATGTGTTTTTGAGCATTGAATTTGATTAAAGACCTTAAATATGGAATGAATATTTTGGCCTATGTATACAAACTAGGTATATTTAGATAATTTGAATGTGGGTCATTCTTGTGAAATTGCATATAAATAAATATATAAATATAAATAAGCTTAGTTGTTAAGTATATTCGGTTATGTGCTGAAATTTAGATAAAGTAATTACTTGACTTGTAATTTAGTTATTGCTCATAATGGCATGCTTTGGTACATGGCTTGGCAATGATATGTGCAAGTGCATGATCTCTAGGTATATATGTATATAATGTTGTTTAAACATGTGTTTCAGTTATGAAGTAGAAATGGATGTGTATTGTGTTACAACATGAAATGCCTTAGTAAATTTAAAACACGTGACATTAGTATGAGGTGAATTTTTGTATGAGCTTATTATGTAAAATAAAAATATGCTAGGCTATGTGACTTGATAGCTCATCGAAATCACTAAGTATGTATAGGAAAATTTTGGGTAGCCGAATAAATAAAAGGTTAATGTAGTTTTCGTTCATTTCCTAATGGTATATTATTTGTAAATTTTGGTTTAATTATTTGAGTAGTTTAATTAGTTGATTTAATGTTATGTATGTATATATAATTATTTATTCATGAAATGCGAATGTAGTAATAAGGTAACAAATACTATTATAAAATATATATATCATATGTATGAAAAGAAATGATGTGTAATTGCTTGCAATAAGTATGCGCATGACTCATATAAAAATAGATTTAATATTCTAGAATGATGTTATTGATGTGTTATATGATCTGCATGTATATAAAATTTTTTGACATATTTTGGATTTCGTTTTATTTATGCTATCTATTAAATGATTAAATTTAATATTTGGTAGATTGAAAGTGATATGAGTAATGATGTGGTTTTAATTTTTAAAGTGAAAAATGTAATGCATATTTGTCCGAATTGTGATATGTTTGGTAATGCCTCTTAACTCTAATCTGGCGACAGATACGGGTAAGGGGTGTTACATCTGTAAACTCACACACAATCGAAATCGATTCTAACTTTAATTTCAAAACCCTGGAAACAAATATATAAGTGAGGTACGCTTCACAGCCTTTTCTCACATATTTATATGTCGACATAGCTGAAATAACATTATATGCACTATCCAGTCTGTCTATTCAATTCGAAGCTTTTTACCATTCTAACACTTTAACACAATATGTTTTCATCTATAGTTCACAATAGCATCATGCAGAGTTAACCAGTCCATACCCAGAGTCACATCAAACTCATCAAAGGGTAATAATATCAAATCAGTCAGAAAGTTGCAACCTCGAATCATCAAATGATAGTTTTTACAGAACTTATAAACTAAAACATACTCACCTAAAGGGTTCGTTACTTTAACCACAAGCTCAGTACACTCAAAAGGTATTTTCTTATCTGAAAATAAAGTTGTGCATACATATGAGTGTATTGACCCGGGTCAATCAAAGCATTAACATTAGTATCAAAGATAGAAAATGTACTGGTAATCACATCAGGTGCTGAAGCTTCCTATCGAGCACAATTTGCTTAAGCCCTAGCTGTGCTTGTGCCTCCAATCTCATAGCAGAACCTTTCATTCCACTACGACTATTACCTGCATTTCCAGTGTTCCGGGGTGGTCTCCCTCTAGCAGTTGTATTACTCAAACAAGTGGTCTGAGCCTTTTCTTTGTCAGACCTTTCAAGGCAGTCTCTGAGATAATAGTCGTAAGAACCGCATTTAAAACACGACCTATCTTTCAGTTTGCATTCACCAAAGTGCTTTCTATTTGTAACACCCCTTGCCCGTATTCGACGCTGGGATAGGGTTCGAGGTGCTACTGGACTTAACTCAAGCATACGCATATAAAACCAGACTATAAAATTTCTTTTAACTTAAAACTTCTCATTCACATGCATTTTGTCACTTAAACGGGCTCACAAGGCCCAAAACATGCATTAGAGACGGTTCGAGACTAAACTGAGAACTTAAGAAAGACTTGGAAAATTTCATGCTTTAAGGCTCCACACGCCCGTGTCCCATACCTGTGCGGAATTAATTTCAAAATTCAACTTGCAGTGGTTTTCACATAGCCTAGCACACTCCTGTGTGCCTGGCCCGTGTCCCTCACATGGCCTTGACACGCCCGTGTCTTAGCCCGTGTCCAAAAACTTAGACATTCTGCCAATTTGGTCATGAACAAGTTGAAGCCACACGGGAAAGGCACATGCCCGTGTCCTTAACACGGCTGAGACACAGGGCTGTGTCTCTACCCGTGTGTTTACTACAATGCATACTAATGTGAAATATTTAGGTACAGGGGACACACAACTGGACAACACGCCCATGGGAGCAAATAGTGTGTCACACACGGCCTAGACACATGCCCATGTGCCTTTCCCGTATGGACAAAATAAGGCTATTTTTTGAGCCTTTTTGTCACCCTTTGTAACACCCCAAACTCGGCCTAGAAGTTTGGCTTGAATCTGGCGTGTCACATTGAAGTGTTTTTCGAAAACCATGTTTCCATTAAAAATCCTTCTTAATAATTAAAAACTTATACCCTTTTTAAACCTTGTTAGAAATCCTCAGCTGAATAACATTCTTAACAACTTTATAAAAATCTTAGCATTTGCGGAAGCTTAATTTAAAAACAATTGTGGATCCTTGATGTTTTGAAAACAGTAGTTGCTTTGGAAAACCGTGTTCCCATACTAGCAATTATAAGATTAATAAATAAAATTCCAAATTAGAAATCTCGAAAATTACAACGGCTTTACTACAACCCACATAAAATAATTTAAAAGCAATAATCAAAACTGTAACATAAACAGTGTGTGTGGCTCCCTCCGAGCCCCTCGGAGCTCCAATCCGTCTAAGGCTGAAAATTACCTGAAAGGTTAATAAACGGGGTGAGTTTATGAAAACTCAGTGTGTAATCCCCTACTTAATAAAAGGAACAGTCAGTCATATAAAAGAATTAAAAGTCTAGCCCTAGCCCTACTTACAATTTTAGTATCAATTGGGCCTTAGCCCATTATAACAGACAGTACCAGATGGGCCTTAGCCCTATACAGAATTCAGAATGAAGCCCATAGGCCCACAACAGATACAAAACAGATATTTCATGTATGTAGAAAGCCAACCCATATCCATCCGTATACACCCCCGTACCAACCTTACACCATGTGGGGAGACAACTCGACCCACCCATTCGTTACACACCACAGAATTTGCAGTATGGCTTCTAGAACAGATATTGTGACAGACTCACCAGATACAGATATTTGAGGCATAGCCACCAGAAACAAATATTGTGACAGAGTCACCAGATACAGATATTTGTGGCATAGCCACCAGAACAAATATTTGTGGCATAGCCACCAGAACGCTTCCTCCATCAATATAACCCATATCCCATGCAACAGATATACATGTCATGGCATACAACATACAGAATCAGAATATCATGTCCATATTTGAATCAAACAATCACAGTCAAGTCATTCATATCACCAACATATATTCACAATCAAATCCACAACCACACACATTAAGTCACCACTTGCCCACAAGGGCAAAACGGTCATTTAACACCCTAAGGGCAAAATGGTAATTTTACCCTACAAGGGTATCTCGGTAATTCTACCTTACAGGGGAATTTCGGTATTTCTACCCTACAAGGGTATTTCGATAATTCTACCCTACAGAGGTATTTCAGTAATTCTATCCTACAGGGGTATTTCAATAGTTTTGAAAATCGAAGGTAAAACGGTAATTCTATAAATCAGGGGTACTTTGGTAATTTCACAAGTCAAGGGTATTTCAGTAATTTGGTAAACTAAAGTATTCGAAACAGGGATAACAAGTCGAATAGGCCTAAAGCCCTCTCTCAGCCCAAATGGGCCCACACGCTCGTGTGGCCCTTTTGGCCCAAATCTAGCCACAGATATGAGATTCACCTAGCCTAGTCCAATATTTACTACACAATCAAACAACTTATCCAATTGGGCCCGTAGGCCCATTGGGCCCTCATGGCCCCTTTCGGCCCATCGTAGCCCGAAGTAGCCATCCTACAGCCAGAGTAGTGAGCAATACACACTTGATAGGAGACTGGAGTTAATCCGCGCTCTGAGCACTCTTAGCCGATGCCCAACCTAAACGAGCACACCATAAAGCGAAAGGGATCAGCCAAGAAAGGTACCTTTACTCTCCTCATGGTTCTCTCTATTTAAAGCCAGCTTTGCATCCACTCTTATGTTAGCTTCCCGATGTGGGATCCCTCCATCATCAGAGTTTAAATTCAACACCAACTCTTGCCGCCCCTCACTAGCAAAAAATAATGCTCTTTGATTGCCATGAGTTTCGAACCCTAGACCTCCTTGCCAACTCTATGACACCACCTTCCTGCCTCTTATGCGGTGCTACTTTGCCACTAGACCACAAGGCTTTTTGTGGCACAATTTCTCCAACAATATTCTTAAAGCCTACCTACTACACCCAGGGTTTGATTCACCTTAAACCAAAATTTTTGCTAGAGTCCAGGTTTGAACCCAGGACTCCTCCAACACTTCTCAGCACACTTAACCACTAAAACAAGCCTTCATTAACTAAATTTACATGCACAACAAAATATTACAAGTTGCCTTCAACCGTTGCCATGCTCAAGGCCCAAAACTTCTAGGCCCAAATTCAGGGTGTTACACCCTTCACAACTCATGCATACACACTTATTCAATGGCATACAACAGGGCATAGATGAGCACTTAAACATCCATAAGCATGTCATGATCATGGCAATTTCACATGCAACCAATATTATAGGTTTTACCTTTATCTTTACCACTTTAATGCTATAGCTATCAACATGTTCTTCAAACCTCATTTTCAACACTAAGCATCCATGGTCACACCCACAAACCATTCATACCAACCCCATAGTCAATATAAGCCAATACATTTGACTAAAACAAATATGACACACTCAAAATTTTAAACTCCCATACATGCCATAGACTCAAAGTACTTGAAATCACTTACACCAATAGCGATAGCTTGACAGTGTGATAATATCTCTGACAAACTCCAACTCGAGCTAACCTAGCAATACTAGAGAACATGGGAAAGGAATGGGGGTAAGCTTTACACTTAGTAAGTTCATAAGAAAACAATAAGAAACTCATTAACATGTTTTCATCAATGTTCCCAACATATTCTCAAGTTCATGATAAGCTATCTTCTTGTACAATAGTCAATAAAATATTTATATCTGGAGCTAAGAAACTCCAAATTAAGTTCCATTAATTTTTCTTGAAACTAGACTCATGTACCTTTCTACCACACAATTTCCAGAATTTTTGGTTTAGCCAATTAGTACAGTTTATTTCTCAAAGTTACCCCTGATTAACTGTCTGACAGATTCGACCCTTTTGCACTAAAGTTTAATTATCTCATATCACAGGACTCAAATAATGTTCCTATATATTTCTCTTGATAATAGACACATTAAGGATTCTAAACATATAAATTATAACTCATAAATATTGTTTTACAATTTATAATAATTTTCTCAAATCAGAACAGGGGATTTCAAAGTCATTTTGACTCTGTCTCACACAACTTCAAATAGCTCATTATAGTAAATTATTTTGCTAACATGGTTTCATTTCTAAGAAACTAGACTCAATAATATTTAATTCCATATTTTATTCAGCATCTAACTCATTTTCCACTATTGTTAGTGTATTTTCAAAGTTACACCACTGCAGTAGCCCAAAACTATTCAGGCTAATTTCCTCATTCACAATTATTTTTCACCAAATTAATACAACATCATTTCATCTATCATGGTAAGAACACACGGCTATGCAACATAAGCATGGACCCATAATATCAATGTCATCAAGTATCAATGACTTAACCCAAATCATGCCATTTTCATAGTATTCACCAAATACTATATACATCATAGATTATCACATATCAAGGCATTACTCATAAGTTTAGTGTAAATACTTGTACAACTTGTAACATAACTCAAGTACATACTCACCAATGACTTACCTCATTGGGACCACTATCAACTCTTTCTTCGGATTTCCCATTGAACACTTGGAATACTAATGGATACACGAAAGATTGCACATAAGTGCTATATACGCAGCTAGACCACTCAATAGTTCATAATATATGTAGCCAAAGCTACCTCATAACATGTAACACATCCATAATGAACTCGGACCACTCAACGAGCTCAGATTTATAGTTTCCTAGTGACATATCACTTGTATCCTACACTATTCCTAAGGTTCAAATGGGATTTTCCCTTCTCATACTTTGCATCTCTATCATACTTGCTCGTAATGGCATCTCACCATGTTCATAACATATTCATACTTTCATGGCAATAATTAACATTTAAGGCATGTATTGTAACACCTCAGACCCGGCCTAGACGGTATGACTGGATCCGACGTGCCATATCGAAGCGTTCAAAATGTTTGTTGGTTTAGAAAACTATCTTAGTGTTTTAAAAGATACTTCCATTATAGGCTAAAGTGAATGGAAGCTGTGCACCAGGTAGGAAACCAGAAAAGAAGAGGTGAGTCCATCGAACTGCTTAAGTACCAAGCTCTCCCCGGAACCAATCCTAGACATGCACACCGCCATTGCCACACTTTAACGTCGAGTGTATTTTTTTAGGAAACCAAGTCGATTAAGTCTATTTTAAGAAAAGTGTTTAATTTTGGAAAACATTTTAATTGCGGAAGCTTTGCTTGTTGTCGTGTTATTTTGAAATCAAATGCTATTTTTGAAAACATGCCCTAAGCTTAATCAAATTTGACCATTAAAAATAATTAAAGCGGCCTTATTACAATTAAAAACACAAAAACCTCAAACGTAAATAAAAAAAGGTCCAGTTCACCAGAAAAAAACTGAATTTGCAGAAAAGTGTGGCCACTCCGAATCCCTCACAACTCCAAGCTCACTATGGTTGGGGATTACCTGCGTGGATGAAAATAAAGGGGTGAGTTTGGGGAAACTCAATGTGTAAATTAACCCAACCATAGCCTATATCAGCTCAAACCACAGAAACAGAATAGATTGGCCTTAGCCCAGAATAGAATTCAGAATAACGCCCATAGGCCCCTGATAGATCAAAACAGATATTACATGTTTATGCAAAACCCAACCCATATCAAACCACATGCACCCCCATACAAACCTTTCACCATGTGGAGAGACTACTCGACCCACCCAACTGCTACACGCCACAGAAATATGCAGCATGGCTGCCAGAATAGATAGTGTGACAGAGTCACCAGAAATAGATAATCATGGCAGAGCCACCAGAACAGATATATGTGGCAGAGCCACCAGAACAGATAATTTATGGCATAGCCACCAGGACACTTCCTCCATAATATAACCCATGTCCCCATGCAACATATATATACAATCATGGCATACATCATACAAAATCAGATTGTCATGCTTTTCAGACAAAGTTAACCCTAAGGGTATAAAGGTAATTCTACACCTAGGGGTATAATGGTAATTTTACATACATAGGGGTATTGTAACATCCCGAAATAGGGCTTAAACAGAACAGTGGTTGCGAAACCACAAATTTGAGGTAGAAATATTAATTTTATTATTATTTTGAGGTCTATGATATGTTTGCATGATTGTGTGAAAAGTTCGTGAAGAAATTCTATGCATAAAGTGCTTAATTTGAAATTAGGGACTAAATTGAATAAATTGCAAAACTTGTGTTCTAGAAGTATTTTGCATAAAATTGAATTAGATTATTAATTAGAGGTCCTTAAAGAGTAATTTTACCAATTTCTAAGTCTATGGACAAAAATTGGACATGGATGGAATTTTTGAAAAGTTTAGTAGTAAGGGCATTTTGGTCATTTGGGGGTAAAATGAATTAAAATACAAAATTAAAAGCCAATTTTGCTCATCTTCAACCCCATGGCTTAATATAGCAAGGAGAAACCATGGCTAGGGTTTTTCAAGCTTCCAAGCTCGATTGTAAGTCCGTTCTAGCCTCGTTTTTAATGATTTTTACATTTTTGAGTCCCTAGAGCTCGATTAAGCTTATGCTAGCAATAATTCAACCTAGGGTTCATATTTGGAAAAATACCCATAGGTGAAATTTGTGTATTTTGGTGTTTTATGATAGAATATGAGGTTTTAAATTATGTTAGACAACTTGTACTACTCTTGGTTTTAAGCAAAACGAGTAAAAGGACTTAATTGGTAAAAATACCTAATAGCCATAAGTGCAAGTTAGAGTATGAATTTGATGCTGCCATAGAAGGGAAAAACGACCAGAATGTCATGAAACATAAGAAAATAGGCTGAAGTTTAATTTACGAGCTTTGGGGCAAAAGTGTAAATATGTGAAAGTTTAGGGGCAAAATCAGTAATTTTGCCAAAATATGATTTTGGGTCAATTTGAATAATGTGAGTCCTAATTAGACTATATTTTAAATGATAGAGCAAGGAAAACTAAAATTCGGGCTAAAATGGAGAAAATACCAAGTTGTGGACGAAATGGTAAAAGTAGCTATTTTTGCATACGAGGTAAGTTTACAAAAGAAATAAATGCAATATTATTTTATTTTACATTATTGTCATCAATTTCCAGCATTTATATACTTATTTTATGAGAATATTTAAAGTCGAATTAACGCAAGTAAGTGACAGAGAAAAAGCATTAGGAAGCCCCGTTTGAACCTTAGGAATGTTAGGATATTGGGGTTGACAGAGACAGACAGACAGACGTAAATGAGCCATGTAAGTCCATATCGGATATATGGCTTTGGAGACAGGAATGAGCCATGTAAGCCCATATTAGATATATATATATATGGCATTGGAGACAGGAATAATTCATGTAAGTCCATGTCGAAGACATGACATTGGTAGGATATTGATAGACAGGAACGACCCCAGTATCCTTAGTATTCCGAGTGGTTCAATGGGTCATTGTACAAGTTAAATTACAGTGAATTATCAGCAAAAGGGAAGGTAGATTATATTTATGAATAGTGAAAGGTCAGGTAAGAAAGAAGGTAAGTGAGTAAAGAAGAAGGTAGAAAATGAGAAGTAAAGAAAGTTTATGAGGCTAGGTGACATTATGTATAATTATTCATTATGTTGAATGTTGTAATTTATTTGCTTGTAAGCTTACTAAGCCTAGTGCTTACTCTCTTTATTTTCTTTTTCTTATAGTTTTTATCAAGCCACTCGGGGATCGAAGGAAACGTCGGAGACCCGATCACACTATCGAAGGAATCACATTGGTATAGTTAGACGTTTCGTTTTGTGTATGGCATGTATAGGAACTTGGTTTCTTTTGATATGATATGATCAATGAATGATGTGTAAATACTTGCTAGTGATTAGCTAATAGAATGGCTGATGATATACATGTTTAATAGTATGTATAATTAAGTAGTAACTATCACATGAAAACTATGAAAAATGTGAAAGTAACTTAAAAACGGATTCAAGTATCAGAAATAACATGACTTTGAAAAATCACTAAAAATCGTACAGACATGTTTTCATGGTGAATAATATATGAAAATAAAACTAATTGTGTCTATTTTCATATGGAATAAGCAAAATAGGTAAAGGTTTTGTATTTTATAAGATATCTGAGTTTTAGTGAAATAGGGCCAGAGCAATTTCTGGATCCCCTGTTTCAACTTTAGAAATTCACCATAAATTTTAAAAAAATAATTAGGTGGTGTAATTTATATTATTAGAATAATTATTGAATCTAGTTTTAATAGAAACAAACGGTACAGTTATATTAATTTTGTATAGGGAGAAAAGTGGTTCGTAGTAAGTAGAGGTCAGTGCAGTCGAATTCTGAAACAGGGGTAACTTTAACTAATAAACTGTACTAATTGGCTAAGTAAAAAATTATAGAAAAAAATAAGTGGATAGATATATGAGTCTAGTTTCAGGAAAGATTTACGGATCATAATTTTGAGTTTTGAAACTCAAGAAATGAATTTTTAAGCAACCATGATGCAGAAAAACGATTTATTCTGAAAATTAAAATAAGTGGTTTAGAGTTGTTTAAAAGGTAAGATAAGTTTAGTAACACCTCAAGCTTGACTCCAGTGACGATTTCAGGCATGGGGGCGTTACATTTATTGGTATCAGAGCAGGTTTAGTCGGTTCTTGGAATAGTTAGTGTGAGTAAAAGTCTAGCTATACATGCCATACCTGTATTTTGATAGTGTGACGACTCCTGACGATTTTTAAATATTTTGTTTTATTGTAATGGATCCCGAGCGAGCTGGTGATGATGATGTAGAAAGTAATGCGCCTGCTCCCGCGGAAGGGGTAGCGCCATCTGAGAATAGGCCAGTAACAGTTAATCAGGGAGGAGTGACTCGAGAAGCTCTCTTCCAAGCTTTGAATGATTGGTTTGCCGAGTTCGTTCGTACGAATCTGGCAGTTAGACCTCCACCCCCTCATGATTCTCAGGCTACCCATGTAGCTCAAGCTCCCCAGATCCACAGTACAATGATAAGAGAAAAGCCACCATTGATAGAATCAGAAACAAGGGGCGAAAGAGTTCGAGCAACAAAAGATGATGATGCAGAAAGAGCGAAATTTTGGTTAGAAAATACTATCGAGTCTTTGATGAATTATCTTGTACACCCGAGGAATGTATGAAATGTGTAGTATCACTTCTAGAGAGACTCAAATACTACTACTGGTGGAAGACACTTGTATCGGGCTTGTACCAAAGGAGAGGATCACTTGGGATTTCTTTCAGAGGAATTTCGTAAAAAGTACATCGATCGGGGGTTTATTGACCGTAAGAGAAAGGAATTCTGAATTGAAATAAGGTAATATGACTGATCGATGAGATTGTGCATAAATTATCAACAAACTTAACAAGGTAACATGAAAGAACAAGTATCCATTGCCTAGAATTGATGATCTATTTGATCAATTGAAGGGAGCTACTGTGTTCTCCAAGATAGGTTTGAGATCCGGATACTATCTCGCTTGCGAGTTAAAGAGTCGATGTCCCAAGATCGCTTTTACGACTAGGTATGGTCATTATGAGTTTCTTGTGATGCCATTTGGCTTGACTAATGCTCCCGCCATTTTCATGCACTTAATGAACTGAATTTTCGTATCTGTACTTGGATAAGTTTGTAGTTGTGTTCATTGATGATAACTTGATTTATTCTCATGATGAGACTGAGCATGCAGAGCATTTGAGAACAGTTTTACAGATTCTAAAAGATAATCAGTTGTATGCCAAGTTCAGCAAAAGTGACTTCTGGTTATGAGAAGTTGGTTTTCTTGGACATATTGTTTCAGGTGAAGGTATTAAGGTTGATCCGAGCAAGATTTCAGCCATTGTTGATTGGAAGCCTTCTAGAAATGTATCGGTTAAAAGTTTTCTTGGTCTTGCTTGATGATATTATAGGCGACTTGTAGAAGGATTTTCCATGATAGCTGCCCCGCTGACAAGATTGTTGCGAAAGGATATCAAGTTTGAATGGATTGAGAAGTGTGAACAGAGTTTTGACAAGTTAAAAGCATTATTGACTAAAGCTCCTGTTTTAGTACAACTAGAACCAGACAGCTAAAGCCACATGAGAAGAACTATCCGACACATGATTTAGAGCTAGCATTATTATTTTTGCGTTGAAGATTTGGAGACATCATTTGTACAGTGAGAAGTGCCACATATTCACTGATCACAAAAGCTTGAAATTGAAGCAAAGAAGATGGCTAGAGTTTATTAAAGATTATGAGCTAGTAATTGATTATCACCCAGGGTATGTGTACCGAAGAATGATGAGCTTATTCGAAAGATCTTACAGGATGCACATAGTAGTTTTTTTTTTCTATTCATCCATGTAGTACAAAGATGTATAATGATTTGAAGAAATGTACTGGTGGGTAGGAATGAAAAGGGACATTTCAGAGTTTGTTTCTAGATGCTTGATCTCACAAAGAAGTAAAGGCCGAACATCAGGTACCTTCAGGTTTATTGCAGCCTGTGCTAGTCCCTGAGTGGAAATGGGATCGAGTTACTATAGATTTTGTGACAGGATTACTGTTTACATCGAGAAAGAAAGATGCAGTATGGGTTGTGATTGATAAGTTAACGAAGTCGGCTCATTTTATCCCAGTTCGTATGGATTTTTCACTTGACAAGTTGGCCGAGTTGTATATTTCAGAGATAGTCAGACTACATGGGGTAGACGAGGCTACATGGGAACTTGAAGAGGCTATGCAAAATAGTACCCAAATCTCTTCACAGGTAAGATTTTCGGGGACGAAAATCCCTAAAGGGGGGAGAAATGTAACATCCCGAAATAGGGCCTAAACAGAATAGTGGTTGCGAAACCACAAATTTGAGGTAGAAAAATTTATTTTATTATTATTTTGAGGTCTATGATATGTTTGCATGATTGTGTGAAAAGTTCATGAAGAAATTCTATGCATAAAGTGCTTAATTTGAAATTAGGGACTAAATTGAATAAATTGCAAAACTTGTGTTCTAGAAGTATTTTGCATAAAATTGAATTAGATTATTAATTAGAGGTCCTTAAAGAGTAATTTTACCAATTTCAAAGCCTATGGACAAAAATTGGACATGGATGGAATTTTTGAAAAGTTTAGTAGTAAGGGCATTTTGGTCATTTGGGGGTAAAATGAATTAAAATACAAAATTAAAAGCCAATTTTGCTCATCTTCAACCCCATGGCCGAATATAGCAAGGAGAAACCATGGCTAGGGTTTTTCAAGCTTCCAAGCTCGATTGTAAGTCCGTTCTAGCCTCGTTTTTAATGATTTTTACGTTTTTGGAGTCCCGGTAGCTCGATTAAGCTTATGCTAGCAATAATTCAACCTAGGGTTCATATTTGGAAAAATACCCATAGGTGAAATTTGTGTATTTTGGTGTTTTATGATAGAATATGAGGTTTTAAATTATGTTAGACAACTTGTACTACTCGGTTTTAAGCAAAAACGAGTAAAAGGACTTAATTGGTAAAAATACCTAATAGCCATAAGTGCAAGTTAGAGTATGAATTTGATGCTGCCATAGAAGGGAAAAATGACCAGCATGTCATGAAACATAAGAAAATAGGCTGAAGTTTAATTTACGAGCTTTGGGGCAAAAGTGTAAATATGTGAAAGTTTAGGGGCAAAACTGTAATTTTGCCAAAATATGATTTTGGGTCAATTTGAATAATGTGAGTCCTAATTAGACTATATTTTAAATGATAGAGCAAGGAAAACTAAAATTCGGGCTAAAATGGAGAAAATACCAAGTTGTGGACGAAATGGTAAAAGTAGCTATTTTTGCATACGAGGTAAGTTTACAGTAAATAAATGCAATATTATTTTATTTTACATTATTGTCATCAATTTCCAGCATTTATATACTTATTTTATGAGAATATTTAAAGTCGAATTAAAGGCGAAGTGACAGAGAAAAAGCATTAGGAAGCCCCGTTTGAACCTTAGGAATGTTAGGATATTGGGGTTGACAGACGGGGAGACAGACAGATGAGAATGAGCCATGTAAGTCCATATCAGATATATGGCTTTGGAGACAGGAATGAGCCATGTAAGCCCATATTAGATATATATATATATGGCATTGGAGACAGAATAATTCATGTAAGTCCATGTCGAAGACATGGCATTGGCGAGATATTGATAGACAGAAACGACCCCAAATCCTTAGTATTCCGAGTGGTTCAATGGGTCATTGTACAAGTTAAATTACAGTGAATTATTAGAAAAGGGAAGGTAGATTATATTTATGAATAGTGAAAGGTCGTAAGAAAGAAGGTAAGTGAGTAAAGAAGAAGGTAGAAAATGAGAAGTAAAGAAAGTTTATGAGGCTAGGTGACATTATGTATAATTATTCATTATGTTGAATGTTGTAATTTATTTGCTTGTAAGCTTACTAAGTCTAGTGCTTACTCTCTTTATTTTCTTTTCTTATAGTTTTATCAAGCCACTCGGGGATCGAAGGAAACGTCGGAGACCCGATCACACTATCGAAGGAATCACATTGGTATAGTTAGACGTTTCGCTTTGTGTATGGCATGTATAGGAACTTGGTTTCTTTTGATATGATATGATCAATGAATGATGTGTAAATACTTGCTAGTGATTAGCTAATAGAATGGCTGATGATATACATGTTTAATAGTATGTATAATTAAGTAGTAACTATCACATGAAAACTATGAAAAATGTGAAAGTAACTTAAAAACGGATTCAAGTATCAGAAATAACATGACTTTGAAAAATCACTAAAAATCGTACAGACATGTTTTCATGGTGAATAATATATGAAAATAAAACTCATTGTGTCTATTTTCATATGGAATAAGCAAAAAAGGTAAAGGTTTTGTATTTTATAAGATATCTGAGTTTTAGTGAAATAGGGCCAGAGCGATTTCTGGATCCCCTGTTTCAACTTTAGAAATTCACCATAAATTTTACAAAAATAATTAGGTGGTGTAATTTATATGGTTAGAATACTTATTGAATCTAGTTTTAATAGAAACAAACGGTACAGTTATATTAATTTTTTATAGGGAGAAAAGTGGTTCGTAGTAAGTAGAGGTCAGTGCAGTCGAATTCTGAAACAGGGGTAACTTTAACTAGTAAACTGTACTAATTGGCTAAGTCAAAAATTATAGAAAAAAATTAGTGGATAGATATATGAGTTTAGTTTCAGGAAAGATTTATGGATCATAATTTCGAGTTTTGAAACTCAAGAAATGAATTTTTAAGCAACCATGATGCAGAAAAACGGTTTATTCTGAAAATTAAAATAAGTGGTTTAGAGTTGTTTAAAAGGTAAGATAAGTTTAGTAACACCTCAAGCTTGACTCCAGTGACGATTTCGAGCGTGGGGGCGTTACAGGTATCCTAGTAATTTAACTGCTTTTAGGGTTTTCATGCATATCAAAGACATTTACGTACTAACAGAAACACTTACCGAGTGTTCCTACTGAATTGGGCCCGTTGGCCTATTTCGCCGATTTTGGCCCATTAAGCCCCCCAAAAAATCGAAATGCATAGAAATGTGCACTCTGCAGTCTTAACACTTTAATTTATCATACACGTCAAAATATTAACCTTACGAGCACTCGCACACTTGTAAGTTCTCAAAATACCGACTTTTCGGCTTTTGCCGATCTAGTTTATGAGAGGGTGTCAGTTACACACATGTTTTATGACGTTTCGTTGACGAGGACCACGCACGAACTGCCTACAATTATATTACTACCATGTTAATTCTAACTACCGAAATGAACTTCATATTAACCACTTACCATATTCGGCCAACCACTCCTTAGGCACTAGTGATCCTACCTTTGTCGAAAGTAGTGACTAGATCAGGATCTGATCGTTCCATTTGTCCAAGCCCTTGATCAGCAACCTCTAAATCACACCATTATCAAAGTAAAACAGTTACCACAACCCCTTAGGGCAACAAGTCCAAATCGACAGCCTTCCTAACCTTTAGGGGTTTCGGCCTTTTTCTAAACTACGAAAGAAAGAATAATGTTGGAAAGACTTACCACCAATTCCTTTAGTCAAAGATTCGCCTTAGTTCCTACTCGATTCTGATACAGTTCTAAGCCCTCAAATGATAACAAAAGTCGAGCCTTCAGTGATCTTTAGAATTCAGCTATGTCCCTATGGCCATGCGTTTTCGGCTTTTTGTAACAGTGGAGAAAAGATGAAGATTTGTAATGGCTTTGTCAATAGACACTTGGGGTTTAGAGGACTAAAGAATCGGTCAAGAATGATGAAGAGAAATAAGGGGTTTTGGCTATAAGAATTTGGCACAAGGAGAAATATGGCTTTCGGGATTTTGGCTTTTATGGCAAACGGTTATGAGGGTTTAGAAACAACTTGTAAAAGATGGAGATGAACAGGATGGTAGGAAGATTCGGCTATGGAGGAAAGAAGAAGAAAAAGAAAGTAGATGAAGAGAGGAGAAAGGAAAAAGTAGAGGATGTATAGTCAGAAAACGGCACAACTTACCCCTTCTGCCGAATTTATAACTGTCAAATGACCTAGTCGAATGTTGCCCTCTAATGAAACCCTTGGCCGGCCAACTCTTGCTCCTCAAGAGTCCACCATTCGGCCAACTCTGCTCTCTCTAATCAACTCCTAAATTCTCTCCCTTATCCCCTCCTTGCTCAATCTCCTGAGCAACTCAAACTCCTCCTGACAGACTTTTACTTGAGTTCCATTACTTTCCTTTTCTGTACATAAAAATTAATTCCCTTAATATGCTTTCATTGTAATTTGAACCTGGGTCCTCACTAACATCCACACGCCACCTTTATAGCCTTCCCAGTGGCGTCACATACCACTTTGCCACCTGCTTCCTTGTGTTTTATTTTACACAATTAATACCTAAAAGCCCAACTTACCAGAACCCCTTTTTCTTATGGAATTAAAATTAACTAAAATTATCGGGTTTTAACTTAAGCTTGGGCCTTCTAGAGGCCCACTAACATAGTTAAACCTACACCTAGCAGATAGAGCACAGAAAATTTTAAATTCTGCTAACATTTTAGAATTCCCAAAAATTGGGGCGTTACAACTCTACCCTCCTTAAAGAAATTTCGTCCTCGAAATTTACCTGATCGAAACAGATGAAGGTATTGCTGTTGCATCGCCTATTCTGGCTCCCAAGTAGCTTCCTCTTGGCCATGATTACGCAAAGCACCTTTACTAATGGGACAGATTTCCTTCTCAGAATCTTAACATCTGGATCCAATATTTACACAGGCTCCTCCTCAAAGGTCAAATTAGTTTGCACCTCAATTTCTGCAACTGGCACGACATGAGTAGGGTCAAACCGATAACGCCTTAACATGGAGACATAAAAAACATGGTGAATCCTATCTAACTGTGGAGGCAACGCCAATTGATAAGCCACTGGGCATACTCGCTTCAAAACGCGATAAGGCCCAATAAATCGCGGACTCAACTTGCCTTTCTTACCAAACCTTAATATCTTCTTCCAAGGAGAAACCTTTAAGAATACCATATCACCTACTGAGTACTCAATCTCCTTACGCTTCAAATCTGCATATGACTTTTGCCTATTGGATGCTTCTTTTAACCGATCTCTAATCAACTTGACCTTATCCTCGGTATCTGCCACCAACTCAGGTCCAAGAACCTGTCGTTCTCCTAGTTCGGTCCAACAACTAGGTGTACGACACCTTCGCCCATACAAGGCTTCATATGGTGCCATTCGAATACTCGCCTGATAATTATTATTGTACGCAAATTCTGCCAACGGTAAGTAATCCTCCTAACTCCCTCGGATGTCAATAGCACATCCCCTCAACATGTCCTCCAGAATATGAATAACCCTTTCCGACTGACCATCAATTTGGGGATGGAAAGCCGTACTAAATTCAATCTCGTACCCAACGCCTCATGCAACTTTTACCAAAATCGTGATGTGAATCTAGGATCTCGGTCAGAGATAATCGAAACTGGGACACATGAAGTCGCACAATCTCCGCCACATACAACTTGGCTAACTTCTGAAGTGAAAAGTCAGTGCGAACAGGTATAAAATGGGCCGATTTGGTCAACCTATCCACAATCACCCATATTGAGTCTTTCTTCGATGGTGTCAAGGGTAGCCTACTCACAAAGTCCATGGTTACCCTCTCCCACTTCCATAGTGGTATCTTTACTGGCTGCAACAATCCAGAAGGTAATTGATGCTCAGCTTTCACTTGCTGGCATGTCAGACATTTCCCCACAAATTCCGTTACTTCTCGTTTAAGCCCAAGCCACCAATACAGTTCTCGCAAGTCGTGGTACAACTTATTCCCTCCAGGATGCATAGCACAAAGTCCCCCATGAGCTTCCTTAAGTATTGATCGCCTCAAAGTCGAGTCCTTCTAACGCAAATTCTTCCTCGGAAACACAGAACTCCTTCACTATTCAGCCCAAACTTAGAAGTTTCCCCATCCTTGACTTGTTGGAAACGAGCAACCAAAGACTCATCTCTCAACTGCTTTTCCTTAATCTGATCCACCCAGATTGGCCTTACTTGCAATTCAATAACGAATACCATCATCATATACGGACTTAGGCGAGCAAACATTGCTCTCGAGATCGAATCTGACTCTACGACTTAGAGCCTCGGCTACCACATTAGCCTTCCCTGGGTGATACTCGATCGAACAGTCATAATCCTTAAGCAACTCAATCCATCTCCTTTGCCTAAGGTTCAGTTCCTTCTGAGTTAGCAAATACTTAAGACTCTTATGATCTGTGTAAATAATACACCTTTCTCCGTACAAGTAGTGTCTCCAAATCTTAAGTGCAAAGATCACTGCTGCCAACTCCAAATCATGAGTAGGATAGTTTCCTTCATGAGGCTTAAGCTGTCGTGATGCATAAGCAACCACCTTACCCTCTTGCATCAACACACAACCCAAACCTACGTGTGACGCATCACTGTACACAGTAAAATCCTTCCCAGACTCTAGTTGAATTAACACAGGTGCTTCAGTCAGAACTTTCTTCAACTTCTCAAAAGTTTCCTGCTGCTTCTCACTCCATACAAACAGTACTCCTTTCCTTATGAGTTTTGTCAGAGGTGCTGCCATCACAGAAAAACCTTCCACAAACCTTCTGTAGTAACCTGCCAACCCTAGGAAACTCTGAATTTCTGACACCGACCTAGGTAGCTTCCATTCCAGAATTGCTTCAACCTTACGAGGGTCCACCTTAATCACCTCAGCCAGAAGTCACACTTGCTAAACTTCGCATAGAGTTCCTTCTCCCTTAACACTTGCAGCACAATGCAAAGATGCTCTTCATGTTTCGCTTCTGTTTCAGAATATACCAGGATATCGTCAATAAAGACGACTACAAACCGATCCAAGAATGGTTGAAACACACGATTCATCAAATCCATAAATGCTGCAGGAGCATTTGTTAGTCTGAATGGCATAACTAAAAACTCGTAATGACTATACCGAGTCCTGAATACTGTCTTATGGATATCTGCCTCTTTGACCCTTAACTAATGATATCCAGATTGAAGGTCGATCTTGGAAAATACAGAAGCTCCTCTAAGTTGGTCAAACAAATCATCAATCCTTGGCAGTGGGTACTTATTCTTAATCGTCAGTTTGTTCAACTGGCGATAATCGATACACATCCGCATCGTCCCATCCTTCTTTTTCACGAATAGCACCGGTGCTCCCCATAGAGACACACTTGGCCTAATGAAGCCTCTACCCAACAACTCTTGAATTTGAGCTTTCAGCTCTACTAACTTCCTCGGTGCCATCCTATACAGTGCAATGGATACTGGCGCCGTTCCTGGCAACAAGTCGATTCCAAACTCAACTTCTCGATTTGGAGGCAATCCCGGAAGCTCATCCAGAAAAATATCTTGGAACTCTTTTATGGTCCTAACCTTATCCACTGTCAGTCCCTCAGCTTCCAACTGACTTACAAATGCCAAATAGGCCTCACAACCTTTCTGAATCCACTTTTCGGCTCTCAAAGCTAACACTACATTGGACAAATAGTCCCTTCGTTCACCTATCATCATAACCTCATCACCTTCCGTGGTCCTTAGCACCATTCGCTTAGCAGCACAGTCCAAAGTCGCCTTATGCTTAACAAGCCAGTCCATTCCCAGAATGAGATCAAACTCTCCGAACGGCAACTCCATCAGATCTCCAGGGAAAATCCTACCTTGAGTTTCTAAGAGTACATCTCTATGTCGTTTGTTTACCCTAACCGAGTGACCCAAAGGACTTAGCACAGATACCCCACTCACAATCTTCTCAGAGCGCACACCTAATGACCCAGATATGGCACATCCAACATAGGAATGAGTAGATCCAATATCCACCAAAGCAGTATACGGCATGCTAGGAACCAAAAACGTACCAGTTATTACGTCAGGTGCGTCGCCCTCCTCACGACGGTGAGCTGCATACACCAACGTTGGCTGTCGAGCCTCAGCATTTCCAGCACCCCTGCCAGGCGCCCCTCGACCTCGACCATTTCCATTTTCGCCCCTACCTTGCCCATCTCCTCTCAGTGGTTGTGGTCCACCTCTTGTGGGTTGAGCAACCCTCTGCTCAGCAACCTAAACTTGGTCAGCTCTCTGAGGACAGTCCTTAACTCTATGCTCCATGGATCCGCATCAGAAACAAGCACCGGAACATTTCCTACACTCACCCAAGTGTACCTTACCACATTCTCCACAGATTGGTGGTCTAACAACATTCACCGAAACTGCTCGAACTGGCTCCTCCACTCTCGCCCTTTTGACATTCTTATTTGCTCCCCCGAAGGTCCGGAATCCCTCTAAAAATGGTTTCGATCCTTGTCACGGTTCTGCCTCTCAGTACGCTTCACCTCCTCAGCTATCTTAGCTTTTTCCACTAGAACCGAGAAATCACGCTCCCTTTACGGAGCAATCAGCACCTTCATCTCTGAGTCCATCCTCGAAGCGCACACTACGCTCATACTCTGTGGCGACTATTCCCATAGCATACTGACTTAACCTCAGAAACTCAGCCTCGTACTCCGTAACTGACTTATTTCCTTGAACCAAATTCAAGAATTTTTTCCTACGGGCGTCCACATAACTCGCCCCAACATACTTCCCTTTAAAAGCCGTCCTAAACAGCTCCCAAGTTACCCTATCAGCTGGGGTCTCATCTCTCACAGTGAGCCACCACTGATAAGCCTCATCTCGCAAAGAACGATCGGCTCCTTCACCGCTCCGCCTCCACAGAGCGATCAAGTCATCCATAATTCGCTCTGTGGCCTCCAACCAATATTCTGCCACATTCGAGGCTACACCAGATATGCCCCTAAAGATCTCCGCTCCGTTAGCCCGGAGTCGTTCAGAAATTGATCCTCGAATTCCATTACCGGTACTTGCCCCGGCCACCCTTTCCAGAACATGAAGCATAACCTGTGACAAGGCATCATCCCCAGCACCACGATCATGAGACTCTACTTCCGTTGCCGGTGGTACCGGTGCCTCCGCTGTCGGCATATGCCTAGAAGACGCAGTTCCTACTCGAGCACTACCTCGACCTCATCCACGAGCTGCTCGTGCTCAAATCATATTATCTGTTTTATGAATTTTATGCATTAATTTCAGCATTCCAGTTATTATTACAGATGTTTTATGATTCAGTAATTCAGAGTTGGTTTTCGCAGAATCGATGTCTAGCTACAGTTTCAGTCTTCTATCAAGTTTTCCTATGGTTTCGGCAGCATCCTATCTAGAGTACTGTAGTAGTATTTCAGTACAAACAGATAGTTCAAAACATATTCAGGAAAATTTCAGAACACTTACAGACTTGAGCCGGAGATTCGGGTGCCACCTTCTAAAGATCTAAATTTTGAAAATAAAATTTTTATTTCTGAAAATATTTGTTTTTGTAAACCCATTCCACAGCCGAGTTGTTGCAACTTGGCTCTGATACCACTAAATGTAACACCCCAGACCTGGCCTAGATAGTATGACTGGATCTGACGTGCCATATCGAAGCGTTCAAAATGTTTGTTGGTTTAGAAAACTATCTTAGTGTTTTAAAAGATACTTCCATTATAGGCTAAAGTGAATGGAAGCTATGCACCAGGTAGGAAATCGAAAAAGAGGAGGTGAGTCCATCGGACTGCTTAAGTACCAAGCTCTCCCCAGAACCAATCCTAGACATGCACGCTGCCATTGCCACACTTTAACATCGAGTGTATTTTTTTAGGAAACCAAGTCGATTAAGTCCATTTTAAGAAAAGTGTTTAATTTTGGAAAACATTTTAATTGCAGAAGCTTTGCTTGTTGTCGTGTTATTTTGAAATCAAATGCTATTTTTGAAAACGCGCCCTAAGCTTAATCAAATTCGACCATTAAAAATAATTAAAGCGGCCTTATTACAATTAAAAACCCAAAAACCTCAAACGTAAATAAAAGAAGGTCCAGTTCACCAGAAGAAAACTGAATTTGCGGAAAAGTGTGGCCACTCCGAATCCCTCACAGCTCCAAGCCCACTATGGTTGGGGATTACCTGCATGGATGAAAATAAAGGGGTGAGTTTGGGGAAACTCAGTGTATAAATTAACCCAACCATAGCCTATATCAGCTCAAACTACAGAAACAGAATAGATTGGCCTTAGCCCAGAACAGAATTCAAAATAAAGCCCATAGGCCCCTGACAGATCAGAACAGATATTTTATGTTTATGCAAAACCCAACCCATATCCAACCATATGCACCCCCATACCAACCTTTCACCATATGGAGAGACTACTTGACCCACCCAACCGCTACACACCATAGAAATATGCAGCATGGCTGCCAGAACAGATAGTGTGACAGAGTCACCAGAAACAGATAACCGTGGTAGAGCCATCAAAACAGATATATGTGGTAGAGCCACCAAAACAGATAATTAGTGGCATAGCCACCCGAACACTTCCTCCATAATATAACCCATGTCCCAATGCAACATATATATACAATCATGGCATACATCATACAAAATCAGATTCTCATGCTTTTCAGACAAAGTTAACCCTAGGGGTATAAAGGTAATTCTACACCTAGGGGTATAATGGTAATTTTACATACATAGGGGTATCCTAGTAATTTAACTGCTTTTAGGGTTTTCATGCATATCAAAGACATTTACATACTAATAGAAACATTACCGAGTGTTCTTATCGAATTGGGCCCGTTGGCCCATTTCCCCAATTTTGGCCCATTACGCCCCAAAAAAAACATCGAAATGCACAGAAACGTCCACTCTGTAGTCTTAACACTTTAATTTATCATACACGTCAAAATATTAATCTTACGAGCACTTGCACACATGCAAGTTCTCAAAATACTGACTTTTCGGTATTTCAGCTTTTCAGCTTTTACCGATCTAGTCTATGAGAGGGTGTCAGTTACACACCTATTTTATGACGTTTCGTTGACAAGGACCACGCACGAACTACCTACAATTATATTACTACCATGTTAATTCTAACTACCAAAATGAACTTCATATTAACCACTTACCATATTTGGCCAACCATTCCTTAGGCACTAGTGATCTTACCTTTGTCAAAAGTAGTGACTAGATCAAGATCTGATCATTCCACCTGTCCAAGCCCTTGATCAGCAGCCTCTAAATCACACCATTATCAAAGTAAAATTGTTACCACAACCCTTTAGGGCTACAAGTCCAAATCAACAGCCTCCCTAACCTTTAGGGGTTTCGGCCTTTTCTAAACTACGAAAGAAAGACTAATGTTGGAAAGACTTACCACCAATTCCTTTAGTCAATGATTCCCCTTAGTTCCTACTCGATTCTAATGCAGTTCTAAGCCCTCAAATGATAACAAAATTCGAGCCTTCAGTGATCTTTAGAATTTAGCTATGTCCTTATGGCTATGCGTTTTCGGCTTTTTGTAACAGTGGAGAAAAGATGAAGATTTGTAATGGCTTTGTTGATAGACACTTGGGGTTTAGAGGACTAAATAATTGATCAAGAATGATGAAGAGAAGTAAGGGGTTTTGGCTATAAGAATTCGGCACAAAGAGAAATACTACTTTCGGGATTTCGGCTTTTATGGCGAACGGTTATAAGGGTTTAGAAACAACTGATAAAAGATGGAGATGAACAGGATGGTAGGAAGATTCAGCTATGGAGGAAAGAAGAAGAAAAAGAAAGTAGATGAAGAGAGGAGAAATGAAAAAGTAGAGGATGAATAGTCAGAAAATGGCACAACTTACCCCTTTTGCCGAATTTATAACTGTCAAATGACCTAGCCGAATGTTGCCCTCTAATGAAACCCTTGGCCGGCCAACTCTTGCTCCTCAAGAGTCCACCATTCGGCCAACTCTGCTCTCTCTAATCAGCTCCTAAATTCTCTCCCTTATCCCCTCCTTGCCCAATCTCTTGAGCAACTCAAACTCCTCCTGACAGACTTTTACTTGAGTTCCATTACTTCCCTTTTCTGTACATAAAAATTAATTCCCTTAATATGCTTTCATTGTGATTTGAACCTGGGTCCTCACTAACATCCACACGCCACCTTTATAGCCTTCCCAGTGGCGGCACATGCCATTTTGCCACCTGCTTCCTTGTGTTTTATTTTACACAATTAATACTTAAAAGCCCAGCTTACCAGAACCCCTTTTTCTTATGGAATTAAAATTAACTAAAATTACTGGGTTTTAACTTAAGCTTGGGCCTTCTAGAGGCCCACTAACATAGTTAAACCTACACCTAGCAGACAGAGCACAGAAAATTTTAAATTTTGCCAACATTTTAGAATTCCCGAAAATTGAGATGTTACATGTATCATCAAACACATCACATGGTAACAATAAGGCATTTAATTTCACATATTTCATACACCAAATGTCATGTATCGTCATTTTCTTACATTTCATGTAATATTCTCCATGTCATAATTCTGCACATTAAACAACATTCTATCAACTTTTCCAATATGTTAAATCATATAATATATGCAATATTAATAAGGAATGTAATTCAAACATAACTTTGCATTATTATTATCATATGAACTTACCTTGACACCAAATTGGTAAAAGAGGCCTAAACATCAATTTCTCATTTTTCCTCGTTCTAAGCCCGAATCTCATTTTTCATCATCTATAACATCACATTTAACTTACTAAAACAACATACTAACCAAATTGCCCCTAGGCCCGTAAAATGATTTTTTTTTCACATTTTCTCATACCCAAGCTTAGTCGAACACTTCTATACTTGAAACAGTCCACCATTCTCATTATTACACATATTTATCACTTATCTTTCAAAGTTTACAAAATAATCCATTAGGTGATTTCATGCAAATTTCTTTCATAAAAGTTGTTTATAAAACTACCAAGACTCATATTCTTTCATAAAAACTCAGCAAACAACACATATGCTTTCATGGAAAAACCTTAGACTCTTAATCATTTTGCAAAATGGTCCCCTCTTTTGAAAGCTAATGCTTTAAGGGTTCCAAAAACACAAAAATCATCAAGAAAAAGCATTAAAATCACTTACTATCAAGGGAGTTTCTTTGCTGAAATTTGCCACCTTTAAAACCCTTTCTTTGCTGCCATTTCGATGAAAGAGAAGAAGAAAAATGAATGAAAATGACAATTTTTTTCTTTATTCTATTTTATTACCAAAATGTCATTTAAATCCCATAAAATATGGCTTTTTGACCAGTCTTGTCTCCCTTGGCCGGCCACCTCTATTAAAAAGGGTCTAATTTCCCTTCAAAAGCCCCCAGTTTTAATTATCTAGCTATTAGACACATTTAGGTACTAAAATACAACTTTTACCTTTTACGCGATTTAGTCCTTTTTCGAAATTAAGCTAGAAATCGCTAAAATAAAATTACCAAAATTTTCATGCACCTTAATAAACATGCTATATCACATAAAATAATATCAAAATAATTTTCTCCAGCCTTGGAATAGTGGTTCCAAAACCACTGTTCTGGCTAGGCCCAAAATCGGGCTATTACACTATTACACTGTTGACATTTAGGCTTGTTGTTCCTAACACTACCCACACTCACTACAGATGTAGCTTGAGGTTTCGAGCTTGACTGTTGTTTTCCTCTATCTTTCCCAGAATAACCCATGAAGCTGATGGATGATTGTGAAATTCTTTTGACTTTTTTGATGGAGACGAGAATGATTTTCCCATAGGCATTTTTCTTGAGTGACGAGCCTCATAATTGGCTTTTCTCTTTTCTTCGCTAAGTTCCTCGACCTCATGCGCTCTATCAACCAGAATTGCAAATTCTTTCAACTCAAGAATCCAGACTAACAGTTTGATATCTTTATTTAGGCCATCTTCAAATAGAGTGCACATAGAAACCTCTGTCGGTACACATTCCCGGGCATACTTACCGAGTCACACAAATTCCCTCTCATACTGAAGTATTGTTATACGACCTTGCTTCAATTCACGAAACTCGTTGAGTTTCTTATCGAAGAATATCTAACTCACATATTTCTTTCTAAACTCAGTCTAAAAGAATTCCCAGTTTATTCGATCTCTCGGTACTACTGTAACGCGTAGGTTTGTGCAAGTGTACACAGTCGTTATCAAGTAATAAGTAAGTATCGAGTTATCGTCTCCACAGGGATTGTATTTGTGCTAAGTCCCTTAATTTGTAAAATTATAGTAACAATTTGATAAATAAAAACAATATAATTGAGAAGTGATGAAAAATTAAGTATATGAAACTAAATGCAATAATCCCTAATGCAATTTATCCTATGTATGCAAACTATATGAATGAGATAGATTTTAGCAAAATTTAAACACAATTTGCAACAATTATAACATAAATAAACTAGGACAATTACTTTAATTAAACTCAATTTATTATCAACATGCTGAATAATATTTAGAAAAACATTCCATGGCAACTCGATCTTTCATGAATTTGGAAACCACGTTAAGTCCTTTCCGAATCCTTTACTTAGTAAATACACATTTTACTGATCCTTATTTACTAAGGGTTTCTTTGTATTCGTGTGAGGTAACAAGGACATGTTAGGTTTGAAATAGTTTAATCATAAAAATCTAAAAATTATGCAGATAATAGAGCTTGGATAGGGCTATTATGCAACCTGCAATTTAATCAGGTTAGGATCTAAATTGAGCATGCACATTTCAATTATGCGTCCACTAGCTGTCATCTGGTTAGGATCGCTCAGCTAATTCAGGTGCGTTTCAATCACATATGAACGAAATACAAACTTGATTTTAATTGAAAACATGATTGATTGAGGCACAAACATTATAAGCATGAATGTAATAAATATTATTTAATCAAAGAAATCATCCTAGCTTAAATAAAATTAAGTTAACATTGTTGTAAACAAGAACAAAGAACACATAGCAAACATCTTTAAATTAAATTAAAGAAAAGAAAGATTAAACCTAATTCAGAGTGGCTGTCACCAAAGACTCTGACTAACGAGGCTCCTTCATTCCTTTTCTTTACTCTTTTGCTAATGGCTCTATAAGGTGGCTGACCAAGGGTTCTTTAAGAGGCTCAAATGCTAAAATCTTTATGAAAAGATGGTGATAGGCATGGGGAGAAAAGAAGAATGCTAAGAGAATTTAGAGAGGAGAGAATGATGAATGATGAGGGATGAGGGATGATTAGAAATGTGAGAATGAGGTCTTATTTATAGGTGAGGAGAAGGGGATAGTTTACTAAAAATAGGAGTTTTCATCTTTTGAAGCATCTTCCATGGGTGGCCAGCCATAAATGGAGGAAGTTGAGCTGATTTTTGCTTGATTTTTGGTCAATTTGAGTGCCATAACAACTCAGGATTGAGACTCGGTCAACTGCAAATCTTTAGGTAAATCTCTAATTTCTTCAACTCTTCAAGGACCTTGTGCAATTAAACCAAAATGTGGTTTATGGACAGCCATGTGCAGCCGAATTTTGGGTTGACTTGGTCCCCAATTTGGACATTTTCGTAATCCAGCAAAGCTATCAGACCTATCCAGAATAAATCAACAAGTCAGAGGACCAAAGAGTAAAATTTATCCAATTATTAAATATAATTTTATATTTTATTATTTAATTTAATCATGCATGGCCCACTTTATGTCTTAAAAAATATAATTTATTCAAATTAATATAAAATAAGCCATTTATTGTATGAAAACTATATAATAAAGCATAAAATCACATTTTAATAATTTCTATATCCTAATTTCATATTTTCACATATTTCATTAATTTATTAAACAATTACTTAGTTTTAACAACAATTTGATGTAAAAATGTGATAAATGACATAGGAAAAATTCTATATATTGTTTCGTTTACAACTACTGCAACAAAGGTGTTCCTCCACTGATAAGTCGAGTCTTTCAACAAAGAAACAACACATTTCAAGCATTCATGTAACACCCCTAACTCGTATCCGTTTCCATAACAGGGTTACGAAGCATTTCCAAAGTTTTCAGTTCAAATATAATTAATTTATGTCATTTACTATTCATTTCCAAAAATCAATCACAATCAATCATAATATCCCTTATATGGGTCCTCGAGGCCAAAAATACATATTAGAATCAAGTCGGGACTAAACCGGGACACACGACCATGTGGCCAAGCTGTGTGGCTCACATGGCCAATGACATGCATGTGTCTCAGGCCGTATGGGCATTTGATGTGAGGCACACGGCCGTGTTCCAGCCCGTTTCCTTACCCATGTAACTCTCTAACTTGGGTCACACGGCCAGCCACACGCCCGTGTGCTAGACTGTGTGGACAATTTAATTTTTGAAAATTAGGTGCAGAGGTTACACGGCCAGGACACACGCCCGTGACTCTGCCTATGTGCTCAATTTTGAGCATTCTGTTTCTCTAATTTTAAGATGTAGGGAACACACGGCCAAACTACACACCCGTACGCATGGTTATGTGTCACACATGGTTGAGGCACACGCCTGTGTGTCTGCCCGTGTGGACAGAATAAGGCCATTTTCCAAGCCTTATTTCTGACCCTTTTTACCTTGCACCTACATCAACACTTCAATATATTCACCAACCAATTCAAGACATACAAATCAATCTAATGATCAAGTTTTATACATGACACATTTACTGTAACATCCCTAACCCTTATCTGTCGTCGAAATAGGGTCACGGAGCATTACCGGACTTATTACTTAAACAAACATACATTCCCATACATTTTTCATATCCAAATAAAAGTCATTCATAATCAATCATGTTGTCCCTAATACGAGCCCTCGAGGATAAAAACAAGCATTAGAAGTGATTCAGGACTAAACCAAGAGCTTAGGAAATTTTTCAAAACACAGGGGACACACAACCGTGTGGCCCGACCGTGTCTCACACGGTGAAAGACACGCCTGTGTCACAGGCCGTGTGGACATTCAAAATGGGATCACATGGTTGGGTCTAAACCCGTGCCCTACCCCATGTAACTCTCTGACTTGGGTCACACCGCCAACCACACACCCGTGTGACTAGCCCATGTACCCTTCGAAATGGCCTCACAAGCCCATGTGCCAGGCCGTGTGCTAGGCCGTGCTAAAACTCTAGGATATACTGACTTGTGCCACACAACCAAGTCACATGCCTGTGCGTTGAGACGTGTGGGTCTAATGCCTTGATTTCTAAATAAGTACTAGGGGACACGGCCGTGTCATCTAACCGTGTGTCACACACAGCTGAGACACATGCCCATGTCTCTACCTGTGTGGACAAAAATAGGCTATTTTCCAAGCCATATTTCTCACCCAAAGAGGTTCCAACCTACACACCTCAATATGCATATAATCATGGCATAAATAGGCCCTCAAAACCAACCAATATCAAGATTATATCATGTACTAATCACACATACAACATGATAACCACAAGCACATTCATTTTACCACTTTTAGACATACTAAAAATGCTTCCAAAGTATACCTAAATGGTCAATTACCTATTTTAGACTTTATGCCTAACTTAGCATACATGTTCATCTCAATTCTAACCATTTACTTCATAAAATACCAATCCACAACAAGACATTCGCAAAGCAATTATACACAACATATCAAAAGGCCATTTATACATATTTTCATAACCAAATATACAAAACAAGCCATTTCACATGGCTATACACATAACCAAAACATATATCATTTACAAGCCAATTCAATTAGCCATACACATCACAAACATGTAAGCCATATTAGCCACAACACCTATACATGCCATATAGCTAAGTAAACAAGTTCAAAAGTACTAAAATGACAACTAGATAGCGTGATGAGATCTCCGACAACTCCCAAATTCGAGCAAGCTTTGAAATCACTATAAAACACGAAAAAGTAAACAGAGTAAGCTATAAAGCTTAGTAAGCTTGTATTGCTAATAAGTATAACTTACCATCATTCACAAATTAAATAATCTAAACATAATATACTACAACTCAACTTGATTACAAGGCTAACATTATTCATCCACATAATAAATCATGAAACTGACAAATTTCATGGATTCAATGCATATATGGTTTACGTACATACCTGTACTGATACATATTAATCTCTTACCCTTTCATGTTATCAATATACTCGTTGAACCATTTGAAATAATATCAGATAGTAGGGAATCTTGCACCTTAAGTGCCAATACATGGTCGAAACCATCTCAATCTCATATCTCATATGTAAATGCTCATCTCAAGCTATCACCGGGCTTGTGTGCCAATACATGGTCAAAACTATCTCAATCTCATATCTCATATGTAAATGCTCATCTCAAGCTATCACTGGGTCTGCTCACACAAGCTAACAGTCAAGACGTAGCTACATGGTGCTGCTCACACAAGCTGATGAGAATCCGCAACACATGCTTGAAAACTCAGCCACTAGTATAATGTATGAACCAGCATCCAAAACACTATAACCCCTAGTGACATGTCATTTGTATCCTATCTATTCCTAAGGTTCAACCATGCTTTCACATGTCGCCAAATCTTCATCGAGCATTTTCGTAAAATTGTATTCACAAGTAATGCAATTATAGAGCATTTAAAACACAAATACAATAATGCTTATTAACATACGAACTTACCTCGGATTTATACGGAGAGAATCGAGCTATCAATCAACTA
Source organism: Gossypium anomalum (assembly GCA_025698475.1). Taxonomy (NCBI): domain Eukaryota; kingdom Viridiplantae; phylum Streptophyta; class Magnoliopsida; order Malvales; family Malvaceae; genus Gossypium; species Gossypium anomalum. Next base: position 41,461,634 of record CM046965.1, read on the forward strand.
TTTTGTTTTTCCCCTGATATAATTCTGAACTTCTCTTTTCTTGATCTATATATAATCAAATTTAACTTATTCGAAATACATTCTATTCAATTTAGTCCAAAAATTTATATTATGGCAATTTTACACTTTTACCGCTTATATTTTAACATCTTTACAATTTAGTCTCTAGCTCATAAAAATGCAAATTCATGCAATTGAGTCCACACCCATGCTAGCTGAATTTCACCTATACTCATAGCAGCCCATACTTTTCATTATTTCACACATTTACCACATAATTTTTACATTTCTCTATTTAATCCCTAATTGATAATTTCAACCAAAATCACTTAACAAATGTTGTTTATCTAACAACAACCATTCATTTACTATCATCAAACATCAAAATACACAATTATTTATCAATGGTAAACCCTAAACTTTTAATAGTTTTACAAATAGGGACTAGCTAGGTTAGGTTACAACGACTCTAAAAACATATAGAAATAATAAAAAAGGGAGAAAAACCATACCTAAATAGACAATGGAAGCTTGGTCGAATGTTAAAGACAACAATGGCTTTTTTCTTTTTCACAATCGGTTGAAGAAACAAAATTAAAGATGACAACTGTTATTGTTATATTTATTTTATCTTTACTTACTAATTTACTTAATTAACTTTTAAAAACATTAATAATTACACAAAATATCAAGCCATTATCATCCACTAACTCATTAATGGGCTAATTACCATATAAGGACCACTATTTTAAATTTCCATAGCTATTAGACCGTTTTAACTATTAGAACTCAACATTTACACTTTACGCAATTTAGTCATTTTTATCAAATTAATCATTCAAACGATAAAATTTCTTAATGAAATTTTCTTACAATCATACTATCATGTTGTAGACATCAAAATAATAATAAAATAAATATTTTTACCTCAGATTTGTGGTCCTAAAACCACCGTTTCGATTTGACTAAAAACAGGTTGTTAAAACTTTCCCCTTTAAGGAATTTTTGTCCCAGAAAATCTTACCAGAAAATAGGTTGGACTACTATTTTCTCATAGCTTCTTCAGGTTCCCATGCAGCTTCTTCGACCCCATGACACTTCCAAAGTAAATTCACTAAAGCTATGCTTTTGTTTCTCAACTCTTTAATCTCTCGAGCTAAAATTCTGATCGATTCTTCGATATACGACATATTAGGCTGAATTTCAATCTCTGATGGAGAAATGATATGCGATGGATCTAATCGGTACCGTCGTAACATAGATACATAAAATACATTATGAATCTTTTCTATTTCTGATAGTAAAGCTAGTTGATAAGCTACTGGCCCAATTCTCTCGACAATCTCTTACGGTTGGATAAATCGTGGACTCAATTTTCCTTTGCGACCAAATCGAAAAATCTTTTTCCATGATGATACTTTCAAAAATACTCTGTCGCTGACTTGAAATTCAATATCCTTAAGTTTCAAATTCGCATACAATTTCTATCGATTTGAAGCTACTTTTAAACTGTCACGAATTACTTTCACTTTATCTTTAGTCTCTCTAACCAAATCAACCTCGTGTATCTTGTTCTCACTAAGCTCGGTCCAGTATAATGGAGTTCGGCATTTACGACCATATAAAGCTTCATACGGTGCCATCTTTATACTCGATTGAAAACTATTGTTTTACGCGAATTCAACCAACGTTAAATATTTTCCAGTTGCCTTCAAACTCTAAAACACAACAACGAAGCATATCTTTGAGAATTTGAATAACTCTCTCGGACTGACCATCTGTTTGAGGATGAAAGGCAGTACTAAAATGCAACCGTGTACCCAAAGCTTCTTCCGATTTCTTCCAAAATCGTGACATAAAGCTCAGATCTCTATCCGAAATAATAGAAACTGGCACCCCGTGCAATTTGACAATTTCAAAAATGTACAATTCAGCTAATCTATCAAGTGAAAAATCTATACGTAATGGATTTAAATGTGCAAATTTCGTCAAATGATCAACAGCAACCCAAATAGCATCTTTCTTTTTTGGAGATAAGGGTAACCCTGATACGAAATCCATCGTAACTCTATCCCACTTCCACTCAGGTATCATCACTGACTATAGTAGTCCTAAAGGCACTTGATGTTCGACTTTAACTTGTTGACAAATCAAGCATCTCGACATAAACTCTAAAATGTCTCGTTTCATGCCCGACCACCAGTACAACTGTATCAAATCATTGTACATCTTAGTACTCCCCAAATGAACAAAAAAACAACCACTGTGTGCTTCGTGTAGAATTTTCTGAATAAGCTCAGGATTCCTCGGCACACAAACTCTACCACAGAATAGTAAACAATCATCAGATCTGATCTAATACTCTGAATCAGTAGTTGACTCGCATTGTACTCTTTTAGCTTGTAACTCATTATCACTTTTCTAAGCTTCACGAATTTGCTAAAGAAATATCGGTTTAGCTTTTAACTCAACTAAAATCGAACCATCATTAGACAAAGTTAACTGTGTGTTCATTGCCCATAAAGCAAATAAAGATTTTCTACTCAAAGCATCTGCGACTACATTCACTTTCCCTAGATGATAATCAACCACTAACTCATAGTCTTTCAACAACTCGAGCCATCTTCGTTGTCGCAAATTCAAATCTTTCTTAGACATTAAATACTTCAAGCTCTTGTGGTAGGTAAATATGTGGCACTTCTCACCAAATAAATGATGTCGCCAAATTTTCAATACAAAAACAATAGTAGCCAATTCTAAGTCGTGTGTCGGATAATTCTTTTCATGTGGTTTTAACTGTCTAGAAGCATAAGCTATCACTTTGCCTTCTTGCATTAAAACACATCCCAAACCATTTAATGGCACGTCACTGAAATCACAAACTCTTTACTCAACTCAGGCTAAACTAAAATTAGTGCTTCAGTTAACAGTGCTTTCAACTGTTCAAAACTTTGTTGGCATTTCTCAGACCACTCAAACTTCACATGTTTTTGTAACAATCAAGTCATCAGTATAGTAATCATCAAGAACCCTTTTACAAAACGCCGATAGTAGCCAGCTAATCTTAGAAAACTTCTGAATTTAGATATGTTTCTTAGTGGTTTCCAGTCAACAACTGCTAAAATCTTACTCGGATCAATTCAAATGCCTTCTGTTGAAACAATATATCCCAAAAATCCAACTTCTCAGAGCCAAAACTCGTATTTACTGAATTTAGCAAATAGTTTTTTATCTTGCAAAGTCTGCAATACAATTCTCAATGCTTGACATGCTTAGATTCATCCTAAGAATGGATCAAAATGTCATCAATGAATACAACAACAAATCTGTCCAAATACAGTCTAAAGATTCGATTCATCAAATCCATAAATACTGTAGGAGCGTTAGTTAATCCAAATGGCATAGCAAGAAATTCATAATAACCGTACCTGGTTCTGAACGTAGTTTTCAGCACATCTGAATCTTTAACTCGCAACTGATAATAGCTAGATCATAAACCAAACTTTGAAAATACTGTTGCTCCTTTCAACTGATCAAACAAATCATCAATTCTCAGCAAATGATACTTATTCTTAATTGTAACTTTGTTAGGCTGACGATAATCAATACACAGTCTCATCGATCCATCTTTCTTCTTTACGAATAGAACTGGTACACCCTAGGGTGAAAAACTAGGTCGTACAAAACCTCTATCTATTAACTCTTGTAGCTGAGGTTTTAATTCTTTCAATTCTGGAGGAGCCATTCTATACGCAGCTATCAATATTAATGATGTTCCCGATACTAATTCAATAGCAAACTCGACCTCTCTGATCGGTGGGAACCCAGGTAACTCTTCTGGAAACACATCTCAATATTCACAAACCACTGGCACTAATTCAATCTTCGATTCAGACACTTTTGTATCTAGTGCATACTCAAGATAAGCATCGCAACCTTTCCTCACATATTTCTGAGCTAACATCATCAATGTCACAATAGGCAACCCACTCAAATCATCAGATTCGATATGAAGAATTTTACTATTCTAACATTTCAACTTAATAGTCTTTCATCTACAGTTTGTAATAGCATCATGCAGAGTCAACCAATCCATACCCAAGATCATGCCAAATTCATCAAACGGTGAAAGCATCAAATTAGCCAAAAAATAGTGACCCCGAGTCATCAAAGGACAATTTTTGCAAACTTTATCAACTAGGACATACTAGCCTAAGGGGTTCGATACTTTAATCACAAATTCAGTTGACTCAACAGGTAAACTCTTACTAGACACTAAATTTATACAAACATATGAATGAGTCGATCCAGGATCAATCAAAGCAATTACATCAGAATCATGAGAGAAAATGTACTGGTGATAACATCTGGTGACGACGCATCTTAAAGAGCGCGAATAGCATAAGCTTTGGCTGGTGCTCGAGCCTTAGATCTCACAGTAGAATCCTTTGTCGCACCTTTACTACTAGTCACATTTCTTGTATTTCTAGGTGGTCTCCCTCTGACAGTTGTATTACTTGGCATTGTATTCAGATATTTGTCTTTCTTGGGTAGCCTAGGACAATGCCGAATGAAATGATCTTGTGAGCGTCGTACCTTTGCTACTAGTCACATTTCTCGTATTTCTAGGTGGTCTTCCTCTGAAAAATGTGTTACTTGGGCTTGTATTCAGCTATTTGTCTTTCTTGGGTAACCCAGGACAATCCCGAATGAAATGATCTTGTGAGCCACATCTAAAATAGGCTTTATTATTCATCCAGCAGTCTCCAAAATTCCATCTTCCACACTACTGACACTCAAGTTTGTTTATTCTAACACTACCAATGCTCGATACTCAGGTAGCTTGAGTTTTTAGACTCGTGTGTTGTTTCCCATGATCTCTAGTATAATACCCACTGAAGCATTCGAACGATTATACGAATCCCTTAATTTCTTTAAAGAAGAATGATAGGGTTTACTTATCGACCTCTTTCTCGAATCTCTTGCCTCAGAATCAGCTTTTCTCTTTTCTATCCTAAGTTCTTTGAGTTTTCAGGCTCTATCAACCAAAACAACAAATTCTTTCAATTCCAAAATAGTAACACCCCTCACCTGTATTCAACGCCGAAATAGGGTTACAGAGCATTACCGAACTTATTACACAAATAAACATACATTTCTCAAACATTTTTCCATTTAAAAAATAATCATTCATATCGTCCCTAATACGAGACTACACTGATAACTCAAGAAAATTTTGAAACACTTAGAAATGTTTTTCAACATACAGGGGACACACGTCCGTATGGCCCGATCGTATGTCTCACACGGCCAAAGACTCGCCTGTGTCACAGGCCGTGTGGGCATTCGAAATGGGATCACATGGCCGTGTCCCAGCTCGTATCCGACCCTCTGTAACTCCCTGACTTGGGTAGCATGGCCAACCACATGCCTGTGTGACCAGCCTATGTGCCCTTCGAAATGGCCTCACACACCCGTGTGCCAGGCCATGTGCTAGGACGTGCCAAACCTGTAGGGTATATTGACTTACACCATACGGCCAAGTCACACGCCCGTGTGCTGAGCCGTGTAGAGCATACTGACTTCATTTCTACTTAAAACTTAGGGGACACACGGCCGTATCACCTGACCATGTGTCACGCACGACTGAGACACACACCCATGTCTCTGCTCGTGTCGTCAAAAATAGGCTATTTTTCAAGCCACCTTTCTCACCCAAATTACATACACCTAAACCAACCAAATTTGCATATAACCACAACTTCAAATGGCATCTAAACGCATCTAAACTAAGTTTAATTCATGCTATATCAACACCAACAACTACAAGGCATGCAAGTACCATAATATGCTATTCAATTCATGCCAATTTCACATTCTCAAATCACCTAAATGGTCACTTTCATTTATGCATCACTTTGCCTAAAATCACAAGCATACCAATTCTCAATTATCAACTATTTGATACTCAAATTACCAATTCACAAACAACCTTCCACCACAAGCATTTACATAGCAATTACCAAGTGCATAACAAAGGCCATTTGCATATATATACACAACCAAATCAACCATAATAAGCCAAGTTACATGGCTATACACATAACTAACCATTAATCAATTACAAGCCAACTCAAATGGCTAAATCCATTACTAACATATATCAAAATGACCATAGCTCCTATATATGCCATATAACCAAATATATAAATTCAAAAGTATCAAAGTGAAAGCTTGATAGTGTGATGAGATCTCCGACGATTCCTAATCTGAGCTAGTTTTAATAAACACTATAAAACATGGAAAAGTAAATAGAGTAAGCTATAAAGCTTAGTAAGCTCGTATAGTTAATAAGTAAAGCTCACCATTCATTCACAAATCAAGTTGTATGAACATAATATACTACAAAATCCTTAAATCATGAGGTTAACATTTATTCAATCACATAAGTAACTATAAACTCACAACTTTCATAGATTCAATGATCATATAGTTTTCGTACATACCTATACTGATACGTATCTAGTTCTCACCATTTCATATCTTTGATATACCCGTTGAACCATTCGAAATACTATCGGATACTCGAGAATCTCGCACCCTAAGTGCCAATACATAGTCGAAGCTATCTCAATATCATATCTCATATAATGCTCACCTCGAGCTATCAACGAGTCTGCTCACACAAGCGAACGATCATGATGTAGTTACACAGTGCTGCTCACACAAGCTGATGAGAATCCGCAACACATGCGGGATAACTCAACCACCAGTAGGACGTACGGACCAGTACCCAAATCACATAACCCCTAATGACATGTCATTTGTATCCTAATCTATTCCTAAGGTTCAACCGGGATTTTTATTTTCGAATCTTTGTCGAAAATTTCTATACCATCGTATTCATCAATAATTCAAATATAAAGCATTTAAAATACAAATATATCAATGCTTATTAACATACGAACTTACCTCGATTCATAAAAATGATGAAACGAATCAACTAGTCCGATACTTTATTTTTTCCTCAGTCTAGATCCGTACTTCACTTTTCTTGCTCTATATGTAATCAAATTTAAGATATTTAATTATCATTCTATTCAATTTAACCCAAAAATACATTATGGCAACTTTACACTTTTGCCCCTAATATTTTAACATTTTTACAATTTAGTCCTTATCTCATAAAAATACAAATTCATGCAATTCAATTTCAACCCATCACAGCCTAATATCAATTAAGTCCCTATCAGCCCAAAATTTTCATTTATTTTACATTTCTATCACAAAATTTACACATTTCTCAATTTAATCCCTAAATGGTAATTTTACCAAAAATCACTTTACAAATGTTCTTTATCTAACAATAAGCAAACATTTTCTATCATCAAACATCAAAATAAATATACATTCATCAATGGAAAAACCCTAAAATTTTAACAATTTTGCAAATTAGTCCCTAGGCTAGCTAGATTAAGCTACAACGATATAAAAAACATAAAATCATTAAAAACGGGACAAAAATCACTCACCAATTTAACAATGAAGTAGTTGAACCCTAGAAAGCTTCTATGAGGTTTCTATCTTCTTAATTTTAGTGGGAGAAATGAGTGAAAGTTGATAGCTTTTTTTTTTTTTCTTTTACTTATTTATTTTACTAAATTACCTTTTTAACCTTATTAATAAACCATTAAAATCACCTAATTAGTGTCCATATTTGTCCACTCATATTAACAATGGGCTAATTAATATATAAGGACCTTCAATTTAATATTCCATAGCTATTAGACACCTTTAGCTAATAGAACACAAGTTTTACACTTTACGCGATTTAGTCTTTTTTATCAAGTTAAGCACTTAAATGATAAAATTTTTTAACAAAATTTTCACAAGATCAAACATCATACAGTAGAACTTAAAATAATAATAAAATAATTATTTCAACCTCGAATTTTTGGTCCCAAAACCACTGTCTGATTTGGCTAAAAACGAACTATTACAAGAATCCTGACTAGAAGCTTAATATCTTCATTCAACCCGTCTTCAAATTGCTTACACATAATCTCTTCACTGGAAACACATTCTCGAGCGTATTTACTTAGTCTCACAAATTCTCTTTCGTACTCAGTCACAGTGTAACAATCCAATTTTGACCCTAGTCGAAATAGTGGTTTTGGGACCATGTATCCAAGTCAAAAAAATATTTTAATATTATTTTTCGTACATATTATAAGTGAATTTACATGTTTGAAAGTCTCGTGTGAAGATTTAACTGTTCGTGTGTTTAATTGGTAAAAATAACTTAATTGCGTAGAATGTAAAAGCCGTGTGCTAGTTGCTAAAATGCCAAATTGGTAAATGGACCCTTGGAATCATGCACGGACAAAGTTAAACATGATTTTATGAATTATTAATGTTATAAAGCAAGGGTAAATTGGTAAAACATGTATTAATATATGTTTAATAAAACAAAGCTTAAAAATAGGCCATTATGTTCATTTTTGGCCAAAAATTAGAAAATAAAAAGAAGAAAGAATGCAACCTAGGGTTTTGACACTTTGAGCTTGAATTAAGGTATGTTTTAGTTTCAGTTTTTGATGGTTTTTATGTTTTTGTAATCGTTGCTTCATATACTATCGAACCCATGCTTCAATTTTTTATTTTGGTGATAGTTTTGAAATGTGCCATTGATGAAACTATAAGCTTGTGATGTTAGATGATGAATTATGAAAGCTTGATGTTGGGTTTAAATGTTTTGTCTTAGGATTTTTGATGAAATTGAGGAATTTGGGCTAAATTGTAAAAATGTTATTTTGAGGGACTAAAATTTGAAATAAATGAAATGTATGAACTTGTATGAGAGTCATGAAAATTTGGCTAAGCTTGTGTACAAGCAAATTTTATGTATTTTGTGATTTTGTAAATTAGGGACTAAAATGTTAAAATGTGAAAATGTGAGGGCTATTTTACAAAATACCCTAATTATGTGTATATGGATTGTTTTGAATAATTTGGTGAATAAAAAGGTTAATTTTGAATACATATAGATCAAGAAAAGAGGAATCTCGACTTAGACCGAGGGAAATCGAAGATTGTAGAATAAATAGTCCGAGTTAACAAATTTCGAGTACGAGGTAAGTTCGTACTTAAAATATGATGTTAAGTAGGTTTTGATGCCTTTATTATACATGGATTGTATATAAATGAATTGGATGAATATGATGATGAATCAAATGTAATTGGCACTAAGTGTGCGATTTAAACTAGCTTCGGCTACTAAAGGCACTAAGTGTGCAATACTTGAATAGCTTCAGTTAGTTGAGATGGAACTAAGTGTGCGGAATTATTCTAGCTTTGGCTAATCTTCGAGCATTAAGTGTGCAGATAATTAAAGCATTGGTGATCATCGGAAAGGTCTTAAAGTATTCGAACAAGAGGTGAGATTGAAAACGAATGACTATGAAAATGTTCCGGTAAGTATAATACCTATGTGGTAGGTGGTAAAATGCATAAAATTTTATTGAAATTGGTATAACATATAGTTGGTGTTGGCATGGACTTGATGAATGAATTGAGAAGTTATAATTACTTATGTATTGATGTTTCATACTTTATATTGTTGATGTTTTTGGTACGAGCTTACTAAGTTTTTGAAAGCTTACTTTATGTGTGTTTACATTGTTTTATAGATATCGAAGCTACTGCAAGCTTGGAGATCGTCTAGGATCGTCACCACACTATCGAGCCTTACCTTAGTACTTTTGAAAATGCATATTTTTTTTTAAAGTATGGCATGTATAGGCTAGTAGTTTGAGAAGTATGTTTTGTGATGAATATGCTTAGCCATGTGACTTGGCTAATTTGTACTTGAACTCATAGTTGATAATGGTTCATGGTATGTGATGACAATATGAAATTGTGGTATGTTTTAGCTGGTAAGTATTGGTAAGATTAGCTTGAGATTGAATGATGTATGGAAGAATTGTTTTGGTATGATATTACCTTATGTTTAGCATGAATTGGCAAGGTTTATGAGCAGAAAAATGGTAAATATAGTTATGTTATAAATGATAAATGTTTTAGCATAAATATTGGTTGAATTGGTGGTAGAAATATAATTGTTCCTTTGCTTGTAGGTTGATCCAAATTGGGGAGGCAAATTGGCTATTCAAATGGCCTATTTTTATCCACACAGGCAGAGGCACTGTTGTGTGTCCCTTGGGGTACCCTTCATTTGTAAGTCAGGCTCGAACACGGCCAAGCCACACAGGCGTGTGGTCTGGCCGTGTGACCCAAATTAGTATGCTGATGTCACAAACAGAATACCCTTTATTTTTGGCACGGCCTAGCACACGACCTGGACACGGGCGTGTGGGCAAGTCAGTAGCTATACCCTGTTTTGTCACTGCTTTGACACACGGGCGTGCCTAGACCGTGTGAGGCACATGGCCTGTTCACACGGGCGTGTGACCTATTAAAGGTTGAAAATTTTTTTAGTTCTGAAACTTTCATATGTTGTCAATTTTGTCCCGAATGCATGTTTTAAGTATTGCATGTTCACTTTTACGATCTTATTGAATGTGAGTGTATGAGATTTACTGCAATGAAATGATATTTGATATTTGGTTATCCTGAATTGTGTTATGGATTAAGTAATGCCTCTTAACCTACTCCGGTAACGGATACGGGTTAGGGGTGTTCATTTTATTGGTATCAGAGCTATGGTTTAGTCGGTTCTAGGACTACCATAGCGTATGTGAGTCTAGCTATACATGCCATATTTATGAACTGCGATAGTGTGGTGAATCCTGACATTGAAATGTGCTTTTATATAAAAAATGGATCCCGATAGAGCTGTAGCAGACGATGTTGAAAGCAATGTGCCTACTCCCGTGCATGGGATGGTGCAAGCTGATTCTCGACCAGCTACAAGTAGCCGTGATGGTGAGGCTAAACAAGCCTTTTATCAGATGATGAATGATTGGTTCACCCAATATATTAGAACCAATCCAGCTATACAATAACCTCCACCCTCGGTTAATTCTCCCCAAACTCTTATTATGACACCAGTGAATCTGGTACAGTTGAGTAGATCACCAATTGATAAGATTAGAAAATATAGGGCTGAAATGTTTTGAGCTACAACAAATGATGATGCTGAAAAAGCTGAGTTTTGGTTAGAGAACACAATAAGAGTGTTTGATGAGTTGTCCTTGAGTCCAGAAGAATGTATAAAATATGTCGTTCCACTTCTGAGAGACACGGAGTATCACTGGTGGAAAACTTTGACGTTTGTGGTTTCGAGTGAACGAGTTACGTGGGATTTCTTCCAAGCTGAATTCTGGAAGAAATATATTAGTCAGAGATTCATTGATCAAAAGCGCAAAGAGTTTTTCAAGCTTAAACAAGGCCGTATGTCTGTTACAGAATACGAGCGGAAATTTGTAAGATTGAGCTAGTATGCCGGCGAATGTGTATCTTCGAAAGCAATAATGTGCAAGAGATTTGAAGATCGTTTGAACGAAGATATTCATCTATTAGTTGGGATCCTAGAAATCAAAGAATTTGTGGTGCTTGTTGAACGGGCATGTAAAGCTAAAGATCTTGGGAAAGAGAAAAGAAAGGCTGATTTTGAAGCTAGAGAGGTACAAAAGAGATCATCAAGTAAATCATTTAACCTGGATCCAAGAAGTTTAGAGATGATAGTAGTCGTTTAAGAGCTAGTGTCAGACATTCAAATAGAGATCATGCTAAATCGCAATCGAATTTCAAATCTTCAACCACATCTGTTGCCAGTGTTGATAATGCAAAGAATGAAAAGCCTAAATATGATCAATGTGGAATATGACACTATGGTAAATGTTGGGGAAAAAGTAATAACCGAGCTTGTTATAGTTGTGGTTCAAGAAATCATTTTATTAAAGATTGCCTAGATTTAGTTGAAAAAGATAATGTTCAGAATTTGAGGTAGAGTGGTAATGTTTCTCGTGGTAGACCTCTCAGAAATTCAGGAAATGTAAGCGGTAGTCAAAGAGGAAAAAAAGACACAGTTGTTAGATCTGAGGCTCGTGCACTTGCCAGAGCCTATGCTATCCGAGCTCACGAGGAAGCTTCATCACCAGATGTGATTACGGGTACATTTACTCTCTATGATACTTCTGTGATTGCTTTGCTAGATCCTAGATCAACACATTTGTATATATGTATGAACTTAGTGAACAGTAAGACTTTGCCTATAGAGTTTACTGAATTTGTAATTAGAGTTTCGAACCCTCTAAGCAGATGTGTTCTGGTTGATAAAGTTTGCAAGAATTGTCTGTTAATGTTTCGAGACAATTATTTTCTGGCTGATTTGATGTTATTGCCTTTTGATGAGTTTGATATAATTCTGGGTATGGATTGGTTAACTTTGCATGATGCCGTGGTAAACTGTAAACGAAAAACTATTGATTTGAGATACAAGAATGGTAAAATAGTCAGAATTGAATCTAGTGATTTGAATGGATTGCCTGCTATAATATTTTCAATGAAAGCTTTGAGTATTGTGAGAAAGGGTTGTGAAGCTTATTTTTCATATATGATTGATTCAAGTGTGTCAGAAAAGAAAGTTTAATCTATACCTGTTGTCTGTGAGTTCCCTGATGTGTTTCCTGAAGAACTTTCGAGATTTCCTCCAGTTAGAGAGGTAGAATTCAGCATTGAATTGGTACCTGGTACTACTCCGATTTTAATAGCTCCGTACAAAATGGCTCTGACTGAACTACAAGAATTAAAGTCTCAGTTGCAGGAATTGACTGATCAAAGATTTGCTAGACCTAGTTTCTCACATTGGGGTGCTCCGGTTCTATTTGTGAAAAAGAAAGCTGGCACGATAAGAATGTGTATAGATTATCGTCAGTTGAACAAGGTGACTATCAAGAATAAGTATCCCCTGCCCCGAATTGATGATTTGTTTGGTCAGTTGAAAGGAGCTACTGTGTTTTCGAAAATAGATTTGAGATCAGGCTATTATCGACTGCAAGTGAAAGACTCAGATATTTTGAAGACTGCTTTCAGAACAAGGTACGACCACTATTAATTCTTAGTTATGCCTTTCAGATTGACTAACGCACTTGCTATTTTATAGATTTGATGAATAGAATTTTTAGACCGTATTTAGACCAATTTGTTGTGGTATTCATTGATGACATATTGATTTATTCACGTGATAAATCTGAACATGCCGAGCATCTGAGAATAGTGCTACAAACTCTGCGAGATAAACAATTATATGCGAAATTCAATAAATGTGAGTTTTAGTTGCGAGAAGTTGGTTTTCTAGGTCATATTGTATCAGCCGCTGGTATTCGAGTTGATACGAGCAAAATTTTAGCCATTTTAGATTGGAAACCTTCGAGGAATGTATCTGAAGTCCATATTTTTTGGGACTTGCTAGTTACTATAGAAACTTCGTGAAAGGTTTTTCGATGTTTGCGACTCCATTGACAAAACTGCTACAGAAATATGTAAAGTTTGAATGGTCTGAAAAATGTTAGAACAGTTTTGATCAGTTGAAGACTTTGTTGACTGAAGCTCTGGTATTAGTACAACCTGAATCGAGTAAAGAATTCGTAACTTACAGTGATGCTTCGTTGATTTGTCTAGGATGTGTTTTGATGCAAGAAGGAAAAGTTATTGCTTACGCTTCGAGACAGTTGAAACTGCACGAAAAGAACTATCTGATGCACGATCTTGAGTTAGCTACGATTGTGTTGGCCCTAAAGATTTGGCGCCATTACTTGTTCAGTGAGAAATGTCATGTGTATTTGGATCATAAGAGTTTGAAGTATTTGATGACTCAAAAAGAATTAAATCTGCGACAAAGAAGATGGTTAGAACTGTTAAAAGACAATAAACTTGTGATTGATTAACACCTGGGAAAAGTAAATGTTGTTGCTGATACTTTGAGTCAAAAATTTTATTTTCTTTGCATGCGATGAAAGCTCATTTAGTTCTGTCTGATGATGGTTCAGTTTTAGCTGAATTAAAAGCAAGACCTTTGTTCTTCTAGCAGGTTATTGAAGCCCAGAAGATTGATAATGAGATTTTAGCTAAATGAGCTCAGTGTGATGTAGAGTCTGATTCAGAATTCAGAGTTGATAAAGATGATTGCTTGAAATTTCGAGATCAAATTTGTATTCTGAGAAATCGAGTTAATAATCGGATGATTACGAGTGAAGCTCACGATGTCGTTTATCTGTGCATCTGGGTAGTACGAAAATGTATAATGATTTGAAACAGCATTATTGGTGGTCCGAAATGAAAAGAGATATCTCTGATTTTGTTTCTAAATGTTTGATCTCTCAGCAAGTTAAAGCTGAACATCAGGTACCATCTGGTTTGCTACAACCGATTATGGTTCCGGAGTGGAAATGGGAACGAGTGACCATGGATTTTGTTTCGAGTTTGCCCTTGTCTCCGAGACGAAAGACGTAATTTGGGTTGTAGTTGATCGTTTGACGAAATCAGCTCATTTTATTCTGGTTTGATCTGGTTACTCACTTGTTAAATTAGTTGAGTTATACATTTCTGATTTCGTGAGATTTCATGGTGTGCCATTGTCGATAGTGTCAGATAGAGACCTGAGATTTACATCGCATTTCTGGTAGAAGTTTTAAGATGCTCTGGGTACTAAATTACACTTTATTACTGCTTTTCATCCGCAAACAAATGGTCAATTTGAGCGAATTATTCAGATACTCGAGGATATGTTGAGATGTTGCATTCTTGAGTTTAAAGGTACGTGGGAACAATATCTACCTTTGATTGAATTTGCTTATAATAACAGTTTTTAGTCAAGCATTAAATTGGCACCATACGAAGCTTTATATGGTCGCAAATGCCGTACACCTTTGTATTGGACTGAGCTCAGCGAAAATAAGATTCACGGGGTTGATTTGATAAAATAAAGTGAACAGAAAGTAAAAGTGAACCGAGATAGTTTGAAGGCAGCTTCCGATCGTCAGAAATCATATGCGGATTTGAAAAGAAAAGACAGATAATTTGAGACCGGTGATAAAGTGTTTTTGAAAGTGTCTCCGTGGAAGAAAGTACTATGATTTGGTAGAAAAGGCAAATTGAGTCTGAGGTTCATCAGACAGTATGAGATTATCGAGCGTATTGGGCCGGTAGCATATAGATTATTGTTACCACCAGAGCTAGAAAAGATTCACAATGTATTTCATGTACCGATGCTTCGACGATACAAATCCGATCCTTCACATGTAATTCCTCCATCTAAGATTGAAATTCAGTCTGATATGACTTACGAAGAAAAGCCAATTCGTATCTTAGCTAGAGAGGTTTAAAAGCTGCAAAATAAGAAAGTTCTATTAGTTAAAGTGATGTGGCATCGACACGGTATCGAAGAAGCCACGTGGGAACCTGAAGATAATATGAGACAGTAATATCTGAATCTGTTTTTATAGGTAAGATTTTCGAGGACGAAAATCCCTAGGGGAAGAATTGTAACAGTCTAGTTTTGACCCTAGTCAAAATAGTGGTTTTGAGACCACATATCTGAGTTAGATAAATATTTTAATATTATTTTTCGTGCATATTATAAGTGAATTTACAAGTGTGAAAGTCTCGTGTGAAGATTTAACTGTTTGTGTGCCTAATTGGTAAAAAGGACTTAATCGCGTAGAATGTAAAAGCTGTGTACTAGTTTCTAAAGTGCCAAATTGCCATGTCTTTATAATTGTAAGGCCCTTAATTTGTAAATGGACCCTTGGAATAATGCATGGACAAAGTTAGACATGATTTTATGAATTATTAATGTTATAAAGCAAGGGTAAATTGGTAAAACATGTATTAATGTATGTTTAATAAAACAAAACTTAAAAATAGGCTATTATGTTCATATTTGGCCAAAAATTAGAAAGGAAAAAGTAGAACGAATGCAAGCGAGGGTTTGGGCACTTTGAGCTTGAATTAAGGTATGTTTTAGTTTCAGTTTTTGATGATTTTTATGTTTTTCTAATCGTTGCTTCATATACTATCGAACCCATGCTTTAATTTTTTATTTTGGTTATAGTTTTGAAATGTGCCATTCATGAAACTATGAGCTTGTAATGTTAGATGATGAATTATAGAAGCTTGATGTTGGGTTTTAATGTTTTGTCCTAGCATTTTTGATGAAATTGAGGAATTTGGGCTAAATTGTAAAAATGTTATTTTGAGGGACTAAAATGTGAAATAAATAAAATGTATGGACTTGTATGAGAGTCATGAAAATTTGGCTAAACTTGTGTACAAGCAAATTTTATGTATTTTGTGATTTTGTGAATTAGCGACTAAAGTGTCAAAATGTGAAAATGTGAGGGCTATTTTGGAAAATACCCTAATTATGTGTATATGGATTATTTTGAATGATTTGGTGAATTAAAGGGTTAATTTTTAACACATATAGATCAAGAAAAGAGGAATTCCAACTTAGACCGAGAGACATCGAAGATTGTAGAATAAATAGTGCGAGTCGACAAATTCCGAGTACGAGGTAAGTTCGCACTTAAAATATGATGTTAAGTAGGTTTTGATGCCTTTATTATACATGTATTGTATATAATTGAATTGGATGAATATGATGATGAATCAAAAGTAATTGGCACTAAGTGTTCGATTTAAACTAGCTTCGGCTACTAAAGGCACTAAATGTACGATACTGAATTAGCTTCAGTTAGTTGAGATGGCACTAAGTGTGCGGAATCATTCTAGCTTCGGCTAATCTTTAAGCACTAAGTGTTCAGATAATTAAAGCATTGGTGATCATCGGAAAGGTCTTAAAATATTCGAACAAAAGGTGAGATTGAAAACGAATGAATATGAAAATGTTCTGGTAAGTATAATACCTATGTGGTAGGTGGTAAAATGCATAAAATTTTATTGAAATTGGTATAAACATATAGTTGGTGTTGGCATGGACTTGATGAATGAATTGAGAAGTTATAATTACTTATGTATTGATGTTTCATATTTTATATTGTTGATGTTTTTGGTACGAGCTTACTAATCTTTTGAAAGCTTACTTTGTGTGTGTTTACATTATTTTATAGATATCGAAGCTACTGCAAGCTTGGGGATCGTCTAGGATCGTCACCACACTATCGAACCTTACCTTGGTACTTTTGAAAATGCATAATTTTTTTTTTAAGTATGGCATGTATAGACTAGTAGTTTGAGAAGTATGTTTTGTGATGAATATACTTAGCCATGTGACTTGGCTAATTTGTACTTGAACTCATAGTTGATAATGGTTCATGGTATGTGATGACAATATGAAATTGTGGTATGTTTTAGTTGGTAAGTCTTGGTAAGATTAACTTGAGATTGAATGATGTATGGAAGAAATGTTTTGGTATGATATTACCTTATGTTTAGCATGAATTGGTAAGGTTTATGAGTAGAAAAATGGTTGATATAGTTATGTTATAAATGATAAATGTTTTAGTATAAATATTGGTTAAATTGGTGGTAGAAATATAATTGTTCATTTGCTTGGAGGTTGATCCACATTGGGGTGGCAAATTGGCTAATCAAATGGCCTGTTTTTGTCTACACGGGCAGAGACACGATCATGTGTCCCTTGGGGTACCCTTCATTTGTAAGTCAGGCTCGAACACGGCCAAGACACACGGGCGTGTGGTCTGGCCGTGTGACCCAAATTGGCATGCTGATGTCACAAACAGAATACCCCTTATTTTTGGCACGACCTAGCACATGGCCTGGACACGGGCATGTGCTTAGTACACGGGCTGAACACACGGGTGTGTGGTCTGGCCATGTGGGCAAGTCAATAGCTATACCCTATTTTGCCATGGCTTTGACACATGGGCGTCTCTAGACCATGTGAGGTACACGGTCTGTTCACACGGGCGTGTGACCTATTAAAGGTTGAAAATTTTTATAAGTTCTGAAACTTTCATATTTTGTCAATTTTGTCCCGAATGCATGTTTTAAGTATTGTATATTCACTTTTATGATCTTATTGAATGTGAGTGTATGAGATTTACTGCAATGAAATGATATTTGATATTCGGTTATCTTGAATTGTGTTATGGATTAAGTAATGCCTCTTAACCTACTCCAGCAACGAATACGGGTTAGGGGTGTTAAATTTTATTAGTATCAGAGCTATGGTTTAGTCGGTTCTAGGACTACCATAGCGTATGTGAGTCTATCTATACATGCCATATATATGAACTGCGATAGTGTGATGAATCCTAACATTGAATTGTGCTTTTATATAGCAAATAGATCCCGATAGAGCTGTAACAGATGTTGTTGAAAGCAATACACCTGCTCCCGCGCAGGGGATGGTGCAAGCTGATTCTCGACCAGCTACTAGTAGCCGTGCTGGTAAGGCTAAACAAGCCTTTTAGCAGATGATGAATGATTGGTTCACCCAATATATTAGAACCAATCCGGCTATACAACAACCTCCAGCCCCGGTTAATTCTCCCCAAACTCTTATTATGACACCAGTGAATCTGGTACAGTTGAGTAGACCACCAGTTTATAAGATTAGAAAATATGGGGCTGAAGTGTTCCGAGCTACAACAAACGATGATGCTGAAAAAGCCGAGTTCTGGCTAGAAAACACAATAAGAGTGTTTAATGAGTTGTCCTTGAGTCTAGAAGAATATAAAAAATGTGCCGTTCCACTTCTGAGAGACGCGGCGTATCACCGGTGGAAAACTTTGACGTTTGTGGTTTCGAGTGAACAAGTTACGTAGGATTTCTTCCAAGCTAAATTCTAGAAGAAATATATTAATTAGAGATTCATTGATCATAAGCGCAAAGAGTTTTTCGAGCTTAAACTGTAACATCCAAAATAGGGCCTAGTCAGAATAGTGGTTTCGGGACCACAAATCCAACTTTAAAATATTTATTTTATGATTGTTATGGGGTTTCGAATATGAGAATATGTTTACATTAGAGTTTCATGAAGAAATTTTAAGTATAAGATGTTCAATTGGGAATTAAGGACCAGATTGAATAAGTTTCAAAACATGGATTTTAAAAGAAATTTGTATGGAATTTCTTTGGATTATGAATTAGAGGTCCTTAAATAGTAACTTGACCATGTTCTAGAAATTTGGACAAAAAATGGGCTTGCATGGATGAATTTTAAAGAAAGGGTCTAAGGGTATTTTGGTCATTTACCATTTTAATGAATTAAAAAAAAAGAGAAGAAAGAAGAAAAAATCAGCATCTTCTTCCCCATAGCTGCTAAAATTTTGAGCTCTCCATAGTTAGGGTTTCTTCAATTTCCAAGCTTAATAATAAGTGCTTTCAAGCCCCATTTTTAATGTTCTTCGTATTTTTGAGATCCTGGTAACTTGTTTTTTCGATTTCTACCCATATTTCATGCTAGGGTTTATGTTTAAAAATTTACCCATGCATGGCATGCTTGTATTTTTTGGGTTTATGGAGGAATATGAAAGGATGTTGTATGTTAAACATCTTTTTCTAGGTAATTTTCATGAAAAAACCCTTATAGGGACTATTTTGTGAAAGTTATAAAATGTGTGACAGAAATGTTAAACTAATGGAAAATGAGAGTTATCATAGGAGAGAAAAATGTTTGACTAGGCTTGGACAAGGTAGAAATTGCATGAGTTTCATTATACGAGCCTAGGGACTAAATTGTAAAAACGTGAAAGGCTAGGGGCAAAATGGTCATTTTGACCGGGGTGGAATTTAGACTTGAAATGGATTAAATGAATGGTTAATAATCTATTCTTATTGTTATAGACCCCGAGGAACAAATTTTAGAGGTCGATCGAGGGAAACGGAAGGTTTCGGAGTGACCGAAACATTAAACAAACGAATACCAGGTAAGTTCGGATAACCCTAAGTAAACATATATTATGCTAAATTGTATACATTAATAAATGTATGATGATGAATTGCATTTATTCAAAATATGTAATTGTATAAAATACAATTGTATAATGAAATGATGAAAAACATCTCAGTTGAGGTTGAATGGGAAATTCGATGGAGGAACCCTAATTTACATGAAAAATGAGATCCTGCATGTGTTGTAGTAAGGATTTAGCCCGGTCAGGTAATCCATTGATCTCATCTCTGAAAAGGATCTAGCCCAGACGGGTGTTCCTTCCGAATGATTGAGCCTCTCGAAGAATAAGTGTGCACTGTGGATTTAGCCCGGACGGGTAATCCAAATAAGGTCTGAATTTAGCCTGGACTAGGTAATTCAGATCCTAGCTCATTAAGGATGTTTGCCATGAATGGGATTTAGCCTAGACTGGTAATCCTGGCATCACCTTATGAGTTTTCTGAATGGAGGATTTAGCCTAGATTGGTAATTCCACCATAAGAATGTGAGGTTCACGGGAGTGCATATCTGATAGGATCATTCACACGAATTGACGGATAATAGGTATTTTCATCAAGATTGCCTATAAACTCAAAGAGACTAATATGATACACCTGTATAAGATGAATTGTAAAGTAATGAGCTCATCTAAGTTAAATTCCATGGTGTTATTGATATATCTATATATATGCATCTAACACATTGACTGAGTGCATGATTAGGAAAAGCATTTCATGCTAATTGAGTTTACTAATCAAATATGGTTGAATGCTAAATTATCTGGTAAGTTTACTTTCCAGTTAATCAAGCTTACTAAGCATGTAAATGCTTACTTCTCTCTTTTCTCCTACTTTTCAGAGCTTGTGGACTCATAAGGCTTGGAGGACGGTTGGAGATTACAACACACTATCAACTAGGTCTGTTTTGGTGTATGAATACTTTTATTTTGTTAATTTGGCATGTATAGGTGCTTTTGAGTTATTTTGTTAAAAGCCATTTGGCTAACCAATGTAAAGGCTTGGATGCCTTGTTTATGCATTTTGTAATGGCTTTGATATATGGTCTTTTGTGGTATGTTATCCCACCATCATGCTAAATGAATTGTTAAATGTTTATGTATATGTCATAATATAGACATATTTGTGTAATGTGACCAATTCATCGGAATTGGGAGGATCATAATTGGAAATGAGTAAATAACGAGCCAAAATCCAATGTTGAGGCAAATATTGCTATCATCCCTCAGACTACTAAGGAACATTATGGCATGCGTAAACCAATGATATGAGGTTTCCATGCAATAAGGTTTTATGGAGACCATTCATAAGTATTAAGTGAATATTGTTTGTTAATTGACATCCAATAAGTATAACTGTGATAAAGGGGTGACCTAGGGCTTGAAAAATAGCCTAATATGGTCCACATGGTGAGACTCACGGGCATGTGTCTAGGCCGTGTGTGACACACGGGCCACTCACATGGGCATGTGGTATGGCCGTGCATCCCCTGTACCTAAAATTTTAAGTTAGCATCAAGCACGGGCTAGAGACACGGGCGTGTGTCTTGCCCGTGTTAATTTAATAGGATGCTTAAGTTATGGACACGGGGTAAACCCAAGGGCGTGTGCCATGGCCGTGTCCATAAGTCAGTATAGCCCCACGGCTTGGGGGCACGGGCATTAAATAAAGGGTATTGTTCAAGGAATTCATGCCGAAGATCTGATTTTGTTCCGATTTATTTTTGGTATTAAATAAAGGCCTCGTAAGCCCATGCAAATAAATCAACTTAAGGTTGAAAAGAAATTTTATGACCCGTATTTTCTGGTTCCGCCTGTATGTCTGTCTGGTAACGCCTCGTACTTGTCCCCAGGCATGGGTACGGGTAAGGGGTGTTACATTTATTAGTGTCAGATCTACAGTTTAGTCGGTTCTAGGACTACCGTAGAGGATGTTAAAGTTTTCTATACATGCCAATATTCGAATGTTGATAGTGTGATATCTCCTAATTTTCTATATTGTTTTAAAATATAGTAAATGTCTTCCAATCAAGCACAAGATGAGTCCAAGGGAGCCGAGAGTCATGCTCCAGCTTCCGTACGCCAGACTACTTCTGGTAGTAGTAGGAGGTCTATGCCTGAAGGCCGAGAAGAGGCCCGAGCTACCTTCTTTGATATGATGGATGAGTGGTTTGGGGATTATCTGAGAAATCGCCTCAACATACCGCGACCTCCCCCGCCCCCTAACCAACCTGATACCGATGTGCCACGAGGTGTGGT
This sequence comes from Gossypium anomalum, assembly GCA_025698475.1. Classification (NCBI taxonomy): domain Eukaryota; kingdom Viridiplantae; phylum Streptophyta; class Magnoliopsida; order Malvales; family Malvaceae; genus Gossypium; species Gossypium anomalum. The sequence goes on from CM046965.1 coordinate 41,483,791, forward strand.
AGCAGTAAGAACTGTTAAGGCCCTTGTAGATAAACTTAGAAAGTATGGGGCTAAGGAATTTTGAGCTAAAGTAGATGATGACACTGAAATAGCTGAGTTTTGGCTCGAAAATACTACGCGGGTACTATATGAATTATTGTGCACACTTGAGGAATGTTTAAAGTGTACTGTATCTCTCTTGAAGGATACTGCATACCATTGGTGGAAGACAGTGTCCTCCGTAGTGCCAAAAGAGGCTATTACTTGGCATTTCTTCCAGGCAGAGTGTAGGAATAAATACATTAGCCAAAGGTTTTTAGACTCGAAGCAAAAGGAATTCCTGGAACTCAAACAAGGGAACAAGTCTGTAGCAGAATACGAGAGAGAGTTCGTATGACTAAGTTAGTACGCATCTGAATAGGTCCAAACTGAGTCAAAAATGTGTAAACGTATCGAGGAAGGCTTAAGTGAGGATATCAAGCTATTGATTAGAATTCTCAAAATACGGGAATTTGCTGCATTGGCTGATCGAGCCAAGAAGGCTGAGGAACTTAGTAATGAAAGAAAGAAAGCAAAAAGAGAAGTTCGAGTTGCAAGCAAGAGGTCTGGTGGTAAAACACTTTCGTTTTCCACGAAGAAAGCAAGGAGTCAGTAAGAACACTCTACTTCATCGGTGGGATATTCAAGTAGAGCGAGAGGCTTTAAATGACATAGTTAGAAGTCCTCTGCCCCAAAGGCGACTAGTGTGGGGAGTGTAGATGATCAAAGGCGAAGTGTAAGAGCTGTAACAAATTCCACTTCGGAGAGTACCGAATGAAGACTGGTGCTTGTTTCCGATGCGGTTCTTTTGACCATTTCCTTAGAGACTACTCGGAAAGAAATGAATGGGAAGTGGGATCAACCCCGAAATCAAGTACTCCTGCTCCACGGGGTAAACCTCCAAGACATCCAGGGAATGTCAGTGGTAGTTAAGCTGCAGCTAAGAATACTGCAAAGTCTGAGGCTCGAGCTCTGGCAAGAACGTATACAATACGTGCTCGAGAAAAAGCCTCTGCTCCTGATGTTATCACGAGTAATTTTTCCCTTTTCAATACACGTGTTATTGCTTTAATTAACCCAAAGTCGACACATTCATACATTTGTATGAGATTGATATCTAGGATGAAATTGCCAGTTGAACCTACGGAATTTAGTATTAGAGTGTCGAACCCACTAGGTAGATCTGTGATGGTTAATAGAATCTGTAAGAATTATCCTTTGACGATTCAAGGCAATTGTTTTCCGGCTAACCTTATGTTGTTACCATTTGATGAATTTGATGTAATACTTGGTATGAATTGGTTAGCCTTGCATGATGTAATAGTAAACTGTGGCAATAAGTATATTGAATTGAACTGCTCGAATGGTGAGATTTTACGAGTTGATTCAAGAGAATTTAGTACGCCGCCAGTGGTAATCACGGTAATGGTTGCCCAGAGATATATGAGGAAAGGGTATGAAGCCTACTTTGCGTTCGTATTAAACACAAAGGAAATAGAGTTGAAGATTGAGTCTGTGTCGATAGTGTGTGAATATCCAGACGTATTCCGGAAAGAACTACCCGGATTGCCTCCTTAGAGGGAGATAGAATTTGGCATTGAATTGATGCCAGGGATGACTCCCATTTCTATTGCTCCGTATAGAATGGCGCCAACCGAGTTGAAAGAGTTAAAAGCACAGTTACAAGAATTGACGAATAAAGGCTTTGCACGGCCGAGTTTTTCACCTTAGGGTGCTCCTGTACATTTTGTAAAGAAGAAAGATGGTTTGATGAGATTATGTATTGATTATCGACAACTTAACAAGGTAACTGTCAAAAATAAGTATCCTTTACCAAGAATTGATGATTTATTTGACCAGTTGAGAGGAGCCAACATCTTCTCCAAGATAGACTTGAGGTCTGGTTATTATCAGCTGCGGGTCAAGGAGTCGGATGTACCTAAGACGACTTTCAGGACGAGGTACGGACATTATGAGTTTCTTGTCATGCCATTTGGACTGACTAATACACCAGCCGTATTCATGGATCTTATGAACAGGATCTTTCAGCCATATTTGGATAAGTTCGTCGTTGTGTTCATTAACGACATTTTAGTTTACTCTAAAGATGAGGCAGAGCATGCAAAGCACTTGAGAATTGTATTGCAAACTTTGCGAGAAAAATAGCTATATGCTAAGTTTAGCAATAGTGAGTTTTTGCTCCATGAAGTTGGATTTTTGAGTCACATTGTTTCGGGTGAAGGCATACTAGTTGATCCAAGTAAGATCTCTGCTATTATAGAATGGAATCCACCTAGAAACGTAACCGAGGTTAGAAGATTTTTGGGCTTAGCCAGTTACTATCGAAGGTTTGTGAAAGGATTCTCCGTGATAGCGACTCCAATGACGAGATTGCTTCAGAAAGATGTTAAGTTCGAATGGATAGAGAAATGTCAGCAGAGTTTTAAGAAGTTGAAGACATTGCTGACTGAAGCTCCTATTTTAATATTGCCTGAACCGGGAAAGGATTTTGTGGTCTACAGTGATGCATCCTTGAATGGATTAGGTTGTATGCTTATGCAAGATGGCAAGGTGATAGCTTACGCTTCACGACAGTTAAAGCCACACGAGAAGAATTATCCGACACACGACCTAGAGCTTGCCGCCATTGTTTTTGCTTTGAAGATTTGGAGGCATTACTTATATGGTGAGACTTGTCGTATTTTCATAGACCACAAGAGTTTGAAATACTTGATGACTCAAAAAAAATTAAACCTGAGACAGCGAAGATGGTTAGAACTAATTAAGGACTACGATTTGGTCATTAACTATCACCCGGGAAAGGCAAATATAGTCGCTAATACGTTGAGTAGAAAGTCCTTATTTACACTAAAATCCATGGATGCCCGTCTGCATTGCCCGATGATGGTTCAGTATTGGCAGGGATTGAAGCTAGGCCGACATTCCTTTAGGAAATCTATAATGCTCAGTTTAATGACAGTGATTTGCAAGCAAAAAAGACTCAATGTGAGTCGGGTATTGAGTCTAATTTTTGAATTGGTTCTGATGGATGCTTAATGTTCAGAGATAAGATTTGTGTACCCAAGAGTAGAGAGCTTATTTGGAGAATTTTACAAGAAGCACATGATAGTCGTTTATCAATTCACCCGAGAAGTACTAAGATGTACAACGATTTGAAAAAGATGTACTGGTGGAACGGCATGAAAAGGGATATTTCTAAATTTTTATCAAAATGCTTAGTATGTCAGCAAGTTAAAGCTGAACATCAAGTACCTTCAGGTTTGTTACAACCTATAATGGTTCTTGAATGGAAATGGGATAGAATCACCATGGATTTTGTAACGGGACTGCCTTTGACTCCGAAAAAGAAAGATGCCATATGAGTCGTAGTGGATAAATTGACGAAGTCAGCTCATTTTATTCCGATAAGAACAGATTTATCCCTTGATAGATTGGCTGACTTGTACATTTCTGAGATAGTAAGACTACACGGAGTACCGCTGTCAATCATTTCAGATAGAGACCTGAGGTTCACTTCGAGATTCTGGAAGAAGTTACAAGAAGCCTTGGGTACAAAGCTGAGTTTTAGTACGGCTTTTCATCCTCCAACAGATGGTCAGTCTGAGAGAATGATTCAGATTCTCGAGGATATGTTGCGTTGCTGCATCCTCGAATTTCAGGGTAGTTGGGAAAAATATTTGCCGTTGGTAGAATTTGCCTATAACAACAGCTTTCAAATGAGTTTGAAAATGGCACCTTATGAAGCCTTGTACGGTAAAAAGTGTAGAACCCCGTTATATTGGACAGAACTTAGGGAAAATCAGATTCATGGGGTTGATGTGATCAAAAAGACTGGAGAGAAGGTTAAAGTGATACGCGATTGTCTAAAAGCAGCGTCGGATAGGAAAAAGTCTTATGCTAATCTGAAAAGGAAAGAAATCGAGTTCCAAGTTGGAGACAAAGTGTTCTTGAAAGTGTCTCCATGGAAAAAGGTGTTAAGGTTTGGTCGTAAAGGCAAACTGAGTTCGCGATTTATCGGACCGTATCAAATCACCGAAAGAGGTTGACTGCTAGCCTATCGTTTAGCATTGCCTCCTGAGTTGGAGAAGATTCATGACATATTTCATGTATCTATGTTAAGGAGGTACCGATCAGACCCCTCTCATGTGATTTCACTGATAGAGATTGAGATTAGACCGGACATGACCTATGGTAAGGAACCGGTTAAGATATTGGCCCGCGAAGTTAAACAATTGAGAAACAAAAATATGGCTCTAGTAAAAGTTCTATGGCATCGACATGGTGTGGAAGAAGCTACATGGGAGCTGGAAGAAACCATGAGAAGTCAATACCCGAACTTGTTTGCTGGTAAGACTTTCGGGGACGAAAGTCCCTAAGGGGGGAGAAATGTAACATCCCAAAATAGGGCCTAGTTGGAATAGTGGTTTCGGGACCACAAATCGATGTTAAAATATTTATTTTATGATTGCTATGGGGTTTAGAATATGAGAATATGTTTACATTAGAGTTTCATGAAGAAATTTTAAGTATAAGATGTTCAATTCGGAATTAAGGACCAATTTGAATAAGTTTCAAAACATGGACTTTAAAAGCAATTTGTATGAAATTGCTTTGGATTATGAATTAGAGGTCCTTAAATAGTAATTTGACCACGTTCTAGAAATTCAGACAAAAAATGGGCTTGCATGGATGAATTTTAAAGAAAGGGTCTAAGGGCATTTTGGTCATTTACCATTTTAATGAATTAAAAAAAGGGGGGAAAAAGAAGCAAAAATCAGCCATCTTCTTCCCTATAGCTGCCGAAATTTTGAGCTCTCCATAGTTAGGGTTTCTTCAATTTCCAAGCTCAATAGTAAGTGCTCTCAAGCCCCGTTTTTAATGTTTTTCATATTTTTGAGATCCCGGTAACTTATTCTTTCCATTTCTACCCATATTTCATGCTAAGGTTTATGTTTAAAAATTTACCCATGCATGACATGCTTGTATTTTGAGGGTTTATGGAGGAATATGAAAGGATATTGTATATTAAACATCTTTTTCTAGGTGATTTTCATGAAAAACCCTTATAGGGACTATTTTGTGAAAGTTATAAAATGTGTGGTGGAAATGTGAAACTAATGGAAAATAAAAGTTATCATAGGAGAGAAAAATGTTTGACTAGGCTTGGGTAAGGTAGAAATTGCATGAGTTTCATTATACGAGCCTAGGGACTAAATCGTAAAAAGGTGAAAAGCTAGGGGCAGAATGGTAATTTGGTCGGGGGTGGAATTTAGACTTGAAATGGATTAAATGGATGGTTAATAATCTATTCTTATTGTTATAGACCCCGAGGAACAAATTTCGGAGGTCGATCGAGGGAAACGGAAGGTTTTGAAGTGACCGAAACATTAAACAAACGAATACCAGGTAAGTTCGGATAACCCTAAGTAAACATATATTATGCTAAATTGTATATGTTAATAAATGTATGATGATGAATTGCATTTATTCAAAATATGTGATTGTATAAAATACAATTGTATAATGAAATGATGAAAGACTGTTTTTTAGAACGAGGTACGACCACTATTAACTCTTAGTTATGCCTTTCGGATTGACTAACGCACCTACTATTTTTATGGATTTGATGAATAGAATTTTCTGACTGTATTTAGACCATTTTTTTGTGGTATTCATTGATGACATATTGATTTATTCACGTGCTAAATCCGAACATGCCGAGCATCTGAGAATAGTGCTACAAACTCTGCGAGATAAACAATTGTATGTGAAGTTCAGTAAATGTGAGTTTTGGTTGCGAGAAGTTGGTTTTCGGGGTCATATTGTATCATCCTCTAGTATTCAAGTTGATCCGAGCAAAATTTTAGCTATTTTGGATTGGAAACCTCCAAGGAATGTATCTGAAGTCCGTATTTTTTGGGACTTGCTAGTCACTATAGAAGATTCGTGAAAGGTTTTTCGATGATTGCGACTTCGTTGACAAAATTGCTACAGAAATATGTGAAGTTTGAATGGTCTAAAAAATGTTAGAACAATTTTGATCAGTTGAGGACTTTGTTGACTGAAGCTCTAGTATTAGTAAACCTAAATTGGGTAAAGAATTCGTAATTTACAGTAATGCTTCGTTGATTGGTCTAGGATGTGTTTTAATGCAAGAAGGAAAAGTTATTGCTTACGCTTCGAGACAGTTGAAATCGCACGAAAAGAACTATCCGATGCACGATCTTGAGTTAGCTGCGATTGTGTTTGCCCTAAAGATTTGGCGCCATTACTTGTTCGGTGAGAAATGTCATGTGTATTAGGATCATAAGAGTTTGAAGTATTTGATGACTCAAAAAGACTTAAATCTGCGACAGAGAAGATGGTTAGAACTGCTAAAAGACTATGAACTTGTGATTGATTAACACCCGGGAAAAGAAAAGTTGTTGCTGATGCTTTGAGTCGAAAATTGTTATTTTCTTTGCGTGCAATGAATGCTCATTTAGTTCTGTCTGAAGATGGTTCAGTTTTAGCTGAATTAAATGTAAGACCTTTGTTCTTCCAGCAGATTATTGAAGCCCAGAAGATTGATAATGAGATTTTAGCTAAACGAGCTTAGTGTGATGTAGAGTCTGATTCAGAATTCAGAGTTGATAAAGATGATTGCTTGAAATTTTAAGATCGAATTTGTATTCCGAGAAATCTAGAGTTAATTCAGATGATTCTGAGTAAAGCTCATAGTAGTCGTTTATCTGTGCATCCGGGTAGTACGAAAATGTATAATGATTTGAAATAGCATTATTGGTGGTCCAAAATGAAAAGAGATATCTCTGATTTTGTTTCTAAATTTTTGATCTCTCAACAAGTTAAAGCTGAACATCAGGTACCATCTGGTTTGCTACAACCGATTATGGTTCCAGAGTGGAAATGGGAATGAGTGACCATGGATTTTGTTTCGAGTTTGCCCTTGTCTCCGAGACAGAAAGACGTAATTTGGGTTGTAGTTGATCGTTTGACGAAATCAACTCATTTTATTCTGGTTCGATCTGATTACTCACTTGATAAATTAGCTGAGTTATACATTTCTGATTTCGTGAGATTTCATGGTGTCCCATTGTCGATAGTGTCAGATAGAGACCCGAGATTTACATCGCGATTTTGGCAGAAGTTGCAAGATGCTCTGGGTACTAAATTTCACTTTACTACTGCTTTTCATCCGCAAACAAATAGTCAATCTGAGCAGATTATTCAGATACTTGAGGATATGTTAAGATGTTGCATTCTTGAGTTTACAGGTACGTGGGAACAATATCTACCTTTAATTGAATTCGCTGATAATAATAGTTTCAGTCGAGCATTAAAATGGCACCATACGAATCTTTATATGGTCGAAAATGCCGTACACCTTTGTATTGGACTGAGCTCAGCGAAAATAAGATTCACGGGGTTGATTTGATAAAAGAAAGTGAACAGAAAGTAAAAGTGATCCGAGATAGTTTGAAGGCAGCTTCCGATCATCAGAAATCATATGCGGATTTGAAAAGAAAAGACATTGAGTTTGAGATAGGTGATAAAGTGTTTTTGAAAGTGTCTCTGTGGAAGAAAGTACTACGATTTGGTAGAAAAGGCAAATTGAGTCTGAGGTTCATCGGACCGTATGAGATTATCGAGCGTATTGGGCCGGTAGCATATAGATTATTGTTACCACCAGAGCTACAAAAGATTCACAATGTATTTCATGTACCGATGCTTCAACGATACAAATCCGATCCTTCACATGTAATTCCTCCGTCTAAGATTGAAATTTAGCCTGATATGACTTACAAAGAAAAGCCAATTCGTTTCTTAGCTAGAGAGGTTAAAAAGCTGCAAAATAAGAAAGTTCTTTTAGTTAAAGTGATGTGGCATCGACAAGGTATTGAAGAAGCCACGTGAGAGCCTGAAGATAATATGAGACAGCAATATCCGAATCTATTTATCGGTAAGATTTTTGAGGATGAAAATCCCTAAGAGGGGAGAATTGTAACAGTCTAGTTTTGACCCTAGTCAGAATAGTGGTTTCGAGACTACATATCCAAGTTAAAAAATATTTTAATATTATTTTTCGTTCATATTATAAGTGAATTTACATGTGTGAAAGTCTCGTGTGAAGATTTAACTGTTTGTGTGTCTAATTGGTAAAAAGGACTTAATCGCGTAGAATATAAAAGCTGTGTGCTAGTTGCTAAAGTGCCAAATTTCCATGTCTTTATAATTGTAGGGTCCTTAAGTTGTAAATGGACCCTTGGAATAATGCATGGACAAAGTTAGACATGATTTTATGAATTATTAATGTTATAAAGCAAAGGTAAATTGGTAAAACATGTATTAATGTATGTTTAATAAAACAATACTTAAAAATAGGCCATTATGTTCATATTTGGCTGAAAATTAGAAAAGAAAAAGAAAAAAGAATGCAAGCTAGGGTTTTGGCACTTTGAGCTTGAATTAAGGTATGTTTTAGTTTCAGTTTTTGATGATTTTTATGTTTTTGTAATTGTTGCTTCGTATACTATCGAACCCATGCTTCAATTTCTAATTTTGGTGATAGTTTTGAAATGTGCCATTGATGAAACTATGAGCTTGTGATGTTAGATGATGAATTATAGAAGCTTGATGTTGGGTTTAAATGTTTTGTCTTAGGATTTTTGATGAAATTGAAGAATTTGGGCTAAATTGTAAAAATGTTATTTTGAGGGACTAAAATGTGAAATAAATGAAATGTATGGACTTGTGTGAGAGTCATGCAAATTTGGCTAAACTTGTGTACAAGCAAATTTTGTGAATTAGCGACTAAAGTGTCAAAATGTGAAAATGTCAGGGCTATTTTGCAAAATACCCTAATTATGTGTATATGGATTATTTTGAATGATTTGGTGAATTAAAGAGTTAATTTTGAATACATATAGATCAAGAAAAGAGGAATTCCAACTTAGACCGAGGGAAATCGAAGATTGTAGAATAAACAGTCCGAGTCAACAAATTTTGAGTACGAGGTAAGTTCGTACTTAAAATATTATGTTAAGTAGGTTTTGATTCCTTTATTATACATGGATTGTATATAATTGAATTGGATGAATATGATGATGAATCAAAAGTAATTGGCACTAAGTGTTCGATTTAAATTAGCTTCAGCTACTAAAGGCACTAAATGTGTGATATTGAATTGGCTTCGGTTAGTTGAGATGGCACTAAGTATGCAAAATCATTCTAGCTTCGACTAATCTTTAAGCACTAAGTGTGCAAATAATTAAAGCATTGGTGATCATCAGAAAGGTATTAAAGTATTCGAACAAGAGGTGAGATTGAAAACGAATGAATATGAAAATGTTCTGGTAAGTATAATACCTATGTGGTAGGTGGTAAAATGCATAAAAGTTTTTTGAAATTGGTATAAACATATAGTTGGTGTTGGCATGGACTTGATGAATGAATTGAGAAGTTATAATTACTTATGTATTGATGTTTCATATTTTATATTGTTGATGTTTTTGGTATGAGCGTACTAAGCTTTTGAAAGCTTACATTGTCTGTGTTTACATTGTTTTATAGATATCGAAGCTACTGTAAGCTTGGGGATCGTCTAGGATCGTCACCACACTATCGAACCTTACCTTGGTACTTTTAAAAATGCATAATTTTTTTTGAAGTATGGCATGTATAGGCTAGTAGTTTGAGAAGTATGTTTTGTGATGAATATGCTTAGCCATGTGACTTGGCTAATTTGTGCTTGAACTCATAGTTGATAATGGTTCATCGTATGTGATGACAATATGAAATTGTGGTATGTCTTAGTTGGTAAGTCTTGGTAAGATTAACTTGAGATTGAATGATTTATGGAAGAAATGTTTTGATATGATATTACCTTATGTTTAGCATGAATTGGTAAGGTTTATGAGTAGAAAAATGGTTGATATAGTTATGTTATAAATGATAAATGTTTTAGCATAAATATTGGTTGAATTGGTGGTAGAAATATAATTGTTCCTTTGCTTGTAGTTTGATCCAAATTGGGGTGGCAAATTGGCTATTCAAATGGCCTTTTTTTGTCCACACGGGCAGAGACACAGGCGTGTGTCTCAGCCGTGTGCAACACACGGCTATGTTGCATGGTCATGTGTCCCCAGGGGTACCTTTCATTTGTAAGCCAGGCTCGAACACGTCCAAGACACACGGGCATGTGGTCTGGCCGTGTGACCCAAATTGGTATGCTGACGTCACAAATATAATACCCCCTCTTTTTGGCATGGCCTAGCACACGTCCTGGACACTGGCGTGTGCTTAGCACACGGGTTGAACACATGGGCGTGTGGTCTGGCCATGTGGACAAGTCAGTAGCTATGCCCTGTTTTGCCATGGCTTTGACACACGGGCGTGTCTAGACTGTGTGAGGCACACGGCCTGTTCACACGGGCGTGTGACCTATTAAAGGTTGAAAATTTTTATAAGTTCTGAAACTTTCATATGTTGTCAATTTGGTCTCGAATGCATGTTTTAAGTATTGTATATTTGCTTTTACGATCTTATTGAATGTGAATGTATGAGATTTGCTGCAATGAAATGATACTTGATATTCGGTTATCCTGAATTATGTTATGGATTAAGTAATGCCTCTTGACCTACTCTGGCAATGGATATGGGTTAGGGTGTTACACACAGTCGTACGACCTTACTTCAGTTCCAGAAATTCTTTGTACTTTTGATTGATAAACCGCTGGCTTATGTATTTCTTTCTGAACTCAATCTGAAAGAATTCCCACATGATTCGTTCTCTCGGTACCATAGATATCAAAGTGTTCCACCATTGTGCAGTATCTCTCAGAAGTGATACAACGCATTTAACACATTCTACTGGCGTACAAGACAATTCATCAAATACCCGAATTGTATTCTCAAGCCAAAACTCGGCTCTCTCAGGATCATTATAAACTATAGCTCTAAACTCTTTAGCCCTGTACTTTCGAATTGTAGAACCCCTTACTCGTATCCGACACCGGAATAGGGTCCGAGGCATTACCGAACTAAAACATAAACATTCATACAAAATCAGGCCATAAAAATTTTTCCCAAATTAAAACCATTTATACACAAGCATATTGCCCCTTATACGAATCCACGAGGCCCAAAACATCCATTGGGTGTGGTTCGGGACTAAACCGAGAACTTTCAAAACTTTTATGATAATTAGAAAATTTTCTAGTTTTGGAGGGTTACACGCCCGTGTGGGTAGGCCGTGTGGTCACACACGCCTGTGCGGCTTGGGACATGCCCATGTCCTCAGCCCTTGTAACTCTCTGTTTATAACATCATCAACACAATTAGGGTTACACGGACAAGTCACACGCCAGTGTGCTTAGGCCGTGTGGCGAATTAAATTCCAAAAATCAGGTGCAGACTTCACACAGCCAGGGCACACGCCCATGTCCTAAGGCTGTGTCCTTTACACGGTCGAGACACATAGCCATGTCTCTACCCGTGTGTTTATTATTGGGCATTCTGTTTTGCCTAATTAGGGTGCAGGGGACACACGACCGAATCACACACCCATGGGGTAGATCGTGTGTCACACACGGTCTTGACACACGCTCCTGTGTCTACCCGTGTGGACAAATTTGAGGCTATTTTCCAAGCCTTTTGTCACCCTCAATAACACATGCACCCTTACACATCTCAATGACCTCCTACATGGCATAAATGAGCACTTACACATTCATAAACATGGCTCATGCATATCAACTTCTTATAAATTTACACTAGCTTAAGACTTCATATTTTATTTAGACCAAGCTTACCAAACCACATGCAATATGTAACATCAAATTACTTTCATTTTATACATTCATGCCTTAGTTATTATTATGCCATTTACTCACAATTCCATCATCAAACATCCATGATCATATTCACAATTCATCCATGCCAAATGAATTTAACCACATCATGAGTGACCATAGCACATACATGCATATACGAATAGGATTACATCCCCATAATTAATATGAGCCATATCTCATGTCCATATACAAAATGAACCATTAAATCATTATAAGCCAACAAATTTGGCTAAACCAATATGACATATAACAAAAAGACCAAGTCCCTATACATGTTATACTCAAAATACTTGAATTCACTATACCCAAAAGATTAGTTTGATAGTGTGAATCGAGCCCCGAAGTCCTTCAATCCCCGAGCTAGCTCGGCGATACTATAAGAAAAATGAAAAAGAAAGGGGAGTAAGCATAAAGCTTAGTAAGTTTGCATGTAAATAATTAACAACATTAACCATGAATTATTATACACATAACATAATAATATTTATCATAATGTCATCAAGTATCATAGGTACATTTTAAGTCATGTTATTTACATAATGTACAATAAAACTCATGATCATAATTCTTTCATTTACTTCTTATTGAGGTCTCATCGATTCATAATGTAACAACCCTATAACCCATATCCGTCGCCGGAATGGGTTATGAACAATTACTAATCTGAATTTCAACATTAGTACATACACATTTGCATAATTCAATTAGCAGATATACTTATAGCCAAACACCATCAAAGATAGAAATTCAACTTATATCGATATTCAAAAGTTGCCGTATTCACATGGCAAATATATACAAAACATCTCAAAATAACATTCACTTAAGTCTATTCTATACATGCCATACTAACTTCAAAATATAGCAGTACCAAAAAGATAGATAGTGTGACGAGTTGCTGACAATCCTCTCCCCGAGCAGCTAACTGGAATCAACAATCTATAAACAGAAAAATATAATAAACGGAGTAAGCCTTAGTAAGCTTAGTAAGTTTTAAGTAATACAACAGATAAACTCAATTATACATCAATTATTCAATTTCTCAAAAGGTCATTTCTTATATACTTAATATCATTGGCCGAATATTCTCAAGCATATAATGCATACTTATCATTTTAATTACACTTAAACCGAATTCATATGGCATAAATAAATCGAACATTTTCACGTACATTCGCACTTTGACCGAATATACCATAATCATAGATATAAACATAGCATGTATTCACATATGTATCAAATTATACTCTTATGGTTCAATTTAATCATACTCACATATAAATACATAATACGTACCTTGCCAACTTAACATATTGAATGTATTCATTCGTCGTTCTAACACGAGGTAGTTTAGTTTTAGACTTTTATCAAATCACCGGCATTCAGCCTGTTAGATTTTAAAAACCCGAATTTATTCACCGGCATTTCGCCTGCTAAGCTCGAGGCCCGAAAAATATCTCATCGGCATTATAGCCTGCTAGGCTCAAAGGCCCAAATAATATCTCACCGGCATTATAGCCTGCTAGGCTCAAAGGCCCAAATAATGTTGTACAGCATTCAAATCAACAAGTTTTATACAACACCATCACCTATTTAGGTACAATCATCATTTGAATATATCATCTTATTTCACTTTTATCGCATTTCGTCACTCACATTTAAATACGTAATAGTTTACACGTAAAATCTTTCTCATTTTCATCTAACACTATCATTTGATCATGAAAACATATTACTTTTTACTTCCAATACAAATTTCCATTTGGCCATGTACATAATTGACAAGTAGCACTAAATTCTCATAATCTGTCATGTCATTTTCGAATAATATTATATATATAACTACTTAAAACTTACCTCGAATATTTTCAAACAGTCTCGGATCGGTTATTCAACTACTTTCTCTTTTCCCTTATTTGAATTTGCCCCTCTATGCTCTTGAGCTTAAATTCAACAATTTAAAACTAGTCATTATTCGACTGTTCAAGCATTACTTCAAAAATATAATATATATATTCAACTTTCACACATATAGATCATAGTAAGTTTATAAGAAAACAATAAGCAACTCATTAACATATTTTTATCAATGTTTACCACATAATCACAAATTTACTATAAGCTGTCTTCCTAAGCAACGGTCACTAAATTATTTATAACTGGAGCTACGAAACTCCAAATCAATTACTGTAAAATTTCCCTGAAAATAGACTCACATATCTTTTATCCATAAAATTTTCAAAATTTTTAGTTTGGCCAAACAATACCAGATTTTTCTTAAAGTTTCCCCTATTTCACTGTTTGACTAATCTGACCACCCTTTACTACGAATCAAAGTTCTAATTGTACAGAAGTCAAAATATGTTCTCGTTGATTTCATTTGAAACTAGACTCATTAAGCTTTAATTACATAATTTATTCAGCTTCTAACTCCACTCCCACAATTTATGGTGATTTTCCAAATTCACGTTACAGCTGCTGTCCCAAGCAGATTTACTACAATTTACTCTTTCACAACTCTTTGCATTCATATTATTTAAACATGTATATCACCAATCAATTTCATCACATATATCTATAATTTCACTTAAGCTTAATATCAATACAATACATTGTGCTCAAATCATTATTCAAGTTCAAATTCAGCTAACACACATATGAACACTAGCAACTAAATATTAACATTATAGCCAATTGCCATTAAACAATTAAGCCACAATTATTCAATTTTACCAAGCTTCGACTTAATTTATAACTATCTAAATCATTTAAAACATTCAACAACAAATTCTTCTTTAATTAAGCACATTTTCGGCAATGACAATGGTAATTTAGCAAACCTTAATTTAACTTATAATTGTTCATAACACATTTAAAGCATCCACTCCATTCCATCATTTTAAACACAAACATTACTCAACTATTATCTATGTTCACATTCGACATTTCATTCTAAGCACACAAACAAACATCACATTACATATAAAATTTCAATATTTTATACATACAGTACTCATATATCTATTGTATTATAGTTTGATAATGATATATCAAAGCCACTAAAAAGCATTTAATTAATCATTCAAGATCATGCAATGTACTAATTTAATTTTTTTTTTTAAGTATATAAGCTCTTGACCTGTTTTGAAACAGAACAACAACAATAATTATTGAGTAGACAAGGTTAAATTATGTACACATTTCGTCTATTTAAGCAGGATTAAATTAATCTCCTGTATACATTCAGCCATATTTAACTCTAGCATGCCTTTAGATATTAATTTCCAGCATGCATTCGAATACTTTTCGAGCTAACAACAATTAAAATTTCAGACATTTTAGCCACCTACATCCTTTCATCAAATACTTGTTTCTTAGTTTCAACTATTAACAATGGGACATTACTAAAATTGAAACTTTTGGACAGCAATATAAATAGCAATTTAAACAGTTTTAAGCTCCCAAATTTTAAACTCCTCAAGCATAAACCGAACAGCAATGCATGTTAGTTCCAACCATATTTATTTTGTGCATTTTACCCACAGTACAAGATACGCAAAAATTAACAGCAACCAAAATCAAGCGACATCCTTAATCTTTTTCTCTTCAAAAATCTTCCATAGCTGAATACTCATATCACTACTAAAATCAAAATTTTGACATGGCTAAGATAGGGACTTAGTAACTAACTTAATATATA
The DNA here is from genome assembly GCA_025698475.1 of Gossypium anomalum. Lineage (NCBI taxonomy): Eukaryota > Viridiplantae > Streptophyta > Magnoliopsida > Malvales > Malvaceae > Gossypium > Gossypium anomalum. Next base: position 41,499,382 of record CM046965.1, read on the forward strand.
CTACAATTTCAAAAATTAACATGAATTTCATACCTTAATTCTAGCTCAAAAGTGATCGAATGGCTATCTCCCCTTTCTTCTTTAAGGTTTGGCTAAACAAGGAAGAAGATGAACCAAGCCTTTTGTTCTTCTTTTCTTATTTCAATTAATATTTTTATTTCATAATTTAAACCATTACTATTATATAATATTAATATATAATACATATTTTGCTTAACATCATCATTATGGCCAGCCACTAAAACTAAAGTGGAAAATTTAACATGCAAATCCACTTATCTTACACCATTAATTAATTAACCACTACAAAAATTACCTATCACATTTTCAAAAATTTCCACATAAGTCCTATTAAATAATTTCACTCACAAATGACAATATCAAAGCATGAAATTTTCACACATGAACTTTCACATATAATAAGCACCGAATATAACATGTAATTATTTTGATGACTCGGTTTTGTGGTCCTGAAACCACTTTTCGACTGGGGTCAAATTAGGGCTACACACATAATTTCAATATTTATGAGCTTTATGTAAATACCTGTACCCTTTCAACATGATCATACCTTGTCATCTCTTTGACATAATCGTTGGATTACCCGTTGAACCACTTAGAATACTAAAAGATACTTGGGAACTCTCATGCACATAGTAAGATGCCAATTCCATATCCCAGATATGGTCTTACATGGGATCACAGATCGAAGCTGATAGCCCAGCTATGGTCTTACACGATGTCTCATACCGATGCCAATGCCATATCCCAAATATGGTCTTACATGGGATCAAATATAGAAGCCAATGACATGTCCCAGACATGGTCTTGCATGGGATCACATATCGATGCCAATGCCATGTCCCAGACATGGTCTTACGTGGGATCACACATAACCCTAATGTCATGACATTTGTATCCTAACTATTCCTAAGGTTCAACCGGCTTTCGAGATATCAAACTTTTATCGAATCGTCATCGAGTCATCATTAATTAAATCCATAAAGACAATTACAAAATTCATGCAATATTAAACATTAAAAACATAATAATGTAATGTTGCATTATTTACACACGAACTTACCTTGGTACCAAAATAAAACTAACTATTCGATTTAGTCCACAACCTTATTCTTTCCTCGGTTTAGGTTCAGACTCCATTTTTCTTGATCTATAATAACAAATCTCACTTATTTAATTATCACAATGTTCAAATCAGTCCATAATCATACTTTGGTAAAATTACAATTTTGCCCCTAAACTTTTACATAATTACAAATTAGCCCCTAGGCTCGTAAAATGAAATGTGTTCATTTTCTTTGTTACCCAAGCCTAGCCAAACTTAGAACATACTAATAGCAGCGCACATTTCTCATTAAATCATACATCTTACTACTCATTTTACAAACTTTACAAATAAGTCCTTTTTAGCCATTTTCACTAGAAATCACTTAGTAAAAGATGTTTATCATAAATCAAATATTCATATTCTTCCATTAAACATAAAAAGACATGCATGGGTAAAATTTCAAACATGAAACCTACTTTAAAATATGGCTAGAAATAGGTAAATCTGGTTACGAGGGTTTCAAAAATGTAAAGAGCATTAAAAACGGGGCTAAGATGCACTTACTATTGAGCTTGAAAGTTGAATAAACCCTAGCTATGAAACCCTTAGAAACTTTGACACACATGAAGAAGATGGACACCAATTTTTGACTTATTTTCCCTTTTTATTCTTTTATTAACCAAATGAAAAAAATGCCCTTAAGGCATTTCTTTCAAAATTTTCCTATTCATACCATTTTTGTCCATAAAAATAGAAATTGGAAAAATTTCTATTTAAGGACCTCTAATTAATAATCCACGGAAATTGCATGCTTAAAGCTTCTAGAACTCATATTTTGCAACTTTTGCAATTTAGTCCTAAATTTCAAATTGGACACTTTATCAATAAAATTTCTTCATGAAATTTTCACACAAGCATGCGATCATATCATAGACTTCATAATAATCATAAAATAATTATTTTTACTTCAAATTTGTGGTCTCAAAACCACTATTCCAACTAGGCCCAAAATTAGGATGTTACATTAATTTTATCCACAAGCAGCTTACTTAAACGTAAAGGTTCCAAACCGTGAGGAGCTACGGGAATCGGTTGAGGAATAGGTGGGGGTGGAGGTTGCTGAGCAGCCAGGTTCATTCAGACAAACTCAATGAATCATTCATTCATCATTTGGAAGAAGGCTTCATTGGCCTCTCCTCCTTGACTCTCAAACACAGGTCTCAATTCAAACAGCGCTGCTCCGTGAACGGAGGCTGGCGCATTACTTTCTACGTCATCAGAAACTACTCGATTGGGATCCATACATTCCATATAACGAAGTACACAAGTTCAAAAGTACCAAAATGACAACTGGATAGTGTGATGAGATCTCCAACAACTTCTAAATCTGAGCAAGCTTTGAAATCACTATAACATACGGAACAGTAAACAGAGTAAGTTATAAAGCTTAGTAAGCTTGCATTTCTAATAAGTATAACTTATCATCATTCGTAAATTAAGTTATCTAAACATAGTTTACTACAACTCAACTTGATTACAAGGCTAACATATATTCATCCACATAATGTAATAGCCCGTTTTCAGTCAAATCAGAATAGTGGTTTTGAGACCACAAATCTAAGGTCAAAATATTTATTTTATTAATATTTTAATTTCTATAGCATTTTAGTAGTGATGTATAAAAATTTTGTTAAGAAATTTAATCGTTTGAATGCTTAATTCGATAAAAAGGACTAAATCGCGTAAAGTGTAAAAGTTGAGATCTATTAGCTCAATATGTCTAATAGCTATAGAACTTTAAAATAGAGGTTTTTATGTTGTTATTAAACCATCCATAATGTGAGTTGACATATATGGACACATGATTAAGTGTTTTAAAGGTTATTAATTAAGGTTAAAGTTGTAATTTATTATTAAACTAAGTAAAATAAAGAAAAACAAATTTGTCATCTTCCTAAGTGCATTCATCCACCAAAATTTAGCTAAGGAAACACCATTAATAGATCTTGAAGGTTCGCTTATGTATCATCCATGCATGTAAGTGATTTTTTATTCGATTTTTAATGATTTCTATGTTTTTGGAGACATTGTAGCTTAATCTAGCTAGCCCAGGGACTAATTTGCAAAAATATTAAAGGTTTAAGGTTTTATCATTGATGAATATGTGTGTTTTTTGGTGTTTGATGATAGAAAATGAATAGTTGTTGTTGGATAAACAACATTTGTTAAGTGATTTTGAATGAGATTAAAATTAGGAAATGTGAAAATTATGTGGTAAATGTGTGAAATAATGAAAAATATGGGTTGTTATGTGTACATATATAATTCGGCTAGCATGGGTGTGGGTTAAATTGCATGAAATTTGCAATTTTATGAGCTACGGACTAAATTGTAAAGAATTTAAAATATTAGGGGTAAAAGTGTAAAATTGAAAAATATGTATTTTGAGCTGAAATGAATATAATGAATACTAAATAGATTGAATTTCACTATTTAGATCAGGTTAAGCCTCGTATGGAACTAGATCGAGGGAAAGATAAAGTTTTGGAATAGTCGATCCTATAACGTTGTTTCTGTGATCGAGGTAAGTTCGTATGTTAATAAGCATTAATATAATTGTGTTTTAAATATTGCATTATTGACAAATAAGACTTCATGGAAATATTCGACAAAGATTTGGCGACGTGTGAAATCCCGGATGAACCTTAGGAATAGATAGGATACAAATGACATGTCATTAGGGGTATTGCGTTTTGGGTGTTGGCCCGTACATTCTACCGGTGGCTGAGTTTTCCGGCATGTGTTGTGGATTCTCATCAGCTTGTGTGAGCAGCACCCTATAGCTACGTCTTAATCGTCAGCTTGTGTGAGTAGACCTGGTGATAGCTTGATATGAGCATTTACATATCAGATATGAGATTGAGATGGTTTTGACCATGTATTGGCACTTAGGGTGCGAGATTCCTGAGTATTCGATATTATTCCAAATGGTTCAACGGGCATATTAAGGATATGAAAGGTAAGAGACTAATACGTATCAGTGCAGGTATGTACGTAAATCATATAAGCCTCCAAACAGTTAAACAATTTGGGTTGTGTTTTAATGCAAGAGGGTAAAGTGATAGCTTATGCCTCCAGACAGTTGAAACCGCATGAAAAGAATTATTCGATGCACAATTTAGAATTGGTTGTTATTGTTTTTGCAATGTAAATTTGGCAACAACATTTATACAGTGCAAATGCCATATCTTTACTGATCATAAAAGCTTAAAGTATAAAATGACACAGAAATATTTGAATTTGCACAATGAAGATGGCTCTAGTTGCTGAAAGACTATGAGTTGGTGATTGATTACCATCTAGGGAAAGCGAACGTAGTCGCAGATGCTTTAAGTAGAAAATCTTTATTTGCTTTGCGAGCGATGAACACATAGCTAAATTTGTCTACTGATGGTTCGATTTTGGCTGAATTAAAAGCTAAACTGGTATTTCTTCAACAAATTTGTGAAGCTCAGAAGTTTGATAATTAGTTACAAGCTAAAAGAGTGCAGTGCGATTTGAATGGTGATTCAGACTATCAGATCGGATCCGATGATTGTTTAATGTTCTAAAACAAAATTTGTGTACCAAAGAATTCTGAGCTTATTTAGAAAATTCTACACGAAGCACACAGTGGCTATTTATATGTTCACTCAGGGAGTACTAAAATGTACAATGATTTGAAACAGTTGTATTGGTGGTCAGGCATGAAATGAGAAATTTCAGAGTTTGTATTGAGATGTTTGGTGTGTCAACAAGTTGAAGCTGAACATCAGGTGCCTTTGGTTTTGCTACAACCAGTGATGATACTGGAGTGTAAATGGGATAAAGTTACAATGGATTTTGTATCAGGATTACCCCTGTCTCCGAAAAAGAAAAATGCTATTTGGGCTGTCTTTGATCGACTGACTAAATCTGCACTTTTCATTCCGGTACATGCTGACTATTCACTTGGTAAATTGGATGAATTATACATTTATGAGATCATTAGATTGCACGGGGTGCCAGTTTTGATTATTTCAGATAGAGATTCGAGGTTTATATCATGATTTTGGAAGAAATTGCAAGAAGCTCTGGGTACGAGGTTGAACTTTAGTACTGCATTTCATCCGCAAATTATAAGACTCCTAACCCGTATCTATTTCTAGAATAGGGTTACAAGGTATTACCGATCAATACAAAACATATAGTATTCATTCTCATACCTCATTCTATAAAACCATATTGTCCCTTATAAAGACCTACGAGACCTTAAACATGCTTTAGAAATGGTTTGGGACCAAACTGATAACATATAATAATTTTAGAAAACATAAAAATTTTTCATGTAAATAGAAGTCACACGCCCGTGTGAACAGACCGTGTGCGTCACACGGCTAGTAGACACGCCCGTGTCTTAGGCCATATGGAAATAGGGCATAATACTGACTTGTATCACACGGCCGAGGACACGCCTGTAGCAGCCCGATTTAGGGCCTAGTCGAAACAGTGGTCTCGGGACCACAAATCTGAAGTTAGAAAAAAATTATAATTTTTATTAGGTTACAGTATGATTTTATTAGTGCATGAAAATTTTGGTAAGCTAATTTTAATTTTTTCAAGCCGATTGCGAAATAGGACTAAATCGCATAAAAGGCAAAAGTTGCATTTTAGTACCCAAATGTGTTAAATAGCTAGAGAATTAAAATTGAGGGCTTTTAAAGGGGAATTACACCCTTTTTAATAGTGTTGGTCGGCCATGTGATTGATTTTAAACAAATAGTCAAAGTATTAGGTTGATGATGTCATGATTTGGTGATAAAATAATGCCTCAAAGCCTAGCTATCATTTCCTTCTTCTCCATCTTCTTTATTCACCCAAAATATCAGCAAAAATGGAGTTTTGAAAGTTGAAAACTTTCAGCAACTTAAAGCCCTCACAAGTAAGTGATTTCCATACCCTTTGTTAATGATTTTTACATTTTTGAGGCCTTTAAAGCATAAGCTTTCAAATGAGGGGTCTACTTTACAAAATGGTTCAAAGTTTAGAGCCTTTACATGAAAGGATTTGTGATGTTTTCTGAGTTTTTATGAAAGAATATGAGTCCTAGATGTGTCATGAACAACTTTGGTGAAGGAGTTTTCATGGAAAACACCTAAAAGGACTATTTTGCATAAGTTGTAAAATAGTTAATAAACATGTGAAATAGTGAGAATTTGAAGTTGCTATAAGAGTAAAAAATAGTTCGGTTAGGCCTAAGACACGAAGAAATTTGATAAAAATTAACTTTCGAGCATAGGGGTAAAATGGTCATTTTGTCAAAAGTCTAGGGGCAAATTGGTCATTTTACCAAAGATGTGAATTGATGATTGCCTAATCATAATTAGTGACTAAATGGGTGTATATTGCTATTATAGATCAAGATTTATCAAATCCTAACCTAGACCGGGGGAAAGCCAAGCAAACCGACTAAATCGACTAATCGCGTACGTTTTGTATTCTGAGGTAAGTTGTATGTAAATAATACAACTACACTGTTAATATATGTATTCATATTGTTTTTGAATTGATATTGTATGAGTTACTAAGTTATAAATTGAGAATGCTTAGTAATATTTGATATAGTAGAAAGGTCCCGTTGAAACCTTAGGATACGAACTGGATATTCGTGCCAAGACATTGGGTGATTTGTGTGCCAGTGTAAGACATGTCTAGGACATGCTTCAGCCACATTATGAGAACCAGTGTAAGACCATGTTTGGGACATGGCATCGACATCTAGACGAGGGCTAGTGTAAGACATGTTTGGGACATGCATCAGCTATACTATGATAGCCAGTATAAGGCCATGTCTGGGACATGGCATCGGCTCAGAGATGAGTGCCAGTGTATGACATGTGTGGGACATGCATTGGCCTTGACAAAGATAGCCAGTGTAAGACGTGTCTGGGACACGCATCGGCTAAGAATTGTGCTAGTGTAAGACATGTCTGGGATATGCATCAGCACGTATATATGAGAGATAGTGTAAGACCATGTCTGGGACATGGCATCGGCAACTTATCCCATGTTGAAGGTTCATAGAATATCCAGCAGTATTCCAAATGGTTCAATGGTGAAAGTTACAATTCAATTTTAATGAGGAAAGGATGATCATGTTGTGAGTGTTACAGGTACCTATTTGATAAGCATGAGTAATGAGCTTAATTTAGAATATGCGACTCAAGTAGACAATAATGAGTAAGTTAAGTTATTTTTACCTTTGAGATAAGCATGATAACTAATGGTGAAATTGTTGTTGTATATTTATTTATATGTAACTTACTAAGCTTTATGCTTACTCTCTTTTCTTTCCCTTTTCTTTCAGTGTCGCCAAGTTATCTCAAGGATCCCTTAAAGTCAGAGATATCGATCACACTATCAGCCTTAATATTCGGTATAGTTGGATTTATATTTTTGATGGTGGCATGTATAGGGCTAGGTATTTCGAGAATTGTTCATGTATTTTGGCTTAAGTCAAAAGCCCTTCATTTTGTACCAAGCCTATAATAATGGTTATTATTCATTTTGATTAATGCATGTAAGGTTCTTTCTATGGATGAATTGGTGTCCATTGTAGTTAAATTGGTATATTGGAATGATCTTGTGCAGGATGTGTAATGGGTGACAAGACGGCTTGGAAGAATAACCTTCTTTTATCCATATGGGAAAGACACACGGGCGTGTGTCTAGGCCGTGTGTGACACACGACTCACTCCCATGGGTGTGTGTTATGGTCGTGCGTCCCTCTGCACTAAAAACTTTAAAGTCATTTTAGTACACGGGCAGGCCACACGGGCGTGTGCCCAGGCCGTGTTTTAAATTCAGTATGCATGGTAGTAGTACACGATCAAGAGACACGGCCATGTGTCTCAGCTGTGTGAAGGATACAGTTATATGACACGAGTGTGTGCCTTGGCCGTGTGGTTTTGGCAGAATGCCTAGGTTTTTGGGCACGGGTTCGGGACACGGACGTGTCCCTAGCACACGGTCGTGTGCTCTATACCCACATGGGCGTGTGGAGCCTTAGAACGTGCAACTTTCCAAGTTTTTCTTAAGTTCTTAGTTTAATCCCGAACCCTCTCTAACGCATGTTTTGAGCCTCATAAGCCCGCATAAGGAACAGTATGCCTTTGAAATGAAAAGTTTTAAATTGATTGAAATTTTAAGGCCTAGTTTCTGAGTGATTGGTTGAGTTTAAGTTAGGTAACACCACGAACCCTGTCGTAGCGTCAGATACGGGCGAGGGGTGTTACAACGCTCGTATGCCAAACCGTGTGAAAACTAGAGAGTATACTAACTTGGGTCACACGGCTGACCACACACCCATGTGTCTAGCCCATATGCCCTACGTAATGGCCACACATGCCCGTGTGCTAGGCTGTGTGCCATTTAAGGGGGTTTACTGACTTATACCACATAACCAGTCACACGCCCGTGTGTGAGACCATGTGGAGCATACTGACTTCAAATCAATTTCAACACCAGGGGACACACGACCTTGTAACCTAATCGTGTGTCACACACAGCTGTGACACACGCCCGTGTCTCTGCCCGTGTGGACAAAAATAGGCCATTTGCAAAGCCAATTTGCCACCCTTTTTGCACATACCTACACAAGATCATATGGTATCATTTTAAGACACAATTATGCAGCCAAAAGTCATCAATCAATACATAATCATACCACATCCATTTCAACTAAATTCAAGACCCAAATCCATACCATTTACCTATTCAAATGCTAGACAATTTAACTTGCTTTACTAAGCATAATTCAGAAGTATAATTCATTTAGCAAAACCAATCCAAACATACATAACCACTTCAATCTCATTCATTCATTATAGGTATATTACCAAACATTAAAAGTAGAACTATTTGCACATTTATAAGCATCATCAAGTTCATCATCTTATGCCAACTCAAGTGGCCAAAATACATATTCATCAAACATACCAAAATAAATCAAACCTATACATGCCATATACCAAAATATTGAAATCATCGGTACCCAAAACAGATGTTCTATGGTGCGATGATATTCCCGATGACTTCCAGATTCGAGCTACCCTTGATTCTCTATAAAACATAGGAAAATAATGCAAAGTAAGCTTCACAGCTTAGTAAGTTTGTATTAACTTAATGAGCAACTTCACCATTTATTCACAATTCAATCAACATAAATGCAAAATAATACAAATACATTAAATCTTAAACCATTCAATCAATCATTCAATAACTTACCAAGAATTCATTCATTTCATGGATTCAATGTTTGTAAACTTTATGTACGTACCTATACTAACTCGTACCAATCTCATTCTAATCCACATCTTTCAATTTTCCCGTTGAATCATTCGGAATAGAAGCCGTATATTTAAGGATCTCAATCGATAAGTACCTATACCATGGCCAGTAGCCAAATCAAGGTAACTTATCCCGGAGTACCTATACCATGGCCCGTAGCCAAATCAAGGTATAACTCACACCCGAACTGCCAATATCATGGCCCGAAGCCAACTTATTACCTTAATGACATGTCATTAATATCCTACACTACTCCTAAGGTTCAACCGAGAATTTCCAATACCAAACCATAAACGAATCATTACCGAATCATGGTCGAACAAGTTCATAGTCTAAAATTTACAATTTATGCAATGTCAAAACATTTAAATACGATTATAATAGAGCTCGTTACATACGAACTTACCTTGAGTATGAAAATGGCGAAATGAATCAATTACTCGATAATCTTTTCTTTCCCCCAATCTAATTCTGAATTCCTCTTTTCTTGATCTAAATATATTCAAATTTAACTTATTCAATCACATATTCTTTCAATTTATTCCATAACACGCATTTAAGCAAATTTGCATATTAGCCCCTAAACTTTCACATTTTTACAATTTAATCCCTATTTCATAAATACACAAAATTCACATAATTTCACTCAACCCATACTTGGCCGAATTACATATAAGTCCCTAGTAGCCCAAAACTTTCATTTATTTCACATTTTAACCACACATTTTAAACATTTCTCAATTTAACCCCTAGTATGCATTTTCATCATAAATCACTTTACAAAACATGAAAGTCTATCACCAAGCTTTCATAAATTATCATCAAACCTCAAAGAACACAGGGACACAACAATGGCAACTTTTAAAATCTTTAACAGTTTCAAAATCTAAGGTACGGGCTAGCTAGATTGAGCTGCAACAATTACAAAAACATAAAAATCATCAAAAACCGAGCTCAAACCGTACCTTAATCAAGCTTAATGTTTTCCTAACCATAAAACACCAACAATGGCGTTCTTCTCCCTTAATATTCGGCCAAAATGATATAAAGATGGACAAAATTCATTTTGTTTTTATTTATTAACCATTATTAACTATTTTACTATTTTAACCTTAATGAAAAACCATTTCAAACATTCATTAAATGTCCATATATGTCCATTAACCTTTTAAATGGTCTAATTACCAATTAAGGTTGTCATATTTAAAAGCCAAGACCAATTGACACCTTTAACTAATAGCATGCAACTTTTGCATTTTACGCGATTAAGTCTTTTTTTCTCAAATTGAGCAATTAAATGATAAAATTAACTCAAATAATTTTCATACATACATACTATCATGCTGTAAACACCAAAAATAATATTAAAATAATTTTCCAACATCAGATTTGTGGTTCTGAAACCACTATTCTGATTTAGCTAAAACCGAGCTGTTACACAAACTGACGGTCAGTCTGAGAGAGTAATTCATATTCTCGAACATATGCTTCATTGTTGTGTTTTAGAATTTGAAGGCAATTCGGAGAAATTTTTGCCGTTGGTTGAATTCGCATATAATAACAGTTTTCAATCAAGCATAAAGATGGCACCGTATGAAGCTTTGTATGGTCGTAAATGCCGAACTCCATTGTATTAGACTGAGCTTAGCGAGAAAAAGATTCACGGGTTTGATTTGATCATAGAGACTAAAGAGAAAGTAAAAGTAATTTGCGACAGTCTGAAAGTAGCTTCAGACTGACAGAAATCACACACGGATTTAAAATGAAAAGACATTGAATTTCAGATTGGTGACAAAGTATTTCTGAAGTATCTCCGTGGAAGAAAATTCTTCGATTTGGTCGCAAAGGTAAATTGAGTCCACGATTTATCGGGTCGTACGAGATTATTGAACGAATAGGACCAGTGGCATATCGACTAGCTTTACCGTTAGAGTTGGAAAAGAATCACAATGTGTTTCATGTATCGATGTTACGAAGGTATCGATCAGCCATCGCATATCATTTCTCTATCTGAGATAGAAATTCAGCCTGATATGACATATAATGAAGAACTGATCAAAATTTTAGCTCGAGAGGTTAAGGAGTTAAGAAAGAAATGCATAGCATTGGTGAAGGTTTTGTGGCAATGGTGTAACACCCTTTACCCGTATTCGATGCCAGAACAGGATACAAGGCATTACCAGATTTAAATACAAGAAAACATACATTTTCGAGCCATGAATTTTCGTCCAAATTAAAACATTTTGCATTTAGTCATAAAGTCCCTATAACACCCCAAACCTGGCCTGGATGTTATGGCCGAATCCAGCGTGTCACATTGAAGTGTTTTAGGGAAAACCTTGTTTTCATTGAAAAACCTTCCTTAAAATGAAAACTTCAATTACTTTCTAAAATCTCTTTTCAGTTGCGAAAGATTTGTTTAAATTGTTTGATTTAAGAAAACTTATCATTTAAAAATTTAGTTGCAAAAACGTAGAAAACATATTATGATTTAGAAAACCGTGTTCAACTTCTCGTTATTACAATGCATAACAATAATAATCCAAATAATCAAAAGGGAAGGCCTTATTACAATCCAAACTGAAAATTACTTAAGATACTTATATGTTTTAAAAGAAAAACAAGTCCAAGTTGTCTTGCTAAGTTGTCTTGCTAGCCGGCCACCTCAAAGTCCCTCCAAACATCGAACCTCCTACTGAGCATCACCTGAGAAAAATAAAAGAGGGGGTGAGTTTACGAAAACTCAGTGTGTACAACCCTCAACGAGAAGCAAGCATTCATCAATCATCATACAACATGCATGCAATGCAATGCAGTGCAACCCACCCCAATAATCCAACCGGTACACTTCTGCTTCTTCCCCCGATACACATCCTGTGGGGACATAAATATTGACCCACCCAACCGATACACATTAATGGTAGCCCAGTTGCAGAACTACCTTCGTTGCAGCAAGCTGCCAATCACATATTGCACTTAAAAACCGTCTGTAGATCCACGGTTGTCAAGCAACCATGCGACCCTCATATACTTCCTCCATTCCATAATTCCCAACCCATATGCAACCTAAACAAGATATCATATGAATGCATATGAATGCAGCAGGTATACATGTAACATCCATAAATCTTACATTCCACACATAAGGGTATTTTAGTCATTTTTGCCCTTAGGGGCATTTCGGTAATTTTCTTTTATTACGGGTTTTTACTTACCTTGGCCCGTTAACAAATCCTGTGAGCTAAGATGAACGAATACTATGCACCAGGTAGGATTCCAGAGAAGAGGAGGTGAGTCATTAAGACTGCTTAAGTACCAAGCTCTCCCTAGATCCAATCCTAGACATGTACTTACCCGTTGCCACACCTTAACCCTATGACTTGTCCACGGTCTCAATAAATTAATTAAGTTTTATGCAGTCATCATATACTAGGCCTAAAACCTCATACGAAGCCTAGACAAATCCACATACCTGTATATGGCCCACTTGGCCCAATCTCTTTCATATGGCCCATTAGGCCCAATCACATTTATGTGGCCCATTAGGCCCAAATCATATTCCTATGGCCATTAGGCCCAATTCACATTTACAATCATGTTCACATACAATTTTCCATCACATAGCATCAATTATCAATTTTTGCCTATTATGGGCCCAACGACCTATCGAGCCCATTTAGCCCATACTGGCCTGGTTGGCCAATTCACAGCCCAAGTCCATGGAATCGCCCATGGGGCCTCAGACAACCTATCAGTTTCCTCCTTACGAGTGTTCGTGCACTCGCAAGACTACCGTAGCCAAACTTTTGGCTTTTTAGCATTTCGACTTTTTGGCATTTCAGCTTTTGCCGATCTACTTGTGTGTGCAGTGTATGTACACACCTGGTAATAAAGCGTGCTGTGATTCCCCTTTCCATGAACCTACAACCGATATCACTCAATGGTTAATTACATAAACCTATCGAATACTTTACCCAAAGGCCGAAGTCTCACCTTAACCTTACCTGAAACGCCAAGCCTTAATAACTTTTCCTTTGAACACTAATCACATGTACTTCTCAGATCTGATGAGCAAAACGGCAGGGATCCAAAAGACTGGAAGTCGATAACTAGGACTGACCGACTAGAAAGAGTAGTGGCATTCAAGGGTATTCAGCTAAAGAGGTGTTCGGCCCTTGCAATTTGTATGGCAAAAAGGGGTTATTCGACACCAAGGGACAAGAGAAGAAGAAGTCGGCTAGACTAAAAGTGAATCAAATAGAATTGAGTAAAGGAAGAAGGGAAAGTCGGCACAAAGAAAAGGAAAAAAAAACAAGGGTTTTCGACTTTTAGATCTTGAAGAGAAAAAAGGGTTTCTGGCTAGAAGGTAAAGGAGAATTCAGTATTAGCCTGGCAAGCTCACATTCGGCACCTATATATAGCCTCTATAGCCGAATTTCCTATGCCTAAATTCCCATTTCGGCTCCACCACTTCTTCACTCCTCATCTCCTAGTTTTTCTCCCTAATAACTCCTTAATCCCCTCCTCAAATTTCTCCTCTTATCACTCCCTACAGAGTTCATATCCAATGCTACCTCCGTCCATCTTTCAAGCAAAAATAAATCCCCCTTTTGAGCAAGGAGGGATTCGAACCCCAGACCTCTGACACTAGCACATGCCACCTATCCACTGGGCCAGCAAGCTCTTTTCTATCCAATTCTTCCTTCATTTATTCAAAAGCCCACTTATTTGCCATCAGGGTTCTTTTAATAATTAAACTATAATTTTCTTCACTTTTTAGTTCTAACTCCAAAACTAACCGAGACCTACTATCACATAATTAACACTTAACCGGGAATACTAAGCGCACATTTTTTTATTAGAATCAAAAACAAGAAAATTCAGGATTTCAGGATTTTTGGGGCGTTACAGTCCTTAATACGAACCTACGAGGCCCAAAACACGCATTGAAAGTGGTTGGGACTAAACCGAGAACTTTAGAAAATCTTGCAACACTTAGAAAATTTTTCACTAAACAAGGGTCACACTCCCGTGTGGGTATGGGACACGCCCGTGTGGGCAGGCCGTGTAGTCACACACGCCTGTGTCTCTAACCCTTGTAACTCTCTATTCGTCACCCAATAACAAATTGAAGACACACGGCCAAGTCACACGCCCGTGTGCTAGGCCGTGTGGTTAATTTAAAATTCATGATTTTCCATTAAATAGGTACAAACTACACACGCCCAGGACACATGCCCATGCATGAGGCCGTGTCATCCATACGGCTGAGACACATACCTGTGCCTCTTCCCATGTGCTCAATTCTAAACATTCTGTTTTGCAAAAATTTGGGTGCAGGGGACATATGGCCTATACACATGCCCGTGAGGCAGACCGTGTGTCACACATGGCCTAGACACACGCCCGTGTGTCTACCTATGTGGACAAAAATAAGGCTATTTACCAAGCCATTTTGCCACCCTTTGTTGCACACACCTACACAACACAACATAGTACAAATCCAAACATTTACATACAACGAAATCAGCCACAACCAAGACATCAACACATCATTCACATGCTACCATCTATCATGCACAAACATCATATACTTATCAACTCAATCAATAAATTCCCACATCCATAAAAAACATCATCATATAAATTGTTTATACCAATAGTAGCAAATTTCAAATGGCCTTATACAAAATGAGCTTTTAACCAATATAAGGCAACACATTAGGCCAAATCAATTATGACACATAACAAAATGACCAAGTCCCCTATACATGCCATAACTCAAAATCTTGAAATCATTAGTACGAAAATAATTGTTGATAGTGTGAGTGGATCTCCGACGATCTCTGATCCTCGAGCTAGCTTGGTGACACTATAAGACAAGGGAAAAGAAGAGGAGTAAGCTATAAAGCTTCGTAAGTTCCTATACAAATAATAAGCATCATAACCACACATTTAACATACAATTAACGTGATGAAAATTAGCATGAATGTTATTAAAATCTTCTAGTCATAACTTAATCACATCCTTACCAAGGGTTCATCACATATTGAGCTCGTTACGTATGAGTTTTACATACATACTTGTACCAACTCGCAACATGACCATAGTCTTTCACAACATTGACATTCCCATTGAACACTCGGAATATTAACAGATACTCAGAAATCTTACACGTAAGTGCCATATATGTAACCGAAGCTACCTCATATCTCATAAAACATATAGGCTCATTTTTGAGCTACTCACAGGCCTGCTCACACAAGCTGTCAGTCAGGACGTAGCTACACAGTGCTGCTCACATAAGCTATCAGGTATCCATAACATATGCCGGTATACCCAGCCACTGGTAGGATGTACAAGACCAGCACCCGGTCATAGAAACACATGGGTTCCTAATGACATGTCACTTGTATCCTATTCTATTCCTAAGGTTCAACCGAGATTTCTTGCTTGTTGGAACTTTTGTCGAATACGTCCAAAGAGTCAATCACAATTCATACAACATTAAAGCATTTAAACCATAAATATAACAATGCATTATTTACATACGAACTTACCTCGGTACAAAAATAGTAGAATTTGACCTAAGCGTCAAAAACTTTATTTTTCCCCCGATCTAGGCTCGAACCTTATTTTTCTTGATCTATAATAACAAATTTAGCTTATTCAATACTCACATTGTTCAATTCAGTCCAAAAATTATATTAACACAAAATTACTTTTTGCCTCTCATGTTTCACATTTTTACAATTTAGTCCTTAGGCTCGTAAAATGAAATGTATTCAATTTCTTCAAAACCCAAGCTAGCCGAACCATTTTCATACCCATACCAGCCCACATTTTTCATTTAATCACACTTTTACTACTCATTTTTGTAACTTTTACAAATAGGTCCTTTTTTTTACATTTTTACCGAAAATCACATAGTAAATGTTGTTTATATAACACCAAACATCCATTTTCTAGTACTAGACATCAAAATACACAAATAACTAACATGTTTAAAATTTTAAACATCATCTTTCTTTCAAATTAGTCCTTGAATAAGCTAGATTAGGTTGCAAGGATCTCAAAAACATGAAAATCATTAAAGACGGGGCCAAAACGGACTTACAATCTAGATTGGAAGATGAAAAAAACCCTAGCTATGTCTTCCTTAGGGATATTCAGCCATGGGAGAAGAAGATGGACAAGATTTTGGCTTGATTTTTGCTTTTTAATTCATTTAATTACCAAATGACTAAAATGCACTTTTCTTAAAACATAAAATCTCTTACCTCATGTCCATTTTTGTCTACTAACTTAACAAATGGTCTAATTACCATCTAAAGACCTTCAATTTAAAATTTCAAGCAATTAGACACCTCTAACTTCTAGAACTCAAGTTTTGCACTTTTTGCAATTTAGGCCTTTTTGCTAAATTAAGTGCTCAAACGTCAAAATTTTCGAACGAAATTTTCATACAATCACTCCATAAATTTGTAGACCATAAAAATATAAGAAAATTATTTTTTTTGTCGGATTTGTGTTCCTGAAACCACTGTTTTAGCTAGACCCAAAATCGGGTTGTTACAACTCTCTCTCTTTAGGAATTTTCGTCCCCAAAAATTTTACCAGAAAATAAGTTTGGGTACTATTTTCTCATAGCTTCCTCAAGTTCCCACGTAGCCTCTTCGACCCCATGTATTTGCGACAAAACTTTCACTAGGGCTATGATCTTATTTCTCAACTGTTTAACTTCTCAAGTTAAAATCTTGATCGGTTCTTCACCATACGTCATATCCGATCGAATCTCAATCTCTGTTCGAGAATCACATGTGAGGGATCAGAACGGTATCGTCGCAACATCGACACATGAAACACATTATGAGTCCTTTCCAACTCTGTCGGTAAAGCTAACTGATATGCCACTGGCCCTATTCTTTCAGTGATCTCATACGGCCCAATGAAACATGGACTCAACTTACCTTTACGGCCAAATCTCATAATCTTCTTCCACAGAGATACTTTTCGAAATACTTTATCACCGATCTGAAAGTCAATATTTTTTCTTTTCAAATTTACGTATGACTTTTGTCGAACTGAAGCAGCTTTCAATTAATCATGGATTACCTTTACTTTTTCTTCTGTTACTCTAACCAAATCAACCCCGTCAATTTGTCTCTCACTAAGCTCTTTCCAATACAACGGAGTTCGACACTTGCGGCCCTACAATGCTTCATATAGTGCTATCTTTATACTCGACTAAAAACTATTGTTATAAGCAAATTCAACTAATGGTAGATATTTTTCCCAACTACCTTCAAATTCTAGAATACAATATCGAAGCATATCTTCAAGAATCTGAATTACTCTCTCGGATTGCCCATCAGTATACAGATGAAATGCAGTACTAATATTTGACTTCGCACCCAAAGCCTCTTGTAATTTCTTCCAAAATCTCGAAGTAAACCTCAGATCTCTATCCAAAAAAATAGAAATAGGCACTCCATGCAATCTCAAAATCTTAGAAATGTACAATTCAGCTAACTTATCAAGTGAGTAGTCAGTACGTACCTAAATAAAATGAGCTGATTTCATCAATCTATCAACAACAACCCATACAAAATCTTTCTTTTTTGGAGTCAAAGGCAAACTTGTTACGAATTCTATCGTAATCCTATCCCATTTCCACTCGGGTACTATCACTGGTTGAAGTAAACTCGAAGGCACTTGGTGTTTGGCTTTTACTTGTTGACAAATCAAACATATCGAAACAAACTCTGAAATATCTCGTTTTATACCTGACCACCAATACGATTTCTTCAAATCATTATACATTTTCGTACTACCTGGATGAACCGATAAACAACCACTGTGTGCCTCGTGTAGAATTTTCTTAATAAGTTCATCATTTTTCGATACACATACTCTATTTCAGAACATCAAACAATCATCTGAACCGATCCGAATGTCTGTATCACTACCCGATTCACACTGAGCTCTTTTAGCCTGCAATTTACTAACATTTTTCTGAGCTTCACAAATTTTCTGAATAAATACCGATCTAGCTCTCAACTCAGCCAAAATTGAACCATCATTAGACAAAGTCAATCTCATATTCATAGCTCTCAAAGCAAACAAGGACTTTCTACTCAAAGCAACTGCGACTACATTCGCTTTTCTCGGATGATAGTCAATCACTAGTTCATAATCCTTTAGTAACTCGAGCCATCTCCGTTGTTGCAAGTTCAAATCTTTCTGAGCCATCAAGTATTTTAAACTCTTATGATCTGTAAAAATATGGCATTTCTCATCGTACAAATGATGACACAAAATTTTCAAAGCAAAAACGACGGCGGCCAATTCCAAATCGTGCGTCGGATAATTCTTCTTGTGCGGTTTCAACTCTCTCGAGGCATAAGCTACCACTTTGCCTTTTTGCATCAACACACAACCCAAACCACTCAATGACGTATCACTATAAATTACAAATTCTTTTCCTGATTCACATTATACTAAAATCAGTGCCTCAGTCAGTAATGCTTTCAATTTCTCAAAACTTTGCTGACATTTTTTTGACTACTCAAATTTAACATCTTTTTGCAACAATTTGGTCATAAGAGTAGCGATCATCGAAAATCCTTTGACAAAACATTGATAATAACCAGATAAACCCAAAAAGCTTCTAACTTCAGATACATTCCTTGGCGGTTTCCACTCAACAATTGCCGAAATCTTACTTGGATCAACCCGAATACCATCACCTGAAACAATATGTCCCAAAAATCTGACTTCTCAGAGCCAAAACTCACTTTTACTAAATTTAGCAAACAAATTCTTATCCCTCAATGTCTTTAATACAATTCTCAAGTGCTCGGCATGCTCGGACTCGTCTTGAGAATAAATCAGAATATCATCGATGAACACAACCACAAACTTATCTAAATATAGTCGAAAAATTTAATTCATCAAGTCCATAAAAACAACAGGTGCATTAGTTAATCTAAAAGGCATAACAAGAAATTCATAGTGCCCATACCTTGTCTTGAAAGCAGTTTTCGGCACATCCAACTCTTTAACTCTCAATTGATAGTAGCCAGATCTCAAATCAATGTTTGAGAATATCGTTGCTCCTTTCAACTGATCAAACAGGTCATCAATCCTCGGCAAAGGATACTTGTTCTTTATAGTCACCTTGCTGAGCTGTTGGTAATTGATACAAAGTCTCATAGATTCGTCTTTCTTCTTTACAAATAACACTAGAGCACCCTAAGGAGAAAAACTCGGTCTCACAAAACCTTTATCTGTCAACTCTTGCAATTGAGCTTTCAATTCCTTCAATGCAGTCGGAGCCATCCTATATGGAGTAATCGATATCGATGAAGTCCCAGGTACTAAATCAATAGCAAACTTAACCTCTCTGATCGGAGGTAACCCAGGAAACTCATCTAGAAACATATCCGAATATTCATAGACTACCGACACTATTTCAATTTTCAATCCAGACATCTTTGTATTCAACACATAAGCAAGGTAAGCTTTACAATCTTTCCTTACGTACCTCTAAGCAGACATAGATGAAATCATAATAGGCAATTCACTTGATTCATCGGTTTCAACCCAAAGAACCTCACCATTTTTACATTTCAATTCAATAGTTTTCTGTCTACAATTTACTATGGCATCATGCAATGTTAACCAGTCCATACCCAAAATAACATCGAATTCATCAAATGGAAATAGCATTAAGTCAGCTGTAAAATAGTGACCTCGAATCATCAAAGGACAATTCTTGCAAACGTTATCAACTAGTACATATTTGCCTAAGAGGTTTGACACTTTAATCATAAATTCAGTAAACTCAACAGGAAAATTCTTACTAGATACCAAATTCACACAACATAAGAATGAGTTTATCCAGGATCAATCAATGCAATAACATTAGTATCATAAAGAGAAAATGTACCAGTAATCACATCGAGAGATGACACACCCTAACGAGCACAAACAGCATAAGCTCAAGCAGGTTTTCTGGCCTTAGATCTCATGGTTGTATATTTTGTCACACCTTTATTGATAGTACCATTCCTGGTATTTCTTGGTGGCCTACCTCTGTTGTTAGTATTACTCGGCCTTGCACTCGAAAATTGTTCTTTCTCAGCCATCTCAGGGCAATCTCAAATAAAATGTTATTGGGAACCACAATTGAAACGAGCTCGTTCATTCATTCTACACTCATCAGGGTGTATTCTTCCACAATGCTGACATTTGGGTCTGCTAGACCTAACATTACCTATACATTCCATTGAAGTAGCTTGAGATTTAAAACTCAAATATTGCTTCCCATGGTCTCTGCGTGAATACCCAGCTGAAACATTTGAACGAGAATTCATTTCTCTAGATTTCTTTGTCTGAGATTGAAATGACTTACTCATAGGCCTTTTTCATGCATCTCTGGCCTCACTCTCAGCTTTTTTTTTTCTCTTTGCTTAGCTCTTTGACTTTGCAAGCTCATTCAACCAATACAACAAATTCTTTTAGTTCCAAGATTCCAACTAACAGCCTGATGTCCTCATTCAGCCCATCTTCAAACCTTTTACACATAATAACCTCGGAGGAGACACACTCCCGGGTATACTTACTAAGCCTGACAAATTCTCGCTCATACTTTGTCACTGACATTCGGCCCTATTTCAGCTCAAGGAATTCTTTATGGTTCTGATCGATGAACCGCTGACTAATATATTTTTTTCAAAATTCTTCTTGAAAGAATTCCCATGTAACCCTCTCTCTCGGTACCACAAATATTAGTGTCTTCCACCAGTGATATGCTATGTCCCTCAATAACGATATAACACATTTCAAGCATTCTGTGGGTGTACATGATAACTCATCAAATACCCTGATAGTATTCTCAAGCCAAAATTCAGCTCTCTCAGGGTCATCATCTACATTAGCCCTAAATTTCGCATCCCTTTACTTTCAAATCTTATCAACCGGAGGCTTATTCTATCTTACCAAATCCACACCTTGGGGAACTACAAGAACCGATTGTGGATAAGCGGGGGGTGGATGATGTCGAGCATTCAGATTTTTCAAACAAACTCTGAATACCATACATTCATCATGTGGAGAAAGACTTCCTTAGCCCCTCCTCCCTGACCGACCATGGGAGGTCTATTTTCAAATGGCGCTACCCTTGAGCGAGAGCCGGTGCATTACTTTCTACATCATCAGCTACTGCTTGGTCGGGATCCATTTACTTTATGAAAACACAGTTTAAAATTGTCAGGAGTCATCACTCTATCACAGTTCATACATGGCATGTATAGCTAGACTCTTACACACGCTAAGTTAGTCTGAGAATCGACTAAATTGTAGCTCTGATACCATTAAATGTAACACCCCTTAAACGTATTCGACGCCAGAATAGGGTACGAGGCATCACCGGACTTCAACACAAGCAAACATACATTTCCAAGCCATAAAGTTTTGTCCAAATTAAAACTTTTTGCATTTAGTCATAAAGTCCCTAATACGAACCTACGAGGCCAAAAACAAGCATTGAAAGTGGTTTGGGACTAAACCAAGAATTTTAGAAAATCTTGCAACACTTAGAAAAATTTTCACTAAATAGGGGTCACACGCCCCTGTGGGTATGGGACATGCCCATGCGGGCAGACCGTGTGGTCACACGCGCCCGTGTCCCTAACCCTTGTAACTCTCTATTTGTCACCCAAGAACAAATTGAAGACACACGGCCAAGTCACACGCCCGTGTGCTAGGCCGTGTGGTTAATTTAAAATTCATGATTTTTTATTAAATATGTACAAACTTCACACGCCCAGGACACACGCCCGTGCCTGAGGCTGTGTCATCCATACGGCTGAGACACACGCCTGTGCCTCTACCCGTGTGCTCAATTCTAAGCATTCTATTTTGCAAAAATTAGGGTGCAGGGGACACATGGCCAATTTCAAATGGCCTTATACAAAATGAGCTTTTAACCAATATAAGGCAACACATTAGGCCAAATCAATTATGACACATAACAAAATGACCAAGTCCCTTATACATGCCATAACTCAAAATGTTGAAATCATTGATACAAAAATAATTGTTGATAGAGTGAGTGGATCTCCGATTATCTCTGATCCTCGAGCTTGTAATAACCCTCATTTGACCCTAATAGGAAAGTGGTTTCGGGACGACAAAATCGAGTCACAAAAATAATTAGATGTTATTTTCTGTGCTTATTGTATGTGGAATTTGTATGTGTGAATATTTTGTGCCTTGATTTTATCAATTAGGTGTTAATTTATAAAAAAAGACTCATGTGATAAGACTTGAAAATGTGATAGGTGAATTTTAAAGTGGCCAAATAATGCATGAATTATTGACATGGGGGACTTGCATGTCAAATGGACCACTTTTAATATAGTGGCCGGCCATAATGATGGGTGATAGATAATATACACATTTTATTTAAGCATTATAATAGGTAATGGTATTATATTATGAAATAAAAAAATTAATTAAAATAAGAAAATAGTGATAAAAACAATTTGTGTTCATCTTTCTTTTCTTCATTGTCGAAACTAGAGAAAGAAAAATAGAAGAAGAAGCCAAGGCATTCGGCCATGGTTGTTTCATAAATCAAAGGTATGTTAATGTGATTTTTATGTAATTGTTTATGAAATTAAATTGATAAGTGCATTGTATAGATAACCCATGTTTTAAATTCATGAATCATTGAACATATAAGCATTCGGCAAGTTGCTAAATTGTGATAATTTGATAGTTTTTGGAAAGTGTTGTTTAGATGTTAAATTAGCTTATATGATGGTTGAATGAGTGTAATGTTAATGAATGAATAAGTTGAATTCATTGTTGAGAAGTATGAAGTTGAAGTTGTCGTTTATATATATATGCTTTTGGGAAAGAAAATTTGTTTTGATTTAAATAATGCATGTTCTTATTAAACTGAGCTTTGAATTGATATAATTAAGTGGAAAATGAATAGATGGTAATCGGCTATTAGAGTTTAATGCAAGAATTTTACATGGTAGTTTAAAATAAGACTTGAATTGGGAGGTTTATAAATTTGTTGTTATTTGAGTTATATATATATACACATTCAGTCATGGAGGATTTGAGATGAATTTAATTGTTGTTATAAATTGAATTTAAGGTTTGTTAAATTGTCTTTGTCATTGCCGAATGTGTGTATAGTTAAAGAAAATTTTTTAAAGTGCTTAGTTAATTATATTAGGTTAATGGTGTGTGTTTAAATTATTTGAAATATAAAACTTTGTATGAGTATTAAAAGTTGTATATGAATTCGGCCTTAGGAGAATTTTTAATATAAAATGCTTGAATACTAGATAGGTTATTGCTTTAATGACCGAATGTGCCAAAGGCTAATGCATGGACTAATTGTTCAATATGTGTTAAGGGAATGTGAATAAATATCTATTTGATGAGCTATATATATATATTCCGCTATATGGTTAAGATATGTACATGAAAATATAGTAAGCCATATGTGTTTTGTGTTTGGGTATATGAACTAGGTATTGAATGAATTTTCGGATAAGAAGGTTAAAGGTTAAGTCATAGGAATTTTGGTGATATACATATTCAGTCATTAGGGTTATATGTACTTTGGCTATGTGGGTTATGTATTAAGGTAAGTTACTTATTTGATATGTGTATTCGGTCATAAAGGTGTACATGAAGAAATGTTAAATTAATTGTATTAAATTGCTTAAGGTGATTAAAAATGTGTATGACCATTTCGTATTTGAGCTAAAGGTAGCTATATGACCTAGTAAATTTCTTGTCATATTCGGCCATAAGCTAGCCTGATAGGACTTTAATAAGTTAAATTTGTTTGAATTAGCTCAAGAGCATAGAGAACCAAGGTTGGACAGAGGAAAAGAGAAAGTAGTTGAATAACCAATCCGAGACTGTTCGAAAATATTCGAGGTAAGTTTTAAGTAGTTAAACATAAATAATATTCGATAATGACATGACATATTATGAGAATTAAGTATTACTCGTGATGAATGTATATGACCGAATGGTAAATATAATATGGAAGTAAAATGTGATATGCTTTTATGATCAAATGATAAGTGTTAGATGAATATGAGTGAATGTAAACTATCAAATGATAAGTGTGAATGATGAAATGAAATAAAGGTGAATAAAATGTAGGATGGTATATTCGAATGATGCTAGTACCTAAATTGGTGTGATTGTGTTATATGAAACTAGTTTATTTGAATATCATTTTGCACTATTCGGGCCTTTGAGCCTAGCAGGCGAAATGTCGGTGAGATACTATTCGGGTCTTTGAGCTTAGCAGGTGAAATGCCGGTGAAATGATATCGGGCTTCGAGCCTAGCAGGCGAAATGTCGGCGGATGAATCCGAGTTTAAAACCTAGCAGCGTAAATGCTGGTGATTTGATAAAAGTCTAAGACTAAGATACCTCGTATTAGAATGATAAATGAATACATTCAATACGTTAAGTTGGCCAGGTACGTATTATGTATTAATATGTGAGTTTGATTTGAATTGAATCATATGTGAATAGTGTGATACATATGTGAAATAATGTTATAACTATATCCGTGATCATGATACATTCGGTCAAGGTATGAAAGTAGGTGAAAGTACTTGATTTATTTAAGTTATATGAATTCAGATTAAGTGAAATAAGATTGTTAAATGTGCATTATGTGCTTGTGTATATTCGGCCAAATGAAAATATACCTAGAAAATGGCCTCTTGAGAAATTGAATGATCAAAGTTTCATTGAGTTTATTTGTTTGCATTACTTAAAACCTACTAAGCTTATAAAAGCTTACTCTGTTTGTTATGTTTCTCTGTTCTTATAGATCGTTGACTTCAGCCACTAGCTCAGGGATCGTCAGCAGCTCGTCACACTATCTATCGTTTTGGTACTATTATGTTTTGGGATTCGTATGGAATGTGTAGAATAGATTTAAGGGAATGATATTTTGAGATGTTGTTGTTTATATAGCCATGTGAATATGGTAATTTTTGAATGTCGGTATAAGTCTGAATTTTGAACTTTGATTTTGTTTGGCTATGCATATAATTGCTAATAAAATTTTGTAAATGTGAATGTGCAAATGTAGTGTTTTGGATTGGTAACTCTTCATAACCCACTCCGGCGACGGATACGAGTTATAGGGGTGTTACATTTTATTGGCATCAGAGTTACGGTTTAGTTGATTCTAGGACTAACGTAGCGCGTGTGAGTCTAGCTATACATGCATGAAGTGTTAATATGATAGTGTGATGATTTCTGACAGTTGAAATGTGTTTTTCGTATAGTAATGAATTTCGATCCCGATCAAGCGATAGCTGATGATGTAGAGAGCATAGCGCCTGCTCCCGCACATGGGACAGCGTCGTTGGACTCTCAACCAAATGCTAGTAATCAGAATGATGAAGCTAAGCAAGCCTTCTATGCTATGATGAATGATTGGTTTACCCAATATGTTCGAACTAATCTGGCTGTATCACGTCCCCCACCGCCGACTAATACAACCCCTGCACCTGTAGTACCTCTGGTAGTCGATCCATTGAGATTGAGCAAGCCCCCGATTGATAGAATTCGAAAGCACAGGGCTACTGAGTTCAAGGCTACTGATAGTGATAATGCCGAGCAGGCTGAGTTTTGGCTCAACAATACCATTCGCGTGTTTGATAAATTATCGTGCACACCCAATGAGTGCTTGAAATGTGTTATATCTTTATTACGTGATTCTGCCTACTATTGGTGGAATACCTTGATTTTAGTTGTGCCGAGAGAACGGATTACTTGGGAATTCTTTCAAACTGAGTTTCACAAGAAATATATCAGTCAAAGATTCATTGATCAGAAACGAAAGGAATTTCTCGAGCTCAAACAGGGCTCTATGATAGTTACCGATTACAAGTAAAAGTTTGTCAGACTTAGTAGATATGCTCGAGAATGTGTTTCATCTGAGGCTATCATGTGTAAACGCTTTGAGGATGGGTTGAATGAAGACATCAAACTGTTGGTGGGTATTCTGGAAATCAAAGAGTTTGTAGTGCTTGTCGAGCGAGCTTGTAAAGCCGAAGAGCTCAGTAAAGAGAAATAAAAAACTGATGATGGAGCTAGAGAGTTCCGTAAAAAATCTTCAGGAAAATCCTTTCATCAGTCATCGAAGAAATTTAGAGATAACTCAGGTCGATCTAAGAATACTTCAGGTTTTTCAAGACGAGACAACGATCGACCTCCTGTGAGTACACGAGTCACCTCTGTTGCCAGTGTTGGCAATGATCGTCAGGACAAATCTAAGTGCAAGCATTGTGGCAAATGGCATTCAGGAAGCTGTATATTTCGTGACCGTTCCTGTTTCAAGTGTGGATCAGCTGATCACTTTATCAGAGATTGTCTGAAATTAATTGAACAGAATACTGATCCAAGTGGGAGACCTAGTAACACTGCAACACGAGGTAGACCACCTAGACATGCGGGTAATGCTAGTGGAAATCAAAGAGGGACCAAAGATACTGCTGTACGTCCTGAGGCTCGTGCTCCTGCCAGAGCCTATGCTATACGAGCGCGTGAGGACGCTTCTTCACCAGATGTTATTACCGATACTTTCACTCTTTTTAATACTGATATTATTGCTTTGATTGACCCCGGTTCTACTTATTCATATGTGTGTGAAACTTTGGCATCCAGTAAGACTCTACCTGTTGAGTCTACTGAGTTTGTGATTCGAGTGTCGAATCCGTTGGGCCGTTATGTGCTAGTCGATAAAGTATGTAAGAAATGTCCCCTGATGATCAGAGATTCTTGCTTTCCAGCTGATCTAATGCTATTACCGTTTGACGAGTTTGATATCATTCTCGGTATGGATTGGTTAACTGTGCATGATGCGATAGTGAATTGTAAGCGAAAGACAATTGACTTGAGATGTTTGAATGATGAGATAATCCGAATTGAGTCTACAGATTTAAATGGATTACCGGCAGTAATATCTTCGATGTTAGCTCAGAAATATGTTAAAAAGGGGTGTGAAGCTTATCTTGCGTATGTACTGGATAGTAAGAGTCAGAAAAGAAACTTGAGACAATGCCAGTGGTTTGTGAGTTTTCGGATGTATTTCCCGAGGAATTACCTGGATTACCACCTGTTCGAGAGGCAGAGTTTGGTATTGAACTAGTACCAGGGACTAAACCTATTTCGATAGCTCCGTATCGTATGACACCAACTGAACTAAAAGAATTGAAATCTCAGTTGCAAGAGTTGACAAATAGAGGTTTTGCTCGACCGAGTTTTTCTCCCTGGGGTGCACCAGTGCTGTTTGTGAAAAAGAAAGACGGAACCATGAGAATGTGCATTGATTATCGTCAGCTTAATAAGGTAACGATAAAGAATAAATATCCGTTACCGTGACTCGATGATTTGTTTGATCAACTGAAAGGAGCCTCAGTATTTTCGAAGATAGACTTGAGATCAGGTTATTATCAGTTGTGAGTTAGAGACTCTGATGTGCCTAAAATTGCTTTTAGAACGAGGTACGGACACTATGAGTTCCTAGTGATGCCATTTGGGCTCACTAATGCCCCTGCTATCTTTATGGATCTAATGAATCAAATTTTCAAACAATTTTTTGGTCGGTTTGTAGTCGTGTTTATAGATGACATTTTGATCTATTCACGCGACGAAACCGAGCATGCCAAACACTTGAAGTTAGTATTGCAGATTTTGTGAGACAAGCAGTTATATACGAAGTTCAGTAAATGTGAGTTCTGGTTGAGAGAAGTAAGCTTTTTGGGGCATGTTGTATCCGCATTGGGTATTTGAGTTGATTCGAGAAAAATTTTAGCTATACTCGACTGGAAGCCTCCGAGAAATATTTCAAAAATTCAGAGCTTTTTGGGACTTGCCGGGTATTATAGATGATTTGTGAACGGCTTTTCGATGATAGCAACACCGATGACAAAGTTGTTACAGAAAGATGTCAAATTTGCATGGTCAGAAAAGTGCCAGGAAAGTTTTGATCAATTGAAAACCCTTTTGACTGAAGCTCCAGTGTTGGTTCAGCTAGAGTCTGGTAAAGAATTTGTAATCTACAGTGATGCGTCTCTAAATGGTTTGGGTTGTGTGTTGATGCAAGAGGGTAGAGTAGTAGCGTACGCTTCGCGACAGTTGAAGCCACACGAGAAAAACTATCTGACTCATTATCTTGAGTTAGCTGCTATCATTTTTTCTTTGAAAATTTGATGCTATTACTTATTCGGGGAAAAATGTCATGTTTTTTCTGATCACAAAAGTCTCAAGTACTTGATGACTCAGAGAGATTTGAATTTGAGACAAAGACGTTGGCTAGAATTATTGAAAGATTACGAGCTTGTCATTGATTATCATCCGGGAAAGGCTAACGTGGTTGCTGATGCTTTAAGCCATAAATCACTATTTATTTTGCAAGCGATGAATGTGCACCTGTCTGTGTCCGCTGATGATGTGTTAGTAGTAGAATTAAAAGCAAAACCGTTATTGATGCAACAAATCCGTGAAGCTCAAAAAGTTGATAAGGAATTAGTTGCAAAATGAGCACTGTGTGTTTCGAAAGAGGATTCAGAATTTTTAATTGATAGTAATGATTGTTTGAGGTTCAGAAAACGATTATGTGTTCTGAGAAATTTAGAGCTTATTCCGATGATTTTGAGCGAGGCTCATAGCAGCCGAATGTCAGTTCACCCGGGTAGTATGAAAATGTACAACGATTTGAAACAACAATATTGGTGGCACGGTATGAAATGAGACATTTCTAACTTTGTTTTGAAGTGTTTGATATGTCAAAAAATGAAAGCGGAACATCAAGTGCCTTCGGGATTACTTCAGTCGATCATGGTACCCGAGTGGAAGTGGGATCGAGTCACGATAGATTTTGTATCTGGGTTGCCATTGTCTCCAAGCAAGAAAGATGCGATCTGGGTTGTTGTTGATAGATTGACAAAGTAAGCTCATTTTATTCCCGTACATACAGATTATTCACTTGATAAGTTAGCTGAATTGTATATTTCTCAGATTGTAGGATTACACGGGGTACCTACTTCTATTGTGTCAGATAGAGATCCGAGATTCACATCACAGTTTTGGAAGAAATTGCAAGAAGCATTGGGTACTAAATTGCATTTTAGCACCGCTTTTCATCCCCAGACCAATGGTCAATCCGAGTGAATTATTCAAATACTCGAGGATATGTTGAGATATTGCATCCTTGAGTTTAGTGCCTCATGGGAACGATACTTGCCTTTGGTTGAATTCGCATATAACAATAGTTTTCAATCGAGCATCAAGATGGCACCTTACGAGGCTTTGTACGGTTGTAAATGTCGCACACCTTTGTTTTGGACTGAACTCAGTGAGAATAAGATTTAAGGAGTTGATTTGATTAAAGAGACCGAACAGAAAGTAATAGTGATCCGTGAAAGTTTGAAAGCAGCATCAGATCGTCAGAAATTGTATGCGGACTTGAAACGGAAAGAATAGAGTATCAAGTCAGAGACAAACTGTTTCTTAAAGTTTTACCGTGGAAAAAGGTACTCAGATTTGGCCGTAAAGGCAAATTGAGCCCGAGATTTATCGGACCATACAAAATTATAGAACGGATTGGGCCAGTTGCTTATAGACTACTTTTGCCACCTGAACTTGAAAAGATTCACGACGTTTTTCATGTTTCGATCCTCAGTATAGATCCAATCCTCCTCATGTGATTAGTCCATCAGAGATAGAAATTCGATCTGATTTGAGTTATGAAGAGGAACCGATTCGTATTTTGGCTCATGAGGTGAAAGAATTGCGAAATAAGACAATTTCATTAGTAAAAGTGTTGTGGGTCAAACACGGGGTTGAAGAAGCTACTTGGGAGCTTGAAGACTTCATGAAAGAACGATACCCTAATTTATTTGCTGGTAAGATTTTCG
Source organism: Gossypium anomalum (assembly GCA_025698475.1). Lineage (NCBI taxonomy): Eukaryota > Viridiplantae > Streptophyta > Magnoliopsida > Malvales > Malvaceae > Gossypium > Gossypium anomalum. The sequence goes on from CM046965.1 coordinate 41,529,809, forward strand.
GGGACGAAAATTCCTAAAGGGGGAGAGTTGTAACAGCCCTAATTTGACCCTAATCAGAAAGTGGTTTCGAGACCACAAAATCGAGTCACAAAAATAATTAGATGTTATATTCTGTGCTTATTGTATGTGGAATTTGTATGTGTGAATATTTTGTGCCTTGATTTTATCAATTAGGTGTTAATTTATAAGAAAGGACTCATGTGATAAGACTTGAAAATGTGATAGGTCAATTTTAAAATGGCCAAATAATGCATGAATTATTGACATGGGGGACTTGCATGTCAAATGGACCACTTTTAATATAGTGGCCAGCCATAATGATAGGTGATAGATAATATATACATTTTATTTAAGCATTATAATAGGTAATGGCATTATATTATGAAATAAAAAAATTAATTAAAATAAGAAAAGAGTGATAAAAACAATGTGTGTTCATCTTTCTTTTCTTCATTGCCAAAACTAGAGAAAGAAAAATAAAAGAAGAAGCCAAGGCATTCGGCCATGGTTGTTTCATAAATCAAAGGTATGTTAATGTGATTTTTATGTAATTGTTTATGAAATTAAATTGATAAGTGCATTGTATAGATAACCCATGGTTTAAATTCATGAATTATTGAACATATATGCACTCGGCAAGTTGCTAAATTGTGATAATTTGATAGTTTTTGGAAGGTGTTGTTTAGATGTTAAATTAGCTTATATGATGGTTGAATGAGTGTAATGTTAATGAATGAATAAGTTGAATTCATTGTTGAGAAGTATGAAGTTGAAGTTGCCATTTATATATATGCTTTTGGGAAAGGAAATTTGTTTTTATTTAAATAAAGCATGTTCTTATTAAATTGAGCTTTGAATTGATATAATTAAGTAGAAAATGAATAGATGGTAATCGGCTATTAGAGTTTAATGCAAGAATTTTACATGGTAGTTTAAAATAAGACTTGAATTGGGAGGTTAATAAATTTGCTGTTATTTGAGTTATATATATATATACACATTCGGTCATGGAGGATTTGAGATGAATTTAATTGTTGTTATAAATTGAATTTAAGGTTTGTTAAATTGTCTTTGTCATTGCCAAAAAGAAAATTTGTTAAAGTGCTTAGTTAATTATATTAGGTTAATGGTGTGTGTTTAAATTATTTGAAATATAAAACTTTGTATGAGTATTAAAAGTTGTATATGAATTCGGCCTTGGGAGAATTTTTAATATAAAATGCTTGAATACTAGATAGTTATTGCTTTAATGACCGAATGTGCCAAAGGCTAATGCATGGACTAATTGATCAATATGTGTTAAGGGAATGTGAATAAATATCTGTTTGATGATCTATATATATATATTCGGCTATATGGTTAAGATATGTACATGAAAATATGATAAGCCATATGAGTTTTGTGTTTGTGTATGTGAACTTGGTATTGAATGAATTTTCGGATAAGAAGGTTAAAGGTTAAGTCATAGAAATTTTGGTGATATACATATTCGGTCATTAGGGTTATATGTACTTTGGCTATGTGGGTTATGTATTAAGGTAAGTTACTTATTTGATATGTGTATTCGGTCATAAAGGTGTACATGAAGAAATGTTAAATTAATTGTATTAAATTGCTTAGGGTGATTAAAAATGTGTATGACCATTTTGTATTTGAGCTAAAGGTAGCTATATGACCTAGTAAATTTCTTGTCATATTCGGCCATAAGCTAGCATGATGGGACTTTAATAAGTTAAATTTGTTTGAATTAGCTCAAGAGCATAAAGAACCAAGGTTGGACAGAGGAAAAAAGAAAGTAGTTGAATAGCCGATCCGAGACTGTTCGAAAATATTCGAGGTAAGTTTTAAGTAGTTAAACATAAATAATATTCTATAATGATATGACATATTATGAGAATTAAGTATTACTCGTGATGAATGTATATGACCGAATGGCAAATATAATATGGAAGTAAAATGTGATATGCTTTTATGATCAAATGATAAGTGTTAGATGAATATGAGTGAGATGTTATATGTAAACTATCAAATAATGTAAAATCAAGCATTTTCGTAAAATCGTATTCACAAATAATGTAATTATAGAGCATTTAAAACACAAATACAATAATGCTTATTAACATACGAACTTACCTCAGATTTATACGGAGAGAATCGAGCTATCAATTGACTATTTTATTTTTCCCCCGATCTAATTTCGAACTTCTCTTTTTTGGATCTATATATAATCAAATTTAACTTATTCAAAATACATTCTATTCAATTCAGTCCAAAAATTTATATTATGGCAATTTTACACTTTTACCGCTTCTATTTTAACATCTTTACAATTTAGTCCCTAGCTCATAAAAATGCAAATTCATGCAATTGAGTACACACCCATGCTAGCTGAATTTCACCTATACTCATAGAAGCCCATACTTTTCATTTTTTCACACATTTACCACATAATTTTCACATTTCTCTATTTAATCCCTAATTGATAATTTCAACCAAAATCACTTAACAAATGTTGTTTATCCAACAACATCCATTCATTTTCTATCATCAAACATCAAAATACACAATTATTCATCAATGGTAAAACCCTAGACTTTTAACAGTTTTGCAAATTAGTCCCTAGGCTAGCTAGATTAAGTTACAACGACTCCAAAAACATAGAAATCATAAAAAATGGACAAAAACCATACCTAAATGGGCAATGGAAGCTGAGCCAAATGTTAAAGAGAACAATGGCTTTCTTCTTCTTCACAATCGGCTAAAGAAACAAAATTAAATATGACAACTTTAATTGTTTTATTTATTTTATCTTTACTTACTAATTTACTTAATTAACCTTTAAAAAATTAATAATTACACAAAATACCAAGCCATTATCATCCAATAACTCATTAATGGGATAATTACCATATAAGGACCTTTATTTTAAGGTTCCATAACTATCAGACCCCTTTAGCTATTAGAACTCAACTTTTACACTTTACGTGATTTAGTCTTTTTTATCAAATTAAGCATTCAAACGATAAAATTTCTTAACGAAATTTTCATACTATCATGCTGTAGACCTCAAAATGATAATAAAATAAATATTTTGACCTCAGATATGTGGTCTCGAAACCATTATTCTAATTTGACTAAAAACAGGCTGTTAGATTTACTCATGCTTTCAAGTATCATCTTACTTTTTTTTTAATCATATACTTACCTAAGTGTGATTATATCTAAGATACTAATCCATGCATACTCACGTACCAAGAATAGTATAACTTCATGCATAAATATATTAAATATGTTATCAATAGCCATTCCAATGGCTACATAAAATCGAAACACTTATATACCCTCACTTGACACCATTAACCTATACATGCCATATTACCAAAGTAAGTTTATTATTTATACCAAAAGGAGCTGGAGGATAGTGTGATGATGCTCCGACCGATTCTAACCTTTATGAGCTTTCAAGCACTATAGAATAGAGAAAAGAAAACTGAGTAAGCATTTCAAATGCTTAGTAAGTTCGTATAACAGGAATTTAACTTACCATATATTTACATTCAAGATAAGCATACAAAAATGAATCCAAGCAATTTGGCTATTAGCCTAAAACACACAATTCCACCAATCATGTTAGTCAAGTAATTCACATAATACCAAGAACATGGATGAGCTCATCATTTAATGACTTTCATTAATATATATATGTGAGTTCCATATCATTATTCCATATTACATGTACATTTCCATGACAAATCATTTCAAGTTCAAGTTATCCATATCATAACTTTATCCGTTGAATTTATTTGAAATATCGATAGATACACTTGCGTAGTACACTTAAAGTGTACAAAACTGAAATCCGTCAATTCATAGTCAATGGTACCCAAATAGGGCACATAATCAGGAAGCGCTCTCTCGAGCCATGTAACAGGATGTTCATGTGAGCCATGTATCAGGAAGCTTATCCGGGCTAAACAGGTAACTCCGAAGAGTTATTAACAGGGAGCTCCGGATATTATAACAGAAGTTCAAGCGAGCCATGTCAAGAAACTCATAAGTGCCTATATCAGGACGCTCACAAAGAGTTACGTTTGTGTCCGCATTAAATCCTAGATCACAACCGATAGAATCGTGTAACAGGACGCTCACAAAGAGCTGCGGTTGTGCGCAACACATGCAAAATCACTACCAATCAAGATGCTCGCAAGAACTATATAACAAGGCACTCAGAGTGCTTATAATAGGATACTCGTCCGAGCTATATTCTATCCACAACATATGCAGGAACACATTTAATATAGGAAATCATGTATCCATCGAATTTCATTATTCAAACAGAACTTATCATTTTCTAAACATTAACGGGCATGTGATTATTTCATACATTTATATAATTCACATAAATACATACCACACTCAATTCTATCATAAAAATAAACACAATTTAGTTACACGAACTTACCTCGATACATGTTCGTATACAGAAATCTACTAATCTAGCACTTTTTCTTTTCCTCGATCTAACTTTGTATTTGAGTTTTTTGAATCTATATAAATGAATTTAGCATCAATTTAATTCACTTTATACTCAATTGAATTCACATCTTAGGCAAAATTACCATTTTGCCCCTATACTTTTAATGAATGACAATTTCGTCCCTAAGCTTGGAAAATGAAATTCTTGCAATTTAATCCTTATTTCAAGCCTAACCGAATTTTACATGTTACAATAACAACCCATAGATTTTACAAAAATCAAAATTTTTCCATGGTTTTACCATTTTTTTCAATTTAGTCCCTAAATCATAATTTCATCAAAATTCTCTTTGTAAAAGTTGTTTATCTGTCAACAACCTTTCATTTTCTACCATAAATTTCAAATTTTCAGCATTTACATCCATGGAAAAATTTCTATACTTTAATATCTTTAAAAATTAATCCCCAAAATAGATAGATTAAGCTATTCCGAACTCGAAAATATAAAAAATTACTAAAAGCGGGACAAGAATGCTTACCCAATTAAGCCAAGCAAGCTTGCTTGAATGTTTTTCTCTTTCCTAGGGTTTCCATGTTTTAATTTCGGGAAGATGATGAAAATAAGATGATATTTTCTATTTAATTTAATTATCATTTTTTAATTTTTCCACTTTCCAATTTAGTCCTTTTCTTTTTCTAATTTTCCATGGATGATTCATCAAAAATATCTACTAACTCTATTTAATGGTCTAATTGCCATATAAAGGCCTCAAGTTTTGAATTCCATAGTTATTTGGTACTTATAGCTACTAGAACTCAACTTTTGCATTTTTTGCAATTTAGTCCTTTTTCACAATCGGTAAAATTTTCTTATCAGAATTTTCATATAACATTCCTATCATAATGCAAACTATGTAATAATTTTAAATTAATTTTTCTTTCTGACTCGAATTTGTGGTCTCGAAACTACTGTTCCAATTTTACTGAAAATGGATTGTTACAATTCAACTAGAGTACATGATAATTCATCAAAAACTCTTACCGTGTTTTCTAACCAGAACTTAGCTCTCTCTGGATCATCTTTAGTTGTACCTTAGAACTCTTCAACCCCATATTTTTGTATTATATCGACTAGAGGCTTGCTCACTCGTACTAGTTCCAAACCCTGAGGAACTAGGGGATCAATTGGGGTATAAGTGGGGGTGGAGGCCGTTGAGCCATAGGATTTATTCTCACAAACTCCGTAAACCATTCGGACATCATCTGGAAGAAGGCTTCTTTATCCTCTCCTCCCTTGGCCTCAGGCATGGGTCTGCTACCACTAAACGCTGCTCTGTGAACGGAGGCTTGCGCGTTACTTTCTACTTCATCGAAATCAGCTCGGTTGGATGACATCTTATCTATATGAAAACATAGTTCAATTTGAGTCAGGAGTTATTACACTGTGATAGGTAATATAATGGTATGTATTTCTAGACACCATACACTCTATGTTTAGCCCAAGAACCAACTAAACCGTAGCTCTGATGACACTAAATGTAACATCCCTAACCCGTACCCATCGCTGAATTAGGGTTATAGAGTATTACTGTATAAACAGAACATTTAAACATACATTTCATATATTATTATAAACATAATATAAAACAACCATTTACATACATATCATCCCTAAATCAAACCCTCGATGCCCTAGAAATACCTTAGAAAATATTCAGGACCAATTTGAAATCGTTTGGGAAGTTTATGAAAAAGTTACAAATTTTTTAACACAGGGGTTACACGGTCGTGTAGCCAAGTCGTGTGCCTCACACAGTTGAGACACATGGTAGTGTCTAAAGCTGTGTAAACTTTGAACTAGGGACACACAATCGTATCCTAGCCCGTGTCCTCACTCGATAACTCTCTAAGTATGGTCACACGATCGTGTCACACGCCCATATGCTAGACCGTGTAATTGACTAACTTTTATGCAGAAAGATCTTTAGGGGACACACGGCTTGTACACACAGCTGAGTCACACGCCCATGTCTCAAGTCGTGTAGACCTAAAATTCACCCAAAACAAGCCATTTCCAACACCACATCATGCATAAACCTTTAGGCCTTATGTGCACATAATCGAAGCATCAAAACCCTATCAAAATTTACATGTAATAACCAATTCAAGAGTCCTAAAATCAACTAACCAATATGCCATACAAGGCACCTCAAATGAAAACATCAAAACTTACCTAAACATGCATATTTGGTCACATTTCCATCGTCAATTATAATTCAACTTCTACCAAATCATGCCACTAACATGACCATTAACACATCACTCTAAACATACCAATTCATCCATTAAACATTCAACTAAACACCATTACAAGTTCACTTATACATGCCATTATAACCTTGGCCAGAACATTCAAAAACTATCGATATTTATGTTGGATAGTGTGATAGATCTCTGACTAGCTTCCAAACTGATTGAGCTTCTGATAATATATAAAACATAGGTGTAACACCCCAAACCCGGCTTAGACGTTATGGCCGAATCTGGCCGTGTCATATTGAACTGTTTTTCGAAACCATAATTTCATTAGAAAGCTCGTTATATATTGAAACCTTATTATATCATTAACTGAAATTTGTAATTCATATTAGATTGTTATTACACTTTAAAACTATGTTTGTTGTGGAAGCTTTTGAAAACATGTTACGTAAACGTGATTTTTTGAAAAGCATTTATCTTTTAAAAACCTATGTCCTATAGCTAGCAGATATAAATCAATACAAATACAACCCCAAATTAAAAGTTAAAACTTTAAAGAGGCCTTATTACGGAATAAAATACCCAAACTAAACTATTTATAAATTATAAGTCAAATAAGGGAGTGTAAGTTGTTGTGTGCCACTTTCGAGTCCCTCGCAGCACCGATCCACCAAAGGATTTCCTGTACAGTTAAAACAGATGGGTGAGTTTATGAAAACTCAGTGTGTAATCCTATAATGACAAACAGTTAAACATACAGAGAGCGAACATATTTTGGGCCTAAGCCCATATCAGTAACAATAGCGGTCTGGGCTACACACCATCTCCGTAACAGTAATCAGTGTAGTATCCATGATCAATGCAGTAACAGTAATCAGTACAGTATGCAAGCAGAAAATCCTACCCAATCCAGCCTCTACACACTATCTCCGTACCAACCCTACACACCATGTGGGGATAAAATCGACCCACCCAACCCTACACACCAAGTAGCACCGGTTGTGACACTAAAAGAGCATTGCAGCAAAGCTGCCAGTATAGTAGGCTTAAAGCCATCAGTAAGTCCACATTCGTCTTGGGCGACCCGTGCGACCATATCAGTATAGTACACTTCCTCCAAAATCATATATCCTACCCAATGCAATGCAACATAATATCAAACGTGGATGCAACATACATATAACATGGCATGCTCAAATACAGCTATACACATCATGGCACAAATCAGTTATTTTACCTTACATGGGTATTACAGTCATTTTACCCTATGGGGGTATTTCGATCATTTTATCCTATAAGGGCAAAAAAGTCATTTTAACACTTTAGGGTCTCGGTATACTTACCGACCCAACAGAAGGTCATAGTCGTCTCGCGCGACCCGTGCAACCTTAACAGTCCAATAGTAAAAAATAGGCCCAAGGCCCATTATGCGGCTCATGTGGGCCCACACGCCCGTGTGGCCAACAAAGCCCAAAAAAATGGCCTCAGCCATGTAAACTACATAGCCTACCCCAATAATCGCCACATATCCGTGTGGTTTACCAGTGTGGGGCCCACAAGCCTGTAGGGCCCACATGGCCCATTTTGGCCTAGCATGGCCTAAAACGGCCTAAGCTCATGAAATCGCTCATGGCGGCCTTTATGTTCTAACGCCTATGATTTACACATTCGGGATACCACACAAGTGAACGACGCTCGTGTAGAGTCAACGATCCATTATTTCGACTTTTGTCGTTTTACGATTAGAGGTAGTGTGATTACACACCTGTTTACGGAAACTGGCACATAGCCCCTAAGCATTCCAAACCTTGATCCAATCTACAAATATTCCATTAGTCACGAGGTAATCAAATTAATACTACTCCTTTCCATACTACTAATCCAAATATCAAATGTCACGTACCTTGTTTCGAACTCCCAAACCTTTACATACCTAATCCGCTGATCAAGAATGATTCTTCCCCCTTCTTCGGTTATTATCCGTATATCACCTAAATCTATTAACTTTAATCATATTGCTCGCACACATGATTTGAGCTAAAAGTAAATCACTTACTGGATCACAGAGTCCAATATAGAAGAAAGAAACAATCGGCCTACACCCTACTACAGCCGAAAGTATACGAAAACATAGGGACAAGGTGAAACCATCATAGCCCTAATAGTAGTCGGTAGAGAAAAAAGTTGGTAGATGAAGCACAACTACAACAAAGAGAGGGAGAAAGAGGAAAAGTATCGGGCATCCAAATCAAGAGTCAGACTTACCAAACGTAAGACCGAAGAACAATAATAACTACAGAAATGGCAGATAGCAATGGAGGGAAATGTCAACACAAAGAGGTTAAGAGTGGTAGTAATATTCGGTAAAGCCTAAAAATAAGAAGAGGGGAAGAATTGAGAGTGAGCAGAGAAAGAACGAGAAGAGAAGAGAAAGAGATGCAATTAGTCAATGAGAAAACCGATTGGCAAAGGAAAGAGGAGGGAGAGAACCAGTCAACAAAGGAAGAATAAATTAGAGGGAAAAAAAGAAAGGTATTCAGCCACAGAAGACATCAAGGGGAAAACGCTTGTCAAAAGTAGAGGAAGTAGAACAAAACTGAGATAGTCAAAAATAAAAGTACCCCCAAGAAGAAAAACGAAAGAACCCCGATGCCAAAAAGAGTGACACTACAAGCAGAATTCAACAACCAAAAAACAAAAGAATCCAAAATGTTCACAACCTCGAAATGGAGTCCTCCAACTTACAAAAGCTGAATTTTCAAAGTGCCCAGTGTTCCCAAATGTCACACTACTCCCTCTCACCCCACTTTCCTTGATTTTCTCCTAAAATCCCTCCTCATATCTCTCCTCAACTCCCTCCTACAATCCCTCTATAACTAATTCAAACTCCACTCCCCCGTGTAGTGTTTCGGTCAAACTCTACTACTTCCCATAGCCAACAGTAAAAATAATCCCCATTTGCACCAGTAAGGATTCGAACCTCAGATCCCTTGCACACTCCACATGCCACTTACCACTAGGCTAGCAAGCTTTTTATGACATGATATACCTATAATTATTTAAAAGCCTATTGCCCAAAGACATTGCTTATTCCTTCAAAAATAAAACTTTTTGCACCTACTTAGACTTGAACCCAAGACTTCTCAGGCACTTTCCAAAACACTTAACCACTGAGACAAACATGCATTTGTGTCGCTTCTTGCACAATTAATTATTTATGAGCAGCTTCTCAACTGCTCCCATGCTAAAGACCTAATACATTTAAGCCCAAATCCAGGGCGTTACAATAATAAAGAAACTACGTAAGCACATAATGCTTAGTAAGTTTGAAAAAAATGAAACACAACTTACCATTTCATTGCATAATAACAAATATTAACATAATGCTTGTGGTGTGGCATCTCGATATTCGACATGGTGTCTAGACCTGGTATGGGTTGTTACATTGGGTGGTATTAGAGTCTAGGTTCAATAGCTTTCAGACCTAGGCGATTGTTGTGTGATTGGAGTTTCGCAACTTATAAGTTTAAATTTCCTAGCTTTTATAAAATGGTTGATATAACTCTGTTTGAATTGCATGAGATATTTCTTGTTTGTAAGGCATGAGGGGTAGGAATGGAAACACATTTCCTTTAATTCTAAAACTTTTTTCAGGAATGAGACCTGGATCATTTCCCCCCCACTCACATCATTTATTTGTTTGTGTGTGTATGCTAGATAATTAGATATGTATCCTACACGTGTGAATGTGAGAGCCAATGCTTAGAAGGATGGTATATCCTCTACACCTCTTGTGCCGCCGCGTAGGGTAAATATTTCTGATGATAGTGTAGACCCTCTGATGGAAGTAATAATTGGAGTGTTTCAGTATATTGTTGGTGCTAACCCTATTCCTACACCAGCCAATCTTGCATCTGTGAATCAGGGCTTGCCGTTTGAACGTCTTCGGGCATTGGGTGGTAAAGAGTTTTTTAGAGTTAAAAAGACCGATTTGACCATAGCTAAGTACGGGTTGAAAGGATTCGAAAGGACCCTTGAACAGATGTCATGTTCTAACGAGGAGAAATTGGTTTGTATTGTGTCCCTACTTGATTGGGAGGCACATCTTTGGTGGAATAATGTTAAAAGAGGTACAACCACTGATCATTTAACTTGGGATTATTTTTAGTGGTGCTTAGGAAGAAGTTTATGGGCGAGCAGTATATGGAAGATCGTAAGTAGGAATTTTTGGATCTTGTGAAAGGTAGGTTGTCTGTGGCTGACTATAAGGTAGAGTTTGTGTGCCTCAGTTAGTATGCTCTTGAGATGGTGTTGATTGGGAAGGATTGTTGTAAGAGGTTCCGTTTCAGGCTTAATTGAGAGATTCGTATTTATTTAATGGCCCAAAATACAGATTTGTTTGATGAGCTTGTGGAAAAAACCAAGGTAGTAGAGGAGACTTTGGCTAAACCAGCTTGTTCGATAGTGGCTGAGACTGGTAAAAGGGCTTCCAATGGTGCTTCTAGACATCTGCCCAATAGAGGGCGTGATAATTACGGCTCTGGTAGGGGTGCAAGACGTGGGTCTCGACCGAGTCAATCTAAAAAGCAGAGTAATGTTGTGATTAGCACTAGTAGTTCGACTGGTGGTTCTAAATGGTCGCTTTGTGCTCATTATGATCGTAGGCATCTTGGAGAGTGTTGTAAGTTAAGAAGTGGATGTTATATGTGTGGTTTGAAATAACATTTTCTTAGAGACTATCCGAATAGAATAAAGGTATCACGGACTTAGAGTTTGGCACCTACTACTGCTCCTGCTAGGGGTCATAGTTGCGGTAGAGGTAATGGAAGACTGGTTAGGCAGCAGATTGTTGCTCATATAGTAGCCTCGAGGTTGAGTCTAGAGGTCCAGCTTAGGTTTATGTTGTTAGGGAACCTGAGGATCAAGATCCAACTAATGTTATTATAGGTACTTTCACTTTGCAATCTATTCCATTGCTTTCTTTGGTTGATTCTGGTTCTACACATTCATATATTCTTAGTGAATTAGCTTGTAAGTTAGGGATTCCTATAGAGACTATTGATTTGGGAATGATTGTAATTAGTTTCCTTGGAGATAGTGTTGTTGCGAATAAGGTTTATCATAGGTGTCCTCTTAGGATACAAGGACACGTTTTCTCTGTTGATCTTATGGAACTACCATTTTATGTATTTGATGATCTTTTGGGCATGGATTGGTTAACTGAGAAGAAGGCTAAGGTAGATTTTGAGACTAAGCAAATTACCTTGACAAATAGTGATGGGTTGGAAATTGTTGTTGTTGGCGAAAGACTGGGTTTTATGTCTAATGTGGTTTCAACTATGAAGGTTGAGAAGTTGATGGGTAAAGGTTGTGAAGCTTATTTGGCTTATATGATGAATTCGGTTAGTAAAGAGTTAAGAGTTCAGGATATTCGAACCATTAGGGATTTTCCTAATGTGTTTCCTGAAGAGTTGTCTGACTTGCCACCGGAAAGAGAAGTGGAGTTCGGAATTGAGCTTTATCCTAGCATTGCACCGGTGTCCGTTGCACCCCACTGCATGACACCAAAAAAGCTCAAGGATTTAAAGATTCAATTGCAAGAGTTATTGGATAGGGGGTTCATTCGACCGGGTGTATCTCCGTGGGGTACACTAGTTTTGTTTGCTAAGAAAAAGGATGGTATGATGCAAATGTGTATTGACTATAGACAGTTGAATAAGTTGACTATGAAGAATAAGTATCCTTTGCCTCAGATTGATGACTTGTTTGATCAGTTTCAAGGTGCGACTGTGTTCTTGAATATTGATTTAAGATTTGGGTATTATCAGTTAAAGTAGAAGGAGTCTGATGTGTTGAAAACTACTTTTAGGACCCGATATGGGCATTATGAGTTTTTGGTGATGCCATTCAGTTTAACTAATGCCCTGTCGCATTCATGGATTTGATGAGCTGAGTACTTCATTCGTACTTGGATCAGTTTGTGATCGTCTTCATAGATGATATTTTGGTGTATTCTCATTTGAGGAGGATCACGACGAGCATCTAAGGGTTGTCTTGCAGATTTTGAGGGATAAGAAACTATATGCGAAGTTAAGTGTGAATTTTGGCTTAAGAAAGTGATATTTTTTGGACATGTGGTTTTGACAGAAGGGATTCGAGTGGATCCTAAGAAGATTAAGGTGATTGTAGATCGAAAGCTGCTGTAACACCCCTAACCCTACCAACTACCGGAACAGGGTTACGAGGCATTACTAGACTTATACACTAGCATTTGTATAAAACCAAGTCAAAAATTTGCATTCTAGATTAAAATTTTTCAAATTTTATGATAATGTCCCTAATATAGGCCTACGGGGCCCAATACATGCTTTGGAAATGGTTCAGGACTAAACCGGCAACTTTAGAAATTTTACCTTGAAAATAGGGACACACACCCGTATGGCCTGGGACATGGCCATGTGGCCAGCCTGTGGGGATCCCATGGTCGTGTAGGCAGCCCGTGTGGAATTCTGACTTGCAATTTCTTAAGTATCAAAGGGGCACATGCCCATGTGGTTAGGCCGTGTGGTAAACTGATTTTTCACCATTTTTAAGCCAATATCACATGATTTTGACACACGACCATGCTTGAAACCCGTGTCCTTCACACGACTAAGACACACGGCCGTGTCCTTTGCTTGTGTACTATTCTGAATTTATATTTAAGGATGCAGGGGACACACGGTCATTTCACATGCCCGTGGGATGTCTGTGTGTCACACACGGCCTAGACACACGCCCGTGTGTCTTAACCGTGTGGATGAATTAAGGCCATTTCCTAGCCCTATTTCTCACCCAAAATTAACCATTTTCCTGCATGAAAACTTCCAAGTATATACCATCCATTTCAACTGATTTCCAATATTCAAATTGATATGTTCCTATTTTCAATCATGCTTCTAAACTTACCGTTACATAAAATTTGACAATTTATGTTTATGGATGGTTTTACTTAACTTCATTAACCAAAAACAACTCATGATACAATACCATACCATATCACCATTTAAACATTCATTACTAGCCATTCCAATAGCTAGATCACAACCAACATTTTAAGTATTACTTGTCTACATTAGTCTATACATGCCATTATATCAAAATAAGTCTAACATTATACCAAAATCAAGGGATTGATAGTGTGATGATAACTCCGACCCCAAATCTAACCTTCACGAGCTTTGAGCACTATAAAACAAGAAAAATAAACCTAGTAAGCATTAATACTTAGTAAGTTCATATAACCAAAATACACTTACCACTCATGATCATCAAGTGATACATACATTAAGTAATATATCCATTAATTTAGTAAACTAGCAAATATGGCCTATACATAAACATTCAACCAAGTTGGTTAGTACAAAAACATTATTATGCATAGATGAGCTCATCATGTTATTTCTTCTTATTTCACTTGTTAATACTTATCCGTTGAATCTTTGAATTTCCGATGGACCTTTCCTTTTCTAGTTGTACACCCGAGGTGCACATTCCCTTTTCAAGTGGTACACATGAAGTGTATATACGTTTTTCAATTTGTACACACAAAGTGCACATAACCTTTTCAAGTGTACACATATAGTGTACCTTTCCTTTTCAAGTGGTATACACAAAGTATACCTTTCCTTTTCATATGGTATACACAAAGTATACCTAACCTTTCCAAGTGTACACACAAAGTGTACATAACCTTTTCAAGTTGTACAATTTGGGTACACAAATCCTTTTCAAGTATTACCCTTTTGGTTTACATTCCTTTTCATAATGAGATCAAAAGATTATCCTTTCAGAACAATCTTTATTGGAACATATACAGGATCTCATATACACAGTAATCACCTGTCCAATCGGAAATCAATATTCAAACGGATTCATGTAACATTTCATCATTTACATGTAAATCACAAATCAACATTGCTTTATTACATGTATATACCAATTACAAATCATGATGCACATAATTCAACAATCAATTCAACACATTTACATGCTTAATTTAGTTATACGAACTTACCTTGACAATTGATCGTATCTACTAATCCGAAACTTTTTCTTTCCTTGGATCTTTTTCTTTGTTCGACACTTTTGGATCTATATAAATAAATTTAATCATCAATTCTATGATTTTTTTACATTCAATCAAGCACATTTCACATTTTAGGAGAAAGTACCATTTTGCCCCTAAACTTTTAATTAATTCCAATTTCATCCCTAGGCTCGGAAATTAAAATTTATGCAATTTACTCCTTATTCCAAGCTTATTCAAAATTTCAATATAACTTTTACAGCACATGTATTTTATAAATTTTAGAATTATTCCATGAATTTCACTACTTTGCAATTTAATCCTTACACATGTTTTCACTAAAAATCACTTTGTAAAAATGGTTTATCTATCAATAATTTTTCATTTTCTATCAAAAACTTTCAATTTACAGCATATTCATCCATGGGTAATTTTCTAAACTTTGGTTTTCTTTCAATTTAATCACCCAAATAAAGAAATTAAGCTTTCCCGATCTCAAAAATATAAAAATCACTAAAAACGGGACATAGAATTACCAATTCAAGCTTGAGAAATTTCATTTCTCTCTCCTAGGGTTTCCATGTATTTTATGAAGAAGAAGATGATATAAAATGAGTTTTTATTCTATTTAATCATTTTTCACATATTATTTAATTTAATTTCCAATTTAATCCTTAACCTTTTTCAATTTTTTCATGGATGACTCATTAAAAATATCTACATGTTTTTCATCAATGGTCTAATTGCCATATAAGGACTTCTCACTTTGAATTCTATAATTATTTAATCCTTATAACTACTAGAATTCAACTTTGACATTTTATTCAATTTAGTCCTTTTTGCAATTAAACACATAATTGATAAAATTTTTCTATAAAAATTTTCATGCAATATTCCTATCATAATACCTATCATTTTATGAAATTTAAATAATTTCATTTTTTGAACTCGGATTTTTGGTCCCGAAACTACTATTCCAATTTCATGGAAATTGGGTTGTTACAACTCTCCCCCCTTAAGGATTTTTGTCCTCGAAAATCTTACCAGTGAAGAGATTCAGGTACTGCCTTTCCATGATATCTTCAGGTTCCCAAGTAGCTTCTTCAATTCCATGTTTCTGCCAAAGAACCTTTACCAATGCTATTTTTTTATTTCTCAACTCTTTTGTTTCCCGTGCTAAGATCTTAATTGGCTCCTCACTGTATGTCATCTCGAGCTGAATTTCCACTTTTGTTGGAGAGATAACATGTGATGGATCCGATCGATACTGTCTTAACATTGACACATGAAAAACATTATGAATTCTTTCAAGTTCTGGCGGTAATACTAACCGATAAGCTACCGGTCCAACTCTTTCAATAACCTCCTATGGTCCAATAAATCGTGGACTTTATTTTCCTTTACGGCCAAACCAGAGCACTTTTTTCCAGGGTGACACTTTCAAAAATACCTTATCACTAATTTCAAACTCAATTTCTTTTCTTTTAAGATCAGCATAAGATTTTTGTCTGTCTGAAGCTACTTTCAAGCTGTCTTGTATCACCTTTACTTTTTCTTCAGTTTCCCGAATTAGTTCAATCCCATGAATCTTCTTTTCACTGAGCTCTGTCCAGTACAATAGTGTTTTACATTTCCAACCATATAAAGCTTCATACGGTGCCCTTTTAACACTGGATTGGTAGCTATTATTATAGGTAAATTCAATCAGAGGCAAGTACCTTTCCCAATTACCTTCAAATTCAAGCACACAACACCGTAACATGTCTTCTAAAATCTGAATCACTCGTTCTGATTGACCATCAGTTTGAGGATGGAATGCAGTACTAAAATACAACTGGGTACCCAATGCTTCTTGTAACTTATGCCAAAATCGAGATGTAAATCGAGGATTTCTATCAGAAATAATAGAAACCAGTACACCATGCAATCTAAAAATTTCAGAGACATACAATTCGGCTAATTTATCCAATGAAAAGTCCATATGTACCAATATAAAATGTGCCGATTTTGCTAACAGGTCAACAACAACCCAAATGGCATCTTTCTTTCTTGGTAACATAGGCAATCCCATTACAAAGTCTATGGTAATCCTTTCCCATTTCCACTCCGGTATATTAATTGGCTGTAATAACCCTGAAGGCACCTAATGCTCAGCTTTCACTTGTTGACATGTTAAACATTTGGCCATGAATTCAGAAACACCTTTTTCATTCCCGGCCACCAATACATCTTTTTCAAATCATTCTACATTTTATTACTACCGGGATGAACTGACATTATATCGTTATGAGCTTCATATAAAATCTTTTGCACCAGTTCTGAGTTCTTCAAAACACATATTCTATTTTTAAACAACAAGCAATCATCAGACCCAATTTGAAACTCTGAATCAGAATTCTTTTGACATTGCTCCCGTTTAACTTGCAACTCATTGTCACTCTTCTGTGCTTCATAGATTTGTTGTATAAATGTCGGTCTAGCTTTCAATTCAGCTACAGCCGAACCATCATCTGACAAAGATAACCTGGCGTTCATTGCTCTTAAAGTAAACAAAGATTTCCTGCTCAGTGCGTCCGCCACAACATTGGCCTTTCCTGAATGATAGTCAATAATGAAATCATAATCCTTTATTAACTCGAGCCATCTGCATTGCTCAAACTCAAGTCTTTCTGTGTCATTAAATACTTCAAACTTTTATGGTCAGTGTAAATATGACATTTTTCACCATATAAATAATGTCGCCATATTTTCAATGCAAACACTATGGCTACCAGTTCAAGATCATGTATCGGGTAATTTCTTTCATGTAGCTTAAGTTGTCTTAAAGCATAGGCAGCCACTTTACCTTCTTGCATCAAAAAACAACCTAAACCATTTAAAGATGCATTACTGTAAATTATAAATTCCTTACCCGATTCAGGTTGTACCAATATAGGTGCTTCAGTTAACAAAGTCTTTAGTCTATCAAAACTCTACTGACATTTATCATTCCACTCAAATTTTACATCTTTCTGCAACAAACAAGTTATCAGAGAAGCAATCATTGAAAATCCTTTGACAAACCTCCGATAATATCCAGCTAAGCCCAAAAAACTTCTGACCTCTGACACGTTCTTTGGTGAACTCCAATTAATAATTGCTGAAATTTTGCTCGGGTCAACCCTAATGCCTTCAATAGATACAATGTGACCAAGAAAGCTAACTTCTCGTAGCCAAAATTCACATTTACTAAACTTGGCATACAATTGTTTTTCTTGTAAAGTTTTCAATACAATCCTCAAATGTTTAGCATGTTCATCTTGACTTCGAGAATAAACCAAAATATCATCTATGAATACCATGACAAACCTGTCTAGATACGGTCTGAAAATCCTGTTCATTAAATCCAAAAACACTGTTGGTGCATTTGTTAATCCAAATGGCATCACCAAGAATTCGTAATGACCATATCTAGTTCTGAAAGCTGTCTTTGGAACATTTGAATCCTTCACTCGGAGCTGGTAATAACCCGAACGAAGATCAATCTTTGAAAATATAGTAGCTCCCTTCAACTGATCAAATAAGTCATCAATTCGAGGCAGTGGATATTTATTCTTTATAGTGACTTTGTTGAGTTGTCGGTAATCAATACACAACCTCAAAGATCCATCTTTCTTCTTTACAAATAACACCGAAGCACCCCATGGTGAGAAACTAGGTTGAGAAAAACCCCTGTCAATTAATACTTGTAACTGCACCCTTAACTCTTTTAACTCGGCAAGACCCATTCGATAAGGTGCTATCGATATTGGTGTTGTTCCCGGAATTGGATCTATAGAGAATTCCACTTCTTTAACAGGTGGTAAGCCAGGCAATTCTTCTGGAAACTCACACACAACTGGCACAGTTTGAATCTTTGACTCGGTTACCTTAGTATCCAACACATAAGTAAGATAAGCATCATATCCCTTCCTCATACATTTTTGTGCTGCTATTACTGAAATCATATTAGATAACCCATCTAACTTGTCAGATTCAACATGAAGTAACTCACCATCTTGACATTTCAACACAATATACTTCTGCTTCCAATTAACCACTGCATCATGTTGGGTTAACCAATCCATTCCCAATATCACATTAAATTCATCAAAAGGCAGTAGCATTAAATCAGCCAAGAAACATTTACCCTTTACCATAAATGGACAATTTTTACAAACTTTATCCACCTTTACACATTGACCCAAAGGATTTGAAACTTCCACTACAAATTTAGTGAATTCAACAGGTAAATTTTTAACATTTACTAAATTTATGCATATATACGAGTGTGTAGAACCAGGATTAATTAATGCAGTAATATCAATATCTAGTAAAGAAAAAGTACCAGTAATGACATCTGGCACTGAAGCATCTTCTCGGGCTCGTATGGCATATGTTCTTGCAGGAGCTCAAGCTTCAGATTTAGCATTTGAATCTTTTGTAATGCTTCGACTACCACTGACAATTATGGGATATCTAGGTGGTCTGCCCCTTGAAGCAGTGCTGTACCAGCCCGATTTAGGGCCAAAACAGAATAGTGGTTTTGAAACCACGGATCCAAGGTTGAAAATTTTATGATTGGGTTTTTAATTTGATGTTTGGGATTAAATTGAAATAGGTGAAAAATGTGTGTTCTAGTTCATAAAGTATTTAATTGAAATGGGGGTTTTAAGTAGAGGTCTTTGGATAGTAATTAGACCATTATATTAGTTTGGACAAAAATACCTAAGGAAGATAAAACACCATAGTTTTTAAATGAAGGGCAATTTAGTCATTTGGTAAATAAAATAATAAAATGGGAAAATAGAGCCAAAATTGGTATCATCTTCACCAAGCTTGGCTGAAACTCTCCTAAATACCATAGCTAGGGTTTTTCCAAGCTTTCAAGCTCAATAGTAAGTGCATTCAAGCCCCGTTTTTAATGTTCTTTACATTTTTGAAATCCTCATAGCTCGGTCTACCTATTTCTACTATTAGTTCGAGTTAGGGTTTATGTTTAAAAAATTACCCATGAATGATATGCATGTATTTTGATGTTTTATGGTAGAATATGAATGTTTGAACTTAGGAGAACAATATTTTCTAAGCGATTTTTAGCGAAAACGAGCAAAACGGCATAATCGATAAAAATACCTAATGTTCATAAGTACATGTTAGAGTGAGAATTTGATGTTGTAATAGAAGAGAAAAATGCTTAGCATGTCATAAAACATAAGAATAGGGGCTGGAATTAAATTTTTTAGTCTAGGGACAAAATCGTAATTTTGTAAAAGTTAAGGGGCAAAAATGTAATTTTTTCATAATGTGATTTTTGGATTGAAATAGATAGTATGAGTGTTAAATGAGCTAAATGTGTTGCTATAGATCAAGAAAGGCGTGGAATCGACCTCGAACGGGGGAAGGAAAAGACTTCGGACTAAATTGCAAAATTTCCATATTTTGCCCCGAGGTAAGTTTGTATATAAATAATACATTATCATTATTTACGTTCGTATATTCCAGCATATTTTATACAATTTAGCTGATTTTAAATCATAATCGATGGTTGGAAGAATGAAAGTAAGTATTAGAAAGTGAACAACTTCTTGGTTGAACCTTCGGAATCGAAAGAGATAGATGGTATGTAGCTAAGTCAAGTGTATGGTGAAAAGTGCACATCATGTTAACAAGAGAGCTATGGGATACTATATGGTAGCTAGGTCACATGTATGGTGCTGAGTGCACATCATGTTGACAAGAGAGCTACGAGATACTATGTTGTAGCTAGGTCGCATGTGTGGTTCCAGGTGAAGGACACCATGTAGACAAGAGAGCTATGAGATTAAGTGGCTAGGTCATATGGGTGGTACTAAGTGTTCATGTTCACCATGTGTACAAGAGAGCCGAACTATTTGATGGGTGGAACTACGTGCTGAAACCACCAAGTATTAGGGATTCGATCCGAAGTGTTCAACGGGAAAATCGACTAAATGAAATTATGTATGATCTTGTAATAATAAGTGTAAGGATATACATGTGTAACGTATGAGTAATAAGTTCGATATGTAACGGGAAGTTGGAAAAATTGTTAAGGATAGGCAATGAATGCAATCAAAGTGAGAAAGATCAAAAATTTATAATAAAACAGTTTGGACAGTTGCAGTGACGTGAACTTGAAAAATCACCAAAAATAGTGGGAATTTCATTAGAGACTGAATGAGATATTAATTTAAATCTTAATGAGTATATTTTCATGTAAAAGAAACAGATCAAGTAAAGGAATCTTATATTTTGAGAAATTTTTATTTTTGTGAGACCTATTTAGAATGACTACATGATCCCCTATTCTGATTTTAAAAATTCACCATAAATTGTAAAGAAACAATTAGGAGTTTTACCTTACATGTATGAAATCCTTATTGAGTCTCGTTTTATAAGAAACAAATGGAATAGTCATTGAAACTCTGTACAGAGAGATATCTAATTTGTAATATATAGGGGCCAGTGTGGTCAAACCCTAAAATAGGGGAGATTTTAACTAATAAACTGTACTAATTGGCTAGACGAAAAATTCTAGAAAAGAATTAGTTAGTAGATATATGAGTCTAGATTCAAGGAAAATTTACGGAATTAGATTTTGAGTTTCGTAACTCGAGCTATGCTTTATTCAGTGAACATGACGCAGGAGGGACAGCTTGATCAAATTGGAGTAAATAGTGAAATTAAAAATAAATATGATTGAGTTACTTTGTAAACATATTAGATTCCTTATTTATTATTTATATACTTACTTAATAAGCAATAAGCTTACTTCCTTTTCTCTCTTTTATTTTATAGTGTCATCCAGCTAGCACGGGAGTTAGAGATCGTTGAAGATCTGTCCGCACTATTAATACTTTTGGTATTTAAACTAAACATTTTGAATTATGGCATGTATAGTAGGCTTAGCTATTTTGCTACGTGTCATAATTGCTAGGCTTAAAATATTGGCTTCAGTATGTGATCGACTATTTTGTACAAAGCCATTGAAGTTGGCTAATATTGTTAAAGACATATGTTATAATGTTTCATGATCCAATTGGATGCCATATTTTTGTCTCGATTTTATTTAATGGTATGTGTTATGTTCTGGTAATACCTCGTACACTGTTTCGGTGTGGAATGCGTGTAAGGAGTGTTACATTTAGTTGTGTCAGAGCCATGATTTAGTCGGTTTTCAGACTAATATGGTGGGTGTAAAAGTCTAGCTATACATGCCATAAATATATTATGATAGTGTGGTGACTCCTGATTATTCTAAACTGTGTTTTGTTTTAATATAGTAATGGATCCCGACGGAACTGCGGCTGATGATACTGCTGGTAATGCGGCAGCTCCTGCACAAGGGACCACGCCTGTAGAAAGTAGACCTGAGACATTGAGACAGGGAGCTGAGGCTCGGGATGCCTTTCCTCAAATGATAAACAATTGGTATACTGAGTTTATTCGAGAAAACCCAAATGCTCAACCTCTTCCACCCCTTCCCATACCCCAGATGGTTCCTGTAGCTACCCAAGGCATAGATTTGGTAAGAATGAACAAGCCTCCGGTCGACAAGATTCGAAAATAAGAGGCCGAAGAGTTTAGAGCAAAGATCAATGATGATCCCGAGAAGGCGGAGTTTTGGCTTGAAAATTCTACCCGTGTATTTGATGAGCTCTCATGTACACCCGAGGAGTGCTTAAAGTATGCTGTATCACTTTTGAGAGGTTCGGCTTACCATTGGTGGAAGACTTTGGTAGCAGTGGTGCCAAAACAAAGGGTTACTTGGGATTTCTTCCAGAAAGAATTCAAAAGGAAATACATAAGTCAGCG
Source organism: Gossypium anomalum (assembly GCA_025698475.1). Classification (NCBI taxonomy): domain Eukaryota; kingdom Viridiplantae; phylum Streptophyta; class Magnoliopsida; order Malvales; family Malvaceae; genus Gossypium; species Gossypium anomalum. The sequence continues at coordinate 41,552,466 of CM046965.1, forward strand.
ATTTATTGATCAAAAACGAAAGGAGTTCCTTGAATTGAATCAGGGCAAGATGTCTGTGGCAGAGTACGAACGTGAATTCGTAAGACTCAGCAAGTATGCCCAGGAATGTGTGTCCACCGAGGCTATTATGTGCAAAAGATTTGAGGATGGGCTTAATGAGGACATTAAAGTGCTTGTGGGAATTCTAGAGCTGAAAGAATTTGTAGTATTGGTTGACCGAGCTCTTAAAGCTGAAGAATTGAATAAAGAAAGAAGAAAAGCTACTATTGAGGCCCGAGATGCCAGAAAGAGGCTGGTAAGCAAGTCATTTCAATCTCAGTCAAAGAGGTCCAAAGAGACAAACCCTCAAATGACAGTTTTAGCTGGAGATTCACACCAAGATCGTGGTAAGGCATATTCGGGGTCTAAAGCTCAAGCTACTTTAGTGGCAAGTGTGGGTAATGTGCGGTCTAGAAAACTCGAATGTCAGCAATGTGGCAGGCAACATTTTGGTGAGTCTTTGGGAACGAGCGAGCTTGTTTCGTGTGTGGTTCTCATGAGCATTTTATCGTAGACCGTCCGGGAGAAAGTTAAAGAAGAAAAATTTTAGAGTGCTAGACAGAGTACTACCGCCAGTAGGGGTAGACCCCCAAGAAATACTGGAAGTGGAGCTAGCAGTAAAACTATGATAAAAGATTCAATAGCGAGATCAGAAGCTAGAGCGCCTGCTAGAGCTTATACCATACGTGCCCGAGAGGATGCATCATCTCCCGATGTGATTACTGGTACATTTTTTCTTTATGATACTATTGTTGTTGCATTGATTGATCCCGGGTCTACTCATTCCTATATTTGTGTGAATTTAGTGTCTAATAAGAAGTTTCCTATTGAGTTTACTGAGTATGCGATTAATGTGTCGATCCCCTTAGGCCAATATGTGCTAGTTGATAAGGTTTGCAAGAATTGTCCATTAATGATTCAAGGTCATTGATTTTTGGCTAATTTGATGCTGTTACCATTTGATGAGTTTGATGTTATCTTGGGAATGGACTGGTTGACATTGTATGATGCCAAGGTAAATTGTAAACAGAAAACATTAGAGTTGAAATGTGAAAACGGTGAAATTCTGTGGGTTGAAACAGATGAATCAAATAAATTGCCTATGGTGATTTTGCGCATGTCTGCACAGAAATACATAAGGAAAGGGTGCGAAGCTTATCTTGCCTATGTAATGAATACTGAAATGTCTGAATTGAAGCTTGAATTAGTACCAATAGTCTGTGAATTTCCAGATGTATTTCCAGAGGAATTGCCTGGGTTGCCTCCGAACAGAGAGATAGAGTTTGCCATTGATTTGTTGCCGGGGACTACACCGATCTTGATTGCTCCATATAGAATGGCTCTGACTGAATTAAGAGAATTGAAGGCTCAGTTACAAGAGTTAACAGACAAGGGATTTGTGAGACCGAGTTTCTCTCCCTGGGGTGCTCCTGTATTGTTCGTAAAGAAGAAAGATGGCTCAATGAGGCTTTGCATTGATTACCGTCAGCTCAATAAGATGACTATAAAGAACAAGTATCCATTACCGAGGCTTGATGATTTATTCGATCAGTTTAAGGGGGAAACAGTGTTTTCAAAGATCGATTTGAGGTCCGGTTACTACCAGTTGAGAGTCAAGGAGTCAGATGTGCCGAAAACTGCCTTTAGGACAAGGTATGGACATTATGAGTTCCTTGTGATGTCTTTTGGCTTAACAAATGCTCCAGCTATATTCATGGACCTGATGAACCGATTTTTCGACCATATTTGGATAAGTTTGTTGTAGTGTTTATAGATGACATCCTAATCTATTCTCGAGATGAGTCTGAGCATGCCGAACGCTTGAGAACCATATTGTAGATCTTGAGAGAAAAGAAACTGTTTGCTAAGTTTAGCAAAAGTGATTTTTGGCTTCGTGAAGTCAGATTTTTGGGACATATAGTCTCAGGTGATGGTATTCGGGTGGATCAAAGCAAAATTTCCGCGATAGTTGATTGGAAACCGCCAAAGAATGTATCCGAGGTTAGAAGCTTTTTAGGCTTGGCCGGGTATTATAGACATTTTGTCGAAGGATTTTCAATGATTGCCTCTTCTATGACTAAGTTGCTGCAAAAGAATGTTAAGTTTGAATGGACTAATAAATGTCAACAGAGTTTTGAAAAACTGAAAGCACGATTGACTGAAGCACCGATTTTGGTACAGCCCGAGCCCGGGAAGGAGTTCGTAATTTATAGTAATGCATCATTGACAGGCCTTGGATGTGCGCTGATGCAGGAGGGTAAAGTGGTAGCTTATGCCTCGAGACAGTTAAACCCACATGAGAAGAACTATCCTACGCATGATTTGGAATTGGCCGCTATTGTATTTGCCTTGAAGATCTGGCGTCATTATTTGTATGATGAAAAATACCGAATTTTTACTGATCACAAAAGTTTGAAATCCTTGATGAATCAAAAGGATTTGAATCTGCGGCAACGGAGATGGCTTGAAGTATTGAAAGATTATGAGCTAGCGATTGATTATCATCTGGGGAAGGTGAATGTAGTTGCTGATGCCTTGAGCAGGAAATCTCTTTTTACTTTAAGAGCCATGAATATGAGGTTAGCATTGTCTAATGATGGGTCAATCTTGGCAGAGATGAGGGCTAAACCGTTATTTTTTAGCTAATTTGTGGTGCTCAAAAGAACGATAGTGAGTTGCGAACCAAGAGAACTCAGTGCGAAACAGGTTACAACTCAAATTTTTGAGTTGGACCAGATGGCTGTTTGATGTTTCGAAATAGGATATGTGTACCGAAAAATGATGAATTAATTCAGAAAATATTACATGAGGCGCACAGTGGCTGTTTGACAGTTCACCCTGGTAGCACCAAAATGTATAATGATTTAAAGAAGTTATATTGGTGGCCAGGCATGAAAAGGGACATTTCTGAATTTGTAACTAAGTGTTTGATCTGTCAACAAGTAAAAGCTGAGCATCAAGTGCCTTCAGGATTTCTCCAACAAGTGATGGTACATGAGTGGAAATGGGATAGGATTACCATGGATTTTGTAACCGGTTTGCCTTTGACTCCTAAAAAGAAGGATGTTGTCTGGGTAGTGGTTGATAGGTTAACAAAGTCGGCTCACTTTATACCGGTACGTACCGATTACTCACTTGATAAATTAGCTGAATTATATATTACTGAAATTGTGAGGTTGCACGGGGTACCTATGTCTATCATATCAGATAGAGATCTGAGGTTTACCTCGAGATTCTGGAAAAAGTTACAAGAAGCTTTAGGTACAAAATTTAATTTTAGTACCGGGTTTCATCCACAAACAGATGGTCAGTCAGAAAGAGTAATCCAAGTACTCGAAGATATGCTTAGATGTTGTGTTTTAGAATTTGAAGGCAGTTGGGAGAAATACCTACCTTTGGTTGAATTTGCCTACAATAACAGTTTTTAGTCGAGTATACAGATGGCACCATACAAAGCCTTATATGGTCGCAAATGTCAGACTCCTTTATATTGGACCGAACTTAGTGAGAAACAGATTCATGGAGTTGATCTAGTTAAAGAAACCGAAGAGAAAGTAAAAGTAATTCGTGATTGCTTGAAGGCTACTTCTGATCGACAAAAGTCATATGCAGATTTAAAAAGAAAAGAGATTGAATTTCAAGTGGGTGATAAAGTGTTCTTGAAGGTGTCACCATGGAAAAAGATTCTAAGATTTGGCCGAAAAGGCAAGTTGAGTTCGCGATTTATTGGGCCGTACAAGATTATTGAAAGGATTGGACTAGTGGCATATCGATTGGCTTTACCAGCAGAGTTAGAAACAATACATAACGTGTTTCATGTATCAATGTTGCGACGTTATCGTTCTGATCCTTCACATGTAATTTCTACAATAGAAATTGAGATTCGATCGGACTTGACCTATGATGAGGAACCGATTAAGATTTTAGCTCGAGAAGTGAAACAGTTGAGAAAGAAAAGCATAGCTTTAGTGAAAGTGTTATGGCAAAGACATGGAGTAGAAGAAGCTACGTGGGAACCAGAGGAAGCCATGAGAAAATAGTACCCAAACCTCTTTACCGGTAAGATTTTCAGGGACGAAAATCCCTAAAGGGGGGAGAGTTGTAACAACCCGATTTAGGGCCAAAACAGAACAGTGGTTTTGAAACCACGGATCCGAGGTTGAAAATTTTATGACTGGGTGTTTAATTTGATGCTTGGGATTAAACTGAAATAGGTGAAAAATGTGTGTTCTAGTTCATAAAGTATTTAATTGAAATGGGGGTTTTAAGTAGAGGTCTTTGGATAGTAATTAGACCATTATATTAGTTTGGACAAAAATACCTAAGGAAGATAAAACACCATAGTTTTTAAATGAAGGGCAATTTAGTCATTTGGTAACTAAAATAATAAAATGGGAAAACAAAGCCAAAATTGGTATCATCTTCACCAAGCTTGGCCGAAACTCTCCTAAACACCATAGCTAGGGTTTTTCCAAGCTTTCAAGCTCAACAGTAAGTGCATTCAAGCCACGTTTTTAATGTTCTTTACATTTTTGAAATCCTCGTAGCTCAGTCTACCTATTTCTACTATTAGTTCGAGTTAGGGTTTATGTTTAAAAATGTACCCATGAATGATATGCATGTATTTTGATGTTTGATGGTAGAATATGAATGTTTGAACTTAGGAGAACGATCTTTTCTAAGCGATTTTTTGCGAAAACGAGCAAAACAGCACAATCGATAAAAATACCTAATGTTCATAAGTACATGTTAGAGTGAGAATTTGATGTTGTCATAGAAGAGAAAAATTCTCAGCATGTCATAAAACATAAGAATAAGGGCTGGAATTAAATTTCCAAGTCTAGGGACAAAATCATAATTTTGTAAAAGTTAGGGGGCAAAAATGTAATTTTTTCATAATGTGATTTTTGGATTGAAATAGATAGTATGAGTGCTAAATGAGCTAAATGTGTTGCTATAGATCAAGAAAGGCATGGAATCGACCTCAAACGGGGGAAGGAAAAGACTTCGGACTAAATTGTAAAATTTTCATATTTTGCACCAAGGTAAGTTTGTATATAAATAATACATTATCATTATTTACGTTCGTATATTCCAGCATATTTTATACAATTTAGATGATTTTAAATCATAATCGATGGTTGGAAGAATGAAACTAAGTATTAGAAAGTGAACTACTTCTTGGTTGAACCTTCGGAATCGAAAGAGATAGATGGTATGTAGCTAGGTCACATGTATGGTGCTGAGTGCACATCATGTTGACAAGAGAGCTACGAGATACTATGTTGTAGCTAGGTCGCATGTGTGGTTCCAGGTGAATAACACCATGTAGACAAGAGAGCTACGAGATTAAGTGGCTAGGTCACATGGGTGGTACTAAGTGTTCATGTTCACCATGTGTACAAGAGAGCCGAACTATGTGATGGGTGGAACCACGTGCTGAAACCACAAAGTGTCGGGGATTCGATCTGAAGTGTTCAACGAGAAAATCGACTAAATGAAATTATGTATGATCTTGTAATAATTTGTAAGGATATACATGTGTAACGTATAAGTAATAAGTTCGATATGTAACGGGAAGTTGGAAAAATTGTTAAGGATAGGCAATGAATGCAACCAAAGTGAGAAAGATCAAAAATTTATAATAAAATAGTTTGGACAGTCGCAGTGACATGAACTTGAAAAATCACCAAAAATAGTGGGAATTTAATTAGAGACTGAATGAGATATGAATTTAAATCTTAATGAGTCTATTTTCATGTAAAAGAAACAGAGCAAGTAAAGGAATCTTATATTTTGAGAAATTTATATTTTTGTGAGACCTGTTCAGAATGACTACATGATCCCCTATTTTAACTTTAAAAATTCACCATAAATTGTAAACAAACAATTAGGAGTTGTACCTTACATTTATGAAATCCTTATTGAGTCTAGTTTTATAAGAAACAAACGTAATAGTCATTGAAACTCTGTACAGAGAGATATCTAATTCGAAATATACAAGGGTCAGTGTGGCTGAACTCTAATATAGGGGAGAATTTAACTAATAAACTGTACTAATTGGCTAGACCAAAAATTCTAGAAAACAATTAGTAAGTAGATATATGAGTCTAGATTCAAGGAAAATTTACAGAATTGGATTTTGAGTTTCGTAACTCGAGCTATGATTTATTCAGTGAACATGATGCAGGAGGGACAGCTTGATCAAATTGGAGTAAATAGTGAAATTAAAAATAAATATGATTGAGTTACTTTGTAAACATATTAGATTCCTTATTTATTATTTATATACTTACTTACTAAGCAATAAGCTTACTTTCTTTTCTCTCTTTTGTTTTATAGTGTCATCTAGCTAGCACAGGAGTTAGAGATCGTTGAAGATCTGTCCGTACTATCAATACTTTTGGTATTTGAACTAAACATTTTGAATTATGGCATGTATAGTAGGCTTAGCTATTTTGTTACGTGTCATAATTGCCTAGGCTTAAAATATTGGCTTCAGTATGTGATCGATTATTTTGTACAAAGCCATTGAACTTGGCTAATATTGTTAAAGACATATGTTATAATGTTTCATGATCCAATTGGATGCCATATTTTTGTCTCGATTTTATTTAATGGTATGTGTTATGTTCTGGTAATACCTCGTACACTGTTTTGGTGTGGAATGCGTGTAAGGGGTGTTACAAGTGCTACCTGGTTTTGAAGTTTGTTCAGCATCTCTTTCCACTATTTCCGGACAATCTCACAAAAAATGATCATGTGAACTGCATTTGTAACATGCACCGATTTTCATTCGGCATTCCCCATGATGAAATTTGTTACAGTGTTTACATTTTGGCTTCATATTTCCCACACTTCCAACACTAGTCACTGACGGTGACGAAGACTTGGGATTAAAGCGTTGAGAACGACGCTCTTTACCTGAATACCCAGCTGAAGTAGTAGATCCTTCTTGATACCTTTTTGATTTCTTTGAAGAAAATGAATGGGACCTAGTAATAGGTCTTTTCCGAGAGGATCGGGCTTCTCTGTTTGCCTTTTTCTTTTCTTTACTTAGCTCTTCAGCTTTCTTTGCACGATCAACAAGTGCTGCAAACTCTCTTATTTCCAAAATACCAATCAATAACTTTATGTTTTCATTTAACCCTTCCTCAAAATGTTTACACATTTTTGCCTCCGTTTGGACCCATTCACTAGCATATTGACTTAATCGAACAAACTCCCTTTCATATTCCGCAATGACCCTATTCCCCTGTTTTAATTCTAGAAATTCTTTCCTTTTCTGATCTAGGAATCTCTAACTAATATATTTCTTTCTGAATTCAGATTGAAAGAATTCCCAAGTAATATTTCTTTTGGAACCACTGAACTTATAGTTTTCCACCAGTGATAAGCCGTGTCCTTTAACAGAGATACAGCACATTTCAAACATTCAGCTGGAGTACATGATAATTCTTCCAACACTCGAGTAGTATTTTCCAGCTAGAATTCAACTTTTTCTGGATCATCATCAAATGTAGCTCTAAATTCCTCAGCCCCATATTTTCTGAGTTTATCCACTGGAGCCTTACCAATTCTAACAATTTCAGTACCCGATGGTCTTTCAAGAACAGTTTGAGTATTTGGTGGGGGAGGTTGTGGTTGATAAACAACAGAATTTCTTCTCAAATATTCAGGAAACCATTTATACAACATTTCAAAGAAAGCCTCTTTAGCATATTCACTTCGGCCCTCTAATTCAGACCTTTTACTACTACTACCATCTGTAGCTCGTCGTACGGAAGCTTGAGAAGCACTCTCAGCTTCTTCAGATTCTGCTCTTGCTCGGTTGGAAGACATTTACTATATGAAAAACACATTTAAATATGGTCAGGAGATATCACACTATCATCAATTATATAATGGCATGTATAGCTAAATTCACACTTGCTACGTTAGTCCGAGAATCGGCTAAACCGTAGCTCTGATACCAATAAATGTAACACCCCTAACCCGTATCCATTACCGTAATAGGGTTACGACGCATTACTATACATATACACTAGCATTCATATAAAACCAAGTCAAAAATTTAAATTCTAGATTAAAACTTTTCAAATTTTATGATAAAGTCCCTAATATGGGCCTACAGGGCGCAATACATGCTTTGGAAATGGTTCGGGACTAAACCGGCAACTTTAGAAATTTTACCTTGAAAATAGGGGCACACGCCCATGTGGCCTAGGACATGGCCGTGTGGCTAGCCCGTGGGGATCCCATTACCATGTGGCCAGCCCATCTAGAATTCAGACTTGCAATTTCTTAAGTATCAAAGGGGCACATGACCTGGGCATACACCCATGTGACTAGGCAATATGGTAAACAGATTTTTCACCATTTTTAAGCCATTTTCACATGATTTTGACACACAACTATGATTAAAACCCGTTTCCTTCACATGACCAAGACACACGGCCGTGTCCTTTGTCCGTGTACTATCCTGACTTTATATTTAAGGATGCAGGGGACACATGGTCATTTTACACACCCGTGGGATGTCTGTTTGTTACACACGGCCTAGACATAAGCGTCTGTGTCTTACCCGTGTGGATGAATTAAGGTCATTTCCTAACCCTATTTCTCACCCAAACTTAACTATTTTCCTACATGAAAACTTACAAGTATATACCATCCATTTCAACCAATTTCCAATATTCAAATTGATATGTTCCTATTTTCAATCATGCATCTAAACTTACCCTTACATAAAATTTGACAATTTATGTTTATGGATGGTTTTACTTAACTTCATTAACCAAAAACAACTCATGATTCAATACCATACCATATCATCATTTAAACATTCATTACTAGCCATTCTAATAGCTAGATCACAGCCAACATTTTAAGTATTAATTGTCTACGTTAGTCTATACATGCCATTATATCAAAATAAGGCTAACATTATACCAAAATCAAGGGATTGATAGCTTGATGATAACTCCAACGCCAAATCCAACCTTCACGAGCTTTGAGCACTATAAAACAAGAAAAATAAACCTAGTAAGCATTAATGCTTAGTAAGTTCATATAACCAAAATACACTTACCACTCATGATCATCATGTGATACATACATTAAGTAATATATCCATTAATTTAGCAAACTAGCAAATATGGCCTATACATAAACATTCAACCAAGTTGGTTAGTACAAAAACATTATTATGGATAGATGAGCTCATTATGTTATTTCTTCTTATTTCACTTGTTAATACTTATCCGTTGAATCTTTGAATTTCTGATGGACCTTTCTTTTTCTAGTTGTACACCCAAGGTGCACATTCCCTTTTCAAGTGGTACACACGAAGTGTATATACCTTTTTCAATTTGTACACACAAAGTGCACATAACCTTTTCAAGTGTACACATATAGTGTACCTTTCCTTTTCAAGTGGTATACACAAAGTATACCTGTCCTTTTCATATGGTATATACAAAGTATACCTAACCTTTCTAAGTGTACACACAAAGTGTACATAACCTTTTCAAGTTGTACAATTTGGGTACACAAATCCTTTTCAAGTATTACCCTTTCGATTTACATTCCTTTTCATAATGAGATCAAAAGATTATCCTTTAGGAACAATCTTTACTAGAACATATACAGGATCTCATACACACGGTAATCACTGTCCAATCAGAAATCAATATTCAAACGGATTCATGTAACATTTCATCATATACATGTAAATCACAAATCAACATTGCTTTATTACATGTACATACCAATTACAAATCATGATGCACATAATTCAACAATCAATTCAACACATTTACATGCTTAATTTAGTTATACGAACTTACCTTGACAATTGATCATATCTACTAATCTAAAACTTTTTCTTTCCCTCGATCTTTTTCTTTGTTCGACACTTCCGGATCCATATAAATAAATTTAATCATCAATTCTATGATTTTTTTTACATTCAATCATGCCCATTTCACATTTTAGGCAAAAATACCATTTTGCTTCTAAATTTTTTATTAATTCCAATTTCATCCCTAGGCTCGGAAATTAAAATTCATGCAATTTACTCCTTATTTCAAGCTTATTCAAAATTTCAATATAACTTTTACAGCACATGTATTTCATAAATTTCAGAATTTTTCCAAGAATTTCACTACTTTGGAATTTAATCCTTACACATGTTTTCACTAAAAATCACTTTGTAAAAATGGTTTTTCTATTAATAATTTTTCATTTTCTATCAAAAGCTTTCAATTTACAGCATATTCATCCATGGGTAATTTTCTAAACTTTGGTTTTCTTTCAATTTAATCACCCAAATAAAGAAATTAAGCTTTCCTGATCTTAAAAATATAAAAATCACTAAAAACGGGACATAGAACTTACCAATTCAAGTTTGAGAAATTTCCTTTCTCTCTCCTAGGGTTTTCATGTATTTTATGAAGAAGAAGATGATATAAAATGAGTTTTTATTCTATTTAATCATTTTTCACATATTTTTTAATTCAATTTCCAATTTAATCCTTAACCTTTTTCAATTTTTCCATGGATAACTCATTAAAAATATCTACATGTTTTTCATCAATGGTCTAATTGCCATATAATGACTTCTCACTTTTAATTCTATAACTATTTAATCTTTATAACTGCTAGAATTCAAGTTTGACATTTTATTCAATTCATTCCTTTTTGCAATTAGACACATAATTGATAAAATTTTTCTATAAAAATTTTCATGCAATATTCCTATCATAATACCTATCATTTTATGAAATTTAAATAATTTCATTTATCAGAATTGGATTTGTGGTCCCGAAACCACTATTCTTATTTCATTAAAATTGGGCTGCTATAGCTGCTTAGGAATGTTATTGAAGTTCGGAGTTTCTTAGCCTTAGCTGGTTACTATCATAGATTCATTGAAGGGTTTTCTCTCATTGTTGCACCCTTAACGAAACTACTTCAAAAGAGTGTGGTGTTTGAATGGACAGATGAAAGGTAGAAGAGTTTTGACCAGCTTAAGGCAGTGTTGACGAAGGCACCTGTGTTGATTCAACTAGAACCTGGAAAAGATTTTGTGGTTTATAGTGACGCTTCGTATATAGGGCTTGGTTGTGTTGATGCAAGAGGGTAAACTTGTGGCTTATGCTTCAAGGCAGTTGAAAACGCATGAACAGAACTATCCTACTCATGAATTGGCGTTAGCTGTTGTGGTGTTTGCACTTAAAATTTGGTGTTATTATCTTTATGAAGAGAAGTGTGTGATTTACACTGATCATAAGAGCCTTAAGTACCTCCTCTCCCAAAAGGAGTTGAATTTAAGGCAAAGGCGTTGGGTTGAACTATTAAACAACTATAACTATGTGAATGAGCATCATCCTAATAAGGTGAATGTTGTTGCTAACGCTTTGAGTAGGAAGTTGATGACAGAGTTGAGAGCTATGTTTGCGCGCTTGAGTTTAGCTAGTGATGGTGGTTTGTGTGCTGAACTTTAAATTAGCCTAACTTTGTCGCAGCAGATTAAGGAAAAACAACTATTAGATGGGGATTTGCTAAAGAATATTTGACAGGTTGAGCAAGGAATTAAAGGGGATTTCTATGTAGATGGCGATGGTATCTTGAATTTTTTAGGTGTGTGTCGCAAGATGTAGATTTAAGGCAAGCAATTCTTCCCGATGAGCATAGTAGCCCTTATGTTATACATCCTAGTAGTGGTAAAATGTATCATGATCTTCGTTAAATTTATTGGTGGCCTAGGTTGAAGCATGACATTATGGATTTTGTGGCTCGATGTTTAGTTTGTCAAAAGGTGAAAGTTGAACATCAATTTCCTTTAGGGCTATTGCAACCTATTACGATTCCTGAATGGAAGTGGGAAAAGATTACGGATTTTGTTTCGGGTTTGCCATTAACTCCGTCGAAGAAGGATTCTGTTTGGATTATAGTTGATCAATTTTCGAAGAGTGCGCATTTCCTAGCAGTGTGTACCAATTATTCGTTGCAGAAGTTGGTAGAGTTGTATATTGTTGAGATTGTTCGTATTCATGGGGTTTCAATTTTGATTATTTCTGATAAGGATTCAAGGTTTACTTCAAGGTTTTAGAAGATTTTGCAAGAGGTTTTGGGATCAAAACTTACTTTCAGTATGACTTATCATCCCTAAACTGATAGTTAATTGCAGAGGGTAATTCAAATGTTAGAAGATATGTTGCGAAGCTATGTGATTGAGTTCAGTGGTAGTCAGGAGCGATATCTACCCTTAACAGAGTTTGCTTACAATAATAGTTTCTGAGTGAGCATTCGCATGGCACCATTTGAGGCGTTGTATGGTAGGAAGTGTAGAGCTCTTTGTGTTAGACAGAGTTGGATGAAAAGCGTGTTGTTGGACCAGAATTAGTTCATGAGACCGAATAGGAAGTAAAACTAATATGTGAAAGGTTGAAATTAGCAACAGATAGGTAGAAATCTTATGCGAATTTGAAGCGTCGACATATTGAGTTTCAAGTTGGCGATAAGGAGTTTTTGAAGGTTTCCCCATGGAAAAAGGTTTTAAGATTTAGAAGAAAGGGTAAATTAAGTCCAAGGTATGTTGGACCTTATGAAGTTGTTGAGAGGATTGGACCGGTAGCTGATCAACTCAAGTTGCCACTAGAACTTGAGCGAATTCATGATGTTTTACATGTGTCCATGCTGCTGAAGTATTGCTCAGATCCATTGCATGTTGTGTCAGTTAAAGAGATTAAGGTTTGACCTAATCTTACTTATGAGGAAGAACCAGTTGAGATTCTAGCTTGTGAAGAGAAGGTTTTGCAGAATAAGAGAGTTTTGTTGGTTAAGGTTTGGTGGTGCAATCACAAAATGGAAGAGACTACTTGGGAAACCGAGGAAGCAATGAGACATCAATATCCTTACTTGTTTATATTAGTTAATTTTGAGGACGAAATTCTTTTTAGTGGAGGAGAGTTGTCACACCCCAAAATAGGGCCTATGAGTTTTATGAGTATTTTAGGAATTTTGGCCTACATGTGCTTGGAATTTTGTAAGGTTGGTACTCGATAATGTTTCCGACAATGGTTTTCATAAAGTTTAGTTAATTTTTGGAAACGAGTTTTAAATGTCTTTAATTTTAGAAAAGGGATTGTTTTGTAAAAGAGTCAAAATTTGGATCATTTATGTTGCAGTTTAGCCAATTTTTGAAATTGAACCCGTAAACCCCCCAATTCCTAGTCTTGTTCATGATAGATTTTTTCCCTATTGCCCTACTTATCGTCCCTTGCTCCTCTTCACTCTCTCAATTGATTTTTGACTCCTAAACTATAATACTTTGAATTTCTATCATTTTCAAGCATTAAACCTCTCTAAATCTTCAAGAAATTACCCAAAATCTCACCAATTTCATCATATTCTCCACTTGTGGGTTTTTTGGATTTCCATCAAAAACTCATTTTTCCTCTCATTAAAGGTAACCATTCGTATTCTCATTAGTTTTTAATGTTATTGGGTATTTGAAATTGAGTGTTTAGTCGTTAAAACGCATATTTTGATTAAAAGTCAAAAATTGGGATCTTTAATGGTGAATTTTGAGTTTGTGGATAAAAACTTGGTTTTAAAGTGTTTTTCAATAAGTTTTAACCTAATTAGAAGCTTTCTAAAGTGATGCGCCCTCGTATTCGTGAATTCAATTACAAGACACTAAATTTCTCGATCGTCTAATTTCAGTATTGTTTTAAGTTGAAATTCAAAATGAAATTGTAAGTAATGGAAAATAGGTTGAATGAAAACAACAAAGAAGGTTTCGGAAGGATGACTTATACGAATTAAACACTTAGAAAAGAACCAACGATATAAATGATCGTGACCCAATTTCTATTTAGCGAAACAATAAACAAGTCTTTGAAGAAGAAGTAAACTGTGACCCGCTATTTAGCAAAATAGGAACCAACAGTATGTTAGAACGCCACACTTCAGAACAAAGAAAGAAAGGATGGAAGTGATAAGTTCAAAAAAGAAAGGGTTTGACGCCACAAAAAGAACCTTGATAAGTCTAAGTAAGTTAGACCAAGAACAAAGAGATAGAATTCTCACACAAAACTCAGAAAAATTCAATAGCTATCAGTTCTGTTTACAGGAAATTTATAGGCACTTTTGTGACTGTTCAAATGCCTATGTGAAACTTTTCATATTTAGCCATTAAATAGTATTATTACAAGTAATAATTTCATTTTTAGCTCTTGTAAGGAAGCCAATGAGTCATGTCTCTTCATTGGAATCTGATGTAGTTGAAAAGGCGTGCCAATTCTCCTTAATGAAGACTTAATGTATCCTTAATGTGTTTGATTGATGTCCCTTCATCTCCCTTGTAACCACATGATAAAAGCTCGTGTAACATCCTCTTAAATGGCACCATGATAAAGACTTAAGACCCCAAAACATTCAGACTTGAAAAGTCTCTTTTGGTCTATTAAACAGCCTCTTTAATATCCTTTTAAAAGCTTTGAAACTGTCCAATTTTGAAGAGTCTTTAATCATATGAAAAGTCACCTGTAAAATAGATATTTAAGATTAAATAATAACTTAAAACACTAACAAAAATAGCATATTTAATAACTCTTATGCACACAATTTAAATGAACATGCAACTTAAACCATACTTGAAGTAAATTAACAAATGAGATGATTTAATGCATGACTTATTAAACACATAATGCAAGTCTTAAATGATGCTAATGTATTAATGTAAAGCATTAACTAAATACATATTCAATAAATAGGAAACATAATGCACGTTTTTTAAAAGATGTAGATGTATTAATGCAAAACATTAAATAAAGATGCATTTAACAAACAAAACACATAATGAAACAGATCATTAAACAAAGATGCATTTAACAAACAAAACACATAATTAAAAATTTAAGAGTTTGTTCAAACTAATCAAATTGTCACATGCAACACATTGCATGGAATTGGATCGTTATCTTGAGTCTAATAAAAATTGGACTTCTCATGCTCAGTCCAAACTTGCTGAATCAACCCTAACATCACCTCTTTGAGCTTCTTGGATCTAGCCCGAGTCATAGGCCCATCAGGAATTTCAATTGGATTTCTTGAATTCTCTTCATCTTTCAACCGAATTGGTATTGACATAAACGACTTTAATTTTGTTCCAATCGATTCTTCATCAGACGCTCCCATGCATGTATCATAAAGTAACTTTGAAGTTTAGTCAAGGATTTCTCGGGTTTTAATAAATTTTTGTTGTAATGGGCAAAACTTGTAAAAAAAATTTTGATACCTTAAAACGTGTAGTTTTGTGTAGTTTAAAAGTTGAGAATTAGTTGTAGATGAAAATGTAGATGAATGGAACTCGTTTTGAGCGAAAAGATTAATCGTAGACTGAGTTATTTGAATTTTAAGTTTGTCGTGCTAAATGTTTTGCTTAGAAAAGAATGTAGCTTAGGCTTGTGTTTGTGGCTGTTTGAGGTAATTTGTTGACTGATTGTTGACTGAATATATGTGTGGTTTGTCTTGTTGAAGTGTCGGAGTCAATAGAACCTTCAACGAGTAAAGATAAAGGCAAAGGGAAGCTTGCGTAAGCTTTCAGTTTTTTCGACAGAAGCAAATATTTAGGTGAATGTTTTAGAATCGCTGCTCGTGGATGATTCATTGTGTATTTTGGAATTTAGAGGTAGCCTAAACCCCTACTCTTAATTCCGAGTGTAAATGTTCTTTTACCTATGCTAAATATGTGATAAATATGTTTATGAATTGTGATAAAGAGAATTACTGTAACATCCTTTACCTGTATTCAACACTGGAACAAGGTACGAAGCATTGCTGGACATAAACACAAGCAAACACACATTCCAGGTTGTAAATTTGGTACCAAATTAAAACTTTTTAACAATTAATCACATCATCCCTAAAACGAGCATATGAGGCCCAAAACATGCTGCAGTTCGGGACTAAATCGAGAACTTTAAAAAATTTTACGACACTTAGAGAATTTTTGCTAAAACAAGGGTCACACGCTCGTGTGGCTTAGGACACGCCAGTGTGGGCAGGCCGTGTGGTCACACACGTCTGTGTCCAGAACCCGTGTAACTTTCTATTTGTCACCCAAGAACAAATTGAAGTCACACGGCCAAGTTACACGCCCATGTGCTTAGGTCGTGTGCTCGATATTGAGCATCCTGTTTTGCAACAATTTAGGTGCAGGGGACACAAGGCTAGATCACACGTCCATAGGGCTGACTGTGTGTCACACACAGTCTAGACACATGTCTGTGTGTCTACCCGTGTGGACAATAATAAGGCTATTTACCAAGCCATTTGTCACCCTTAATCACACATACTTACCCCAATTCAAAAGCACAAAATAATACATACTTAGGCAACCTAAACATCCACATTCATGGTTAAAACATATCAACTTTATATCTTTATCTAACATATTCACTACATTTATTAAGCCCTAAATCAAACATACAAATCTCACATTCATTAGGCTTCATTCAATTTCTATTTAGTTACCAACTTATACTCAAATTCCTCTTCTCATCAATAGGTCACAATTCCAAACATTACACAATCATGCCATAAATCACATTTCCGAATATTTCACATTCACTAAGAATACCATGATCATATCACCATAGACATTGACACATATATAAATATACTTAGGCTTACAACCATGTTGCCACTATAAGCCAGCTTACATGGCCAAATAGCAAAACAAGCTTTTGATGATTACAAGCCATTACATTGGCTAAAATCATATGACGCATATAACAAAATGACCAAGTCCCTATACATGCCATAACTCAAAATACTTTAATTTATCATTACCCAAAATGATAGCTTGATAGTGTGATAGGATCTCCAGCGATCTCCAACCCGAGCTAGCTTGATGGCACTATAAAACATGGGAAAGGAAGGGGGTAAGCTATATAGCTTAGTAAGTCCGTATGAAAATAATAAGCAACTTTTATTAATCTTTTATCAAGTCTAACAGTTTAAACACAAGATAGTACTAATAGCCATGAATTTCACAGTTATAATTTTTTTTCAGTCACAATGTTTACTCTATTAACTCATAAGCATAATTTAACATATCTTGGCATTAGCCTAACAATCGTAACCTCTCCTTTGTAACATATTACAACAATTAACAAGTCATTTCAAACCTCAAGGTAAACATGCACATGAATTATGAGTATTCTCATTTCAAGCATATATTTTAACATCTTTCAGTTGCTCCAAGTTTATATATTCTCATACTTCCATAATCATTTTAATAGGTAATTAAACCAATCTTTCCTTTTTCTCATATCTGATAAATCACAATTCGTGTGAACAAAACATGTTATATCATAACTCAATTTGGCCTGAAAACCAATTACACAATCGCCAACTGAATTTACCATGTATTTCATACATCACAAATATAGACCAATAATCATAAGGCTTTCACAAAACATTCTCATGGAAATGATGAACTCACAATATCATGAAGTCAATGCTTATAAACTTATGTACATACCTGTACAAATTCGTAATATTTACATAATCTTTCTCTTCTTTGACATACCCATTGAATTTCCGTTGAACCACTTGGAATACTAAAGGATACTCAGGAATCTCGTACACTCAGTACCGTACTAATGCCATATCCTAGATATGGTCTTACATGAAATCTCGTATCAATGCCAATAGCCCAGCTACGGTCTTACACGAAGTCCCGTATCGATGCCATATCCCAGATATGGTCTTACACGAAGTCTCATATCGATGTCATATCCCAGATATGCTTTTACACATAATCTCAGTAACCCTAATGTCATGACATTTGTATCCTATCTATTCCTAAGGTTCAACCAGGACATTCGGTGTATCGAACCTCTATCAGTCATTTTCGTAGTGTCGTGCTCAATAACATTCACATTTTATTTCAATAATATAGCATTTACCACAATTATATCAACTAGGCATTTATACATATATAATTTAATGCTTATTAAACATACGAACTTACCTTAGCATAAAAATGGCGAAAAGGACCTAACCGTCAAATACTCGTTTTTCCCCCGTTCTAATTCCGAACCTCATTTTTCTTTATCTATAATATCATATTTAACTTATTTAATAATTACACTATTCAAATCAGCCCAAAATCACATTATGGTAAAAATTATATTTTTGCCCCTAAAGTTTCACATTTTTACATTTTAGTCCCTAGGCTTGTAAAATAAAATGTACTCAATTTCTTCAACACTCATGCCTAGACAAACCTTATACATGCTTATAGAAGCCACAATTTTCTTTTATTTTCATTTTAACACCCATTTTATAACTTTTTACAAATAGGTCCTTTTAGGCATTTTCATCAAGAATCACTTAGCAAAAGTCATTTATCATACACCTAACATGCATTTTCTACCATTAAACATCAAAATACACAAATATCCATCATGGGTAAAATTTTAGACTTTGATTATGCCTTAAATTAGTGGTAGAAATAGATAGATCATGTTATAAGAATTTCAAAAACATAAAAATCATTAAAAACGGGGCTAGAACGGGCTTACAATCGAGCTTGGAAGCTTGAAAAACTCTAGCCATGGTTTCTTCTTGGTACATCTGGCCATGGGGTAGAAGATGAGCAAAAATTGGCTTTTAATTTGGCTTTTTAATTCATTTAATTACCAAATTACTAAAATACCCTTAATGAAAAACTTTAGAAACATACTTAACCATGTCTATTTTTGTCCAAAAACTTAACCAATGGTCTAATTACCATTTAAAGACCTCCAATTTAAAATTTCATAGCAATTACACACCTCTAGCATATAGAACTCAACTTTTGCACTTTTTACAATTTAGTCTTTTTGACTAAATTGAGTGCCCAAACATCAAAATTTTTGAACGAAATTTTCACAAAATCATTCCATAAAATTTTAGACCATAAAAATATAATAAATATAAATTCTTCTGCGTCAGATTTGTAGTCCCAAAATCACTGTTTTGACTAGACCCAAAATTGAGCTGATACAATTACGATGTGATGAAATATGAATATGTTGTGATGATTGTTATGACTACAAATATGACGGTCTGTTATTCATGCCATGTGACACTGTGTATGATGTGCTAATGATATGATTATGCGGTGAATATGTGCAGATAATCGGTATGTAATATTTGATTGTTTATGGATATTTTGGCCTTGTGACTTAATGAGACCGTTGAATATAGTTGGCATGCCATAGGATTGTGATTACTTACCTATGTATGTTGTGATATATATGGGGCACTGAGGCCCAAGGAAAATGTTGGAGAGATAAGGGAATGTGAGCCGAGCTCCATTCATCGAGATATGCATGTGTGGTATGTTGGAGAGCGTTACCTATATGCTTCACTTATGGGATATGATTGGCTCTACGAGTCTATGTGTGGTGTAATGGAGATCCGTGTATCCGATGAGTGGTGATAGAGTCCACTTTACGTTTCATAATCTCAAGAGCCAAATTATCATACACTGTGACTAAATGTGATTGTATGTAATTATATGTGCTTATATGTGATTGATATGTGTCGGAATATATATATGCCTTAACATTCGTATAAATAATATGTAAAAGAATGCATGGAATATGACTAAATATGTGAATTATGACACTTAATGAATGACGTTTTGGAAATATGTCATATGTTGTCTGGTTGTTGCATGACGACTTGTTTGCGTAGTGGTTATTCTAGGCATTCACTCAGCTTGTTAAGCTTACCCACTCCAATTTATCCTTTGTAAAGTAGTTGTGTTCCCAGTGTGAGCGGTGTGGCCGTCGAGGGATTGATCCAAGCCATTCTTTATTCACTATAGTAGGTGTTTTGCTTATTCTAGTTCTAGGAATAAAAAGGCAATGTGGTAGACATTTATATCGGATTGTTAAAACGTATTTAGGATTATTTTCATATTATGTATGTTTGGAAGCATATGGACTTGGATACGGTATTTGGACTATTGTTTTAGAGATTTTGATGCTTATATGACTAGGTGAATAGAGCGTGATGTTTGGGGATTAAGCTTGAATGACTTAAACGCTTTTATATGCTAAATTTTTGTAACCTGAATCAAAGATATCTATATTAGGGTTTTTAAAACGATACCTCTGCATTTTTGAAAGTTCAGGGAGTTAGAATACCAATTTGGTATTGATACCTTGGCCCGAGTATCGATGCTTGGGGTGCAAGGTACTGATATTTTTTGATGTTTTGAAATTTGGCAAGAAATAGAATGCCAGTTTGGTATCGATTTTCCAGGTGGTATCAATCCACTTAAAGGAAATATCGATACCATAGAAGCAATATCGATACGTACGTAACATTTTTGGGAAAATTTGATAAGCGGTCCTAATGCATGAGTAATGCCTATGTTATGCTATTTTATGAATTCTTGGCATGGCTTATCAACAAAAAGTGAATGTATGGTTTATAATTCATGATAATGTTATGTTGTTATTAATCGAAAAAAATGATGCATGAGAAATAACATATCTTTTTAGATGAACAAGTAGTAAGATTGTGGTGCGGCATCTCGATATTCGGCTTAACGTTCAAGCCAAGTATAGAGTGTTACACTCTCACCTAAATAGTAGGGACATTTAGACAATCCTTATTCTCATTCTACTATATAGCCAATCACTCTTTCCTCTTGTTGCCCTTATCACCTCTCTACGACGATTCTTCACCCTTTAGGTGTGAACCACGTTTTACCTTCGCCTGCTCCTCCTCTTATTAGTTCCTAATATCAATAGATTTAATATATTTTTATTCAATAAATACAATCAACTCGTGTGAGATAAGAAACTAATCATCAACTAATTATACTTTTACACGATAATTTCAACCACTATTATTACAAAATCCTATTATTTTACAAAAATAGTAAAAATAAGTTTATGTTTAGATTTAAGAAAAATGAAAAGGAAGAAAACAAAAAAAAAGTTTAGATTTAATTTTTTATTAAATAAAACTAAAGATAAAAGTGCGGTGAGATCAAGCAAATCTAAACCCATTTCCCCAATTAAATGTTTTCAAATGTAAATTAAATGTTAATCATTTATTTAAGTATAATAAAAAACAATTTTTTATTATTTTTAGATATTTTAACAAAAAAAAAAAAAAGAAAGGAAAAAGGAAAAGCCTTGAACTTGCGTCTTTTAACTTCCAAAATCACCCTCTCCTAAGCAAAGAATATATTTTTTCTTTGGCAAAAAAGGAAAAAAAAGGAAAAGAATATATTTTGTTTGTCTCTTTAAAATTTAAATTAAAAAAGAAAAAGAAAAAAGTGTACATAATTTTAAAATAATTATAAATAAAATAAAAAAGTTATAGTACATATATATTACCTACAACAATACACCTTGTCTGAGCTGTAAAATCCCGTGCACCCTCACAAATCTACATTTTTTTTTTTTCAAGTTTTAACATGCTCGATCTCCTCATCATGCCCCCTTCTTCAAAATCCACCGCCACCGCCTCCTCCACCCCCGGCACTGCCACCTCTTCCGCCACGAAACTTACCGGCCACCACCACCATCACCACCAAAACCACCATTCCCACTCCCCTCTCCTCCTCTGCAAACACTCTCCATCAGCCACCCTAGACCTCCTGATCCTAATTTTAGTCCTTTTCTCAGGCACTTTCCTTCTATCCTCTTACTTCTCCTACCTGTTCCATTCCCTTTCCCTTCTCCTTTCCCCTCTCCTCTCCACCCAAAGCGCTTCCTTTTCTCTCCCTTTCGTTTCCTACCTTTTGGGTTGCACACTTTTCTTTGTCACAACCCTTATTTCCATCGAGTTCTGCTGCGGTTCACGGTCCCGTAAATGCGAAAAGCCTGGTTGTAAAGGGCTGAAAAAGGCTTTGGAGTTTGATTTGCAGCTACAAACGGAGGATTGTGTGAAAAATGGATCAAAGGAGATTGATCGTTTGCCTTGGAAAGGTGGGAGTGAAGGGAACCCCGATTATGAGTGTTTGAGGGCTGAATTAAGGAAGATGGCACCGCCTAATGGGCGAGCTGTTTTGCTTTTTCGGGCTCGCTGTGGTTGCCCTATTGCTAAGCTTGAAGGTTGGGGTCCGAAGAGAGGGAGACGCCATAAAAAGTAAGTCCTTATAGGGTTGATTTTGATGGCTTTTGGGAGGATTAGGTTTTCCTCCGGTTGATTTATTTATTGATTATATTTTGAGGGGGCTTTTGGGTGGGATTTAATCTGTGAGCTTTGTTTGATTAATGTATTTTAGTAGAAACTTATGAATTTTATTTTATTGTTTAGCATTTTCATAGACTGCTTTTTTTTGGATGCCTAGGCAAAATTGTTTTCCTTTTTGTTGAATTGCAATTACATTGAGATATTGTTTAATTTGTGGTGGTTCTGGGTTTTTAAAGATCTGAAAAACGGATCTTCATGTGTTTTGGCTTGTCTCCAGTAAAGAATTTAGGAGGCTTTCATCGGTGTAAAACTTAGCATTTTTGTTCACTGTGGTTTCTCTGTCGTTATTAGAGAGTTGTGTATAATCTGCATATTTTCCTCTTGCATTGGGATGAATATGAAAAACATAAGGATGTGAAAATCTTGACATTGTTGATAATTTTTGATCCGCTAGATGTGGTTAAATGACTCAAGTTAAAAAAAAATGCATCTAGATTGTCATGTTTGTCGGCAACATTTATAATTAATAACGTTCTTGAGGTTTATGAAGAATGAGTTAATTATTTTGAAGTGAGAAACTTAAGCAGAAAGGAAGAAGTTATTTTTGGAATATGGCAACGCAAACAGTTGCATAATTTGCATTTAGCCAACAGATCTGTTGTGTGAAATCACTATTTGATTTTGATTTTCCTTTTTTAGTAAGTCTTGCATTTATGATGTTTTGGTATTATGTTGTGAGGTATGCAGATTAACTTTTATAGTTTGTAACATTTATGAGCAAGTCATCCCACTATATTTCAACATTTGATATCATTGGTAAACTTATTGTTAATGCATCCTCCTTAGTATGTTTCTGTTAATTCTTTTGTGGCGGTACCTTAATGAGTTTCAGGCAGTCATAAGTATTAATTCTTATTTTTCTTTACTATATTATCATATGAATGCGTCCTATGTGTGTGTAATGTATGTCATTGGTGAAATTCAAATTCATTACCTTAATGCGATTGCACTAGACATGTATCTGTGGATATCTATTTTCTTGCTTTGCTCTATGGATACGATACTAATCAGGAAAATTTGAAAAGTATTAACATCTAAGCTGGCTAAGCAAGTGAAACTTGATAATGATTTTGGTAGCTTTAGTACGTGTATCCAGTATAATGCTAGAAATTTTTGACTTTCCACTCAAAAGGTTGCCTTCATTGTCTCAGCATCAATTTGGGAAAATTGACCTTATACATAGCGGTCATTCGCCCTTTTAAACTATGGAGACAGTTTAAGGTTTGATATTATGATCCTCAATTGGAGCTGTTACAGTCTCTCATTTGCCTTTTACATTTGTTGACAGTGTAATGTCTTCCTTGAGGGCATCCATTTAACTTGGCATTTTGGGTATTTCTGTTTTCCAGATGGATTCTGTTTATGATTTACTAAATCTTTAGATAAGATGGAAACTGGTTGGGGTATTAATAAACTATCAATGACCGTGTATGGTAATGTGGAAAGTGTTTGAGTTTCACATAATGCAAAATATAGTCAGCTCCTTTCATTTCAAGGAACTCTGGCTGGGTCAAGATCTTGTCCAACTTATTACCATTTAAAATGGATGAGCTTGTGTTTCCATGATGGAAGTGAAGTATTAGTGGATGTGCTTTTGTAAAGTTCTCTACCACATTGCCTGGTTGAATTAATGGCCTAGATATTGAGTTTAAATACCAACACAAACATCACCTTCATCCCTTTTTTCTGTTATACTGTTAATAAGAACATTTTATGTAAGTCTTAGTCTTGATAAAAGGATAACCCCGGGCCTGATTGCATGGAGGGATATTTATTGTTTTTACATTTTTGAGGGAGTATTTGATCATGTTATTGGTTTCATGCATTCATAATATGGAATTTATATATATACATATATATAAGTTGATATGACTGAGGTGAGTATTGGGTTTTGCAGGGGTCTTGCCAGTTCGGCACAAAATGGAGATCATCGCTAATAATTGATTTTGTATAGTCACCGGAATCCTCCTACATTCCAACGTTTAACTAGTTCGATCTTTAACGCTTTCTCTCCTTTCTGGAAGACTTTACTTTGATCAGAAGAAATTTTACTTTGATCAGAAGAAATTTTACATGCTGTATTCCCGGTGGCATTTCTTGAACCATTTCTAAAATCATTAACTTGGAAGGATATACAAACATTTAATTTGAATAAAATAACACTGGATGATGATTTTATTTAAAAATAATCTCTAGACCTTAGCATTGGTATTGGCAGTTAGCCATTTTAATTAACATTTATTAAATGCTTATCAATATTAGCCTTTCCATGTGTTACCAATAAAAGTACAGAGATTTGGCAATCTGACTACCAGATTTCCAGTATTGCTGCTTTTCAATTTAAAATCATGTTATTTTGTGTTTTTTATGGGGTGAGCGCATCACAGAAAGTAATTTATTTTTAATGTTTGTGTTTAGTCTGTTGGGTGTCCACTTCCGAACTTTCATATGATCTCTTAAATATGAAAAAAAAAAAAAAATTTAATAATTAAGAGTATAGTTGTTGAGTTGGATCCATACATAGGTCGGCCTGGTTATTTTAAGTAATAAACTATATATCTTACGGTTACCTATTTATCAAGGTTGAGTAATGAACTAGACTAAACAAACCTTTTCCTGGATTGATGAGTACTATATTTATATTTGTATTTTATAATCTTTTTAATAAAAAATTTCTAAAGAAAAAGTAGTTTGCAAAATTATCAAATGAACCGTTGCTTGGAAAGTCAACGTATTAGGCGTAATACCAAGAAAGTTTGCATGTCAAGTTCATCGAGATATAATCACGCTTGGGCAAGATGATATTGATTCACTATTATGACCAGTTTGACTAGTCTAACTGATTTGATTAGATAAATTATTTAAAAATTTATAAAAAAATAAAAAATAAAAAATTTAATTTAATGTCTATTCAATTGGTTTTTTAGTCTAGCTCAATTGGTCCATATCGATTCATAGGTCAACTGATATGATGTCTCTCTATATTAATACCTCGATCAGTCTGGCTGATTGGTCCAATACGGTTCAAACCATATGTCTAACCATTTTGGACTAAACAATAGTCTTAGCACATCAGGTTCACTTAGTGGCTACAAAAAAGGATGACCCTAACACCTCATTAAGAAGGATCTCTTCTCCGAGTAGAACATGACCAACAATCTACTAAACAAAAGTTTAATCATAGAGCCTTAGAGGAAGATACTATTTGGATAGCAAAATCTTGTATGTATAGCATGTAGGGTTTTGCCAAATTACATTGGACTCATATTGGGACTTTTAAGTACAAGTGTTGAAGGTCCTCAATGACTTAGTAACTTGCACCAACTCAACACTATCGAGAGGAACTCACTAAAGAGGGTATAAGTACCTCAATCAAACCATCTCCTACCTTAATACATTGTCCATACCAAAACTTTGCCAAAATTTATCCAGAATCTCTAACCGCTTACTCCAAAACCTAACCACCTCCCTTAGGTTTTTGAAACTACCATGTGTGTGGGAACTTTGACAGTTGTATGTTCAAACAACAGATAGAATAATAACTTTGGTGTAGTTAAAGTTTGTGTTGGCGTGTTTGACTTTTTATTTAATCTCATTAATGCAGCAAATGAAGAAACATTTTTTGCCGAAATATTATCTTTATCCATTCGACTAACTTGGAGGACAAGGGAGAAGCTTGAAGTGTTAAATATGCTTATGTTTATCCTTATCCTATCCTTATCTCTTGAGAGTTTTGAAGCTGATGGAGAGTTTCTTTATGAAGGGATTTATTTGAGTATTTTTCAAGATAAGTTATGAAGATAATTATCGGTATTTAAACTAGTGATAAAGACATGCTCTTGGCTACTGATCAAAGTTGAAAAGCCTATAACTAGGCTGATGGTAGGCTTTCTTCTTTAGTCATTTGGGTTGTATTAGACACTCTTTATTTAGGGATTTTTTATGGAGAGATATTGCATGTAATGTTAGGTATTTGGGAGAGTGATTTGTAGCAATTTGGGTTCGACTTTGTGGCCGCGATTATCCTAGGGAGAGGGTAGATTGAACTTAAACCAAGAATTGTATTGGATGAATTGTTGAATAAAATCATTCTCTAAGTAAGGCTCCATAGAGTAGGTCCGAACTACATTAACAAATATTGTGTAACACCCCTAACTCGTATCCACCGCCAGAATAGAGTTACAGAGCATTACCGGAGTTTACATTTCAAAACAAACAAAAAGTTTAAACATATTAATTCATATCATTAATCATAGGAAAACCAAAAAATAACATGCATATCGTCCCTTATACGAGCCCTCGAGGCCCTAAAAACAAATCGGGACTAAATCAGAATCAAGTCGGGACTAAATCGAAATCATATACAATTTTTTAGAAAAAGATAAAAATTTTCAAAACTGCAGGGGTCACATGGCTAGAGGTGTTCATGGGCCGGGCTACCTGGCCCAGCCTGAAGGCCCTCCCGAAATGTGGGAGGGTTTGTGCAAAAATATAGGCCCGAAAAATGGGCTTGGACAAAAAAATAAGGCCCATTTAAAAAATGGGCCGGGCCTCGGGTAAGGTATTTTTAGCCTAGGCCTAGTCCGAATTCACTAAAGGACAAAAAAAAAATTGTATTTTTTTTAATTTTTGAATGTTATTTTCTTATTGTTTTCTCTCTATTTTGCTACAATTTTACTATTATGTTGCTACTATTTTGTTGTTATTGTTTGGATATTTTATAAAACTTATTTTATTGTTAATTTTGTTTTTATTTTAAAGGCATTTGTTAATTTTTTTATTATTTTAGAGGCATTTGCTTGTTAAGTTGCATCTATTCTAGTGTTATTTAAGTCTACATATTTTTTAAAATTTATTTTCAATTTGTTGGGATATATTTATTTTGATATTTTTAGTATTTTTAATTTATTATATATATTTAAAAATAATATAAAAAAAATTAATACTGGTAAGTGGTCAGGCGGGCCAGTTTTAGTATTTTTATCTGGGTCGGGCTTGGGTAAAATTTTAAGCTAATTTTTTAGGCCCAGGCAATAAATGGGCACGATTTTTTAGTTGAGCCCGGCCCGACCTGGCCCATGAACACCTCTACACACGGCCGTGTGACTCAAATTGCTGAGAGACACGCCCGTGTTTCAGGCCGTGTGGACATTCAAAGTAGGGACATACGGCCGTGTCCCAGCCTATGTCCGTGCTCTTGTAACTCTCTGACTTGGGTCACACAGCCAAGCCACACGCTCGTGTGGCAGGCCGTATATCTCTCGAAATGCAACCTTTAAAAACCTACAGGGGACACATGGCCATGTCGCCTGGCCATGTATCACACACGACTGAGACACACGCTCGTGCCTCTAACCGTGTGGACAAAAAATAGGCCATTTCCAAGCCATTTTTCTCACCCATTCATGCACACACCTATAACCAATTTACCACATATAATCAAGCACTCCAAAATGCACCAAACCATGCTATAACGAGCTATCCAATTAAGGTACATAAACATACAACCAATGTGCCCAAAAGACACCTCAATCATAACCATTAAACATGTATATCTATATACATAAATTGGCCAAAAGTTCAACTAACTTATAACTAAACTTATGTCATAACTTACCACTTTGTTTACCTATCAAATTTCACACCAAAAGTACCAAACATGTCATTTTACATCTAGCACCAATAGCCATACATGTCATGTATAACAATTATACCAATTCACCACATTCAAACATATCAAAAGACCATTTATAATATAGATTTTTGTTTACCATTTAAACTTCCATCATATAGTTATTATGCTTCTCAAATATACATATATCTAACTTATACATAATTGACCATAAATCATCCATATATATTTATAGTTTAATTCCATACCAAGTTATACCATAATTGACCACATGCTAAAATTACATTCAAACATACCAATTTGGTTATTCAAAACACAACTTAAAATGACCATATCAACTCCAACCATCAAAGCCATCTAAATGACACAAATCTAACCATATTTAGATGGTTCCAACAATCAACATGTATACAAACCATATTTCAACCATACATATCTATTTCAAAACCTTTCCAAAGCATACCATATCTTGACCACGTTGAGGTCAATTCACCATATATCATTTTGACCATTCAAACATACTTTAACACATTATCAAATTAACACATATCAACAAGGCACCAAATGTACCAAGGCTTCATCTGTAACACCCCTAATCTGTATCTGTCGCCGAAATAGGGTTATGGAGCATTACTGGAGTATACAGAGTAATTTCATATAATTCATGTCATTTACTTTGCATATCCGAAATTAATCATATTATCCCTTGAATGGACCCTCGAGGCCCAAATTAAACATTAGAATCAAGTCGGGAGTAAATAGGGAACTCAGATAATTCTTTCATAAAATTTTAAAAATTTTCTTATATATAGAGGTCACACGCCCGTGTGAGTAGGCTGTATGACTCACACGGCTATGTGACATGCCCATGTCTTAGGCCGTATAGGCATTCGATGGGAGGCACAGGGTTGTGTCCTGGCCCATGTTCTTACCCGTGTAACTCCTTAACATGTGTCACATACTCTTGTGCTAGGTCATGTGGTCAATTTAATTTTCACAAATTAGGTGTAGGTTTCACACGACCAATCCACATGCCCATGTGCTAGGCTGTGTGTCACACACGGTCAAGATACACGCCCGTGTGTATACTCATGTGGACCAAATAAGACTATTCCCTAGCCTTATTTCTCACCCAAATTTAACCTTCAATCTACAAGAACATTTGTATACATTTTCCAACCAATTCAAGTTATATAAATCAAGCAAACATCATTAATATTTATGAAATAGTACCTTCTTGTGATGATTTATATTTTACTCTAATTTAATTTAACCAAACCTTATATATGTATGTATTAAACATGATATAACTTTATATTATCATACCACAATATACCATTACTAGCCATTCCAATGGCTAGATTACAAACATCCATTTACATATCATCATTGGTAAAATTAGCTTATATATGCCATTATGTCAAAATAAGTTTTCTATTTATACCAAAACAAGCTGGAGGATAGTGTGGTGATACTCCAACCGATCTCCAACCTTTAAGAGCTTCTGAGCACTATAAAACAGAGAAAAGAAAACCTAGTAAGCATTTAATACTTAGTAAGTTCGTATAACAAGAATTTAACTTACCATATATTTGCATTTAAGATAAACATACAATAATGCATCCAAGCAATTTGGCTTATAGCCTAAAACACAACTTCACCAAATCATGTTAGTCAAGTAATTCACATAATACCAAGAACATGGATGAGCTCATCATTTAATGTCTTTCATATTCATATGCTTTCCATAATATTATTCCATATTACATGTACACTTTGATGACAAATCATTTCAAATTCAGTTTAGCCATGTCAGAACTTTACCCGTTGAATTTATTAGAAATATCGATGGATACGCTTATATAGTACACTTTAGTGTACACTATTATAATTCGTCAATTCATTTTCAGGGGTACCCAATTAGGCACATAATCGGGAAGCACACTCTCGATCTTTATAACTGGAAGCTCACACAGAACCATTTTGGGAAGCTCATAAAAAGCCTATCGGGAAGCTTATCCGGGCTATATAATGGGAAGCTCATAAGAGCCATAATCAAGAAGTTCACAAAGAACCATATTGGGAAGCTCCAGATAGCCAATATCGGGAAGTTCAAGCAAGCACTATCGGGAAGCTCACAAAGAGTCAATTAACAGGAAGCTCACGAAGAACCTTTAATCGGGATGCTCATAAGAGCTAAGGTGTGTCCACAACAAATGTAGGATCACAACCTATCGGGATGCTCCGAAGAGCTATAACGGGAAGCTCGCTGAGCCATATAACGGGAAGATCGAGAGGGCTTATAACGGAACGCTCATAAGAGCTATGGTGTGTTCGCAACATATGCTGAATCACAACCAATATGGGAAATCCTGTATCCATCAAATTAATCCAAAAAATAGATAGATTAAACTATCCCGATCTTAAAAATATCAAAATTACTAAAAACGGGACAAGAAAACATACCTAATTAAGCTTGATTAGTTTCCTTTCTCTCCCCTAGGGTTTTCATGGAATTTTTTCGGGATGAAGATGATATAAAATGATATTATTTCTATTTAATTATTTATTATCCATTAAATTTTCTACTTTTCAATTTAGTCATTGACTTTTTCTAATTTTCCATGGATGATTCATCAAAAATATCTACGAAATTTTCTTTAATGGTCTAATTACCATATAAGGACCTCAAATTTTGAATTCCATAGCTATTTGATACTTATAGCTACTAGAATTCAACTTTTACATTTTATGCATTTTGGTCCTTTCCCTAATTAAACACATAATCGGTAAAATTCTCTTATCAGAATTTTCATATGACATTCCTGTAACACCCCTCATCTGTATTCAACGCTGGAATAGGGTTACGGAGTATTACCGGACTTATAACATAATTAAACATACATTTCACATACATTTTTTAATTTCATGTAATTATCATTTAACATCATTCACATCGTCCCTAATACAAGCCTACGGGGCCCAAAACATGCTTTAGGAGTGATTTGGGACTAAACCGATAACTCAAGAAATTTTTACAAAACTTAGAAAAATTTTCAAACTGCAGAGGACACACGCCCATGTTGCTCGGCCGTGTGTCTGACAAGGCCAAAGACACGCCCGTGTCACAGGCCGTGTGGACATTCAAAATGAAATCACACAGTCGTGTCCCAGTCCGTGTCTTTCCTCGTGTAACTCTCTGACTTTGGTCACATGGCCAACACACATGCCCGTGTGGCTAGCCCGTGTGCCTTAAGAAATGGCCACACATGCCTATGTGCCAGGCTGTGTGCTAAGCCGTGTCAATCCTGCAGGGTATACTAACTTATGCCACACGGCCAAGTCACACGCCCGTGTACTGGGCCATGTGGAACATACTGACTTGAATTCTAATTTAACACTAGGGGACACATGGCCTTATAACCTGACCATGTATCATACACGGCTGAGACAAACGCCTATGTCTCTGCCCGTGTGGACAAAAATAGGCTATTTACTAAGCCATTTTGCCACCTAATTTGCATACACCTACACCAAACCAAATGGCACCAAAACATGCCATAAATAGGCATTTAAAACAACACCAACAAAGCTTAACTCATGATAATCTCAATCCATTAATAACATTACCCACAAGTATCAAATTTGACCATTTCATTCACGCTAACTCACAATCACAAATCATGTAAATGACATCTTACAATTATGCATCATTTTGCCTAAAATAATAACCATATTGATTCTCAAATATCAACCATTTGACATCCACAATACCTATTATCAACAAGCATCACATATTCATCATCAAACTTACAACACAAGCCATATGCACAAATATATATACATGATCAAAACAACCAAAATAAGCCAACTCTCATGGTTATATATAAAACCAAACACTTAACATTTACTAACCATTTCAAATGACCAAACTCCTATACATGCCATATATCCTAAAAACATAGATTCAAAAGTACCAAAGTGATAGTTGGATAGTGTGATGAAGTCTCTGACGATTCCCGAATCTGAGCTAGCTTTGATTTCACTATAAAACACGAGAAAATAAACAAAGTAAGCTATAAAGCTTAGTAAACTCGTATGAAACAAACTCAATTAATCACAAATACACAATTCAATTAATTGAATATATCAACAGATAATTCATATTAGCTAACAAACCTTCCGCATATTCAAACATATGATTAGATGTGAAATTCACAAGTTTCTTTGATTCAAAACTTATACGGTTCATGTACATACCTATACAACCTCTTATTAAGTCTCATACTCATTCATGTCTTTGATATACCCGTTGAACCATTCGGAATACTATCAGATACCTAGGAATCTCACACCCTAAATGCCACATAGATAGCCAAAGCTATCTCAATCTCATATCACATATAATGCTCACTCTTGAGCTATCAACGGGTCTGCTCACACAAGCTGACGGTCATGACGAAGCTACACGGTGCTGCTCACACAAGCTGACAAGAATCCGCAACACATGTTGAATACCTCAGCCACTGGTAGGATGTACGGACCAGCACCCAAATTACATAACCCCTAATGACATGTTATTTGTATCCTAATCTATTCCTAAGGTTCAATCGGGATTTCTTATTTGCTGAATCGTCGTCGAACATGTCCGGAGTGTCATATTCACAATTTATGCAATATTAAAACATTTAAAACATAATTATAACAATGTATATTACATACGAACTTATCTCAATTGTAAAAATGACAAAACGAGTTGATTAGTTTGAAACCATGTTCTTTCCCCGATCTAAATCCGTATGTCACTTTTCTTGATCTAAATGTAATCAAAATTAACTTATTTAATTATCATTCTATTCAATTTAGTCCAAAATACACATTATGGTAACTTTACACTATTGCCCCTAATATTTTACAATTTTTACAATTTAGTCCTTATTCCTTAAAAATACAAATTCATGCAATTCAACCTAAACCCATGCTAGCAAAATTTCAATTAGGTACCTAGCAACCCACATTTTTCATTTATTTCACAATGTAACCATGCATTTTACACATTTCACAATTTAATCCCTATTTGGACATTTTACTAAAAATCACTTAACAAAAGTTATTTATCTAATAATAAGCATACATTTTCTACCATTAAACATCAAAATACACATAGATTCATCAATGGAAAAACCCTAAACCTTTAACAGTTTTGCAAAATAGTCACTGGGCTAGCTAGATTAAGCTGCAACAATCTCAAAAGCATAGAAATCATTAAAAACAGGACAAAATCACACTTACATGCATAGATGATAGCTAGCCGAACCTTGAAGCTATTTTAATGGATTTTTCCTCTTCAATAATCAGTTAAGAAGATGATGAATAGATTAAATAGCCTTTTTTTATTAATTATCATTTAAATTATCTAATTACTAAATTAACCTTATACATTAACCTTTAAAACCATTAAAAAGATGTTATCACATAAGGACCTCCAGTTTAATATTCCATAGCTATTAAACACCTTTAGCTATTAGAACATCACTTTTACACTTTAAGCGATTTAGTCCTTTTTATCAAATTAAACATTCAAACGATAAAATTTCTTAACGAAACTTTCACACAATCATACTATTATGATGTAGGCATTATAATAATAATAAAATAAATATTTTGACCTCAAATTTGTGGTTAGAACCACTGTTCTGATTTGACTAAAAACGAGCTGTTACAATTCCCATCATAATGCAGATTATGCAATAATATTAAAATAAATTTTCTTTTTAGCTCGAATTTGTGGTCTCAAAATCACTGTTCCTATTTCACTGAAAACTGGCTGTTACTTCATCACCCAAAATGACATATACATGCCAAACTCATTAACTAACATTCAACTATCATCAACCATAAGTCCACCTATACATGCCATAACACGACCCATGTGAGCCTACACGCTCGTGTGGCCCAATAAGCCCAAATAATGGCCCTGGCAGTGTAAACAACATAGCCAGCCCAACCATCTCCCCACGTCCGTGCGATTTTTGGGTGCGGGGCCCACGAGCCCGTGGGGCCTCCACGGTCCGTGTCGGCCCAACATGGCTCAACACGACTTAAGCCCACGAGATCGCTCGTGGTGGTCTCTACAATCACATGCTCGCGCTAATGCATTTAGATGACCACACGGACGATCGTACTCCCATGTGGCATTGATGATACTAGTTTTCCGGCTTTTGCCATTTTAGAATAGAAGTAGTGTGATTACACACCTGATTTCGAAACGTGTGAATATCCCACGAGCACCCAAAACCTACATTCAACCAAAATATTCAATTAGTCCTTTAACACTAGGGTAAAAAACCTCCCTTAATACAAACCCAACTAACATAATGCTTGCCTTGATTGAATGAGTACGGCTTAGACCTCTTAAACCGCTTAACTAAGATTAATCACCGCTCCCTGCCAAAAACCTGCGTTATTAGTGAAATCCATTAGTATGATTGCTTAAACACATGGCTTGAGACATCAAGCACTAACTTAAAGAAAACACAAAACCCAATAGTAGGGGAAAAGGAGCATTCGGCCACCACCCAGGAATGCAAGCCAACATACCCCCAAATAAAGCACAGTAACTACAAACAGAGTTACCTTCAACCGAAAGATGAGGGAAAGGTTTCGAACGTTTTAGCTATCCTTTGCACACTCCTTCACTCCTCGAGGAACTCTAGGAACCAAAAGAACCACCACAAGAGAGAAGAGGTGAGATTCGGCAAATAGAGGAGAATGTTCGGCTCCAATAGAATGATAGAGGGGAAGCTTGATAAATTTTGAAAGAGAAGAGACAACAAGAGGAATAGTAAACTCACTGATTAATAGAGAACAACAACAAACCAAAGAAAGATGAAGATAGTAAGGGATGAAGTATTCAGCTTGGGTACTAAATAAAGCAGTACACGACAAACAATAGACCAAAAAGGGGAGAAGGAGAAGAGCAACGTCTGAAGAACCCACACTAACCCCTACAATATTCGGCCAAGGCTTTGGGGTAAAAGGAGAGAATCGGTTGATCCTAGAAGCAAAAGTCGAACAATCCTAAGAGGGGAGAATGAAGAAATTGGCCAAGGAGAGAAAGCAAAAAAAACCCAAAATGCAAATCCCGAAAGCACAAGTGAATGACACTACAAAACTCCCTAAGCCCCAATTGGTTTCCATAGAAAGAAAGCAACAAAACCAAATGCCAAACTTACCAAAACCGAAATCCCTAAGTGCCTAGCATCCCCATATGGCACCAACACTCTCCCACCAACACCTCTCTTTGATTTCCTCCTAAAACCTCTCCACAACACCCTCAAACCGAACACTACCCAAATCCCCCTTTTCCCTCCTAATATTTCGGCTACATGATCCCCTACTCCACTCAAACACCTCAACCGTCCAAGCAG
This sequence comes from Gossypium anomalum, assembly GCA_025698475.1. Classification (NCBI taxonomy): domain Eukaryota; kingdom Viridiplantae; phylum Streptophyta; class Magnoliopsida; order Malvales; family Malvaceae; genus Gossypium; species Gossypium anomalum. Next base: position 41,587,851 of record CM046965.1, read on the forward strand.
TAGAGTCCCATAGTCATACAACCATCCACTCAACTATTTGCAAAATAAAACACACTAGCACGCTACAAGACTTGAACCCCAGTCTTCTAGCAATCAGTAACACGCCACTATCCCCTACACCACTAGACTTTTTGTGACATGATTCCCCACACTTTTTTTAAGAACCCACCATCTAGCAGCAAGGGTTTATTAAGCAAAAAGACAAAAATTTTGCTAAAGCCTAGGTTTTAACCCAGGGCTTCTCACACTACTCAGGACCCTTAATCAACACAGCAAGTAAGCCAACATGCAACATAACACGTAATTAAATTATTAAAGATTTGGGGCGTTACAGTAGGACTTTATAAAACTTTAAACCCTTTCAAGTTTTATTTTTTCCATTTTCATTTCATTACTTCCTATTGCATTTACTCTCATTAGCTCAAATAACAACATCAGTTCAATTTATTATTCCCTTTTCGTCATTCTACACTTTAGGTATGAACTTACTATTTCATTACCTTTCCACATCCTTTTCATATGCATAACACACAAGACATAAGGATATCATTCAATCATAGCCACAAGCTAGTGCATTAAAACATAGCTCCTTTTGGAATTAGTCATATAATAAACCATTTCAGAAGAAATTACATAATTTAAACCTTACCACTCTTTCACAAACACAAGCATATTTCCATTGGAGCACTTACCATTTCAATGCAACTTATAAGCATAATACCTTTCAAGTAATAGCTTGGAACATGCCTAAGCATCAAACAACAACACATGTTAGCCATGTAAATACATATATAAAACAATAATCCTGGATGAGCACAACAATTGATTAATTTTCATAAACATGTGCCATCCAATTCAATTTTCCATATAACATGTAACAACATTTCCATGTAATTCATATGTGTCCCTGTAATAGTCCGTATTGAACTCTTACCAGTTTGAATCAGAATATTGCCCGTTGAACCATTTCGAATATCGTTAGATACTCGGTATAGTCACACATAATGTACTAAGCTATAATCTGCCAATTCCTATACATGTATGCTCATACGAGCTGTGAATCAATATGCTCTCATGAGCTATAAATCGGTAAGCTCTCATGAGCTGCAATCGGTAAGCTTATACGAGCTGAGAATCGATAATCCCTAATGACATGTCATTTTTATCCTACGAATTCCTAAGGTTCAAACGAGACTCGGTAATCATCGTACATCATTTCATCACACGGTAAATTGCATACTAAAATATATATAATTGCATATTAACATTCAATTCAATGAAAATTATATAGAATATAGATCATACGAACTTACTTGGCTAAATTGTAGAAATACCAAAGTTTAGAGGCATTTTGGTAATTTTTTATTTTCCTCGATTTTCCACCCGATCTTTATCTAAATTAATAATTTCATACAATATATTAATTTAGACAATAAAACAATTCATTTTATGCAATTTGGTTATTTTTGACATTTGTACAAAATTGCCTTACTTTTATTCAATTTAGTCATTGAGTCTAAAACATGCAAATTCACCATTTTTACCCAAAATTGAGCTTAGACGAATGTTCATAGCTCCCAATACTACCCATATTTATGAAAATTTCACATCAAATCTTTGTACTTTTATTAATTTAACAATATAGTCCCTAATCGATAAATTTATCAAAAATCATTTAATAAATACTTTAAATACCAAATAATATTTCAAATTCATTATTTAACATAAAATATCACAAGATTCATCAATAGAAACATTTAAAATCTTTTACAGTTTCAAAATCGAAGGTACGAGCTAGTTGGACCTAGTTGCAACGATATCAAAAACATAAAAATTACAAGAAACTAGACTATATTGGACTTACATGCACACAATGAAGTTTGGCTGAAACTTCAAAGCCTTTAAAAATGGCTTTCTTCTCCACAATTCAGTGAAAGAAATGGAATAGAAAAGATGATGCAAACTTTGTTTGATTTAATTTAATATAATTATAAAATTAACATATTAACCTTAGTTAATAATTAAATAAAACGTCAAATTCATGTTCATTTTTGTCCACTAACACCTTGAATGGTCTAATTACCATTTAAGTTCATTTTTCTTTATTCAATAATCCATTTAATCACTCAAATCATGTAGTGATCAAATTTTGCATCTTTTACGATTTAGTCTTTTTTAATTAATTAATTATTGAAACGTTAAAATTTTTCAACGAAACTTTAATACCACCTTAATGAAACTCCTTAAATATTTATAAAAATATTTATGACTCAGTTTATAGAAACGAGGTCTCGATACCTTATTTTCTAAAACCACTTAACCTTAGGGTTATACCATTGAACTTAATAAATCGTTTATATAACAATAATCACTATATCAAAAACCTTTTTAAAACCATGTTTGACTCATAAATATTATTATTTAATATTTACAAACTTACTCATCAGATTTGGTGGCCCCAAAACCACTGTTTCTGACACCATTTAAAAATAGGCTATTACATATAAAGTGTGTTGAATCTCTCTCTATTTATCTCTTTAACTTACTTACAAGTTTGGATTTGTTAGGAAAACTATTATAATTCTATCTTAGCTTCTATTCTAATAGAAGATAGAACGAGGTTGTTTTTTGAATGGTTGTAAACCAAGTTAGTTTATCCCACCAAAAGTTTGCATATCATAGTTGGAATGAAGTGCAAACTGAATGCTTTTTCAATTGGTATCTGAGTGGAATTCAAGAGTTATACCAAGAAGATTCGGTGTTTGTTTTGTAGTAATGAAGTTGATCCATGCTTTATATGCTTGGGCGAAAATGTGATGTTAAACTTAATGGCTTATCTAAAGACCTTTGGGGCACAACATATTGAAAATTATGTGTATTCTCAATTTTTGGACGGTAACTTGATGATGATCTTTGAACTTTATTTGTTGATTGATTTAAATCGTATGTGATTAAAACTATATTTTTAGAGATAATTTTGGAGTGTTTAAAAGAGCTTGTGATGTTCGGAAGAGCCATAACCAAAATAAGACATATAATGTGTAAATAATTAAATTATATCTAGTTTGAGTCGTATCATAATGCATTTATTTTACTTATTAAGATTAAATCTTAACTTATTAATGTTCCGATTGAGTGTGCACACTAATATATATTATAAATATGTGTGTGTGTTATAGCCTGTTTTTGGTAAAATTGGAACAATGGTTTCGGGACTACAAATTCGATTTCGAAAAGGAAATTTATTTTAATATTATTTTATGGTCCACAGCATGATAATAATGCCATATAAAAAGTTCATAAAGAAATTTTATCGATTACATGTTTAATTTGATAAATGACCAAATTGCACAAAGTGTAAAAGTTGAGTTCTAATAGCTAAAGGGATTAAATAGTTATGGAATTCAAAATTTGAGGACCTTATATGGCAAATAGACCACTAAAAAAATACTTAGTTGTTAAGGATGATGAATCATCCATGGAAAATAAAATAAAGAAAAGGACAAAATTGAAAAGATGAAAAACAAAGAAAATATCATCATTTTTCCCAAATAAATATGAAAACCCTAGCCATGGAGAATGGAAGAAAGAGAAAACTTATTTAGCCAAACTAGATCAGGATATACCAAATTCGGAGTTAGAATGAGAAAGAGAGAAAATGTCGGAATAATAGATTTTACGTACACGTACATTTATCGAGGTAAGTTCGTGTAACTAAATTGTGTATATTTATATGTTTGAATAGAGTATGTTTATTTAAATGATATAATTTCATAAATATATGAAATGATCACATATCCGATAAAGTCTGATAAATGTTAAATCCCGATAAATGATTGAATTGAATATTGTATGTATGAATTATGTAAATGTTATTGACATGAAATTAATTACATGTCTGAGAATGCCAAAAAATGTTAAATCCCATTTGAATAATGAAATTCGATGGATACAAGATTTCCTATACTGATTATAGTCCTGCATATGTTGCAGACGTTATAGCTTGGACGAGCAACATGTTAAAAGCCTTCTCGAGCATCCTGTTATATAGTTCCTGTGAGCATCCTGATTGGTAGTGATTCTGCATGTGTTGCACACTACCACAACTCTTTTTGAACATCCTGTAATATGATTAGATGGATTGTGATCCAGCATATAATGCAGGCACAAACGTAGCTATACATGAGTGTCCTAATGTAAGCTCTTGTGGGCTTCTTGACATGGCTCACTTGAACTCTCTGATACGCTATCCGGTGCTCCCTGATAACAACTCTCGGAGTTACCTGTTACGCTCAATGAGCTTCTTGATTAAAAGTGCTATGTGAACTTCTTGTTATAAAATCTTATGAGTTTCCTATTTAGCTTGGATAAGCATCCTGTTATGTGGCTCATCTAAGCATCCTGATATGTGGCTCGAGAGTGTGCTCCTTGATTATGTGCCCTAAAGGGTACCCCTGAATATAAATTGACGGATTATAGTTTTGTTACACTTCAAGGTACTACATGTGTATCCATTGATATTTCAAATAGATTCAACGGTCAAAATCCTGACATGAGAAAATATGAACACGAAATGAATTATTACATGTATCTGCCTGAAATTCATGAAAATGGTGATACATGATATATGGAAGTATGAGATGGTGATATAGGAACATGAAACTTATTTGATGAATATGTTCATCTATGATTATAAATTTATACACTTCGAGTGTATTTTCTCGAGTTTTTATTGATATTTTAATTGATTTAATGAGTAAAATCTCGATATGAAATAATCTAAATTTGAGACGAAACATTATGAAAACATACTTCAAATACAGGGATATGAGTTGTACATGTTATTTGAATTCATGATGTGGATAGTATATGTGTAACACCCCTCACTAGTTTTCAACACTGAAATAGGGTTACAGAGAGCATTACTGAACTTATCACACCTTTAAACATACAATTTTCATATAATTAATCAATTCATGAGCAATTCAATCACAATTAAACATTTCATCCCTAATACGAGCCTATGAAGCCCTTAACATGCATTTGGAGTGGTTCGGGACTAAACCGATAACTTTGGAAACTATTTGAACACTTAAGAAAATTTCTCAAAAATAGGGGACACAAGCCCGTGTGGCCCGCCCGTGTGTCTCACATGGCCAGCAGACACGCCCGTGTCATAGACCGTGTGGACACTCGAAATGAAAGCACATGGCCATGTCCCGGCCCGTGTCTGTCCCTGTGTAGCTCTTTAACTTGGGTCACACGGCCAACACACACGCCCTTGTGGCTAGCCCGTGTGCCTTAAAAATGGCCACACACGCCTGTGTACTAGGCCGTGTGCTAGGCTGTGCCAAGCCTGTAGGGTATACTAACTTATGCCACACGATTAAGTCACACGCCCGTGTGTGAGGTCATGTGGAGCATATTGACTTGATTTTATTTTCAACACCAGGGGACACACGGCCCTGTAACATGACCATGTGTCATACACGATTGAGACACACGCCCGTGTGAACAAAAATAGGTTATTTACTAAGCCAATTTATGACCTAACTTGTATATACCTACATCAAACCAATTTGTAACAATACAAGGCATAAATTCAATCAACTTCAACCAAACATCATTTATTCCATTTCAATACCGGTAAATACAAGACTCACCATATCACAATATGCAATTCAAATCCATACCAAATTATACCTTTTTCATTCATCAATATGGTCATTTTCAAACATGCATCAAATTACCTAAACTCATAAGCGTACTAATTACCAATTCATCAACCATTTGATATTCACCATATCATTTTTCAACAGGCATCTAATACTATCATAACTAACATTTATAAGGCAATTAGTAAACTCAAACAAAGGCCATATGCATAATTTTATACATCATCAAAACTCACCATTATAAGTCAACTCACAAGGCTATGTGATTGTCACCCGCGATAAGTTTTAAAATTTATAATTGATCGTACTCAAACTAACTATTACCATGACGAAGGCAAGCGTACCTATCAAATAGTAGTATAGTTTTAGCAAGGCCGGATATCAAACCCAAAGGAACTAAAAGTACTAGTATTAACTTTCTTTTTATTATCTAGCCTAAAAATACTGGGGGTTGTTTATCTAAACTAATTTACTACCTAAGAATGCACAGAAAATAGATTTGGGAAAAAACTTTTTAGAAAATTCGATTGATTAAGACAATACCCAAGGAGAAATCCACCTAGACTTCACTTATTATTTGACTCTAAATCGATTTATTTATTCATTCAACTTGTTACAGAGAAATCCCTAATTTATATTATTATCTCTCTCGAGACTAACAACGTCTAACCCTAGATTGAATAATTGAAATCTCTTTCTAATTAACACCCTAGGGTTGCATTAACTCGATATATGGATCCCCTTATTAGGTTTCACCCTAATTCGGCAAAATTTTGTCACCCTATCTCTAGGCGTGCAATCAACTCTGCTTAATTATGATAAATTTACTCTTAGAAAAGGACTTTTGCTCCTTTGAATAGGTGCATTAACTTGAATCAATATCCTAAAATATCAAAGCAAGAATTAAGAACACATAATTAAGAACAACTTAAATATTTATCATACAATTCAGATAATAATAACAAGATTCGTCTTAGGTTTCATTCCCCTTAGGTATTTAGGGGGGTTTAGTTCATAACTATAAAGGAAAACATCTCAGAAGAATAATGAGTGCAAAACATAAAGAAAACCCAAAACACCTGAAGGGAAATTGAAGGGAGATCTTCAGTCTTGATGAATAATCTGGCTTTTGAGATGGATCAATCGGCTTTCTTTGAGTAATTCCTTGCTTCGTACTCTGTGTGTCCTTAATCCTCCTTTAGGGTGTTTTAAATAGGCTTTAGAATGCCTAAAAGACCTCCAAATCGCCCTTTTCCAAATAGAACTTAACTTGGCCTCGACAGGGACACGCCCGTGTGACACGCCCGTGTGCCATGCCCGTGTACAATTACTTCAGGCCGTGGTCAAGGCTGAGAGATCAACATGCTAGTGTTGAGTTTTTTTAGGCCGTGTTTGAGCCTATTAGAATGGTACGGGTGTGTGTGCTACCCGTGTGAGTAAGTCCAGGCCGTGTTGTTTTCCCACGTCGGCCCATTTTCTCCGTTTTTGGCCCGTTTCTTGTTCTTTTTGCTCTTTTATGCTCAATTAAGTATAAAACCTGAAATTAAAGGATTAAGAGCATCAAATTCGCCAAATCTAAGGATAAATCATTCATAAATGTGTTAATCATGGGATAATAATATGTATAAATTACGGTATCAAATACCCCCACACTTAAGCATTTGCTTGTCCTTAAGCAAAATCCTCAATTCACAATTAAGAATTCCTTTTTCTCAACTTATAATTCCTATCAATAATATCTCAAACTAATCCATAAGTATCATACATTGAGAATTCAACTAGAAGAACATTAAAGTTTCAAACATTCCAAGTTGAGCATTTTATCACGAAAAACATAGGCATCTCCCCTCGTCTAAGTAATCACCTTTGATTCAAAATCTCACAGAGTTTAACATCCTCACTAAAGATTCACTCAAATCACTCGAGGTCAAGGACAATGAATTTAACACTCAACAGTCAATATGAAAAGTTATTACCATAGGCTTGCATGAAAATCAAATCTCCACCACTATAAATTAAGATGATACATCAATCAAAATGTCTTTAGAGGGTTGTAACGAGGCTTTGGTTGCTGAAAGAGAGGGTTAGAATGGAGATTAAATTGATGAATTAATTAACTAGAAAAATATTTAATCATCAATTGCGTACCACAGAGCTTCTTTTAGAATATGGAATTAAACATTCAAGCTTCAAAAATACGACTTACTACTAATAAATAGATATGTATGTATTTTTTTTAAGAACAATTTAAATAACATAGACTAACTATTAAGAATAAGACATAGCTAAGCAATTTATTCAAATCAAATCTCGACAAAAATAGGGATAAAATTAATTGAGGGGATTTCAACAATAATGAGTTATGGGTTAATATAGGGTAAATCAATGAATGGGATGTTAGGCTCAAAGGGGTTTACTAAGGGTTAATTGTGAAGGTAGGCTTTTCATGGCATGGGTGGGTTAAACTAAGTGCCTTTATCATCTTGACATATCAAATCAAATGGTGTGGTCTTGACATGCATAATCAAGCAAGTTCTAGAATAACAATTCGATATTGACGCACTCAAAGCAACAATAAAAGTGAGCATGAAAGAATTAATAGATGCTCTAAAGGCTCAAAATCTCACAAAAATTATGGCTTTTTGATGTTTAAACCCGTGGATTTCAATTCAAGATAATACCTAAACTTGGGGAAAATAACCTAAAATTTTAAATTCTTAAAAGTCAACTTATCATGCTTAATACTCAAATGTCTTAAAGTTTAAATAGTCAATGCATGAATGCCTATGTTTTAATTCAAGACATATCAATAAAAATCATAAATTAATCAAAATTCATCCTAAAAATGATATGAGAGAAGTACAAGGGAACAAGACAAAATTTAGGGATTTTCTGATAGTGATATAATTTACCCCCACACTTAAGATGTACATTGCCCTCAATGTACAAAGATAAAGTTGGTGGCAATTATAGATATAGGATCATAAGAAAGAGAGAGAAGTGAAACTTCCTGAATGTTAAATGAATGAACTCCCTAGGTTGGAGTTATGTAGAGTGGAGGAGAATACTCCGGTGGTGGTAGAGGTTGGGTTCCACAAGTGCTGCTGTAACACCCTAAACCCGGCCTGGACGTTATGGCCGAATCTGGCGCATCACATTAAAGTGTTTTTGCAAAAACTGTGTTTTCATTGAAAACCCTTCTTAAAACAAAAGAAGCCTTAACTATCCTTAAAAAAAAAACTCCTTTCAATCACTTGTTTAAAATATATGATTTTATGAAAACATGTCATTTTAAAATGTAGTTACGGAAACGTAGAAAATTCATACTATAGTTTAAGAAACCATGTTCAACTTCTTATAATTGCATCACATAAAAATAATAATCCAAATAATAACAAAGTGGAAGCCCTATTACAATCTGATTTGAAAAGTACTTAATAACATAGAAACTGATAAGCTTTAGAAAGAAAAACAAGTCCAAATTATCTTGCTAGCTGGCCACCCAGAGTCCCTCCAAACATCGAATCTTCTATTAAGCATCACCTGAAAATAAAATAAAAGAGGGGGTGAGTTTTCACAAACTCAGTGTGTACAACCCTCGACGAAAACAAGCATTCAAAAGTCATCATACAACAAACATGCAATGCAATGCAGTGCAACCCACCCCAATAATCCAACCGGTATAGTTCTGCTCTGTCCCCTTTTTCAGAACTTGTGGGGATATAAATATCGACCCACCCAACCGATACACATCAATGGTAGCCCGATTGCGGAACTACCTAAGTTGCAGCAAGCTGCCAATCACATATTAGGCTTAAAAGCCGTCGGTGGATCCATGGTTGCCAAGTAACCATACGACCCTTATATACTCCCTCCGTTCCATAATTCCCAACCCATATGCAACCTAAACAAGATATCACATGAATACATATGAATGCATGTAGCAATCATAAATCTTACACACAACACTTGGGGGTATTTTAGTCATTTTCGCCCTTAGGGGTATTTTAGTAATTTTCCTTTATTACAGGTTTTTACTTACCTTGGCCCATTAACAAATCCCGTGAGCTAAGATGAACAAACACTATGCAGCAGGTAGGATTCCAGAGAAGAGGAGGTGAGTCATTAAGACTGCTTAAGTACCAAGCTCTCCCTAGATCCAATCCTAGACATGCTTACACCCGTTGCCACACCTTAACTCTATGACTTGTCCACGGTCGCAATATATTAATTAAGTTTTATGTGGTTATCATATACTAGGCCCAAAACCCCTACATAAATGTATATGTCCCACTTGGCCTAATCTCATACATATGGCCCATCAGGCCCAATTCACATTCATATGGCCCATTAGTCCCAATTCACGTTATATTCATGCTCACATACAAATTTCCTATCACATAGCATCGCTTATCAAATTTTGCCTATTATGGGCCCAACAGCCCATCGGGCCCATTTAGCCCATTCTGGCCCACTTGGCCTATTCACAACCCAAGTCCATGGAATCACCCATGGGCCTCACGCAACCTATCGATCTCCTCCTTACGAGTATTCGTGCACTCGCAAGACTACCGTAGCCACACTTTCGGCTTTTTGACATTTCGACATTTCGGCTTTTGCAGGTTCATAGTGTGTGTGCAATGTATGTACACACCTGGTAAGCAAGTTTGATGTGATCTCCATAGCCCCAAACCTTGTACGATAAGTATAACAACCCTTCTTAAATCCCTAACCATGATCAACTCCCAGATCTACACCAATCTTAACTATTAAAACAGAATAATAGGTGACTCGTATCCAACACAAGTCCCTTTACCTTAACTATGAACAATTGACCACTTTAGCCAATGAGAGAGGAATACTTACAACGATCATAAACACCAAAAGAGAAATTTCGGCAGAGAGCTAAGATCTGAGATCCGATACTAATTCCCTACCACAGTCGATTAGAAAGAGTAAGGAACAATATTGGATACTTAGCAAAGAAAATTGATTGGAAGAGTAACACTTACACTAGATTCGGTCAAAGAGTATTCGGCTCTAGAGATCTGAATGGCACAATTGCTTATTCGGTACTAAGGGAGAGAGGAAGAAGAATCAGCTAAACCCAAAAGTCAAGCAAAGAAATCTGCACAAGAAAGATAAAAAGAGAACAAGGGTTTTCAGCTTTTAGAGAAATCGGCAGAAAGAAAAGGAAGAAAACAAAAGTGTTTTCGATAACAGGGTGAAGGAAATTCGGCACTAGCCTGGCAACCCTGCATTCGACACTTATTTATTACCCTATAGCCGAATTGCCTGGCCCTCAGTTCCCCATTCAGCTCTATCATTTCCCCTCATCATCTCCTCGTTTTTCTCCCTGATAACCCCTTGATCATTTCCTTAATTTTCTCTCCTGAACACTCCCGTTAGAGTCCATGTTTACGCCACTTCCAACCTTCTAGAAGGCCAAAATTAAACTTTCAAAAATACTAAGTTAGGATTCGAACCTAGGATCTCTTTGCTAGCGACTAATGCCACCTCCCTACACTCTAAGTGGCGTCACTTAGCCACTCTACCACAAGGCTTTTTGATGCCATTTTCCCCTATCTTTATTTAAAAGCCCAACTACTTGCCAACAATACCCTTTTAATTATTAAACTTTAATTTCTTCTACCCCTAATTCGAACTACGAACACGTAATTAACACTTAACCGGGATTGCAAGCACAAAAAGAAAAATTCACAATTTTGAGATTTTTGGGTTTCAAAATTTTTGGGTTTCGAGATTTTTAGGGCGTTACAACTCTGCCCCCTAAAAGAAATTTCGTCCTTAAAATTCCCAACTACTAACACAGACTACCACACCACACTTCCGCTGTGCACTCTAATTTCAACTCAGGTAAATAGCACCCGATGGGTAAGTACATACCATTATTCGCCTCTAGAGCGTCTCCATCCTCTTGACGACGTGCTGCATAGACCAAAATTGGCTGCCTCGCCTCAGCATGACCAACACCTTTGCCCGGTGCTCCACGACCCAAACCGTTTCCATCTCTGGCCTGATCACAGCCTCTCGACGGTTGCTGACCACCCCTCGGTGGCTGAGCACCACCTCGGCCCACGTCTGGAACCTGTCTCGGAATTCTAGGGCAATTCCTGATCCTATGCTCCTTAGATCCACAAGCTAAACAAGCTCCCGTCCTTTTCCAACACTCGCCTACATGACCTTTCCCACAATTAGCACAAGGTGGCACCCCTAGATTAATAGCAGGGGGCCCTACTCTAACTGGCTCATTAACTCTGGCCCTAGCCATATGCCTCTATTCAATACCAGGAGTCTCAACCTCCCTCTTGTTCTTACCCCTTTCTTTCTCTCGATTTAGGCACTCAGTGCGCTTTACCTCCTCCGCTATCTTTGCTTTCTCTACCAACTCTGAGAAAATTCACTCCCTTTGCGGGGCTATCAATACTCTGAGGTTATCTCTAAGTCCATCCTCAAACTTAACGCAACGCCCATAGTCCGTTGCCAGCATAACTCTTGCATACCTACTAAGGCGTAGAAACTTCGCCTCATACTTTGCCACCGATTTATTTCCTTGGGTGAAGTTCAGGAACTCCTTTATTCTAGCATCTACATAGCTTGCACCCACATACTTCCCTTGGAATGCAGCTTTGGAAAACTCTCAAGTGACCCGCTCAGGTTGGGTGCCCTCTTTCACCGTCAGCCACTATTGGTAGGCTTCTTCCCTAAGTAGTGACACTGGCTCCTTTTAACTTTTATTCAGGTGAACAGTCCAGGTCCTCTATTATCCTTTCAGTGGCCTCCAACCAATATTCTGCCATGTTAGGGGCCACGCCCTTAAAGATCTCAGCCCCGTTCGATCGAAATCGCTCCAAAATGAACCCCCAATTTCCAGTGCCATTGTTGGGCCCAACGACCCTTTCCAAAATCGTCAGCATCGTCTGTGACAACGTATCTTCTCCTGCGGCCTAATCATATGGTCCATTCCCAGCCATAGGTGAGGCCAAAGACTCTTCTACTCCAACATCGGACATATGGCCTGATGTCGACAATTCACCTAACACTTCCGCAGCCACGACAGCGGCCTCTTGCACCTCTTTTAGCACTCATCTTCGATTCGCGTATTATCCGGATTAAAAATTTTATGAAGTTTTAGTTAGTTTAATAGTTAACCCGATGTTTTATGGAAATTATTAAAGAGAAGATTACTTTCAAAAATCCTCTACAGGTTCAAGTTCCTGCGGGTTTTGACTCCATTCTAACAAGATCACCTAAAGTAGCCATCTAGCTAACTATTGTATAAAAAGTTAAACAAATTTAATAATAAAAGTACTTACTTGGTTCGACGTCGGAGACTCGGTGCGCCGCTCAGCAAGACTTCCCTTTTCCCAAAACATTGTAATTTTTTTTAACACAAAAAGAATCCAAGTAATAAGGCCCAATTCACAGCACGAGTTTTGTAACCTGGGCTCTGATACCATAAAATGTAACACCTCAAACTCGGCCTGGACGTTATGACCGAATCTGGCGCATCACATTGAAGTGTTTTAGTGAAAACTGTGTTTTCATTGAAAACCCTTCTTAAAACAAAAGAAACCTTAACTATCCTTAAAAAAAATCCTTTCAATCACTTGTTTAAAATATATGATTTTATGAAAACATGTCATTTTAAAATGTAGTTCCGAAAACATAGAAAAGTCATACTATAGTTTAAGAAACCATGTTCAACTTCTTATAATTGCATCACATAAAAATAATAATCCAAATAATAACAAAGTGGAAGCCCTATTACAATTTGATTTAAAAAGTACTTAATAACATAGAAACTAATAAGCTTTAGAAAGAAAAACAAGTCCAAATTATCTTGCTAGCTGGCCACCCAGAGTCCCTCCAAATATCGAATCTTCTACTGAGCATCACCTGAAAATAAAATAAAAGAGGGGGTGAGTTTTCGCAAACTCAGTGTGTACAACCCTTGACGAAAACAAGCATTCAAAAGTCATCATACATGAAATATGCAATGCAATGCAGAGCAACCCACCCCAATAATCCAACCGGTACACTTCTACTCCGTCCCCCCTTTTCACAACTTGTGAGGATATAAATATCGACCCACCCAACCGATACACATCAATGGTAGCCCGGTTGTAGAACTACCCAGGTTGCAGCAAGCTGCCAATCACATATTGGGCTTAAAAGCCATCGGTGGATCCACGGTTGTCAAGTAACCATGTGACCCTCATTGTAACTCCCTAATTTTTGGGCCTAAAAGTATTGGGCCTTGAGTCTGGGTTCAGGTAGAAGACGGCCCGAATAATTTGGATGTTCTAATTAATTATTATTATTATTATTTAGTATGATTAATTTAGTAATTAAATAAATTACGAATGGCTTATAGTGTAGGAAAAAGTCCGGGGTTCGGCCTATAGCTTTAGGAAAATTCTTAAATTTTGCATCTTAAGGAAATCTGGGCATAAAGCCTTAAAAATAAATTGGGTAGAAACTGGGCATAAAGGAGCATCTGGCCCAGTGGCTAAACACTCTAGGAGGGCGTGTGAAGTGCCTGGGTTCAAGGCACGGGGCGCACAAATAATTATTTTTTTTAGTATTCTGGTTGCGATTAAAAAAGGGGTTAAGAGGAGTTGCGAGAATAATCCAGCACAAGGAGCGCCTATGGCACAGTGGCAGCAGTGTGCTAGGCATGCCGAGAGGATATGGGTTCGATTCCAGGGGAAGGCAAATTCTGTTTTATTTTTTTAATGGGCCAGAACTGAAGCGGGTAAAGGTTAAAATTAATTGTGAGAGGATTGTGTCATGAAAGGAACTTTAGTGCAGTGGCAAGCAACGTGTGTGTGGGCTTAGAAGGTCACAGGTTTGAGATATATAGTAGGCAAAATTTCATTTTTATTCACAAGTAACCGAGGCTTTAGTAGGAATAGATTAAGATTAATTGTGACCCTATATTAGTAAAGGAAGAAGCGTGGAGCAGTGGCCAGCAGCTCGAGCGAAGGCGCAAGGGTGCAAGGGAGGACGGAGGTCTGGGGTTCGAGCCTCATCTCGCGCACGAAAGGTTGGGTTTTTGCTGCACGCGTGGGGGAGGAGTTAGGGTCTGATCAGGACTCTTGGCAGCGTGCTGAAGTGGTGCAAGCGGTGGGCTGATTGGTTAGGAGTTTGAATGAAATTCAAACATTGGATTTGGCCAAAAATCAAGGAGAAATTCAGGGAGTTGGAATTTAGGAAGAATTCTTATGCCGAAATGCACTCATTCGGCCATAGCTAATAAGTGCCGTATATTTTTGGCCTTTAGGATTCATTTTTTCTTTTTGGGTTAGTTGGGGTATTTTAATTTGGCCGATCTTGTTTCCATTCAATCGGTTCTTGTTTGGTTTTGTTAAAATTTATATTTTTGTTCTTTTTACTCATGTTCTCTTCTTTCATTCTCTGGCTCTCTTTGTTCTTCAAGCTGAGGCCATTAACTCATTCCTCTCCTTTCTTTTATTGTCATTTTCCCATCTTCTTTGCTTCACTAATCATAAAGAAAAACCTCTCCCATTCAATCACCTTAGCCGAACTTATATCCTTCATATTTCTCTTCTTCTTTTCCCACATTAACCCTTATTAGGAATTGGTTAGCCGAAACTCCATTAAGGCCAAACCCTTGGTTGAATATTTTTCCTTTCGTGTGTGGTGGTTGGATCTACAATCGATTGGGAGTAGTGTCATAACGATATAGGTAAACGCTCGAATCTTTTTTCGTTACTCATGAATTATGGTAAAAGTCAAAAACCCCTATATGCAAAGGTTGCCTGTCGATTATACTAAAAGGGTTAGTGGTGATATTTGATTTGTTTTCCTTTAGTGTGGATTAAAGGCTACTGATCGAGGGCTTGGATAATTGGAACGACTGAATTTGGATCTAGTCCATATTCCGGCAAAGGTAAGAACTCTAGTTTCTAAAGTGTTAATGGCCAATTATTGGTAAAGAGATTTGTATATAAGTTGCTATGGATTCATAGTTAACGTGTTAATAATTGACTGTAGGCAACTCAGGTGGAACTCATCAGCGTTTCGTCTCAAATAGGTGTGTAAATGACGCCCATTCTTAGACTAGATTGGCAAAAGCAGAAAAGCCGAAATGCCAAAAAGCCAGCATTTCGTGAACTTGCGAGCATGCAAACGCTCGTGAGATAGGTTGTTTAACAATTTCGGTAATATCAAGTGGTAAGATTGCAAAGTGCACAATTTCGTGCACTTCGGTATCTTTGGGCATAACTGGATGAAATCGGGTTAATGGGCCAATGGGCCCAATTTCGTAAGTATGCTCGATAAGTATTTCTGTTATTAGGTAAACGACTGTAACATGCTTGAAAAACCTAAAATAGTTAATTTACTAGAATACCCTTAAGTATAGAACTTACCATTTTACCCCTAGGTATAAAATGACCATTATACCCCTAAAGTTAATTTTGAATGAAATGCATGATGATCTGATTCTGTATATTGTACACTTGTATATCTGTTGCATGGGATATGGGTTATATTGATGGAGGAAGCGTCTTGGTGGCTGTGCCACAATTATTTGTTCTAGTGGCTTTGCTACAAATATTTGTATCTGGTGACTCTGTCACATTATTCATTTCTCAGCGACCATGCTTGCAAATTCAATGGCGTGTGTGTAGTGATGGGTGGGTCGAGTAGTCTCCCCACATGGTGTAAGGTTGGTACGGGGGTGCATATGGTTGGGTATGGGTTGGGTTTCTGCATATATATAAAATATATCTGTTCTATCTCAATTATGGACCTAAGGGCTTCATTCTGAAATCTGTTCTGGGCTAAGGTCCAACTTAATCTGTTTCTGTGGTTTGAGCTGATTTAGACTACGGTTGGGTTGTGTTACACACTGAGTTTCCTAAAATCACCCCCTATTTTGATCCATGCAGGTAATCCCCAACTGTAGTGGGCTTGGTGCTGCGAGGGACTCGGAGTGGCCATATGTTCTGCAAGTTGGTTTTCTTCTGGTGATTTGGACAGCTTTTCATTTACTTTAATGGTTTAGGTTTTAAGTTGTAATAAGGCCGCTTTAATTTTTTAATTTTTTTAGTATGTTTTGTTAGAATAGATATGATATTCTTTTAATCGTTGAAATTGAATGGCTTTAGGGCGCGTTTTCAAAAATAGTTATTTGACTTCAAAATATCACGGTAACGAAGCAAAGCTTCCGTAATGAAAACGTTTCCAAAATTAATAACCTTTTTAAATGGATTTAAATTTTCTACGAACATTCACTGAGTTAAGGTGTGGCAATGGTGGTGTGCATGTCTAGGATTGGATCTGAAGGGAGCTTGGTACTTAAGCAGTCTAATGGACTCACCTCCTCTTCTCTGGCATCCTACCTGGTGCACAGCTTCCATTCACTTTAACCCGTAATGAAGTTATCCTATAAAACACTAAGAAAGTTTTTAGATTTAAAAATATAAAAATATTTTTAACGCTTCGATGTGGCACGTCGAATTTAGCCGTAACGTTTAGGCTGAGTTTGGGGTGTTACATTTAGTGGTATCAGAGCCCGGTTGCAAAAACTCGACTGTGGATCAGGTCCGAAAAGCTTTTCAAAAAATTTTGCTAAACTTAGGCCCAAGAAGGTTATTTTGGAAACGGTTTTGGAAAGTTCGTTTCAAAGATATTTTACAAGGTATACATGTTTTAAGGCTCAATCTTAAAACGGTTTAAGTTTTTCTTGGTTTCTAAAATTTGATAACCGAAGAAGTGGCACACCGAATATCCGGCCCATGTTTGTAAGTATATCTCTTACTCATACTACACTGTATTAAGATATTACTATAGATAGAACTGAGACCATATCATGACATTATAAGTAGGGCAATACTAAAAACCCTAGAATACTGAGACTGTAGCTAGGCTATGATTCTGTGAAAATAGAAACTTTAAAATACTATCTCTGCATAAAACATATGTATAAGTACTAAAATTTTTGAATCGAGATCTTGGTAGTTATTGTTATGCATGCTGATAATGTAGAGTGTTGATATGGATTCTGAGGGTAAGAAAATCCTACCAACTTCGGGTAGTGGTATCTCGGAGCTTGGGACTGAGGCACTGGCCGAGTTAGTAAGGAAAGTGGTAGAAGAAGTTTTGGAGACCAAGGTTAAGGAAATTAGGGAAACGTTTCAAGCAGGGTGCTTGGAGTGTAAGAAGAGGAAGGATTTTAGTTCTCAGACTACCAAACCTCGTTCTGTGAAACATGTTAAGACACGACCAAACTTCCCAACCTGCAAGAACTGCAACGGGCGTCATTTGGGTGAATGCCATAGGAAGACAGGAGCATGCTTTAGATGTGGGTCCAAGGAGCATTGAGCTCAGGATTGCCAAGCTTATCCTATTTAAGTGTGTATTATGAGTTGTATGCGTAATTGGTAAATGTTTCTTTACTTCGGTAATTAGATGTTCTGGGTCGTACTAAGAATTATTTTTAATCAGAGTGCACAATGAAAGCATAGTGGTTTGACTTGAGTAATACGGTTAGTTGATAGTTTGAAATTTCGAGGACGAAATTTTTTTAAGGGGGATAGAGTTGTAACGCCCTAATTTTTGGGCCTAAAAGTATTAGGCCTTGAGTCGAGGTTCGAGTAGAAGACGACTCGAATAATTTGGATGTTCTAATTAATTATTATTATTATTATTATTCAGTATGTTTAGTTTAGTAATTAAATAAATTACGAAGGGCTTATACTGTGAGAAAAAGTCTGGGGTTCGGCCTATAGCTTTAGCAAAATTCTTAAATTTTGCATCTTAAGGAAATCTGGGCATAAGGCCTTAAAAATAAGTTGGGCAGAAACTGGGCATAAAGGAGAATCTGGCCCAGTGGCTAAGTATGCTAGGAGGGCATGGGAAATGCCTGGGTTCAAGGCACGGCGCGCGCAAATAATTATTTTTTTAGTATTCTGGTTGTGGTTAAAAAAGGGGTTAAGAGGAGTTGCGAGCATAATCTAGCACAAGGAGTGCCTATGGTGTAGTGGCAGCAGCGTGCTAGGCATGCCGAGAGGATATGGGTTCGATTCCAGGGGAAGGCAAATTCTGTTTTATTTTTTTAACGGGCCAGAACTTAAACGGGTAAAGGTTAAAATTAATTGTGAGAGGATTGTGTCATGAAAGGAACTTCGGTGCAGTGGCAAGTAGCGTGTGTGTGTGCTTAGAAGGTCACAGGTTCGAGATGTATAGCAGGTGAAATTTCATTTCACAAGTAACCGAGACTTCAGTAGGAATAGATTAAGATTAATTGTGACCCTATACTAGTAAAGGAAGAAGCGTGGTGTAGTGGCCAGCACTTCGGGCGAAGGTGCAAGGGCGCAAGGGCAGACGAAGGTCTGGGGTTCGAGCCTCATCTTGCGCACAAAAGGTTGGATTTTTGCTACACGCGTTGGGGAGGAGTTAGGGTCTGATTAGGACTATTGGCAGCGTGCTGAAGCAGTGCAAGCGGTGGGTTGATCGGTTAGGAGTTTGAATGAAATTCAAACATTGAATTTGGCCAAAAATCAAGGAGCAATTCAGAGAGTTGGAATTTAGGAAGAATTTCTATGCCAGAATGCACTCATTCGGCCATAGCTAATAAGTGCCATATATTTTTGGCCTTTAGGATTCATTTTTTCTTTTTGGGTTAGTTGGGGTATTTTAATTTGGCCGATCTTGTTTCCCTTCCAATCGGTTCTTGTTTGGTTTTGTTGAAATTTATATTTTTTTTCTTTTTACTCATGTCCTCTTCTTTCATTCTCTAGCTCTCTTTGTTCTTCAAGCCGAGGCCATTAACTCATTCCTCTCCTTTCTTTTATCGTCATCTTCCCATCTTCTTTGCTTCACCAATCATAAAGAAAAACCTCTCCCATTCAATCACCTTAGCCGAACTTAAATCCTTTATATTTCTCTTCTTCTTTTCCCACATAAACCCTTATCAGGAACTGGTTAGCCGAAACTCCATTAAGGCCGAACCCTTGGTTGAATATTTTTCCCTTCGTGTGCGGTGGTTGGATCTACAATAGATTGGGAGTAGTGTCATAACGATATAGGTAAGCGCTCGAATCTTTCTTTCATTACTCATAAATTAAGGTATATGCAATGGTTGCCTGTCGATTATACTAAAAGGGTTAGTGGTTGATATTTGATTTATTTTCCTTTAGTGTGGATTAAAGGCTACTGATTGAGGGCTTGGATAATTGGAACGACTAAATTTGGATCAAGTCAATATTCTGGCAAAGGTAAGAACTCTAGTGCCTAAAGTGTTAATGGCCGATTATTGGTAAGGAGATTTGTATATAAGTTGCTATGGATTCATAGTTAACGTATTAATAATTGACTGTAGGCAACTCGTTTGTGGAACTCGTCAGCGTTTTGTCGTAAACAGGTGTGTAAACGATGCCCATTCATAGACTAGATTGGCAAAAGCTGAAAAGCTGAAATGCCAAAAAGCAGGCATTTCGTGAACTTATGAGCATGTGAACGCTCGTGAGATAGGTTGTTTAACAATTTCAATAATATCAAGTAGTAAGATTGCAGAGTGCACAATTTCGTACACTTTGGTATCTTTGGGCATTACGGGCCGAAATCGGGTTAATAGGCCAATAGGCCTAATTCGGTAAGTATGCTCGGTAAGTATTTTTGTTATTAGGTAAACGACTGTAACATGCATGAAAACCCTAAAATAGTTAATTTACTAGAATACCCCTAAGTATGGAATTTACCATTTTACCTCTAGGTACAAAATGACCATTATACCCCTAGGGTTAATTTTGACTGAAATTCATGATGATCTGATTCTGTATGTTGTATACTTGTATATCTGTTGCATGGGATATGGGTTATATTGATGGAGGAAGCGTCCTGGTGGCTATGCCACAATTATTTGTTCTGGTGGCTCTGCCACAAATATCTGTATCTGGTGACTCTGTCACATTATCTGTTTCTGGCAGACATGCTGTAAATTCTGTGGCGTGTAGCGGATGGGTGGGTCAAGTAGTCTCCCCACATGGTGCAAGGTTGGTACGGGGGTGCATATGGTTGGATATGGGTTGGGTTTCTGCATATATATAAAATATATTTGTTTTGTCTTTGTTATGGGCCTAAGGGCTTCATTCTGAATCTGTTCTGGGCTAAGGCCCAACTTAATCTGTTTCTGTGGTTTTAGCTGATTTAGACTATGGTTGGGTTATGTTACACACTGAGTTTCCCAAAATCACCCCTATTTTCATCCATGCAGGTAATCCCCAACCATAGTGGGCTTGGTGCTGCGAGGGATTCGGAGTGGCCACATGTTCTGCAAGTTGGTTTTCTTTTGGTGATTTGGACAGCTTTTCATTTACTTTAATGGTTTGGGTTTTAAGTTGTAATAATGTCGCTTTAATTATTTTTAATTTTTTAGTATGTTTTGTTAGAATAGATATGATATTATTTTAATCGTTGAAATTGAATAGCTTTAGGGCGCGTTTTCAAAAATAGTTATTTGACTTCAAAATATCACGGTAACAAAGCAAAGCTTTAGCAACGAAAACATTGCCAAAATTAATAACCTTTTTAAATGGATTTAAACGGATTGATTTTCTACGAACATTCATTGAGTTAAGGTGTGGCAATGGTGGTGTGCATGTCTAGGATTGGATCTGAAAGGAGCTTGGTACTTAAGCAGTCTAATGGACTCACCTCCTCTTCTCTTGCATCTTACCTGGTGCACAACTTCCATTCACTTTAACCCGTAATGAAGTTATCTTATAAAACAGTATTAAAATTTTTAGATTAAAAATATAAAAATGTTTTTAACGCTTTGATGTGGCATGTCAGATTCGGCCATAACGTCTAGGCTTGGTTTGGGGTGTTACACTCATATACTCCCTCCGTTCCATAATTCCCAACCCATATGCAACCTAAACAGGATATCACATGAATACATATGAATGTATGTAGCAATCATAAATCTTACACACAACACTTTAGGGTATTTTAGTCATTTTTGCCCTTAGGGGCATTTCGGTGATTTTTTTATTACGGGTTTTTACTTACCTTGGCCCGTTAACAAATCCCGTGAGCTAAGATGAACGAACACTATGCACCAGGTAGGATTCTAGAGAAGAGGAGGTGAGTCATTAAGACTGCTTAAGTACCAAGCTCTCCCTAGATCCAATCCTAGACATGCATATACCCGTTGCCACACCTTAACTCTATGACTTGTCCACGGTCACAATATATTAATTAAGTTTTATGTGGTTATCATATACTAGGCCCAAAACCCCTACATACATGCATATGGCCGACTTGGCCCATCAGGCCCAATTCACGTTATATTCATGCTCATAAACAAATTTCCTATCACATAGCATCGCTTATCAAATTTTGCCTATTATGGGCCCAACAGCCCATCGGGCCCATTTAGCTCATTTTGGCCCATTTGGCCTATTCACAACCCAAGTCCATGGAATTTCCTATGGGCCTAAGGCAACCTATCGGTCTCTCCCTTACGAGTATTCGTGCACTCGCAAGTCTACTGTAGCCACACTTTATGCTTTTCGTCACTTTGGCATTTCGGCTTTTTCTGGTTCATAGTGTGTGTGCAGTGTATGTACACACCTGGTAAGCAAGCGTGATGCGATCTCCTTAGCCCCAAACCTTACGCGATAAGTATAACAACCCCTTCTTAAATCCCTAACCACGATTAACTCCCAGATCTGCACCAATCTTAACTATTAAAACAAAATAATAGGTAACTCGTATCTAACACAAGTCCCTTTACCTTAACTATGAACAATCGGCCACTTTAGCCAATGGGAGAGGAATACTTACCACGATCGCAAACACCTAAAGAGCAATTTCGACAGAGAGCTAAGATCCGAGATCCGATACGAATTCCCTACCATAGTCGATTAGAAAGAGTAAGGAACAATATTCGATACTTAGCAAAGAAAACCGATTGGAAGAGTAACACTTACACTAGATTCAGTCAAAGAGTATTCGGCTCTAGAGATCTGAATGGCACAATTGCTTATTCAGCACTAAGGGAGAGAGGAAAAAGAATTGGCTAAACCCGAATGTGAAACAAAGAAATTGGCACAAGAAAAATAAAAGGAGAATAAGGGTTTTTGGCTTTTGGAGAAATCGACAGAAAGAAAAGGAAGAAAACAAAAGGGTTTTCGATAACAGGGTGAAGGAAATTCGGCACTAGCCTGACAACCTTACATTCGACACTTATTTATAACCCTATAGTTGAATTGCTTGGCCCTCAGTTCCCCATTAGGCTCCCTCACTTCCCTCTCTCATCTCCTCGTTTTTCTCCCTGATAACCCCTTGATCATTTCCTTAATTTTCTATCCTGAACACTCCCGCTAGAGTCCATCTTCACACCACTTCCAACCTTCTAGAAGGCCAAAATTAAACTTCTAAAAATACTAAGCTAGGATTCGAACCTAGGATCTCCTTGCTAGCCACTAATGCCACCTCTCTACACTCTAAGTGGCGTCACTTAGCCACTCCACCACAAGGCTTTTTGATGCCATTTTCCCCTATTTTTATTTAAAAGCCCAACTACTTGCCAATAATGCCCTTTTAATTATTAAACTTTAATTTCTTCTACCCCTAGATTCGAACTACCAATGCGTAATTAACACTTAACTGGGATTGCTAAGCACAAAAAGAAA
The DNA here is from genome assembly GCA_025698475.1 of Gossypium anomalum. NCBI lineage: Eukaryota > Viridiplantae > Streptophyta > Magnoliopsida > Malvales > Malvaceae > Gossypium > Gossypium anomalum. The sequence goes on from CM046965.1 coordinate 41,611,219, forward strand.
AATTCACGATTTTGGGATTTTTGGATTTCGAGAATTTTGGGGCGTTACAGCTACGCAAAAAGAATATTATATCTTGTGGTCGAGTAGGGCATGGCAGTCGTGGAGAACCTTTTCCAATGGAGTTTGAAGTTCCTAAGAGATAGTGAGCTTTGGAGCTCTTTATAATTGTGATGAAATCAGGAACTCTTTAGGGAATATAAAGAAGAATAATTACTTGTAATGAAATAGCTGAAATGAAAATATGTTTATAAAACCTAAAAATAAAATAGTATCAAAAGGAAATAAAATGAAAAGTTAAAAGTGAAAATAATAAGAAAAATGATAAATAAAAATAAAAATAAAGATAAAATAAAATAAAAAATAAAATATTTAAACATCATCATCGCTGGATGGTTCGCGAGGTGGTGGTGGCAATGAAATGTGGAGGTGCTGGCAAATCTGCTGTAGAGTAGCATTAATGTTATTAAATCACTGAAAACACTACTGCTCAAATCGAGTGAGGCACTTAGAGATGTCAGAATATGAAGTCGTCGCATGAACTGGACGATGGGTGGGTGGTGGCTAAGACGGTGGGTCCTCGTGTCGTGAAGGGACATCATCAGTAATGTCCTTGGGGGCCTCCTCCTCGGTTGATTGGGTGAAACAATACTGAGGAGGGTAGGTTCCACGGTGTTTTTCGATCATCCTCATACTTAGCATGCTCGAGATGCCTTGTGGAGACATCTGGCCAATGAGAGTAAGGGAGGATGCTTGTGCTGCTGTGTTGAGGAGCCCGAAGTGCTGAGCCAGTCGAGTCACATAAGGGCCAATGGAGATGACCCCCTTCCGATGCCACTTCATTTGATGGCGAATGGCGAGGTCAATAAAGTAGGCGAGGTCGAAGACGTGCCCATTCGACATATAACATAAGAAGTAGACGTCGTGAGTGTTGATAATGCCAATGCTCTCTCGTCGTCCTATCAAAGTGTAAGCTAAGATGGAATGTAAGTACCTCAAGGATGGAGGGAGAGTCGATGCCTTGGAGCGACTAGGTTCGTAGGTGGCCGAGCGTGGTACTAACGTGTCCCAGCACCGTGAAGGAGAAAGATGAATGTGGCGGTTGAGAGCGTGAAGGTCGTTCTCCTCCTTGAACTCTTCTATGTAAAGGCCCAATGTGGTACCGAACTTTGGGACGCTTAACTGGCAGACTAAACTACTGAGACGAAATTAAACTGTGCCAGGATCATCGAAGTTGGTTAAGACGTCTTGAAGATGGAAGGTTAAGCAAAGTTCGAGCATGAGCTCAAGGTACATTGGCTCGATGATCGCGAAGAAAAGTTCCCATGGATCAGTTGTCAGAAGAGCTCTGACCGCGTTAGCCAGTTGGACTTGTTCGAGTGCGGTCCAGTCAATGCAGCGGCCCGTAACTAAAGGTCGGGCCCAGAGTATCTGGAAGAGTTCTTCTTGTGGTCTAATGGGAAACTGAAGGAAGGGGTGGCGAATTTCAGCGATAGGTCCCGAGGAAGATGACGCTCCTTTCCTTTTCTTTAAAGTGGGGATGGTGGCTTTTTACCACGTGAACTCGACATTATTTACCTACAAGAAGACTTACTATTTCGTCTTAATAATTGGAAAAAAATAATAGGTAAATGAGTTTGAAAAGGAAAAAGCCATGAATTTAAACTAACAATTTCAGCCAAAACTACTAACACTAACAAAACTCAACCAAAACAATCAATTTGATGAAATAATTTCATGGTAATAGCATGAGCATGAGCATAGTAATGGCAGAGGTATGATAATAGCATGAGGCTTCCTTAACAACTTGATTCAATATGAAATATATGATAAATATTCTAAGAATGAAAATTAAATGATAGAACAACGAGCAAAATGGAAATAGTATGAGAAAAATGAAGATTATTATGATAATAAGCATTAGAAATAAGTAAAATAGAAGAGAAAAGAGTAAACAAACGCTAAAGGGAGGAGCTTTGGGCGTAAAAAATAGAGTTGAAGTCAGCGCACGGGCGTGGCAAAGAGGGCGTGTGGAGTTGCAGCGGCTAGGGTTAGGGATTTTGGGTGAAGAAGATGATGAACAGTGAGGGGTTTTTATAGATTTTGGGGCACACGACCATGGGACACGCCTGTGTGCCCTAATTTTAGCCCGTGTGTTTTGCTTTTTTTTTGAATTTCGACGCCTCTGACATTCAGCCCATGCACGTGTTCCTTAGGCGTGTTGGTGCACACGGTCGTGTCACGCGGCCATGTCTGGCTTTGTTCACTTCTCCCACGCCCATGTATGTAGGCGCATGCCCGTGTTAATTTGATAGGTTTGACCACAGGTGCTAGGCATGGGCGTGTCGCATGTCCGTGCTATTTTCTCAGGTTCAACCATGATTTTAAGACACGAGCGTGTCGTATGCCCGTGTTGTTTTGGCAGGAGCACCCACGGCCATGTCACACGGTCGTGGCAACTTGTCACTTCCCGTGTTTGGAGAAAAATCCTTGCCCTGTTTTCACACGATCTACAGCACGCCCGTGTGCCTAGCCGTGTGGGTGTAGAAAACCTATATTCAATAATGTAGTTAGTAAGTTAGGTGTTAAATACTAGAATTTAACAAAGTTTATACCGTTAGTGCTCGAGTTGCCTCCTGAGAAACGCTTATTTATAGTCTAAGCCTAACTTACCTTGATTTCACACGGTGATGATGGTTCTAGGAGTTTACACTCCTCATTCGTTCTATTAGTTTTATCAAAATAAGGTTTTAAACAAGTAATATTTACCTTAAAAGTGCCGAATTTGGAATAATTTACCTCGACTGTACCGTATGGGAAGATGTTAAATACCATAAGAGGAATTGCTCCATTTGGTTTAGAAGTGGTAATACGACGATCTGCAGTATCTAAGAGTACTTTGTTTCCAACCTTAAGTTGATTTGAGGAAAAAATTAGCTCATCTTGGTGTGTTTTCGGTTTATGTGTCTGCCATTCATTTAGCTCCTCAATTTGTAGCCTTCGTTCTTATGGATAGGTCCCTTATTGTTGTTTGAACATGGCTCATGTATGTCCTTCAAACTTATTTATTGCAAAGTAGGTTATAACATAGGGTCAGTCTTAGCAGAATATTTTATATAACCACCTTCAACTTTCGATGTGGTACTTGAATTGTGAGCTTAAAGGGTGATTGTTTCGTCTCCCACACAAAGAGTCAGTTTGCCTGTGCCAACATCAATAATTATTCTAGCAGTTGCTAAAAAAGGCCTTCCTAAAATTAAAGGAACATTACTATCCTCCTCTATGTCTAGAATAATGAAATCCACTGGGAATATAAATTTGTCAATTTTAACCAGTACATCTTCAAAAATATCCCTAGGAAATCTGATAGTTTTATCTGCTAATTGAATGCTCATCCTAGTTTGTTTGGGTTTTCGAAGACCGAGTTGCTTAAACATTTTGTAAGGCATGACATTGATACTAGCCTTAAATCTACCAACGCATTGTTCACATCTAAACTACCAATTAAACAAGGAATTGTAAAACTCCCTGGATCTTTTAATTTATTGGGCAGCTTATTTTGTAAAATAGCTGAGCAAATTACGTTTAACTCCACATGCGACGCCTCATCCAACTTTCGCTTATTTGCTAAAAGCTCCTTTAAAAACTTCATTGCGTTCAGCATATGCGAGAGAGCTTCAATAAATGGTAAGTTAATATGTAATTTCTTTAAAAGTTTAAGGAATTTACCAAATTGTTCATCTGAGAAGTCTTTCCTTGTCGCATTGGGGTATGGCATTTATATTCTACACTTACCAATTTTTGTTCATTGTGATCTACTTTACCTTTACCTTTGCTTTCCACCGTTTCTTGCTTTGGTTCTGGTTCAGATGCAACTAACCCTTCCTCATTGCTAATGTTAATCGCATTAAGTTGTTCCCTTGGGTTAGGTTCATTATTACTTGGCAAGCTACCTTGTGGTCGCTCAGAAATTAATTTGGACAGCTGGCCTATCTAAATTTTGAGCCCTTGGATCAACGCGTGTTGATTTTTAAGTGCTGTCTCGGTATTCTAGAAATGGGTTTCTGACATCGAGATGAATTTTGATAGCATCTCCTCAAGGTTCAGTTTCTTTTCTTGTTGATAAGGTGGTTGTTGGAAGCCCGAAGGATTTTGTGGCCTTTGATTTCCTTAACCACCCCATGAGAAATTTGGGTGGTTCCTCCAACCTGCATTATAAGTATTATTGTATGGGTTATTTTGAGGTCTAGAGTTATTGTTACCCATATAGTGGACTTTTTCCTCTTCGGTTGTAGGATTGAAGGGTTGATATTCTGTATGTACGCCTTCTCCACTTGAATCACACCTCATCACTAGATGTACCTGCGTAGAACCAAGTAAACCATCAATATTTTTATTTAGAAGCTCCACCAATTTGATAACATATTAACCGTATCAACGTTATAAACGCTTGCTGTTTTGGTTGGCTTAGTCCTCATGACTTCCCACTGATAGTTATTTAGTGACATCTCCTCAATAAATTTGTAAGATGCTTCAGGTGTTTTGTTGTTGATGGTTCCACCAGCTGTTGCATCAATCATCTGTCTTGTTGAGGGGTTCACACCATTATAAAATGTTTGAACTTGTAGCCATAAAGGTAACCCATGGTGAGGGCACCATCGTAGTAGATCCTTTTATCTCTCCCATGCATCGTAAAGTGTCTCTAAATCCATCTGCACAAAAGTAGAAATATCATTCCTTAGTTTAGCTATTTTAGCAGGTGGAAAGTATTTTAGTAAAAATTTTTCGATCATTTGTTCCCAAGTAGTGATTGCTCCTCATGGTAATGAGTTCAACTACTCTTTAGCTTTATTCCTCAGTGAAAAGGGAAATAGCCGAAGGTGAATGGCATCATCAAAAATGCCATTGATCTTGAATGTGTCGCAAAGCTCCAAGAAATTTGCTAAATGAGTATTTGGGTTTTCATCCTGCAAACCATCAAACTGAATAAACTGTTGTATCATTTGAATTGTGTTAGGTTTCAGTTCAAAATTATTTGCAGAAATAGTAGGCTTAACTATACTCGATTCAGTTCCTGTTAAAGTAGGTTTAGCATAAGTATACATAGTATGAGGAGCAGGATTCTGATTTACTGGGTCAGCAACAATAGCAGGAGGTACCGAATTTTCCTGATTTTCGGCCATCTCCTCAGTTGTAGTTGGGATATCGTCCTCTTGCTCTTCCTCTGTGTATCTTAGGCTTTGCCTTATTTCTCTTCAATTTTTGCGTGCTGTGCGATCGATTTCTTCGTCAAAAAGTAATGGCCCTGACGGGTTTCTTCTAGTCATAAACTATAAGAACCTGCCAGAAGAAAGAAAAAAAGAATTTAGTGATGAAAATCAAAACAAAATTTAAATTGCAATAAAAGTAAATGGATAAAGTAATAAAAATCGAGTGTTCCTAATATCTTAGTTCCCCGGCAACAGCGCCAAAAACTTGATTGTCCCTCGCGATATGTTTTAAAATTTATAACTGATCGTACTCAAACTAACTATTATCACGACGAAGGCAAGCGCACCTATCGAACAGTAGTATGGTTTTAGCAAGACCGGATATCGAACCCAAAAGAACTAAAAGTACTAGTATTAACTTTCTTTTTATTATCTAGCCTAAAAATACTGGGGGTTGTTTATCTAAACTAATTTACTACCTAAGAATGCACAGAAAATAGATTTGGGAAAAAACTTTTTAGAAAATTCGATTGATTAAGACAATACCCAAGGAGAAATCCACCTAGACTTCACTTATTATTTGACTCTAAATCAGACGATTTATTCATTCAACTTGTTCTGTAGAAATCCCTAATTTATATTATTATCTCTCTCGAGACTAACAACGTCTAACCCTAGATTGAATAATTGAAATCTCTTTCTAATTAACACCCTAGGGTTGCATTAACTCGATATATGGATCCCCTTATTAGGTTTCACCCTAATTCGGCAAAATTTTGTCACCCTATCTCTAGGCGTGCAATCAACTCTGCTTAATTATGATAAATTTACTCTTAGAAAAGGACTTTTGCTCCTTTGAATAAGTGCATTAACTTGAATCAATATCTTGAAATACTAAAGCAATAATTAAGAACACATAATTAAGAATAAGTTAAATATTTATCATACAATTCAGATAATAATAACAAGATTCGTCTTAGGTTTCATTCCCCTTAGGTATTTAGGGGGGTTTAGTTCATAACTATAAAGGAAAACATCTCAAAAGAATAATAAGTGCAAAACATAAAGAAACCCAAAACTCCTGAAGGGAAATTGAAGGGAGATCTTCAGTCTTGATGAATAATCTGGCTTCTGAGATGGATCAATCGGCTTTCTTCGAGAATCCTCCTCTAGGGTGTTTTAAATAGGCTTTAGAATGCCTAAAAGCCCTCCAAATCGCCCTTTTCCGAATATAACTTAACTTGGGTTCGGCAGGGACACGCCCGTGTGACACGCCTGTGTGTGATTACTTCAGGCCGTGGTCAAGGCTGAGAGATCAGCACGCCCGTGTTGAGGTTGTTGGCACTGGCGTGTGTGCTACCCGTGTGAGTAAGTCCAGGCCGTGTTGTTTTCCTACGTCGGCCCATTTTCTCCATTTTTGGCCTGTTTCTTGTTCTTTTTGCTCTTCTATGCTCACCTAAGTATAAAACATGAAATTAAAGGATTAGGAGCATCAAATTCACCAAATCTAAGGAGAAATGATTCATAAATGTGTTAAGCATGGGATAATAATATGTATAAATTACGGTTTGTCACTATGTATATATAAACCAAACCTAATATTTACAAGCCAACACAAATGACCAAAATACATATACCTAAAAGACCAAGTCCCTATACATGCCATATACTTAAAATACCAAAATTCACAGGTACTAAGTGATAAGTAGATAGTGCGAAGCAATCTCCGACGATCCCTGAATCCGAGCTAGCTTGATAACACTATAAAATACGGGAAAATAAGCAAAGTAAGCTATAAAGCTTAGTAAGCTCGTATAAAATAAACTCAATTCAATCTCAAAATTATAATTCAACAATTTGAATATATCAACATTTAGCATATATTAGCTAACAAACCTTTCATATACACAATTATGATATTAATCATATTGTTCACAAGTTTCTTCGAACCAAAGCTTAAACATATCACGTACGTACCTGTACCATCTTATATCATTCTTATGCTCAATCACATCTTTTGTTTACCTATTGAACCATTCGAAATAGAATTCGAATACTCAAGAGTCTCGCACAATAAGTACCTGTACCATGGCACAAAGCCAAATCAAGGTAGCTTATATCAGAAGTACTGATATCATGGCTTGAAGCCAAATCGGTATAATTTTCACCCGAAGTGCTAATATCATGGCTCGAAGCCAACTAAAGATATCCCCTAATGACATGTCACTAGTATCCTAAACTATTCCTAAGGTACAACCGGGATTTCGAATGTCGAATCATCGTCGAATCACTATCGATCATATTCGTAGTCTCGTATTTAGAATTTATACAATATCAAAGCATATTTAATACATTTGTATTAAAACTTATGATATACGAACTTACCTCGGACGTAAAAACGATGAAATCGACTGATTAATCCGAAACTTTATTTTTCCCTCGATCTAGATCCGAACTTCATTTTTCTTGATCTAAATATAATAAAAATTAACTTCTTTCATTATCCCTCTATTCAATTTAGTCCAAAACACACTTTAAAGCACATTTACACTTTTGCCCATAATATTTGATATTTTTCACAATTTAGTCCTTATTTCATAAAATCACAAATTAATGAAATTCAATATTAACCCATGCTGGCTGAATTACTATTATACCCCTAACAGCCCATATTTTTCATTTATTTCACATTTTAACCACAAAGTTTCAACATTTCTTAGTTTAATCCTTATTTTGCATTTTTCTCAAAAATCACTTAACAAAACTTGTATATCTATCAACAAGCATTCATAATCTATCAAGAAACTTCAAAACACATGCTATTTCATCAATGGAAACATCTAAAATCTGTAACAATTTTGCAAATTAGTCCCTGGGCTAGTAGATTAAGTGCAACAATCTCAAAAATATAGAAATAATTAAAAGTGGCCAAATGCTTGAACACCAAAAATGGCTTCCCTTAACCCTAGTTTTTGGTTTCAAGAAGATGAATGAAAGAATAATTTCATTTGTTTTTATTAAATTATACATTAATTACTAGATACCAATTTTAACCTTAAAAATATTTAATAACTACACCAAATACCACTCCACTTACATCCACTATCTCACAAATGGGTTAATAACCACATAAGGACCTTTAATTTAAGGTTCTATAGCTATTTGACACGTTTAGCTAATAGAACAACACTTTTGCACTTTACGTGATTTAGTCCTTTTTATCAAATTGACCAATTAAACGATAAAATTTCTTAACGAAATTTTTACGCAATCATTTTATCATGCTCAAAATATTAAAATAATATTAAAATAATTATTTGAACTTTGGATTTGTGGTCCCAAAATCACTATTTTGATTTGACCAGAAACGGGCTGTTACAATATGTATATAGAAATTTGGTTATTATTGAGCCCATATATGTTTCTTGATGTATATATGAGATAGTATGACTTAGAAATGAACTATAACCCGTATGTACATGTAGTACATGGAAATGATATTTCATGATGTAATAATGCATGAATTTGTTATTATATGAATGTGGGTCTTGCTTGATGACTTTGTTCATCCATGATTAAGGACTATTATATGTGATTACTTGGCTAACATGATGAGGATGTTTATTTAGGGCTTGTAACCAAATTGGTTGATAGTGTCTTCCATGTTTATTTTGAACATAAATATATGGTAAGTTATTTACCATGTTATATGAACTTAGTAAGCATTTCATGCTTACTCTGTTTTATTTTCCCGTGTCATATAGTAATTTCGAAAGCTCATTGGATTAGAAGCATCGACAAAGATCACTCACACTAACCATCGGCCCATCTTGATATATATAAGGTAAATTAATTATAGTTATAATGGCATGTATAGTTTAGTTAGCCAATATTGGCATGTAAATGTTTGGGTTATAACTAGCCATTGGAATGGCTTGTGATAAATATGTTTTGATATGTATAAATTAGGCTATAACATGTTTGTTGTGTGCTTAAATGATTGATTGGTACAAATCATATTGGTATATTGAAAATTAATTTTAGCATATTTGGTAAAATATGCATATAGGTAAATTTGCTAAGTTAAGTAAGTTTGTATATCTAATTACATGATGGTAAAGTGTTATTTGAGATGTTTAAGAACACATTAGTTGTATGTGATGATATGTCATGCATAAGACTTGGTTTTGACTTGAATTAATTATTTTGAAATGGCCTGTGAATATGTTTAAGTATTGGTGTAAGAAGAAGACAATTTGGGTGAGAAATGTGGCTTGGAAAATGGTCTATTTTTGTCCACATGGGCAAAGACACGAGCGTGTGTCTCAGCATGTGTGACACATGGCCTAGCACATGGACATGTGATTTGTGTAACAGCCCGCTTTTAGTCAAATCGGAATAGTGGTTTTGGGACCACAAATCTGAGGTTAAAATATTTATTTTATTATTTTATTAAATTTTACAGCATGATAGAATTATTATGTGAAAGTTTCATAAAGAAAATTTACTGTTTAAATGCTTAATTTGGTAAAAAGGACTAAATCGCGTAAAATGCAAAATGCATGTTCTACTAGTTAAAGGTGTGAAATAGCTTTGGCTTTTAATTATAGTGGTCTTAAATGGTAATTATACCATTAATTTTGTAAGTGGACTAATATGGACATATTTTAGGTGTATTAAATGGTTTATTATTAAGGTTAATTATGTAATTTGGTTATTAATCATAAAATAAATAAAACAAAGTTAATTAAAAGTCCTCATTATCTTCTTGTAACCGAAAATTAAGAAGAACAAGAAGAAAAATAGGGTTCTTCATTCGGCTAAGCAAAATTCAAGCAATTAGGTATGTATTTTGATCCGTTTTTAATGATTTCTATGTTTTTTAGATTGTTGCTTTGTATTCTAGCTAGCCCATACCTTAATTTTCAAAACTGTTAAAGATTTATCATGTTTCCATTGTTGAATATTTGAGTAAATTGGTATTGATGATAGATTATGAAGGTTTATTGATAGATTTACTAGTTTTGTAATGTGATTTTTGACAAAAATGTCAAAAAGAGATTAAAGTGTGAAAATGTAAAATTATGTGGGTAAAAGTGTTAATAAATTAAAGATATAGGCTGCTAGTATCATGTAGTATATTCGAATAGTATGAAATTGTACTAAATTGCATGAATTTGAAATTTTATGTGATAAAGACTACATTGTAAAAATGTGAAAGTTTAGGGGTAAATGTGTAAAATAACCCTAATTTGTGTTTTGGACTAAATTGAATAAATATTTGGTTAAATAAGCTGATTTTGATAGTATTTAGATCAAGATAAGAAAGGATTAAATCTAGATTAGGGAAAAAGAAAGGTTGACGATTAGCCGGTATTTGTTATCCGAGCACCTGAAGGTAAGTTTGTATAATTAGAATCGATCTTTTAAATACTTGAATTTATTTGAAATGAATGTATGTATTTGAATAAATGATCTACTTAAAATACGAATGCCTTATGAATATAGTCTGATGGTTACCGAGCCCCCTTTGAACCGTAAGAATTCGTAGGATACGAGTGACATGTCACTAGGGTTACTATTTAGGTTGAGATCATGCATGTGTTACGGACTCACCTCAGCTCGTATGAGCTTACCGAAATATCAGCTCGTAAGAGCTTACTGTTCTCAACTCGTCAGAGCTTACTGTTTTATCTCAATAGAGCTTACTGTTTAAGCTCAATAGAGCTTATTGTCCATCAGATCAGGAGGAGCTTACGGATTATAGCTTGAAAGAGTGAATATGATGATGAATTGAAGGATTACCAACTAATACACCTAGTGTGTATCACCTATGTATCTATCGATATTCTAATATGTTCAACGGGCATAATTCTGCTAATGATTATACAAATGAATTCCTAGTTATATAAATGAATTGTCGATTATATGAATGAGAATGAAATGTTACATATGTTATACAAGTTACATGAAATTGGTATGATATAATACATTGATGTATGAAATTGAGATAAAGATTGATTATATGTACTTATGAGACTAACATTTTGATGAATGCTTGTGTATAGACATTTGGCAAGTGAAATTGATATACTTTGTTTAATTGTTTGACTATGTTTAAATGGTAAGTTAAATTCTGAATTATACGAGCTTACTAAGCTATAAAACTTACTTTGTTTGAAACACCCCTTACTTGTACTTGAGATCGGGATAGGATACGAGGCATTACAGGATGCATACACAAACATTCACACTAAATCGAGCTATAAAATTTTTCTTTAAAAACAACTTCATTCATACATACAAAAATTATCCCTAATATGGGCCTACGAGGCCCAAAACAACTATCAGAAGGTATTCAGGACTAAATCGAAGACTTTAGAAAAGTTTAAGAAATTTACCCTAATGTAGTGCCACATGCCCGTGTGGTATAGGGGACACACCCGTGTTCCCTAGACACGCCCGTGTTCTCCGGCCGTGTAGCTCTTTGACTATGATGTCAATATCAATTTAGGGTCACACGGCCGTGTGGCCAGACCGTGTGGTCAATTAAAATAAAATGATTTTTCATAAAAATGGTGTAGACTTCACACAGGCCCGTGTCTTAGCCCGTGTGTTTACTACGGAGAATACTTGTAATATCCCGAATTAGGGCCTAATCGGAATAGTGGTTTCGTGACCACAAACCTTAGATAGAAATAATTATTTTATAATTATTTTGAGGTTTATGATATGATTACATGATTGTGTGAAAATTTCGTGAAGAAATTCTATGCCTAAAGTGTTTAAATTGAAAGTAGGGACTAAATCGAATAAGTTGCAAAATTTGCATTCTAGAAGTTTTTAGTATGAAATTGCATTGAAATATTAATTAGGAGGTCTTAAATAGCAATTTGACTAATTTAAGTTCATGGACAAAATTAGGACATGGAAGGAATTTTTGGAAAGTTTAGTAGTAAGGGCATTTTGGTCATTTAGTTATTAAAATGAATTAAAAACAAAATTAAAAGCCAATTTTTGTCCATCTTCTTCATTAGGCCGAAATTTCAAGGGTTCTCCATAGCTAGGGTTTGTTTCAAGCTTCCAAGCTCCATAACGTGGAATCGACCTCAATCGAGGAAAAGAAAATATTGTGGACTAAATTGCAAAATCTTTGTATTTTGGTACCAAGGTAAGTTCATGTGTAAATAATGTAGTATAATTGTTTTTTTTTAAATTATTGATGTTAATTATATGATATACTGATTTTTATTATGAAATATATGCTTTGTGGTTATTTTCGAATAAAATGCAAATTATTTGTATTATTTGTTAAATATAAAGTGTTCTACCGAGTATTGGTTTGGTATTTTACTGAAGATGGCAAGGATATGTGTTCGAGGAAAATCCCGTTTGAACCTTAGGAATAGATTAGGATACAAGTGACATGTCACTAGGATGGTTGAGCATCCGAACTCGTTGAGTTGAGTCCGAGTTCACTTATGGATGATTATGTCCGAACTCGTTGAGTTGAGTCCGAGTTCGTGAGATGTAACTAGGCATCCGAGCTCGTTGAGTTGAGTCCGAGTTCACTTATGGATCGACGCGCCCGAGCTCGTTGAGTTGAGTCCGGAGTTCGCTTATGGGCGGGTTACATGATTGCTTGATTGCATATATGGCACTTATGTGCAAGTTATCCATGTATCTGAATTATATTCCGATGTGTTCAACGGGTAAAGTTATACTCTAATGGAGGAATATTCGAGATGTAAAGAGACGTATTGGTAAGTGATGTGAAATGGATATTTTGGACAGGTTTGTATTTAACCCTCGGGTTGAGTATTGATACAATCACGATAAGGTAATAAGATGATGAAAAATGATTAGAAATGTGATATGTGTTTTAGTGATGCATGCTAATGTTGATTGGTATGACCGTTTGTTATGTTACTTATTATTTGCATATGAACTTACTAAGCATTTATGCTTACTCCCTCCTTCTTACTCATTGTAGTTTTGGACAAGCCAGCATTTCGAGAGTCGGGATAGGTCGAAGGCTCAATCACACTATCCGGAAGACTTTTGGTAAATGGCTTGTAAATTTAAGTATGGCATGTATAGCAATATACCTATTTTGTGTAAATGATCTTATGAGATGGTGATGGAATTGTTGAGAAAATGTTTGATAATGGTAAATTATGAAAATGGTTAGTTTAGATTATGTTTGATGTTAAGGAAAATTATTAAGATACTTAGTGCATAAAAACTCATAAAAGGGATGAAAGTTGCCATAAATGAATCTTTGCCTTAACACCGACACGAGTTTGAAAATTTACTAAAAATCATAGAAATTGAATTTGGTGATGGAGTACATATCAAATTGAATCTTATTATGTCTAGTTTTACATGAAACAAATGAAATAGGTAAAGGAATTATATGTTAAAAGATATTTGAATTTTAGTGAAACAGGGTCATAGCAGTTTCTGAATCCCCTATTCCAACTTTATAAATTCACCATAAATTGTAAAGATATGATTAGGTGGTTTATTTTATATCCTCAGAATCCTTATTGAGTGTAGTTTTATTATAAATAAACCTCATAGTTATATGAATTTTTTACAGAGAGAAATGTGGTTTGTAGTAAACATAGGTCAAACCAGTCAAGTCCTGAAATAGGGGTAAATTTAACTAATAAACTGTAATAATTGGCTCAACCAAAAATTCTAGAAAGAAATTAGTAGATAGGTATATGAGTATAGATTCAAGGAAAATTTAAGGATCTTGATTTTTAGTTTCGTAACTCGATATATGATTTTTCTTGTGACTGTGACGCAAGTAGCTTAAAAGCTGTGAATGTAGAAACAAATAATCCAAAGTTCTAAAAATGTTAAATTAAGCTTAGTAACACCTCATACTCGACTCCGGGGACGGTCTCGGGGGTGGGCGTTACATTAAGTGGTATCAGAGCAGGTTTAGTCGGTTCTCGAACTATGTGTTGTATGTACAGATTTTGCTATACATGCCATATGTATAAATTGTGATAGTGTGACGACTTCTGACCATTTAAATGATTTTTTTATAGTAAATGGATCCCGATCCAGCTATGGCAGATGAAGTAGAGAGTAATGCGCCAGACTCCAAATGAAGGAGCAAATGTGATCGAAAAATCCACCTCCTACTGTTGGTCGGGGAGGAGGAGAAAGGGGTCGGGAAGCCTTTCTCCAAATGATGAGTGCATGGTACACCGAGTTCGTTCAGATGAACCCAAATGGACAACCTCCCCACCTCCCCAATTCCTCAACCTGCACTCCAGACGCCTCAAGGTATGGATCGATGAAATTTCATAGAACTCTAGTTGATAGAATTACGCAAGCAAGGGGCCAAGAATTTAAAGCAAATATTGATGATGATGCCGAGAAAGCAGATTTCTTGCTTGAAAATTCTATCCGTATTTGACGAATTATCTTGTACACACAAAGAATGTTTGAAATGTGCTATATCTTTGTTGAGGATTCACTTATAATTGGTGGAAGACTTTGATTTGGTGGTACCGAAGAGAAAATAACTTGGGAATTCTTTCAAGAAGAGTTTGAAAGAAATATATTAGTGAAAGATTTATTGATCAAAAGCGTAAAGAATTCCTCCTTGAGTGAAGCAAGGTAATATGACAAAGATTCTGAGAATATGAAAGAGAGTTTGTTCGATTAAGTAAGTATGCGAGAGTATGTTCCTCAGAGGCCAAGATGTGCCGACGATTTGAAGACGGGCTCAACGAAGACATCAAGGTATTTGTTGGAATTCTTGAATTAAAAGAAATGGTAGTATTGGTTGATCGAGCTTGTAAGGCCAAGAATTACTTAAAGAAAAGAAAAAGGTAGAAATTGAGACTAGAAATTGGAAGAAAAGACCGATGAGCGGTTCATTTTCATAGCAACTGGAAAGTCAAGGAATATGAATCCTCGTTCCCAAGCTTCACCGGGCAATCATATGGGAATTATAAGAAGCAAAATGTGGGTCCTAAATCCCGGACTACTTGGCACCAGTGTAGGGGAACTTGGGATTTGTTAAACTTTGAGTGCCACTGTGTGGTAGAAATCATTTTGGTCCGTGTAGAGCAAATGAATGTTTTCGATGTGGTTCTCCGATCATTTTATTAGAGCTTGCCAGAGAGAGTGAAAAGAAAAATTTCAGAATACAAAAACAAGTGGGGCGGATTCGAGAGGAAGATATCCAAGAAAAGCTGGGAGCGAAGCAAGCGGTAAGAATGTAGCTAGGGATGCACCAGTTAGACCTGAAGGAAGGGTCCAGCTAGAACTTATGCTATTAAAGCGCGTGAAGATGCTTCCTTACCGATGTGATTACCGGTACATTTTCTCTCTATAATGTTAATGTTATTGCTTTGATTGATCCCGTTCTACTCATTCATATGTATGCATGAAATTGGTGTCTAGTATGAATATACCCGTTGAGAACACGTAATTTATGATTAGAGTGTCGAATCCGTTAGGCAAATGTGTGATCATTGATAAAGTATGTAAGAAATGTCCTTTAATGATTCGGGATCATTACTTTCCGTGTGACTTGATGTTGTTGCCGTTTGATGAGTTTGATGTTATTTTGGGTATGGATTGGTTGACATTGCATGATGCTAAAATAAATTGCAAAGAAAAGGTTATAGAATTAAAGTGTGAAAATGGTGAAACTCTGCGGGTTGAATCAGATAAATCAGAGGCATTACCTAGTGTGATTTCTTCAATGTCGGCTCAAAGATATCTGAAAAAGGGTTATGAAGCTTATTTGGCGTATGTAATTAATACAAAAGAAGTTGAAAAGAAAGTTGAATCAGTGCCGGTTGTGTGTGAATTTGCGGACGTATTTCCTGAAGAATTGCCGGGTTTGCCTCCAGTCAGGGAAGTAGAATTTGGTATTGATTTGATACTAGGAATAGCTCCGATTTTGATTGCTCCGTATAGAATGGCACTAGCAGAGTTGAAGGAATTAAAGTCGCAGTTGCAAGAGTTGACTGATAAAGGTTTTGTGAGACCGAGTTTTTCACCTTGGGGTGCTCCCGTGTTATTTGTGAAAAAGAAGGATGGTTCTATGAGGTTGTGTGTTGATTATCGCCAGTTAAACAAGGTGACAATCAAAAACAAATATCCGCTGCCAAGAATTGATGATTTGTTTGATCAGCTAAAAGGAGCGACATGGTTTTCAAAGATTGACTTGAGATTTGGGTATTACCAACTGCGGGTAAAAGAGTCGGATGTGCCTAAAACTGCTTTTAGAACAAGGTATGGTCATTATGAATTTTTAGTTATGCCATTCGGGTTGACAAATGCTCTATTTGTGTTTATGGATTTAATGAATCGCATATTCACCATACTTGGACAAATTTGTTGTGGTGTTTATAGATGATATTTTAATTTATTCAAAAGATGATACAGAGCATGCTTGAGCATTTGAGGATAGTTTTACAAACTTTGAGAGATAAGCAAACAGATGCTAAGTTTAGCAAAAGTGAATTTTGGCTATGGGAAGTTGGATTTTTGGGTCATATTGTTTCAGTGATGGTATACGGGTTGATCCTAGTAAAATTTCAGCCATTGTTGATTGGAAACCACCAAAAAATGTAACTGAAGTTAGAAGTTTCTTGGGGCTAGCTTGGGTATTATCGGCGGTTTGTAAATGGATTTTCTATAATTGCTGCTCCTATAACTAGATTACTCAGAAAGGATGTTAAATTTGAATGGACGGAAGAATGTCAACGAGTTTTGAAGAATTGAAAAGTTATTAACAGAGGCACCAGTGTTAGTACAAACCAGAGCGTAAAAGAATTTATGGTGTATAGTGATGCTTCTCTAAATGGTTTGGGGTGTGTGCTCATACAAGAAGGAAAAGTGGTGGCATATGCTTGAGGCGATTAAAACCTCATGAGAGGAATTATCCTACTCACGATTTGGAATTGGTCATGGTGGTATTTGCTTTGAAAATTTGGCGACATTATTTGTATGGTGAAAAGTGCCGGGGTATATACCACCCAAAAAGTCTTAAGTACTTGATGTTACAAAAGACTTGAATTTAAGACAGTGAAGATGGTTGGAGTTATTGAAAGATTACGAGCTTGTTATTGATTATCATCCGGAAAAGTGAATGTGGTTGCTTTGATGCTTTGAGCGAGAAAGTTACTGTTTGCTTTGAGAGCTATGAACACTCGGTTAAAGGTATCGGATGATGGTTCGATTCTAGCAGAGTTAAGAGTAAGACCGATGTTTTACAAGAGATTTGTGAAGCTCGGAAAAATGATCAAGATTTACAAGCCAAGAGAAAACAAAGATGAAGTTGATACCGAGTCGATTTGAATTGGTTCTAATGGATGTTTAATGTTTAAAGATCGGATTTGTGTACCAAAGAATGAGGAATTGATTCAAAAGATCCTCACAGAAGCACATAGTGGTTATTTCTCGATTCATCCGGGTAAATGAAAATGTATAATGACTTGAAGAAAATGTATTGGTGGAATGGAATGAAAAGAGATATATCGAGTTTGTGTCCAAATGCTTAATTTGTCAACGGTGAAAAATTTGAACACCAAGTGCCTTCGGGATTACTTCACCCTATCATGGTTCTGAATGGAAATGGGATCGAATTACCATGGATTTTATATCGTGGGTTGCCGTTAACTCGGGGAAGAAAAATGCCATCTGGGTAATAGTTGATGACTAACTAAATCGGCTCATTTTATTCCTAGTGCGTCTGCATTATTCTCTTAATAAGTTGGCTGAATTGTATATTCGTGAGATTGTTAGACTTCATGGAATACCTTTGTCAATCATTTCGGATAGAGATCTGATATTTACTTCACGGTTTTGGCAAAAGTTGCAAGAAGCATTAAGTACAAAGTTAAATTTCAGCACTGCCTTTCATCTACAAACCGATGGACAATCAGAAAGAGTAATTCAGATTCTTGAAGACATGCTCAGATGTTGTGTATTGGAATTTCAAGGAAGTTGGGAAAGATATTTACCGTTGGTAGAATTTGCTTACAACAATAGTTATCAGACGAGCTTGAAAATGGCACCTTATGAAGCATTGTATGGTCGTAAGTGTCGAACGCCTTTGTATTGGACTGAGCTCAAGGAAAATCAGATTTATGGAGTTGATCTAATAAAAGAAACTGAAGAAAAGGTGAAAGTGATTCAAGATTGTTTGAAAGCTGCTTCAGATAGACAGAAATCGTATGCAGATTTGAAGAGAAAAGAGATTGAATATCAAGTTGGTGACAAAGTGTTTTTGAAAGTATCCCCGTGGAAGAAAGTTCTTAGATTTGGACGGAAGGGCAAATTAAGTCCGCGTTTTATTGGGCGTATGAAGTAATTGAAAAAGTTGGACCCAGTAGCATATCGGCTAGCATTACCACACGAATTAGAGAAGATTCATGATGTGTTCCACGTATCTATGTTACGCGTCGGTATCGTTCGGATCCTTCACATGTAGTTTCACCGCGACGAAATTGAACTACAACTAGATATGACCTACGAAGAAGAACCGATTAAGATTTTAGCTCGAGAGGTCAAACAACAAAGGAATAAAAATGTTGCACTTGTGAAGGTGTTGTGGCAAAGGCATGGAATAGAAGAAGCTACATGGGAATCAAGAAAAACTATGAGAAATCAATACCCACATCACATTTCTGGTAAGATTTTCGAGGAAGAAAATCCTTAAAGGGGGAGAGTTGTAATATCCCGAATTAGGGCCTAATCGGAATAGTGGTTTCGTGACCACAAATCTGAGATAGAAATAATTATTTTATAATTATTTTGAGGTTTATGATATGATTACATGATTGTGTGAAAATTTCGTGAAGAAATTCTATGCCTAAAGTGTTTAAATTGAAAGTAGGGACTAAACCGAATAAGTTGCAAAATTTGTATTCTAGAAGTTTTTAGTATGAAATTGCATTGAAATATTAATTAGGAGGTCTTAAATAGCAATTTGACTAATTTAAGTTCATGGACAAAATTAGGACATGGAAGGAATTTTTGGAAAGTTTAGTAGTAAGGGCATTTTGGTCATTTAGTTATTAAAATGAATTAAAAACAAAATTAAAAGCCAATTTTTGTCCATCTTCTTCATTAGGCCGAAATTTCATGGGTTCTCCATAGCTAGGGTTTGTTTCAAGCTTCCAAGCTCCATAACGTGGAATCGACCTCAATCGAGGAAAAGAAAAGATTGTGGACTAAATTGCAAAATCTTTGTATTTTGGTACCAAGGTAAGTTCATGTGTAAATAATGTAGTATAATTGTTTTTTTTTTAAATTATTGATGTTAATTATATGATATGCTGATTTTTATCATGAAATATATGCTTTGTGGTTATTTTCGAATAAAATGCAAATTATTTGTATTATTTGTTAAATATAAAGTGTTACCGAGTATTGGTTTCGGTATTTTACGGAAGATGGCAAGGATATGTGTTCGAGGAAAATCCTGTTTGAACCTTAGGAATAGATTAGGATACAAGGGACATGTCACTAGGATGGTTGAGCATCCGAACTCGTTGAGTTGAGTCCGAGTTCACTTATGGATGCGAATGTCCGAACTCGTTGAGTTGAGTCCGAGTTCGTGAGATGTAACTAGGCATCCGAGCTCGTTGAGTTGAGTCCGAGTTCACTTATGGATGCGAACGCCCGAGCTCATTGAGTTGAGTCCGAGTTCACTTATGGGCGGGTTACATGATTGCTTGATTACATATGTGGCACTTATGTGCAAATTATCCGTGTAACCGAATTATATTCCGATGTGTTCAACGGGTAAAGTTATACCCAAATGGAGGAATATTCGAGATGTAAAGAGACGTATTGGCAAGTGATGTGAAATGGATATTTTGGACAGGTATGTATTTAACCCTCGGGTTGAGTATTGATACAATCACGATAAGGTAATAAGATGATGAAAAATGATTAGAAATGTGATATGTGTTTTAGTGATGCATGCTAATGTTGATTGGTATGACCGTTTGTTATGTTACTTATTATTTGCATATGAACTTACTAAGCATTTATGCTTATTCCCTCCTTCTTACTCATTGTAGTTTTGGACAAGCCAGCTCAGGAGTCGGGATAGGTCGAAGGCTTAATCACACTATCCGGAAGACTTTTGGTAAATGGCTTGTAAATTTAAGTAGGGCATGTATAGCAATATACCTATTTTGTGTAAATAATCTTATGATATGGTGATGGAATGGTTGAGAAAATGTTTGATAATGATAAATTATGAAAATGGTTAGTTTAGATTATGTTTGATGTTAAGGAAAATTATTAAGATACTTAGTGCATAAAAACTCATAAAAGGGATGAAATTTGCCATAAACAGAATACTGCAGTAACACTGACATGAGTTTGAAAATTTACTAAAAATCATAGAAATTTAATTTGGTGATGGAGTACATATCAAATTTAATCTTATTATGTCTAGTTTCACCTGAAACAAATGAAACAGGTAAAGGAATTATATGTTAAAAGATATTTGAATTTTAGTGAAACAGGGTCATAGCAGTTTCTGAATCCCCTGTTCCAACTTTAGAAATTCACCATAAATTGTAAAGATATGATTAGGTGGTGTATTTTATATCCTCAGAATCCTTATTGAGTCTAGTTTTAGTATAAATAAACCTCATAGTCATATGAATTTTTTACAGAGATAAATGTGGTTCGTAGTAAACAGAGGTCAAACCAGTCAAGTCCTAAAACAGGGGTAACTTTAACTAATAAACTGTACTAATTGGGTCAACCAAAAATTCTAGAAAAAAATTAGTAGATAGGTATATGAGTATAGATTCAAGGAAAATTTACGGATCTTGATTTTGAGTTTCGTAACTTGAGATATGATTTTTCTTGTGACTGTGACGCAAGTAGCTTAAAAGCTGTGAATGTAGAAACAAATAATCCAAAGTTCTAAAAATGTTAAATTAAGCTTAGTAACACCTCATACTCGACTCCGGCGACGGTCTCGGGCGTGGGGGTGTTACAATACTGACTTGCAACATTAGGGTACAGGGGACACATGGCCCTTCAACACGCCCATGGGGCAGACCCTTTGTCACATACGGTCTAGACACATACCCGTGTGGACTAATTAAAGGCTATTTTCCAAGCCAATTGTCACTCTCAATCATTCATACATTCAAACATAATTCATGGCATGCAGCATGATACATTTAGACACTCAAATACTCATCACAATAACACTCTGACATCTTCATAATGTCATCCTATTGCACATTCATTTGTTACACCATTAGAAATGCATTCTACACCAATTTCATGCATTATTAAACTTGTTACCATAACTCCAAATTATACATTCTTGACTATAGCCATTTTAAGTCATTAAGTCATCCATTATCTTTTAGCATCTAATCCACACTTTATCATACATTCACCAACAATAACATATCTTTTTATCAAAGCATTAACACATGCATGCATGGGTAATTAGATTACAACCCAAATGATCAAATATGAGCCATATCACATGGCCAATACAAAATGAATCATCATTATCATAGGCCTTCACACTTTGGCCAAATAGCATGTCACATATCACAAAATGACCAAGTCCCCTATACATGCCATACTCAAAATAATAATTTCACTATACCCAATAATCTTTTGATAGTGTGATCAAATATTCTGACAGCTTCTGATCCCCGAGCTAGCTTGGTGGAACTACAAAGGATGGAAAGAGAGGGGAGTAAGCATTGAAGCTTAGTAAGTCCACATGCAAATAATGTGCAGTGATAGTAAGCAATTAACATATAAAGACATAGTAACACATACATAGGGATTATTCATCATTTAACCCTTCTAACTTACTTATCATATGTACAAATATACTTTCTCATCACAAATTATTCTTTATCAAGGCCTTATTCATAGGTTCAGCGTACATACTTGTACTTATCGTAGTATGTTATATAACCATACCTCTTTAACATGCCCTTCTCGGGACTTTCATCACATCCATTGCATTACCCGTTGAACACTCAGAATACTATTGGATACACGGAAACTTGTACATAAGTGCTACATATACATACGTAGCCAAAGCTACCTCATAACATGTATCACATCCATAATGAAATTAGACCACTCAACAAGCTCAAATGTTACAGTATCACATCCATTATGAACTCGGACCACTCAACGAGCTCGGATGCTTGCATCCCTAATGAACTCGGACCTCTCAACGAGCTCGAATGCCACATATATCACGAACTCGGACCACTCAACGGGTTCGAACTCTTAATTCCTAGTGACATGTCACTTGTATCCTAAACTATTCCTAAGGTTCTAACGGGATTTTCCTCACTCACACTTAGTACCTTTATCGCACTTGCTCGTGACGTCGTATATAACGGCCATAACATCATTTATACTTTTAAACAACCAATAAGCATATAACTCATAATCACAATAGAACATTTATCACAATATATTAAAGCATTAAAATCATGTTACAACACCACATTATTTGCATATGTACTTACCTCGGTACAAAATGAGGATAATCGAGCCTAATCGTCTTGTACTTTATTCTTCTCTCGATCAAGACCTGGTTCACGTTTTCCCTGATCTATAATGCCAAATTTAACTTATTTATTATTCACAGTATTCAAATGGGTCCATAAATCATACTTTTGCAAACTTACGTTTTTGACCCCTAAACTTTTACATATCTGCATTTTGGTCCCTAGGCTCGTAAAATGAAATGTGCTCAATTTTCTTATACTTTAAGCCTAGTCGAACCTTTATAGCTCTTATAGCAACCCACATTTCTCCTTTATTTACATGATTACTACCTATTTTACAACTTTTACATTTTAGTCCTTTTTAGGTGTTCTCATGAAAAATCACCTAGTAAAAGATGTTTATCATGAATCAAATATTCATATTCCTTCATAAATATTCAAAATACCAACATATCATGCATGGGTCAATTTTTAAACATGAACCCTAGCTTAAAATATGAGTAGAAATGAGTAGATCATGTTACAAGGATTTCAAAAATGCAAAGAACATTAAAAACGAGGCTAGGATGCACTTACAATCAAGGTTGGAAATGTTGAGAAAAACCCTAGCTATGGCTATTGAGAAATTCGGCTAGCACATGGAGAAAATGGACACATTTTTGCTTTGATTTTCCCCTTTTATTCTTTTAATTACCAAATGACCAAAATGCCCTTTGGACTTTTCTTTCATATTTTTCCTATACGTGTCCATTTTTGTCCAAAATTATAAAAATTGGTCAAATTGCTAATTAGGGCTCTCAAATTCATAATACAAAGCAATTTAATGCTTAAAGCTTCTAGAATGTAAGTTTTGCATTTTATTTAATTTGGTCTCTAAAATCCAATTAGACATTTTATGAATAGAATTTCTTCATGAAACTTTCACATAAGCATGCATTCATAACATAAACCTCATAATAATCATATAATAATTATTTCTATCTCAAATTTATGGTCTTGAAACCACTATTCTGACTAGACCCTAATTCAAGATGTTACACTATTTCTTCTCTGTGTTTTATAGAGGTTCGGTAGCTTGCTCGATTCGGATAAAGTTGGAGTTATGCATCACACTATGCAGTTTCCAATTGGTACTTTTGAACTTATGGATATTTGTAACTATGGCATGTATAGGCTAGTTATAAAGATGATAGCTATAGTTACTTAAGGTGGTGATTTTGGTACATGTTGTGGTATATGTTAAAGGCATGTGATTTGGCTTAACTTGGTATAATGTTTTGATTGTGTATAAGCACTCAAATATGGCATGTTTTGGCAAGTAGAAGATGAAATAGAAATATGCAATGTTGTCTTAATATGTGAAAGGCATATGAATGGAAAATGCATGATTTTAATTAGGTATTTGAATATTATTTTGGGTTGGTATAAAATGTATATGAAATGTTGTGGATTGGCTACCTATTGAGTTATAAAATGTTGCAAATTTGAGCTTGATTAGTATGTGCAAAATGGGTGGCAAAATGGCTTTGTAAATAGCCTATTTTTGTCCACACGGGCAGAGACACGGGCGTGTGTCTTGGTCGTGTGTGACACACGGTCATGTTATACGGTCATGTGTCCCCTGGTGTTGAAATTAAATGAAGTCAGTATGCTCCACACGGTCTCACACATGGGGGTGTGACTGGCCGTGTGGTACAAGTTAGTATACCCCCTAATTGGCATATGGGCGTATGACTTGGCCATGTTGCATAAGTTAGTATACCCTATAGGTTTGGCACGACCTAGCACATGGCTTGGCACACTGGCATGTGTGGCCACTTCGAAGGGCACACGGGCTAGACACACGGGCGTGTGGTTGGCACACAGCTTGTGACACGGGCATGTCTGGTGGTCGTGTGAGACACACGGCCTACTCACACGGGCGTGTGTCCTCTATTTTAAAATTTTTTTTCAAAGTTTCGTGATAGTGTTATAAGTTATTAGTTTAGTCCCGAACCGCTCCTAAAACATGTTTTTGGCCTTGGAACGACAAAAATGTGCAAGTGTATACAATCGCAACAAGTAATAAAGTGACAAGTAAATGTCGAGTTATCGTATCCACAGGGATTGTGAAAAGAATTATTTATGAATGCTATTTAAAAAACTTTGGTGAAGAAAAATATTTTTTTTGAAGAGGGTGATTAAAAACTAAGATTTTAAACTAAGTAAAATAAATAAATCTCAAATGCATGATTTCAAAATACGATTTTAATCAAGATGACATAATTGTGTTAGATCAATTACATTTCTTAACTTAGAGTTATTAAACTCATGTTTATATTGTTACGAATAAATTCACGCCAACTCCGTAATTTGCTAACTTATGAACATACTCACCTACAAAAATTCATTCATCTCTTGACTATATCCCTATGTCAATTCAACCAATTAAACAAATCTTAATAGGAAAATATGTTATTGCACATACATACTTATTAAATTGAAATAATCTCTTGTACTTATCCTTATGTCAATTCAAACGATTAATTAAATCTAATAAGCACATAAAAGACTACATGAGGTAACAAGGTATCCTTACCTTGAAACAGTTTAATCACGATAATCTTGCAAGTTATGCAAGGCAAATAACCCTCAACTATCTTAGATGATTAAACATGCATTGATTAAGTACTGTGTCCATTAATTACAATTTCAATCTGTTTAAACAATTAATTCATTAGCTACCTTACAATTGTAATGCAAGAATAACTTAGTCATGATTTTACTTAATCAAGCATCTTACCGAGGCCTATGACAACATAAACACAATTTTAACAATTTTAACAAACAAAATGCAATCAACCTAACACGAATTAAATTCAAGCTAAATTGATTAAATTAACCATTCCAACAACATAAATATCCATAGATATGTTCATCATAACAACAACAAAAATTAAAGGGATATGGAACAAGAATCAAATCCGGTGCTTTTCCATGGCTTGACTAGTTTGCTCCGTTCTTCCTTCTCTGTTGTCCTCGTTGACCAAGGCTACTATGTGTAACACCCCTATCCCGTGACCGTGGCCGGAATAGGTAAGGGGCATTACCGGACTTGTAACTCATGTCAGAACAGTAAAATTTTGAACTTTTTCTTGAAATGAAGATCATTCATTTTAACGGGTACTAAGCACAGCTAGGGATAAAATTTAAACTTCTCTAAGTAAACATTCAAAAGATGCCATTTTCGCATGGCTTATATACATTAACCAAAAATATTCTTCCGCCACTAGTCTATTCTATACATGCCATAAGATAATCCAAACCATAGCAGTACCAAGCAATGGATAGTGATAGTGTGATTAGTTGCTGACGATCCCCGAGCCTGTAGCTTCCAGATGAGATCTATAAAAACAGAGGAAACAAAGTAAACGGAGTAAGCATTACAATGCTTAGTAAGTTTTAAGTAGTGTCAAAAGATAACAATCAAATTATAGCATAGTTGTTTGTATTTTTATTTCACTCTTCCTTCGGGCATACCATTCCTTTACCGAATATGCCCATCTCATCATATATAATAGGCGGATAAACTTTCACATAAAAGTGAGCCCATGTGACATAGATATATTGTATAATTTCACATAACTCCTCACACTGATCCAATGTCACATAATCATGGGAATAGTCTCATAGATTGCTCACATATGCATCACATAACTACCTTATGATTTAGTTCAAATCAAGCTCACATATAAACTTGGAGTACATACTGCTTAACCTTTTCGCATTGAATATATCTATAAGAAATTCTTATTGCGAAGTCTTATAGCTTTAACCTTTACTCGGATTATCGGCGAGACCTTTAACTCAGATGTAATCCTCACACGAAGTTAGCGGGTCTTAACCCAGACATAGTCACCACATATGATCATCTGGTCTTAAATCTCGGGTTTACATCATAGAGTTTCATGCATATTTATTCACATGTTACAACATTCACATCGACTATCATATTTGTAATTCATTTACCTCATCAAATATCTAATAAAACACACCTTTCACCGTCTCATTTTTGCCACAACATATATATATATATATATATATATATATATATATACAAATCTCATACATATCTATCGTTAGCCATTTGGCTTTACCACATATTAAATCTCATACACGTTTCGCATTAGCCATTCGGCCATACATAAATACACTTTCACATTCATCACATTGGCCATTCGGCCTTACCATATATATGCATGTTCACATTCATCATATTGGCCATTCGGCCTTATCACATATATGCATGTTCACATTCATCACGTAAAATCCTAAATCAAAATATAAATTTTCATGTATTCACATCACAATTATCCAAATATACTTCACATACCACATATACTATCATGTATACACTTTGTCTTGGCCGAATTTACATCTATCATTTTCCAATGAATAATTCAATTTCACGTCATACTATCATTTCATATTCGAATACTTATAAACTTACAATTTCACAAATTTTAATATCAAAGATCCATCTAACACTCATATATCACTTTACAATATCACGCTTTAGAATTCACGTATGGGTTTAATCAATAGCTTATGAGCAACTAAAACAAGTTTTATCCATGTTTACAACAAAATCACATTTTCACTACAAGCTGTTTTCCTGAGCAATAGTCACTAAATTATTTATAACTAGAGCTACAAAAATCCAAATCAATTGCCGTTAATTTTCCCTGAATATAGACTCATATATCTTACATTCATAAAATTTTCAGAATTTTTGGTTTGGCCAATCAATACCAGATTTTTCTTAAAGTTTCCCCTGTTTCACTGTTTGACTAATCTGACCACTCTTCAATACGAATCAAATTTCTCATTGTGAAGAATTCAAAATGTGTTCTATTTGATTTCATTTGAACCTAGACTCATTAAGCAGTCTAGGCATATAAATTTTATCTTATAAACGTTTTTGTGCAATTTATAAAGATTTTCTAAAAACAGAACAGGGGATTTCGGAGTCATTCTGACACTGTCCCACACAACTGTAAATATCTCTTTATAGGAAATTTCTTTGCTTACACTGTCTCTTTTATAAGAAACTAGACTAATTAAGCTTTGATTACATATTTTATTCAGCCTATGATTCCACACCAACAATTTATAGTGATTTTCTAAAATTGCATTACTGCAGCTGTCCAAAGCAAATTATTACAATTTGCTCTTAAATTTCCAAGTCCAAACACAACTTACCATTTGAGTTTAAGACATATCATGGCCACATCATATCTTATTAAATCAACTCATTATGTCCTATTATGATTGAATTTACTCAACGTTTAATCACTTAAAACTTACCTCGAAGCGGTCGACGACTAGATATCCACGGCTATTCGTTTGCTTTCTCTTTATCCAAAATCGCCTCTATGCTCTTGAGCTTAATTAACAAAATTTAAACTATTTTAATCACCTTGTTATATCATTAAAAACAACAAGGTAAATCTTCTCAATGAAACTCATACATAAGGCAACACCTCGATACATCTGCACACATTCGGTATTTCATTAAAACCATCCCAAATACGTTTACCTAGGTATCACCATGTTGCCTTATATACATATACTAGTTATGTGGTCAATTTTACCGATGACCTATGCATATAACTAATTACACCTTTAATAATATTCACAAAGCCGATTATCCACATGACTACCTTAGCATATTATTTGTTAGCTTCTTATCCAAATTTGCCATAAAGAAAATTAACTCATACCCTCAAGTGCATAAGCAATTGCATCCAAAGGACACTTTAAATGCATGTTATGAAAGTAACCGAATGCACATATATTTATACCAAGACATCATATACTTCAAAACCAACCATCAAGGCATAAAGCCGAACCTTCAAAATCAATTATCAATACACGTTCAAACATGCCTTCCTACAAATATACAAGTTCTCCCTTGGTTAAACTAAATCATGCTTTAAGGTTTAACACATTTGACCATTAGAGAGTTAATCAAATTAGCATTCAATTTTTTTCTATACACCCACCATTAACCGAATCTCATTTAATCAAATTTATTTCTTGACAATTTCATCACATTCGGTCATAGGTAATTTAATCCTATAAAGAGTCAAATTTTACTTCAATTCACTAAGGTGAGGTTATTATAATTTAACCTCTATTTCCGAATGCCCCTTCTCCATAAAACCATCAAATTTTCAAATTATAGTAGGTTCATAACTCATTTAACCACTAATTCTATGCCAAGCATAAAAAGGCCATTGGTTTTACACCTAACTTACAAGACCATAAAACATAAAGGTTTAATGTTCATCTTTAATACAATTACCACACTTCAAACTAAATTTTCAGCTTTATATATCCCACACCAGATTTTTTTTCCATGCTCAATTTCCATGGCCGAATGAAATTATGCCCTAATTCATGAACTTAAACAACATTGGCCAACTTTCCAAGCTCATTTGAGCCATCAAGCACATTTAGTTTGTTCACACTCAACTAGAATCAATTATCCTCCCAAAATAATCAAACATACAAAATATACCCCATTAAGCTCATGACCGATTGCTACATGCTTCATGAACACAAAAATCTTCACATGGGTCTTGTTGCAAGCTTCAAAACCAACCAAAATTCACAAATTTTCAAAGAAAATAACATGAACCTTACCTTATTTGAAGCCTTCCTTTGCCGAATGTCCTAAGCTCAAAGGTTTCTATTTTCTTTCTCAACTCACGGCAAGAAGAAGAAATGGCCTTGTTATTTTCACCTCAAACATGTTTTATTTATTTATTTCATTAACTTTTATTATTTCTATTTTATGAAACCATTTTCTTTAATGTAAACAAATATATTATTAACATTATTTACTAACATATAAAGCACAAAATGCCAAAATGTGTCATTCCTGCCCATCCTTGCCGTCCACTACCAAGAAAAAGGAATGTTTGACATGCAAGTCCCTCATGCTTCAAACCATGCAATTTTTAGCCACTACCAATTAACCTATGACATTTTCAAGATTTTTCACATAAGCCCCTTTTTATTTATTTCACATCCAATTGACAAAATTTAAAGCATGAAATTTTCACACATGCTTATTCATAAATAATAAGCATAGAATATAACAATTAATTATTTTTGTAATTCGGTTTTGTGGTCCCGAAACCACTTTCCGACTAGGGTCAAATTAGGGGTGTCACACTATGGACACTTAATTGTTGCTCCAAATGGCTAATGAATGCCCCTTTTCTAAGAGAAGAAATCGGCAAGACAGCAAGGGAATTTGGAATGGAAAAGGAAAGAGAAAGTGGAGAGAAGTGAGAAAAGATGTGAATGCTTAAGATGTGTTTCAAATAACCAGCCTAAGGGGGTTTTTATAGCTGAAGAGGGCTGCTAAAAATAGCTAAAATTATCAGCCCAAGAGCCCTCCCTTGGCCGGCCGCACATGTGGCAAGGTTGATAGTTTCAACTTTGCTAATTTAGGCTTGGGGCAAATCTATAGAGCCATCAATTGTGGACGGGTTTGTTTGCAACTTGAACAAGTCTTCAAGGGCCTCTTTGTAAGCTAAATAATCAGCCAATAAGCTGATTTGGGTCAGCATATGGACGGTTTTGGGCTGTCCACTTCTTGGTCGGTTCGGCTCAACTGGACCACTTTTTCATAATTAATTCATAATAATTTATTTAATCCAAATTAAATTGCATATAAATTAAAATCAATTATATCATGAATTAATACACATAATTGGACCGAATTAGGCTGAAATTTAATTCTCCTTGATACTTCAAATTGCTTCTCGGTTTTGAACTTCTAGCAGTGTTTATCAAGCCAATTTTCGCCCTTTGTGCAAATCTGTCTAAAATAATCAAAATTTATTATAAAATTAATTAAAATTCATTATGTTAATAATTTAAGTACAAAATAATTATTTTATAATATTTATATATTTTTCGACAATAATTTTACCAAAACTGCATGAATTTGAGTTAAAAAGGGCATGAAAAAGTGTGTATATTTTTGTGTTTCCACACCCCCAAACTTAATTCATTGCTTTGAGTAATGCACAAATTGAAAATAATTTCTTGGAAATCCCTACCAATTTGAATTTATTCCCTTATTCAAGATTAAGCTGCAATCATTAAGTTTAACTTATGCCTTCATATGTTGAACATAGCAATTTCTGTCCACTAATGTAGGTAGCATAGAAACTTGAATCAGTAGGTCTTTACAAAGGTTGTAACGTGGCTCAGCTTAGGGTAGGTAAAAGATAGATAAACGTAAGCTAAAAACCATAGACTCAGCTTCAATCAGACCTTCAGAATGTTTACCTTCAATACACCAACTTACTTTGCTTTCAATGCTCTTTTATACATCTATTTTCTTTCAAGTACATATGCTCTCTCTCTCTTTTTTTTAATCATTTGATACTTCTTTTCAACTCCCCCAAACTTATTTTCAAATAATATTCTGCATAATACTAAGTCTAGTGTTTGGGACAATTTAAAGATAATTAAAAGAAACGTGATGGCTAAATATTGCAAAGGTTCAAATAAAATTAGGCCATATAGCCTCAAAGTTGGGTTTCAAAAGGTAAAATTTCATCAAGGTCGGCTTGAAAGGCTCAAACAGTCCAAACAAAAGTTGCCTAAATCATTTTCAACATTCCATGCTTCCTAAGATTTTGCCTCAAGAAAATACTAAGTCAATTCTAGAGACTTAAACTTTCATGCATACCTAACTTTCCTAAGGAACTAAAAATCTTATGGTATGATTTGCATGTTTTAGCTACTCGTATCCGACGCCGGAACAGGGTACGAGGCATTACCAGACTTAAACTTAAACGAACATTCAAAATTGAGACATGAATTTCCACTCAAATTTAAAACTTTTCCTAAACATTCATATCATCCCTTGAACGAGCCTACGAGGCCCAAAATGTGCTTTGGGAGTGTTTCGGGACTAAACTGAGAACTTTCAAAATTTTTACAACACTTATGAAAATTTTCATGCTTTGGAGGGTTACACGCCCGTGTGGGTAGGCCGTGTGGTCTCACACGCCCATGTGGCTGGGGACACACCCGTGTCTTTAGCCTGTGTAACTCTCTGTTTATGACATCATCAACAAATTAGAATCACTTGGCCAAGGCACACACCCGTGTGTTAGGCCATGTGGGCAATTTTATTTTCATAATTTTCCCTAAAATAGGTGCAAACTTCACACGCCCTGGGCGCACGCCTATGTCCCTGGGTTGTGTCCTTCACACAGCTAAGACACACGGCTGTGTCTCTGCCCGTGTGGCCAATTCGAAGCTAAAATTTACAATACAGGGGACACACGGCCGAATCACACACCCATAAGGCAAGCCGTGTGTCACACACGGCTTAGACACATGCCCGTGTGTCTACCCGTGTGGACAAAAATAAGGCTATTTACCAAGCCTTTTTGCCACCCTTGCTTGCAACAACCTACACAACATCAAACAACACCAATCCAAGCATATACACACTACCAATTCAGGCACAACCAAGACATCCACACATAAATTTCATGCTAATTTCTATCACATACAACATCTCATACTTATCATCACAAATCATGCAATAATCACATTCATGAAAGGCATCATCATATGTATATATATACTTAACCAATATTAGCCAATACCATATGGCCATTTACAAAATGAATCAATTACCATTACAAGCCAACATACTCGGCCAAATCAATAATGACACATATCATAAAAAGACTAAGTCCCTATACATGCCATAGCTCAAAATAATGTAATAATAAGTACCCAAAACGATAATTTGATAGTATGAGTGGATCTCTGACCGTCTTCAATCCCTGAGCTGGCTTGATGACACTACAAGAAATGAAAAGGAAGGGGGTAAGCTTTAAGCTTAGTAAGTTAGCATGTAAATAATAATCAACTTTAACATACAATATCCTACATATAACATAATGTAAATTAGCATAAAATCATCGAATGATCATAAACATATCTTACTCATTTGCATATTTACCAATAATGCATCTTAAACTGAGATAATTTCTCATTAGTTTTGCATACGTACCTGTACCACTTCATAACATAGTCATAACCTTTCACATCTTTGATATAATCTTTAAATCACCCGTTCAACCACTTGGAATACTAAAGGGTACTCGGGAATCACATATACATAGAATCATACTAATGCCATATCCTAGATATGGTCTTTCATGGGATCTCATATCAATGCCAATAGCCCAGCTATGGTCTTACACGATTCTCATATCGTTGCAATGTCCCAGACATGGTCTTACATGAAATCTCATAATGATGCGATATCCCAGATATGGTCTTACACGTAAACTCATAACTCTAATGTCATGACATTTGTATCCTAACTATTCCTAAGGTTTAATCGGGAATTTCGCCATATCGAATCTTTGCTGAACAAATCCATGATGATAATTGTACAAGTCATGCAAAAACAATATATTAAATACATAATATAAGTTGCATTATTTACACACGAACTTACCTCGATACAACAATAGTAGAAATGGATCTAATCAACAGTAACCTTTTTTTTCCCCCGGTCAAGGTCCAAACTTCGTTTATCTTGATCTATAATAGCAAACTTAGCTTATTTAATTATCACATTAATCAATTCAGTCCAAAAGTCATACTATGGCAAAATTACATTTTTGCCCCTAAACTTTAACATATTTACATTTTTTCCCTAGGCTCGTAAAATGAAATGCATCCAATTTCTTTGTTAACCAAGCCTAGTCGACCCATACACATGCTCATATCAGCCCACATTTTTCATCAAATCAGATTTTTACTACACATTTTACAACTTTTACAAATAGGTCCTTTTTAGGTATTTTCATGAAAAATCACGTAGTAAAAGTTGTTTATTACACATCAAACTTTCATTTTCTAGTATTAAACATCAAAACATATGCATGTCACACATGGGTAAATTTTAAACATGAACCTTACTTCAAAATAATGGCAGAAATGGAAAGATCGGATGAATACAACTTCAAAAACGTAAAGAGCATTAAAAACAGGGCTAAGATGCACTTACTATCAAGCTTGAAAGTTGAAGAAACCCTAGCTATGGTGCCTTGGAAATTTTGGCTAAGGGAGGAAGAAGATGGACACAATTTTGACTTGTTTTTC
The DNA here is from genome assembly GCA_025698475.1 of Gossypium anomalum. Lineage (NCBI taxonomy): Eukaryota > Viridiplantae > Streptophyta > Magnoliopsida > Malvales > Malvaceae > Gossypium > Gossypium anomalum. Next base: position 41,645,138 of record CM046965.1, read on the forward strand.
CCTTTTATTCTTTTATTTACCAAATGACCAAAATGCCCTTTTAGCCTTTCCTTGAAATTTTATATCTCTATGCCCATTTTTGTCCAAAAACTTAACAAATGGTCTAATTACCATCTAAGGACCTCTAATTTAAAATCTCATATCAATTGGACACCTCTAACATGTAGAACTCAACTTTTGCACTTTTATGGTTTAGTCCTTTTGACTAAACTGAGCGCCTAAACGTTAGAATTTTCGAACGAAATTTTCATGAAATCATTCCTTGAAACCGTGGAACATGAAAATATAATAAAAACAAGATTTACTACGTCAAATTCGTGGTCCCGAAACCACTGTTCCAACTAGGCCCAAAATCGAGATGTTACACTTTATTAAAAATACATTTATGTCATTATTAAGCTAACATAACAATTTATTGAAATAATCTAACTTTGTTTATACTGAAGTTTAGCATACTTAACAAAATTTCAAATTTATTGAACAAAATATATACTAATCATAATTAAAAGAAAAAAATTATTCTGAGTGGAAACAAGTTTTCGGTCCCCCCTACTTAAGATGAACAATGTCCTTATTGTTAAAAGTGAATAGATACTATACACCAGGTAGGATTCTAGAAAAGAGGAGGTGAGTCAATTTGACTGCTTAAGTGCCAAGCTCTCTCTAAATCTAATCCTAGACATGTATATATCTATTGCCACACTTTATACTTTGCGACTTGTTTATTAATGATTTCCACCTCTTGTTTTATTATGCGAAAATAAAAATTCCTAATTAAACTTAATCCTAAGATAACTTAAAAATGAAAATAAAATAAAGTCAAGATCCCCCCTTTTTATTTATTTGTAGATTCATCCGAATTCAACTCGTCTTTTGCTCCATCATATTTGTTTTTGCATGAATCGCTTTGCTCTTTCTTCGATAGTGGACTCCATGGTTCAAATATGAAATCTGGAAACTCAGGCACAAAAATAAACAGGTTATTATATATTTTTGTAAAAGCACTTCTTATGGAGCCATCCCTTATTTTTGAAATCTCCAATAAGCTTGTTGCTGCCACTGCATATGTTGCATTAAGTCCATCAATTTTGACAGCTCATCTCGAAGATCTGGACGAGGCGATTGGGTTCTGAACATTGAAGTTGCGACATCAAGTTCGGCTTCTGGTTCCATTGGTTCTGCCTCATCAGGGATTTCAGCTGATTGCATTGGTTCGATCTCTGTGGGATCTTCTTCTTCTTCTTCAGGATCCTCACTTTCTTCAACTTGTTGCTATAGAAAAGAGTCTCCAGCTATTCGATAAAGGTTCCAATCTGTGATTGTGCCCTGACTATAACCTATCTTTTTTACGTTTGTAAGAATTTTAGCTTTCAAGCACAAAATTGTTATCGTAAAAAGGAAGTAAGCTGGGACCGAACGTCTAGCAGTGCAATTCCACATCTCTCTCAAGATGATTTTTCCTACATCAATGGTTTTTCTAGATAAAATCGAGTATAATAAGACCATTCACTTTAATGAGATTGTAATTCCATGTGAACTAGGCAGAAGGCCAAATCGGATGAAATAAAACCATACCTTCGCAAGTGGTGTCAAATATTCTCTTTGACAAGTGTGAAGTCCTTGTTTTGACATAGTCCACTTGGAATTTGGAACTGTAAGTTCCTCTAGTATTTCTTGCAAATTTTCAGGCTCGATATTGTTGGCTAAGGAAGAATATTCATCGTTTTTGAAATCAGGTAATTCAAAGAACTCATTAATAGCATTTGAAGTTATTGGTACCTTGATTCTGCGAATTGGAACTTCCGTCAACTCACTTGAGGTTAAATTCGCATAGAATTCACGCACTAACTCTTCATCTACACTAGGTCTCTTCTCACAAAACAACTCCCAATTGAGAGTTTCAGTAACCTTACACTCCATAAATCAATATAGTTGCTTTCTTTCAATGTGAAGCCTTTCTCTGGATGCATCTGTTGATTCTTGAAGATACTTTTGTATCTTGCTCTGGCTTCTTCACAGTGGAACTTGTTTTGTGATTTGTCAATTTGGGCAGAGGCACGAATTCTCTTGCGAGGCACGATTAACCTGAACATAAGATGGAAAACAATTTCTTAAAAATTTAATTAATATAAAATATTAATAATTTAATAAATTGAAAAATTAAATGATTAAATAAAATTTAAAATTTAAAAGAAAAATTTGTCTTACCACCTTTTTATAAAAATTAAGAACTCCTAAAAAATTACAATTAGAAAACAAAAGAGGTCAATTTAGGGTACGTTGGAGGATTATCGGCTAAGGATGGGGTGTTGGTGTGAGTAATAGGGTTAATGTGCAGCACGGGTGCTAGGCAACAAGTGGACGCGTCGAGCAGGTTCAAGGAGCAGCACGACCTGGTGTAGGTATCTGCTCGGTAGCAGGCAACAATGGGGCGCGCGCGGGTTGGGGCGAGGAGTAGGTGCAACGCTAAGGAGAAGGCCAGGCGAGCTGCTGGCGTGCTTGTGTGCAAGGGCTGCTAGGCATGTGTTGGGTGTGTGCTGTCGGTAGTGCTGTAGGTAGGGAGTTGAGGGCTACGACACTAGGTGGTTTGATGGGATGAAAGTTTGAATGAAGAGAGGTGGAGAAGGTTGGTGGTATTTATAGTGAGGAAAATAGGAGTTAAAGTAGAATTCTTAGAGAAATTTAATAATTAATAATTCTAAGTTCTAATTCTACTCAAAGTAAATAACAATTAATAATTAATATAATGCATATTAAATTATTATTTTCTATTAATTTATTAAGATAAAAATTTATCAAATAAAAATGATTAAATTAAAACTAATCCTAACTCTATGTAAAGTTGATAGTAATTAATATATATAATTATATACTAATAATTATCATCTTTTTTATTAAACTAAAAACATTTATTCTAGAAGCCTTTTGAAAATATTTACAAAAGAGGCATCTAATTTTTAATATTTACAAAAAGAACAACCACATTTTAAAAATTATTTAATTAAGTATCTAGACTTACAGAAAATCTAAAATTGAGTTGCAATTTGAAACTTGGATCAAAATTGACCCTTTTATTTGAAATTACAAAATTTTTTTAAGCAAAAAAACAACCACAAGGGTCAACACAATTTATTAAGTAACATCACAAATTACAGCATCATGGACTTCCGACCGATAATCCATTTCGAAAAAACAAGTTTTGGCCTCACTGTACATTTTTTTGCAAATTAAATGGGCTACAGTGCTGTAACATCATTTGGTCCAAATTAACTTGGCAGATTTGAATTTATTAAATGTTGTTGTGCAGGCCTTTATTCGTGCGCCTATTACGGTGACATCAACGGCTAAATTCCTTAGCCTATTGACTAGCCCTACGTGATCCGTCTCAAAAATAATATGCTCTTTTATTTTCAAATTACATATAGCTTTGATGCTTTCTTCAAATGCCACGCACTCAGCCTCTTCCACTGATAGCCTTGTCTCTATAAAGTCCCCACCACCGCCTAAGACAAAGCTTTCATCATCTCTAATAATCATTACATACCTGATTCTATTTTCACCCACTGTAGCGTTGAAGTTAATTTTTATGAAGCCCTTCGAAGGTTTTTCCCACTTTTGGCCTACTCTATTTTGTGAAAGCAAAGGCTCATTTATAAAGTTGCATATCCGAAACTCCTTATTCAAAGTGCTAGCTCTTTCCTAAATTATCTTCGCCTCCTCTTCTTTTCCCCTGAGGATAAAATTGTTTCTATTATTCCAGTAGTTCCATAAAATCACCATGAGATCGGCCATAGCTCTCTTATCAAGTGCTCTCATCATGTCTTCCAACCAGTCAATACAGTGATCATACTTCTTCAAAATAGTGCTCTCGGGCCATCCACTTAAAGAGAGAACCGCACGAGATGTTGGGCAGTCTTTTAACTCGTGTAACAGAGTTTCAGTTTCAGCTCCACACCTTGGGCATCCCTAGTCAAAGTCGTGTCTAATAAAAGCAATTTTTTCGTTCATCGGGAGGATCTCATGCCCCACACGCTAAGTAAACACACAAATATTTGGTAATGTATCAAGCTTCCAGAGATCTTTCCAAAAAAATCTATACGGGCCATACCCTATTTCTTTCAACAGCAACCATGAGTAAGCAGACTTTGAGGTAAAGCACCCATGGGGGTTGTGGAACCAAATTACATTATCATCTTGACGCTCATCCCCTATTGGTATGTTGCAAATCTTATCAACCAAATCTTGCCCATACACACTTTTAACTTTCTTAACATTCTAGCTTCTCCTATCCTCAAGCCACAAGTCTTTCACGCTCATCACATTTTGGTTGAGACTGTCTCTTCTAATAGTTTCCCCATTTAGACCTTCCATTCCCTAGTTGTCATCCCGGATATTTATCATTTCTCCATTCCCCACCTACCACCCAAATTTGTCTTTAAGAATTTTTGCCGCTGTCGTAATACTTGACCAGGTAAATGAAGCTTTGTCCACTTTTTTGGCTTTAAAAATATTACCCTCAGGGAAATATTTCGAAGGCAACACTTTAAAACATAGAGAATCTTTGTTGTTTATAAGCCTCCATACTTGATGCCCTAATAAAGCCAAATCAAAGAGTCGAACATCTCTAATTCCAAGACCTCCCATGCCCTTCGGTTTACACAGAGTCTTCCAAGGGACCATAGTCCAAAATCTGCCTTTGTCTTTTCCCGCCCACCACGTTTTACTTAGCTTGGCTTGGATATCCTCGATAACTCCTTTGGGAGCTAAGAAAATCGACAGCGCATACATTGGTATAGATTTGAGAACAACTTTGATGAAGACTACTTTGCCACCAAAAGAGAGCAACCTCTTGGTGTAGCTATTGATCCTGCAAGACAATTTATTATTAGTCTCTTTGAAGGCCGCTATTTTCTTCTTACCAATTGGAATGGGAAGGCCTAGGTAGTTGTTTAGGTTCTCAACCATCGTCATGCCTAGAAGATCACTGAAGTTGTTTCTTTGAGCTCTAATAGTGTTGGGACTAAGAGAACCATTGATTTTTCAAAATTAATCTCTTGTCCTGAAATGTTAGAAAAATATTAAGCATATTAACCAACATTTCAACGTCACTCTTTTTATTTCTCACGAATAGAAGCGCGTCGTCAGCAAAGAATAAGTGATTTATCCTAGGACCATTTATACTGGCTTGGATTCCTCCTATGATATTATTATCCTGAGCTTGGATCAGCATTCTCGAAAATGCTTCCATGCAGAATAAAAATAAATAAGGGGAAAAGGGATCCCCTTGACCGAGACCCCTCTCAGGGATAATAATATCCGATAAAATATTATTACATTTAACCGTATATTTAACCGAACGAACTTAATTCATAATTTTGACTATCCACTTCTCATTGAACCCCATCTTCTTCATAATTGTTTCAATAAAGTCCCACTCCATGATATCGTATGCTTTGCTCATATCGAGCTTGACAACGAACCCTTTGTTAGGTCCCTTTTTAGAGCTTTGAAGATAGTGAATGAGCTCATGTGCAATTAGAATATTATCATGTATCATCCTCCCCGGCACAAAGGCGCTTTGATTTTGACTGATGCAGCTAGGAAAAACAACTTTTAGGCAATTGGCATAAACCATCGAGATGATCTTGTAGATAAACTACATAAACTGATAGGACGAAAATTAGTCAGCTCACATGGGTCTCTAGTTTTAGAAATTAAAATGATCATAGTTTCATTAAGGTTAGAAATATTTTTTTCCGATTAAGGACATTCAAGCAGAAGTTAATAGTGTTGCTTCCCACAATCTCCTAGTGATGTTTGAAAAAATTTCCCGAGAGGCCGTCAATGCTAGGAGCATTATTTGGGTCCATCTACTTAATGGCCTTGCAGATCTCGTCCTCTGTATAATCTCTAGTAAGCCACTCCTTTGTCTCCCTGGTCACACACTCTTGAATATACCCCATCTCATGTATATTAACCCTTTGACCGTTTGACCAAAACAATCTCCAAAAATAGTTTTTAGCCACTTGGCTAATGTCTTTGCTATTTGTCATCTAGTTTCCTTCCATATCGTTAAGCTTCTCAATTTAATTTTTCTTCAACCGCCTAGTAGCTTTAGCATGGAAATACCTAGTGTTCCGATCCCCCTCCCTTAGCCATTTTGATCGAGACCTTTGAGCCCAATAGCTTTCTTCCCTAGCATAAAGAAAATCAAACCTTTTACAAGTTTCCTTCAAAGTCTTCACACTGTCCCCTCTACTAGTAGAATCAATAATCAGATTGATATTTTTCTCCAATCTTCGCATTTCATTTTTCAATTTTCCATATTTTTTACGCTACCAAGGACCAAGAACCTACCTAACCAGATCCAGCTTATCCCCCATATTTCGTATCAACCCTGTTCCATGCATTACCTATAATATTTTTTACTTCCGTATCACCCGCCTAGCACAAATCCAATTTGAAACACAATCTATGGTCATTAGGGTAATCTTTTGGTTTACGGCCCCATAAGTCTAGGAAAATCACATCATGATTGGACTGGGTTTGCCTCACCACTTTTGTAGCAATAAATGGGAAATTTTCAACCACTGAAATTTAACTAAGGAATCTATCAATCCTTTCCTTTATCAACCCACTCCCACTCCTATTATTGACTGATAAACTGTAATTTATGCATATTTATAACCCATGCTTAACGCATTTTATTAATGATTTCTCCTTAGATTTGGTTAATTCGATGCTCCTATTGCCTTAATTTCATGTTTTATACTTAGGTAAGCATAGGAGAACGAAAGGAGCGAGAAACGGGCCAAAAATGGAGAAAATGGGCCAAAGCACGAAATCAACACGGCCTGAACCTCCTCACACGAGCAGATCACACGGCCGTGTCAATCTGGCAGAATTAAAGCACGATTAGCATGGGCAGCTCACACGCTCGTGCCAATCTAATAGGCTCGAACACAGCCTGAAGTAATCGCACATGGCCGTGCCACACGGGCGTGTCCTTGCCGAACCCTAGTTAACCTTCATTCAGAAAAGGCCAAATTTTAGGGCTTCATAGGCATTCCAAAGCCTATAAATACACCCTAAAGGAGAAAGAAAAGGGGGACAGAGAATAGGGAGTAAGGAATTACTCCGAGGAAGCCGATTGATCCATATCAGAAGCCAGAGTCACCATCAAGACTGAAGATCTCTCCTCAACCTCTCCTTCAGGAGTTTTGGGTTTTCTTTATGTTTTGTAATTTTTATTATTCTGAGATGTGTTCTTGTTTAGTTATGGACTAAACCCCTAAATACCTAAGGGGGATAAAACCTATGACTAAACCTTGTTATTATTTTTGAATCGTATGATAAATATTTAACTTGTTCTTAATTACGTGTTCTTAATTCTTGCTTTGGTATTTCAGGATATCACTTCAAGTTACTACTCTTAGTTGGAGGAGGAATAGACCCTGACTAAGAGTAACTTTGTCGTAATTAAGTGGAGTTGATTACGCGCCTAGAGATAGGTGACAAGATTTTCCCGAATTAGGGTGAAACCTAATAAGGGAATCCATAGATCAAGTTAATGTAACCTTAGGGTGTTAATTAGAGATAACTCTCGGTTATTCAACCTAGGGATTAGACGTTGTTAGTCTCGAAAGGGATAATAATATACATTAGGGATTTCTACGGAACAAGTTGAATGAATAAATCGTCCGGTTCGGAGCCAGAATAACAAGTAAGAGTCTAGGTGGATTTTTCCTTAGGTATTGTCTCAATCAATCGTTTTCCCAAACAGTAATTACCCAATTTCTATTTTCTGCAAGCTCTTAGTTTAGTTGGTTAGTCAAAACAATCCTCTTTTATTCGGCTAGATAAAAAAAAGATAGTCATTACTAGTACTCATAGTCCTTTGGGTTCAACAATCCGGTCTTGCTAAAGCTATACTACTGTTTGATAGGTACACTTGCCTACGTCGTGATCATAGTTAGTTTCAAGAGTGAGTCATTATAAATTTATAAAACTTATCACATGGAAAATCGACGATCAAGTTTTTGGCGCTATTGCCGGGGACGAAGATATTAGGAACGCTCAATTTTTATTACTTTGGCCATTTATTTTCTTGCAATTTAACTTTTATTTTTACTTTACTAATTTTCTTTTTTTTTTCTCCTGGTAGGTTCTTATAGTTTATAACTAGAAGAAACCCGTCAGGACCATTGCTTTTTGACGAGGAAATTGATCGTACAGCTCGTAGAAACTGACGAGAAATCAGGTGCAGCTTAAGATACACAGAAGGAGAGCAAGAGGAGATATCTCAACTACTACTGAAGAGATGGCTAAAAATCAAGACAATCCGCTACCTCCAGCCATACCCGCTGAATTAGCAAATCAGAATCCTGCTCCTCGTACTATGTATGATTATGCTAAACCTAATTTTACAGGAACTGAGTCAAGTATAGTTAGGCCCTGCTATTGTTAAAAAAATTTTGAACTGAAACCTAACACGATCTAGATGATACAGCAGTTTGTTCAGTTTGATGGTTTGCAGGATGAGAACCCCAACATGCACTTGGCAAATTTCTTAGAACTGTGTGACACTTTCAAAATTAATAGTGTTTCTGATGATGCCATTTGCCTTTGGTTATTCCCTTTTTCACTGAGGAATAAAGTTAAATAGTGGTTGAACTCACTACCACGAGGGTCCATTACCACTTAGGAGCAAATGACTGAAAAGTTTCTATTAAAATATTTTCCACCAGCAAAAATAGCTAAGTTGCGTAATGATATTTCTTCTTTTGTGCAGATGGACTTAGAAACACTTTACGATGCATGTGAGAGATTCAAGGACCTTTTGTGAAGGTGCCCACACCATGGGTTACCTTTATGGATGCAAGTTCAAACATTCTACAATGGTGTGAACCCTTCTACAAGACAAATGATTGATGCAGTTGTCGGATGAACCATCAATAACAAGACACCTGAAGAGGCTTCAGAATTCATTGAGGAGATATCACTGAATAACTATCAGTGGCAAGTCATGCGGACTAAGCCAACGAAAATAGCAGGTGTTTATAACATCGATTCGGTCACCATGTTGTCAAATCAGGTAGAACTTCTGAATAAGAAAATTGATGGTTTACTTGGTTCTGCGCAGGTACATCCAGCGATGAGGTGCGATTCAAGTGGAGGAGGTGTGCCTACAGAATACCCACTATTCAATCCTACAGCCGAAGAGGAACAAGTCAACTATATGGGTAACAATAATTTTAGATCTCAAAATAACCCATATAGTAATACTTATAATGCAGGTTGAAAGAACCACCCAAATTTCTCTTGGGGTGATCAAGGAAATCAAAGGCCACAGAATCCTTAGGGTTTCCAACAGCCACTTTATCAACAGGAAAAGAAGCCGAACCTTGAGGAGATGCTATCCAAATTCATCTCGGTGTGCATACAACAGATAATAGAATATAGATATTCGGGCTTAGCCATACAGATATTGCATGCATAACAATTCAGATATCGAAATATCATGCCCATCAACCCTACACACCATCTCCATCCAACCCATCACACCATGTGGGGATAAAATCGACCCACCCAACCTTACACACCAAGTATGGGGGTATAATCAACCCATCCAACCCTACACTCCAGAAGGTACTATAAAACAGTACATAATAGGTATAGGCAGCGTAGCTGGAAGATAACAGGCTAATCGCCTTTCAGACTTCCATCTCTCCACAACAATCCCAACCCAATGCAATGCAACATAAATATCATGGCAAGCTTATATGCAGATATCAGAGCACATCAACATCATGGCAGAATAGATATACAGAATCAGACAGATATACATGCTTATAATAACATGCTATTGCATACATTTCAGTAATCAGTCAGAGTATGGGGTCCAAGTAATGCTGACCGACCCTACAGTCAGGTCACAGTCGACTTGAGCGACCTGTGCAACCTTACAGAACATTTTAAATTAATTGGGCTCATACGCCCGTGTGCCCTACCTGTGTGGGCCCACACGCCCGTATGGATCACACGGCCTGGCCCAAATGTCATATACCCGTGTGGTTCACCCATGTGACCCACACGCCCGTGCGGCCTACACGGCCCAAATGGTCGACCCCATGCCTCGCACACGGCCTCGCCAGCCTCACACGTCTGTGCCCGTAACACCCGTGTGGCGCACGTATGGCCTGGCTCGTCAGTCACACGCCCGTGTCTCGTGACGCAAGCTACCATACGAGCAGACCACACGCTGGTGTGGCATTGACAAACCACTTTTTGGCTTTTTTTGAAACTCATTTTCTGTGTAATCAGAGTACACACCTGGTTCGTTTTCACTGCTAATCCAACCACGAGCACTCCAAAGCCTAAGATTGACAATATCGAGCCCAAATCAGTCACTTAAATTGACTTACATAAGAATGGACAAATCTCAAAACTCGAGTTTTACTTACTTTCAACGAAGAACGGTGTTTTCTCGCTGCTAAGAATTTGATTATTGATCTTTTGAACCTTGATTAATCCCTAAATAGCAACCAAAATCCTTTTAAATAATCTCCAACCGAAATCTCATAACTTAGTTAAAACATTACTTACTGAATCGTCAGAACCACTAGTAAATGTCACAGCTAAATAGAAGAGAAAAAAAATCGAAGGAGAAGAAAAATGGAGAATAAGGAAAAAGAAAGAAAAGAATTTCGACAGTAAGGGTTTGGAAGAGGAAGAAATGGCAGAGAAACTGTTTTTGCCAAAAAGAAGGAAATAACAAAACCCTAACTCTTACCTAAAGTCTACAGCTCAGAATTTTAATAAAACCCAACACTTAACTGAAACTTGCAGCAAAAATAATCCCAATGCCACTGTAGGGAATCGAGCCCCTAACCCTAAGCGTAATCCCTTACCAGTTAACCACTAGACCAGCAGGTCCATTCTGTTAAGTTTTACCAACAATTCCTGATAAGCCCACTGACCTCAAGTCGAACTTTACTCAAATAAAACCCTAATTTATCCCAAGTTACAGCTTGAACTTAGTACCTCCCATACATACCCCCAGAGCTCATACCACTTAACCCAACATATATTTAAGCCAAAAATAACTCGAAGCACAAATTCATACACTTTCAAACCAAACACTCACAAATGCCGAAACTACAAAAATTTGGGGCGTTACATTGAAAGTGTTGCTGGAAATCAATTTCAAATCCATTTGTGGGTAAGATTTTTAGGGACGAAAATCCCTAAAGGGGGGAGAAATGTAACATCTTGAAGTAGGGCTTAAATGGTATAGTGGTTGCGAAACCATAAATTTGAGGTCAAAAAATTTTATTCTGATTAAGTTTTAAGGTTTATTCATTGACTTAATAATTGTGTGAAACTTTCGTGAAGAAATTTTATGTGTAAGTGCCTAATTTGATAATTAGGACTAAATTGTAAAATTAGCAAAATGTGTGTTCTAGATAATAAAGGGGATTTAATTGAAATGGGTTCCTAAATTGGAGGTCCTTATTTAGTAATTAGACCATTATATTTAATTTTGGACAAAAATGGGCAAGAATAGGACAAATTTGAAAGAAAAGCCTTTAAGGGCATTTTGGTCATTTAGTAATTAAAAGAATTAAAAAGGGAAAATAAAGCCAAAATGTGTCCATCTTCTTCATGAAGGCCTAATATAGCATGGGGGAAGCCCTGGTTAGGGTTTACAAGCTTTCCAAGCTCAATAGTAAGTCCGTTCTAGCCTCATTTTTAATGTTCTTTACGTTTTTAGAGTCCCGGCAACTTGATTTAGCTTATTCTAGCAATAATTCATGCTAGGGTTCTTATTTGGAAAAATATCCAAAGGTTAAATGTGTTTATTTTGATGTTTTATGATAGAATATGAAGCTTGAAATAATGTTAAACAACTTTTGCTAAGCGATTTTAAGTGAAAACGAGTAAAACGACATAATCGGTAAAAATATCTAATGTTCATAAGTACATGATACTGTAGGAATTTGATGTTGCCATAGAAGGGAAAAATGTTTAGCGTGTCATAAAACATATGAAAAATGGATAAATTTTAATTTTCGAGCCTAAGGTCAAAATCGTAATTCTGCAAAGGTCTAGGGGCAAAATTGTAATTTTCCCAAAGTTTGAGTTAGGGAATGTTTTGAATATTACATTAATTAGATAAGTGAAATATGATGTTTTAGATCCCGGAAAGTGATATTTGGACCTAAAACGGGAGAAAAACTGAAAATCAGGAAAGTTGGTAAAATGGTCGTTTTGGTATCGAGGTAAGTTCAATGTTTAATAAGCATTTAATTATGCATATTTGAATGATAAATTGATATTTTGGCCATAAATACTTTAGTATTGAGTTTCAAATATAATGATTAATGTTCGATAATAATTCGATATTGGAAAGAGAACTTGTATAATTTATATGTAAGACCATATTTTGTATTATGGCTTTGTATGATAACAAGAAAGTATTGACTAGCATAGTTTGATGAGAATAAGTTAAGTTGATGATATAATGAGATTGAGAATGTAAGTATGTAAGTTGAGTAGCATTTTATTATTATGCAATTATTGTTATTAGTATTATTATTGAGTTATTCGACTAACCTTGAGAATTTGAGCAAGTATTGTTTAGCTATGACTTGACAAGGCATTGATATCTCAAAGTCCATGGTTGTACCATGGAAATTAAGGAAGAATTGACAGAAACGTCCATGTTCATAACACGACATTTAAGGAGGAATTGACGATTAAGGATACCATGTAAGACCATGTCAAGACATGGCATTGGTAAGGCAAGGATCTCGTGTAAGACCATGTAAAGACATGGCATTGGCATTGATTAATGACTCCATGTAAGACCACATGAAGATGTGGCATTGGCACTAAGATAAGGATATCATGTAAGACCATGTCAAGACATGGCATTGATGAGTTACTATAAGGCAAAGGTCCCATGTAAGACCATGCCAAGGCATGGCATTGGTGAGTTCATAAGGCAAGGATACCACGTAAGACCACAAGGTAGCTTGCCTAGTAATACTGAACCAAACCCAAGGGAACAGCTCAATGCAATTGATGCTCAAGAAGGATGCGTTGAGACTGAGCCAAAACTAAGGCAAGAAAATGTGGAAAGCAAAGGTGATGGTGAGGTAAGTCATAATAAACCTCGTGTTCCATATCCTAACGCGACAAAGAAAGACCGCTCAAATGAACAATTCAGTAAATTCCTTAAACTTTTTAAAAAATTACATATTAACTTACCATTTATTGAAGCGTTGTCACAGACGCCAAATGCAATGAAATTTCTAAAAAAGCTTCTAGCAAACAAGCGGAAGTTGGACGAAGCGTCACACGTGGAGCTAAACGTAGTATGCTTAGCTATTCTACAGAATAAGCTACCCAATAAATTGAAAGATCCAGGGAGTTTTACAATTCCTTGCTTAATTGGTAGTTTAGATGTGAATAATGCATTAGCCGATTTAGGGGCAAGTATCAATTTCATGCCTTACAAAATGTGTAAACAACTAGGTCTTGGGAAACCTAAACAAACTAGGATGAGCATCTAATTGGTAGATAAAACTATAAGATTTCTTAGGGGTATCATTGAAGATGTACTAGTAAAAGCAGATAAATTCATATTTCCCGTTGATTTTGTTGTTTTAGACATAGAAGAGGAAACCAACACCCCTTTGATTTTAGGGAGGCCCTTTTTAGTAACTGCTAAAATAATTATTGATGTTGGCACAAGCGAACTCACCCTTCGTGTAGGAGACGGGACGATCACCCTTCAAGCTCGAAATTCTAGCATCACATCGAATATGGAAGGTAATGATCCACATCATCTTACTAAAACTGACAATATGATGCAACTTACTGTGTAGAGATTGAGCCTGAAAGAAGTACAAGAGCCATGTTCCAACAACACTAGAAGACCCATTCATGAAGAACGAAGGCTATAGATAGAGGAGCTAGACGAATGGCGAGCACATAAACTGAGAACACTCGATAAATCGAAACTACGCTAAAATAAGCTTGATACCTCTCCACATCAACTTAAGGTTGGACATCAAGTCTTATTAGATGCCGCAGACCCTAACATTGTCACTCCTAAATCGGATGAGGAAACCCCTCTTACGGTACTTAGTATTTTCTCGTTCGGTACAGTGGAGGTAAGTCATCCCAAGTTCGGCACCTTTAAGGTAAACAATTCCCGGCTCAAACTTTATTTTAATAAGAGTGATAGCAGGAATGAGGAGTACGAACTCCTTAAACCACCTTGAGCATTCAACAGAGAGGTAAGTCGAGCTTAGACTATAAATAAGCGCTTCTCGGGAGGTAATCCGAGCACTAACTATATTAACTTATTTAAATTTTAGTGTTTAACACTTTCCATGACTAACGTTGCTCTTGAAAATAATTTACCACAGGGACACAGCCAAGCACACGGGTGTGTGTAAGACCGTGTGGAAATAGGGCAAGATTTTCCTAAAACACGGGCAACGATAAAACGCCACGACTGTGTGACATGGCCGTGGCCAAACCTGCCAAAATGACACGGGCATGCGACATGCTTGTGTCTAAAGACCGTGGCCAAAATTGAGAAACTAACACGGGCGTGTGACACGCCTGTGTCTAATAATCATGGGCGAACCTGTCAAATTAACACAGGCGTGGTGATTGCATACACGGGAGTGGGAGAAGCAAACAAGGGAAAACAGGTAGTGTGACACGGCCGTGTTAAACAACACGCCCAAGGAACACGGGCGTATGTCGAATTTTAGACGCGCCAAAAAGGGAAAAACGCGAAACACACGGCCTGGAATTGGGACACACAGGCGTGTCCCCTGGTCGTGTGCCCCAAAATCTATAAATACCCTGCACTATTCATTGTCTTCCCCACTCAAAAAACCCTAGCCCTAGCCGCTGCAACTCTACATAGCCTCCACGCCACGCTCGTGCGCCGCCTCTAACTTGTTTTTGACGCATTTTCTCCTCTTCATAGCGTTTGTTTACTTCTTCCTTTTCTATTTTATTGATTTTTAGGCTTATTTAGCATGACTATATGCAAGCTTTTGATTCTTTTTCTATATTTTCATCATTCAACTATCATAAAATAGGATACCCATCATTTCTTTTTAGTCATTGCATGCATTCTTCACTCTATTCATTTAGTTAGAAGTAAAACTTTTATGATCAAGAGTAATTAAAATTTTCATGCATTTTATGTTCATAAGAGTTGTTAGGAAAGTTTCATTCCTTTACATGCCATTCATATGTTGATCCACATGTCCTCACATTTATAAATGTCACGAAATAATTAAAAGAAATTGGGTTGGTTATTTTGGTTCATCTTTTTGACTGAAATTGCTTGCTCAAAATTATGGTTTTTGAAGTTCATATACCTATTGTCATTTTTCTTCATTTTATATAGGTACAATGTCTTCACGAGGAAAGAAAACCACTGTCCCCACATCAAAGAAAAAGAAAGGAGCATCATCCTCCTCGGGTTCTACCGCGGAAGTTTGCCACCCATTCCTCCAATTCCCCAACGGGCCCCAAGAGAAACTCTTTCAGATACTAAGGGCCTGACCTTTAGCAGCGGGCCGCTGCATAGACTGGGCTGCCATCGAACAAGTCTAATTGGCTGACGCGATCCGGGCCCTCCTTACTACCGATCCATAGGAATTATTTTTTGGGATCATTGAGCCAACATATTTAGAGCTGATAATGGAGCTATGCTCTACGTTTCATCTTCAAACCATGATGAAAAATTATGATGATCCCGGCACAGTACAGTTTTGCTTAGGCAGATTAGTCTGCCAACTAAGCGTTCCCAAATTCGGTATCGCATTGGGTCTTTATACCGAGGAGTTCAGAGAGGAGAATGACTTACACGCTCTTGACCGGCACATCCATCGTACTCTCTCACGTTGTTGGAATGCCCTCGTCCCACGTTCGGCCACCTACGACCCTAGTCGCACCAAGGCATTATCTCTCCCTCCGTCCCTAAGGTACCTTCATTCTCTCTTATCTCACACTTTGACAGGACGGAAGGAGAGCACCGGCGTCGTCACTACTCACGACGTCTACTACTTGTGGTGTATGTCTAACGGGCACGTCATCGACCTCGCCTACTTTATCGCCCTTGCCATACGCCACCAAATGGAGCGACATCGGAGGGGGGTCATCTCTATTGGCCCCTACGTGACTCGGTTGGCGCAACACTTCGGACTCCTCGACACTGCAGCCCAAGAATCATCATTGACCCTCATTGGCCAGATGTCTCCACAAGGCATCTCGAGCATGCTTAGTATGAGGATGATCGAGAGGCACTAAGGAACCTACCCTCCCCAATATTGTGTGGCTCAATCCACCGAAGAGGAGGTTCCCCGAGGACATTACTGATGATGTCCCTACCTAACACGAGGACCCGCTTCACCACCCACCACCACCACCTTCTCGGCCAGTTCATGCGGCGGCTTCATATGCTGACATCTCTGAGTGCCTCAACCGATTCGAGCAATAATGTTTTCAACGATTTAATAACATTGATGCTACTTTACAGCAGATTTGTTAGCAGTTCCACATTTCATCGCCAGCCCCACCTCGCGAATCATCTAGCGATGAAGATGTTTAGAATTTTTTTTTTTAATTTTTTTTATTTTCATTTAAGACATATTTTCATTTTTCTTTCATTTTATTTTTATTAGGACTTATAATATTTATCTAACAATTTTTACTCTCGGCTAATCTCTTACGAGTAAATCATTTTTCCTAATATCCCCTAAACAGTTCCTACTTTTATCACAGTTATCACAGAGCTCCAAAGTTTGCAATCATTTAGGAACTTCCAACTCTGATGGAAAAGGGTCACCGCGGTTACCATGACCCGCTCAATAAGGAGATATGATATTCTTTTGGTACAGCACTGTGGTACCCAACCTCTACCACCACCGGAGTATCCTCTTCCACATCCATTTCGCCAAACTAGAGAATTCATTCATTCAAAACTCAGGAAGTTTCAACTCTCTCCCTATCTTATGATCTTATATTTTTCCTATATATCTAACCTTGCACATTGAGGGCAATGTACATCTTAAGTGTGGGGGGGTATTTATTTCATTATCTGAAAAATCCCTGAGTATTGCTTTGTTCTCTTGTGAATCTCTCATATCATGTTTGAAATGAATTTTGATTGACTGATAATTTTGATTGATTTATCTTAAATTAAAACATAAGCATTCATACCTTGATTGTTAAACTTTAAGACACTAGAAAATTAAGCATGATAAGATGATGTTTAAGAATTTAAAATTTTAGGTTGTTTCCCCAAATTTAGGTATTATCTTGAATTGAATCCCACAGATTAAAACATCAAAAAGCCATAATTTTTGTGAGATTTTTGAGCCTTTTGAGCATCTATTAATTCTTTCATACTCACTTCTATTATTGTTTTGAGTGTACCAATATTGAACTGTTGTTCTAGAACTTGCCTGATTATGCATGTTGAGACCACACTATTTGATTTGATATATCAAAATGATAGAGGCACTTAGGATTAACCCACTTATGCTATGAAAAGCCTACCTCCACAATTAACCCTTAGCAAACCCCTTTGAGCCTAACAAACCATTCCTTGTATTACCCTCAATATTAACCCTTAACCCATTATTATTGAAATCTCCTAAATTAATTCGATCCCCATTTTTTGTCGAGAATTGAGTTGGATAAATTGCTTAGCTATGTCTTGTGCTTAATAATTAGTTATGATTATTTAACTTGTTCTTAATTAAAAAAAATGTATACATATTAGCAGTTATCTTTTGTTATAAGCTTCATTATTCAAATTCTATAGTCAGAAAAGAAGCTATGTTGTACGCAAGTGGTGATTAAATATTTTTCTAGTTAAGTAATTTTTCAGTTCAATCTCGATTCTAACCTTTTCTTTCAGCTTGTAACCACACCCCCTAACCAAGCCTCATTACAACCCTTTAAAGACCTTTTGATTGATGTATCATCTCGATCTATAGTGGTGGAGATTTGATTTTCATGCAAGCCTATGCTAATAACTTTTCATATTGACTAATGAATGCTAATTTCATTATCCTTAAACACTTCGAGTGATTTGAGTGAATCTTTAGTGAGGATGTTAAACTCTGTGAAGTTTCGAATCAATGATAACTACTTAGATGAAGGGTGATGCTTAAGTTTTTCATGATTAAATATTCAACTTGGAATGTTTGAGGCTTTAATGTTCTTATAGTTGAGTTCTCAATGTATAATTACTTATGAGATGATTTGAGATAATATTGATCGGAATTATAAGTTGAGAAAAAGGAGATTTTAACTATGATCCGAGGATTTTGCTTGAGGACAAGCAAACGCTTAAGCGTAGGGGTGTTTGATAAACCGTAATTTATACATATTTATAACCCATGCTTAACGCATTTTATGAATGATTTCTCCTTAGATTCGGTGAATTAGATGCTCCTAATGCCTTAATTTCATGTTTTATCCTTAGGTAAGCATAGGAGAATGAAAGGAACAAGAAATAGGCTAAAAACGGAGAAAATGGGCCAAAGTACGAGATCAACACGGCCTGGACCTCCTCACACGGGCAGATCGCACGGCCGTGTCAATTTGGCAGAACTGAAGCACGATTTACACGGGCACCTCACACGCCCGTGCCAATCTAACAGGCTCAAACACGGCCAAAAGTAATCGCACACAGCCGTGCCACACGGGCGTGTCCCTGCTGAACCCTAGTTAAGCTTCATTCGGAAAAGGCCAAATTTTAGGGCTTCTTAGGCATTCCAAAGCCTATAAATACACCATAAAGGAGGAAGAAAAGGGGGACGGAGAATAAAGAGTAAGGAATTACTCTGAGGAAGCCGATTGATCCATCTCAGAAGCCAGAGTCACCATCAAGACTGAAGATCTCTCCTAAACCTCCCCTTCAGGAGTTTTGGGTTTTCTTTATGTTTTGTAATTTTTATTATTCTGAGATGTGTTCTTGTTTAGTTATGAACTAAACTCCTAAACATCTAAGGGGGATGAAACCTATGACTAAACCTTGTTATTATTTCTGAGTTGTATGATAAATATTTAACTTGTTCTTAATTACATGTTCTTAATTCTTGTTTTGGTATTTTAGGATATCACTTCAAGTTACTACTCTTAGTTGGAGGAGGAATAGACCCTGACTAAGAGTAACTTTCTTGTAATTAAGCAGAGTTGATTGCGCGCCTAGAGATAGGGTGACAAGATTTTACCGGATTAGGGGTGAAACCTAATAAGGGAATCCATAGATCGAGTTAATGCAACCCTAGGATGTTAATTAGAGATAACTCTCGGTTATTCAACCTAGGGATTAGACGTTGTTAGTCTCGAAAGGGATAATAATATACATTAGGGATTTCTACGAAACAAGTTGAATGAATAAATCGTCCGGTTCGGAGCCAGAATAACAAGTAAGAGTCTAGGTGGATTTTTCCTTTGGTATTGTCTCAATCAATCGTTTTCCCAAACAGTAATTACCCAATTTCTATTTTCTGCAAGCTCTTAGTTTAATTAGTTAGTCAAAACAATCCTCTTTTATTCGGCTAGATAATAAAAAGACAGTCATTAGTAGTACTCATAGTCCTTTGGGCTCGACAATTCAGTCTTGCTAAAGCTATACTACTATTCGATAGGTACACTTGCCTACGTCGTGATCATAGTTAGTTTCAAGAACGAGTCATTATAAATTTATAAAACTTATCACATGGAAAATAGACGATCATTGACCCAAGAAAACCATCCACTGTCGGGTTTGATATCCACAAGAGCCAATTCATCCATAACCTCTTTAAAATCATTCATATGCGCCCTCACCCCCTACGCTTGCCTTCTTTCTCAGCGTCATTTAAGATTGCGTTAAAATCTCCCCTAACCACCCAATCCTCCCTTACCAAGTCCCCGACCCTACGCAATATGTCCCATGAGCTGCTTCGAAGATTCAGGTTTGCATGCCCATAGAATCCCGTAACATGCATATTTTTGCTGTTCTCCAGATTGGCCATGGAGTCTATGCGGTGCTTTGAATAGCTTTGAATAGAGACATTCGTCCCATCCCTCTACATCAGCGCAAGCCCCCCTCTGGCCCTCTGAGTTAAGAACTAATCCATTCTGTAGCCTACATTTATTTTGAACCCTTCAAAAATCATTAGTAGACATTTTAGTTTCACTAAGAAAAATAAGGTTAGGGGTATTCACAAGAAGAAGTTGCTTTAGCTCCCTTAGTTTTGCGGGGTTCCCCAATCCGCGATAATTCTAGCATAAGAACTTCATTATTTGAGACCGACTCCCAAGCTTCTTCCCTTGACTTACTGAACTATGCCAACAAACTGATGAAAACTATTGCCTTTATCTCTTCAACAACCACTTCAAGAAACTCAACTATAAAGTGGCAATAAATACACGACGCAAGCCACCGGATCGAAGGCAAAACCCAGCCAATGGAGCTGCGAGGAAAACACCACAACAAAAGAGAAGTGAAACCCAAAAAACTAGAAAATAGACTAAAAAGCTTACCTTATCATTTTGCAAACAGTACCCACCATAAAAAAACCCCATCCCCAATCATCAAGAAGAAGAGAACAGGAAAGAAAATAAAAACGAATCAGGTTTTACAGTCCTAATAAATCCAGGCATCCTAAAACTACAATCTTGAAAATAAAAGAAAGACAACTATAAGATAGAAATAATAATAAGACTCGTAATATGCATGTAACCTAAACACAATAAAACAAAAAGAAACCCTAAACAGAGTACGTAGAAAATTCAAAGAAAGAGAGATCTGCCATTAATGGCATGCATGCAAAAAGAATTAAAACCATGTAGGAGACCTACGGCACCCATGCAACCAATCAAACAAAAAGAAAGAGAAAAGATATAAAAAAAAAGATCAAAAGAAAATGACAAAACCTTGTTAAAATCGATGAATAATCCCAACAAAGCAAATTTAGTATTTGCCATAGGAGGAGTTTGACGAGCCAGGAATAAATCGCTTGTCTAGCCTTGACGAGCCTGCCATCGTAAGAAACACATCCCAACACGTAAGAGAACATCTTTTCACTCTCATGTAGCACGGCACCACTTCAACACCAGCCCCATCGTAAACTGGGGCAACACTCAACACCCCAAAACTGCCATAAAATTTAAAAGAATAATAGGTAGACACACAGAAGAAAAAACAAGAAAAGAAATCGCTTGAATCTTGGAGAAAATTTTCAACGCACGCTCGCTGCTGCTACCAGGCGACATTTGAAACTACAAATGCCATTTAGGGGATAATTTCTTGGAAGATTATGTTAAAATCAATTCCAAGAAAGATTGGAGGGATCATAAATGGTCTTGCTTAAGTTCCAATCTCCTAAACAAAATTTATTTAAACACACTAATCCCGAAAATATACCCTAAAACATTTATTTAAAAAGAAAAATAAGGGAAATTAAATATCTGATAAAATGAAGGAGATTTGATCCCATTCAATTTTATTCCCCTAGTAATGTTTTAAGCGCTGAGCATGGACTCAAAAAATACCTCCCTTACCTTAAAGGTCGACAAATCTGTATGAATAAACTCGATGAATTGTAAATGGGCTAGACCAATGTAATTTTAACTTACCTAGAAATAACCTTAGTCTGGAATTGAATAACAAGACTTGCTGACCTGCTTCAAATTCTTAAACTCAAATGTGCTTGTCATGCCATTTCTTGAGTCTCTCCTTAAATAAGTTGGCATTCTCGTATGAGAACATTCAGTATTCTTCTAACTCATTGAGTTGGATCATCTGTCTCTCTTTAGCAAGATTAAGATTCAAGTTGAGTCGTTGGAGAGCTCAGTAAGCTTTGTGCTCTAACTCCAAGGGCAGATGGCAAGACCAACCTATAGGGTGACATCCCTAAAGGTGTCTTGTATGCTGTCCTGTAAGCCCATAAAGCATCATCCAGTCTTTTGGACCAATATCGTCGATTTGGGCAAACTACCTTCTCAAGTATGCCTTTGATCTCTTTGTTTGCCAGTTCAGCTTGCCTATTCGTCTGCGGATGGTAAGCTGTAGCAACCTTGTATTTCACTTCATGTTTGTCAAGTAACCACTTCAACCACTTGTTCACAAAATGGGACCCTTCACCACTGATGATGGCTTTTGGGGTTCCAAACCTTGTAAACATAAGCTTCTGCAAAAACTTCATCACAACCTTAGTATTGTTTGTCGGATATGCTTCAGCCTCAATCCACTTAGGCACGTAGTCTATAGCTACCAAGATGTACTTATGACCAAAAGACAAATGGAAAGGACCGAGAAAGTAAATACCCTAAACATCAAACAATTCTACCTCAATGATGTTTGTTCGAGGCATCTCATTTCTGTTGGTGACATTTCCAACCCTTTGACATCGATCACAACTCTTTACGCAAGCATATGCATATTTAAATAGTGACAGCCAAAAGAATCCAGCTTGTAATACTTTGGCCGCAGTACGTGTTCCTCCAAAGTGTCCCTCACTCGGAGCTAAGTGACAATGATATAGAATCTTATGTACTTCATCTTCTACCACGCACCTCCTGATCATTTGATCTGCACACTTTTTAAACAAGTATGATTCTTCCCAGAAATAGTACTCCATATCGTAAAGAAACTTTTTCCTTTGATGATATGTCTTATCAATTGGCATCAAACCACAAGCTAAATAGTTAGCAATATGAACAAACCAAGGGGTATTATGGACATGATTTACCTTCAATATGTGTTCATGTGGAAATGTTTCTTGAATGGGTATAAGTGGAGAATTCCCTTCTTGCGGCTCCAATCTAAACAAGTGGTCTGCTACTTAGTTTTCTACTCCCATTCGATCGTGAATTTCTAAATCAAAATCTTGAAGTAGAAGTACCTATCAGATCAGTCTCGGCTTAGCGTCTTTCTTGGCAAGCAAACACTTAAATCACCGAGTGGTCCGTATAAACAGTCACCTTAGTACCTACAAGATAAGATTGAAACTTGTCAAAAGCAAACACAATAGCAAGTAACTCTTTCTCCGTTACCGTATAATTCAGTTGAGCTCCTGTTAGAGTTTGACTTGCGTAGTAGATGGGATGAAAAACTTTGTTCCTCCGCTGGCCCATGACAGCTTCTATCGCGAAGTCACTTGCGTCACACATCAATTCAAATGGAAAATCCTAGTCTGGTGTGACAATTATGGGTGCTGAAACTAGTCGGCTCTTCAAATCTTTAAAAGCTCTTAAGCACTCTTCATCAAATTTGAATGTCGCGTCCTTCTCCAATAATTTGAATAAGGGTTTCGTAATTTTGGAGAAAACTTTGATAAATCTTCAATAGAAACTGACGTGGCCCAAAAATCTCCTAACACCCTTTACAGATGTTGGAGGTGGGAGTTTCTTAATAACATCTACCTTTGCTTTATCAATCTCGATTCCATGTCTCATTATCCAATGTCCTAGAACAATACCCTCACGTACCATGAAATGGCACTTTTCTCAGTTGAGTACAAGGTTTGTTTCTTCGTATTGCCTTAGTACCCTGGCTAGATTAGCTAGGCAATCATCATATGTATCTCCAAATACTGAAAAATCATCCATAAAGACTTCCAAGTATTTTTCAACCATGTCAGTAAAAATAGACATCATACATCTTTGAAATGTAGTAGGTGCATTACATAAACCAAATGACATCCGTCTAAATGCAGATGTACCGTACGGACAGGTGAATATTGTCTTGTGTTGATCTTCTGGTGCTACAGTAATCTGATTATACCCCGAATAGTAATAGTCTCGCCTCACGAGTCTATCTAGCATCTGA
Source organism: Gossypium anomalum (assembly GCA_025698475.1). Classification (NCBI taxonomy): domain Eukaryota; kingdom Viridiplantae; phylum Streptophyta; class Magnoliopsida; order Malvales; family Malvaceae; genus Gossypium; species Gossypium anomalum. The sequence continues at coordinate 41,669,010 of CM046965.1, forward strand.
TCCAAAAATGGCAAAGGAAAGTGATATTTTCTAGTTGCCTTGTTTAGCTTCTAGTAATCGATGTAAATTCTCCATCCTGTAACTGTTCTAGTTGGTATCAGTTCGTTATTCTCGTTTTCAATGACCATGATACCTCCTTTCTTCGGTATGCATTGGGCTAGACTTACCCATCAACTGTCTGAGATGGGGTAAATTATACCCACATCTAACCACTTGATGATTTCTTTCTTGACTACGTCCTTTATGATGGGGTTCAGTCTTTGTTGTCCATCAACTGTCCCTTTTTTGCCATCTTTCAAGATAATCTTATGCATTCATATAGATAGACTAATTCCACAGATATCGACTATGGTCCATCCGATAGCTTTTTTGAATTGTTTCAATACAAAGATGAGTTTTTCTTCTTGAGCATTGGTTAATTCTGCTGAAACAATCACAGGCAAAGTAGAAGCGTGACCAAAATAAACATATTTTAAATGTGAAGAAAGTACCTTAAGTTCTAATTTAGGTGGCTCCTTGATTGACGCTTTTGGTTGGGCATAATCCCTATTCTTAAACTCCAAAGATTCAAAGCGGGATTGTGAATTAAATCCCCTTTGATTAGCTTCTAGCAAAGCTAAGTATTCATCCTCCTCTTCATCATTTTGAGGGTCTGATGTCAAATTTTGTTCTAATGGATCCTCAACATAGTTGAGTTCCTTCTCCACAATTAAATCCTCTAAATCAGACACTATAGAACAATCATCAATTGTGTCAGGAAATTGCATAGACTTAAAAACGTTAAATATTACCTGATCATCCTGAACGCGCATAGTAAGCTCACTCTTCTGCACATCAATAAGGGTCCTTCTGGTTGCTAAAAATGATCTTCCTAGGATGATTGACACCTTATTTTTTGCTTCAAATTCTAGAATCACAAAGTTAGCAGGAAAGATAAATTTAGCTACACGTACCAATATGTCCTCGATTTTTCCTTCTGGGTGGGCTAAGGATCAAACTGCTGATTGAAGTGTAACTGTAGTCAGTCTAACTTCACCTATCCCTAACTTCCTAAATATTTACATAGGCAACCAGTTGATACTTGCACCCAAGTCACATAGTGCCTTACCATAATATGTTGCTCCAATGTTGCAAGGTATGGTAAAACATTCAGGATCCTTCAACTTTTAGGGTAGTTTGTTTTGAAGATATGCATTGCATTCCTTTGTCATGGCTACCGTCTCAAATTCTCCAAATCTTTATTTTTTAGACAGGATATCCTTCATGAATTTGATGTAGTTCGGCATTTGTTCAAGTGCTTCAACCAACGGGATGTTGATATGAAGTTGCTTAAGTACGTCTAGGAACTTCTTGAATTGAATTTCCTGCTTTTGCTTCTGAAGTCTTTGAAGGTAGGGTGGTGGAGGTTTCTTTACTAGAACTAGTTTATTCGTCTTCTATGGTAATTCTGTATCTAACGAAGTTGTTAGTTGATCAGAATTAGTTGGTTCTGAAGTTACCTAGTCGAATTTTGTAAATTCTGGTTCTTGTGAAACTGGAATTTCAATACTCGGTTGAACTTCCTCTGAGTCTTGAGCATCGGCTGGCTCCTTCTCAACTTCGATGGAATTGGGTTCTAAAGTCTTTCCGCTTGTCAATGCTTTACAATGCTCCTTCCCTGGGTTCCTCGGATTCTCCGTATCACTAGGTAAAGCACCTTCAGTCACTCTCGAGTTCGATGAGTGTCGCCCATTTGGTTTTCTAGATTTTTCAATGTAACTGCTTGGCTTTGAATTAAGGCATCATTCTTCACCATGTATGCCTTTAACAAATTTTCTAAGCCATTGGATGGTTCAGATTGGGTTGGTTTCTGAAATTTTTGGGGAAAGCTAGGTGGCTGGGTCGATCTAGGTTGGGCGTAAGTGTTACTAGTTCCAGCCCCTTGGTTACTCCAAGAAAAATTACAGTCCTTGCCTTCCTCGATTTTGGTTCTGGTTACCCATGTAATATACAGATTTTGGGTTTGATGGACATTCTTCAAACAAATTTCCTTCCCCACAATAGACACAAGCTATATTTTCAAATTGATTTGGTAGCTGTGCTGTAAAACTATTAGACCCATTAGTAGTAAGATTTTTTACATTGAGGATATTGATGATACCTGAGATGCGAGTGAAGTAAGAGCGTCTACTTCATGTATTCTAGAAACTCATCCTTTTGACGCTGCTCGATTGGTTGGCCATTGATAATAGTTGCTGGCAATCCTCTCAATGTAACAGCCCGATTTTGGGGCTAGTCAGAACAGTGGTTCCAAGACCACGAATCTGACGTAGAAAAGTTCATTTTTATTATATTTTTATGGTCTACAATTTCACAAAATGATTTAGTGAAAATTTCGTTCAAAAACTTTGACGTTTGGGCACTCAATTTAGTTAAATGGACTAAATTGTAAAAAAGTGCAAAAGTTGAGTTCCACTTGTTAAAGGTGTCCAATTGCTATGAGATTTTAAATCAGAGGTCCTTCGTTGGTAATTAGACCATTTGTTAAGTTACTGGACAAAAATGGACATGGTGAGATAAAATTTTAAAATTTGGTAAAAAGGGCATTTTGGTCATTTGGTAAATAAAAGAATAAAAAGGGAAAATAAAGCCAAAATTTGTCCATCTTCTCCAACCCTTGGCCGAAATTTTCAAGCTCTCCATAGCTCGGGTTTTTTCATCTTTCAAGCTTGATTGTAAGTACATCGTAGCCCCGATTTTAATGCTCTTTACATTTTTTGAAGTCCTTGTAACCTGATTTACCTATTTCTACCATTATTTTGAAGTAGGGTTCATGTTTAAAAATTTACCCATGTGTGACATGCATGTATTTTGATGTTTGATGGAAGGTATTGTATGTTTAAGGTGTGATAAATAACTTTTACTAGGTGATTTTTAGTAAAAATGCATAAAAATGACTTATTTGTAACAGTTGTAAAAATGGGTAGTAGAAATGTGATTTGATGAGAAATGTGGATTGCTATGAGCATGATTTAGTTCGGTTAGGCTTGGGTAACAAAGGAAATAGATACATTTCATTTTACGAGCCTAAGGACTAATATGTAAATATGTCAAAGTCTAGGAGCTAGAATGTAATTTTTGCCATAAGTTAATTTTTGGACAGCATTGAGTAATGTGATAATTAAATAAGTTAAAATTGCTATTATAAATCAAGAAAAATGAAGTTCAGACCTTAATCGGGGGAGAAAAAAGGTTATTGACGATTAGGTCTATTTCCTACCATTTTGTATCGAGGTAAGTTTGTGTGTAAATACTGCAATGTTATATTATGTATTTAGTGCTTAATATTGCATAAATTGTATGATTGTTTCTATGGAAATATTCAATGAAGTTTCGACGATGAGAAAAATCCTGGTTGAACCTTAGGAATAGTTTAGGATACAAGTGACATGTCACTAGGAAACCGTGAGTGTGATTTATGTGAATCCAGGTGTTGGTCATGTACGTCCTACCGGTGGCTGGGTAGTCCGGCATGTGTTGCGGATACCTAACAGCTTGTGTGAGCAGCCCGTGTAGCTACGTCTTGACTGACAGCTTGTATGAGCAGGCCCGTGATTAGGTCGTTTGCGAGCCCTATGTATTATGAGATATGAGGTAGCATTGGCTACATATGTGGCACTAATGTGCAAGACTTTTTGTGTATCCGATGATATTCCAAGTATTCAACTGGTAATCCGAATAGTATGTCAAAGATGACGAAGTGTGCAACTATGTTATGAGTTGGTACATGTATGTATGTAACACTCATGAGTATGGACTTTAGTATGAGATGAACTCCTGGTAAGAATGCTAATGAGTAAGCTAAACCTAAGATACTTGATGATAATTATGCTAATTTCTGTTGAGTAGTTATATGATTAATGTATGATTTATGTTGCTTATTATTTGCATGCAAACTTACTAAGCTTTAAAAGCTTACTCCCATTTTCTTTCCATTCCTTATAGTGTCGCCAAGCTAGCTCAGAGATCGCGAAACGTCAGAGCTCGGTTTACACTATCAAACGATTGTTTTGTGTATACTTGATTTCAATATTTTGAGTATGGCATGTATAGGGACTTGGTCATTTTGTTACGTGTCATATTAGTTTAGCCAAATGTGTTGGCATTGTAATGTTTAATGATTCATTTTGTTTATGGCCATTGGAAGTTGGCTAGTATTATTCTTATTGGTCATTGGTATATTTATGTGATGATGCTTATCATGAAGATGAACTTCGAATGAATGGGAAAAAAAGCATGTGATGTTTATGCATGATAGATGTTAGTATGTGCAAATGATGTATTGATATTTTGTTTATGTAACACCCCTAACCCGTATCCGTCACCGTCACCGGAATAGGGCTACGAGGTATTACTGATAAATTATAGCATACAACATACATTTCACATACATGAAACCATTATCACATAAACATTAATCAAACATAATCACATCGTCCCTTATAAGGCTCTACGAGACCTTAAAACATGCTTGGAAAAGGTTCTGGACTAAATCGATAACATTTGAAAACCTTGGGGTACTTAGAAAATTTTCATGCATATAAGGATTATGCGCCCATGTGAAAAGGCCGTGTGCCTCACACGGTCACCAAACATGCCCGTTTCATAAGCCGTATGGAAATAGGGCATACATACTGACTTGCATCACACGGCCGAGACACGCCCGTGTGAAAAATCTGGAGAGTATACTGACTTGGATCACACGGCCGATCATACGCTCATGTGCTAGCCCGTGTGTCACACACACGACCAGTAGACACGCCCGTGTGTCTAAGCCCTGTAACTCTCTAACTTGTTTAACTAAGTTACAGCATGCACACGGTCGAATCACACGCCCATGTACTCAACCGTGCGGGGTGAAATTAGGCTTAGTTTAAGCCACATTTCTCACCATCCAAAGCAAACCTAAACCACATCTTTTCATACATTTTAATACATTCAAAAGCAACCAAAACATGCTATTTCATACACATATCATGCCATTTATAAATCATCCATTTCACTACTCAAATCATAATCCAAAACATATCGTATTAATATGTCATAACCAACATTTTTCACCTAACTTCCAAATGCATAATTTTACCATCTTATCATCTATTTCATACTTTAAAACATACTACTTCATCATCAATAAGCCAATCCATAACATGCCATTTTCTAAACAATAATACACCAATTGACAACTAGCTAGTCGAGCAAACATATAACCATCACAACAACCATACAAAACATGCCAAAATACAAGGCCATATATATACATCATATCTCACTTATCAAACTCATGAATTAAGTCAATTTAAATGGCCAAATACACACCAATATGTACATCATTTACTAGCCAACTCTCATGGCTAAAGTCACAACTCAAAACACATTATCTTAATACTAGCCTATACATGCCATATACCATATTTACAAGTATCAAAAGTACCAACAAGTTGATCGATAGTGTGACAATGTTCCTGAAGATCCCCGAATCCAAGCTAGCTTTGGTTATCTATAAAACAGGGAAAGAACACATAAATTAATCTTTAAAAGCTTAGTAAACCATATACAAATAAATTACCACATGAATCAACATCAGTTCCATCAATAGGCAAACTATGAGTAAGCACTTGTAAGTTCACAAACCTTTCTCATTGTATACATATTCAATATCGTAATTGAATTCATCAAATACTTCCCTTTTCAATACTCGTATGAATCTCGTACGTACCTGTAACAGTCTGGTTTAGACCCTAGTCGGAACAGTGGTTTTGGGTCCACAAATTCGAGTCAGAAAAATATTTAAATATTATTTTTTTTGTGTTTATGATATGTGAATGAGCATGTGTGAAAGTTTTGTATTAAAATTTAATTGTACGTGTGCTCAATTTGATAAAAGGACCTAATCGCGTAAAATTTAAAAGCTGTGTCCTAGATATTAAAAGTGCCTATTTGACTTGGCTTTATAATTGTGAGGTCCTTATGTGGTTATTTGACCAATGGAAGTTTGAATGGACATAAAAGGACATGTATTAGGTGAATGAATAATTTTATAACAAAGGGTAAAATGGTCATTTAGTTAATATGTTAATATTAATAAAACAAAAACATGAAAACATGTTATTTTAGTGTTCATCTTGCCAAAAATCATAAAGAAAAGAAAAGAAAAAGGCTTGCTAGGGTTCGGTCATACCAAGCTTGATTCAAGGTTCGTTTTTGTTCGGTTTTTAATAATTTCTATGTTTTTGTAATTGTTACTTCATATATTATCGAACCCATGCCTCAATTTCTAATTTTGTTAATGATTTTGAAATGTACCGTGGATGAATTCATGAGCTTTATGATGTTATATGTTGAATTATGAAAGCTTGATGTTGGGTTTACATGGTTTGTCTTTGGATTTTTGATGAATTTGAGCAATTTGGGCTAAATTGTAAAAAATTTATTTTGAGGGACTAAAATGTAAAATAAATGAAATGTATTGAATTGTATGAAAACTATGAAAATTCATCTAAGCTTGTGTACAAGCAAATTATGTGTATTTTGTGATTTTGTGATTTAGGGGCTAAAGTGTTGAAATACGAAAATGTGAGGGCTAGTTTGCAAAAGGCCCTAATTGTGTGTATATGGATTGTGTTGAATGATTTGGTGAATAAAAGGTTTAATTTTGAATACATATAGATCAAGAAAAGAGGAATTCAGACTTAGACCGAGGAAAGTCGAAGATTATAGAGTAAACAGTCCGAGTTGACAATTCCGAGTATGAGGTAATTTCGTACATAAAACATGATGTTATAAGTATATTTTGCTGTTTTGATTATGCATAGATTATATATATATTTGGTTTGGATGAATACGATGATAAACCAATGGTATTTGGCACTAAGTGTGCGATTTAAATTAGCTTCGGGTATATGAGGCACAAAGTGTGCGATATCGAAATAGCTTCGGTTAATTGAGATGGCACTAAGTGTGCGGAATTATTATAGCTTCAGCTAATCTTTAAAGCACTAAGTGTGTGGATGTTTAAAGTATTGGTGATCTTCAGAAAGTCTTAAAATATCCGAACAAGAGGTGAGAATGAAAACGAATAAATACGAGAATGTTCAGGTAAGTATAATACCTATGTGGTAGATGGTAAAATGCATTAAAGTTTATTGAATTGGTATAATCATATGGATGATGTGGGCATGGACTTGATGGATGAGTTGAGAATTTATAAGTACTTATGTGTTAATGTTGCATATTTTATATACTGTTGATGTTTTTGGTACGAGCTTACTAAGCTTTTGAAAGCTTACTTTGTGTTTGTTTGCATTATTTGTTTTAGATATCGAAGCTACTGTGAGCTCAGGGATCGTCAAGGATCGTTACCACACTATCAAATCTCATTTTGTACTTTGAAAATGTATATTTTGAAGTAGGGCATGTATAGGCTAGTAGTTGAAAGATTACGTTTTGTGATGTATATATTTAGCCATGTGATTTGGCTAGTTTATGTTTGAAATTATAACTTGATAATGGTATATGATATGTTATGTCAATTTTCAATTGTGGCATATGTTTAGTTGGTCAAAAGAGATGGTAAGTTTGGTAAGTTCATGGTATAAGATTGAATGATGTTTTGATATGATCTTACCTTATGTTTTGGTATAAATTGGTAAGGTTTATGAGTATGTAATTGGTTAATAATGTTATGGTATGAATTATGGATGATTTGGTATAGATATTGGCTGAAATGGTTGATCAAATATGCTTGTTTCTTTGCTTGTAAGTCGACCCATATTGGGGTGGCAAATTAGCTATTCAAATGGCCTATTTTTGTCCACACGGGCAGATACACGGGCGTGTGTCTCAGTCGTGTGCAACACACAGTCACGTTACACGGCCGTGTGTCCCTTGGGGTACCCTACGAATTAAAGGCAGCATACCCTTCAGTTTTGACATGGCCGAGACACACGAGTGTGTCTATTGGTCATGTGTGGCACACGGGCTGTGTAACACCCTTCACCCGTATCCGACCCCAGAACAAGGTTCGAGGCGTTACCGGACTTAAACATTCACAAACATATAAAATCGGGTCACAAAGTTCTGCCCAAAATTAAAACTTGCAAACCACAATAAATAAAGACCACATCTCACGGCCATGTACAAAAGCTCAATGTAGGCCAATACATAAACCAAATCATAATAATAATACATGACATGAAATAAACTTCTTATACATGCCACTCACATGAAAACATTTAACATATACTAGCCAATACTCCAAGGGTAATGGCTTGATAGTGTGATGTCATGCTCCGACGATCTCCAACCCCTGAGCTGACCTGACAAACTAAAAATAAATGAAAAGAAGGAAGTAAGCTTTACGCTTAGTAAGCAAGTACATAAATAATGAATAAAGAATTTAGTATGATTACATAATAACTCAAGTGTATCTACTTTTAATTTCACTATTTATTCCACTTTGGTCAAGCTGTCTCTACTGCGTCATGTTCACTAAATAAATCATAAATCGAGTTACAAAACTCAAAATCCAATTCCATAAATTTTCCTTGAAAATAGACTCATATATATATTCACTAATTTTTTTATAGAATTTTTGGTCAAGCCAATTAGTACAGTTTATTAGTTAAAATTTCCCCTGTTACACAGCTCGACTGATCTGACCTCTGTTCACTACAAATTTAATTTCTCCCAGTATACAATTCAAATAATCATGAAACCTGTTTCATTTAAAACTATACTCAATAATGAATTTATTCATGTAAACTATATTTCTTAATTTGTTTTGTACAATTTTTAATGATTTTTCAAAGTTGGAACAGGGGATCACATAGTCATTCTGAGCAAGTCACACACAATTATAAATATCTGAAAATATAGAATTCCTTTACTTGCTCCGTTTCTTTTATATGAAAATAGACTCATCAAGCTTTAATTTCACATCTCATTCAGCCTCTAGTTAAATTCCTACTATTTTTGGTGAGTTTTCAAAATCACGTCACTGCTACTGTCCCACAACAGTTTTAGTGCTAATTCACTCTTTCACACTTTCTTTGTATTAACCTCATTTTAACATACATATCACAATTCATTTTCACTACATTTCATACATTACAAGTATAGGTCCATAATTACATTGTCACCATAAAGCCATCCCGTTGAACAATTCGGATCAATTCCGATACTTGATGGTTTCAGCACACACTCCACCATCATATTTCATATAATTCGGCTCTCTTGTACACATGGTGAACACTTAGTACCACCCATGTGACCTAGCCAATTTATCTCGTAGCTCTCTTGTCTACATGGTGTCTTTCACCTGGAACCACGCATGCGACCTAGCTACATATATCCCGTAGCTCTCTTGTCTACATGGGATACTTCCCATCATCACACATGTGACCTAGCTACATTTATCTCTCTCCCGTAGCTCTCTTGTCTACATGGGATACTTCCAGTATCACACATGTGACCTAGCTACTACATAGTATCGTGTAGCTTTCTTGTACACATGATGTGCACTCGGCATCATACATGTGACCTAGCTACACTCCATCTATATTATTCAATTCTTCCAATGTTCAACCGGGATTTCTCTCTCTATTACTTATTTCCATTCTTCCAATAATCAATTTATGCTTCAAAATCGGCTAAAATATATATAATAGGCTGAAATATAAAAATGTAAATGAAGTTAATGTATTATTTACATACAAACTTACCTCGGTGCAAAATATAGAAATTTTGCAATTTAGTCCAAAACATTTTCCTTTCCCTGCTCGAGATCGATTCCACGCCTTTCTTGATCTATAATATCACATTTAGCCTAATAATTAATCACACTATTCATGTGGGTCTAAAATCATATTTTTACAAATTTGCATTTTGACCCCTAAACTTTTGCATATTTGCACTTTTGCCCCAAGACTCGAAAATTAAACTTCATCCTATTTCCTTGTGTTTTATGACATACTGATCATTTTTCCTTCTATGGCAACATCAAATTCTTACTCTAACACATAGTTATGAACAATAGATATTTTTATCGATTATGCCGTTTTACTCGTTTTTACGAAAAATCACTTAGAAAAAGTTGTTTAACACAATTTCACGCTTCATATTCTACCATAAAACATCAAAATAAACACATTTCACCTATAGGCATTTTTCCAAATATGAACCCTAGCTTAAATAATTGCTAGAATAAGCTTAATCGAGCTACGGATTCCAAAAACGTAAAGAACATTAAAAACGGGGCTTGGAATCACTTACTATTGAGCTTGGAAAGCTTGAAAACCCTAGCCATGGCCTCCCCCATGCTAATTTCGGCCTCCATGAAGAAGATGAGCAAAATTGGCTTTTAATTTTGTATTTTAATTCATTTTACCCTAAATGACCAAAATGCCCTTACTACTAAACTTTCAAAAATTCCTTCCATGTCCTAATTTTGTCCATGAACTTAAAATTGGTCAAATTGCTATTTAAGACCTCCTAATTAATATTTTAAAGCAATTTCATACTAGAAACTTCTAGAATGCAAGTTTTGCAACTTATTCAATTTAGTCCCTAACTTCAAATTAAGCACTTTATGCATTGAATTTCTTCACGAAATTTTCACGAAATCATGAAATCATATCATAAACCTCAAAATAATTATAAAATAATTATAAAACAATTATTTCTATCTCGAATTTGTGGTCACAAAACCACTATTCCGATTAGGCCCTGATTCGGGTTGTCACAATTCTCCCCCCTTTAGAGATTTTCGTCCCCGAAAATCTTACCGGAAAAGTGGTCTTCACTTAGATGCATAAATTTCAGATTCGGTGCTGAAGAACTTTCACTCACATGGTGCCTCCAATATATCTTTTTAATTTTTTTCATATATTATGAAAGCTTACGGACTCATCTCTCAATCGTTCTTAAATTTTCAAGCCTTCTCCGTTTCCCTTGTCATCTTGACATAAAACCAGATCTCAATTTGGTTAATGGAGACTAGAATTCCAAGAAATCCAACGATCAAAGGGACCTACACTCTTCCAAAATAATCATATAAATTTTCATCATCAATAAATCATAATCCAATAACATCTGAATCAAATTACAGTACACATCATTACTCTCTGAATGAATAGGCAAATTTCACTGTGAGCTTCATACAATTCTTTCTGTATAAAGCCTCGAAATAATAATATCATGAATCGATCCAATCAAAACTCAACATCGAAGTCGATCCTCACTATACTCTTTTCGTTTACTACTCACTATCATATTTTCCTCTTTCCACTACGGAAATAATTCTGATATAACCTCGAAAATAATCCTTTCTTCTAGTTACAAAATATTTCATGATGCCATCCTTTACTATTCATTCCTTACGTTAATCAAAACTATTTCAATTGCATTAGCTCAAGTAACCAAAACATCTCAATTGAAGACATTAACTATAATTGACTTACTTGAGAGAAGTAATCCACCATACCGATTGAAACTCGCACTTTTATCACTTATGCTTTTATCGTTGTCAAACCTTACGAAAAATTAGAAAAATCCCAATCACCGAAATCACCATATTACCCAAATCAAATCAGATTTATAGTCATACTTGACATGATTATCACGAGCTAAAGAATGCACTCCAAGCATGAGTCATAATTGACAAATTACGGAATAAAGATAACAAGAAAACCAAATAAAAAAATCCAAGATAGAGAAACCTGAATAAAGAAACCCAAGATACGATACTATGCCTAAAAATCAAAACCAAACTCATAGGAAAATATAGAAAATCCCGATAATTCCTTAAAGAAAAGAAATCCAATAGAAAACATCATTTAATCTCACTGGAATTAAATGCAACAAGAACAATGTATCTTCCTATATATATATATCAAATGGAGCATCAAGTAGATGAAACAAAATCATAGTATTATACATATTCTCTTATTATTATTATTATTTTTAAATCAGGCAGAATATAATAGAATGCCCGAAAGAATAGAGCAATACAAATTATAAACCAGTCAGGCTACCCATGCTTTCGTCTAACATCAGGATTAGAAAATATCCTCATATAACTAGAATTTATTCAAAAGATCAACAACCCTAGAAATATTTCTCGGGAACGGATAAACACATAAAACATCTTAGAAGAAATCTGCTAAAATCATCCACCATAATCACACACACTCGGATATTACACATCTCGGATATATCATTTCCCCAACTATTTCTGTCATCACAAATTTCATATTATTTTTCACTAAAGAAGACTAGTTCTGAATAAATTTTGTTTTGCACTTTCCTTGACCTTGTACCTTAGTAATTCAATTTATCAAAATAATTTTCTTCTCTAATTGGAATAGTGCATAATCGCAATAATCCTTATGCCAATCTGATACTTTTTTTTTTTTTAAGCTTTGACTTTACTTATCAACTCATTCTTCAATCTCTAATCATATTTATAATTATTCTAGCACTTGAACTCTTTGGTTTCTCAACCGGAAACTTATTCAAGACAAATCTCATGAAATTCCATTATAAAACACCACTTTGATAAGGGGGAAGGGTCGTAGGGCCTCCGACTCAACTCTCATATACATATACATGAAACACAGCTTTCATCAGAGCAATCATATCTCAATCATGTCATTCATTTTTGAGTAACTAACATTCATATTGGTTTAATGCCCACTTTCCAGCTTATCTCATTTAGTCAAGTATAATTATGCATGCATCATATTTTATTTATTTTTTTTGAATAGCTTGACTTATCCATTCATCTACTCGAGCAAATCATACTCATGACATCATATAAGGGTTAAACAAACATAGATATTTGCATCACAATGGCAACTTTCATTTCATGCATCATCATATACATATCATTACAATCACATAATTCAGTCCAAAATTTTAAACATAGATAAATTCATTTCATTATAATCATTTATCTCATAAAAAATATCATTCACATTCATCAACATTCAATGTTCAATCAAGGCAATGACATATTTATTCATATCATAATATTAGGAACTTTTACTCATACCTCTCTACAATTTCTATTTATCCCATTCACCTTATCAAGTAAATCAAATACGCTACATCATAGGACCATCAAGCATGTATAGATATTTATTACAACATGACCTTTTCATCTCACGTGTTATCACTTATATATATATCATAAATTTTTATTCATACTTTTCTAAATCGAGACTCATCATAATCGTAATTTTATTCAAACACTTTCGCATCACATTGAACATGGTCGGTGCAGCTTTCGGTTGGAGAGTACCTCTGTCTAAACAAGACGGTATTCATACGCCGTCGGAGACATCACACTATCACGGATCGATGGCATGTATAGCTGGACTTTTACACATGCTAGGTTAGTCCGAGAACCGACTAAACCATAGCTCTGATACCACTAAATGTAACACCCTTCACCCGTATCCGACCGGAACAAGGTTCGAGCGTTACTGGACTTAAACATTCACAAACATATAAAATCGGGTCACAAAGTTCTGCCCAAAATTAAAACTTGCAAACCATAATAAATAAAGACCACATCTCACGACCATGTACAAAAGCTCAATGTAGGCCAATACATAAACCAAATCATAATAATAATACATGACATGAAATAAACTTCTTATACATGCCACTCACATGAAAACATTTAACATATACTAGCCAATACTCCAAGGGTAATGGCTTGATAGTGTGATGCTGCCTCCGACGATCTCCAACCACTGAGCTGACCTGACAAACTAAATATAAATGAAAAGAAGGAAGTAAGCTTTACGCTTAGTAAGCAAGTGCATAAATAATGAATAAAGAATTTAGTATGATTACATAATAACTCAAGTGTATCTACTTTTAATTTCACTATTTATTCCACTTTGGTCAAGCTGTCTCTCCTGCGTCATGTTCACTAAATAAATCATAACTCGAGTTACAAAACTCGAAATCCAGTTCCGTAAATTTTCCTTGAAAATAGACTCATATATATATTCACTAATTTTTTTATAGAATTTTTGGTCAAGCCAATTAGTACAGTTTATTAGTTAAAATCTCCCCTGTTACACAGCTCGACTGATCTGACCTCTGTTCACTACAAATTTAATTTCTCCCAGTATACAATTCAAATAATCATGAAACCTGTTTCATTTAAAACTAGACTCAATAATGAATTTATGCATGTAAACTATATTTCTTAATTTGTTTTGTACAATTTTTAATGATTTTTCAAAGTTGGAACAGGGGATCACATAGTCATTCTGAGCAAGTCACACACAATTATAAATATCTGAAAATATAGAATTTATTTACTTGCTCCGTTTCTTTTATATGAAAATAGACTCATCAAGCTTTAATTTCACATCTCATTCAGCCTCTAGTTAAATTCCTACTATTTTTTGTGAGTTTTCAAAATCACGTCACTGCTACTGTCCCACAACAGTTTTAGTGCTAATTCACTCTTTCACACTTTCTTTGTATTAACCTCATTTTAACATACATATCACAATTCATTTTCACTACATTTCATACATTACAAGTATAGGTCCATAATTACATTGTCACCATAAAGCCATCCCGTTGAACAATTCGGATCAATTCCCGATACTTGATGGTTTCAAAGACACACTCCACCATCATATTTCATATAATTCGGTTCTCTTGTACACATGGTGAACACTTAGTACCACCCATGTGACCTAGCCAATTTATCTCGTAGCTCTCTTGTCTACATGGTGTCCTTCACCTGGAACCACGCATGCGACCTAGCTACATATATCCCGTAGCTCTCTTGTCTACATGGGATACTTCCCGTATCACACATGTGACCTAGCTACATTTATCTCTCTCCGTAGCTCTCTTGTCTACATGGGATACTTCCCGTATCACACATGTGACCTAGCTACTACATAGTATCGTGTAGCTTTCTTGTACACATGATGTGCACTCGGCATCATACATGTGACCTAGCTACACTCCATCTATATTATTCAATTCTTCCGAATTTTCAACCGGGATTTCTCTCTCTATTACTTATTTCCATTCTTCCAATAATCAATTTATGCTTCAAAATCGCTAAAATATATATAATAGGCTGAAATATAAAAATGTAAATGAAGTTAATGTATTATTTACATACAAACTTACCTCAATGCAAAATATAGAAATTTTGCAATTTAGTCCAAAACATTTTCCTTTCCCTGCTCGAGATCGATTCCACGCCTTTCTTGATCTATAATATCACATTTAGCCTAATAATTAATCACACTATTCATGTGGGTCTAAAAATCATATTTTTACAAATTTGCATTTTGACCCCTAAACTTTTGCATATTTGCACTTTTGCCCCAAGACTCAAAATTAAACTTCATCCTATTTCCTTGTGTTTTATGACATACTGATCATTTTTCCCTTCTATGGCAACATCAAATTCTCACTCTAACACATAGTTATGAACAATAGATATTTTTATCGATTATGCTTAGCTTTTACTCGTTTTTACGAAAAATCACTTAGCAAAAGTTGTTTAACACAATTTCAAGCTTCATATTCTACCATAAAACATCAAAATAAACACATTTCACCTATGGGTATTTTTCCAAATATGAACCCTAGCTTAAATAATTGCTAGAATAAGCTTAATCGAGCTACCGGAATTCCAAAAACGTAAAGAACATTAAAAACGGGGCTTGGAATCACTTACTATTGAGCTTGGAAAGCTTGAAAACCCTAGCCATGGCCTCCCCCATGCTAATTTCGGCCTCCATGAAGAAGATGAGCAAAATTGGCTTTTAATTTTGTATTTTAATTCATTTTACCCCTAAATGACCAAAATGCCCTTACTACTAAACTTTCAAAAATTCCTTCCATGTCCTAATTTTGTCCATGAACTTAAAATTGGTCAAATTGCTATTTAAGACCTCCTAATTAATATTTTAAAGCAATTTCATACTAGAAACTTCTAGAATGCAAGTTTTGCAACTTATTCAATTTAGTCCCTAACTTCAAATTAAGCACTTTATGCATTGAATTTCTTCACGAAATTTTCACGAAATCATGAAATCATATCATAAACCTCAAAATAATTATAAAATAATTATAAAACAATTATTTCTATCTCGAATTTGTGGTCACGAAACCACTATTCCGATTAGGCCCCGATTCGGGTTGTCACAATTCTCCCCTTTAGAGATTTTCGTCCCAAAAATCTTACCTAAAAAAGTGGTCTTCACTTAGATGCATAAATTTCAGATTCATTGCTGAAGAACTTTCACTCACATGGTGCCTCCAATATATCTTTTAATTTTTTTCATATATTATGAAAGCTTACTGGACTCATCTCTCAATTGTTCTTAAATTTTCAAGCCTTCTCCGTTTCCTTGTCATCTTGACATAAAACCAGATCTCAATTTGGTTAATGGAGACTAGAATTCCAAGAAATCCAACGATCAAAGGGACCTACACTCTTCCAAAATAATCATATAAATTTTCATCATCAATAAATCATAATCCAATAACATCCAATCAAATTACAAGACACGCCATTACTCTCTCGAATGAATAGGCAAATTTCACTCGTGAGCTTCATACAATTCTTTTCTGTATAAGCCTCGAATAATAATATCATGAATCGATCCAATCAAAACTCAACATCGTAAGTCGATCCTCACTATACTCTTTTAGTTTACTACTCACTATCATATTTTCCTCTTTCCACTACGGAAATAATTCTGATATAACCTCGAAAATAATCCTTTCTTCTAGTTACAAAATATTTCATGATGCCATCCTTTACTATTCATTCCTTACGTTAATCAAAACTATTTCAATTGCATTAGCTCAAGTAACCAAAACATCTCAATTGAAGACATTAACTATAATTGACTTACTTGAGAGAAGTAATCCACCATACCGATTGAAACTCGCACTTTTATCACTTATGCTTTTACTGTTGTCAAACCTTACACGAAAATTAGAAAAATCCCAATACTGAAATCACCATATTACCCAAATCAAATCAGAATTATAGTCATACTTGACATGATTATCACGAGCTAAAGAATGCACTCCAAGCATGAGTCATAATTGACAAATTACGGAATAAAGATAACAAGAAAACCAAATAAAAAAATTCAAGATAGAGAAACCCAGAATAAAGAAACCCAAGATACGATACTATGCCGGAAAATCAAAAACCAAACTCATAGGAAAATATAGAAAATCCCGATAATTCCTTAAAGAAAAGAAATCCAATAGAAAACATCATTTAATCTCACTGGAATTAAATGCAACAAGAACAATGTATCTTCCTATATATATATATCAAATGGAGCATCAAGTAGATGAAACAAAATCATAGTATTATACATATTCTCTTATTATTATTATTTTTTTAAATCAGGCAGAATATAATAGAATGCCCGAAAGAATAGAGCAATACAAATTATAAACCAGTCAGGCTACCCATGCTTTCGTCTAACATCAGGATTAGAAAATATCCTCATAAAACTAGAATTTATTAAAAAGATCAACAACCCTAGAAATATTTCTGGGAACGGATAAACCCATAAAACATCTTAGAAGAAATCATAAAATCATTCCAAATGTGAATCACACACACTCAGATATTACACATCTCAGATATCATTTCCCCAACTATTTCTGTCATCACAAATTTCATATTATTTTTCACTAAAGAAGACTAGTTCTGAATAAATTTTGTTTTGCACTTTCCTTGACCTTGTACCTTAGTAATTCAATTTATCAAAATAATTTTCTTCTCTAATTGGAATAGTGCATAACCGCAATAATCCTTATGCCAATCTGATACTTTTTTTTTTTTTTTTTTAGCTTTGACTTTACTTATCAACTCATTCTTCAATCTCTAATCATATTTATAATTATTCTAGCATCAACTCTTTGGTTTCTCAACCGAAACTTATTCAAGACAAATCTCATGAAATTCCATTATAAAACACCACTTTGATAAGGGGAAGGGGTCGTAGGGCCTCCGACTCAACTCTCATATACATATACATGAAACACGCTTTTCATCGAGCAATCATATCTCAATCATGTCATTCATTTCGAGTAACTAACATTCATATTGGTTTAATGCCCACTTTCCAGCTTATCTCATTTAGTCAAGTATAATTATGCATGCATCATATTTTATTTATTTTTTTGAATAGCTTGACTTATCCATTCATCTACTCGAGCAAATCATACTCATGACATCATATAAGGGTTAAACAAACATAGATATTTGCATCACAATGGCAACTTTCATTTCATGCATCATCATATACATATCATTACAATCACATAATTCAGTCCAAACAATTTAACATAGATAAATTCATTTCATTATAATCATTTATCTCATAAAAAAATATCATTCACATTCATCAACATTCAATGTTCAATCAAGGCAATGACATATTTATTCATATCATAATATTAGGAACTTTTACTCATACCTCTACGAATTTCTATTTATCCCATTCACCTTATCAAGTAAATCAAATACGCTACATCATAGGAGCATCAAGCATGTATAGATATTTATTACAACATGACCGTTTCATCTCACGTGTTATCACTTAAATATATATCATAAATTTTTATTCATACTTTTCTAAATCGAGACTCATCATAATCGTAATTTTATTCAAATACTTTCGCATCACATTGAACATGGTCAGTGCAGCTCGGTTGGAGAGTACCTCTGTCTAAACAAGACGGTGTTCATACGCGTCGGGAGACATCACACTATCACGGATCAGTGGCATGTATAGCTGGACTTTTACACATGCTAGGTTAGTCCGAGAACCGACTAAACCATAGCTCTGATACCACTAAATGTAACACCCTTCACCCTTATCCTACCCCGGAACAAGGTTCGAGGCGTTACCGGACTTAAACATTCACAAACATATAAAATCGGGTCACAAAGTTCTGCCCAAAATTAAAACTTGCAAACCATAATAAATAAAGACCACATCTCACGGCCATGTACAAAAGCTCAATGTAGGCCAATACATAAACCAAATCGTAATAATAATACATGACATGAAATAAACTTCTTATACATGCCACTCACATGAAAACATTTAACATATACTAGCCAATACTCCAAGGGTAATGGCTTGATAGTGTGATGCTGCCTCCGACGATCTCCAACCCCTGAGCTGACCTGACAAACTAAAAATAAATGAAAAGAAGGAAGTAAGCTTTACGCTTAGTAAGCAAGTACATAAATAATGAATAAAGAATTTAGTATGATTACATAATAACTCAAGTGTATCTACTTTTAATTTCACTATTTATTCCACTTTGGTCAAGCTGTCTCTCCTGCGTCATGTTCACTAAATAAATCATAACTCGAGTTACAAAACTCGAAATCCAATTCCGTAAATTTTCCTTGAAAATAGACTCATATATATATTCACTAAATTTTTTATAGAATTTTTGGTCAATCCAATTAGTACAGTTTATTAGTTAAAATTTCCCCTGTTACACAGCTCGACTGATCTGACATCTGTTCACTACAAATTTAATTTCTCCCAGTATACAATTCAAATAATCATGAAACCTGTTTCATTTAAAACTAGACTCAATAATGAATTTATGCATGTAAACTATATTTCTTAATTTGTTTTGTACAATTTTTAATGATTTTTCAAAGTTGGAACAGGGGATCACATAGTCATTCTGAGCAAGTCACACACAATTATAAATATCTGAAAATATAGAATTCCTTTACTTGCTCCGTTTCTTTTATATGAAAATAGACTCATCAAGCTTTAATTTCACATCTCATTCAGCCTCTAGTTAAATTCCTACTATTTTTTGTGAGTTTTCAAAATCACGTCAGTGCTACTGTCCCACAACAGTTTTAGTGCTAATTCACTCTTTCACACTTTCTTTGTATTAACCTCATTTTAACATACATATCACAATTCATTTTCACTACATTTCATACATTACAAGTATAGGTCCATAATTACATTGTCACCATAAAGCCATCCCATTGAACAATTCGGATCAATTCCCGATACTTGATGGTTTTACCACACAGCTCCACCATCATATTTCATATAATTCGGCTCTCTTGTACACATGGTGAACACTTAGTACCACCCATGTGACCTAGCCAATTTATCTCGTAGCTCTCTTGTCTACATGGTGTCCTTCACCTGGAACCACGCATGCGACCTAGCTACATATATCCCGTAGCTCTCTTGTCTACATGGGATACTTCCCGTATCACACATGTGACCTAGCTACATTTATCTCTCTCCCGTAGCTCTCTTGTCTACATGGGATACTTCCCGTATCACACATGTGACCTAGCTACTACATAGTATCGTGTAGCTTTCTTGTACACATGATGTGCACTCGGCATCATACATGTGACCTAGCTACACTCCATCTATATTATTCAATTCTTCGAATGTTCAACCGGATTTCTCTCTCTATTACTTATTTCCATTCTTCCAATAATCAATTTATGCTTCAAAATCGGCTAAAATATATATAATAGGCTGAAATAAAAAAATGTAAATGAAGTTAATGTATTATTTACATACAAACTTACCTCGGTGCAAAATATAGAAATTTTGCAATTTAGTCCAAAACATTTTCCTTTCCCTGCTTCGAGATCGATTCCACACCTTTCTTGATCTATAATATCACATTTAGCCTAATAATTAATCACACTATTCATGTGGGTCTAAAAATCATATTTTTACAAATTTGCATTTTGACCCCTAAACTTTTGCATATTTGCACTTTTGCCCCAAGACTCGAAAATTAAACTTCATCCTATTTCCTTGTGTTTTATGACATACTGATCATTTTTCCCTTCTATGGCAACATCAAATTCTCACTCTAACACATAGTTATGAACAATAGATATTTTTATCGATTATGCCGTTTTACTCGTTTTTGAAAAATCACTTAGCAAAAGTTGTTTAACACAATTTCAAGCTTCATATTCTACCATAAAACATCAAAATAAACACATTTCACCTATGGGTATTTTTCCAAATATGAACCCTAGCTTAAATAATTGCTAGAATAAGCTTAATCGAGCTACCGGGATTCCAAAAACGTAAAGAACATTAAAAACGGGGCTTGGAATCACTTACTATTGAGCTTGGAAAGCTTGAAAACCCTAGCCATGGCCTCCCCCATGCTAATTTCGGCCTCCATGAAGAAGATGAGCAAAATTGGCTTTTAATTTTGTATTTTAATTCATTTTACCCCTAAATGACCAAAATGCCCTTACTACTAAACTTTCAAAAATTCCTTCCATGTCCTAATTTTGTCCATGAACTTAAAATTGGTCAAATTGCTATTTAAGACCTCCTAATTAATATTTTAAAGCAATTTCATACTAGAAACTTCTAGAATGCAAGTTTTGCAACTTATTCAATTTAGTCCCTAACTTCAAATTAAGCACTTTATGCATTGAATTTCTTCACGAAATTTTCACGAAATCATGAAATCATATCATAAACCTCAAAATAATTATAAAATAATTATAAAACAATTATTTCTATCTCGAATTTGTGGTCACGAAACCATCATTCCGATTAGGCCCTGATTCGGGTTGTCACAGGCTGGCACACAGGCGTGTGGTCGGCCATGTGGCCAAGTCAGTAGCCTCCCTAATTTTCACACGGCCTGGCACACGAGCATGTCTTGTGGCTGTGTGGACAAGTCAGTATGTATGCCTTGTTAGGCACATGGCCTATTCACACGGACGTGTGACCTTTGAAAAGTTGAAACTTTTTATAAGTTCTGAAACTTTTATATGTTATCAATTTAGTCCTAGATGCATGGATTAGACCTTGTATACTCAGTTTAAGTTCGTATTGAACATGAATGACTAGTATTTATGGAAATCAGATGATCTTTAATATTCGATTGTTTTGAACTATGTTACGAGTCTAGTAATGCCTCTTAACCTATTCCTGCGATGGTTACGGGTTTGGGGTGTTACATTTAATTGGTTTCAGAGCTATGATTTAGTCAGTTCTAGGACTACCATAGTATATGTAAGTCTAGCTATACATGCCATATTTATGAACTGCAATAGTGTGATGAATCCTGACATTGAAATGGGATTTTATATAGCAAATGGATCCCGAAAGAGCGGTAGCAGACGATGTTGAAAGCAATGCGCCTGCTCTCGCGCAAAGGATGGTGCAAGTTGATTCTCGACAGGCTACGAGTAGCTGTGATGGTGAGGCTAGACAAGCCTTCTATCAGATGATGAATGATTGGTTTGCCCAATATATTAGAACCAATCCGGCTGTACAACAACCTCCACCCCCGATTAATTCTCAGCAAACTCCTATTATGCCACCAGTGAATCTGGTTTAGTTAAGTAGACCACTAGTCGATAAGATTAGAAAATATGGGCCGAAAAGTTCCAAGCTACAATGAGTGATGATGCCAAAAAAGTCAAGTTCTGGATAGAGAACATGATAAGAGTGTTTGATGAATTGCCCTTGAGTCTAGAAGAATGCATAAAATGTTTCGTTTCCCTTCTAAGAGATATGGCGTACCATTGGTGGAAGACTTTGATATCTGTGGTTTCGAGTGAACGGGTTACTTGGGATTTCTTCCAAGCTAAATTCTGGAAGAAATATATCAGTCAGAGATTCATTGATCAGAAATGCAAAGAGTTTCTCGAGCTTAAACAAAGCCGTGTGTCTGTTATCGAATACGAGCGGGAATTTGTAAGGTTGAGTCAGTATGCTCGTGATTGTGTATTACAGAAGCAATAATGTGCAAAAGATCTGAAAATGGTTTGAACGAAGATATTTGTCTGTTAGTTGGGATTTTGGTAATCAAAGAATTTGTTATGCTTGTTGAACAAGCATGTAAAGCTGAAGATCTCAGGAAAGAGAAAGGAAAAGCTGATTTTGAAGCTAGAGAGGTAAGAAAGAGGTCATCGGGCAAGTCATTTCAATGTTGATCAAAGAAATTCAGAGATGATAATAGCCGTTCAAGGGCTAGTATGGGACATTCGAACAGAGATCGTGTTAAATCGCAATCGAATTTCAAAGCTCCAGCTATGTCTATTACCAGTGTTTATAATGTAAAGAATGAAAAGCCTGAGTGAGATCAATGTGGAAGATGTCATTATGAATGCTGGGGAAAAAGTAATAACCGAGCTTGTTATAGTTGTGGTTCAGGAAATCATTTTATAAAAGACTGCCCAGATTTAGCTGAAAAAGATAATGTTTAGAATCTGAGGTAGAGTGGTAACGCTTCTCGTGGTAGACCTCCCAGAAATACGGGAAATGTAAGTGGTAGTCAAAGAGGGACAAAATATACAACCGTTAGATCTGGGGCTCGTGCACCTACCAGAGCTTATGCTATCCTAGCTCGCGAGGAAACTTCATTGCCAGACGTAATTATGGGTAGATTTACTCTTTATGATACTTCTGTGATTGCTTTGATAGGTCCTGGATCAACACATTCGTATATATGCATTAACTAAGTAAACAATAAGATTTTGCCTGTAGAGTCTACTGAATTTGTAATTAGAGTTTCGAACCCCTTAGGCAAATGTGTTCTGGTTGATAAAGTCTGCAAGAAATGTCCGTTAATGTTTCGAGACACTTGTTTTCTAGAAAATCTGATGCTGCTACCTTTTGATGAATTGGATATAATTCTAGGTATGGATTGGTTAACTTTGCATGATGCTGTTATGAACTGCAAACGAAAAACTATTGATTTGAGATGCAAGAATGATGAAATAGTCAGAATTGAATCTAGTGATTTGAGTGGATTGCCTACTGTTATATCTTCAATGAAAGCTTTAAGTATTCTGAGAAAGGGTTGTGAAGCCTATTTTGCATATGTGATTGATTCAAGAGTGTTGGAAAAGAAAGTTGAATCAGTGCCTGGTGTATGTGAGTTCCCTGATGTTTTTCCTGACGAACTTCCAGGTTTACCTCCGGTTAGAAAAGTTGAATTTGGCATTGAATTGGTAGTTGGTATTACTCCGATTTTGATAGCTCCGTACAGAATAGCTCCGACCGAACTAAAAGAATTAAGTCTCAGTTGCAAGAATTGACTGATAGAGGATTTGCTAGACCAAGTTTCTCACATTGGGGTGCTCCAGTTTTATTCGTGAAAAAGAAAGACGGTACGATGAGAATGTGTATAGATTATCATCAGTAGAACAAAGTGACTATCAAGAATAAGTATCCCCTGCCCAAAATTGATGATTTGTTTGATTAGTTGAAATTAGCTGCTGTTTTTTTGAAAATAGATTTGAGATCAGGTTATTATCAGTTACGAGTGGAAGACTCAGACATTCTGAAAACTGTTTTCCGAATGAGGTACAATCACTATGAATTCTTAGTTATGCCTTTCAGATTGACTTAACAGGTAAACTCTTACTAGGTACTAAATTCTTCCAAACATATGAATGAGTTGATCTAGGATCAATCAAAGCAATTACATCAGTGTCATAAAGAGAAAATGTACCAGTGATAACATCTGGTGACGATGCATCCTTGCGAGCACGAATAGCATAGGCTCTGGCTGGCACTTGGGCCTCAGATCTCAAAGTAAAATCCTTTGTCGCACCTTTTCTACTAGTCACATTTCCAGTATTTTGAGGTGGTCTTCCTCTGGCAGTTGTATTACTCGACCTTGTATTCAGAAATTTGTCTTTCTCAGGTAACTCAAGACAATCCCGAATGAAATGATCTTGCGAGCCACATCTAAAACAAGCTTTAGTATTCATCCAACAGTCTCCAAAATGCCATTTCTCACACTGTTTACATTTAAGATTGTCAGTTTTGACACTACCAACACTTGATACTGAAGTAGCTTGAGCTTTTGGATTCGTGTGTTGCTTCCCACGATCTCGGTTAGAATACCCCACTGAAGCTGTCAAACTGTTATAATAATCTCTTAATTTCTTTGAAGAAGAATGATAAGGTTTACTCATTGACCTCTTTCTTGAATCTTTAGCCTCAAAATTGACTTTTCTCTTTTCTTTGCTAAGTTCCTTGGCTTTGCAAGCTTTGTCGACTAAAACAACAAATTCTTTCAATTCCATAATTCCAACTTGAAGATTAATGTCTTCGTTCAACCTATCTTCGAATCGCTTACACATAATTTCTTCAGTAGAAACACACTCTCGAGCATACTTACTTAATCTTACAAATTCTCTTTCGTATTCGGTCACAGTCATATGACCTTGTTTCAACTCTAGAAATTATTTGTGCTTTGGATCAATAAACTGTTGGCTTATATATTTCTTTCTGAACTTAGTCTGAAAGAATTCCCACGTGACTCGTTCTCTCGGCACCACGGATATCAAAGTGTTCCACCACTGGTATGCAATGTCTCTCAGAAGTGATACAGCACATTTAACATATTCTGCTGGCGTACAAGACAATTCATCAAATACCCAAATCGTATTCGCAAGCCAAAACTCAGCTCTCTCAACATCGTCATCAACTGTAGCTCTAAACTCTTCAGCGCCTTACTTTTGAATTTTATCAATAGGTGGCTTGTTCATATGTAAGGTTTCCAAACCTTGAGGAGCTTCAGGAATCGATTGGGGAATAGGGGGTAGAGGTTACTGAGTAGTCAGATTTGTTCAGACAAACTCAATGAACCATTCGTTCATCATTTGGAAGAAGGCTTCCTTGGCCTCTCATCCCTAACTCTCAGATACAAGTCTCGGTTTAGATGGCACTGCTCCGTGAATGGAGGTTGGTGCATTACTTTCTACATCATTAGCAACTGCTCGATTGGGATCCATTGCTATATGAAAACATGATTTAAAACTATCGAGAGATATCACACTATCACAACTTATATATAGCATGTATAGCTAGACTCACACTTGCTACGTTAGTCCATGAATCGACTAAACCATAGCTTTGATACCAATAAATGTAACAGCTTGAACTCGTATCTAACGCTAAAATAAGATTTCAAAGCATTACCAGACATATCAATTAAACAATCATACAATTCTCATATCCAAACAAACATCATTCAAATACAATCATATAGTCCCTAATACGAGCCCTCAAGGCCAAAACAAGCATTAGAAGTGGTTCGGGACTGAACCGAGAACTTAGGAAAATTTTGGAGAAACATAGAAAGTTTTCAAAGTACAGGGGACACACGCCCGTGTGGCTAGGCCTTGTGTCTCACACAGCCAAAGACACACTTGTGTCACAAGCTATGTGGACATTCGAAATGGGATCACATGGCCGTGTCCCAGCCCATGTCCTACCCTATGTAACACTCTGACTTGGGTCACACGGCCAACCACACACCTGTGTGACTAGCCCGTGTACCCTTCGAAATGGCCTCACACGCCCATGTGGTAGGCCGTGCACTAGGCCGTGTGAAAACTGAAGGGTATACTGACTTATGCCACACAACCAAGTCACACGCCCGTGTACTGGGCCGTGTGGAGCTATTGACTTGGTTTCTAATTAAGTACCAGGGGACACACGGCAGTGTCACCTAGCCTTGTGTCATACACGGCTGAGGCACACGCTCGTGTCTCTGCCTGTGTGGAAAAAAATAGGCTATTTTCCAAGCCATTTTTCTCACCCAAACTTGCATTCACCTACATATTCCAAATAGCATATAAACATCTCATCAATAGCCATTCAAACCAATCTCCACCAAGCCAAAATCATGCTATTCCAATACCAACAGCCATAATGCTCATAACATCACAATTTGCCAATTCAAAACATACCAATATATCCTTCAAGAGTTCACTTAATTGGTCACTTTCAAATATGCATTATTTTGGCTAATAATTTGCATGCTAATTCATTCTCAAATTCAAACATTTGCTACATTTATTACCAATTCTCAATAGGCCATTCACAAAGCAAGTATAAACCACATAACAAGAGGCCATTTACACATACATACATAACCAAGTTTACCAAAATAAACCAAATCACATGGCTATATACATAACCAAAACATACATCATTTACAAACCAAATCAATTGGCTAAATACATTATCAACATATAGGTCATATTAACTATAACACCTATACATGCCATATAACCAAGTACACAAGTTAAAAAGTACCAAAACGATGGTTGGATAGTGTGATGAGATCTCTAGCAACTCCCAATCTGAGCGAGCTCTAAAATCACTATAAAACACGAAAAAGTAAACAGAGAAAGCTATTAAGCTTAGTAACCTCGTATGGCTAATAAGTATAACTTACCCCTCATTTACAATTTAAGTAATTTAAAAATAATATACTACAACTCAACTTAATTACAAGGCTAACATATATTCATCCACATAGTAAATCATGAAACTCACAAATTTCATAGATTCAATGCTCATATGATTTACGTACATACCTGCACTGATACGTATTAATCTCTTACCCTTTCATATCATTAATAGACCCGTTGAACCATTTAGAATAATATCAGATACACGGGAATCTCACACCCTAAGTGCCAATACATGGTCGAAACCATCTCAATCTAATATCTCATATGTAAATGCTCATCTCGAGCTATCATCGGGTCTGCTCACACAAGCTGATGGTCAAGACGTAGCTACATGGTGCTGCTTACACAAGCAGATGAGAATTCACAACACATGCCGAAAAACTTAGCCACCGGTAGGACATACAGACCAGCACCTAAAACACAATAACCTCAATGACATGCCATTCGTATCCTATCTATTTTTAAGGTTCAACCGGGATTTCACACATCATCAAATCTTTGTCGAATATTTCTGTTAAGTTTTATTTATCAATAATACGATAATAAAGCATTTAAAAAACAATTACATTAATGCTTATTAACATACGAACTTACCTCGATCACAAAAATGACGTTATAGGATAGACTATTCCAAAACTTTATCTTTCCCTCGATCTAGTTTTGTAAGAGGCTTAACTTGATCTAAATAACCAAATTCAATCCATTTAGTATTCATTATATTCAATTCATCTCAAAATACATATTTTTGCAATTTTACACTTTTACCCCTAATATTTCAACTTTTTACAATATAGTCCCTAGCTCATAAAAATGCAATTTCCATGCAATTTAACCCATACCATGCTAGTCGAACTATATATGTACACATAACAGCCCATATTTTTCATTATTTCACACATTTACCATAAAATTTTTACATTTCTCAATTTAATCCCTAATTTGCAATGTCATTCAAAATCACTTAACAAATGTTGTTTATCTAACAACAACTATTAATTTTCTATCATCAAACATTAAAACACAGACATATTCATCAATGATAAAACCCTAAACCTTTAATAATTTTGCAAATTAGTCCCTGGGCTAGCTAGATTAAGCTACAACGACTCCAAAAACATAGAAATCATTAAAAACTGAATCGAAAATCACTTACATGCATGGATGATACATAACCGAACCTTCAAGCTCTAGTAAAGGTGTTTCGTTAGCTAAATTTTGGTGGATGAATGCACTTAGGAAGATGACAAATTTGTTTTTCTTTATTTTACTTAGTTTAATACTAAATTACAACTTTAACCTTAATTAATAACCTTTAAAACAATTAATAATGTGTCCATATATGTCCACTCACATTATGGATGGTTTAATAACAACATAAGGACCTCTATTTTAAAGTTCTATAGCTATTAGACACCTGTAGCTAATAGAACTCAACTTTTACACTTTACACGATTTAGTCCTTTATATCGAATTAAGCATTCAAACGATTAAATTTCTTAACGAAATTTTTATACGTCGCTACTAACATGCTATAGAAATTAAAATATTAATAAAATAAATATTTTGACCTCAGATTTGTGGTCCCAAAACCACTACTCTGATTTGATTGAAAATGGGCTGTTACAATCTTCCTCCTTACCCCAAAAGTGGCATTATTTCTGTTGTTCCAAATATTCCAAAGGGTACTTATGAAATCCTCAAAAGATTTTATATCTAAAAGTAACATAAAGTCTTCGAGTAAGTCAATGCAGAACTCATACTCATTTGTCAACAATTTGTTATTAAGACCACCCGCAATAAGGACATCTGGAGCTTTAGGGAAATTTCTTATGGCGTGAATCACCATTTCCTCACCACTCCTACGTCTTGTACAATCTCAAGTGACATTACGCTTAATGGCCAAGATCTTAACATTAGTTGGGAGTAATTCGTGCCCAATCCGCTAAGCAAAGATACGACTTTTTGGAAGGACTCCAAACTTCCCAATGAACCTATGCGGACCATACCCAACATTTTTAAGGAGCAACCAAGAGTATGTCGATTTGGTTATATAGATGCCATGAACATTATAGAACCACACCACCCTACCGCTTGAACCATGGGGGAGAATTAGAATCTCATAGATCCGGCTAGCCCACCACTAGCGATGGATTTTAGAAGTCATCTCCTCCATCGTACCCCTAGGAGCAAGGAAAAAAGACATAACGTAAGCAGATAGCAATTATAAAATATATTTGATTAATATCTCTTTACCACCGTAGGAAAAAAGGCATTTAGACCAACTATTAATTCTATTGGATAAATGATCCAAAATGTGCTTAAAAGCCCCCATTTTTTACTTTCCAATAAAAAAGGGGAGCCCGAGATAATGATCCAGCTTCTCCACCACTTGTATCCCAAGCATGTCGCCAAAAAGCTGAATTTGATTTCTTGGAGTCTTAGGGCTAAACAAAATCCTAGATTTAGATAGATTGATTTTATGTCTGGATACCCTTTTAAACTTTCTAAGGATTTTAACAATAGTGTCAACCTCCTTATTCTTGTTCTTGACAAAAAGCAGTGCATCATCAATGAAAAATAAGTGATTGATCCTTTGGAAACTTTGGCTAGCCCTAATGCCTCGAATACTCCCACGCTTTTGCACATCACAAAGTAGTCGAGAAAAGACCTCCATGCAGAAAAGAAATAGTTAAGGTGATAAAGGATCCCCTTGACGAAGGCCACGCTTAAGGATAATCTCATTAGAAAGGGTCATGTTGCATTCGATAACATATTTGATAGATGAAACAAACTTCATAATAATCATATCCCAATCATTAGCAAAGCCCATCTGAAGCAAAACCCTTTTAAAGAAGTCCCACTCGACCCTGTCGCAAGCTTTACTCATACCAAGCTTGATAACCATAACTTTATTAGGCCCATTCTTAGAAATTTGTAAATAGTGCACAAGATCATGGGTGATAAGAACGTTATCATGAATCATACGACCTAAGACAAAAGAGCTCTAATTATGGCTAATACAAGAGTGGAGAACTAGCTTTAGTCTGTTAGCTAAGACTTTTGAGATGATTTTGAAGATAATTCTGTAAAGGCTAATGGGTCGATAATTCGTCATATCATTGGGGTCCTTAAATTTAGGAATAAGAATAATCATCGTATCATTAATCTCCTCAATATCTTTCTTACCCTCAAAAATGTCATGATAGTACCAGAGAATGCCCTTACCTACCACATTCTAATTTTTGCGAAAGAAGAGACCGGAGAGACTATCAATGTCAGGGGCCTTGCAAGGGTCCATTTGAGAAAAAGCATCCATAATTTCTTTATCAGTGACAAGGCTCAATAAGACCTCATTCATCTTCGGAGAAATACACCTATAACAACCTGTTTTTAATCAAATCAGAATAGTGGTTTCGGGACCACAAATTTGAAGTTGAAATATTTATTTTATTATTATTTTAAAGTCTACAACATGAATATATGATTGGGTGAAAGTTTCATTTAGAAATTTTATAGTTTGGGTGCTTAATTTGATAAGAAGGACTAAATCGTATAAACTGCAAAATTGGTGTTCTTATAGCTAATAGTA
Source organism: Gossypium anomalum (assembly GCA_025698475.1). Lineage (NCBI taxonomy): Eukaryota > Viridiplantae > Streptophyta > Magnoliopsida > Malvales > Malvaceae > Gossypium > Gossypium anomalum. Next base: position 41,699,936 of record CM046965.1, read on the forward strand.
CTAAATGGCTAGAAAATTGATTATTTGAGGGAGTTATATGGTAATTATACTGTTGGTTTCTCAAATGGACAATTATGGACATTAATTATGTATGTTTTAATGAATTAGAAAAGGGTAAATAGGTAATTAGTGTATAAAACTAAAATAAATAAAATCAAAAGCCATATTTTGATGTTATTATCTTACTTCAATCAATTTTAACCTAAAGAATCCATGCATATGTTTGGCCAAGCTTAGTAGCTAAATTGGTGAGTGATTTTTGTCCCTTTTTAATGATTTCTATGTTTTTGAGATCGTTGCAACTAGGTCTAGCTAGCCCAGGGACTAATGTGCAAAATTGTTAAAGATTTTGAATGTTTCCATTGATGAATAAACATGTATTTTGAAGTTTCTTGATAGATTATGAATGCTTGTTGATAGATATACAAGTTTTGTTAAGTGATTTTTAATGAAAATGCAAATTAGGAGCAAAATTGTGAAATGTGTAAATTTAGGGGTTAAAATGTGAAATAAATGAAAACTTTGGACTACTATAAGCATGATAAATATTTGGTTAGGCTTGGGTTGTGATGAAATTGAATGAATTTTTTTTACAAGCCTAGGGACTAAATTGTAAAATTATTAAAATATTAGGGGCAAAAGTGTAAATGGGCTTTAATGAGAGTTTTGGATTAAATTGAATAGATAGATAATTGAATAAGCTGAATTTGATATTATATAGATCAAGAAAAGAGAAATACAGACTTAGATCGAGGAAAGAATAAAGTCTCAGATTAGTTGACATGTGTTGTCGTTTTTACGTCCGAGGTAAGTTCGTATGTAATAAGCATTGATATGATTATGTTATAAATGTTTTGATATTGTATGAGTTGTGAATTCAACTCTCCGAACACATTTGATGATGATTCTACATTAAAACTCCCAGTTGAACCTTAGGAATAGATTAGGATACTAGTGACATGTCATTAGGGGATACTTTGATTTGGCTTCGGGGCCATGATATCGACACTTTGGGTGTGAGTTACTTTGATTTTGCTTCGGGCCATGATATTGGCACTTCGAGTGCAAGTTTCACTGATTTGGCTTCGGGCCATGATATTGGCACTTAGTGTGCAAAACTCCTAAGTATCCGACCTCTATTCCTAATGGATCAATGGGTATATTGAAGATGTGAATTGGTGAGAAATAGATATGTATCAGTACAGGTATGTACAGAAAACTATTTAAGCAATGAATCAAAAGAAGTTGTAAGCTTATGATCAACTATGTGGTTAAATTCCATGTTAACTTGGTGTTTAATGTTTTGATGCAATTTGAGTTACTTATTGAAAATGTAAATGAATGGTGAAATTTGTTTAATTATTTCATACAAGCTTACTAAGCTATAAAGCTTACAGTGTTTATTTTCTGTGTTTTATAGTGATTTCTAAGCTAGCTCAGATTTGGGGATCGTCGAAGACTTCATCACACTATCAAGCTATCAATTTGGTACTTTTAAGCTTATGTTTTGGTTATATGGCATGTATAGGGTTTTTGTCATTTTGATTATGAGTTAATAAAGATTATGACCATTAGAATTGGCTTGTAAATGTTTATGTTTTGACTTTTAAATATAGCCATGAGAGTTGGCTTAATTTGGTTGCTTTGATTATGTATAAATATGTGCATATATGTTTTGTGTTGTGAGTTTATAGATGAATATATAATGCTTGGTAATTATAAAGATTAGGATGTTAAGTGATTGATTTTAGAGTAGTTACATGCTTGTGGTTTTGATGCAAAATGATGCAAGTTTAGAAGTGTATAATTAGTTGATTTATAAATGTGAATTGGTATAAATGGAATAGCATGTGTTTGTGATATGTGTGCATGGAGAATGATAGTATACAATCATGGCATACATCATACAAAATCAGATTGTCATGCTTTTCAGACAAAGTTAACCCTAAGGGTATAAAGGTAATTCTACACCTAGGGGTATAATGGTAATTTTACATACATAGGGGTATCCTAGTAATTTAACTGCTTTTAGGGATTTCATGCATATCAAATACATTTACGTACTAACAGAAACACTACTGAGTGTTCTTACCGAATTGGGCCCGTTGGCCTATTTCCCCGATTTTGGCCCATTAAGCCCAAAAAAATATCAAAATGCACAGAAACATGCACTCTGCAGTCTTAACACTTTAATTTATCATACACGTCAAAATATTAATCTTACGAGCACTCGCACACTTGCAAGTTCTCAAAATACTGACTTTTCGGTATTTCAACTTTTGCCGATCTAGTCTATGAGAGGGTGTCAGTTACACACCTGTTTTATGACGTTTCGTTGACGAGGAACTGCCTACAATTATATTACTACCATGTTAATTCTAACTACGGAAATGGACTTCATATTAACCACTTACCATATTCGGCCAACCACTCCTTAGGCACTAGTGATCCTACCTTTGTCGAAAGTAGTGAGTAGATCAAGATCTGATCGTGCCACTTGTCCAAGCCCTTGATTAGTAGCCTCTAAATCACACCATTATCAAAGTAAAATAGTTACCACAACCCCTTAGGGCTACAAGTCCAAATCGACAGCCTCCCTAACCTTTAAGGGTTTCGGCCTTTTCTAAACTACGAAAGAAAGACTAATGTTGGAAAGACTTGCCACCAATTCCTTTAGTCAACGATTCCCCTTAGTTCCTACTCGATTCTGATGCAGTTCTAAGCCCTCAAATGATAACAACAGTCGAGCCTTCGGTGATCTTTAGAATTCGGCTATGTCCCTATGGCTATGCGTTTTAGGCTTTTTGTAACAGTGAAGAAAAGATGAAGATTTGTAATAGCTTTGTCGATAGACACTTGGGGTTTAGAGGACTAAAGAATTGGTAAAGAATGATGAAGAGAAGTAAGGGGTTTTGGCTATAAGAATTCGGCACAAAGAGAAATATGGCTTTCAGGATTTTGGCTTTTATGGCAAACAGTTATGAGGGTTTAGAAACAACTGATAAAAGATGGTGATGAATAGGATGGTAGGAAGATTCGGCTATGGACGAAAGAAGAAGAAAAAGAAAGTAGATGAAGAGAGGAGAAAGGAAAAAGTAGAGGATGAATAGTCAAAAAAGGGCACAACTTACCCCTTCTGCCGAATTTATAACTGTCAAATGACCTAGCCGAATGTTGCCCTCTAATGAAACCCTTGGCCGGCCAACTCTGCTTTCTCTAATCAGCTCCTGAATTCTCTCCCTTATCCCCTCCTTGCTCAATCTCCTGAGCAACTCAAACTCCTCCTGACAGACTTTTACTTGAGTTCCATTACTTCCCTTTTATACAAAAAATTAATTCCTTAATATGCTTTCATTGTGATTTGAACCTGGGTCCTCACTAACATCCACACGCCACCTTTATAGCCTTCCCAGTGGCGTCACATGCCACTTTGCCACCTGCTTCCTTGTGTTTTATTTTACACAATTAATACTTAAAAGCCCAGCTTACCAGAACCCCTTTTTCTTATGGAATTAAAATTAACTAAAATTACCAGGTTTTAACTTAAGCTTGGGCCTTCTAGAGGCCCACTAACATAGTTAAACCTACACCTAGCAGACAGAGCACAAAAAATTTTAAATTTTGCCAACATTTTAGAATTCCCGAAAATTGGGGCGTTACAACTCTACCCTCCTTAAAGAAATTTCGTCCTCGAAATTTACCTGATCCAAACAGATGAGGGTATTGCTGTTGCATCACCTCTTCTGGCTCCTAAGTAGCTTCCTCTCTGCCATGATTACGCCAAAGCACCTTAACTAATGGGACAGATTTCCTTCTCAGAATCTTAACATCTCGATCCAATATTTGTACAGGCTCCTCCTCAAAGGTCAAATCAGTTTGCACCTCAATCTGCAACCGGCACGACATGAGTAGGTTCAGAACGATAATGCCTTAACATGGAGACGTGAAAAACATCGTGAATCCTATTTAACTCCGAAGGCAACTCCAACTGGTAAGCCACTGGGCCTACTCGCTTCAAAACCTGATAAGGCCCAATAAACCGCGGACTCAACTTGCCCTTCTTACCAAACTTTAGTTTCTTCTTCCAAGGAAAAACCTTTAAGAATACCATATCACCTACTGAGTACTCAATCTCCTTATGCTTCAAATCTGCATATGACTTTTTCCTATCGGATGCCTCTTTTAACCGATCTCTAATCAACTTGACCTTATCCTCGGTATCTGCCACCAACTCAGGTCCAAGAACCTGTCGTTCTCCTAGTTCGGTCCAACAACTAGGTGTACAACACCTTCGCCCATACAAAGCTTCATATGGTGCCATTCGAATACTCGCCTGATAACTGTTATTGTATGCAAATTCTGCCAACAGCAAGTAATCCTCCCAACTCCCTCGGAAGTCAATAACATATCCCTTCAACATGTCCTCCAGAATCTGAATAACCCTTTCTGACTGACCATCAGTTTGGGGATGGAAAGCCATACTAAAGTTCAATCGCGTACCCAACGCCTCATGCAACTTTTGCCAAAACCGTGATGTGAATCTAGGATCTCGGTTAGAGATAATCGAAACTGGGACACCATGAAGTCGCACAATCTCTGCCACATACAACTTGGCTAACTTCTGAAGTGAAAAGTCAGTGCGAACAGGTATAAAATGGGCCGATTTGGTCAACCTATCCACAATCACCCATATCAAGTCTTTCTTCGATGGTGTCAAGGGTAGCCCACTCACAAAGTCCATGGTTACCCTCTCCCACTTCCATAGTGGTATCTTTACTGGCTACAACAATCCAGAAGGTAATTGATGCTCAGTTTTCACTTGCTGGCATGTCAGACATTTCCCCACGAATTCTGTTACTTCTCGTTTAAGCCCAAGCCACCAATACAGTTCTCGCAAGTCGTGGTACAACTTATTCCCTCTAGGATGCATAGCATAAAGTTCCCCATGAGCTTCCTTAAGTATTGACTGCCTCAAGTCAGAGTCCTTCGGAATGTAAATTCTTCCTCGGAAACACAGAACTCCTTCACTATTCAACCCAAACTCAGAAGTTTCCCGATCCTTGACTTGTTGGAAACGAGCAACCAAAGACTCATCTCTCAACTGCTTTTCCTTAATCTGATCCACCCAGATTGGCCTTACTTGCAATTCAACCAACAGACTACCATCATCATACAGACTTATGCGAGCAAACATTGCTCTCAGATCAGATACAGCTCTACGACTCAGAGCATCGGCTACCACATTAGCCTTGCTTAGGTGATACTCGATCGAGCAGTCATAATCCTTAAGCAACTCAATCCATCTCTTTTGCCTAAGGTTCAGTTCTTTCTGAGTCAGCAAATACTTAAGACTCTTATGATCTGTGTAAATAATACACCTTTCTCCGTACAAGTAATGTCTCCAAATCTTAAGTGCAAAGATCACTGCTGCCAACTCCAAATCATGAGTAGGATAGTTTCCTTCGTGAGGCTTAAGCTGTCGTGATGCATAAGCAACCACCTTACCCTCTTACATCAACACACAACCCAAACCTACGTGTGACGCATCACTGTACATAGTAAAATCCTTCCCAGACTCTGGTTGAATTAACACAGGTGCTTCAGTCAGAACTTTCTTCAACTTCTCAAAAGCTTCCTGCTGCTTCTCAGTCCATACAAACGGTACTATTTTCCTTATGAGTTTTTTCAGAGTTGCTGCCATCACAGAAAAACCTTCCACAAACCTTCTATAGTAACCTGCCAACCCTAGCAAACTCTAAATTTCTAACACCGACCTAGGTGGCTTCCATTCCAGAATTGCTTCAACCTTACGAGGGTCCACCTTAATCCCCTCAGCAGAGACCACATGTCCTAAGAAGGTTACCTCCCTCAGCCAGAATTCACACTTGCTAAACTTCGCATAGAGTTCCTTCTCCCTTAACACTTGCAGCACGATGCGAAGATGCTCTTCATGTTTAGCTTCTGTTTCAGAATATACCAGTATATCGTCAATAAAGACGACTACGAACGGATCCAAGAATGGTTGGAACACACGATTCATCAAATCCATAAATACTGCAGGAGCATTTGTCAGTCTAAATGGCATAACCAGAAACTCGTAATGACCATACCGAGTCCTGAATGCCGTCTTATGGATATCTGCCTCTTTAACCCTTAACTGATGATATCCAGATTGAAGGTCGATCTTGAAAAATACAGAAGCTCCTCTAAGTTGATCAAACAAATCGTCAATCCTTGGCAGTGGATACTTATTCTTAATCGTCAGTTTGTTCAATTGGCGATAATCGATACACATCCGCATCGTCCCATCCTTCTTTTTCACGAATAGCACCGGTGCTCCCCATGGAGACACACTTGGCCTAATGAAGCCCCTATCCAACAACTCTTGAATTTGAGCTTTCAGCTCTACTAACTCCTTCGGTGCCATCCTATACGGTGCGATGGATACTGGTACTATTCCTGGCAACAAGTCGATTCCAAACTCGACTTCTCGGTTTGGAGGCAATCCAAGAAGCTCTTCCGGAAAAACATCTTGGAACTCTTTTACGGTCCTAACCTTATCCACTATTAGTCCCTCAGCTTCTGACTGACTTGCAAATGCCAAATAGGCCTTACAACCTTTCCGATTCCACTTTTCGGCTCTCAAAGCTGACACCACATTGGACAAATAGTCCCTTCATTCACCTATCATCATAACCTCATCACCTTCCGTGGTCCTTAGTACCATTCGCTTAGCAGCACAATCCAAAGTCACCTTATGCTTAACAAGCCAGTCCATTCCCAAAATGAGATCAAACTCTACGAACGGCAACTCCATCAAATCTCTAGGAAAAATCCTACCTTGAGTTTCTAAGGGTACATCCCTATACAGTTTGTCTACCCTAACCGAGTGACCCAAAAGACTTAGCACAGATACCCCACTCACAATCTTCTCAGAGCGCACACCCAACGACCTAGATATGGCACATGCAACATAGGAATGAGTAGATCCAATATCCACCAAAGTAGTATACGGCATGCTAGAAACCAAAAACATACCAATTATTACGTCAGGTGCGTCGCCCTCCTCACGACGATAAGCTGCATACACCAACGCTGGCTATCGAGCCTCAGTATTTTCGGCACCCCTGCCAGGCGCCCCTCGACCTCGACCATTAACATTTTCGCCCCTACCTTGTCTATGTCCTCTCGGTGGTTGTGGTCCACCTCTTGCGGGTTGAGCAACCCTCTGCTCAGTAACCTGAACCTGGTCAGCTCTCTAAGGACAGTCCTTAACTCTATGCTCCATGGATCTGCATCGAAAACAAGTACTGGAATGTTTCCTACACTCACCCAAGTGTACCTTACCACAGTCTCCACAGATTGGTGGTCTAACAATATTCACCGAAACTGCTCAAACTGGCTCCTCCACTCTTGCCTTTTTGACATTCTTATTTGCTCCCCCCAAAGGTTTAGAATCTCTCCGAAAATGGTTTCAATCCTTCTCACGGTTTTGCCTCTCAGTACGCTTCACCTCCTCACCTATCTTAGCTTTTTCCACCAGAACTGCGAAATCACGCTCCCTCTACGGAGCAATCAGCACCTTAAGTTCATCTCTGAGTCCATCCTCGAAGTGCACACTACGCTCATACTCTGTGGCGACTATTCCCACAGCATACAAGCTTAACCTCAAAAACTCAGCCTCGTACTCCGCAACCGACTTATTTCCTTAAACCAGATTCAAGAATTCCTTCCTGCGGGCGTCTACATAACTTGCCCCAACATACTTCCCTTTAAAACCCATCTTAAACAGCTCCCAAGTTACCCTATTAGCTGGGGTCCCATCTCTCATAGTGAGCCACCACTGATAAGCCTCATCTTGCAGCAACGATACGGCTCCCTTCAGCTTCTGCTCTACAGAGCAGTCCAAGTCATCCATAATTCGCTCTGTGGCCTCTAACCAATATTCTGCCATATTCGGGGCTACACCAGATACGCCCCTAAAGATCTCCGCTCCGTTAGCCCAAAGTTGTTCAGAAATTGATCCTCGAATTCCATTACCGGTACTTGCCCCGGCCACCCTTTTCAGAACACGAAGCATAGCCTGTGATAGGGCGTCATCCCCGGTACCACGATCATGAGACTCTACTTTCGTTGCCGGTGGTACCGGTGCCTCCGCTGTCGGCATATGCCCAGAAGACGCAGTTCCTACTCGAGCACTACCTCGGCCTCGTCCACGGCCTTTTCCACGAGCTGCTCGCGTACTCATATCGTATTATCTATTTTATGAATTTTATGCATTAATTTCAGCATTCCAGTGATTATTACAGATGTTTTATGATTCAGTAATTCAGAGTTGGTTTTCGCAGAATCGATGTCTAGCTACAGTTTCAGTCTCCTATCAAGTTTTCCTATGGTTTCGGTAGCATCCTATCTAGAGTACTCTAGTAGTATTTCAGTAAAGATAGATAGTTCAGAACATATTCAGGCAAATTTTAGAACACTTGCAGACTTGAGCCGGAGATTCGGGTGCCACCTTCTCAAGATCTAAATTTTGAAAATAAAAGTTTTATTTCTGAAAATCTTTGTTTTTGTAAAACCGTTCCACAGCCGAGTTGTTGCAACTTGGCTCTGATACCACTAAATGTAACACCCTAGACCCGGCCTAGACGATATGACTAGATCCGACGTGCCTTATCGAAACGTTCAAAACGTTTGTTGGTTTAGAAAACTATCTTAGTGTTTTAAAAGATACTTCCATTATAGGCTAAAGTGAATGGAAGCTGTGTACCAGGTAGGAAACCGAAAAAGAGGAGGTGAGTCCATCGGACTGCTTAAGTACCAAGCTCTCCCCAGAACCAATCCTAGACATGCACACCGCCATTGCCACACTTTAACGTCGAGTGTATTTTTTTAGCAAACCAAGTTGATTAAGTCCATTTTAAGAAAAGTATTTAATTTTGGAAAACATTTTAATTGCAGAATATTTAATTGTTGTCGTGTTATTTTGAAATCAAATGCTATTTTTGAAAACGCGCCCTAAGCTTAATCAAATTCGACAGTTAAGTATAAATTATATCTATCTTAATAAAACCTATCAAAACCATTAAAAATAATTAAAGCGGCCTTATTACAATTAAAAACCCCAAAACCTCAAACATAAATAAAAGAAGGTGTAACACCCCAAACCCGGCCTAGACATTATGACCGGATCCGATGCGCCACATCGAAGCGTTCAAAACATTCCGTATGACTTAGTTTGGAAAACTTAGTTGGTGATGTAAAAGATACTTTTAAAAGTAGGTTAAAGTGAATGGAAGCTGTGCACCAGGTAGGAAACCGAAAAAGAGGAAGTGAGTCTGTCGAACTACTTAAGTACCAAGCTCTCTCCGGATCCAACCCTAGACATGCACACCGCCATTGCCACACCCTAACATCTCATATAATTGTGAGAAACCAGTTGGTTAAGTCCATCTTAAGAAACTAATTAAGTTTGAAAACGTTTGCCTAGCGGAAGCCTTACTTGTAGTCGTGTTATTTTGTAATCTCTTAATGTTTTTGAAAACGCGACCTAAAGCTAACCCATTTCAATAGTTATCATAGTTCATTTTTATCATAATTAAAATAGAAAAAAAAACCATAAAAAAATAATATTAAGCAGCCTTATTACATTTAAAACCCAAAACCGTAAACGAAAATAAAAGGACGTCCAGTTCATCGAAGGAAACCAAATTTGCGAAAACAAGTGGCCACTCAAGAATCCCTCACACTCAAGCCCACTATGGTTGGGGATTACCCGCAAGGATGAAAAGAGGGGTGAGTTTTGGGAAACTCAAAGTCATGTAAAATAACCCAACCATAGCCTAAAATCAGTTCAAACCACGAAATAGAATAAGTTGGCCTTAGCCTGCAATGATCTTAGAATAAAGCCCGTAGGCCCGCAATCATCGCAGGATATATATCATGCTTATGCGGCTTCAACCCATATCCAACGATGTACTCCCCATACCATCCTTTCACCATGTGGGAGACTACTACTCGACCCACCCAACCGCTACACGCCATTAAATATGCAAAGATGGTCGCTAGATACGAAAAATGTGACAGAGTCACGAAAGAATATTTATGGCGAGCCACGGAGCAGATATATGTGGCGAGCCACTGATCAGATAATTTGTGGCATAGCCACCACGACGCTTCCTCCATAACATAACCCATGTCCCCACGCAACAGATATTTATTCATGGCATACATCATACGGATTTAAATCATCATGCTTTTCAGACAAAATTAACACTAGGGGTATAAAGGTTATTTTACATACATAAGGGTATAATGGTAATTTTGCATACGTAGGGGTATTTTAGTAAATCTAACTATTTCTAAGGTTTTCATGCATATCGTAGCCATTACGTATTACCAGAAACACTTACCGAGCGTTCTTACCGAATTGGGCCTGTTGGCCCATTAACCCAGTTTTGGCCCATTAAGTCCAAAATATCAAAATGCACAGAATCGCGCATACTACAGTTTTATCACTTTCGATTACCAGTAATATTTACCCATATATCTTACGAGCATTCGCACACTCGCAAGTGCCCAAAATACCGACTTTTTGGTATTTCAGCTTTTCGGCTTTTGCCGATCTAGTCTATAAGAGGGTGTCGGTTACACACCTGCTTTACGATGATTCGTTGACGAGATCCACGCACGAATTGCCTACAATTGAATTACTAACATTACTCTAGATATCGAAATAACACTGAGCATATAGTCCCTTACCATATTCGGCCAAACATGCTTAAAACCCTTATTGCTCTTACCTTAATGCCGAAAGATGATTAAATCCAAAGATCCAATCGTTCCACTTGTCCAACCCTTTGATCAGCAGCCTCTAAGTCACACCATTTATCAAAGCAGAATAGTTATCACAACCGCTTAGGGCTACAAGTCCAAAACGACAGCCTCCCTAACATTTAGGGATTTCGGCTTTTCCTAAAATACGAAAGAAAGACTAAGTTTTGGAAAGACCTACCACCAATTCCTTAGTCAACGATCCCAGTGAGTTTCCACTCGATCCCGATATAGATCTAATCCCTCAGATGATAACAGAAGTTGAGCTTTCAGAGACTTCAGTATTCGGCTATGCTCCCTAGACTATGAGGTTTTTCAGTTTTTTGTAATAATGAAAGAAAAGATGGAATAGTAGGGTTATTGTAGTGGCTTTGTCGACAGAGGTTTTAGACTTGGAAGAAGGAAAAATCGACCACAAGATAGAGAAAAACCACAGAGTTTGGCTAGGAGGAATCGGCACAGAAGGAACCAAACTTTCGGGATTTCGGCTTTTGTGAATAAGGCTTAAGAACAATTGATAAGAACGTGGAGATGAACAGAACAATGGAAAGATTCGGCTACGGGGGAAAGGAGAAGAGAAAATAGATGGATAGAAAAAGAAAAGAAAGGAAGAGAAGGAAGAATGGTCAGAAAAACGGCACAACACTTCTAAATGCCGAATTTATACCTAGCTTAACCCTAGCTGAAATTTTACCCTCGTAGAGAATCCCTTGACCGGCCACTTCTTGCTCTTCAAGAGTCCATTATTCGGCCAACATAGCTGTCCCCAATTAGCTCCTAAATTCTCTCCCTTATCCCCTCTTTGCTCAATCTCCTGAGCAACTCAAACTCCTCCTACCAGTCTTTTACTTGAGTTCCATCACTTTCCTCTTCTGTACATAAAAATTAATCCCTTAATTTGCTGTCATTGTGACTTGAACCTGGATCCTCCCAATCATCCACACACCACCTATAACATTCCCAGTGGCGTCACTTTAGCCACTTTACCACATGCTCCCTTGTGATTTATTTTACACAATAAATACCTAAAAGCCCAATTAACCAGAACCCTCTTTTTCTTATGGAATTAAAATTAACTAAAACTATCAGATTTTAACTTAAGCTTGGGCCTTCTAGAGGCCCACTAATGTACTTAATCCTACGGCAAACAAACAGAACACAGAATTTTAAAATTTTCCAACATTTTTAAAATTCCCAAAAATTGGGGCGTTACAACTCTACCCTCCTTAAAGAAATTTCGTCCTCGAAATTTACCTGGTCCGAACAGATGAGGGTATTGTTGTCACATCGCCTCCTCTGGCTCCCAAGTAGCTTCCTCTCTGCCATGATTACGCCAAAGCACCTTTACTAATGGAACAGATTTTCTTCTTAGAACCTTAACCTCTCGATCCAGTATCTGCACAGGCTCCTCCTTAAAGGTCAAATCAGTTTGCACCTCAATGTCTGCAACCGGCACGACATGAGTAGGGTCGGAACGATAATGCCTTAACATGGAGACATGAAAAACATCGTGAATCCTGTCTAACTCTGGAGGTAATTCCAACTGATAAGCCACTGGGCCTACTCGCTTCAAAACCCGATAAGGCCCAATGAACCGCGGACTCAACTTGCCTTTCTTACCGAACCTTAATATCTTCTTCCAAGGAGAAACCTTCAAAAAGACCATATCACCCACCGAGTACTCAATCTCCTGACGTCTCAAATCTGCATAAGAATTTTTCCTATCAGATGCTTCCTTCAACCGGTCTCTAATCAACTTGACCTTATCCTTAGTATCAGCTACCAACTCTGGTCCAAGAACTTGTCGCTCTCCTAGTTCAGTCCAACAACTAGGAGTTCGACATCTTCGTCCATACAGTGCTTCATACGGTGCCATTTGAATACTAGCCTGGTAACTGTTATTGTATGTAAATTCTGCCAATGGCAAGTAATCCTCCCAACTACCTCAAAAATCAATAATAAATCCCCTCAACATGTCCTCCAGAATTTGGATAACTCTTTCTGACTGACCATCAGTTTAGGGTTAAAGTTCAATCGAGTCCCCAACGCCTCATGCAACTTCTGCCAAAATCGAGATGTGAATCTAGGATCTCGGTCAGATATGATCGAAACTGGAACTCCATGAAGTCTCACAATCTCTGCCACATACAACATAGCTAACTTCTGAAGTGAAAAGTCAGTGCGAACTGGTATAAAATGAGCCGATTTGGTCAACCTATCCACAATCACCCATATCGAGTCCTTTTTCGATGGTGTCAAAGGTAGCCCACTCACAAAGTCCATGGTTACCCTCTCCCTCTTCCAAAGTGGTATCTTTACTGGCTGCATCAATCCAGAAGGTAATTGATGCTCAGCTTTCACTTGTTGGCATGTCAGACATTTCCCCACAAATTCTCTTACTTCGCGTTTCAGCCCAGGCCACCAATACTGTTCTCGCAAGTCGTGATACATCTTATTCCCTCCAGGATGCATGGCATAAAGTCCCCCATGAGCTTCCTTAAGAATTGACTGCCTCAAGTTAGAGTCCTTCGGAACACAAATTCTTCCTCGGAAGCATAGAACTCCTTCGTTATTTAGCCCAAACTCAGAAGTCCCTCCTTCTTTAACCTGTTGAAAACGAGCAACTAAAGACTCATCTTTCAACTGTTTTTCCTTAATTTGATCCACCCAGGTTGGCCTTACTTGCAATTCAGCCAACAGACTTCCATCATCATACAGAGTTGGGCGAGCAAACATTGCTCTCAGATCGATATCAGGCTCTACGACTCAAAGCATCAGCTACCACTTTAGCCTTGCCTGGGTGATATTCGATCGAACAATCATAATCCTTAAGCAACTCGATCCACCTCCTTTGCCTCAGGTTCAATTCCTTCTAAGTAAGCAAATACTTAAGACTCTTATGATCTGTGTATATAATACATCTTTCTCCATACAAATAATGTCTCCAAATCTTAAGTGCAAAGATTACTGCTGCCAACTCCGAATCATGAGTAGAGTAGTTTCCTTCGTGAGGCTTAAGCTGTCGTGATGCATAAGCAACCACCTTACCCTCTTGCATCAACAAACAACGCAAACCTACATGTGATGCATCACTGTACACAGTAAAATCCTTCCCAGACTCTGGTTGAATCAATACAGGTGCTTCAGTCAGAACTTTTTTCAACTTCTCAAAAGCTTCCTGCTGCTTCTCATTCCATACAAATGGTACTCCTTTCCTTATAAGTTTCGTCAAAGGTGCTGCCATCATAGAAAAACCTTCCACAAACCTCCTATAGTATCCTGCCAAGCCTAGGAAACTTCGAATTTTTGACACTGGCCTAGGAGGCTTCCGTTCCAAAATTGCTTCAATCTTACGAGGGTCCACCTTAATTCCCTCAGCAGAGACCACATGTCCTAAAAAGGTTACCTCCCTCAACCAGAATTCACACTTACTGAACTTTGCATAAAGTTCTTTCTCCCTTAACACTTGCAACACAGTGCGGAGATGCTCATCATGTTTTGCTTCAGTCTCAGAGTATACCAGAATATCATCAATAAAGACGACCACGAATCAATCCAGAAATGGTTAGAATATACGGTTCATCAGATCCATAAACGCTGCAGGAGCATTCGTTAGTCCAAAAGGCATAACCAGAAACTCGTAATGACCGTACCGAGTTCTGAATGCCATCTTATGGATATCTACCTCCTTGACCCTTAACTGATGATATCCAGATCGAAGATCGATCTTGGAAAATACAGAAGCTCCTCTAATCTGCTTGAACAGATCGTTGATCCTCGGTAGTGGATACTTATTCTTAATCATCAGTTTGTTCAACTGGCGATAATCAATGCACATGCGCATCGTCCCATCCTTCTTCTTCACGAATAGCACTGGTGCTCCCCATGGAGACACACTTGGCCTAATAAAGCCCCTATCCAACAACTCTTGAATTTGCGCCCTTAACTCCACTGACTCTTTCGGTGCCATCCTATACGGTGCAATGGACACTGGTGTTGTTCCAGGCAACAAATCGATTCCAAACTCAACTTCTCGGTTTGGAGGCAATCCCGGAAGCTCCTTCGGAAAAACATCTTGGAACTCTTTAACGGTCCTGACCTTGTCTACTGTCGATCCTTCAATTTCCTTTTGACTCACAAATGCCAAATAGGCCTCACAACCTTTCCGAA
This sequence comes from Gossypium anomalum, assembly GCA_025698475.1. Taxonomy (NCBI): domain Eukaryota; kingdom Viridiplantae; phylum Streptophyta; class Magnoliopsida; order Malvales; family Malvaceae; genus Gossypium; species Gossypium anomalum. Next base: position 41,714,939 of record CM046965.1, read on the forward strand.
TCCACTTTTCAGCCCTCAATGCCGATACCACATTAGACAAATAATCCCTTCGTTCACCTATCACCATAACCTGATTCCCTTCCGTGGTCCTTAGCACCATTCGCTTAGCAGCACAATCCAAAGTCCCCTTATGCTTAACAAGCCAGTCCATTCCTAGAATGAGGTCGAACTCTCTGAACGGCAACTCTATTAAATCTCCAGAAAAGATCCTACCTTGAGTCTCTAAGGGCACATTCCTATACAGTTTGTCCACCCTAACCGAGTGGCCCAAAGGACTTAACACAGATACCCCACTCACTATCTTCTCAGAATGCACTCCCAAAGACCCAGATATGGTACATGCAACATAGGAATGAGTAGATCCAATATCCACCAAAGCAGTATACGGCATGCTAGAAACCAAAAACGTGCGGCTTATGACGTCAAAAAGCGCCGCCTCTCTCTCAACGACGAGCCGCATACACCAACGCTGGCTGTCGAGCCTCAGCATTTCTGGCACCCCTGCCAGGTGCCCCTCGACCACGTCCAATTCTATTTCCATTTTCGCCCTTACCTTGTCCACGTCTTCTCCGTAGTGGTGGTCCACCTCTCAATGGTTGAGCAACCCTCTGCTCGCAACTTGAACCTGATCAGCTCTCTGAGGACAGTCTTTGACTCTATGCTCCATAGATCCGCATCGAAAGCAAGCAAGTGTACCTTACCATAGTCTCCACAAATTGGCGGTCTAACCACATTCACCGGAGCTGCTCGAACTGGCTCCTCCACTCTCGCCCTTTTGACATTCTTATTTATTCCACCCGAAGGTCCAGAATCCCTCCAGAAACGGTTTCGATCTTTCTCACGGTTCTGCCTCTTAGTACGCTTTACCTCCTCAGCTATCTTAGCTTTTTCCACTAGAACTGCAAAATCCCTCTCCCTCTGCGGAGCAATCAGCACCTTAAGGTCATCCCTGAGTCCATCCTTAAAGCGAACGCTACGGTCATACTCTGTAGTGACTATTCCCACAGCATACCGGCTCAGCCTCAGAAACTCAGCCTCATACTCAGCAACAGTTTTACTTCCTTGGACCAAATTCAGGAATCCCTTCCTGCGGGCATCCACATAACTTTCCCTGACGTACTTCCCTTTAAAGGCTGTCTTAAACAGCTCCCAAGTAACCCTATCAGCTAGGGTTCCATCCGTCACGGTGAGCCACCACTGATAAGCCTCATCCCGCAGCAGCGATACGGCCCCCTTCAGCTTCTGTTCCACCGAGCAGTCCAAGTTATCCATAATTCGTTCTGTGGCCTCCAACCAATATTCTGCCACATTCGAGGCTACACCAGATACGCCCCTAAAGATCTCTACTCCGTTAGCCCGGAGCCGTTCAGAAATTGATCCTCGGATTCCGTTGCCCGAACTTACCCCAGCAACCCTTTCTAGAACTCGAAGCATAGCCTACGACAAGGCGTCATCCCCGGCACCACGATCATGAGATTCTACTTCAGTTGCCGGTGGTACCGGTGCCTCTGCTGTCGGCATATGCCCAGAAGACGCAGTTCCTACCCGAGCACTACCTCGGCCTCGTCCACGGCGTCTTCTACGAGCTGCTCACGTACTCATATCTTATTATCTGCTTTATGAATTTTATGCATTAATTTTAGCATTCCAGTGATTATTACAGATGTTTTATGGTTCAGACAGTAATACAGATTTTGTTTTCACAGAACCGAAGTCTAACTACAGTTTCAGTCTTTTAACAAGCTTTTCTAGAGTTTCAGAAGCATTCTATCTAGAATATTCTAGTAAGGTTTCAGTACAGATAGATAATTTAAAATATATTCAGAAAAATTCAGAATACTTACAGACTTGGGTCGGAGATTCAGAATGCCACCTTCTAAAGATATACCTTTCGAAAACTGAGTTTTGTAATCTTATAAAATCTTGTTTTTAAAAATCCTTGTTTTTGTAAACCCATTTCACAGCCGAGTTGTTGCAACTTGGCTCTGATACCACTAAATGTAACACCCTAAACCCGGCCTAGACGTTATGACCGGATCCGATGCGCCACATCGAAGCATTCAAAACATTCCGTATGACTTAGTTTGGAAAGCTTAGTTGGTGACGTAAAAGATACTATTAAAAGTAGGTTAAAGTGAACAGAAGCTGTGCACCAGGTAGGAAACTGAAAAAGAGAAGGTGAGTCTGTCGGACTGCTTAAGTACCAAGCTCTCTCCGGATCCAATCCTAGACATGCACACTGCCATTGCCACACCCTAACATCTCGTATAATTGTGAGAAACCAGTTGGTTAAGTCCATCTTAAGAAAATAATTAAGTTTGAAAACGTTTGCCTAGCGGAAGCCTTACTTGTAGTCGTGTTATTTTGTAATCTCTTAATGTTTTTGAAAACGCGACCTAAAGCTAACCCATTTCAATAGTTATCATAGTTTATTTTTATCATAATTAAAATAGAAAAAAAACCATAAAAAAATAATTAAGCGGCCTTATTACATTTAAAACCCAAAATCGTAAACGAAAATAAAAGGACGTCCAGTTCATCAGAAGGAAACCGAATTTGCGAAAACAAGTGGCCACTCCGAAACCCTCACAGCTCCAAGCCCACTATGGTTGGGGATTACCTGCAAGGATGAAAAGAGGGGTGAGTTTTGGGAAACTCAGTGTGTAAAATAACCCAACCATAGCCTAAATTAGTTCAAACCACAAAAATAGAATAAGTTGGCCTTAGCCCAGAACAGATCTCAGAATAAAGCCTTTAGGCCCAGAACAGATCAGAATAGATATATATCATGCTTATGCAGAAGCCCAACCCATATCAAACCATGTACTCCCCCATACCATCCTTTCACCATGTAGGGAGACTACTCGACCCACCCAACCGCTACACGCCACAGAAATATGCAAAGATGGTCATAGATACGTAAAATGTGATGCGAGTCACGAAACAGAATATTTATGGCGAGCCACGGAGCAGATATATGTGGCGAGCCACGAATCAGAGATAATTTGTGGCATAGCCACCAGGACGCTTCCTCCATAACATAACCCATGTCCCCACGCAACAGATATTTATTCATGGCATACATCATACGGATTTAAATCATCATGCTTTTCAGACAAAATTAACACTAGGGGTATAAAGGTTATTTTACATACATAAGGGTATAATGGTAATTTTGTATACGTAGGGGTATTTTAGTAAATCTAACTATTTCTAAGGTTTTCATGCATATCGTAGCCATTACATATTACCAGAAACACTTACCGAGCATTCTTACCGAATTGGGCCCGTTAGCCCATTAACCTAGTTTTGGCCCATCAAGTCCAAAATATCAAAACGCATGGAATCGTGAATACTGCAGTTTTATCACTTTCAATTACCAGTAATATTTACCCAAGTATCTTACGAGCATTCGCACACTCGCAAGTGCCCAAAATATCGGCTTTTAGCATTTCAGCTTTTCGGCTTTTGTCGATCTAGTCTATGAGAGGGTGTCAGTTACACACTTACTTTACGACAATTCGTTGACGAGATCCACGCACGAACTGCCTACAATTGAATTACTAACATTACTCTAGATATCGAAATAACACTGAGCATATAGTCACTTACCATATTCGGCCAAACATGCTTAAAACCCTTATTGCTCTTACCTTAATGCCAAAAGATGATTAAATCCAAAGGTCCGATCGTTCCACTTTTCCAAGCCCTTGATCAGCAGCCTCTAAGTCACACCATTTATCAAAGCAGAACAGTTATCACAACCCCTTAGGGCTACAAGTCCAAAACGACAGCCTCCCTAACATTTAGGGATTTCGGCTTTTCCTAAAATACGAAAGAAAGACTAAGTTTTGGAAGACTTACCACTGATTCCTTAGTCAACGATCCCGGTGAGTTTCCACTCGATCCCGATATAGATCTAAGCCCTCAAATAATAACAGAAGTCAAGCTTTCAGAGACTTCAGTATTCGGCTATGCTCCTTAAACTATGAGGTTTTTCGGCTTTTTGTAATAATAAAAGAAAAGATGGAATAGTAGGGTTATTGTAGTGGCTTTGTTTACAGAGGTTTTAGACTTGGAAGAAGGAAAAATCGACCACAAGATGGAGAAAAACCACAGAGTTTGGCTAGGAGGAATCGGCACAGAAGGAACCAAACTTTCGGGATTTCGGCTTTTGTGAATAAGGCTTAAGAACAATTGATAAGAACGTGGAGATGAACAGAACAAGGGAAATATTTGGCTATGGGGGAAAGGAGAAGTGAAAATAGATGGATAGAAAAAGAAAAGAAAGGAAGAGAAGGACGAATGGTCAGAAAAACGGCACAACACTTCTAAATGCCGAATTTATACCTAGCTTAGCCTAGCCGAAATTTTACCCTCGTAGAGAATCCCTTGACCGGCCACTTCTTGCTCTTCAAGAGTATATTATTCGGCCAACACAGCTCTCCCCAATTAGCTCGTAAATTCTCTCCCTTATCCCCTCCTTGCTCAATCTCCTAAGCAACTCAAACTCCTCCTACCAGTCTTTTACTTGAGTTCCATCACTTTCCTCTTCTGTACATAAAAATTAATCCCTTAATTTGCTGTCATTGTGACTTGAACCTGGATCCTCCCAATCATCCACACGCCACCTATAACATTCCCAGTGGCGTCACTTTAGCCACTTTACCACATGCTCCCTTGTGATTTATTTTACACAATAAAGACCTAAAAGCCCAATTAACCAGAACCCTCTTTTTCTTATAGAATTAAAATTAACTAAAACTATCGGATTTTAACTTAAGCTTGGGCCTTCTAGAGGCCCACTAACGTACTTAATCCTACGGTAAACAAACAAAACACAGAATTTTAAATTTTTCCAACATTTTTAAAATTCCCGAAAATTGGGGCGTTACGGAAGGTCCAGTTCACTAGAAGAAAACCGAATTTGCAGAAAAGTGTGGCCACTCCGAATCCCTCACAGCTCCAAGCCCACTATGGTTGGGGATTACCTGCGTTGATGAAAATAAAGGGGTGAGTTTGGGGACACTCAGTGTGTAAATTAACCCAACCATAGCCTATATCAGCTCAAACCACTAAAATAGAATAGATTGGCCTTAGCCTGCAAGCGATCTGAATAAAGACCATAGGCCCATGACAGTCGAATGATATTACATGTTTATGCAAAACCCAACCCATATCCAACCACATGCACCCCCATACCAACCTTTCACCATCTGGGGAGACTACTCGACCCACCCAACCACTACACGCCACAAAAATATGCAGCATGGCTGCCAGAACAGATAGTGTGATAGAGTCACCAGAAACAGATAATCGAGGCAGAGCCACCAGAATAGATATATGTGGCAGAGCCACCAGAACAGATAATTTGTGGCATAGCCACCAGGACGCTTCCTCCATAATATAAACCATGTCCCCATGAAACATATATATACAATCATGGCATACATCGTACAAAATCAGATTGTTATACTTTTCAGACAAAGTTAACCCTAGGGGTATAAAGGTAATTCCACACCAAAGGGTGTAATGGTAATTTTACATACATAGGGGTATCCTAGTAATTTAACTGCTTTTAGGGTTTTCATGCATATCAAAGACATTTACGTACTAACAGAAACACTTACCGAGTGTTCTTACCGAATTGGGCCTGTTGGCCCATTTCCCCGATTTTGGCCCATTAAGCTCAAAAAAACATCAAAATGCGCAGAAACGTGCACTCTGCAGTCTTAACACTTTAATTATCATACACGTCAAAATATTAATCTTACGAGCACTCGCACATTCGCAAGTTCTCAAAATACTGACTTTTTGGTATTTCGACTTTTCGGTTTTTGACGATCTAGTCTATGAGAGGGTGTCAGTTACACACCTGTTTTATGATGTTTCATTGACGAGGACCACGCACGAACTGCCTACAATTATATTACTACCATATTAATTCTAACTACCGAAATGAACTTCATATTAACCACTTACCATATTCGGCCAACCACTCCTTAGGCACTAGTGATCCTACCTTTGTCGAAAGTAGTGACTAGATCAAGATCTGATCGTTCCACTTGTCCAAGCCCTTGATCAACAGCCTCTAAATCACACTATTATCAAAGTAAAATAGTTACCACAACCCCTTAGGGCTACAAGTCCAAATCGATAGCCTCCCTAACCTTTAAGGGTTTCGGCCTTTTCAAAACTACAAAAGAAAGACTAATGTTGGAAAGACTTACCACCAATTCCTTTAGTCAACAATTCCCCTTAGTTCCTACTCGATTCTGATGCAGTTCTAAGCCTTCAAATGATAACAGCAGTCGAGCCTTCGGTGATCTTTAGAATTCAGCTATGTCCCTATGGCTATGCGTTTTCGGCTTTTTGTAATAGTGAAGAAAAGATGAAGATTTGTAATGGCTTTGTCGATAGACACTTGGGGTTTAGAGGACTAAAGAATCGATCAAGAATGATGAAGAGAAGTAAGGGGTTTTGGCTATACGAATTCAGCACAAAGAGAAATATGGCTTTCGGGATTTCAGCTTTTATGGCGAACGGTTATGAGGGTTTAGAACCAACTGATAAAAGATGGTGATGAATAGGATGGTAGGAAGATTCGGCTATGGAGGAAAGAAGAAGACAAAGAAAGTAGATGAAGAGAGGAGAAAGGAAAAAGTAGAGGATGAATAGTCAGAAAACGGCACAACTTACCCCTTCTGCTGAATTTATAACTATCAAATGACCTAGCCGAATGTTGCCCTCTAATGAAACCCTTGGCCGGCCAACTCTTGCTCCTCAAGAGTCCACCATTCGGCCAACTCTTCTTTCTCTAATCAGCTCCTAAATTCTCTTCCTTATCCCCTCCTTGCTCAATCTCCTGAGCAACTTAAACTCCTCCTGACAGACTTTTACTTGAGTTCCATTACTTCCCTTTTCTGTACATAAAAATTAATTCCCTTAATATGCTTTCATTGTGATTTGAACCCGGGTCCTCACTAACATCCACACGCCACCTTTATAGCCTTCCCAGTGGCGTCACATGCCACTTTTCCACCTGCTTCCTTGTGTTTTATCTTACACAATTAATACTTAAAAGCCCAGCTTACCAGAACCCCTTTTTCTTATGGAATTACAATTAACTAAAATTACCGGGTTTTAACTTAAGCTTGGGCCTTTTAGAGGCCCACTAACATAGTTAAACCTACACCTAGCAGACAAAGCACAGAAAATTTTAAATTTTGCCAACATTTTAGAATTTCCAAAGATTGGGGAGTTACAACTCTACCCTCTTTAAAGACATTTCGTCCTCAAAATTTACCTGATCCAAACAGATGAGGGTATTGTTGTTGCATCGCCTCTTCTGGCTCACAAGTAGCTTCCTCTCTGCCGTGATTATGCCAAAGCACCTTTACTAATGGGACAGATTTCCTTCTCAAAATCTTAACATCTCGATCCAATATTTGTACCGGCTCATCCTCAAAGGTACAACTGGCACGACATGAGTAGGGCCAGAATGATAACGCCTTAACATGGAGACATGAAAAACATCGTGAATCTGTCTAAATCCAGAGGCAACTCCAATTGATAAGCCACTGGGCCTACTCGCTTCAAAACCTGATAAGGCCCAATAAACAGCGGACTCAACTTGCCCTTCTTACTAAACCTTAGTATCTTCTTCCAAAGAGAAACCTTTAAGAATACCATCTCACCTACTGAGTACTCAATCTCCTTACGCTTCAGATCAGCATATGACTTTTTCCTATCGGATGCCTCTTTTAACCGATCTCTAATCAACTTGACCTTATCCTCGGTATCTGCTACCAACTCAGGTCCAAGAACCTGTCGTTCTCCTAGTTCAGTCCAACAACTAGGTGTACAACACCTTTGCCAATACAAAGCTTCATATGGTGCCATTCGAATACTCGCCTGATAACTGTTATTGTATGCAAATTCTGCCAACGGCAAGTAATCCTCCCAACTCCCTCGGAAGTCAATAACATATCCCCTCAACATGTCCTCCAGAATCTAAATAACCCTTTCTGACTGACCATCAGTTTGGGGATAGAAAGCCGTACTAAAGTTCGATTGCGTACCCAACGCCTCATGCAACTTTTGCCAAAACCGTGATGTGAATCTAGGATCTCGGTCAGAGACAATCGAAACTAGAACACCATGAAGTCGCACAATCTCTGCCACAAACAACTTGGCTAACTTCTAAAGTGAAAAGTCAGTGCGAACAGGTATAAAATGGGCCGATTTAGTCAACCTATCCACAATCACCCATATCGAGTCTTTCTTCGATGGTGTCAAGGGTAGCCCACTCACAAAGTCCATAGTTACCCTCTCCTACTTTCATAATGGTATCTTTACTGGCTGCAACAATCAAGAAGGTAATTAATGCTCAGCTTTCACTTGCTGGCAAGTCAGACATTTCCCCACGAATTCCGTTACTTCTCGTTTAAGCCCAGGCCACCAATATAGTTCTCGCAAGTCGTGGTACAACTTATTCCCTCCAGGATGCATAGCACAAAGTCCCCCATGAGCTTCCTTAAGTATTGACTGCCTCAAGTCAGAGTCCTTCAGAACACAAATTCTTCCTCGAAAACACAGAACACCTTCACTATTCAGCCCAAACTTAGAAGTTTCCCCATCCTTGACTTGTTGGAAACGAGCAAACAAAGAATCATCTCTCAACTACTTTTCCTTAATCTGATCCACCCAGATTGGCCTTACTTGCAATTCAGCCAACAAACTACCATCATCATACAGACTTAGGCGAGCAAACATTGCTCTCAGATCAGATACAGCTCTACGACTTAGAGCATCGGCTACCACATTAGCCTTGCCTGGGTGATACTCAATCGAACAGTCATAATCCTTAATCAACTCAATCCATCTCCTTTGCTAAGGTTCAGTTCCTTCTGAGTCAGCAAATACTTAAGACTCTTATGATCTGTGTAAATAATACACCTTTCTCCGTACAAGTAATGTCTCCAAATCTTAAATGCAAAGATCACTGCTGCCAACTCCAAATCATGAGTAGGATAGTTTCCTTCGTGAGGCTTAAGCTGTCGTGATGCATAAGCAACCACCTTACCCTCTTGCATCAACACACAACCCAAACCTATATGTGACGCATCACTGTACACAGTAAAATCCTTCCCAAACTCTGGTTGAATTAACACAGGTGCTTCAGTTAGAACTTTCTTCAACTTCTCAAAAGCTTCCTGCTGCTTCTCAATCCATACAAACGGTACTCCTTTCCTTATAAGTTTTGTCAGAGGTGCTGCCATCACAGAAAAACCTTCCACAAACCTTCTGTAGTAACCTGCCAACCCTAAGAAACTCTGAATTTCTGACACTGACCTAGGTGGCTTCCATTCCAGAATTGCTTCAACCTTACGAGGTCCACCTTAATCCCCTCAGCAGAGACCACATGTCCTAAGAAGGTTACCTCCCTCAGCCAGAATTCACACTTGCTAAAGTTCGCATAGAGTTCCTTCTCCCTTAACACTTGCAGCACAATGCGAAGATGCTCTTCATGTTTCGCTTCTGTTTCAGAATATACCAGGATATCGTCAACAAAGACGACTACGAACCGATCCAAGAATGATTGGAACACACGATTCATCAAATCTATAAATGCTGCAAGAGCATTTGTCAGTCCAAATGGCATAACCAGAAACTCGTAATGACCATACCGAGTCCTGAATGCCGTCTTATGGATATCTGCCTCTTTGACCCTTAACTGATGATATCCAGATTGAAGGTTGATCTTGGAAAATACAGAAGCTCCTCTAAGTTGATCAAACAAATCGTTAATCCTTGGCAGTGGATACTTATTCTTAATCGTCAGTTTGTTCAACTGGCGATAATCGATACACATCCGCATCGTCCCATCCTTCTTTTTCACAAATAGCACCGGTGCTCCCCATGGAGACACACTTGGCCTAATGAAGCCCCTATCCAACAACTCTTGAATTTGAGCCTTTAGCTCTACTAAATCCTTCAGTGCCATCTTATACGGTGCGATGGATACTGGCACCGTTCCTGGCAACAAGTCGATTCCAAACTCGACTTCTCGGTTTGGAGAAAATCCCGGAAGCTCCTTCAGAAAAACATCTTGGAACTCTTTTACGGTCCTAACCTTATCCACTATCAGTCCCTCAACTTCTAACTGACTTGCAAATGCCAAATAGGCCTCACAACTTTTCTGAATCCACTTTTCGGCTCTCAAAGCTGACGCCACATTGGACAAATAGTCCCTTCGTTCACCTATCATCATAACCTCATCACCTTCCGTGGTCCTTAGCACCATTCACTTAGCAACACAATCCAAAGTCACCTTATGCTTAACAAGCCAGTCCATTGTCAGAATGAGATCAAACTCTCCGAACTGCAACTCCATCAGATCTCTAGGAAAAATCATACCTTGAGTTTCTAATGGTACATCCCTATACAGTTTGTCTACCCTAACTGAGTGACCCAAAGGACTTAGCATAGATACCCCACTCACAATCTTCTTAGAGCGCACACCCAACAATCTAGATATGGCACATACAACATAGGAATGAGTAGATCCAATATCCACGAAAGCAGTATACGGCATGCTAGAAACCAAAAACGTACCAATTATTACGTCAGGTGCGTCGCCCTCCTCACGACGACGAGCTGCATCCACCTACGCTGGCTATCGAACCTCAGCATTTTCAGCACCCGTGCCAGGTGCCTCTCGACCTCGGCCGTTACCATTTTTTCCCCTACCTTGCCCACGTCCTCTCGGTGGTTGTGGTCCACCTCTTGCGGGTTGAGCAACCCTCTGCTCAGTAACCTGAACCTGATCAGCTCTCTAAGGACAGTCCTTAACTCTATGCTCTATGGATCCGTATCGGAAACAAGCACCGAAACGTTTCCTGCACTCACCCAAGTGTACCTTACCACAGTCTTCACAGATTGGTGGTCTAACAACATTCACTGGAACTGCTCGAACTGGTTCCTCCACTCTCGCCCTTTTGACATTCTTATTTGCTCCCCTCGAAGGTCTAGAATCTCTCCGGAAATGGTTCCGATCCTTCTTACGGTTCTGCCTCTCAGTACGCTTCACCTCCTCAGCTATCTTAGCTTTTTCCACCAGAACCGTGAAATCACGCTTCCTCTGCAGAGCAATCAGCACCTTAAGTTCATCTCTGAGTCCATCCTCGAAGTGCACACTACGCTCATACTCTGTGGTGACTATTCCCACAACATACCGGCTTAACCTCAGAAACTCAGCCTCGTACTCCGCAACTGACTTATTTCCTTGAACCAGATTCAGGAATTCCTTCTTGCGGTTGTCCACATAACTCGCCCCAACATACTTCCCTTTAAAACTCGTCTTAAACAGCTCCCAAGTTACCCTATCAGCTGGGGTCCCATCTCTCACAGTGAGCCACCACTGATAAGCCTCATCTCGCAGCAACGATACGGCTCCCTTCAGCTTCTGCTCCACAGAGTAGTCCAAGTCATCCATAATTCACTCTGTGGCCTCCAACCAATATTCTGCCACATTCGGGGCTACACCAGATACGCCTCTAAAGATCTCCACTCCATTAGCCCAGACTCGTTCAAAAATTGATCCTCAAATTCCATTACCGGTACTTGCCCCGGCCACCCTTTCTAGAACACGAAGCATAGCCTGCGAAAGGGTGTCATCCCCGGTACCACGATCAGAGACTCTACTTCCGTTGTCGGTGGTACCGGTGCCTCCGCTGTCGGTATATGCCCAGAAGACGCAATTCCTACTCGAGCACTACCTCGGCCTCGTCCACGGTATCTTCCACGAGCTGCTCGCGTACTCAAATCGTATTATCTGTTTTATGAATTTTATGCATCAATTTCAGCACTCCAGTGATTATTACAGATGTTTTATGATTCAGTAATTCAGAGTTGGTTTTCACAGAATTAATGTCTAGCTACAGTTTCAGTCTCCTATCAAGTTTTCCTATGGTTTCGGTAGCATCCTATCTAGAGTACTCTAGTATTATTTTAGTACAAACAGATAGTTCAGAACATATTCAGGCAAATTCAGAACACTTACAGACTTGAGCCGGAGATTCGGGTGCCACCTTCTAAAGATCTAAATTTTAAAAATAAAATTTTTATTTTCGAAAATCTTTATTTTTGTAAACCCATTCCACAGCCGAGTTGTTGCAACTTGGCTCTGATACCACTAAATGTGACATCCTAGACCCGGCCTAGACGGTATGACTGGATCCGACGTGCCTTATCGAAGCATTCAAAACGTTTGTTGGTTTAGAAAACTATCTTAGTGTTTTAAAAGATACTTCCATTTTAGGCTAAAGTGAATGGAAGCTATGCACCAGGTAGGAAACCGAAAAAGAGGAGGTGAGTCCATCGGACTGCTTAAGTACCAAGCTCTCCCTGGAACTAATCCTAGACATGCACACCGCCATTGCTATACTTTAACGTCGAGTGTATTTTTTTAGGAAACCAAGTCGATTAAGTCCATTTTAAGAAAAGTGTTTAATTTTGGAAAACATTTTAATTGCGAAAGCTTTGCTTGTTGTCGTGTTATTTTGAAATCAAATGCTATTTTTGAAAACGCGCCCTAAGCTTAATCAAATTCGACGGTTAAGTATAAATTATATCTATCTTAATAAAACCTATCAAAACCATTAAAAATAATTAAAGCGGCCTTATTACAATTAAAAACCCCAAAACCTCAAACGTAAATAAAAGAAGGTCCAGTTCACCAGAAGAAAACCGAATTTGCAGAAAAGTGTGGCCACTTCGAATCCCTCACAGCTCCAAGCCCACTATGGTTGGGGATTACCTGCGTGGATGAAAATAAAAGGGTGAGTTTGGGGAAACTCAGTGTATAAATTAACCCAACCCTAGCCTATATTAGCTCAAACCACAGAAACAGAATAGATTGGCCTTAGCCCAGAACAGAATTCAGAATAAAGCCCATTGGCCCATGACAGATCAGAACAGATATTACATATTTATGCAAAACCCAACCCATATCCAACCACATGCACCCCCATACCAACCTTTCACCATGTGGGGAGACTACTCGACCCACCCAACCGCTACACGCCATAGAAATATGCAGCATGGCTACCAGAACAGATAGTGTGACAGAGTCCCCAGAAACAGATAATCGTGGCAGAGCCACCAGAACAGATATATGTGGCAGAGCCACCAAAATAGATAATTTGTGGCATAGCCACCAGGACGCTTCCTCCATAATATAACCCATGTCCCCATGCAACATATATATACAATCATGGCATACATCATACAAAATCAGATTGTCATGCTTTTCAGACAAAGTTAACCCTAGGGGTATAAAAGTAATTCTACACCTAGGGGTATAATGGTAATTTTACATACATAGGGGTATCCTAGTAATTTAACTGCTTTTAGGGTTTTCATGCATATCAAAGACATTTACGTACTAACAGAAACACTTACCGAGTGTTCTTACCGAATTGGGCCCTTTGGCCCATTTTCCCGATTTTAGCCCATTAAGGCCAAAAAAATATCGAAATGCACAGAAACGTGCACTTTGCAGTCTTAACACTTTAATTTATCATACACGTCAAAATATTAATCTTACGAGCACTCGCACAGTCGCAAGTTCTCAAAATACTGACTTTTCGGTATTTCAACTTTTCGGCTTTTGCCAATCTAGTCTATGAGAGGGTGTCAGTTACACACCTATTTTATGACGTTTCGTTGACGAGGACCATGCACGAACTGCCTACAATTATATTACTACCATGTTAATTCTAACTACCGAAATGAACTTCATATTAACCACTTACCATATTCGGCCAACCACTCCTTAGGCACAGTGATCCTACCTTTGTCGAAAGTAGTAACTAGATCAAGATCTGATCGTTCCACTTGTCCAAGCCCTTGATGAACAGCCTCTAAATCACACCATTATCAAAGTAAAATAGTTACCACAACCCCTTAGGGCTACAAGTCCAAATCGACAGCCTCCCTAACCTTTAGGGGTTTCGGCCTTTTCTAAACTATGAAAGAAAGACTAATGTTGGAAAGACTTACCACCAATTCCTTTAGTCAATGATTCCCCTTAGTTCCTACTCGATTCTGATGCAGTTCTAAGCCCTCAAATGATAACAACAGTCGAGCCTTCGGTGATCTTTAGAATTCGGCTATGTCCCTATGGCTATGCGTTTTCGGTTTTTTATAACAGTGAAGAAAAGATGAAGATTTGTAATGGCTTTGTCGATAGACACTTGGGGTTTAGAGGACTAAAGAATCGATCAAGAATGATGAAGAGAAGTAAGGGGTTTTGGCTATAAGAATTCAGTACAAAGAGAAATATGGCTTTCGGGATTTCGGCTTTTATGGCGAACGGTTATGAGGGTTTAGAAACAACTGATAAAAGATGGTGATGAACAGGATGGTAGGAAGATTCGGCTATAGAGGAAAGAAGAAGAAAAAGAAAGTAGATGAAGAGAGGAGAAAGGAAAAAGTAGAGGATGAATAGTCAGAAAACGGCACAACTTTCCCCTTCTGCAGAATTTATAACTGTCAAATGACCTAGCCGAATGTTGCCCTCTAATGAAAACCTTGGCCGGCCAAATCTTGCTCCTTAAGAGTCCACCATTCGGCCAACTCTGCTCTCTCTAATCAGCTCCTAAATTCTCTCCCTTATCCCCTCCTTGCTCAATCTTCTGAGCAACTCAAACTCCTCCTGATAGACTTTTACTTGAGTTCCATTACTTCCCTTTTCCGTACATAAAAATTAATTCCCTTAATATGCTTTCATTGTGATTTGAACCTGGGTCCTCACTAACATCCACACGCCACCTTTATAGCCTTCCCAGTGGCGTCACATGCCACTTTGCCACCTGCTTCCTTGTGTTTTATTTTACACAATTAATACTTAAAAGCCCAGCTTACCAGAACCCTTTTTTCTTATAGAATTAAAATTAACTAAAATTACTGAGTTTTAACTTAAGCTTGGGCCTTCTAGAGGCCTACTAACATAGTTAAACTTACACCTAGCAGATAGAGCACAGAAAATTTTAAATTTTGCCAACATTTTAGAATTCCCAAAAATTAGGGCATTACAGCCAATGACCCAAAACTGAGTGGATCTTCTTAAAGTACTCAATGAAGCTGCTATTATTATTTCCATTCCATACCCTTTTGAGACGGCTCTTAGCATCTTTATCCTTAGCCCAACAGGCCTCATATTTAAACAAGAGTCTGGGATCTTTATGATCGTTAGTGGGTTTGCAGCCCACTGAGTCAAGAAGAATAACGGCGTGATCTGAACAAGTTTACCTCACAACCTCTGTAGAAAGAAATGACTTTTTCTCCACCCTAGAAGTCAAAACCACTAACCTATTAAGTCTTTCTTTAATGAAGCCCGAACCATCCATGTTGTTGGACTACGTGAACCACCACTTATTAGATTTAATATCAATCAAAGTTAGCTCATCCAATATCTTACCAAACTCTTCCATACCCACTCTATATTTACATCTTCCACTAACCTTCTCAACATCATTCAAAATAGCATTAATGTCCCCCCCACGATCTAATCTTCCTTAACAAGATTTCCCACTCTTCTCCACAAATCCCAAGACTGGTTATGGTGGTTTAGATCGGGGAAACCATAATACCCATAAAGTGAAAGCAATCCATCCCATCAATGGAGACCATCGAATCAATATGATGATTAGAGAAACTTTGAATGGTGATTTTAGCCTTATTTTACCATAACAGAGCCAGGCCCCCCTAACGTCCTTCAGCCTCAACCATAAAACAACCATCCATATTTTACTTAATTCTACCATGCTCTATTTCCTTAGACCTAACCTTAGTCACGCTCAAAACAACAATAATAGGATTTTTAACAACTAGGAGTTGTTTATGATCGCAAACTGTCACAGGGTTCCCAATCCCATGACAGTTCCAACATAAGATTTCCATGGCTCTGGGCGAGGTTGATCACTAGCCACCGCCTTGAATGGTGAAGCACCATTCGCAAGTTTCCTCCTAAATGATTCAACCTGACCCTCATCATCTCCCTCACTGTAACACCTCAAACTTGGCCTAGACGTTACGACCGGATCCGACGCGCCACATCGAAGTGTTCAAAACATCCCGTATTGCTTAATTTGGAAAACGTAGTTGGTGTTGTAGAAGATACCTTTAAAATAGGTTAAAGTGAATGGAAGCTGTGCACCAGGTAGGAAACCAAAAAAGAGGAGGTGAGTCTGTCGGACTGCTTAAGTACCAAGCTCCCTCCAGATCCAATCCTAGACATGCACACCGCTATTGCCACACACTAACATCTCGTATAATTGTGAGAAAACCAGTTGATTAAGTCCATCTTAAGAAAATGATTAAGTTTGAAAACGTTTGCTTAGCGGAAGCCTTACTTATAGTCGTGTTATTTTGAAATCACTTAATGTTTTTGAAAACGCGTCCTAGAGCTAATCCATTTCAATAGTTATCATAGTTCATTTTTATCATAATTCATAAAAATAATTAAGCGGCCTTATTACACTTAAAAACCCAAAACCGTAAACGAAAATAAAAGGACGTCCAGTTCACCAGAAAGAAACCAAGTTTGCAGAAACATGTGGCCACTCCGAATCCCTCACAGCTCTAGGCCCACTATGGTTGGGGATTACCTGCGAGGATGAAAATAAAGGGATGAGTTTGGGGAAACTCAGTGTGTAATTTAACCCAACCATAGCCTAAACCAGTTCAAACCATAGAAGCAGAATAAGTTGGCCTTAGCCCAAAACAGATATCGGAACAAAGCCCATAGGCCCATAACAGATCAGAACAATTATTATATGCTGTTGCAAAAACCCAACCCATATCCAACCATGTACACCCCCTTACCATCCTTTCACCATGTGGGGAGACTACTCGACCCACCCAACCGCTTACACGCCACGTAAATATGCAAAGATGGTCATAGAATGAATAATGTGACCATGTCACCAGAAACAGATAATTGTGGCTGAGCCACCAGAACATATATATATGTGGTAGAGCCACCAGAACAGCTAATTTGTGGCATAGCCACCAGGACGCTTCCTCCATAATATAACCCTTGTCCCCATGCAACAGATATTCATTCATGTCATACATCATACAGATTTAAATCATCATACTTTTCAGACAAAATTAACACTAAGGGTATAATGGTCATTTTACACCTAGAGTATAACGGTAATTTTCATACATAGGGGTATTCTAGTAAATTAAGTCTTAGAGTTTTTATGCATATTCTACCATTACGTACTATCAAAAACACTTACCGCGCGTACTTACCAAATTGGGCCCATTAGCCCATTTTTCCCAATTTAGGCCCACTAAGCCCAAAAATGTCGAAACGCACGGAATAGTGCACTTTGCAGCCTTACCTCCACGGATTACCAGAATTATTAACCCATTTATCTTACGAGCATTCTCACACTCATAAGTTCCTAAAATACTGATTTTTTGGTATTTCAGCTTCTCGGCTCTTGTCGATCTAGTCTATAGGAGGGTGTCAGTTACACACCTGTTTTACAACGATTCGATGTCGAGATCTATGCACGAACTGCCTACAATTAAATTACTAACACATTACTCTAGATATCGAATTAACACTGAGTAAATAGCCCCTTACCATATTAGGCCAACATGCTTAAAACCTTATTGCTCTTACCTTGTTGCCGAAATATGATTAAATCCAAAGATCCGATCGTTCCACTTGTCCAAGCCCTTGATCAGCAGCCTCTAAATCACACCATTTACCAAAGCAGAACAGTTATCACAACCCCTTAGGGCTACAAGTCCAAATCGACAGCCTCCCTAACATTTAGGGATTTCGGCTTTTCCTAAAATACGAAAGAAAGACTAAGTTTTGAAACTACTTACCACCAATTCCTTCGATCAATGTTTCCAATTGATGCCTACTTAAATCTGATGCTGTTCTACCCTCAAACGATCACCAAAGTCAAGCCTTCAGTGTTTTCAATATTCAGCTAGGTCCCTATGAAAGTGAGGTTTTTGGCTTTTTTTTTTGCAACTGTGTAGAAAAAGATGAATTAATAGGGTTTTACTGTGGTCTTGTCGACAAAAGCTTGAGGTTTAAAGGAGGAAAGAATCAGCCAAAGATGATAAGAAAAATAAGAGAATTTTGCTAGGAGAAATTAGCACGGAAGAAAGTGTAGCTTTCGAGATTTCGACTTTTTATGGCCAAAAGCTATGAAGGTTTTGAAACGTCTGAAGGGAAGGATGGAGCTGAACAAGAGGTTAGTAGGGTTTGGCTATGAAGGAAAAAGGAGAATAAGAAAATGGTTGATGAAGAGAGGGGAGAAGAATGAAGAGGGGAATGATCAGCAAACGGCACAACTTCCCCCTTAATGCCGAATTTATACTGACCTTAACCCTAGCCGAATTTTGCCTCCCTAAAGCTCCCCTTGGCCGGCCAACTCTTGCTCCTCAAGAGTCCATTATTCAGCCAACACAGCTCTCCCTAATCAGCTCCTAAATTCTCTCCTTTATCCCCGCCTTACTCAATCTTTTGAGCAACTCCAACTCTTCCTAACAGTCTTTCACTTCAGTTCCATTACTTACCTTTTCCGTTCATAAAAATTAATCCCTTAATTTCTTGTCATTGTGACTTGAACCTGGGTCCTCCCAATCATCCACAAGCCACTTATAGCATTCCCAGTGGCGTCACTCAGCCACTTTACCACATGCTTCCTTGTGATTTATTTTACACAATTAATACCTAAAAGCCCAATTAACCAGAACCCTTTTTTCTTATGGAATTAAAATTAATTAAAACTACCGGGTTTTACCTTGAGCTTGGGCCTTCTAGAGGCCCACTAATGTACTTAATCCTGTGACAAACAAACAGAACACAAAATTTTAAATTTTTCCAACATTTTTAAAATTCTCAAAAATTGGGGCGTTACAACTATACCCCCTTAAAGAAATTTCGTCCTCGAAATTTACCTGGTCTGAACAGATGAGGGTATTGCTATTGCATCGCCTCTTCTGGCTCCCAAGTAGCTTCCTCTCTGCCATGGTTACGCCAAAGCACCTTTACTGATGGAACAGATTTTCTTCTTAGAACTTTAACCTCTCGATCCAGTATTTGCACAAGCTCCTCCTCAAAGGTTAAATCAGTTTGCACCTCAATTTCTGCAACCGGCACGACATGAGTAGGGTCAAAACGATAACACCTTAACATGGAGATGTGAAAAACATCGTGAATCCTGTCTAACTCTGGAGGCAATTCCAACTGATAAGCTACTGGGCCTACTCGCTTCAAAACCCGATAAGGCCCAATGAACTGCGGACTCAACTTGCCCTTCTTGCCAAACCTTAATATCTTCTTCCAAGGAGAGACCTTCAAGAAGACCATATCACCCACTGAGTATTCAATCTCTTTACGCTTCAAATCTGTATATGACTTTTGCCTATTAGATGCTTCTTTTAATCGATCTCTAATTATTCTGACCTTTTCCTCAGTATCAGCTATCAATTCTGGTCCGAGAACTTGTCGCTCTCCTAGTTCGGTCTAACAACTAGGTGTTCGATACCTTCGCCCATACAGTGCTTCATATGGTGCCATTCGAATACTCGCTTGATAACTATTATTATACGCAAATTTTACCAATGGCAAGTAATCCTCCCAACTACCTCGGAAATCAATAACACATCCCCTCAACATGTCCTCCAGAATTTGGATAACTCTTTCTGACTGACTATCAGTTTGGGGATAAAAAGCCATACTAAAGTTTAATTGCGTTCCCAATGCCTTATGTAGCTTTTGCCAAAATTGATATGTGAATTTATAATCCCGATCAGAGATAATCGAAACTAGAACTCCATGAAGTCGCACAATCTCTGCCACATACAACTTGGCTAACTTCTGAAGTGAAAAGTCAGTGCGAACTGGTATAAAATGAGCTGATTTGGTCAACCTATCCACAATCACCCATATCGAGTCCTTTTTTGACGGTGTCAAGGGTAGCCCACTCACAAAGTCCATGGTTACCCTCTCCCACTTCCAAAGTGGTATCTTTACAGGCTGCAACAATCAAGAAGGTAATTGATGCTCAGCTTTCACTTGCTGACATGTCAGACATTTCCCCACGAATTCTGTTACTTCTCGTTTAAGTCCAGGCCACCAGTACAGTTCCCGCAAGTCGTGATACAACTTATTCCCTCCAGGATACATGGCACAAAGTCCCCCATGAGCTTCTTTCAAAATTGACTGCCTCAATTCAGAGTCCTTCGGAACACAAATTCTTCCTCGGAAGCATAGAACTCCTTCGTTATTTAACCCAAACTCAGAAGTTCCTCCTTCCTTAACTTGTTAAAAACGAGCAACCAAGACTCATCTTTCAACTATTTTTCCTTAATTTGATCCACCCAGGTTGGCCTTACTTGCAATTCTGCCAACAGACTTCCATCATCATACAGACTTAGGTGAGCAAACATTGCTCTCAGATCAGATACAGCTCCAAGACTTAGAGCATCAGCTACTACATTAGCCTTGCCTGGGTGATACTCGATTGAACAGTCATAATCCTTAAGCAACTCAATCCATCTCCTTTGCCTAAGGTTCAGCTCCTTCTGAGTCAGCAAATATTTAAGACTCTTATGATCTGTGTATATAATACACCTTTCTCCGTACAAGTAATGTCTCCAAATCTTAAGTGCGAAAATCACTGCTGCTAACTCCAAATCATGAGTAGGATAGTTTCCTTCGTGAGGCTTAAGCTATCATGATGCATAAGCAACCACCTTACCTTCTTGCATCAACACACAACCCAAACCTACATGTGATGCATCAGTGTACACAGTAAAATCCTTCCCAGATTCTGGTTGAATTAATACAGGTGCTTCCATCAGAACTTTCTCTAACTTCTCAAAGGCTTCCTGCTGCTTCTCAGTCTGTACAAACGGTACTCCTTTCCTTATAAGTTTTGTCAAATGTGCTGCCATCACAGAAAAACCTTCCACAAACCTCCTATAGTATCCCGCCAAGCCTAGGAAACTTCGAATTTCTGACATCGACCTAGGTGGCTTCCATTCCAGAATTGCTTCAATCTTTTGAAGGTCTACCTTAATCCCCTCAGCAGAGACAACATGTCCTAAGAAAGTTACCTCTCTCAACCAGAATTCACACTTGCTAAACTTCGCATAAAGTTCCTTCTCCCTTAACACTTGTAGCACAATGCGAAGATGCTCATCATGTTTAGCTTCTATTTCAGAATACACTAGGATATCTTCAATAAAGACAACTACGAACCGATCCAAGAATGGTTGGAACACACGATTTATCAGATCCATAAACGCTGCAGGAGCATTCATTAGTCCAAAAGGCATAACCAGAAACTCGTAATGACCATACCGAGTCCTGAATGCCGTCTTATGGATATCTACCCCTTTGACCCTTAACTGATGATATCCAGATTGAAGATCGATCTTGGAAAATACAGAAGCTCCTCTAAGCTGGTCGAACAGATCGTCAATCCTCGATAGTGGATACTTATTCTTAATCGTCAGTTTGTTCAACTGGAGATAATCAATGCACATGCGCATTGTCCCATCCTTCTTCTTCACGAATAGCACCAGTGCTCCCCATGGAGACACACTTAGCCTAATAAAGCCCCTATCCAACAACTCTTGAATTTGCGCCTTTAACTCCACTAACTCTTTCGGTGCCATCCTATACAGTGCAATGGACACTGGTGCTGTCTCAGGTAACAAATCGATTCCAAACTCGACTTCTCAGTTTGGAGGCGATCCCGGAAGCTCCTCCAAAAAAACATCTCGAAACTCTTTAACGGTCCTGACTTTACCTACTGTCAATCCCTCAGCTTCCTTTTGACTCACGAATGCCAAATAGGCCTCACAACCTTTCTGAATCCACTTTTCAGCCCTCAATGCTGATACCAAATTAGACAAATAGTCCCTTCGTTCACCTATCATCATAACCTTATCCCGTTCCGTGGTCCTTAGCACCATCTGCTTAGTAGCACAATCCAAAGTCGCATATACGCTTAAAGCCACCCATTCCCGCATGAGGTCAAACTCTCCGAACGGTAACTCCATTAGATCTCCAGGAAAGATCCTACCTTGAGTTTCTAGGGGTACATCCCTATACAGTTTGTCTACCCTAACTGAGTGGCCCAAAGGACTTAACACAGATACCCCACTCACTATCTTTTCAGAATGCACTCCCAATGACCCAGATATGGCACATGCAACATAGGAATGAGTAGATCCAATATCCACCAAAGTAGTATACGGCATGCTAGAAACCAAAAACGCACCAGTTATGACGTCAGGTGCGTCGCCCTCTTCTCGATGACGAGCTGCATACACCAACGCTGGCTGTCGAGCCTCAGTATTTCCTGCACCCCTGCCAGGTGCCCCTCGACCTCGACCATTTCCATTTCCATTTTTGCCCCTACCTTGTCCACGTCCTCTCGGTGGTTGTGGTCTACCTCTCACGGGTTGAGCCACCCTCTGTTCAGCAACCTGAACCTGATCAGCTCTTTGAAGACAGTCCTTAACTCTATACTCCATAGATCCGCACCAGAACGTTTCCTACACTCACCCAAGTGTACCTTACCACAGTCTCCACAAATTGGCAGTCAAACCACATTCACCGGAGCTGCTCGAACTGGCTCCTCCACTTTCGCCCTTTTGACATTCTTATTTGCTCCACCCGAAGGTCCAAAATCCCTCCAAAAATGATTCTGATCTTTCTCATGGTTCTGCCTCTCAATACGCTTTACCTCCTCAGCTATCTTAGCTTTTTCCACCAGAACCGCGAAATCCCGCTCCCTCTGCGGAGCAATCAGCACCTTGAGGTCATCTCTGAGTCTATCCTCAAAGTGAACACTACGCTCATACTCTGTAGCGACTATCCCCACAAAGATACCTGGTGAGCCTCGAAACTCACCTCATACTCAAGAATGCTTTTACCTCCTTGGACCAGATTCAGGAATTCCTTCCTGCGGGCATCCACATAACTTGCCCCGTCGTCTTTTCCTTTAAAGGCTATCTTAAACAGTTCCCAAGTAACCCTATCAGCTAGGGTTCCATCCCTCACGGTGAGCCACCACTGATAAGCCTCATCTCACAGCAGCGATATGGCCCCCTTCAGCTTCTGCTCCACAGAGCAGTCCAAGTCATCCATAATCCGTTCTGTGGCCTCCAACCAATATTCCGCCACATTCGGGGCTACACCAGATACGCCCCTAAAGATCTCCGCTCCGTTAGCTTGGAGTCATTCAGAAATCGATCCTCGAATTTAGTTGCCCGAACTTACTCCGGCAACCCTTTCCAGAACTCGAAGCATAGCCTGCGACAAGGCGTCATCCCTGGCACCACGATCATGAGACTCTACTTCAGTTACCGGTGGTACCGGTGCCTCTGCTGTCGGCATATGCCCAGAAGACGTAGTTCCTACCCGAGCACTACCTCGGCCTCATCCACGGCCTCTTCCACGAGCTACTCGCGTACTCATATTGTATTATCTATTTTACAAATTTTATGCATTAATTTTAGCATTCCAGTGATTATTACAGATGTTTTATGATTCAGACAGTAATTCAGAGTTGGTTTTCGCAGAATCGATGTCTAGCTACAGTTTCAGTCTTTTGGCAAGCTTTTTTAGGGTTTCAGTAGCATTCTATCTAGAGTATTCTAGTAAAGTTTCAGTACAGATAGATAATTCAGAATATGTTTAGAAAAATTCAGAATACTTACAAACTTGGGCTGGAGATTCAGAATGCCACCTTCTAAAGATCTAACTTTCGAAAACTGATTTTTGTAATCTTATAAAATCTTATTTTTGAAAATCCTTATTTTTGTAAACCAATTCCACAGCCGAGATGTTGTAACTTGACTCTGATACCACTAAATGTAACACCCCAAACCCAGCCTAGACGTTACGATCGGATCCGACGCGCCACATCGAAGTGTTCAAAACATCCCGTATTGCTTAATTTGGAAAACGTAGTTGGTGTTGTAGAAGATACCTTTAAAATAAGTTAAAGTGAATGGAAGTTGTGCACCAGGTAGGAAACCGAAAAAGAGGAGGTGAGTCCGTCAGACTGCTTAAGTACCAAGCTCCCTCCAGATCCAATCCTAGACATGCACACCGCCATTGCCACACTCTAACATCTCGTATAATTGTGAAAAAACCAGTTGATTAAGTCCATCTTAAGAAAATGATTAAGTTTGAAAACGTTTGCTTAGCGGAAGCCTTACTTGTAGTCGTGTTATTTTGAAATCACTTAATGTTTTTGAAAACGCATCCTAGAGCTAATCCATTTCAATAGTTATCATAGTTTATTTTTATCATAATTTGAATAAAATAATAAAAACCATAAAAATAATTAAGCGGCCTTATTACACTTAAAAACCCAAAACCGTAAATGAAAATAAAAGGACGTCCAGTTCACCAGAAAGAAACCAAGTTTGCAAAAACATGTGGCCACTCGGAATCCTTCACAGCTCCAAGCCCACTATGGTTGGGGATTACCTGCGAGGATGAAAATAAAGGGATGAGTTTGGGAAAACTCAGTGTGTAATTTAACCCAACCATAGCCTAAACCAGTTCAAACCACAGAAGCAGAATAAGTTGGCCTTAACCTGCAATGATATCGAACAAAGCCCATAGGCCCATAACAGATCAAGACAATTATTATATGCTCGATGCAAAACCCAACCCATATCCAACCATGTACACCCCTCTTACCATCCTTTACACCATGTGGGAGACTACTCGACCCACCCAACCGCTACACGCCATAGAAATATGCGGCATGGTCGCTGAGCGAATAATGTGACCAAGTCACGAATGATAATTGTGGTGAGCCACCGAACAGATATATATATGTGGCGAGCCACCGTAATGTATAATTTATGGCATAGCCACCAGACGCTTCCTCCATAATATAACCCATGTCCCCATGCAACAGATATTCATTCATGTCATACATCATACAAATTTAAATCATCATACTTTTCAGACAAAATTAACACTAGGGGTATAATGGTCATCTTACACCTAGGGTATAACGGTAATTTTCATACATAGGGGTATTCTAGTCAATTAACTGTCTTAGAGTTTTTATGCATATTCTACCATTACGTACTATCAAAAACACTTACCGCGCGTACTTACCGAATTGGGCCCATTAGCCTATTTTTCCCAATTTAGGCCCACTGAGCCCAAAAACGTCGAAACGCACAGAAGAGTGCACTTTGCAGTCTTACCTCCACAGATTACCATAATTTTTAACCCATTTATCTTACAAGCATTCACACACTCATAAGTTCCCAAAATACCAGTTTTTCGGTATTTTAACTTTTCGACTTTTACCAATCTAGTCTATAGGAGGGTGTAGTTACACACCTATTTTACGATGATTCGATGTCGAGATCCACGCACGAACTGCCTACAATTAAATTAATAACATATTACTCTAGATATTGAATTAACACTGAGTAAATAGCCCGTTACCATATTCGGCCAACATGCTTAAAACTTTATTACTCTTACCTTGTTGCCGAAATACGATTAAATTCAAAGATCCGATTGTTCCACTTGTCCAAACCCTTGATCAGCAGCCTCTAAATCACACCATTTACCAAAGCAGAATAGTTATCACAACCCCTTAGGGCTACAAGTCCAAATCGACAGCCTCCCTAACATTTAGGGATTTCGACTTTTCCTAAAATACGAAAGAAAGACTAAGTTTTGAAACTACTTACCACTGATTCCTTCTATCAATGTTTCCAATTGATGCCTACTTAAATCTGATGTTGCTCTACCCTTAAACGATCACCAAAGTCAAGCCTTCAGTGTTTTCAATATTCGGCTAAGTCCCTATGAAAGTGGGGTTTTCAGCTTTTTTTTTTGCAACTGTGTAGAAAAAGATGAATTAATAGGGTTTTACTGTGGTCTTTTCGACAAAAGCTTGAGGTTTAAAGGAGGAAAGAATCGGCCAAAGATGATAAGCAAAATAAGAGAATTTTGCTAGGAGAAATCAGTACGGAAGAAAGTGTAGCTTTCGAGATTTTGGCTTTTTATGGCCAAAAGCTATAAAGGTTTTGAAACGTTTGAAGGGAAGGATGGAGATGAACAAGAGGTTAGAAGGGTTCGGCTATGAAGGAAAAAGGAGAATAAGAAAAAGGTTGATGAAGATAGGGGAGAAGAATGAAGAGGGGAATGATCAGCAAACGACACAACTTCCCCCTTAATGCCGAATTTATACTGACCTTAACCCTAGCCGAATTTTGCCTCCCTAAAGCTCCCCTTGGGCGGCCAACTCTTGCTCCTCAAGAGTCCATTATTCGGCCAACACAGCTCTCCCTAATCAGCTCCTAAATTTTCTCCCTTATCCTCTCCTTACTCAATCTCTTGAGCAACTCCAACTCTTCCTAACAATCTTTCACTTCACTTCCATTATTTACCTTTTCCATTCATAAAAATTAATCCCTTAATTTGCTGTCATTGTGACTTGAACCTAGGTCCTCCCAATCATCCACACGCCACTTATAGCATTCCCAGTGGCGTCACTCAACCACTTTACCACTTACTTCCTTGTGATTTATTTTACACAATTAATGCCTAAAAGCCCAATTAACCAGAACCCCTTTTTCTTATGAAATTAAAATTAATTAAAACTATCGGGTTTTACCTTAAGCTTGGGCCTTCTAGAGGCCCACTAACGTACTGAATCCTACGACAAACAAATAGAACACAAAATTTTAAATTTTTCCAACATTTTTAAAATTCCCAAAAATTGGGGCGTTACACTCACCACTATACTTTTTAATTTTTTTACATTGCTCATTGCCCTAATCCCACCTTCCTTTGGAGCCCTTTTCTTACTTTTATCAGTTAATAAGCCAGAATTTGATGCCCCTTCATTCATCTTACCCTTGCCTTTTACAATTTCAAACGATAAGTCTCATTCCCTGTCTCGCCCCTCATTTGCATCATCCATACTTTTCGTGCCATCATTCTCCGTTAAAATTTCCACTTCGTTTCTCCAATTTCCACCATAGTTATTTAGTTTTCCAATTTTACCCACAACCAATTCCCATTTTTACCACCCAAAAAAGGTAAGAAACCATAGTAGAACTTTTTGCAAATCACACAAAAGTTATAACAACACTAAACAATGAAAAAATAGAATAATCAGGAACAAGTTTAACATAAAGAATCAAAACAAGAAGTATAATAGTAGCTAAGACCAGAATAACCACGACAAAACTAGGAGAGAAAAAATAAAATCCCAATTAAACAATCCTTTTACAATCCTGGGAAACAAAACTAAAAGTAGAGGGAACAAAAACAACATAAAAAAGAAACAAAAGAAAACCTCCAATACAACTTTGGATGGAGAACCCGTTGAATGTGAAAGAAACAACCTAGATCACGAACAAGTAGCAACATTGTCACCTCTAGGACTTTACAGGATCAGAAATTCTCGACAGATAGAATAGGGTCAACACACTCCATGCCCACACTCGTGGCATTCTTTAGCCAGAAAATAGCACTCCTCGACATAGAGTAGCCAATCCAAAGAAACCAAGAAAATGTCAAAAGTGAGTCAAGAGTTATCAACTTCCCAATTTTTGAGGCAAAATATACTTCCTAGAAGCAAAATTAACAAATACTGCGGAGCAGAATTGAAATCCACAAAAACGAACAAAATATTAACACTTGTAAAAAAACCTTAAAATACAAAGAAAATAGAAAAACAAAAAGAAGATTGAAGTAAAGCAGCTGGGAATGTAACATCCCAAAATAGAGCCTAGTCGGAACAGTTGTTTCAGGACCACAAATCTGACATTGAAATATTTATTTTATGATTATTATGAGGTCTATAATATGAGAATATGCATGTGTTAAAGTTTCATGAAGAAATTCTATGAGTAAGGTGTCCAATTAGAAAATAAAGACCAAATTGAATAAACTGCAAAACTTGGGTTCTAGAAGCAATTTGTATGAAATTGTTTTAGAATATTAATTAGAGGTCCTTAAATAGAAATTTACCCAATTTCTAAGTTTTTGGACAAAAATAGGCATGTATGGGTAAAATTTTAAAGAAAAGGCTTAAGGGCATTTTGGTCATTTGGCTTTTTAATGAAATAAAATGGGAAAAAAAAGAAAAAATCAGCTCATATTCTTCATGTTGCTGTCAAAAATTTGGAGTTCTCCATAGCTAGGGTTTTCAACATTTTGAAGCTCAATAGTAAGTGCTCCCAAGCCCCGTTTTTAATGTTCTTCGTATTTTTGAAATCCCGGTAGCTTACTCTCTCTATTTCTACCCATATTTCATGCTAGGGTTCATGTTTAGAAATTTACCCATGCATGAGTTACTTGTATTTTGATGGTTTATGGAGGAATATGAAAGTTGGATATGTGTTAAACATCTTTTCCTAGGTGATTTTCATGAAAAACCCCAAAAAGGACCTTTTTGCAAAAAGTGTAAATATGAGGTAGAAATGCAAAATAATGGAAAAATGTGGGCTTCCATAAGAGGAAAAAACATTCTGCTAGGCTTGGGTAATGTAGAAATTGCATGCATTTCATTATACGAGCCTAGGGACTAAATTGTAAAAATATGTAAGGTTAGGGGAAAAATGGTCATTCAGATCAGGGGTGAAATTTAGACTCGAAAAGCATAGTGTGACGTGTTCATAATTTATTTTTATTGTTATAGACCCCGAGGAACAAATTCTGGAGGTCGATCGAGGAAAACGAAAAGTTTCGGAATAACCAAAACACGATACCGAGACGAATACCAGGTAAGTTCGAATAACTTAAAGTAAACTCAAAATATGCTTATTTGCATGATTTATGAATGTATGATGATTACATTTGATGAGGGCATGGAAACCTATAAAATGTATCTTTAATATTGACACATTGATAAATATTCCCGGTTGAGATTAAAAAAGGAAGTTCGGTGGATAAACCATGATTTACATGTTGATTGAGATCTTGAATGTGTTGCAGAAGGATTTAGCCCAGACGGGTAATCCGTTGATTTCAGATATAGAAAGGATCTAGCCTGGGTGGGTGTTCCTTGAGTGATTGAGCCTCCCAAAGAACGTGTGTACACGGAGGATTTAGCCCAGATGGGTAATCTGATTAGGGTTTGAATTTGGCCTGGACAGGTAATTCAGATCCGAGCTCATTAAGGGTGTTTGTCGCTATAAGGGATTTAGCCTGGATTGGTAATCCCGACATCACCTTATGAGTTTATATTACGGGGGATTTAGCCTGGATTGGTAATCCTGCCGTAAGATTTGAGGTTCACGGGAGTGCATGCATGAGATTATCATTCTGATGACTTGACGGATAATGGATAATCCATGGAGATTTCCTAGAAACTCAACGGGATTAACATGAGACATATTTATAAAGGAAAGGATGAATGATGAGCTCATCTAAGACCAATTTACATGATGCATTATTATGTGACTAACTTGTTGATTGAGTGTATGTGATAGGGAAACCATTCCATGCTTATTGATTTTATTGCCTAATATGGTTGTATAGTAATTACTCGGTAAGTTTACTTTCCAGTTATTCGGGCTTACTAAGCATGTAAATGCTTACCCCTCTCTTTTCCCTGTCTTACAGAGTTCGAGGACTCGTAAAGATTGGAAGACGGTTGGAGAGTCAACACACTATCAACTAGTCCAGCTTTGGTATAAAGACACTTTTATTTTGTTTAATGGCATGTATAGGACTTTGGTTCATTTTGTGATATGTGTCATTTGAATTACCCATATGAAGGCTTGTAAAAGTCTACATATCTTCTTGTATTTGGCCATGGGAATTGGCTTATTTTGAAGTAGGCTATGACCTACAAATCTATGCATGTTTATGTTTACATGGGATGGCTTAGCTATAATTGGCAATGAGTTATAAGAATGAGCCAATCTTAAATGTGTCAATGAGACATAGAAATCCTTAATACAAAAGGGAAATTAACCTAGCATGTAAAACACAGATGATATGAGGTTTGCATGCAATGAAGTTTATCAAGGTTCTATGTAAGTGTAAAATCTAGCCTTATTATGTATTAAGGTAACCTATAAGTGAGATTAGTTGATTGAGGGTGACCAAATGCTTTGAAAATAACCTTACAAGGTCTGCACGAGTAGACACACAGGCGTGTGTCTAGGCCGCGTGTGACACACGGATCGCCCCCATGGGCGTGTGGCATGGCCGTACGTCCCCTGCACCTAAAATTTTAAGTCAGTTTCGAGCACGGGCTAGGCACACGGGCGTGTGAGGTTTTACTTGGAAAATTTTTCATGAACTTTTGTAAGTTCTCGGTTTAGTCCTAAATCATTCTCAATGGGTGTTTGGAGCCTCGTAGGCCCACAATAGGGACATTATGATGCAATTTGATTTATTTTATATTGGAATGAAATTTTATAACCCGTATTTCCTGAAAATTTTCAAGTACTTGTCTGGTAACGCCTCGTATCTGGTCCTGATCTTGGGTATGGGTAAGGGTTGTTACAGGGAATGTTTAAAGAAAATAATAAAAAAGAAAAAATAATCGAAAGAAACAGTCGTCGAAAGCTGCAACAAAAAAATATTAACTACCTACCTACTTAAGGGGTGTGACTAGTAATAATAATGGAAAGAAAGCTTTAAAACATGCAAAATGTTATATGTAAAATCATGCAAAAAGAAAAAGAAAAAACAAGAAACACCACTCGTAATCGTCATCACCTAGAGACAAGTGTCGAGACTAGACGAGACCCAGCAACCTTTCACAGATGATAGCAAGAATAATCGAGTCAAGATAAACACCTGCACTTTCATTGTCGCACATACAAAAAAACCTGTAAAACCCGAGACCAATCCACAGACTCAAAGACCAATACCCTACCGTCTAATTGTGTAACACCCCAAACCAGGCCTGAACGTTATGGCCGAATCTGGCGATGTCACATTGGAGCGTTTTTTAAAAAGTGGGAAATTGTTAAAAACACATTCTCTATTAAACCTTTTTGAATGACCCTGAAGATGATTTCAAGGCTTGGCGTTTAACTTCAAAATGTAAGACGTTTGTTGAAAATCAATCATATTAAAACGTCATTATCTATTTGAAAATGTTGTTTCTTATGAAAGTTCTTAAAACCGATTACGTATTCGTGGTATTTTTGAAAAATATTTATCTTTTTAAAAACCCACATCCTATTACTCTCAAATATAAATACAAATAAGTAACTCCAAATTCAAGTAAAATTTAAAGAGGCCTTATTACATAAAAATACTCAAATTAAACTACTTATAAATTAAAGGATAAATATAGAAGCATAAGTGGCTGTGTGGCCACCCTCGAGTCCCTCATAGCACCGATCCGCCTAAGGATTACCTGCGTTGAAAAACAGAAGGGTGACTTTACAAAAACTCAGTGTGTAATCCCTTAATAAACAGATAGTCAAACATACAGTGAGCAAATACAGTCTGGGCTTAAGCCCTTTTTAGTAACAGTGGCAATATTGGTTTGAGCTTTAGCCCATCTCAATACAGAAACATACAGTGATTTGCAGCAGAGTTGCCAGTACAGTACACTTCCTCCAATCATAAAAAATCCCACCCCAATGCAATGCACCATGCCACATGTCATGTCATATCATAATATTATATATGTACTCAACACAGTTACAATAGCATGCTAAAATATAAACATACATCACATAAGGGCAAAACAGTCATCTTACCATATAAGGGCAAAATAGTCGTTTTATCACATAAGGGCAAAACAGTCACTTTATCACATAAGGGGGTCTAGTGTACTTACCGACCCTCCAGTAGGTCCACAGTTGTCTCGGGTGACCCGTGCAAACCATAACTATCAAACAGTGAAAAATGGGCCTAAGGCCCATATTGCGAGCCCATGAAATCGCTCATGGTGGCCTCTACAGTCAAACACCCACGTCTATGCATTCGGATTACCACACGAGCATGCACATGCCTATATGGCATCAATAGTCACATTTTTTGGCTTTTTCCGTTTTATGATTTGGGCAGTGTTTACACACCTGTTTGTAAAAATATGCACACCACTCTAGAGCACTCCAACCTAAACTCAAACATAACGTACCGTTAGTCCCTTCATGATAAGGTTACAAGACCCCCTCTTCATTTACTTATCCCAAAAGAATAGATTATCACTTGCCTCAATCAATCGATTTAGGCTTACACCCTTTCATTGCTGCAGGAACTGATTACAGGCCCTTCAAGCACTCCTGCATACCAACCGAAACCTACTAACCGAAAACATTATTGCTCGCATAAACCACTTGAACCAATGTATGCCACTTACCCAAAACGCAAAGCCAAATATAGGGAAGGGAAACAATCGGCCTATTACCCCCAAAAGTCACCCGTTACAACAGAGGCAAAAGCTTATTGCGACACACCCCTAGCCATTAATGACAACAAAAGAAAATAATGTTATAAGAAAACTAGTAGAAAGACAGAAAGAGAAAAAAGATAGAAAGTAACCAAATAGTAATAGTTACCACCAAAGTCAGCAGAGAGTAATGAAGAGTCAACACAATGAGGGTGAAAGAACTAACAGTATTCAGTCAAGTAAAAATCGATTTGGGGTGAAGGTAAGAAGGAGGAATCGATCAAGAAGGGACCAATTGAGAGAGAGGAAGTAAATATTAGGCAAAAGTGTGAAGAGGTAGATGAGAGAAAAAGAATCGATTTGACAGGAGGTTTACAGGGAAATGCAAAGTCGAGAATAAATGGACCCAAAAGGTATTCGATATGACAAAAATGAAAAGATACTGCCCACACTCCTTGCACAAATCGGCCTCCAAGAAAGAAAAGAGCCATAGTGTTTCAAGCAACCGAATTAGGGAGTAAAAGACTACTCAAAGCCTTATTTTGAGAAGCCAGAATTCTAATTCGGCACACACTCCTCATTCCTTTCAAAATCCCAAATTTTCTCCCCCAAATCACTCAAACCGTCTACCAACCCTTAATCCACTCCTCAAATATCTCCTTCAATCTCTCAACCATCCAATTCAAATTCCACAACAAATCTGCAGTATATTGGTCAAACTGTACTACCCACACGGCATAGGCAGCAAAATAAAACCCCCATTACGCAAACCAGGACTCGAACTTCAGACCTCAAGTACCCATAGCATGCCACTTATCCCCTAGACTAGCAGACCCTTTCTGTCATTTTATACCCACATTTATTTATAAGCCTATTGACTAGAGATAGGGGTTTATTCACATAAAAACCAAAGTTTTGTGTAAGCCAAGGCTTGAACCCAAGACTTCTCAGACACTTCCCAGAGCAGTTTAACCACTGAAACAAACATGTGTTTGTGCTATTTCCTTTCACAACTTAATATCTATGTACAGCCTCCTAACTGTTCCCATGCTCAAAACCTAATAATTCTAAGCCCAAAATTCAAGATGTTACAATTCAGTCCTCCTTAAAGAAATTTCGTCCCTGAAATTTCCAACTATCAGAATAGTCGCAAACACAGACTACACCACTACGCTCCCGCTGCGCACTCTAGTTCCAAAACACCACCACATTTAACCTGAGTGTCTTTAGTACAGTCTATAGATAAATTGGGATTGTGTGTCCATCCAATCTTCGCATCCAGCTTAGGCATATTGCTAGATGACGAAGACCCAGCTTGAGCACCTACACAGCCGCCGCCACGGCCTACTGAACCGCTTCCACGAATGCCTCTGGTGCTCATCATCGAATTGCGCTTTATCTTTATTAACAGGTTTATGCATCTGTTTACAGTTCCAGTGTTTATTAAAGGATATTTTATGGAGACAGTATCAAAAGTATAAAGTATTATTTTTGCCCAACGCAGTGTCTATCGGTGTCTACCAGTTTTCCTACAGTTTTAGTATACACTACAAAATAGTTTGCAATATAGTATAATACCTACTGTAGTCTCAGTAATCCTATATATGACAGTTTCAGTCAAAAATCAAAATAAAGTTTTCAGAGAGAACTTACAGGCTCGGCGCGGAGACTCAGTGTACCACACACATTTAGTATAAAAAATATTTCAAAATAATTTCAAATCATTTGAAACAGTCTTTAAAAATTCCAATTATTGGAAGAAACCCAAATCCACAATCAAATTTTGTAACCTGCCTCTGATACCACTAAACGTAACACCCCAAACCCAGCCTGCACGTTATGGCCGAATCTTGTGATGTCACATTGGTGCGTTTATCACAAAGTGCGAAACTATTAAAAACCCATTCTCTATTAAACCTTTTTGAATGACCTTGAAGATGATTTCAAGGCTTGGCGTTTAACTTCAAAATGTATGTCATTTGTCGAAAATCAATCATATTAAAAAGTCGTTGTCTATTTAAAAACTTTTTTTTTGTGGAAGTTCTTAAAATCGATTACGTATTCGTGGTATTTTTGAAAAAAAATTATCATTTCGAAAACCCGCTTCCTATTACTATCAGATATAAATCCAAATAACTAACCCCAAATTAAAGTAAAATTTAAAGAGGCCTTATTACATAAAAATACTCGAATTAAACTACTTATAAATTAAAGGATAAATATGGAAGCATGAGCAGTTGTGTGGCCACCCTCGAGTCCCTCGCAGGACCAATCTACCTAAGGATTACCTGCGCAGAAAAGCAGAAGGGTGAGTGCACGAAAACTTAGAGTGTAATCCCTTAATAAACAGACAGTCAAACATACAGTGGGCAAATATAGCTGGGCCTAAGCCCTTTTTAGTAACAGTGGCAATATCAGTTTCGGCTTTAGCCCATCTCAATAAAGAAACAGTTATATGTTTGGGCCTTGGCCCTTTACAGTAACAATAAATAGTGCAGAAACAGTAAACACTATGCAAGTCCTACCCATCCAGCCTCTACACTCCATCTCCGTCCAGCCCTACACACCATGTGGGAATAAAATCAACCCACCTATCCCTACACACCAAAAATATAGCACCGGTTGCGGCACTAAACAGTATTTGCAACAGAGATGCCAATATAATAGGCTTAGAGCCATTGTGATTTGCAGCGGAGCTGCCAGTACAGTACACTTCCTCTAATCATATAAAATCACACCCTCGTGCAATGCATCAAGCCATATGTCATGTCATATCATAATATTATACATGTACTCAACACAGTTACAATAGCATGCTAAAATATAAACATACATCACATAGGGGCTAAACAGTCATCTTACTATATAAGGGCAAAATAGTCATTTTATCACATAAGGGCAAATAGTCTCTTTATCACATAAGGGGGTCTAGTGTACTTACTGACCCCACAGTAGGTCCACAATCGTCTCAGTTGACACGTACAAACCACAACGGTCAAACAGTGAAAAATGGGCCTAAGGCCCATATTGCGGGCCCATGAAATCGCTCATGGTGGCCTCTATAGTCAAACGCCCATGTCTATGCTTCGGACTACCACACAAGTGTGTGCACACCCATGTGGCATCATTAGTTACATTTTTCAGCTTTTTCTGTTTTACGATTTGGGCAGTGTTTACACACCTGTTTGCGAAAGTGTGCACACCACTCAAGAGCACTCTAACCAAAAGTCAAACATAACGCACCGTTAGTCCCTTCATGATAAGGTTACAAGACCCCACTTAATTTACTTATCCCAAAAGAATAGATTATCACTTGCCTTAATCAACCGATTTAGGCATACACCCTTTCACCGCTGCAGGAATTGATTGCAGTCCCTTCGAGCACTCCTGCATACCAACTGAAACCTATTAACGTAAAACATTATTGCTCGCATAAACAACTTGAACCAACATATGCCACTAAGCCAAAATGCAAAGCCGAATATAGGGAAGGGAAACAATTAGCCTATTACCCCCAAAAGATCACCCGTTACAATAGAGGCAAAAGCTTATCGCGACACACCCCTAGCTATTAATGGCAGCAAAAGAAAATATTATTGTAAGAAAACTATTAGAATGATAGAAAGAGAAAAATGATAGAAAGTAACCGAATATTTGTAGTTACCACCAGAGTCGGCAAAGAGTAATGAAGAGTCGACATAGTGAGGGTGAAAGAACTAGCAGTATTCGGTCAAGTAAAAATTGATTTGGGGTAAGGGTGAGAAGGAGGATTTGGTCAAGAAGGGACCAATTAAGAGAGTGGAAGGAAATATTCTGTAAAAGTTTGAAGAGGTGGAGGAGAGAAAAAGAATCAGTTTGACAGGAGGTTTGCAAGGAAACGCAAAGTCGAGAGCAAACGGATCCAAAAGGTATTCGATATGACCAAAAATAGAAAGATACTGCCCACACTCTTAGCACAAATCAGCCTTCACGAAAGATAAGAGCCAAAGTGTTTCAAGCAACCGAATTAGGGAGTAAAAGACTACTCAAAGCCAAATTCTGAGAAGCCAGAATTCTAATTCGGCACACACTCCTCATTCCTTTCAAAATCTCAAATTTTCCTCCCCAAATCACTCAAATCGTCCACCAACCCTTCATCCACTCCTCAAATATCTCCTTCAATCTCTCAACCATTCAATTCAACTTTGTAGTATTTTGGTCAAACTCTACTACCCACACGGCATAGGCAGCAAAGTAAAACCTCCATTGCACAAACCAGGACTCGAACTTCAAACCTCAAGTGCCCATAGCACGCCACTTATCCCCTAGACCAGGATGCCCTTTCTGTCATGTTATACCCACATTTATTTATAAGCCTACTGACTAGAGATAGGGGTTTATTCACATCAAAACCAAATTTTTGTATAAGCCAAGGCGTGAACCCAAGACTTCTCAGACAGTTCCCAGAGAACTTTAACCACTAAAATAGATATGCGTTTATGCTATTTTCTCGCACAATTTAATATCTATGTGCAACCTCCTAATTGTTCCCATGCTCAAAACCTAATAATTCTAGGCCTAAAATTCGGGGTGTTACAATTCACCCTTTCTTAAAAAAATTTCGTCCCCGAAATTTCCAACTATAAGAACAGTCGCAAACACAGACTACAGCACTACGCTTTTGCTGCGTACTTTAGTTCCAAAACACCACCACATTTAACCTGAGTGTCTTCAGTACAGTCTATAAATAGACTGGAACAGTGCGTCAATCCAATCTTCGCATCTAGATTAGGCATATTGCCAGATAACAAAGACCCAGCTTGAGCACCTACACAGCCTCCGCCACGGCCTCTTGAACCTATTCCACCAGTGCCTCTGGTGCTCATTATCGAATTGCGCTTTATCTTTATTAACAGTTTGATGCATCAATTTCCAGTTCCAGTGTTTATTAATGAATATTTTATGAAGACAGTATCAAAGGTATAAAGTATTATTTTTGCCCAACGCAGTGTCTATCGGTGTCTACTGGTTTTCCTACAGTTTTAGTATGCACTACGAAAGAGTTTACAGTACAATATACTACCTACTGTAGTCTCAGTAATCCTACCTATGATAATTTCAGTCAAAAATCAAAATACAATTTTCAGAAAGAACTTACAGGGTCGGCGCAGAGACTTGGTGTACTACACACATTCAGTATAAAAAATATTTCAAAATACTTTCAAATCATTTCAAACAGGTTTTGAGAATTCCATGTTTTTGGAAGAAACCCAAATCCACAGCCGAATTTTGTAACCTAGCTCTGATACCATAAACTGTAACACCCCAAACCCTGCCTGAACGTTATGGTCAAATCTGGCGATGTCACATTAGAGCGTTTTTCACAAAGTGCAAAATTGTTAAAAACCAATTCTCTATTAAACCTTTTTGAATGACCTTGAAGATGATTTCAAGGATTGGCGTTTATCTTCAAAATGTATGTCATTTTTTGAAAATCAATCATATTAAAACGTCGTTGTCTATTTGAAAATGTTGTTTTTGTGGAAGTTCTTAAAACCAATTACGTATTCGTGGTATTTTTGAACATTTATCTTTTTGAAAACCCGATTCCTATTACTATCAGATATAAATCCAAATAAGTAACCCCAAATTAAAGTAAAATTTAAAGAGGCCTTATTACATAAAAATACTCGAATTAAACTACTTATAAATTAAAGGATAAATATAAAAGCTTAAGCGGTTATGTGGCCACCCTCGAGTCCCTCGCAGCACCGATCCGCCTAAGGATTACCTGCGGAGAAAAGCAGAAGGGTGAGTTTACGAAAGCTTAGAGTGTAATCCCTTAATAAACAAATAGTCAAACATATAGTGGGCAAATATAGTCTAGGCCTAAGCCCTTTTTAGTAACAGTGGCAATATCAACTTTGGCTTTAGCCTATCTCAATACAGAAATAGTTATATGTTCGGGCATTGGCCCTTGGCAGTAATAGTAAATAGTGCAGAAATAGTAAACAGTACAAAGTTCTACCCATCCAGCCTCTACACTCCATATCCATCCAACCCTACACACTATGTGGGGATAAAATCAACACACCTATCCCTACACACCAAAAATATAGCACCGGTTATGGCACTAAACAGTATTTGCAGCAGATATGCCAGTATAATAGGCTCAGAGCCATCAGTAATTTGCAGCAGAGTTGCCAGTACAGTACACTTCCTCCAATCATATAAAATCCCACCCCCATGCAATGCATCATGCCATATGTCATGTCATATCATAATATTATACAGGTACTCAACACAGTTACAATAGCATGCTAAAATATAAACATACATCACATAGGGGCAAAACAATCATCTTACCATATAAGGGAAAAATAGTCATTTTATCACATAAGGGCAAAACAATCAGTTTATCACACAAGGGGGTCTAGTGTACTTACCGACCCCATAGTAGGTCCACAGTCATCTCGGTCGACCCGTGCAAACCATAATGGTCAAACAGTGAAAAGTGGGCCTAAGGCCCATATTGCGGGCCCATGAAATCGCTCATGGTGGCCTCTACAGTCAAACGCCCACGTCTATGTTTTCGGATTACCACACGAGCATGCACACGCCCATGTGGCATCAATAGTCATAGTTTTCGACTTTTACCATTTTACGATTTGGGCAGTGTTTACACACCTATTTGTTGAAGTGTGCACACCACTCTAGAGCAGTCCAACCAAAAGTCAAACATAACGCACCGTTAGTCCCTTCATGATAAGGTTACAAGACCCCACTTAATTTACTTATCCCAAAAGAATAGATTATCACTTGCCTTAATCAACCGATTTAGGCATACACCCTTTCACCGCTGCAGGAATTGATTGCAGTCCCTTCGAGCACTCCTGCATACCAACTGAAACCTATTAACGTAAAACATTATTGCTCGCATAAACAACTTGAACCAACATATGCCACTAAGCCAAAATGCAAAGCCGAATATAGGGAAGGGAAACAATTAGCCTATTACCCCCAAAAGATCACCCGCTACAATAGAGGCAAAAGCTTATCGCGACACACCCCTAGCTATTAATGGCAGCAAAAGAAAATATTATTATAAGAAAACTATTAGAATGATAGAAAGAGAAAAATGATAGAAAGTAACCGAATATTTGTAGTTACCACCAGAGTCGGCAGAGAGCAATGAAGAGTTGACACAGTGAGGGTGAAAGAACTAGCAGTATTCAGTCAAGTAAAAATCGATTTGGGGTGAAGTGTGCACACCACTCTAGAGCACTCCAACCAAAAGTCAAACATAACGCACCGTTAGTCCCTTCATGATAAGGTTACAAGACCCCTGTTAATTTACTTATCGCAAAAGAATAGATTATCACTTGCCTTAATCAACAGATTTAGGCATACACCCTTTCACCGCTGCAGGAACTGATTACAATCCCTTTGAGCACTCCAACATACCAACCGAAACCTATTAACGTAAAACATTATTGCTTGCATAAACATTGAACCAACGCATGCCACTTACCCAAAATGCAAAGCTAAAAATTGGGAAGGGAAACAATCGGCCTATTACCTCCAAAAGATCACCCGCTACAATAGAGGCAAAAGCTTATCGCGACCCACCCCTAGCCATTAATGGCAGCAAAAGAAAATATTATTATAAGAAAACAATTAGAATAACAGAAAGAGAAAAAAGATAGAAAGTAACCGAATAGTTGTAGTTACCACCAAAGTCAGCAGAGAGCAATGAAGAGTTGACACAGTGAG
This sequence comes from Gossypium anomalum, assembly GCA_025698475.1. Taxonomy (NCBI): domain Eukaryota; kingdom Viridiplantae; phylum Streptophyta; class Magnoliopsida; order Malvales; family Malvaceae; genus Gossypium; species Gossypium anomalum. Next base: position 41,755,114 of record CM046965.1, read on the forward strand.
GGTGAAAGAACTAGCAGTATTCAGTCAAGTAAAAATCGATTTGGGGTGAAGGTGAGAAGGAGGATTTGGTCAAGAAGGGACCAGTTGAGAGAGAGGAAGGAAATATTCGATAAAAGTGTGAAGAGGTAGAGGAGAGAAAAAGAATCGGTTTGGTAGGAGGTTTGCAAGAAAATGTAAAGTCGAGAACAAATAGACCCGAAAGGTATTTGATATGACCAAAAATGAAAAGATACTGCCCACACTCTTAGCACAAATCGGCCTCCAAGAAAGAAAAGAGCCAAAGTGTTCCAAGCAACCGAATTAGGGAGTAAAAGACTACTCAAAGCCAAATTCTGAGAAGCCAGAATTCTAATTCGGCACACACTCCTCATTCCTTTCAAAATCTTGAATTTTCCTCCTTAAATCACTCAAACTGTCCACCACCTTAATCCACTCCTCAAATATCTCCTCCAATCTCTAACCATCCAATTCAAATTCCACAATAACTCTGCAGTATTTCAATCAAACTCTGCTACCCGCACGACATAGGTAGCAAAACAAAACCCCCATTGTGCAATCCAGGACTCGAACTTCAAACCTCAAGTACCCATAGCACGCCACTTATCCCCTAGACCACCAGGCCCTGTCTGTCATGTTATACCCATATTGTAACACTCCAAACCTGGCCTAGACGTTATGGTCGAATCTGGTGGTGTCACATTGGAGTGCTTTTTCAAAAATTTGCTTTTGCTCATGTAAACCCGTTTGGGAATTTAAGGCCCCATTGTTAGAACTCAAACGAAATAGCTATCTGTTGTTCATTTTAAATTGTTATTACTTTTAAAACATTATTTTTTGCAGAAGCATTTCAAAAGTGTTGCGGAAACGTAGTGTTTTGGAAACAGTTATCGTTTAGGAAAACTGCATTCTACTTCTAGTAGATATAAGTCATAATAAACATAAATCCCAAACTAAAAGATAGAAAATTAGAGAGGACTTATTACATAATTTAAAACCCAAATCGAAATCTAATAGCAAATTAAAGAAAATAGGAGCAGTAGTGTGGCCATCTCCGAGTCCCTCGCAGCACCGATCTGCCTAAGGATTACCTGTATAGTTAAAACAAAGGGGTGAGTTTACGAAAACTCAGTGTGTAATCTCCATAATAAATAAACAGTAAACAACAAGTTTGGGCCTAAACCCATAATAGTAACAGTTCAATACAATGATGCAACCCATCCCAATCCAGCCAACACACCACTCTGTACCACCATCACACCATATGGGGACAAAGTCGACCCACCCAGCCAGCATACCAATAACGCAGCAAAGCTGCCAGTATCAATATATGGCATAAAGCCATCAATAGTGGCACAAAGCCATTAATAGTGGCACAAAGCCATCAGTAGCACAACAATCTTTGCCATGAATGAATATGTGGCAATGCCACGATCTGATATAGTAGGCTTAAAGCCATCGGTGAGGTCCACGATGCGTCTTGCGCGCGACGTGCGATGCGACCATATCAATACACTTCCTTCGTAATAGTATCCCAACCCCATGCAGAATGACGTGTCATAAATCATACATGTATGCAAAATGTCATACTCAGTAAGAACAGTTACAACATAGCACAAATCAGTCATTTACCCTCGAGGGGTCAAATAGTCATTTTACCCTATAGGGGTATTTTGGTTATTTTCATCAAAATGGGTCTAGACACACTTACTGACCCATCAAAAGGTCCAGAACCGTCTCCGATAACTCGTGTAACCTCAACATACATAACAATGCGGATGGGCTCACAGTCCATTATGCGGTCCATGTGGGCCCACACGTCTGTGTGGCCCACTAAGCCCAAAAATGACCACGGTCATATGAACTACACAACCTAGTCCAGTACTTACCACATAACATGAATTTATCCATATAGGGCCCATACAACCCATTTCGGCCCGTCAAGGCCCAGAATGGCTCAAACCTATGGGAACGCTCGTGGTGGCCTTTACAGTCTTACTCCCATGATTCGTGGGCTTGGCTTACCACATGTGCGTTTGTACACCAATGTGGCCAAAAGGCCATTCTTTCGGCTTTTGCCGTTCTACAGTCTATTCAGTATGGGATTACACACCTGTTGCGAAAAGAGTGCAGTTCCTTCGAACACCAACCTATATTCAAACATATCCCAAATGCCAGTCCTTTAACAAATGGGTAACTAAAACCTATAATAATACTTATCCAAATCATGGTTCGACACTTGCCTTGATCGAACACTTAAGGTTCCTTACCCCTTAGACGTTGCCGAAGATTGATTATAGATTACGACAGATCATCAAATAGAATTGTGACACTAATTCTAGAGGGTGAAAATAATCAATTCACAACCCCCAATAAGGTAGCCGTTACGACGAGGTAGAACTAACGTCACCACTCCCCTAACAATACTGATCAGAAAAGACAAGGTTAAAAGAAAATCATAGCTAGATAAAAGAGACAAGAATGGACAGAGACAACATCCAATAAAATAGTACTTACCACCCAGATCGACAGAGAGGAATAACAGAAAGAATCAATTCCTGAAAGGTCAACGTAGAAGTACTATTCAGCTAGTTAGAATCCGATGGAACTTAAGAGAAGGGAGAAGAAAAAGAATGACACATTCACCACAAGCTAAAATCGAATGAGATAGAGAGGAGAAGATGGTACAATCGGCCAGGGGAAAGTTGATTGAGAGAAAAGGAGAAAAGAGGAGGGAAGATCTGATTATGGCAAAAAAAACAAGGAGAAGAAGAGATGGAGAGATGAATGTAGATTAAACAAGGTACCAGTCGGTAGAGCAGAGTCAAAGTAAATTAATAGAAGCATCTCCAAACGGTCACAAATAAGTTTTGGCTACTAAACCAGTACAAACAAAAGAGAACGAAATGAAGCAAAAGGAGTTAGCTACCGAAAAAGAGAGCAAACAATAGCCAAATTTGGCACTAAGTGCCTATGACTGATTTTGGCATAAGAAGAGTCCTATTTTCGGCAACCAACTCCCTCTCCCTTACTCCTTGATCCACTCCATGATTTTCTCCTGTCCACCAATTCAAACATTCGAAAATCCCCCTTTTTACTCCCCCAATTTGGCTAACAACAAATCTATTCAAACCTGTTCAAATTCTTAGTGTTTCGGTCAAACACAACTTCTTCCCTCGGCCTTTAGCAAAAATAACCTCCATTTCTTCAAGCAAGGATTTGAACCTCAGATCCCTTACACACTTCACACACCACTTACCACTAGGCTAGCAGGCTTTTTATGTCATACTTTACCAAATTTTATTTATAACCCTACTAACCAAAGACAGGGGTTTTATCCTTAAAAACCAAAATTTTGTAGAAGGCAAGACTTGGACCAATAACTTCCCAGACACTTCCAGAGCACACAACTACTAAGACAAACACTCAATTGTTATCACTTTCTTGTACAATTAAATATTTATGTGCAGTCTCCTAACTGCACCCCCGCTCAAACCTAATACTTCTAGGCCCAAATTTAGGGCATTACACACATTTATTTATAAGCCAACTGACTAGAGATAGGGGTTTATTCACATAAAAACAAAATTTTTGCATAAGCCAAGGCTTGAACTCAAGACTTCTCAGACACTTCGCAGAGCACTTTAACCACTGAAACAAACAGGTGTTTGTACTATTTTCTTGCACAACTTAATATCTATGTGTAGCTTACTAACTGTTCCCATGTTTAAAATCTAAAAATTCTAGGCCCAAAATTCAGGGTGTTACAATTCAACCCTCCTTAAAGAAATTTTATCCCCGAAATTTCCAACTATCAAAACAGTCACAAACATAGATTACATCACTACACTCTCGCTGCACACTCTAGTTCCAAAACACCACCACATTTAACCTGAGTGTCTTTAGTACAGTCTATAGATAGACTGGGACAGTGCGTCAATCCAATCTTCGCATCTAGATTAGGCATATTGCCAGATAACAAAGACCCAGTTTAAGCACATACACAGCCTCTGCCACGGCCTCTTAAGCCCCTTCCACCAATGCCTCTGGTGCTCATCATCGAATTGCGCTATATCTTTATTAACAGTTTTCTACATCAATTTACAATTCCAGTGTTTATTAATGGATATTTTATGGAGACAGTATCAAAAGTATAAAGTATTTTTTTGCCCAATGCAGTGTCTATCGGTGTCTACCGTTTTTCTTACAGTTTTAGTATGCACTACTAAAGAGTTTATAGTACAGTATACTACCTACTGTAGTCTCAGTAATCCTACCTATGACAGTTTCAGTCAAAAATCAAAATACAATTTTTAGAGAGAACTTACAAGATCGGCACGGAGACTCAGTGTACGACACACATTCAATATAAAAAATATTTCAAAATGTTTTCAAATCATTTGAAATAGTTTTTGAAAATTCTAAATTTTTAGAAGAAACCCAAATCCATAGCCGAGTTTTGTAACCTGGCTCTGATACCACTAAATGTAACACCCTAAACCTGGCTTGGACGTTATGGCTGAATCTGGCGATGTCACATTGGAGCGTTTTTCACAAAGTGCGAAATGGTTAAAAGCCCATTCTCTATTAAACCTTTTTGAATGACCTTGAAGGTGATTTCAAGGCTTGGCGTTTAACTTCTGCATGTATGTTTTTTGCTGAAAATCAATCATATTAAAATGTCGTTGTCTATTTGAAAATATTGGTTCTTGCGAAAGTTCTTAAAACCGATTACGTATTCGTGGTATTTTGAAAAAATTTTAACTTTTGGAAAACCCGCTTCCTATTACTGTCAGATATAAATCCAAATAAGTAACCCCAAATTAAAGTAAAATTTAAAGAGGCTTTATTACATAAAAATACCCGAATTAAAATACTTATAAATTAAAGGATAAATATGGAAGCATGAGCAGTTGTATGGCCACCCTCGAGTCCCTCGCAGCACCGATCCGCCTAAGGATTACCTGCGCAGAAAAGCAGAATGGTGAGTTTACGAAAACTCAGAGTGTAATCCCTTAATAAACAGACAGTCAAACATACAGTGAGCAAATACAGTCTGGGCCTAAGCCCTTTTTAGTAACAGTGGCAATATCAGTTTGGGCTTTAGCCAATCTCAATACAGAAATAGTTATATGCTCGGGCCTTGGCCCTTTGCAGTAACAGAAAATAATGCAGAAACGGTAAATAGTATGTAAGTCCTACCCATCCAACCTCTACACTCCATCTCCATCCAACCCTACACACCATGTGGGTATAAAATCAACCCGCCCATCCCTACACACTAAAAATATAGCACCGGTTGCGACCCTAAACAATATTTCCAGCAGAGATGCCAGTATAATTGGCTTAGAGCCATCAATGATTTGCAGTACAGCTGCCAGTACAGTACACTTCCTCTAATCATATAAATTCTCACCCCATGCGATGCATCATGCCACATGTCATGTCATATCATAATATTATACATGTACTCAACACAGTTACAATAGCATGCTAAAATATAAACATACATCACATAGGGGAAAAACAGTCATCTTACTATATAAGGGCAAAATAGTCATTTTATCACATAAGGGCAAACCAGTCACTTTATCACATAAGAGGGTCTAGTGTACTTACCGACCCCACAGTAGGTCCACAGTCGTCTCGAGCGACCCGTACAAACCACAATGGTCAAATAGTGAAAAATGGGCCTAGGCCCATATTGCGAGCCCATAAAATCGCTCATGGTGGCCTCTACAGTCAAATGCCCACATCTATGCATTTGGATTACCACACGAGCTTGCGTACGCCTAGGTAGCATCAATAGTTACATTTTTTTACTTTTTTCGTTTTATGATTTGGGCAATGTTTACACACCTGTTTCCGAAAGTGTGCACACCACTCTAGAGCACTCCAACCAAAAGTCAAACATAACGCACTATTACTCCCTTCGTGATAAGGTTACAAGACCTCTCTTAATTTACTTATCCCAAAAGAATAGATTATCACTTATCGTAATCAACTGATTTAGGTATACACCCTTTCACCGATGTAGGAACTAATTACAATCCCGTCGAGCACTCTTACATACCAACCAAAACCTATTAGCATAAAACATTATTGCTCGCATAAACAACTTGAACTAACATATGCCACTTACCCAAATCGTAAAGCCGAATATAGGGAACGAAAACAATCGGCCTAGTACCCCCAAAAGATCACCCGCTACAACAGAGGCAAAAGCTTATTGCGACACACCCCTAGCAATTAATGGCAGCAAAAGAAAATATTGTTATAAGAAAACTATTAGAATGACAGAAAGAGAAAAAAGATAGAAAGTAACCTAATAGTTGTAGGTACCACCAGAGTCGGTAGAGAGCAATGAAGAGCCGACACAGTTAGGGTGAAAAAACTATCAGTATTTGGTCAAGTAAAAATTGATTTGGGGTGAGGTTGAGAAGGAGGATTCGGTCAAGAAGGGACCAGTTGGGATAGCGGAAGGAAATATTCGACAAAAGTGTGAAGAGGTAGAGGAAATAAAAAAAAATCAGTCTGACAGGAGGTTTGCAGGGAAACATAAAGTTGAGAACAAATAGACTCGAAAGGTATTCGATATGAATAAAAATGAAAAGATACTGCCTACACTCTTAGCACAAATTGGCCACCAAGAAAGAAAACAACCAAAATGTTTCAAGTAACCGAATTAGGGAGTAAAAGACTACTCAAAATCGAATTCTGAGAAGTCAGAATGCTAATTCGGCACACACTCCTTATTCCTTTCAAAATCTCAAATTTTCCTCCCCGAATCACTCAAACCGTCCACCAACCCTTAATCCACTCCTCAAATATCTCCTCCAATCTCTCAACCATCAAATTCAAATTCCACAACAACTCCGTAGTATTTCAGTCAAACTCTACTACCCACACGGTATGGGAAGAAAAATAAAACCCCCATTGCGCAAACCAGGACTCGAGCTTCAGACCTCAAGTACCCATAGTACGCCACTTATCCCTTAGACTAACAGGCCCTTTCTGTCATGTTATACCCATATTATTTATAAGCCTACTAACTAGAGATAGGGGTTTATTCACATAATTTTTTTTTTTTTTTGGTAAGCCAAGGGTTGAACCCAAGACTTCTCAGACACATCCCATAGCACTTTAACCAATAAAACAAACATGCATTTGTGCTACTTTCTTGCACAACTTAATATCTATGTACAGCCTCTTAACTGTTGCCATGCTCAAAACCTAATAATTCTAGGCCCAAAATTCAGGGTGTTACAATTAACCCCTCCTTAAAGAAATTTTGTCCCCGAAATTTCCAACTATCAGAACAGTCGCAAACACAAACTACACCACTACGCTCTCACTGCGCACTTTAGTTCCAAAACACCACTACATTTAACCTGAGTGTTTTCAGTACAGCCTATAGATAGACTAGGACAATGCGTCAATCTAATCTTCGCATCCAGATTAGTCATATTGGCAGATGACGAAGACCCAGCTTAAGCACCTAAACAGCCTCCACCACGGCCTCTTGAACCCCTTCCACCAGTGCCTCTGGTGCTCATCATCGAATTGCACTTTATCTTTATAAATAATTTTATGCATCAGTTTACAGTTCCAGTGTTTATTAACAGATATTTTATAGAGACAGTATCTAAAGTATAAAGTATAAGATTTGCCCAACGCAGTGTCTATCGGTGTCTACCGATTTTCCTACAGTTTCATTATACACTACTAAAGAGTTTGCAGTACAGTATATTACCTACTGTAGTCTTAGTAATCCTACCTATGACAGTTTCTGTCAAAAATCAAAATACAGTTTTTAGAGTAAACTTATAGGATTGGCACAGAGACTCGGTGTACTACACACATTCAATATAAAAAATATTTCAAAATACTTTCAAATCATTTGAAACAGTTTTTGAAAATTCTAAGTTTTTAGAAGAAACCCAAATCCACAATCGAGTTTTACAACCTGGCTCTGATACCACTAATGTAACACCCTAAACTCAGCCTGGACGTTATTTCCAAATCTGACGATGTCACATTGGAGCATTTTCCACGAAGTGCAAAATTGTTAAAAACCCATTCTCTATTAAACCTTTTTGAATGACCTTGAAGATGATTTCAAGGCTTGGTGATAAACCATAATTTATACATATTTATAACCCATGCTTAATGCTTTTTATGAATGATTTCTCCATAGATTTGGTGAATTCGATGCTCCTAATGTCTTAATTTCATGTTTTATTCTTAGGTAGGCATAGGAGAACGAAAGGAATGAGAAACGGGCCGAAAATGAAGAAAATGGGCCAAAGCACGAAATCAACACGGCCTGAAGCTTCTCACACAGGCAAATCACACGGCCGTGTGAATTTGGCAGAATTGAAGCACGATTCACACGAGTATAACACACGCCCGTGTACCTCAAACACAGCCTAAAGTTATCGCACATGGGCGTGTCACATAGGCGTGTCCCTGCCGAGCCCAAGTTTAGTCCAATTCGGAAAAGGCCACTTTTTAGGGTTCTTAGGCACTCCAAAGCCTATAAATACACCCCAGAAGAAGAAGAAAAGAGAGACAGAGAATAGGGAGTAAGGAATTACTCCAAGGAAGCCGATTGATCCACCTTAGAAGCCGGAGCCATTATCAAGACTGAAGATCTCTCCTCAACTTCCCCTTCAGGAGTTTTGGGTTTTCTTATTTTTTTTGTATTTATTATTATTCTGAGATGTTTTCTTGTTTAGTTATGAACTAAATTCCTAAATACCTAAGGGGGATGAAACCTATGACGAAACCTTGTTATTATTTCTGAATCGTATGATAAATATTTGACTTGTTCTTAATTATGTGTTCTTAATTCTTGTTTTGGTATTTTAGGATATCACTTCAAGTTACTACTCTTAGTTGGAGGAGGAATAGACCCTGACTAGGAGTAACTTTGTCATAATTAAGCGGAGTTGATTGCGCGTCTAGAGATAGGGTGACAAGATTTTGTCGGATTAGGGTGAAACCTAATAAGGGAATCTATAGATTGAGTTAATGCAACCTTAGGGTGTTAATTAGAGATAACTCTCAGTTATTAAACCTAGCGATTAGACATTGTTAGCCTCGAGAGGCATAATAATATCTGATGAGGATTTCTCTGAGAATAAGTTAAATGAATAAATCGTCCTGGTTCGGGCCGAATAACAAGTAAAAGTCTAGGTGGATTTTTCCTTAGGTATTGTGTAACACCCTTACCCGTATCCAAGGCCTAATAGAGTATGAGGCATTACGGACTTAACAACACACATAGACAAAAAGCGGGCCATAAAATTTCATTTAATTTAAAACTTTTGAACACATGCATAACAAACAAAGCTAACTATATCATTACATCAAAACGCGTATGACGTAGCATGATTAATTAAACTTACAAACCATAATGGATAAGGACCACATCTCATAATCATATACAATAACTCAATGCAGATCGATACGTGCGATCAAAATCATAATAAAAAAATACATATTACAAACCAACTTCCTATACATGCCACTCACTTGATATTTCTAATATTTGAATTAATTCTCCCAAAATGATAGTTTGATAGTGTGATTTTGCCTCCGATGATCTCCAACCCCGAGCCGACCTATCAATACTAAAGAAATGGAGAGGATGGGTAAACTTTACGCTTATTAAGTTCATATGAAAATAATAAGCAATTACTACCATGCTTTTCAAGATAAAACACTATAATTATACAATTACATATATTCGAGTTAAGCATGTGTTTATTGAGTTACAGATTACTAAATCATTCATATCTGAAGCTACAAAACTCCAAATTTAGTTTAGTTAATTTTATTTGAAACTATATTAATATATCTTTCTCCCATAAAATTTCCAAAATTTTTGGTTTGGCCAATTAGTACAGTTTATTAGTTAAATTCTCCCTGTTTGAGTATGACTACTCGACCTCTGTGTACTACTCTGAACCAAATTTCTCTCTGTACAGAATTCCAACGACCATGCCGTTTGTTTCCCTTAAAAATAGACTCAATAATGAATCCATGCATGTAAGTTATGACTCTTAATAAGTTTTTTACAATTTATGATGAATTTTTTTACAATTTATGATGAATTTCTAAAGTCAGAACAGGGGATCTCGAATTCATTCAGACCCTATTTCACAATAATTCAAATATCACACAATATAGAATTCTTTTGCTTCCCCTGTTTCTTTCATGTGAAAATAGACTCATTAAGCTTTATTTTCATATATCATTTGCATTTTTATTCAACTTCCACAATTTTTAGTGAATTTTCAAAGTCACGCAACTGCTGCTGTCCAAGACAATTTTATTGCTAATTCACTATTTCACACTTTCTTTGTATTAACCTCATTTTAACATACATATCACAAATCATTTTCACCACATTTCATACATCACAAGTATAGGACCATGATTACAAGGTCACCATAAAATCATCCTCATGTATAACTTAATTGTTTATAACCTTACCACAACCCGATCACTTAATGAACACATTATTCACATAACCAAATTCTGCACTTATTCATCACAAAACTCACAAAGCGATTACATAATAAGTCTCTGTTGAACACTTGAGATCAATCCTCGATACTTGGTGGTTTCCGCAAATAGCTCCACCCATCATAAAGTTTGGCTCTCTTGTACACATGGTGAACACTTAGTATCACCCATGTGACCTAGCCGATTTATCTCGTGAGGTCTCTTGTCTACATGGTGTCCTTCACCAGGAACCACACATGCGACCTAGCTACATATATCCCGTAGCTCTCTTTGTCTACATGGTGTACACATAGTATCACCCATGTGACCTAGCTACATCATAATATCTCGTAGCTCTCTTGTACACATGATGTGCACTCAGCACCATACATGTGACCTAGCTACATACCATCTGTATCATCCAATCTTTCCAAGATTCAACAGGATTTCTCTCTCTTTTCTAACAATTTCACCAATCAAGTAATTACCAACAAACATATTTCCAATATGTTACAAATTTATTCATAGTCCTTTTTCAATTTTCAATTTACAACAAATAGTCAATCTATAGGTAGCCACATTTCATATGATAACAAAATATAATAAAATAAAATAAAATAAATCGATAAATTATTTACGTACAAACTTATCAAAATCTCATCAGGTACAACCGTGCAACAATTCATACAACCTGATTAATAGTAATTTAACACTCAATTCTTGAAACAATAATTCCATTCAATTTCACATGACACAACTAGCATTACATTTTTTTATATCATACATACCATCCATCAACTTCTCTTAAACATATTAAATCATACAATTTATGCCATATCAATAGAGAATTACAATTCATGCATGGTATTGCATTATTATTACACACGAACTTACCTCGATTCGAAAACTTGCAATTTACTATTTTAATCCATAACCTTGTATTTTCCCGATTTAAGCCCGAATCTCGATTTCCTTCATCTATAATATCACATTTAGCCTAATAATTAGTCACATTATTCATACGGGTCCAAAAATCATATTTTTACAAATTTGCATTTTGACCCCTAAACTTTTGCATATTTGCACTTTGGCCCCAAGACTCGAAAATTTAATTTCAGCCCTTATTCCTATGTTTTATGACATGCTGAACATTTTCTCTTCACAACAACATCAAATTCTCACTCTAACATATAGTTATGAACAATAAGTATTTTTACCGATTATGCCATTTTACTCGTTTTCACTTAAAACCGAGTAGCACAAGTTGTTTAACATAATTTAAAACCTCATATTCTATCATAAAACATCAAAATACACAAATTTCACCTATGGGTATTTTTTCAAATATGAACCCTAGCTTAAATTATTGCTAGAATAAGCTTAATCGAGCTACCGGGATTCCAAAAACGTAAAGAACATTAAAAACGGGGCTTGGAATCACTTACTATTGAGCTTGGAAAGCTTGAAAACCCTAAACATGGCCTCCCCCATGCTAATTTCGGCCTCCATGAAGAAGATAAGCAAAATTGGCTTTTAATTTTGTATTTTAATTCATTTTACCCCTAAATGACCAAAATGCCCTTACTACTAAACTTTCAAAAATTCCTTCCATGTCCTAATTTTGTCCATGAACTTAAAATTGGTCAAATTCTATTTAAGACCTCCTAATTAATATTTCAATGCAATTTCATACTAAAAACTTCTAGAATGCAAGTTTTGTAACTTATTCAATTTAGTCCCTAACTTTAAATTAAGCACTTTATGCATTGAATTTCTTCACGAAATTTTCACACAATCATGCAATCATATCATAGACCTCAAAATAATCATAAAATAATTATTTCTATCTCAAATTTGTGGTCCCGACATCACTATTCCGACTAGGCCCAAAATCAGGGTGTTACATATTGTCTCTATCAATCGCTTCTCCAAAAGTAATTTCCCAACTTCTATTTTCTGCAAGTTCTTAGTTTAATTAATTAGTTAGTCAAAACAAATCACTTTTCTTCGGCTAGATAATAAGAAGACAGCCATTACTAGTACTCCTAGTCCTTTGGGTTCGACAATCCGGTCTTGCTAAAGCTATACTACTGTTCGATAGGTATACTTGCCTACGTCGTGATAATAGTTAGTTCAAGAACGATTCATTATAAATTTATAAAACTTATCACAGGAAAATCACGATCAATTTTTTGGCGCCGTGCCAGGACTAAGATATTAGGAACGCTCAATTTTTATTACTTTAGCCATTTATTTTCTTGCAAATTAACTTTAATTTTTATTTTACTAATTTTCTTTCTTTTTCTCCTGGCAGGTTCTTATAGTTTATGACTAGAAGAAACCCGTCAGGACCATTGCTTTTTGACGAGAAAATTGATCGTACAGCTCGTACAAACCGGCGAGAAATCAAGCGCAGCTTAAGATACATAGAGGAAGAGCAAGAGGATGATATCTCAACTACAACCGAGGAGATGACTAAAAATCAAGACAATCCACTACCTCCAGCCATACCCGCTGAATTAGCAAATCAGAATCCTGCTCCTCGTACTATGTATGATTATGCTAAACCTAATTTTACAGGAACTGAGTCAAGTATAGTTAGGCCTGCTATTGTTGCAAATAATTTTGAACTAAAACCTAACATGATTCAGATAATACAGCAATTTGTTCAGTTTGATGGTTTGCAGGATGAGAACCCCAACACTCACTTGGCAAATTTCCTAGAACTATGCGACACTTTCAAAATTAATGGTGTTTCTGATGATGCCATTCGCCTTTGGTTATTCCCTTTTTCATTAAGGAATAAAGCTAAACAATGGTTGAGCTCACTACCACGAGGGTCCATTACCACTTGGGAACAAATGACCGAAAAATTTTTATTAAAATATTATCCACCGATAAAAATAGCTAAGTTGCGTAATGACATATCTTCTTTTGTGCAGATGGACTTAGAAACACTTTACGATGCATGGGAGAGATACAAGGACCTTTTGTGAAGGTGCCCACACCATGGATTACCTCTATGGCTGCAAGTTCAAACATTCTACAATGGTGTGAACCCTTCGACAAGACAAATGATTGAGGTAGCTGCTGGTGGGACCATCAATAACAAAAAACCTGAAGAGGCTTCTAAATTTATTTAGGGGATGTCACTGAATAACTATCAGTCATGAGGACTAAGCCAACGAAAACAGCAGGCGTTTATAACGTCGATTCAGGCACTATGTTGTCAAATCAGGTAGAACTTCTGAATAAGAAAATTGATGGATTACTTGGTTCTACACAGGTACATCCAGCGATGAGGTGTGATTAAAGTGGAGGAGGTGTGCTTACAGAATACCCACCATTCAATCCTACAACTGAAGAGGAACAAGTCAACTATATGGGTAACAATAATTTTAGATCTCAAAATAACCCATATAGTAATACTTATAATGCAGGTTGGAAGAACCATCCAAATTTCTTTTGGGGCGGTCAAGGAAATCAAAGGCCACAGAATCTTCAGGGTTTTCAACAGCCACCTTATCAACGGGAAAAGAAGCCGAACCTTGAGGAGATACTATCCAAATTCATCTCGGTGTCAGAAACTCATTTCCAGAATACCGAGATAGCACTTAAAAATTAACAAGCATCAATTCAAGGACTCGAAACTTAGATAGGTTAGCTATCCAAATTAATTTCTGAACAACCACAAGGTAGTTTGCCAAGTAATACTAAACCGAACCCAAGGGAATAGCTCAATACAATTGATGCTCAAGAAGGATGCGTTGAGACTGAACCAGAACCAAGGTAAGAAAATGTGGAAAGCAAAGGTGATAGTGAGGTAAGTCATAATAAAACAGTGAATGTAGAATACAAACCTCGTGTGCCATACCCTAACATGACAAGAAAAGACCGCTCAGATGAAAAATTTGGTAAATTCCTTAAACTTTTAAAAAAATTACATATCAACTTACCGTTTATTGAAGCTCTGTCACAGATGCCAAATGAAATGAAATTTTTAAGAGACCTTTTAGCAAACAAGCGGAAGTTGGACAAAGCATCGCATGTGGAGTTAAACACAGTTTGCTCAGCTATTCTACAAAATAAGCTACCCAACAAATTAAAAGATCCAGGGAGTTTTACAATTCCTTGCTTAATTGGTAGTTTAGATGTGAATAATGCATTAGCTGACTTAGGGGCAAGTATCAATGTCATACCTTACAAAATGTTTAAGCAACTAGGTCTTGGGAAACCTAAACAAACTAGGATGAGCATTCAATTGGCGGATAAAACTATAAGATTTCCTAGGGGTATCATTGAAGATGTACTAGTGAAAGTGGATAAATTCATATTTCCTGTTGATTTCGTTGTTTTAGACATAGAGGAGGAGACCAATACCCCTTTGATTTTAGGGAGGCCCTTTTTAGCAACTGCTAAAACAATTATTGATGTTGGCACAGGTGAACTTACACTTCGCGTGAGAGACGAAACGATCACCCTTCAAGCTCGTAATTCTAGCATCACATCGAACATGGAAGGTAATGATCCACACCATCCTACTAAAACTGATAATATGACAAAATCCACTATGCAAAAATTAAGTTTGAAAGAAGTACACGAGCCATGTTCCAGCAACAATAGAGGACCCATTCATGAAGAATGAAGGCTACGGATACAGGAGCTAGACGAATGGCGAGCACTCGATACCTCTCCAAATCAACTTAATGCTGGAGATCAAGTCTTACTAGATGCCGCAGACCCTCACATTGTCACTCCCAACCTGAATGAAGAAACCCTTCTTACGGTACTTAATATTTTCCCATTCGATACAGTGGAGGTAAGTCATCCCAAGTTCGGCACTTTTAAGGTAAAAAATTCCCGGCTAAAGCTTTATTTTGATAAGAATGATAGCAGGAATGAGGAGTACAAACTCCTTAAACCACCTTGACCATTAAACGGAGAGGTAAGTCGAGCATAGACTATAAATAAGTGCTTTCGAGAGGCAACCGGGGCACTAATTGCACTAACTTCTTTAAATTTTAGTGTTTAACACTTGCCATGACTAACAAAGCTCTTGAAAATAGGTTTACCACAGGGACACGGCCAAGCACATAGGCGTGTGTAAGACCGTGTGGAACCAGGGCAAGATTTTCCCAAAACACAGGCAACGATAAACCGCCACGGCCGCAGGACATGGCCGTGGGCGAACCTGTCAAAACAACACGGGCGTGCGACACGCCCGTGCCTTAGGACCGTGGTCGAAACGAGAAGCCCGTGCCTAGCACCCGTGGGTGAACCTGTTAAATTAACACAGGCGTGGGAGAAGTGAACAAGGCAAAACACGGTCGTGCAACATGGCCATGTTAAATAACACGCCCAAGAAACACGAGTGTGTGCTGAATTTCAGACGCGTCAAAATGGGAAAAAAGCGAAACACACGGCCTGAAATTGGGACACACGAGCGTGTCCCCTGGCTGTGTACCCCAAAATCTATAAATACCCTGCACTATTCATTGTCTTCCCCACTCAAAAACCCTAACCCTAGCTGCTGCAAGTCTACACGGCCTCCACGCCATGCCCATGCGCCGCCTCCAACTTCGTTTTTGACACTCAATCCTATCCCCTAGTGTTTGTTTACTCTTTTCACTTCTATTCTACTCATTTTTAATGCTTATTCTTGAGATAACTATTATTTTTATCATAATATGTCCATTTTGTTCATTCTTTTCTACATTATTAGATTAATAGATTATTAGATTTTTTATCATGCATTTTATGTTCATGTAAGTTGTTAGGAAAGCTTCATTCTTTTGTCATTCACATGCCATTACTATAACCATCCTCATGCCCTTACAATGATAATGTCACGAAATTATGCTAACAAAAGAGATTGTGTTGGTTGTGTTTTGGTTCATATTTTGGCTGAAATTGTTAGCTCAAAAGTATGGCTTTTAAATTCATGTACTTACTATTTTCTTCATTAATTATAGGTATACAATGTTGTCCTCACAAGGCAAGAAAGCCGTCGTCCCCGGTTTGAAAAAAAGGAAGGGAGCATCATCTTTTGTGGGCCCTACCGCGGAAATCTGTCACCCTCTCCTCTAGTTTCCCAATGGACCTCAAGAGGAAATCTTTCAAATACTATGGGCCTGACCTTTAATAGCAGGCCGCTGTATCGACTAGGCTACTGTCGAACAAGTCCAGTTGGCTGACGTGATCCGGGCCCTCCTTACTACCGATCCGTAGAGTTATTTTTTGGGATCATCGAGCCAACATATTTAGTGCTAACGATGGAGCTATGTTCCACGTTTCATCTTCAAACCGTGATGACAAACTATGATGATCCTGGCACAGTACAGTTTCACTTAGGCGGATTAGTCTGCCAACTAAGCGTTCCCAAGTTCGATACCTCACTGGGTCTTTATACCGAGGAGTTCAGAGAGGAAAATGACTTACACGCTCTTGACCGCCACATCCATCGTTCTCTCTCGCGTTGTTGGGATGCCCTAGTCCCACATTCGGCCACCTACGACCTCAGTCGCACCAAGGCGTCATCTCTCCCTCCATCCCTAAGGTACCTTCACTCGATCTTATCTCACACTCTGATAGGACAGAGAGAGAGCACCAGTGTCGTCACTACCCATGACGTCTATTATTTATGGCGTATGTCCAACGGGTACGTCATCAACCTCGCCTACTTCATCACCTTTACTATATGCCACCAGACGGAGCGACATCGGAGGGGGGTCATCTCCATTGGCCCCTACGTGACTCGACTGGTGTGACACTTCAGACTCCTCAACACCGCGGCCTAAGAATAATCCTTGACCCTTATTAGCCAAATGTCTCCACAAGGCATCTCGAGTATGTTGAGCACGAGGATGATCGAGAGGCGCCGAGGAACCTACCCTCCCTAATATCATCTCGCTTAATCTACCGAGGAAGAGGTTCCCGAGGACATTCCTGGTGATGTCCCTACCCAACACGAGGACCCACCTTCCCACCCACCACCACCACCTTCTCAGCGAGTTCATGCGGTGGCTTCATACGCTGACATCTCTGAGCGCCTTAACAGATTCGAGCAATAGTGTTTCCAAAGATTCGACAACATTAATGCCACTCTACAGCAGATTTGTCAGCACCTCCACATCTCATCGCCAGTCCCACTTCGCGAACCATCTAGCGATGAAGATGTTTAGAAATTTTTGCTTTTTATTTTTTATTTTATGTTTTTACTTTTATTTTCATTTAAGACAACTTTTATTTTTCTTCCATTTTATTTTTATTAGGATTTCTAATATTTATCTAACAATTTTAATCTCGGCTAATCTTTTACAAGTAAATCATCCTTCCTAATATCTCCTAAATAGTTCCTGCTTTTATCACAGTTATCAAAGAGCTCCAAAAGCTCACAATCATTTAGGAACTTCAAACTCCGATGGAAAAGGTTCGCCACGGTTACCATGCCCTGCTCAATAAGGAGATATAATATTCTTTTGGCACAGCACTTGTGGTACCCAACCTCTACCACCAGCGGAGTATCCTCCTCCACCTCCATAACTCTGAACTAAGACACTCATTCGCCACTCAGGAAGTTTCAATTCTCTCCCTCTCTCATGATCTTGTATTTTCTTATATATCTAACCTTGTACATTGAGGGCAATGTACATCTTAAGTGTGGGGGTAATAATTTCATTATCTGAAAATCCCTGAATAGTGCTTTGTTCTCTTGTGAATCTCTCATATCATGTTTAAGTTGAATTTTGATTGACTGATAATTTTGATTGATATATCTTGAATTAGAACATAAGTATTCATGCATTGATTGTTAAACTCTAAGACACTAGAAAATCAAGCATGATAAGTTGATTTTTAAGAATTTAAAAGTTTAGGTTGTTTCCCCAAATTTAGGTATTATCTTGAATTAAATCCTACAGATTGAAACATCAAAAAGCCATAATTTTTGTGAGATTTTTGAGCCTTTTGAGCATTTATTAATTCTTTCATGCTCACTTTTATTATTGCTTTGAGTGTGCCAATATTGAATTGTTATTCTAGAACTTGCCTGATTATGCATGTCAAGACCACACTATTTGATTTGATATATCAAGATGATAGAGGCACTTAGGATTAACCCCCTCATGCCATGAAAAGCCTACCTCGACGATTAACACTTAGTGAACCCCTTTGAGCCTAACAAGCCATTCCTTGTATCACCCTCGATATTAACCATTAACCCATTATTATTCAAATCCCCTTAAATTAATTTGATCCCTATTTTTTTTGTCGAGAATGGATTTGAATAAAATTCTTAATTATGTCTTGTTATTAATAGTTAATTTATGATTATTTGACTTGTTCTTAAAATTTATATATATATATAAACCCATGTATACATGTCAATAGTTATCTTTTACTTGTAAATCTCATTCCAAAGCCAAAGAAGAAAGCTTTGTTGTACACAAGTGATGATTAAATATTTTTCTAGTTAAGAAATTTTTCAAGACAATCTCGATTCTAACCCTTTCTTTCAGCCTGTGACCACACCCCCTAACCAAACCTCATTACAACCCCTTAATGACCTTTGGATTGATATATCATCTCGATTTATAGTGGTGGAGATTTGATTTTTATGCAAGCCTATGGTAATAACTTTTCATATTGACTGATGAGTGCTAATTTCATTGTCCTTAAACACTTTGAGTGACTGGAGTGAATCTTTAGTGGGGATGTTAAACTCTGTGAGGTTTTGAATCAATGATAACTACTTAGAGGAGGGGAGATACCTAATTTTTTCATGATTAAAATACTCAATTTAGAATGTTTGAAGCTCTAATTGTAACATCTTTAAATAGGGCCTAAATGGAATAGTGGTTGTGAAACCACAAATCTGAGATAGAAAAGTTTATTTTGATTAATTTTTATGATTTACCGAGTGATTAGATGCATGTGTTAGAGTATTGATAAGAAATTTTATAGATTGCACGTTTAATTTGCCTATTAGGGCTTATTTGCAGAAGTTGCTGTAACAACCCGATTTAGGGCCTAAACGGAAAGATGGTTTTAAAACCACGAATTTGAAGTCAAAAAATTTATTCCGATTAAGCTTTAAGGTTTATTTATTGATTAAAATATTGTGTAAAAATATCGTTAAGAAATTTTACTGATAAAGTGCTTAATTGGCCTTTTAGGACTAAATTGCAAAAGTTGCAAAATATGTGTTCTAATTCATAAGTACTTGATTGAAATGGGGTTTTAAAGAGGAGGTCCTTAAATGTTAATTAGACCATTATATTTTTTTTGGACAAAAATGGGCATGAATAGGATAAAATTTTAAAGAAAGGCCTTAAGGGCATTTTAGTCATTTGGTAATTAAAAGAAATAAAAAGGGAAAATAAAGCCAAAATTGACTCATCTTTCTCATGGAGAGGCCAAAATTAGCATGAGGGAAGCCATGGCTAGGGTTTTCAAGCTTTCCAAGCTCAATATTAAGTCCGTTCTAGCCCCGTTTTTCAAGTTCTTTACGTTTTTGGAATCCCGGTAACTTGATTAAGCTTATTCTAGCAATAATTTAAGCTAGGGTTCATATTTGGAAAAATAACCATAGGTGAAATTTGTTTATTTTGATGTTTTATGGTAGAATATGAAGGCTGAAATTATGTTAAACAACTTTTGCTAAGCGGTTTTAAGCAAAAATGAGTAAAACGGCTTAATCAGTAAAAGTTGTTATTGTTCTTAACTATGTGTTAGAGTGAGAATTTGATGTTTCCATAGAAGGGAAAAATGATCAGCATGTCATAAAACATAAGAATAAGGTATGAATTTTAATTCCCGAGCCTAAGGGCAAAAGTGTAAATATGCAAAAGTTTAAGGGCAAAATTGTAATTTTTCCAAAGTTTGAGTTAAGGACTGTTTTGAATAGTACATTAATTAAATAAGTAAAATATGATGTTTTAGATCCTGAAAAACGAGATTTGAACTTGGAAAGGGAGAAAAATTGAAAATCGGGAAAGTTGATAAAATAGCCGTTTAGTCTCAAGGTAAGTTCGTATGTATAATAAGCATTAATTTATGCATGTTTCAATGTAAAATGTATATATTTACTATGATTGCCGAGGTGTTGAAAGTGAGTATAATTATGATGATTTAAATGTTCAATATTAATTCGACATGGAAATGAGAAAGTATATAAGTTTGTACGTAAATAACTCATCAATTCTTTTTACTTTATTATATTTTGTTATCATATAGAATGTGGCTGCCTATAGAATGATTATTTGTTGTAAATTACAAATTGAAAAAAAAAGACTATGAATAAATTTGTAACATATTGGAAAGTGAGGAATTTCCCAGCTAAGCCTTCGGAATACGAATGATACGAACGATCTATTGTGAGGTCACGTGTGTAGTACTAAGTGCAGGCTACTATGTGTACCGGATAATTGGTCGCATGTGTAGTACTAAGTGCAGGCTACTATGCGTACCCGATAACTTCGATCACGTGTGCAGTACTAAGTGCAGGCTACTACGTGTACCGGATAATTGGCCGCATGTGTAGTACTATGTGCAGGCTACTATGCATACCAGATAGCCTTGGCTACAAGTGTGAAAATATGTGCAAGCAACCGAGTATCAGTTATTATTCCGAAGAGTTCAACGGGAAAATCGATTAAGTAAAAATACATGTGAACATGATTATGTGATGAATAAGTGCAGATATGAGCAATGTGCTCGATATTTGAGCGAACTTCGATAAGACAAAATGGAGTAAGTGAAATTATGTAAGAGTGAATTTTAGAAGTAAAATAGTGTTGGACATCAGCAGTTGCGTGATTTTGAAAATTCACCAAAAATCATGGAAGTTGAATTAAATCTCAAATAAATTATGAAATTAAATCTTAATGGGTCTATATTCATATAAAAGAAACAGGAGAAGCAAAAGAGTTCTATATTATGTGACATTTGAATTTATACGAGACAATGTCAGAATGAATTCGAGATCCCCTATTCTGACTTTGAAAAATCATTAAAAATTGTAAAAAAATAATTATGGAATATAATTTTTATTTTTGAAATCATTAATGAGTCTAGTTTCAAATAAAAAAAATGATAACATAATATGAGTTCTGTACAAAGAGAGAATTTATTTGTAGTGAAGAGTGGTCAGGGCAGTTGAGTAGTGAAACAGGGGTAACTTCAATGAATAAACTGTACTAATTGGCAGGAAAAAAAAAATTTAAATTTTTATGGTAAAAATATACGTGAATCTAGTTTCAAGGAAAATTAACGGTTTGTAATTTGGAGTTCTGTAGCTCCAAAAATAAATAATTTAGCTGCTGGTACTCTGCTAGACAGCTTATTTTGAACCTGTTTATAATTGTAATAGTGAAAATATGTGTGTTTGTGATGGTAATATTCCGGGAACATATTGTGACTTTGTTTAATGTATGATAATGTACTGTTTATTAATATTTATATATTTACTTACTAAGCTATAATGCTTACTCCCTTCCTTTCCTTTTTCCTATAGTATCACAGATGTTAGCTCGAGTTGGAGGTCGCCGGAGGTTAAATCACACTATCAATTATTGATCCATATATAAAGGTTTTAAAGTATTTTTAAGTCTTTGGCATGTATGGGGACTCGTTTAATTGTTATTAAGTTATCAGGAGCTCGCCTAAAATACTGACCTATGTTATTTGAAGGTCTCTATTGTATAAAGTCATTTAATGTAGATAGTCTTGAATATGTTTGAAAAGTTTAAAATTGATGAAATTTTGTGTCTCGGTTTTAAATGATTACAAGTACTCAAGTCTGGTAATACCTCGTACCCTGTTTCGATGTCGGATACAGGTAAGGGGTGTTACACTAATGTTCTTTTAGTTGAATTCACAATGTATGATTACTTATGAGATGGTTTGAGATAATATTGATAGGAATTGTAAGTTGAGAAAAAGGAAATTTTAATTGTGATTCGAGGATTTTGCTTGAGGATAAGCAAACACTTAAGTGTGGGGGTATTTGATAAACCATAATTTATACATATTTATAACCCATGCTTAACACCTTTTATGAATGATTTCTCCTTAGATTTGGTGAATTCGATGCTCCTAACATCTTAATTTCATGTTTTATTCTCAGGTAGGCATAGGAGAACTAAAGGAACGACAAACGGGCTGAAAACAAAGAAAATGGGCCAAAGCACGAAATCAACACAGCCTGGAGCTCCTCACACGGGCAGATCACACGGCCGTGTCAATTTGGCAGAATTGAAGCACGATTCACAAAGGTATAACACACGCCTGTGTACCTCAAACATGGCCTAAAGTTATCGCACACGGGCGTGTCCCTGCCGAGCCTAAGTTTAGTCTAATTCGGAAAAGGCCACTTTTGAGGGTTCTTAGGCACTCCAAAGCCTATAAATACACCCCAGAAGAGGAAGAAAAGGGAGACGGAGAATAGGGAGTAAGAAATTACTACAAGGAAGCCGATTGATCCATCTTAGAAGCCGGAGCCATTATCAAGACTAAAGATCTCTCCTCAACTTCCCCTTCAGAAGTTTTGGGTTTTCTTATTGTTTTGTATTTATTATTATTCTGAGATGTTTTCTTGTTTAGTTATGAACTAAACCCCTAAATACCTAAGGGGGATGAAACCTATGACAAAACCTTGTTATTATTTCTAAATCATATGATAAATATTTGACTTGTTCTTAATTATGTGTTTTTAATTCTTGTTTTGGTATTTCAGGATATCACTTCAAGTTACTACTCTTAGTTGGAGGAGGAATAGACCTTGACTAGGAGTAACTTTGTCATAATTAAGCGGAGTTGATTGCACGCCTAGAGATACGGTGACAAGATTTTACTGATTTAGGGTGAAACCTAATAATGGAATCCATAGATCGAGTTAATGCAACCTTAGGGTGTTAATTAGAGATAACTCACGGTTATTCAACGTAGGGATTATACGTTGTTAGTCTCGAGAGGGATAGTAATATACAGTAGGGATTTCTACGGAATAAGCTAAATGAATAAATCGTCCGGTTCGGAGCCAGAATAACAAGTAAAAGTCTAGGTGGATTTTTCCTTAGGTATTGTCTCAATCAATCGCTTCTCCAAAAGTAATTTCCCAACTTCTATTTTCTGCAAGTTCTTAGTTTAATTAATTAATTAGTTAAAACAAATCTCTTTTCTTCCACTAGATAATAAGAAGACAGTCATTACTAGTACTCCTAGTCCTTTGAGTTCGACAATCCGGTCTTGCTAAAGCTATACTACTGTTTGATAGGTATACTTGCCTACGTCGTGATAATAGTTAGTTCAAGAATGATTCATTATAAATTTATAAAACTTATCACGGGAAAATCACGATCACTTGGCGTTTAACTTTAAAATGTATGTCGTTTGTCAAAAATCAATCATACTAAAACGTCGTTGTCTATTTGAAAACGTTGTTTCTTGCGGAAGTTCTTAAAATCGATTACGTATTCGTGGTATTTTTGAAAAACATTTATCTTTTTGAAAAGCCACTTCCTATTACTATCAGGTATAAATCGAAATAAGTAACCCCAAATTAAAGTAAAATTTAAAGAGGCCTTATTACATAAAAATACTCGAATTAAACTATTTATAAATTAAAGGATAAATATGGAAGCATGACCGGTTGTGTGGCCACCCTCGAGTCCCTTGCAGCACCGATCCGCCTAAGGATTACCTACACAAAAAAGCAGAAGGGTGAGTTTACAAAAACTCAGTGTGTAATCCCTTAATAAACAAAGAGTGAGCAAATACAGTATGGCCTAAGCCTTTCTTAGTAACAGTGGCAATATCATTTTGGGCTTTAGCCCATCTCAATACAGAAACAGTCATATGTTCGGGCCTTGGCCCTTTGCAGTAATAGTAAACAGTGCATAAACAGTAAACAATGCAGAAATAGTAAACAGTATGCAAGTCCTACCCATCCAGCCTCTACACTCTATCTCCATCTAGCCCTACACACCATGTGAGGATAAAATCAACCCACCCATCCCTACACACCAAAAATATAGCACCGATTGCGGCACTAAATAGTATTTATAGCAGAGCTGCCAGTATAATAGGCTTAGAGCCATCAGTGATTTGCAACAGAGCTGCCAGTACAATACTCTTCCTCCAATTAAATAAAATCCCACCCCCATGCAATGCATCATGCCACATGTCATGTCATATCATAATATTATACATATACTCAACACAGTTACAATAGCATGCTAAAATATAAACATATATCACATAGGGGCAAAACAATCATCTTACCATATAAGGGCAAAATAGTCATTTTATCACATAAGGGCAAAATAGTCACCTTATCACATAAAGGGGTCTAGTGTACTTACTGACCCCACAGTAAGTACACAGTTGTCTCGGGTGACTCGTGTAAGCCATAACGGCCAAACAGTAAAAAATGGGCCTAAAGCCTATATTGCGAGCTCATGAACTCATGGTGGCCTCTACAGTCAAACACCCATGTCTATGCATTTGGATTACCACACGAGCATGCCCACACCCATGTGGCATCAATAGTCACATTTTTTGGCTTTTGTCATTTTACGATTTGGGCAGTGTTTACACAAATGTTTGCGAAAGTGTGCACACCGCTGTAGAGTACTCCAACCAAAAGTCAAACATAACGCACCGTTAGTCCCTTCATGATAAGGTTACAAGGCCCCTCTTAATTTCCTTATCCCAAAAGAATAGATTATTTCTTGCCTCAATCAATCGATTTAGGCTTACACCCTTTCACCCTTCTAGAAACTGATTACAAGCCCTTCGAGCACTCCTACATACCAACCGAAACCTATTAACGTAAGACATTATTGCTCGCATAAACCACTTGAACCAATGTATGCCACTTACCCAAAATGCAAAGCCGGATATAGGAAAGGGAAACAATCGGCCTATTAACCCTAAAAGATCACCCGCTACAACAGAGGTAAAAGCTTATCGCGACACACCCCTAGCCATTAATGGCAGTAAAAGAAAATATTGTTATAAGAAAACTATTAGAATGACAGAAAGAGAAAAAAGATAGAAAGTAACCAAATAGTTGTAGTTACCACCAAAGTAGGCAGAGAGCAATGAAGAATCGGCACAATGAGGGTGAAAGAACTAGCAGTATTTGATCAAGTAAAAATCGATTTGGGATGAGGGTGAAAAGGAGGATTCAGTCAAGAAGGGACCAATTGAGAGAGAGGAAGGAAATATTCGGCAAAAGTGTGAAGAGGTTGATGAGAAAAAAAGAATCGATTTGACAGAAGGTTTGCAGGGACACACAAAGTCGAGAACAAATGGACCCGAAAGGTATTCGATATGACTAAAAATGAAAAGGTACTGCCCACACTCTTAGCACAAATCAACCTCCAAGAAAGAAAAGAGCCAAAGTGTTTTAAGAAACCGAATTAGGGAGTAAAAGACTACTCAAAGCTGAATTCTGAGAAGCCAGAATTCTAATTCGGCATAGATTCCTTATTCCTTTAAAAATCCTGAATTGTCCTCCCCAAATCACTCAAACCATCTACCAACCCTTAATCTACTTTTCAAATCTCTCCTCCAATCTCTCAACCATCCAATTCAAATTCCACAACAACTCTACAGTATTTCAGTTATACTCTATTACCAACATGGCATAGGTAGCAAAATAAAACCCCTATTGCGCAAACGAGGACTCGAACTTCAGACCTCAAGTACCCATAGCACGCCACTTATCCCTTAGACCAGTAAGCCCTTTCTGTCATGTTATACCTACATTTATTTATAAGCCTACTGACTACAGATAGGGGTTTATTCACATAAAAATCAAATTTTTACATAAGCTAAGGCTTGAACCCAAGACTTCTCAGACACTTCCCAAAGCACTTTAACCACTAAAACAAACATGCATTTGTGCTACTTTCTTGCACAACTTAATATCTATGTGTAGCCTCCTAACTATTTCTATGCTTAAAAACTAATAATTCTAGGCCCAAAATTTAGGGTTTTACAAATTTTTCATAAAATCGAACAAAGACGAACTAAGAGAAACGAAACAACCAAGGAAAAAATTGCCAAAATCTTTGAGAAAATGCTACTGCTACTCCGCTACCAGATTGACAGGTGGATGTTTTAAATTTGGTTCAAAGGAACATTTTTTTGAGGATTTCCCAAATAGAGTTGAGGTTTTGCAGACTCAGAGTTTGGCACATGCTTTTGTACCTAGTAGAGGCCGCAGTTACAATAGAGGAATTGGGAGATTGGTTGTGAAGCGGATTGTTGCTCATACAGTAGCTTCATAGGTTGAATCTAGAGGTCCAACTCAAGTGTATGTTGTTAGGGAGCCAGAGGATCAGGATCCTGCTAATGTTATCGTAGGTACTTTTACTTTACAGTCTACTTTATTATTTTCCTTAGTTGATTCAGGTTGGACGTATTCATATACTTTGTGTGAATTGGCATGTGATTTATAAATTCCTTTTGAGACTATTGGTTTGGGTATGATAGTTATTAGTTCTTTCGATGATAGTATAGTAGTGAACAAAGTTTACTGTATATGCCCCATTATGATTCATGGACATGTTTTCTCTATTGATCTTATGCAATTACTGTTTTATGGTTTTGATGTTATTCTTAGTATGGACCAATTAACTGAACATAAGGCTATGGTAGATTTTGGGAATAAGTAAATTACTTTAAAGAATTGTGATGGGTTCAAAATTATCGTTGTGGGTGAAAGACAGGGTTTTCTGTCTAATGTGGCTTTGGCTTTGAATGTTGAAAAGATGACGGGAAAAGGTTGTGAAGCTTATTTAGCTTATGTGAAAAATTCAGATAGTAAAGAGTTGAGAGTTTAAGATATTCACACTATTAAAGATTTTTCTAACTTGTTTCTTGAAGAGTTGTTGGGTTTGCCACCGGATGGTGAAGTTGAGTTTGGTATTAAGATCTATCCCGGTACTTCATCGATGTCTATTATGCCCTATTGCATGGCACAAAAAGAGCTCAAAGAGTTGGAAATTTAGTTGCAAGAGTTACTTGATAGAGGGTTTATTCGACCAAGTGTATCTCTGTGGGGTGCACCAGTTTTGTTTGTGAAGAAGAAGATGGTACGATGAGGATGTGTATTGATTATACATAATTGAACATGTTGACTATTAAGAATAAGTATCCTTTGCCTTGAATAGACTACTTGTTTGATTTATTTCAAAGCGCAACAATATTTTTGAAGATTGATCTTAGATCTGGGTATTATCAATTGAAGGTGAAGGAATTTGATGCGTTTAAAATTGCTTTTAGAACTCAGTATAGGCATTATGAGTTTTTGGTGCCGTTTGGTTTAACTAATGCCCCTACTGCGTTCATGGATTTGATGAACCAAGTATTTCATTCGTACTTGGATTAATCTGTGGTTGTCTTTATGGATGACATCTTGGTGTATTCTCATTTTGAGGAGGATCACGACGTGCATTTAAGGGTTGTTTTGTAGATTCTGTGAGATAAGTAGTTGTATTCGAAGTGAAGTAAGTGGCATTCTTAGGTCATGTTATTTTAATAGAAGGGATTTGTGTGGATCCTTAGAATATTGAGGTGATCTTAGAGTTGAAGCTGCAAAAGTGTGTTACAGAAGTTTGGAGTTTCTTGAGTTTAGTTGGCTATTATCTAGATTCATTGAAAGGTTTTCCCTTATAGCTGCACCCTTAACGAAACCACATAAAAAAGATGAGGTGTTTGAATGGACTGATGTGAGGCAGAAGAATTTTGATCATCTAAAGGCAGTTTTAATTAAGGCACCAGAGTTGATTCAACCAAAACCTAGAAAAGATTTTATGGTTTATAGTGATGCTGTATATTTGGGGTCTTGGTTGTGTGTTGATGGAAGAAGGGAAATTTGTGGCTTATGCTTCAAGATAGTTGAAAACGCTTGATCGCAATTATCGTACTCATGATTTAGAGTTAGTTGTTGTGGTTTTTTCACTTACAATTTAACGTCATTACTTGTATAGAGAGAAGTGTGTTATTTATACAAACAGTAAGAACCATAAGTACCTCATCACCCAAAAGGAGTTTAATTTAAGGCAAAGGTGTTAGATTGAGTTGTTAAAGGATTTTGATTGTGTCATAGAGTATCATCCTAACAAGGAGAATGTTGTCATTTACGCTTTGAGTAGAAAGTCAATGTCGGAATTAAGAGCTATGTTTGCGCGCTTGAGTTTAGCTAGTGGTGGTGGCTTCTTAGCTAAATTTCAAGTGAGACCGACTTTGTCGCAGCAGATTAAGGAGAAACATCCTTTACATGAAGAATTGTTAAAGAGAATTTGACAAATGGAACAAGGTGTTAAAGGAGACTTTAATGTACACAATGATGGTATTTTGAACTTTAGAGGTAGGTTGTTGTGCCCTATGATGTAAACTTGAGGCAAGCGATTCTTACCGAGGCGTATAATAGTTCATACTTTATGCATCCCTATAGTGGCAAAATGTATCATGATCTTAGAGAGATTTATTGGTGGTCTGGGTTGAAGCCTGATGTTACGAATTTTGTGACTCGATGTTTAGTTTCTCAAAAGCTTAAGACAGTGCATCAGTTTTCTTCAGGTCTATTGCAGCCAATTGTGATTCCTAAATGGAAGTGGGAAAGGATCACTATGGATTTCATTTCAGGTTTGACTTTGACTCCATTGAAGAAAGATTTTGCATAGGTTACAGTTGATTAGTTTTTGAAGAGTGCATATTTCTTGGTTGTGTGTACCAATTAATCTTTGCTGAAGTTGGTAGAGTTGTATATTGCCGAGATAGTTTGTCTTTATGGGGTTCTAGTTTTGATTAATTTAGATCGAGGTTCGCGATTTCATTTAAGGTTTTGAAAGAATTTGCAAGGAGCTTTGGGATCAAAGCTTAGTTTTAGTATGGCTTACCATCCCCAAATATATGGTCAATCTGAAGGGTAGTTCAAGTCTTAGAAGATACATTGAGAAGCTGTGTGATCGAGTTTAATGGTAGTTAGGAGCGATATTTGTCATTGGTAGAATTCACTTACAATAATAGTTTTCAACCAGTATGACACCTTTTGAAACGTTGTATGGAAGGAAGTGTAGAACTCCTTTGTGTTGGATAAAACTAGATAAGCAAGTTCTTGGACCGAATTTAGTTCGTAAGACTGAAGAGAAGGTAAAGTTGATTTGTGAAAGGTTGAAAGCAGCGTCTGATAGATAGAAATCTTATGCAGATTTGAAACATTGAGATATTGAGTTTCAAGTTGGTGATAAGATATTCTTGAAAGTTTCACCTTGGAAGAAGGTTTTGAGGTTTGGTAGGATGGGTAAATTGAGTCCAAGGTATATTAGACCTTATGAGGTCTTTGAGAGGATTGGTCCGATAGCTTATCATCTCATGTTGTCTTTAGAACTTGAGCAAATTCATGATGTTTTTCATATGTTGATGTTGCAAATGTATCACTTAGATCTGTCACATATAGTGCCAGTTGAGGAAATTGAAGTTCGAGATAATCTTACTTTTGAGGAAGAACCAGTTGAAATTTTAACTCGTGAAGTGAAGGTTTTGCGTAATAAGAGAGTTTCACTGGTTAATGTACAGTGCACAACCACAAGACTGAAGAAGCTACTTGTGAAGCTGAAAAGGTGATAAGGCAACAATTTCCTTATTTATTTAGTTCAAGTAATTTCGAGGACGAAATTATTTTTAGAGAGGAGAATTGTGACGCCCAAAATAGAACTTAGGAGTTTTAGGGGTATTTTAGGAATTATGGCCTTAAAGTGCTAGAAATTATACGCCATGGTATATCGGTGATGTTTTTTATTATAGTTTTTAAAAGATCAAATAATTTTTTGAAAAAGTGTTTTGGAAACCTTTAATTTTAGAAAAATGACTGATTTGTAACAGGGTCAAAACTGTGAGCATTTATATTGTAGTTTTACAAATTTTAAAATTGAACCTAATATCACCCCCATCTATAGTTTTTCACAAACGCTTTTCTCCATAGCATTGCTTTACCGTCACTTACTCTCCCAAGGTCCCAACTCTTTAATTTTGATTTCCAAACCATATTCTTTTGATTTCTATCACCACCTAAGTTTTAAATCTCCATAGAATTCCATTAAAACACCCAAAAACATGGATTTCATCATTTTCTTCACGTGTGATTTTTTTGGGTTTTCGACAAATCTGTATTTTTCTTTCATCAAAAGTAACCAATCGTCTACCAATTAGTTTTTCATGTTATTAGGCCTTTAAAACTAAATTTTTAGCCGCTAAATCACATGTTTTGATTAAAAGCCAAAAATGTGATTTCATTGAAAATCTTTGAGTAAAAATGTGATTTCAAAGTGTTAATTAATAGATTTTTACATGATTAATAGGTTCCTAAACTTGTTTTGAAGTTTCGTTAAATATTTCTTGAGTTTTAATAAATTTTCGTAAAAATAGTCAAAACTTGTCAAAATATGTTGATACCATGAGTTGTATAGTTTTGTGTAGTTTAAAGGTTAAGAATTAGTCGTAGGCAAATTATAAGAAGAATGGAATTGGTTTTAGGCAAAAATATTGAGTATAGACCGAGATATACGAACCTAAAGTTGGCTTTGTTCAAGGTTTCAGTTACATAGGGACATAGCTTAGGCTAATGCTTTTGGTTGCTTGTGGTGAATCCTTGTAACCCCTAAAATCGGGGTTAGATGCTATGTTCCAATCTGAGCAATTACATTGGCCTTGAAGATGACCAAAATGATTTTTAACAGAAAAATTCACTTACCTTCTGAAAACATTTGATTTTGTAAAACATCTTGTACTTTTCGTTTTAAAGTTATGTGTTCCTTTATAATTAAAATTTATTTCAAATGTAAATTAGTTTTTAAAACCCATATTTGCAGCGATTAATAATCACTGAAACATTTCTTTGATCGTTTTAGAAATCACATAAAAATAATTCATGCATAATACCTTATGAAATCAAAATAGTGTCCCTTACCACAGTTGTAACACCCCAAAAATCTTGAACTTCTTTCTTTTTTGTTTTTGATAAAAGGTGTGCTTAATATTCCTAGTCAAGTGTTATTTATGTAATAATAGGCCTGGTTAAATTTTGAGTTTGAACTTTGGGGTGAAGGAAATTATAGTTTAATAATTAAAAGAACCTTGATGGCAAGTAGTTTGGTTTTTAAATAAATGAAGGAGGAATTGGACACAAAGAGCCTTGTGTTGGAGTGGCAAGTAGCGTCACATGTGGGGCTTAGAGGTCGCGTGACATGCATGGCAAGGAGGTTTGAGGTTCGAGGTTCGAATCCCTCCTTGCTCAAAAGAAGGATTTATTTTTGCTCAATAAATGGCCAGTAGTGGCGTTGGATGTGAACTCTGAAGGGAGTGATCAGAGGAGAAATTTAAGGAAGGGATTAAAGAGTTATCAAGGAGAAAAGTTAGGAGATAAGGGGTGTAGAGAAGTGGAGTCGAACAGGAAATTTGGGGATAGGTAAATTCGACTATAGTATATATATGAATGAGATTGGGCCTAGTAGGCCATATGCATGAATGTAGACTCGTTTGGGCTTTGTAAAGGGTTTTGGGCCTAGTATCTGATAACTGCTTAAACAGAAATAAAACTTAAATAATTAATTAATTGTGACCGTGGACAAGCCACAAGGTTAAAGTGTGGCAATGGGTATATGCATGTCTAGGATTGGATCTAGGGAGAGCTTGGTACTTAAGCAGTCTTATTGACCCACCTCCTCTTCTCTAGATTCCTACCTGGTGCATAGTATCTGTTCGCTTTAGCCAACGAGGACTTGTTAATGGGTCAAGGTAAGTAATAACCCATAATAAAGAAAAATTATCAAAAAGCCCCTAAGGGCAAAAATGACTAAAATACCCCTATGTGTTGAATGTAAGATTTATGGATGTTACATATATACCTGCGGCATTCATAGGATATTCTGTTTAGGTTGCATATGGGTTGGGAACTATGGAACGGAGGAAGAATATGAGGATTGCATGGTTGCATGACGACCGTAGATCCACCGATTGCTTTTTATGCCCAATATATGATTAGCAGCTTTGCTGCAAGGTTAGGTAGTACCGCAACTGGGCTACCATTGGACTGTATCGGATGGGTGGGTCGATATTTATATCCCCACATGGTGTGTATCGGGGGACGGAGATGGTGTGTAGCGGTTGGATGGGTGGGATCCGTGCATATTTGATTGTCTTACATCTGTTCTGATATTGAATTTGGCTCAGACCCGAAAAGACTTGCTATTGCATGCTTTTCTATTTGCCGAGGGTTGTACACACTGAGTTTTTGAAAACTCACCCCCTCTTTTATTTTTCTCAGGTGATCCTCAGTAGGTGGTTCGACGGTTGAGGGACTCTGAGGTAGCCAGCTAGCAAGACGGCTTGGACTGGTTTTCTTAAGCCTATAATTTCTAGTATTTTAAGTTATTTCAGTCCGCATTGTAATAAGGCATTTCCTCTGGTTATTATTTCAAATTAGGATTATTATTTTCATGATTTATATTTATTAGAAGTAGAACATGGTTTTCCTAATCCATAACTATTTTTAAATACTACGTTTCCGTAACTCAATTTTAAATGACAAGTTTTCATAGATCATCTATTTTAAAAAAAGCTTCCGCAAATGAAAAGAGATTTTACAAAGTAATTATTATCATACAATAAGGAATAGTTTTCTTTAAATACACCTTGCTTTGAAATCAACAAATACAAACTGAATGTTATTTAGTTTTCTTCTTTGAAGGGTTTCCAATGAAAACAAGGTTTTCGATAAAACACTTTAATGTAACATGTTGGATCTGGTCATAACATCTGGGTCGAGTTTGGGGTGTTATATTTAGTGGTGTCAGAGCCAGGTTACAAAACTCGGGCTGTGAAATGCGCCTTATTATATCATAATGTTTTTGAAAAAAATCTTGCTGTGCGGCACACCGAGTCTCTAACATCGAACCAAGTAAGTTCTTTTATTATTAAGCTTATTTAATTTAATATACTGTAGATAGTTAGTGGACTACTTTAGATGATTATACTGAGGCTTTTAGTTGGAGTCAAACTGAAGCCCGTAGGACCTTGAAACTATAGAGGATTTACGAAAACAACTTTCTTTTTAATACTTTCATAAAATATCAGCTTAATTATTGAAACT
The DNA here is from genome assembly GCA_025698475.1 of Gossypium anomalum. Classification (NCBI taxonomy): domain Eukaryota; kingdom Viridiplantae; phylum Streptophyta; class Magnoliopsida; order Malvales; family Malvaceae; genus Gossypium; species Gossypium anomalum. The sequence continues at coordinate 41,788,784 of CM046965.1, forward strand.
AAAACTTCATAAAATTTCTAATCCAGATAATACATGAATCAATGATGAGTGCTAAAAGAGGTGCAAGAGGTCGTGGCCGAGGCTACGGAAGTGTTAGGTTTGGATCATTGGCATCGGGCCATATGCCCAATGTTGGAGTAGAAGAGGCTCCGACCTCACCCGTGGCTGAGACTTGACCGTATGATCGGGACGTGGGGGATAATGCATTGTCGCAGGTAATGCTAAGGATTTTGGAAAGGGTCGCATGGCCCAATAATGGCTCGGGAAATTGGGGTTCAATTCCGAAGCGGTTTTGATCAAATAGGGCTGAGATCTTTAAAGGCGTGGCTGGTGTGGCTCCTAACGTGGCTGAATACTGGTTGGAGGCCACTGAAAGGATAATGGAGGACTTGGACTATTCACTTGAACAAAAATTGAAAGGGGCAGTGTCACTACTTAGGGAAGAAGTGATTGTATAGTAATCTTTTGTAACCCTAATCCAGCAACGGATACGGGTTAGGGGCGTTACATATCCCTTGGACAAAGCTCCTACGTTGCTTTGGTCGTTTTCAACTAGTTGAAATTCATGCTCAACAATAGACACCTACGATCACCTGAAAAATGATTTTAAATGGTTTTAATATGATTTTAAAGTCTCCAAATTGATTCTATCTTAGATCTATAATTTTGTTTAGGTTATTTAAGTTTTAATCCTTAGCAAAACTTTTATTTTTCTCAACTCGTATAACCCTGAGTTAAACAAAGGAGCTTTAAATACTCAGTATAAGTTTGAGTAGCTAAAGAGTTTTAAATATTTGTTTTATGATTTGATAATGTCCATAAAATATTGCGAAATAAATATTTTTATAAAAGAAAAGTTCATCTTAAGTTTAAAAGTACTCTGATAACACCTTGTAATGATACTGTGGTAACAAGGAGTGAGTTGTTTTACAATTTCAAGATTCCACTACCACTATCCGCTGTCACTATGCCTCTACTGGACCAGTTTTTTAACCTATCTTAGAATATTAGAAAATTTTTATCTCATGTGGCAGCTTAGGGTGCTTCGTCGGGACTCAAAATCTTCAAAAAAAAGGAAAAAAAAATAAATATCAATACCCATCCCCTGGACAAAGCTCCGACGCTATTTTGGTTGTTTTAAGCTCACCGAAGTTCATACTCAACCTCAGACATCTCAGATCACCTGAAAATGTTTTTAAATGGTTTTAATATGGTTTTAAATTCTCCAAATTGGTTCTATCTTATTTCTATAATTCTATTTAGGTTATTTAAGTTTCAATTCTTAGCAAAACTTTTATCTTTCTCTACCTGTATAATGTTGAGTTAAATAAAGGAGCTTTAAATACTCTGTATAACTTTGAGTTAAAATAAAAAGTTTTCAATATTTGTTTTATGATTTGATAATGTCCATAAAATATTTCAAAATAAATAATTTTATAAAAGAAATATTTTTCTTAAGTTTAAAAGTGCTCCGATAACACTTTGTAATGATACTGTAGGTAAAAAAGAGTAAGGTGTTTTACAATTTCAAGATGCCAGTACCGCTAATTCGCTGTCGCTATACCTCTATTGGGCTACTTTTTTAACCTATCTTAGAATATTTGAAAAAAAAAATTTATCTCACGTGGCAGCTTATGGTGCTTCGTAACAGCTGAAAATCTTCCAAGAAAGAACAAAAATTAATATCAATACATATCCCTTAGACAAAGCTCATGCATTGTTTTGGTTGTTTTGAGCTCGCCGAAGTTCACACTCAACCTTAGATACTTCCAACCACTTGAAAACTAATTTTAAATGGTTTTAATATGATTTTAAAGTCCTCAAATTAATTCCATCTTATATCTATAATTTGATTTTGGTTATTTAAGTTTTAATTCTTAGCGAAACATTTATCTTTCTCTACCTGTATAACCTTGAGTTAAGTAAATGAGCTTCAAATAGTCCGTATAACTTTGAGTTAAGCTGAAGAGTTTTAAATATTCATTTTATGATTTGATAATATCCATAAAATATTGTGAAATAAATATTTTTTATAAAAGAAAAAATTTGTCTTATGTTTAAATGTGCTCTGATAACACCTTGTAATGATACTGTAGGTAAAAAAGAGTGAGGTGTTTTACAATTTGAAGATGTCACTACTGTTATTATGTTGTTGGTATATCTCTACTGGACCATTACTTTTTTTTTTTTTACCTATTTTAGAATATTATAAATTTTTTATCTCATGTGGCAATAGAGTATTTCTCCGTGTCTTAAAATCTTCCAAAAAAGAATAAAAATAAATAAGTACTAATACCTATCTCCTGGACAAAGCTCCCATGTTGTTTTGGTTGTTTTCAGCTAGCTGAAATTCATACTCAACCTTAGACACCTACGATCACCTTAAAATTATTTTTAATGGTTTTAACATGATTTTAAAGTCTCTAAATTGATTCTATCTTAGATTTATAATTTTATTGAGGTTATTTAAGTTTTAATTCTTAGCAAAACTTTTATTTTTCTCGACTCATATAACCTTGAGTTAAGCAAAGCAGCTTTAAATACTTAGAATAACTTTAAGTAGTTAAAGAGTTTTAAATATTCATTTTATGATTTGATTCTGAAATAAATATTTTTATAAAAAATACTTTTTCTTAAGTTTAAAAGTACTCTGATAACACCTTGTAATGATACTACAGGTAAAAAGGAGTGAGGTGTTTTATGATTTCAAGATTCCACTACCGTTATTCTGCTGTAGTTATGCCTCTACAGGACCAGTTTTTTAACCTATCTTAGAATATTAGAACATTTTTATCTCACATTGCAGCTTAGGGTGCTTCGTCACGACTCAAAATATTCAAAAATAGAACAAAAATAAATATCAATACATATCCCCTGGACAAAAGCTCCTACGTTGTTTTGGTCGTTTTGAGCTCGCCGAAGTTCATACTTAACCTCAGACATCTCTAATCACCTGAAAAATGTTTTTAAATGATTTTAATATGATTTTAAAGTCTCCAAATTGATTCTATCTTATTTCTATGATTTTATATAGGTTATTTAAGTTTTAATTCTTAGCAGAACTTTTATTATTCTCTACCTATATAATACTGAGTTAAATAAAGGAGCTTTAAATACTTTGTAAAACTTTGAGTTAAGATAAAGAGTTCTAAATATTTGTTTTATGATTTGATAATGTCCATAAAGTATTGCGAAATAAATATTTTTATAAAAGAAATATTTCGTCTTAAATTTAAAAGTGCTCCGATAACACCTTATAATGATACAGTAGTTAAAAAATAGTAAGGTGTTTTACAATTTCAAGATGTTAGTATTGCTAGTTCGCTACCGCTATACCTCTATTGGACTGCCTTTTTAACCTACCTTAGAATATTTGAAAAAAATTATCTTGTAACAACCCATTTTCGATGAGATCAGAATAGTGGCCTAGTATTTGATAACTGCTTAAACAGACATAAAACTTAAATAATTAATTAACTACGATCGTGGATAAGTCATAAGGCTAAGGTGTAGCAATGGGTTTATGCATGTCTAGGATTGGATCTAGGGAGAGCTTGGTACTTAAGCGATCTTAATGACTCACCTCCACTTCGCTGGAATCCTACCTGGTGCATATTATCTGTTCACTTTAGCCAACGAGGACTTGTTAACATGCCAAGGTAAGTAATAAGTCCATAACAAAGAGAAATTACTAAAATGCCCCTAAGGGCGAAAATGACTAAAATACCCCTATGTGTTAAATGTAAAATTTGTGAATGTTACATGTATACCTGATGCATTCATATGATATTTTGTTTAGGTTGCATATGGGTTGAGAATTATGGAATGGAGGAAGTATATGAGGATCGTATGGTTGCTTGACGACCGTGGATCCACTGATGGCTATTAAGCCCAATAATTGTTTAGCAGCTTGCTGCAATGAAGGTAGTACTACAACCGGACTACCATTAATGTGTATCGGATGGGTGGGTCCATATTTATATCCCCACGTGATGCGTACCGGGGGACAGAGTTGGTGTGTAGCGGTTGGATTATTGGGGTGGGTTGCATAGCATTGCATGTATGATATTATTGTGATATTATTGTGATATGGGCTTCGGCCCAACTGAGGCTAATATGGGCTAAGGCCCAAAGGCCACCATTATTGAATTGGGCTCAGGCCCCAAAATGGCTGGTGATTGCTTTATACTGGTGGAGGGTTGTACACACTGAGTTTTCGAAACTCACCCCCCTCCTTTTAAATTTTTCAGGTGATCCTCAGTAGGCAGTTCGATGGATGGAGGGACTCGGAGGTGGCCAACTAGCAAAAAGTTTAGACTTAGTCTTTTATTTAATTTTTAATATTTGAATTTTTTTGATTTGGGTTGTAATAAGGCCTTTCCTCTGGTTATTATTTCAAATTAGGTTTATTATTATTTTAATGATTTATATTTATTAGAAGTAGAACATGGTTTTCCTAAACCATAACTGTTTTCAAATACTACGTTTTCGCAACTCAATCTTTAAATGACAAGTTTTCATAGATCATCTATTTTAAATAAAGCTTCCACAACTGAAAAGAGATTTTACAAAGTAATTATTATCATACAAGAAGGAATAGTTTTTTTAAAATACACCTCGCTTTGAAAGTAACAAATACAAGCTGAGATTTTACTCAAGGTTTTTATTTTAAAGAAGGGTTTTCAATGAAAACAAGGTTTTTAAAAAACACTTTAACGTGACACGCTAGATTCGGCCATAACATCCGGGCCGGGTTTGGGGTGTTACAGTTAGCTTATAAGTTTATGATAAGAGTAAGTTTATATCCATTGATGCATGAGATAATACCATATGATTGATGTCAAATTTTATGTGATTATGATGTTGGTTTGGTGGATATATGCTTGTGAGTTTTTGTAAGACCCCTTACCCATATCCAACGCTGGAATAGGGTTCGAGGCGTTACCAGACTTAAACACACACATTAAAACAAAAGTCGGGCCATAAAATTTTTATTTAAATCAAATTCATCGATACATGTGCAAAACATCCCTTATATGGGCCTACGAGGCCCAAAACATACATTGAGGGTGGTTCGAGGCTAAACCAGAAACTTTCCTAACTTTTACGACACTTAGAAATTTTTTCATGTTTTGGAGAGTCACACGCCCGTGTGGGTAGGCCGTGTGGGTCATACATGCCCGTATGGCTTGGGAAATGCCTGGGTTCTTAGCCCGTGTAACTCTCTAACTATGACATCATCAACCAAACAAGGTTACACGACCAAGGTACACGCCCGTGTCCTTAGGTCGTGTGGCGAATTAAATTCCAAAATCAGGTGCAGACTTCACACAGCCTGGGAACACGCCCAGGTTCTTAGGCTATGTCTCTCACCCGGTCGAGACACACGGTCGTGTCTCTGCTCATGTGGTTACTACTGGGTATTCTGTTTTGCATTAATTAGGGTGCAGGGGACACACGGCCAGACCACATGCCCATGTGGCAAGCCGTGTGTCACACACGATCTAGACACATGGCCGTGTGACCTATAACAACCCATTTTCGGTGAGATTAGAACAGTCATTTCGAGACTACAAATCTAAGCCAAAAATAAAAATTTATTTTATTTTATTTTAATTTATTTTATGGTTGGCATCATGACAGGAAGGTCATATGAAAATTTTGATACGAAAATTTTATCAATTGTGTGTTTAATTAGGGAAAGGACTAAATTGCATAAAATGCAAAAGTTGGGTTCCAGTAGCTATAAGTATCAAATAGCTATGGAATTCAAAACTTAAGGTCCTTATATGGTGATTAGACCATTGAAGAGTAGCTAGTATATATTTTAATAACTCATCCATGGAAAAATTAGAAAATGGTAAGGATTAAATTGGAAATCAATAAAATTAATAGATGAAAATTAATTAAAAAGAAAAAATAATCTATTTTCATATCATCTTCCCCAAATTTCCTATGGAAACCCTAGGAGTGAGGAAGAAAAATTTTCAAGCTTAAAAAGGCATGAAATCAGGTCCCGTTTTTAGTAATTTCTATATTTTTGGAATCAGGATAGTCTAATCTTTCTATTTAAGGGATTTATTTGAAAAGTTATCAAGGTATGAAATTTGGGTCATGGAGAAATATGCTACAAATTAGAAATTTATGGAAGAAATTGAAAAGTTATTCATAGATAAACAACTTTTACAAAGCAATTTTTGATAAAAACTTGATTTAGGGACTAAAATGAAAAAGCGGTAAAACCTATGGAAAATTTAAAAATTTGCGAAATGTATGTGCTGTAAATGTAGTATATAAATTTTGGCTAGGCTTGGAAAGAGGGTTAAATTTCATGAATTTCATTTTCTGAGCCTAGGGATGAAATTGGAATTTTTGAAAAAGATAGGGGCAAACTGATAATTTTGCCTAGGATGTAATAGGATGCAAATGTATATGAATGTGATAGATTAATAGTTAAATTTACCCATATAGATCCGAAAAGACTAACTACGAAACTAGATCGAGGAAAGCAAAAGTTTTCAGATTAGTTGAAATTCAAATACGAACCAATTTCAAGGTAAGTTCGTGTAACTTAAATATGTATGTAAATATGCTTGAATTGAATTGTATGATTGTGTTGATATATATGAGATGATATGCATAATGAAATAGTCATAAGCTGTGAAATATGGACAAATTGTCTTGTTTCGGTTGAATGTTGAATTTCGATGGATTAAGGTGATTTCTTGAATAAGAATAATACTACATATGTTGCAGATAGAATTTAGCCCAGACGGGTAATTCTAACGTAATCCCTCTTGATCTTATGTTATAGATTGGATTTAACCCGGACGGGTAATCCAAATTAAGCTCTCTAGAGCATATGCTACGGATAGGATTTAGCCTGGACTGGTAATCCTATTGTAAAATGTGTGGCTCAAGAGTGTGTCTTTTTATTATGTACCCTAACGGGTACTTTTGCACATGAGTATACTACCCGAACATCCATCAAAATTTTAATAGTTTGACGGAAAGGACTCTTGACGTATGGAAAGGCGAAATTAATGGAAGTTGGTAATGTGATGAGCTTATCTATGTTTACTTGATATTTATATGAGGTTATGTGATTAACTTGTTTGATTAAGTGTTCGTGTTTAGGTAAACTCACCCAAATTTTATGGAAAGTATAACTATGTATGCTTGCAGTGATAAATATGATTGGTAAGTTTATTTTCCGTTATACGACCTTACTAAGCATAAAATGCTTACTCCATTTAATATTTCCTATTTTATAGTGCTCAAAAGGTCGTAAAGGTTAGAAGTCGGTCGGAGCAATCATCACACTATCCACTATCACATTTTGGTACAAATAGAAATCTCATTTTGGTATAATGGCATGTATAAGCTTATTTGGCCAATGATGGCTTGTAATTGTTGTTTTGTAATCTAGCCATTGGAGTGGCTAGTGATGGTCTAAGTTTGGCTATTTTTGAAGTGATGTTTTAGTAATCACATAAGTGCTTGTTATGTGTTAGTTTGTTGGAATTATGTTAGCATATAAGTTTATGATAAGAGTAGGTTTATATCCATTGATGCATAACATAATACTACATGTTTGATGACTAATTTTATGTGAATATGATGTTGGATTGGTGGATATATGCTTGTGAGTTTTGGTGTAGGAAAATGGTAAGTTTTGGGTGACAAATGAGGCTAGGAAATGGCTTTATTTATGTCCATCGGGCGTGTGTCTTGGTCGTGTATGACACACGGCTTGTCCCATGGGCATGTGGTCCAGCCGTGTGTCCCCTGCATCTTAAAAATGAGAAACAAAATGCTCAGAGTTGGACACACAGGCAGAGACACGGGCGTATGTCTTAGCTGTGTGGTTGACACGGCCTTGGACACGGCCGTGTTGCACGGGCGTGTTGCACGGCCATGTGAAAACTGCACCTAAATTTTGAAAAAAAATTCACCACACGGCCTAGCTCACTGGCATGTAACTTGGCCGTGTCACTTCAATTTCTTCATGCTTGATAAGTCAGAGAGTTACACGAGTTAAGGACACGGGTATGTGTAGTCACACGGCCCCACCACACAGGCGTGTCCCTAAACCACACGGGCGTGTGGGTACTGTTCATTAGAAAATATTTTGAAAATTCATGAAAATTTTTATGAGATTTCGATTTAGTCCCGATTTATTCCTATTGTTTGTTTTGGGCCTCGAGGGTCTATTTAAGGGACGTAATGATTGATACCGAAAAATTTTTAGTAACCAGTATAAATTATCTGTGAATGTTCTGTAAACACCGGTAATACTCCGTAACTCTATTCCAGCGACTGATACAGGTTAGGGGTGTTACATTTAGTGGTATCAGAGCTACGATTTAGCCGATTCTCGGACAAGCATAGCAAGTACGAGTCTAGCTATACATGCCATTATATAAATTATAATAGTGTGATATCTCTTGACCACTTTTAAATGTATTTTCATATAGTAATGTCTTTCAACCAAGCTAGAGTCGAGACTGAGGAAACTGAGAGCGCTGCTCAAGCTTCCGTGCAACGAGCTGCATCTAGTGGTAATAGAAGGCTCATATCTGAGGGCCAAAGTGAGGCGGCTAAAATAGCTTTCTTTGAATTGATCGATGAATGGTTTAGTGAATATATGAGAACAAACCCTGCTATTCAACGACCTCCCCCACCTGCTTGACAACATGATGAAATGCCACAGGATGCTAGACTGTTAGAATTGGTAAGGCTTTAGTAGATAAAATTAGAAAACATGGGGCTAAAGAATTTAGGGCTACGACCGATGACGATCCAGAGAGGGCTGAGTTCTAGCTGGAAAATACTATTCAGGTTCTAGATGAGCTATCATGTACACCAGCCGAATGTCTGAAATGTGCAGTATCTTTGTTGACAGACACAGCCTACCATTGGTGGAAAACCATATCTTCTGTGGTACCAAGTGAAAATATTACATGGGAATTTTTCCAAACAGAGTTCAAAAAGAAGTATATTAATCAGAGATTCCTGGACCAGAAAAAGAAGGAATTTCTAGAGCTTAAATAGGGAAATATGACAATGTCCGAGTATGAACTCGAATTTGTTAGATTGAGCAAGTATACTAGTGAATGGGTTCTGACTGAAGCCAAAATGTGCAAACGATTTGAAGAAGGGCTAAACAAAGATATCAAGCTGTTGATTGGAATTCTGGAATTAAGAGAATTCGTGGTGTTGGCTGAATGAGCACACAAGGCTGAGAAATTAAGCAAAGAAAAGAGACAAGCGGAAAGGGAAGCTCGGGTTACTATCAAAATATTTATGAACAAAACACAACCATTTGCTTCAAAGAAATCAAAGAATTATCATGAGCTGTAACACCCCTCACTCGTATTCAACACTGAAATAGGGTTACAGAGTGTTAACGGACTTATAAAACAATTAAACATCCACTTAGCATACATTTTCACAATTCAAGCATTCATTATTCAATCTCAGTCATTTTTCCCTAATACGAGACTACGAGGCCCTAAACATACATTAAGGGTGGTTTGGGACTAAACCGATAACTTTGAAACTTTTTATACACTTACAAAAATTTTCTCAAAAACAGGGGACACATGCCCGTGTGGCCAGGCCGTGTGTCTTGCACGACCAACAGACACGCCCATGTTACAGGCCGTGTGGACATTCGAAATGGGAGCACATGGTCGTGTCCCTGCCCGTGTCTGACCCCGTGTAACTCTCTGGCTTGGGTCATACGACCAACACACACGCCCATGTGGCTAGCCTGTGTGCCGCCATACACGTCCGTGTGCCAAGCCGTGTGCTAGGCCGTGCCAAACCTGTAGGGTAAACTAACTTATGCCACACAGCCAAGTTACACGCCCGTGTGTGAGGCCGTGTGGAGTATACTGACTTGGTTTCAAATTCAACACCAGGAGACACACGGCCATGTAAGATGACTGTGTGTCACACACGGCTGAGACACACACCCGTGTCTCTACCCGTGTAGAGAACAAAAGGCTATTTACGAAGCCAATTTTCCAACCAAACTTTAGGCACACCTACACAACTCATATGGCACAAAACATAGCATTAATAAACATATAATTCAATCCCAAATCAAGCATAATTTATACCATTTCCAATACCAATCAATGTAAAACATAAATACCACATTATGACATCTAAGTTCATACCAATCTTTATTTTCTCAATTAAACAAAATGACCATTAACAAATATGCATCAATATGCTCAATTCCACAGACATACTAATTCACAAATCATCACCTATTGACATTCAAATTACCTATTATCTACAAGCATTATTAATCCAACCTTAGTCATTTAACACATTTCACAAAGCATAGACATATATATAGACATGATTCAACCATACCAAAATAACTCAAAATAAGCCATCACTCTTAGTTATATATACAAATCAAACATATACACTTACAAGCCAATTCAAAAGGCCAAAATCATTACCAAAACTTAACCAACATGACCAAAGTCCCTATACATGCCATATTCTCAAACATAAGCTTAAAAGTACTAAATCGATAGTAGGATAGAGTTACAAAGTCTCCGACGATCCCTGAATCCAAGCTAGCTTTGAATTCACTATAAAACATGGGAAAAAAATAAACAAAGTAAGCTATAGAGCTTAATTCAACAATTGTATATAAATACATGAATTCACATCAATTACCAAACCATTCAATTACTCATTCACAAAATAACATATTTTCTTTGCCATTTTCTCGATTCAAAGCTAATATGGTTTATACACATACCTGTACCATCTCGTACCAATCTCATTCTCAAACTCATCATTCATTTACCCGTTGAACCATCTGGAATAGAAGTCAAATACTCAGGAGTATCACACAATAAGTACCTATACACTATAGCAAAACAGACTTTTAGCGCTGCAAAAAACGCTGCTATAGCTAACGCCGCAAAATTTTGCAGCGTTTATATAGAAAAATACCGCTATAGAACATGACCTTTATCGACGCTTTTCCACAAATGCCACTATAGAACAAGACCTTTAGCCGCATTTTTCCCACAAACGCCGCTATAGAACAAGACCTTTAGCGACGCTTTTCCCACAAACGCCACTATAGAATATGACCTTTAGTGGCGCTCTCCCACAAATGCAGCTATAGAACATGACCTTTAGCGGTGCTTTTCCCACAAACGCCACTATAGAATAGACCTTTAGCGGTGCTTTTCCCAAAAATGCCACTATAAAACAAACCTTTAGCGACGCTTTTCCCAAAAACATCGTTAAAGAACATGACCTTTAAAAAAATATTTTAATTAAATAATATTTATTTCTATGTTAAATATTATATTATGTTTTATTTTTGAAATTTAAACTTTAAACTATATACTTTTAAGGATAAAAAATATTAATTAAATTAAATTTTCTATTAAAATTTTAACTTTAAAACTAAATATAAAAATTAATGAATTTAAATTTAGAATTTCAATATTATCTTTAAATAAATGAGCAATCTATCTCACAGCTCATCTGATCTATATTAACTCGGCCAATTATAAAAGAAGCTACAAAACACTTAATCATTAACAATCATGGTTAAAAAAGCTAGTACACAAGGTAGCTACAAAACCTTGTTTCAATAACACCAAATTCAAATTCCGACTAAGATAAATGACCATGGAATGCAACATTAAATGTAACGCCTCGAATTTTGGGCCTATAAGTATTAAGTCTTGAGTAGGTACAGTTAGGAGACTGCACATGTATGTTTAGTTGTGCAAGGAAGTGACACAATTGCATGTCTGCTTCAGTGGTTAAGTGTCCTGGGAGGAGTCTGAGAAGTCCTGAGTTTGAGACTTGGCTTTTACAAAATTTTGTTTTTACTTGATTAAACCCTGTCTCTAGTCAGTAGACTTCTTAAATAAATGTTGGTAAAACATGTCATAAAAATCCTGCTGGCCTAGGGGATAGTGGCGTGTTACTGTTACTAAGAGATTGGAGTTCGAGTCTCGCTACGCGTAAGGAGTATTTATTTTTCTGCTGTGTCATGTAAGAGGTTGTATATCAATGGGATTCTGATGCTTATGGGCAGTTGGAGTGTTTGAGGGGTGTGGGGAAGTGTGTAGCCGAATTCTAGGAGGATATAGTGGAGAAAATTATGGAAAGTGAGGGGAGAGGGAGTGGTGTGTCGAATTTGAACTATGGCACTCTAGACTTTCATCTTTGGTAAGTTGAAGTGCTCTATTTTGGGTTGGTGAACATTTTGGGTCTTTTTTTTCCTTTTGTTCTTTGGTTGCTGAATTTTGCTTATAGTGTCACTCTTTTTGGCATCGGGTTCTTTCGTTTTTCTTCTTGAGGCCAATTGTAGCAAAGACTGTTTCGGGTTTTCTTGTTTTGGCTTGGTTTGAGGTTGTTCTCCCCTAATTCTCTTGCTAGTCAGTTGCCTTTTCTCTTCTCCTTTCTTCCAATCTATTCTCTTTTTGGTTAAATACGTTTTCCTTCCTCCTTCTCAAACTTTTTCAATTTTTAGCCTGGGTTATTGGTCGATTCTCCTTTTCTTCTCCCTTTCTCTAGTGATTCCCTCTTGACCGAGTATATCCCTTTTTCAATACTTTTTATGGTAACGGTTTCCTCCTCTTCTCATTTGGTTACTTGGGTCGAATCCTTCATCTCCCTCTACTTTTGGTTTTCGTGTAGGGTGTTAGTGTTCCATCTTTTGCCCTGTCGTATCAAGGGCTTTCGGCTTTTGTGTTGGGTGTAACCCGATTGCTTCACTCTCGTAATCTTGGTTTGCATTTTTGGTAAGCGGTTTTTACTTATTTCAAATGATATGTATGAACCATATTGGTTCATAGAATTTAGTTATAATGCAGATTTGCACTAAGGAGCTTGGAATCAGTCTTTGTCAGTGGTTTAAGTAGGTTAAACCACATTCAGTCAATAAGGCAAGTATTAGTAATTATTTGGAATAAGTATTAATAGGGGTTGTTAACCCTCTTGTCAAATGAGTAATTGAATAACTTGATTGAATGTAGGTTTTGGTGCGTGGGCTATTCGCACGTTTTCGAGAACAAGGTGTGTAACCATACTACAATAAATGTAGATCGGTAAAAGCAGGAAAAGTATGACTAGTGACGCTACACGAGCGTGCGCTAGCTCGTGTGGTAATCCAAATGCGTAAAAACATGGGCGTTTGATCGTAGATGCCACCATGAGCGATTTCATGGGCTTAGGTCGTTCTAGGCCACGTTGGGTCGAAATGGGCCATGTGGGCCCCACAGGCTCGTGGACCCATATGGGTAAACCACACGGATGTGTGGAGATTATTGGGCCAGGCTATGTAGCTTACAGGACCAAGGCCATTTTTGGGCTTTGTGGGCCATACAGGCGTGTGGGCCCATATGGGCCACATTATGGGCTTTGTGCCCATTTTCACTATCTGACTATTAAGTTGGCACGGGTCATCCGAGATGACTATGGACCTACTATGGGTCGGTAAGTATACCTATACCCCAATTTGATAAATGATTGTTTTGCCCTTATGAGGTAAAATGATTATTTTGCCCTTATGTGGTAAGATGATTAAAATGCCCCTACATGGTAAATTGACTATTTTGCCCCTATGTGATATATGTTTAGATTTTAGCATGCTATTGTAATTGTGTTGACTAAATGTATAATATTATGATATGACATGACATGTGGCATGATGCATTGCAATTGGGTGGGTTTTTATATGATTGGAGGAACTGTACTGTTCTGGCAGCTCTGCTGAAATCACTGATGTAACGCCCTACACCCGTACCCTACGTCAGGGCAGAATACGAGGCGCTACCTAACTTGAACACATGCATTCATACGTATCCGAGTCACCAAGACTTGGGGAGATTTAAAACTTGTCTAAACTCCATCAATATAGGCCTACGAGGCTCCAAACATACATTTAAAAACCAATCGGACCAACTCGGGTCCTTTAACGAACTCTAAAAAATAACACTAGACACAGGGGCACACGCCTGTGTGGGAGGGGCAACACGCCCGTATAACCAATTCGATATGGTCATGCTATTGGCCCGTATGGCTCACACGGCCTAAGCATACAGGGACACACTCGTGTCCTTTACCCGGGTGAAATTAATTTCAAATTTGAACCTACAGGGGTTTTCACACGGCTTTACACACGCCCGTGTCCATGGCCCCTGCACCTCACACGGCCAGGACATGCCCGTGTCTTAGCCCATGTGTATAAACTTGGACATTCTATTTCTAACATCAGCAATCTTTAAAGGCCACACGGCCAAGGCACACGCCCGTATGCCAGGCCGTGCCCGTCACAAGGTGGAGACACACGGTCGTGTCTCTGCCCATGTGTTTATTACCATGCATACTGACTTGCAAAGTTTATGTGCAGGGGACACACGAACGGATCACACGTCCATGGGGCAAATCATGTGTCACACACGGCCTAGACACATGCCCATGTGTCTATCCATGTGGACAAAAATAAGGCTATCTACCAAGCCCCTTTGTCACCCTTACTTACATAACCTACACAAAATCAACCAACACCAATACAAGAAGGATCTTCATAACTAAAACAGCCACAATTGACAATATTTCATATATGCAATATACTCATCCATGAAAATAACATCTTTTATATATATATAACAAAATGAATATTAGCCCCCATTCAAGGCTTTATACAAAATAAAGGGTTTTAACCCAAGCCAACACATTTGGCCAATTTCCCAGTGACACAAACATTAAAGTCTAAGCCCTATACATGCCATACTCTAAAAATAAGTAAGCTAACTATACTGAGTGCTTCGAATGATAGTGTGATCGTTGCCTCCGATGTCCGTTGGTCCTCGAGCTATTTTGGCGACACTATAAGAAAATGGAAAGGAGAGGGGGTAAGCATAAAGCTTAGTAAGTTGCATGCCAATAAATATAACAATAGCTCTACCATTCATCAACATGTTCATAATACAAAAGAAGGCATAAGCACAACTTACTCGTCACTATCCAATACAAATCATATAGCATATATTGAGCTAGCATCTCATACATTCTAAATAGGTACCTGTACCACTCACAACAAGGTTATACTTTTCTCATTAACTTAAACCATGACTCTCACTGTTGAACCATTCGAAACACTACCGGAAATTCAATAAGCCTCAAACATAGGGTAGAATACCATTGCCATGTCCCAGACATGGTCTTACACTGGCTCATATCTCAAGTTGATGCCATGTCCCAGACATGGTCTTACACTAACTTACATCTCGAGGCCGATGCATGTCCTAGACATGTCTTACACTAGTTATTATCTCAATGTCGATGCCATGTCCCAGACATGGTCTTACATTGGCTCTCATAATGTGGCCGATACATGTCCCAGACATGTTTTACACTAGCTCACAATAACCCATGTAATATCTCGAATTAGGGCCTAATCGGAATAGTGGTTTTGTGACCACAAATCTGAGATAGAAATAATTATTTTATAATTATTTTGAGGTTTATGATATGAATACATGATTGTGTGAAAATTTCGTGAAGAAATTCTATGCCTAAAGTGTTTAAATTGAAAGTAGGGACTAAATCGAATAAGTTGCAAAATTTGCATTCTAGAAGTTTTTAGTATGAAATTGCATTGAAATATTAATTAGGAGGTCTTAAATAGAAATTTGACTAATTTAAGTTCATGGACAAAATTAGGACATGGAAGGAATTTTTGGAAAGTTTAGTAGTAAGGGCATTTTGGTCATTTAGTTATTAAAATGAATTAAAAACAAAATTAAAAGCCAATTTTTGTCCATCTTCTTCATTAGGCCGAAATTTCAAGGGTTCTCCATAGCTAGGGTTTGTTTCAAGCTTCCAAGCCCCATAGTAAGTGATTCCAAGCCCCGTTTTTAATGTTCTTTACGTTTTTGAGATCCCGATAACTCGACTAAGCTTATGTTAGCAATAATTTAACCTAGGGTTTATATTTGGAAAAATACCCATAGGTGAAATTTGTGTATTTTGATGTTTTATGATAGAATATGAAGTTTTAAATTATGTTAGACAACTTGTACTACTCGATTTTAAGCAAAAAAGAGTAAAATGGCTTAATCGGTAAAAATACCTAATAGTCACAAGTACATGTTAGAGTGAGAATTTGATGTTGCCATAGAAGAGAAAAGTGATCAGCATGTTGTAAAACATAAGAATAAGGAATAAAGTTTAATCCCGAGCCTAGGGGCAAAAATGTAAATATGTAAAAGTTTAGGGGTAAAATTGTAATTTTGCAAAAAATTGAGTTAAGGATTAATTTAATAATGTGAGTATTAAATAAGCTAAATTTGTTATTTTAGATCAAGAAAGACGTGGAATCGACCTCGATCGAGGAAAAGAAAAGATTGTGGACTAAATTGCAAAATCTTTTTATATTTTGGTACCAAGGTAAGTTCATGTGTAAATAATGTAGTATAATTGTTTTTTTTTAAATTATTGATGTTAATTATATGATATGCTGATTTTTATCATGAAATATATGCTTTGTGGTTATTTTCGAATAAAATGCAAATTATTTGTATTATTTGTTAAATATAAAGTGTTACCGAGTATTGGTTTTGTATTTTACTAAGATGGCAAGGATATGTGTTCGAGGAAAATCTGTTTGAACCTTAGGAATAGATTAAGATACAAGTGACATGTCACTAGGATGGTTGAGCATCCAAACTCGTTGAGTTGAGTCCGAGTTCACTTATGGATGCGAATGTCCGAACTCGTTGAGTTGAGTCCGAGTTCGTGAGATGTAACTAGGCATCCGAGCTCGTTGAGTTGAGTCCGAGTTCACTTATGCATGCGAATGCCCGAGCTCATTGAGTTGAGTCCGAGTTCGCTTATGGGCGGGTTACATGATTGCTTGATTGCATATATGGCACTTATGTGCAAGTTATCCATGTATCCGAATTATATTCCGATGTGTTCAACGGGTAAAGTTATACTCAAATGGAGGAATATTCGAGATGTAAAGAGACGTATTGGTAAGTGATGTGAAATGGATATTTTGGACAGGTATGCATTTAACCCTCGGGTTGAGTATTGATACAATCACGATAAGGTAATAAGATGATGAAAAATGATTAGAAATGTGATATGTGTTTTAGTGATGCATGCTAATGTTGATTGGTATGACCGTTTGTTATGTTACTTATTATTTGCATATGAACTTACTAAGCATTTATGCTTACTCCCTCCTTCTTACTCATTGTAGTTTTGGACAAGCCAGCTCAGGAGTCGGGATAGGTCGAAGGCTCAATCACACTATCCGGAAGACTTTTGGTAAATGGCTTATAAATTTAAGTATGGCATGTATAGCAATATACCTATTTTGTGTAAATGATCTTATGATATGGTGATGGAATGGTTGAGAAAATGTTTGATAATGATAAATTATGAAAATGGTTAGTTTAGATTATGTTTGATGTTAAGGAAAATTATTAAGATACTTAGTGCATAAAAACTCATAAAAGGGATGAAATTTGCCATAAATAGAATACTGCAGCAACATTGACACGAGTTTTAAAATTTACTAAAAATCATAGAAATTTAATTTGGTGATGGAGTACATATCAAATTGAAGCTTATTATGTCTAGTTTCACATGAAACAAATGAAACAGGTAAAGGAATTATATGTTAAAAGATATTTGAATTTTAGTGAAACAGGGTCATAGCAGTTTCTGAATCCCCTGTTCCAACTTTAGAAATTCACCATAAATTGTAAAGATATAATTAGGTGGTGTATTTTATATCCTCAGAATCCTTATTTAGTATAGTTTTATTAGAAATAAACCTCATAGTCATATGAATTTTTTACAGAGAGAAATGTGGTTCGTAGTAAATAGAGGTCAAACTAGTCGAGTCCTGAAACAGGGGTAACTTTAACTAATAAATTGTACTAATTGGCTCAACCAAAAATTCTAGAAAAAAATTATTAGATAGGTATATGAGTCTAGATTCAAGGAAAATTTACGGATATTGATTTCGAGTTTTGTAACTCAAGATATGATTTTTCTTGTGACTGTGACTCAAGTAGCTTAAAAGCTGTGAATGTAGAAACAAATAATCCAAAGTTCTAAAAATGTTAAATTAAGCTTAGTAACACCTCATACTCGACTCCGGCGACGGTCTCGGACGTGGGGGCGTTACAACCCATACGTCATGGCATGAATATTCGATTTATTTCCTCTGGTTCAAACGGGAATTCTACTATCTCAATTATCATCATGCATTCTCATTTCCACAATCAAAAAATTCATGCAATATTAATTCAACATATATAATGACAATGTAGTTGTATTATTTAAATACAACTTACCTCAGATCACAAAATGTAAGCGATTGGTCGATTTAATCAACTTGCTTGGCCTTCCTTCAGTCTATGTTCGGATTTTGTATTTCTTGATCTAAGATAACAAAAATTCACAAATTTAGGCATTTTATAGATCTAGGCACTCAATAATCTATAATTGGGCAAAATGACCATTTTTCCCCCTAGACTTTTACAAAATGACCATTTTACCCTTAGGCCTAAAAATTGATTTTTATCGAATTTATTCATATCTTAAGCCTATCCAAACCCTTTTTACTCTTATAGAAACCCAAAATCTCCATTATTTCTCGCATTTATCATCAAATTTTTAACTTATGCAAAATAGTCCTTATTAGGGTTTTCATGAGAAATCCCTTCACAGAAGTTGTTTATTACACATCTAATACTCATATTCTTCTATAAAATTTCAGAAAGCTATATGATCTCTCTAATGGTAAAACCTTAGACTTTCAACCATTTTGCAAAATAGTCCCCTCATTTGAAAGCCCATGCTTTAAGGGGTAAAAAAATGCAAAAATCATCAAGAAAAATCATCAAAATCACTTACTTGTAGAGAGACTAAGTGGCTGAAAATTTTAAAGCTCATAAACCCCTACAATGGCTGAATTTTCAGTGGTGTAGAGAAGAAGAGAAAAAAAATGACAACTTTTCTTTATTTTACTCAAATAGCTCATGTCATCAAATACCAACCCTACTATTTTTTTTTTGACTTTATGACTCTCCTTGTCTTTATGGCCAGATAAAATACTTTCTTCGACTTTGGATTGGTGGTCTCAAAACCACTGTTCTGACTCAGCCCAAAATCGGGCTGTTACATTTCTCCCCCTCTTAGGGATTTTCGTCCCTGAAAATCTTACTGGTGAATAAGTTCAGGTATTGATCTCTCATGGTCTCATCAGGTTCCCATGTGGCTTCCTCGACTCCATGTCTATGCCACAAAAATTTCACAAGTGCTATACTCTTATTCTTCAATTGTTTGACTTCTTGAGCCAAATTCTTGACTGGCTCTTCGCCATAAGTCATGTCCGGATGAATCTCAACCTCTGTTGGTGCAATCACATGTGAAGGGTCTGATCTATATCGACGTAACATGAACACATCAAACACATCATGAGGACTTTCCTCCACGGGGATACTTTCAAAAACACTCGGTCACCAATTTGAAATTCGATCTCTTTCCGTTTGAAATCCACGTAGGATTTTTGTTTATTCGAGGCAGCCTTCAAACAGTTGCAAATCACTTTAACTTTCTCTTCAGTCTCTTTGACTAAATCAACCCCATGAATCTGACTCTCTCTGAGCTCAGTCCAATATAAAGGCGTTCGGCACTTTCGCCCATATAAAGCCTCATAAGGCACCATCTTCAAACTTGACTGATAACTATTGTTGTAGGCGAATTCAACCAATGGTAAGTATCTTTCCCAACTACCTTGAAACTCGAGAACACAACACCGTAACATGTCTTCTAAAATCTAAATCACTCTTTCTGACTGACCATCGATTTGCGAGTGAAACGCCGTGCTAAAATTCAGTTTAGTTCGCAATGCCTTTTGTAACTTCTTCCAAAACCTCGAGGTAAATCTCGAGTTCTATCTAAAATAATCTACAGAAGCACTCCATGAAGCCTCACAATCTCAGAAACATACAAGTCGACCAGTTTCTCAAGGGAGTAGTCGGCACGCACTGGTATAAAATGTGCCGACTTTGTTAGCCTATCCACAACAACCCAAATAGCATCCTTTTTCTTTGGGGTTATCGGCAAACCCGTCACAAAATCCATAGTAATCCGATCCCATCTCCACTCGAGGATATGATAGGTTGAAGTAGACTCGACGGTACTTGGTGTTCAGCCTTCACTTGCTGACACACAAGACACTTGGAAATGAACTCTGAAATGTCTTTTTTCATTCCCGACCACCAATACATTTTCTTTAAGTCATTGCACATTTTCACACTGCCTGGGTGGATAGACAAGCAACCATTGTGTTCCTCTCACAAAATCTTCTGAATAAGCTCACTGTTCTTGGGTACACAAACTCTATCCTTGAACATTATACACCCATCAATCCCAGTACGAAATTTAAATTCATTTCTTGTCTCACATTGAGCCATCTTAGCTTGCAAATCCTTATCACCTTTCTGAGCTTCACGAATCTCTTATAGAAACATCAGCCTAGCTCTCAACTCTGCTAGAACCGAACCATCATCTAATAAGGCTAATTGGGCATCTATTGCCCTCAACGCAAATAATAATTTTCGACTCTAGGCATCGGCGACCACGTTCGCCTAGCCCGGGTGATAATCAATCACCAACTCATAATCCTTTATCAATTCTGGCCACCTTCATTGCTATAAATTCAACTCCTTCTGAGTCATTAAATACTTGAGACTTTTATGACCGGTGAACACTCGGCATTTCTCACCATACAAATGGTATCTCTAAATTTTCAACGCGAACATGATGGCGACCAACTCTAAATCGTGCGTTGGGTAGTTTTTCTCATGTGGTTTTAGCTGTCTCGAAGCTTAAGCTATGACCTTACCTTCTTGCATGAGTACACACCCCAATCCATTCAAGGAGGCGTCACTATATATTACAAACTCCTTGTCCGACTCCAGTTGCACTAAAACTGGAGCTTCAATCAACAAAGCCCTTAACTTCTTAAAACTCTGTTGGCACTTTTCTGTCCATTCGAACTTTACATCTTTTGTAGCAATCTTGTCATCGGAGTTGCTATCATCGGGAATCCATTGACAAATCTTCTATAGTATCCAGCCAAACCTAAAAAGCTTCGAACCTCTATCACATTCCTCGGCAGTTTCCACTCAACAATAGCCGAGATCTTGCTTGGGTCAACTCTGGTCCCGTCACCTGACACAATGTGTCCTAGAAATCCAACCTTCTTAAGCCAGAATTCACTCTTACTGAACTTGGTGTACAACTGCTTGTCTCTCAAGGTTTGTAAAACTATTCTCAAATGATCCGCGTGCTCACTCTCATCACACGAATAAATCAATATGTCATTAATAAAAACAATGATGAACTTATCCAGATACGGTCAGAAAATGCGATTCATCAGGTCCATAAAAATCGCTGGAGCATTTGTTAAGCCAAAGGGCATGACGAGGAACTCATAATGCCCGTACCTCGTCTGAAATGCGGTTTTCGATACATTTTGCTCCTTAACCCTTAACTGGTAATATCTTGACCTCAGACCAATCTTGGAAAATACAATGGCTCCCTTCAACTGATCAAACAAATCATCAATCCTTGGAAAGGGGTACTTGTTTTTCACAATCACTTTGTTGAGCTGTCTGTAGTCGATACATAACCTCATCGGCCCATCTTTCTTTTTCACAAAAAGCACCGGAGTACTCCATGGGGAAAAGCTCGGTCTCGCAAAGCCCTTATCCATTAACTCTTGTAATTGTACTTTTGACTCCTTTAATTCTATTGGTGCCATCCTATATAGGGCAATCAATATAGGAGCCATGCTAGGTACTAACTCGATACCAAACTTGACTTATCTGGTTGGAGGTAATCCAGGAAACTCTTTCGGAAACACATCTATAAACTCACAACCCACCGGTACCAATTCAATCTTCGACTCAGACACTTGGGTATTCAGCACAAAAGAGAGATAAGCCTCATATCCTTTCCTCAAATATTTCTCAGCAATCAATGAGGATATTATTACAAAGAAGTTATTAGATTCATCTGGTCTAATCCGAAGAACATTCTCATATTCACATTTCAACTCAATAACTTTTCTCCCAGAGTCCACTAAAACACTATGAGAAGTTAACCAATCTATCCCAAGGATTACACCAAATTCATTAAACAACAATAATATCAAGTGAGCCAGAAAACAATGACCTCTAATTGTCAAAGGACAATTTCTACACACTTGGTGAACTAGCACATGTCTGCCTAAAGGCTTGGACACTTTACCACAAATTCAGTGGACTCTACTAGCATGTTCATACGGGATATCAATTCCATACAAATATAAGAGTAGGTAGATCTCGGGTCAATTAAAGTAATAATAAATAATCATACGTAGAAAAGATACCCGTGATCACGTCGGGAGACTCTGCCTCTTCACGAGCACGTATAGCATAAGTTATTGCAGGCGCTCTACCCTCGGACCTCACTACAACATCTCTTGGCTCACCTCTACTACTAACCCCACTCCCAGGGTTTTTTTGTGGTCTAGCCCTCAAAGGAGCACTACTTGCCCTCACATCTTACTTTTCTCTTTGTCATCTAATTCGGGACAATCTCGGATGAAGTGGTCTAGTGACCCACATTTGAAGCACCCTCTTTCTTTCCCTCGGCACTTACCGAAATGACGCCTACCGCATTGTGAACATTCTAGCCTATTTGGCCTAGCACTACCGACACTCGCGATAGAAGTGGTCTGGGCTTTAAAAGTCGTATACTGCTAGTTCTTGTTTCTATTCGAGAACTCCACCGAAGCATTCAATTGGGTAGTGAATTCCTTCGATCTCTTAGATGACGACTGATACGATTTCCCCATCTGTCTTTTCCTTGAGTCACGCACTCAATAGCCATTTTTATCCTCTTTTTAACCAACTCTTCCGCTTTGCATGCTCTCTCAACAAGTACCACAAATTCCCTTAGCTCTAAGATACCAACAAATACTCGGATATCCTCATTTAGACCATCTTTAAACCTCTTACACATGGTGACTTCTATAGATACGCACTCCCACACATACTTGCTAAGCTTCACAAACTCACGTTTATATATCGTCACTATCATACGGCCTTGCTTCAACTCTAAAAATTCCTTCCTCTTTTGGTCTATGAACCTCTGGCTAATCTACTTCTTTCAGAACTCTTCCTGAAAGAAATCTTAAGTTTCTCTCTCTCTCTCGATACAATAGACACGAGAGTATTCCACCATTGGTAGGCCGAATCTCGCAAAAGCGATACTACACACTTCACGCACTCCTCAGGCGTGCACGATAGTTCATCAAATACCCTAATGGTATTCTCCAACCAAAACTCCGCTCTCTCCGGGTCATCATCTATATTAGCCCAGAATTCCTCGGCCCCTTGTTTCTGAATCATGTCTACCGAAGGCTTCTCTCTCCTAATCACGTTCGCTCCTTGCGGAGCTACAGTGGCCTACTGAGGAATCGGAGGAGGTGGGGGAGGTGGAATGTTCGGATTTGCACGAACGAACTCTGAGTACCAAGCATTTATCATTTGGAGGTAGGTTTCTCTAGCCCTTCCGCCTTAGCCCATAGTCATGGGTTCACTCTCAACTGGCATGGTCCCTTAAGCGGGAGCTGGCACGTTACTCTCCATGTCATCCGCTGTGGCTCTATCAAGATCCATTTACTCTATGAAAATATAATTTATAATCGTCAGGAGTCGTCACACTATCAATATACAGTTATGGCATGTATAGCTAGACTCATACTCATGCTAGGTTAGTCCTATAACTGACTAAACCATGGCTCTGATACCACTAAATGTAACGTCCCATACCTGTATCCTACGCCAGGGTAAAATACGAGGCGTTCCCTAACCTGAACACATGTATTCATGAGTATCCGAGTCACCAAGACTTGGTCAAATTTAAAACTTGTCTAAACTCCATCAATATGGGCCTACAAGGCTCCAAACATACATTTAAAAACCAATCGAACCAATTCGGGTCCTTCAACAAACTCTAAAAAATAACACTAGACACAGGGGCACACTCTCGTGTGGGAGGGGCAACACGCCCGTGTAACCAATTCGACATGGTTGTGCTGTTGGCCCGTGTGACTCACACGGCCTAAGCATACAGGGACACGCCCGTTTCCATTACCCGGGTGGAATTAATTTCAAATTCGAACCTACAGGGGTTTTCACATGGCCTGGTACATGCTCGTGTCCATGGCCCGTGTCCCTTACACGGCCAGGACACGCCCGTGTCTTAGCCCATGTGTAAAAACTTAGATATTCTGTTTCTAACGTTAGCAATACTTAAGGGCCACACGGCCAAGGCATACGCCCATGTGCTAGGCTGTGCCCTTCACACGGCGGAGACACACGACCGTGTCTCTGCCCATGTGTTTACTACCATACATACTGACTTATAAATTTTACATTCAGGAGACACACGACGGGATCACACGCCCGTGGGGTAGACTCTGCGTCACACACGGCCAAGACACATGCCCGTGTGTCTACCCGTGTGGACAAAAATAAGTCTATCTACTAAGCCCCTTTGTCACCCTTACTTACACAACCTACACAAAATCAACCAACACTAATACAAGAAGGATCTTCATAACTAAAACAGCCACAATAGACAACATTTCATATATGCAATATACTCATCCATGAAAATAACATCTTTTGTATATATATATAAAAAATGAATATTAGCTCCCATTCAAGGCTTTGTACAAAATAAATGGTTTTAACCCAAGCCAACACATTTGGCCAATTTCCCAGTGACACAAACATTAAAGTCTAAGCCCTATACATGACATACTCTAAAAACAAGTAAGCTAACCATACCGAGTGCTTTGGATGATAGTGTGATCGTTGCCTCCAAGTCCGTTGGTCCTCGAGCTATTTTGGCGACACTATAAGAAAATGGAAAGGAGAGGGAGTAAGCATAAAGCTTAGTAAGTTGCATGAAAATAAATATAACAACAGCTTTACCATTCATCAACATGTTCATAATACAAAAGAAGGCATAAGCACAACTTACTCGTCACTATTCAATACAAATCATATAGCATATATTGAGCTCGCATCTCATACATTCTAAACAGGTACCTGTACCACTCATAACAAGGTTATACTTTTCTCATTAACTTAAACCATGACTCTCACCGTTGAACCATTTAGAACACTACCGGATATTCAATAAGCCTCAAACATAGGGTAGAATGTCGTTTCCATGTCCCAGACATGGTCTTACACTGGCTCATATCTCAAGTCGATGCCATGTCCCAAACATGGTCTTACACTGACTTACATATCGATGTCGATGCATGTCCCAAACATGTCTTACACTAGTTCTCATCTCAATACCGATGCCATGTCCCAAACATGGTCTTATATTGGCTCTCATAATGTGGCCGATGCACGCCCCAGACATGTCTTACACTAGCTTAGAATAACCCATACGTCATGGCATGAATATCCGATTTATTTCCTATGGTTCAAATGGGAATTCTACTATCTCAGTTATCATCATACATTATCGTTTCCACAATCAAGCAATTCATGCTATATTAATTCAACACATATAATGACAATGTAGTTGTATTATTTACATACAACTTACCTCAGATCACAAAATGTAAGCGATTGGTCGATTTAATCAACTTGCTTGGCCTTCCCCCGGTCTAAGTTTGGATTTTGTATTTCTTGATCTAAGATATCAAAAATTCACAAATTTAGTCATTTTATTGATCTCGGCACTCAATAATCTATAATTGGGCAAAATGACCATTTTTCCCCTATACTTTTGCAAAAAGACCATTTTACACCTAGGTCTGAAAATCGTATTTTATCAAATTTCTTCATATCTTAAGCCGAGCCGAACCCTTTTTACTCTTATAGAAACCCAAAATTTCCATTATTTATCGCATTTATCATCAAATTTTTAACTTATTCAAAATAGTTCTTATTAGGGTTTTCATGAGAAATCTCTTCACCACAGTTGTTTAATACACATCTAATACTCATATTCTTCCATAAAATTTTAGAAAGCTACATGAACACACTCATGGTAAAACCCTAGACTCTCAACCTGTAACATCCCAAAAATCTCGAACTTTTTTTCGATTTTGATAAAATGTGTGCTTAATATTCCTAGTCGAGTGTTATTTATGTGATAATAGGCCTGGTTATGTTTTGAGTTCAAACTTTGGGGTGAAGGAAATTATAGTTTAATAATTAAAAGAACCTTGATGGCAAGTAGTTTGGTTTTTAAATAAATGAAGGAGGAATTGGACACAAGGAGCCTTGTGTTGGAGTGCCAAGTAGCGTCACATGTGGG
Organism: Gossypium anomalum; assembly: GCA_025698475.1. Taxonomy (NCBI): domain Eukaryota; kingdom Viridiplantae; phylum Streptophyta; class Magnoliopsida; order Malvales; family Malvaceae; genus Gossypium; species Gossypium anomalum. Next base: position 41,815,214 of record CM046965.1, read on the forward strand.
GCTTAGAGGTGGTGTCACGTGCATGGCAAGGAGGTTTGGGGTTCAAATCCCTCCTTACTCAAAGAAGGATTTATTTTTGCTCAATAAATGGCCAGTAGTGGCGTTCAAAGTGAACTCTAAAGAGAGTGATCAAAGGGGAAATTTAAGGAAGGGATTAAGGAGTTATCAGGGAGAAAATTTACGAGATGAGGGGTGTAGAGAAGTGAAGCCGAATAGGTAATTTGGGGATAGGTAAATTCAGCTATAGTATATATAGGTTCCAATTTTGGGGATTCTAGGTAATGCCGAAATTGCTTCTCTTCCTTTAGCTGAATTTTTTAATTCTTTTTTTGTGTTGCCGAAATACTTTTCTCTCTAAGTGCTCAGAAGCCGAATTCCTTGTTCCTTGCTTACCGATTTTCCATTCTTTCTCTTCTCAAATTCTCTTTTGATTCACCTTTGGTTTTAGTCAATTCTTTCTTCTCTTCTTCTTACTTGTGCCGAATAACCCCTTTCACCATACAAATCTCAAAAGCTAAATACCTCTTTAGCTGAAGACCCTCTGTGCCACCGCTACTCCCTCTACTTTGGCCGATTCTTGTGGGATTAGTATCAAATCTCAAATTTTAGATCAGCGTCGAATTGCTCCTTAGGCATTTTGGGGTTTTAGACTTATGGAATACTCGTGATTGGTGATCAAGGAAGGGCTGTTAAGGCGTGTTGTTTAAGGTAAGGCAAAGGTGAGATTTTCAGCTTTTGGTGATCGTATTTGATAAGTGTGTGATTAATCGTTGAGTGACATCATTTGTAGGTTCATGGCTGAGGAGATCGTAACACGTTTTAGTACCAGGTGTGTACATACACTGTACACACACAGTAGATCGACAAATCCCGAAATGTCGAAAAGCTGAAATACTGAAAAGCCAGAAGTTTGGCTACAATAGACTTGCGAGTGCGCGAATACTCGTAAGAGGAAACTGATAGTTATTAGAGGCCCCATGTGCGATTCTGTGGACTTAGGTCGTGTATTGGCCAACCAAACCAAAATGGGCTAAATGGGCCCGATGGGCTGTAGGGCCCAGACTAGGCAAAATTGGCAATTTGTTACTAAGTGATGAAAAATCATATGATTTCATGACTATGAATGTGATTGGGCCTGACGGGCCATATAAATGTGATTTGGGCCTAATGTGCCGTACGAATGTGATTTGGGCCTAATGGGCCATATGAATGAGATTGGGCCTAGTGGGCCATATGCATGTATGTAGACTCGTTTGGGCTTTGTAAGGGGTTTTGAGCCTAGTATCTGATAACTGTTTAAACATACATAAAACTTAAATAATTAATTAATTGTGACCGTGGACAAGCCATAAGGTTAAGGTGTGGCAATGTGTATATGCACGTTTAGGATTGGATCTAGGGACAGTTTGGTACTTAAGCGGTCTTATTGAGCCACCTCCTCTTCTCTGGATTCCTACCTGTTGCATAGTATCTGTTCGCTTTAACCAACAAGGACTTGTTAACGGGACGAGGTAAGTAATAACCCATAAAAAAGAGAAATTACCGAAAAGCCCTTAAGGGCAAAAATGATTAAAATACCCCTATGTGTTGAATGTAAGATTTATGGATGTTACATATATACCTATTGCATTGATCGTGATTTTCTGAGATAAGTTTTATAAATTTATAATTAATCGTTCTTGAAACTAACTATTATCACGATGTAGGCAAGTGTACCTATCGAATAGTAGTATGCTTTAGTAAGACCAGATTGTCAAACCCAAAGGAACTAAAAGTACTAGTAATGACTGTCTTTTTATTATCTAGCCTAAGAATAAGAGGTTTGTTTTAATTAACTAATTACTAAACTAAGAAATCACAAAAAATAAATTTGGAAAATTACTTTTGGAAAAAATATTGATTTAAGACAATACTTAAGGAAAAATCCACCTAGACTTCACTTGTTATTTTGACTCCAAATCGGATGATTTATTCATTTAACTTATTCCATAGAAATCCCTAAGTTATGTTATTATCCCTATTCAAGACTAATAACGTCTAACCCTAGATTGAATAATTGAGACTTTTCTCTAATTAACACCCTAGGGTTGCATTAACTCGATCTATGGATCCCCTTATTATGTTTCACACTAATCCAGCAAAATCTTGTTACCCTCTCTCTAGGCGTGCAATCAACTCTGCTTAATTATGACAAAGTTACTTTCGGCCAGGGACTATTCATCCTCCAACTAAGAGCATTAACTTGAATCGATATCCTGAAATACCAAAACAAACATATAATTAAGAACAAGTCAAATATTTATCATACAATTCAAAAAATAATAACAAGATTCATCTTAGGTTTCATCCCCCTTAGGTATTTAGGGGTTTTAGTTCATAACTAAATAGGAAAACATCTCAGAAGAATAAAGAATACAAAACATAAAGAAAACCCAAAACTCCTGAAGGGAAATTAAGGAGAAATCTTCAGTCTTGATGATGAATCAAGCATTTGAGATGGATCAATCGGCTTTCTTGGAGTAATTCCTTACTCCCTACTCTCTGTCTCTCTTTTAGTCTTCCTCTAGGGTGTTTAAATAGGCTTTAGAATGCCTAAAAGCCCTCAAACTTGCACTTTTCCGAATGGAACTTAGCTAGGGCTCGGCAAGGACACGCCCGTGTGCGATTACTTCAGACAGTGGTCGAGGCTAAGACATCAACACGCCCATGCTTGGATTGTTTTACGCCGTGGTCGAGCTTGTTAGAATGGCACGGGCGTGTGTTCTGCCCGTGTAATGAAGTCCAGGCCATGTTGTTTTCCCTTGTCGGCCCGCTTTCTCCGTTTTTGGCCCGTTTCTTGTTCTTTTCACTCTCCTATGCTCACCTAAGTATAAAACATGAAATTAAAGGATTAGGAGCATCAAATTCACTAAATCTAAGGAAAAATCATTCATAAACATGTTAAGAAAGGGATAAAAATATGTATAGATTACAGTTTATCATGCATTCATATGATATTCTGTTTAGGTTGCATATGGGTTGGGAATTATGGAACGGAGGAAGTATATGAGGATCGCATGGTTGCTTGACGACCGTGGATCCACCAATGACTTTTTAAGCCCAATATATGATTAGCAACTTTGCTGCAACGTTAGGTAGTACCGCAACCGAGCTATCATTGGAGTGTATCGGATGGGTGGGTCGATATTTATATCCCCACATGGTGTGTATCGGGGGATGGAGATGGTGTGTAGCGGTTGGATGGATGGGATCCGTGCATATTTGATTGCTTTACATCTGTTCTGATATTGAATTGGGCTTAGGCCGAAATGACATGCTATTGTATGCTTTTCTATTTGTCGAGGGTTGTACACACTGAGTTTTCAAAAACTCACCCCCTCTTTTATTTTTCTGAAGTGATCCTCAGTAGGTGGTTCGACGGTTGGAGGGACTCCGAGGTGGCCAGCTAGGAAGACGGCTTGGACTGGTTTTCTTAAGCCTATAATTTCCAGTATTTTAAGTTATTTCAGTCCAGATTGTAATAAGGCCTTTCCTCTGGCTATTATTTCAAATTAGGATTATTATTATTTTCATGTTTTATATTTATTAGAAGTAGAACATGGTTTTCCTAATCCATAACTATTTTTAAATACTACGTTTTCGCAACTCAATTTTTAAAAGACAAGTTTTTGTAGACCATCTGTTGTAAATAAAGCTTCCGCAACTAAAAAGAGATTTTACAAAGTAATTATTATCATACAAGAAGAAATAGTTTTTATTTAAAGAAGGATTTTCAATGAAAACAAGGTTTTCTATAAAACACATCAATGTGACACGCTGGATCTGGCCATAACATCCGGGCCGGGTTTGGGGTGTTTTTAAGGACAATATTTGAATTTAGTTATTCATTTTTAACTAAATACTATTACTTTACTTTTATTCTGTCAATAGTAAAAAACAGTAGTAAATAACCAAATTTCACTGTTGGAGGGCCGTTTGGATAATTGGACTCTAAAAGCCAAATTTTAAGTATATATTCATACCTGAAATCAATCTCCGATGAAGCAGGATGAACCATTTTTCACTATCCTCAAAACCCTCCTACTTTCCCTTTTGCTTTGCTTCGAGTGATAAATAAATATATCTAAAACAAAAAAATAGAGATGAACAGGAAAAGACAAAGGATTTATAAAGAAGAAAACAAAAAATCATAAAAACAAAAACAACTGAAATACAAGTAATAAAGAATAGATCTGAAACTAAAACGAAATGAAATGGCAAAGACAAAGGCAAAGTAAAAGTGATAATTCATACCTGAAATCAGTTACCGATGAAGTAGAGAATTTCAAAAAATCACAAAAACCAGAAACGGTAGAGAAAACCTGTAACACCCCAAACCCGGCTCGGACGTTATGGCCAGATCCAGCGTGTCACATTGAAGTGTTTTATCGAAAACCTTGTTTCCATTAAAAACCCTTCTTTAAATAAAAACTATTCCTTCTTGTATGATAATAATTACTTTGTAAAATCTCTTTTCAGCTCATGAAAGCTTTATTTAAAATGATGATCTACTGAAAACTTGTCATTTAAAAATTGAGTTGCAGAAACGTGATATTTAAAAACAGTTATGGTTTAGGAAAACCATGTTCTACTTCCAATAAAAAAAATTAATCCTAATTTGAAATAATAACCAGAGGAAAGGCCTTATTACAATCCGAACTGAAATAACTTAAAATACTAGAAATTATATGCTAAAGAAAACAAGTCCAAGTCATCTTGCTAGCTAGCCACCTTGGAGTCCCTCCTACCGTTGAACCATCTACTGAGGATCAGCTGAGAAAAATAAAAGAGGGGGTGAGTTTTCGAAAACTCAGTGTGTACAACCCTTGGCAAATAGAAAAGCATGCAATAGCAAGTCTTTTCTGGCCTGAGCCCAATTCAATATCAAAACAGATGTAAAGCAATCAAATATGCACGGATCCCACCCATCCAACCACTACACACCATCTCCATCCCCCGATACACACCATGTGGGGATATAAATATTGACCCACCCATCCAATACACTCCAATGGTAGCCCGGTTGCGGTACTACCTAACGTTGCAGCAAAGCTGCTAATCATATATTGGGCTTAAAAAGCCATCGGTGGATCCATAGTCGTCAAGCAACCATGCAATCCTCATATACTTCCTCCGTTCCATAATTCCCAGCCCATATGCAACCTAAACAGAATATCATATGCATATAGCAAGTATACATGTAACATCCATAAATCTTACATTCAACACATAGAGGTATTTTAGTCATTTTTGCCCTTAGGGGCTTTTCGGTAATTTCTCTTTATTATGGGTTATTACTTACCTTGGCCCTTTAACAAGTCCTCGTTGGCTAAAGCGAACAGATACTATACACCAGGTAGGAATCCAGAGAAGATGAGGTGAGTCATTAAGACCGCTTAAGTACCAGGCTCTCTTTAGATCCAATCCTAGACATGCATGTACCCATTGCCACACCTTAACCTTATGACTCGTCCACAGTCGCAATTAATTAATTATTTAAGTTTTATGTCTGATTGAGTAGTTACCAAAAACTAGGTCCACAACCCCTTACTAAACACTAACATATCCACACTTATTCATTTGGCCCCTTTAGGCCCAATCTCATTTATGTGGCCCATCAGGCCCAATCACATTCATATGGCCCATTAGGCCCAATCACATTCATAGTCATGCAATCATATGATTTTTCATCATTTAGTATCAAATTACCAATTTTGCCTATTATGGGCCCTACAGCCCATCGGGCCCATTTAGCCCATTCTGGCCCAGTTGGCCAATACACCGCCTAAGTCCACAGAATCACTCATGGGGCCTCTGGTAACCTATCAATTTCCCCTTATGAGTGTTCGCGCACTCGCAAATCTATTGTAGCCAAACCTCCAGCTTTTTGGCATTTCAACTTTTTGGCATTTCAGGATTTACCGATCTACTATGTGTGTGCAGTGTATGTACACTCCTGATACTAAAACGTGTTGCGATCTCCTCAGCCATGAACCTACAAATGATGTCACTCAACAATTAATCACACTCTTATCAAATACAATCACCAAAAGCCGAAAATCTCACATTTTCCTTACCTTCAACGACAAGCCTTAATAGCCCTTCTTTGATCACCAATCGCGAGTATTCCTTAAATCCAAAACCCCAAAATGCCTAAAGAGCAATTCGGCACAGATCTGAAATCTGAGATTCGATACTAATCCCACAAGAATCGGCCAAAGTAGAGGGAGTAGCAGCAGCACAGAAGGTCTTCAGCCAAAGAGGTATTCGGCTTTTGAGTTTTGTATGGTGAATGGGGTTATTCGGCACAAATAAGAAGAAGAGAAGAAGGAATTGACTAAAACCAAAGGTGAATCAAAAGAGAATTTGAGAAGAGAAAGAATGGAAAATCAGCAAGCAAGGAACAAGGAATTCGGCTTTTGAGCACCTAGAGAGAAAAGTGTTTCGGCAACACAAAAATGAGGAATTCGGCTAAAGGAAGAGAAACAATTTTCACAATACCCTAGAATCCCTAAAATCGGCACCTATATATACTATAGCTGAATTTACCTATCCCCAAATTCCCTATTTGGCTCCACTTCTCTACATCCCTCATCTCCTAACTTTTCTTCTTGATAACTCATTAATCCCTTCCTTAAATTTCTCCTCTGATCACTTCCTTCAGAATTCACATCCAACGTCACTACTGGCCATTTATTGAGCAAAAATAAATCCTTATTTTGAGCAAGGAGGGATTCAAACTCCAAACCTCCTTGCCATGCATGTGACGCCACCTCTAAGCCCCACATGTGACGCTACTTGCCACTCCAACACAAGGCTCCTTGTGTCCAATTCCTCCTTCATTTATTTAAAACCCAAACTACTTGCCATCAAGGTTCCTTTAATTATTAAACTATAATTTCCTTCACCCAAAGTTCGAACTCAAAACTTTACCAGGCCTATTATCACATAAATAGCACTTGACTAGAGATATTAAGCACACATTTTATCAAAACTGAAAAAGAAAGAAAGTTCAGGATTTTTGGGGCGTTACAAAACCTAGTGTAGCGCCTTTCTATGTTTTTTTTTGGCATTCGGTGACCCAAAACTTAAAAAAAAAAAAAGAGAAAGAAATTCAAAACAAACACAGAGAGAGTGTAACACCCCAAACCCGGCCTAGATGTTACGGTCGAATCTAGTGATGCCATATGAAATGGATTTTAAAAACGTATTTATTGAGCTAAAACTGTCCCATTTAATTAATCTTTGGCTTAATTCGGAGTAAAACGCATGTCCCTTGTTAGATCAAAAATCGTGTCTTTTTAGCGGAAGCTTTGATTACGTTCACTTTAGAAAAACCGTTCGTATTTTAGGAAACTGTAATTTTTAGTTAAAAACTATGTTTAGTCTAAAAACCCATATATAGTTTAAAAGTCCAAAATAAAGCCCAACAATTCGTAATGTCTAGATCACATAAAAAATTACCCAGAGAAATAATTAAGAGGTAAATACCAAAACCATGTTTAAAATAGTCTAAACATATATGGCCACCGTCGAGTCCTCCACTGCACCAACCTATCAAGTCTGGGGATTACTTGTACAAATAAAATAGAAAGGATGAGTTTTCGTAAACTCAGTGTGTAATCCCTACAAAAAACACATATCAGATATCGTAAGTAAACAGTCCGAGCTGAAGCCCTTCACAGAAACAGTTAGGGCCTTAGCCCATTCAGATACAGAGTCAGAACAAAGCAGATAATCAGTGTCCACCCACCAGCCTCTACACACCATCTTCGTCTAACCCTACACACCATATGGGGATAAAATCAACCCACCTATCCCTACACACCATGCTGAACTGAAAGCAGCACATAATCAAATAGTCGTAGCTGTGCTGCCAGATATCAAGCTTAAGAGCCTTTCAGAATACTTCTTCCAACATAACATCCCAACCCCGATGCAATGCAACATACATTAATGGCATGCTAATACGCAATTTATTATATTATTCTTACAGTTCAGAATTACATGCTAAGTATCGCATGCTTAAAACGTACATCACATAAACAGATCACAAAATGTAGGGGTCTAAGTAATGCTTACAGACCCTACGACAGGCCACAGTTGACTTGGGCTACCCGTGCAACCTTACAGAGTTTTCTAGGAAAAAAATGGGCTCACACGCCCATATGGTCTGCCCATATAGGCCCACACGCCCCTGTGACCCACAAGGCTTGGCCCAGAATCCCACACGCCCATGGTTAAACCCTTACGGGCCCACACGCCTGTATGGCCCACACGGCCCAATTGGTCAAGCGCGTGTCTTGCACACGACCTCGCCGGCCATCATACGGCCATGTCATGCGCCCGTGTCTTGCGCGCACGGCCTGGCTTGTCAATCACACGCCCATGTACTGCCACACGGCCTACCACATGGGCGACCACATGCTCGTGTGGCGTCGACAGTAGGCTTTTTTGACTTTTTGCCAAATTTTGTTTTCTGCGTTTCGGGTACACACCTAATTTCAATTGCTACTAAAATGATCCCCGAGACTGTCAATACCTAAAATTGACCAAACGAACCCTAGATTACTCGCTTAAATTGACATTTACCGATTCCAAAAATGATGAGCAACCTCCATAAAATGAATAAACTATTACCTTAAGACGAGCGAAAGTCTCTCCAACGTTTATGTACTGATTGGAAAGCCTCAGCACTCCGATCTTCACATAACATAGAGTTCAATGGTAATCCACCAATACTATCACTACAAGAGCCCAAACCATGAGAAAAGGTTGAAGAAGAACACTTACTAGTTGACAAAAATCCATGAACACGATAGCGACGATTCACCAACGACCCAACCAGAAGCACGAAATAAAATAGAGTAAAAGTAAAAAAAAAAAAATAGCAAAACGACGTCAGAAGTTTGAGAGGGAATAGACTGCCAAAATTTGCAAAAAGATAATCAGAAAGAAACTTCTGATAACTCCCTATCCCAATACCCCTTATTTTTCTCTAGCAACCTCTCCACTATTCAGAATCCAACTTCGGCACAACTCTTTACCAGAGTCGAATAAAAATATTGGTATCTTAGGGATTTGAACACAAGACCAACAGCAGACTAACACCCCACTTAACCAGCAGACCAGCAGGCCCATTCTGATATGAATTTACCAATAAACAAATATAAGCCCGCTGCTCAAGAATAAGGCTTAAATCAGAGAAATACCAAATTTTTCCCAAGTAAGACTTGAACTTGGGACCTCTCACACACACCCAAAACACTTAACCACTGAAGTAGATATACACTTGTGTCAATTAATCGCAAAAGCCGAAACATAAAATTTAGGGCGTTACAGTGAGAGGGAGTCGGCAAATAAATGGGGCGCTATGGATAGAAGAGATAGATTTGAGGATTCCAAATTTCAAATAATAGGAAGGAAACTGAACTTTGATTGGAGGTAAGACGCCGGAAGGTGTTGATGGTAGGGAAGTGTCTAGGGTTTGTTACGAAAGGACAAGAAAAGAAGGGAGAGAGAATAAAGAAAACGAAAGAGAGGATTAACAAAGATCAAAGAATGGAAAAACAATAGAGAATAAAAGGGGAAATAAATAAAGGAAAATAAATTTAAAGAGATGGGTGAAGAGGTGAAGAAATGAGGAAGCTTTGAATGGAAGAGAGAGAACTTAAATTTCTCTGTTTGGATAAAATGATAATCTAATTTCTATATTCAGTCCATTATTTCGATTTTTAGGATTCATTAACTCAAATACTACTTTCTACACTTTAAATTTTATTATATTTACTACTAATATATAATTAATGATTCACAACTTTAATAGATATATGTTTTAAATATTTACAATAAGTTAAAAGAAATATTTTAAAATTTGATTATTTATATAATTATAAGTATTTGTTTTAATTATATGTCTAATTATATAGAAGCGTAAAATAAAATAATTTGTAAATAAGTTTTAATTATATAGAAATTTTTATTATTATTGTGTAAACAATGTGTTTCTATTGTATAACCATAATTTTTAATAATTATTGTAATTTTATGTAAAGATTAAATAATTAATTATATATTAAACGACACCGTTTTGTAACATTGTGGCTCATCTGCTTCCACAAGGTGGGCCTTTTTTTCTCGGATGTGGCTACTGTTTACGTTGACGAAGATCGGTGAGGGGTGGTTTGGTCGATTTAACTTCTGTGACCTTGTTCTGTCTTGACGAAGAAATGGAGCTCTTTTTGCACTATTAGTTTTGGCATCTTATTTGGGTTGAGAGTTCAACTATTTGTTTTGGGGCTTTTGATGTTTGTTCGGTTTCTCAGGACTGATGTAGTTTTGTTGCCCCTGGTTTTCTTAACCAGGACTTTTCGTCTCTCTTGTTAATGGTAATCAGTTTTCTACCGTTTCAATAAATATAACCGCTCTACCATGCTAAGCATTCCTCTATGTAATGCTTAATTTTTTTTTATTGTTCTGGCTCAGATGCAAGCAAGCACAGTTGAGCAAATTGCGGCATTGTGCTTAATTTTTTCGTGGCATTTTTCGAAAAGCACTGCTAATGGTCGACCTATAGCGACATTTTTTATAAAGAGCCGCTAATGCTTGATCTATAGCGGCGTTTTACAAAAAGTGCCGCTAATGCCACTGAAGCTTAGGCGATGGCGTTGTGCTTAATTTTTTTGCGGCGTTTTTCAAAAAGTGCCGCTAATGGTCGACCTATGGCGGTGTTTTTTAAAAATCGCCGCTAATGCTCGATCTATAGCGGCGTTTTTTAAAAGGCGTTGCGAATGGTCGATCTATAGCGGCGTTTTTTCCAAAGCGCCGCTAATGCTCGATCTATAGCAGCGTTTTTCGAAAAATTATAGCGGCGTTTTTTATCCAAACGCCACTAAAATATTTTTTTTTAGTGATACCATGGCCCGAAGCCAAATCTAGGTAACTTATATCCGAAGTACCGATATCGTGGCCTGAAGCCAAATCAGTCGATATTCATGGCCCGAAGCCAAATTAGAATAATTCGCACCCGAAGTGCTAGTAGCATGGCCCGAAGCCAATTCAATGTATCCTTTAATGACAAGTCACTAGTATCCTAAACTATTCCTACGGTTCAACTGGGATTTCGAATGCTGAATTTCCATCGAGTCATTGTCGAACTTATCCGAAATCTTGTATTCACAGTTTATACAATATCAAAGCATTTAAAATACACTTATAATGGAATTTATCACATACGAACTTACCTCGGATGTGAAAACGACGAAATAGGTTGATTAGTCGATAACTTTAGTTTTCCTCCGATCTATATCCGAATTTCACTTTTCTTGATCTAAATATATTCAAAATTAACTTATTTAATAATCTCTCTATTCAATTTAATCTAAAACACACATTGAAGCACGTTTACACTTTTGCCCTAATATTTCACATTTTTCACAATTTAGTCATTATTTCATAAAATCACAGATTAATGAAATTCAAAATTAACCCATGCTAGCCGAATTACTATTATACCCCTAGCAGCCCAAAATTTCCATTTATTTCATATTTTAACCACAAAATTTTCATCTAATCAGTAATTTGCATTTTCACTAAAAATCACTTAACAAAACTTGTATAACTAACATCAAACTTTTATAATCTATCATTAAACATCAAAATACACATGTATTCATCATGAAACATCTAAAATCTTTAATAGTTTTGCAAAATAGCCCTGGGCTAGATAGACCTAGTTGCAACGATCTCAAAAACATAGAAATCATTAAAAATCGAACAAAAATCATACCTTAATTGATGGAAAAGAGGTTTGGGTATTGGTTTCTTATGGCCTCCTCAGGCTTCCATGTAGCCTTTTCAACCTCATGTCTTTTCCATGGCACTTGTACCAAGGCAATGCTTTTGTTTCTCAACTGTTTGACTTATCGAGCCAAAATCTTAACCGGTTCCTCACCATAAATCATATCCAGTCGAATCTCAACTTTTGTCGGTGAAATCACATATGAAGGATCAGATCGGTAACGGCGCAACATAGACACATATAACACATCATGAATCTTTTCCAACCCTGATGGTAAAGCCAACCGATAGGCAACATGCCCTATTCTCTCAGTGATCTCATACGGCCCTATAAAATGAGGACTCAACTTACCCTTCTTGCCAAATCTCAAAACCTTTTTCCATGAAGACACTTTCAAAAATACCTTATCACTGACTTGATACTCAATTTCTTTTCGCTTCAAATCCGTGTAGGATTTCTATCTATCTGAAGCGGCTTTCAAACAATCACGAATTACCTTCACTTTGTCTTCAGTTTCTTTGACTAAATCAACTCCGTCAATCTGATTTTCTCTGAGCTCAGTCCAATACAAAGGTGTTCGGCACTTACGTCTGTACAATGCCTCATAATGCGCCATTTTCAAACTCGACTAATAACTATTGTTAAAGGCAAACTCCACCAACGGTAAGTACTTTTCCCAACTACTTTGGAATTCCAATACACAACATTGGAGCATGTCTTCCAAGATCTGAATTACTCGCTCAAACTAACCGTTAGTCTGCAGATGAAAAGCAGTGCTGAAATTCAGTTTTGTACCCAAAGCTTCTTGTAACTTTTTCCAAAATCGTGAAGTAAACCTCGGATCTCTATCCGATACAATTGATATAGGTACTCCATGAAGTCTAACAATTTCACCAATGTACAATTCAGCTAACTTATCAAGTGAGTAATCAGTACGTACCGGGATAAAATAAGCCAACTTTGTAAGCCGATCAATCACAACCCAAACGGCATCTTTCTTTTTCGGAGTTAAAGGCAAACCTGTCACAAAGTCTATAGTAATCCAGTCCCATTTCCACTTGGGAACCATGATAGGCTGAAGTAAACCCGAAGTACTTGGTGTTCAGCCTTTACTTGTTGTTAGACTAAACATTTCAATACAAACTCTGAGATATCCTTTTCATTCTATTCCACCAATACATTTTCTTCAAGTCGTTATACATTTTTGTGCTACCCAGGTGAACTGACAAACAACCATTGTGTGCCTCATGTAAAATATCCTGAATTAACTTAGTGTCCTTTAGAACACAAATCCTACCACGAAATCTCAAACAACCAACAGAGTCACTCAAAAAATCTGATTCGCTGCTGGACTCACACTGAACTCTCTTAGCTTGCAACTCTTTATCTCCTTTCTGGGCATCACAAATGTATTGAAGAAAAATCACTCTAGCTCTCAACTCGGCTAGACTCAAACCACCATTTAACAAAGTCAGCCGTGTATTCATAGAGCTCAAGTCAAGTAACTACTTCCTACTCAAGGCGTCGATGACCACATTCACCTTACTTGGATGGTAATCAATCACAAGCTCATAATCTTTTAACAGTTCCAACCATCTCCATTGCCGCAAGTTCAAATCCTTTTGAGTCATTAAATACTTAAGACTTTTGTGATCGGTATAGACATCGCATTTCTCACCAAATAAATAATGTCACCAAATCTTCAAAGCGAACACTATGGCGTCCAACTCTAAGTCGTGTGTCGAATAGTTCTTCTCGTGAGGCTTCAACTGTCTCGAAGCGTAAGCTACAACTTTACCCTCTTCCATAGTACACATCCCAAACCATTCTTTACCTGACTCGGGTTGAACCAAAACTGGTGCTTCAGTCAATAACATCTTCAATTTCTCAAAGCTTTACTGACACTTTTTTGACCACTTGAACTTAACATCATTTTAAAGGAATCTCGTCATAGGAGTGGCAATTATAGAAAATCCTTTCACAAACCGTCAGTAGTAACTGGCTAAGCCCAAAAAGCTTCTAACCTCGGATACATTCTTTGGCGATTTCCATTCGACGATAGTAGAAACTTTACTCAGGTCAACTCTAATACCATCACCCGAAACAATGTGGCCCAAGAATCCAACTTCTCGAAGCCAAAACTCGCTTTTACTAAACTTAGCATACAACTGTTTATCTCTCAAAGTTTACAAAACCATTCTCAAGTGCTCGGCATGCTCTGACTCATCTTTCGAATAAATCAAAATATCGTCAATAAACACGACAACAAACTTGTCCAAATATGGCCGAAATATTCAGTTCATTAAATCCATAAACACAGTAGGTGCGTTTGTCAACCCAGATGGCATAACAAGAAATTCATAATGGCCATACCTCGTTCTAAAAGCAGTTTTTGGCACCTGAGTCTTTCACTCTCAACTGGTAGTAACCAGACCTCAAGTTTATTTTAGAAAACCATGTTGCTCCTTTCAATTGGTCAAGTAAGTCATCAATCCTTGTCAAAGGATACTTATTCTTAATTGTTACCTTATTGAGCTGTCGGTAATCTATACATCACCCCATAGATCTGTCTTTTTTTTTCACGAATAACACCAGAGCACCCTATGGTGAAAAGCTCGGTCTTACAAAACCATTGTTGATCAATTCTTGCAACTGTGACTTTAGTTCTTTCACTTCAGTCGAGGCCATCCTATATGGAGCAATCGAGATAGGTGCTGTATTAGGGACTAACTCAATACCAAACTCAACTTCCCTAATAGGAGGTAATCTAGGTAGCTCTTCCGGGAACACATCCGGGTACTCACATACAACAGGCACTGATTCAATATTCAATTTAGACTCTTTTGTATTCAACACATAAGTCAAATAAGCCTCACATCCTTTTCTCATACATTTCTGAGTAGGCATCGAAGAAATCACAATTGGCAACCTATCTGACTCATCTGATTCAACCTGGAGAATTTCACCATTTTCACATTTCAATTCAATAATTTTTTTCCTTCAATTTACTATAGCATCATGAAGTGTCAACCAATCCATGCCTAATATAACATCAAATTCATTTAGCGGCAATAACATCAAGTTAGCCAGAAAATAATAATCTCTAATCATCAAAGGACATTTCTTACATACCTTATCAACTAAAACATGCTTGCCTAATGGGTTTGACACTTTAACCATAAATTTCGTAGACTCAACAGGCATATCCATGCTAGATACCAATTTCATACACACATATGAATGAGTAGAACCAGGGTCAATCAAGGTAATAACAGAAGTGTCATAGAGAGAAAAAGTACTCGTAATCACATCGGGAGAAGATGCATCCTCCTACACACGTATGGAATAGGCTCTAACCGGAGCTCTAACTTCGGATCTCACCACTGTATCCCTCGTTATATTCTTGCTACTAGCCCCATTACCCGTATTTCTCTACTACTCGATCTCGTATTCTGAAAATTTTCCTTCTCAACCATCTCACGATAGTCCTTGATATAGTGGTCTTGAGAACAACATCAAAAACATGATCCATCATTCACTCTACACTTGCCAAAATGATTTCTACCACATTGTTGGCACTCGGGTCTAGAAGGTTTAACATTACCCACACTAGCAACAGATGTAGCCTGAGATTTAAAACTCAAATTCTGCTTCTTACGATCTCTGTACTAATACCCAGCCGACATATGAAAATGAGAGTACATATCTCTGGATTTCTTAGACTGAGATGAAAATGACTTGCTCATCTGCCTCTTCCTTATATCTCTAGCCTCAGCCTCGATCTTTTTCTTTTCCTTGATCAGTTCCTCAGCTTTATAAGTCCGATCAATGAGTACCAAAAATTCTTTTAATTCGAGAATACTCATTAACACTCTAATATTCTCATTAAGTCCATCTTCAAACCTTCGACACATTTTAACCTCGAAGGATACACACTCCCAAGCATATTTGCTGAGCTGGACAAACTCTCTTTCATACTCAGTAACTGACAAGCGACCTTGTTTCAAGTCAAGAAATTATTAACGCTTTTGATCGATAAAGCGTTCATTGATGTATTTCTTTTAGAATTCTTCTTGGAAGAATTCCCACGTGACCTTCTTTTGAGGTACAACCGATACTAGCGTCTTTCACCAATGATACGTTGAGTCTCTTAATAATTCCTTGGGTGTGCAAGATAGTTCATTGAATACCCGAATAGAATTTTCAAGCCAAAATTTCACTTTTTCAGGGTTATCATCGACATTGGCCCTAAATTCCTCAGCCCCTTACTTTAGAATTTTATCAACCGGGGTTTTATGAAATCTCATAAAATAAATACCTTGAGGCACTTGGGGTACGGGTTGAGGATGAAGAGGGGGTGGAAAAGGTTAAGCGTTCAGATTTGTTCGAACAAACTCCGTGTACCATGCATTCATCATATGGAGAAAGGCTTCTTGAGCCCCTTCTCTTACTCCCTAACTAACCGTGAGAGGTCGATTTTCAGACGGCACTGCCCCCTCAGTAGAAGTCGGCGCGTTACTTTTCACATCATCCGCTACAGCCCGATTGGGATCCATTACTATATGAAAACATAATTTTAAAAGGTCAGGAGTCATCACACTATCACAATTTACTTATGGCATATATAGCTAGACTCGTACATGAATTATGTTAGTCCGAGAATCAACTAAACCATAGCTCTGATACCACTAAATGTAACACCCTTTACCCGCATCCGGCACTGGGACAGGGTTCGAGGCATTATCAAACTTAAACATAAACATTCACATAAAACCAAGCCATAAAATTTCATCCAAATTTGAAAGTTTTCAATCATATGCAAATCGTCCCTTATAAGGGCCTACGAGGCCCAAAACATATATTAGAGGTAGTTCAGGACTAAACTGAGAACTTTTAAAACTTTGGGTTAATTTAGAAAATTTTCCTATTTTGGAAAGTCACACGCCCGTGTGGGTATCCCGTGTGATCGCACACGCCCGTGTGGCCTAGGACACGCCCATATCCTCAGCCTGTGTAACTCTCTGACTATGACGTTATCAAGCAAATAAGGTTACACGGCCAAGTCACACGCTCGTGTGCTTAGGCCGTGTGTCGAATTAAATTCCAAAAATTAAGTGCAGATTTCACACGGCCTGGACACACCACCATGTCTTGAGGCTGTGCCTTTCACACGGCTGAGACACATGACCATGTTTTTGCCCGTGTGTTTACTATTGGGCATACTAATTTGCATAATTGAGGTGCAGGGGACACACGGCCAGATCACACGCCCATAGGGCAGACCGTGTGTCACACACGGCCTAGATACATGCCTGTGTGTCTACTCGTGTGGACAATTTTGAGGTTATTTTCCAAGCCATTTGCCACCATAAACACTTACACACATAGTTTCATTTAATAGCATGCAACATGGTACACTTAATTACACAAACATACACCACTATGATTAATCTATGACTTTTTAATGTGAACATATCACATACTTCAATCATCATACTACCATATGGCATTCCACACCAATTTCATGTTTATTCATCATTATAATTCTTCTTTCAAGTTACTCATTTACAATATAATTATGGTCATACCTATTAGTCCCCTTTCACTCGTTAAATATATATGCCATTCATTACACATTTCATCCATAAGCAACCAAACCACATCAAAACATAAACACAATTGCATGCATGCATAAGTGATTAGGGTCACAACCCAACAATCAATATGAGCCACCTCTCATGGCCATATACAAAATGAATCACAACACCATCATGAGCCAACACATTTTGCTAATCAATATGACATATAACAAAAAGACTAAGTCTCTATACATGTCATACTCAAAATGATAAGTCTAACTATACCCAATTATCCAATTGATAGTGTGACCGAGTCTCCGACGTTCCACAATCCCCGAGCTAACTTGGCGACACTATAAGAAAAGGAAAGGAAAGGGGGTAAGCTTTAAAGCTTAGTGAGTTCACATGTAAGTAAAATGCAACTTAAAGAAGCATTAGTCATATAATGAACATAATCTTGCATTTTATCAAATCTCTTAAACTTATTCTTCATATAAATATATAATTACATATTCTTACCACAAGTTCATCATGTCTCATGTCATTCTTATGAGCTAGATGTACATCCTGTGCCACTTGCACATAATGATTTACTTTTTCATCTTGATGCAATCATTAAGATTACTTGTTGAACTTTTCTTGAACTACCTGTTGAACACTCGAAATACTGTCGGATACATCGGAATCTTGCACCTAAGTGCCCCATATGTAGCCAATGCTACTTCATATTTCATATCATATGTTGCTCGCTTTCGAGCTACTCAAGGGTCTACTCATACAGGCTGTCAGGTATCTGCAACACATGCCAGACTACCTTGCCATTAATAGTATGAACGAGACCAGTACCTGGACCGCCAAAACATGTGTCTCATAATCATGAACTCAGACCACAACTCATGAGTTCGAATCACATAAATCATGAACTCAGACAACAACTCAATAAGTTCAGATCACATAATTCCTAGTGACATGTCACTTGTATCCTAAACTATTTCTAAGGTTCAAATGAGATTTCTTTGATACCACATATCTGTCAAACTTGCTCATAATGTCGATTTCAATATCCATAGCACCAATCACATACTCATGAAATATTCAAAGCATAATTCATAATAAAAGTGTAAGTATTTACACATATGATACAACATCACATTAAATATGTATATACTCACCATACATGCAATATTAAAGCATTTAAAGTATGCTACATGTTGGATTATTTCCAAATGAACTTACCTCGGTGCAAATGATAGAAATGAGCCTAATCCTCATAAACTTTGTTTTTCCCCTGATCAAGACCCGAATCATATTTTTCTTGATCTATAATGCCAAATTTAACTTGTTCAATACATACATTGGTCAAATCAACCCATAACACTTACTTTGGTAAAATTACCGTTTACCCCTAACTTTTTACTTATTTACAAATTGGTCCCTAGGCTCGTAAAATGAAATGCATGCATTTTCTTGGTTACCCAAACCTAGTCGATTCATATTCTAACTTATATTTGCCCATATTTTTTATTAAATCACATTTCTACTACCCATTTCTTAATCTTTTACAAATAAGTCCTTTTTAGGGGTTTTCATAAAAATCACTTAGTAAAAGATGTTAAACACACATCAAACTTTCATATTCTTCCATTAATCAGTAAAATATAAACATATCACACATGGGTCAAATTTCATACATGAACCCTAGCTCAAAATATGGCTAGAAATGAATAGATCATGCTTCAAGGATCTTAAAAATGGAAAGAACATCAAAAACGAGACTAGGATGCTCTTACAAGCAAGCTTGAAAAGTTGAAAACCCTTGCTATGGAGAGCATGCAATTTTCAGCTGGTACATGGAGAAGATATGCCAATTTTGACTTGATTTTCCCTTTTTATTCTTTTATTTACCAAATGACAAAAATGCCCTCTTTATTTCAAAATTTTCCTATTCATGCCCATTTTTGTCCAAAATTATAGAAATTGGTCAAATTGCTATTTAAAGACCTCTAGTTAATAATTCAATGCAATTTTATGCTCAAAGCTTCTAGAACAGGTATTTTGCAACTTATTCAATTTAGTCCCTAACTTCAATTTGGACACTTTAGGCATAAAATTTCTTCATGAAAATTTTACACAAACATGCAATCACGTCATGGATCATCAAATAATCATAAAATAATTATTTCTACTTTAAATTTGTGGTTTTAAAACTATTATTTTGACTAGACCCTAAATTAGGATGTTACATAAAATGCTTACTTTGTTTAATTTTCCCTATTTTATAGTTCTCAAAAGCTCATGAAGGTTGGAAGTCGGTCGGAGCAATCATCACACTATCCACTATCACATTTTGGTATAAATAGAAATCTCATTTTGGTATAATGTTATGTATAAATTTATTTGGCCAATGATGACTTGTAATTGTTGTTTTGTAATCTAGCCATTGGAGTGGCTAGTGATGGCCTAAGTTTGGCTATTTTTGAAGTGATGTTTTAGTTGTAACAGTCCGATTTAGACCCTAGTCAGAATTGTGGTTTCAGGACCACATCTCTGAGTCTGAAAAATATTTAAATATCATTTTCTTTTCTTATGATATGTGAAGTAGCATGTGTGAAAATTTCGTATTAAAATTTAATCGTACGTGTGCTCAATTTGATAAAAGGACCTAATCACGTAAAATGTAAAAGCTATGTGCTAGATGTTAAAAGTGCCTATTTGATTTGGCTTTCTAAAGCAAGGGTCCTTATGTTGTTATGTGTCCATTGATAATGTTAATGGACTTAAATAACCATCCATTAAATGGTTTTATAATGGTTTAGTAAAGGACAATTTGGTAAATGGTTTATTAAACATATACTAATAAAACAAAACATTAAAATTTGCTATCATATTCACCATCTAGCCGAAATTAAAGAAATAAAATTAGGGTTCTAAGCCTTTAAGCATTCGACACTCACTTTGGTTAATTGGTAAGTGATTTTTTATCCCTTTTTGATAATTTCTACGTTTTTGTGATCGTTGTTAAGTGCTCTAGCTAGCCCATGCTTAAATTCATGAAATTGTTGATGATTTGATGAGATGCCATTGATGAAGCTATGAGCTTTATGATGTTAGTTGATGAATTATGAAAGATATGTTTTGGGTTAATATATCTTGTCTTTGGATTTTTGATGATTTTGAGTAAAATGGGCTAAATTGTGAAAATTGTAAATTGAGGGACTAAAATATGGAATAAATGAAATGTATGGATTAGTATGAGAGCTATGAAAATTTGGCTAAGCTTGTGTACAAGAAAATTTTGTGTATTTTGTGATTTTGTGAATTAGGGACTAAAGTGTCGAAATGTGAAAATGTGAAGGCTAGTTTGTAAAATGCCCCAAATATGTGTCTATGGATTGTTTTGAATGATTTGGTGAATAAAAGGATTAATTTTGAATATATATAGATCAAGAAAAGAGGAATTTAGACTTAGACCGAGGGAAGTCGAAGATTATAGAGTAAAACGATCCGAGTCAGCAATTTAGAGTACGAGGTAAGTTCGTGCGCAAATATGATGTTACAAGTATGTTTTGATCCTTTAATTATACATGAATTGTATATATATTTAGTTTGGATGAATACGATGATAAATTAATGGTATTTGGCACTAAGTGTGCGATTTAAACTAGCTTCGGCTATATGAGGCATTAAGTGTGCGATACCAATATAGCTTCAGTTAATTGAGATGGCACTAAGTGTGCGGAATCGTTCTAGCTTCGGCTAACCTTTAAAGCACTAAGTGTGGGAATGTTTAAAGCAAGAATAATTTATGGCGAGTCTTAAAATATCTGAACGGAAGGTAAGAATGAAAATGAATAAGTACGGGAAGGTTCAGGTATGTATGATAGCTATGTGGTAGATGATATTATGTATGTGAAGTTCATTGAATTGGTATGAACATATGAATTATGTTGGCATAGAATTGATAGATTATTTGAGAATTTATAAGTACTTATGTGTTGATGTTTTATGTTTTATATATTGTTGATGATGTTTGGTACGAGCTTACTAAGCTTTTGAAAGCTTACTTTGTGTGTGTTTGCATTGTTTTATAGGTATCAAAACTTCTGTGAGCTCGGGGATCGTCAAGGATCGTCACCACACTATCGATCCTGATTTTGGTACTTTGAAAATGTATATATTAAAGTATGGCATGTATAGGCTAGAAGTTGTGGAATTATGTTTTGTGATATATATATTTAGCCATGTGATATGGCTTGTAATGGTTGTGATTATGGTATAATTGTGGTATATGAAATGTGAGGTAATATAATGTGTTTAATGTATTCATGTATGGTTAAAAGAATGGCAAGTTTGGTAAGCTCATAGCATGAGTTTGAATGATATATTGATCATTTGGTTAGGTATGATGTTGGTTTAAGTTTTGGTATGAATTAAGTGATGATTTTGAGAATGGTAATGTTTTAGCATGAATGATGAATGTTTTGGCATAAAATTTGGCTGAAATGGTTATGTAATTAGACTTGTTTCTTTCCTTGTAGGTTGACCCAAATTGGGGTGGCAAATTGGCTATTCAAATGGCCTATTTTTGTCCACACAGGCAGAGACACGGACGTGTGTCTCAGCCGTGTGCGTCACACGGTCACGCTACACGGCCGTGTGTCCCCTAGGGTACCCTACGAATTAAAGGTAGTATACCCTCCAGTTTTGACACGGCCTAGACACACAGGCGTGTCTATTGGTCGTGTGTGGCACACGGGCTGGCACATGGGCGTATGGTCGGCCGTGTGGCCAAGTCAGTAGCCCCTTAACTTTCACACGGCCTGGTACACGGGCGTGTCTTGTGGCCATATGGACAAGTTAGTATGTATGCCCTGTTTTGCCACGGTTTAGACACACGGGCGTGTGACCTTTGAAAAGTTGAAATTTTTTTATAAGTTTTAAAACTTTTATATGTTATCGATTTAGTCATAGATGCATGGATTAGACCTTGTATGCTCAGTTTAAGTTTGTATTGAACATGAATGACTGGTATTTATAGAAAAGAGATGATATTTGATATTTGATTATTTTGAACTGTGTTACGAGTCCGGTAATGTCTCTTAACCTATTCCGGCGACGGTTACGGGTTAGGGGTGTTACATTAGTAATCACATAAGTGCTTGTTATGTGTAAGTTTGTTGGAATTATGTTAGCATATTATGGTAAGAGTAAGTTTATATCCATTGATGCATGAGATAATACTACATGTTTGATGACTAATTTTATGTGAATATGATGTTGGATTGGTGGATATATGCTTATGAGTTTTGGTGCAAGAAAATGGTAAGTTTTGGGTGACAAATGAGGCTAGGAAATGACTTTATTTTTGTCTACACGGGTAGACAACGTGCGTGTGTCTTAGTTGTGTGTGACAGACAGCTTGCCCATGGGCATGTGGTCCAGCCATGTGTTCCCTGCATCTTAAAAATAAGAAACAGAATACTCAGAGTTGGGCACACGGGCAGAGACACGGGCATGTGTCTCAGCCGTGTGGTTGACATGTCCTTGGGCACAGGCGTGTTACACAGCCGTGTGAAAACTTCACCTAAATTTCAAAAATAAAATTCGCCACACGGCCTAGCTCACGGGCGTGTGACTTGGCCGTATGATTTCAATTTCTTCAAACCTTGTAAGTCAGAGAGTTACACGGGTTAGGGACACGAGCATGTGTAGTCACACAGCCTGACCACACGGGCATGTCCCTAGACCACACGGGTGTGTGGGTACTGTTCATAAGAATTTTTTTTTGAAAATTCGTGAAAAATTTTATCAGATTCCGATTTAGTCCCTATTTATTCCTATTGTTCATTTTGGGCCTCGAAGGTCCATTTAAGGGACGTTATGATTGATACCGGAAAATGTTTAGTAACTAGTATAAATTATCTGTGAATGTTCTCAGAAAACTCGTAATACTCAGAACCCTATTCCGGATTTGATACGGGTTAGGGTGTTACATGACCCTATGATATTGAGAATTTTCACTATTTTCTGAAAATTTTTATGAGTTTTCAATTTAGCCCCGACTTGTTTCTAATGTGTTTTTAAGGCCTCAAGGGCTCGTATAAGGGATAATATGTATGTTTTGAATTGGTTTTGATATGATTTGAAATGTTTGATATTTGTGTTCGTTTGAATTAAAAACTACGGTAATGCTCCGTAACCTTAGTCCGGTGACAGATACGGGTTAGGAGTGTTACATTTATTGGTATCAGAGTTACGATTTAGTCGATTCTTGGACTGAACGTAGCATATGTGAGTCTAGCTATATATGCAATTATATAACCTGTGATAGTATGATATCTCCTGACCGTTTTAAAATATGTTTTCTTATAGCAATGACATCCAATCGAACTGACTCCAATGAAGTTAAGAGTTACGCTCAAGCTTCAGTTCATGGAGTGGCATCGAGCGATACAAGACTCGTACTTGAGTGCCAAGGAGAAGAGGCTAAGGAAATTCTAATTCTTAATAAAACTTTTATCTTTCTTTGCTCGTATAATCCTAAGTTAAACAAAAGAGTTTTAAATACTCAGTGTAACTTTTAGTTAAACTAAAGAGTTTTAAATATTTATTTTATTGTTTTTATCTTAAATTTGAAAGGAGTCCAACAACACCTTATAATGATATTGTAGCTAAAAAAGAACGAGTGTTTTAACAATTTCAAGATCCCACTAACGCTACTTTGTTACAGCTATATCTCTATTGAATCGCATTTTTTTATATGTGGTGGCAGCTTAGAGTGCTTGACCGCGCCTCAAATTCTTCCAAAAAATATATATATAATAATAATTAAATACCAAAGCTCGCCTCACTGAAGCCCAATTTTCTCTTGTAAAATTGCTTGTTGCGGCGGCGGCTCATTTAGTAGTAAATATTTGGCCTTCGAATTCCCTGTAGTTACCTGAGTTGCCACTGTGGTGGATTTGTGGCGACGGTTAGATGGAGGCTGGGGTAACGACGACGGCGACTACAACAGCGTCGTTCAGTTCGATACTTGATAAACCCCTCAGCCAACTAACCGAAGAAGACATTTCTCAACTCACTCGCGAAGACTGTCGCAAATTCCTCAAAGAAAAAGGTGCTTTTGATTTTAATTTTTTTTTATCTTCTTTTTACTTCTGCTTTTGCCCTTTCTTGGTCTCCGTATTTTCTTAACCGTCTCCAGAATACTGGGAAACATGGAGGGGCAGCCAAAAAAAAAAATGTAATATGTAAACATTGACACGTGACGTTACAGGAATGCGTAGGCCGTCATGGAACAAATCGCAGGCGATCCAGCAAGTGATTTCGTTCAAGGCGTTGTTGGAAAGCAACGAAGATTCCGGCGCCGGAGCTCGCCGGAAAATCCTTGTTTGCCCACCACCATCACATTTTCCTCCGCAAAATGCGGTGGCGCGTCTTATTTCACTCTTATTTCTTCTTAAGCCACTTTTCTGGGTTCTGTTTGCTTCACTTTGTTATTTGGATAAATGGATAATGATCTTGGAATGCTCTGTTTAGGTAGCTTCAAATTCTGGTGAGTCAGTAAAAGAAGCAGTCTTTGGAGAAGAAGAAAGCCTGTACGGCCAAAAAGATCTTTCTTTGAAAGCTGCTCCAGTGGTGCAGATGAATTGTCAGGGCGGTGACACGGATGACAAGACTCTTTCGCCTAGGTTTAATTTCAATTTCCTATTACTACTTCGGATTGTGGTTTTTATCTAATTCCTTTGTTATTGATGGACTTGGATATATAATCAATTTATTTATTTATATCTTTTAAACAGTGATGCAATGCTAATTGGGTTTTCAAAAGGAATGATATTGATGGACTCTCTCTAATATTTCTTTCGGTTTAGGATAGTTCATCTTTGATGGGAAGCACTGTGCTATTATCTTTACCTTCCGTTGATCTATGGAAATTGCATTGACCTATAGAATGTTAAGTGGTGAGAGTTTGGTTTTGTACATTGAGTGGATATTGCTCTAACGCGGATAATATAGTCAAGGCAAACAGTTAGCAACTTGCTTGTTTGATATATATGCAAATATATTATATTTCTATTTGTGAATAGGTGTGCTAATTGTGTTCAATTTAGATCTACAGTGAAAACTTATAGTTGTATACTCTTGTTTGTTTTCTTCAGTTTAGGCTCTCCACGGGAGTATTCAAAATTGCCTGGCAGAAGTCAATGTGAAACAAATGAGCTGGGTGGGCAAATGACAATTTTTTACCGTGGAAAGATCAATGTGTACGATGGTGTACCACTTGCTAAGGTAAGGAAGCTTCCTCTTTCTGTGGATATATACTTGGAGAACAATAATAGCATGTTGGCCTTCTTCCAATGTATCCAAATATGGGTTTGCAGGCACAAGCAATCATGCACCTGGCAGCTTCTCCTATTGATTTTCCTCAGGGCAATCTATGTAATCAAAATGGTGCCTTTAGGTCCTTTCTGGGTCATGTACAAGAAGCCGAAGACAAAAATGACCTTATTTCATCTATTGCTTTGAACTTGAATTCTCATACCGTGCACACTGGTTAGTGTCTTCAAATGGATAAATGAATTGCTCTATTTGGCTATTGCGATGAAGCAAATAATGGTATTGTCAAACATCTATGCTGCAATTGAACTGTAGCAGCATTTAAGTTAATGGAAAAGAGAACACAGACATTGGTTGTTACTGATGTTTGGACTGGATTGCCATTTCTTTTTGCACTTGAAACATATGTCTTTGTTATCTTTATAGAAGGAAACTAACGTTTCATCTCTTTTTAATAATTTCCACTAGGCATGCTTTTTGTAGGTTGTATAACTTCCTTTCAATCGTATATGTATTAAGAGATCATATATGTATTAAGAGCTAGATGCTGTGTATAAGTGTTTTAAATATACTAAACAGAAAATAGACTATTGGCATGACAGTGGCACATGAATGCTGAGATTTAGTTAATTCCAACATTTCCTGGTTGACAGTTTTCCCTTCTTTATTTTTCTTTTTAATTTTTAATCTTATTGCTGAATTTAGTAACTTGTTGATAATTTAGTGGTTGTGATTACAATTTGCCTTCACAGAGAAGATGACAGAATATCAGCCGCAGTTTAGGGGAAAAGCAAACATCAGTCGTGATTCTGGTATGGTAATTTTCTTTTCTTCATTTATTGTTCTGATTTATTGTTCTATAATATGCAAATGCTTCATAACTCTTGTTTCTCAGTGTAAAAATTCTCTACATAAATAATAGAAATGGAGTTTTGAATTTCATTGACTATATTTTGCAGCCAAATGATAGGGTCTAGACGAGCAGTCCATTATCATGATATTATAATTAATTCAAATGTGGGGAGATTGCCAAGGAGATAAAACTCCATGTTTTATCAACCATAAACTTTACCTATTGGCTGAGCTATTATATACTTGGTTATAGATAAAATTTGAGAAGAATGCACATGGCCAAAGATTTGCTACCAAGATACATAGAGACTGATCCTAACTTATATGTCATCATTAAAATGCTTAGTTCTGTTGTTCTAGAGTATAGTTCCCACCTTTTTATTTATACAACATGTAAAAGAAAGTTCTTGACCATGTTAGTTTTTGTCGCTAAATAAACTCTAGAAAAGCATATCCAAATGGCTCCTCGAAAATGTCAGTGCCTTGGGGTCTTCATGATGCTTTATTGATGATTGGGCCATTGAGAAAGTAAAAATTATTTTTTACTGCTTGATAATATACCATTATTGGCTCTTTATTTCCTGTTGTAACACTTGTTGCTCGGTCTTAAGATGTAGATGGACAGGTGAGCAGAAAAGT
Source organism: Gossypium anomalum (assembly GCA_025698475.1). Lineage (NCBI taxonomy): Eukaryota > Viridiplantae > Streptophyta > Magnoliopsida > Malvales > Malvaceae > Gossypium > Gossypium anomalum. The sequence goes on from CM046965.1 coordinate 41,842,463, forward strand.
ATCATTGCAGCGATATCTTGAAAAGCGAAAAGACAGGTATCTATACCAGCTAAGATATCGCTTGCTGAATTTACTTCTAATCTCAATTTACAAATCAGCAGAGCTATATCATTTTGCACAATTTGGTATCTGAATAAAAAGAAAAAAAATTACAATTAAGTATCCAAAATTTACTTCCGTCTTGCTAATCTATGACTATAAATGTTTTAAAGACATGCTAGTTTTTGAACAGTATAAAAATGCGAGACATGGTAATTTTATTCTTTAGAAATGTCATGTCAGCATTTTTAAAATATTTTATTTTAAAAATGATTTTTATCTTAGTTTCACTCTTTTTAATTAGAAAACATAACAAATTTAATTTCTTTTTTGGATTAAACTATTTTAATTCTTTGAATTTTTGAAAAGAAAATTAAAAGAGGACTATCGGGAAAAAAGAAGGAATTAGAGAGAGAGAGAGAGAGAGAGAGAGAGAGAAGGGGAGAAAGGGGAAAGGGTGCTGGCCAGCCCAAGGTATACAGGTGATTAGTCAGCTGGTACTGCTGCCTTGCCCTCTATCTTCCTCATTTTTCTCTTCCGCTTTTCTTCCCCAGCCTGTCGCCAATCTTGTTATCTCGAAGCAGACCCATGGCAGATTGGTCCTTTCTCTCTTTTTTTCCCTAGAATTTTTATTGATTTTTTAATTCTAAGTTTTTAGCTTATTATTTTGAAATTTGAAAAATAGTTTGTTGGCCTTGAAATGCTGATATGGCATTGATTTTGGCAGACGACCTTCTATTATTAGACCTACGTTGGCATTATGTAATGATGTTAGCCACTTGAGTAACTTGACAGAGATGCACATTTGGGTACTTAACTGAGAATTTTTTTTCTTTAGGTCCCAAATCACGAAAGGGGTATACTTCAACCACCTATTCATGTATTAACCCTTAGAATATATTTCTGGATTACATGTATTAACCTTAGAATATATTTATGGATTATTCTTCTGTTAGGGGAAGATTCTTTAAAGGCAGGAAAAAAGCAGGACAAACTTTGTCTAGCTCGGAGATGTACCTGAACCATCAGATAAGAGCTAACTACTTAAATGGACAAACAAATCGGAGCAGAACAAGTTCTCCACCAGTGTCTGGAGTGCCACATGCATTTTATAGCTCAGCTGACAACCAAGAGCTTGTGAAATTTTCTGTAGATCTCAATGATGAAGGTAAGTTTTGAAGTAATCTTTACATTTTTGTATGATGTAAAGATGCTACGTAGTTTGCAGTCACACCTAGTACTGCACTATACTTGATGTTTAATCATATAATTGTGTAAATGTCTGGTTCTTGTAAAAACTGTGGCTGAAGGATGCCCATATTAACACACGCACACAGACATATATTATATTGTATAGTTGCTGTGGGGCAGTTTTGACGATTTTTTTTCAAACAAAAAGAAAAAAGGTTTTGACTCTCTGTCTGGGCAAATAGATGAGCCACGTTTCTGAAGAATAATCCAATAGTTTTGCAAGTGTTAAAATTCTGTTAGATTTTAAGTTACAACCGGCTATACCATAGTTTATTTTGGGGTTCTATTTGGGGTATGTCTCTAACATATTTCTTTGATTTGGATAATGTTTGTATCTTCTAATTGCACATTAATTATTCACATAGTTACTCTCCAGTCAGCCTTTAGAGTATGGGCGGAAGAATCTTACTGTGGTATGATTTCCATGCAGGTGGTCAAGAACACTGAATTGAATGTCTTTTATGCATCAAAAGTACATTCATTGGGATTTGAGTGCAGAGATGCGTTCTTTAGGTGGATTACCCACAGCGGACATAGGAGAGGAAAAAGTAACTGGAGAGAGCCTTTGACATGCCTGCATATGTATATAAATATATAAATAATATTTATATATATATATATTTATATATCATGATTTGGCTTGTATGGGTCGAGTTCCTTACTCGGACAGACTCTTGTTTTGAGTGGTATGATGAAGTTGCACAATTTTCTGATCAAATTTTGCAAAGCTGAGCGACCGTGTTCGGGAATTTCTTGTTTCGGATATTAGGATCTCTACGTCTTTGCTAGGTATAGGGAGCCACATGTAGCGGCAAGCAATGCTTTCCTTTTGCTTTAACCTTGATATGTAAATTTTGTACTAATTATAGCTTATTGGGGCGGGTGAACTAGCTCTTTTCCTATCAAGGGGTTTATATGTATCGTGTTTATTACCTTCAATTCACTTCTATTTGGCCATGCCCAAATGATTCCTTGTAAAAACTTTTTTTTTTTTTGAACTAACCAATTCATTTTCTTTTTTAAACAATAGCATAAATATAAATAAAATAAAAACTATTAAATGTCTCAAAGTCTCAAACACTAATACTCCGGTAGTGTTAATTAATAACTATATATGATGGTTGAACACTTGCGATATTTTGTGTTATTCTTTTTGAGGGATTTTGTGTAATTTTTGAAAGCTATGTATGAAGGTTGATTCTTGAACACTCATACAGTCTGTTGTGTTAATCTATAACTGCATAAGATTTTGTTTTTCTGAAAGCTATATATGAAGGTTGAATCTTGAATCCTGGGGATTCGATCGTTTAATTGTTAAATATTTATATATTTCCGTCTTACTTTTCGGTAGTGAAGAAGAAAATGACTTCACGCTAATGGCTTCATGAAAAGTTGGCATTAGGTATGTAAGAAATTAACAGGGTGTATTAGTTGCTCCACGTGTTATTTGTCTATTTGTCTGAGCTTTTTTTCTCGTGTGTATTGTGATTATGTTTGATTTTATATGAAAACATTGATGGTGTGATTGTTTCATGAAAAATGTTTATTCAATTTAATAATTTCATGTTATTCTCATTTCGAAGAGCTTATTCTAACGATTTTTAATCACATTTTCTTATGGTACAAATGACACCTTAATGTCAAATTTTATTCATATACTTGTTATCGTATTATTAAGCACAATACCTATTTATAACCAAATATAAAAAATATTTCACATTTTTGTTGACTCTATTTTTCTTTAAACATTCTTTGTTTGTAACTAATTTACTTCAACATTCACTATCTTTGTTACAACTTAATAATTTCTCTCACGTATTCAGTTTTAGAGTCCTTTTTAAAGATTTCACTTCATATCTTAGATAGATTAGTTCATATTTTCTAAACATTTACGAGTTCATAAACTGAATTTATTGTGGACTAAGTTCACTTCTTATTCCCAACATTCCAATCTAACCTAATATAAAATTTGATTTATAGCCCTTTGTAGCTTTAGTAAGAATGATTCAGATATGCAAAACTTCATTCAAACACACCAAGGGAATGCACTCGAGGTGCCCTAGCCACACACACCAAAGATCTACATAAAAATTGCACTATAATTGCATATCCTCCAAACACACCAACAACACAAACGTGCAATGCCATAAGGCATCAAAACATAATTCTACACACACATACCCATACAAGTTGGATCTAATTCCTATGACATGCCATTTGTATCTTAGCTAATCTACCAAGCTCATAAGAGATTTCATCTTATTAATCAATTTGATATTTAATAGTTCACATAAATACATATCATAAAATGTTATCATGGTTTCAAAAGAACACAATAAATCTTATATTTCACACGCAGTACATTTTGGTGCTTATTGGCACCCAATCATCACCTATACTCATCCACATGATCACATTGTCACCTAAGTGATCCATATCACCACACAATGCTTCACATGTTTACATATGCAGTTACCAAATCAAATCATTCCACAAATGGCATAAGTCATTCTCTTTTCTTAATTTACATAATTACTTATTAGGTGACCATGTCGCCATATCACACACTTTTATACAATTTATCATTTAATACTTGAAATACTGACAAATTAACAAATAAATGCTTATTAAGGGATTCAATTTTCATAATACATCACTACTCATTTCCTTAATTCTTTCTTATCAAAATAAGTCATATTTCAAATTTCATGTCTACCTTATTTTAAAATGTCATTTTAACACATATGTTCATTTTCACAAAAAAATCATGCCATGACACTTAAGTATTCAAATTCTATTACAAATTTTATTGTCATATATTCTAAGGAAAATTTTAACTAATATTATCATTTTCTTCACAATCATCACAACACATGAAATCATACTTACTCTTATTCCAATACACAATAATTATTTTGGCCATTTATTAAACTAATTACCAATTTTCATAATCATATTAACAAGGGAAGTTAGCAAATCCAAGGGCACTTACCTCTTGGATGAACTTAAACCCAAAACTAAGCTTTCTAACACTTGAATCCTCTTTTCCCTAGCATGGAAGCTCACTTTCCATCATTTCTTATTCTTTTTATTGGAAGCTTTCTCTCTATAACCCAAGCATTTTGTCACTAGACCATATAAAACCTAAGCTTTTATGGGGAGATTGATGATGGAAGTATGCTTAGGAGGTGATGTCTCCTTGATTTTGGTAATAACTCAAAGTGGATTGAAGAAATTTGTGTTTAATTTGAAGAAAATATGAGAAAAATGGAAAGGAAAAACACTTCCTTCAAGCCTAGGGAGGGTTTCCCTGATAATAGGAAGAAAAATGATGAATTTTTCTCCTTTTTTTTTTTAATACATTAAAAATTATCAAGTTAAGGTCAAGTAAAAGTTCAACTTAAAACTTGTGGTCCATATTAAATCACCATGCTTTCATCACATCCAATGGCTCAAAATTAATCTAAAAAAATATAATATCTCTTCAAATAATATTTTAATATAAATTTTGCATAAAATGACCAAAAGCCCATATAAGGAAAATTTGCACTTTAGTTACTTTTTACCCATTTATCACACTTCACATTAGATTTAACACTTAACATATCCAAAATTTATAAATCATACTTATACTCTAATATTAATTCAAAAATGATAAGAATTACATTTTCCCCCTTTTACAATAAAAAGGGTAAAATTATCATTTGGTCCCTATACTTTTCACTCTTATTCAATTTAGCCCAACAATGGTTTTCATCATACTAATACATATTTCATTTCATTCTCATACCAAATAATCATTATTAACTCACATTTTCTCTACCAAGTCAAATTGCACTTTAGTCATACTTTTTTAAAATTTATGATTTGGTCATTTTTCCAACTTTTCACATTCACAATTGTGGCATTGATTTCCATCTTCAATGTCAAATTATTGTTTTTGATTTGTCTTTAGCTTACTCATTTATGAAATTCCTCAATTCTTCTTTGTATCCATTTTTGAAATAGTACAAGATGTCGTATTGATAATTTTGAGTGTGCTACACATGTAAAAAATCGATTTTCTTCAATGTCAGAAAATTCAGTTTTGAGCCAGATTTCTTAAATCGAGATATTCTGGGAAGTCAAACAAGAGGTTATTAAGGGGTTTAATTAGAGAGTTTAGGAATTAAAGCTGTTGGACTAGATTGTAAGGGTACTAAAATTAGAAGGGTTAATGCATGAGTATTAAAAAGTTTTGTTTAGCACATTAGATCTCCTTATGTTGTAAATATTCCAAGCCTTTAATGGGAAAAAAAAAATCCCTTTTTCTAAAATCGGTAGGAGAGTACATTTGTTTCACATCATTTTCGCGATTTGCATGTTTTTGCTACACCAAAATTCTCTCAAGTTTTCTTACTCTTTCAACTTCAAATCTTTGATTTCATTGAAGCAAAAGTTAAGATGAGTTTATTTTACATTAAAACTATTCATTAAATAAGAAATTTCGTATCAAGACTTTTGAGATACTCTTTCTTTCTCTTTTCTAATTTTCACATTAGTGATGGTGCAAGAGGAAGGGATTTGATTTTTTATTCCTTTATTCAAATTTGATCTTTCCATCAACATAAAGTAGTTTTCAGTCCTAATATAAGTTTCTAAACCATTGATATGTGATTTTTTATTTTTATCTATTTATTTTCCATTTTGAGCAATTTTTGGAATAGTGAGAGAAAACTTCAATTTAATGTTAGATTAGAGCTCAGTAAGGATTAGAAATGTAGGATTTCAATTTTGACAGAGGTTTGGATACAATTTTAAAGTTTTTCCATTTATGAGAGCTTTTAGAGTTATAGTGAGAGAGTGTGTGATCATAAGAGGTAGGTTGGTGGTTTTTGAGTGTCACATCCCAAAAATCGAGCGTTAGTAGAAGCGGGTTTGTGAACCGAGAGAGAGTGGTCATGATCTAATTTTTGGTATTATCTATACATTTTTAGGAAATAAATGAGTTACTGGTCTGTTAGTTAAGTGTTAGTGAATCTATCATTTACCATTTTTAAGGAAGCATGGAAATTAGATCAAAGCCCCAAGTTTGATTCCATTTCCTTGTAAAATAGCTTAATTTTTGATAAAATTTCTCCTTCTCCTTATTTTGTGCTGCCCAAGTCTTGAACCCTAGGTATAAATACAACTTTTTCTTGTATTTTTTCAGCCTTTAAGTCAATTTTTCCTTACCCTAGTCGTTCACCCTCTTCCTTTCCTCTTTTTTCTTAAAATTTCTTTCTTTCTTCCCTTATGTGTCGTCGCCCAAGCCACCAAGATTCACCATGAATTTCTGTTCTTTTTGTAATGGGTTCTTGCACCATTATTTTCCCTCCCTCTTGCTGCCCTTTTTTATATTTTTCTAGCCATAAATCTGAAATCTTTTGCCTCCAAGAATAATCCCTATTACTGCCCAAGAAGTGCCATTGCTGCCCCTCTCTTCCAGCTTGTGTAAGTGCCTCTTTTCTTTAATTGTCTTGATGAATCTTTCAAGGGAATACCAAAATTTCCAAATCTGGAATTGCAGGAAATTTTAATGATTTTATAGGTATTTTTCTAGCTTTTAAAAGTGTTTTCAATTAGTTGTGGTTGGGTGGGATATTGTGGTTGATGGAGAAGTTCCGTGGAGCTCTGGCGGTATATTAAGTCTGTATTTATATGTAGTCAGTGCATTGCACCGTGAGTAATGAGGAGATTGGCAATTATATTACATATTGATTGGCAGTCTAAACTGCAATTACTGAATTGGTGGCTTGCCCATGAAATTGGTAGCTTGTCTACATATTGATTGGTAGTATAACTGTATTGTTTATAATGGTGGTTTAACCACATCAAGCTCTACCCGCATTATTCAGAGTAAATATACGTGTAAGACCATAGCCGGGCTATGACATCCTAATGATAAGACCATAACTGGGTTATGGCACTACGAGTGTAAGACCATGACAGTGCCATGGTAATATATGTGTAAGACTATAGTTGGACTATGACATCAATAAAATGATGTACTCAAATCCGTAAGACGTTCTCTAATTTGAAAAAGATTGGTAAGTGTAATGTAGTACTAGTGTGATAGAATTTATGTAGTTATTGATATTGAGCTCAATCAAGTGAATTCATCATTTGAAGTTGTGAATGGCAAGAATCGTTAATGAAATGATTGTTTAATGATATATATATTATAGTATGTTCGGTAAGATTTTTATTTTAAGCCTATGAACTTACTAAGCTTCATTAAGCTTACTTGTGTCATTGAATGCTCTTTGTAGATTTTCAGCAAGTTCGGAGGATTAGATCAAAATATCAGACAACATTATCCAGATTGCTCCGATAGATTTTGTTAAATATCTTATGGTTTATATGGCATGTATAGGGTTGGTTTAGAAAAGAGTTAAACTTGTAACATGGTTGTGAGTGATACATATGTTCATGTTTGTATGCATGTATTTAGTAGTAGTTTTTAGTAATCAATGAATGAAGTTATTATGGTAAGTTTATGCAAATAAGTCTTGTGATTACATATTATGTTTAAGACATGATTTTGGCTTGTATTTGTTGCTTGGTTGGGATGTATTGGTGTATATCAATGTTGTGTGGTGGTTGATATTAAAAAGAGTGAGAAAAATGGCCTTAAAATGGCTTATTTTTGTCCACACGGGCAGAGACACGAGCGTGTATCTCAGCCGTGTGAGACACACGGCTTGGCACATGGGCATGTGGTCCGATCGTGTGTCCTCTGTATCTTGAAATTTCAAAATAGAATACTCGAGTTTTTTCACATGACCTGGCACACGGGTGTGTGACTTGGCCGTGTGACCCCTGCACTTAGCACACGGCCTAGCACAAGGGCGTGTGTCACAAGTCAGAGAGTTACACAGGTAAGGACACGGATTGGGACCCGGACGTGTGTTTCATTTTGCCCACATGGCCTAAGACACGGGCGTGTCTCCTGGCCGTGTGGCTTTGGCCACACGGGCGTGTGTCCCCTACTCCTAAGAAAATATTTGAGATTTTGAGAAAATTTTATTAAGTGTTCAGTTTAGTCCCGATTCAATTCTAATGTGTATATCAGGACTCGAGGGCCCATCTAAGGGACAATATGAGTGTTTTATGATTGATTCTTGATATGAATAATAAAAGTTATGAAATGTCAGTGATTAATCTGTAAGTTTAGTAATGTTCCGTAGCCCTGTTTCGCCGATGGATAAGGGTTAGGGGTTTTACATTTATTTGTATCAGAGCTTCAGTTTAGCTGATTCTCGGAATGAATGTAATGTGTAAAGTGTCTAGAAATACATGCCATATAAATCTGTAATAGTGTGATGTGTATGATCCGATCTAATATTTGTTTTTCTTATAAATTGTAAAAATGTCTAATAGATCTGAACATGTTGAATGTGATGAAGCTAATAGCAGAATACAGACATCTGAACACGGGACAAGTAGTAATTTTTCAATTTCTCTGATGCAAGAACAAGAACTTAAAAATATGTTTTATGGGTTTATGAACCAATGGTTTAATGAGTTTATGCAAGAAAGAAATCAGGCTCAGCAACCTTCTCCCCCTACTACACTATCTGTAGCACCCCTGATTGCACCTCCACCTCCTTCGGTAACCGAATCCAGTAAGCGTGCTACTGTAGAAAAACTCATAAAGTTTGGGAACGAAGAATTTTTGGCAGGTCAGATGATGACCCAGTCAAAGCTGAATATTGGCTTCAGGATATAGTGAGAGTTTTTGAAGAAATGACTTGTTCTCCAGAAGATTATTTATGGTGTGTTGTTTCCTTACTAAAAGAGGAAGCATATAATTGGTGGATGACCATTATAGTTGTAGCGTCGAAAGAGAAAATTACTTGAGAATTTTTCTAGAGTGAATTTAAAAAGAAATATGTTGGTAAGAGGTATCGAGATAAAAAGAAGAGGCAATTTCTCGACTTACGACAAGGAAATCGAACAATAGCTGAATACGAAAGAGAATTTGTATACCTCAGTAGATATGCTTAAGAAATTGTATCAACCGAAGAAGAAATGTGTATCCGGTTTGAGGAAGGTTAAATGATGAAATCAGAATGATGATTGGGGGTACAGAGATACGGGAATTTGTTGTTTTGTCAGATCGTGCTCAAAAAATGAAAGAGGTGTACAATAGAAAAATGCAACTGGAGAGAAGGAATAAAGAATCCTATAAGAGAAGCTCATCCAAATCATTTTCAGCATATCCGGCTAAAAAGTTTAGAGATGATTCTAGTCAACCTACCTCAATGCCGGAACGATCAAGTAAGAATAAGGTGACTCAACAAGATTCTGGGGTAACAATTAAACCTACAGCTAGTGTTGGCAGTGTATAGATTGCTCCCAAGCCTAGATGCAAATATTGTGGGAAACCTCACTCCGGTAATGTAGAGGCAAGACAGGAGCTTGTTACAAGTGCAGGGCTACTGACCATTTTATTCGAGATTGTCATCAAGTGCAAAAAAGGAGGGAGAACAAAAAGAAAAGCAATTAGCCACTTCTCAAAAAGGTAAATGTTCGGGTCAAAGTAGTGCTACTGGGATTGCTCATTCGGGTATGAGAGATTCTGCTGCCCGGTCAGAAACTAGGGCACCTGCTTGTACTTATGCTATCTGAGCAAGAGAGGAAGATACAGATCCAGATGCAATTGCTGGTACATTCTATCTTTTTGATGTTACTGCGTATGCATTAATTGACCCTGGGTCTACACATTCTTATGTTTGCATCGCATTAGCATCAGAAAAGAAATTGTCTGTTGAACCTACTGATTATGATGTTTAAGTCACTAACCTATTAGGCCAAAGTGTAATATTTAATTTAGTGTGTCGTGATTGTCCACTGAAAATAAAAGGTTATGAATTCCCTGCTGATTTGATGCCACTACCTTTTCAGGAATTTGATGTTATTTTAGCAATGGATTGGTTGACAAAGCATGATGCTGTAGTAAATTGTAAAGAAAAATTGATTGATCAGAAATGTTAGACAGGAGAGATGATTATTATTGGGGCTACAGATCCGAAAGAAATTGTCAGAATTATTTCAGTTTTTTCAGTCAGAATAATACGGAAAGGTAATGAGGCATTTTTAGCCTACATTCTTGATACTCGGGGTTCTGAATCGAAGTTAGAATAGTTACCAGTTGTTAATGAGTTTACTGATGTGTTTCCTGAGGAATTGCCGGGTTTACCACCTGATCGTGAAGTTAAAATTGTGATTGATGTGATTCCGTGAACAACTCCTATATCAGTAACACAGTATAGAATGACACCAGTTGAGTTGTAAAAGAATTAAAGACACAGTTGCAAGAGTTACTAGACAAAGTGTTTATCAGACCTAGTATATCTCTCTAGGGTGCACCTGTCTTATTTATGAAAAAGAAAGATAGATATTTGAGACTGTGTATAGATTACAGACAGTTGAACAAGGTCACAATTAAAAATAAATACCCTTTGCCACGTATTGACGATTTGTTTGATCAACTGAAAGGTGCTGTAGTATTTTCGAAGATAGACCTCAGATCTGGGTATTATTAGTTGAAAGTTAAAGAACGTGATGTGCCAAAGACTACTTTTAGAACTCGGTATGGTCATTATGAATTTTTGGTAATGCCTTTTGGTTTGACTAATGCTCCTGTTGCTTCTATGGATTTAATGAATCGAATTTTCCAACCATATTCGGATAGATTTGTGGTTGTGTTTATTGAAGATATACTGATCTATTCTAATACAAAATTCGAACATGCACAACACTTGAGAATTGTGTTACAGACTTTGAGAGAGAAGCAGTTGTATGCAAAGTTCAGTAAATGTGAATTCTAGCTTCATGAGGTCAGATTTCTGGGCCATATTGTATCAACTAAAGGGATTCGAGTGGATTCGAGTAAAGTATTTGCAGTGGTGAATTGGAAAGTTCCAAAGAATATAACAGAAGTGCGAAGTTTTCTGGGTTTTGCAGGGTATTACCGCTGTTTTGTCAAGAATTTTTTGATGATTGCTTTGCCAATGACTCGACTACTACAGAAAAATGTTGAATTTATTTGGTCTGATGAGTGTCAGCAGAGTTTTGATCAGTTGAAGAAAATGTTAACAGAAGCTCCAGTTTTGACTCAACCAGAATCGAGTGTACTGTATGTTGTATATAGTGATGCATCTCTGAATGGTTTGCATTGTGTATTGATGCAGTCAGGAAAAGTAGTGGCCTATGCTTTTCGGCAATTAAAACCACATGAAAGGAATTATCCTACACATGATTTTGAGTTGGCTATAATCATTTTTGCTTTGAAAATTTTGAGACACTACTTGTACAATGAGAAGTGTTATGATCTGATTATTGATGACTTAGAAGGAGCTAAATTTGAGACAGAGACGGTGGCTAGAGCTACTAAAAGATTATGATCTGATTATTGACTATCAACTAGGAAAGGCTAACGTAGCTGCAGATGCACTTAGTCAAAAGTTGTCATTGTTTGCACTTCGGGTGACGAACGCTCATTTATCTCTTAATGAAGATGGTTCTGTAATAGTAGAATTGAGATTGAAACCTTTGTTCTTTCAACGGATTCAGGAGTTGCAAGATGATGATCTGAAATTGGTGTTGAAAAGACAGATGGTACAAGACAATCTGAGTTCAGAGTATACCATTGATGATAGAGGTATGTTACATTAACGCAACAAAATTTGTGTTCCGAATAATTTAGATTTGAAAAATGATATTATTTTTGAAGCTTACAGTAGCATGAATTCCATTCATCTGGGTAGTACAAAAATGTATTGTGATTTGAAAAAGATGTATTGGTGGCCGGGTATGAAATGAGAAATCTATGAATTTGTGGCAAAGTGTCTGATTTGTCAGCAAGTCAAAGTGGAACATCAAGTGCCAACGGGTTTGTTACAACCTGTTATGATTCTTGAGTGGAAATGGAGCATGTCACAATGGATTTTGTATCTAGATTACCTATGACTCCAAGAAAGAAAGATTCAATCTGGGTGATTGTCGATAGATTGACTAAGTCAACACATTTTATCCTGGTCAGAACAAACTTTTCACTGTAGAAGTTACCAGAATTATATATGTCTAAGATTGTAAGACTATACGGAGTTCCAACATCTATTATTTTGGATCGAGATCCGAGGTTTACATTAATATTTTGGAGTAAATTACAAGACGCCCTGGGTATTAAGCTAAATTTCAGCACAACATTTCATCCTCAGACTAACGGGAAATCAGAATGAGTAATTCAGATTCTAGAAGACATGTTGAGATGTTGTATACTTGAGTTTGGAAATAACTGGGAAAGGTACTTACCCTTGGCCGAATTTGCCTATAATAATAGTTATCAGTCCAGCATAAAAATGGCACCATTTGAAGCTCTTTATGGAAGAAAATGTGAGACTCCATTGTATTGGTCTGAATTGAGTGAATCCAAGTTAGTGGGAGTCGATTTGATCTGCGAAACCTAAGAAAAAGATCGAATCATCCAGGACAGTTTGAAAGCTGTTTCAGACCGTCAAAAATCATATGCAAATTTGAAAAGAAGAGATAGAATTTGCGGTTGGCGATCGAGTGTTCTTAAAAGTTTCACCGTGGAAGAAAGTGTTATGGTTTGGCAGGAAAGGGAAATTGAGTCCAAGATTTATTGGACCGTATGAGATAATTGAAAGAATTGGCCCTGTGGCTTATCGATTAGCTTTACCACCAAAACTTGAGAAAATTCATAATGTGTTCTATGTATCCATGCTGAGATGGTATAGATCAGATCCTTCACACGTGATTCCTCATAATGAAATTGAGATATGATTAGATATGACGTATTCAGAAGAACTAGTGAAGATTTTGGCTCGAGAGGTTAAACAACTACGGAATAAACGAGTACCATTAGTTAAAGTGTTGTGGCATCGTCATGATTCGGAAGAGGAAACCTAGGAAACTGAGGAATCAATAAGATCAAAGTATTCGAACTTATTCTCAGGTAACAAATTTTGAGGACGAAATTTCCTAAAGGGGGAGAGTTGTAACAACCCAATTTTTGGTGGTGTCGAAAATAGTGATTCGAGATCACTAAATCCGATGAGTAAATTTGAAAATTTAATAAATTAATATTTATGAGTCAAGTGTGATTTTAGAAATATTCTCAAACTAGTAAATTTTGTGATTTAAAAGAATTTATTAGGTAAATTGGTTAAAAATGAGGTATCGAGACCTCGATTTTATAAAACGAGCCGTAAATATTTTTATAAATATTTACGGAGTGTCATTAAGTTAGTATTAAAGTTTCATTAGAAAATTTTAACGTTTTGATGGTTAATTAATTAAAAATGACTAAATTGAAAAATGTGCAATTTTTGCTAAAGTGATTAAATAGTTTAAGTGACAAATAATAGAGGACTTATAGGGCAAATTAACCCAAAAGGGATGGCTGAGACGACATTAGCAAGAAAAAAATCTGAAAATTTGATGAAATAAGGGTAAAATTAGAAATTTCGCAAAATTAAGTAAATAAAATAATAATTAAAAAAATCTAGACAATTCTTTATAAACTTTTAGCAAAAAACGCGATTGAAGAGTCCTCTTGAGCTGGTTTTTCATATTTTTGCTACAAGTGAGTTTAATTCTTGCCTTTTTCTTGTAATTTTTGTGTTTTTAAGACTTTTACAATTAGGTCTAACTATCTATTCCATGTAACACCCCTTACCCATATTCAACGAAGGAATAGGGTTACGGAGCATTATCAGACTTATAAAACAATTAAACATTCAATTCACATACATTTTTCAAATTTCATGTAATCATCATTCAAACTCAATCACATTATCCCTAATACGAGCCTAAGAGGCCCTAAACATGATTTAGAAGTGGTTCGGGACTAAACCGATAACTCAAGAAATTTTTGAAACACTTAGAAAATTTTCCAATACACAAGGGACACACGCTCGTGTGGCCTGGCCGTGTGTCTCACACGGCCAAAGACACGCCCGTGTCACAGGCCATGTGGACATTTGAAATGGAAGCACATGTCCCTGTTCCAGCCCGTGTCTTACCCCGTGTAACTCTCTAACTTGGGTCACACGGCCAACACACACGCCTGTGCAGCTAGCCCGTGTGCCCTAAGATATGGCCACACACGCCCGTGTGCTAGGCCGTGCCAAACTTGTAGGGTATACTGACTTATGCCACACGGCCAAGTCATATGCCCGTGTGCTAGGCCATGTGGAGCATACTGACTTGATCTTTAATTCAACACCAGGGGACACACGGTTGTGCAACATAACCTTGTGTCACACATGGCTGAACACCCGTGTCTCTTCCCGTGTGGACAAATATCGGCTATTTACCAAGCCATTTTGCCACCCAATTTGCATGTACCTACATCAAACTCAAATGACACAATTCATGGCATAAAAATAGGCATTCTAATAACCTCAACCAACATAATTCATATCATTCTAATACCAACCAATTCAAAACACACCAATACAACAATATACCATTCAATTTCATACCAAAATTCCTAATCTTAAACCATTAATATAAACACTTTCAAATTTTGCATCCTTTAGTCTAATCTCATAAACATACCAAATTCATTTCTTAACCATTTGCTATCCATAATACCTACTATCAACAAGCATCATAACCATCATCCAACACATCACACAAGCCATAAGCACATATATATACATGATCAACTATACCAAAATAAGCCAACTCCATGGCTATATACAAAACCAAACTTTGGACATTTACAAGCCAATTCAAATGACCGAAGTCATTACCAACTCATATACCAAAATGACCAAACTCCTATACATGCCATATACTCAAAATACTTAAGCTCAAAAGTACCAAAGTGTTAGTAGGATAGTGTGATGAAGTCTCCGACGATACTTGAATCTCAGCTAGCTTTGAATTCACTATAAAACACGAAAAATTAAACAATGTAAGCTATGAAGCTTAATAAGTCCGTATGAAAATAATAAGCAAAACTCACAATTTAATTGTCATTCAAAATATGCATATAACATACTATAAGATATTTAATCACAATATTAACATGTATTGAAATCACCTATTTAATCATGAACTCATTTCTTCCATATGTTCGAAGCATATATAGTTTTTGTACATACCTATATTGATACGTATCTATTTCTTACCATTTCATATCTTCGATATACCTATTAAACCATTCGAAATAATACAGGATACTCGGGAATCTCGCACCCTAAGTGCTAATATATATAGCCAAACTATCTCAATAAATCTTGTACCAAAGTGCCAATACATGGCCGAAGCTATTTCATATCATATCTCAATAATGCTCACTCTCGAGCTATTAACGAGTCTACTCACACAAGCTGACGGTCATGACGTAACTACACGGTGCTGTTCATACAAGCTGACGAGAATCCACAATACATGCTGGATAACTTAGCCACTGGTAGGACATACAGACCAACACCCAAAATAATAATAACCCCAAATGACATGCCATTTGTATCCTAATCTATTCCTAATGTAACACCCCAAAATTCATGTTTTGACTTTTGTGAAAATTTGACACAAATATCTATCTGCTTCAGTAGTTAAATGTTCTGGGTGTGTGTGTGAGGTCCCAAGTTCAAGCCTTACCTTTGATAAATTTTGGTATATTTCTGATGTAAGCCTTACACTTGCTTAGTGGGCTTATATTTAATTATTTGTAGAATCATATCAGAATGGGCCTGCTAGTCTGGTGGTTAAGTTGAGTACTAGTTTGTAAAAGGTCTTGTGTTCGAATCTTTGCACAAGCGTGATTGCTAATATTTTGCTCATCTAACTGAGAGAGAGTTTCGGTGGACTGTACGTAGTGGGATTAGTGGGAGAAAATCAAGGGATTTCAATCACATCTTGATTTTATTTTCTTTTTAAATTTTTCTCTCAACATTTTGGACGGCAGTTCTTTTCTTCCCCTTTGCCGAAATTCTACTTCCCCTTTTCCTATTCTTTTTTACTTCCTTCGTTTTGATTTCTGCTTCAACTGCCTCCTTTTAGCGCACCGTCTGATTAGTTATTCGGTAAGTGGAGGTAAATGTTATTGTTTATAATCTTGTTTTTCGATTGTTGTTTGGAGACTCATTGTTTGTATTGGCAACAATGAATCAAAAAGATAAGGGTTCTCCTCGTTCAAAATCATAACCAAATTGTTCGGGGTTGTTGGGGAAGTGTTAAATGTTCATTTTAGAATGTTTTCAATTTTGTGATTTCGGATTAATCAAAAACTATAATTGATTTTGGGAGGTTTGTGGTATCGATTTTAGGTGCTGGTTTGTTCGGGAGTGTTTGTGCATTGAAATAATACCAAGTGTGTACCCAAAAATATAGAACATGGGGTTTTAGTAAAGCTAAAAACCCCACTATCAACGCCATACAAGCGTGTAGTCGCCCGTGTGGTAGGCCAAGTGCCATAACACGGGCGTGTGATTGACGTGGCCAGGCCGTGTGCGCAAGACACGACCGTGTCTGACACAGGGCTAGACTGATTTGGGCCGTGTGGGCCACACGGGCGTGTGGGTCCACGCGGGTAGTCCACATAGGCATGTGGGATTCTGGGCCAGGCCGTGTGATCCACATGACCAAGGCCAACTTGGGCCGTATGGGATACATAGGCGTGTGGGCCCACACGGGTAGGCCACATGGGTGTGTAAGCCCATTTAACTGAAATGTGTTCTAAGGTTGCATGGGTTTCCCAAGTCGACTGTGAACCTACTTTATGTTTGGTAAGCACTACTTAGACCTTTAAACACGTGAACTGTATGTATGCTGTATGTACTGAGCATGATGATTATATGAATGAATACTGAACTGTATGTATAACTAATATTCATATATCAACATATCATATACTGTATGTTGCATTGCATTGGGTGGCGATGTTGATATTTGGAGGAAGTGTACTGAAAGGCTCTTAAGCCTATTATCTGGCAGGGCAATTGCAATTTACTAATTTTGTGTCGCATTCGGTACTACTTGGAGTGTAGGGATGGGTGGGTGTTTTAAACCCCACATGGAGTGTAGGGATGGATGGAGATGGTGTGCAGAGGCTGGTTGGGTAGGATTCTATTTACTGATTAATGTATATCTGATACTGTTACTGTGATGGGCTTAGGCCCTAATTCATATCTGATACCAAAACTGAAATGGGCTAAGGCCTGAACTGCTACTGAAACTGAAACAAGATTAGGCGTAGACTATATTTGACTGCTTGTTGTGATTGACTGTATACATGTGATCTGTGGGGATTACACACTGAGTTTACGTAAACTCACCCCTTTCTATTTTATCTGTACAGGTAATCCCCAGACTTAGACGGATCGGTGCGGCGGAGGACTCTACGGTGACCACAAGTTCATTGAACTGATTTAATTTTATTTAAGGTTTTTAATCCCTATTTGTTTTTTGGATATTTTTGATGTAATTTGGACTTTTGGACTTTTTACCTTTATTTTGGTTTTTAACTGTGTTCATGAATTTGAAACTGCAAAACTCAACAGAAACCCGGTTTAATTAAAAGTAACGTTTTCCTAAATGTGAACGATTTTCTTCAAATATTACAGTTTTAAAAGCTTCCGCTACACAAATTTTTTTAAAGTGAAACCAATTTAATGAGAAAATGATTTTGAAATTGTCAAGAGATAAATAGAAGCTAATAAACGGAAATGGTTTAACTTGATAAATGCGATTTCAAATTCCATTCCATGTGACATCGCCAGATTCGGCCATAGCGTCGAGGCTAGGTTTGGGGTGTTACATTTAGTGGTATCAAAGCCAAGTTGCAAAACTCGGTTGTGGATTTTTGGTTTTAAAACTTGGTTTTTAAGAATTGATTTTCAAATGATTTGAAATGATTTGACTGAGAATGTGGTACATCGAGTCTCCAGTGCTGATCCTGTAAGTATTCTGATAAACTGATATGTTATTATAAATTGTCTGTTCTGAAACAGTCTAGTTAATGTATACTGAAACTGATAGAGACTGTACTTGCAGAAAACAAACTTTGAATTTATAATACTGCTTTACATAAAACATCTGTTAATAAATACTAGAACTGTAACTGATTCATAAAATTCATAATATAGATAAATTCGATTAGACATGAGTGCACGAGGTATTCTTAGACGTGGTACTTGAGGCTATGGTAGAGGTCGTAGAGGGGCTCGAGTTGAGTCCTCTTTTCTGGGCAACATGCTGAATCTGGATACGAATGAGACACCCGTGTCACCTGTTACTGAGCCTAGGTCTCAAGATCGCATGGCTGGGAATGGCGCATTATCCCAGGCTATGTTAAGGATACTGGAGAGGGTCACTGGGCCTAACACTGGATTTGGGGGCCGAGGGTTGATTACTCAATTACTCCGGTCCAATGGAGCTGAGTTATTTAGGGGTGTCACAGAAGTTGCCCCTAATGTAGCTGAGTACTAGATGGAGGCTACTGAGAGGATAATGGACGATTTAGACTGTACCCCTGAGTAGAAATTGAAAGGGTGCAGTCTCGTTGCTTCATGATGAGGCTTATCGGTGGTGGTTGACTGTTAAGGAGGGCACTCAGCACGATCGTCTGTCTTGGGAGTTCTTTAAGATTGCCTTCCAAGGGAAGTATGTGGGAGTTAGTTACATCGATGCTTGTAGGCATGTGTTTCTGAACCTCACTCAGGGAGATCGATCAGTGGCCGAGTATGAGGCTGAAGTTCTGAGACTGAGCCGCTATGCGCGAGGTATGGTGGTGACTGAATATGAGAGATGTGTCTGATTTGAGGATGGCCTTAAAGATAATCTGAGGGTACTGATAGCTCCGTAGAGGGAGCGAGAGTTCTTCGTTTTGGTGGAGAAGGTGAAGATCGTCGAAGAGGTTAAGCACGCTGAGCACTAAAATAGAGATTGTGAGAGGGGTAAGAACAAAAGGGATTTAGAGCCCTCGAGTTCAGTACAGAGGCCTAAGAAAAAGGCCAGGATTGATGGATTGATTAGAGCTGGGCCCCCTATTGCTCCTACTGGTTTGTAGCTGTGTGGAGATTGTGGTAGACGCCATCAAGGTGAGTGTTGGAGGAGGACTGAGGCGTTTTGAGGGGTGGGTCATTAGAGCATCGCATTCGGGAGTGACCATTAAGGGCCGATCAGATGCAAGCTCTGGGTTCTGGTACTGCGCAGCCACAGTGGGTAGTTTAGTAGCCATCGAGGGACCATGGTCATGCTAGGGGTGGAAATGGTATGGGCTGTGGGCAGAGGGAACCAGGAAAAGGTGCTGGTCAGATTGAGGCGAGGCAGCCTACCCTTGTTTTTTTTGCTTGTCCCCGAGAGGATAGAGATACTCCAAATGCATTACCGGTACATTCTTAATTTGTGATGCACCTTACTTTGCTTTGATAGACATAGGTTCCACACATTCCTAAGTAACTAGCACTGTGTCTGGAAACTTAGGGATTTTGGTTGAGAGTACTTCTAGTGAGGGGACTGTATTGAGTCTTTTGGGGCAATCGGTTCGGGTTAGCAAACTTTATAGAGATGTTCTGCTAGAGGTTCAAGGGTCGGTATTTCTGGCTAATCTGATGGAGCTTCTGTTTAGGGAGTTCGACCTAATTCTGGGTATGGATTGGTTGGTCAAGCACCATGTCAGTCTGGACTGTGCGACTAAGAGGGTCGTCTTAAGAACTGAGGATGATAATGAGATAGTCATGATTGGAAAACATCAAAATTATTTGACTAATGTGATCTCTGCAATGGTTGCTCAAAAACTGGTTCGTAAGGGATGTGAGGCGTTCTTGGCCTATATTAGTGTTTTCGTTTCTGGGGACTCCACTGTAAAGGACATCAAACCATAAAGGATTTTTTGGACGTCTTTCTTGAGGAGCTACCAGGATTACCTCTGAATCGGGAAGTGGAATTTGGGATTGAGCTTGTAACACCCCTTACCCGTATTCGAGACTGAGACCGGATACGAGGCTTTACCGGACAAGTACTTGAACATTTTCATGAAATACGGGTTATAAAATTTCATTCCAATATAAAAGAAATAAAATTGCATCATAATGCCTTATTGTGGGCCTTGAGGCCCTAAACACCTGTTGAGAACGATTCAGGACTAAACCGAGAACTTACGAAAGTTCATGAAAAATTTTCTAAGTAAAACCTCACACGCCCGTGTGGAGGTAATGCATACGCCCGTGTGCTATGGGACACACCCGTGTCCTTTACCCGTGTTGAATTTATGAAAATTATTTTTCATTTTGAACCTACAGGGGTTTTCACACGGTTGAGACACACGCCCGTGTCCTTCACACGGCCTAGACACGCCCGTGTGGTCCCCCGTGTCCAAAACCTTGAGCATTCTGTTTATGATGTTAGCATGCATTTGGGGGCACATGGCTAAGACACACACCCATGTGTCTAGTCCATGCTCAAAACTGACTTAAAATTTTAGGTGCAGGAGACGCATGACCATGCCACACGCCCATAGAGGCGATCCGTGTGTCACACAAGGCCTAGACACAAGCCCGTGTGTCTACTTGTGTGGACCTTGTAAGGCTATTTTCCAAGGCTTTGGTCACCCTGTATCAACCAATCACACTTGTAGGTTACCTTAATACATAATAAGGCTAGATTTTTTTACACTTACATATAACCTTGATAAACCTCATTGCATGCAAACCTTATATCATCGGTTTTATACATGCTAGGTTAATTTCCTTTTTGTATTAAGGATTTCTATGTCTCATTGACACATTTAAGATTGGCTCGTTATTATAACTCATTGCCAATTATAGCCAAGCCATCTCATGTAAATATAAATATGCATAGATTTGTAGGTCATAGCTTATTTCAAAATAAGCCAATTCCCATGGCCAAATACAAGAAGATATGTGAACTTTTACAAGCCTTTATATGGGCAATTCAAATGACACATATTAGAAAATGAACCAAAGTCCTATACATGCCATTGAACAAAATAAAAGTGTCTTTATACCAAAGCTGGACTAGTTGATAGTGTGTTGACTCTCCAACCGTCTCCCAATCTTTACGAGTCCTCGAGCTCTATATGTAATAGCCCAATTTAGACCCTTGTCAAAATAGTAGTGTCGGGACCGCAAATCCTAGTCCGAAAATATATTTTAATATTATTTTCTGTGTCTGTGATATGTAAATTTATATCTGCGAAGTTTCTGTGATTTAATTTGTCTGTTTCTGTACTGAATATTGAAATATGATTTAATCACATAAAAGGTGAAATTAACATATTACATGTTTAATGTATGTATTTGAAATAGCTTTGGACTAATAGGTCCTTATGTGGTTATTTGACCATGTTATGTATTAAATGACTTTGTTGGACATTAGTAAATGGTTTATTAATGTTTAAATGCAAGGGTATTTTAGTAAAATGTTTAATAAATGTTGTTTAATAAAATGAAAACATGAAATTGGCCATTATTATCATTCATATAGCCGATTATATCAAGAAAGTAGAAAGAAGAATACCATCCTAGGGTTCGGTCATTGATTTGGTTGATTAAGGTATGTACTTTGGTCCGTTTTTGATAATTTCTACGTTTCTATGATCATTGCTTCGTGTTCTACTGAGCCCATGTCTGAATTTATGTTTCTGTTAATGATTTCATGAAATTCCATTGTTGATATCATGAGTTTTGTGATGTTTTTGGATGAATTATGAAGGCTTGGTAGATGATTTATAAGTTTTATCTTTGAATTT
This sequence comes from Gossypium anomalum, assembly GCA_025698475.1. Classification (NCBI taxonomy): domain Eukaryota; kingdom Viridiplantae; phylum Streptophyta; class Magnoliopsida; order Malvales; family Malvaceae; genus Gossypium; species Gossypium anomalum. Next base: position 41,864,529 of record CM046965.1, read on the forward strand.
TTGATGAAATTGAGCTATTTGGGCTAAATTGTGAAAATGATGTCTTGGGGGACAAAAATGTGAAATAAACATGTTGTGTGGGCTTATATAGAAGCCATGAAAATTCAGCTAGCCCTTGTTGCAAAGAGATTTTGCATATTTGTGATTTTATGCAAATAAGACTAAATTGTCAAAGTGTGAAAATGTAAGGGCTAAAATGCAAAGTGCCCTAAATGTGTGTATATGGATTGAATTGAATGAAATGAATTATTGAATTGTATTAGATCAAGAACAAAGAAAATCAGACTTAGATCGAGGGAAGTCCAAAATAGTCGAATATTCGACTCGTTTCCGTCTGAAATTCGTACGAGGTAAGTCAAAATACAATTACGTGTTAAATTGATTGAATGTTGTATATACTAGTTATAATCTGTATTGGATGGCTATGAGAGCCTGATGAATGAATTTCGAGTAAATTTCGATAATATGCTAGTATTTGAAAAGCTCTATATGTTTCTAAAGGAACGTTGATGTCGATCTGAGATATCGTGTAAGATCGTGTCTGGGACACAGGCCTCGATTCGAGATTTATGTGTAAGACCATGTCTGGGATATCGACATCATATTTGATTTCGTGTAAGACCCTGTCTGGGACAGAGGCATCGATACCGAATTATATGTAAAACCATGTCTGGGATGTCGGCATTGTACCCATTTATCAGTATCTCTATCATTTCTGAACCATCTGATGATTGAGTACGAGATATGGGAATGAATATATGAAATGTATAATCTATACAGGTACGTTTGTATCGTACTAAATTTCTGAATATGAAAGACTCTGTTTCTGTGAAATAATGAATGCGAAGTATGTACGAAATCATGGAAATGAAACATGACATGTATACAAGCAAATGAGCATGCTCATGAATTACTCTGTGAAATGGTTGTGAATTCTTGCTATTGACTTTTACTTTATATGCTTTAATAGCTAGACTAGTTGTATTTGGCTTACTAAGCTCTTTGTAGCTTACTCAGTGATTTACCATGCTTTTCTGATTATCGTAGCTACTGAAGGCTCTGGGATAGTCGAGGATTGTCACCATACTATCGAACTCATTTTGGTACTTTTGAAAGTGTAAATATTTTGAAGTATGGCATGTATAGGCTAGAATATCTATGTATTTAAGCTTTGATATGTATATATGTTATTCCATGAGAGTTGGCAAATGATATGTTGTGCATAGTTTTGGTGTTGGTTGGTGATGCCAAATTATGTATGTTTGTAATGGTTATATGGCCTTGTATGTTGGAGTCATTTTGAAATATGCCAAGTTGAGGATATGGTAAATTTAAGCATGAGTTAGAAGGTGCCATAAGTGAGCTATGAAATGAGCATTTTGGCATGTTGTTGCAATATGATTTATAATGTGTTTTGGTATGGATTTGAATAGGTTATTGAATGATGATGATTTAGTTATAATGAAGCATGTTTTAAGCATTGTATTGGCTGAAAATTTTGGCATGTATGTTGTTTAATATTGCTTATAGGAATGTCCCAAATAGGGGTGACAAGTTGGTTTAAACTAAGCCTGCATTGTGCCACACGGTCAGGGACCACGGGCGTGCCTTGTGGTCATGTATGCAAAGCAGTAACCTCTTAAAGCCACACGGTTAAGACACATGGGCGTGTCATATGGCCGTGGGCTTAAGTCAGTAGCTAGCTAAGTTTCACATGGCCATAGCACACGGGTGTTCTGTTGGCCGTGTGTAAAAGTCAGTATATATACTCTGTTTTGGCACGGCTGGATCACACGGGCGTGTGACCTCAACAGAATTTAAATTTTTTTTCTAAGTTCTGAAAATTTTGAATGTGTTCGGTTCAATCCCGACCTTTTCTAAAAATATGTCTTAGGTCTTGGAGACCTCCATAAGGAATGAATTGTTGATTTTCTTATGCATTAATATTATGTGATATCTGTGATTCTGTATTGATCTGTAATGTTCTGTCTGTCTGGTAATGCCCTTTACCTATTCCGGCAACGGTTACGGGATAGGGGTGTTACACTGTAAGACAGGGAAAAGAGAGGGGTAAGCATTTACATGCATAGTAAGCCCGAATAACTGGAAAGTAAACTTACCGAGTAATTAGTATACAACCTTATTAGGCAATAAAATCAATAAGCATGGAATGGTTTCCCTATCACATACACTCAATCATCAAGTTAGTCACATAATAATACATCATGTAAATTGGTCTTAGATGAGCTCACCATTCATCCTTTCCTTTGTACATATGTCTCATGTTAATCCCGTTGAGTTTCTAGGAAATCTCGATGGATTATCCATTATCCGTCAAGTCATCAGAGCGATCATCTCATGCATGCACTCTCGCGAACCTCACATCTTACGGCAGGATTACCAGTCCAGGCTAAATCCCCCGTAATATAAACTCATAAGGTGATGTCGGGATTACCAGTCCAGGCTAAATCCCTTATAGCGACAAACACCCTTAATGAGCTCGGATCTGAATTACTAGTCCAGGCTAAATTTAGACCCTAATCGGATTACCCGTCTGGGCTAAATCCTCAGTGTACACATGTCCTTTGGGAGGCTCAATCACTCAAGGAACACCCGTCCGGGCTAGATCCTTTCTATATTTGAGATCAACGGATTACCCGTCTGGGCTAAATCCTTCTGCAACACATGCAGGATCTCAATCAACATGTAAATCATGGTTTATCCATCGAACTTCCTTTTTTAATCTCAACCGGGAATATTTATCAATGTGTCATTATTAAAGATACATTTTATAGATTTTCATGCCATCATCAAATGTAATTATCATACATTCATAAATCATGCAAATAAACATATTTTGAGTTTGCTTTATGTTATTCGAACTTACCTGGTATTCGTCTCCGTATTGTGTTTCGGTTATTCTGAAACCTTTCATTTTCCTCGATCGACCTTGTAACACCCCTTACCCGTATCCGACGCCAAAACAAGGTATGAGGTATTACTGGACTTGAGTACTTGTAAACATTTAAAACCGAGACATAGAATTTCATCAATTTTAAACTTTTCAAACATATTCAAGACTATCTACATTAAATGACTTTATACAATAGAGACCTTCAAATAACATAGGTTAGTATTTTAGGCCAACTCCTAGCAACTTAATAACAATTAAACGAGTCCCCATACATGCCAAAGACTTAAAAATACTTTAAAACCTTTATATATGGATCAATAGTTTGATAGTGTGATTTAACCTCCAGCGACCTCTAACTCGAGCTAACATCTGTGACACTATAGGAAAAAGAAAAGGAAGGGAGTAAGCATTATAGCTTAGTAAGTAAATATGTAAATATTAAATAACAATACATTATCATACTTTAAACAAAGTCACAATATGTTCCCAGAATATTACCATCACAAACACGCATACTTTCACTATTACAATCATAAACAGGTTCAAAATAAGCTATCTAGTAGAGTACCAGCAGGAAAATTATTTATTTCTAGAGCTAAAGAACTCCAAATTACAAACCGTTAATTTTCCTTGAAACTAGATTCACATATATTCTTACCATAAAATTTTTAGAATTTTTGGTCTAGCCAATTAGTATAGTTAATTCATTGAAATTACCCCTATTTCACTGCTCGACTGCCCTGACCATTTTTCACTACGAATCAATTTTCTCCTCGTACAGAATTCAAAGAATGTTCTCGTTTATTTCATTTGAAACTAGACTCATAAGGATTTCAAGAATATAAATTATATCCCATAATTATTTTTTTACAATTTTTAATGAATTTTCCAAGTCAAAACAGGGGATCACGTAATCATTCTAAACCAGTCTCTCAAAAACTTAAACATCTCATAATATAGAATTCCTTTGCTTGCTCTGTTTCCATTATATCAAAATAGATGATCTAATTTTATATCTCATTCAGTCCCTAATTCAATTTCTACTATTTCTGGTAAATTTTTAGATTCCTGTCACTGCAACTATCCCGAATAGTTTTATTGTCAATTTTGATCTTTCACACTTCAATTGTATTCATCACTTACCCATAACAATCTTTCTAATTTCCAATCACATATCGAGCATATTGCTCATAAGTTACACACGTATATACTTACACTTATCATCACAAAGTCATACACAATTTCATTTAATCAATTTCCCGTTGAACGCTTGAATAATAATGAATCGCTGATGGTATTGCACACAGCCCACCTTTAAAATCGAAGCTCTCTTGTACACATAGTGGCCTTCACTTAGCACCACTCATGTGACCTAGCTCGATTGTACACATAATTTTGGCTCTCTTGTACACGTGGTGAACACTTAGTACCACCCCTGTGACCTAGCCACTTTATCTCGTAGCTCTCTTGTTTACATGGTGTCCTTCACCTGGAACACACATACAGCCTAGCTACATTTATCTCGTAGCTCTCTTGTCTACATGGTGTACACATAGTATCACCCATGCTACCTAGCTACCTCATAATGTCTCGTAGCTCTCTTGTACACATGGTATACATCCCGTATTACACATGTGACCTAGCTACATACCATCTGTATCTTTCGATTCCGAAGGTTCAAACAGGAAGTATCTCACTTTCTAATACTTTATTTCATTCTTCCAATAGTCAATTATGACTCAAAAATCAGCTACAATACATAAAATATGCTGAAATATAAAAACATAATAAAGATAATGTATTATTTACATACAAACTTACATACTTTCTCATTTCCATGTCGAATTAATATTGAACATTTAAATCACATAATTATACTTACTTTCAACACCTTAGCAATCATAGTAAATATATTAATTTTACATTGAAACATGCATAAATTAATACTTATTATACATATGAACTTACCTCGATACTAAAACGACCATTTTATCAACTTTCTCGATTTTTTATTTTTCTCCCATTCTAGGTTTAAATCTCGTTTTTCGGGATCTAAAACATCATATTGTACTAATTTATTTAATGTACTATTCAAAACAGTCCTTAACTCAAACTTTGGCAAAATTACAATTTTGCCCCTAAACTTTTGCATATTTACACTATTGCCCCTAGGCTCGGGAATTAAACTTCATCCCTTATTCTTATGTTTTATGACATTCTGATCATTTTCCCCTTCTATGGCAACATCAAATTCTCACTCTAACACATAGTTATGAACAATAACAACTTTTACCGATTAAGCTGTTTTACTCATTTTTGCTTAAAACCGCTTAGCAAAAGTTGTTTAACATAATTTTAGCCTTCATATTCCACCATAAAACATTAACTATGGGTATTTTTCCAAATATGAACCCTAGCTTAAATTATTGCTAGAATAAGCTTAATCAAGTTATCGGGATTCTAAAAACGTAAAGAACTTGAAAATCGGGGCTAGAACGGACTTACTATTGAGCTTGGAAAGCTTGAAAACCCTAGCCATGGCTTCCCCCATGCTAATTTCGGCCTCCATGAGAAAGATGAGTCAATTTTGGCTTTATTTTCCCTTTTTATTTCTTTTAATTACCAAATGACTAAAATGCCCTTAAGGCTTTTCTTTAAAATTTTGTCCTATTCATGCCCATTTTTGTCCAAAAAAATATAATGGTCTAATTAGCATTTAAGGACCTCCTCTTTGAAACCCCATTGTAATAAAGTACTTATGAATTAGAATGCATATTTTGCAACTTTTGCAATTTAGTCCTAAAAGTCCAATTAAGCACTTTATCAATAAAATTTCTTAACGATATTTTTACACAATATTTTAATCAATAAATAAACCTTAAAACTTAATCGGAATAAATTTTTTGACTTCGAATTCGTGGTTCTAAAACCATCGTTCCGTTTAGGCCCTAAATCAGGCTGTTACAGCAACTTCTGAAAATAAGCCCTGACAGGCAAATTAAACATGCAATCTATAAAATTTCTTAACAATACCTAACACATGCATCTAATCACTTGGTAAATCATAAAAATTAATCGAAATAAACTTTTCTATCTCAGATTTGTGGTTTCGCAACCACTATTCCATTTAGGCCCTATTTTGAGATGTTACAGACCTTCGCAATTTGTTCCTCGGGGTCTATAACAATAAAAATAATTTATTAAAACCCCACATTATACTTTTCAAGTATAAATTTCACCCCTGGTCCACATGATCATTTTGCCCCGAACCTTACACATTTTTACGATTTAGTCCCTAGGCTCGTACAATGAAATGCATGCAATTTCTACATTACCCAAGCCTAGCCGAATGTTCTTTCCTCTTATGGCAGCCCACATTTTTCCATTATTTCACATTTCTACCTCATATTTTACACCTTTTGCAAAAAAAGTCCTTTTTGGGGTTTTTCATGAAAATCACCTAGGAAAAGATGTTTAACACACATCCAACTTTCATATTCCTCCATAAACCATCAAAATACAAGTAACTCATGCATGGGTAAATTTCTAAACATGAATCCTAACATGAAATATGGGTAGAAATAGAGAGAGTAAGCTATCAGGATTTCAAAGATACAAAGAACATTAAAAACGGGGCTTGGGAGCACTTCCTATTAAGCTTCAAAATGTTGAAAACCCTAGCTATGGAGAACTCCAAATTTTCGGCAGCAACATGAAGAATATGAGCTGATTTTTGGCTTGTTTTTCCCATTTTATTTCATTAAAATGCCAAATGACCAAAATGCCTTTAGGCCTTTTCTTTAAATTTTTACCCATACATGCCCATTTTTGTCCGAAAACTTAGAAATTGGGTAAATTTCTATTTAAGGACCTCTAATTAATATTCTAAAGCAATTTCATACAAATTTCTTGTAGAACCCAAGTTTTGCAATTTATTCAATTTGGTCCTTATTTTCTAATTGGACACCTTACTCATAGAATTTCTTCATGAAACTTTAACACATGCATATTATCATATTCTAGACCTCATAATAATCATAAAATAAATATTTCAATGTCGAATTTGTGGTTTCGAAACCACTCTTCCGACTAGGCCCTATTTCAAGATGCTACATTTCTCCCCCCTTAGTGACTTTCGTCCTCGAATGTCTTACTAGTAAACAGGTTCGGATATTGGCTTCTCATGGTTTCTTTCGGTTCCCATGCAGCCTTTTCCACACCATGTCGATGCCATAAAACCTTTACTAAAGCCACATCTTTATTTCTCAACTATTTAATCTCACGAGCCAAAATCTTGACCCGTTCCTCTCCATAGGTCATGTCCGGTCTAATCTCAATCTCTACTGGTGAAATCACATGAGAGGGGTTTGATCGATATCACCTTAACATTGATACGTGAAACACGTCATGAATCTTTTCCAGTTCGGGTGGCAATGCCAAACGATAGGCTAACGGTCTAACTCTTTCAGTGATCTCGTATGGTCCAATAAATTGTGGACTCAGTTTGCCTTTCCGACCAAATCTCAATAGTAGAGATCTTACTTGGATCAACTCGGATACCTTCCCCTAAAATAATATGACCCAAAAACCCAACTTCTTAGAGCCAAAACTCACTCTTGCTAAACTTAGCATATAATTATTTTTCCCGTAAGGTTTGTAATACAGTTCTCAGATGCTTCGTATGCTCTGTCTCATCTTTGGAATAAATTAAAATGTCATCAATGAACACAACGACAAAATTATCCAAGTATGGCCGAAAGATTCTATCCATTAGGTCCATGAATACAGCCGGTGCATTCGTTAACCCAAACGACATGATGAGAAATTCATAGTGGCCATATCTTGTTCTGAAAGTTGTCTTAGGCACATCTGATTCCTTAACTCGCAACTGATAGTAGCTGGACCTCAAGTCTATCTTAGAGAATACGGTGGCTCCTCTCAACTAGTCGAACAAATCGTCGATCCTTAGTAAAGGATACTTATTCTTGATAGTTACCTTGTTCAATTGTCGGTAATCTATACATAGCCTCATTGAACCATCTTTCTTCTTTACAAACAATACGGAGGCACCCCAAGGTGAAAAACTTGGCCTTGCAAAACCTTTATCCATCAGCTCTTGCAACTGTGCTTTTAACTCATTCAGCTCGGTTGGCGCCATCCTGTATGGAGTAATAGAAATAGGAGCTGTTCCTGGCACTAATTCAATACCAAACTCTATCTCTCTTTCAGGAGGTAATCTGGGTAACTCTTCCGGGAACACGTCTGGATATTCATATACTATTGGCATGGACTCAATCTTCAACTCTGTCTCCTTAGTGTTCAATACAAAAGCAAGGTAGGCTTCGTACCTTTTTCTCATATATCTCTGAGCAACCATCGCCGTGATTACAACTGGCAGCATACCCAATTCTCTTGAATCAACCTGTAAAATTTCACCATCTGGGCATTTCAATTCAATATACTTGCTACCACAGTTTACAATTACACCATGAAGGGCTAACAATACCAAGTATTGCATCAAACTCATCAAATGGTAACAACATAAGGTTAGCCAGAAAGTATTGATCATGAATCGTCAAAGGACAATTCTTATAGACTTTATCAACCAGGACTGATTTGCCTAGTGGGGTCGACACTCTAATAATAAATTCCATAGGCTCAATAAGTATATTTGTAACATCCCGAAATAGGGCCTAAACAGAATAGTGGTTACGAAACCACAAATTTGAGGTAGAAAAATTTATTTTATTATTATTTTGAGGTCTATGATATGTTTGCATGATTGTGTGAAAAGTTCGTGAAGAAATTCTATGCATAAAGTGCTTAATTTGAAATTAGGCACTAAATTGAATAAATTGCAAAACTTGTGTTCTAGAAGTATTTTGCATAAAATTGAATTAGATTATTAATTAGAGGTCCTTAAAGAGTAATTTTACCAATTTCTAAGTCTATGGACAAAAATTGGACATGGATGGAATTTTTGAAAAGTTTAGTAGTAAGGGCATTTTGGTCATTTGGGGGTAAAATGAATTAAAATACAAAATTAAAAGCCAATTTTGCTCATCTTCAACCCCATGGCTGAATATAGCAAGGAGAAACCATGGCTAGGGTTTTTCGAGCTTCCAACCTCGATTGTAAGTCCGTTCTAGCCTCGTTTTTAATGATTTTTACGTTTTTGGAGTCCCGGTAGCTCGATTAAGCTTATGCTAGCAATAATTCAACCTAGGGTTCATATTTGGAAAAATACCCAGGGGTGAAATTTGTGTATTTTGGTGTTTTATGATAGAATATGAGGTTTTAAATTATGTTAGACAACTTGTACTACTCGGTTTTAAGCAAAAACGAGTAAAAGGACTTAATTAGTAAAAATACCTAATAGCTATAAGTGCAAGTTAGAATATGAATTTGATGCTGCCATAGAAGGGAAAAATGACCAGCATGTCATGAAACATAAGAAAATAGGCTGAAGTTTAATTTACTGAGCTTTGGGGCAAAAGTGTAAATATGTGAAAGTTTAGGGCAAAATCAGAATTTTACCAAAATATGATTTTGGGTCAATTTGAATAATGTGAGTCCTAATTAGACTATATTTTAAATGATAGAGCAAGGAAAACTGAAATTCGGGCTAAAATGGAGAAAATACCAAGTTGTGGACTGAAATGGTAAAAGTAGCTATTTTTGCATACGAGGTAAGTTTACTGATAAATAAATGCAATATTCTTTTATTTTACATTATTGTCATCAATTTCCAGCATTTATATACTTATTTTATGAGAATATTTAAAGTCGAATTAAAGGCTAAGTGACAGAGAAAAAGCATTAGGAAGCCCCGCTTGAACCTTAGGAATGTTAGGATATTGGGGTTGACAGACAGACAGAGACAGAAATGAAATGAGCCATGTAAGTCCATATCGAGATATATGGCTTTGGAGACAGGAATGAGCCATGTAAGCCCATATTAGATATATATATATATGGCATTGAAGACAGAATAATTCATGTAAGTCCATGTCGAAGACATGGCATTGGCGAGATATTGATAGACAGAACGCGATTTGTATCCTTAGTATTCCGAGTGGTTCAATGGGTCATTGTACAAGTTAAATTACAGTGAATTATCAGCAAAAGGGAAGGTAGATTATATTTATGAATAGTGAAAGGACAGGTAAGAAAGAAGGTAAGTGAGTAAAGAAGAAGGTAGAAAATGAGAAGTAAAGAAAGTTTATGAGGCTAGGTGACATTATGTATAATTATTCATTATGTTGAATGTTGTAATTTATTTGCTTGTAAGCTTACTAAGCCTAGTGCTTACTCTCTTTATTTTTTTTTCTTATAGTTTTTATCAAGCCACTCGGGATCGAAGGAAACGTCGGAGACCCGATCACACTATCGAAGGAATCACATTGGTATAGTTAGACGTTTCGTTTTGTGTATGGCATGTATAGGAACTTGGTTTCTTTTGATATGATATGATCAATGAATGATGTGTAAATACTTGCTAGTGATTAGCTAATAGAATGGCTGATGATATACATGTTTAATATTATGTATAATTAAGTAGTAACTATCACATGAAAACTATGAAAAATGTGAAAGTAACTTAAAAACGGATTCAAGTATCAGAAATAACATGACTTTGAAAAATCACTAAAAATCGTAGAGACATGTTTTGATGGTGAATAATATATGAAAATAAAACTAATTGTGTATATTTTCATATGGAATAAGAAAAACAGGTAAAGGTTTTGTATTTTATAAGATATCTGAGTTTTAGTGAAATAGGGCCAGAGCGATTTCTGGATCCCCTGTTTCAACTTTAGAAATTCACCATAAATTTTAAAAAAATAATTAGGTGGTGTAATTTATATGGTTAGAATAATTATTGAATCTAGTTTTAATAGAAACAAACGGTACAGTTATATTAATTTTGTATAGGGAGAAAAGTGGTTCGTAGTAAGTAGAGGTCAGTGCATTCGAATTCTGAAACAGGGGTAACTTTAACTAATAAACTGTACTAATTGGCTAAGTCAAAAATTATATAAAAAAATTAGTAGATAGATATATGAGTCTAGTTTCAGGAAAAATTTACGGATCATAATTTTGAGTTTTGAAACTCAAGAAATGAATTTTTAAGCAACCATGATGCAGAAAAACAGTTTATTCTGAAAATTAAAATAAGTGATTTAGAGTTGTTTAAAAGGTAAGATAAGTTTAGTAACACCTCAAGCTTGACTCGGTGACGATTTGGGCGTGGGGCGTTACATTTATTGGTATCAGAGCAGGTTTAGTCGGTTCTCGGAATAGTTAGTGTGAGTAAAAGTCTAGCTATACATGCCATACCTGTATTTTGATAGTGTGACGACTCCTGACGATTTTTAAATATTTTGTTTTATTGTAATGGATCCCGAGCGAGCTGGTGATGATGATGTAGAAAGTAATGCGCCTGCTCCCGCGGAAGGGGTAGCGCCATCTGAGAATAGGCCATTAACAGTTAATCAGGGAGGAGTGACTCGAGAAGCTCTTTTCCAAGCTTTGAATGATTGGTTTGCCGAGTTCGTTCGTACGAATCCGGCAGTTAGACCTCCACCCCCTCATGATTCTCAGTCTACCCATGTAGCTCAAGCTCCCCCAGTCACAGGTACAATGATAAGAGAAAAGCCACCAGTTGATAGAATCAGGAAACAAGGGGCAGAAGAGTTTCGAGCAACAAAAGATGATGATGCAGAAAGAGCAGAATTTTGGTTAGAAAATACTATCAGAGTCTTTGATGAATTATCTTGTACACCCGAGGAATGTATGAAATGTGTAGTATCACTTCTTAGAGACTCAAATTACTACTGGTGGAAGACACTTGTATCGCTTGTACCAAAGGAGAGGATCACTTGGGATTTCTTTCAGAGGAATTTCGTAAAAAGTACATCGATCGTGGTTTATTGACCGTAAGAGAAAGGAATTCCTAGAATTGAAATAAGGTAATATGACGGATCGATGAGATTGTGCATAAATTATCAAAGAACTTAACAAGGTAACAATAAAGAAACAAGTATCCATTGCCTAGAATTGATGATCTGTTTGATCAATTGAAGGGAGCTACTGTGTTCTCCAAGATAGGTTTGAGATCCGGATACTATCAGTTGCGAGTTAAAGAGTCAGATGTCCTGAAGACTGCTTTTCGGACTAGGTATGGTCATTATGAGTTCCTTGTGATGCCATTTGGCTTGACTAATGCTCCCCGCCATTTTCATGGACTTAATGAACTGAATTTTCGCACCGTACTTGGATAAGTTTGTAGTTGTGTTCATTGATGATATCTTGATTTATTCTCATGATGAGACTGAGCATGCAGAGCATTTGAGAACAGTTTTACAAATTCTGAAAGATAATCAGTTGTATGCCAAGTTCAAAGAAAAGTGAGTTCTGTTACGAGAAGTTGGTTTTCTTGGACATATTGTTTCAGGAAGAAGTATTAAGGTTGATCCGAGCAAGATTCCACCATTGTTGATTGGAAGCCACCTAGAAATGTATCGGTTAAAAGTTTTCTTGGTCTTGCTTGGATATTATAGGCGACTTGTAGAGGGATTTTCCATGATAGCTACCCCACCGACAAGATTGCTTGCGAAAAGGATATCAAGTTTGAATGGATTGAGAAGTGTGAACAGAGTTTTGACAAGTTAAAAGCATTATTGACTAAAGCTCCTGCTTTTGTACAACTAGAACCAGACATGCTAAAAGCCACATGAGAAGAACTATCCGACACATGATTTAGAGCTAGTTGCCATTATTTTTGCGTTGAAGATTTGGAGACATCATTTGTGCAAAGAGAGAAGTGCCACATATTCACTGATCACAAAAGTTTGAAATTGAAGCAAAGAAGATGGATAGAGTTTATTAAAGATTATGAGCTAGTGATTGATTATCACCCAGGGTATGTGTACCGAAGAATGATGAGCTTATTCGAAAGATCTTACAGAAAGCACATAGTAGTTTTTTTTTCTGCTCATCCAGTAGTACAAAGATGTATAATGATTTGAAGAAATGTACTGGTGGGTAGGAATGAAAAGGGACATTTCGAGTTTGTTTCTAGATGCTTGATCTGTCAACAGGTAAAGGCCGAACATCCAGGTACCTTCAGGTTTATTGCAGCCTGTGCTAGTCCCTGAGTGGAAATGGGATCGAGTTACTATAGATTTTGTGACAGATACTGCTTTACATCGAGAAAGAAAGATACAATATGGGTTGTGATTGATAAGTTAACGAAGTCGCTCATTTTATCCCGGTTCAGTATGGATTTTTCACTTGACAAGTTGGCCGAGTTGTATATTTCGTAGATAGTCGACTACATGGGGTAGACGAGGCTACATGGGAACTCAAGAGGCTATGCAAAAATAGCACCCAAATCTCTTCACAGGTAAGATTTTCGGGGACGAAAATCCCTAAAGGGGGGAGAAATGTAACATCCCGAAATAGGGCCTAAACAGAACAATGGTTGCGAAACCACAAATTTGAGGTAGAAAAATTTATTTTATTATTATTTTGAGGTCTATGATATGTTTGCATGATTGTGTGAAAAGTTCGTGAAGAAATTCTATGCATAAAGTGCTTAATTTGAAATTAGGCACTAAATTGAATAAATTGCAAAACTTGTGTTCTAGAAGTATTTTGCATAAAATTGAATTAGATTATTAATTAGAGGTCCTTAAAGAGTAATTTTACCAATTTCTAAGTCTATGGACAAAAATTGGACATGGATGGAATTTTTGAAAAGTTTAGTAGTAAGGGCATTTTGGTCATTTGGGGGTAAAATGAATTAAAATACAAAATTAAAAGCCAATTTTGCTCATCTTCAACCCCATGGCCGAATATAGCAAGGAGAAACCATGGCTAGGGTTTTCAAGCTTCCAAGCTCGATTGTAAGTCCGTTCTAGCCTGCTTTTTAATGATTTTTACGTTTTTGGAGTCCCGGTAGCTCGATTAAGCTTATGCTAGCAATAATTCAACCTAGGGTTCATAGAAAAATACCCATGGGTGAAATTTGTGTATTTTGGTGTTTTATGATAGAATATGAGGTTTTAAATTATGTTAGACAACTTGTACTACTCGGTTTTAAGCAAAAACGAGTAAAAGCACTTAATTGGTAAAAATACCTAATAGCCATAAGTGCAAGTTAGAGTATGAATTTGATGCTGCCATAGAAGGTAAAAATGACCAGCATGTCATGAAACATAAGAAAATAGGCTGAAGTTTAATTTACGAGCTTTGGGGCAAAAGTGTAAATATGTGAAAGTTTAGGGGCAAAACTGTAATTTTACCAAAATATGATTTTGGGTCAATTTGAATAACGTGAGTCCTAATTAGACTATATTTTAAATGATAGAGCAAGGAAAACTGAAATTCGGGCTAAAATGGAGAAAATACCAAGTTATGGACGAAATGGTAAAAGTAGCTATTTTTGCATACGAGGTAAGTTTACAGTAAATAAATGCAATATTCTTTTATTTTACATTATTGTCATCAATTTCCAGAATTTATATACTTATTTTATGAGAATATTTAAAGTCGAATTAAAGGCGAAGTGACAGAGAAAAAGCATTAGGAAGCCCCGTTTGAACCTTAGGAATGTTAGGATATTGGGGTTGACAGGACAGGACAGGACAGAAATGAGCCATGTAAGTCCATATCAAATATATGGCTTTGGAGACAGGAATGAGCCATGTAAGTCCATATTAGATATATATATATATATGGCATTGGAGACAGGAATAATTCATGTAAGTCCATGTCGAAGACATGGCATTGGCGAGATATTGATAGACGTGAACGACCCCAAAGATCCTTAGTATTCCGAGTGGTTCAATGGGTCATTCTACAAGTTAAATTACAGTGAATTATCAGCAAAAGGGAAGGTAGATTATATTTATGAATAGTCAAAGGTCGTAAGAAAAGAAGGTAAGTGAGTAAAGAAGAAGGTAGAAAATGAGAAGTAAAGAAAGTTTATGAGGCTAGGTGACATTATGTATAATTATTCATTATGTTGAATGTTGTAATTTATTTGCTTGTAAGCTTACTAAGCCTAGTGCTTACTCTCTTTATTTTCTTTTTCTTATAGTTTTTATCAAGCCACTCGGGGATCGAAGGAAACGTCGGAGACCAGATCACACTATCGAAGGAATCACATTGGTATAGTTAGACGTTTCGTTTTGTGTATGGCATGTATAGGAACATGGTTTCTTTTGATATGATATGATCAATGAATGATGTGTAAATACTTGCTAGTGATTAGCTAATAGAATGGCTGATGATATACATGTTTAATAGTATGTATAATTAAGTAGTAACTATCACATGAAAACTATGAAAAATGTGAAAGTAACTTAAAAACGGATTCAAGTATCAGAAATAACATGACTTTGAAAAATCACTAAAAATTGTAGAGACATGTTTTGATGGTGAATAATATATGAAAATAAAACTCATTGTGTCTATTTTAATATGGAATAAGAAAAACAGGTAACGGTTTTGTATTTTATAAGATATCTAAGTTTTAGTGAAATAGGGCCAGAGCGATTTCTGGATCCCCTGTTTCAACTTTATAAATTCACCATAAATTTTACAAAAATAATTAGGTGGTGTAATTTATATTGTTAGAATCCTTATTGAATCTAGTTTTAATAGAAACAAACGGTACAGTTATATTAATTTTTTATAGGGAGAAAAGTGGTTCGTAGTAAGTAGAGGTCAGTGCAGTCGAATTCTGAAACAGGGGTAACTTTAACTAATAAACCGTACTAATTGGCTAAGTCAAAAATTATAGAAAAAAATTAGTGGATAGATATATGAGTCTAGTTTCAGGAAAAATTTACGGATCATAATTTTGAGTTTTGAAACTCAAGAAATGAATTTTTAAGCAACCATGATGCAGAAAAACAGTTTATTCTGAAAATTAAAATAAGTGGTTTAGAGTTGTTTAAAAGGTAAGATAAGTTTAGTAACACCTCAAGCTTGACTCCGGTGACGGTTTCGGGCGTGGGGGCGTTACAATATTCATACTAGACACCAATCTCATGCAAATGTATGAATGTGTCGACCTCGGATCAATTAAGGCAATAACACATGTATTAAAAAAGAGAAAAAGTACCCATGACGACATCAGGAGCAGAGGCTTCCTCTCGAGCGCGTATTGCATGCGTTCTTGTGGAGGCTTGAGCCTCTGATTTTGCAGTGTCTTTGGCCATAATTCGACTGCCACTAGCACTTCCAGGAGACGTCGAAGGTCTACCTCGAGTAATAGGAGTACTTGACTTTGGAGCCATTTCCACTTCTTTTTCATTTCGCTTTGGGCAGTCTCTGAAGAAGTGATCAAAAGAACCACATCTGAAACATGCACCGCTCTTCATTCAGCACTCTCCAGAGTAAAATTTGTTGCAGCTCTTACACTTCGGCTTTTGGTCATCTACACTCCCCACACTAGTTACCATCAGGGAGGAAGACTTCTGATTATGTCGTTTGGAGCCTCTCGTTCTACTTGAATACCCTATAGATGAAGTGGAGCATTCATGTTGGCTCCTTGATTTCTTTGTGGGAAATGAGAGTGTCTTACCGCTGGATCTTTTGCTCAAAACTCGAGCTTCTCTCTTTGCTTACTTTCTTTCATTATTGAGCTCATCAGCCTTCTTGGCCTGATCAGCTAATGCAGTGAACTCTTGTATCTCAAGAATCCCAATCAACAGTTTAATTTCCTCATTCAGACCTTCCTCGAAGCATTTACACATTTCTGACTCAGTTTGAACCCATTCAGTTGCATACTAGCTTAGCCTTACAAACTTCCTTTCGTATTCAACTACAGTCTTATTCCCTTGTTTGAGTTCCAGAAACTCCTTTCACTTCGAGTCTAAGAATCTTTGGTTGATGTATTTTTTTTAAACTCGTCTCGAAAAAATTCCCAAGCGATGTTTTCCTTTGGCACCACTGAAGATACAGTCTTCCACCAATGGTATGCAATATCCTTCAAGAGAGACACGACACACCTTAAGTACTCTTCGGGTGTCCACATTAATTTATCTAATACCCGTATAGTATTCTCGAGCCAAAACTCATCTTTTTCAGCATCATCATTGATCTTAGCTCTGAATTCCTCAGCCCCATACTTTTTAAGTTTATGTACAGGGGCTTTACCAATTCTTACAGGTGCCATACCTTGTGGAAAATCCTTATCAGGTTGGTTAGGGGGCGGGGGAGGTCGTGGTATATTGGGGCGATTCCTCAGATAATCCTCAAACCATTCATCCATCATGTCAAAGAAGGTGGCTCTGGCCTCTTCCCAGCCTTCAGACATAAGCCTTCTACTACTACTAGAAACAGCTCGTAGTACGGAAGCTGGAGCATGGCTCTCGGCTCGCTCGGACTCATCTTGTGCTTGATTGGAAGATAGTTACTATGTTCAAAACAATTTAAACAGTTAGGAGATGTTACACTATTAATATTCGAATAATGGCATGTATAGCGAAACTTAATACTCTCTACGATAGTCCTAGAACAGACTAAATTGTAGCTCTGATACCACTAAATGTAACACCCCTTACCCGTATTCGAGATCGGGACAGGATACGAGGCATTACCAAACAAGTACTTAAACATTTTTAGGAAATACAGGTTATAAAATTTCATTCCAATATAAAATAAATCAAATTGCATCATCATGTCCCTATTGTGGGCCTACGAGGCCCTAAACACCCGTTGAGAATGATTTAGGACTAAACCGAGAACTGACAAAAGTTCATGAAAATTTTTCTAAGTAAAACTTCACATGCCCGTGTGGAGGTAATGTACACACCCGTGTGCTATGGGACACACTCATGTCCTTTACCCGTGTTGGATTTATGAAAATTATTTCTCATTTCGAACCTACAGGGGTTTTCACACGGTTGAGACACACGTCTGTGTCCTGGCCCGTGTCCTTCACACGGCCTAGACACACCCGTATGGTCACCTGTGTCTAAAAACTTGAGCATTCTGTTTATAACGTCAGCATGCATTTAGGGGCACACGGCCAAGACACACGTTCGTGTGTCTAGCCCGTGCTCGAAACTGACTTAAAATTTTAGGTGCAGGGACGTACGACCATGCCACACGCCCGTGGGGGTGATCTGTGTGTCACGACGACCTAGACACACGCCCGTGTGTCTACCCGTGCTATCCTTGTAAGGCTATTTTCCAAGCCTTTAGTCACCCTCTATCAACCAATCACACTTATAGGTTACCTTAATACATAATATGGCCAGATTTTTTTACACTTACATATAACCTTGATAAACCTCATTGCATGCAAACCTCATATCATCGATTTTATACATGCTAGGTTAATTTCCTTTTTGTATTAAGGATTTCTATGTCTCATTGATACATTTAAGATTGGCTCATTCTTATAACTCATTGCCAATTATAGCCAAGCCATCCCATGTAAATATAAACATGCATAGATTTGTAGGTCATCACCTACTTCAAAATAAGCCAATTCCCATGGTCAAATACAAGAAGATACGTGAACTTTTACAAGCCTTCATATGGGCAATTCAAATGACACATATCAGAAAATGAACCAAAGTCCTATACATGCCATTGAACAAAATAAAAGTGTCTTTATACCAAAGCTGGACTAGTTGATAGTGTGTTGACTCTCCAATTGTCTTCCAATCTTTATGAGCCATCAAGCTCTATAAGATAGGGAAAAGAAAGGGGTAAGCATTTACATGCTTAGTAAGCCCGAATAACTGGAAAGTAAACTTACCGAGTAATTAGTATACAACCATATTAGGCAATAAAATCAATAAGCTTGGAATGGTTTCCCTATCACATACACTCAATCATCAAGTTAGTCACATAATAATACATCATGTAAATTGGTCTTAGATGAGCTCACCATTCATCTTTTCCTTTATACATATGTCTTATGTTAATCCCGTTGATTTTCTAGGAAATCTCGATGGATTATCCATTATCCGTCAAGTCATCAGAGTGATTATCTCATGCATGCACTCCCGCGAACCTCACATCTTGCGGCAGGATTACCAGTCCAGGATAAATCCCCCATAATATAAACTCATAAGGTGATGTTGGGATTACCAGTCCAGGCTAAATCCCTTATAGCGACAAACACCCTTAATGAGCTCGGATCTGAATTACTAGTCCAGGCTAAATTCAGACCCTAATCGGATTACCCGTCCGGGCTAAATCCTCAGTGTACACATGTCCTTTGGGAGGCTCGATCACTCAAGGAACACCCGTCCGGGCTAGATCCTTTCTATATTTGAGATCAACGGATTACCCGTCTGGGCTAAATCCTTCTGCAACACATGTAGGATTTCAATCAACATGTAAATCCCGGTTTATATACCGAACTTCCTTTTTTAATCTCAACCGGGAATATTTATCAATGTGTCATTACTAAATATACATTTTATATGTTTTCATGCCATCATCAAATGTAATTATCATACATTCATAAATCATGCAAATAAACATACTTTGAGTTTGCTTTAAGTTATTCGAACTTACCTGGTATTCGTCTTGGTATCGTGTTTCGGTTATTCCGAAACCTTTCGTTTTCCTCGATCGACCTCAGGAATTTGTTCCTTGGGGTCTATAACAATAAAAATAAATTATTAGCACCCCTCATTATACTTTTCAAGTCTAAATTTCACCCCCGGTCCAAATGATCGTTTTGCCCCGAACCTTACCCATTTTTATGATTTAGTCCCTAGGCTCGTATAATGAAATGCATGCAATTTATACATTACCCAAGCCTAGCCGAATGTTCTTTCCTTTTATGGCGGCCCACATTTTTCCATTATTTCACATTTCTACCTCATATTTTACACTTTTTGCAAAAATGTCCTTTTTGGGGTTTTTCATGAAAATCACCTAGGAAAAGATGTTTAACACACATCCAACTTTCATATTCCTCCATAAACCATCAAAATACAAGTAAATCATGCATGGTTAAATTTCTAATCATGAATCCTAGCATGAAATATGGGTAGAAATAGAGAGAGTAAGCTATCGGGGTTTCAAAAATACAAAGAATTTTAAAAATGGGGCTTGGGAGCACTTACTATTAAGCTTCAAAATGTTGAAAACCCTAGCTATGGAGAACTTCAAATTTTCGGCAGCAACATGAAGAATATGAGCTGATTTTTGGCTTGTTTTTCCCATTTTATTTCATTAAAATACCAAATGACCAAAATGCCCTTAGGCCTTCTCTTTAAATTTTTACCCATACATGCCCATTTTTGTCCAAAAACTTAGAAATTGGGTAAATTTCTATTTAAGGACCTCTAATTAATATTCTAAAGCAATTTCATACAAATTTCTTGTAGAACCTAAGTTTTGCAATTTATTCAATTTGGTCATTATTTTCTAATTGGACACCTTACTCATAGAATTTCTTCATGAAACTTAAAACATGCATATTCTCATATTCTAGACCTCATAATAATCATAAAATAAATATTTCAATGTCAGATTTGTGGTCTCAAAACCACTGTTTCGACTAGGCCCTATTTCGAAATGTTACAGAGCTTTTTCCTAGTTCAGCTCCAGTGTCTATCGCTCCTTACCGTATGGCTCCATAGAGCTTACGGAGCTTAAGGCTCAACTGCAAGAACTCTTGGATCATGGTTTCATCTGTCCCTATGTGTCTTCATGAGGAGTACCGATTTTGTTTGTTAAGAAGAAAGATGGGACCAGGAGGATGTATATAGATTATCGACAGTTGAATAAGCTAACTATTAAGAAAAAGTATCCACTTTCGTGGATCAACGACTTATTTAATCAGTTCTGAGGGGCTTTTGTATTCTTTAAGATAGATCTTCGTTATGGGTATCATCAACTCAGAGTTAAGGATGTGGATATTCATAAGACTACTTTTAGGACTTGTTGTGGGCATTACGGGTTCCTAGTTATGCCTTTCAGGTTGACGAACCCACCGGCCGCATTTATGGACCTAATGAACTGTGTGTTTCATCCCTATCTGGATCAATTCATCATAGTTTTCATTGATGACATTTTGGTATACTCTAAGACTAAAGATGAGCATGATAAGCATCTTAGAGTAGTGCTTTAGATTTCGTGTGAAAAGCAACTCTATTGTAAATTCATTAAGTGTGAGTTCTGGCTTCGTGAAGTTACTTTTTTGTGGCACGTAGTGTCTGTAGAGGGGATCAGATTTCATGAGGTTGTACTGTATTCAAAACAGCCTAAGAACGTGTTAGAAATCTGTAGTTTTCTAGGTTTAGTGGGTTATTATCGGCGGTTACGCAAGGGTGTACCGTTTGTCTGGACTAATGTACAGCAGGAGAGCTTTGAGAAGCTTAAGGATGTTCTGACTGAGGCTCCTGTTCTGATACAGCCTGAACCGGGAAAGAAGTTTGTAGTGTATAGTGATGTATCACATGTGGGTTTGGGTTGTGCTCTAATGCAGGATGGTAAGGTTATGGCGTATGCGTCTCGTCGCTTAAGGCACATGAGGCAAACTATTCGACGTATGATTTTGAATTGGTCGCCGTAGTCTTTGCCTTGAAAATTTAGAGGCACTATCTGTATAGTGAGAAGTGCATTATCTAAAATAATTACAAGAGCCTTAAATACATCTTGACTTAAAAGGAGTTGAATCTTAGGTAGCGTAGATGGATTGAGCTGCTTAAGGACTATGATTGTACTATTGAGTACCATCCTGGCAAGGCCAATATGGTAGCAAATGCGTTGAGCCGTAAGGAGATGGTCGATCTGAGAGCTATGTTCCCTTGACTTAGTTTGTTTGATGATGGGAGTCTGTTGGCCGAGTTGCAGGTTAAACCGACTTAGCTTGAGTAGATTCGAAAAAAATAATTGAGGGATGAGTTTCTGAGTTTACGGTTCTGTCAGGTTGAGAGTGGCAGCACTACGGATTTTGGGCTAAATAGTGATGGGGTACTCTGTTTCCGTGGTCAGATTTGTGTACGAAATGATACTGATCTAAGGCAGTCTATCCCTTATGCTATACATCTTGGTGGGAATAAGATGTATCGAGATCTTCGAGAACTGTACTACTGGCTGGGGTTAAAGCATGAGGTTACTGATTTTGTGGCACGATGTCTGACATGTCAGCAGGTCAAGGCTGAGCATCAGTTACCTTCGGATTTGTTGCAGCTGATTAAGATTACCTTATGGAAATAGGAACGAGTGACTATGGACTTCGTTAGTGGGTTGCCCTTCATATCCACTAAGAAGGATTCTGACTGGGTCGTTGTGGATCAATTGACCAAGTCTGCGCACTTCATTTCAGTTAGGATCGCCTTTCACTTCTGAAATTGGAGAAGCTCTACATTTCTGAGATAGTGAGACTGCATGTGGTACCAGTCTCAATCATTTCTGATAGGGATCCTTACTTCACGTCTTGGTTTTGGAAAAAGTTCCCTGAAGCCTTGGGTTCAAGATTGGACTTCAATACTATGTTCCATCCTCAGACCGATGGTCCATCTGAGAGGGTGATTCAAATACTAGAGGATATGTTGAGGAGTTGTGCTATCCTTTTTCGAGGTAGTTGGGAGGAATATTTGTTGTTAGGTGAGTTTGCCTACAATAACAGCTTTCAGTCGAGTATTCAGATGGAACCTTACAAGGCTCTATATGGTCATAAAGGTCGTACTTCTTTGTGTTAGACTGAGTTGGGCGAACGTCGAGTTTTGGGTCCTGAGTTGGTTTCTAAGATTAAGGATAATGTTCGACTGATTAGGGATCAATTAAAGGCGGCTTCTGACAGATAGAAGTCTTATGTTGATCTAAAGAGATGTGAGATTAGGTATTCAGTGGGGGACTTCGCGTTTCTTAAGGTCTCGCCATGGAAGAAGGTTCTGAGGTTCGATTGCAAGGGCAAGTTGAGCCCTAAGTTTATTGGGCCTTACCAAATTCCAAAGCGTGTGGAACCAGTTACTTATCAGTTGGAGTTACCTTTAGAGCTAAACCGTATTCATGACATATTGCACGTGTCAATGTTGAGGCATTACCGTTCTGATCCCACTCATATTGTTCCTGTTGAGGAGATTGAGGTGAGGCCAGATTTGACCTTCGATGAGGAGTCGGTTCAGATTCTAGATCATGATGTAAAGGCTCTTCGGAAGAAGTATATTCCATTAGTAAAGGTGCTATGGAAGAATCATAGTGCTGAGGAGGCGACGTGGGAGCCTGACGATGCGATGCGTCAGAAGTATCCTAATCTATTTTATTCAGGTAAATTTTGAGGTCGGAATTTTCTGTTAGGGTGGTAGAGTTGTAACACCCCAAAATTTATGTTTCTGCTTTTGTGAAAATTTGACACAAATATCTATCTGCTACAGTGGTTAAATGTTCTGGGTGTGTGTGAGAGGTCCCAAGTTCAAGTCTTACCTTTGAGAAATTTTAGTATTTTTCTGATGTAAGCCTTACACTTGTTTAATGGGCTTATATTTAATTATCTTTAGAATCATATCAGAACGGACCTGCTGGTCTGGTGGTTAAGTAGAGTGTTAGTTTGCAAGAGGTCTTGTGTTCGAATCTTTACGCAAGCGTGATTGCTAATATTTTGCTCATCTGACTGAGAGAGAGTTTCAGTGGAGCTAAACTTCTGGGGTAGTTGTATGTAGTGGGATTAGTGGGAGAAAATTAAGGGATTTCGGTCATATCTTGATTTTCTTTTGTTTTCATTTTTTTAACTTTTTGGACGGTGGTTCTTTTCTTCTCCTCTGTCAAAATTCTGCCTCCCCTTTTCCTATTCGTTTTGACTTTTTTCGTTTTGATTTTTATTTCAATTGCCTTCTGTTAGCGCACCCTCTGATTAGTTTTTCGGTAAGTGGAGGTAAATGTTGTTGTTTATAAACTTTTTTTCCAATTGTCATTTGGAGACTCATTGTCTATTTTCGCAACAGCAAACCAAGAAGATAAGGGTTCTACTCGTTCAGAATCGTAACCAAATTGTTCGGGGTTGTTGGGTATATGTTAAACGTTCGTTTTGGAATGTTGTCGATTTTGTGTTTTCAGATTAATAAAAAATTATGACTGATTTTGGGAGGTTTGTGGTATCTATTTTAGGTGCTGGTCTATTCGGGAGTGTTTGTGCATCGAAACAATACCAGGTGTGTACTCGAAAATGCCGAAAATGGGGTGAACCTACACGGGTGTGTAGATTCTGGGCTAGGCCGTGTGATCCACACGGCCAAGGCCAAATTGGGCTGCATAGGCCACACGGGCAGGCCACATGCTCATGTGAGCCCATTTAACTGAAATGTGTACTAAGGTTGCACGGGTCTCCCAAGTCGACTGTGAATCTACTGTAAGGTCGGTAACCACTACTTAGACCCTTAAACGCGTGAACTGTATGTATGCTGTATGTACTGAGCATAATGATTATATGAATGAATACTGAACTATATGTATAACTGATATTCATGTATCAACATGTCATATACTGTATGTTGCATTGCATTGGGTGAGGATGTTGATATTTGAAGGAAGTGTACTGAAAGGCTCGTAAGCCTATTATCTAGTAGCGCAGCTGCAATTTATTGATTTTGTGCCGCATTCAGTACTACTTGGAGTGTAGGGTTGGGTGCCTGTTTTAAACCCCACATGGAGTGTAGGGATGGTCGGAGATTGTGTGTAGAGGCTAGTTGGGTAGGATTCTATTTAATGATTAATGTATATCTGATACTGTTATTGTGATGGGCTTAGGTCGTAATGCATATCTGATACCGAAACTAAAATGGGCTAAGGCCTGAACTGCTATTGAAACTGAAACGGCTTAGGCCGAAGAGGTTAAGAGCGTTAAGCACCAAAATAGAGATCATGAGAGTGGTAAGAACAAGAGGGATTCAGAGTCCTCGAGTTTGGTATAGAGGCCTAAGAAAAAGGCCAAGACTGATGGGCCAATTAGAGCTGGGCCTCCTATTGCTCCTACTGGTTTGCAACTAAGTGGAGATTGTGGTAGACGCCATCAGGGCGAGTGTTGGAGGAGGACTGGGGTGTGTTTAAGGTGTGGGTGATTAGAGCACCGCATTCAGGAGTGTTCTCTGAGGGCCGATCAGATGCAAACCCTGAGTTCTGGTACTGCGCAACCTCAAAGGGTAGTTCAGCAGCCACCGAGGGGCCATGGTCAGGCTAGGGGTGGTAACGGTACGGGACATGGAAAGAGGGCACCAGGAAGAGGTGCTGGTCAAACTGAGGCGACATAGCCTGCCCTTTTTTATGCTGCTCATCGTCGAAAGGACAGAGATGCTCCAGACGTCATTACCTGTACGTTCTTAATTCGTGATGCACCTTACTTTGGTTTGATAGACATAGGTTCCACACATTCCTATGTAACTAGCACTATGTCGGGAAACTTGGGGATTTTGGTTGAGAGTACTTCTAGTGAGGTGACTGTACTGAGTCTTTTGGGGCAATCAGTTCGGGTTAGCAAACTGTATAGAGACGTTCCGCTAGAATATCAAGGGTCGATATTTCTGGCTAATTTGATGGAGCTTCCGTTTGGGGAGTTCGACCTAATTCTGGGTATGGACGGTTGGTTAAGCACCGTGTCAGTCTGGACTATGCGACTAAGAGGGTTGTCTTGAGAACTGAGGAGGATAATGAGATAGTCATGATTGGAGAATGTCAGAATTATTTGACTAATGTGATCTCTGCAATAGTGGCTGAGAAACTGGTTCGTAAGGGATGTGAGGCGTTCTTGGCCTATATTAGTGTTTCCGTTTCTAGGGACTCCACTGTAAAGGACAACGAAATTATAAGGGATTTTTCAGATGTCTTTCTTGAGGAGCTTCTGAGATTACCTCTGAATCAGGAAGTTCAATTGGGGATGGAGCTTTTTCCTGGTATAGCTCCTATGTTTATCACTCCCTATCGTATGGCACAGAAGGAGCTTACAGAGCTTAAGGCTCAATTGTAAGAACTCTTGGATCGTGGTTTCATCTGTCCCAGTGTGTCTCCATGAGGAGCACCAGTTCTGTTTGTTAAGAAAAAGGATGGGATCATGAGGATGTGTATAGATTATGGACAGTTGAATAAGCTAACTATTAAGAACAAGTATCCACTTCTGAGGATCGACGGCTTATTTGATCAGTTCTGAGGGGCTTCTGTATTCTCCAAGATAGATATTTGTTTTAGGTATCATCAGCTCAAAGTTAAGGATGTGGATATTCATAAGACTGCTTTTAGGACTCGTTTTGGGCATTACGAGTTTCTAGTTATGCCTTTTGGGTTGACGAATGCACCGACCGCATTTATAGACCTAATGAACCGTGTGTTTCAGCCTTATCTGGATCAATTCATTGTAGATTTCATCGACGACATTTTGGTACACTCTAAGACTTAAGATGAGCATGATGAGCATCTTAAAGTTGTACTTCAGATTCTGCGTGAGAGGCAACTCTACGCTAAATTCAGTAAGTGTAAGTTCTGGCTTCATGAAGTCACTTTTCTGGGGCACATAGTGTCTGCAAAGGGGATCCGAGTTGATCCCAGGAAGATTGAGGCTGTACTATATTGGAAATAGCTTAAGAATGAGTCAGAAATTCGCAGTTTTCTGGGTTTGGCGGGTTATTATCAGCGATTTGTGGAAGGCTTCTCATTGATTGCAGCGCCCTTAACTAAGCTGTTATGTAAGGGTGTACCGTTTTTCTAGATTGATGTACAGTAGGAGAGCTTCGAGTAGTTCAAGACTGTTCTGACTGAAGCTCCTATTCTGATACAGCCTAAACCTGGAAAGGAGTTTGTAGTGTATAGTGATGCATCACATATGGGTTTGGGCTGTGTTCTAATGCAGGATGGTAAGGTTGTGGCATATGCGTCTCGTCAGCTCAAGGCACATGAGGCAAACTATCTGAAACATGATTTGGAATTGGCTACCGTAGTCTTTTCCTTGAAAATTTGGAGGCACTATTTGTACAGTGAGAAGTACATTATCTACACTGATCACAAGAGCTTTAAGTACCTCCTGGCATAGAAGGAGTTGAATCTTAGGCAGCGTAGATAGATTGAGCTACTTAAGGACTATGACTATACTTTTGAGTACCATCTTGACAAGGCCAATGTGGTGGCTGATGCGTTGAGCCGTACGGCGATGGCCAATTTGAGAGCGATGTTCGCTCAACTTTTTCTGATGATAGAAGTCTATTTACCGAGTTACAAGTTAAGCCGACTTGGATTGAGCAGATTCAAGATAAACAGTTGGGGGATGAGTCTTTGAGTTTACCGTTCCGTCAGGTTGAGAGTGTTAGCACTACGAATTTTGGGCTAAATAGTGATGGGGTACTCTATTTTTGTGGTCAGATTTGTGTACCGAATGATACTGATCCGAGGCAGTCTATTCTGAGAGAGGTGCATAGTAGCCCTTATGCTATGCATCTTGGTGGGAATAAGATGTATCGAGATCTTCAATAACTGTACTGGTGGCCGGGGTTAAAGTGTGAGGTTACTGATTTCGTGGCGCGATGTCTAACATGTCAGCAGGTCAACGCTAGGCATTAGTTACCTTCGGGTTTGCTGTAGCCGATTAAGATTCCCTTATAGAAATAGGAACGAGTGACTATGGGCTTCGTTACTGGGTTGCCCTTCATATCCACTAAGAAGGATTCTAGCTGGGTCATTGTGGATCGATTGACCAAGTCTGCGCACTTCATTTCGGTTAGGATCAACTACTCACTTTTGAAATTCGAGAAGCTCTACATTTCTGAGATAGTGAGACTGCATGTGGTACCAGTCTCAATCATTTCGGATAGGGATCCTCGGTTCATGTCTTGGTTCTGGAAAAAGTTACCTGAAGCCTTGGGTTCGAGATTGGACTTCAATACTATGTTTCATCCTTAGACCGATGGTCCATCTGAGAGGGTGATTCAAATACTGAAGGATATGTTGAGGAGTTGTGCTATCCTTTTTCGAGGTAGTTGGGAGGAATATTTGTCGTTAGGTGAGTTTGCCTACAATAACAGCTTTTAGTCGAGTATTCAAATGGCACCTTACGAGGCTCTATATGGTCATAAAGGTCGTACTTCTTTGTGTTAGACTGAGTTGGGCGAACGTCAAGTTTTGGGTCCTGAGTTGGTTTCTGAGATTGAGGATAAGGTTCGACTGATTAGGTATCAATTAAAGGTGGCTTCTGACAGACAGAAGTCTTATGCTGATCTAACGAGATGTGAGATTGGGTATTCTGTGGGGGACTTCATGTTTCTTAAGGTCTCGCCATGGAAGAAGGTTCTAAGGTTCGATTGCAAGGGCAAGTTGAGCCCTAATTTTATTAGGCTTTACCAAATTCCAAAGCGTGTGGAACCAGTTACTTATCAGTTGGAGTTACCTCTAGAGCTAAACCGTATTCATGACATATTGTACGTGTCGATGTTGAGGCGTTACCGTTCTGATCCTACTCATATTGTCCCTGTTGAGGAGATTGAGGTTAGACCAGATTTGACCTTCGTGGAGGAGTTGGCTCAGATTCTGGATCGCGATGTAAAGGTTCTTCAGAAGAAGTATATTCCATTAGTAAAGGTGCTGTGGCGGAATCATAGCACTGAGGAGGCCACGTGGGAGCTTGAGGATGCGATGCGTCAGCAGTATCCCCATCTGTTCTGATTAGGTAAATTTCAAGTTCAAAATTTTCTTTTAGGGGCAGAGTTGTAATGCCCCAAAATTCATGTTTTGGCTTTTGTGAAAATTTGACACAAATATCTATTTGCTTCAGTGACTAAATGTTCTGGGTGTGTGTGTGAGGTCCCAAGTTCAAGCTTTACCTTTGATAAATTTTGGTATTTTTCTGATGTAAGCCTTACACTTGCTTAGTGGGCTTATATTTAATTATTTGTAGAATCATATTAGAATGGGCCTGCTGGTCTGGTGGTTAAGTTGAGTGTTAGTTTGCAATAGGTCTTGTGTTCGAATCTTTGCGTAAGCGTGATTGCTAATATTTTGCTCATCTGACTGAGAGAGAGTTTCGGTAGAGCTAAACTTCTGGGGTAGTTGTATGTAGTGGGATTAGTGGGAGAAAATCAAGGGATTTTGGTCACATATTGATTTTCTTTGCTTTTCAAATTTTTCTCTCAACTTTTTGGACGACGGCTCTTTTCTTCTCTTCTGCCAAAATTCTGCCTCCCCTTTTCCTATTCGTTTTGACTTCCGTCATTTTGATTTCTATTTCAACTGCCTCCTTTTAGCACACCTTCTGATTAGTTGTTCGGTAAGTGGAGGCAAATGTTGTTGTTTATAATCTTGTTTTCCAATTGTCATTTGGAGACTCATTGTCTATTTTGGCAACAATAAATCAAGAAGATAGGGGTTCTCCTCGTTCAGAATCGTAACCAAATCGTTCGGGGTTGTTGGGTAAGTGTTAAATGTTTGTTTTCGAATGTTGTCAATTTTGTGATTTCAGATTAATAAAAAATTATGACTGATTTTGAGAGGCTTGTAGAATCGATTTTAGGTGCTGGTATGTTCGGGAGTGTTTGTGCATCGAAATAATACTAGGTGTGTACCTGAAAACGTAGAAAATGGGGTTTTGGCAAAGCCAAAAACCCCACAGTCGACACTATAAGGGCATGTGGTCGCCCGTGTGGTAGGCCGTGTGCCATAACACGGGTATGTGATTGACGAGGCAAGGCCGTATGTGCAAGACACGACCGTGTACGACACATGGGCTAGACTGATTTGGGCCTTGTGGGCCACACGGGTAGTCCACACGGGCGTGTGAGATTCTGGGCTAGGCCATGTGATCCACAAGGCCAAGGCCAAATTGGGCTGTATGGGCCACATGGGCATGTGAGCCCACTTAACTGAAATGTGTTCGAAGGTTGCACGGGTTGCCCAAGTCGACTGTGAACCTACAGTATGATCGGTAAACACTACTGTACGATCGGTAAACACTACTGAGACCTTTAAATGCATGAATTGTATGTATGCTGTATGTACTGAGCTCGATGATTATATGAATAAATACTAAACTGTATGTATAACTGATATTCATGTATCAGCATGTCATATACTGTATGTTGCATTACATTTTGTGGAAGTGTACTAAAAGGCTCTTAAGCCTATTATCTGGTAGCGCAGCTACAATTTACTGATTTTGAGCCGCATTTGGTACTACTTGAAGTGTAGGGATGGGTGGGTGTTTTAAACCCCACATGGAGTGTAGGGATAGACAGAGATGGTGTGTAGAGGCTGGTTAGGTAGGATTCTGTTTACTGATTAATGTATATCTGATACTGTTAGTATGATGGGCTTAGGCCCTAATGCATATCTGATACCGAAACTAAAATGGGCTAAGGCTCGAATCACATCAAATCAAACGGGCTTAGGTCCGCATCAGATTTAATCGCTTGTTGTGATTGATCAGATGCATGTGATCTGTGGGGATTACACACTGAGTTTACGTAAACTCACCCCTTTCTGTTTTATCTTTACAGGTAATCCCTAGACTTAGACAGATCGGTGCGACGAAGGACTCTACGGTGACCACACATTCATTGAACTGATTTAATTTTATTTAAGGTTTTTAATTCCTATTTGTTTTCTAGGTATTTTTGATGTAATTTGGACTTTTAGACTTTTTACTTTTATTTTGGTTTTTAACTGTGTTCATGAATTTTAAACTGCAAAACTTAACAAAAACTTGGTTTAATTGAAAGTAATGTTTTCCTAAACGCAAACAGTTTTCTTCAAATATTACGGTTTTAAAAGCTTCCGCTACACAAAGTGTTTTAAAATGAAACCAATTTAATGAGAAAATGATTTTGAAATTGTCAAGAGATAAATAAAAGCTAATAAATGAAAACAGTATAACTTGATAAATGCAATTTCAAATTCCATTCCATGTGACACCGCCAGATTCGACCATAACGTCTAGGCCGGGTTTGGGGTGTTACACCTAAGGTTCAACTGGGATTTCCAATGCCGAATCTTTGTCGAATAGGTCCGCAATATCGTATTCACAATTTATGCAATATTAAAGCATTTAAAATACAATTAAAACAAAGCTTATTACATACAAACTTACCTCAGATACAAAAACGATGAATTAAGTCGATTAATCTGAAACTTTGTTCTTTCCCCGATCTAAATTCGTATTTCACCTTTCTTGATATAAATGTAATCAAAATTAACTTATTTAATAATCTCTGTATTCAATTTAGTCCAAAACACACATTACATCACTTTTACATTTTTACCCCTAACATTTCACATTTTTGCAATTTAGTCCTTATTTCATAAAATTATAAATTCATGCAATTCAACCAAAATCCATGCTAGCTGAATTTCAATTAGGTCTCTAGTAGTCCATATTTTCCATTTATTTCACAATTTAACCACCAAATTTACACATTTCATAATTTAACCCCTAATTGACAATTTTGTCAAAAATCCCTTTACAAATGTTGTTTATCTAATAACAAGCATGCATTTTCTACCATTAAACATCAAAATACATCAATATTCATCAATGGAAAAACCCTAAACCTTTTACATTTTTGCAAATTAGTCCATAGGCTAGCTAGACTAAGCTGCAATGATCTCAAAAACATAGAAATCATTAAAAACGGAACAAAAATCACTTACCTAATAGCAAGATGAAGTAGCCAAACCAAGGAACCCTAAAATGGTTTCTTTTTCCTTCAATTTCGGTTAATGAAGATGATAATAGATGTGTAACAGTTCAGTTTTAGCTAAATCAAAATAGTGGTTTCAAAACCACCAAATCTGAGGTAAAAATTTATTTTAATATTATTTTTGGTGTTTACAGCATGTTAATATATATGTGTGAAAATTTTGTGAGCTAATTTCATCTTTTAATAGCTCAATTTGAGAAAAAGGACTTAATCGCATTAAATGTAAAAGTTGCATTCTATTTGTTAAAAGTGTTTAATTGCTATGGTTTATTAAATGAAAGGTCCCTATGATGCTATTAAACCATTGGTAGTGTAATTTGACATAGATAACCTTATACCTAATGATTTAAATGTTTATAAACCAAGGTTAATTTAGTAATTTGTGATTTATGTATAATAAAACAAAACAAAAATTAAAATGGTGGTCATCTTCATTAATCCTCAACCTAAACTAGAAAAGAAAACAAGGTTTTAGAAGCTTTCATGCATTCGCCACCTACATAGCTTGATTGAGGTACGATTTTAGCTCGGTTTTTTTATGATTTTTATGTTTTTGTGATCGTTGCTTTGACTACTAGCTAGCCCGTGTCTTAATTTTTGAATTTGTTGATGGTTTCATAAAGTACCATTGATGAATGCTTGAGTACTTGAATGTTTGATGATGGAAAATGAGCATTTGTTGATAGATTATCAAGTTTTGTTAAGTGACTTTTGACAAAAATGTCGATTAGGGATTAAATTGAGAAATGTTGAAATGTTGTGGTTAAAAGTGTGAAATAAATGAAAATATGGGCTGTTATGAAGCCATACAAAATTCGATTAACATGGGTTGTCCTTAAATTTCATGAATTTGCAATTTTATGAAATAGGGACTAAATTGAATAAATGTGAAACTTTAAGGGCTAAAGGTCAAAATTCCCAAATATGTGTTTTTAGACTAAATTGAATGATTTGATGAATAAATAAGTTAATTTTGAATGTGTATAGATCAAGAAAAAAAGAAATCAAATTTAGATCGAGGGAAAACGAAAGTTGTCGAATAGTTGATCCGGTCCCTCTATTCCGACTATGAGGTAAGTTCATATGCAAATATATGTCTTTAAATTGGATTATACATGTTTAATTATCATTGAATTACTATGAATTTTGAATGAGCAAATACGAGCAAGAATCAACGAAGTTACAACATCCGAAAGTCCCGTACAAACCATAGGAATAGTATAGGATACGAATGTCATGACATTAGGTTATCGAGATGTGTTTACTTGTAAGACCATGTCTAGGACATTAGCATTGTATTGTGATTACGTGTAAGACCATGTCTGGGACATTGGCATCGTATTATGATTCATGTAAGACCCTGTCTGGGATAGTGGCATCAATATGTGATAACATGTAAGACCTTATCTGGGATATGGAATTGTACGAGCTTATATGATTTACGAGTATCCTTATCAATTCTGAATGGTTCAACGAGCAAAGACAAGTCGAGAAAGAATGTGTTAATGAGTTAAGTGACTCAGGTACATACAAGACTCATACAAGTATTAAAAAGGGAAGTATTTGATGAATTCAGTTATGATATTGAATATGTGTACAATGAGAAAGGTTTGTGAACTTGAATGTGTTTAACTATGCTTGTAACACCCCAAACCCGGCTCGGATGTTATGGCTGAATCCAGCGTGTCACATTGAAGTGTTTTAGCAAAAACCTTGTTTTCATTGAAAACCCTTCCTTAAATTGAAAACCTCAATTACTTTGTAAAATCTCTTTTCAGTTGCGAAAGCTTTGTTTAAATTGTTTGATTTAAGAAAACTTATCATTTAAAAATTTAGTTACAGAAACGTAGAAAACATATTATGATTTAGAAAACTGTGTTCAACTTCTCGTTATTACAACGCATAACAATAATAATCCAAATAATCAAAAGGGAAGGCCTTATTACAATCCAAACTGAAAATTATTTAAGATACTTATATGTTTTAAAAGAAAAATAGGTCCAAGTTGTCTTGCTAGCCGGCCACCTCAAAGTCCCTCCAAACATCGAACCTCCTATTGAGCATCACCTGAGTAAAAAAAGAGGGGGTGAGTTTACGAAAACTCAGTGTGTACAACCCTCGACGAGAAGCAAGCATTCATCAATCATCATATAACATACATGCAATGCAATGCAGTGCAACCCACCCTAATAATCCAACCGGTACACTTCCGCTCCGTCCCCCAATACACATCCTGGGGGGATATAAATATCGACCCATCCAACTGATACACATCAATGGTAGCCCGGTTGCGTAACTACCTTCATTGCAACAAGCTGCCAATCACATATTGGGCTTAAAAGCCGTCTGTAGATCCACGGTTGTCAAGCAACCATGCGACCCTCATATACTTCCTCCGTTCCATAATTCCCAACCCATATGCAACCTAAACAGGATATCATATGAATGCATATGAATGCAGTAGGTATACATGTAACATCCATAAATCTTACATTCTACACATAAGGGTATTTTAGTCATTTTTACCCTTAGGGGCATTTTGATAATTTTCTTTTATTACGGGTTTTTACTTACCTTGGCCCGTTAACAAATCCTGTGAGCTAAGATGAACGAATACTATGCACCAGGTAGGATTCCAGAGAAGAAGAGGTGAGTCATTAAGACTGCTTAAGTACCAAGCTCTCCCTAGATCCAATCCTAGACATGTATATACCCGTTGCCACACCTTAACCCTATGACTTGTCCACGGTCTCAATAAATTAACTAAGTTTTATGCAGTCATCATATACTAGGCCTAAAATCTCTTATGAAGCCCAGACAAATCCACATCCCTGTATATGGCCCACTAGGCCCAATCTATTTCATATAGCCCATTAGGCCCAATCACATTTATTTGGCCCATTAGGCCCAAATCACATTCCTATGGCCATCAGGCCCAATTCACATTTATAGTCATGTTCACATACAATCTTCCATCACATAGCATCAATTATCAATTTTTGCCTATTATGGGCCCAACGGCCTATCGGGCCCATTTAGCCCATACTGGCCCGGTTGGCCAATTCATAGCCCAAGTCCATGGAATCGCCCATAGGGCCTTAGAAAACCTATCGATTTCCTACTTACAAGTGCTCGCGCACTCGTAAGACTACCGTAGCCAAACTTTCAGCTTTTCGACATTTCAGCTTTTCGGCATTTCAACTTTTGCCGATCTACTTGTGTGTGCAGTGTATGTACACACCTAGTAATAAAGTGTGCTGTGATCCCCCTTTCCACGAACCTACAACCGATATCACTCAATGGTTAATTACATAAACCTATCGAATACTTTACCCAAAAGCCGAAGTCTCACCTTAACCTTACCTGAAACGCCAAGCCTTAATAACTTTTCCTTTGAACACTAATCACGTGTACTTCTCAGATCTGAGGAGCAAATCTGCAGGGATCCAAAAGACTGGAATTCGATAACTAGGACTAACCGACTAGAAAGAGTAGTGGCGGCTCCAAGGGTATTTGGCCAAAGAGGTGTTCGGCCATTGCGATTTGTATGGCTAAAAGGGGTTATTCGGCACCAAGGGACAAGAGAAGAAGAAGTCGGCTAGACTAAAAGTGAAACAAATAGAATTGAGTAAAGGAAGAAGGGAAAATCGGCACAAAGAGAAGGAAAGAAAAATAAGGGTTTTCGGCGTTTAGATCTTGAAGAGAAAAAAGGGTTTCTGGCAACAAGGTGAAGGAGAATTTGGCATTAGCCT
Organism: Gossypium anomalum; assembly: GCA_025698475.1. NCBI lineage: Eukaryota > Viridiplantae > Streptophyta > Magnoliopsida > Malvales > Malvaceae > Gossypium > Gossypium anomalum. Next base: position 41,899,850 of record CM046965.1, read on the forward strand.
AGAAACCTCACATTCGGCACCTATATATACCTTCTATAGCCGAATTTCCTATGCCTAAATTCCCATTTTGGCTCCACCACTTCTTCACTCCTTATCTCCTAGTTTTTCTCCCTCAGAACTCCTTAATCCCCTCCTTAAATTTCTCCTCTTATCACTACCTACAGAGTTCATATCCAATGCCACCTCTGTCTATCTTTCAAGCAAAAATAAATCCCCCTTTTGAGCAAGGAGGGATTCGAACCCCAGACCTCTGACACTAGCAACACGTCACCTACCCACTGGGCCAGTAAGCTCTTTTTTGTCCAATTCTTCCTTTATTTATTCAAAGCCCACCTATTTTCCATCAGGGTTCTTTTAATAATTAAACTATAATTTCCCTCACTTCTTAGTTCTAACTCTAAAACTAATCGAGATCTACTATCACATAATTAATAGTTAATCGGGAATACTAAGCACACATTTTTTTATCAGAACCGAAAAAAATTTGGGATTTATCAATTTTTGGGGCGTTACAATGCTTATCATATTGGAATTTATATGCAAATATTCATATGATGAATTTATTTGTATATGGCTTACTAAGCTTTTAAAGCTTACTTTGTGTGTTCTTTCTAGCTTAGACTCTGGGATTGTCTGGAAATGTCATCATACTATTGATCATCTCATTGGTACTTTTGGAGCTTTGTATATATGGTATATGGCATGTACAGGCTAGTGTCATATTTGTATGTTTTGAGTTATGATTTTAGCCATGAGATTTGGCTTGTAAATGTTGGTGTATGGCCATTTAAGTTGGCTTAAATTATTTGTTTGATAAGTGATATATGTGATATATATAATGCCTCACGTGTTGGCTTGTTTGGTATGGTTATATGGTTGCATCTTTTCGATAGTTGTAAGTTGGAGTATCATTGCTTGGAAGTTGGCATATTGTGGTTTGATTTTGAGATGATGATATGATGTGTTTTGTGACATGAAATATATGATAAGTTGATGAGGAAATGCATTTGGAACTTATGTAAGTTTTGATGATTTTGGCATAATGATTTGGTATGTTTTGAATATGGATTGGAGTAGTTAATAGAATGGTTTATAAATGACATGAAATGTGTTTGAATTGGTATGTTTTGGCTGTCTATAAATGTATTGAAATTGTACCATTTTGGTTGTTTAGTGTGCATGAGAAAAGGGTGGCAAATTGGCTTTGCAAATAGCCTATTTTTGTCCACACGGGCAGAAACACGGACGTGTGTCTCAGCTGTGTGTGACACACGATCATGCTACACGGCTGTGTGTCCCCTGGGGTACCCTTTTGAATTAAGTCAGTATACCCTATAGGTTTGGCACGGCCTAGACACACGGGCATGTCTACTGGCCGTGTGTGGCACACGGGCGTGTCTACTGGCCATGTGTGGCACACGGGCTGGCACATAGGCGTGTGGTCGGCTGTGTGACCCAAGTCAGTAACCCCCTAGATTTCACACAGCCTGGCACACGGGCGTGTCCTTGGTCGTGTGGTACAAGTCAGTATGTATGCCCTGTTTTTACATGGCCTATGACACGAGCGTGTTCGATAGCTGTGTGAGGCACACGGCCTGTTCACACAGGCGTGTGACCATTAAATGCAAGAAAATTTTTTATGTTTCCTAAAGTTTGCAAATGTTATTGGTTTAGTCCCGAACCTCTTTTAAGCATGTTTTAAGGTCTCGTAAGACCTTATAAGGGACAATGTGAATGAGTTGAATGGATTTTGATTATAAATGTATAAAAGTATGTAAATAATGTGTATTATTCGGTAATGCCTCGTAACCCTATTCTGGTGACGGATATAGGTTAGAGGTGTTACAAGATGAAATTTTTGTGTTATTTTCCTTATTTTAACTTTAATTTTTAAATACCAAAATTAACATTTAAAATTAATTCAATTTACAACATTACCATGCCACTATCATCCACTATCTCATAAATGGACTAATTCCCACATAAGGACCTCTAATTTAATGTTCCATAGCTATTAGACACCTTTTGCTAATAGTACACAAGTTTTACACTTTACGTGATTTAGTCCTTTTTATCAAATTAAACACTCAAACGATAAAATTTCTAAACGAAACTTTCACACAATCATTCTATCATGCTGTAAACATTAAAATAATAATAAAATAATTATTTCAAATTCAGATTTGTGGTCCCGAAACCACTGTTCCGATTTGACTAAAAATGGGCTATTACATTCCATTAGTTTTTTATTCTATGGGTACTTTTGAAAGTTACCATTGATGAGTTCTGGATGTTTATGATGATTTAACATGGATTTGAATCTTTAATTTTATTATATGATGATTTTATCAAGTAATTTCCATAGAAATTAATTTTAGGACCTAATTATGAAAAAGTTTAGAATTAGGGTTTGGTGTTGAAATTCTGAATATCAAAGGCTGTATAGTAGCCTAAAATAATTAGATAATTGAGAAAAATTAGCTCAATTGATGGGTTAATTGATTAGGGACTAAATTGTAAAAATTGTAAAAGTTGAGATAAATGTGTAATTTCAAAAATTAAAGGGCATAAATTGTTAAGTGAATTAGAATTGAATTTGATGCTGATAAATGAAAAATTTTATATTATAGATCAAGAACCCGAGGATAAATGTGGAAAAGAGAAATTAACAGATTAGTCCCTAAATTTCTACAACTTCCACAAACTACCCAGGTAAGTTCATATGGTTGAACTTTCATGATTATTTGTTAATTTAGGAATGATATAATGTATTATCTCATATGTTTATTATTGAATTATGATTATTGTAAAAATATGAAAATTGGATCGAATGTTCAAATTAAGTGAATCGCAGGATAGAGTACGATCGTTCCGTGACAAAAGACGAATTGACGGATAAGACCATGGTTGGACCATGGTAGTAAATATACGTGTAAGACCATAGCTGGGCTATGGCATCCTAATGATAAGACCATAACTGGGTTATGGTACTACGAGTGTAAGACCATGACATGGCCATGGTAATATATGTGTAAGACCATAGTTGGACTATGGCATCAATAAACGATGTACTCAAATCCATGAGACATTCTCTAATTTGACAAAGGTGGGTAAGTGTAATGTAGTATTAATGTGATAGAATTTATGTAGTTATTGATATTGAGCTCAATCAAGTGAATTCATCATTTGAAGTTGTGAATGGCAGGAATTGTTAATGAAATACTTGTTTAATGATATATATATTATAGTATGTTCAGTAAGATTTTTCTTTTAAGCCTATGAAATTACTAAGCTTCATTAAGCTTACTTGTGTCATTGAATGCTCTTTGTAGATTTTCAACAAGTTCAGAGGATCGGATCAACACATCAGACAACACTATCTAGATTGCTCCGGTAGATTTTTTTAAATATGTTATGGTTTATATGGCATGTATAGGGTTGGTTTAGAAAAGAGTTAAACTTGTAACATGGTTGTGAATGATACATATGTACATGTTTGTATGCATGTATTTAGTAGTAGTTTTTAGTAATCAATGAATAGAGTTATTATGGTAAGTTTATGCAAATAAGTCTTGTGATTACATATTATGTTTAAGACATGATTTTTGGCTTGCATTGGTTGCTTGGTTGGGATATATTGGTGTATATTAATGTTGTGTACAAGTTGATATTAAAAAGGGTGAGAAAAATGGCCTTAAAATGACCTATTTTTGTCCACACGAGTGTGTGTCTCAACCGTGTGAGACACACGGCCTGGCATATGGACATGTGGTCTGGCCGTATGTCCTCTACACCTTCAAATTTCAAAATGAAATGCTCGTGTTTTTGCACACAGCCTGGCACATGGGTGTGTGACTTGGCCGTGTGACCCCTGCACTTAGCATACGGCCTGGCACACAGGTGTGTGATTGGCCGTGTGTCACAAGTCAGAGAGTTACACGGGTAAGGACACGGACTGGGACACGGCCGTGTGTCTCATTTTGAATGCCCACACGGCCTAAGACACGAGTGTGTCTCCTGGCCGTGTGAGCCACACGGTCTGGCCACACAGGTGTGTGTCCCCTACTCCTAAGAAAAAAATTGAGATTTTGAGAAAAATTTCTTGAGTGTTCGGTTTAGTCCCGATTCACTTCTAAAGTGTGTATCGGCCCTCGAGGGCCTATCTAAGGGACAATATGAGTGTTTTATGATTGATTCTTGATATGAATAATAAAGGTTGTGAAATGTCTGTAATTAATTTGTAAAGTCCGATAATGCTCCGTAACCCTGTTCTGGCGACGAGTAAGGGTTAGGGGTGTTACAGTAGCAGATGGATGGGTAGGTGTGACAGTCCTAATTTGACCCTAGTCAGGAAGTGGTTTCGGGACCACTAAATCGAGTCATGAAAATAATTGAATGTTAAATTTCGTGCTTAATTTGTGTGAAAATGCATATGTGAATTTGTGGTGCTTTGATTTTTGCCATTTAAGGTGAAATTTATTGAAAGGCACTTGTGTTAGAATTTTTGAAAATGAGCTAGATACTTATGTGATGGCTTATTACTATATGGTTTAAAAATCATAATGATGTGCATGTCAAATTGCCATTTTTTTTTATAGTGGCCGGCCATGTGGTTTAGTAGTTGAAAACGTATAAACTTTATATGTATTTATATATATAAAAGTATTATAATATGTAATAACAATTTTATATTATAATAAAATAAGTAAATGGGTGAAAAGAACAAGGTTAATTACTTTCTTCATTGCCGATTTCTTAAAAAAAAAAAAAAGGGGATAGGAGAGATCAAACTTTCAAAATTAAGGTAAGTTTCATATGCTATCTTCAAATTCTTGTGAAAATTTAGTTAATTACATAGTTTCCTACGTAGCCCATGTTAAAACTTTAGTTTTGGTTGAGGATATAGCATTCGGCCATTTACCTGAGTTTTGCTAAATTATTGATAGTTGAATGTTAGTTTTAAGGAATGAATAATTGTGATTGTAACGGAGTTTCATGTTGCTTAGGTGATGAATTAAGCAATTTTTGCATTTGGACTTATTGACGAGATGCAAAGATTTTGTTTTATTATAAATGCAAATTCGGTCTTGGAATTTGATGTATTTCTTATTAAATTTTGATGAATTTCGTTATAGGAGAAATTAAGGATGAATTTGAGTTGGCTATTAGTGATTTGCGTGAATCATTTAGCTAAGTGGGGTATTTGACTAGGCCCATTTGAACAAATGTTTTGTTGTTGGCTGTTTAAATGACGTTATTTTTGTATTAAGTTGAATTGGAAGATTGATAAATGTGTTAAAGATGACTCAAGACTTATATAAGCATTCGGCAATAGCTAAGGAGTGGGAATTTTTGATAGTTGATGTATATGTGTAATGAGTAGTGTTATATGTAACACCCCTATCCCGTAACCGTCGCCGCATAGGACGAGACGTTACCAGAAATTAGGAATCGGATCAGAACAATAAAATTTTGAACCTTTTCTTAAATAAAAGATCATTTATTTATATAACTAATAGACACAAACAAAGATCGAATTTAAAACTTATAAAAGTAAACTTCTATAAGATGCCATATTCGCATGGCTTATATACAATAGTCAAAATATCATTCTACTTATAGTCTAACCTATACATGCCATAAGCTAAGTCCAAATCACATGATTACCACAATAGTAGATAGTGTGACAAAGTGCTGACGATCCCCGAGATAATAGTAAGAGTCAACGATCTACAAAAATAAATAGAGAAACATAACATTCAAAGTAAGCTTTCATAAGCTTAGTAAGTCTTAAACAATTTAAATAGTTGAACTTAAAAACAAACCAAATGTTCGAAATCACATAACACTTTCTAAGTACAATACTATTTGGCCGATTATGCACAAACACATATCATTTTACTCTGTTTATACTCAAACTCATATAAACATAGTATTTACAAGCTTCTGGATTAACTTTAATTCTTTCAAATTTCACTAGTGTATCATTTCTTACCCACACTTACTTTCAACATTCATAGTTAAATGGCATATCGAAAACTATCTTGTAACTTTGCATAATGACTGAATGCACACATATACAAATATACATATGAATTTACAACATCTTTTCATATGCTTCTCATTACACATTCTTAATTCCCGTCAGATCAATCTCACATATATAATATATATATCACATACCTGAATCACTTAATGTGTACTACGAGTTCAATTTATCATCTTAGCATAGGATCTCGTAGTCATATACTTTATCGAATTCACTAGCATTTGGCCTGCGAGGTATAAAACCCGAACATAACACCAGGACGAAGCCTACAGGACTTTAAACCCAGATACAATCTCAGCACAATTTATTTTATATACTTTTTACTAACTTTGGCCTCATCAAATATCTAATAATACCCATTTTTCACAATTGGTCATTCGGCGACATTATATTCACATAAGCACATATATAAGATAATGCTTTTATCATTACTTGCTAATACATCATATACTTTGCTTTCATTTAAATAACCACTCAGCCATATTACCTTTCTAAGTAACCATTCGGCCTCACTATACAACTAAGATAGCACACATTTTCATAAAGGCCATTCAGATAACTTGCACACATTTAATATTAGCCATTTCGGCCTCACCACATATACATATCTTGTACATCAATTTCATCATATCAAAACCCCTTATATATCATTTCCGAACGTCACAATTCAAAATTCACATATGGTTTTAATCAAAATCTTATAAGCAACTCAAACAATTTTATCAATGTTTACAACATAATCACAAATTCACTACAAGCTGTCTTCCTGAGCAACAATCATTAAATTATTTGTAACTAGATCTACGAAACTCCAAATCAAGTGCCGTTAATTTTCCCTGAAAATAGACTTATATATCTTTCATCCATAAAATTTTCAGAATTTTTGGTTTGGCTAATCAATACCAGATTTTTCTTAAAGTTTCCCCTGTTTCACTGTATGACTAATCTGACCACTCTTCACTTCGAATCAAATTTCTCATTGTACAGATTTCAAAATATGTTCTCGTTGATTTCATTTGAAACTAGACTCATTAAGCTTTAACTACGTAATTTTTTTACCTCTAACTCAACTCCAACAATTTATGGTGATTTTCTAAAATCACGCTATTACTGCTGTCCCAAGCAGATCTATTACAATTTACTCTTAAATTTCCAAAAGTTCAAACACTTAAGAACTTACTAAGATCTCAACTTCCCTTCTTCAATTTCCTAATCACATTAGTAGTTTCACTTACTTTGTAACATTAATCCACAATTCATCTCATAATTCATTCGGTAATTTCATCACATAATTTATTAAAATACCATTTCCTTATATTGATTTCAAATACATTCAAGAATTTGAAGCATAATTTCATAGCCAAATGTAATCACTATTCGGCATTTACAAGAAATTCATAGTATTTTATTCGCGTCTTAACTCATTATGCTTCCGGTTATTCCATCTTATTTCATGTATTCAAAATACCATTCACACATATTAGTCCATAAGACATTTGGCTATCACACAAAGTCCTCACTAAATTCATACTCATTCTATTTACCATTACTTAACCGAAACACAGAGATCATATATCATTCTCTAAAACTTTTTTAGCATATACCTCATTTCCATGCACAATTAAATCGAGAAAGTTAGCCATTTTTGGCTCATATTATGAACATTATTAATCATTCGAAAATATATATATTTATATATCACATATACTAAAACTTTATTCTATATTCATTTAATCTTTACACACATAATTCAACTTAATCGTTTAAGAGCTTACCTCAAAAGTTATCGTACGGCTATATCAACTACACGACTACCTTCGTTTTTTCCTCGATCCGAGTTTGTCCCCATAAGCTCTTGATGCTCAATCAACAATTTTTAACTTCAATTTGCAAACGGCAATGTCATCACTTTACATAACAGAAATTAAATTTCATTACTTAAACTATCCACGGCAATCACCTTCTGAGCACCTTAATTTTTCTTTAAGCTAAACCACCTCATAGCATACATATACACATTCGGCTAATTATAAAACAAAATCAGCACTCATAACCGAATCATTAACTAAAATCACATTTGGTAATATGCTTAAATAATCTTTAATATTTAATAACATCTAAAACTAATTTGCTTGAAGTGCCCTGAATTATTCAAATTGGCCGAATATCATTGAATTTCTAAAATCATGCTTATAACCACTTGGCCGAATTTCACATATCAAAGCCACTTATATATATTATTCAAAGTATTTAACAACACTTAAAAATCCAAAACCATAAAACTCAATTCATATAACACCTTCAAAGACACTCAAACAACCCATATATTTCAAAATTTCACATTTTAACCACTAAATTTCCACATTTCACAATTTAATCCAAAATTGACATTTTTACCAAAATTCACTTAACAAAACTTATTAATCTAACGTCAAAGATTTATTTTCTATCATTAAACATCAAGATACTCAAACATTCAATAATGGCATCATCCAAATACTTTAACAATTTTAAAATTAGAGGTACGGCTAGCTAGAATACGAAGCAACGATCTCAAAAACATAAAAATTATCAAAAACCGAACACAAAACATACCTAAATCACTTCATGCAAGTGCCGAAACTAAGGAAGCTTCAATGGCTTTCTTTTTCTCCTCCATATTTGGCCAAGAAATAAAATTTGCATGGCCATTTTATGTTTTATTTTTATTTAATACATTTTAATATTCCATTTACCTTTTTGTCCTTTATAATAATACATAATTTCATATATGCCAAACCACCAATCTCCACTATCATAAAGTAATGGTTTAATTGATAAATAGGGACTTCTACTTTAGCAAAACATGAAAAATAAACACTTAAACAATTAGAATGCAACTTTTGCATTTTACGCGATTTAGTCCTTTTTGCTTAATTAACTATCGAAATGATAAAATTTTTCAACGAAACTTTAATACCATCTTTTTGCCACTCCGTAAATATTTATAAAAATATTTACGACTAGGTTTATAGAAATGAGGTCCCGATACCTCATTTCCTAAACCCACTTGACCTTAGGGTCATACCACTTGAACTTAATAAATCACTTATAAAACAAATATCACAATATCAAAAACATTTTTAAAATCACAATTAACCGTAAATATTAAATATAATATTTACAAACCTACTCGTCGGATTTGGTGACCCCGAAACCACTATTCTGGTTAATCTTAAAAACGGGCTGTTACATTATATATATGTGATTTATTTGGTAATAGAAATTTTGGCTAAAATGATTAAGGTGTTTCTTGATAAAATATTTGCGATGGTTAAATTTGTGTATAAGAAAGCAAGATAAGCTATGTGAGTTTTGCTTGTGCATGCGAGCTAGGCATAAGTTGAATAATCGGTCATTAGGGTTTTATGATCATTTTGTGTTTGAGCTATAAGTGATTTTCATGGCTTGATAAGTTCTTGCCATTTTCGGTTATAAATAAATATGAAATTTGAATCATGGCATATTTTTATAAATTATAATACATATTGAATTGATATGTGATTGCCGAATGTGATTAATAAGTAAATAATATTGGTTAAGTAATTAAACAAATCTATTTGTTTTAATTATGCTCAAGAGCAAGGAAGATTAAAGTTGAATAGGGGAAAAGAGAAAGTAATAGAGTAGCCAATCCGCGACCGCTCGAATATACTGAGGTAAGTTTTGAGTAATCACATTTATTATATAATTGATGATGTAATGAGATAAGTATGATAGATGAATTGTGAACTATTGTCTCTACTTGAATGAGGTTGTTTGATAAATAAATTGAGTATATGGCATGTAACCGAATGGTTATTAGGAGTTAAGCTGGGATAGTGAAATGGTTATGTGTTCTTGTGTATGAATATTAAACCGAAAGTTATGTTGAAGGTGTATTTTTTTGTGTGCTTATATTCGAGTGAAGAAATTGAATTACTAATGTGATATGTTATGTGAATTGAGTTATCATGTGAGTAAATATGCTTGACACTCAATATATATATGTCCAGGTTAAGTCCCGCAGGCTTAGTGCTGGTAATATATCCGGGTTAAATCCCGCATGCTTCGTGCTGGTAATATATCCGGGTTAAATCCTGCAGGCTTCGTGCTGGTAATATATCTAGGTTAAAGTCCCGCAGGCTTAGTGCTGGTACTGTATCTGGGCTTAAAGTCCTGCAGGCTTTGTGCTAGTGATTGGATTCGGGTTTTAAACCTAGCAGGCTTAATGCCGGTGATTCGAGTAAGATTATGAATTCAAATGTTTGAGGTAAACTACTATTGATTATGTATGATACATTATGATGGCCAGGTACGTATTATGTACTCATATGTGAATTGATTTTAAAGTGAATTATTAGTATCAAAGAACGATATATGTGTGTGGATGATTACTATATCTACGAATAAGAGAATGACCTATTCGGTTGATGTCTATCATTATATGAAAGTATGTGACTTAAATTAATTGTATGAGCTATAAATTAAAGTAAAGTATGTGCTAAAAATTTCTTTGTGTATTCATAAATATATATATTCGGTCAATAGGCTTTATAATTGGTGTACTTGTGTATATTCGGCCAAGTGATTTGTAATTAGAATACGAGTTTTGTGATGCTTAATGTTCGATTTAAATGACAAGTTTTAATTGTTTGTATTGCTTAAAACTTACTAAGCTTATGAAAGCTTACTCTACTGTTTGTTCCTCTCTTTTTTTTTTTTTTTAGATTGTCGATTTTGGCCACCGACTCGTGGGTCGTCAGTAGTTCATCACACTATCGATCATTTTGGTACTATTATATTTTGGTGTTGATGTGGCATGTATAGGTTAGACTGTTGAGAACAATGTTTTGTAAATGTAAATATTTAGCCATACGAATATGGCATATGATCTTGAATGTTTGTATATTTTAGCTTGATTTTGGATTGTGTTTAATGACTATGTGAATGTGATAATTAAATGTTTAGTTCAGTAATACCTCTTAACCTTAATCCGGCGATTGGATACGGGTTAGGGGTGTTACAGTTGGAACCTTTTTACATTGCATTATGCTCATGACATACTCAAATGTCATTAATTTATGCTATGTATTGTATTGTTATAGACTCACACTGAGCTAGTTTAGCTTACCCCATAGTTTCAAACTTCTTAAGTAATGCTCAAAACTAGGATCGAATTTGGCATACGGAGTATCACCTCGGACATCGGACTGCTTTTAAACAAGTGTTTTTAATAAGTTACTTATTGGTTTTTGGATTGTAATTTTTAATGTCTTGGGTCTATTGCTTGCTTATTTTTTATTTGGGGATTTTGTGCATGCATGGATCATTGAAGCTTAATAATCGGTAATTGCATGATATCTGACTTAAGTAAAATTGTCATTGATCATCAATTTCCCGTTGCGTTACAAATTAACCATTTTGAAAAAAAAATGATAAGGGAGCTGGATTTCAAAAATAACATGAATAAGGGGTTTCCACTACATTTTGAAGATTCACTTATCTTTTTAAAACAAAATGTAAAATCAAGTAGTCTTCTAAAATATGATGACAATAATAAAATGGACTCTAAGTAAAGATGACCTAATTAAATGAATGCTTTAACATTATTTAATTTCAAGAGTAATAACTTTTCCTAAATTTAGAAAAGTTAGGGTTTTTCATAAGATAACCCCAATAAATGAATGTTTTATCTAACTTGGATCAGCAATAACTGTTTTCTTCAAAATTAGACGTGTTAAGGATTTTCAAAGGTTAAATGGTCTACTTAGCCCATTCGGTGGGTAATGTAGCCTTTTCAATATGGCCATAACATCTACCCATGGAAATTAGATCAAAGTCCCAAGTTCGATTCCCTTCCCTTACAAAATAGCTTATTTTTTGCTAAAATTTCTTTTTCTTCTTATTTTGTGCCGCCCAAGCCTTGAACCCTAGGTATAAATACAACTTTTTCTTGTGTTTTTCAGCCTTTAAGTAAAATTTTCAATTCACTAGCCATTCACCCTCTTCCTCTCCTCTTTTCTCTTCAATTTTCTTTCTTTCTTCCCTTGTGTGCCGTCGCCTTAGCCACCAAGATTCACTGTCCATTTCTCTTACAATGGCATCTTGCACCATTCCTTTCCCTCCCTCTTGTTTCATTTTTATTTATTTTTCCAGCCATAAATCTAAAATCTTTGACCTCCAAGAACGATCCCCATTGCTGCCTAAGAAGTGTCATTGCCTCTCCTCTCTTCTAGCTTGTGTAAGTGCCTGTTTTCTTTAATTTTCTCGATGAATCTTTCAAGGGATTACCCAATATTCTAGATCTAGAATTGTAGGAAATTTTAATGATTTTATGAGTATTTTTCCATCCTTTAAAAATGTTTTCAATTGTTTTTTTGAAATTAGCCTGGATTTGCCACCGTTGGTGGTGGTGAGCCACACCTAGAAGCACCAAAAAGGGGCAGCCGTTTTCTTTAAATTTCCCATATCTTTCTAGAAATTTTTCGGTCCCAAGAACCCTTCCTAATCACCCTTTAATTATATGTTTCTTAGGGAAAATAAATCGTGATCATTTGACGATTTAGATATGATAATTCGGGAAGTATAAGTGTGGTAGTTTTTCGGCTAGTGCATAGTTTTAAACTTAATTGTTGGGGAAATTGATAATTTATTAGATTAAATAATTTTATGATTATATAGATAGTTATTTTTCAGTATTTAATGGTGTTAGGTGCCAACCCAAACTCCCCCAACCAGCAGTGAAGCCGTTAAATGTTCGCGTGTATGTTTGGCATCAAACTAGTGTAAGAGACCTATTTAATTTGGATCCAAAAAATTGTTATAGATATGTTGTTTGATTTGAACCCATAAGAGGGTGTTTTAGGGCTGTTTAGATGGTTTGTTAATTCGATAAAAGATTGGTTTTTAATTTAGGGCCGATTTAAGGTCTTAAGGAGAAACTTCAAGTTTTGTCAGTGTACTGCAGTAGAGAAATAAGGTGTGGATCCTAACTTGTTAACTTGAATGTTTTGATATTATTAAATATGAACTAAATGTGGATTAAGCTTACTAGTCGGGCTTAGTTAATTGACTAAGTGAATGTGTTAAAGTGGCTAAATCAGGTATGTTACTGGTCTTGACTAAATGGTATGTTTGCAAAATTGTTTGGTTGACTGAATAGTTAATTGTTTGATATTGATATAAAAGGTTTGTTGATATGATGTATGATTGATTGTATGTATAGCATGTGTTATTTTGGAAATAGATATTGAATGCTTGAAATTTTGTTGGATAAAATGCCATGAAAAGTATTGAACAAAATAATTGCTATATATGCACTGGAAATATTTTCCCAAAGTGTTAATGATTATTGATATGATTAACTATCACCGTATTGATGGTGAAACTGAATGACTGATATGTGAACGATATAATGATGGCATATAATCTATGTTACTGAAAGAATACATATGAAATGTTCATTTGATTGAAATATTTTATGACATATCGCATGTGCATGGGGTGGTATATTGTGGTTGACGGAAGAGTTCTGTGGAATTCTAGCGGCATATTAAGTCCGCATTTATATGTAGTCAGTGCATTGCATCGGGAGTAATGAGAAGATTGGCAATTATATCACATATTGATTGGCAACCTAAATTACACTTTCTGAATTGGTGGCTTGCCCACGAAATTCGCAGCTTTTATGCATATTGATTGGCAATATAATTGCATAAGTTAGACAAGTTAGGGTTTTTCATAAGATAACCCCAATAAATGAATGTTTTATCTAACTTGGATCACCAATAACAATTTTCTTCAAAATTAGTCGTGTTAAGGATTTTCAAAGGTCAAATGGTCTACTTAGCCAATTCGGTGGCTAATGTAGCCTTTTCAATCTGGCCATGATGTCTAGGCTGGGTTAGGGAGGTTACATTGAGAGTTTATGTAACACCCCTTACCCACCCTGACATCCGGTACATATAGGAGATGTTATCAGAAATGTACATAAAGAAAAGCTTAAGAATAATTAAGAATTTTAAACTTGAAACTATTAAATAAAATCATTAAACCATGTTTGAAGATAATTAGAAGTTTAGAAATATTTTTAAAATCAATTTGAATCATTTCGAGATGTTATTCGCTTGCCCAGATAAAAAATCGGGGTTCCGAGTAAAAAGTCAAAAATAAAACTTTACAATGTAGGCTTGCATGTCTCAAGACATTGGCTTCTATGTCCTAAGAAATTGACCCTTATGTCTCGAGACATTGCTTTTATGTCTCGAGACATAACTTTGGATATTATTGATTTTTAGCTTTAATGTGTAGTGTCTCGAGATATAAGGTGCATTGTTTTGAGACATTAGACCCTTAGAGTAAAATTGAATTAAAAAACATGCAAGTTTCAAGACTTAAGTGACATTTCTTGAGACTTAAGGAACTAGACCTTAAAAATAAGTTGAAAACACATCAAAATCATCCCAAAACATATCATTGGCATACAAGTACAAAGTAGGACTAAGGGGTACTTGAAAACTTTGGAAATTCGTTCTCAACTTGAAATCATAGAAATTTCTAAATGGACTCTTTACCTAAAATCTTAATGACTTTAGAACCAATCTAAAGTGCTTTCATTGTAATGACCCGTTTTACAATGGTGTCGAAAAATGCTATTTTGGAACCTCATTTCCATAAACCAAGTCCTTAAGGACAAAAAATAAAGATTGAGGAAGTTGGTATGAAAATATAGTGAAATTCGATTAAGTAATTTAATTGAAAAATTGGCTAATTAAAACTTAGGGACTAAATTGTAAAAGTCTAATCGCTATTGAGTTTTAATTTAGAAAATAGTTGAAGACATAGATATCAATTATCCAAAGGACCAAAACGGTAATTGAACCATTATATATCATGATTTAGTTTATTATGATGATTTCAACTAAATATTAAATTATGATTAAATTAATATTAAAAGTGTATTAATTAACTAATTAATTACGATTAATTAAATTGAACTAAGGTTAATTTTAGTATAAAAGCTAAGATGAGTGGAGAATTGTCATCTTCTCCATTTCATTAATTGTCTAATTGAAAAAAAAATAAAGAAATTCTATTTTTAAAGCTTTAACCATTCTGCCATCAAAATCTTCAAGGTAAGCTAACCTTTTCCTTGTAATTTTTATAGATTTATGATTGCAGGAGCTTGATTTAGCTAGCTCATGTATCAATTTGTTCAACCATTAAGTTTCTAGCAAGTTATCATTGTTGAGAAATTGATGAATTATGTTTTAATTTGATAGATATTAAGCTTAGATCATGATAAAGACTAAATTGAAAAGCTAAATAAGCTTGTTAATTAACTTTGAAACATCAGGGACCAAATTGAATAAATTGAAAACCTATAAGGAAATTGTGCTAAGAATAGAAAGTATGGGGTCCTTAATAAAATAATGGAAAATCAAATTTTGATCTGATGTTAAATATCGGAAGATACACAAATCCCGAGTATGTGGACTGAATTGAATAAAATGCAAAATATGTTTGGCTTTGTATTTGAAAGTGAATTGGATGAAATTTGATATTTTTTTATTTATTGATTTACTGAACAGAGCTAAAAGTGACACCAAGTCATTGAAATGGAAAGGGAAAAATGAGAGTTGTTGACAAGTGACGAGAGAATTCAGTTTGTATTTCTATAATTTGAGCTCATTATATATATAATATATATAATATATATATGTTGATCACATGATTTACCATTGAGGTAAGTTTATTTTGTCATATGAAATAATTTGAATTGGATGAAATTAAATGTCGAGAAATTGGATTGAATTTAATGAAGTAGAAATAGTATGATAGAATTGATACATAATATGTGATGTGAATATGAAATGAAACATGATTTGTGATATTGGATGTCTATGAATTGCTGATGAATTGAAATGAGATTACGATATTGAGTGTGAATTCATTATAGAATGAAATTAGACCATTGGTACCTTATTAACTATTCGGGAAGAGTCGGGTATAGTTGGCATGCCATAGGATTAGATTTGTGTATGGGTTTATACTTCAGTTTTGTAACACCCTATACTCGACCTAATCTACTGGATTTGAATATAAGATGTCATAATACTGACATACTTAGCAAAATTTTTAATGAAAGTCATATTGAATGTACCTCTTATTCATATAAAATTCTTTCTAGAACAATAAGTTTGATTAATACACTTATCATTTGGCACAAACTTTCAACGGTAAAATAAAACCTTATAGCAATTTGTTTGATAAAATAGACATATTTTTAGAGTGTATTACTATTTGTCACTTGAAAAACATGTTTCTATGAAGGTCCCTTTGTATGCATAATATTGCTTTCGGTCTACCACTATGGCGCATCCCTGGCTCGATCCTTATCGGTACATTGGTTCAAACGCACATATAAGTTACAAGGAACTTAGTGGGTCTCACTCATAATTTCCTTTTTACAGGGTTGTAGGATCTTTTCGACTTAAGGTTTTGAGTTCCCTATTAGACTTTGATGAATACCTTTTGATTTTTGGTTGGCGGATAATTTTACTTCATTCTTTATACTTAGCCGTCCTATTCTCTTTTCACCCGATTGGTGGATCATAGACTTCACACCATATTTTGAATCTCATTACATAATTTTTTTTGCAAATAGTAGTTGGTTACACTTTCTAGAATGACATTCAACAAATACTAATCTTAATGTATCCCTTCAAAGAATCAAGTAATTACCAAAATGGCAGTTATATCGTATTTTCATTCAATCCAAACAACCAAACTTACTTTGAAGAATGTAATGTTTAATTCATGCAATAGAATCCCAAATGACTTCAATACTGAATTTAAGAAATTCGAAGTTTGGTGAACACTTGTACCACTAATATTTCAAATACCTCTAGTTCCCTAACATGAAAGTCACCATGAAGGAATCATTAAATGAGTCCACTGCCAATAACTCTTTCAGATTATGCCTTATAGGCATTCTCAGGTCTTGCCTCAAGGATGGAATGGCAACTCACCACAAAGGCTTTCCAAAGAATTCACCATAAGGGCTTTCTAGAGTATTTGCCACAAAGGATTTCCAAAGGATTCACTACAAAGGCTTTCCAGAGAAGTCACCACATAGGCTTTCCAGAGAATTCTTGAGTTTATAGTGCTAACAGACTACATATTTATCATGTTGGACCTCGTGTTTACTGTCCCGGTGGACCAATATAATGGATGCCGTAGAGTCTGGTTCACGATAGAATGTGCAAGTATATACAGTCGTTATCAAATAATAAGTGAGTAAAAAGAGTATTGTCTCCATAAGGATTGTATTGATAATCAGCAATTGTAAATTAAATTTTACCAAATTGGTTAATAAAATAAAATATTTGGAAGTGATAGATGTTTTAATTAACTTAAATTAACAGCTAATATGCAAATGAGAATGAAATAAAATTTAATTAAACGGCTAAGTAGCAATTCACAAGATTTAACAATAATAACATGGATAAGCTTGAACTGTAACACCCCAAACCCGGCCCAGACGTTGTGGCCGAATCCACCGTGTCACATTGAAGTTTTAAAAACCCATGCCCTTTTCAACGTCTTTCTTAGTTTTTTAAAAGATCATCTTTGCTAAGTTAACAAAGTGAATGGAAGCTGTGCACTAGGTAGGTATTCGAAACAGAGGAGGTGAGCCATGAAGGCTGCTTAAGTACCAAGCTCTCGGATGGATCCAATCCTAGACATGCTCACAACCATTGCCACACTTTGGTGCAAGATTAGGTTTTGTAAGAAAATCGAGTTGGAATTCATTTAAGTCATTGTTTTGATAAACCTGATTAATGGTAACGTTGTGATATTTTAGAAACAAGTATCATTTTGAAAACGCACCCTAAACCTAGCCCATTTGGAACTATACTTAGTAAAACATAGAGTATAAAATAAAATAGTTCTAGACAAATAATTATAATGGCCTTATTACAACTCCAAAACCAAGTAATAATAATAGATAAGATAAAACTAAAAAGAAACCGGTTATTTATTGCAAAGTTCAAAAACGATCACCATGGCCACTCTGAATCCCCCTGGCTCCAAGTCTCCACATCAAGGCTCACCTGCAAAGTTAAGGAAGGGGTGAGTTTGGAAACTCTGTGTGCAAAAAGCCCCTTTCAGAGCCCAACAAATATTAGCATACTGGGTCGAAGCCTTTCGGTTAACGGTTACTGGGCCGAAGCCTTTTCATTAATCATATTACTGGGCCAAAGCCTTAACTGTAACGGTATGGCCCATAGGCCCATTTCAATATCACATGTAATATCAATAAATGTATGCAACCCATTTGGGGAGACTACTCAACCCACCATCCGCTACTCTCCACCTGTACCAGCCAACACACCATGTGGGGAATAACTCAGCCCACCCAACTAAACTCTCCACTAGCAGCATAACTGCTTTATCATATAATTGGAAGCCTAGCCTCTTTTAATAACTGGGGCAAAGCCCTGTTTGGTAAACTGGGGCAAAGCCCTTTTGTACTTCCTCCATTTATATAAACCCAACCCATGCATATAACGATATAACATAACATATAATGTGAATATCATAACATATCATGTTCATATCATGCCATATCAATATCTCATGCACCACATTCATAATTAAACCCTAGGGATATAATAGTCATTTTTACCTAAGGCAAAATAGTCATTTTTCATATTATAAGGGTAATTTCATAAATTTACCAAATATCATGGGTTTTCCTTGTTCATTAACAATTATCAACATTTCCGCGTGTTTAAACCATGATTTTAACGCACTTTATCGAATCCGGGCTTTTAGGCCCAAAACCTCCTAATGGGCCCTACGAATGCCGATTTAGCCCTTTAAGCCCACTTAACCCAATTCTACAACAGTTCTAACCGTGCTAACATGCAATTTGTCCAAGTTCCATTTCTTATCAATTTCTCCCAAATAGGCTCGGAAGCCCATGGGCCCAATTTCAGCCCATTGAGGCTAACTTACCATCATGCACAGAATTGCGCTCTTACCAGTTCCATCGACCCAAACACCGATCGTATCGCTTTTATCGCAACTAAAACCATATGCAAAATCTCAAGTTCCCGAAATGCCGGAATTTTGGCAATTTGGCTTTTCTGCAAATATTAGCCTAAGCTACTACGAGGGTTGTTACACACCTATTTTGTGACGTTCGCTAACAGAGTCTCCCACGAAAACCTACAATTAATCATCACCATTCTTAGTGTACAAGTCATGCTTATCAACCCAAAATCCACCTTACCACATTCGGCCAAAGAACCCCTAATGACCATCAGTCACTCACCTTCATAGGGTCCGACGATACGATTCAAGCTTATCCAAGTCGATACCCCAAGCCTTGCTGTTGCTCCAAAGTTATTTATTTCTCTACACAAACCATAAAAATCAAAAGAAAAAGGCCCAGTAAGGCCTATACCCCAATTCGACAGCCTTCCTAAACTATAGGGGGTTTTGGCTTTTCTGAATGTTTATACAACTGAATCGGTTGGAGTATGAATACTTACCTCAGTCTTCCTTGTGTACTGTTTAGAGTTTAGCAAAAGCAGAAATCGACCACAACAAATGAAGAGAAAAGAAGGTTCGGCTCTTGTGGCTATTCGGCAAAAGTGATAAAGAGAAAAGAGAAAAGAGAATAGTAGATTGGTTTTGGAAAAGAAAAGGAAAGAATGATGGATGGAAAAAGGGTGGTAATTTCAGCTAGAGAAGAAAAAGGGAAGAAAAGAATAGCCCTACAATGTTGAGATAGAAGAAAACGGCACAATTAAAGTACCTATTGCTGAAAATACTATCCTAAAACCCCTCATCCTAAATCTTCTCTCTAATTCCCACTATTCAGCCAACTCTCAACTTCTCTCCAAATCCCCAAAATCTCTCCCCTTATCACTCCTTAATCCATGCGTTTGACTGATTCAAACTCTCCCTAACAGAGTTCCATTCAACTTCCAACTCCTGCCTGCTCAAGACATAAAAAGAACACCACAATTGCCAGCTTAGAGAATCGAACCTTGGCTCTCCCCAACCACTTACACGCCACTTTTTTAGCTCCCTAGTGGCGTTACTTAGCCACTTTGCCAAGGGATCTTTTGTGTTACATTTTACCCACATCTTTTAATAATGCCACCTATCTAAAGCCCTTAACTCCTTAAGTCCAAAATTTAAAAATTTTACCGGGTTTTGGCCAACTCGTGGGCCTTCCATAGGCCCATTTACATATTCCAACTATGAATTTCACTACCAAATACTAAATTTTAAAAACTTTACTAAATTCTTGAAAATTATGAAAAACCCGAAAATCAGGATGTTACAACTCTACCCTCCTTAAAGAAATTTCAGCCTCGAAATTTACCTGATCCAAACAGTTGAGGATATTGTTGACGCATCGCCTCCTCGGACTCTCAAGTAGCTTCTTCGTTGCCATGGTTTCTCCAAAGTACCTTCACCAGTGGGACTGTCTTTCTTCTCAACACCTTGACATCATGGTCAAGTATCTGCACAGGTTCTTCCTCGAAGGTCAAATCTGGCTGTACTTCAATTTCAGCAACTGGCATGATATGAGTAGGGTCTGAACGATATCGCCTTAGCATGGGCACATGAAAGACGTCGTGAATACGATCTAGCTCTAGAGGTAGCTCTAGCTGATAAGCCACTGGTCTTATCCACTTAAGGATCTGATAAGGCCCAATGAACCTTGGACTCAACTTGCCCTTCTTACCAAACCTCAAAATCCTCTTCCAAGGCGAAACCTTCAAAAAGACCATGTCCCCTACAGCATATTCAATATCCTTCCGTTTCAGATCAGCATAAGACTTTTGTCGATCCGCTACCTCCTTTAACCGATTCTTGATTACCTTAACTTTGTATTCAGTATCTGCTACTAATTTCGGTCCAAGTACTTGCCTTTCTCCCAACTCTGCCCAACAAGTAGGCAAACGACACCTTCGCCCATACAGTGCCTCGTAAAGAGCCATTTGGATACTTACTTGGAAACTGTTGTTATACGCGAACTCCGCTAATGGCAAATAATCCTCCCAACTGCCCCTAAAGTCGATAACATAACCCCTCAACATGTCTTCCAAAATCTGAATGACTCTCTCTGACTGCCCATCTGTCTGAGGGTGAAAAGCCGTACTAAAATCCAATTGCGTTCCCAATGCCTCGTGCAACCTCTGCCAAAATCGAGATGTAAACCTTGGGTCTCGATCAGAAATTATCGATACTGGCACTCCATGCAACCGCACTATCTCTGCCACATACAACTTGGTCAACTTCTGAAGTGAGTAGTCGGTTCGGACAGGTGTGAAATGGACAGATTTCATCAGCCTATCCACAATTACCCAAACTGAGTCCTTAGAAGGTGTCAATGGTAGGCCACTCACAAAATCCATGGTCACCCTCTACCATTTCCAAAGTGGTATCTTTACTGGCTATAACAATTCTGAAGGCATTTGATGCTCAACTTTTACTTGTTGGCACGTCAAACATTTTCCTACAAATTTGGTCATTTCTCGCTTAAGCCCAGGCCACCAGTATAGCTCTCGCAAGTCTCGATACAACTTACTCCCTTCTGGATGCATAGCACAAGGTCTACCATGTACCTCTCTTAAAATCATCAATCTCAAATTAGAGTCCTTCAGAATACAAATTCTTCCTCGAAAACAAAGAACCCCATCACCATTTAATCCAAAGTCTGGATTTTTCCCCTTCTCAGCTTGCTGAAAACGAGAAACCAACGACTCATCCACCAACTGCTACTTCTTAATTTGCTCCACCCAAGCCGGTCTCACTTGTAACTCTGCCAATAAGCTTCCATCGTCATACAAGCTTAAAAGAGCAAACATTGCCTTCAATTCTACCACAGTCCTACGACTCAACGCATCCGCCACGACATTTTCCTTGCCTGGATGGTACTCAATCGAACAGTCATAGTCCTTTAACAACTCTATCCACCTTTGCTGTTTAAGATTCAGCTCTTTTTGAGTCAGCAAGTACTTAAGACTCTTATGATCCGTATAGATAATGCATCTCTCCCCATACAAGTAGTGCCTCCATATCTTAAGCGCAAAGATCACCGCTGCCAACTCCAAGTCATGAGTAGGATAGTTTACCTTATGAGGCTTAAGCTGTTGTGAAGCATAAGTGACCACTTTACCCTCTTGCATCAACACACAGCCCAAACCTACATGTGATGCATCACTGTACACAGTGAAATCCTTACCAGACTCTGGCTGAATCAACACTGGTGCCTCATTCAGAACCTCTTTCAACTTCTCAAAAGCCTCCTGCTGCTTATTTGTCCAAACAAACGGTGCTCCCTTCCTTATAAGTTTTGTTAACGGTGCTGCTAACACAGAAAATCCTTCCACAAATCTTCTATAATAACTTGCCAACCCTAGAAAACTTCAGATTTTTGTTACTGACCTCGGGGGCTTCCACTCCAAAATCGCCTCAATCTTTCGAGGGTCTACATTGATTCCCTCAGCAGACACAACATGCCCCAAGAAAGTTACTTCACTCAACCAAAACTCGCACTTACTGAACTTTGCATAAAGTTGCTTTTCCCTTAGCACTTGCAGCATAATACGAAGGTGCTCATCATGCCTCTCTTCCGTTTCTGAGTACACAAGGATATCAATAAAAATGACTACAAACTGATCCAAGTACGGTTGGAATACCTAATTCATCAAATCCATGAATGCTGCTGGTGCGTTAGTCAAGCCAAAGGGCATAACCAAAAACTCATTATGGCCATATCGAGTTCTGAATGTCGTATTATGAATATCCCTTTCTTTAACTCTCAACTGATGATATCCTAACCGAAGGTCAATCTTATAAAATACCGAAGCTCCTTTCAGTTGGTTGAACAGATCGTCGATTCTTGGCAAGGGATACTTGTTCTTGACCGTCAGTTTGTTCAACTGCCGATAATCAATACACATCCGTATGGTCCCATCTTTCTTTTTTACGAACAACACTGGTGCGCCCCACAGAGAAATACTTGGTCTTATAAATCCTCTATCCAATAGTTCTTGAATTTGAGCCTTTAGTTCCACCAACTCCTTCGGTGCCATCCGATAATGTGCAATGGACACTGGAGCTCTTTCAGGTAACAAATCAATTCCGAACTCAACTTCTCTATTCAGAGGTAGTCCAGGAAGTTCCTCCAGAAATACATTTTGAAATTCTTTGATGGTCCTTGTAACACCCCAAACCCGGCCTGGAAGTTTAGCTCGAATCTGGCATGTCACATTTAAGTGTTTTTTGAAAATCATGTTTCCATTAAAAACCCTTCTTAATAATTAAAAACTTATACCCTTTTTAAACCTTGTTAGAAAACCTCAGCTGAATAAAATTCTTAACAACTTTGTAAAAAATCTTGGCAGTTGCGGAAGCTTAATTTAAAATAATTGCGGATACGTGATGTTTTAAAAACAGTAGTTGCTTTGGAAAATCTTGTTCTAATACTAGCAATTATAAATAAAATTCCAAATTAGAAATCTAGAAAATTACAACAGCTTTACTACAACTCACATAAAAACATTTTTAAAGCAATAATCAAAATTGTAACTTAAATAGTGCGTGTAGCTCCCTTCGAGCCCCTCGCAGCTCCGATCCGTCTAAGGCTGGAAATTACCTGAAAGGTTAATAAACGGGGTGAGTTTACGAAAATTCAGTATGAAATCCCTTACTATATAAAAGGAACAGTTAGTCATATAAAAGAATTAAAAGCCTGGCCCCAGCTCTACTTACAGTTTCGGTAACAATTGGGCCTTAGCCCATTATAATAGAGAGTACTAGATGGGCCTTAGCCCATTACAGAATAAGAAACATTATCAAAATTAGAATCAAAATAAGAATCAGAATCAGAATCAGGTGACAGAATCGGAATCAGAATCAGGTGACAGAATCAGAATGTGAATGCAATCCCAACCCAATCCATCCGTAACTCCCCCGTACCAGCTTTACACCATGTGGGGAGACTACTCGACCCACCCAACCACTACACACCACAGAAATTGCAGCGAGGCTGCCAGATATTGTGACGAAGTCACCAGATACAGATATTGTGGCTAGGCCACTAGAATAGATATATATATGTGGCGAAGCCACCAGATTGCAGCGAGGCTGCCAGATATTGTGACGAAGTCACCAGAACAGATATATGTGGCGAGGCCACCAGATTGCAGCGAGGCTGCCAGAATGCTTCTTCCATCAATATAAACCCATGTCCCATGCAACAGAAATAATATGTCATGGCATACAACATACAGAATCAGAATATCATGCCCATATTTGAATCAAACAATCACAGTCAAGTCATTCATATCACCAACATATATTCACAATCAAATCCGTCAACCACACAGTCCAAGTCAGTCTCTTGCCTATAAGGGCAAAATAGTCATTTATCACCTTAGGGGCAAAATGGTAATTTTACCCTACAAGGGTATCTCGGTAATTCTACCTTACAGGGGTATTTTGGTAATTTTACAAACCAGGGGTATTTTGGTAATTTTGCAAACCAGGGGTATTTTGGTAATTTTACAAACTAGGGGTATTTTGGTAATTTGATAAACTAAGTATTCTAAATAAGGATAATAATACGAATGGGCCTAAAGCCCTTTCTCGGCCCAAATGGGCCCACACGCTCGTGTGGCCCTTTTAGCCCAATTCTAGCCACAGATATGAGATTCACCTAGCCTAATCCAATATTTACTACACAATCAAACAACTTATCCAATTGGGCCCTTATGCCGATTGGGCCTACATGGCCTCTTTCGGCCCATCGCGACCTGAAGTAGCCATCTTACAGCCAGAGTAGTGAGAAATACACACCTGATACGAGACTGCAGTTAATCCACGCTCCAAACACTCTTAGCTAACGTCCAACCCAAACGAGCACGTCACAAAGCGAAAGGGATCAACTAAGAAGGGTATGCCTACTCTCCTCATGGTTTGCTCTATTTAAAGCCAGCTCTCCATCTACTCTTATGTTAGCTTCCCGATGTGGGGATCCCTCCATCACCAGAGTTTAAAACCAACACCAACTCTGGCCATCCCAACATAACAAAATAATCAACCTTTGCATGCCAAGGGATTTGAACTAAGGTCCTCCCACATGCCAACTCACGCCACCACCACTAGGCCATCAACTCATTTGTGTCATAAATCCAACACATTAAACTTTAAAGTGCACCTACTTGCTTCTAGATTTATTGAAAAGAAAAACTAAAATATATTGCAAGAGCCAAGACTTGAGCCTTGGACCCCTTGCTTCCTCTATGGCGTCACTTCTTTGTCCCCTAAGTGGCGCCACCTTGCCACTACACCACACTCTTTTTTTGTGTCATCTTTTCTCCAACAATATTCTTAAGGCCTACCTACTACACCCAGAGTTTGATTCACCTTAAACCAAAATTTTTGCTAGAGTCCAGGTTTGAACCCAAGACTTCTCCAACACTTCGCAGCACACTTAACCACTAAAACAAGCCTTCATTAATGAAATTTACATGCACAACAAAATATTATAAGCTGCCTTCAATCGCTCCCATGCTCAAGGCTCAAAACTTCTAGGCCCAAATTCAGGGTGTTACAGTCCTTACTGACTCCATAGTCACTCCCTCAGGTTTAGCTTGACTCACAGATGCTAAGAATGCCTCACAACCTTTCCGAATCATCTTCTCAGCCCTTAAAGCTGAGACAACATTGGACAAATAGTTCCTTCGGTCCCCTATGACAATTATTTCCTCTTCCTCGGTAGTTCTTAGCACCATTCTCTTAACAGCACAATCCAACGTCGCCCTATGCTTAGTTAGCCAGTCCATTCCCAAAATAAGATCAAATTCCCCAAATGGCAGCTCCATCAAATCTCCCACAAATATCCTACCTTGTGTCTCTAAAGGCACCCCCTTAAAGAGTTTATCTACCTTAACCGAGTGTCCCAAGGGACTTACCACTGACACCCCACTCACAGTCTCCTCAGGAAGCACACCCAACGCCCCAGATACATTACAAGCAACATACGAGTGAGTGGAACCCACATCAATCAAAGCAGTGTAAGGCGTGCTATGAATGAGGAATGTACCGGTTATAACATCAGAAGCATCACCCTCCTTTCGACGTCGTGCAGCATAAACCAACGCCGATCAAGTGTGCTTTCAAAGATGTCCAAAGACTTCGCTAGGTGCCCTATGTCCTCGTCCATTACCATTGCCACCTCTACCTTGCCCACGGCCTCTCTGCGGTGGTGGTCCTCCTCACTGCGGTTGGACACCCCTTTGCTTCGCAACTTGATCCTGAGCTGCTCTCCGAGGACACTCTCTGAACTTATGTTCCTTTGACCCACATCGAAAACATGCCCCAGTTCGTCTCCAGCACTCCCCATGTGTGCTCTGCCACAGTCCTTGCAAGCCTGCGGTCTAAAAGTATTAACCAGAGCTGGTCGAACTGGTTTCTCCATTCTAGCTCTTTTGGCATTTCTATTTGCAGCACCCGAGGGTCCAGAATCCCTCCTGAATCTTGGTCGATCCGTCTCACGATTCTGCCGTTCAGTTCGTTTTACTTCCTCAGCTATCTTAGCCTTTTCCACTAATACTGCGAAATCACGCTCCCTTTGTGGAGCTATCAGCACCCTGAGCTCATCGCAGAGGCCATCCTCAAATTGAACAATGCGCTCATATTCAGTTGCAACTATCCCGCTAGCATATCGACTCAGCCTCAAGAATTTCGCCTCATACTCCGCAACAGTCTTATTACCCTGAGCCAAATTTAAAAATTCCTTCCGACGGGCATCCACATAACTAGCTCCAACATACCTCCCTTTAAAAGCAGTCTTGAACAGTTCCCAGGTTACTCATTCGATCAGGGTACTCTCTCTTACAGTGATCCACCACTGGTATGCCTCATCTCTTAGCAATGACACGACCCCCTTCAGCTTTTGCTCCACGAGCAATCATGGTCGTCCATAATCCGCTCTGTTGCCTCTAGCCAATATTCAGCCATGTTTTGGGCTACTCCAGATAAGCCCCAAAAATCCTCTACTCCATTAGCCCGGAGTCGCTCAGAGATGGATCCCCTATTCACAGTCCCAGTGCTAGCTCCAGCAACCCTTTCCAAGACCCTTAACATCGCTTGGGACAAAGCATCGTCCCTCACAGCCCGATCATGTGACCCAGTCTCGATTGCCTTTGGCACAAATGCCTCATCAGCTGGCATATGCCCTGAGGATGAAGATCCAGCTTGCACCCTTCCGCGACCACGTCCGCGGCCTTGTCCACGAGTTCCTCTTGTGCTCATATCGAATTATCTGATTACAAATTTTATGACATTAGTTAATATTTCAGTTGTTTATTACACGATGTCTTATGAAAATATAGCAGTTCAGGGATTGTTTTCGCAACGTCGTAGCCTAACTACAGTCTCAATCCTACTGTTTTACAGTTCTACCCTATATAAAATATCATAGTAGGGTCTCAGTTCTATCTATAACATCATATCAATATCACACAGTGTAACAGAAAGTATACTTACAGACTTGGTGCCGGGGATTCAGTGTGCTACTCTTCCTCCAACCCATTAAAAACTTAAAACAGGTATTTGGCCACAAAAAAATAGAAGTTCTTAAAAATTGATTTAAAATACCCTTGTTTTGAAATTCTTGATTTTAAACCCGTTTAGAAACCCACAGTCGAGTTGTTACAACGGGCTCTGATACCACTAAATGTAACACCCCAAACTCAGCTTAGACTTTATGGCCGAATCTGACGTGTCACATTGAAGTTTTAAAAACCCATGCCCTTTTCAACGTCTTTCTTAGTGTTTTAAAAGATCATCTTTGCTAAGTTAACAAAGTGAATGAAAGTTGTGCACCAAGTAGGTATCCGAAACAGAGGAGGTGAGCCATAAAGGCTGCTTAAGTACCAAGCTCTCGGATGGATCCAATCCTAGACATGCTCACAACCATTGCCACACTTTGGTGTGAGATTAGGTTTTGTAAGAAAATCGAGTTGGAATTCATTTAAGTCGTTGTTTTGATAAACCTGATTAATGGTAACGTTGTGATATTTTAGAAACAAGTATCATTTTGAAAATTCACCCTAAGCCTGGCCCATTTGGAATTATTCTCAGTAAAACATAGAGTATAAAATAAAATAGTTCCAGACAAATAATTATAATGGCCTTATTACAACTGCAAAACCAAGTAATAATAATAGATAAGATAAAACTAAAAAGCAACCGGTTATTTATTGCAAAGTTCAAAAACGATCACCATGGCCACTCTGAATCCCTTCCGGCTCCAAGTCTCCACATCAAGGCTCACTTGCAAAGTTAAAGAAGGGGTGAGTTTGGAAACTCAGTGTGCAACAAGTCCCTTTCATAGCCCTACAAATATTAGCATACTGGGCCGAAGCCTTTCGGTTAACGGTTACTAGGCCGAAGCCTTTTCATTAATCATATTACTGGGCCGAAGCCTTAACTATAACGGTATGGCCTATAGGCCCATTTCAATATCACATGTAATATCAATAAATGTATGCAACCTATTTGGGGAGACTACTCAACCCACCATCTGCTACTCTCCACTCGTACCAGCCAACACACCATGTGGGGAATAACTCAACCCACCCAACCAAACTCTCCACTTTGGCAAAGATAGTTTGCTTTATCATATAACTGGAGGCCTAGCCTCTTTTAATAACTGGGGCAAAGCCCTTTTGCAGTTCCTCTATTTATATTAACCCAACCCATGCATATAATGAGTATAACATAGCATATCATGTGAATATCATAACATATCACGTGCATATCATGCCATATCAATATCTCATGCATCACATTCATAATTAAACCCTAGGGATATAATAGTCATTTTTACCTAGGGCAAAATAGTCATTTTACATATTATAAGGGTGATTTCATAAATTTACCAAATATCATGGATTTTCCATGTTCATTAACAATTATCAACATTTTCGCATGTTTAAACCATGATTTTAACGCACTTTATCGAATCTGGGCTTTTTGGCCCCAAACCCCCTAATGGGCCCTACGAATGCCGATTTAGCCCTTTAAGCCCACGTAACCCAATTCTACAACAGTTCTAACCATGCTAACATACAATTTGTCCAAGTTCCATTTCCTATCAATTTCTTCCAAATGGGCCCGGAAGCCCATGGGCCCAATTTCAGCCTATTGAGGCCCAACTTACCATTATGCACAGAATTTCGCTCTTACCAGTTCCATCGATCCAAACACCGATCGTATCGCTTTTATCGCAACTAAAACCATATGCAAAATCTCAAGTTCCCGAAATGCCAAAATTTTGGCAATTCGGCTTTTCTGCAAATATTAGCCTAAGCTACTACGAGGGTTGTTACACACCTATTTTGTGACGTTCACTAACAGAGTTATTTATTTCTCTACACAAACCATAAAAATCAAAAGAAAAAGGCCCAGTAAGGCCTATACCTCAATTCAACAGCCTTCCTAAACTATAGGGGGTTTTGACTTTTCTGAATGTTTACACAACTGAATCGGTTGGGGTATGAATACTTACCTTAGTCTTACTTGTGTACTGTTTAGAGTTTAGCAGAAGCAGAAATCAGCCACAACAAGTGAAGAGAAAATAAGGTTCGGCTGTTATGGCTATTCGGCAAAAGTGATGAAGAGAAAAGAGAATAGTAGATTTGTTTCAGAAAAGAAAAGAAAAGAAAGATGGATGGAAAAAGGGTGGTAATTTCGGCTAGAGAAGAATAAAACAAGAAAAGAATAGCCCTACGATGTTGAGATAGAAGAAAACGACAAAACTAAAGTCTCTATTGCCGAAAATACTATCCTAAAACCCCTCAGCCGAAATCTCCTCTCTAAATTCCACTATTCAGCGAACTCTGAACTTCTCTCCAAATCCCCAAAATCTCTCCCCTTATCACTCCTTAATCTATGCGTTTGACTAATTCAAACTCTCCCCAACAGAGTTCCATTCAACTTCCAACTTCTGCCTGCTCAAGACATAAAAAGAACACCACAATTGCCAGCTTAGAGAATCGAACCTTGGCTCTCCCCAACCTCCCTAGTGGCGTCACTTAGCCACTTTGCCAGGGGCTCTTTTGTGTTACATTTTACCCACATCTTTTAATAATGCCACCTATCTAAAGCCCCTAACTCCTTAAGTCCAAAATTCAAAAATTCTACCAGGTTTTGGCCAACTCGTGGGCCATCCATAGGCCCATTTACATATTCTAACTATGAATTTCACTACCAAATACCAAATTTTAAAAACTCTACTAAATTCTCAAAAATTACGAAAAACCCGAAATTCAGGATGTTACATGAACAATTACAACTCTTGATTTAATTTATTCACAATTTTGCTTAATAAATTTTTCAAAAAAATTTCAAGGCAACTCAATTATTTATTAATTCGAAATCTACAATTCATAAGATTCTGTCGAAGTCTTATGTTTATCACTTAGAAATACTTTAATATGTCTATATCAAAATTTAGCCAAAGATTATATTTTAAGCCACCATTCATTAGAATTTATGCAAAGTAACAGGGACATGTCTTTTTGAAATAATTTAATCACATAAATCCAAAGTTATACAAGGTAACAAGGTTCTTTTGAATTATTACAAACTTTTAACCTATTTCTGTCGAATATAGATTAAACATGCATCTTCCAATTATTGTGTGCATTAATCACCATCTGATATTGATTAAGCAATTAATTCTAATGCATTCAAACATATATTAATGCATGAACAACATACATGATTTTAATTGGAAGCATAAATAATTGAGGCACAGAACATCATAAACATAACTTGAACTAAATAAATCAAAGAATTGTAATCATTCTAGCAGAAACAAATTAAGTCATCATCATTAAATGAATAGTAATCAAGTAATTTGTAAGCATGTTTTTCAACTTAGAACAATTTAAAGGGAAAGGAAGCAAAACTCTAAGGAGATTTCAGTGATTCTCTAAAAACTATCCGTGATGGTTTCCTCCTAATTCTGTCATCGCTCCGATGCAAACTACTCCTTAAGGTGGCCGACTGAAAAATTACTTATTAGGGGAACTCTCAAAGAGAGAATGGGAAAAATGAGAGACAATGGAAGGCTTAGGTGTGAAAGAGAAGGGGGAATGAAGATGCTGAGAGAAAAGAGAATGGTGAGTGAATGAGTGTTGTGATGAGTTCGTGTTTTAATTTTACTATTTGGATGCCGATTTAATAAAAAGGGCTTAATCGCGTAAAATGAAAATTTGATGGTTAAATGTGAAAGGGTCGAATTGTTGTTGTCTTTTTAATTTGAGGTATTTATTATGCAATATAACCATTGTTAAAATGATGGACGGTTATAACCATGGCTTATAATGGTCTAAAATTTTTTAATTTAAAGGTTAAATATGTAAAATAATAAACATGTTATTATAATAAAACATATAATAAAATTATCGTGCATTTGTCTTTCATTCTTCATGACCGAATGTTAAAATAAAAGAGAAAGAAAAAGGTTTTCAAAGTTTCGGCCATTGTTAAGCTTGATTAAGGTATGTTAACTAGCTCAATTTTTGATAATTTTTACGTTTTTGATATCGTTGCAGTGTAATGTACAAATTTCTAATTTTGATGAATATTTTGAGTTATGCCATTGATGAATAATTGAGATTTGTGATGTTAGTTGATGAACTATGAAAGATATGTTTTGGATTAATATGTTTTATATTGGAATTTTTTATGAATTTGAGTAATTAGGGCTAAATTACAAAAATAATAAATTGAGGGACTAAAATGTGAAATAAATGAAATTTATGGACTTGTATGAGTATGGGTAGCATTCGTCCTAAGCATGGTATGTACAAATTTTACATGTTTTGTGTTTTGTGCAGTTTGGACTAAATTATAAAAAGTGTTAAATGTTAGGGGTAAAATGGTAATTTTCCTATTTATGTGTTTTTGGACTAAATTGAATGAAATTATGTTTGAATGAGTTTAACTTGAATATGTTTAGATCATGAACTAAATAAATCAGATTTGGATCAGGGGAAAACTAATGTTGTCGATTAGTCGTCTCGTTCCAATTATTGTTGTCCGAGGCAAGTTTATAGGCAAATAGATGTTGAAAATTTCAATATATGTATATTATAAATGCAAAATTGAATTGTTATAATTGTTTAAGAATGTACCAAAATGTTATATGTTTGAGATCAATAGTTACGTGTTTGATTCGAACAAGTTACGACATCCGGAAGCCCCGTATGAGCCTTAGGAATAGATATGATATATATATGTCATGACATAGGATTCTGATATGTGATGTGCGAGTAAGACCATGGCATCGATATATGTGTGCGAGTAAGACCATGTTTAATACGTTGGCATCGATATGTGACTCTGATATATGTGTGCGAGTAAGACCACGTTTAATATGTTGGCATCGATATGTGATTCAAATATATATGTGCGAGTGAGACCACGTCTAGTAAGTTGGCATCGATATGTGGTTGCATGTAAACCACATAGGGGACGTTGGCATTGTACGATATGTGTGGTTATCCGAGTATCCTATTCAATTCTGAATGGTTCAACGGGTAATGATAAGTTGTGATCAAATGTGTAATTGAGCTAAAGTAATCAGGTATGTGTAGTTAATTCCTATTTGAAATTAAGGTTAGTTGACTATTTGGTATGTGATACAAATCGTATATGATACAAGTGAATATATATGTGATCTTAGAAGTGAAAAATTAATTATGTTACTATCTATATGTAACACCCCTTACCCGTATCCAACGCCGAAACAAGGTACGAGGTATTACCGGACTTGAGTACTTGTAATCATTTAAAATCGAGACATAAAATTTCATCAATTTTAAACTTTTCAAACATATTCAAGACTATCTACATTAAATGACTTTATATAGTAGAGACCTTCAAATAACATAGGTCAGTATTTTAGGCCAACTCCTAGCAACTTAATAACAATTAAACGAGTCCCCATACATGCCAAAGACTTAAAAATACTTTAAAACCTTTATATATGGATCAATAGTTTGATAGTGTGATTTAACCTCCGTTGACCTCCAGCTCAAGCTAATATCTGTGACACTATAGGAAAAAGAAAAGGAAGGGAGTAAGCATTATAGCTTAGTAAGTAAATATGTAAATATTAAATAACAATACATTATTATACTTTAAACAAAGTCACAATATGTTCCCGGAATATTACCATCACAAACACACATACTTTCACTATTACAATCATAAACAAGTTCAAAATAAACTATCTAGTAGAGTACCAGCAGCTAAATTATTTATTTCTGGAGCTACAAAACTCCAAATTACAAACCGTTAATTTTCCTTGAAACTAGATTCACATATATTCTTACCATAAGATTTTCAGAATTTTTGGTCTAGCCAATTAGTACAGTTAATTTATTGAAGTTACCCCTGTTTCACTGCTCAACTACCCTGACCATTCTTCACTACAAATCAATTTTCTCCTCGTACAAAATTTCATTTATTTCATTTGAAACTAGACTCATTAAGGATTTCAAGCATATAAATTATATCCCATAATTATTTTTTTTACAATTTTTAATGATTTTTCCAAGTTAGAACAGGGGATCATGTAGTCATTCTAAACCGGTCTCTCAAAAACTTAAATATCTCATAATATAGAATTCATTTGTTTGCTCTGTTTCCGTTATATGAAAATAGATTCATTAATATCTAATTTGATATCTCATTCAGTCTCTGATTCAATTTCTACAATTTTTGGTAAATTTTTAGATTCCCGTCACTACAACTATCCCGAACAGTTTTATTGTCAATTTTGATCTTTCACACTTCAATTGTATTCATCACTTACCCATAACAATCTTTCTAATTTCCAATCACATATCGAGCATATTACTCATAAGTTACACACGTATATACTTACACTTATCATCACAAAGTCATACACAATTTCAGTTAATTAATTTCCCAGTTGAGCGCTTCGGAATAATAACAGATACGCTATGGTATCGCACACAGCCCACCTTTAAAATCGAAGCTCTCTTGTACACATAGTGGCCTTCACTTAGCACCACTCATGTGACCTAGCTCGATTGTACACATAATTTTGGCTCTCTTGTACACATGGTGAACACTTAGTACCACCCATGTGACCTAGCCACTTTATCTCGTAGCTCTCTTGTTCACATGGTGTCCTTCACCTGGAACACACATGCAACCTAGTTACATTTATCTCATAGCTCTCTTGTCTACATGGTGTACACATAGTATCACCCATGCGACCTAGCTACCTCATAATGTCTCGTAGCTCTCTTGTACACATGGTATACATCCCGTATTACACATGTGACCTAGCTACATACCATCTGTATCTTTCGATTCCGAAGGTTTAAACAGGAAGTATCTCACTTTCTAATACTTTATTCCATTCTTCCAATGGTCAATTATGACTCAAAAATCAGCTACAATACATAAATTATGCTGAAATATAAAAACATAATAAAGATAATGTATTATTTACATACAAACTTACATACTTTCTCATTTCCATGTCGAATTAATATTGAACATTTAAATCATCATAATTATACTTACTTTCAACACCTCGGCAATCTTAGTAAATATATCAATTTTACATTGAAACATGCATAAATTAATGCTTATTATACATATGAACTTACCTCGATACTAAAACGGTCATTTTACTAACTTTCTCGATTTTTGATTTTTCTCCCATTCTAGGTTCAAATCTCATTTTTCGAGATCTAAAACATCATATTTTACTTATTAAATTAATTTACTATTCAAAACAGTCCTTAACTCAAACTTTGGCAAAACTACAATTTTGCCCTAAACTTTTGCATATTTACACTTTTGCCCCTAGGCTCGGGAATTAAACTTCATCCCTTATTCTTATGTTTTATGACATGCTGATCATTTTTCCCTTCTATGGCAACATCAAATTCTCACTCTAGTTATGAACAATAACAACTTTTACCGATTAAGCCGTTTTACTCATTTTTGCTTAAAACCGCTTAGCAAAAGTTGTTTAACATAATTTTAGCCTTCATATTCTACCATAAAACATCAAAATAAACACATTTCACTATGGTTATTTTTCCAAATATGAACCCTAGCTTAAATTATTGCTAGAATAAGCTTAATCAAGTTATCGGGATTCTAAAAACGTAAAGAATTGAAAAATGGGGCTAGAACGGACTTACTATTGAGCTTGGAAAGCTTGAAAACCCTAGCCATGGCTTACCCCATGCTAATTTCGGCCTTCATGAGAAAGATGAGTCAATTTTGGCTTTATTTTCCCTTTTTATTTCTTTTAATTACCAAATGACTAAAATGCCCTTAAGGCTTTTCTTCAAAATTTTATCCTATTCATGCCCATTTTTGTCCAAACAAAATATAATGGTCTAATTACCATTTAAGGACCTCCTCTTTAAAACCCCATTGCAATCAAGTACTTATGAATTAGAACACATATTTTGCAACTTTTGTAATTTAGTCCTAAAAGTCCAATTAAGCACTTTATCAATAAATTTTCTTAACAATATTTTTACACAATATTTTAATCAATAAATAAACCTTAAAACTTAATAGAAATAAATTTTTTGACTTTGAATTCGTGGTTCTAAAACCATCATTCCGTTTAGGCCCTAAATCGAGATGTTACAGCAACTTCCGCAAATAAGCCCTAATGGGCAAATTAAACATGCAATCTATAAAATTTCTTATCAATACAATAACACATGCATCTAATCACTCTGTAAATCATTAACATTAATCGAAATAAACTTTTCTATCTCAGATTTGTGGTTTCGCAACCACTATTCCATTTAGGCCTTATTTTGAGATGTTACACTATATGTCCATTCGGCCAATTTGAATTTGTGTCATAATTATATGATTGATAAATATAATTGCAAGTTTGAAATGGTATATGAACATAATAGCATAATTCGATTTTGTTGTAATGAATTATAATGTCATTGATTTGTTATTTGCTTATAACTTACTAAGTTGTGATAGCTTATTGTGTGTATGTCTGCCTCTATTTTATAAGCTCGGGGATTGTTAGTGAAGTTTATCACACTATCGACTGTTTTTGGTACTTTATAAGCTGAATTTCGAACCTATGGCATGTATAGGCTAGATTATATTTGGATATGTTGATTTTGGTATGTATATATATATATATATATAAGCCATGCAAAAATGGCTTGTTTATTTCGTTAAGTTCGATTTCAAGGTTTGATTAAATGATGGTTATGTTTGGTTGTGTTTTCGGTAATTTGGCTATGGTTTAAACATAGATAAATATATGTTAACTTTGTTGATATGCTTTGTTAAGGTTTTGTTATGTGAGTTCGTATTAAGGTAAATTCGATTATGGCATATAGACGAAGTGAAGTTGATATGTTTATTAATATTAAGGTTTAGTAAGTTTGATTATGGATGAGTTTATTTTGGCAAAAAGGTTAAATATATATGTGTATTTGATAAATGTATGTTTGGCTATGATATTTGAGTATCTATGTTTGGTTTATGATGGCTAGAATGGATATGTTTTAACTATTATATAGAAGTCATATTAAATGACCGAATATATATATATAAATTTGATTTAGTTGTGTGTATGAAACTTTGGCATGATTTATAACATATGGAATTGACATGTTTTGGTTTGGTTAAATTATATGAAAAATCATCAATGTTAGTCAAGTAAGCAATGTATGAATTGATTATGTTGCAAGTGAAATTTGATCATTTAGATATGACTATATGTATTTGTAAAATTTTGCTTGTTAACCGTCAGGTATAGTTCAACTTAGGCTAATATGTGCATATAGGAAAGCTTATAAATGAATGTACTGTTTTAAGTTGAGCATATGAAAATGAATCAATTACTGTTTATTTTAATTGTTCAAATGCCATGTTATTTAGTTAATATGTTCGGCTAATAGAAATATAAAGTATATGCGATATGATATGTTTTATGTTAACGAGATTAGTAAAATGATTAAATACATATTATTGATATGTTTAATTTCTAAAGCATGATTAGTATATGTGTTATAAGTGGTAAAAATCATGTTGGTTTTTATTTGGTTAAGTAACACAAATGTGTGAATAATATAAGTTGATAACTATATGGTTTAAATTAATATGGTCTTATGCGCATAGTCTTATGATGAGTTAAAATGGCTAGGCATATTGATTTGGATTGGTTTTTGAGCATTCGGATTAGGTATGCTATGAAATGTCTTTGCTGTTCGAAAACGATTAAAGATACTATAGTGGATTACACATGAATTAGTAATGCACATGATTATATTTGATTAAGTAATAATGAGATTGATATCGTTAAATTTATAACATGAATTATTTCTTTAATATGATTAATAATGTATGTTTGTTTTGTATTGGTTTTATGTTTTGTATATGTAGACTTAACTTATATGGATGAGTGATTGGTTGCTCATTGAGTACAAAATTATTATAAAGAAGTCGATATAATGTTGTGCATGATTTGTAAGAAGTGACTGTGATGAACTGTGCTTATGTTGGTAATGCCCCGTTACTCTAATCTGGCGACGGATATGGGTTAGGGGTGTTACATTAAATTGGTATCAGAGCTACGGTTTAGTAGGTTCTAGGACTCACGTAGCACGTGTGAGTCTAGCTATACATGCCATAGTTATAAACTGCAATAGTGTGATGATTCCTGATAGTTAAAAATGTGTTTCTATAGAAATGGATCCCGATAGAGCCGTAATAGACGACGTAGAAGATAATGCGCCTGATGCTGCTCAGGGGGCATCGCTGGCTGATTTTAGGTTGATTTTATATAGTATAGAGGGAGAGGCTAAGCAAGCCTTCTTCCAGTTAATGAATGAGTTGTTCACGGAGTTCGTACGAATGGATCCGGCTGCTCAACAACCTCACCCCCTCAAGTTCCTATAACTCCCCAAGTTATACGACAAGAAAAGAAAAAGTTGATTTTAAAGGCAGAGATTCCCATGAGAGATCATAAAGTAAATCATTTCAGTCTACATCAAAGAAATCCCAAAATGATTATAGCCGTTCAAAGGTTAATGTGGGACACTCGAGTAGAGATCGTGCTAGATCACATTTGAGCTACAGAGCTCTAACTACTTCGATCGCTAGTGTTGAAAATGTCAAATCTGATTGACCTGAGTGCAAAAGTTATGGTAAAAGACATTCAGGTATTTGTAGATTGAATAATCAAGCTTGTTTCAAATGTGGATCCTTAGATCACTTTATCCGAGATTGTCCCGAGTCAGTTGAGCAAGAGATTGTGCAAAATTCAAGATCGAGTAACACTTCAGCTAAGGGTAGATCTCTTAGAAATGCAAGAAATATGAGTAGCAGTCAAATAGGAACTAAAGACACAGCCATTCGATCTAAGGCTCGTACATCTGTCAGAGCTTATGCTATTTACACTCCTGAAGAGGCTTTAACCCCATATGTTATTACTGGTATATTCACTCTTTATAATACTAGTGCAATTGCATTGATTGATCCTGGTTTGACTCATTCTTATGTATGTGAGACCTTAGTATCCAGTAAGACTTTGCTTGCAGAGTTTACTGAGTTTGTGATTAGAATATCAAACCCCTTGGGCTAGTGTGTTCTAGTTGACGAAGTGTGTAAGAATTGTCCTTTTTGGCTGATTTGATGTTGTTGCCATTTGACGAGTTTGATATAATTTTGGGTATAGACTGATTGACTTTGCACGATGCTATCGTAAACTGTAAAAGAAAGACTATTAATTTACGGTGCCAGAATGATGAGATTATTTGGATTGAATCTAATGGTCTGAATGGTTTACTGGCAGTGATATCTTCAATGTTAGCTCAGAAATATGTGAGGAAGGGTTGTGAAGCTTACTTTGCGTATGTTATTGAAAGTAAAAGTGATCCGCGAAAGTCTGAAAATAGCGTCAGATCGTCAGAAATCGTGTACGGACTTGAAATGAAAAGATATAGAGTTTCAGATAGGGGACAAAGTCTTTTTGAAAGTCTCACCGTGGAAGAAAATACATAGATTCGGTCATAAAGGTAAATTGAGTCCGAGGATTATTGGACCGTATGAGATTATTGAGTGTATCGGGCTGGTTGTGTACAGACTATTGTTGCCACATGAGTTAGAAAAGATCCATAATGTATTTCATGTCTCGATGCTTCAACGGTACAAATCTGACCCTTCACATGTGATTATTCTGTCAGAGATCGAGATTAAGTCTGATATGACATATAAGAAAGAACCGATTCGTATTCTGGCTCGCGAAGTTAAAGAATTGTGAAAT
Source organism: Gossypium anomalum (assembly GCA_025698475.1). Lineage (NCBI taxonomy): Eukaryota > Viridiplantae > Streptophyta > Magnoliopsida > Malvales > Malvaceae > Gossypium > Gossypium anomalum. Next base: position 41,939,341 of record CM046965.1, read on the forward strand.
AAGAAAATTTCGTTAGTGAAAATGCTGTGGCATAAACATGGAGTAGAAGAGGCAACATGGGAGCTAGAAGATGCAATGAAAGAACGTTATCCAAACCTATTCACCGGTAAGATTTTCGAGGACGAAAATCCTTAAAGGGGGAGAGTTGTAATAGCCTGATTTAGACCCTATTCAGAACAGTGGTTTTGAGACCACGAATCTGTGTTAGAAAAATATTTTAAAATTATTTTCTGTGTTTATTATGTGTGAATTTGTATCTGTGAAATTTTCATGTTTTAATTTTACTGTTTGGATGCCGATTTAATAAAAAGGGCTTAATCGCGTAAAATGAAAATTTGATGGTTAAATGTGAAAGGGCCGAATTGTTGTTGTCTTTTTAATTTGAGGTATTTATTATGAAATATAACCATTGTTAAAGTGATGGACGGTTATAACCATGGCTTATAACGGTTTAAAATTTTTAATTTAAAGGTTAAATATGTAAAATAATAAACATGTTATTATAATAAAACATATAATAAAATTATCATGCATTTGTCTTTCATTCTTCATGACCGAATGTTAAAATAAAAGAGAAAGAAAAAGGTTTTCAAAGTTTCAGCCATTGTTGAGCTTGATTAAGGTATGTAATTAGCTCGATTTTTGATAATTTTTACGTTTTTGAGATCGTTGCAGTGTAATGTACAAAGCCCATGCTTGAATTTCTAATTTTGATGAATATTTTGAGTTATTCCATTGATGAATAATTGAGCTTTGTGACATTAGTTGATGAACCATGAAAGATATGTTTTGGATTAATATGTTTTGTATTGGAATATTTGATGAATTTGAGTAATTAGGGCTAAATTACAAAAATAATAAATTGAGGGACTAAAATGTGAAATAAATGAAATGTATGGACTTGTATGAGTATGGGTAGCATTCGGCCTAAGCATGGTGTGTGTGCAAATTTTGCATGTTTTGTGTTTTGTGCAATTTGGACTAAATTGTAAAAAGTGTAAAATGTCAGGGGTAAAATGGTAATTTAACCATTTATGTGATTTGGATTAAATTGAATGAAACTATGTTTAAATGAGTTTAATTTGAATATGTTTAGATCAAGAAGTAAAGAAATCAGATTTGGATCGGGGGAAAACTAAAGTTGTCAATTAGTCGTCTCGTTTCGATTATCATTGTCCGAGGTAAGTTTATAGGCAAATAGATGTTGAAAATTTCAATAGATGTATATTATAAATGTAGAATTGAATGGTTATAATTTTTTGAGAATGTACCGAAATGATATATGTTTGAGACCAATAGTTACGAGTTCAATTCGATCGAGTTACGACATCCAAAAGCCCCGTATGAGCCCTAAGAATAAATAGGATATATATGTCATGACATAGGATTTCGATATGTGGTGTGTGAGTAAGGCCATGGCATCGATATATGTGTGCGAGTAAGACCACGTTTAATACATTTGTAACGCCCCAAAAATTTAGGTATTTATTTTTGTATGTTGTGTTGCATAAATGTATGCTTGCTTCAGTAGCTAAATGTCTTAAGGAGTGTTGGAGGGGTCCTGAGTTCAAGCCTTGGCTTGTACAAAATTTTGATTTTTGCTTGATTAAACCCTATCTCCTATTAGTGAGATTCTTAAATAAATATGGGAAGGAAGTGTCATAAAAAGCGTGTTGGTCTATAGGTTAGTGGCGGTGGAGTGTTAGGGGGGATCTGAGGTTCGAGTCCTGACAGCACATAAAGTGTATTTTGTTTTTTGTGTTGCTCCTAATGCAGGAAGGTGTTGTAGTGGGACTGAAATTGAGGTGTTAGAGGAGTGTGAGGAGTTGTGGTTGAATTCTAGGGATTAGGTGGGGGAAGTTTTGGTTGGTAGGGATTTGGGGGAGTGGGATAAGGTTGAGAGATCTTAGGAGTGATAGGGGGAAAGAAATTAGAAGTTTGAATAGGGTAGTAGTGAGTGTGCCGAATATGGACTCTCACTTTTGGCAATTTGCGGTTTTTTTAAACAAAAGTCTAGGAGTTTGGTCATTGTTTGGTTTCGGCTCTTTTCTCTTAATGTGAATTGTTGCTTTTTGTTTTGATTGTTCGTTTTAGGCATTTTTGGATTGCTCTTTTTGATGTTTTGGTTACCAACCTCTTGTGCTCTTTCTCTCTTTCGTACCAAGTCTCTTAACCAAACACACTTTCTTTCTTTCATCTTTCATCTTTTCGTTTCTCCTCCTTCCTTTGACCGAACATACTATCTCCCCCTCTTTCGACTCTCGTAGTTATCAAAGTTTATTTCTGTTTATCTGACTTTAGAGGCTGAATGCTCCATCCCCTTTGGTTGCGGTTTGGTGTTGTTCTTCAACAAGTCGGTAAGTAATCTTGCACTGCTAAATTCAAATGTTATTCCCTTCTTGCCAATTCTTACCCTCTTTTTCCTAGGTGTGGTGTATCTTGCAGTTTCTTGAGTTCTTTGGAAGTGAAGGGGCTACCGTGAGTGCCGAGCAGTCGAACCCTTCTCTCGTTTCTCAATCAAGGTAATTCTATTTGCGATTATGGTGTTCTTTCGGACATGGCTTGTTTATGAAGGTGTTGGCCGATGGCCTACCTTCTCTTATTCTTGGGTTGTGTTTTATTAAGCCGTATGTTAGTCTCGGATCATGTGTTTGGTGGCCATCGTTAATGGGTTTCGCTGACTATGCAGCTATTCGATTAAGAGAGTAAACCAGCCTTTGTCAATGGTTCAAGTAGGGTTAGTTACTCTTGCGACCAAGGCAAGTATATGATATTATTATAAGCTGGGAATATTCAAGGGGGATTAACCCTAGTAATAATCGACTAACGGATTATCGTGACTGAATGTAGGTTTGGAGAACTTTTGGGCTAGACACACGTTTCACAACGGGAGTGTAACCACACTTCAATATTCGTTAACCGGCAAAAGCCGAAAAACTGTGCGTTTTAACGCTATATGAGCATGCTCACGCTTGTGTTGATCTCAGAATGCTCAAAACGAGGGCGTATGATCGTAAAAGGCCACCATGAGTGATTTCATGGGCTTTGGTCAGTTTGGGCCACGTTGGGCCGAGAATGGGCCGTGTGGGCGTGTGGATACTAGTGGACCAGGCTGTGTAGTTCACACGGCCAAGGTCATTTTTGGGCTTATTGGGCTCACTGGCCGTGTTATGGGCTTTGGGCCCATCTCCTCTATTTGACTGTTTAGGTTGCCCAAGTCGCCTGAGACGACTATGGACCTATTGTAGGGTCGGTAAGTACATTTAGACCCCATACTAATAAAATGACGATTAGACCCCTATGAGGTAAAATGACTGACATACCCCTGTGATATAATTGACTGTATTTGAGCATGATATTTTGCATACACGTATTATATTATGACATGACATGATGTATGGGGGTGGGATTGATATATTTGGAGGAAATGTACTATACTGACAGCTTTGCTGCAAATACTGTTAGTGCCGCAATCGGTGCTATATTCTAGAGTGTAGGGATAGGTTGGTCGATTTTATCCCCACATGGAGTGTAGGGCTGGACAGAGTAGAGTGTAGAGGATGGATGGGTAGGATCTTTGTATGCATCTCTAATATTGTACTGAATTGGGATAAGGCCCACACTGATACTGTTACTATAATGGGCTAAGGCCCACATGATATTGCCACTGATATGGGCTTAGGCCCAGACTGCTTTGCATTGCATGATTTACTGGTTGATAAATAGGGATTACACATTGAGTTTTCATAAACTCACCCTTCTGCTTGTCTGTGCAGGTAATCCTTAGGCGGGTCGGCGCTGCGAGGGACTCGGAGATGGCCACACCACTGTTTACGTTTTCGTAGTTGACTTTTTAGTAAAAGTAGTTTTATTTGGGTAAATTTTATGTAATAAGGCCACTTTAAGTTTTTATTTTTATCTGGGGATTTATTTAAATTGATTTACATCTGTTAGCAGTAGGACTCGGGTTTTCAAAAGGTAAATGATTTTCAACTACCATGCTACGCAACTTGTTTTAAAAGCTTCCACTACGAACAATGTTTTTAAAGTGTAATAACGATTTAGTATGACACATGTTTTGCTCAACAAACCTATAATTTAACAAATGAACAAAATAAGTTAGCTTCTCATAAATATCACAAATGAGGTTTTAACACAAATGGACTTTTCCATTAGAACTATGATTTTCAAAACTCGCCCTAATATGACATCACAAATTTGGCCATAACGTCTAGGCCGGGTTTGGGGTGTTACAACATTGGCATCGATATGTGATTCTGATATATATGTGCAAGTAAGACCACGTCTGAGACGTTGGCATTGTATGATATGTGTGATTATCTGAGTATCCTATTCAATTCTGAATGGTTCAACGGGCAATGATAAGTTGTGATCGAATGTGTAATTGAGCTAAAGTAATCAGGTATGTGATAGTTAATTCCTATTTGAAATTAAGGTAAGTTAACTATTTGGTATGTGATACAAATCGTATATGATACAATTGAATATATATGTGATCTTAAAAGTGAAAAATTAATTATGTTACTATCTATATGTGCATTCGGCCAATTTGAATTTGTGGCATAATTATATGTTAAATAAATATAATTGCAAGTTTGAAATGGTATATGAACACAATAGCATAATTTGATTTTGTTTTAATGAATTATAATGTCATTGATTTGTTATTTGCTTTTAACTTACTAAGCTGTGATAGCTTATTGTGTGTGTATATTTGCCTCTATTTTATAGATTTTGGAGTCAAGTTACAAGCTTGGGGATCGTCAGCAAAGTTTATCACACTATCGACTGTTTTTGGTACTTTATAAGCTAAATTTTGAACCTATGGCATGTATAGGCTAGATTATATTTGGATATGTTGATTTTGGTATGTATATATATATATAAGCCATGCAAAAATGGCTTGTTTATTCTGTTAAGTTTGATTTCAAGGTTTGATTAAATTATGGTTATGTTTGGTTGTGGTTTTGGTAATTTGGCTATGGTTTAAACATAGATAAATATATGTTAACTTTGTTGATATGCTTTGTTAATGTTTTGTTATGTGAGTTGGTATTAAGGTAAATTCGATTATGGCATATAGACGAAGTGAAGTTGATATGTTTATTAATATTAAGGTTTAGTAAGTTTGATTATGGATGAGTTTATTTTGGCAAAAAGGTTAAAGATATATGTGTATTTGATGAATGTATGTTTGGCTTTGATATTGGACTATCTATGTTCGGTTTATGATGGCTAGAATGGATATGTTTTAACTGTTATATGGAAGTCATATTAAATGACTGAATATATATATAAATTTGATTTAGTTGTGTATATGAAATTTTGGCATGATTTATAACATATGGAATTGACATGTTTTGATTTGGTTAAATTTTATGAAAAATTATTAATGTTAGTCAAGTGAGCAATGTATGAATTGACTATGTTGTAAGTGAAATTCAGTCATTTAGATATGCTTATATGTATTAGTAAAATTTTGCTTGTTAACCGTGAGGTATAGTTCAAGTTAGGCTAATATGCGCATGTAGGAAAGCTTATAAATAGATGTACTGTTGTAAGTTGAGTATATGAAAATGAATTATGATTAATGTTTATTTTAATTGTTCAAATGCCATGTTATTTAGTTAATATGTTCGGCTAATAGAAATATAAAGTATATGCGATATGATATGTTTTATGTTAACGAGATTAGTAAAATGATTAAATAAATATTATTGATATGTTTAATTTCTAAAGCATGATTAGTATATGTGTTATAAGTGGTAAAAATCATGTTGGTTTTTTTTGGTTAAGTAATGCAAATGTGTGAATATTGTAAGTTGATAACTATATGGTTTCAATTAATATGGTCTTATGCGCCTAGTCTTATGATGAGTTAAAATGGCTAGGCATATTGATTTGGATTGGTTTTTGAGCATTCGAATTAGGTATGCTATGAAATGCCTTTGATGTTCGAAAACGATTAAAGATATTATAGTGGATTACACATGAATTAGTAATGCACATGATTATATTTGATTAATTAATAATGAGATTGATATTGTTAAATTTTATAGCATGAATTATTTTTGTAATATGATTAATAATGTATGTTTGTTTTGTATTGGTTTTATGTTTTGTATATGTAGACTGAACTTATATGGATAAGTGATTGGTTGCTAATTGAGTACAAAATTATTATAAAGAAATCGATATAATATTGTGCATGATTTGTAATAAGTGAATGTGATGAATTGTGATTATGTTGGTAATGCCTCGTAACTCTAATCTAGCGACGAATACGGGTTAGTGGTGTTACAAATTCTATGTTAAAAGGTACTCTAAAAACCTATATAACTTAGAGTTATAACACCCCCAAACTTAATCCATTGCTCGTCCCGAGTAATGTTTCATGCAAGTCAAAAATTTCAACAGGGCAATCTTGCACAATATTTAAGCAGAATCAATTCTTCACATAATCATGCATTAACAAATTTATGCCCACAAACTCTTCTAGCTAATAAGTTGCTCATATGTAAATATAATTCCAAAATTTTATATAAAAAATGTAAACCCCTAAAGCTGACCCCGACGTTATGGTCGAATCTCGAAGATAAAATTGGCCATGTTGTTGGTGTAGAAGATCTTTTAACTATTTTCTTTAAATAATCGTTATCATTTGAAAATGCCATTTTGATTTGCTTTAAGAAAGGCCAAGAGTTGTCGAAATTGTTTACCTTTAGGAAAACTCAAGCATTGATGGTTTACAAAAAACATCATATTTCAAGTGAATGTTGCAGCAGGAAAATAACAAAACACATTCTTCATTTTGAAAACATATGTTTAATATATCTTGTGAAATCTCAGTTTAATGAGTAGGTAGTGTTGAGTTTCGAAAAAGAAGTATTTTGAGTTTGAAAATACAATTGTTGAGTTAAGTTTGACATTATTATGGAAAATCCAGTTTTACTTATTAATTTCATAAATTGTCTTAGGTGACAGTATAAAAATTCAAATCATGCAAAACAATCCAAAAACCAAAATCCAAAAGTAAGTCCCAAGCCATAGTACACAGAAATAAAACAAATCCCAAAATATCAAATACAAAATATAATAGCTTTTCTAAAAGATTCCAAGTGCACCTTCGTAAGCTAAGCCCATCCTAACTTGATTATTATCCGAAAATTCAAAAACTTAAAGGGGTGAGCTTTTTAAATCACAATGTGGTTAAAAATCATATCAATATAAATTAACATAAAACATTATCAATTTAACAGATCACATATATACATAAATATTCAACCACAAAATCACATTTATCAGAATGCACAATGACGATGTCAATGCAATGCTTTTTCAAAAACAGCATAGATTTTTCAGAAAATAGTTACTACCCATCTCCGTTATACACCATAATGAGTTCTCTAGAACTTGTCCATCCAATAATGCACCAATAATATGGACAAGCCACTAGATATTGCAATCAAGCTACCAGAAAATGAATATTGTGGTCGAGCCACTAGATAATTCAGATATACTGCCAGATATAAAATATTGTGGTAAAGCCACCAGAAATTGCAAATTGTTAGACTGCAAGAATCTTCCTCCATACAACATTATCCCAACGCAATGCATGTGATATGGCATACAGAACATATTTTTCAGTAGGCATGATTTACATGCGATTCAGAACTCGTTATGGTTTAACATAGTAGCATGCTTAACATGCGATTCAGAATCAGAATAATAGCATGCTCAACATGCGAATCATAATAAGAATAATAGCATACTTAACATGCAAATCAAAGTATCCGTAAATTGGTGTCATGTTTATAATACATGCATATACAAAATTGCCATAATAACATAACATGGGTATCAGGTATCGCGTGTGAAGTGATATGTGAATTGTGCAAGTATACACATCGAATCAAGTAATAATGTAACACCCCTCACCCGTATTCATCACCAAAATAGGGTTACAGAGCATTAGCGAACTTACAACACATTTAAACATACTTTTCCCATACATTTGATCAATACATATAATCACCATTCAATTTCAATCAATTTGTCCCTAAAACGAACCTACTAGGCCCTACACATACATTGGGAGTGGTTCGGGACTAAATTGATAGCTCGAGAAATTTTTACGAAACCTAGAAAATTTTCCTCAAAACAGGTGACACACGCCCGTGTGGCCCCGCTGTGTGTCTCACATGGCCACCAGACACGCCCGTGTCACAGGCCATGTAGACATTCGGAATGGTAGCACATGGCTATGTCCCAGCCCGTGTCCAACCCGTTGTAACTCTCTGAGTTGGGTCACACGGCCAACACACACGCTTGTGTGCCCTAAAAATGGCCATACGCACCCGTGTACCAGGCCATGTGCTAGGTCATGCCAAATCTATAGGGTATACTAACTTATGCCACACAACCAAGGCACACGCCCGTGTGTAAGGCCGTGTGGGGCATATTGACTTGATTTCAAATTCAACATTAGGGGACACACGGTTGTGTAACATAATCGTGTGTCGTACACGGCCGAGACACACACCCGTGTCTCTGCCCGTGTGGACAAAAATAGGCTATTTACTAAGCCAATTTGCCACCCCAAATTGCACACACCTACACAATCTAATTGGTACACATTCATAGCATATATAGATATCCAAATCAACCACAACCAAGACTAAAATATACCTTTACAATATCAACAACTAACATACTTTTAACACCATACTTTGCCTACTCAAATCAATCCAATTCACATTTTCAAAACATTCATATATATACCATATCAACTAAGCATTTCTTAACCTAAAATCACAAGCACAAACATTCTCAATTTTTCAACCATTAGCTACCATGAAAGTTGCATTCAACATATTATTCCCAAATCAAACATGAACCACATCACTAAGAGGCATTAGCAGAACTGTACATATACATCACCAACCAAGCCAATTAAATCAACTTACTTAGCCATTTATAACATTATAATCACAACTTTTATAAGCCAACACAAATGGCCAAATTCATAATAACACATATACCAAAAAGACCAAGTTCCTATACATGCTATGTACTAAAAATACCAAAGTTCATAGGTACCAAAAGATAAGTGGATAGTGTGATGCGATCTCTGACAATCCCTGAGTTCGAGATAGCTTTGAAAACTATAAAACACAGAGAAATACACAAAGTAAGCTTTATAGCTTACTAAGCTCGTATGAAATAAACTTAATGTAATCATATCATATAAATATAATTCAATAATTTGAATACACCAACATGTAGCTTACATCAGATAACAAACCTTTCCAATTCACAATTATGAGATTTTACACTACCTTCACAAGTTTCTTCGATTTAAAACTTATCATTCATGTACGTACTTGTATCATTTAACATCAATCTCATACTCATCCACCTCTTTCGTATATCCATTGAGCCATTCGAAATAGAAGTCGGATACTCAAGGTTTTCACACGATAAGTACCTATACCATGGCCCAAAGCCAAATCAAGGTAACTTATCTCCGAAGTACTGATATCATGGCCTGAAGCCAACTCAATGTATCAACTAATGACATGTCACTAGCATCCTAAACTATTCCTAAGGTTCTACCGGGATTTTGAATGTCAAATTGGCGTCGAATCACTATCGTTAATATCCACATTCTTGTATTCACAATTTATGCAATATCAAAGTAAATGAAATACATTTATATTTAAATTTATCATATACGAACTTACTTCAATTGTGGAAACGACGAAATAAGTCGTTTAGTCGATAACTTTAGTTTTCCCCCAATCTAGATCCGAATTCTACTTTTCTTGATCTAAATATATTCAAAATTAACTTATTTAATCATATATTTATTCAATTCAATAAAAAATATACATTTGAGCTATTTTACACATTAGCCCCTAAACTTTCACATTTTTACAATTTAGCCCTTATTACACCAAATCACAAATTCATGCAAATTTCAAAACACCCATGCTTAGCCAAATTACCATTATACCCATAACAACCCATATTTTTCATTTATTACACATTTTAACCATAAAGTTTTAATATTTCTCAATTTAATCCCTATTTTGCATTTTCACTAAAAATCACTTAACAAAACTTATTTAACTATCAACAACTATTCAGAATCTATCATTAAACATCAAAATACTCATGTATTAATTAATGGCATCATTCAAAATCTTTAACAGATTTGTAAAATAGTCCCTGGGCTAGTTAGTACTAGTTAAAACGATTACAAAAATATAGAAATCATTAAAAATGGGACAAAAACGGACTTACAATTGAGCTCTAAAGTGGCCGATTGCTTCAAACCCTTAAATGTTTTATTCTCTCTTCAATTTTGGCAATAATAAAGAAAGATGAACAAAATTTCAACTTTGATTTTACTTATTATTAATTTATTACTAAATTACTTATTTAACCTTGACTATTAATATTAAAAACACTTAATCTATTGTCCATCTTTGACCATTTAATTTAACAATGGTAAAACTACAACATAAAACCTTCAAACTTTTAGTTTCAGAGCTATTAAACCCTTTTAACTTATAGAACATCACTTTTGTATTTTACGCGATTTAGTCCTTTTTATCAAATTGACCAATCAAATAGTAAAATTTCTTGACAAAATTTACACACAATTATTCTATCATACTGTAAACATTAAAATAATAATAAAATAAATATTTTGACTTCATATTTGTGGTCTCAAAACCACTATTTTGATTTGACTAAAAACGGGCTATTACAAATAAAGTGATGAGTGAGTATCGTTCCCACTAGGATCGTATTGAGGCACAAAAATGATCATGTTATTATAATAAAATGTGAATAATGCTATGGTAAAGCTATGGCAAGTATGTAGTGGCAATTAAAAGGAATAATGATGTATGCAATATGTGGAGTTAATGAATAATTGGAAATGCTATGGGAAAAGTGAGCAGAAATGTAATGGCAATAATGAGAATGATTATCCAAATAGAATGTAAACAAAGAAATAAACAACACAAAAATCGACCCTTATTGTCAATAATACATTGGCAAAATCATATCTACTTTATTGCACAAAAGTGTTCTAAAATGGCCTACCTCTCACAAAAGCAAAACATCAAGTTACCTTGCCCGTGTCTACAGGCTTTTTAGATATCTTGCATGGGTTCTTTCTATATGATTGTGACTCTATGTCTAGAGTCCACTACAAGTGTTTATCAAATACTTCCTCATTTCATTTAATTTTAATCCAACCAATCCAACCCTTTCGGAATTAGAACCAATTTATAAGTATACGAACAGTCTTTTATGTCTAAAGATCGTTTTCATTTTAATGAAGAAATAAGAACAATGAAATGAAATAATAAAATAAATTAGATATATACTGCGTCCATAAAAACAATTTAAGGTTTCACCAAAAGTAATCCCAACCGTATGAGATTTAGCTCATGGGTTGGGAAATAAAATTCCAAATTGAAATATTATCTGACATTGTTTTCAACTACTTCAATTCAATCTTTCAAAGGAACATAAATGGAAATAACGGAAGAACTTCAGGAAACAACTTTCACTTGCCCAATCCAAACTTTGACAACACAACATCCTATGGTGGGTAAGAAGGACTGCTTTCGACTTCCGTTCCTTTATGCAACCGAACCCTTATTCATGCCAAAGGATCTCTCCCACTTTTTTTCTTCTCCCTTCGTGAGATCCTCTTCATCAGCTTTTATAGATAGATTAGGCTAGGGTTGGCTAACAGCTTGTGATTATCTTATCCTCTTTTAGAGGGATTTATCAAGCATAAGTGTAACAACCCATTTTCAGTCAAATCATAATAATGGTTTCGGGACCACAAATCCGAGTCAGAAAGAAAATTTATTTTAATATTACTGCATGGTTCGTATTATGATAGGAATGTTATATGAAAATTTTGATAAGAAAATTTTATCGATTATGTGCTTAATTACGGAAAGGACCAAATTGCATAGAATGCTAAAGTTGAATTCTAGTAGTTAGAAGGATCAAATAGCTATGAAATTCAAAATAAGAGGTCCTTATATGGTAATTAGACCATTAAAAAAAAGTTAGTAGATATTTTTGATGAATCATCCATGGAAAATTAGAAAAATGAAAGGACTAAATTGGAATATGGAAAAATTAATGGATGATAAATAATTAAATAGAAATATTATCATTTTATATCATCTTCATCCCCAAAATTTGCATGGAAACCCTAGGAGAGAGAAAGGAAGCTAATCAAGCTTAATTAGGTATGTTTTCTTGTTCCGTTTTTAGTAATTTTTATATTTTTGAGATCAGGATAGTTTAATCTATCTATTTTAGGGATTAATTTGAAAAGATATCAAAGTATAGAAATTTTTCCATGGATGAATATGCTGAAATTTTGAAATTTACGGTAGAAATGAAAGGTTGTTGATAGATAAAAAACTTTTACAAAGAGAATTTTCATGAAATTGTGATTTAGGGACTAAATTGAAAAATTGTAAAACCCATAGAAAAATTATAATTTTTAAGAAATTCATGGGCTATTATTAAGACATGTAAAAATCGATTAGGCTTGGAATAATGATTAAATTGCATGAATTTTATTTTCCGAGCTTAGGGACGAAATTGGAATTTATGGAAAGTTTATGGTAATCTTTGCCAAGAGTGTAAATTGAATCCAATTGAATATGAAATGTGATAAATTGATGATTAAATTAAATTATATAGATTCGGACAACTCAAATTCGAAGCTAGATCGAATAAAAGAAAAAGTTTCGGATTAGTAGATTTTCATATATAAACAAGTGTCGAGGTAAGTTCGTGTAACCGAATTATGTTTATTAATATGGTTCAATCGGGATTTCACGCTTGTCGAAACTTTGTCAAATACGTCCAAGGATAAATCATAATTTTTGCAATAATAAAGCATTTAAAATATAATTAAAATAATGCATTATTTACATACGAACTGACATCGGTACAAAAATAGTAGAAATGGGGCCTAATCGTCAAACACTTTGTTTTTTTCCCCAATCTAAGTCCGAACCTCGTTTCTCTTGATCTATAATAGCAAATTTAACTCGTTTAATGTCCTCATTGTTCAATTCAGACCAAAATTTACATTTCGACAAAATTACATTTTTGCCCTCTAAACTTTGACATTTTTACACTTTGGTCCCTAGGCTCGTAAAATGAAATGGATTCAATTTATTTGATTCCCAAGCCTATTCGAACCTCTTACATGCTCATAACAGCCAACATTTTCCATTCTTTCACAATTTTACTACTCATTTTATAACTTTGTACAATTAGGTCCCTTTTAGGTGTTTTATCAAAAATCACTTAGCAAAACTTGTTTATTTAACATCAAACTTGCATAATCTACCATTAAACATTAAAAAAACACACATTTCTAACATGGATCAAACCCTAGACCTTAATCATTTCTCAAATTAGTGGTAGAAATAGATAGATCGAGTGTCAACGACTTCAAAAATGTAAAGAGCATTAAAAACGGGACAAGAACGGACTTACATTTGAGCTTGAAAGTTGGCCAAACCCTAGATATGTCTTCCTTCTAATTTTCGACAGAAGGGGGAGAAGATGGACAAGGTTTTTGACTTGATTTTTGCCTTTTAATTCATTTAATTACTAAATGACCAAAATGCCCCTAACTTAAAACATAAAATTTCTCTTACCTCATGTCCATTTTTGTCTACTAACTCAAAAAATGGTCTAATTACCATCTAAGGACCATAAATTTAAAGTTTCATAGCAATTAGACACCTCTAGCATATAGAACTCAAGTTTTGCACTTTTTGCAAATTAGTCCTTTTAACTAAATTGAGTGCTCAAACGTAAAAATTTTCGAACGAAATTTTCATAGAATTATTTCATAAAATTGTAGACCATAAAAATATAATAAAAATAAGTTTTTCTGTGTCAAATTTGTTGTAACACCCCTAACCCGTATCCGTCGCCGGAATAGGGTTACGAGGCATTACCGAATAACAGACCTCATTCACATACATTTCTACATTCATACTCAAGATCCATTCAAAAACATTCACAATGTCCCTTGCAAGGCTCTATGAGACCTTAAATCATGCTTAGAAGTGGTTTGGGACTAAACCGATAACATTTGCAAACTTTGGGAAACATAGAAAATTACCAAACATTTAAGGGTCACACGCCCGTGTGAATAGGCCGTATGTCTCACACAGCTACCAGACACACCCGTGTCATAGGCCGTGTGAAAACAGAGCGTACATTCTAACTTGCACCACACGACCGGAGACACGCCCTTGTACCATGGCGGTGGGAAAACTGGAGGGGTTACTGACTTGGGTCACATGGCTGGTCGCACGCCCATGTGCTAGCCCATGTGTTACACACGGCCAATAGACACGCCCGTGTGTCTAGGCCATGTCAAATCTCTAGGGTATACTGTCTTAATTCGAAAGGATACCCCAGGGGACACACAGCCGTATAACATGATCGTGTGTCATAAACGGCTAAGACACACACCCGTGTCTCTGCCCATGTGGACAAAAATATGACATTTGCAAAGCCAATTTGCCACCCTTTTCTCAAGTATTAATACATCAAATAATAACTAACCAAATGAGCAACCACTTAGCCATATTAACAATCATGGCAAACATGCCAAAACACAAGGTAACTTATATACATCACATATATTACTATCAAACACATAATTTAAGCCAACTTAAATGACCAAGTACATACCAACATTTCAACAAAAGCAAGCCAAATCTCATGGCTATATCAAATCTCAAAACATAACATCAACTCACTAGCCTATACATGCCATATACCATATTTACAAGCATCTAAAAATACCAACATGTAGTCGATAGTGTGATGATGGTTCCAGATGATTCCCGATGTCCGAGCTAGCTTTGAAAATATAAAACATGGAAAGAACACACAAAGTAAGCTTTAAAAGCTTAGTAAATTTGTATGATATAAACTTATCTAATCACAAATTTATTATTCATCAATCTAAGCATCATAACATGTAACTCATGATTATTAGCAAACCTTTCACGTTCTTGTTCTTATGCTATATATAACTTCATGACTTCTTCTATTTGAATTTCATGCTATATATGTACACACCTGTACAAATTCATATCAAACTCATACTTTCTCGTGATACTGTCGATTACTCGATATATTGCACACTAAGTGCCTAAGCATAGCCGAAGCTATTATAATCTTGCACACTCAGTGCATTACATAGCTGAAGCTATTATAATCTCGCACACTAAGTGCATTACATAGCCGAAGCTATTATAATCTCACACACTAAGTGCATTACATAGTCGAAGCTATCCCGATCTCGCACACTAAGTGCCAAACGTAATCAATTTTTTGTCGAACATTACCGTAGTCTCATATATACAATTTATACAATATCAAAGAATTAAAATATAATTGTAAGAATGTTTATCGTGTGCGAACTTACCTTGGATGTAAAACAGATGAAACTAGTCTATTAGTCAAGTACTTTCTTCTTGCCTCGATCTAAATTTAGGTTCCTCTTTTCTTGATCTATATTGTAACAAATTCAACCCATTTAATCACATAATCTTTCAATTTAGTCCACAAACACATATTTGGGCTTTTTTACACTTTGGCTCTAAACTTTCACATTTTAACAATTTAGTCCGTATTTCATAAAAACACAAATTACTCAAAATTCAATAAAACCCATGCTTGGTCGAATTCTCTATGGGTCCCTAGCAGCCCATATTTCACATTTATTTCACAATTTAACCCTTCAATTTACACTTTTCACAATTTAATCCTATTTAGGCATTTTCACTCAAAATCATTTAACAAAACTTGATAATCTGTCATTTAACTTCCATAATTCATCATCAACTATCACAAAGCTTAAGCCTTCAATAATGGCATTTCACAAAATCATCAACAAATTCAAAAATTAAGGCACGGGCTAGCTAGTACTCGAAACAATGATCACAAAAACATAGAAATCATCAAAAAGTGAGCTGAAACACTTACCAAAACAAGCTTGCAAGTGCCGAAAGTTTAAAACCTAATTTACCTTCTTTTCTTCTTTGTATTTCAGCTAGATGATGATGATAACACATTATTTTTATTTTGGTTTTATTTAATATACCTTAATAACCAATTTTACAAATTTAACCTTGTTATTAAACTATTTAAACATATTAATAAATGCCCATTTATGTCCATTCCCACTATCCATGGTCTAATATCAACATAAGGACCTTTCATTTAATAAATCATATCAAATAGTCACATTTAACTTATAGCATGTCACTTTTACATTTTACGCGATTAAGTCCTTTTTTTCAAATTGAGTTATTAAATGATAAAATTAGCTCACGAAATTTTCATACATATATATTCACATATTGTAAACACCAAAATAATATTAAAAAAAATTTGCAACCTCGAATTTGTGGTTTCGAAAATGACTATTCTGATTTAGCTAAAATCGGGCTGTTACAAATCTCCCCCTTAGGGATTTTCATCCCCGAAAATCTTACCAGTGAATTGGTTTGGATATTGTTTTCTTATAGCATCCTCAGGTTTCCACGTAGCTTTTTCTACCCTGTGTCGATGCCATAATACTTTTACAAACACTGTCCTTTTCTTTCTTAGCTCTTTGATCTCACGAGCTAGAATTTGAATCGGTTCTTCACTGTACGACAAATCTGACTGAATTTCAACCTCAAAAGGAGAAATAACATGTGAAGGGTCAAATCGGTATCGTCGAAGCATCGATACATGAAAAACGTTGTGAATCTTCTCTAGCTCACTCAGTAAAGCTAACTGATATGCCACTAGACCTATTCTTTCAATGATCTCATACGGCCCGATGAATCTCAGATCAATTTGCCTTTACGACCGAATCAAAGTATTTTCTTCCACGGAGATACTTTCAAAAACACTTTATCCTCGATCTGAAACTCAATATCTTTCCGTTTCAAGTTTGCGTATGATTTCTGACGATCTGACACTGCTTTCAAACTATCACGTATTACTTTCAGTTTTTCTTCTATTTCTTTAATTAGATCAACCTCGTGAATCTTATTCTCGCTAAGCTAAGTCCAGTACAATAGTGTTTGACATTTACATCCGTATACAGCCTCGTACGGTGCCATTTTAATACTCGATTGAAAGCTATTATTATAAGCAAATTTAATCAACGATAAATATTTTTTCCACTTACTTTCAAACTCAAGAATGCAACAACGTAACATATCCTCAAGTATCTGAGTAACTCACTCAAATTGACCATCTGTCTATGGGTGAAATGTGGTACTAAAATATAACTTTGTACCCAGTGCGTCTTGCAGTTTCTTCCAAAACCGTGATGTAAACCTCGGATCTCTATCTGAAACAATAGAAACAGGTACCCCGTGTAATCGAACAATCTCTACAATGTACAATTCAGCAAGCTTGTTAAATGAATAGTTCGTTCGTACAAGAATGAAATGATCTGATTTCGTCAATCGGTCAACAACAACACAGATTGTACCTTTCTTTCTCGGAGAAAATCCATAGTCACACTATCCCATTTCCACTCAAAAATCATAATCGGCTGTAATAAACTAGGCGGTACCTGATGCTCAACTTTTACTTGCTGACAAATCAAACATTTCGAAACAAATCCTGAAACATCACGTTTCATATCATGCCACCAATAGAGTTGTTTCAAATCGTTATACATTTTCATGCTTCCCGGATGAACAGATAAATGAATACTATGTGCTTCATTCAAAATCATTTGAATCAACTTTGAATTCCTTAGAACACATATTTGGCCTCTAAATCTTAAACAGTAATCTGAATCAACTTGAAACTCTAAATCAGGGTTTGAGTCACATTGAGCTCGTTTTGCTAACATTTCATTATCAACTTCTTGAGCTTTACAAATCTGTTGTAAAAACAACGGTCTCGCTTCAACTCAGCTATAATCGAGCCATCATCAGATAGAGCCAACTGAGTATTCATTGTCATTGTACGTAGAGCAAACAAAGATTTCCGGCTTAATGCATCAACAACAACATTTGCTTTTCCTAGATGGTAGTCAATTACTAACTCATAGTCTTTTAGCAATTCTAGCCATTTCCTCTGTCACAAATTCAAATATTTCTGAGTCATCAAATATTTCAAAGTCTTATGATCTGAATAAATAAGGCATTTCTCATCGAACAGATAATGGCGCCAAATCTTCAATGCAAACACAATGACTACTAACTCTAAATCGTACGTTGGGTAATTCTTTTCATGCGGCTTCAACTATTTCGAGGCATAAGCTATGACTTTGCCATCCTGCATCAAAATGCAACCTAGACCATTCAATGATGCATCACTGAACATTACGAACTCTTTACCCGATTCAGGCTGAACTAACACTGGTGCCTCTGTCAATAAAGTTTTCAACTGATCGAAACTTTTCTAACATTTCTCGAGCCATTCAAACTTTACATCTTTCTGAAGTAGTCTCGTGAACGGAGTCGTAATCATTGAAAAGCCTTTCACAAATCATTTATAATAGCCAGCTAATCCCAGAAAACTGCGGACTTCAGATATATTTCTCGAAGGCTTCCAATCCATTATTGCAGAAATCTTGTTCAGATCGACTAGAATACCCGATGTTGACACACTATGCCCCAAAAAACCAATCCCACACAACCCGAATTCACATTTACTGAACTTTTCATAAAACTACTTATCACGCAGAGTCTGTAATACAATTCTTAAATGCTCGGCATGCTCACTTTCATCTCTTGAATAAAACAAAATATCATTTACGTACACAACAACAAATCAATCTAGGTACGGTTTGAAAATACGGTTCATTAAGTCCATAAAGACAGTAGGTGCATTCGTTAGTCCAGAAGGCATAACCAAAAATTCATTGTGACCATACCTCGTTCTAAATGCAGTCTTTAGCACATCAGAGTCTCTAACTCGCAACTGATAATAGCCCAATCTCAAATCTATATTTGAAACACTGTAGCCCCTTTTAATTGTTCAAACAAATCATCAATTTACGGTAGAGGGTATTTATTTTTGATCGTCACTTTGTTAAGATGTCAGTAGTCTATACACATTCTTATCATGCCATCTTTCTTTTTCACAAACAACATAGGAGTACCCCAAGGTGAGAAACTCGATCTTGCAAAACCTCTATACGCCAATTCTTGCAACTGAGCTTTCAATTCTTTTCACTTTGTTGGAGCCATTTTGTATGAAGCTATCGATGTAATGCCCTGAAATTGGGCCTAGAAGTATTGGGCCTTAACCATGGGAGCGGTTTGGAGACTACTCATAAATATTTTAGTTAAGCAAGAAAGTGACACAAATTGCATGTTTGCTTTAATGGCTAAGTGATTTGGGTATGCTTGGGAGTGTTAGAGAAGCCTAGGTTCAAGTTTGGGCTTTTGCAAAAATTTTAGTTTTTCCCCTTAAGTGAACCTTAGCTTTAGCTTGTAGGCCTTATAAATATTTGTGGGTAAAATGTGTCACAAAAAGAGCCTTGTGGCTTGGTGGCAAGTGACGTGTTGAGCAACTGAGAGGGCTTGGGTTCAAATCCTATTGCATGCAAAAGGATATTGATTTTGCTACTTGGGTGGCAAGTATTTGTGGTGGATTCAAACTCTATGAAGAAGTTGTAGACTTGGTAAAAGGGGGAGAGTATCATGGGATAAGATGTTGGATGTTGGGGATTTGGAGGAGGAAAAGTGGGAGAGATAAGAGGAGAAAATCGTAGAGTTCGAGAGGGGAAGAGTTGTAGCCGAATTAGGGAATTTGATTGTGTAGATTTGGCTAGGGAACTCACTTTGTGCTTTTTTAGCAATTTCTGAGTGTGTAGGATCCGATTTTCCTCTCTGACATTTCAGGTTTTGTTCTTTTGATGTTTCTGGCTGCTTTTCTCCTTAGTGCCATTTTCACAAGTGACCATTTGGACTCTTTTACTTTTGTCGGCATTGTATTCAGGTTACATTCTTGTTACCTTTCTGAATAACCCATTCTTAACTCTTCTTTATCGTTTTTACTATTTCTCTTCTATTCAACATAGCCGAATATGGTCAATTTTTTTAAGTCATTTCAATCTTTCTGTCATTTTTCTTTGAGCCGACCATTTCTTCTTCTTCTTCTCTTTCAGTTTCTTGTCTGCCACTTAGTGTTATGGGGTTGTTTCGGTACGCTAGAGTGCGGTGGTATCGGTTTCATAAATATTTTGGTAATTAGTAAGTACTCGTAAGATCCCCTTTTGCTATTCAGTCAATTCTGTATGTATTCAATCTGTTTATTGAAACTTTGCTTTTGGGGAAGTCGAATGTTATGTTTTCCTCTCATCTATGCTAATTTCAATTCTTATTCGTTCTTCGTGGTGCATTATGAGATGGTTCTAGGGATCTCAGTGGAGTAAGATGATCGTGAAGCCTTAGAACTTTTCCATCTCTCATCATTCATTTCAGTTAATCGCCAGGGTGCAAGGGTTGTTTTCACCGGCGATTTTAGAGGTATTAGTCCAGACCATCTAATCGTGGTTGGTGTTCAATGGGTGATTCGTAGACTTTTGCGAGCAGGTGTGTAATCGTACACCACTCAATTACTGTCAAAGCCAAAAGAGGTGTGTAACCACACCTTTCCTTACTGTAAATCAACAAAAGCTGAAAACTCGAAGTGCTAAAACTTCGGCATTCAAGGCCTCACGAGCGTGCGATTGCTCGTGGGGTAAATCGAGCCCACAAATCATGGGCGATAGACTGTAAAGGCCACCACAAGCGTTTTCATGGACTTCGGCCGTTATGTGCCACGTTGGGTTGAAATGGGCTGTGTGGACCCAACGGGCTCGTAGGCCCCACATAGATTAAATCCATGGTAAGTGATAAATATTGGACTGGGCTATGTAGGTCACATATTCGTAATTGAATTTGGGCTAAATGGGCCACACGAGCGTGTGGGCCCACTTGGGCCAAGTAATGGGCCTTGGGCCCATTTACACCGTTATGATCATTTAGGTTACCTGTGTCGCTCGAGGCTACTGTTGACCTTCAGAGAGGTCGTTATTTGAGCTGAAAACCCAAAATAGGTAAAATGACCGTAATGCACCAGTAACTGAGATGGAGGTCAGGGTAAGTCCAATAACTACGAGTAGCAATAACCCGGAGCTTGATACGGAGGCACTGACCCGGTTAGTAAGGAAGTACTAAAAGAAGTTAAGGAGATTGGTGAAATGCTCTGGGCGAGGACCGTGGACTATAAGAAGAGGAGAGATCGTAGTTCTCTTGGGCTGGAGCCTCGTTCTGTGAAGAATGTTAAAACATCACTGAACTTTCTGACTTGTGAGCGTTACAGAAGGCGTCATTCGGGTGAATGCTGGAGGAAGTCAAGAGCATGTCTCAGATGCGGGTCTAAGGAGCATCGAGCTCGGGATTGCAAAGTCACCTTTAAGTCAGGTATGTTTTGTTTAAGTGTGATGGTTTGGACATAGAAATTGTATACATGTGATGTCTATCTGCCTCAGTGGTTAAGTGTTTTGGGTGTGTGTAAGAGGTTCCAAGTTCAAGTTAAAATGTGTTAGTGTCATTGGGATCAGAGTGCGTAGTAGAAGCGTAGTGGTATAGCTTGGATAGTGCAATTGTTTCGATAATTGAAAATTTCGAGGACAAAATTTCTTTAAGGGGGTGAATTGTAACGCCCCGAAATTGGGCCTAGAAGTATTGGGCCTTGAGCATGGGAGCGGTTTGGAGACTACTCATAAATATTTTAGTTAAGCAAGAAAGTGACACAAATTGCATGTTTTCTTTAACGGCTAAGTGATTTGGGTGTGCTTGGGAGTGTTTAAGAAGCTTGGGTTCCAGTCTGGGCTTTTACAAAAATTTTAGTTTTTCCCCTTAAGTGAACCTTGGCTTTAGCTTGTCGGCCTTATAAATATTTGTGCATAAAATGTGTCACAAAAAGAGCCTTGTGGCTTGGTGGCAAGTGACATGTTAAGCAACTAAGAGGGCTTGGGCTCGAATCCCATTGCATGCAAAAGGATATTTATTTTGCTACTTGGGTGGCAAGTCTTTGTGGTGGATTCAAACTCTATGGAGAAGTTGTAAACTTGGTAAAAGGGGGAGAGTTTGATAGGATAAGATGTTGGTTGTTGGGGATTTGGAGTAGGAAATGGGGGAGAGATAAGGGGAGAAAATTGTGGAGTTCGAGAGGGAAAGAGTTGTAGCCAAATTGGGGAATTTGATTGTGAATTTGGCTAGGTAACTCACTTTGTGCTTTTTTAGCAATTTTTGAGTGTCTAGGAGCTGATTTTCCTCTTTGACATTTTAGGTTTTGTTTTTTTGACGTTTCTAGCTTCTTTTCTCCTTAGCTCCATTTTCACTAGTGAACATTTGGACTCTTTTACTTTTTGTCAGCATTGTCTTCAGGTTACATTCTTGTTACCTTTCCAAATTCCCCATTCTTAACTTCTTCTTTATCATTTTTACTGTTTCTCTTCTTTTCAAGATAGTCGAATATAGTCACTTTTTTTTCTCTAAGTCATTTCAATCTTTCTTTCATTTTTCTCTGAGCTGACCATTTCTTCTTCTTCTTCTTTTTCAGTTTCTTGTCTACCACTCGGTGTTGTGGGTTTGTTTCGATATGCTAGAGTGTGGTGGTATCGGTTTCATAAATATTTTGGTAATCGGTAAGTACTCTTAAGATCCCCTTTTGCTATTCGGTCAATTCTATGTGTATTAAATCTGTTTATTGAAACTTTGCTTTTGGGCAAGCCGAATGTTATGTTTTCCTCTTATCTATGCTAATTTAAATTTTTATTCATTTTTCGTGGTGCATTATGCGATGGTTCTAGGGATCTCAGTGGAGTAAGATGATCGTTAAGCCTTAGAACTTTTCTATCTCTCATCATTCATTTCAGTTAATCGCCATGGTGCAAGGGTTGTTTTGGCCGACAATTTTGGAGGGATTAGTCCAGATCATCTAATCGTGGTTGGTGTTCAAGGGGTGATTCGTAGGCTTTCACGAACAGGTGTGTAATCATACACCACTCAATTACTGTCAAAGCCAAAAGAGGTGTGTAACCACACCCTTCCTTACTGTAAATCAGCAAAAGCTGAAAAGTCGAAGTGCCGAAACTTTAGCATTCGAGGCCTCACGAGCGTGCAATCTCCCATGGGTAAACCGAGCCCACAAATCATGGGCGATAGGCTGTAAAGGCCACCACAAGCGTTTCAATAGACTTGGCCCGTTATGGGCCACGTTGGGCCGAAATGGGCTGTGTGAGCCCAATGGGCTCGTAGGCCCCACACAGATTAAATCCATGGTAAGTGATAAAAGTTGGACTGGGCTATGTAGGTCACATAGCCGTAATTGAATTTAGGCTAAATGGGCCGTATGAGCGTGTGGGTCCACTTGGGCCGAGTAATGGGCCTTGGGCCCATTTACATCGTTATGATTATTTAGGTTATCTGTGTCGCTCGAGGCGACAGTTGACCTTTGGAGAGGTCATTATTTAAGTTGAAACCCCAAAATAGGTAAAATGACTGTAATGCCCTATAGGGTAAAATGAACGTAATACCCCTGTACGGTAAAATGACGATTATGCCGTTATGTTCCGTATGACTGATGTGCTTATGATTTACATATATGATTGTACTGAGTATGACTTTGCATACACGTAATATTTATGTCATGACATACTGCATGGGGTTGGGATTTTGATATGGAGCAAGTACTGTACTGGTGGATCTGCCACAACAACTGATACTGGTGGCTTTGCCACATTTACTATTTTTGGTAGCTATGCTGCATTATTATTACTGGCAGCTTTGCTGCAATATCGGTGTGTTGGCTGGGTGGGTCGATTTATATCCCCACATGGAGTGTTGTTGGTATGGGTGGTGTGCTGGCCATTCACTGTTACTGGTGGCTATGCCACAATTACTGATACTGGTGGCTTTGCCACATTTACTGTTTCTAGCAGCTATGCTGCATTATTATTATTATTGGTAGCTTTGTTGCGATATCGGTGTAACACCCTTAAACCTAATCCGATCGCCAGATTAAGGCTAAGAGGTATTACCGAACCAAACATTTAATTATCTCATTCACATTGCCAATAAACATAAACAGAGATCGAGCTGAAATACATGCTGATATCTAAGTTATACGCCATTTTCGTATGGCCAAAATATTTACAATTTCAAAATATCATTATCAACAGCCTAACCTATACATGCCACATTGAGTCCAAAATAAAACTGTACCAAAAAAAAGTTCAATAGTGTGATGAACTGTTGACGATCCCCGAGTCGGTGGCCAAAAATCAACAATCTATAAAACAGAGAAATAAAGAACAGAGTAAGCTTTCCAAGCTTAATAAGTTTTAAGAATCATAAAAAATTCAAAGATTTATTGACAATAGAAACATTCGATTAAGCAGACTTATTCTCAATTTAAATTGCTTAATGGCCGAATACACTTAAACATATACATAGATTTCTCAGTACATATTTTTTTTCTACTTAAAGTTCATATGATGCATTTGAATCAAATAATTTCATATATTACCAACATTTGACCGAATAGGTTATTGTTTTACTCGTGAATATAACAATCAACCACACTTCAACATCATTCTTTAATACTAATAATTCACCAAAAATCATTGACCGAATGTACATAAGTACATAAAGAAATTTCAACATATAATTCATATACAATTATACCATGACCGATTAAATCATACTCATATCCTCAATTATAACCATTAATCATGTATATATATATATATTCTTCTTTGATGCTAATGATTCACTTCGAGATCAACTCACCGGTGAGTAAGTAATACGTACCTGAACATCTTAAAATGTATAGTACTCACTCGACGGTGATTTACTGCGAACATTCAATGTTGTAATCTTACTTAACTTACAGGCATTAAGCCTGTCTGGTCTTAGGACTTGAAATCAATTACCAGCACAAGCCTGCGGGAAATTTAAGTCCTGTTATAATTCCAACACATAGCCTGCGGACCTTAAGTCCTGGTATAAACATCACTGAATGTCATGCACACTTATTCGCAAGAGAATTCAATTCACATAACATCTCACAATCAAAGTTCATATATTCCATTCAAATAATAGCATAACATGGGCACCGTTCATATAACTTTTGGCTCAATAACATACATAAAAAATTTGTCCATTTTTACTTCCTAAGCTTATCTTCCAATGTCTATTCGGCTTTAAGCCTTAAACATACATTTATTTGTCACACAACTATATTCAAAAAGAATCAATAGATCATAGTACAATTATCATTCATATATCAAGACATTATCAATTATGTACTAAATGTGACTATTCAAAACTTACCTCGGATATACTTGAACGGTTGCGGAAAAGGCTACTCAATTACTTTCTCTTTTCCCTTATCCAACTTCGACCCTCTTTGCTCTTGAGCTTGATTTTAAAACAAATAGATTTATTTAATTTCTTATCAAATAGGCAATTTGATATAATACATGTATATCATATAGTTAAGGTACAAATGACCTTAATAATTAACTATTAAACACCATATATATATATTCCCTACTCATGCACAACCGAGCACCTGACTAGGCATTATCAAGTTTATAATTATAAGCATGTCTACGTTAAGACCAATTATGTATTTAATAAATTCCACAAGTATGGTTATTTATATAATTTGTTAAACAATCACACACATACAACCACATATATATATATAACATGTTCAAGTATGATATTATAAATTAAATACATACATATCCGATTATCAAATTATATACAAGTGTCGAATTACAAATTAAAAGGAAAATAAAATTAAAGCATAAATTTTGCTATGGTATAATCATATTAAAACAATTTATTTATTTATCAAATTTAGACACAACAAAATAGATTTAGATATCAAAACTCAAAATTAGTTTATAACTATTTAAATCACTTAAACATCCAACACCCAATTTCTTTAACCAAGCACATTTTCGACATGACAAGGTAATATAAAAACCTTTAATCCAACTTATAATTTATGCATAACACATTCCAAGCATTCACTCCATTCCATCATTTAAAATACAAACATTACTCAAAGATATCCCTAGTTCAAATTCTGTAATTACACAAATACAAAAGCTGATTTTTTTTTTATCATCTAAACTACTTACAAGAACATTAAACTATCTCAAACATCATTCATTTGTAATTATTCATTAAAATTGAAGACAACCATGTATCCCCTTCATTATCTACCATGGCCGAGAACTCAAATCCTCCCCAAAATCAAAATTTTAACATGGGTTAAATAAAGAACTTGGTAACTAACTTAAAATTAACTAAAATTTCAAGAACTAACATGAATTTCTTACCTTGATTCAAACCTAAGATGACCGAATGGTGTTTTCTCCCATTTCCTCTCTTAACATTCGGCTTAGAAGGAAATAAAGATGAATTCCTCCATTTTCTATTTTTAATATCCTTATTCTATATTATAAAGCCATATAATAGAAATAATGCTAATATAAAATATATATATCATATAATAAATAACAACATGGCCAGCCACTAACTAAAATGGATAATTTGACATGCAAGTCCATACTTTTATAACATGCATTAATAGACCATTACACATTAACCTATCACATTTCAAAAATGTCTCATATAAGTCCTATTTAATAAATTTCACATACAATGACAAAATCAAAGCATAAAAATTTCACACATGCATTTACACGTATAATAAGCATAGGATATAACGGTTAATTATTTTTGTGACTCAGTTTTGTGGTCCTGAAACCACTTTCCGACTAGGGTCAAATTAGGGCTGTCACAATCGGTGTGCTGGGTGGGTGGGTCGATTTATATCCCCACATAGTGTGTTGTTGGTACGGGTGGAGTGCTAGCTAGATTTGGGTGGGGTGCATAATTGCATTACACTGTACTGATACTGTATTGGGCTTAGCCCCACACTATTACTGTATAGGGCTAAGGCCCAGACTGTACTGATACTGAATAGGGTTCAGGCCTAAATTGTTACTGCATGCACTATTTTCTGTTTGACTGATAGGGGGCTACACATTGAGTTTTTGTAAACTCACCCTTTCCTTTTTAACTGTATAGGTAATCCCCAGCCTTAGACGATTTGGTGCTGTGAGGGACTTGGAGGTGGCCACATGACTACTGTGTCTTGCATTTGACTTTATTTAATATAAATTTTACTTTTGGGTTTTTAATTTTGTAATAAGGTCGTTGGTGGGTTTTAATTTTTAATTGGGCTTTGGATTATATATTTTTAAACTGCTAGTCTAGATAAAGAGGAGTTTTTAAAACAATTATTGTTTTCTAAACCACGCATTTAAAACTTCATCAACTTAAAAAGCTTTCACGTTTTTAAATCTATTTCATATAACACTGATGGTTAATAAGGTAAACGTTTTGACGAGAACTATTGTTAAATAATAATAAAAGGATTTAAACTCAGTAACAAATTTTTACCGAAAAGATTAATTTTCAAAAAACACTTCGATGTGACACGCCAGATTCGGCCATAACATCTAAGCCGGGTTTGGGGTGTTACATTTAGTGGCATTAGAGTCTAGTTGCAAAACTCGGCTGTGGAATGGGTTTTTGAAAATTTTTCTCAAAATTGGGTTTTCAAAAGTTTTTCTAAACCTTGGTTTTTGAAGGAGATGATTTTAAAGAATTTGGATTGTTTTAAAATGTTGACACTGGAGGTGTGGCACACCGAGTCTCCGGTGCCAAATTTGTATGTTCTCTGACACTGTTTACTATTATATACTAAAATGTTATACTATAGGTAGTGGTACTATACTGGAAACCCTAGAGTCTGAGTTAACTAAGACTGCAGGAAAACTGAGACTGTAGAAGACTGAAAACTGTAGTGAGATTTTGCTCTACGAAAACAAAACTTTAACTACTACTTGATCATAAAATATCCTTTAATAATTACTAAAATTATGAACTGATTCATAAGACTCTTAAAATAGACAATACACTATAACGATATGAGCACAATAGGTACTCGCGGAAGGGGTACACGGGGCCGTGATAGAGGGCGTAGAAGTGTTGGGGCTGGGTCTTCGACATCGAGCCACATGTCTAATGATGAGGCTAGGGAGGCATTGGCTGCACCAGTAACTGAGATAGAGGTCAGGGTAAGTCCATTAACTACGAGTAGCGATGACCCGGAGCATGGTACGAAAGTACTGACCCGGTTAGTAAGGGAAGTATTAGAGGAAGTTAAGGAGATTGGTGAAACGCTCCGGGTGAGGAGCGTGGACTATAAAAAGAGGAGAGATCGTAGTTCTCTTGGGCTGGAGCCTCGTTCTATGAAGCATGTTAAAACGTCTCTGAACTTTTTGACTTAGGAGCATTGCAGAAGGCATCATCCGGGTAAATGATGGAGAAAGTTAGGAGCATGTCTCAGATGCAGGTCTAAGGAGCATCGGGGTCGGGATTACCAAGTCACCTTTAAGTCAGGTATGTTTTGTTTAAGTGTGATGGTTTGGACATAAAAATTGTATACATGTGATGTCTATCTGCGTCAGTGGTTAAGTATTTTGGGTGTGTGTAAGAGGTTCCAAGTTCAAGTTAAAATGTGTTAGTGTCATTGGGATCAGAGTGCGTAGCAGGAGCGTAGTGGTGTAGCTTGGATGGTGCAACTATTTTGGCAGTTGGAAATTTCGAGGACGAAATTTCTTTAAGGAGGGGTGAATTGTAATGCCCCGAAATTAGGCCTAGAAGTATTGGGCCTTGAGCATGGGAGCGGTTTGGAAACTACTCATAAGTATTTTAGTTAAGCAAGAAAGTGACACAAATTACATGTTTTCTTTAACGGCTAAGTGATTTGGGTGTGCTTGGGAGTGTTTGAGAAGCTTGGGTTCAAGTCTGGGCTTTTGAAAAAATTTTAGTTTTTCCCCTTAAGTGAACCTTGGCTTTAGCTTGTAGGCCTTATAAATATTTGTGGGTAAAATGTGTCACAAAAAGAGCCTTTTGGCTTGGTGGCAAGTGACGAGCAACTGAGAGGGCTTAGGTTCGAATCCCATTGCATGCAAAAGGATATTTATTTTACTTCTTGGGTGGCAAGTCTTTGTGGTGGACTCGAATTCTATGGAGAAGTTGTAGACTTGGTAAAAGGGGGAGAGTATCATGGGATAAGATGTTGGTTGTTGGAGATTTGGAGGAGGAAAAGGTGGAGAGATAAGGAGAGAAAATCGTGGAGTTGGAGAGGTGAAGTGCTGTAGCCGAATTGGGGAATTTGATTGTGCAAATTCAGCTAGGGAACTAACTTCGTGCTTTTTCGGGAATTTGCAAGTGTGTAGCCGATTTTCCTCTCTGACATTTCGAGTTTTGTTGTTTTGACGTTTCTAGCTTCTTTTCTCCTTAGTGCCATTTTTATAAGTGACCATTTGGACTCTTTTACTTTTGTCGGCACCGTCTTCAGGTTACATTCTTATTACCTTGCCAAATTCTCCATTCTTAACTTCTTCTTTACCATTTTTACTGTTTCTCTTCGATTCAAGATAGCCGAATATAGTCTCTTCTTTTTTCTCTAAGCCATTTCAATCTTTCTTTCATTTTTTTCTGGGCTGACCATTTCTTCTTCTTCTTCTCTTTCAGTTTCTTGTCTGCCACTCAGTGTTGTGGGTTTGTTTCAGTACATTGGAGTCTGATGGTTTCAGTTTCATAAATATTTTGGTTATCGGTAAGTACTCGTAAGATACCTTTTTGCTATTCGGTCAATTCTAAGGGTAGTCAATCTGTTTATTGAAACTTTGCTTTTGGGGAAGCTGAATGTTATGTTTTCCTATTATCTATGCTAATTTCAATTCTTATTCGTTCTTCGTGGTGCATTATGAGATGGTTCTAGGGATCTCAATAGAGTAAGATGATCGTGAATCCTTAGAACTTTTCTATCTCTCATCATTCATTTCAGTTAACCGCCAGGGTGCAAGGGTTGTTTTGGCTTGCAATTTTGGAGGGATTAGTCCAGATCATTCAATCGTGGTTGGTGTTCAAGGGGTGATTCGTAGGCTTTCGCGAACAGGTGTGTAATCGTACACCACTCAATTACTGTCAAAGCCAAAAGAGGTGTGTAACCACACCCTTCCTTCTCAGTCGTCGGCAAAAAAGCCAAAAGTCAAGTCTGAAAACTTCGACATTCGAGGCCTCACGAGAGTGCGATCACTTGTGGGGTAAATCGATCCCACAAATCATGGGCGATAGGCTGTAAAGGCCACCACAAGTGTTTTAATGGACCTGGGCCGTTATGGGCCAAAATGGGCTGTGTAGGCCCAATGGGCTCGTGGGCCCCACACAGATTAAATCCATGGTAAGTGATAAATACTGGACTGGGCTGTGTAGGTCACATAGCCGTAATTGAATTTGGGCTAAATGGGCCACACGAGCTTGTGGGCCCACTTGGGCCGAGTAATGGGCCTTGAGGTCATTTACACCGTTATGATCATTTAGGTTATTTGTGTCACTCGAGGCGACTGTTGACCTTCGGAGAGGTCGTTATCTGAGCTGAAACCCCAAAATAGGTAAAATGACCGTAATGCCCCTATAAGGTAAAATGACCATAATACCCTTATATGGTAAAATGACGATTATACCCTTATGTTCCGTATGATTGATGTGTTTATGATTTACATATATGATTGTACCGAGTATGACTTTGCATACACGTAATATTTATGTCATGACATACTGCATGGGGTTGGGCTTTTGATATGGAGGAAGTACTGTACTGGTGGCTACGCCACAATTATTGATACTGGTGGCTTTGCCACATTTACTATTTTTGGCCGCTATGCTGCATTATTATTACTGGCAGCTTTGCTGCAATATTGGTGTGCTGGCTGGGTGGGTCGATTTATATCCCCACATGGTGTGTTGTTGGTACAAGTGGTGTGCTGGCCATTCATCACATCGGTGGCTATGCCACAATTATCGATCATCGGTGGCTTTGCCACATTTATCGCTTTCTGCAAATATGCTACATTATTATTACTTGTAGCTTTGCTGCGATATCGGTGTGCTGGATGGGTGGGTCAATCTATATCCCCACATGGTGTGTTATCGGTACGGGTGCCGTGCTGGCTGGATTTGGGTGGCATGCATAATTGCATTACACTGTACTGATACTGTATTGGGCTTAGCCCCATACTGTTACTGTATAGGGCTAAGGCCCAGACTGTAATGATACTGAATAGGGTTCAGGCCCAGATTGTTACTGCATGCACTATTTTCTGTTTGACTGATAGGGGGCTACACACTAAGTTTTCATAAACTCAGCCTTTCCTTTTTAACTGTACAGGTAATCCCCACCGTTAGACAACCTGGTGCTGCGAGGGACTTGAAGGTGGCCACACGACTGTTGTGTCTTGCATTTGACTTTATTTAATATAAATTTTACTTTTGGGTTTTTAATTTTATAATAAAGCCATTGGTGGGTTTTAATTTTTAATTGGGCTTTGGATTATATATTTTTAAACTGCTAGTCTAGGGAAAGACAAGTTTTTAAAACAATTACTTTTTTCTAAAACACGCATTTAAAACTTCATCAACTTAGAAAGCTTCTGCATTTTTAATTCTATTTAATATAACACTGGTGGTTAATATGGTAAATGTTTTAACGAGAACTGTTGTTAAATAATAATAAAAGGATTTAAACTCAGTAATAGATTTTTACCGAAAAGATCAATTTTCAAAAAACACTTTGATGTGACACGCCAGATTCGGCCATAATGTCTAGGCCTGGTTTGGGGTGTTACATTTAGTGGCATTAGAGTCTAGTTGCAAAACTCGGCTGTGGAATGGGTTTTTGAAAATTTTTCTTAAAATTGGGTTTTCAAAAGTTTTTCTAAACCTTGGTTTTTGAAAGAGATGATTCTAAAGAATTTGGATTGTTTTAAAATGTTGACATTAGAGGTGTGGCACACCGAGTCTCCGGTGCCAAATTTGTATGTTCTCTGACACTGTTTACTCTTATATTTTGAAATGTTATACTATAGGTAGTGGTACTA
Source organism: Gossypium anomalum (assembly GCA_025698475.1). NCBI lineage: Eukaryota > Viridiplantae > Streptophyta > Magnoliopsida > Malvales > Malvaceae > Gossypium > Gossypium anomalum. The sequence goes on from CM046965.1 coordinate 41,971,502, forward strand.
CACTGGAAACCCTAGAGTCTGAGTTAACTAAGACTGCAGGAAAACTGAGACTGTAGAAGACTGGAAACTGTAGTGAGATTCTATTCTACGAAAACAAAACTTTAACTACTGCTTGATCATAAAATATTCGTTAATAATTACTAGAATTATGAACTGATTCATAAGACTCTTAAAACAGATAATACACTATAATGATATGAGTACAAGAGGTACTCGCGGAAGGGGTAGTGGTAGAGGCCGTGGAAGTGCTGGGGCTGGGTCTTCGGCATCGGGCCATATGTCTAACGATGATGCTAGGGAGGCATTGGCTGCACCAATAACTAAGACAGAGGTCAGGGTAATTCCATTAGCTACGAGTAGTGATGACCCAGAGTATGGTACGGAGGCACTGACCGGTTAGTAAGGGAAGTACTAGAGGAAGTTAAGGAGATTGGTGAAACGCTTCGGGTGAGAAGCATAGACTGTAAGAAGAGGAGAGACTGTAGTTCTCTGGGGCTGAAGCCTCGTTATATGAAGCATGTTAAAACGTCTCTGAACTTTTTGACTTGTGAGCATTGCAGGAGGCGTCATTCGGGTGAATTTGGAGAAAGTCAGGAGCATGTCTCAGATGCGGGTCTAAGGAGCATCGGGCTTGGGATTGCCAAGTCACCTTTAATTCAGGTATGTTTTATTTAAGTGTGATGGTTTGGACATAGAAATTGTATACGTGTAATGTCTATCTGCCTCAGTGGTTAAGTGTTTTGGTTGTGTGTAAGAGGTTCCAAGTTCAAGTTAAAATGTGTTAGTGTCATTGGGATCAGAGTGCGTAGCGGGAGCGTAGTGGTATAGCTTGGATGGTGCAACTATTTTGATAGTTGAAATTTCGAGGACGAAATTTCTTTAAGGAGGGGTGAATTGTAACGCCCCAAAATTGGTCCTAGAAGTATTAGGCCTTGAGCATGGGAGTGGTTTGAAGACTACTCATAAATATTTTAATTAAGCAAGAAAGTGACACAAATTGCATGTTTGCTTTCACGGCTAAGTGATTTGGGTGTGCTTGGGAGTGTTTGAGAAGCCTGGGTTCAAGTCTGGGCTTTTGCAAAAATTTTAGTTTTTCCCCTTAAGTGAACCTTGGCTTTAGCTTATAGGCCTTATAAATATTTGTGGGTAAAATGTGTCACAAAAAGAGCCTTGTGGCTTAGTGGCAATTGACGAGCAACTAGGAGGGCTTGGGTTCGAATCCCATTACATGCGAAAGGATATTTATTTTGCTACCTGGGTGGCAAGTCTTTGTGTTGGATTCGAACTCTATGGAGAAGTTGTAGACTTGGTAAAAGGAGGAGAGTATCATGGGATAAGATGTTGGTTGTTGGGGATTTGGAGGAGGAAAAGGTGGAGAGATAAGGGGAGAAAATCGTGGAGTTGGAGAGGGGAAGAGTTGTAGCCGAATTGGGGAATTTGATTGTGCAAATTTGGCTAGGGAACTCAATTTGTGCTTTTTCAGCAATTTACGAGTGTGTAGGAGCCGATTTTCCTCTATGACATTTTGGGTTTTGTTCTTTTGACGGTTCTGGCTTCTTTTCTCCTTAGTGCCATTTTCACAAGTGACCATTTGGGCTCTATTACTTTTGTCGGCATTGCCTTCAGGTTACATTCTTGTTACCTTGCCGAATTCCCCATTCTTAACTTCTTCTTTACCGTTTTTACTTTTTCTCTTCTTTTCAAGATAGTCAAATATAGTCTCTTTTTTTTTCTCTAGGCCATTTCAATATTTCTTTCGTTTTTCTCTGAGCCGACCATTTGTTCTTCTTCTTCTCTTTCAGTTTCTTGTCTGCCACACGATGTTGTGGGTTTGTTTCAATATGCTGGAGTGTGGTGGTATCAGTTTCATAAATATTTTGGTAATCGGTAAGTACTCATAACATCCCCTTTTGCTATTCGGTCAATTCTGTGTGTATTTAATCTTTTTATTGAAACTTTACTTTTGGGGAAGTAGAATGTTATGTTTTCCTCTTATCTATGCTAATTTCAATTCTTATTCATTGTTCGTGGTGCATTATGCGGTGCTTCTAGGGATCTCAGTGGAGTAAGATGCTCATGAAGCCTTAGAACTTTTCTATCTCTCATCATTCATTTAAGTTAATTGCCAGGGTGCAATGGTTGTTTTGGTCGGCGATTTTGGAGGGATTAGTCCAGATCATCTAATCGTGGTTGGTGTTCAAGGGGTGATTCGTAGGCTTTCGCGAACATGTGTGTAATCGTGCACCACTCAATTGCTATCAAAGCCAAAAGAGGTGTGTAACCACACCCTTTCTTACTGTAAATCGGCAAAAGCCGAAAAGCCAAAGTGTCGAAACTTCAGCATTCGAGGCCTCACGAGCGTGCGATCGCTTGTGAGGTAAACTGAGCCCACAAATCATGGGCGATAGACTGTAAAGGCTACCACGAGCGTTTCTATGGACTTGTGTCGTTATGGGCCACGTTGGGCCAAAATGGATTGTGTGGGCCCAATGGGCTCGTGGGCTCCACACAGATTAAATCCACGGTATGTGATAAATATTGGACTGGGCTATGTAGGTCACATAGCCGTAATTGAATTTGGGCTAAATCGTGTGGGCCCACTTAGGCCGAGTAATGGGCCTTGGGCCCATTTACACCGTTACGGTCATTCAGGTTATCTGTGTTGCTCGAGGCGACTGTTGACCTTCGGAGAGGACGTTATCTGAGCTGAAACCCCAAAATAGGTAAAATAATCGTAATGCCCCTGTAGGGTAAAATGACCGTAATACCCCTGTATGGTAAAATGACGATTATGCCTTTATGTTTCGTATGACTGATGTTCTTATAATTTACATATATGATTGTACTGAGTATGACTTTGCATATACGTAATATTTATGTGATGACATACTGCATGGGGCTGGGATTTTGATATGGAGGAAGTATTTATCATCGTGGCTATGCCACAATTATCGATCATCGGTGGCTTTGCCACATTTATCGCTTTCTGCAAATGGCGTCTTTGCATTATTATTACTGGTAGCTTTGCTGCAATATCGGTGTGCTGGCTGGGTGGGTCAATTTATATCCACACATGGTGTGTTGGTTGGTACGGGTGGTGTGCTGGCTGGATTTGGGTGGGATGCATAATTGCATTACACTGTATTGATACTGTATAGGGCTAGGACCTAGACTGTACTGATACTAAATAGGGCTCAGGCCCAGACTGTTACTGCATGCACTATTTTTTGTTTAACTGATAGGGGCTACACACTGAGTTTTTGTAAACTCACCCTTTCCTTTTTAACTGTATAGGTAATCCCCAGCCTTAGACGATTTGGTGCTGCGAGGGACTTGGAGGTGGCCACACGACTGCTGTGTCTTGCATTTGACTTTATTTAATTTAAACTTTACTTTTGGGTTTTTGATTTTGTAATAAAGCCGTTGGTGGGTTTTGATTTTTAATTGGGTTTTGTATTATATATTTTTAAACTACTAGTCTAGGTAAAGACAAGTTTTTAAAATAATTATTTTTTTTAAAACACACGTTTAAAACTTCATCAATTTAAAAAGCTTCCGCGTTTTTAAATCTATTTAATATAACACTGATGGTTAATAAGGTAAACATTTTGACGAGAACTGTTGTTAAATAATAATAAAAGGATTTAAACCCAGTAACAGATTTTTATCGAAAAGATCAATTTTCGAAAAACATTTCGATGTGACACGCCAGATTCGGCCATAGTGTCTAGGCTAGGTTTGGGGTGTTATAATCGATATCAGAGTTGTACCGATATTAATTCAATGCCAAACTCAACCTCTCGGATCGATGGCAAACCCTGTATCTCTCCAGGAAACACATCCAAATATTTAGACACAACTGGCACTGATTCGATCTTCTTTTCAGTCACTCTCGTATCAAGCATATAAGCAAAATAAGCTTCGCAACCCTTTCTCACATATTTCTGAGCCAATATTGATGAAATCACTGCTGGTAAGCCATTTAGATCATCTGACTCAATTTGGATAATCTCATTATTCTGACATCTTAGATCAATCATCTTTCATTTGTAGTTCACAATAGCATCATGCAACGTTAGTCAGTCCATACTTAGAATTATATCAAATTCGTCAAATGGCAATAACATCAAATCGGCCGAAAAACAAATATCACGAATCATCAATGGACAGTTCTTGCACACTTTATCAACCAGCACACACTTGCTTAAGGGGTTCGATACTCTAATTACAAATTCAGTAGACTCTACAGGCAAGTTCTTACTGGATACTAAATTCACACATACATATGAATGGGTTGATCCTAGATCTATCAATGCAATAACTTTAGTATCATAGAAAGTAAAAGTACTAGTGATAACATCTGGAGATGACGCTTCATTGCGAGCGTAAATAGCGTAGGATTGTGTAAGTGCTCTAGCATCAGATCTATTAGCAGTGTCTTGTGTCGCACCTCTACCACCACTCACATTTCCAACATTACGAGATGGTCTCCCTCTAATTGTAGTGCTACTTGTCCTCGTACTTTGAGCATTATCCTTTTCAACTAACTCTGGGCAATCTTTGATAAAATGATCTCATGAACCACAACTGTAACAAGTTCTATTATTATTTTTCACCCAGGAATCTCCAAAATGTCATCTTCCACACTGTTGACACTCGGGTTTAACATCTTTTACATTACTAACACTCGATACCGATGTGGCTTGAATTTTAGGGTTAGTGGAAAGCGATCTCTATTCTGATATCCCACTGAAGCTATCGATCGGTTAAAATAGTCTCTAGATTTCTTCGATGAAGAATGATAAGATTTACTCATTGATCTCTTCCTTGAATCTCTTGCCTCTGAATTAGCCTTTCTATTTTCTTTGCTAAGATCCTCGGCTTTAAAGCCCTTTCAACCGGTACTACAAATTTCTTCAATTCAAGTATCCTGACTAACAGCTTTGTATCTTCATTCAACCCGTTAACAAATCGTTTGCACATGATTTCCTCTATAGATACATACTCTCGAACATATTTAATTAAATGTATGAATTCTCTTTCATATCCTACCTTGTTTCAACTCCAGAAACTCTTTATATTTCTGATCAAGAAAATACTGGCTTATGTATTTCTTTCAAAACTTGGAATGGAAGAACTCCTAGGTAACTCGTTTTCTAAGAACCACTGATGTCAACGTTTTCCACCAATGATATGCATTATCTCTAAGCAAAGATACCACACATTTGATACATTCTTCAGGAGTACAAGATAATTCTTCGAGTACTCAGATTGTATTATTAAGCCAAAATTTATCTCTTTCAGTATCATCATCAACTGTAGCCTAAAACTCTTCAGCTCCATGTTTCCAAATCTTATCAACATGTGGCTTACTCAATCTAATCGGATCTATCACTTGAATAGATGGGGATGGAGGTTGTTGAGCAGTCAGATTCGTTCGAACAAACTCCATGAACCACTCACTCATCACTTGGAAGAAGGCTTGCTTAGCATTTCCCCCTTGGCTACTCGAAATTGGCCTAGAATCAGCCAGCGTTGTCCCTTGAGCAGGAGCAGGGGCATTACTTTCCACATCATCAGCTATTGCTCGTTCGGAATCTGTTACTATACGAAAGCATAATTGAAACTATCATGAATCATCACACTATCGAGAGTATATATATGGCATGTATAGCTAAACTCTCACACGCTTGTTAGTCCTAGAATCGGCTAAACCGTAGCTCTAATACCAATTAAATGTAACACCCCTCACCCGTATCCTCGCTGGACTAGGGTTACAAGGCATTACCCAATAACACACCTCATTCACAAACATTTATACATTCATCCTCAAAATCCATTTAAAAACATTCACAATGTCCCTTGTAAGGCTCTATGAGACCTTAAATCATGCTTAGAAGTGGTTTGGGACTAAACCGATAACATTTGCAAAGTTTGGGAAACTTATAAAATTTCCAAACATTTAAGGGTTACATGCCCGTGTGAATAGGCCGTGTGCCTCACACGGCAACCAGACATGCTCGTGTCATAGGCTGTGTGAAAACAGAGCATACATTCTGACTTGCACCACACGACCGGAGACACGTCCGTGTGCCATGGCTGTGGTAAAACTGGAGGGGTTACTGACTTTGGTCACACGGCCAGCCACATGCCCATGTGCCAGCCCATGTGTTACACACGACCAGTAGACACGCCCGTGTGTCTATGTCGTGTCCAATTTGTAGGGTATACTATTTTAATTCGAAAGGATACCCTAGGGGACACACGGCCATATAACATAACCGTGTGCCGCACACGGCTAAGACACACACCTATGTCTTGGAATGACGAAAAATGTGCAAGTGTACACAATCGTAACTAGTAATAAAGTGACAAGTAAATGTCGAGTTATTGTACCCACAAGGACCGTAAAAAGAATTATTTATGAAATTAATTGTAAAACACTTTGGTGAGGTAAAAATAATTTGGTTTTAAAAGGTGGTCAAAGAGTATTTAAAAACTAAGTAAAAAATTAAAATAAAACAAAAGAGTTCTATGCACGATTTAAAATAAGATTTAATCAAGATAACATACTTGTTGGATTAATTACATTTCTTTAACTTAGAATTATCAAAATTATGTTTATATTGCTACGAATAAATTCATGGCAACTCGGTAATTTGCTAACTATTGCTCATACATACTTACTAAATTAATCAATCTCTTCAGCATTTTTCAATGTCAATCCAAGTGGTTAATCAATCTTCATAAGCATATAAAAGATTAAGTGAGGTAATAGGGTATTTCTACCTTGAAACAATTTAATCACAAAAATCTTGCAAGTTATGCAAGGCATATGTATCGTCGAATACAATGCTAATTTAAACTTGAGCTGCCTTAGAAGAAAAAACATGCACTGATTAAGCATTGTGTCTATTAATTATAACTTCAATACGATTTAATAGTTAATTCATTAGTTATTTAAAAATTATATTGCAAGAATAACTTAGGCATGATTTTACTTAACCACGCAATTTACCGAGGTCTATAACAACATAAACATCATTTTAACAATTCAAGTAGGCAAAATATAATCAACCCAACACAAACTTAATTTAAGATAACTTGATTAAAATAACCATTTCAATAGATAAATATTCATAAACATGTTCATCAAAACAACAACAAAAATTAAAGAGATAGGGAACAAGAAGCAAATTCGGTGTTTCTCCCTGGCTTGACTAGTTGCTCCGTTCTACGTTCTTCGTTGTCCTCGGCTATCAAGGTGGCTTATGAACACCTAATTGCTGCTCTAAAATGGATGATGAGAGCCTCTTTTCCAAGAAAAGAAATCGTCACTTGAACAAAAAGGGAAATGGGATGGAAAAAATGGAGAGAAAAGTGAGAGGAGAAGAGAGAATGAGAGAATGTTGTGGGATTGAGGGATGGTTTAAATGATCAGCAAGGGGTGGCTTTTATAGTTGATTGTGGCTACTAAAAATATCAAATTTCAGTAGCCAAAGAGGTCCCCTATGGCCGGCCATCTACTTGGAAAAAGTTGATATTTTCAACTTTGCTAAAAATAGCCTAGGGCAAATCTACAAAGCCACAATTAAAGGTGGGGTTTGAATGCAATTTGGAAGTCTTCTAAGGGCCTTTTTGCAAGCATATTTAATCAGCTAAAATGATTATTTGGGTCAGCATACGGAAGGTTCTGGGCTGCGCAATTAGTGGCTGGTTCGGTTCACTCAATATGGCTCGACCAGTGCGGTTCAACTAGACCCTTTCTCCATAATTAATTAAAAATAATTTATTTAACCCAAATTAAATGGGGAATAAATTAAAATTAATTAAATTATGAATTAATACACATTTCTGGACCGTCTTAGGCTGGAAATTAATGTCCCTCGATACTTCAAATTGCTTCTCGATTTTGTGCTTTCAACAGTGTCAGTCGAGCCAATTTTTGCCCTTTGCACAAATCTATCGAAAATAGTCAAAATTAATCAAAATTAAGTATAAAATTAACTAAAATTCACTATGTTCATATTTTTAACACAATTTAATTATTTTATAATATTTAATTATTTTTCGACAAGGTTTTAACCGGTTTTGCATGAGTTTAAGTAAAAATGGGTATGAAAAAGTATATAAATTTTTGTGTTTTCACACCTCCAACTTAATTAATTGCACGTCCCGAGTAATGCACAAATTTTGAAAAGAATTTATCAGAAACACTTTTGAAAAACTTCTTCAGAACAACATTCTCCCTAAAATTTTGAATTTGATATATTGATGCTAAAAAATAAGAAATATGATACTTATGCTACTTAAGTATAATGTTCAAATTAGATTCAAAAACTTATTATAATAGCAAATTTTAGACTAAATGATTTTGTAACAATGACATGTTAACCCTTACCAATTTGATTTTTATTCCTTTATTCAAGACTAAGCTCCAATTATTAAGCTTAACTTATGTCTTCATATGTTGATAGTAGAAATTTCTCTCCACTAATGTAGGTAGCATTAGGACTTTGAATCAATAGGTCTTTATCAAGGTTGTAACGTGGCTAGGCTAGGGGTAGGTGAAAGATGGATAAAATTTGGCTTAAAGCCTTAGACTCAGTGTCAATAGAACCTTCAGAATTTTTACCTTCGATACACCAACTTGACTTTCATATGCTCTTTTGTACATCTCTTTCAAATACATGTGCTCTTTTTTTTAAAATTAACACGAGCACTTACTTTGTGTACTGCAATTCTCGAGCAATTGATACTTCTTTTCAACTCCCCCAAACTTATTTTTGAAGAACATTTTGAATAGTACTGAGTCTAGTGTTTAGTACTGAGTCTAGTGTTTAGGACAATTTTAAGATCATTAAGCGAAAAGTAATGACTAAATATTGCAAGGATCGAAATAAAATTAGGCCATATAGTCTCAAAGCTGGGTTTCAAAGGATAAAATTTACCATGGTGGGCTTGAAAGGCTCAAACGGTCCAAACAATAGTTTCCTAAATCATTTCCAACGTTCCATGCTTCCTAGGATTTCGCCACAAGAAACTACTAAGTCAATTCTGAAGACTTAAACTTTCATGCATACCTAACTTTCCTAAAGAACTAAAAATTTTATGGTACGAATTTGCATGCTTTATTAAAAATACATTCATGTCATTATTAAGCTAACATAATAATTTATTGAAATAATATAACTTTATTCATACTCAAGTTTAGCATACTTAACAAAATTCAAATTTTTGAACAAAATATATCCTAATCATAATTAAAAGAAAAAAAATTATTCTGAGTGGAAATTTCGGTCCCCCCAAGTTAAAATGAACAATGTCCTCACTATTTAAAGTGAATAAGCTCTCTCTAAATCCAATCCTAGACATGTATATATATATTTATTGCCACACTTTATATTTTGTGACTTGTTCATATTTACTCATAATTTCCATCTCTTGTTTTATTATGTAAAAATAAAAATTCCTAATTAACTTTAATCCTAAAAATAATCTAAGAACAAAAATAAAGTTAAGATCCCTCCCTTTTATCGATTTGCAGATCCTTCCGAATTGAACTCATCTTTTGCTCCATCATTATTGCCTTTGCATGAATCGCTTCGCTCCTTCTTTGATAATGGACTCCATGGTTCAAATATGAAATCTAGGAACTCAGGCACAAAAATAAATGGGTCATTGTATATTTTCTGAAAAGCACTTCTCATCGAGTCATCCCTTCTTTTTGAGTATCTCCAGTAGGCTTGTTGCTGCCATTGCATATGTTGCATTAAGTCCATCAATTTTGATAGCTCATCTCGAAGGTCTAGGCTAGGTGGTCGAGCTCTAAATATTGAAGTTTCAGCATCAGGTTCAACTTCTAGCTCCACTGATTCTACCTTATCAGGTACTTCAAATGATTGCATTGTGGGATCTTCTTCTTCATCAAGGTCTTCAGGTTCCTCACTTCCTTCAACTCTTTGCTGTAGAACTGAGTCTCCAGTGACTCGATAGAGGTCCCAATCTATGATTGTGCCTTGGCTATACCCTGTCTTCCTTACATTTGCAAGAATTTCAACTTTCAAGCATAGAATTGTTATTGTAAAAGGGAAGTGAGCAGGGCCAGAGCGTTTAACGGCACAATTTCGTATTTCCCTCAAGATGATCTTTCCCATATCAATGGTCTTACCAGTTAGGATCGAGTACAATAATACCATTCACTCTAACAAGATTGTAGTCCCATGTGAGCTAGGCATTAGCCTGAATCGGATGAAGTAAAACCATACCTTCGTGAGTGGTGTCAAATATTCTCTTCGACAAGTGTGGATTCCTTGTTTTGACACAGTCCACGTAGAACCTTGAACTGTCAGTTCCTTGAGAATTTCTTGCAAATTTTCAGGCTTGATATTGCTTATTAATGTGGAATATTCATCGTTTTCAAAATCAGGTATTTCAAAGAACTCATTAATAGCATTTGAATTTATCAGTACCTTGATTCCGTGAACTAGAACTTCTGTCATCTCACTTGAAGTTAAATTTGCAAAGAACTCATGAACTAGCTCCTTATCCACACTAGGTATCATTTCACAAAACAGTTCCCAATTGAGGGTTTTAGCAACTTGACGAATACTTGCCATAAAGTCTCTGTAGTTGCTTTCCTTTAATGTAAAGCCTTTCTCTGGATGCATCTGTTGATTTTTTAAGATACTTTCGTATCTCACTTTGGCTTCTTCACAGTGGAACTTGTTTTGTGCTTCATCAATTTGAGCGGAAGCACGAGTTCTCTTGCAAGGCATGTTTAACTTTATCATAAGATGGGAAAATAATTTTCTCAAAATTTTTTTAAAAATTATTAATAATTCAATGAATTCAAAAATTAGCTAATTGAATAAAATTAAAATTTAAGAGAAAATTAGGTCTTACCACCTCTTTTATTTTTTTTAAGAACTCTTAAAAATAATAATAATAATTATGAAGAAAAAGATGGCAATTTAAAAGGAGGGTTGGAAGGCTTGGCTAAAGGGCTTGGTGTGCAAGGTGGCTAGGTGCTTGGATGGATGGTGCGTGTGGGAGCAGCAATGCAGTAAGGAGCCTTCGGCAGTAGGCCTGGTGTGGGCACTAAGGTGCTAGGCGCTTGTGCATTGTAGCCTGGACAGTAGGTGTGTGTAGATGGAAGCCTAGAGTAGGACTCGGCCTGGACAGCTGTTGGGTAGGAGCAGCAGACGCACGCGGATGAGCGCTTGGCGCGAGCTGAGGCTAGAGCAATAGGCATGCAATGGAGCTGGACGTGCGGCGGTCTGCTGGGCGTGTGCTGGTTATCAGCTAGGCTAGGCTTGCGGCACTTAGGGGTTTGGTGTTTTGGGGTTTTGAAGATGAATGAATGGAGGGAGAAAGGTTGATGGTATTTATAGATGGAAAAATAAGATTTGTAGTAGAATTCTTAGAAAATTGTAATGGAAAAAAAATCCTAAGTTCTAATTCTACTCATAGTTTAACAACAATTAATAATTAAATATATATATATATATATATATGAAATTATGAATTGCCATTAATTTATTAAGATAACCATAAAATATAATTAAAATACGATTAATCCTAATTCTAAGCTAAGTTGATAAAAATTAATATATAAATTATCATAAATATAATTATATATTAAGGTTTATCAAATTAATAAATAGTATTAAAAATATTTATTCTAGATGCTTTTTGAAAATATTTTCAAAGAGAAGTACCAGGTTTTATTATTTACAAAAACAGCAATCAAATTTTGAAATAATTCAATTAAGTCCTTAGAGTTAAAAAAATTTAAAATTGAGTTGCAAATTAAAACGTGGATCAAAATCGACCCTTTTATTTGAAATACTAAAAATTTATTTTCCCATTTAGGGAATAATTTCTTAGGAAATTATGTCAAAATAAATTCCCAGAAAAGATTGGAGGGGTCACAAGCGGTCCCGTTTAAGTTCCAATCTCCTAGACAGAAATTTTTTTAAACATATTAAACCCTAAAATATACCCTAAATCATTTATTCAAAACTAAAAATGAGAAATTAAGTATCCGATAAAATGAACGAGACTTTATCCCATTCAATTTTATCTCCCCAATAATGTTTCAGGCACTAAGCATTAACTCGAAAATTACCTCCCTTACCTTGGAGTTCAACAATTCCATATGGATAGACTTGATGAATCGTAAATGGACCGAACCAACATGATTTTAACTTACCTGGGAAGAACTTTAATCTGGAATTGAACAACAAGACTTGCTGACCTGCTTCAAATTCTCGAACTCGAATGTGATTGTCATGCCATTTCTTGAGTCTTTCTTTAAGTAATTTGACATTTTCATATGAAAATAGTCGGAGCTCTTCTATCTCATTAAGTTGGAACATCCATTTCTCTTTCGCGAGCTTAGGATCCAAATTAAGCTCTTGAAGAGCCCAGTAAGCTTTGTGCTCTAACTCCAAGGGTAGATGACATGCTTTCCCAAAGACCAACCTGTAAAGTGACATCCCTAAAGGTGTCTTGTATGCTATTCTGTAAGCCCACAAAGCATCATCCAGCCTTTTGGACCAATCTCGTCAGTTCGGGCAAACTACCTTCCCAAGTATGCTTTTGATCTCCTTATTTTCTAGTTCAGCTTGCCCATTCGTCTGTGAATGGTAAGCTGTTGCAACCATGTGTTTCACTCCGTGCTTGTCTAATAACCATTTTAACCACTTGTTCGCAAAGTGGGACCCTTCATCACTAATGATAGCTCTTAGGGTTCCAAACCTTGTCAACACGTGTTTCTGCAAGAACTTCATTACAACCTTCGCATCGTTTCTTGGATAAGCTTCAGCCTTGACCCACTTGGACACATAGTCTACTACTACCAATATATACTTGTGACCAAAAGACGGAGGGAAAGGACCAAGAAAGTCAAAAGCCCATACATCAAACAATTCTACCTCAATCATGTTTGTTAAAGGCATCTCATTTCTGTTGGTGACATTTCTGACCCTTTGACATCGGTCAGAGCACTTTAAGTACGCATATGCATCCTTGAATAGTGTTGGCCAAAAGAATTCAGTTTGCAAAACTTTGGTCGCCGTACGAGTACCTCCGAAGTGTCCCCTACTTGGAGCTGAGTGGCAATGGTATAAAATCTTTTGTACTTTATCTTCTGCCATGCATCTCCTAATCATCTGATCTGCACACTTTTTAAAAAAATATGGCTCTTCCCAAAAATAGTACTTCACATCATGAAGAAACTTTCTACTTTGTTGATACGTCTTATCAATTGGCATCAAACCACAAGCTAAATAGTTAGCAATATTAACAAACCAAGGGGTATTATGGACATGACTTACCTTCAGTATGTGTTCATCTGGAAACGTTTCCTGAATTGGTATAATAGAAGAATTCCCTTCTTGCGGCTCCAATCTGGACAAGTGATCTACTACTTGGTTTTCTACTCCCTTTCGATCTTGAATTTCTAGATCAAACTTTTGAAGTAGAAGCACCCATCGGATCAATCTCGGCTTAGCATCTTTCTTGGCAAGTAAGTACTTAATTGTCGAGTGGTCCGTATAGACAATTACTTTGGCACCTACAAGATAAGATCAAAACTTGTCAAAATCAAATATAATAGCAAGTTACTCTTTTTCTGTTACTGTATAGTTTAGTTGAGCTCTTATAGGAGTCTGACTTGTATAGTAGATGGGATGAAAAACTTTGTTCCTTTGCTGGCCCATGACAGCTCCTATCGCGAAGTCGCTTGCATCACACATTAATTCAAATAGCAAATCCTAATCTGGTGTAACGATTATGGGTGCCGTAACTAATTGACTCTTCAAATCCTTGAAAGCTCATAAGCATTCATCATCAAACTTGAACGTCATGTCCTTCTCAAATAATTTACATAAGGTTTTAGCAATTTTGGAGAAGTCCTTGATAAATCTTCGATAGAAACCGGCGTGGCCCAAAAAGCTCCTAACACCCTTTACAAATGCTAGCAGTGGAAGCTTCTTAATAACGTCTACCTTCACTTTATCTACCTCGATCCCATGTCTCATTATCCGATGCCCTAGAACAATTCCTTCTCGTACCATGAAATGGCACTTTTCCCAGTTAAGTACTAGGTTTGTTTCTTCGTATCGCCTTAGTACCTTAGCTAGATTGGCTAAGCAATCATAGTAAGTATCTCCGAATACTGAAAAGTCATCCATAAAAACTTCCAAGTACTTCTCAACCATGTAAGTAAAAATAGACATCATATATCTTTGAAATGTAGAAGGTGCATTACATAAACCAAATGGCATGCGTCTAAATGCAAATGTACCGCAAGGGCAGGTGAATGTTGTCTTGTGTTGATCTTTCGGTGCTACTGTAATCTGATTATACCCTGAGTATCCATCGAGAAAACAGTAATAGCCTCGCCCCGTGAGTCTATCTAGCATCTGGTCCAAGAATGGCAATGGAAAGTGATCTTTCCTAGTCGCCTTGTTTAGCTTCTGATAATCGATGCAAATCCTCCATCCCGTAACTATTCTAGTTGGTATCAACTCGTTATTCTCGTTCTCTACGACTGTGATAATTCCTTTCTTTGGCACGCACTGGACTGGACTTACCCACAAACTGTCTGAGATGGGATAAATGATACCCGCATCTAACACTTGATAATCTCCTTTTTCACCACGTCCTTCATGATGGGGTTCAGTATTCATTGTCCATCAATCGTCCCTTTTTCACCATCTTCTAGGATAATCTTGTGCTTGCATATAGATGGACTAATACCATGAATATCGACTATGGTCTATCCGATAGCCTTCTTGAATTATTTCAAGACTAAGATAAGTTTCTCTTCTTGCTCAATAGTCAATCCTACTGAAACAATCACAGGCAGAGTAGAAGCGTTACCTAAATAAACGTATTTTAAATGTGAAGGTAATACCTTGAGTTCTAATTTATGTGGTTCCTCGATTAACACTTTTGGTTGGCCATACTTCCTCTTCTCTAACTCCAAAGATTCAAAACGGGATTGTGGATTAAATCCCCTTTGGTTAGCATCTAGCAAAGCTAAGTACTCATCCTCTTATTCATTATTTGGAGGGTTCGATGTCAAAATTCTTTCCAGTGGATCCTCAACAGAGTTGAGTTCCTTTTCCACTATTAAATCCTCTAAGTCGGATACTACCGAACAATCATCAATCGCGTCAGGAAATCACATAGACTTAAAAACATTAAATGTTACCTGATCATCCTGAACATACATCGTAAGCTCGCCCTTCTGCACATCAATAAGGGTCCTTTCGATTGCTAAGAATGGTCTTCCTAGGATAATTGGTATTTCTTTGTCTGCTTCAAAATCTAGAATCACAAAGTCAGCAGGGAAGATGAATTTATCTACGCGTACCAATACATCCTCAATTTTTCCTTCTGGATGTGCTAAGGATCGATCTGCTAGTTGAAGTGTAACCGTAGTAGGTCTATCTTCACCTATCCCCAACTTTCTAAATGTTGACATGGGCATTAAGTTTATACTTGCACCCAAGTCACATAGTGCCTTACCATAATATGTTGCTCCAATGTTGCAAGGTATGGTAAAACATCCAAGATCCTTCAGTTTTGAGGGTAGTTTGTCTTGAAGATATGTGCTGCATTCCTTCGTCAGAGCTACCGTCTCAAATTCTCCAAGTCTTCGCGTATTGGACAGGATATCTTTCATAAACTTGATGTAGTTCGGCATTTGTTCAAGTTCCTCTACCAACGGGATGTTGATATAAAGTTGCTTGAGTACATCAAGAAACTTCTTGAATAGAATTTCTTGTTTCTACTTTTGAAGTTTTTGAGGGTAGGGTGGTGATGGTTTTTTTACTGGAACTGGTTGATTCGTCTTCTGTGGTAATTCTGCATGTAACGGAGTTGTTAGTTATCAGAATTAGCTGGTTCTGAAATTACCTTATCGGGTTTTGTAGATTCTGGTTCTTGTGAAACTGGAACTTCAACACTCGGTTGAACTTCTTCTAGATCTTGAGCGTCAGCTTGCTCCTTTTCAGCTTCGACGGTGTTGGGCTCTACTGTCTTTCCACTCCTCAATGCTAACGCTTTGTAATGTTCCTTCCCCGGATTTCTTGGATTCTCCGTACCATTAGGTAAAGCGCCTTGTGGTCAGTTCCTAAGTTCAGTTGCAAGCTAGCCCATTTGGTTTTCCAGATTCTTCAATGTAGCTGCTTGGCTTTGAATTAAGGCATCATTCTTCGCCATGTATGCCTTCAATAGATTCTCCAAGCTATTGGATGGTTCAGCTTGAATTGGTTTCTGAACTTGTTGGGAAAAACTAAGCAGTTGAGTCGGTCTAGGTTGGGCGTAGTTGTTACTAGTTCCAGCCTTTTGGTTACTCTAGGAAAAATTTGGGTGTTTTCACCACAATGGGTTATAGAAGTTGGATTGCAGTCCTTGCCTTCCTTGATTTTGGTTCAGGTTACCCATGTAATACACGGATTCGGGGTTCGATGGACATTCTTTGAACAAATGTCCTTCCCCACAATAAACACAGGCTATACTCTTGAATTGGTGATGTGGTTGGGCTACAAAACTGTTAGACCCATTAGTGGTAAAATTCTTACGCATTGAGGATATTGAAGATACATGAGATGCGAGTGAAGTGAGAGCGTCCACTTCATGTATTATAGCGACTCATCTTCCTGACGCAACTCGAATGGTTAGCCATTGATAATTGTTACTGACGATCCTCTCGATGATTTTGTAAGCCTCATTATAGGACTTAGAAAGGAGAGAACTATTAGCAGAAGCGTCTACTACCATTCTTGTGTGAGCGTTGAGACCATTATAAAATGTCTCAAGTTGGATGCAATGTGGGATTCCATGATGAGGGTACTTTCATAATAACCTTTTGTACCTTTCCTATGCCTCATACAGGAATTCATCATCTATTTGTTAGAAGGCACTGATCTCGTTCCTCAACTTAGCATTCTTTCTAGGCGGGAAATACTTCATGAGAAACTTTTCAGCTAACTCTTTCCATGTGGAAATTGAGTTTGGTGGCAATGAGTTCAACCAGGCTCGAGCTCTGTGCTTTAGTGAGTATGGGAACAACTTCAATCGTAATGCATCTTCGGGTACTCCGGCTAATTTGAAAGAGTCACTTACCTCCATAAACAATCTTAAATGAAGATGAGGATCTTCGGTAGGCATTCCACTGAATTGGCCCACTGTCTGAAGCATCTGAAACATGACTGGCTTTAGATCGAATTGTTGTGCCTCGATTTTGGGTCTCTTAATACCTGGATTAAGATCATTAAACACTGGCACAGCATACTGCCTTAAAGCTCTATCCCTATCATCAGCAATAAGGATTGGATTTTGAGTAGGGTTTGCTCTGTTTCTTTGATTCAGATTTTTGAGGTTCATCTCTTCGGTCCTTCTATGATTCACTTTTCTTCTTCGATGTCGAAAAGTTTGTTCTATTTCAGGGTCTACATGGAGTAAGTCAATAATCTGGTCAATACTCATAAACACCAAAAAATCACAGAAAAATTAAGTGAGTTAAAAATTAAACAGAATAGTAAACCAAAATGTAAAACTAACAAATTCACAAATAATGGCTTTTTTTTAAAACAGTCCCCGGTAACGGCACCAAAAACTTGGAACGACAAAAAATGTGCAGGTGTCCACAATCGCAACAAGTAATATGACAAGTAAATGTCGAGTTATTGTACCCATAGGGACTGTAAAAAGAATTATTTATGAAATTAATTGTAAAACACTTTGGTGAGGTAAAAATAATTCAGTTTTAAAAGGTGGTCAAAGACTATTTAAAAACTAAGTAAATAATTAAAATAAAACAAAGGAGTTATATGCATGATTTCAAATAAGATTTAATCAAGATAACATACTTGTGTTGGATTAATTACATTTCTTTAACTTAGAATTATCAAACTTATGTTTATATTGCTATGAATAAATTCACGGCAACTCGATAATTTGCTAACTACTGCTCATACATACTTATTAAATTAATCAATCTCTTGAACATTTTTCAATGTCAATCCAAGCAGTTAATCAATCTTCATAAGCATATAAAAGATATTTCTACCTTAAAACAGTTTAATCACAAAAATCTTGCAAGTTATGCAAGGCATATTATCGCCGAATACAATGCTAATTTAAACTTGAGCTACCTTAGAAGAATAAACATGCACTGATTAAGCATTGTATCTATTAATTATAATTTCAATACAATTTAATAATTAATTCATTAGTTATTTAACAATTATATTGCAAGAATAACTTAGGCATGATTTTACTTAACCAAGCAATTTACCGAGGTCTATAACAGCATAAACATCATTTTAACAATTCAAGTACGCAGAATATAATCAAACCAACACAAACTTAATTTAAGCTAACTTGATTAAAATAACCATTTCAATAGCATAAATATTCATACAAATGTTCGTCAAAACAACAACAAAAATTAAAGAGATAAGGAACAAGAAGCAAATCCGGTGTTTCTCCGTGGCTTGACTAGTTGCTCCGTTCTTCGTTCTTCATTTGCCTCAGCTATCAAGGTGGCTTATGAACACCTAATTGCTGCTCCAAAATGGCTGGTGAGAGCCTCTTTCCCAAGATAAGAAATCGACACTTGAACAAAAAGGGAAATGGGATGGAAAAAATGGAGAGAAAAGTGAGAGAGGAGAAGAGAGAATGAGAGAATGTTGTGGGATTGAGGGATGGTTTGAATGATCAGAAAGGGGTGGCTTTTATAGCTGATTGTGGCTGCTAAAAATATAAAATTCCAGCAGCCAAAGAGGCCCCCTATGGCCGGCCATCTTCTTGGAAAGAGTTGAGATTTTCAACTTTGCTAAAAATAGCCTGGGGCAAATCTACAAAGCCACAATTAAAGGTGGGGTTTGAATGAAATTTGGAAGTCTTCCAAGGCCTTTTTGCAAGCATATTTAATCAGCTAAAATGCTTATTTGGGTCAGCATATGGATGGTTCTGGGCTGCCCAATTAGTGGCTGCTTCGGTTCATTCAATATGGTTCGACCAGTGCGGTTCAATTGGACCCTTTCTCCATAATTAATTAAAAATAATATATTTAACCCAAATTAAATGGGGAATAAATTAAAATTAATTAAATTATGAATTAATACACATTTTTGGACTATCTTAGGCTGTAAATTAATGTGCCTCGATACTTCAAATTGCTTCCCGGTTTTGTGCTTTCAGCAGTGTCAGCTGAGCCAATTTTCGCCCTTTGTGCAAATCTGTCGAAAATAGTCAAAATTAATCAAAATTAAGTATAAAATTAACTAAAATTAACTATGTTAATATTTTTAACACAATTTAATTATTTTTCAAAAGAATTTAACCGATATGCACGAGTTTAAGTAAAATGGGTATGAAAAAGTATATAAATTTTTGTGTTTCCATGTCTCTGCCCGTGTGGACAAAAATAGGCTATTTGCAAACCCAATTTTCCACCCTTTTCTCAAGTATTAATACATCAAATAATAACTAACCAAATGAGCAACCACTTAGCCATATTAACAATCATGACAAACATGCCAAAACACAAGGTAACTTATATACATCACATTTATTACTTATCAAACACATAATTTAAGCCAACTTAAATGACCAAGTACATACCAACATTTCAACAAAAGCAAGCCAAATCTCATGGCTATATCAAATCTCAAAACATAACTTTAAGTCACTAGCTATACACGCAATATACCATATTTACAATCATCCAAAAATACCAACATGTAGTCGATAGTGTGATGATGGTTCTAGATGATTCCTGATGTCCAAGCTAGCTTTGAAAATCTATAAAAAATGGAAAGAACACACAAAATAAGCTTTAAAAGCTTAGTAAGTTCGTATGATATAAACTTATCTAATCACAAATTTATCATTCCTCAATCTAAGCATCATAACATGTAACTTATTATTATTAGCAAACCTTTCACATTCTTGTTCTTATGCTATATGTAACTTCATGACTTCTTCTCTAATCGAAGGTAATCCAAACAACTCTTCTAGAACCACATCTGGATATTCACAAACTATTGGCACTAATTCAATTTTCAATTTAGACATATTTGTATTCAACACATAAGCAAGATAAGCTTCACAACCTTTCCTTACATATTTTTGGCTAGGCATCAAAGAAATCACAACAGGTAACTCACCCAACTTATCTGAATCAATCCGAAGAGTTTTACCATTTTCACATTTTAGTTCAATAATCTTTCTTTTACAATTCACTACGGCATTATGCAGTGTCAACCAATCCATACCCAAAATAACATCGAATTCATCAAATGAAAATAACATTGAATCAGCCAAAAAATAGTGACCTCGAATCATCAAGGGACAATTCTTGCAAACTCTATCAACTAATACATGTTTGCCTAAAGGGTTTGACACTCTAATCACAATTTCAGTAAACTCAACAGGCAAGCTCTTACTAGTTACCAATTTCATACAAACATAGGAATGAGTCAGTCTAGGGTCAATCAATGCGACTACATTAATATTATAAAGAGAAAAGGTACCAGTGATAACATCGGGAGATGTCGCTTCTTCGCGAGCACGGATGGCATAGGCTCTAGCAAGTTCTTGGGCTTCGGAGCTCACAGTTGAATCTTTTGTCACACCTTTACTACTAGTTCCATTTCTGGTATTTCTCAATGGCCTACCCCTATTGGTAGTATTAATCAGCTTTAATCTCTAAATTTTTTCTTTCTCAACCATTTAAGGGCAATCTCGGATAAAATGCTCCTGAGAACTACACTTTAAACAAGCCTGGTCATTCATCCTACACTTATCGGGATGTCTTCTTCCACAATGTTAACATTCGGGTCTATTAGGTCTTACATTACCCACACTTGCCATTGAAGTAGCTTGAGAATTAAAACTCGAGTATTGTTTCCCAAGGTCTTTGGGAGAATACCCAGCTGATACATTCGAATGGGACTACATTTCTTTAGATTTCTTTAACTGAGATGGAAATGACTTACTCGTCAGTCTTTTCCTCGAATCTCTAGCTTCACAATCGGCTTTCCTCTTCTCTTTATTCAACTCTTCAGCCTTACAAGCTCACTCGACTACCACCACAAATTCTTTCAGCTCTAAGATCCTAACTAACACACGAATATCCTTATTCAACCCATCCTCAAGCCTCTTGCACATGATAGCCTCAGTGGAAACACACTCTCGAACATATTTACTAAGTCTGACGAATTCTCACTCATACTCTGTCACTAACATTCGGCCCTATTTCAGTTGTCACTGACATTCAGCCCTGTTTTAGCTCAAGAAATTCCTTACATTTCTGATCGATGAACCGCTGACTAATATATTTCTTTCGAAACTCCTCTTGAAAGAACTCCTAGGTAATTCTCTCTCTCGGTACCACGGATGCTAGCGTATTCTACCAGTGATATGCAAAATATCTCAAAAGTGAGACGGCACATTTTAAACACTTATCCGGTGTGCAAGACAGCTTATCAAATACCCTAATAGAGTTTTCGAGCCAAAACTTGACTCTCTTAGGATCATAATCCACATTAGCTCTGAAATCTTCAGCCTTGTGCTTTCAAATCTTATTAACTTGGGGCTTGCTCATTCTTACAAACTCCATACCTTGTGGAGCTACGGGAACCAGTCGAGGAATAGGTGGGGTGGAGGAGGTTGGGCATTCAGATTCATTCGAACAAACTCCGTATACCACTTGTTCACCATGTAGAGAAAGGCTTCCCTAGCCCTTTCTCCCTGACTAACTGTAAAAGGTCTACTATCAGACGGCGCTACCCTTTGAGCTGGAGCTGGCGCATTACTTTCAACATCATCAGCCTCAGCCCGATCGGGATCCATTTACTATATGAAAACACAATTTAAAGTTGTTAAGAGTCATCACACTATTACAGTTCAATTATGGCATGTATATCTAGACTCTTACACACGCTAAGTTAGTCTGAGAATTGACTAAATCGTAGCTCTGATACCACTAAATGTAACACCCCTTACTCGTATTTGATGTTGGAATAGGGTACGAGGCATTACGAGACTTATCACACAAATATTTATACAATTTCGAGTCACAAATTTGAGACTAAATTAAAACTTTTCATACTCAATCACCATGTCCCTATTACGAGCCTACGAGGCTCAAAACATGTTTTGGAAGTGGTTCGAGACTAAACCGAGAACTTTAGAAATTTTTACATCACTTAAAAAATTTTTCACTAAATAAGGGTCACACGCCCATGTGGGTATGGGACACGCCCGTGTGGGCAGGCCGTGTGGTCACACACATCCGTGTCCCAAATGTAACACCCCAAACCAGGCCTAGACGTTATGGCCGCATATGTGATGTCACATTGGAGTGAGTTTTGAAAAACGTAGATCTATTTAAAAAGTCTGTTTGTGTTAAAACCTTGTTTGTAATCCTTTTAAAAAGCTAACTTTTTTACTCCTTTTCCAAATTACAGGTTCGTTTAGTAAAACATGTCTCACACTATATTGTTATTACACTTTAAAACATTATCGTTACGAAAGCTTTTAAAACAAGTTACGTAGCATGGTAGTTGAAAATCATTTACCTTTTGAAAACCCGGAACCTATTGCTAACAGATATAAGTCAATTTAATTAAATCTCCAAATAAAAATAAAAACTTAAAACGACTTATTACATAAAATTTACCCCAAATAAAACTACTTTTATTAAAATCAAAACGAAAATGTAAACAGTGGTGTGGCCATCTCCGTGTCCCTCACAGCACCGACCCGCCTAAGGATTACCTACACAGATAAGCAGAAAAGGTGAGTTATGAAACTCAGTGTGTAATCCCTACTTATCAAACAGTCCGACATACAGTGTTGAACAGTCTGGGCCTAAACCCATATCAGTAGCAGTAACAGTGTGGGCCTTAGCCTAATTCAATACAGTATTAGAGATGAATACAGAGGTCCTACCCAAACACCCTCTACACTCTACTCCGTCTAGCCCTACACTCCATGTGGGGATTAAATCGACCTACCCATCCCTACACTTCAAAATAAAGTATCGATTTCGGCACTAATAGTATTTGTAGCAAAGCTGCCAGTAAAGGCTTATAGCCTTTCAGTACACTTCCTTCAATATCATATATCCCACCCCATGCAATGCAACATAATATAAATGTTTATACAATAAAGATGGCATGCTCAACAGTCATACAACATATAGGGGTATATCTGTCATTTACCTCATAAGGGTATAATAGTTATTTCATAAATTAGGGTCTAGGTATACTTACCGGCTCGACAGTAGGTCTACAGTCATGTCGTGCGACCCGTGCAACCTTAGTAGTTTACACAGCGAAGATGGGCCCAAGCCCCTAATATGGCCCATTTGGGCCCACTCGCTTGTGTGGCCCAATAAGCCCAAACAATGGCCTTGGCCGTGAAAACAACATAGCTGACCCAATAATCTCCACACATCCGTGCGGTTTGCCCTTGCGGGCCCACGAGCTCGTGGGGCCCACAAGACCTATTTTAGCCCAACGCAGCCCAAGACGGCCTGAACCCATGAGTTCGCTCATGGTGGCCTCTACTGTCAAGCGCACGAGTTTTACGTATTCGATTCACCATACGAGCGAGCGCACGCTCGTATAGTGCGTAAGAACATGCTTTTCGGCTTTTACCGATTAACAACAGTGCAGTGTGATTACACACCTTAAACGAAGATATGGAAGTAGTCCTCGAGTCCAAAGCCTACATTCAATCAAAACACTCCATTAATCAATAACAAAAGGATTAACATCCCTTCTCACACTTATCATAACTACCTCACTAATACTTTCCTTTATCGTACCAAAGAAGATTTGTAACACCCTGATTTTGGGCCTAGAAGTAATGGGCCTTGAGTTTGGGATCGGTTAGGAGGCGGCTTGAATAAAAGAAAGGTGTTTAAATATGTTACAATTGTGTGTTTATTTTAATTGTTAAATGATTAGGGAAGGGTTGGTAGTGTGGAAAAAGTCCTGGGTTCGGTCCAAGGCTTTAGCAAAATTTTGCATTTTTTTTTCTAAAGAACCCTGAGCATTAGGTGGAGGCTTATTAATAAGGCCTAGTAAAATCTGACACAAGGAAATGCTTGGCCTAGTGGCAAAAGGCGTGGGTGGTAAGCAGGAGGTCCAGGGTTCAAGTCCTTGCCTTGGCAAAAAATTTTATTTCGCATGTGACTAGTAAGGAAGCTAGCGTTTAGGCTTTATAAATATGTTAAGTGGAAATTCAACACAAAGGATGCGCTTGGCCTAGTGGCATGATGGCGTTAGGAGTAAGGAGAGGTGATGGGTTCAAGTCGTAGCATGAGCAAAAGTTGTGGGTTTTTTTTAAGACAACCTGGAGGTCGGCAGAAAGACTTTATAATTAATTGGGGAGGAGAAACAACACAAAAGAAGCATGTGGTCAAGTGGCAAGGAGGCGTTAATAGTGTGCATGTGGTCAGGGATTCGAATTTTAGCAAATATTTTTAGGATAATCTGGTTGCGGGTTAATAGGCCTTAAAAAGAGTTAGGGATGGAATATGGCACGAGAGTGCCTGTGGTGCAGTGGCTTGAAGCATGCTATGGTTATGAGAGGGAGCAAGTTCGAATCCCAGGCCTGGCAAAGTTTAAATTTTTATTCTTTAAGAAAGCTGAGGCTTAGACATATAAGCATTATAATTAATTGTGACCAAATGGTAGCATAAGATTGGATGTAGTGCAGTGGCCAGCAGCGTGTTGGGAGGTAGAGTAACCTTGAGGTCTGGAGTTTGAGTGGTGGCGTGCGTAAAAGGGAGAATTTAATTTTGCTACCCAAGTGTTATACGGTGGAAGCAATTTGAATGCAATTCAAATTGGAATTTTTAGCTAAAATCAAGGGGATTAGGATGAGGATTAAGTGTGGGTATGATTGGAGAATTTAAAGGGAATTTATCTTGACAAGTTTAAGTCGATTGAGGAGTGTAGGTGTATTTTTATTTATTTTTTATTTTTTTTTAGTATAAATATGTGTGTCGTATGGGCGAGTAAGGGCATTTGTTGTTTTTGTATGCTTCAGTCGCATATCACTTCCTCTTTTCTTTAAGCCAAACTCTTGATCTTCCTTCCCTATTTTAATCGAATCAACCTCTTCCCTCTTCAACATAGCCGACTATTTCTTTTTCATTTAAAAGTTGATTCATACACTTTGAGGGTTTGATTTCTTGTTGGCAAGCGATCTCGCGATCGGTAAATAAGTTAGATCTTCTTTGGCTTTTGTTAAATATTTCTAAGTTCTTTCGTTTCTACACTCTTAAAAATCGATTTTTCTTTATTCTTTCCAAAACTTTCGTTAACCTACGTTTCCTCCATTTATTTCTCTTTTTTCCCTCTCATTCAAGAGTGTGATCGCTGATGGAAAAAGGGGGTTCTAGCAGAGAGGTTAGGATAGAGGCTCCTAAGTTTAAGCGACGTAAGGTGTCGGCCATTAGGGACTTTCCGCCTGGATGCGGAAGGGGCACTATGTTAAATTTTGAGTTACATAGGTAGATCGCAGTCGATCAATCTAGTCAAGGCAAGTATAGGTTGTTTTCCAGTAAGTAGTGGATTTATTTTGAATTAATGGAATGTGACTAATGGAGTATAATGTTGAATATAGGTTCAAGCGATTATGAATACTTAGTACTCCAGGTGATAAGGTGTGTACTTCTACCCTATGATAACTTGATATAAAACCAAAAGTGTGTACATACACAGCACACCCACTAGGAATTGGCAAAAGCCAAAATGCCGAAATGCCGAAAAACTAAAAATTTGGCTACGGTAGTCTTGCGATGGCGCGAACATTCGTAACGGAGAGATCGATAGGTTTCCTGAGACCCACGGGCAATTCTGTAGACTTGGGTTGTGATTTGGCCATACGGGTCGGAATGGGCTAAATGTTCCCGATGGGCTGTTGGGCCCATAGTAGACAAAAACTGAATATTGATGCTATGTGATAGGAATTTGTATGTGAGCATGAATATGAATGTGATTGGGCCTAACGGGCCATATAAATGTGATTTGGGCCTAATAGGCCATATACAGGTGATTTGAGCCTAATGGGCCATATGAATATGATTGGGCTTAATGGGCCAGATACAGGTATGTGAATTTGTTTGGGCTTCGTAAGGGGTTTTGGGCCTAGTATATGATAACTACATAAGACTTATTTAATATTTTACGACCGTGAACAGTTCAAAGGGTTAAGGTGTGGCAACAAGTATATGCATGTCTAGGATTTGATCTAGGGAGAGCTTGGTACTTAAACAGTCTTAATGACCCACCTCCTCTTCTCTGGAATTCTACCTGGTGCATAGTATTCGTTCACCTTAGCTCGCGAAACCTGCCAAGGTAAGTGGAAACCATAATTAAGGGGAAATTACCAAAAAGCCCCCAAGGGCGAAAATGACCAAAATACCCTTAGGTGTTGAATGTAAGTTTTATGGATGTGACATGCATACATATGAGGTTCTGCTTACGTTGCATATGGGGTGGGAACTATGAAATGGAGGAAGTATATAAGGATCGCATGGTTTCCTGACAATTGTGGATCCACCGACGGCTTTTAAAGCCCAATATGTAAATGAAGGTAGTTCCGCAACCGGGCTACCATTGGTGTGTGGGCTGGGTGGGTCAACATTTATATCCCCACATGGTATGACGGGGGATGGAGCTGGTGTGTAGCGGATGGATAATTTGGATGGGATTGCACTGCATTGCATTTCATGTATGATATTGTTATGATATTATTGCGATGTGGGCTTCGGCCCAACTGAGACTAATTTGGGCTAAGGCCCAAAGACCACCGTTATTGAATTGGGATCTGGCCCAAAATGACTAATGATTGCTTTATACTCATTGAGGGTTGTACACACTGAGTTTTCAAACCTCACCCCCTTCTTTTAAACTTTTCAGGTGATCCTTAGTAGGCGGTTCGACGGATGGAGAGACTAGGAGGTGGCCAACTAGCATAAAAAGTTTAGACTTAGTCTTTATGTAATTTTTAATATATTGACTTTAAATTGTCTCTATTTGATTTGGGTTGTAACAAGGTTTTTCCTCTGGCTAATATTTCAAATTAGGATTATTATCATTTTTATGCTTTATATTTATTAGAAGTAGAAGGTGGTTTCTTAAACCATAACTATTTTTTTATACTACGTTTCCGCAACTAAATTTTGAAATGATGAGTTTTCATAATATCATATGTTCCAAATTAAGCTTCCACAACCAAAAAGAGATTTTACAAAGTAATTAAGGTTTTTTTTTTCATTTTAAGGAAGTGTTTCCAATGAAAACAAGGTTTTCAATAAAACACTTCAATGTGACACGCCAGATTCGGCCATAACATCTGGGCCGGGTTTGGGGTGTTACAAGATTCCACCCTCAAACCAATACACGATCCTGATTACAAACTCCTTTAAAGATTACCTGCGTTTCAAATGAACGTATTACTAACATAAAACACGCACATGAATCTAACCAAGCGCACAATCACTTACCAAAGATGTAAAACCGAAACTAAGGAAGGAAGTAATCGGTTCACAATTCCCCCAATGGAAAGCCACCACTACAAGGCAAGACTAGCGCAGACACTCCCCTAACAATCGTCGGCCAAAAAAGAATGTGTTAATAAGAGAACCAATGATTTGGTAGGGACGAAAAGGTGAAAAAAACCAAATTAAAATAAGAACACTTACTACCAAAATCAGCAAAGAAGAAACACAAGAAAAAGTTGACACACAGAGGGTAAATGAGGAGCAATATTCGGCCAACAAGGAGTAATTGCACTTGAGAGAAGAGGAAAGAAAGCAAAGACAGACTCGATCACTCTAGGCTAAACCCAAATGATTTGAGAGGTAAGGAAGCAACAAGTGTTCAGTCAAAAGGGAAACTGTTGAGAAAAGATGTGAGAGAGAATAAAGTTCGTGAATAAACGATTTGGAGAGAAAAGTAGAGTCGCACTTACTAGAACCGAAGGGTACTTTCAAAACAAACACACAACTTGGCTTCAAAACCAAATGAAAAGAACCCCAAATGTCAAAAACCCGAAAGAAAGGAAAACAGGGCGGAAAGCAACAAAAGAAACAACAGCTAACACAAAATAGGAAGCACAAATTCGAGACTAACAAGCCTATGACCGAATTAGCACAACGGGGAATCCCACTTTCGACCAACCAGTACCACCTCCCCCTAATCCTCTCTTAAAATCTCTCCCCACATCACTCCTACCGAACACTATCCAAATCTCCTAGTTTTTCTCCTCAGAACCACCCATTCAACCACTTCAATTTCGGTCAACCTAGGACACCTCCACGTCACTTGCAGCAAAATAAAATCCATTACGTACACCACAACTCAAACCTCAGACCCCCTAACATATTCCACACATCACTTGCCCCTAGACCAACATGCTTCTTATGCCCTACTTTACTCAATTTAATTTAAGAGACCTATTAACCAGAGACATGTTTAACTCAAACAAAAACCAAAATTTACAAGCCAAGGCTTGAACTCAAGACCTCTCTAGGACTTCTCAGGATACATAACCATTGAAACAAGCACATATTTATGCAGCACCACATACAAAAATAAATACCTAAATTTTTGGGGTGTTACACCTAACTCGTGTAACTCTCTATTTGTCACCCAAGAACAAATTGAAGATACACAGCCAAGTCACACACCCGTGTGCTAGGCCGTGTGGTCGATTTAATTATTTTGATTTTTTCATAAAATAGGTGCAGACTTCACACGCCTAGGACACACGTCCGTGCCTGAGGCCGTGTAATCCACATGGCTAGGACACACGCCCGTGCCTGAGGCCGTGTCATCCACACGGTTGGGACACACGCTGGTGTCTCTGCCCGTGTGCTCAATTCTAAGCATTCTATTCTGTAAAAATTAGGGTGTAGGGGACACACGGCCTAAACACATGCCCGTGGGGTAGACCGTGTGTCGTACACGGCCTAGACACATGCCTGTGCGCCTACTTGTGTGGACAAAATAAGGCTATTTACCAAGCCATTTTGCCACCCTTTGATGCACAAACCTACACAACATAACATAACACCAAATCAAGTATATACATACAACCAAATCAACCACAACCAAAACATCAACACAACACTCACATGCTACCATTTATCATACACAAACATCACATACTTATCAACTTAAATAAAGTAAAGCTCCACATCCATGAAATGCATCGTCAAATAAATCACTTATACCAATAGTAGCCAATTTCAAATGGCCTTATACAAAATGAACTATTAACCAATATTAGCCAACACATTTGGCCAATTCAATTATGACACATAAAAAAATAACCAAGTCCCCTATACATGCCATAACTCAAAATGTTGAAATCATTGGTACCAAAATAATTGTTGATAGTGTGAGTGGATCTTTGACAGGCTCCGATCCCCGAGCTAGCTTGGTGACACTATAAAACAAGGGAAAGGAAATTGGAGTAAGCCATATAGCTTAGTAAGTTCCTAAGCAAATAATAAGCATCATATCTAACATTTAACATACAATTAACATGATAACCATTGGCATAAATATTATTAAGATCTTGAAATCATAACTTACTCAATCATAACCTTATCGAGGGTACATCACATATCGAGCTCATTACATATGAGTTTTATGCACATACCTGAGTCATCACAAATTTGGATTTGCATGCAATTCACCTTTGACTTACTCATTAAATTACCCGTTGAACCACTTGGAATACTAAAGGATACTCGGGAATCTCGTACACATAGTACCGTACCAATGTCGTATCCCAGATATAGGCTTACATATGATCACATATCGATGCCAATAGCCGAAATATGGTCTTTCATGAAGTCTCATATCGATGCCATATCCCAAATATGGTCTTACACTTAAATCTCAGTAACCCTAATGTCATGACATTTGTATCCTATCTATTCCTAAGGTTCAATCGGGATTTCACGCTTGTCAAAAATTTGTCGAATATGTCCAAGGGTAAATCGCAATTCATACAATAATAAAGCATTTAAAACATAATTAAAACAATGCATTATTTGCATACGAACTTACCTCGGTACAAAAATAGTAAAAATGGGGCCTAATCGTCAAACACTTTATTTTTCCCCTGATCTAAGTCCGAACCTCGTTTCTCTTAACCTATAATAGCAAATTTAGCTCATTTAATATTCTCATTGTTCAATTCAGACAAAAATATACATTTTTGCAAAATTACATTTTTTCCCTCTAAACTTTGACATTTTTACACTTTGGTCCCTAGGCTCGTAAAATGAAATGGATTCAATTTCTTCGATTCCCAAGCCTAGTTGAACCTATTACATGCTTATAATAGCCAATATTTTCAATTATTTCATATTTTTACTACTCATTTTATAACTTTTTATAATTAGGTCCCTTTTAGGTGTTTAATCAAAAATCACTTAGCAAAACTTGTTTATTTAACATCAAACTTGCATAATATACCATTAAACATCAAAATACACACATGTATAACATGGGTCAAACCCTAAGACCTTAATCATTTGTCAAATTAGTTGTAGAAATAGATAGATCAAGTGTCAATGACTTCAAAAATGTAAAAAGCATTAAAAACGGGACAAGAACAGACTTACAGTCGAGCTTGAAAGTTGGCCAAGCCCTAGCTATGTCTTCCTTCTAATTTTCAGCAAAATGGGGAGAAGATGGATAAGGTTTTTGGCTTGATTTTTGCCTTTTAATTCATTTAATTACTAAATGACCAAAATGCGCCTAACTTAAAACATAAAATTTCTCTTACCTCATGTCCATTTTGTCCACTAACTTAACAAATGGTCTAATTACCATCTAAGGACCTTCAACTTAAATTTTCATAGCAATTAGACACCTCTAGCATATAGAACTCAAGTTTTGCACTTTTTGCAATTTAGTCCTTTTAACTAAATTGAGTGCTTAAGCGTCAAAATTTTCGAACGAAATTTTCGCAGAATTATTTCATAAAACTATAGACCATAAAAATATAATAAAAATAAGTTTTTCTATGTCAAATTTGTGGTCCCAAAACTACTGTTTCGACTAAGCCCAAAATCGGGCTGTTATAACTCATTTGTCATGACCAAAACCATCAATCAAGGTTTACCAAGCTACCTAAGCATTTGTACCAAACCAACCATTCAAAATGCATATAAAAAAAAAGATATACCATTGCTATCACACACCACAATTAACCAAAATACTAATTGAGATTTACATCGATATATACATCTCATACTTCAATTGACACAAAACATATCCATAATGCTTATGACACATATATATACCAAAACCCTATTTACATGCCACTTATAACCAAACCAAAGTGAATAATTAGTTATCGATTAAGTTGTCAGATTGTGTGATCTCCAAAGGCAATCCAATCGACAGCTTATATCTGAAGATCTACAAGAAGAAAAGGAAAATGAGGTAAGCTTGTGTAAATCTTAGTAAGTTCGTATTGAATGTAAACCTTAACATACTGTAAAGGACTTAACTTAAATCTTTCACAATGAAAATCA
This sequence comes from Gossypium anomalum, assembly GCA_025698475.1. NCBI lineage: Eukaryota > Viridiplantae > Streptophyta > Magnoliopsida > Malvales > Malvaceae > Gossypium > Gossypium anomalum. The sequence continues at coordinate 42,003,108 of CM046965.1, forward strand.
TAATTGTAACACTCCAAACCCAGTGTAACAGCAAATTTTACAGTGGTGATAGAATAGTGGTTTTAAGACCACAAATGTAACACTCCTAACCCATCTCCGTCGCCGGATGAGGGTTATGAGACATTACTGATCATAATACATATCTTACAGGTTTGCAAAACATATTACAATTTGAAATTTTTAATTACACTAATATACAATCTAAATCAAAGATTCAATATTATTATGTCATTTTTATTAACTTGACATAATATAAAACATAATCTATGTCTATTAAACAATTTAGCTATATACTAAACATGCATCAAATTAATAGCTTGATCAATAGAATATAAAACACATCTGGATACTCACATACAACAGGTACTAATTCAATATTTCCTTCAGCCACTTTACTGTCAAGCACGTAGGCAAAATAAGCTTCACAACCTTTTCTCACATATTTCTGAGCTAGCATCGAAGAAACTACTATTGGTAAACCATACAAATCACTAGATTCAATCCAAATAATCTCATCATTTTGACTCCGTAAGTCAATGGTCTTTCTCTTGTAATTCACAATAGCATCATGTAATGTCAACCAGTCCATACCCAGAATTATGTCGAACTCATCAAATGGCAACAACATTAAATCAGCTGGAAAGCACAGATCTCGAGCCATTAAGGGGCAATTTTTACACACTTTGTCAACCATAACACATCAGCTCAAGGGGTTAGACACTCTAATCACAAACTCAGTAGACTCAACAGGGAGAGTCTTGCTGAATACTAATGTCTCACACACATAAGAATGAGTAGAACCAGGAACAATCAATGCAATTACATTAGTATCATAAAGAGTAAACGTACGAGTAATGACATCTGGGGATGAAACCTCCTCTCGTGCATGTATAGCATAGGCTCTGGTAGGTGCACGAGCCTCAGATCTATTTGCTATATTTTTAATTCCTCTCTAACTACCACTCGCGTTACCTACATTTCTAGGTGGTCTTCCCCGAGTTGCAATGTTACCTGATCTCTTGTTCTGCACTGAATTCTCTCCAGCTAACCCTAGGCAATCCCGAATGAAATGATCTGTCGATCCACATTTAAAATAGGCCCAATCATGCAATCTGCAACTGTCGAGATGTAGTTTACCACAATGCTCACACTCAGGTTGATTAGATCTAACATTACCCACACTGGCTATCGAGGTAGCTCTCCAGCTAGCAGGTGGTCTGTTCTGATCCCATCTGGAGTAACCCAAAGTAGCTCTAGAACAACTGAAATCATCTCGGAACTTATTTGGTGTTGACTGGACTGACTTACTGAATGATATCTTACACGAGTCTCTAGCTTCAAAATAAGCTTTTCTTTTCTCTTTCCCGAGCTTTTTAGCTTTGTAGGCTCGTTCAAACAGTACTACGAACTCTTTTATCTCAAGTATGCCAACTAACAGATTAATGTCTTCATTCAGCCCATCTTCGAATCTTTTACACATTATGGCTTTAGTGGAAACACACTCTCGGGCATACCGACTGAGTCTCACAAATTTCTACTCATACTCTGTCACAGTCATTCGACCGTGCTTCAGTTCAAGAAATTCTTTTCGCTTCTGATCAATAAATGTCTGGCTAATATACTTCCTATGGAACTCTGCCTAAAAGAATTCCCAGGTCACCCACTCTCTCAGAACCATTAATACTAGGGTATTCCACCAGTGATATGCTGTGTCTCTAAGAAAAGATATGGCACACTTCAAACATTCATCTGGGGTATAGGACAACTCATCAAAAACTCGGATAGTATTATCAAGCCAAAACTCAGTCCGTTCAGCATCATCATCATCATCAGTAGCTTTAAACTCTTCAGCCCCATGTTTTTTTATTTTATCAACAGGTGGCTTATATAATCTCAACGGATCACTTACTTGAGCTACAGCAGGCATCGAAGATGGATCAATAGGGGGTGGAGGTTGTGGTGCAGCTGGGTTAGTCCGGACATACTGAGTAAACCAGTCATTCATCATTTGGAAAAAGGCTTGTCTAGCCTCTCCTCCCTGATTACTCGAAATCAATTGAGAATCTACCAGCGCTGTCCCTTGCGCGGGAGCAAGCGCTACACTCTCGACATCATCAGCTATAGCTCTATCGAGACCCATTTACTATATGAAAACACATTTTCAAATGTTAGAAGTCATTACACTATCGCAATATATAATTCTGGCATGTATAGCTAGACTCACACGCGCTACATTAGTCCTAGAACTGACTAAAATGTAGCTCTGATACCAATAAAATGTAACACTCCTAACCCATATCCGTCGCCAGATGAGGGTTATGAGACATTACTGATCATAATACATATCTTACAGGTTTGCAAAACATATTACAATTTGAAATTTTTAATTACATTAATATACAATCTAAATTAGAGATTCAATATTATTATGTCATTTTTATTAACTTGACATAATATAAAACATAATCTATGTCTATTAAACAATTTAGCTATATACTGAACATTCATCAAATTAGCAGCTTGATTAATAGAATGTAAAACCAACATATATAAATCATGCGTACGTACATCATCAAACATTATTAGAAACTATTTCCAATACTTTTATTTTATTTATTTACGTGGCATTACTTTATTAATATAAATATATAGTTCATAAGTTAAACATTAAGGTTAGCTCACACACCCATTTAATAAATATAAACTCATAAGCGAAAATAACTAGGCATAATCGAATGAAGCTTTTAATATAACCGATTAAAACATATTACCTAATTTAATAGTCAATCACGTATGTAACCTTATTATGACACAACATGGCCAAACATGCTTTTTACTCATACAAATACTGTGCGTTTTTTCCTTAAATTGAACACCACACTTCACATTTTATTCCATACAAACAAATGATTAAAATATTCATGGGACATTTTATTTATTATTATTTGCCTTACATAACCAAATTCCACTACTAAAGGCCATGAACATATCCATAGATTTCATCACAGAAATTACTAAAATTAATTTCACTAAACATTACAACTAGAACATATAAGACTAAGACTAAACATGGTGATCAAATGCACTTATTCACTAAATAAATTAGTATAAAACACATCCAAACCAGCCAAACATGCTTAAGATAGATTTCTCCATACCTCATGCAAAATCATTAACTAAATTCAACATTCAAACAAATAACTCATACTATATCCATTCATGGCACACAACATATTAATCAAAATTAACTTATACCATTATCAAACCAGAACCGAACACAAGCATAGAAATAAGCCATATTCGCATGGCCTTAATACAAAATCAAAGCTCAATATTTCCCTGACCATATTCCACCCTATACATGCCATAATTCGAGTTTAACTTATAAAGGTACCAAAATAGCTGATAGTGTGATGAGCTTTGCTGTGGTCCCTGAGCTCGTAGCTTGACTCAAAAATCTATATAACAGAAACAAATTTACACAGTAAGCTATTATAGCTTAGTAATCCATAAGCAGTTAATAATTCAATAATACATTCAACCTATCTTATTAACTCGAATTATAGTATCATGATCAAAGCTTATCCTTAAACCCACATATGAGATATAATAGTACACTTCCATATAACATTTCTTTTACTTGATCGAATACTTACATAAACAAATTAAGCATCATCAATCAACATTTCAGGTCCAAAATGTCACCAAATGATCAAGCACGCATACCATTAAATCAAGTTCAAGAATCGATATGACATTGTGCACACATAGTCCTTATTTGGCCGAATACTCACATAGGCACTTATCATGTTAGTAAACAATTTCCAAAGGTAAATAGTCATATTAAAATTTAATACATATTCATCCAAATGTAAAGTTTCGAATATCGAAATAATAATATTGCATAAACATATATTAATTACATAACCGAGAATACCATATCATACTTACACATGTATATCAGTTATTCATGACATACTAGCTATTCATTTAGTAAGCCAAATACACATAGCATACACATTTTTTACTTTGTTTGCACCATACAAGATTTATAATATATAGTCATGGTTTTTACATATCTTACCTCAAGTAACATATTAGTTCATACCTGGTATATAGCTCAATTAACACATTCGAACTCGAATTACCCTTGCCCGATGAACCACTCAAAATTTGATAGGACACTCGGATAATCACACAATAGTACACTGCCAACATCCCAGACGTGGTCTTACATGTAGTCACGTATCGATGCCACTGTCCCAGATAGGGTCTTACTCATGAACACATATCAAAATCACATATCGATGCCACGTAATTCGGAATCCTATGTCATGACATATGTATCCTAACTATTCCTAAGGTTCATACGGGGCTTCTAGACTTCATAATTCAGTTGAAACAATTTCGAAAATATAGTAATTAAGCTAAATCATATTCGGCTATAGCTTAAATAAAATCATAAATTTCGTTTCAGTATGTATATTTTGTATGTATTTAAAACTAAATACATCTATTTTCCTATAAACTTACCTCGGAAGTAGTAAAACGAGACGGGACTGCTAGTCGACAACTTTCGTTTTTCCTCGGTCTAAATCTGATTTCTTTGGTTCTTGATCTAAACATATTCAAATTAAGCTGATTTAAACATATTTTCATTCAAGTTAGTCCAAAAACACATAAATGGGAAAATTACCATTTTACCCTTGACATTTACAATTTTTACAATTTAATCCCTATTACACAAAACACAAAATACACAAAATTTCCAAGTACCCATGTTACGCCGAATGGTACCCATATCTATACAAGCCCACATATTTCATTAATTTTACATTTTAGTCTGTCAAATTATTATTTTTGTAATTTAGTCCTAATTACTCAAAATCATTAAAAACTCCAATACAAAATATGTTAATCTAAACATATCTTTCATATTTCACCATCAAACAACAAAAATAACAAGTTATCAACAATGGCATAAGTCAAAATATTCATTAAAATAAAAATTTAAAGCTTGGGTTTTGTAGTACTCGAACCAACGATCTCAAAAACATAAAGATTATCAAAAACCGACTAAGAACGAACCTTGATTTAAGCTTGAAAGATGGACGAACTAGGTTTTCTTCTTCTTTCTTTCTTATTTAGTTTCGGCAATGGTGGATTAAAATATGAGCACTATGTTTTTATGATATATTTTATATTATACTAACTTATTTTATTAGTTTACTAATTTAACCATATTAAATTATAACAAAGTCACATAATATAAGCCTATTGCCGTCCATTCAATGTGTCAATGGGCTATTTAGCACTTAAATCCTTCAATCTAGGAAGCCACTAAAAATTTGGCCATTTATATATTAAACTACCAAAATTTTAATTTATGCGATTAAGTCCTTTTTTTCAATTGGGCACCCAAACGACAAAATTAAATCACGAAAATTTCACAGATATAAATTCACACAAAATAAACACAAAAAAGAATTTTTAAATATTATTCTGAATCGAATTCATGGTCCTGAAACCACCGTTCCGATTAGGGTCTAAATCGGACTGTTACAACTTTCCCCCTTAGGGATTTTCGTTGCCGAAAATCTTACCAGTGAATAGGTTCGGATAGCGTTCTCTCATTGCATCTTCTGGTTCACACGTTTCCTCTGCAACTCTGTGTTTATGCCACAGTACTTTAACTAACAGAAATTTCTTATTTTGTAACTCTTTAATCTCATGAGCTAGAATATGAATTGGTTATTCCTCGTATGTCATATCGAGCTTAATCTCAACCTCAGTCAGACTAATCACTTGTGAAGGGTCAGACTGATATGTACGAAGCATTGAAACGTGGAATTCATTGTGGATCTTTTCTAACTCAGGTGGCAACAATAATTTGTAAGTAACTGGCCCGATACGCTCTATTACCTCATACGGCCCAATAAACCTCAGACTCAATTTACCTTTACGACCAAATCTAAGTATTTTCTTCCATGGTGAGATTTTCAAGAAGACTTTATCTCCGATCTGAAACTCTATATCTTTACATTTCAAGTCCGCATATGATTTTCTGACGATCTGATGCTGCTTTTAGACTTTCACGGATCACTTCCACTTTCTGTTCAGTTTCTCTAATCAAGTCAACCCCGTGTATTTTATTTTCACTGAGCTCAGTCCAGTACAATGGTGTATGACATTTACGACCGTACAAAGCCTCATAATATGCCATTTTGATACTTGACTAAAAGTTGTTATTATACGCAAATTCAATCAGAGGTAGGTATCGTTCCTACGTACCTTCGAACTCGAGAATACAACATCTCAACATATCCTCAAGTATCTGGATGATTCGTTCAGACTGACCATCTGTTTGTGGATGGAAAGCAGTAATGAAATGTAATTTCATACCTAGTGTATCTTGCAGTGTCTTCCAAAACCGTAGTATAAATATCAGATCTCTATCCGAAACAATAGATATAGGCACACCGTGTAATCTCACAATCTGGGAAACATACAATTCGACCAGTTTATCTAAAGAGTAGTCTATATGTATCGGAACAAAATGAGCCGATTTAGTCAATCTATCCACAATAACCCAAATTGTATCTTTCTTACTCGGTGTCAACGGTAAACCAGATACAAAATCCATCGTGACCCTGTCTAACTTCCACTCAGGTATCATAATCAGCTGAAGTAATCCAGAAGGCACCTGATGTTCAGCTTTTACTTGTTGACAGACTAAACATCTTGCAACAAAGTCAGAAATGTCTTGTTTCATACCATGCCACCAATAAAGCTATTTCAGATCATTATACATCTTTGTACTACCTGGGTGAACAGATAACTGACTGCTATGAGCTTTATTCAAAATCATCTGAATCAAGTCTGAATTCCTCAGAATGCACATTTGGTTTCAGAATCTCAAACAGTTATTAGAATCAACCTTGAATTCTGAATCAACATCTATCTCACACTGATCTCGTTTTTCGATCAACTTATTACCAACCTTTTGGGCATCATAAATTTGTTGAATAAATAACGGTCTTGCTTTCATTTTAGCTACTATTGAACCATCATCAGACATGGCCATATGCGCATTCATTGTAAGCAAAGCAAATAGTGATTTTTGACTTAAAGCATCAGCAACAAAATTAGCCTTTCCGGGGTGATAATCAATTACAAGATCGTAGTCTTTTAGCAATTCTAACCATCAGCGTTGTCTCAAATTCAGATCTTTCTGAGTCATCAAATATTTTAGGCTTTTGTGATTAGAATAAACATGACATTTCTCACCGAAAAAATAGTGGCGCCATATCTTTAATGTAAACACAATAGCCACCAATTCTCAGTCGTGTGTCGGATAGTTTCTTTCATGTGGCTTTAATTGTCTCGAGGCATAAGCTATCACTCTGCCTTCCGGCATCAAAACACAGCCCAAACCATTTAAAGATGCATCACTATAAATAACAAATTCTTTACCCGATTCTGGCTAAACTAGCACTAGAGCTTCAGTCAAAAGGGCTTTCAATTGATCAAAGCTTTTTTGGCACTTTTAGGACCACTCGAATTTGACATCCTTCTACAATAGCTTCATCACCGGGCTGCAATCATAGAGAAACCTTTCACGAACTGCCTGTAATAACTAGCAAGTCCCAGAAAGCTTCGGACTTCAGAAACATTTTTCAGAGGTTTCCAATCAAGTATTACTGAAATCTTACTCGGATCAAACTGAATACTTGATGCTGAAACAACATGTCCCAGAAAGCTAACTTTGTGTAACCAGAACTTGCATTTACTAAACTTCGCATACAACTGCTTTTTCTCGCAAAGTCTGTAACACAAGTCTCAAATGCTCAGCATGTTCGGTTTTATCACGGGAGTAGATCAAAATGTCATCTATAAACACAACCATAAATTGATCCTGATACGGTCTGAAAATTTGATTCATCAAATCCATGAAAACAGAAGGTGCATTAGTGAGTCCGAATGGCATAACTAAAAACTCATAATGTCCATACCTCGTGCGAAAAGCAGTATTTGGTACATCTGAATCTTTAACTCTCAACTGATAATAGCCTGATCTCAAATCTATTTTCGAATACACTGTAGCCCCTTTCAGTTGATCGAACAGATTATCAATCCATGGCAAAGGATACTTATTCTTTATAGTCACCATATTGAGCTATCTATAATCAATGCATATTCTCATAGTTCCGTCTTTCCTTTTCACAAACAACACAGGTGCACCCTACGGAGAGAAACTCGGTTGTGCGAAACCATTATCTGTCAATTCTTGCAACTGAGCTTTCAGTTCTTTTAATTTATAGGTGCCATTCTGTACGGAGCTATAGATATCGAAGTCGTCCTAGGCAGTAACTCAATACCAAACTCTACTTCCCGAATAGGTGGCAAACCCGGTAATTCTTCAGGAAACACATCTGGATACTCACATACAACAGGCACTGATTCAATGTTTCCTTCAGCCACTTTACTGTCAAGCATGTAAGAAAATAAGCTTCACACCCTTTTCTCACAAATTTCTGAGCTAGCATCGAAGAAATTACTGCTGGTAAACCATACAAATCACTAGATTCAATCCAAATAATCTCATCATTCTGACTCCGTAAATCAATGGTCTTCCTCTTGTAATTCACAACAGCATCATGTAATGTCAACCAGTCCATACCCAGAATTATGTCGAACTCATCAAATGGCAACAACATTAAATCAGCTGGAAAGCACAGATCTCGAACCATCAATGGCAATTTTTACACACTTTGTCAACTATAACATATTGGCCCAAAGGGCTGGACACTCTAATCACAAACTCAGTACACTCAACAGGGAGAGTCTTGCTGAATACTAATGTCTCGCACACATAAGAATGAGTAGAACGAGGATCAATCAATGCAATTACATTAGTATCATAAAGAGTAAATGTACCAGTAATGACATCTGGGGATAAAACCTCATCTCATGCGTGTATAGCATAGGCTCTGGCAGGTGCACGAGTCGCAGATTTGTTTGCTGTATTTTTAATTCCTCTCTGACTACCACTCGCGTTACCTGCATTTCTAGGTGGTCTTCCCCAAGTTACAGTATTACCCGATCTCGTGTTCTGCACTAAATTCTCTTCAGCTAACCCTGGGCAATCTTGAATGAAATGATCTGTCGATCCATATTTAAAACAGGCCCAATCATGCAATCTGCAACTGTCGGGATGTAGTTTACCACAATGCTCACACTCAGGTTGATTAGATCTAACATTACCCACACTGGCTACAGAGGTAGCTCTCAAGCTAGCAGGTGGTCTATTCTGATCTCGTCTGAAGTAACTCGAAGTATCTCTAGAACGACTAAAATCATCTCAGAACTTATTTGGTGTTGACTGGACTGACTTACTAAATAATCTCTTACACGAGTCTTTAGCTTCAAAATTAGCTTTTCTCTTCGCTTTCCCGAGCTCTTCAGCTTTGCAGGCTCGTTCAACTAGTACTACGAACTCTTTTATCTTAAGTATGCCAACTAACAGATTAATGTCTTCATTCAGACCATCTTTGAATCTTTTACACATTATGGCTTCAGTGGAAACACACTCTCGGGCATACCGGCTGAGTCTCACAAATTTTTGCTCATACTCTATCACAGTCATCCGACCCTACTTCAGTTCCAGAAATTCTTTTCGCTTCTGATCAATAAATCTCTGGCTGATATTCTTCTTATGGAACTCTGCCTGAAAGAATTCCCAGGTCACCCACTCTCTTGGAACCATTGATACTAGGGTATTCCACCAGTGATATGCTGTGTCTCGAAGCAAAGATATGGCACACTTTAAACATTCATCTGGGGTACACGACAGCTCATCAAAAACTCAGATAGTATTATCAAGCCAAAACTCAGTCCGTTCAGCATCATCATCATCAGTAGCTTTAAACTCTTCAGCCTCATGTTTTTTGATTTTATCAACAGGTGGCTTATATAATCTCAACGAATCACTTACTTGAGCTACAGCATGTTAGTCCGGACATACTGAGTAAACCAGTCATTCATCATTTGGAAAAAGGCTTGTCTAGCCCCTACTCTCTGGTTACTCGAAATCAGTCGAGAATCTACCGGCACTGTCCCTTCCGCTGGAGCAGGCGCTACACTCTCGACATCATCAGCTACAGCTCTGTCGGGATCCATTTACTATATACATTTTCAAATGTTAGAAGTTATTACACTATCGCAGTATATAATTATGGCATGTATAGCTAGACTCACACGCGGTACGTTAGTCCTAAAACTGACTAAAATGTAGCTCTGATACCAATAAAATGCAACACTCCTAACCCATACCCGTCGCCAGATGAGGGTTATGAGACATTACTAATCATAATACATATCTTACAGGTTTGCAAAACTTATTACAATTTGAAATTTTTAATTACATTAATATACAATCTAAATCAGATATTCAATATTATTATGTCATTTTTATTAACTTGACATAATATAAAACATAATCTATGTCTATTAAACAATTTAGCTATATACTGAACATGCATCAAATTAATAGCTTGATTAATGGAATGTAAAACCAACATATATAATTCATGCGTACGTACAACATCAAACATTATTAGAAACTATTTCCAATACTTTTATTTTATTTATTTACGTGACATTACTTTATTAATATAAATATATAGTTCATAAGTCAAACATTAAGGTTACCTAACACACCCATTTAATAAATATAAACTCATAAGTGGAAATAACTAGGCATAATCGAATGAAGCTTTTAATATAACCGATTAAAACATATTACCTAGTTTAATAGTCAATCACGTATGTAACCTTATTATAACACAGCATGGCCGAACATGCTTTTTACTCATACACATACTGTGCATTTTTTTCCTTAAATTGAACACCACAGTTCACATTTTATTCCATACAAACAAATGATTAAAATATTCATGGGACATTTTATTTATTATTATTTGCCTTACATAACCGAATTCCACTACTAAAGGCCATGAACATATCCATAGATTTCATCACAGAAATTACTAAAATTAATTTCACTAAACATTACAACTAGAACATATAAGACTAAGACTAAACATGGTGATCAAATGCACTTATTCATTAAATAAATTAGTATAAAACACATCCAAAGCAGCCAAACATACTTAATACAGATTTCTCCATACCTCATGCAAAGTCATTAACTAAATTCAACATTCAAACAAATAACTCATACTATATCCATTTGTAGCACACAGCATATTAATCAAAATTAACTTATACCATTATCAAACTAGAACCGAACACAAGCATAGAAATAACCCATACTTGCATGGGCTTAATACAAAATCAAAGCTCAATATTTCCCAAACCACATTCCAGCCTATACATGCCATAATTCGAGTTTAACTTATAAAGGTACCAAAATAGTTGATAATGTGATGAGCTTTGCTGACGGTCCTTGAGCTCGTAGCTTGACTCCGAAATCTATAAAATAGAAACAAATATACACAGTAAGCTATTATAGCTTAGTAAGCCATAAGCAGTTAATAATTCAATAATACATTCAACCTATCTTATTATCTCGAATTATAGTATCATGATCAAAGCTTATCCTTAAACCCACATATGAGACATAATTGTACACTTCCATATACCATTTCTTTTACTTGATCGAATACTTACATAAACAAATTAACCATCATCAATCAACATTTCGGGTCCAAAATGTCACCAAATAATCAAGCATGCATACCATCAAAACAAGTTCAAGATCGATATGAAATTGTGCACACATTGTCCTTATTTGGCCGAATACTCACATAGGCACTTATCATGTTAGTAAACAATTTCCAAAGGCAAATAGTCATATTAAAATTTAATACATATTCATCCAAATGTAAAATTTTGAATATCGAAATAATAATATTGCATAAGGATATATTAATTACATAACCGAGAATACCATATCATACTTACACATGTATATAGGTTATTGATGACATACTAACTATTCATTCAGTAAGCCAAATACACATAGCATACACATTTTCCACTTTATTTGCACCATACAAGATTTATAATATATAGTCATGGTGTTTGCGTATCTTACCTCAAGTAACATATTAGTTCATACTTGGTATATAGCTCAATTAACACATTCGAACTCGAATTACCCTTGCCCGATGAACCATTCGAAATTTGATAGGACACTCGGATAATCACACAATCTTACACTACCAACGTCCCAGATGTGGTCTTACATGTAGTCACATATCGATGCCACTGTCCCAGACAGGGTCTTACTCATAAACACATATCGAAATCACATATTGATGCCATGGTCTTACTCGCACTCATAATTCGGAATCCTATGTCATGACATATGTATCCTAACTATTCCTAAGGTTCATACGGGGCTTTCGGACTTCGTAACTCAGTCGAAACAATTTCAGAAACATAGTAGTTAAGCTAAATCATATTCCTCTATAGCTTAAATAAAATCATAAATTTCACTTCAGCATGTATATTTTGTATTTATTTAAAACTAAATATGTCTATTTGCTTATAAACTTACCTCAGACGTAGTAAAATTAGACGGGGCTATTGGTCGACAACTTTCATTTTTCCCCGGTCCATATCCGATTTCTTTGGTTCTTAATCTAAACATTTTCAAATTAAGCTCATTCAAACATATTTTCAGTCAATTTAGTCCAAAAACACATAAATGGGCAAATTACCATTTTACCCATGACATTTACAATTTTTACAAATCCCTATTGCACAAAACACAAAATACACAAAATTTCCAAGTACCCATGTTCGGCCGAATGGTACCCATATCTATACAAGCCCATATATTTCATTAATTTCACATTTTAGTCCCTTAAATTATTATTTTTTCAATTTAGTCCTAATTACTCAAAATCATCAAAAACTCTAATACAAAATATGTTAATTTAAAACATATCTTTCATATTTCACCATCAAACAACAAAAATCACAAGTTATTAACAACGGAATAACTCAAAATATTCATCAAAATCAAAAATTAAAGCTTGGGTTTTGCAGTACTCGAACCAACGATCTCAAAAACATAAAGATTATCAAAAACTGACTAAGAACAAACCTTGATTTAAGCTTGGAAGATGGCCAAACTAGGTTTTCTTCTTCTTTCTTTTTTATTTAGTTTCAGCAATGGTGGATTAAAATATGAGCACTATGTTTTTATGATATATTTTATATTATACTAACTTATTTTATTAGTTTACTAATTTAACCATATTAAACTTATAACAAAGTCACATAATATAAGCCTATTGCCGTCCATTCAATGTGTTAATAGGCTATTTAGCACTTAAATCCTTCAATCTAGGAAGCCACTAACGATTTGGCCATTTATATATTAAACTACCAAATTTTTAATTTATACGATTAAGTCCTTTTTTTAATCGGACACCCAAACGACAAAATTAAATCACAAGAATTTTACAGATATAAATTCACACAAAATAAACACAGAAAATAATTTTTAAATATTTTTCTGACTCAAATTTGTGGTCTCAAAACCACCGTACTAATTAGGGTCTAAATCGGACTGTTACAACAAAATTCCATCGTGTTGGTCTGTAAATATTATTTATAGAATATTTATGATGTCATTATAGTCGTATTAATGTTTGATTAAGAAATTTTAACATTTAGATAGCTAATTAAAGAAAAAGGACTAAATTGAAAAAGGTACAAAACTTAATAATTATTGCATTTAGATGATTAACTAGTTTAATAACTAAATGAAGAAGGACTTATGTGGCAATTAGCCCTAGTTATTATGGTTGGACGAGAAATGTTATCAAAATGATTAATTAATGGGTGTTTAATGGCAAACTTGAAATTAAATCAAAATTAGACAAAAAAATTAAAACAAATTAGACATTTTACTTGATTCATTCTCTTCAACTTCTTGCCGAAACCACCATTCGATCAACTTCTTACCTTGCATGATCAAGATTTGAATTAGAGAGACAATAACCGAGGAAAAGGGAAAATAAAGGAATAGTTCCTGCATATTAATTGAAATTAAATCGTAGGTAAGTCCGTAATATTACAATACGTAAACAAAGTTTTACTTGTAATCTTATACTATTGTTTTTTAATTAATATGTTTATAGATAATTATTGCTGATTGTACATACGTGCCCCTATTTGTACTTTGGTACCCCTAATTGCACATACGTGACCCTGTTTGTACTTCGGTACCCCTGATTGCACATCAGGCCCTTGTTAGTACTTAGGTACCCCTGAATGCACTTACGTGCCCCTGTTTATACTCTAAAAATCCTGAATCAAATAGTATGTGAATTGTGTTTAATTGTATTTAGATTAAATGTTATACTATGTCCTTACTAAGTTTTGTATGATTACTGGTTCTTGTGGATTGTTTTGTAGATAATCGTTGCTGACATTTTGGAATGGATCAATTAACCGGCTCACACTATCCATCTAAGTTGGTAGTTTTTGTATCTCCTAGGGTAGTGGCATGTATATATAGATGAATATGTGGTTGAAATGTATAGGATGTTTGTAATGGTGTCTTGGTATGTTTTTGCTCTAAAGGTTATGTTTGGGTTGGTGTACTTTAATGCTTCACCAAGTATTGTCATTTTGGGCACTTTCAAGTACTTATGTATAAGGTTCTTTTTTGATATTTTATTATGACTTGAAAATGGTTATTTGAGATAAGTTTTGGTGAGTGTTTGAACTAGATTATATGCATGAACTCAAGTATTGTTGTCTTGTTTTGGTATGTAATATTTGATATATTTTTGGTGTCTTTGAATGACACATTAGTAATGGCATGATTATGTGTACTTGAATGATGCTTAGGTCCCTTGAAAGTCTGCATAAATGAATGGGTTAGTTATGCATGAATTAGTTATGAAATGACTTGATTTTAGGTTCACACGGCCTAGGACACAGGTTGTCACACGGTTGTGTGAGACACATAGCCGTGTGAATATGAGAATTTCTTAGTGTTGAAGTCAGTGAGTTACACGGCTTAGCACATGGCCTAGCACACCGCCTGGCACACGTAACAGCCTGATTTAGACCCTATTCGAAATGGTGGTTTCGAGACCATGAATCTGAGTCAAAAAATATTTTAAAATTATTTTTTGTGTTTATTATGTGTGAATTAATATCTGTGAAATTTTCGTGCTTTAATTTTATCGTTTGAGTGCTCGATTTAATAAAAGGGCTTAATGGCGTAAAATGAAAACTTGATGGTTTAATGTGTAAGGGCCGAATTGTGATTGTCTTTATAATTTGATGTGTTTAAGTTGCAATTTTTCCATCATAACATGTAGTGGATGGTAGTGACCTTATGTTACAATGGTTTAATGTTTTATTTTAAAGGTTAAAAATGTAAAATGTTAATTATGTTAATAGAATAAAACATATACTAAAATATATCATGCATTCATTTTATTTTCCATGACTGAATAACAAAAAGAAAGAAAACAAATAAATCTTAGGGTATTCAGCATTTTGAAAGCTTGATTCAAGGTTAGTTTTTGTTTGATTTTTGATAATTTTTACGTTTTTTAGATTGTTGTAGTGTAATGTACAAAGCCCATGCCTGAATTTATGATTTTGATGAATATTTTGAGTTATGCCATTGATGAATAATTGAGCTTTGTAATGTTAGTTGATGAAATATGAAAGATATGTTTTGGATTAATATGTTTTGTATTGGAATTTTTGATGATTTTGAGTAATTAGGGCTTAATTGCAAAAATAATAAATAGGGGGATTAAAATGTAAAATAAATAAAATGTATGGACTTGTATGAATATAAGGAACATTCGGCCTAAGCATAGTGTATTCAAATTTTGCATGTTTTGTGTTTTGTGCAAATTGGACTAAATTGTAAAAAGTGTGCAATGTTAGGGGTAAAATGGTAATTTGCCCATTTATGTGTTTTTAGACTAAATTGAATGAAATTATGTTTGAATGAGTTTAATTTGAATATGTTTAGATCAAGAACCAATGAAATTAGATTTGGATCGGGGGAAAACCAAAGTTGTCGATTAGTCATCCGTTCCGATTAATGCTGTCCGAGGTAAGTTTATAAGCAAATAGATGTTATTTATTTGATTAAATACGAACTATATATGCTGAAATGTATAATGTTATAGTATATATGTGAAAGTTTAATATGTACAAGCTTGGAATCTATGTGTACGAGTTCGATTCGACCAAGTTGTGACGTCTGAAAGCCCCTTACGAACCTTAGGAATAGCTAGGAGACATATGTCGACATAGGATTTCAGATATGTGTTTTCGTGTAAGACCACGTCTGGGACATTGGCATCGATATGTGATTACATGTAAAATGATATCTGGGACATCGGCATCGTATTTGATTCATGTAAGTCCCTATTTGGGACAGTGGCATCGATATGTGATAGCATGTAAGACCACGTCTGGGACATTGGCATTGTACGATATATGTGATTTTCCAAGTATCCTATTCAATTCTGAATGGTTCAACGGGCAATGATAAGTTGTGAATAAATGTGTAAAACGAGCTAAAGTGATCAGGTATGTAATAACTTATTACCTATTTGAAATAAGGTAAGTTGGTTCCTTGATATGTATTGCGAATTATATATGATGTAAATGAAAAATATATGTGTATATGAAATAATCCATGATTATATGTGTATGAGTTTATGTATATTCGGTTAAATATTGATATTATGGCTTTGATATTAGATGATATTTTGATATTGGATATCTGTATATTCGGCTAAATAAATGTATTTGTCGTATATGAAATTGTGAGTTTGAAATTAAATGTGATTATGATAGTATGAATTGGTTTGGTTAATTGAATTGATATTGTCATTAAGTTAATTATTTATGTATGACTTGCTAAGCTATGATAGCTTACTGTGTGTGTTTATGTTTGCCTCTGTTTTATAGATTTTGGATTCAAGTTACGAGCTCGGGGATCGTCAGCAAAGTCTATCACACTATCGACTGTTTTTGGTACTTTATAAGTTTGAATTTAAACCTATGGCATGTATAAACTAGATTATATTTGGTTAAGTTTGAAGTTGTGTATATATTAAGCCATGCGAAAATGGCTAATATGATATGTGAGTATATGAAACTTTAGTCAAGTTATATGTGTTATATGTATTGAAAATGGTTGATGATTTTGGATGTGTGTTTGGTTGATTCGGCCATGGTTTATGCATTGGCAAAAATATATGAGAACTTGGTTGTTGTACTTTGTTAAGGTATCACAAATAGCCTATGTTTAGTTCACTTTCGGTAAGTTTGATGTATAGTATGTTTTGTCTTTGAGAATGGTTTATTAATTTGGCTTAGTAATGGAGTAAAATGATAATGATATATATATATATATATTTGAATGGGTATTAGTTGTTTTGATTCGGTTGTAATGGCAATGTATGTACATGTATATTTTATGTTTGAATGGTTGGCTAATTAAGTATGGTAGATGAAGACAAATAATGAGTATGTTATATTATTGTTTTGGTTAATATGCTTTGTTTGAGGCACAGTAATAAAAGACTAAAATGTTAGGTTTTACATTGAGTTGAGAATGTGCCATTTTTGTGGTTCAGCAAGTGAGCTTAAATTAGGTCATTATGTGTTTACTTATATGTTAATGTTATAATTCTGGTATTGAATATTTGTGGACTAAGTTAGGCTATGAAAATTTTTATTAATGAATGTGGTTTTTGTGTCGGTTTCAAATGGCATATTACTTGAATGTTTTGGTCAGTTTATTTGAGTAGTTTAATTGGTTAAGTTGATGATATATTTGGCATATGCTAAGTAGAATATTATGTATATATTTATCTATGTTATGCAATTGTTGAAGTTAGGTAAACAAATGTTATAATGGTACGTTAATATTTGATAGATGAAATTGACATAATGGTACATGTTATTTATATGAAATGAAATGATGTATGTTTCCATGTTTTAAAGTATGTGCATATAATTTGTAAGTTAATAAGTTATTTTATATTTAAATTATTCAAATGCCATAAATGTTAAGTATACATATATGATTGGTATATGAAATGAAATATACCTGGTTATGAGTTAAGCATTTGATTTCCATGATTTCTTGGTTGTATTAATTGAATATAAATTTGGAAATTGTATAAATTACAGAATCGAAGCATGTTAAATTGGTTTAAAATTTTACTAGATGATTAACATTGAAATGAAAGTCTATTCTGAGTTGTATCATGTTCGGTAATGCCTCGTAACCCCATTCTGGCGACGGATACGGGTTAGGGGTGTTACACACATGGGCTGTGTGGCAACTTAGAGAGTTACACAACCTAGCACATGGCCTGACACACGGGCGTGTGAGGCTACTTAGTGAGTTACATGGGTGGGGACACGGTCATGTGTCCCTTGTTCGAAAGTTACACGGCCTAGGGTGATTTTACACGGCTGCATGACCCATGTTTGCAATTTTTACAACTTTTTCTAAAACTTCTATTTTGTTTGAAATTAGTCCCGAATTGTATCAATCCCATTTTTAGGGCATCGAAGGCTCGATTTAAGGATGAAATGCCTATGATTGATATGTTTTAAATGTCATGTATTTATTTTAATGTTATATAAACAAATTATTGAAGATTGTTTGGTAATGCTCCGTAGCCCTAATCCGACAACGGAGACGGGTTAGAGGTGTTACATTTTAGTAGTATCAAAGCTATGGTTTAGTCGGTTCTAGGACTAATATAACAGAGAAGAGCTTAGTATATACATGGCACATATACCTTGTGATAGTGTGATGCTTTTGATCCACTTTAATATTGTATTTTCTTATAGATTCAAGATGTATGATCCTACAAAAGTCGAGTACTGGTTAATGAATACGAAAAGAGTCTTCGTAGAATAGTTGTGCACTCTTGAAGATTGATCCCATAATATAGTGCCGACTGAAGAAGAAATGTGTATCAAATTTAAAGATAGGTTGAATGATGATATTTGTATATCTATGGTAGCATTAAAGTTATTGAAATTTGTAGAACTTTCAGAATGAGCTCAGAAAATTGAAGAAATTTGCAAAAGCAAACGATAGTCAGATTTGAAATTTCAAGATTTTAACAAAATAGGGTCGTTCAAGCTTGCTCAAACTTCTCCATCGAAAAAATTTAGAAATGAGACAAGTCAATTAGTTGCCTCTTCAGAGTTCACTTGCAGAGATATACTACGGCAAAATAATTTTAAGTTTGTTAATTCTCCAACAGACAGTGTCGGAAGTGTAAGAAATGTTGAGAGAACCGTTCCTGTTTGTGATGATTGCAGCAAAAGGCATTTTAATGAGTGTCGATCAAAGTTAATTCTCTAACAAATAGCTTGTTTTGTTGTGGATCTATTGATAATTTCCTTTTGATTGTCCAAAAAAGGCAGAATGATTTTGGCAATCAATCAAACAAGCCAGAAACAACCTCACAGAGAGGTAGGCGATCTAGAAACACTAGAAACACTACTTCTGGTCGAGGGAAGAATAGCGAGATGAATGAATGATCTGAAGCGAGAACACCAGCTAGAGCTTATGCAATCAGAGCTCGTGGGGAAGCTACTGCCCCAAACATTATTGTGGGTACTTTTCTCTCTTTAATATTAATGTATATGCATTAATTGATCCTGGATCAAGTCATTCGTATATATGCACTGCATTAGTAGACAAAAAGAATTTACCTGTTGAGTTCACTAAATATACTTTCAAAGTTACGAATCCACTGGGTCAGTGTATTTTAGTTAATCAGATATGTAAATCATGTCCACTGAAAGTTAGAGGTTACGATTTTCCCGTTTGATGTTGTTACCTTTTGATGATTTTGATATCACTCTAGGAATGGATTGGTTGTTTGAGCATGACGCAATAGTGAGTTTTTGAAGGAATCAAGTTAGTTTGAAACATCTGAATAGTGAAATTTTTTTGGTTAGGATAGATGGGGTCGATTGTATTACAAATGTAGTTTAAGCACTGTCAGCTCTAAAATTGATTACTAAGGGATGTGAAGCTTATTTGTTTTTTATTCAAAAGTGGATGAATAAAAAAATTGGGAAAGTACTGATAGTCAAAGAGAATGCTAATGTTTTTCCTAAAGAACTACCTTGGTTGCCACCAACACAAGAAGTAGAATTTATGATCGAACTTGTACATGGAACAACTCCAATTTTGATAACATCGTACAAGATGGCCTCTATAGAATTAAAAGAGTTAAAAGTGCAGTTGCAAGAGTTGTTAGACCGTAGATTTATTCGACCGAGTGTTCACCTTGGGATGCTCCAGTTTTGTTTATAAAGAAGAAAGATGGGTCAATGAAACTATGTATAGATTACCGATAGTTGAATAGAGCCACAATTAAAAATAAATTCCTACTACCTCATATTGATGATTGTTCGATCAGTTAAAAAGGAGTTATAGTGTTTTCAAATATCGACTTGAGATTCGGATATTATCAACTGCGAGTTAAAGAGCAAAATGTACTGAAAAATGCATTCAGAACTAGATATGGTCACTATGAATTTCTGGTGATACCATTTGGTTTGACTAATGTTCTTGCGGCATTCATGGACTTGATGAATCGGGTATTTTAGCCATATTTAGATCGGTTTGTTGTGGTATTCATTGATGACATACTAATTTATTCATGAATGAGTCAAATCATGTCGAACATTTAAGAGTTGTGATACAAACTTTGGATGAAAAATAACTATATACGAAATTCAGTAAATGTGAATTCTGGCTACGAGAAGTTGATTTTCCTGGACACGTTATATCTATTGATAGAATATAGGTTGATCTGAATGAAGTATCTGCAATTTTTTATTGGAGAATTCTGAAGAATGTTTCTGATGTTCAAAGTTTCTTGGGATTAGCCAGATACTATCAACCATTCGTTAAAAACTTCTCAATCATTGCTTCACCTATGACCAGGTTATTACAGAAAAAATCAATTTTTTTTAGTCTAATAAGTGTCAACAGAGTTTTGATTAGCTAAAAAACATGTTAACAAAAGCTCTAGTATATACTCAGCTTGAATCTGGAATGGGCATATGTAACAACCTACACCCGTACCCTATGTCGGGACGGAATACAAGGCGTTACCTAACTTAAACACATACATTCACATGTTTTCGAGTCACCAAGAATTGACCAAATTTAAAACATTTCCAATCTTTACCATAAACTCACATGATGGCTTCTGTGGATACGCACTCCCGCACATACTTGCTGAGTCTCACAAACTCACATTCATATTTCATCACTGTCATACAGCCTTGCTTCAACTCTAAAAATTCCTTCCTCTTTTGGTCAATGAACCTCTGGCTAATGTACTTCTTTTGGAACTCTTCGTGGAAGAATTCCTAAGTTACTCTCTCTCACGGTACAACAGAATTGAGAGCATTCCATCATTGGTAGGCTAAGTCTCGTAGGAGTGACATCGCACACTTCAAGCACTCCTCAGGCATGCACGATAGTTCATCGAATACCCTGATGGTATTCTCCAACCAAAACTCTACTCTCTCTGGTTCATCATCTATGTTAGCCCGAAATTCCTCGGCCCCTTATTTCTGAATCTTGTCTACTGGAGGCTTCTCTCTCCTAATTACGTCCACTCCTAGTGGAGCTACAGGGGCGTACTGAGGAATCAGAGGAGGTGGGGAGGTGGAGTGTTCGGATTCACACAAATAAACTCCGTGTACCAAGCATCTATCATTCAGAGGTAGGCTTCTCTAGCCCTTCCGCCCTGGCCCATAGTCACGGGCTCACTCTTAACTTGCGTAGTCCCTTCAGCGGGAGCTGGTGCATTACTCTCCATGTCATCCACCGTAGCTCTACCGGGATCAATTTACTATATGAATACATAATTTATAATCATTAGGAGTCGTCACACTATCAATTTACAATTATGGCATGTATAGCTAGACTCGTACTCATGCTAGGTTAGTCTTAAAATCGACTAAAACATAGCTCTGATACCACAAAATGTAACACCCCACACCCATACCCTATGCCAGGACGGAATACGAGGTATTACCTAACTTAAACACCTACATTCATATGTTTCCGAGTCACCAAGAATTGATCAAATTTAAAACTTTTCCAATCTTTACCATAAACTCCTTAATATGGGCCTACGAGGCTCCAAACAAACATTTAAAACCATGGTGAACACTTAGTACCACCCATGTGACCTAGCCAATTTATTGCGTAGCTCTCTTGTCTACATGGTGTCTTTCACCTGGAACCACGCATACGACCTAGCTACATATATCCCGTAGCTCTCTTGTCTACATGGTGTACACATAGTATCACCCATGCGACCTAGCTACATCATAATGTCTCATGACTCATTGTACACATGATGTGCACTCAGCACCATACATGTGACCTAGCTACATACCATCTGTATCATCCAATCTTTCCAAAGGTTCAATCGGGATTTCTCTCTTTTCCAACAATTTCACCAATCAAGTAATTATCAACAAACATATTTCTAATATTATTATAAAATATCATAATACAAGTAAAATTGATATATTACTTACATCTCATTTAATATCAAGGCAATAACATTAAATTACACATTGCATTATTAAAAATCATATGAACTTACAATTGCTCATAATATCCATAATCATAGAAATCACATTTATGTATGATAATTCAATGCACTTCATGTACCATAGACATATTTTAAAATCAATTCATAAACTTAGCACCATAACTGTAATATCCTGAATTAGGGCTTAATCGGAATAGTGGTTTCGTGACCACAAATCTGAGATAGAAATAATTATTTTATAATTATTTTGATGATTATGATATGATTGCATGATTGTGTGAAAATTTCGTGATGAAATTCTATGCCTAAAGTGTTTAAATTGAAAATAGGGACTAAATCGAATAAGTTGCAAAATTTGCATTCTAGAAGTTTTTAGTATGAAATTGCATTGAAATATTAATTAGGAGGTCTTAAATAGCAATTTGACCAATTTTAAGTTCATGGACAAAATTAGGACATGGAAGGAATTTTTGAAAGTTTAGTAGTAAGGGCATTTTGGTCATTTAGTTATTAAAATGAATTAAAAATAAAATTAAAAGCCAATTTTTGTCCATCTTCTTCATTAGGCCGAAATTTCAAGGATTCTCCATAGCTAGGGTTTGTTTCAAGCTTCCAAGCTCCATAGTAAGTGATTCCAAGCCCCGTTTATAATGTTCTTTACGTTTTTGGAATCCCGGTAGCTCGATTAAGCTTATGCTAGCAATAATTCAACCTAGGGTTTATATTTGGGAAAATACCCATAGGTGAAATTTGTGTATTTTGATGTTTTATGATAGAATATGAGGTTTTAATTTATGTTAGACAACTTGTGCTACTCGGTTTTGAGTGAAAACGAGTAAAAGGGCTTAATCGGTAAAAATACCTAATAGTCATAAGTACATGTTAGAGTGTGAATTTGATATTGTCATAGAAGGGAAAAATGATCAGCATGTCATAAAACATAAGAATAATGGATAAAGTTTAATTCCCGAGCCCAGGGGCAAAAGTGTAATTATGCAAAAGTTTAGGGGCAAAAGTGTAATTTTCCAAAGTTCGTATTAAATGCTGTTTTGATGAATATATGTATTAAATAAGATTAATTGGGTATTATAGATCAAGCGAAACGGGAATCAGGTCGCGATCGAGGAAAAGAAAAGATTGTGGACTAAATTGCAAAATCTTTATATTTTGGTACCAAGGTAAGTTCATGTGTAAATAATGTAGCATAATTGTTATTTTTAAGTTATTGATGTTAATTATATGATATGCTGATTTTTTATCGTGAAATATTATGCTTTGTGGTTAATGTTGAGTAATATGCAAATTATGTTTACTACTTGATAAATATGAATTGCTACCGAGTATCGGTTCCGATATTGCGTGGAAGACGGCTAATGTCAGATCGAGGGAAAAAGCCCGTTTGAACCTTAGGAATAGATTAGGATACAAGTGACATGTCACTAGGATATTTGGCATCCGAACTCGTTGAGTTGAGTCTGAGTTCACTTATGGATGCGAATGTTCGAACTCGTTGAGTTGAGTCCGAGTTCGTGAGATGTAACTAGGCATCCGAGCTCATTAGTTGAGTCCGAGTTCACTTATGGATGCGAACGCCCGAGCTCATTGAGTTGAGTCCGAGTTCACTTATGGGCGGGTTACATGATTGCTTGATTACATATGTGGCACTTATGTGCAAATTATCCGTGTATCCGAGTTATATTCCGATGTGTTCAACGGGTGAAAATTTCTATGAAATGGAAGAACACTTAAGATGCAAGTGATGTTTTGGTAAGTGTTGTGAAATGGGCACTTTGGACAGGTATGTACTTAACCCTCGGGTTGAAAATAGATACAACAACGATAAAGTGGTAAGATGATGAATGATGTTTAGAAATGTGATATATGTTTTGGTGATGCCATGCTAAGGTTGTTTGGTATAATTGTATTGTTATGTTACTTGTTATTTGCATATGAACTTACTAAGCATTTATGCTTACTCCTTCCTTTTCATTCATTGTAGTTTTGAACAAGTCAGCTCGAGAATCGGGACAGGTCGAAGTTTCGATCACACTATCCAAAGATTTCTATTGGTAAATGGCTTGTAAAGCTTAAGTATGGCATGTATAGCAATGTACCTATTTTGTGTAAATAATTTTATGATATGGCCATGTTTGGTTGAGAAAATGTTTGATATTGATAAGTCATGGTGATGGCTAATTAGATCATGTTTGATATCATGGAAGTTTAATAGGTTATCTAGTTCATAAAAAAATTCATGGAAAGATGAAACTTGCCTTAAAACAGAATATTGCTGCAGCAATGACATGAATTTGAAAAATCACTAAAAATAGTATAAGTGGAACTAAATGATGAGTAAGTTATGAAATTGAAGCTTAATGAGTCTATTTTCATTTGGATTGAACAAAATAGGCATATAAATTATATTTTATGAGATATTTAAACTTTTGTGAGACAGGGCCAGAATGATTTCTGGATCCCCTGTTCTGATTTTAAAAATTTATAATAAATTTTAAAAAAATAATTGTAAGTTTTTATTTACATATACAGATTCCTTATTGAGTCTAGTTTTAATAGAAACAAACCTCATAGTCATTGAAATTTTTTATAGAGAGATATCTGATTCGTAATACACAGAGGTCAGAGCAGTCGAACCCTGAAACAGGGGAGACTTTAACTAATAAACTGTACTAATTGGCCCAACCAAAAATTCTATAAAAAAATTTATTAAATAGATATATGAGTATAGATTTAGGGAAAATTTATGGATCTTGATTTCGAGTTTTTTAGCTCAAGATATGATTTTTCTTGTAACTGTGACGCAGATAGCTAGAAAGCTGTGAATGTAGAAACAAATGATTCGAAGTACTTAAATTGATAAATTATGTTTGGTAACACCTCAAGCCCGATTCCGGCATCGGTCTCGGGCGTGGGGGCATTACATTTGGTGGTATCAAAGCAGATTTAGTCGGTTCTCGGACTACGTGTTGTATGTACGGATTTTTGCTATACATGTCATATGTATAAATTGTGATAGTGTGACGACTTCTGACCTTTTCTTTAAACGATTTTTATATAGTAAATGTATCCCAATCTAGCTGTGGCAGATGAAGTAGAGAGTAATGCGCCAGCTTCGGCTGAAAGGGCAGCGCCGACTAAAAACCCACCTCCTACTGTTGGTCAAGGAGGAGGAGAAAGGGATCGGGAAGCCTTTCTCTAAATGATGAGTGCATGGTACACTGAGTTCGTTAGTACGAACCCAAATGTACGACCTCCCCCACCTCCTTCAATTCTTCAACCTATGCCTCCGATGTCTCAAGGAGTGGATATGATAAAATTTCACAGAAACCCTATTGATAGAATTCGTGAACAAGGGGCTGAAGAATTTAGAGCAAATATTGATGATGATGCAGAGAAAGCGAGTTACGGCTTAAAAATTCTATCCGGTATTTGATGAATTATCTTACACACAAGAATGTTTGAAATGTGCTACATCTTTGTTGAGAGATTCACCTATAATTGGTGGAAGACTTTAATTTGGTGGTGCTGAAAGAAAGGGTAACTGGGAATTCTTTCAAGAAGAGTTTCTAAGAAATATATTGGTGAAAGATTTATTGATCGAGAAATGTAAAGAGTTTCTTGAGTCAAGCAAGGTAATATGACAATCTCGAATATGAAAGAGAGTTTGTTCGATTGAGTAAGTATGCCGTGGAATATGTTTCTCTGAGCCAAGTTGTGCCGACGATTTGAAGACGGGCTCAACGAAGACATTAAGGTATTTGTCGGGATCCTTGAACCGAAAGAAATGGTAGTAATGGTTGATCGAGCTTGCAAGGTGAAGAACTACTTAAAGAGAAGAGAAAGGTAGAGGCCGAGACACGAATTGGAAGAAAAGGCCAATGAGTAAGGCACCTTCACAAGAAACCGGAAAGTAAAGAAATATGAATCCTCGTTCCCAAGTTTCAATTTGGGCAATCATATGGAAATTTTAAGAAGCGTAATGTGGGTCCTAAATCTCGAAATACTTCTACAGACATGTAGGGAACTCGAGATTTGTTAAACCCGAAAAAGCCGGTGTGGTAGAAATCATTTTGTCCGTGGCAGAAAATGAATGTTTTCGATGTGGTTCCCGAATCATTTTGTTAGAGACTGCCCAGAGAGAGCTGAGAAAGAAAAATTTTAGAATGTAAAAGCTAGTAGTGCAGACTTGAGGGAAAGGTATTCGAGAAAAGCTGGAAGTGAAACAAGCAGTAAGAATGTAGCCAGAGATGCAGCAGTTAGATATGAAGGAAGAGCTCCGGCTAGAACTTATGCTATTAAAGCACGTGAAGATGCTTCCTCACCCGATGTGATTACTGGTACATTTTCTCTTTATGATATTAATGTTATTGCTTTGATTGATCCCGGTTCTACTCATTCATATGTATGCATGAAGCTAGTGTCTAGTATGAATATACCTGTTGAGAACACAGAATTTATGGTTAGAGTGTCGAATCCGTTAGGCAAATGTGTGATAGTTGATAAAGTATGCAAGAAATGTCCTTTAATGATTCGGGGTCATTAGTTTCCGGCCGACTTGATGTTGTTGCCGTTTGATGAATTTGATGTTATTTTGGGTATGGATTGGTTGACATTGCATGATGCTATAGTAAATTGTAAAGAAAAGGTTATAGAATTAAAGTGTGAAAACGGTGAAACTCTACGGGTTGAATCAGATAAATCAGAGGCATTGTCTAGTGTGATTTCTTCGATGTCGGCTCAGAGATATTTGAGAAAGGGTTATGTAGCTTATTTGGCGTATGTAATTAATACAAAAGAAGTTGAAAAAAAGTTGAATCAGTGCTGGTTGTGTGTGAATTTGCGGATGTATTTCTAGAAGAATTGTCGGGTTTGCCTCCAATCAGGGAAGTAGAATTTGGTATTGATTTGATACAGAATGCGACTCCGATCTCGATTGCTCCATATAGAATGGCACCAACAGAGTTGAATGAATTAAAGTCACAGTTGCAAGAGTTGACTGATAAAGGCTTTGTAAGACCAAGTTTTTCACCTTGGGGTGCTCCTGTGTTATTTGTGAAAAAGAAGGGTGGTTCTATGAGATTATGTGTTGATTATCGGCAGTTAAACAAGGTGACAATCAAAAATAAGTATCCATTGCCGAGAATTGATGATTTGTTTGATTAGCTAAAAGAAGCGACATGGTTTTCAAAGATTGACTTGAGATCTAGGCATTATCACCACGAGTAAAAAGAGCGGATGTCCTAAAACCGCTTTTAGAACAAGGTACGGTCATTATGAATTTTTAGTTATGCCATTCGGGTTGACAAATGCTCCTGCTGTGTTTATGGATTTAATGAATCGCATATTTTGGCCATACTTGGACAAATTTGTTGTGGTGTTTATAGATGATATTTTAATTTATTCAAAAGATGAGACAGAGCATGCTGAGCATTTGAGGATAGTTTTGCAAACTTTGAGAAATAAGCAATTATATGCCAAGTTTAGTAAAAGTGAATTTTGGCTTCGGGAAGTTGGATTTTTGGGTCATATTGTTTCAGGTGATGGTATACGGGTTGATCGTAGTAAAATTTCAGCCATTATTGATCGAAAACCACCGAAAAAACGTAACTGAAGTTAGAAGTTTCTTGGGGCTAGCTGGGTATTATCAGTGGTTTGTAAATGGATTTTCTATAATTGCTACTCCTATGACTAGACTACTCCGAAAGGATGTTAAATTTGAATGGACGGAAGAATGTCAACAAAGTTTCGAAGAATTGAAAAAGTTATTAACTGAAGCACCAGTGTTAGTACAACCCAAATCAGGTAAAGAATTTGTGGTGTATAGTGATGCTTCTCTAAATGGCTTGGGGTGTGTACTTATGCAAGAAGGAAAAGTGGTGGCTTATGCTTCGAGGTAGTTAAAACCTCATGAGAGGAATTATCCTACTCACGATTTGGAATTGGCTGTGGTGGTGTTTGCTTTGAAGATTTGGCGACATTATTTGTATGGTGAAAAGTGCCGGGTATATACCGACCACAAAAGTCTTAAGTACTTGATGTCACAAAAAGACTTGAATTTGAGACAACGAAGATGGTTGGAGTTATTGAAAGATTACGAGCTTGTTATTGACTATCATCCGGGAAAGGCGAATGTGGTTGCCGATGCTTTAAGCAGAAAGTTGTTGTTTGCTTTGAGAGTTATGAACACTCAGTTGAAAATGTCAGATGATAGTTCGATTCTAGCAGAGATTATAGCTAGACCGATGTTTTTATAAGAGATTTCTGAAGCTCAGAAAAATGATCAAGATTTGCTAGCCAAGAGAAGACAGTTTGAAGCTGATACGGGATCAGATTTCAGAATCGGTTCTGATGGTAGCTTGATGTTTAAAAATTAGATTTGTGTACCGAAGAATGATGAGTTGATTCAAAAGATTTTATATGAAGCACATAATGGCTGTTTGGCGGTTCATCCGGGCAGTACGAAAATATATAATGACTTGAAGAAAATGTATTGGTGAAGTGGAATGAAAAGAGATATTTCCGAGTTTGTATCAAAGTGCTTAATTTGTCAACAGGTGAAAGCTGAACACCAAGTGCCTTCAGGATTACTTCAGCCTATTATGGCTCCTAAATGGAAATGGGATTGAATTACTATGGATTTTGTTTTAGGGTTGCCATTGACTCGAGGAAAGAAAGATGCCATCTGGGTAATAGTTGACAGACTGACTAAATAGGCTCATTTTATTCCGGTACGTACGGATTATTCTCTTAATAAGTTGGCTGAATTGTATATCTGTGAGATTGTTAGACTTCATGGAATACCTTTGTCTATCATTTCGAATAGAGATCCGAGATTTACTTCACGGTTTTGGCAAAAGTTGCAAGAGGCATTAGGTACAAAGTTAAATTTCAAAGATCGCCTTTCATCCACAAACCGATGGGCAATCAGAGAGAGTAATTTAGATTCTTGAAGACATGCTCAGATGTTGCGTATTGGAATTTCAAGGCAGTTGGGAAAGGTACTTACCGTTGGTAGAATTTGCTTATAATAATAGTTATCAGACGAGTTTGAAAATGGCACCTTATGAAGCATTATATGGTCGTAAGTATCGAACGCCTTTGTATTGGACTGAACTCAAGGAAAATCAGATTTATGGAGTTGATCTAATAAAAGAAATCGAAGAAAAGGTGAAAGTGATTCGAGATTGTTTGAAAGCTGCTTCAATAGACAGAAATCTTATGTGGATTTGAAACGAAAAGAAATCGAGTTTCAAGTTGGTGATAAGGTATTTTTGAAAGTGTCTCCATGGAAGAAAGTCCTTAGATTTGGACGGAATGGCAAGTTAAGTCCGCGCTTTATTGGGCCGTATGAAATAATTGAAAAAGTTGGACCGGTAGCATATCGGCTAGCATTACCACCTGAATTAGAGAGGATTCATGATGTGTTACACGTATCTATGCTACGTCGGTATCGTTCGGATCCTTCACAAATAATTTCACCGACAGAAATTGAACTACGACCGGATATGACTTACGAAGAAGAACCGATTAAGATCTTAGTTCGAGAGGTCAAGAAACTAAGAAATAAAAGTGTCGCTCTCGTGAAAGTATTGTGGCAAAAGCATGGGGTGGAAGAGACTACATGGGAACCTGAAGAAACTATGAGAAACCAATACCCACACCTGTTTACCGGTAAGATTTTCGAGGACGAAAATCCTTAAAAGGGGGGGAGAGTTGTAATATCCTGAATTAGGGCTTAATCAGAATAGTGGTTTTGTGACCACAAATCCGAGATAGAAATAATTATTTTATAATTATTTTGATGATTATGATATGATTGCATGATTGTGTGAAAATTTCGTGATGAAATTCAATGCCTAGAGTGTTTAAATTGAAAGTAGGGACTAAATCGAATAAGTTGCAAAATTTGCATTCTAGAAGTTTTTAGTATGAAATTGCATTGAAATATTAATTAGGAGGTATTAAATAGAAATTTGACCAATTTTAAGTTCACGGACAAAATTAGGACATGGAAGGAATTTTTGAAAGTTTAGTAGTAAGGGCATTTTGGTCATTTAGTTATTAAAATGAATTAAAAACAAAATTAAAAGCCAATTTTTGTCCATCTTCTTCATTAGGCCGAAATTTCAAGGATTCTCCATAGCTAGGGTTTGTTTCAAGCTTCCAAGCTCCATAGTAAGTGATTCCAAGCCCCATTTTTAATGTTCTTTACGTTTTTGGAATCCCTGTAGCTCGATTAAGCTTATGCTAGCAATAATTCAACCTAGGGTTTATATTTGGAAAAATACCCATAGGTGAAATTTGTGTATTTTGATGTTTTATGATAGAATATGAGGTTTTAAATTATGTTAGACAACTTGTGCTACTCGGTTTTGAGTGAAAACGAGTAAAAGGGCTTAATCGGTAAAAATACCTAATAGTCATAAGTACATGTTAGAGTGTGAATTTGATATTGTCATAGAAGGGAAAAATGATCAGCATGTCATAAAACATAAGAATAAGGGATAAAGTTTAATTCCCGAGCATAGCGGCAAAAGTGTAATTATGCAAAAGTTTAGGGGCAAAAGTGTAATTTTCCAAACTTCGTATTAAATGCTGTTTTGATGAATATATGTATTAAATAAGATTAATTTGGTATTATAGATTAAGAGAAACGGGAATCAAGTCGCGATCGAGGAAAAGAAAAGATTGTGGACTAAATTGCAAAATCTTTATATTTTGGTACCAAGGTAAGTTCATGTGTAAATAATGTAGCATAATTGTTATTTTTAAGTTATTGATGTTAATTATATAATATGCTGATTTTTTATCGTGAAATATTATGCTTTGTGGTTAATGTTGAGTAATATGCAAATTATGTTTACTACTTGATAAATATGAATTGCTACAGAGTATCGGTTTCGATATTCCGTGGAAGACGGCTAATGTCAGATCGAGGAAAAAAGCCCGTTTGAACCTTAGGAATAGATTAGGATACAAGTGACATGTCACTAGGATATTTGGCATCCGAAGTCGTTGAGTTGAGTCCGAGTTCACTTATGGATGCGAATGTTCGAACTCGTTGAGTTGAGTCCGAGTTTGTGAGATGTAACTAGGCATCCGAACTCATTGAGTTGAGTCCGAGTTCACTTATGGATGCGAACGCCCGAGCTCGTTGAGTTGAGTCCGAGTTCACTTATGGGCGGGTTACATGATTGCTTGATTACATATGTGGCACTTATGTGCAAATTATCCGTGTGTCCGAGTTATATTTCGATGTGTTCAACGGGTGAAAATTTCTATGAAATGGAAGAACACTTAAGATGCAAGTGACGTTTTGGTAAGTGTTGTGAAATGGGCACTTTGGACAGGTATGTACTTAACCCTCGGGTTGAAAATAGATACAACAACGATAAAGTGGTAAGATGATGAATGATGTTTAGAAATGTGATATATGTTTTGGTGATGCCATGCTAAGGTTGTTTGGTATAATTGTATTGTTATGTTACTTGTTATTTGCATATGAACTTACTAATCATTTACGCTTACTCTTTCCTTTTCATTCATTATAGTTTTGAACAAGTCAGCTCGGGAATCGGTACAGGTCGAAGTTCCGATCACACTATCCGAAGGATTTCTATTGGTAAATGGCTTGTAAAACTTAAGTATGGCTTGTATAGCAATGTACCTATTTTGTGTAAATAATTTTATGATATGGCCATGTTTGGTTGAGAAAATGTTTGATATTGATAAGTCATGGTGATGGCTAATTAGATCATGTTTGATATCATGGAAGTTTAATAGGTTATCTAGTTCATAAAAAAAATTCATGGAAAGACGAAACTTGCCTTAAAACAGAATATTGCTGCAGCAATGACATGAATTTGAAAAATCACTAAAAATATTATAAGTGGAAATAAATGATGAGTAAGTTATGAAATTTAAGCTTAATGAGTCTATTTTCATTTGGATTGAACAAAACAGGCATATAAATTATATTTTATGATATATTTAAACTTTTGTGAAACAGGGCCAGAATGATTTCTGGATCCCTTGTTTTGACTTTAAAAATTTATAATAAATTTTAAAAAAATAATTATAAGTTTTTCTTTACATGTACAGATTCTTTATTGAGTCTAGTTTTAATAGAAATAAACCTCATAGTCATTGAAATTTTTTATAGAGAGATATCTAATTTGTAATACACAGAGGTCAGAGCAGTCGAACCATGAAACAGGGGGGATTTTAACTAATAAACTGTACTAATTGGCCAAATCAAAAATTCTAGAAAACAATTAGTAAATAGATATATGAGTCTAGATTTAGGAAAAATTTACGGATCTTGATTTCGAGTTTCATAACTCGAGATATGATTTTTCTTGTAACTGTGACGCAGATAGCTAGAAAGCTGTGAATGTAGAAACAAATGATTCGAAGTACTTAAATTGATAAATTATGTTCGGTAACACCTCAAGCTCGATTCCGGCGTCGGTCTCGGGCGTGGGGGCGTTACAATAACATTTAATTTAACATAATTCAATTAATTCACTAAATTTAACTTTCAAATATAAATTACAACATTATTGCAGTATTATTATCATATCAACTTACCTCGATCCAGAAACGGCAATTTACTATTTTAGTCCATAACCTTGTATTTTCCCGATTTAAGCCCGAATCTCGATTTCCTTCATTATTGAGCTTGAAAAGCTTGAAAATCCTAGCCATGGCTTCCCCCATGCTAATTTCGGCCTCCATGGAAAAGATGAGTCAATTTTGGCTTTATTTTCCCTTTTTATTTCTTTTAATTACCAAATGACTAAAATGCCCTTACTACTAAACTTTCCAAAAATTTCATCAATGTCCAATTTTTGTCCATAGACTTAGAAATTGGTCAAATTTCTATTTAAGACCTCCTCATTAATATTCCAAAGCAATTTCATACTAAAAACTTCTAGAATGCAAGTTTGCAAATTATTCGATTTAGTCCCTAATTTCAATTTAAGCACTTTAGGCATAAAATTTCTTCACGAAATTTTCACACAATCATGCAATCATGTCATAGACCTCAAAATAATCATAAAATAATTATTTCTATCTTAGATTTGTGGTCACAAAACCACTATTCTGATTAGGCCCTTATTCGGGATATTACACGACCCCCGACTTACATTGAGTTCTCTTGGCTTGCAACTCACTATTGTTATTCTGAGCTTTGCAAATCTCTTGTAGAAACATCAGTCTAGCTCTTAACTCTGCTAGAATTGAACCATCGTCTGACAAGGCTAATTGGGCGATCATTGCTCTCAACGTAAATAATGATTTTCTACTCAATGCATCGGCGACTACGTTCGCCTTTCCCTGATGGTAGTCGATAATCAACTCATAATCTTTTAAAAGTTCCAACCGTCGCCGTTGCCGTAGGTTCAACTCCTTTTGAGTCATCAAATAATTTAGGCTTTTATGGTTGGTGAACACTCAGCATTTCTCGCCATACAAATGGTGTCTCTAAATTTTCAACGCGAACACGATGGCGAGCAACTCTAAATCGTGCGTCGGGTAGTTTTTCTCATGTGGCTTTAGCTGTCTTGAAGCGTAAGCTATGACCTTACCTTCTTGCATGAGTACGCACCCCAATCCCTTCAAGGAAGTGTCGTTATGTATCACAAACTCTTTGCCCGACTCCAGTTGCATTAAAACTGGGGCTTCGATCAACAAAGCCTTTAATTTCTCAAAACTTTGTTGGCACTTCTCCGTCCATTTGAACTTGAATTTTTTTTGCAACAACCTTGTCATCGGAGTTGTTATCATAGAGAATCCATTCACAAATCTTCTATAGTATCCAGCCAAACCCAAAAAGCTTTGGACCTCTATCACATTCCTCGATGATTTCCACTGAACAATAGTCGAGATCTTGCTTGGGTCAACTCTGATCCCGTCACCTGACACAATGTGTCCTAGAAATCTGACCTCCTTAAGCCAAAATTTGCTCTTACTGAACTTGGCATACAACTGCTTGTCTCTCAAGGTTTGTAAAACTATTATCAAATGCTCCGCGTGCTCACTTTCATCACGCGAATAAATCAATATGTCATCGATAAAAACGACGACGAACTTATCCAAATACGGTTAAAAAATGCGGTTCATTAAGTCTATAAAAACTGCCGGGCCATTTGTTAAGCCGAAGGGCATGACGAGAAACTCATAATGCCCGTACCTCATACGAAATGCAGTTTTCGGTATATCTTGCTCCTTAACCCTTAACTGGTAATAGCTCAACCTTAAATCTATCTTAGAGAGCACAGTGGATCCCTTCAGCTGGTCAAACAAATCATCTATCCTTGGCAAGGGATACATGCTCTTCACTGTCACCTTATTAAGTTGTTTGTAATCGATACATAACCTCATCGACCCGTCTTTCTTCTTTACAAAAAGTACCGGAGCACCCCGCTGTGAATAGCTCAGTCTCGTAAAACCCTTATCCGTTAACTCTTGCAACTGTACTTTCAACTCCTTTAATTCCATCGGTGCCATCCTATATGGGGTAATTGATAAAGGAGTCGTACCAAGGACTAACTCAATACCAAACTTGACTTTTTTAGTTAGAGGTAATCCGGGCAACTCTTCCTGAAACATATCTATAAACTCACAAACCACTGATACCGATTCAATCTTTGAATCAGACACTTGAGTATTCAGCACAAAAGTAAGATAAGCCTCATATCCCTTCCTCAAAAATCTCACTGCCGATATGGATGATATCACCACAGGCAAGTTATTCGTTCTATCTAATTCAACCTGAAGAACATCTCCGCTTTCACACTTCAACTTAATAACTTTTCTCCCATAGTCCACTAAAACACTATGAGAAGTCAACCAATCCATCCCAAGGATTACATCAAATTCATTAAATGGCAATATCATCAAGTTAGCCGAAAAACAATGACCCCCAATTGTCAAAGGATAATTTCTACACACTTGGTCTACTAGCACATGTCTGCCTACCACAAATTCAGTGGACTCTACTGGCATGTTTATACGAGGTATCAATTCCATACAAATATAGGAATGGGTAGACCCCGAGTCAATTAAGGCAATAACAAATATATCATGGATAAAAAAGGTACCCGTGATCACGTCGGGAGACTCTGCCTCTTCATGGGCACGTATAGCATAAGTCCTTGCAGGCGCTCTGCCCTCAGACCTCACTGCAGCATCCCTTGGCACACCTCTGTTGCTAGCCTCACTTTCAGGGTTTTTTTGTGGTTTACCCCTCAAAGGAGCACTACCTGCCCTCACATTTTGCTTTTTCTCTTTGTCATCTAATTCGGGACAATCTCGAATGAAGTGGTCTAGTGACCCAGATTTGAAGCACCCTCTTTCATTTCCTCAGCATTCGCCGAAATGACGTCTACCACATTACGAAAATTCTAGCCTATTTGGCCGAGCCCTACCGACACTCGCGATAGAAGTGGTCTGGGCTCTAGAAGTTATTTTCTGCTAGTTCTTGTCTCTATTCGAGAACCCTAATGAAACATTAGATCAGGTAGTGAAGTCCCTCGATTTCTTATATAAGGACTGATGTGATTTCCCCATCTATCTCTTCCTTGAGTCACGCGATTCAATAACTGCTTTTCTCCTCTCCTAAACCAACTCTTCTGCTTTGCATGCCCTCTCAACGAGTACCACAAATCCCTTAGCTTTAAATGCCAACAAATACTCAGATATCTTCATTAAGTCCATCCTCAAACCTCTTACACATGGTGACTTTTATGGATACGTACTCCCGCATATACTTGCTGAGTCTCACAAACTCACGTTCATATTCCGTCACTGTCATATGGCCTTACTTTAACTCTAAAAATTCCTTCCTCTTTTGGTCAATGAACCTCTGGCTAATGTACTTTTTTCGTAACTCTTAATGGAAGAATTCCCAAGTTACTCTCTCTCTCTTGGTACAATAGACACGAGAGTATTCCACCATTGGTAGGCCGAGTCTCGTAGGAGTGACACCGCACACTTCACGCACTCTATAGGCGTGCACGATAGTTCATCAAATACCCTGATGGTATTCTTCAACCAAAATTATGCTCTCTCTGGGTCATCATCTATGTTAGCCTGAAATTCCTCGGCCCTTTGTTTTCGAATCTTGTCTACTGAAGGCTTCTCTCTCCAAATTACTTCCACTCTTCCGGAGATACAGGGGCGTACTGAGGAATCAGAGGAGGTGGGGGAGGTGGAGTGTTCGGATTCGCATGAACAAACTCTGTGTACGAAGCATCTATCATTCGGAGGTAGGCTTCTCTAGCCCCTCCTCCTTGGCCCATAGTCAAGGGCTCACTCTCAATTGGCGCAGTCCCTTCAGCGAGAGCCGACGTATTACTATCCACGTCATCCACTATACCTCTGTCAGGATCCATTTACTATATGAATACATAATTTATAATTGTCAAGAGTCGTCACACTATCAATATACAATTATGGTATGTATAGCTAGACTCGTACTCACGCTAGGTTAGTCCTAGAACCAACTAAACCATAGCTCTGATACCACTAAATGTAACACTTCACATCCATACCCTACGCCAGGACAGAATACGAGGCATTACCTAACTTAAACACATACATTCACACGTTTCTGAGTCACCAAGAATTGATCAAATTTAAAAATTTTCCAATATTTACCATAAACTCTTTAATATGCGCCTACGAGGCTCCAAACAATCATTTAAAACCATTTGGGAATGATTCAGGTCTTTTAAAAAACTCTGAAAAATAACATTTAACATCGGGGCACACGCTCGTGTGGAAAGGCAACATGTCCGTGTGACCATTTCAACATGGTCGTGCTGAAGGCCCGTATGGTCCACACAGCCTAAGCGCTTAGGGACACGCCCGTGTCCTCCACTCGTGTAGAAATAATTTCCAATTCGAACCTATAGGGGTTTTCACACAGCCTGACACACGCTCGTTTCCATGGCCTATGTCCCTCACAAGGCCACGACACACCCGTGTTCTAGCCCGTGTGCAAAAACCTAGACATTCTATTTCTGACGTCAGCAATCCTTAAGGGTCACACGACCAGGGCACATGCCCGCGTGCTAGGCTGTGCCCTTCACACGGCTGAGACACACGGTCATGTCTCTGCCTGTGTGTTTACTACCATGCATTCTGACCTACAAATTTCACGTGCAGGGGACACACGACCGAGTAACACACCCATGTGGCTGACCGTGTGTCATACACGGCCTAGTCACACACCCGTGTGCTTACCCGTATGGACAAATTAGGCTTTTTACCAAGCCTCTTTGCCACTCGTACTTACACAACCTGTATAAGATCACTCTATACCAATACAAGGACACCTCATATAGCCAGAACATCCACAATGGACAACATTTCATTTGTGCAATTTACTCATCTATGAAAATAACATCTTATATATATATATATATATCAAAGTGAATATTGACCGTTATCTATGGCCTTATAAAAAATAAAGGGGTTTATCCTAAGCCAATATATTTGGCTAATTTCTCGATGACACAAAACATTGAAGTCTAAGCCCTATACATGCCATACTCACAAGTAAGAAATCTAACTATACCAAGTACTTCAGATGATGGTGTGATTGGCTTCTCTGACATAAGTGATGATCCTCGAACTACTTTGGTGGCACTATAAGAAAATGGAAAGGAGAGGGAGTAAGCATAAAGCTTAGTAAGTTACATGTAAATAAATATAACAACAATTTTACCATTCATCAACATGCTCATAACACAAAAGCAGGTATAAGCACAACTTACTTATCACTATCCCATACCCATCATATAACATATATTGAGCTCACAGCTCATACATACCAAATAGGTACCTGTACCACTGACAACAAGGTTATACTTTCTTCACTAACTTAAACCATAACTCTCGACGTTGAACCACTCGGAAGACTACTGGATATTCAATAAACCTTACACATAGGGTAGAATGCCGATGCCATGTCCTAGACATGGTCTTACACTATCTTATATCCTAAGTCGATGCCATGTCCCAAACATGGTCTTGCACTGACTATCATTATTGAGGCTGACGCCATGTGCCAGACATGGTCTTACACTAGCTCTCGTATATCCGTGCTGATGCCATGTCCTAGACATGGTCTTACACATGTCTTACACTGGCCTACGTCTTGAGGCCGATGCATGTCCAAGACATGTCTTACACTAGCTCTCATTTCAATGCCGATGCCATGTCTCAGACATAGTCTTTCACTGGCTCTCATATTGTGCCCGATGCATGTCCCAGACATGGTCTTTCACTGGCTCTCATATTGTGGCTGATGCATGTCCTAGACATGTCTTTCACTAGCTCACAAATAACCCAAATGTCATGGCAGATATATCTGATTTATTTCCTAAGGTTCAAACGGGAATTCTACTATCTCAATTATCATCATACATTCTCATTTCCACAATCAAGCATTTCATGCTATATCAATTCAATCAAAAATAATAATAATGTAGTTGTATTATTTACACACAACTTACCTCTAATTACAAAATATGGCGACTAGTAGGTTTATTCTACTTGTTTGGCCTTCCCCCGGTCTAAGTTTGAATTTGGTATTTCTTGATCTAAAATGGCAAAAATTCATTCATTTCATCAGCATATTAATCTAGACACTCAAAAATTCACAATTGGGCAAAATAACTTGCCCCTAAACTTTCACAAAATGACCATTATACCCCTATGCTCGAAAATCAATTTTTATCAAATTTCTTCATATCATAAGCCTACCCAAACCCTTTTTTACTCTTATAGCAGTCCAAAATTTCAACTATTTCACACATTTATCACTTATTTACCACTTGTGCAAAAAGGTCCCTAGTTAGGGCTTCCATGAAAACCTCTTTACAAAAGTTGTTTATTATACATCAAATACTCATACTCTTCCATAAAATTTCAGAAAAATACATGAACACTCTCACGGTAAAACCCTAGACTTCCAACCAATTTGCAAAATGGTCCCCTAATTTGAAAGCTCATGCTTCAATGGGTCTAAAAATGTAAAAATCATTAAGAAAACTCATTAAAATCACTTACTTGTGAGGGGATAACTTGCCTGAAAATTTTAAAGCTCCAAGAACCCTTATTTTGCTGAGAATTTTGGTGGTAGTGAAGAACATGAGAAGGTGATATCATCTTTCCCTTATTTTATTTCTATTTTAAATCAATTTAGCCACCAAACCCACTAAATTTGGACTTTTTGACAAAGCTTGTCTCCTATGTCAGGCATGCGTCCCTAGGGGGTTTAATTTCCTTTTAAAGGCCCCTAATTTAGGTTCTCTAGCTATTTGGCACTTTTAGCTATTAAAATAGGACTTTTGCACTTTATGCGACTTAGTCCTTTTTCACAATTGGGCTCATAAACGTTAAAATTGAACCGCCAAATTTTTCATACACTCTTATAAACATGTTATAACCCCCAAAATAATAATAAAATAATTTTCTTGACTTTGGATTTATGGTCTCGAAACCACTGTTTCGACTAGCCCCAAAATCGGGCTGTTAAAACATATGTTGTTTATAGTGATGCGTCTATCAATGGTTTAGGTTGTGTGTTAATGCAGTTAGGGAAAGTGATAGCTTATGCTTCTTGATAGTTAAAGTCACGTGAAAACAATTATCCTACTCATGATCTTGAGCTGGCCGCGATTGTCTTCGTTTTGAAGATATGGATGCATTATTTATATGGCGAGAAATGTTGTAACACCCCTAACCTGTGTTCGTCGTTGGAACAGGGTTTGTAATAGTTCAGTTTAGACCCTAGTCAGAATAGTGGTTTCGGGACCACAAATCTAAGTCTAAAAAATATTTTAATATTATTTTTTGTGTCTATGATATATGAATTTGCATCTGTGAAATTTCTGTGATTTAATTTGTCTATTTCCGTACTGAATATTGAAAAAGGATTTAATCGCATAAAAGGTGAAATTAGCATGTTACATGTTTAATGTATGTATTTGAATTGGCTTTGGACTAATAGGTACTTACGTGCTTATTTGACCATGTAATGTATTAAATGACTATGTTGGACATTAGTAAATGGCTTATTAATGTTTAAATGCAAGGGTATTTTAGTAAAAGGTTTAATAAATGTTGTTTAATAAAATGAAAACATGAAATTGGCCATTATTATCATTCATATAACCGATTATATCAAGAAAATAGAAAGAAGAAGACCATCCTAGGGTTCAGTCATTGATTTGGTTAATTAGGTAAGTGTTTTGCTCAGTTTTTGATAATTTCTACGTTTTTGTAATCGTTGCTTCGTATACTATAGAACCCATGCTTCAATTTATGATTTTGTTAATGATTTTCAAATGTCCCATGGATGAATTCATGAGCTTTGTGATGTTATATGTTGAAATATGTTTTGTCTTTAGATTTTTTATGAATTTGAGTAATTTGGGCTAAATTGTGAAAATGATGTCTTGAGGGACAAAATGTGAAATAAACATATTGTGTGGGCTTATATAGAAGCCATGAAAATTTGGCTAGCCCTTGTTACAAAGAGATTTTGCATATTTGTGATTTTATGCTAATAAGACTAAATTGTCAAAGTGTGAAAATGTAAGGGCTAAAATGCAAAGTGCCCTAAATGTGTGTATATGGATTGAATTGAATGAAATTAATTATTGAATGGTTGAATTTGAATTTGTATTAGATCAAGAACAAAGAAAATCAGACTTAGATCGAGGGAAGTCCAAAATAGTTGAATAGTTGACTCGTTTCTATCTAAAATCCGTACGAGGTAAGTCAAATATGATTACGTATTAAATTGATTGAATGTTGTATATATTAGTTATAATCTGTATTGGACGGCTGTGAGAGCCTGATGAATGAATTCTGAGTAAATTTCGATAATATGCTAGTAGTTGAAAAACTCTATATGTTTCTAAAGGAATGTTGACATCGATCGAAGATATCGTGTAAGACCGTGTCTGAGGCACAGGCCTCGATTTGAGATTTACGTATAAGACCATGTCTGGGACATCGGCATCATATCTGATTTCGTGTAAGACCCAATCTGGAATAGAGGCATCGATCCTGAATTACATGTAAAACCACTTCTGGGATGTCGACATTGTACCCGTTTATGAATATCTGTATCGTTTCTGAACCATCTGATGATAGAGTACGAGATATGGGAATGAGTATATGAAATGTATAATCTATACAAGTACGTTTGTATCGTACTAAATTTCTGAATATTAAAGACTCTATTTCTGTGAAATAATGAATGCGAAGTATGTACGAAATCATGGAAATGAAATATGACATGTATACAAGCAAATGAGCATGGTTAGGCTTATGAATTACTCTCTAAAATGGTTGTGAATTCTTGCTATTGACTTTTACTTTATATGCTTTAATAGCTAGACTAGTTGCATTTGGCTTACTAAGCTCTTTGTAGCTTACTCTGTGTGATTTCTATCTATTTTACAATTATCGTAGCTACTGAAGGCTTAGGGATAGTCGAGGATTGCCACCATACTATTGAACTCATTTTGGTACTTTTGAAAGTGTAAATATTTTTAAGCATGGCATGTATAGGATAGAATGTCTATGTATTTAAGCTTTGATATGTATATATGTTATGCCATGAGAGTTGGCTAGCAAGTGAGATGTTATGCATATTTTTGGTGTTGGTTGGTGATGCCAAATTGTGTATGCTTGTAATGGTTATATGACCTTATATGTGGTGGTAATTTTGAAATATGCCAAGTTGAGGAAATGGTAAATTTAAGTATGAGTTAGAAGGTGCCATAAGTGAGCTATGAAATGAGCATTTTGGCATCATGTTGTAATATGATTTTTAATGTGTATTGGTATGGATTTGAATAGGTTATTGAATGATGATAATTTAGTTATAATGAAGCATGTTTTAAGCACTGTATTGGCTGAAAAGTTTGGCATGAATGTTGTTTAATATTGCTTATAGGAATGTCCCAAATAGGGGTGACAAGTTGGCTTAAACCAAGCCTGCATTGTGCCACACAGTCAGGGACCACAGGCGTGCCTTGTGGCTGTGTATGCAAAGTAGTAACCTCTTAAAGTCACACGGTTAAGACACATGGAGGTGTCATATAGTCGTGGGTTTAAGTCAGTAGCTAGCTAAGTTTCACATGGCCATAGCACACGGGCGTATCTGTTGGCTGTGTGTAAAAGTTAGTATATATACCCTGTTTTGGCATGACTGGATCACATGGGAGTGTATGGTGCCTGTGTAAGGCACACGGCCTGATCACACGGGCGTGTGACCTCAACAGAATTGAAAAATTTTTATAAGTTCTAAAAATTTTGAATGTGTTCGATTTAGTCCTGCCCTTTTCTAAAAGTATGTCTTTATTCTTGGAGACCTCCATAAGGGATGAATTGTTGATTTGCTTATGCATTAATATTATGTGATATCTGTGATTCTTTATTGATCTGTAATGTTCTGTCTATTTGGTAATGCCTCTTACCTATTCC
Organism: Gossypium anomalum; assembly: GCA_025698475.1. NCBI lineage: Eukaryota > Viridiplantae > Streptophyta > Magnoliopsida > Malvales > Malvaceae > Gossypium > Gossypium anomalum. Next base: position 42,046,289 of record CM046965.1, read on the forward strand.
GGCGACGGTTATGGGATAGGGGTGTTACATTTTATTGGTATTAGAGCTATGGTTTAGTCAGTTCTAGGACTACCATACCGTATGTAGTCTAGCTATACATGCCATATATATAAAACTGCAATAGTGTGATGAATCCTGGCATTGAAATGTGCTTTTATATAGCAATGGATCCCAATAGAGCTGTAGCTGACGATGTTGAAAGTAATGCGTCTGATCCCGCGCAAGGGATGGTGCAAGATGATTCTCGACCGGCTACGAGTAGCCGTGATGGTGAGGCTAAGCAGGCCTTCTATCAGATGATGAATGATTGGTTCACTCAGTATATTAGAACCAATCTGGCTGTACAACAACCTCCACCCCCAGTTAATCCTCTCAAATTCCTGTTATGCCCTCAGTGAATCCGACTCAGTTAAGTAGACCACCAGTTGATAAGATTAGAAAGGATAGGGCTGAAGAGTTTAGAGCTACAACAAATGATGATGCTGAAAGAGCTGAATTCTAGTTAGAGAATACAATACGAGTGTTTGATGAAATGTCTCTGAATCCTAAGGAATGTGTAAAATGTGTCGTTTCACTTCTGAGAGATACAGCGTACCATTGATGGAAACCTTTAATATCTGTGGTTCCAAGTGAGTGGGTTACTTGGGATTTCTTCCAAGCTGAATTTCAAAAGAAATACATTAGTCAGAGATTCATCAGTCAGAAACGTAAAGAGTTTCTCGAGCTTAAACAATGTTGTATGTTTGTTACTGAATAAGAACATGAATTTGTGAGATTGAGCCAGTATGTTTGGGACTGTGTATCAAATGAAGCAATAATGTGAAAAGGTTTGAAGATGAACTAAATGAAGATATCCGTCTGTTAATTGGGATTTTAGAGATTAAAGAAATGGTAGTGCTCGTTGAGCAAGCTTGTAATGCTGAAGAATTAAGTAAAGAGAAAAGAAAAGCTAATTCTGAAGCTAGAGATTTTAGAAAGAGATCTTCGAGTAGATCATTTCAGTCTGTGTCACAGAAATTCTGAGATGGTCATAATCGTTTAAAGGCTGATGTAATACATTCAAACCGAGATCGAGCTAGATCACATTCGAATTTCAGAGCTCCCGCTACTTCTGTTACAAGTGTTGGGAATGTCTGATCTGAGAAACCTGAATGTCAACACTGTAGTAAAAGACATTCGGGAAATTGTAGATTGAATAACCGAGCTTGTTTCCGATGTGGATCTCTGGATCATTTTGTAAGAGATTGTTCTGAACCTACTGAGCCAGAGAATATACAGAATCCGAGACCGAGCAACACCTTAGCTAGAGGTAGACCTTCCAGAAATACAGGAAATGCAAGTGGTGGTCAAAGAGCTACTAGGGATACTGCTGTTAGATCTGAGGCCAGAGCATCTGCCAGAGCCTATGCTATCCAAGCTCGTGAGGAAGCTTCGTCTCTAGACGTGATTACCGGTATTTTTACTCTTTATGATACTTCTGTGATTGCATTGATAGACGCTAGATCAACGCATTCTTATATCTGTATGAATTTAGTGCATAGTAAGACTTTGCCTGTAGAGTCTACCGAATTCGTAATTAGAGTATCGAACCCCTTAGGTAAAAGTGTTTTGGTTGATAAAGTCTGCAAAAACTGCCCGTTATTGATTCGAGATATCTATTTTCCTACTGATCTGATGCTTTTGCCTTTCGACGAATTTGATATAAATCTGGGAATGGACTGGTTAACTTTGCATGATGCTATTGTGAACTACAAATGAAAAGTCATTGATTTAAGGTGTAAGAATGATGAGATAATTCAAATTGAGTCTAGTGATCTGAATGGACTACCAGCTGTGATATCTGCAATGAAAGCATAGAAATATGTGAAGAAAGGCTGTGAAGCCTACTTAGCTTATGTGTTAGACTTGAAAGTGAATGATAAGAAAGTTGGATTTGTACTTGTTGTCTGTGAGTTCCCTGATGTGTTTCCTGAAGAACTTCAGGGATTACCTCCAGTTAGAGAGGTAGAATTTGGCATTGAATTGGTATTTGGTACAACTCTAATTTCGATAGCTCCGTACAGAAAGGCTCTGACCGAACTAAAAAAATTAAAGTCTCAGTTACAAGAGTTGACCAATAGAGGGTTTGCTAGATCGAGTTTCTCACCTTGGGGTGCTCCGGTTCTATTTGTGAAAAAGAAAGACGGTACGATGAGAATGTGTATAGATTATCGTCAGTTGAACAAGGTGACTGTCAAGAGTAAGTATCCTTTGCCCCGAATTGATGATTTGTTTGATTAGTTAAAATGAGCTACTGTGTTTTCGAAAATAGATTTGAGATCAGGCTATTATCAGTTGCGAGTGAAAGATTTAGATATTCCGAAGACTGCTTTTAGAACTAGGTACAGTCACTATGAATTCTTAGTTATGCATTTAGGATTGACTAATGCACCTGCTATTTTTATGGATTTGATGAATAGAACTTTCAGACCGTATTTAGACCAATTTGCTGTGGTATTCATTGATGACATACTAATTTATTCACGTGATGAATCCAAACATACTGAGCATCTGAGAATAGTGCTACAGACTTTGCGAGATAAACAGTTGTATACGAAATTCAGTAAGTGTGAGTTCTGGCTGCGAGAAGTTGGTTTTCTAGGTCATATAGTATCAGCCTCTAGTATTCAGGTAGATCCGAGCAAAATTTTAGCTATTTTAGATTGGAAACTTCCGAGGAATATCTCCAAAGTTCATAGTTTTCTGGGGCTTGCTAGTTACTATAGAAGATTTGTGAAAGGTTTTTCGATGATTGCGACTCCGTTGACAAAACTACTACAGAAAGATGTGAAGTTTGATTGGTTTGAAAAATGTCAGAACAGTTTTGATCGGTTGAAGACTTTGTGGACTGAAGCTCCAGTATTAGTACAACCTGAATTGGGTAAAGAATTTGTAATTTACAGCGATGCTTTATTGATTGGTTTAGGATGTGTTTCAATCTAAGAAGGAAAAGTCATTACTTATGCTTCGAGACAGTTAAAGCTGCATGAAAAGAACTATCTGACACATGATCTTGAGTTAGCTGCTATTGTGTTACCTTGAACATCTGGCATCACTATCTATTTGTGAGAAATGTCACGTGTTTTCTGATCATAAAAGTCTGAAGTATTTAATGATGAAAAAAGATTCGAATATGCGATAGAGAAGATGGTTAGAACTGTTAAAATATTACGAGCTGGTTATTGATTATCATCCGGGCAAAGCAAATGTGGTAGTGGATGCTCTGAGTCAGAAATCATTGTCTGCATTCGAGCACGAAGTGTTAACAGACTTAATTTATCACTTAAACAATTTCAAATGATTATTTCACCTTTTGTAATAAACTATCCATCTACGTCATAGTCGCTAAAAAATTCATATCTCGAGTTACAAAACTCAAAATTCAAATCCGTAAATTTCCCCTAAAACTAGACTCATATATATTCTTACTAATTGTTTTCCAGAATTTTTGGTCAGGCCAATTAGTACAGTTTATTAGTTAAAGTTTCCCCTGTTTCAGTGTTCGACTGCTCTAACCTCTATTCACTACAAATCATTTTTCTCTCTGTACAGAATTCAGATGACTATTCAGTTTGTTTCTTTTAAAATTAGACTCAATAAATAATCTATACATATAAATCATGACTCTTAATTATTTTTTTACATTTTTTAGTGAATTTATAAATTCAGAAGAGGGGATTCAGAAATCGTTCTGATTTTGTTCCACCAAAACTCAAATTTCTCATGAAATACAACTCATTTACTTGTTTTGTTTCTTCCATATGAAAATATACTCAACAAGATTCAATTGAATATTTTATTCACCATCTAATTCTATCTTTACTATTTTTAGTGATTTTTCAAACTCACGTCACTGCTGCTGTAAGATACTGTTTTATAGCCAATTTCACCATTTTATAAATTTCCATGGATTAGATAATACATTAAGCACACATAACACCAAATATGATCTTGGTTAGCCACTCCAATGGCTAATCATTATCAAGCATTCCATACCACACATAAGCCATATCATAAGATTATATACACAAAATGATTATAATGCTATACATGCCATATTCCCAAAATATACAAGCTATTATACCGAGATAGTCCGTTGATAGTGTGAGCGTGCCTCCGACCGTTCCGATTTCCAAGCCGGCTTGGCAAAACTAAAAGGAATGGAGAGGAGGGAGTAAGCATAAATGCTTAGTAAGTTCACATGAAAATAGCAAATAACATAGCCATGCAATCATACAAAATCAATATTTGCATAATATCACCAAGGCATTTATATCACATTTTCATTCATCATCTTACCATATTATTGTTATACCGAGGTCTCAACCCAAGGGTTAAGCACATACCTGCCCAAAGTACCCATTCCACGACACTTACCACATGTCACTTTCATCTCGAGTATCCTTCCATTTTACTAGAACTTTACCCGTTGAACACATCAGAATATAATTTGGATACACGGAATACATGCACCTAAGTGCCATGACTGCAGCTAGACAAACTCAATAGCTTGAGGTTTATGTAGCCCATGCTACCATGTAACCCGCCCATAAGTGAACTCGGCCTGCAACTCAACGAGTTCGGGCATTCGCATCCATAAATGAACTCTGCCTGCAACTCAAATGCCTAGTTACATTCTCACGAACTCAACCTGCAACTCAACGAGTTCGGACTCAAATATCCTAATGACATGTGACTTGTATCCTAATCTATTCCCAAGGTTCAAACAGGATTTTCCTCGATCACACATCTTTTCCGTCTTCTACGGATTGTCAGAACCAATACTTGGTAGCATTTCATATTTATCAAGTAGTTCACTTAATTTACATAATACTCAATAATAACCACAAAGCATAATATTTCATGATAATAATCTTCATATCATATAAATAACATTAATGATAATAATCATCATATCTTATAAATAACATTAAATTACTTAAATTGACAATTATATTACCATATTTACATATGAACTTACATCAGTACAAAATGTTAGAAATCGAGCCTATTCCTCGTAAACTTTATTTTTCCCTCGATCACAACTCGAAGCTCGTTTCTCTTGATCTAAAATGCCAAATTAATTTATTCAATATACACATTCATCAAAACAGCCCCTAATACGAGCTTGGATGAAAAAATCCATTTTACCCCTAGCTTTTCAATTATTTACAATTGAGTCCTTAAGTTTATACAATGAGTTACATGCATTTTTCATGACATCTAGGCATAGCCGAATTTCCTAATGTCCATAACATCCCATATTTCACACCAAAAATCAAATTTTTACCATCAATTTTACCCTTTTACAATTAAGTCCCTTTTTAGGTGTTTTCACATAAAACTACTAGCTAAAAGTTGTTAAACACACATCAAACCATCATATTCCTTCATTATTCATCATAAACATCCCTTAGTCATCTAGGGTAACTTCCAATTTCACCCACCAAATAAAAAACTAATGAATTCTATAAGTGGACCTAATTGTAAAAGTCATAAAAATATAAAAATTATTAAGAAAAAGCAAGAATTCAACTCACATGATGTAAAAATATGAAAAACCAGCTTTCTCCAGACCTCCTATGGCATTTTGGCTGAGAAAATATGAAGAGATCTCTAGATTTTTCAATTTTGTCTTTATTTTATATGTTAAAATTGTAAAATTTCCAATTTTGCCCTTATTTCCCTTATTTTTCTGCTGATTTTCTTGCCCTTGCCGTCCAACCTATTCAATTTTAGGCTTAATTTCCCTTTAAATCCTCTTTCTTTTAACACTTGACCTATTTAATCCTTCTAGCAAATTTTGGATTTGTTACAATTTAGTCCCTAATTTCAAATTAAGCACTTTATGCATAGAATTTCTTCACGAAATTTTCACACAATCATGAAATCATATCATAGACCTCAAAATAATTATAAAATAATTATTTCTATCTCAGATTTGTGGTCTTAAAACCACTATTTCGATTAGGCCCTAATTCAGGATATCACAAGCACTGTCTGATGATATCTTGGTTTGTGCCGAACTGAAAGCAAAACCCTTATTTATACAACAGATCTATGAGGCTCAAAAATCTGACAATGAATTAAAAGCAAAATGAGCTCAGTGTGATTCTGAATTCCAAGTTGATGTTGATGATTGTTTGAGATTCAGAAATAGACTTTGTGTTTCGAGAAATCCAGAGTTAATTCAGACGATTTTGAGTGAAGCTCACAGTAGTAGATTTTCTGCAAATCCGGGAAGTACGAAAATATATAACGATTTGAAACAACTATACTGGTGGTCGGGAATGAAAAGAGATATCTCTGATTTTGTTTCAAAATGTTTAATCTATCAGCAAGTTAAAGCTAAACATCAAGTGCCATCTGGGTTATTACAACCGATTATGATTCCGGAGTGGAAATGGGATCGAGTGACCATGGATTTTGTTTCAGGTTTGCCTCTGTCTCCGAGAAAGAAAGACGTAATTTGGGTTGTAATTGCTCGTTTGACGAAATCAGCTCATTTTATTCCGATTCAATTTGATTACTCACTCAATAAATTAGCTGAGTTATATATTTCTGATATCGTGAGACTGCATGGTGTACCATTGTCGATAGTGTCAGATAGAGACCTAAGATTTACATTACGATTCTAGAAGAAATTGCAAGATGCTCTGGGTTCTAAGTTACATTTTAGCACTGCTTTTCATCCGCAAATAGATGGTCAATCTAAACGGATTATTCAGATACTCGAAGATATGTTAAGATGTTGCATTCTTGAGTTTGAAGGTACGTGGGAACCTGAAGATACTATGAGACAACAATATCCAAATCTGTTTAATGGTAAGATTTTCGGGGATGAAAATCCCTAAGGGGGGAGAATTGTAACAGTCCGGTTTAGACCCTAGTCGGAATATGGTTTCGGGACCACAAATTTGAGTCTAAAAAATATTTTAATATCATTTTCTGTGTCCATGATGAATGAATTTGCATATGTGAAATTTCTGTGATTTAATTTGTCTACTTCCGTACTGAATATTGATAAAGGATTTAATCGCATAAAAGGTGAAATTAGCATGTTACATGTTTAATATATGTATTTGAAATGACTTTGGACTAATAGGTCCTTATGTGGTAATGTATTAAATGACTTTATTGGACATTAGTAAATGGTTTATTAATGTTTAAATGCAAGGGTATTTTAGTAAAAGGTTTAATAAATGTTGTTAAACAAAATGAAAACATGAAATTGGCCATTATTATCATTCATATAGCCAATTATATCAATAAAATAGAAAGAAGAAGACCATTCTAGGGTTCGGTCATTGGTTTGGTTAATTAGGTATGTGTTTTGCTCAGTTTTTGATAATTTCTACATTTTTGTAAACGTTGCTTCGTATACTACCGAACCAATGCCTTAACTTCTGATTTTGTTAATGATTTTGAAATGTGCCATGAATGAATTCATGAGCTTTGTGATGTTATATGTTGAAATATGAAAGCTTGATGTTGGGTTTACATGTTTTGTCTTTGGATTTTTTATGAATTTGAGTAATTTGGGCTAAATTGTGAAAATGATGTCTTGGGGGACAAAAATGTGAAATAAACATGTTGTGTGGGCTTATATAGAAGCCATGAAAATTCGGCTAGCCCTTGTTACAAAGAGATTTTGCATATTTGTGATTTTATGCTAATAAGACTAGATTGTCAAAGTCTGAAAATGTAAGGGCTAAAATGCAAAGTATCCTAAATGTGTGTCTATGGATTGAATTGAATGAAATGAATTATTGAATGGTTGAATTTGAATTTGAATTTGTACTAGATCAAGAACAACGAAAATCGGACTTAGATTGAGGAAAGTCCAAAGTAGTTGAATAGTCGACTCGTTTCCATTTGAAATCCATACGAGGTAAGTTAAAATACGATTACGTGTGAAATTGATTGAATGTTGTATATATTAGTTACAATCTGTATTGGACGGCTGTGAGAGCTTGACGAATGAATTCTGAGTAAATTTCGATAATATGCTAGTATTTGAAAAACTTTGTACGTTTCTAAAGGAAAGTTGGCATTGATCGAAGATATCACGTAACACCGTGTCTGAGACACAGGCCTCAATTTGAGATTTACATGTAAGATCAAGTCTGGGACATCAGTATCGTATCTGATTTTGTGTAAGACCCTATCTGGGATAGAGGCATCGATACTGAATTACATGTAAAACCACATCTGGAACGTCGGTATTGTACCCGTTTATGAGTATCTGTATCGTTTCTGAACCATCTGATGATAGAGTACGAGATACGAGAATGAATATATGAAATGTATAATCTATACAGGTACATTTTTATCGTACTAAATTTCTGAATATGAAAGACTCAGTTTCTGTGAAATAGTGAATGCGAAGTATGTACGAAATCATGGAAATGAAACATGACATGTATACAAGCAAATGAGCATGGTTAGGCTCATGAATTACTCTCTGAAATGGTTGTGAATTCTTGCTATTGACTTTTACTTTGTATGCTTTAATAGCTAGACTAGTTGTATTTGGCTTACTAAGCTCTTTGTAGCTTATTCATGTGATTTTGCATCTGCTTTACAGCTTATCGTAGCTCTCAAGGGCTCGGGATAGTCGAGGATTGTCACCATACTATCGAACTCATTTTGGTACGTTTGAAAGTGTAAATATTTTTAAGTATGGCATGTATAGGCTAGAATGTCTATGTATTTAAGCTTTGATATGTATATATGTTATGCCATGAGAGTTGGCTAGCAAGTGAGATGTTGTGCATAGTTTTGGTGTTGGTTGGTGATGCCAAATTGTGTATGCTTGTAATGGTTATATGGCTTGTATATGGTGGTCATTTTTAAATATCCTAAGTTGAGGAAATGGTAGATTTAAGTATGAGTTAGAAGGTGCCATAAGTGAGCTATGAAATGAGCATTTTGGCATGTTGTTGTAATATGATTTTTAATGTGTTTTGGTATGGATTTGAATAGGTTATTGAATGATGATGATTTAGTTATAATGAAGCATGTTTTAAGCTTTGTATTGGCTAAAAATTTTGGCATGAATGTTGTTTAATATTGCTTATAGGAATGTCCCAAATAGGGGTGACAAGTTGGCTTAAACCAAGCCTGCATTGTGCCACACGGTCAGGGACCACGGATGTGCCTTGTGGCTATGTATGCAAAGCAGTAACCTCTTAAAGTCACATGGTTAAGACACATGGGCATGTCACATAGCCGTGGGCTTAAGTCCGTAGCTAGCTAAGCTTCACACGGCCATAGCACATAGGCGTGTCTGTTGGCCATGTGTAAAAGTCAGTATATATACTCTATTTTGGCACGGCTAGATCACATGGGCGTGTCTGGTGCCCGTGTAAGGCACACGGCCTGATGACACGGGCGTGTGACCTCAACAGAATTGAAAATTTTTTCTAAGTTCTGAAAATTTTGAAAGTGTTCGATTTAGTCCCGACCTTTTCTAAAATTATGTCTTAGGTCTTGGAGACCTCCATAAGGGATGAATTATTGATTTGCTTATGCATTAATATTATGTGATATCTGTGATTCTGTATTGATTTGTAATGTTCTTTCTGTCTGGTAATGCCCCTTACCTATTCCAGCGACGGTTACGGGATAGGGGTGTTACAGGGTTACGGAGCATTATTGAAATTTTCAGAACATTTACAGATAATTCATGTCAATTAATATTCATTTTCAGAGATTATTCATAGAATCACTTAAATAGACCCTTGAAGCCTAATATAAGTATTAGAATCGAGTCGGGACTAAATTGGGAACTCAGAGAATTTTTTGCAAAATTTCTAAAATTTTCCTAAATGTAAAGCACACACGCCTTGTAGTCCAGGGACACACCCATGTGACCCTAAGACACACCTGTGCTGTAGGCCATGTTTGACCCCGTGTAACTCTCTAACTTGTACCATACGACCAGCCACACGCCCGCACGAGCAGGTTATGTGATCAATTTAAATTTTCAAAAATTAGGTTCAGGGTTCACACGGCCAAGACTTACGCCCGTGTTCTAGGCCGTGTAGCACACACGACTGTGACACACGCCTGTGTCTCTGCCCCTGTGCTCAATTCTGAGCATTCTGTTTCTCAAATTTAAGATGTAGGGGACAAACGGCCAAACCACACACCCATGTACAAAGCCGTGTGTCACACACAGTCAAGACACACGCCAGTGTGTCTACCCATGTGGACAAAAGAAAGCCATTTCCTAGCTTTATTTCTCACCCAAATTTGGCAATAACCTACACCAACACTTACAAGTATATACCAACCAATCCAAGCATTAAAACCAAGCTAATTCTAACGTCTAATATGATATTTTATCATATGTAATCATGATTTTAATCTTACCTTTGTTTAACTTATATGTTAAGCATAACTTGATCAACCATATTTAACAAACTTAATACATAGGTTTTCGTCTTAATATAACCTTATAATTATACCAAAACAAACCATTACTAGCCATTCCAATAGCTAGTTTACAAACCACATACATATGCCAACATAGGCCAAGTTACCTATACATGCCATTATACCAAATAAGTTTACTATATATACCAAAACAAGTTAGTGGATAGTGTGATGATGCTCTAACCGATCTCCAACCTTTGTGACCTTTCGAGCACTATAAAATAGAGAAAAGAAAACCTAGTAAGCATTATGCTTAGTAAGTTTGTATAATAGGAATTGAAACTTTCCAATCACATATAACAATATTAAGCATACAATTAACATGCTTTCATCATTTTGACAAGTCTACCTAAAAACATTTACTCAATTAAGCAAGTTAGTCATATAATACATTTAAATATTAAATAAACATAGTTGAACTCATCATTTAATCCTTTATCAAATAATTCAAAAACATTCAGGGCATATTTCTATATATCTAATCATTTTCTCATGTCAAGAGTGTTACCCGTTGAATTATTGAAATATCTATGGATACTCAAATAGTACACTCAAGGTGTACATATCTATAAATCATCAATTCTTATTCAGGGAGCATACCCTCGAGCCACATGTCAGGATGCTCAAACGAGCCATGAAATCATGTAACAGGACACTTATCCTAGCTAATCAGGAAACTCATAAGAGTTTTTACTCAGGAAGCTCATAGAGCCCTTTAGATATCTCCAAAGAGATAATATCAGAAAGCTTCGGATAAGGTAACAGAGAGTTCAAGTGAGCTTAACAGAATGCTCATGAAGAGCTACGTTTATGTCTGTATTATATGTAGGATCACAACCGGTCGAAACATGTATCAAGACGCTTACAAAGAGCTGCGATAGTGCACAACACATGCTAAATCACTACCGATCAGGATGCTCGTAGAAACTATATAACAGGATGCTTGAGAGGCTATATCGGGATTACTCATCCCAACTAAATCCCTTCTGCAACATATGCAGAATCACATTCATATACGAAAAATCACATGTATCCATCGATTTTCATTATTCAAACAGAATTTAACATTTTCAATACATTTCCAATCATGAAATCATTTCATGTATTTATAACATTCCATAAATCACATAAAAAAAATATCATATTCAACAATCAATTGAACATGTTAATATGCATAAATAATTTACACGAACTTACCTCGATAATAATTCGTACAAGAAAATCTACTAATCCGAAACTTTCTCTTTTCCTTGTTCTGACTTTGAATTTGTGTTATCTGGATCTATATAAATGAATTTAATCATCAATTTTTCACATTTCATATTCTATTGAACTCAATTTACATCCTAGGCAAAATTACCATTTTACCCCTAAACTTTCCATAAATTCCAATTTCGTCCCTAGGCTCTGAAAATGAAATTCATGCAATTTACTTCTTCTTCCAAGCCTAACCAAAATTTCAATATAAAATTTACAACACATGTATTCTATAAAATTCAAAAAAAAATTCAATTTACACAACTTTACAATTTAGTCTTTAAATCACAATTTCATCAAAATTCACTTTGTAAAAGTTGTTTATCTATCATCAACCTTTCATTTTCTATCATAAATTTCAAATTTTCAGCATATTCATACATGGTATAACTTTTATACTTTGATAACTTTTCAACTTAATCCCCTAAATAGATAGATTAGACTATCCCGATCTCAAAAATATAAAAATTACTAAAAACGGGACATGAATACTTACCCAATTAAGCTTAATTAGTTTCTTCTCTCTCTCCTAGGGTTTCCATGTATTTCGGGGATGAAGATGATAATAATATGATGATATTTCTTATTTATTAATTTATCATCTTTTAATTATTTTAATTTCTAATTTAGTCCTTGCCCTTTTTCTAAATTTCCATGGATGACTCATCAAAAATATCTACTAACTTTTCTTTAATGGTCTAATTACCATATAAGGACCTCAAGTTTTGAATTTCATAGCTATTTGATTCTTCTAGCTTCTAGAATCCAACTTTTGCATTTTATGCAATTTGGTCCTATCCGTAATTAAGTACATAATCAGTAAAACTTTCTTATCAGAAATTTCATATAATGTTCTTATCATAATACGAACCATGCAATAGTATTAAAATAAATTTTCTTTTTGGCTCAGATTTGCGGTCCTGAAACCACTGTTCCAATTTCGCTAAAAATGGGTTGTTACAAATGTCACGTGTATACTAATCACAAAAGCTTAAAATATTTAATGACCTAGAAGGAATTGAAAAGATTATGATTTGGTTATTGACTATCATCCGGGAAAGGCTAATGTGGTTGCAGATGCATTCAATAGAAACTCATTATTGTTTTCACTTCGAGTGTTGAACGGTCATTTGGCTTTGAATGCCAACTGAGGACTAAACCCTTATTTTTACAACAAATTTAGGAGTTGCAAAAGGATGATCCAAAGTTGATAATGAAACGAAACTTGGTTTGGGATAATTTAACTACTGAATACAGTATCGGTGACGATGGGACATTGCATTACCATGATAGAATTTGGGTTACAAATAATTTGAATTTGAAACATGATATTCTATTAGAGGCTCATAGTAGTACATATTCTATTCATCCGGGTAGCACGAAGATGTATTTTGATTTGAAAGAGATGTACTGGTGGCCGGGTATGAAACGTGAGATTTGTGAGTTCGTAGCCAAATATTTGATTTGTCAGCAGGTAAAAACAAAACATCAAATGTCGTCGAGATTATTACAACCTGTTATGATTCCTTTTGTAACTGCCCATTTTTTAATGGTGACGGAACAATGGTTTTGGGACCACAGATTTCTATCATGTTGGCCCGTAAATATTATTTATAGAATATTTATGGAGTCACTAGAGTCTTTTCATTAAGAAATTTTAAGTTTAGGTAGCTAATTAAAGAAAAAGGACTTCAAAAAGGAGCAAAACTTGGTAATTATTGCATTTAAATTATCAAAAAGTTTAATAACTAAATGAAGAAGGATTTATGTGGCAATTAGCCCTAGTTATTATGGTTGGACAACAAATGGCATGAAAATGATTAATTAATAGGTGTTTAATGGCAAGCCTGTAATTAAATCCAAATTAAACTAAACAAATTAAAAAAAATAGACATTTTACTTGATTCATTCTCTTCAAACTCTTGTTGAAACCACCATTGCGGACTAGGGAGCTTTGGTCAACTTTTTAGCTTGCATGATCAAGATTTGAATCAGAGAGACAATAAACAAGGAAAAGGGAAAATAAAGGAATAGTACATGCGTATTGACCGAAATTAAATTGTAGGTAAGTCCATAGTATTTCAATACATAAATGAAGTTTTGCTTGTAATTTTATATTATTGTTCTTCAGTTAATATGTTTATAGATAATTATTGCTTATTGCACATACGTGCCCCTGTTTGTACTTCGGTACCCTTGATTGCACATACATGGCCCTGTTTGTACTTTGGAAACCCTGAATAAAATAGTATGTGAATTGTGTCTAATTGTATTTAGATTAAATGTTATACTATGTCCTTACTAAGTTATGTAAGCCTACTGGTTCTCGTGGATTGTTTTGTAGATAATCGTTGCTGACATTTTGGAAGGATCAATCAACCTACTCACACTATCCATCTAAGTTGGTAGTTTTTGTATCTCCTAGGGTAGTGGCATGTATATATAGATGAATATGTGGTTGAAATGTATAGGATGTTTGTAATGATGTCTTGGTATGTTTATGCTTTGAAGGTTATGTTTGGGTTGGTGTACTTTAATGCTTCACCAAGTATTGTCATTTTGGGCACTTTCAAGTGCATATGTATAAGGTTCCTTTTTGGTATTTTATGATGACTTGAAAATGGGTATTTGAGATATGTTTTGGTAAGTTTTTGAACTAGATTATAAGCATGAACTAAACTATTGTTTTCTTGTTTTGGTATGTAATGTTTGATATATTTGTGGTGTCTTTGAATGGCACATTGGTTATGTAATATCCTGAATTAGGGCCTAATCGGAATAGTGGTTTTGTGACCACAAATCTGAGATAGAGATAATTATTTTATAATTATTTTGATGTTTATGATATGATTGCATGATTGTGTGAAAATTTCGTGATGAAATCCTATCCTAAAGTGCTTAGATTGAAATTAGGGACTAAATCGAATAATTTGTAAAACTTGCATTCTAGGAGTTTTTAGTATGAAATTGTTTTGGAATATTAATGAGGTCTTAAATAGCAATTTGACCAATTTCTAAGTCTATGGACAAAAATTGGATATGGATGGAATTTTTGGAAAGTTTAGTGGTAAGGGCATTTTGGTCATTTAGTTATTAAAATGAATTAAAAACAAAGTTTACGAAGAATAGGCTCGATTGCTAATAATTTTTTACCGAGGTAAGTTCATGTGTAAATGTAGTAATATAATTTTCATTTTAATTAACTTAATGATATTTATATGATATGATTATTATTATTATTATTATGAAATATTATGCTTTGTGGTTATTGTTGAGTAATATGCAAATAATGTTTATTACTTGTTAAATATGAATTGCTACCGAGTATCGGTTTCGATATTCCGTGGAAGACGGTAAAGATGTGTGATTGAGGAAAAAACCCGTTTGAGCCTTGGGAATAGATTAGAATACAAGTGACATGTCACTAGGATGGTTGAATTCCGAACTCGTTGAGTTGAGTCCGAGTTCGTGAGATGTGACTAGGCATCTGAGCTCGTTGAGTTGAGTCCGAGTTCATTTATGGGCGGGTTACATGGTAGCTTGGCTACATAAGTTCCGTAGGCTATTGAGTTTGTCTAGCTGCGGGTATGGCTCTTATGTTCATGAGATCTGCGTATTCGAATTATATTCCGATGTGTTCAACGGGTGAATCTTAAGTGAATAAAAAGAAGGCCTAAAATGAAGGTGACATGTTGGTAAGTGAGGTAAATGAGAAAATTTGATAGGTATGTGCTTAAACCCTTGGGTTGAGAACTTGGTATGATGAAATCGTAGAAAGATATTAAATACAAATGAAACATGAATGTCTTGGTGTTGTTTATGCAAATAATGTTTTTGTGGGATTGTGTGATTATGTTACTTGCTATTTGCATGTGAACTTACTAAGCATTTGTGCTTACTCCCTCCTTTTCTTTCATTGTATTTTTGACAAACCGGCTTGAGAATCGGGATAAGTCGAAGACTCGTTCACACTATCCGAAGGCCTAAATTGGTAAAATGGCTTGTGTGTTTTGAATGTGGCATGTATGGAAAAATACTCACTTTGTGTAAATGATCTTATGATATGACTATGGTTTGGCAAGAAAAGGGTTTGTAAATGATTAGCCATTGGAATGGCCAATCTAAGTCATATTTGATGTTATGTATGTTTAAAATGATATTTAGTCCATGAAAATCCTTAGTAAAGTGAAATTTGTCATAAAATAGAATCTGGCAGCAGCAGTGATGTAAATTTGAAAAATCACTAAAAATAGTTGAAATGGAATTAAATGATGAGTAAGTTATGAAATTGAATATTAATGAGTCTATTTTCATATGGATTGAACAAAACATGTATATGAATTATATTTTATGAGATATTTGAATTTTTGTGAAACAGTGACAGAGTGATTTCTGGATCCCCTATTCTGACTTTAAAAATTCATAATAAATTGTAAAAAAATAATTAGAAGTCATGCCTTATATGTACAGATTTATTATTGATTCTAGTTTTAAGAGAAACAAACTTCATAGACATTTAAATTCTGTACAGAGAGATATCTAATTCGTAATACACAGAGGTCAGAGCAGTCGAACCCTGAAACAGGGGAGAATTTAACTGATAAACTGTACTAATTAGATTGACCAAAAATTATAGAAAAAAATTAGTAAATAGATATATGAGTCTAGTTTCAGCTAAAATTTATGGAATTGGATTTCGAGCTTGGAACTCGAGATATGAATTTTTAAGCGACTGTGACACAGATTGCTAGCTTGACCGGAAATTTTAAAAAAAATAAATCGTTTGAGCGGTTTAAGTAATGAATTAAGTCTGTTAACACCTCGTGTTTGAATCCGGCGACGGTCTTGGGTACAGGGCGTTATAGGTTAGGCGAATTAGGTTGCTTTGAAATAGAATGATTATGTGTAGTTGAATGATGCTTAGGTCCATTGAATGTGTGCATAAATGAATGGGTTAATTATGCATTATTTTTTTATGAAATGACTTGATTTTAGGTAAAACTTTAGGTTCACATGACCGTGTGTCATATGAGAATTTGTTACTGTTGAAGTCAGTGAGTTACACAGCCTAGCACATGGCCTGACACACGGGCATGTGAGGCTACTCAGTGAGTTGCATGGGTGGGGACATAGTCATGTGTCCCTTGTTCGAAAGTTACAGGCCTAGGGTAATTTCACACGACCGTGTGTCCTTGGCCGTGTTTCCCGAATTGCCTTAAAGCTATTTTTAGGGCCTCAAAGGCTCATTTTAGGGACAAAATGCCTATTATTGATATGTTTTGAATGTCATGTATTTATTTTAATGTTATATAGACAAATGATTGAAGATTGTTTGGTAATTCTCCATAACCCTAATCTGGCGACAGAGACGGGTTAAGGGTGTTACACCCAGGCTAGACGTTATGACCAGATTTTGAGGAATTATATTAAATTATTTAAAAAATTGCGTTTCAATCAAACTCAAAGTGCGTTTTGGTAACATAAAATTTTGCAAAACTTTCACAAATTTTTAGAAAAAACTTAAATTTGGAATCACCTATCTCAATCCCAAAATTTGATTTCAAAACTTTTTTTTGAAAATAAGTATTTTAGCAAATCATTTTCGGCATAAAGACAACCACTCGTTAAAACTATTTGTTTATTTATAGACAAACTCTTTAGGGGTTACTTAATTTTGCAACAGAAAAACTTTCAGAGTTTTAACTTTGAAAACTGAATTTTAAATTTTTAACCCGCGAGATTTTGCATTTTCATTTTAAAATACTCAAACCCAAACAAACAAAACAAAAAAAAAAAAAAACAAAAACGAAGTCTAAACAAATTTACAGTCCCAAAATAATTAAAAACATAAACTATCCTATTTTATTAACTGAGAATCAATCGAGCTCCCGCAAGCTATCCGATCCTAAACTCAAAGTTAACCTAAAAAGTTAGAGACAAAACAAAGGAGTGAGTTATAGAGCCCAATATATAACAAAACTCAAAGACAGAATACACATATCACGATATACAAATTAGAGTATCACAAAAAATTTCGCCACGTGCAATTGAAAGGAACTGAGAATGCATGATTATGCTAATATGATATTTTTCAGAAATCATAATTTAGATTTTTCAAAAAATTTCCTACCCATCTTCGCTACACACCAAAATAGAGTTCCCCGGAACATGTCCATCCAAATCACACCAAAAGAAAAATGTGGACAGTGCCACCAGAGATTGCAGTTAAAACTATGAGTTATGTGGTCAAGCCACTATATTGCAACAAAGCTGCTAGAATAGATATTAGTGGACGAGCCACTATAATTGCAAACAAACTGCCAGACAAAAATGTGGTTAAACCACTAAAATGTGCATATCATTAAACTGCCAGAATCTTCCTCCTTTCAACATCATCCCAAACCCCATGCAACGTGTCATGACATGCATATATAGAATCAGAATGACAAACATGTAGGACATGTTGACATACAATAGCAAAAAATAGAAGGCATGGGTATCCACGCTTCACAGAACAGACTTATCAAAATCTATTGAAAACACATCAATTTTGCCATGAAGTCACATGCATGGTTATATAAAAGATCCAGAGGTATTCAAATTAACATATCCTAACATCATATGCTGACATCCAACATAGTAACATGGAATCATACCATCAGAATTGACAGAACACAAATCATACACGTATAAATCACAAACCTTAACCACATCATATACATAAGCATATTAACATATACCTCATTATCAAGTATTATTTAAGTAATATGGACCCTAGAGAAGGCTTATATTCGACTCATACAATGAATACGACCCTAGGGAAACTTTTTAAAATTTGGGCCCACAAGCCCTATGGCCCACATGGCCTACTTAGCTAACCCGTGTGGCCCATACAGCCTGGCACACAATCTCACACACACCTGTGTGGCCTTACGGTCTGTCACACGATCATCTGTCAAACACAGCCTACCATACGGCTGGCACACGAAAGTGTGGCAACGACAGTCCCAATTTCAGCTTTTGTCATTCATTGTTTCTCGAGTTTTTGTTACACACCTATCTGTTCTTGATGCGAATTCACCCACAAAATTCCAGAACCTAAAATCGACCACTCACTAGAATTAATTAACTCAATATTACAAAACCTGATTGAACTAATCGATGAAACATCAAAAATAAACCAAATCATATATCAAAATGGATCCTACAACAGCGACATTACTTATCCTGAAATAAAATGACAACTTAAGAAGAGGACCTAACTCACTAGAGGATCAACTGTCACACGTTCTTCTCCTGGTTGCAGCATGGTATGTAATCTAAACATTGAAATCCATTCTTCTACAAAGAACCTATTAATCAGTAATTAAACACAAACAAAAAAGAACAAAAAAACCTACCCTTAATCCACAAAAACACACCAAATTCAGAGAAACAAAAGGACTTAAGGCAATAGTTTTGAGTGCTAACAATTTTGGTGAAAGAATGGTGAGAAAATAATTGAAAAAGGAAAAAAAAACAAAATTGGGGAAAGTAGCAAAAAGGACGCAGAAAGAAAAGAACTGTGAAAACATCAGAACCAAAATTTGGAAAAAAAATTAGAAAATATTATTTTTTTTCTTATTTATTTTTTATAAAAATAAAATAAAATAAAAAAACCTAACTTCTTCCAACCCCACTATCTGACCTACATCTAAACAGTTTCCCAAGAATTCAAAATCATCCCAAATTCCTCTCGATAGGAGACACAAGATAATTAGAAAAAATAATTATATTTTGCTCACGCTAGGATTTGAACACATGACCTTAAGGTTAGCTAACACCACCTTAAGGTAAGCTAACACCTTACTACTGAACCAATGGGCTCATTCTAACATTACTTGCGAGAAATTTATATTTAACTCCAATATCCAAAGTCAAAGGCTGGAATAAAAATAACAAAAACTTCAAGGGAATGGTTTTGAACATAAAACCTTAAGCACACATAACTAACACTTAGCCACCACTATAGATTAATTTCTTGACACGATTCTAGAACATTTAACAAAAACAAAGCGTGACCACTCTCAAGTTTTACTAATCTAATTTTTGCTAACTCGATTTTTGAGATGTGACAATAATCAATGTCATGAGTTCATTTAATCTCCTATACACATCACAAGATTAGTAAATTCACATATATAAAAACCTGTAACTTCTTCATGTCATAAAGCATATATAAGTAAACACATTTGATATACCATTCATCCATCTTCTATACATTAAACATTTCACATTTTCATTTCAAGTATTCATTTCAAATGTAACTTTTTACATATCTATATTCATAAAAACATTTCGTATAAACATTTTGTATAACTATTTCTGTAAAACTGATTCATATAGTCATTCCATATATCTAGTCCCATATCACTGATTCATATATTGATAATACTCTGGAATGACATATTTTTATGTATTAATTACATATTTATTTTGAGTATAATCCTACTAATTTGAGCTATTTATGGTTTTTTATCTTGTAGGGACTAAATTGAAGGCAAAAAGAAATTTGAGGGTAAAAAGTGTGAATTTAAAGATAAAATGGGCCATCATGTGAAATGGGAAAGAAATGGTGCCGAAAATACAAAGTGTGGAAGACATGGGAGAAAAAGTGCAAAGAAGAGATTTTATAAACACAAGACTCTATTTAAATTTTATTTATATTAGGACAATTGTTAAGATTATTATTTAGATTTAATTTTAGCTTTTATCTCTAGTTATCTTTATTTATCTTTTAGAATTTAGATAGGAATAGGCTAGGTTTTCTATAAATAGGGGATGGAGTGACATAAATTTGACTCATCTTTTTTGTAAACACTCCATCTCCCAAGAAGCTTAGCCTTTGTTCCTTTCATATTATTCAATAAAAATTCCATTTTCGTTACATTTATTTCTTTTCCCCCCAAAAGCATGAGCCACTAAGTTTATCTAGCCAAAAGTTTTCAAATTTCCCTAAAAAGGGTTCATGAGGCTGCACTTAGCCTTCTCAACGAGTATTCATTATTTCTCCACATTACGGGGCTGATGCTTCCGTCCATGTCCCTTCAAAAGTGATCTTTTCAACTTGTGCAAAGAATGGCTACTTTGTATGTTGTGGGAAGGTTGCACAGTCAGTTCGTTAGCTTATGCGTCAATTGTTGTCGAGCCCAAGAGACAAAATGGCATGGAATTTTCCATTGAGAAGTGATGATCTAGTGTAAGACGGTCCCACAAAAGCGACAGTTGGCTAGAGTTAGGTTCCTCTAAATTGTAAATTTAAAATCTAAGTGGAGCTAGTGGTCGTAGTTATCTTCTTCCACTATAACTAGCTTATTTTGTTCGAGAAGGATCACCTAAAAGCCTAGGATTGAACCCAAGGTGGATCGAAACAACCGAAGGCTGGAATCTCTCTA
The DNA here is from genome assembly GCA_025698475.1 of Gossypium anomalum. Classification (NCBI taxonomy): domain Eukaryota; kingdom Viridiplantae; phylum Streptophyta; class Magnoliopsida; order Malvales; family Malvaceae; genus Gossypium; species Gossypium anomalum. The sequence goes on from CM046965.1 coordinate 42,067,459, forward strand.
TAAAAAACTCTGTTTATCTCTACAATTTTAATTTTAATTTTCGCAATTTCAATTCAATCAAACTTTTAATTATGTTTTTTATTTTTTCCCAAGTACGCAAGTTTTCCTGGGCACGACTCTGCCTGGGATCCCAAGGAACAAGAATTCGTCCAAATCTAGTCCCTGATGATTTGACTTTACTTCTCTTATACTATTCTTTTTGTTATTTTATAGGGATAGGATATTTTTTGTGCTCTCAATGACACATCAAATATCCATTTCATATGTCTATTTCCACATAATCGATTCATGTAACCATTTCATTTATTCATTTTTCACATAATAGATTCATATAACCATCCCATTTATTCTTTTTCATTCAATGAACCATAACGAAATAGTGTTGGATACACAGGAACAATCCTCACACAAGCTATGACTGTAAATGCTCACATGAGTTGTAACTGTAATTGCTCACACAAGCTGTGGAATGGGCTTGCTTACACGAGATGTGGATCGGGATGTTAGGCTACACGATGCTGCTCACACGCGTTATGGAGAATCCACAACAAATGCAGGACCTCAACTATCGGTAGGACATCCAAGACCAGTCCCCGAAATAGTAATAACCCTAATGACATGTAATTTGTATCCTAAGCATTCATGAGGTTCATACAAGTCACGTTTCATATCCATGTCATTTAATTATATACACATTATTTCATTTATGAAGTTTCTCATATTCAAACATAAGCTTTTAACTTCATTAACATTGCAACTTAATCTATTTCATTGCTCACCATTTATCAAGCAAATGAGCTCAATCACAACAAATGTTAATAGTTATTAAATCACAAAAACAACAAATAAATTTGTTAAATTTAATTGCATGAACTTATCTAAACACAATAGCTATGAACAGTTCAACGACGATTACTTGACAACTTTTCCTTTCCCATAATTATGAACCGACTGATCTGTTTCTTGATCTAAATATAATATTTTCATTCAATTACTTTAAAACACTTAAATTCACATATATAACTATTTATCAACATTTTACATTTTTACTCTAAACTTTTACCTTTTATTCAATTTAGTCTCTAAACCCGAAACTTTTAATTCTATCACAATTTAACCCAAACAAATCTAGTTGAATTTTATATAGTCCCTATACAATCCATATTTATCAAAATTTTACAAGAATTTCATATAAATTTACTATTTTAACAACTTAGTCCTTAAATTTTAAAATCAACCAAATCCACTTTACAAAATAGTCTTATTTAATTATCAAGCTTATAAATCTATCATCAAACTTTATAAACATCACAAATTCATCAATAACATAACTCAAAACATTTTATAGTTTCACAAATTAGTCCCTAGTTAGCTAGATTAAGCTACAACATCTCAAAAACATAAAAATTACTAAAAATTGATAGTTGTAAGACTTACACGCGTGAACAAATACATGACTAAAGCTCCCAAGCTTTAAAAATGGTGTTTTAGTTTGCCAACTAAAAAGTGAAGAAGATGAATCCAAACTTTCTTTTATTTTATTTTTAATATTTAACATTTAATTAATTTAATACTATTATTATAAAACACATAAATTTTAATCCAATTCTTCCATTAACCGTCCATGCTTTATCCTAATGGTTTAATTACCATTTAAGGCCTCTGTCATTAACTAAATATGTAATTCCCCAAAATCCTAAGTATTTTTTTTTGTATGGTTGTGACGCAAATGCATGTCTGCTTCAGTGGTTAAGTGTCCTGAGAAGAGTCTAAGAAGTCTTGGGTTTAAGCCTTGACGTGTACAAAAGTTTTGTTTTTATTTTGAATAAGCCCTATCCCTAGTCACTAGATTTTTAAATAAATGTGGGCATTTTATGCCAGAAAGGGCTCGCTGGTCTAGGAGATAAGTGGCATGTGATAGTTACTTGAGGTTTGGGGTTCAAATCTTGGTGGACATAGTGGGGTGTTTTATTTTACTGCCTTTGCCGTGTAGGTAGTAGAGGTTGACTGAAACACTATAGAGTTGAGTGGGGTTTGAATTTGGTGGTTGAAGGGATACTCTTGGAGGGATTGTAGGAGAAAAATATGGAGTTTTGAAGTTGGGGGAGTGTTGTGCCAAATTTGAATTCTGGGCACTCAGAATTCGGCCTTGGTTGGTATTGCTCTCTATTTCGGTTGCTGTGAGCATTTGCGATTCTTTCCTTTTCTTTGGAGGCTAAATTATGCTAAGGAGTTTTGGTAGTTCTTTTGTTTTTGCTTATTTCAGGTACCGTTTGATTTCATTTTATTTTTCGAATTTGCTTTCCCTACAACCCTCTTGGCTACCGATTATTTTTCTCCTCTACTTTTCCAAATTTTGGCTGAATATTGTCAGGGTTCTTTTGGGTATTATCTTCTTCTTTTTTTCTATTTTTGACTTTGTTTCTCCTTTCGACTATTGCCCTTGTTAGTCGATTCTCTGGTATTCTTCTCCTCTTTTTGCAATCAATTTTCCTCCCTCCTTTCTAGTGGCTGAACCCTTGTCCCTGTCCATTAATCTTGTCCATCCTTTGGCCGGTTCTTCCCTCTCTCTATTCTTTCGTTGTTGACAAGTTTCCCTATCCTTCATTGCCGACTCTCATCCCCTTTTTCTTATTGTTATGTTCCTCTTAGTTTCTAGAACTTATCGAGGAGCGAAGGATTATTCATTGATATTGGAACGATCGAAACCCCTCTCTCATCACTCGATCAAAGGTAACTCTATCCTTAGTCGTCATGTGAATAACTCAAGTCCTTTGGCTTGCATTTTTGGGTGTAGGCCGATTGCTACATCCCCTATTTTTGGTTCTGTGTTTTCTGTAAGTTAGTATGCGTTGATTCAAGCCATGTGTATGAGCAATCATGATTAATAGAATTCTCTTGTAGTGCAGATATTTGTCAGGAAGCTTGTAATCAATCTTTGTCAGCGGTTTAAGTGGGCTAAGCCTCATTCGTTCAATCAAGGAAAGTAATTATTATTATTTTGGGTTAAGTGTTAAAAGGGGTTGTTTAACCGTATTGATTAAAGGACTGACAGAGTGTCTTGATTGAATATAGGTTTGGTGCTCGTGGGCATTTGCACATTTTCACAAATAAGGTGTGTAAACACAATCCTAATCTTAGAAATCGACAAAAGCCGGAAAACGTGAGCCATGACACTACACGGGTGTGCGCTTGCTCGTATGGTAGTCCATGTGACTAAAACATGGGTGTATGATTATCGAGGCCAACCATGAACGATTTCATGGGTCAAGGCCGTTGTAGGCCATTTCGGGCCGAACTGGGCCATGTGGGCACACGGGTGTGTAGGCCCCACTCTGGTAAACCACATAGACGTGTGGAGGAGATTGGGCCAGGCTATGTAATCCAGACGGCCAAGGCTATTTTTGGGCTATGTGGGCCCACATGGGCTCGCATTATGGGCCTTTGGCCTATTTTCACTGTTTGACTGTTAAGGTTGGACGGGTCGCTCGAGACGACTGTGGACCTACTATTGGGTCGGTAAGTGTATCTAGACCCCTAATCGATAAAATGACTATTATGCCTCTGTGTGATTAAATGGTTGTTATGCCCTATGAGATGTATGATTATATTTGAACATGCCACTTTAAACTTATTGATTACACGTATGATATTATGACACGACATGACACGATGCATGACATGTTGCATAGGGATGGGTTTTATTATGATTGGAGGAAGTGTACTGTACTGGCAGCTCTGCTGCAGATACTGATTAGTGCCACAACCGGTACTACTTGGAGTGTAGGGATGGGTGGGTTGATCATATCCCCACATGGAGTGCAGGGTTGGACGGAGATGGAGTGTAGAGGTTGGTTAGGTAGGATCTCTTGATTGCATATCTAAAATTTACTGGCACTAAGATGGGCTCTGGCCCAAACTAATACTGGTACTATAGAGGGCTAAGGCCCTAACTGATACTGAACTGTCATTGGATCGGGCTTAGGCCCAGACTGTGAGCACACTATTTGTCTTTTTGATATGGGATTACACACTGAGTTTTTCATAACTCACTCATTTGTTTATCTGCACAGGTAATCCCCAGTCTTAGGCGAATCGGTGCTGTGAGGGACTCAAAGGTGGCCACACAACCGCATGTATTTCTGTATTTAATTTTTAAACTATAAGTAATTTTATTTTGGGTATTTTTACTATTATAAGGACTCTTTGGATTTTATTTTTAATTTGGGATTTTAATTTGCTTTGGTTATAATTGCTAGTATTAAGAACTCGAGTTTTAAAAAGAAACAACATTTTTTTTTCAAAGTAAATGCAAGAACGCAATTGATTTAGAAAACTTCCGCTTTAAAATGATATCTTGACATTCAAAAAGTCTTTAAAGTAAATACCTTTTGATTGGGACGCAAGTTTAAAATGAACGACACATTTTAAAATCGTCACTAAGATCACTCAACGAAAATAAATATGGTAAAGATTTTTCAATGATATCTGTAACGCCCCAAAAATTTAGGGTTTGTAATTTTTCATGTTTTGACACAAATTGCATGTTTGGTGTGGTAGTTAAGTAAATTGGGTGTGTTTGGGGATGTCTGAGAAGTTCTAGATTCAAATCTAAGCTTTAGCAAAATTTTAGTTTTCTTCATAAGTGAACCTTGACCCTGGAGTGTAGGCCTTATAAATTATTGTGATAGATTTATGTCATAAGATGAGTTGGTGATCCAGTGGTTGTGGCATCATTATGGTGGAAAGGGGATCTTGAGTTCGAACCCCATAGCAAGCAAGGATTAATTATTTTTGTGTTAATGGGCGGCAAGTGCTTGAATTAGATGCAATCTCTGCTGAGGTGGTTGTGGAGGTGGTAAAAAGGAGGAAATCAAGGAATTTGATAAGGGTGGTTATGGGTGATATGGAGGAGAATTAGGAGGAAAAAATCAAGGAAAATTCAAATTTGGATAGTGTAGCCGATTTTGGGAACTAAGTATGCAAATTCAGCTAGGAGGTCTTTTGTGTGCATTTTTCTGCTTTTTGAGATTTTTTGGAGTATTTTTCTTTTCCACTGTGCTAATTTCGAGTTTTGGGTTCCTAGTGCTGAATTTTTCCTCATTCTTTCAACTCTTGCATTTTCATGCTCTTCTTTGGTGACCAATTTGCTTTGAGTATTTTTCTTTACTTTCTCTTTAAGGTCGAATTTTGCTTCTTCTTCCTCTTCTTCTATATTTTTCATTTGACAAAAATCATTACTCTTCTTCTATTTTCACTTAGCCGAATCTTCTTCTTCTATTTCTCTTTTGACCAAACCTCTGTCCGTTTTTTCTTATTTTTGAGTCGACTGCTATACTGTTCTTTCTTCCTCTTTTTCTATCAACTATTGCCGAATCCACCTTTCTTCTATTCTAGGCTGCATTTTCCTCTCTTTTGCCAGAATCAAGGGTAAGTTATGGTGGTTCATTTTCGATATTTTGGTTTTGGATTGTTGGAATTGTTTTTTCTCAGTAGCTGAATCTTCCCTTTATCTCTTAGTCTAATGTTTGTTGGCAGCTAGGTTTGCTCGATGGTTAATAGTGGGGTAAGTGGTGGAAAGCAATCGACATTCCACTCCTGGTTCTAATCAAGTAAGCATTGTGCCTTGTTGAATGAAGGGCTGAATGTTATTAATAACCCTATGTTTTGACAAGTCTGGTTTGAACCAGATGTTTTTAGCAATCCCTTTAACCAGGTTGTTGATATTGCAGGTCTGAAAAGGGGTGTAAACCTTGATATCAGTTAAGGAAATTAGCAAGACTTGATCATTTAAGGATTTATTGCTAGTGGATCTTAGCTAGTTTCGCAAAAAAGTGTGTACATACACCACATTAACTTTAAAATAGTAAATCTCGAAACGCCGAAAAGTCGAAAAGCTGAAAGAACGGCAATGGGCTTGGATCGAATTCAGGATTGGTAGGCCAATAGGTCGTGTGGCCCTATGGGCCTGCTTGAATGGACTTTGGGCCCAATCGCACTGTTTGTTTGCTAAAGGTTGCACAGGTCACGCAAGATGACTATGAACCTATTGATGGGCCAGTAAGTGTACTTAGACCCCGATTTACGAAATGACCGTTATGCCTCCAAAGGGCAAAATGACTAAAATGCCCCTACATGTTATATGATTGTTATTGTATGCCATTTATGATATATTCGCATTCATGTGATATTATGCTGCATGGGGGATGGGATTTTTAATTTGGAGGAAGTATATAATTTGCTAGGGTCGCATGGTCGCCTGACGACTGTGGATCCACCGATAGCTTAAAGTCATTTTGTGATTGGCAGCTCTGTTGCGAAATTGGTTAGTGCCGCAACCGGTGCTACATTAAGAGTGTAGGGATGGGTGGGTCAACTAAATCCCCACAGGAGTGTAGGGTTGGATGGGATACGGAGTGCAGGGATGGTTGGGTTTTTGTACATTGCATAATATGATATTAATTTGATATAGGCTCAGGCCCAACTGAGGTAACTTGGGGCTAAGGCCCAAGTGCCACCGATATTGTAAGGGCTTAGGCCCAAATTGATGTGATGCATGCTTTATGATCGATGAGGGTTGTACACACTGAGTTTTCATAAACTCACCCCCTGTTTTTAATTTTTCAGGTAATCCTCAGTAGGCGGTTCGACGTATGGGAGAACTCGGAGGTGGCCACGCTACGATCAGCTTTAAATTTTCGTATTACTTAAATTAATTTTCTCTTTGGGTTTTGATGTAATAAGGCCTTTCTCTAATTTCCTAACTTTTAATTTAGGGTTTTTTTAAACTGTTATGATTTATTTCTGTTAGAAGTAGAGCGCGGTTTTCCAAAATGATATCTATTTTCATAACATCACGGTTTCCGTAACATTGTTGAAATGCTTCCGCAACAAACATGTTTTTAAAAAGTAAAGACATCTTAAATGGATAATAAATGGTTAAGTTAATTGGAATTTTAACAAAGAGACTTCAGCTCAGAAACGCTTTTCTACCGAAAAGATCAATTTTCGAAAAACACTTCGATGTGACATTGCCAAATTCGGCCATAACGTCTAGGCCGGGTTTGGGGTGTTACAATATCACACTTTGAGAAAAAAACTTCAATGTGACATCACCAAATTCAGCCATAACGTCCCAGGTTGGGTTTGGGGTGTTACAAAATAAGCCATTTAAATAATAAAAACCAATAGCGAGTGAATTTTGCAACTTTTACGATTTAATTCTTTTTCCTTAATTAACTATCCAAATGTCAAAATTCCTAGATCAAATTTTAATATATCTATATTGTAACTCCGTAAATATTTAATAAAAATATTTATGGGCTCCGTTTATAGAAATGACGTCTCGATACCTTATTTTCCAAAATTACTTACCTTTAGGGGCAAACCACTTGAATTTAACTATTCGCCGAATTAACAAAATTTATCAAATCAAAATTCAATATAATAATATATTTGACTTGTAAATATTAACTAATAATATTTATAGACTCATTGGATTTGTGGTCCCAAAACCACTATTTCAAACAAAACTGAAAAACGGGTTGTTACATTAGTGGACTTGTTTATCATAATTGCATACAACAAAAACATTCGTTCCATCGAGATGGTGGAACTATGTGAGATATGCATGAAACTATATAGTACAAAGTAGAACCATACCTTGGCCACTGGTTTTAAGTACTCCCCTCGACAAGAGTGACTGTCGTATTTTCTTATTATCCATTGGGATCCCGAATTTGTAACAACTTTGAGTACTTGTTGAAGAAGATCCCAATTGATATTTTCTGTCATGGTAGAGTATTGATCTTCTTCAACATCAGGTAGATTAAACAAATTGTTAATGGATTTAGATGTAAGAGGTACCTTCTTTTTACAAACAAGTACTTAGGTAGCATTTGGTATAGTTAGATTGGCATAGAATTTTCGTACTAATTCTTCTTTGGGAAGTGATCGTGCATCACTAAATTGATTTCACTTTAAAGCATCCACTATCTTCCAAACTAAAAATGATACAATCATTCTATCAATGCTTTCCAAATTGAAGCCTTTTTCTAGGAACATAGGCTGATTTTTGAAGATAGAATCAAATCTTTCCCTTGCGTCCTCATTTAGAACCAAAATTGGGTTTTCAACAGAGGTTTTCGAAGATCTAGTTCTTTTTCGAGCCATGATAATTTCAAAAAAAAAAAGTTAAAAGATGTTAACAATGGTGGTTCGGTGGTGATGGAGTGGTGGCAAGGAGCTTGTGGCGGCAAAGAAAAAAAATCAGATGTGGTTGTTGTAGCAAAGTCAAGCTATGGGGGATGGTTGCTTCAGTGGAAAAAAGATGTTATGGCGGGGACAAGGTGCGACAACTAGGAATAATTTTTGGAGAATATTTTGGGTTCTTGAGGTTGATGGAAAATAGAAAAAAATTTGTAGGGTTAAAGTTTAAGCTAATTGCATAGGTGATGTGGAAAATATAATGGTAATAAAAGGTTTATATAGTGAAGATTAGGGTGAATTAATAGCAAAAAAAATCCTATGGAAAGAACTTGGGTGGCAAGGCTTTTGAGGAGGGAAAGAGGCACAAAACTAGGGTTTGGGGAGAGCTTAAGGGCGACAAAAATTGGGTATCTTTTCTCATCACTGTATTGGGCCTCAAGCCCAACTGCAACTCTTTATTACATGTACTTAATTGAAACTAAACATAAATAAACAGATAAAAACTTGAGCCAACTTAACCCTTTTATTTAACATAAAATTGAAATAAAACTAAAATAAATTAGAATAAAAGCTCCTTTTAGGCTACTTAAATTTTCTCTAAGAATTACATTAAATTAAATTCCCAGGAAAGGTTGGAGGGATCACTAATGGTCTCGCTTAAGTCCCAATCTCCTTAGACAGAATTAATTTAATCTACTAATTCAAGAGAAATTTTCTAATTATGCCTTTTATTGAAATTAATTAAATAAAAATCAAGGTCTATTACATTGAATGAGGTATTAATTTGCTCAACTTCATCATCCTAATAATGTTTGAGACGTTGCCTATTAACTTTAAATGTACCTCCCTTATCATCTTGTAGTTCCACCATTCCATAAGGATAGACTTTATGAATGATGAATAATCCAGACCATTGAGATTTGAGTTTCCCAGAGAATAACCTCAATCTTGAGGTCAATAACAAGACCCTTTGACCTTCTTTGAATTTCTGAGGTTGTATACGTTTGCCATGCCATCTCTTGGTCTTTTCTTTATACATATTGGTATTCTCGTATGAAAACAACCTCAATTCTTCCAACTCATCAAGTTGTAACATCTTTCTTTCACCAGCTTGCTTGACATCCAAATTTAATTGTTTTAGGGCCTAGTGAGCTCTATTCTCCAATTCGAGCTGCAAATGACAGGCTTTCCCGAAGACTAACTGACATAGAGTCATTTTTAATGGTGTTTTGAAAGCTATCTGATAGCCCTATAGAGCGTCATCAAGCCTCCGAGACTAATATTTTCTATTAGGTCAAAACATCTTTTTAAGAATTCAACCTGCCCATTTGTGTGTGGATGATAGGTAATAGTTACTTTGTATTCACATCATATTTGTCAAGTAACCACTTAAGCCATTTTATTTACAAAGTGAGATCATTGTTAATTATAGCTATAGGAGTCCCAAAACTTGTAAATACATGTTTATGTAGGAATTGCATGACCACCTTAGCATCAATTTTTGGGTATGCCTTGGCTTCCACCTACTTGGATGCATAGTCAACAGCCTCTAGGATGTACTTGTTACCATAAGAAGAAGGAAACAAGGCTGAAATATCAATGCCCCAAATGTCAAATAATTCTACCTTTAGGATTTTTGTCAAAGGCATTTCGTTCCTTCTTGATATGTTTCTAGTCCCCTGGCATCGGTCGCAATTCTTTACATATGCATATGCATATGCATCTTTAAACATCGTAGCATATGCATCTCTAAACACTATAGGCTAGAAAAATCTAGCTTGCAAAATCTTTGCTACAGTGTAGGAACCTCTAAAATGTCCCCCATTTGGACATGAATGGTAGTGGTATAGGATCTCCTCTATCTCACTTCCAACTACACACTTCCTAATTATATGATCTGCATATTGCTTAAACAAAAATGACTCATCCCAAAAGTACTAGCTACTATCATGAAGGAATTTCTTCCTTTGTTGGTATATCATTCCAAGAGGCATTATTTCACATGCTAAATAATTTGCATAATCGGCAGACCAAGGAGTTTCATTGATTCGACTTACCTAAAAAATATGCTCATCTGGGAAATTTTCATTGATAGGAACAATTGAGCGAGTTACCTCATATTGTTCCAATCTCGATAGATGGTCCACTACTTAATTCTGAACTCCTTTTCTATCTTAGATCTCAAGGTCAAATTCTTAGAGTAAGAGTACCCATCGAATTAACCTTGGTTTAGCATATTTCTTCGTGAGTAATTATTTAATGGCCAAATGGTCCATGAAGACTATAAATTTTTTAGTTACAAGATATGAACGGAACTTGACAAAAGCAAAAACTATAGCAAATAGTTCTTTTTCAGTTACTGTATAATTAAACTGGGCTCCTGTCAAAGTTCTATTTTTATAGTAGTTCAGATGGAATACTTCGTTTCTTCCTTGCCCCATCACAGCTCCTACAGTAAAATCTCAAGTATCATACGTCAACTCAAAAGGAGAGTTCCAATTTGGTGTAATAATTATTGGTATTGAGATTAACTGATTTTTCAATTCTTCAAAGGCTTCTAATCATGTTTTGCTAAAATCAAAAGTTGTGTCTTTCTCTAATAAAGTACGCAAGGGCCTGGAAATATTTTATAAATCCTTGATGAACCTTCAGTAAAAACTGGTATGACCCAAGAAACTTCTAACTCCTTTAATAGTGACTAGGGATGACAACTTTTCAATTACATCCACCTTTGCTTTGTCAACTTCGATCCCTCTTCTGGATATTTTTTCCTAAGACAATTCCTTCCTTAACCATAAAGTGACATTTCTCCCAGTTAAGGACAAGATTTGTCTACTCACATCTCTTTAGTACCCTAGCCAAATTACTTAAATGGATATCATAAGAATCACCAAAACCCGAAAAATCATCCATGAATATCCCAACAAAAGTTTCAACCATAGAGTCAATATTATCATCATGCATCATTGAAACATTGTAGGAGCATTACATAAATAGAAAGGCATTCGTCTAAAAGCAAACATACTGTATGGGCAAGTACAAGTTGTTTTGTGTTGGTCTTCTAGGGCTACAGCTATCTGGTTGCACCACGAATACCTATTTAAGAAACAATAATATTCTTTACCTACCAGTTGATACAACATCTGGTCCAAAAAAGGTAGTGGGAAATGATCCTTCCGGGTTGCCTTGTTCAGCTTTCTATAGTCAATATAGATTCTCTAGCCCATTACTGTCCTTGCTGGGATTAATTCATTACACTCATTCTCTTCAATTGTGATTCCACCCTTCTTGGGCACACACTATACCAGACTTACCTATGAACTATTTAAGATGGGGTAAATAGTTCCCGCATGTAACCATTTGATAACTTCCTTCTGAACTACCTTTTTCATAATAGATTGAGTCTCATTTGCCCATCAATTCTAGCTTTATCACTCTTCTCTAGTATAATCTTATGCATACAAAAAGGAAGGGTTTATTCATCAAATATTTGCTATAGTCCAACCAATCACCATTCTGAATTTGTTTAAAACTTCAATCAACTGCTCCTCTTAGCATTCTATTAGTTCTACTAAAATAATCATAGGAAAAGTAGAATAGTTGCCTAGATAAATGTATTTCAAATGAAAAGGAAGTACCTTTAATTCAAGTTTGGGTAGTTCCTCAATTGACAAATTTGATTGTATGTATTCCCGAGTTTCCAATTCCCATGATTCAAAATGTGCTGGTTGAACATAGCCTTTTGGATTGGTTCCCCTAAAAGTTATACTTTTCTTACCTTGTTCATCTTCTAGTGGTTTAGACCTTAAGGTGTTTTCCAAGGGGTCTTCTATGTAATTGCACTCCCTTTCAGTAGATACTAAGGACTCTAACTCCTCCATTGTTGAGCATTCTTCCATTGGATCAGGGAATTTCATGGCTTTTAGAATATTAAAGGTTACTTGGTTTTCTTGAACTCGCAAAGAGAGTTCACCTTTTTGCACATCGATTAATGTTTTCCCTGTTGCTAGAAAAGGTCTATCAAGGATGATCAATACTTCATTATCTGCTTCAAAATCTAAAACAATAAAATTAGCAGGAAAAATAAACTTATCAACACGTACTAGAACATCCTTGATCTTTCCTTCTGGCTGTACTAGAGATCGATCCATCAGTTGTGAGTGTCATAATTGTTGGTCTAACATCCCCTATACCCAACATATTAAAAATAGGCATTGGCATCAAGTTAATGCTCACTTCTAAGTCACATAGAGCTTTACCACAATAAAATTCTCCAATGTTATAGGGTATAGTAAAGTTCCCAGGGTCCTTTATTTTCGAAGGTAGCTTGTTCTGTAGGAATGCACTACACTCCTTTGTTAATGCTTCAGTCTCAAAATCTTCAAGCCTCTTCTTATTGGATAGAATATCGTTCATGAACTTGACATAGTTAGGCATTTTCCTGAGGCTTCTACCAATGGGATATTGATGTGAAGCTACTTAAGAACATCTAAGAATTTCTTGAACTGCACCTCCTATTTTTGTTGCTTGAGTCTTTGTGGATACAAAGGTGATGGAACCTTGGCTTGGATTGGACAACTTCTTTGAGGTATTGTATATGCATCTAACGAAGGTGTTAGCTTATTAGAATTGACTAGTTTGGATTTTACCTATTTAAAATTTTCATAACCTGGCATCTATGGTGCAGGAATTTCAATTATCAGTTGATTTTCCTCTCTCTTGGCAAGTTCATCTTCAACCTCAACTTTCTTGGGTTCCAAAGTCCTTCCGCTTTGTAGAGCAACTACTTTGCAGTGTTCCTTACTCATATTCCTTGGATTTTTTGTGTCACTCGACAAAACTCTTTGAGGTTTATTGCGAAGCTCTGTAGCTAACTAACCCATTTAGTTCTCCAAAATTTTCAGTGTTGTTGCTTAACATAGGATTAAGGCATCATTCTTAGCCATAGACAACTTCAACAATTCTCCAAATTATTGGATAGTTTAGCTTATGATGGTTTTTAAACTTGTTGATTGAATCCTAGAAGTTGATTTGATCCATTCTGTATGTAGATATTATTCTATCCAACCCCTTGGTTACCTCAAGAGAAATTCGAATGATTTTGCCATGAAGGGTTATAGAAGTTGGACTATGGTTCTTGTTTTGGACTATGGTTCTTGTCCACTTCTATTCTGGTTTTGATTTCCTACATAATAGACAAACTCGGGATTTGAAGGACAATTTTCAAACAAATGTCTATCCCGACAATATATGCGGGAAATAATGTCAAATTTACTTAGTAGCTAAGCGACAACATTATTTATTCTGTTAGTAGAAATATTCTTAAGCATTGCAGAAATTGAAGATATTTGAGCTACTAGTGAAGTGAGAGCATCCAATTCATGTACTCTTACTACTAATCTTCCTGAAGCTGCTCAATTGATTAACCACTGATAGTTATTATTGGCTATTCTCTCGATCCTTTCATAAGCCTCATTACCAGACTTAGATAGGAGAGAACCATTTTCAGAAGCATCTACCACCATCCTAGTGTGTGTGTTGAGACCGTTATAAAATGTCTCCAGTTGGATGCAATGTGGAATCCTATGGTGAAGGCATTTGCATTTTTGCAAGGTAAGAAATACTTAACCAGGAGGCATTCTACTAATGATTTCCCTGTAGAAATTGAACTGGGTGGAAATGAATTAAGCCATGCTTATACTCTATCTTGCAACGAGTATGGAAACAACTTCACTCTCAATGTGTCTTCGGTTACACCGACTATCTTGAAGAAATCATTCACCTCCATCAATAGTCGAAGGTGAAGGTGCGGATCTTCTGTGGGCATTCCAATAAACTGGGCCACTGACTGAAGCATTTGGAACATCATAGGCTTCAATTCAAATTGCGGTGCCTCGATCTCAGGTGTCATAATCCTTGGATTAAGCTCATTAAAAAGTGGCACAACATACTGCCTTATAGCTCGATCCCTATGATCAACAACAATGATTCAATTACGAGCATTACTAGCTCTATTCCCTTGAACTTCATTTTGATTTTTAGGGTCCATTTCTGTGGCTTGTCTCTGGGATAGTCTTTCTCATCTCCTTTGTCTAAATTTCCGCTCGATTTAAGGGTCTACTAGGAGTAAGTTGATAACTCGATCAATGCTCATTTACACCTGAAACGAAATCATAAGAAATAAAAGATTAATTAAAAATAAAAATAAATAAACCATATTGTAACGCCCCGTACACGAGACCGTCGCCGGAGTCGAACACGAGGTGTTAACAGACTTAATTCATTACTTTAAACAGCTCAAACAATTTATTTTTAAACTTTTCAGTCAAGCTAGCAATCTGTGTCACAGTCGCTTAAAAATTCATATCTCGAGTTCTGAAACTCGAAATCCAATTCCGTAAATTTTCCCTGAAACTAGACTCATATATCTATTTATTAATTTTTTTATAGAACTTTTTGTCAAGCAAATTAGTACAGTTTATTAGTTAAAGTCTCCCCTGTTTCAGGGTTCGACTGCTCTAACCTCTGTGTATTACGAATCAGATATCTCCCTGTACAGGGTTTCAATGACTATGAAGTTTATTTCTAATAATACTATACTCAATAAGGAATCTTTACATATAAATCATGACTTCTAACTATCTTTGACAAATTTATGGTGAATTTCAAAAGTCAGAATAGGGGATCCAGAAATTGCTCTAGCCCTGTTTCACAAAAAATTTAAACATCTAATAAAGTGTAACTCATATACCTGTTTTGTTCCATCCATATGAAAATAGACTCATCAAGCTTTAATACCATAACTTATTCATTATTTAATTCCATTTCTACTATTTTAAGTGATTTTTCAAATTCACGTCACTACTGCTGTCTCAATCTATTTTATGGTAAATTTTACCCATTTCATGGTTCCCATGGATTAGCTAGCAATTTAGCATACATAACACCAAATATGATCATGATTAGCCATTCCAATGGCTAATCATTACCAAGCATTTCCATACCACTCAATAACCATATCATAAGACCATATATACAAAATGATTATAATGCTATACATGCCATACTCAAAATATACAAGCCATTATGCCAAGATGGTATACGGATAGTGTGAGCGTGCCTCCGACCGTTTTCGATTTCCAAGCTGGCTTGTCAACAATACAAGGAATGAAAAGGAGGGAGTAAGCACAAATGCTTAGTAAGTTCACATGCAAATAGCAAGTAACACAACTATATAAGTAAACATAAACATCATTTGCATGATCATCACCGAGACATTCATATCACATTTTCATTTATCATCTTACCATATTGTTGTTATATCGAGTTTTCAACCCAAGGGTTAAGTACATACCTGTTCAAAGTATCCATTTCACAACACTTACCAATACATCCCTTTCATCTCGAGTATTCCTCCATTTGAGTAGAATTTTACCCGTTGAACACATCGGAATATAATTCGGATACACGAAAAGTTTGCACATAAGTGCCACATATGTAGCCAAGCTACCATGTAACCCGCCCATAAGTGAACTCGGACTCAACTCAATGACCTCAGGCGTTCGCATCCATAAGCGAACTCGGACTCAACTCAACGAGCTCGGATGCCTAGTTACATCTGTCGAACTCGGACTCAACTCAACGAGCTCGGACATTCGCATCCATAAGTGAACTCGGACTCAACTCAACGAGTTCGGATGCCCAAATATCCCAGTGACATGTCACTTCTATCCTAATCCATTCCTAAGGTTCAACAGGACCTTTTTCCCAATCATGTGTCTCAACCATCTTCTACGGAATGCCGATACCGATACTCGATAGTATTTCACATTTTCCGAGTATATCACATAATTTGACATATTATCAAACAATTATCACGAGTATAATATTTCATAATAATTATCATATCATTTAAATAACATAAAAACATTTAAGATAATAACTATGTTACCAATATTTACATATGAACTTACCTCGTATGTGAAAATGGCTACTTTTACCATTTCATCCACAACTTGGTATTTTCCCCATTTTAGCCTGAATTTTAGTTTTCGTTGCTCTATCATTTAAAATATAGTATAATTAGGGCTCACATTATTCAAATTAACCCAAAATCATATTTTGGCAAAATTACAGTTTTGCCCCTAAGCTTTTGCATATTTACACTTTTGCCCCAAAGCTCGTAAATTAAACTTCAGCATATTTTCTTATGTTTTATGACATGTGAACATTTTTTCCTTCTATGACAACATGAAATTCTCACTCTAACACATAGTTATGAACAATAACAATTTTTACCGATTAAGCCGTTTTACTCATTTTTGCTTAAAATCATTTAGCAAAAGTTGTTTAACATAATTTCAGCCTTCATATTCTACCATAAAACATCAAAATAAACACATTTCACCTATGGGTATGTTTCCAAATATGAACCCTAGCTTAAATTATTGCTAGAATAAGCTTAATCAAGTTCTAAGGATTCCAAAAACGTAAAGAACTTGAAAAACGGGGCTAGAACGGACTTACAATCGAGCTTGGAAGCTTGAAAAACCCTAGCCATGGTTTCTCCTTGCTATATTCGGCCATGGGGTTGAACATGAGCAAAATTGGCTTTTAATTTTGTATTTTAATTCATTTTACCCCTAAATGACCAAAATGCCCTTACTACTAAACTTTCCAAAAATTCCATCCATGTCCAATTTTTGTCCATAGACTTAGAAATTGGTAAAATTCCTATTTTATACCTCCTAATTAATATTTCAAAACAATTTCATACTAGAAACTTCTAGAATGCAAGTTTTGCAAATTATTCGATTTAGTCCCTAATTTCAATTTAAGCACTTTATGCATAAAATTTCTTCACGAAATTTTCACACAATCATGCAATCATATCATAGACCTCAAAATAATCATAAAATAATTATTTCTATCTTGGATTTTGTGGTCACGAAACCACTATTTCGACTAGGCCCAAAATCAGGATATTACAACTCTCCCCCCCTTTTAGGGATTTTCGTCCCCGAAAATCTTACTGGAAAAGTGGTCTTCACTTTTAATCTCATATTCATCTTTGAAGAACTTTCACTTAGGCTATACCTCCAATACATCTCTTTAATTTCTCATATGGTCTAAAAGCTTACAGTCTCAACTCTCAACTGTTCTTAAATTTTCAACCCTTGTCAGTTTCCCATGATATCATGACATAAAACCAGGATCTTAACTTGATTAATGGAGACCGGAATTCCAAGAAATCCAATAATCAAAGAGACCTGAAATTCCATGAATCTGATGAGTAGGAATTCATTCAATACCGATATGATTTATAGATTTCTCCAAACATTTAAGAATAGGATACATCACATTTTCCTCTTTCTGCCATAGAAATAATTCTGATATGGCCTCAAGAATAATCCTTCTCATTTCCATCCAAATATCAACATTGACAAGGATAATTTTGATAGATCCCAATGCTCGACTTTAACCTCTTTAACAACTCAGATTTTATGTAACATCGAATGCTCTAAACTATCACATTACCTCACCGTCTTGAAACACATCACAATTCATACAACGAATATTCTACCAAAGTCGAAGTCTTTGCTCAATGTAGACTAGTCTAGTTCGGGCGCTTGATTACCAATATTCTCATCTATCCGAACTCACAACATGTAATAAACTTTTTAGCTTTCATAAGATGAAAACCTTATCATTCGTAATGACTTTAACTAATATCCAACTCTTTCTAATAAATATACACTTCTTGTTCGGACTATTTACTTTTTATCGATTACAAAAATGAAATTCTATTATCGGACTTGAGAAAAATAATCCCGACATAATTGTCACATGAAATCTTTCAAATAAATAATTCACCATACCGATTGAAACTCGCGCTTTTATCACCTATGCCTTTACGATGTCAAATCCTTACACGTAAAATTAGAAAAAAAAACCCCAATACTAAAATCACCACATTACCAAGATCAAATTAGAAGTATAGTCATATTTGACATGATTATCACGAAATGAGAACGCACTTGAACATGAGTCGTAATTGACAAATTATGGAACAAAGACAACAAGAAAACCGAATAAAGAAATCCAAGATAGAGAAACCCGAATAAAGAAATCCGAATAAAAAGATCCGGGATAAAGAAACCCAAGATACGATACTATGCTTGAGAATCAAAACCAAACTCATAGAGAAAATATAGAATACCCGATAATTCTTCAAAGAAAGAAAGTCCAAAGAAAACATCATTTAATCCCACTTTGAAATCAAATATAACAAGATCAATATATCTTCCCATACATATATATCGGATGAAGCATCAAGTAGAAGAAATGTAATTATAATTCATATGTATTCTCTCATCAATTCTTATCGAGACAAAATGAAATAGAATACACGATGAAATAGAGCAATATAAATTATAAACCAATCGGACTACCAATGCTTTCATCCAACACCAGAATTAGAAGACATTCCCATATAATAAGAATTTCTTCAAAAGATCAATAGCCATAGAAATATTTCTGAGAACGGGTAAACACATAGAACATCTCAAAAGAGACTGCCAAATCATCCCAATCATAATCTGTCACACTCGGATAGTTCACATTTCAAATATCATTTCCCAACTAGTTCTGCACACACAAAATTCATATTAAACCATTCACTAAAGAAGGCCGATTTCTGAATAAATTTCGATTTACACTTTTCTCGACCTTGAACCTGAATAATTCGATTTACCAAAGAGAATTCCTTCTCTAATTGGGACGATGCATAACTCCAATAATCTTTACGTCAATCGATACTTTATCGGCTCTAACTTTACTTATCAGCTCATTTTCAATCTCTCGATCATACTTATAATTATTCTATCATTTGAACTCTTTAGGTTCTCAACCGGAAACTTATTCAATACAAATCTCATGAAATTCCATTATAAGTACCACTTCGGTAAGGGGAGGGTTGTAGGACTTGACTCGACTTTCTTATACATACACATATGACACAACTTCCATCATCATAGCAACATCATCAAAATCATGTCATTCATTCAGCAATGCAACATTCATGTTGGCTTACACAAATTTTCCCTCTTGTCCCATTTAGACAATATACTTATGCATACATTCTATGTTTTCTAGATAGCTTTACTTATCCATTCATTTAATTAAATTAATTCATGCTCATGACATCATATAGGGCCAAACAAACATAGATATTTGCATCACAATCACAACTTTCATTTCGTGCATCATGTACATGTCATTACAATCATATAATTCAGTCCAACAATTTAACATAGATAAGTTCATTTCATTATAATCCTTTATCTCATAAAAATTATATATCATTAGCATTTATCAACATTCGACGTCCAAATCAAGACAAGGACATTTTCATTCATATCATAATATTATGACTTTTATTCATACCTCTACTACTTTCTATTTATTCCGTTCATCTTATCAAGTAAGCCATATACACTACATCATATGAGCATTAAGCAAATATGAATATTTATCACATATGTATCATACACTTTTATTCATACTTTTCTGAACCGAGACTTACCATAATCATAATTTTACTCAAATACCTTCACATAATATTGAACATGGTCGGCGCAGCTCGGTTGGAGAGTACCCTGTCTAAATAAGACAGTACTCATATGCGTCGGAAGACATCACACTATCACAGATCAGTGGCATGTATAGCTAAATTTTTAAGCATCCTAAGTTAGTTCGAGAACCGACTAAACCTGCTCTGATACCACCAAATGTAACGCCCCGTACCCGATACCGTTATCGGAGTCGAACACGAGGTGTTAACAGACTTAATTCATTACTTTAAACAGCTCAAACAATTTATTTTTAAAATTTTCAGTCAAGCTAGCAATCTATGTCACAGTCGCTTAAAAATTCATATCTCGAGTTTTGAAACTTGAAATCCAATTCTGTAAATTTTCCCTGAAACTAGACTCATATATATATTTACTAATTTTTTTATAGAATTTTTTGTCAAGCAAATTAGTACAGTTTATTAGTTAAAGTCTCCCTGTTTGTGGTTTGACTGCTCTCTGACCTCTGTGTATTACAGAATCAAATATCTCCTGTACAGAGTTTCAATGACTATACCGTTTATTTCTAATAAAACTAGACTCAATAAGGAATCTGTACATATAAATCATGACTTCTAATTATCTTTGAAAAATTTATGACGAATTTCCAAAGTCAGAATAGGGGATCTAGAAATTGCTCTGGCCCTGTTTCACAAAAATTTAAACATCTCATAAAGTATAACTCAGATACCTGTTTTGTTCCATCCATATGAAAATAGACTCATCAAGCTTCAATTCCATAACTTATTCATTATTTAATTTCATTTCTACTATTTTTAGTAATTTTTCAAATTCACGTCACTACTACTATCTGAATCTATTTTATGGTAAATTTTACCCATTTCATGGTTCCTATGGATTAGCTAGCAATTTAGCATACATAACACCAAATATGATCATGATTAGCCATTCCAATGGCTAATCATTACCAAGCATTTCCATACCACTCAATAACCATATCATAAGCATATATATAAAAATGATTATAATGCTATACATGCCATACTCAAAATATACAAGCCAATATGCCAAGATGGTATACGGATAGTGTGAGCGTGCCTCCGACCGTTTTCGATTTCCGAGTTAGCTTGTCAACACTACAAGGGATGAAAAGGAGGGAGTAAGCACAAATGCTTAGTAAGTTCACATGCAAATAGCAAGTAACACAACTATATAAGCAAACATAAACATCATTTGCATGATCATCACCGAGACATTCATATCACATTTTCATTTATCATCTTACCATCTTGTTGTTATATCGAGTTTTCAACCCAAGGGTTAAGTAGATACCTGTTCAAAGTATCCATTTCACAACACTTACCAATACGTCCCTTTCATCTCGAGTATTCCTCCATTTGAGTAGAATTTTACCCGTTGAACACATCGGAATAGAATTCAGATACATGAAAAGTTTGCACATAAGTGCCACATATGTAGCCAAGCTACCATGTAACCCGCCCATAAGTGAACTCGGACTCAACTCAACGAGCTTGGGCGTTCGCATCCATTAGTGAACTCGGACTCAACTCAACGAGCTCGAATGCCTAGTTACATCTGTCGAACTCGGACTCAACGAGTTCGGACATTCGTATCCATAAGTGAACTCGGACTCAACTCAACGAGTTCGGATGCCCAAATATCCCAGTGACATGTCACTTGTATCCTAATCCATTCCTAAGGTTCAACGGGACCTTTTTCCCAATCATGTGTCTCAACCATCTTCTACGGAATGCCGATACCGATACTCGATAGTATTTCACATTTTCCAAGTATATCACATAATTTGACATCTTATCAAACAATTATCACGAGTATAATATTTCATAATAATTATCATATCATTTAAATAACATAAAAAAATTTAAAATAATAACTATGTTACCAACATTTACATATGAACTTACCTCGTATGTGAAAATGGCTACTTTTACCATTTCGTCCACAACTTGGTATTTTCCCCATTTTAGCCCAAATTTTAGTTTTCCTTGCTCTATCATTTAAAATGTAGTCTAATTAGGGCTCACATTATTCAAATTAACCCAAAATCATATTTTGGAAAAATTACAGTTTTGCCCCTAAGCTTTTGCATATTTAGACTTTTTCCCCAAAGCTCGTAAATTAAACTTCAGCATACTTTCTTATGTTTTATGACATGATGAACATTTTTTCCTTCTATGACAACATCAAATTCTCACTCTAACACATAGTTATGAACAATAACAATTTTTACCGATTAAGCCGTTTTACTTATTTTTGCTTAAAATCGCTTAGCAAAAGTTGTTTAACATAATTTCAGCCTTCATATTCTACCATAAAACATCAAAATAAACACATTTCACATATGGGTATTTTTCCAAATATGAACCCTAGCTTAAATTATTGCTAGAATAAGCTTAATCAAGTTACAGGATTCCAAAACGTAAAGAACTTGAAAACGGGGCTAGAACGGACTTACAATCAAGCTTGGAAGCTTGAAAACCCTAGCCATGGTTTCTCCTTGCTATATTCGGCCATGGGGTTGAAGATGAGCAAAATTGGCTTTTAATTTTGTATTTTAATTCATTTTACCCTAAATGACCAAAATGCCCTTACTACTAAACTTTCCAAAATTCCATCCATGTCCAATTTTTGTCCATAGACTTAGAAATTGGTAAAATTCCTATTTTAGACCTCCTAATTAATATTTCAAAACAATTTCATACTAGAAACTTCTAGAATGCAAGTTTTGCAAATTATTCGATTTAGTCCCTAATTTCAATTTAAGCACTTTATGCATAAAATTTCTTCACGAAATTTTCACACAATCATGCAATCATATCATAGACCTCAAAATAATCATAAAATAATTATTTCTATCTTGGATTTTGTGGTCACGAAACCATTATTTCGACTAGGCCCAAAATCAGGATATTACACATATTTCAAGAACTAATTTCACAAATAATGATTAAATTAACAATCCCCAGTAACAACGCCAAAAACTTGGTTCGCAATGGAATGTGCAAGTATACATAGTTGTTATTATGTAATAAATGAGTAAAAAGAGTATCGTCTCCACAGGGACTATATTAATAATTAGCAATTGTAAAATTAATTTTTACAAAATTTGTTAATAAAATAAAATATTTGCAAGCGATGAATGTTTTAATTAACTTAAATTAACAACTAATAGGAAAATGAGAATGAAATAAAATGCAATTAAATGGTTAAGCAATAATTCACAAGATTGAACAACAATAACATGAATAAGCTAGAACAATTATAACTCTTAATTTAATTCATTCGAAATTATGCTTAATAAATGTTCCAAAAAAATTTCATGGCAACTCAATTATTTATTAATTCGGAGTTTACAATTCATAAGTTTTTGGCGAAGTCTTATGTTTATCACTTAGAAAAAATTGCAAATGTCTAAAAAATTGCAAATGTCTATATCAAAATTTAACCAAAAATTATATTTCAAGCCACCATTTCTTAGAATTTATGCAAAGTAACAGGGACATGTTTGTTTGAAACAATTTAATCACATGAATCTAAAGTTATGCAATGTAACAAGGTTCTTTCGAATCATTACAAACCTTTAACCTATTTTTGTCAAATATAGATTAAACATGCATCTTCCAATTATTGTGTCCATTAATCACCATTCGATTTTGATTAAATAATTAATTCTAATGCATTCAAACATCTATTAATGTAGGAGCAACATACATGATTTTAATTGGAAGCATAAATGATTGAGGCATAGAACGTCATAAACATAATTTGAACTAAATAAATCAAATAATTGCAATCATTCTAGCAGAAACAAATTAAGTCCATCATTAAATGAATAGTAATTAAGTAATTTGCAAATATGTTTTTCAACTTAGAACAATTTAAAGCGAAAGGAAGAAAAACACTAAGGAGATTTCAATGATTCTCCAAAAACTATCTGTGGTGGTTTCGTCCTAATTTCGTAATTGCTCTGATGCAAACTACTCCTCAAGGTGGCTGATTGAGAGAGCTTCGACTAAAGAATTGCTTACTAGGGGAACTATCAAAGAGAGAATGGGAAAGATGAGAGAAAACAGAAGGCTTAGGCTTGGAAGAGAAGGGACAATGATGTAACAACCCAAACTCGGCCTAGAAGTTTAAGTCAAATCTGAAACAGTTGCACCAATGTATTGAAAATTGATTTCATATAGTATTTAAAAACCATTCAAACCCTTACTTGATTTGTAGCAAAAAAATTTTTGGAGTTTAACTTTGAAAACCAGAAATCCAATTTAGTCTATTTAAATGATTTTGTAGTTTTGTTTTAGAAATTGTCAGATAATAATGAGATTATCAAAAAGCAAGGCAAGTTCAGAAACAAATTAAAACCCAAAAGATCAAATCATAGACACATTAGTGCAAACACAATCCGAGCTCACGTATGCCATCCAATCCTAAGTCAGACGTTTACTTCAACAGATAAAGATTAGACAAGGGTGAGCTCCCAAACTCTATGTATAACTAAACTCAAATACAAAAAAATAGATTATAACATTTGAAACATAGTAACGCAGAGAATTTAATAACAGTTATATAACTAACATGGAATAGACCTAGAGTATCACAGAGATTCAAAAATGGTAACACAACATAATAGAACAAAACCAAAACATAATAGAGCAAAACAAAATAGAATAGAACATAATAGAATACAGCATAACAGAACAAGATATCTATGTCGTTACAGTATTTTTCAAAACCATTCAGAGTGCAGATTTGTTAGAAAACATCCTACCCAACTCTGCTACATACCAAAATAGAGTTCCCCAGAACTCGTCCAACCAAATCACACCAACAGATAACTATGGACAGTGCCACCTAAATTTGTAGTTAAAACTGCTAGATCAAATACATGTGGTCAAGCCATAATATTGTAGTCAAGCTACCAGAACAAAATTATAGATAAAGCAGCAAATAATGCAGATCATTAAACTGCCAGAAACTTCCTCCTTTCACATCATCCCAAATCCTATGCAATATGTCATGGCATGCATATACAAAGTCAGAGTATTAAGTATATAGGTCATGCTATCGAACAATAATAGAATCAGTAGGTATGAGAGTCCATGCTTTGTAAAATAGATTTATCAAACCTCAATAGCTCAAATCAGATTGCCGTGAAGTCACATGCATGGTTATATATTAGAATCAATACCAATCAATTCAACATATTTGGGTATCACATATTCTTAATCAACAGAGTAACACAAGAGCATACCATCAAATTGAACATAATATAGATTGTACCTGGATAATTCACATACCTCAATGCATCCAAACATGGTACATTATAGATTAGCAATAATCTTTACTTATATTAAATCAAAACAGACATATGTATAGATAGCGAATTATTCACCAACAGATCAACAATTCTTGAGTTTTGCAGCTTAATACAAATCATACAGACCCTACGAAAATCCTACCTTCAGTCTAGACGACCTTCACGATCCTAGGGGAAATTTCAGAATTTTGACCTACACAGCCTGGCTGCCTGGCCCGTGTGGCCCACATGGTCTAGGACATGCCCGTGTGGCCCTCTTAGTGACTCACACGGCCTTTCACACAGCCTCACACACGGTCGTGTAGTCCCAAACAATGAGTTACGTGGCCTGAACACATGCCCGTGTGACTATTAACAGTGCCTTACATGGTCTACCACACGGTTCGACACACGACCGTGTGGCATCGAAGGACATACTTTTCGACGTTTGTAAATTGTAGAAACTTAGGTTTTGGTTACCCACCTATTAAGGATTTGATGCAAAAACAAAAAGGATGAGTTATCATCCCTAAAATGACATTATAGTGATGGAACGACGAAAATGTGCAAGTGTACACAATCGCAACATGTAATAAAATGACAAGTAAATGTCGAGTTATCGTACCCACAGGGACTATGAAAAGAATTATTTATGAATGAAATTAAAAACACTTTGGTGAAGGAAAATATTTTGATTTGAGGAGGTGATTAAAAACTAAGATTTTAACTGAGTAAAATAAATAAAAATAAAATAAAAGTTCCAATTCACGATTTCAAAAGATGATTTTAATCAAGATGACATAATTGTGCTAGATTAATTACATTTCTTAACTGCGAATTATTAAACTCATGTTTATGTTGTTACGAATAAATTCATGGCAACTCAGTAATTTGGTAACTTATGAACACACTTACCTACCAAAATCCATTTATCTCTTGACTATATCTCTATGTCAATTCAACCGCTTAAACAAATTTTAATAAGCAAATGTGTTAATGCACATACATACTTATGAAATTAATATAATCTCTTGTACATATCTCTATGCCAATTCAAACAATTAATTCAATCTCATAAGAACATAAAAGATTATGTGAGGTAACAATGTATTTCTACTTTGAAACAGTTTAATCACAATAATCCTGCAAGTTATGCAAGGCTAATGTACCGTTAGATACCGTTGCTAATTTAACCCTTAGCTACCTTAGATGATTAAACATGCACTGATTAAGTATTGTGTCAATTAATTACAATTTC
Source organism: Gossypium anomalum (assembly GCA_025698475.1). Lineage (NCBI taxonomy): Eukaryota > Viridiplantae > Streptophyta > Magnoliopsida > Malvales > Malvaceae > Gossypium > Gossypium anomalum. Next base: position 42,093,857 of record CM046965.1, read on the forward strand.
AATCTGTTTAAATAATTAACTCATTATTTACCTTACAATTGTAATGAAAGAATAACTTAGTCATGGTTTTACTTAATCAAACATCTTACCAAGACCTATAACAACACAAACACAATTTTAATAACTCAATTAGATGAAATGTAATCAACCTAACATGAATTAAATTTAAGCCATATTAATTAAACTAAACATATAAACATCACAAATATTCATAGACATGTTCATCATAACAATAAAAAAATTTAAAAGGATAGGGAACAAGAATCAAATAAGGTGTTTCTTCGAGGCTTGACTAGTTTGCTCTGCTCCTCTTTCTCTGCTTGTTCTTGTTGAGCCGAGGCTTCCACGAACACTTGAATGCTACTCCAAATGGTGGTTGAAGGACTCTTTTCCAAGAGGTGAAATCAGCAAAGGAATAAGGATGAAAATGAAGAATAATGAAGAGAGAAAAGTGAGAGAGAAATGAATAATGAATGGTTTTGAGATGTGTTTGAAGTGAGCAGCCAAAAAGGGTATTTATAGGTTGAGAAGTATACTAAAAATAGCCAAAATCAGCAGCCAAAGACTCCCCCCATGGTCGACCACACATGTGTCATGTTGTAAGATTTCAAACATGCTATTTTTAGGTAGGGGCAAATCTTGAAATGCATGAATAGTAGAGGGGTTTGAATGCAAATTGAAGGAGTCTTCAAGGGCCATTTTTCAAGCCAAATAATCAACCAAAAAATTTGATTGGGTCAGCATGTGGGACAGTTTTGGGCTGCCCAGTGCTCGGTTGGATCAGTTTTCACGGTTCAGCTCAACTGTGTCCTTTTTCATAATTTATTTAACCAAATTTAAATTGGATTAAAATTAAAATTAATTATATTATGAATTAATAGACATAATTTGGACCGTCTTAGGCTAAAATTAATTCATCTTGATGCTTCAAAATTGCTTCTCAGTTTTACGCTTCTAGTAATGTCTGCCGAGCCGTTTTTCGCCCTTTGTGCGAATCTAAAAAAATAATCAAAAATAATCAAAATTTGATATCAAATTAATTAAAAATCAACATGTTCACAATTTGAGTGCAATTTAATTATTTTATAATTATTATATATTTTTCGACAAGAATTTTACTGAAACTGCATGAATTTGAGTTAAAAAGGGCATTAAAAAGTGTGTGTATTTTCGGGTTTCCAAGCGACAAATCAGATGACTCATTTATATAGAAATCTCTAAGATTAGCGTCCAAAACTAAAGTTACGTTGAAGAACTTTTGACACAAAACCCTAAATCGAAACTTACCGGCAACTGAATTGAACTAGGCAAGAGAAGTCAGACCCCATACAGAATCAATTTGGCATAAAATTGCGAAAAGAAAGGTAACTTGAAGAGAAGAATCAAAGTGATGAAAAAATAAAGAAACAGAGGAATGTCAGAAAAGAAATGGAAAATGAATGTGGAATAAACACAGGAGGTTTTTTGGAAGTTTAATTAACCAACAAAAATAAACTACCACACAAAGAAATTCAAAATAAAATGTTTCCCTATTGCTTTTACAGGGATTTGAACACTAGACCAAAGAGTACAAAGAAGCTTATCCATTGAACCACTAGGCTCATTGTTGTCTTCAATTGATCAAAATTAACTTATAACCCATATGTCCAAAGATAGGGTTTTAATTAAAAATAAAAAAAATTCAAGAGATAGGATTCGAACCCAGAACCTCGCATTCATAACTAGAACACTTAACCATTGAAAAAAATCAATTTACTTATCAAAAACTTCCAAAATCTAAACTCAAAATTGAGAGATGACCACTCTTAATTTCAAAACTCAATTTCTTCTAACCCGATTTTTGGATGTAACAAATGAAGATGTTGAGAGAAAAGAGATTGGTGAGTGAATGAGCGTTGTGATGAGTGCCTTGAGAGGTGAATGAGGGGTGGTATTTACACATGAGGGAAGGCTTGAGAGTTTTCTAAAAATAGCATAAACATTCCTTCAAATCACACATGCATGGTCGGCCATATTTTATGGAAAGAGGGGTTGATTATTTCATGATTATAGCTTTATTTTTGCTTGATTTAAGGGCACAGGTTGAAAAAAAACCATGGGATTTTTTTGGGGCTATTTTGTGATTTTTTTACACATGTAGGGACCCTTAAATAATTGTTCCAAAGCTGGTTGAACTGCTCATTGTAACATCCCGAATTAGGGCTTAGTCGAAACAGTGATTTTGAGACCACAAATCCGAAGTGGAAATAATTATTTTATGGTTCTTATGAGGTCTATGATATGATTTCATGCTTGTGTGAAAGTTTCATGAAGAAATTCTATTGATAAAGTGTCCAATTTTATATTTAGGACTAAATTGCAAAAGTTGAAAAATGTGAGTTCTAGAAGCTTTAAGCATGAAATTGCCATGGATTATTAATTAGAGGTCCTTAAATAGTAATTTGCCCAATTTCTATTTTTATGGACAAAAATGGGCATGAATAGGAAAAATTTGAAAGAAAGGCCTTAAGGGCATTTTTGTCATTTGGTTAATAAAAGAATAAAAAGGGAAAATAAGTCAAAAATTGTGTCTGTCTTCTCCCACCTTGGTTGAAAATCTCAAGGAGCCATAGCTAGGGTTTTGTTCAACTTTCAAGCTCAATAGTAAATGCATCCTAGCCCCATTTTTAATGCTCTTTACATTTTTGAAACCCTTGTAACCCGATTTACCTATTTCTAGCCATATATTGAAGTAGGGTTCATGTTTGAAATTTGACCCTAGTGTGACATGCATGTATTTTGATGTTTAATGGAGGAATATGAAGTTTGATGTGTGTTTAACATCTTTTACTAAGTGATTTTTTATGGAAATGCATGAAAATGACCTATTTGTAAAAGATAAAAAATGAGTAGTAGGATGTATGTTTTAATGAGAAATGTGGGATGCTATGAGCATGTTATAAGTTCAGTTAGGCTTAGGTAACAAAGAAAATTAACAAATTTCATTTTACGAGCCTAGGGACTAATTTGTAATTATGTGAAAGTTTAGGGGCAAAGTTATAATTTTTCCAAAGTATGATATATGGACTAATTTGAACAATGTGGTAATTAAATAACTGAATTTTGCTATTATAGATAAAGAAAAACAGAGTCGAAACCTAAATCGAGGAAAGAACAAGGTTGTGGACTAAATCGGATAGTAGCCATATTTTGAGTACTGAGGTAAGTTCGTGTGTAAATAATGCAACATTATATTATTATGTTTTTAATGCTTTAATATGCATGAATTGCATAATTGTCTTTGTGGATTTAATTAATGATGACTCGATGATGATTCGATGAAGTTTGATAACCTGAAAACCTAGTTGAACCTTAAGAATAGTTAGGATACAAATGTCATAACATTAGCGTTATGTGCAATCCCATGTAAGACTATGTCTGGGACATAGCTTTGGCAACGATATATAATTTCGTGTAAGACTGTAGCTAGGCTATCGGCATCAATATGTGATCCCATGTAAGACCATGTCTGGGACATGGCATTGGCATCGATATGTGATCCCATGTAAGACCATATCCGGGATATGGCATTGGTATCCTACCATGTATATGAGAGTTCCCGAGTATCCTTTAGTATTCCAAGTGGTTCAACAGGTAATCCAACGATCATGTCAAAGAGATGACAAGGTATAGTCATGTTGAAAGGGTACAGATACGTACACAAAGCTCATAAACATTGAGATTATGAATTGATGAAACCTCGGAAAAAGTGAAAGAATGAATTATGATCATGAGTTTTATTGTACATTTCATAAATGGCATGACTTAAAATGTACCTATGATACTTGATAACATTGTGATAAAGATTATTGTGTCATGTGTATTGTAATGCAGGGTTAATGTTGTTAATTATTTACATGCAAACTTACTAACTTTATGCTTACTCCTTTTTATTTTCCATTTTTCTTATAGTATCGCCAAGCTAGCTCGGGCATGTGCTCTGGCCGTGTGTCCCCTGCACCCTATTAAATGTAAACAAAATGCTCAATAGTAAACACACGGGCAGAGACACGGTCGTATGTCTCAGCCGTGTGAAGGACACGGCCTCAGGACATGGGCTTGTGTCAAGACCGTGTGAAGTTTGCACTTGATTTTCAGAATTTAATTCGCCACACGGCCAAAGCACAAAGGCGTGTGACTTGGCCGTGTGACCCTAATTGTGTTGGTGACGTCATAAATAGCGAGCTACACAGGCTGAGGACATGGGCGTGTGTGACCATACGGCCTACCCCACACGGGCGTGTGACCCTGTTTCATGAAAGTTTTTCTAAGTTTTCCTAAAGTTTTCTAAAGTCTTCAGTTTATTCCTGAACTACTCCCAAGGTATGTTTAGGGCCTCGTAGGCCCATATAAGGGACAATTTGCATATGTATGAATGCATTTAATTTGAACAAAATTTTATGGCCTAGTTTTGTATGTTTGCTTGCGTTTAAGTTTGGTAATGCCTCGTATCCTATCTCGGTGTCGGACACGGGTAAGGGGTGTTACACTCCTTGTCAAATTTAGACTATTTCCCCCTTGATGGATGATTTGGGCTTCAATGTGAGGAGCAGACTCGTTCTTTTCATCAATCCACTTCCAACCTGGGTTAGAATTAATTTCTTAAGTCAAATGCTCAAGATTTGCGATCCCATGCTGATTGATATTCAGCTCATGTGCATGTGTAATCCATACTGGCTTCGAACATTGAACAAATTAGTGTACCAAGTTGCAACAATTTTAGCAAAAATTATGGAATTTCAAAATGCATCAACATAAAGTAAAATTATGTAAAATTAGCACCTAATTACTCAAAAATTACAATATTCAATTGCGCCAAGATTCTTAATATGTATTAAAAACACATAATTAGCTATCAAAATACTTGGGATTTGCACAAACTAATGACTAACCATGCTGCTTGTAATGATTTGTTTAGTTGGCTTGTTTTAGTGTACAAGAAATCTTTCATACATCTTGCTTTTTACTCCAATTTCTATTTTTGTTGTTGCAAAGCCTTAACAATTCCCAACCAAACTCGATATAAGATCCAATTGAACAATACTCATACAAATCAAGCGTACCATATCGTGGCAGTAACTCACGTTCGGGGTGATATTAATGACAATTAAGTCTCCTACGGGTTCCTCATACATTTGATATGCTCTTAGTGTTTGAACACAACTCTAGGGCACACTCTTTCATAGATGCCCACTTTCTTGGTTGAAATCTGTCTTGACTTGAAAACATCATATGACTAATTCCTTAGAAATCGCCAACAGGTGGATGCTTTAATGCTAGTATACGCTGATATTCTAACTTGCCATCAAGCCAACAAGGTAGTGGAATATGTTACCACAACGCGCCCAATAATTTACCTATCAACCTTACTCATCTTCACAGATCCATCACTTTTTGGGGCATGACAACTTTCCCCTCATTTAGGAAATTTCATCCTCAAAACTTTTACCAACTTGAAGATCTCACTGTAAAGAATGCATGGCCAACTCGCCGGATCAGGCGAATAATATTGCTTGGCAGAATGCCTAACATAGTCATAACAGACTCCCTATTTGTGACGTGCACTCTGTAGATGTTAATTGGTGTGAATGCAAACAATCGGTCTTAATTGGTGGATTGTAAGCTCATGGGCAAATATTGGTAGGTAGCCTCGTGTTTTCAAATGTCATATAACCCCAGCCTCAACAAGTGTCAAGCTACGATTAAAGAATTTGAACAATTGGCCTAAATTTTAAAACTTCTTATAAATGTTTGGTTCTTTATAAATATTGTAACTTAAGCAACTTCCCAAACAATTTGTTTTATCATCGGAACCTTCAATTTATTTTTTGTCAAAGCTTTTTGCTTCTTTTAGTCTACAATTCACATTTTCTTCAAAGGTAATTCCCCCTTCTCTATCCTTTTAAATTAATTCAAAATGGTTTGAACAAATACATGCAGAATAGGTCATGGTGACCATGGCTAGAGCAACAGAAACGACAAACCCAGAGATGCGGTTAAGATTGGTTCTATAACACCCCAAACCCAGCCTAGACGTTATGGCTGAATCTATGATGTCACATTGAAGTGTGTTTCAAAAAGCATTGTTCCATTGAATAATCTGTTCTATGTTAAAACCTCGTTGTGATATTTTACGAAAATTTAGGATATCTTGTTCATTGTTAAAACTCAGGTTGGTTTAGAAAAATGTTAATCATATTAGATTGTTATTACACTTTAGAAAAATAATGTTTGTTGTAGAAGCTTTTAAAATATGTTGCGTAAACGTGGTGTTTTGAAATACATTTGTCTTTATGAAAAACCGCAGCCTACTACTAATAGATATGAATCAAAGTAAATAAATCCCAAATTAAAATAAAAACTTTTAGAGGCCTTATTACAAAACAAATACCTAATTTAAATTACTGATAATTTAGAAGTGAAAAAGTGGAAGCAAGTGCGGTTGTGTGGCCGCCATCGAGTCCCTCGCAGCACTGATCCGCCTAAGGATTACCTGTGCAGAAAAGCAGAAGGGTGAGTTTATGAAAACTCAGTGTGTAATCCCTTATCAATAGTCAGTCATACAGTAGGCATTCACAATCTGGGCCTAAGCCCGTTTCAGTAATAGTTCATTTTCAGTTAGGGCCTTAGCCCATTACAGTAACAGTAATAGAAATGTAATCAGAAATCCTACCCATCCATCCTCTACACTCCACTCCGTCCAGCCCTACACTCCATGTGGGGATAAAATCAACCCACCCATCCCTACACTCCAAAATATAGCACCAATTGCGACACTAAACAGTATTTGCAATAAAGCTGCCAGTACAGTACACTTCCTCCAAATATGATAACCCATCCCCATACAATATGTCATGTCATAATATCATACGTGTATGCAAAACATGTCATGCTCGATTATGTCATACATATCATAGGGGCATATCAATCATTTTACCTCATAAGGGTATAACAGTCATTTCATCAAATTGGGGTCAGGGTATACTTACTGACCCAACAGTATGTCCACAGTCGTCTCAGGCGACCCGTGCAACCTTAGCAGTTGAACAGTGAAATTGGGCCCAAGGCCCATAGTGCGACCCATGTGGACCCACACGCAGTGTAGAGCACAAAGCCCAGAAATGACCTTGGCTGTGTGAGTTACACAGCCTGGCCCAATCTTTTCCACACATCCGTGTGGTTTAACTGTGTGGGCCGTACAGGTCTGTGGGGCCCACTCAGCCCAACATGGCCCAAATCGACCTAAGCCCATGAGATCACTCATGGTTGACCTTAATGATCTTACGCTCAAGTTTTGGGTGTTCGAACTACCACACGAGCGAGCGCACGCTTGTGCAGTGTCGACGGTCACATATTTCGGCTTTTGCTGATTTGATATGATAGCAGTGTGATTACACACCTTAGACAAAGATGTGCGAGTAACCCATAAGCCCAAAGCCTAAATCCAATCAAAATACTCCATCAATCAATAACAGTAGGGTTAACATCTCCTTCTTATACTTATAGCAAAATTTTCACTAATACTTGCCTTTGTCAAACTAATGAAGATTCCACCCTTAAACCAATACAGGAGACCGATTACGAACTCCTTTAGAGATTACCTGCGTTCCAAATGAACTTATTAACTAACACAATATACGAACATAAATTGAACCAAGCGGACAACCACTTACCGAAGGTGTAAAGCTGAAAGTAGGGAAGGAAAAGAATTGGTCCACTGTCCCTAAAAATATCACCGCTATAACAAAGGCAGAGCTAGCTCAATCACACCCCTAGCAATAGTCAACCGGAAAAGAAGGTGCTAGATGAGAACTATAGATACGGCATAAAGGGAAAAGGGGTGAACAAAAAACAATTTCTAAATAGTAGCACTTACCACCAAGGTCGATAGAGAAGAAGCAAAAGAAAGAGTCGGCACAAAGAGGATAAATGAAAGAGTAGTATTCGGCCAACAAAGATTGAATTGAATTTGAGAGAGGAAGGAAGAAAAAAGAAGGAAAGAATCGATCACCTCAGGCTAAAACCAAAAGAGATTGAGAGATAGGAAGGCAATAGGTATTCGGCTAAAAAGGAATAAAACCGTTTGGGAAAAAGTATGAAAGAAAAAAAATCCGTGGACAAGAGGGTTGGATGGAAGAGTAAAATCGAAAGCAACTAAAACTGAAAAGTACTCGAAATAGCACTACTCGACTTCAGTAACAAAATGAAAAGAACCACAATTTGGCAAAACCTGAAAGAAAATGGAGAGAAAAGAACCCAAAAGAGCAGACACTACCAAAAGTTTTAGAGAATAGCTAACATAGTCGAAAATCCCTGTGCCCACTACCTAATTTCAGCACAACTCTACCACACCTCAAACTCTATTTTTTCCTCCCCTAACTCCCTCCTAGAATCTCTCCACCATAATCTTCTCAACCGCCCATTCAAACTCTAATCAAACACCTCAATTTCGATCAACCTAGGACACTTCTCTAGCACTTGTAGCAAAATAAAATGCTCATTTTGCCTCACCAAGCCTCGAACCTTAGACCCCAAGGAACAGCCCACATGCCACTATCGCTTAGACTAGTAGGCATTTTATGACATGTTTTACCCGAATTTATTTAAGAAGCCTACTGGCTAGAGACATGGTTTAATCAAGTAAAAACAAAACTTTTTGTACATGCCCAGGCTTGAATCTAAGACTTCTCAAGCACTCCCCAGGCTGAAGTAGATACACAGTTGTGTGCCACAACATACATAAACAAATATTTAAAATTTAGGGTGTTACAACTCTACCCCCTAAAAGAAAAATTTAGCCTCGAAATTTACCTGATTAGAACAGAGTATTGTTGTCGCATCGCCTCCTGGGGTTCCTATGTAGCCTCCTCTAAGTTGTGGTTACACCAAAGTACCTTAACCAGTGGGATAGACTTCTTCCTCAGAACCATTACATCACGGTCTAGAATCTGAACCGGCTCTTCCTCAAAGGTCAGATCTGGCCTAACCTCAATCTCCTTAGTTGAGATAAAATAAATGGGATCAGAGTGATAGCGCCTCAGCATAGAGAAGTAGAACACATCGTGAATCCGGTCCAACTCTGAAGGTAACTCAAGTTTATAGGCAACTGGTCCCACACATTTCAGTATATGATAAGGCCCAATGAACCTAGGGCTCTACTTGCCTTTCCGTCCAAACCTTAGTACCTTTTTCCATGGCAAGACCTTGAGAAATACCATGACCCCCACAAAATACTCAATCTCCTCACGTTTTAAATTCGGATATGACTACTGTCTGTCTGATGCTGCCTTCAGTAGATCCCGAATTAGTCTAACTTTGTCCTCAGTATCAGAAACTAACTCAGGGCCCAAAACTCGCCGCTTGCCTAACTCAGTCCAACATGAGGGAGTACGATACCTATGACCATATAATGCCTGGTAAGGTCTAGACTGGTAGCTATTTTTATACTCAAACTCTTTCAACGGCAAGTAGTCCTCCCAACTGTCTGGGAAGTCAATCACACAACTCTTTAACATGTCCTCCAGTATCTGAATCACCCTCTCTGACTGACCATCTGTTTGAGGATGAAACGCAGTACTGAAGTCCAACCTTGTTCCCAAAGCTCGTGTAACTTTTTCCAGAACCGAGACATGAAGCGAGGATGTCTATCAGATATTATGGAAACTTGTACCCCATGCAGTCGCACTATCTCAGACACATACAGCTTAGCCAGCTTCTGCAATGAGTAATCAGTACGAATAGGTATGAAATGGGCAGATTTGGTCAATCGATCCACGATGACCCATACTGAATCCTTCTTAGTAGGCGTTAAGGGCAGCCCACTAATGAAGTCTATAGTCACTCTCTCCTACTTCTAAAGCGGAATCTTAACTGGTTGAAGCAACCCTGAAGGTAACTGATGTTTACCCTTAACCTCCTAACAAGTAAGGCATTTACTTAAAAAGTCGGTCACTTCACGCTTAAGACCTGGCCACCAATATATCTCACGAAGGTCTCGGTACATCTTATTCCCACCAGGATGCATAACATAAGGACTACTATGCACCTCTTGCAGTATAGACTGCCTCAGATCAGTATCCTTCGGTACACAGACTCTCCCACGGAAACAAAGTACCCCTTCGCTATTCAGTCTAAAATCTAAAGTTTCCCCACTCTCAATCTTTAGGAATCGAGGACCCAGTGACTCATCCTTCAACTATTTACCCTTAATCTTCTCAATCCACGTCGGTTTAATCTGAAGTTCAGCCAACAGACTACCATCACCAAATAAAGTGAGACAAGCAAACATTACCCTCAGATCCGTCATAGCCCTACGGCTCAGTGCGTCAGCCACCTCATTAGCTTTACTAGAATGGTATTCAATCGAACAGTTGTAATCCTTAAGCAGCTCAATCCATCTACACTACCTAAGATTTATCTCCTTCTGAGTGAGGAGATACTTGAGGCTCTTGTGATCTATGTAAATGATACATTTCTCACCGTACAGGTAATGCCTCCAAATTTTCAGTGTGAATACAACCGCGGCCAACTCCAAGTCATGTGTCGGATAGTTTGCCTCATGCATTTTAAGCTGACGAAACGCATAACCCACAACCTTACCTTCTTGCATCAACACACATCCTAAACCAACATGTGATACATCGCTATAGACAGTGAATTCTTTCCTAGACTCTGGTTGTATTAAGACAGGGGCCTCAGTCAGAACTTCCTTAAGCTTTTCAAAACTTTCTTGTTGAGCATTAGTCCAGTTAAATAGTACACCCTTACGCAATAACTTAGTCAGAGGTGTAGCAATCAACAAAAACCCCTCAACAAAATGTTTATAATACCCTGCCAGACCTGAAAAACTTCAAGTCTCAAATAACGTCTTAGGTGGCCTCCAATCCAGAACAGCTTCAATTTTCTGAAGATCAACCCTAATCCATTCAGCAGATACCACATGGCCCAGAAATGTTACATCTCGCAACCAGAATTCACACTTATTAAACTTAGCGTATAGTTGTTTCTCCCTCAAAATCTGCAGAACAACTCGGAGATGTGCGTCATGTTCATCTTCTATTCTCGAATACACCAGGATGTCATCTATAAAAACCACTACGAACCGATCCAGATAGGGCTGGGACACTCAGTTCATCAGATCCATAAAAGTCATTGGTGCATTCGTCAGTCCAAACAGTATCACTAGGAACTCGTAATGACCATAATGAGTCCTAAATGTTGTCTTGTAAACATCAGCCTCTTTGACTCTCAATTGATGATACCCCGACTGGAAATTAATCTTAGAGAAGACCGAAGCTCCTCGAAACTGGTTGAATAGGTCATCTATCCTTGGTAGAGGTTATTTATTCTTAATAGTCAAATTATTCAGTTGCCAGTAATCTATGCACATTCGCATGGATCCATTCTTCTTTTTCACAAATAAAACCGGTTCTCCCCACAGAGACACACTAGGGCAAATGAACCCTCGATCCAGTAACTTTTGAATCTGAGCTTTAAGCTCCACAAGCTCATTCGGTGTCATTCTGTAAGGGACGATGGACACCAGAGCTGTACCAGAAAGGAGCTCAATCCCAAACTCAACTTCACAGTTTGGAGGTAACCTATGTAGTTCATCAGGAAAAACATCCAAAAAATCCTTAACCATTCTGATGTCTTTAATAAAAGAAACCTCAGAATTAGAAACACCGATGTAGGCTAGATACGCCTCACAACCTTTACAAACCAATTTCTCAGCCCTTAGTGCAGAAATCTCATTTGACAAATAATTCTGATGCTCCCCAATCACAACTACCTCGTCACCCTCCATAGTTTTTAGTACCACCTGTTTAACAGCGCAGTCCAAATTCACTTGATGTTTAACCAGCTAGTCCATACCCAGTATTAAGTCAAATTCTCCATAAAGGAGTTCCATTAAATCAGCCAAAAATATCATTCCTTGAACCTCTAAAGGTACATTCTTAAACAGTTTATTTACTGTCACTGATTGCTCTAATGGACTCAACACAGTAACCTCACTCGTAGTGTTTTCAAACATTATACCCAAAGCCTCAGACACAGTGCATGCTATATAAGAATGCGTAGACCCAACATCAATCAATATAGTATAAGGTACATTATGGATAAAGAACATACCCATAATAATATCAGGGGCATCTCCGTCCTCTCGGCGACGTGCAGCATAAACCAGTACTGGCTACCTCGCCTTAGTATGACCTTGGCCCGATGCTCCATGACCACAGCACATACCATTTCCACCTTTGGCCTAACCACGGCCTCTCGGTGGCTGAACAGTACCCATACCAGTAGCTTGCGTCTGATCGAGCACCTTAAACATGCCCCAATCCGCTTCCAGCATTCGCCCTGATGGCATCTCACACAATCAATATAGGGTTACGGTCCAGTAGCAGCAACAAGGGCCCTAACTCTGACTGGCCCATCAACTCTGGCATTTTTCTTAAGCCTTATAACTGAACTCGAAGGCTCTCAAACCCTCTTGTTCCTCCCTCTGTCCTTATCACGGTTCTGGCGCTCAGCGCGTTTCACATCTTTGACGATCTTCGCCTTTTCCACTAATACAGAAAAATCTCTCTCCCTCTATGGAGCTGTCATGTAACGCCCCGAATTTGGGCCTAAAAGTACTGGGCCTTGAGTAAGGGAATGGTTAGGTGATTGAGTTTAAAAGTCCTAAGAGATGGCCTAAAATAATTGTTGGCTTTGATGGTTAAGGGATTTGGGAGTGTCTGGGAGTATTGGAGAAGTCATGGGTGCAAACCTGGGCTTTAGCAAAAATTTTGGTTTTAAGTGAAAAAAACCCTGGATGCTTGGAAGTAGGCCTTTTATAATATTGTGGGAAATAAATGACACAAGGAAGCATGTGGTCTAGTGGTTGTGGCATTATTAGGGTTGTAAGAGAGCCTGGGTTCAAGTCTTGGCTCTTACAATTTATTTTGGTATTTCTTTTAAAGGAACTTAGACTTTGGCCTGTAGACTTTATAATTAATTGAGGCTAAATGGTGACACAGAAAAAGCCTGTGGTGGAGTGGCAATGTGACTTGTTATGTAACCGTGAGGTCTAAGTTCAAGTCTTGGGATGCGCAATGGAGTATTTATTTTGCTGTTTGAGCTGTGTAGGAGGTGGAGTTGGACTGGAACTCTGTAGTTGAAGTGGTCATAAAAAAATAAGGAACTTTCCTAATGGTTGAAAGTAATCCAACATCGGGAAGCTAACATGAGAATTCGCGAGAAGCTGGCTTTAAATAGAGTGAACCAGATGAATTGGGGATGAGGATTCAATGCCAGGATGTGCCAAGGTTGCTGATCGTGGAGTTCGACGCGTTCTCATAAACAAGTGCGTATTCACGCCCTTCTTTGTTGGAAGTCCGCAAAAGTCAAAAAGCCGAAACCTCAACATTTGGGGCCTCACGAGCATAAGAATGTACGTGGGGAGAATCGAGCTCATAAATCATGGGTGAATGATAGTAGAGGCCGCCACGAGCGTTCTCGTGGGTTAGGCTGTTAAGGGCCTCGATGGGCCGAAAGGGGCTGTGTGGGCCCAATAGACTCGTGGGCCCCACACGTATTAAATCCACAGTAAGTGATAAATATTGGACTGTGCTATGTAGGACACTTAGCCATATCTAAATTTGGGCCAAATGGGCCACACGAGCGTGAGGGCCCACCTGGGCCGAGTAATAGGTCTTAGGCCCATTTGCACTGTTATGTCTGTTAGGTTACTTAAGTCACTCAAGGCGACGGTGGACCTTCTGTTAGGTCGTTAAGATCCTGATTTGTGAAATTACCAAAATACCCTTGTAGTGTAAAATGACCGTAATGCCCCTATAGGGTAAAATGACTGTAATACCCCAGTATGGTAGAATGACGATTATGCCTTATGTTCCGTATGACTGATGAGCTTATGATTTACATATATGATTGTATTGAGTATGAATTTTCATACACGTAATATTTATAACATGACATAATTCATGGGGTTGGGTTATTATTGATGGAAGAAGTGTACGGCCTGTAGTCATTCTGTACAAGGCTTTCAGCCTCTCTGTGATACTTACTGTTTATAGCCGTTCTGTTAACTGGTAGCATTGCTGCGATATTTACGGCCTTTAGTCGTTCTGTCTACGGTTTTGAGTCATTCTATCTACAGTGTTGAGCCGTTCTATTTACGGCGCTGAGTCGTCCTATTGACTTAGTGCCGTAACTGGTGCTAAGCTTGGTGTGTTGGCTGGGTGGGTCGATTTTATCCCCACATGGTGTTGGTAGGTATGGGTGGTGTGTTGGTTGGACTGGGCTAGGAATCTGTCTACATATCTGCATCTGATACTGATTCTTTATTGGGCTTAGGCCCACCTAATTTTGTTATTGGGCTAAGGCCTACCTGATACTGTTTACTGATATGGGCTAGGCCCAATTGGTTCTGTTATGGGGTAAGACCCAAGTGATTTGCATTGAGCTTTGGCCACCTGTACTATGAACTAAATTGTACTGTTTTTGTTAAAGGGCTCAGGCCCATACTGTTTCTGTTTCTATATACTGATTTTTACTCTAGTAAGGGGATTACACACTGAGTTTTCGTAAACTCACCCTGTTTATTAACTGTGCAGGTAATCCCCAGCGTTAGGCAGATCGGTGTCGGAGAGGGGCTCGGAGATGGCCACACAACTGCTATTGTTTCTTATTTTTTTTACAGTTATCTACTTATAGGTACTTATATTTTGATCTGGGTTGTAAAAAGGTCTTTTTTAGTTTCTGATTTTTAATTTGGAATTTTTAGTTTATTATGTTTTCTATCTATTAAAAATAGATAGCGATTTTCCAAAACGATAATTGTTTTCAAAACACTACGTTTTCGCAACACATTTGGAAATTCTTCTAAAACCTAAAAAGAATTTCGGGAATAATAATAATAAGTTTTCAATGTACTACATTTTAAATAAGAAGGGTTTTTAATGAAAACATGGTTTTTGAAAAACACTTCAATGTGACATGCCAGATTCGGGCCTAACTTTTAGGCCGGGTTTGGAGTGTTACATATCAAAACCCTTAAATCATCCCTAAGGCCGTACTCAAATCGAACACAATGCTCATATTCAGTAGCCACTATCCCTCACGCATAACGGCTAAGTCATAAAATTCAGCCTTGTATTCAGCCACAGATTTATCCCCCTGAATCAAATTCAAAAACTCTCTCCTCTGGGCATCCACATAACTAGCGCCCACATATTTTCCCTAAAAAGCTGTCTTGAAAAATTCCTTAGTCAACCGATCGGGCTAAGTACCATTTTTAACTGTAAGCCACCATTGATAGGCTTCATCTCGCAACAATGACACCGCACCTTTTAGTTTCTTCTCAGAGGTGTAGTCAAGGTCATCCATAATCCTCTCTGTGGCCTTAATCTAATATTTAACCACATTAGGGGTAACTCCAGCAATACCCCTAAAAATCTCAGCCCCATTAGACCTTAGTCGTTCCGTAACCAGCCCACGGCCTACAGTACAAGTATTAGGCCCAGCGACCCTTTCCAGAATTCGTAACATAGCTTGGGATAGTGCATCGTCCCCAGCTACGAGATCGTGTAACCCAGTCTCAGTCACAGGTGAAGCTGGTGCCTCTTTAGCTTCATCGTTAGGCATATGGCCCGATGCCGAAGACCCAGCCCGAACACCTCCACGGCCTCCGCCGCGGCCTATTGTACCCCTTCCACAAGTACCTCTGGTGCTTATTATCGATTTGTGTTTTATCTGTTTTAACAATTTTATGTATCAGCTTACAGTTCCAGTGTTTATTAATAGATATTTTATGAAAAACAATATCAGTTGTTCAGAGTTTTATTTTTGCAGATCGCAGTTTCACTACAATTTCAGTTTACCCTAAATAGAGTATTTCAGTACAGTCTACTACCTATAGTAGTCTCAATTTTTCAATTTAAAACAAGCAGTAGTTTCAGAGAACTTACAGGATTGGCACCGGAGACTCGGTGTACGACATATTCAGTAAAACATTTCCAAGTATTTCAAATCATTTGGAATAGTTCTTTTTCAAAATTTCAAGTTTAAAAGAAACCCAAATCCACAGCTGAGTTTTGCAACCTGACTCTGATACCACTAAATGTAACACCCCAACTCGACCTAGATGTTATGGCTGAATTTGTGATGTCACATTGAAGTGTGTTTCGAAAACCATCTTTCCATTGAATAATCCGTTCTATGTTAAAACCTCGTTGTGATCTTTTATGAAAATTTAGGATAACTTGTTCATTGTTAAAACTCAGGTTGGTTTAGAAAAATGTTAATCATATTAGATTGTTATTACACTTTAGAAAAACAATATTTGTTGTGGAAGCTTTTAAAATATGTTGCGTAAACATGGTGTTTTGAAATGCATTTGTCTTTATGAAAAATCGCGGCCAACTACTAATAGATATGAATCAAAGTAAATAAATCCAAAATTAAAATAAAAACTTTAAGAGGCCCTATTACAAAAAAAATACCCAATTTATATTACTGATAATTTAAAAGTGAAAAAGTGGAAGCAAGTGCGGTTGTGTGGCCGCCATCGAGTCCCTCGCAGCACCGATCCGCCTAAGGATTACCTGCGCAGAAAAGCAGAAAGGTGAGTTTATGAAAACTTAGTGTGTAATCCTTTATCAATAGTTAATCATACAGTAGGCATTCACAATCTGGGCCTAAGCCCGTTTCAGTAATAATTCATTTTCAGTTAGGGCCTTAGCCCATTACAGTAACAGTAACAAAAATGCAATCAGAAATCCTACCCATCCATCCTCTACACTCCACTCCGTCTAGCCCTACACTCCATGTGGGGATAAAATCAACCCACCCATCCCTACACTCTAAAATATAGCACTAGTTACGGCACTAAACAGTATTTGCAGCAGAGCTGCCAATACAGTACACTTCCTCCAAATATAATAACCCATCCCCCATGCAATATGTCATGTCATAATATCATGCATGTATGCAAAACATGTCATGCTCGATTACAGTCATACATATCATAGGGGCAAATGAATCATTTTACCTCATAACGGTATAAAAGTCATTTCATCAAATTGGGGTCCGGGTATACTTACCAACCCAACAGTAGGTTCACAGTAGTCTTGGGCGACTCGTGCAACCTTAGCAGTCAAACAGTAAAATTTGGCCCAAGGCCCCTAATGCGGCCCATATGAGCCCACAAGCCCGTGTGGCCCACAAAGCCCAGAAATGGCCTTAGCCGTGTGAGTTACACAGCCTGGCCCAATATTTCCACACATCCGTATGGGGCCCACGAGTCTGTGGGGCCCACTCGGCCCATTTCAGCTGAACATGGCCCAAATCGACCTAAGCCCATGAGATCGCTCATGGCTGGCCTTAATGATCTTGCACCCATGTTTTGGGTGTTTGAACTACCACACGAGCGAGCGCACGCTTGTGTAGTGTTGATGGTCACCTATTTCGGCTTTTGTCGATTTGATATGATAGTAGTGTGATTACACACCTTAGAGGAAGATGTGTGAGTAGCCCACGAGCCCAAAGCCTACTTTCAATCAAAATACTCCATTAATCAATGACAGTAGGGTGAACATCTCCTTCTTATACTTATCGCAAAATTTTCACTAATACTTACCTTTGTCGAACTAATGAAGATTCCACTCTTAAACCGATACACAAGATCGATTACTAACTCCTTTAGAGATTACCTGCCTTCCAAATGTACTTATTAACTAACATAGTATACGCACATAAATTGAACCAAGCGCACAACCACTTACTGAAGGTGTAAATCCGAAACTAGGGAAGGAAAGTAATCGGTTTACTATCCCCAAAAATATCACCGCTACAACAAAGGCAGAGCTAGCATAATCACACCCCTAGCAATAGTTGGCCAGAAAAGAAGGTGTTAGATGAGAACTATAGATACGACAAAAAGGGAAAAGGGGTGAACAAAAAAAAAATCTAAATAGCAGCACTTACCACCAAGGTCAACAGTGAAGAAGCAAAAGAAAGAGTTGGCACAAAGAGTGTAACATCTTGATTTGGGGCCTAGTCAGACCAGTGGTTTCGGGACCACAAATCTGATTAGGAAAAATTGTATTTTTTTATATTTTTATGGTCTACAATTTCAAGGAATGATTTTGTGAAAATTTCGTTCAAAAATTTTGACGTTTGGGCACTCAATTTAGTCAAAAGGACTACATTGTAAAAAATTGCAAAAGTTGAGTTCTACATGCTAGAGGTGTCCAATTGTTATGAAATTTTAAATTGGAGGTCCTTATATGGTAATTAGACCATTGGTTAATTTTTTGGACAAAAATGGACATGAAATAGGTGAAATAGAATATTTTAAGTTAGGGGCTGTAACACCCCTATCCCGTAATCTTCGCCGAAATAGGTTAAGAGGCATTATCGGACCTATCATTTAGTTCAGAACAATTACAAACCAATTATCAACTCGTTACAATAAAAGTGATTCATTCTCATTCAATATGAACTTAAATTTGAGCATACAATACTTAAAACATGCATTCAGGATCAATTAGATAATATATAAAGTTTCAGAAACCTAGAAAAATTTTCAACTTTTAAAAGGTCACACGCCCGTGTGAACAGGCCATGTGCCTCACACGGTCTCAAGCACACCTGTGTGTCCAAGCTGTAGCCAAACAGGGCATACATACTGACTTGATCACACGGCCAGACCATACGCCCGTGTGTCCAGCCCGTGTTCCCATCACACGCCCATGTCCAGGACGTGTGCTAGGTCGTGTCAAAAATAAGGGGTATTCTGTTTGTGACATCAGCATACCAATTAGGGTCACAAGGTCAGGACACACGCCTATGTGTGAACCCGTGTGGTACACACGGCCAATAGACACGCCCGTGTGCCTAAGTCATGCCCGTGTGGACAAAAACAGGCCATTTGAATAGCCAATTTGCCACCCCAATTTGGTCATCCTACAATCAAAGAAATCAAGCATATTTATATCACCATTTTAGCCAACTTCAACACCAAAACATAACCCTTTCATCTCATATAATATTCACCAAAATTCATACTCATAAACCTTACCAATTCATGCCAAACATAAGGTAATATCATACCAAAACATTTCATCCATACATCATTCAGTCTCAAGTTAACCTTACCAAAACTTATCAACTAAAACATACCACAATTTTATATTGCCATCACATACCATGAACCATTATCATTTGTGAGTTCAAGCACAAATTAGTCAAGTGACATGGCTAGGCATATACATCACAAACATACTTCTCAAACTACTAGCCTATACATGCCATACTTCAAAAATATGCATTTTCAAAAGTACCAAAATAAGGTTCGATAGTGTGGTGATGATCCTTGACGATCCCTAAGCTTGCAGTAGCTTTAATATCTATAAAACAATGTAAACACACACAAAGTAAGCTTTCAAAAGCTTAGTAAGCTCTTACCAAAAACATCAACAATATAAAATATGAAACACCAATACATAAATATTTATAATTTCTTAATTCATCCATCAAACCCATGCCAACACCAACTATATGTTTATACAAATTCAATAAACTTTTATGCATTTTACCACCTACCACATAGGTATTATACTTACCGGAACATTTTCATATTCATTCATTTTCAATCTCACCTCTTGTTCGAATACTTTAAGACTTTCTGAAGATCACCAATGCTTTAATTATCCACACACTTAGTGCTTAAAGATTAGCCGAAGCTAGAATGATTCCGCACACTTAGAGCCATCTCAACTAACCGAAGCTAAGTCAGTATCGCACACTTAGTGCCTTTAGTAGCCGAAGCTAGTTTAAATCGTACACTTCGTGCCAAATACTTTCAATTCATCATCATATTCATCCAATTCAATTACACACAATCCATGTACAATAAAGGCATCGAAACCTACTTAACATTATATTTTCAGTACGAACTTACCTCGTACTCGGAATTTGTCGACTCAGACTGTTTACTCTAAAATCTTTAATTTCCCTCAATCTAAGTCTGAATTCCTCTTTTCTTGATATATAAGTATTCAAAATTTACCTTTTTATCACCAAATCATTCAGAACAAATCCATATACACACAATTAGGGTATTTTACAAAATATCCCTCACATTTTTACATTTCGACACTTTAGTCCCTAATTCACAAAATCAAAAAATACACAAAATTTGCTTGTACACAAGCTTAGCTGAATTCTCCTTTGTCTCCTACAAGTCCATACATTTCATTTATTTCACATTTTAGTCCCTCAAAATAACATTTTTAAAAATTAGCCCAAATTACTCAATTTCATCAAAAATCCAAAGACAAAACATTTAAACCCAACATCAAGCTTCTGTAATTCACCATCTAACATCACAAAGCTCATAGTTTCATCAATGGCACATTTCAAAACTATCCCCAAAATCAGAAACTGAAGCATGGGTTCGATAGTATACGAAACAACGATTACAAAAATGTAGAAATTATCAAAAACCGAACAAAAGCGAACCTTGAATCAAGCTTGGTATAGCCAAACCCTAACAAACCATCTTTCCAATCCAAAATAGCTGAAATTTTGCTCGGATCAACTCAGATACCAGATGCTGATACAATATGACCTAGGAAACCAACTTCTCGCAACTAGAACTCATATTTACTGAACTTTGCATGCAACTGTTTATCTCGCAGAGTCTGTAGCACTATTCTCAGATGCTCGGCATGTTCGGATTCATTATGTGAATAAATCAATATGTCATCAATGAATACCAAAACAAATTGATCTAAATACAGTCTGAAAATTCTATTCATCAAATGAATAAAGATAGCAGGTGCATTAGTCAATCCGAAAGGCATAACTAAGAATTCATAGTGACCGTACCTCGTTCTGAAAGTAGTCTTCGGAATATCTGAGTCTTTCACTCATAGCTGATAATAACCTAATCTCAAATCTATTTTTGAAAACCTAGTAGCTCCTTTCAACAGATCAAACAAATTATCAATTTGAGGCAGGAGATACTTATTCTTGACAGTCACCTTGTTCAACTGACGATAATCTATACACATTCTGATTGTACCATCTTTCTTTTTCACAAATAAAACCGGAGTACCCTAAGGTGAAAAACTCGGTCTAGCAAACCCTCGATCAGTCAACTATTGCAATAGAAACTTTAATTCTTTTAGTTCGGTCGGAGCCATTCTGTACGGAGCTATCGAAATCAGAGTAGTACCAGGTACCAATTCAATGCCAAATTCTACCTTTCTAACTGGAGGTAATCCCGAAAGTTCTTCATGAAATACATCAGGGAACTCACAGACAACAGGTACAGATTCAACTTTCTTTTCTGACACGCTTGAATCAATCACATATAGAAAATAAGTTTCACAACCCTTTACATTAATACTTAAAGCTTTCATCGAAGATATTACAGCAGGCAATCCATCTAAATCACTAGATTCAATTCTGACTATTTCATCATTCTTGCATCTCAAATCAATAGTTTTCTGTTTCCAGTTCACCACAGCATCATGCAAAGTTAACCAATCCATACCCAGAATTATATCAAACTCATCGAAAGGCAATAACATCAAATCAGCTGGAAAATAATTATCTCGAAACATTAACGGACAATTCTTGCAGACTTTATCAACTAGAGCACATCTGCCTAGGGGGTCGAGACTCTAATTACAAATTCAGTAGACTCTATATGCAAATTCTTACTGTTCACTAAGTTCATACATATATACAAATGCGTTATTCCAGGATCTATCAAAGTAATCACAGAAGTATCATAAAGAGTAAATGTACCAGTACTCACATCTGGCAAGAAGCTTCCTAGCGAGCTCGAATAGCATAGGCTCTGGCAAGTGCACGAGCCTCAGATCTAACGGTTGTGTCTTTCGTTCCTCTTTGACTACCGCTTACATTTCCCAAATTTATGGGAGGTCTACCACAAGAAACATTACCACTCTGCCTTGGATTCTGAACATTATCTTTTTCAGCTAAATCTGGGCAATCTTTAATAAAATGATTTCTTGAACCACAACTATAGCAAGCTCGGTTATTACTTTTACCCCAGCATTCACTGAAATGTCGTCTTTCACATTGATCACACTCAGGCTTTTTATTCTTTGTATTATCTACACTGGCAATAGACGTGGCTGAAGATTTGAAATTTGATTGCGATCTAGCACGATCTCTGTTCGAATGTCCCACACTAGCCTTTGAATGAATGCTATCATCTCTAAACTTCTTAGATCCAAATTGAAATGATTTACCCAATAATCTCTTTCGTTCCTCTCTAGCTTCAAAATCAGCCTTTCTTTTCTCTTTCCCAAGATCTTCAGCTTTACATGCTCGTTCAACAAGCACCACAAATTCTTTGATTTCCAGGATCCCATCTAACAAACAAATATTTTCGTTCAAACTGTCTTCAATTCTCTTGCACATTATTGCTTCCGAAGATACACATTCGCGGGCATACTGACTCAACCTTACAAATTTCTGCTCGTATTCTGTGACAGACACACGGCCTTGTTTAAGCTCGAAAAACTCTTTGCATTTTTAGAATTTAGCTTGGAAGAAATCCCACGTAACTCGTTCACTCGAAACCACAGATGTCAAAGTCTTCCACCAATGATACGTTGTATCTCTTAAGAGGGAAACAACACATTTTATGCATTCTTCAGGACTCAAAGACAGCCTATCAAACACTCTTATCGTATTTTCTAACCAGAACTTGGCTTTTTCAGCATCATCACTTGTTGTAGCTCGAAACTCTTCAGCCCCATATTTTTTAATCTTATCAACTGGTGGTCTACTCAACTGTACCGGGTTCATTGGTGGCATAATAGGAATTTGAGGAGAATTAACCGGGGGTAGAGGTTGTTGTACAGCCGAATTAGTTCTAATGTATTGGGTGAACCAATCATTCATCATTTGATAGAAGGCTTGTTTAGCCTCACCATCACGGCTACTCGTAACCAGTCGAGAATTAGCTTGCACCGTCCCTTGCGCGGGAGCAGGCACATTGCTTTCAACATCGTCTGCTACAGCTCTATCAAGATCCATTTGCTATATAAAAACAATGTCAGGATTCATCACACTACCGCAGTTCATAAATATGGCATGTATAGCTAGACTCATAAACGCTATAGTAGTCCTAGAACCAACTAAACCATAGCTTTGATACCATAGAATGTAACACCCCTATCCTGTAACCGTCGCTGGAATAGGTTAAGAGGCATTACCAGACTTATCATTCATTTTAGAAAAATTACAAAAAAATTATCAACTCATTATAATAAAAGTCATTCATTCTCATTCAATATGAACTTAAATTCGAGCATACAATACTTAAAACATGCACTCGGGATCAATTCGATAATATATAAAGTTTCAGAAACCTAGAAAATTTTTTAACTTTTAAAAGGTCACACGCCCGTGTGAACAGACCGTGTGCCTCACACGGTCTCAGACACACCCGAGTGCCCAGGCCGTGGCTAAACAGGGCATACATACTGACTTGATCAAACGGCCAGATCACACGCCCGTATGTCCAGCCCGTGTTCCTATCACACATCTGTGTCCAGGCCGTGTGCTAGGCCATGTCAAAAATACAGGTTATTCTATTTGTGACGTCAGTATACCAAATTGGGTCACATGGTAGGGACACACGCTCGTGTGTGAACCCATGTGGTACACACGACCAATAGACACGCCCGTGTGCCTAAGTTGCGTCAAAATTGAAGGGTATACTGACTTCAATTAGTAGGGTACCCCAGGGGACACATGGTCGTATAGCTTAATCGTGTGTGGCACATGGCTGAGACACACGCCTGTGTCTCTGCCAGTGTAGACAAAAACAGGCCATTTGAATAGCCAATTTTCCACCCCAATTTGGTCATCCAACAATCAAAGAAAACAAGCATATTTATATCATCATTTCATCCAATTTAAACACCAAAACATAACCCTTTCATCTCATATAATATTCACCAAAATTCATACTCATAAACCTTACCAATTCATGCCAAACATAAGGTAATATCATACCAAAACATTTCATCCATACATCATTCATTCTCAAGTTAATCTTACCAAAACTTATCAACTAAAACATACCAAAATTTCATATTGCTATCACATACCATGTACCATTATCAATTATGCATTCAAGCACAAATTAGCCAAGTCACATGGCTAAGCATATACATCACAAACATACTTTTCAAACTACTAGTCTATACATGCCATACTTAAAAAATATGCATTTTCAAAAGTACCAATATGAGGTTCGATAGTGTGGTGATGATCCTTGATGATTCCCGAGCTTGTAGTAGTTTCAATATCTATAAAACAATGTAAACACACACAAAGTAAGCTTTCAAAAGTATAGTAAGCTCGTACCAAAAACATCAATAATATAAAATATGAAACACCAATACATAAGTATTTATAATTTCTCAATTCATCCATCAAACCCATGCCAACACCAACTATATGTTTATACGTATTCAATAAACTTTTATGCATTTTACCACCTACCACATAGGTATAATACTTACCGGAACATTTTCATATTCATTCGTTTTCAATCTCACCTCTTGTTCGAAAACTTTAAGACTTTCCAAAGATCACCAATGCTTTAATTATCCACACACTTAGTGCTTAAAGATTAGCTGAAGCTAGAACGATTCCGCACACTTAGTGCCATCTCAACTAATCAAAGCTAAGTCGGTATCGCACACTTAGTGCCTTTAGTAGCCGAAGCTAGTTTAAATCGCACACTTAGTGCCAAATACTTTCAATTCATCATCATATTCATCCAATTCAATTACACACAATCCATGTATAACAAAGGCATCGAACCCTACTTAACATCATATTTTAAGAATGAACTTACCTCATATTCAAAATTTGTCGACTCGGACTGTTTACTCTAAAATCTTTAATTTCCCTCTAAGTTTGAATTCCTCTTTTCTTGATATATAAGTATTCAAAATCAACCCTTTTATTCACCAAATCATTCAGAAAAAATTCATATACACGCAATTAGGGTATTTTGCAAAATAGCCCTCACATTTTTACATTTCGACACTTTAGTCCCTAATTCACAAAATAAAAAAATACACAAATTTTGCTTGTACACAAGCTTAGCCGAATTCTCCTTGCTCTTATACAAGTCCATACTTTTCATTTATTTTACATTTTAGTCCCTCAAAATAAGATTTTTACAAATTAGCCCAAATTACTCAATTTCATCAAAAATCCAAAGACAAAACATTTAAACCCAACATCAAGCTTCCATAATTAACCATCTAACATCACAAAGCTCATAGTTTCATCAATGGCACATTTCAAAACTATCACCAAAATTAGATATTGAAGCATGGGTTCGATAGTATATGAAGCAACGATTACAAAAACGTAGAAATTATCAAAAACTGAACAAAAACGAACCTTGAATCAAGCTTGGTATGGCCAAACCCTAGCAAACCTTTTTCTTTTTCTTTTCTTTATAAATTTCAGCAAGATGAACACCAAAATAACATGTTTTCATATTGTTGTTTAATTAATATTAACATAAAATCTAAATGACCATTTTGCCCTTTCATTAAACCATTATAAATTCACCTAACACATACCCCTTTTTGTCCATTCAAACTTCCAATGGTCAAAAAACCACATAAGGACCTCAAAATTATAAAGCCAAGCCAAATAAACACTTCTAACATCTAGCACATAGCTTTTACATTTTACACGGTTAAGTCCTTTTTGCAAATTAAGCACATAAACAGTTAAATTTTCACACAAGACTTTCACACATGTCAATTCACTTATAATAGGTACGAAATAATATTAAAATATTTTTCTGACTCGGATATGTGGTCCCAAAACCACTATTCTGACTAGGGTCAAAACCAGACTGTCACAGGGGTATTTTAGTAATTAAAATGAATTAAATACCAAATTAAAAGCCAATTTTTGTCCATCTTCTACCTCATGGCCGAAACATGCATGGAGAAGACATAGCTAGGGTTTTTCAAGCTTCCAAGCTAGATTGTAAGTCCGTTCTAGCCCCGTTTTTAATGATTTTTACGTTTTTGAAATCCTCGTAACAAGATCTAGCTATTTCTACCATTTATTTGAGCTATGGTTCATGTTTAAAAATTGACCCATGTGAAACATGCATGCATTTTAATGTCTAATGGTAGAAAATGAATGTTGGATGTTACATAAACGACTTTTACTAAGCGATTTTTGATGAAAAAGTCCGAAAGGACCATTTTGTAAAAGTTGTAAAAATGGTATAAAAGGTTGTTTTGATGAGAATTTTAGTTTGCTATAGTTATGACAATGATTTGAATATGCTTAAAATGCAAGGAAACTGAATGAAAATAATTTTACAAGCCTTGGGGCAAAAGTGTAATTTTGACAAAATTAGGGGCAAAAATGGAATTTTGCAAAAATATGATTTTTGGGTCAATTTGAATAATGTGAGTCCTAAATGGGCTATATTTGAAATGATAGATCAAGGAAATTGAGATTCTATCTTAAATCGGGAAAATACAAGGTTATAGACTAAATTGATAAATTTGTCGTTTTTGTATTCGAGGTAAGTTCGTGTGATTTAATAAGCATGAAATATATATTGCTATGATTGTGTTGAAATTGATGTTAATGGAAGTTTGATTTAACATGACATTTTAAATGAAATGAGTAAGTTGTACGGAAACAAGGTGCGATGTTACTTTTATTGTAGGGTTCAATGTTTAATAAACATGAAACTGAGTTAGTTTGAATGTACATTAAAAGGTCATCTATGCATATTAATATACTAGATGAAAAGTGAAAACCCCAATTGAATGAAAGGAATATTCGATGGACCCGTAAAAAGGAATTGACGGTAAAAGGATCTAGCCCGGACGGGTGTTCCTAAAGTGATCTAGCCTCCCAAAGAATATGTGTGCAATGTGGATTTAGCCCGAACGGGTAATCCGATTAGGGTCTTAATTTAGCCTAGACTGGAAATTTAGATCCGAGCTCATAAGAGTAATTGTCGTTACGAGGATTTAGCCTGGACTGGTAATCCTGACATTTACTCTATGAGTTTATACTACGGGGGATTTAGCCTGGACTGGTAATCCCGCTGTAAGATGCAAGGTTCACAGGAGTGCATACTTGAAATGATCACTTGTATAATTTGACGATACATGGGATATCCATTGAAATTTTCGAGAAAATTCAATGGGATTAATATGAGAAATGAATAAAAAGGGGTTTTTGCCATGGCAAACTTATTTATGTTATGAGATACTATTATGATGGATATGATTTTCACATTTGGACGAATGGTGGTGCTAAGAGATAGCACAGGTACGTACTCGAAACCCACGAACATGTGTTGGAAGTGAGAAGTGAAATGGACTTGTGGTAAGAATGCAAATAAATGAGTGATACATATGAGAATAATTTTTTTGGCAATCTTATGATGATTATCATTTTGTTGCTCTAAAACTGTTTGGACAACAGCAATAGTCTGACTTTGAAACTCCACCAAAAATTGTGGAAGTCAAATTAAAGGCTAAATTAAATATGAAATGAAATTTTATTGAGTATAGTTTCACATAGAAGAAGTGGTATAAGCAAAAGAATTTCATATTATGAGATATTTGAATTTTTGTGAGACAGAGTCAGAATGAGTTTGGAATCCCCTATTCTGAGTTGGGAAAATAACTAGAAATTATAAAAAAATAATTATGGGTTAAAATTCATATGACTATGTTCTTAATGAGTCTATTTTCAAGAGAATCAGACAGGAACATTATCCGAATCCCGTACTAAGAGATAAATAAATAATAGTGAAGAAAGGTAAAAGCTATCAAACAGCGAAATAGGGGAGACTTTAAAGAATAAACTGTACTTATTGGCTGGACCAAAAATTCTAAAAATTTTATGGTAAGAAGATATGTGAGTCTCATTCTAGGAAAAATTATTGGATCTTAACTTTGAGTTTCATAGCTCCGGATATAAATAATTTAGTGACTGTGGCTCGAGAAAATAACTTGACTGGACTTTGAATAAATAGAAAGAATTTGAAAATATCATATTAATACATTGCTTATTATTTTTCATGCGAGCTTACTAAGCATAAAGCTTACTCCCTCCTTTCCATTTCCTTAGTGTTCTCAGGTCAGCTCAGGGTTGGAGATCGTCGGAGGCAACATCACACTGTCAAGCCAATACCTTTGGAGTATTGATACATATGTTAGAAATATCAAGTGAGTGGCATGTATGGGAACCTAGTTCTATGACATGTGTTTTATGATTTGGCAAAATGTATTGGCCTATATCGAGCTATTGTATATGGCCATGAGATGTGGCTCATATTGATTATAGTTTGTAAGTCTAGCTAATCATGATACGTTTTAATGCATATGATGTGATAATATGAATATGTTTGTTTGCCATGCATGGTTGGTAATATGTCATGTGTGTTGAATGCATGTTTTATGACCAATCGAGGTGGTCATGACTATGAATTAAATGTGTAATATGGTAATAAGATGATAGTTTCTTAAACATGGATGTTTGATGTATAAGTTAGTAACCATAGTATAATGGTATAAGTGGTTAATAAGATGACAAGGTTAAATGAGTGTATAAATATGTGGCTAGACTAGTTTATCATGAGTAGGTGGAACATATATATAAATGCGAGCTAATGTTTAATGTGTCTCAATAAAGGGTGTTTAATCACTAAAATGATGCCACGATTTGTGAGTTTGATGTGTATAAGGTTTTAAGGGTTTATGGGAAACATGAAGGCTTGGAAAATAGCCTAAGAGTTAACTACACGGGTTGAGACATGGCCGTGTGTCTCAACCGTGTAAGGGACACGGTCTAGTGCATGGGCATGTGGTCTATCCATGTGGTTCAATTTATTTGCTAACGTCATAAATAGAGAGTTACACGGCCTGAGGACACGGGCGTGCCCTGTGTCCACAGGGGCGTGTGACCCCGTTTCATGAGAAAAATTTCTAAGTTTTTCCCAAAGCTTTCCAAAGTTCTCGGTTTAGTCTCGAACCCTTTTTAATGTATGTTTTGGGCTTCGAAAACCCAAATAAGGGACTATGTGCATGTGATTGAATGTTTTAAAATATGAATGAAATTTTATGGCCCGGTTTGCATAATTGTTTGTGTTTAAGTCCGATAATGACTCGTACCTTGTTCCGGTGTAGGACACGGGTGAGGGGTGTTACAAAGAGGATAAATGAAAGAGTAGTATTTGGCCAACAAAGATTGAATTGAATTTGAGAGAGGAAGAAAGAAGAAAGAAGGAAAGAATCGATCACCTCAGGCTAAAACCGAAAGAGTTTGAGAGATAGGAAGGCAATGGGTATTTGGCCAAAAGGGAATAAAATCGTTTGGGAAAAAGTGTGAAGGAAAAAAAAATCCGTGGACAAGAGGGTTGGAGAGAAGAGTGAAATCGAAAGCAACTAAAATCAAAAGGTACTCGAAATAGCACTACTCGACTTCAGTAACAAAATGAAAAGAACCACAATTTGGCAAAACCTGAAAGAAAATGAAGAGAAGAACCCAAAAGTGCAGACACTACCAAAAGTTTTAGAGAATAGCTAATACAACCGAAAATCCCTATGTCCACTACCCAATTTCGGCACCTCAAACTCCACTTTTTCATCCCTTAACTCCCTCCTAGAATCTCTCCACCATAATCTTCTCAACCGCCCATTCAAACTCCAATCAAACACCTCAATTTCGGTCAACCTAGGACACTTCCCCAGCACTTGTAGCAAAATAAAATGCTCTTTTTGCCTTGCCAAGCCTCGAACCTCAGACCCTAAGGAACACTCCACACGCCACTATCCCTTAGACTAGCACACATTTTATGACATTTTTTACCCGAATTTATTTAATATTCCTACTGATTAGAGACAAAGTTTAATCAAGTAAAAATAAAACTTTTTGTACATGCCTAGGCTTGAACCCAAGACTTCTCAAGCATTCCCCAGGACACTTAACCACTAAAGCAGATACACAGTTGTATGCCACAACATACATAAATGAATATTTAAAATTTGGGCTATTACAAGTTCCAGATGTTTTGAGAATACCCAGCGCGTGGTTGTTCGCATGTATGAATGCAGCACCGCTGATGAAAAATTGATTCGATACCTAAGGGCCCGAGGTATCCTTCGATAGAACTACACCTTTGACTTCTAGATAGTCTGAGGGGACTGTCACTTGAGTGAAAATACCTGTTCTGTGTAAATAACTAATGCAATTGTGCAAATCTACATGTCATTCAAGTAACAAAGTAATAAGTAAGTATCGTCTCCATAGGGATCAAAAATTGGTAAAACAATTGAGTAAGTTATTATAATCCTATTGACTATACTGAATAGCAGGAAATATTCTAAAGTTGAATAAGATGTTTGTATAATGAATTAATGAAATCAAATGCTAAAAACAAAGAATTGATATGAAAAATAAAATGTTGTGGCAAATTACAGAGAAAAGTAAGAGTATTTCTGTTGTTGAATGAATAAGGCTGGAATTATTCAGGTAAAATGTTAATATCAAAATAATGCCATGAAAAAATTTGTCTAATCAACTATTTAGAGAGTCACTACTGTAACCTGCCTCTTTCGATAGCTAGACCTTAAGCTAAAATCTAAGTTAATGGTTGTCTATAGAACTCTAGTTTAATAACTATAGTGAACGTTCTTCTCTATACAACTCACAACATCTATGTCTAGAGTGGTACGAATATTCTGTCGAGTATTTGCTTGCATTAAACAATTCAAGATCTAGTATATTTAACCTTTTTAGAATTAAAAATACATCTAAGAACACGGCACACAATCAACTATGTCTATAGCTTGCTTGCATGTATTTAAAATAAGCATAATTCAAATGAAACAATGACATAAACAATCTCAAATCACGGGCATTAAAGACTATAAAACATTCACCCAAATAAATCCAACGCGAAAAAGATTTAGCTCATGGATGGAAAAGTTAACAACAGCTGACTGAGAGTGACATGGATACAGCGTTGAGTCATCTTCCTAGAATTTTCATGGCAATTGTGTTGACAATTAATCTCACGATTTGCCACGACAATGTTTCACTTCCCTTATTTTCCTTCTGTATCCTCTTCATCATTTTCTTCTACCTGCACCTATGTCCAACCACAACCACAACTTTTCCTTCCCCAAGTAATAAAAGTAATAAACAATGACCATTATAGAGCAATCCAAGCTGTTATGCAATGTTCTGAAATTATCCTAAAATTGCATATGTATGTACTTAGTTACAAACAATTAATTCCATCTAGAGGCCTAAAATATAACTCTTTTCAAGAGTTATCACACCCCCAAACCTGAATTATTGCTTGTCCTTAATCAAATAATGTTTGAATGTGCATGAATGCAACAATCAGTCACCAATTATATTGCCAAATCATATTGAGCATATTGTGTACCTCTATTCTTATCAATCTTTTACTAAAACAAAGAAAAGTTGCTTACAGTTCTTTTAAACCTGTTTAGCAGATGAAGTGAAAAATGTTTCCTAAAGGTAAAAGTTCTTTAATATTTTAGCAATTAAAACTATAACAGATTTCCTCTGAATATACCTAGGTTATCTTATTCACATTTATTCAATTTCAACACAATTTTTCTAGGGAATTCATATTGTCACATGATTTTATACTTGACAACCTCAATGGATCATACGCTAGACTGCCAAGTATTATATCATGTCACAATTTGAATATAAATCACTCATGAAACAAAAGCTTTTAACTAAAAAGATGGATGGAGCAAACAACTACCTTCTTGGCAATTTAACTTAAAAATTCAGTGGAGTGTCCCATATATATATATATGTAACACCCCAAAAATCCCGAACTTTCTTTTTTATTTTTTTGATAAAAGGTGTGCTTAATATTCCTAGTCGAGTGTTATTTATGTGATAATAGGCCTGGTTAAGTTTTGAGTTCGAACTTTAGGGTGAAGGAAATTATAGTTTAATAATTAAAAGAACCTTGATGGTAAGTAGTTTGGTTTTTAAATAAATGAAGGAGGAATTGGACACAAGGAGCCTTGTGTTGGTGTGGCAAGTAGTGTCACATGTGGGGCTTAGAGGTGGCGTCACATGCATGGCAAGGAGGTTTGGGGTTCGGATCCCTCCTTGCTCAAAAGAAGGATTTATTTTTGCTCAGTAAATAGCCAATAGTGGCGTTAGATGTAAAGGAGTTATCAGGGAGAAAAGTTAGGAGATAAAGGGTGTAGAGAAGTTGAGCCGAATAGGGAACTTGGGGATAGGTAAATTCAGCTATAGTATATATAGGTGCCGATTTTAGGGATTCTAGGTAATACCGAAATTGTTTTTGTAACGCCCCATACCCGAGACCGTCGCTAGAGTCGAATACGAGGTGTTAACAGACTTAATTCATTACTTAAACAGCTCAAACAATTTAATTTTAAATTTTTCAGACAAGCTGAAAATCTGCGTCACAGTCGCTTAAAAATTCATATCTCGAGTTACGAAACTCGAAATTAAGATCCGTAAATTTTATATGAAACTAGACTCATATTTATATCTAATAATTTTTTTCTAGAATTTTTGGTTGATCCAAATAGTACAGTTTATTAGTTAAAATCTCCCCTGTTTCAGGGTTCGACTACTCTGACCTCTGTGTATTACGAATCAGATATCTCTCTATAAAAAATTTAAATGACTATTAGGTTTGTTTCTATTAAAACTAGACTCAATAAGTAATCTTTACATATAAATAACAACTTCTAATTATTTTTGTAAAATTTATTATGAATTTTTAAAGTAAGAACAGGGGATCCAGAAATTACTCTGGCCCTGTTTCACAAAAGTTTAAATATCTCATAAAATATAATTTATATGCCTATTTTGTTCATTCCATATGAAAATAGACTCACCAATCTTCGATTGCATAACTTATTCATTATTTATTTCCATTTCTAATATTTTTAGTGATTTTTCAAATTCACGTCCCTACTGCTGTCTGAATCTATTTTATGGTAAATTTTACCTATTTCATGGTTTCCATGGATTAGCTAGCAATTTGACATACATAACACCAAATATGATCATGATTAGCCATTCCAATGGCTAATCATTACCAAGAATTTTCATACCACTCAATAACCATATCATAAGACCATATATACAAAATGATTATAGTGCTATACATGCCATACTCAAAATATACAAGCCATTATGCCAAGATGGTATACGGATAGTGTGAGCGAGCCTCCGACCGTTCCCGATTTCCGAGCTGACTTGTCGAAACTACAAGGAGTGAAAAGGAGGGAGTAAGCATAAATGCTTAGTAAGTTCACATGCAAATAGCAAGTAACATAACCATATAAGCAAACATAAAATATCATTTGCATAATCATCATCAAGACATTCATGTCATATTTTCATTTATCATCTTACCACATTGTTGATATATCGAGTTTTCAACCCGAGGGTTAAGTACATACCTGCTCAAAGTATCCATCTCACAACACTTACCAATATGTCCCTTTCATCTCTAGTATTCCTCCATTTGAGTAGAACTTTACCCGTTGAACACATCAGAATATAATTCGGATACACGGATAATTTGCACATAAGTGCCACAAATGTAATCAAGCAATCATGTAACCCGCCCATAAGTGAACTCGGACTCAACTCAACGAGCTCGGATGCCTAGTTACATCTCTCGAACTCGGACTCAACTCAACGAGTTCGAAAATTCGCATCCATAAGTGAACTCGGACTCAACTCAACGAGTTCGGATGCTCAACCATCCTAGTGACATGTCACTTGTATCCTAATCTATTCCTAAGGTTCAAACGGGCTTTTTCCTCGATCGACATTTCTTTGTCTTCCACGGAATATCGAAACCGATACTCGGTAGCAATTCATATTTATCAAGTAGTAAACATAATTTGCATATTACTCAACATTAACCACAAAGCATAATATTTCACGATTAAAAATCAGCATATCATATAATTAACATCAATAACTTAAAAATAACAATTATGCTACATTATTTACACATGAACTTACCTCGTATGCGAAAATGGCTACTTTTACCATTTCGTCCACAACTTGGTATTTTCCCCATTTTAGCCCGAATTTTAGTTGTCCTTGCTCTATCATTTAAATAGAGTCTAATTAGGGCTCACATTATTCAAATTAACCCAAAATCATATTTTGGCAAAATTACAATTTTGCCCCTAAACTTTTGCATATTTACACTTTTGCCCCAAAGCTCGTAAATTAAACTTCAGCCTATTTTCTTATGTTTTATAACATTATAATCATTTTTTCCTTCTATAGCAACATCAAATTCTCACTCTAACATGTACTTATAAACATTAGGTATTTTTACCGATTATGTCGTTTTACTCGTTTTTACATAAAATCACTTAGCAAAAGTTGTTTAACACAATTTCAAGCTTCATATTCTACCATAAAACATCAAAATAAACACATTTCACCTATGGGTATTTTTCCAAATATGAACCCTAGCTTAAATTATTACTAGAATAAGCTTAATCGAAATCAAAGGATTCAAAAACTTAAATAACATTAAAAACGGGGCTTGGAATCACTTACTATTGAGCTTGGAAAGCTTGAAAACCCTAGCCATGGCTTCCCCATGCTAATTTCGGCCTCCATGAAGAAGATGAGCAAAAGCGGCTTTTAATTTTGTATTTTAATTCATTTTACCCTAAATGACCAAAATGCCCTTACTACTAAACTTTCAAAAATTCCTTCCACGTCCTAATTTTGTCCATGAACTTAAAATTGGTCAAATTCTATTTAAGACCTCCTAATTAATATTTCAATGCAATTTCATACTAAAAACTTCTAGAATGCAAATTTTGCAACTTATTCGATTTAGTCCCTACTTTCAATTTAAACACTTTAGGCATAGAATTTCATCACGAAATTTTCACACAGTCATGCAATCATATCATAATCATCAAAATAATCATAAAATAATTATTTCTATCTCAAATTTTGTGGTCACGAAACTACTATTCCGACTAAGCCCAAAATCAGGATATTACAACTCTCCCCCCCTTTTAAGGATTTTCGTCCTCGAAAATCTTACCTAAAAAAGTGGTCGCCACTTTTAATCTCATATTCGTGTCGAAGAACTTTCACTTAGGCTGTACCTCCAATACATCTCTTTAATTTCTCATATGATCTCGAAAGCTTACAGTCTCAACTCTCAACTGTTCTTAAATTTTCAACCCTTCTCGCTTTCCCATGATATCATGACATAAAACCCTGATCTCAACTTGATTAATGGAGACCGGAATTCCAAGAAATCCAACAATCAAAGAGACCTAAAATTCCATGAATCGATGAGTAGTAATTCATTCAATATAGATATGATTTATAGATATCGCCAAACATTTAACAATAGGATACTTCACATTTTCCTCTTTCGGCCATAGAAATAATTCTAATATGGCCTCAAGAATAATCCTTTTCATTTTCTTCCCAATATCAACACTGGCAAGGATAATTTTGATAGATCCCAATGCTCGGCTTTAACCTCTTTAACAACTCAGATTTTATGTAACATCGATGCTCTAAACTATCACATTATCTCACTGTCTTGAAACACATCACAATTCATACAGTAGTACATTACTGAAAGTCAAGAAGTTTTTACTCAATGTAGATTAGTCTAGTTCGACGCGCTTGGTTACCAATATTCTCATCTATCTGAACTCTGTCAAGATGTAATAAACTTTTCAGCTTTCACAAAACGAAAACCTTATCATTTGTAGTGACTTTAACTAATATCCAACTCTTTCTAATAAATATACACTTCTCGTTCAGACTATTTACTCTTTTATCAGTACAAAAATGAAATTCTATTATCAGACTTGGGAAAAATAATCCTGACATAATTGTCACATAAAATCCTTCAAATAAATAATTCACCATACCGAAATCTGAAACTCGCACTTTTATCACTTATGCCTTTACGATGTCAAATCCTTACACGAAAATTAGAAAAAACCCCAATACTAAAATCACCACATTACCAAGATCAAATTAGAAGTATAGTCATATTTGACATGATTATCACGAGCTGAAGAACACACTTCGGACATGAGTCATAATTGATAAATTATGGAACAAAGATAACAAGAAAACCAAATAAAGAAATCCAAGTTAGAGAAACCTGAATAAAGAAATCCGAAATAAAGAGACCCAAGATACGATACTATGCTTGAGAATCAAAACCAAACTCATAGAGAAAATACGGAATACCCGATAATTCTTCAAAGAAAGAAAGTCCAAAAGAAAACATCATTTAATCCCACTTTGAAATCAAATATAACAAGATCAATATATCTTCTCATACATATGTATCGGATGAAGCATCAAGTAGAAGAAAGCAGAATCATAATATCATATGTATTCACTCATCAATTCTTATCGATTTAAAATGAAATAGAATACCCGATGAAATTGAGCAATATAAATTATAAACCAGTCGAGATTACCAATGCTTTCATCCAACACCGAATTAGAAGACATTCCCATATAACAAAAATTTCTTTAGAAGATCAATAGCCATAGAAATATTTCTCTCGAATGGGTAAACACATATAACATCTCAAAAGAGATCACTAAATCTGTCCAGTCATAATCATTACACTCGGATAGTTCACATTTCAAATATCATTTCCCCAACTAGTTCTGCACGTTACAAATTTCATATTAAACCATTCACTAAAGAAGGCCAATTCTGAATAAGTTTCGATTTACACTTTTCTCAACCTTGCAATTGAGTAATTCGATTTACCAAAGAGAATTCCTTCTCTAATTGGGACAATACATAACTCCAAAGAATCTTTACGTCAATCCGATACTTATCATCTCTCGACTTTACTTATCAGCTCATTTTCAATCTCTGATCATACTTATAATTATTCTATCGGTGAGCTCTTTGGGTTCTCAACCAAAACTTATTCAATCTGAGATCTCATGAAATTCCATTATAAGTACCACTTCGGTAAGGGGGAGGGGTTGTAGGACCTCTGACTCGACTTTCTTATACATACACATATGACACAACTTCCATCATCATAGCAACATCATCAAAATCATGTCATTCATTCAGGCAATGCAACATTCATGTTGGCTTACACAAATTTTCCTATTGTCCCATTTAGACAATATACTTATGCATACATTCTATGTTTTCTAGATAGCTTTACTTATCGATTCATTTAATTAAATTAAGTCATGCTCATGACATCATATAAGGCCAAACAAACATAGATATTTGCACCACAATTACAACTTTCATTTCGTGCATCATCATGTACATATCATTACAATCATATAATTCAGTCCAACAATTTAACATAGATAAGTTCATTTCATTATAATCCTTTATCTCATAAAAATTATATATCATTAACATTTATCAACATTCGACGTCCAAATCAAGACAAGGACATTTTCATTTGTATCATGATATTATGACCTTTATTCATACCTCTACTACTTTCTATTTATTCCGTTCATCTTATCAAGTAAGCCACATACACTACATCATATAAACATTAAGCAAATATGGATATTTATCACAACATGAATTTTCATCTCACATATTATCACATATATATCATAAACTTTTATTCACACTTTTCTAAACCGAGACTTATCATAATTATAACTTTACTCAAATACTTTCACATAACATGGAACATGGTCACAGTAGAGCTCAGTGGAGAGTACCTTGTCTAAATAAGACGGTACTCATACGCGTCGGAAGACATCACACTATCACGGATCGCTGGCATGTATAGCTAAACTTTTACACATGCTAGGTTAGTCCGAGAACCGACTAAACCTGCTCGATACCACCAAATGTAACGCCCCACATGCGAGACCGTCATTGCGATCGAATCGAGGTGTTAACAGACTTAATTCATTACTTAAACAAATTTCAAACAATTTAATTTTAAAATTTTCAGACAAGCTGAAAATCTTCATCACAGTCGCTTAAAAATTCATATCTCGAGTTACAAAACTCGAAATTAAGATCTATAAATTTTATATGAAACTAGACTCATATTTATATCTAATAATTTTTTTCTAGAATTTTTGGTTGAGCCAAATAGTACAGTTTATTAGTTAAAATCTCCCCTATTTCAGGGTTCGACTACTCTGACCTCTGTGTATTTCGAATCAGATATATCTCTATACAAAATTTCAATGACTATGAGGTTTGTTTCTATTAAAATTAGA
Source organism: Gossypium anomalum (assembly GCA_025698475.1). Taxonomy (NCBI): domain Eukaryota; kingdom Viridiplantae; phylum Streptophyta; class Magnoliopsida; order Malvales; family Malvaceae; genus Gossypium; species Gossypium anomalum. The sequence continues at coordinate 42,132,263 of CM046965.1, forward strand.
CTCAATAAGGAATCTGTACATATAAAGAAAAACTTCTAATTATTTTTCTAAAATTTATTATGAATTTTTAAATTCAGAACAGGGGATCCAGAAATCACTCTGGCCCTATTTCACAAAAGTTTAAATATCTCATAAAATATAATTTATATGCCTATTTTGTTCATTCCATATGAAAATAGACTCACCAAGCTTCAATTCCATAACTTATTCATTATTTAATTCCATTTCTAATATTTTTAGTGATTTTTCAAATTCACATCACTACTGCTGTCTGAATCTATTTTATGGTAAATTTTACCTATTTCATGGTTTCCATGGATTAGCTAGCAATTTGACATACATAACACCAAATATGATCATGATTAGCCATTCAAATGGCTAATCATTACCAAGAATTTTCATACCACTCAATAACCATATCATAAGACCATATATACAAAATGATTATAGTGCTATACATGCCATACTCAAAATATACAAGCCATTATGCCAAGATGGTATACGGATAGTGTGAGCGAGCCTCCGACCGTTCCCGATTTCTGAGCTGACTTGTCGAAACTACAAGGAGTGAAAAGGAGGGAGTAAGCATAAATGCTTAGTAAGTTCACATGCAAATAGCAAGTAACATAACCATAAAAGCAAACATAAAATATCATTTGCATAATCATCATCAAGACATTCATGTCATATTTTCATTTATCATCTTACCACATTGTTGATATATCGAGTTTTCAACCCGAGGGTTAAGTACATACCTGTTCAAAGTATCCATCTCACAACACTTACCAATATGTCCCTTTCATCTCTAGTATTCCTCCATTTGAGTAGAACTTTACCCGTTGAACACATCGGAATATAATTCGGATACACGGATAATTTGCACATAAGTGCCACAAATGTAATCAAGCAATCATGTAACCCGCCCATAAGTGAACTCGGACTCAACTCAACGAGCTCGGATGCCTAGTTACATCTCTCGAACTCGGACTCAACTCAACGAGTTCGAAAATTCGCATCCATAAGTGAACTCGGACTCAACTCAACGAGTTCGGATGCTCAACCATCCTAGTGACATGTCACTAGTATCCTAATCTATTCCTAAGGTTCAAACGGGCTTTTTCCCTCGATCTGACATTTGCTGTCTTCCACGGAATATCGAAACCGATACTCGGTAGCAATTCATATTTATCAAGTAGTAAACATAATTTGCATATTACTCAACATTAACCACACAAAGATAATATTTCACGATTAAAAATCAGCATATCATATAATTAACATCAATAACTTAAAAATAACAATTATGCTACATTATTTACACATGAACTTACCTCGTATGCAAAAATGGCTACTTTTACCATTTCGTCCACAACTTGGTATTTTCCCCATTTTAGCCCGAATTTCAGTTTTCCTTGCTCTATCATTTAAAATATAGTCTAATTAGGGCTCACATTATTCAAATTAACCCAAAATCATATTTTGGAAAAATTACAATTTTGCCCCTAAACTTTTGCATATTTACACTTTTGCCCCAAAGCTCGTAAATTAAACTTCAGCCTATTTTCTTATGTTTTATAACATTATAATCATTTTTTCCTTCTATAGCAACATCAAATTCTCACTCTAACTTGTACTTATAAACATTAGGTATTTTTACCGATTATGTCATTTTACTCGTTTTTACATAAAATCACTTAGCAAAAGTTGTTTAACACAATTTCAAGCTTCATATTCTACCATAAAACATCAAAATAAACACATTTCACCTATGGGTATTTTTCCAAATATGAACCCTAGCTTAAATTATTGCTAGAATAAGCTTAATCGAGCTACCGGGATTCCAAAAACGTAAATAACATTAAAAACGAGGCTTGGAATCAATTACTATTAAGCTTGGAAAGCTTGAAAACCCTATCCATGGCTTCCCCCATGCTAATTTCGGCCTCCATGAAGAAGATGAGCAAAATTGGCTTTTAATTTTGTATTTTAATTCATTTTACCCCTAAATGACCAAAATGCCCTTACTACTAAACTTTCAAAAATTCCTTCCATGTCCTAATTTTGTCCATGAACTTAAAATTGGTCAAATTGCTATTTAAGACCTCCTAATTAATATTTCAATGCAATTTCATACTAAAAACTTCTAGAATGCAAATTTTGCAACTAATTCGATTTAGTCCCTACTTTCAATTTAAACACTTTAGGCATAGAATTTCATCACGAAATTTTCACACAGTCATGCAATCATATCATAATCATCAAAATAATCATAAAATAATTATTTCTATCTCAAATTTTGTGGTCACGAAACTACTATTCTGACTAAGCCCAAAATTAGGATATTACAGTTTCTCTTCCTTTTGCCGAATTTTTCATTTTTTTTGTGTTGCCGAAACACTTTTCTCTTTAAGTGCTCAGAAGCTGAATTCCTTATTCCTTGCTTGTCGATTTTCCATTCTTTCTCTTCTCAAATTCTCTTTTGATTCACTTTTGGTTTTAGCCGATTCCTTCTTCTTTTATTCTTATTTCTGCCGAATAACCCTTTCACCATACAAATCTCAAAAGCCAAATACCTCTTTGGCTGAAGACCCTCTGTGCCACTGCTACTCCCTTTACTTCGGCCAATTCTTGTGGGATTAGTATCGAATCTCGGATTCCAGATCTCTGCCGAATTGCTCCTAGGCGTTTTAAGGTTTTGGGTAAGTATTCCTCTTTTATTGGTTAAGGTTGGCCAAATGGCCATGGAGGATTTGAGAGTGACTTAAAATGATTGTGAGTCACTTGTTGTTTAGTTTTAATGATTAAGATTGACGCAGATTTAAGAAATACTCATGATTATTGATCAAGGAAGGGTTGTTAAGGCTTGTCGTTCAATGTAAGGCAAAGATGAAATTTTCGGCTTTTGGTGATTGTATTTGATAAGTGTGTGATTAATCATTGAGTGACATCATTTGTAGGTTCGTGGCTAAGGAGATCACAGCACGTTTTAGTACCAGGTGTGTATATACACTGCACACACACAGTAGATCGGCAAATCCAGAAATGCAGAAAATATGAAATGCCGAAAAGCCAAAAGTTTGGCTACAATAGACTTGCAAGTGCGTGAACACTTATAAGGGGAAATCGATAGGTTATCAGAGACTTGGGCTGTGTATTGGCCAACCAGGCCAGAATGGGCTAAATAGGCCCAATGGGCTGTAGGGCCATAATAGGCAAGATTGGCAATTTGTTACTAAGTGATGAAAAATCATATGATTGCATGGCTATGAATGTGATTGGGCCTAACGGGCCATATGAATGTGATTTGGGCCTAATGGGCCATACAAATGTAATTTGGGCCTAATGGGCCATATGAATGAGATTGGGCCTAGTGGGCCATATGCATATATGTAGACTCGTTTGGGCTTTGTAAGGGGTTTTGGGCCTAGTATCTGCTAACTGCTTAAATAGACATAAAACTTAAATAATTAATTAATTGTGACTATGGACAAGCCATAAGGTTAAGGTGTGGCAATGGGTATATGCATGTCTGGGATTGGATCTAAGGAGAGCTTGGTACTTAAGTGGTCTTATTAACCCACCTTCTCTTCTTTGGATTCCTACTTGGTGCATAGTATCTGTTTGCTTTAGCCAAAGAGGACTTGTTAACGGGCCAAGGTAAGTAATAACCCATAATAAAAAAAATTACCAAAAAGCCCCTAAGGGAAAAAATGACTAAAATACCCCTCTGTATTGAATGTAAGATTTATGGATGTTACATGTATACCTATTGCATTCATATGATATTCTGTTTAGGTTGCATATGGGTTGGGAATTATGGAACGGAGGAAGTGTATGAGGATCGCATGGTTGCTTGACGACTGTGGATCCACCGATGGCTTTTTAAGCCCAATATATGATTAGCAGCTTTGTTGCAACGTTAGGTAGTGCCGCAACAGAACTACCATTGGAGTGTATCGGATGGGTGGGTCGATATTTATATCCCTACATGGTGTGTATCAGGGGATGGAGATGGTGTGTAGCGGTTGGATGGGTGGGATCCGTGCATATTTGATTGCCTTACATCTGTTCTGATATTGATTTGGGCTCAGGCTCGAAAAAACTTGCTATTGCATGCTTTGCTATTTTTCGAGGGTTGTACACACTGAGTTTTCGAAAACTCACCCCTTCTTTTTTTTTTCTCAGGTGATCCTCAGTAAGTGGTTCGACGGTAGGAGGGACTCCGAGGTGGCCAGCTAGCAAAACGACTTGGAGTTGTTTTCTTTAGCATATAATTTCTAGTATTTTAAGTTATTTCAGTTCAGATTGTAATAAGGTCTTTCTTCTGGTTATTATTTCAAATTAGGATTATTATTATTTTCATGTTTTATATTTATTAGAAGTAGAACATGGTTTTCCTAAACCAAAACTGTTTTTAAAAACCACGTTTCCGCAACTCAATTTTTAAATGACAAGTTTTCATAGATCATTTGTTTTAAATAAAGCTTCCACAACTGAAAAGAGATTTTACAAAGTAATTATTATCACACAAGAAGGAAAAATTTTTATTTAAAAAAGGGTTTTCAATGAAAACAATGGTTTCGATAAAACACTTCAATGTGACACGTTTTTATTTTACCATGACATAAATTATACACTATTACTATATTGAATTTAAGTTAAGAAGTCCTAAATTTATTCAAATAATGCTACTATAGCCTAATTTCATTTATATTTCAATTATTCTACTTTTAGAAATTCATTCAACAACTATCCTATGCTAAACATGCCTAAACAACTATCACAATATTTTCTAAGTTTACAAAGAAGAGTTATTATCCTCATTGAACATCATTGATAACCATATATTCACATAATCAGACAGTTGAATGGCAATTGAATGTTATGGTAAAAGGACTATATAAACAATTAACGATGTAGTCTATATGCACAACACACCCCCAAACTTAAGGGATGATTTGTCCTCAATGCATGAACATGAAAGAGTTAAATGAATAAAAGCTACATGAATGCAATTAACAGATATGAACTAAAATGAATGAAAATTATCAAAATCAAAACTTGGATGGGAAGAATGTTACTTTACTTGGGTTCTGTAGATTTCTTTGCAACTCATTTGTAACATTGCTGTATCCTGGTCACCACTATCAGCTTGAACAATTTTACTAGTAACATTCTTGAATCTTTTTCTCTTAAGCTGGTAGATGGGCACCACTTCCTCATCATTGTCAGTATCTAACTTTCTAATTTCATCAATCAATTGATGAACTGCACGTTCCTGGGCAGTCATAGGGGCCTTGGATTGTGGTGCACGTGCAGTAGTTTGAGTGGCGTCCATTCCATCATCATTGGATTCAATGTAGACAAATTCTGTCTTGGCTTCATCTCTCTATGACTTCAATTTGTATGTACTCTAGCCCAAGTGAAACCTATAACAACATAAAGTAAACAGTTAAATAAATTTATTGGGTAATAAATAAGAAAAAGTAAAAATAAAATAAATGAAGAAAATTTCTGCAAGAAAACAATATTAAATATTTCGAAGAGAAATAAATTTTTTGTCGTGCATTATAGGAGCTTCAAAATAATGTTTTAGGCATTAACCATTGACTTTGAAAGTGGATCTTGTTTTTCTATCTTTAATGTGGACAGGTCCATGAGGGCATATACGCTCGACTTCAAATGGTCCAGACCATCTCGACTTTAATTTGCCAGGAAATAGTGTAAGTATGGAATTGAAGAGCGAGACTTGTTGTCCAGGTACAAATTACCATGATAAATTTTTCTTGTCGTACCATTGTTTTGTCTTTTCCTTGTATGGTCTGGCATTCTCATAAGCTTGAGCTTGAAATTCATCCATTTTATTAAGCTCCAATAAGTGATAAGTTGCAGCAGCACCCCAGGCCATGGTTAGTTTCTTGATTGCCCAAAATGCTTTGTGTTCTAGCTCAACTAGCAAATGACATGCTTTACCATAGACAAGCTTGAAAGTTGACATTCCCAACGGTGTCTTAAAAGTTGTGCGATAAGCCCAAAAGGCTTCATCCAACCTTGTACCAATCCTTGCGATTGGGATTGACAATTTTCTATAGAATTTGCTTGATTTCTCTATTGGAAATTTCAGCTTGTCCAATTTTCTGTGGGTGGTATGCCGTGACAATTTTATGTTTAACCCCATATCTGTTTAGAGTGTTGGTAACAAATCTACAGTCAAAATGTGAACTTTCATCACTAATTAAGGCACTAGAGGTACCAAACATGGTAAAAATATTTGTATGCAGGAATTTTAAAACTAATTTGGCATCATTTGCAGGTAAAACCACAGCTTCAACCCATTTGGAGACATAATCCACAATGACAAGAATGTAGATATTGCCCTAGGATGGTGGAAATGGACTCATGAAATCAATTTCTCATACATTAAATAATTCCACCTCTAAAATATTTTGCAGTGACATTTCATGTCTCCTTGATATGTTACTAGTTCTTTGATAGTGATCAGAGCTTTGATAAAACGCATGAGCATCTTTAAACATGGTGGGCAAATAAAAACTGTAATAGCTCATTTTTGGTAAAATCAGAACTGTGGCTTTGGGACCAAAAATCTGATTTCAGAAAGTAAATTTATTTTAATGTTATTTTATGATCTACAGTATGATAATAATGTCGTATGAAAATTTCATAAAGAAATTTTACTGATTAAGTAACATCCCAAAATTGGGCATAGTCGGAACAGTGGTTTTGGGACCACAAATCCAATGTCAAAATATTTATTTTATGATTATTATAAGGCTTAGAATATGAAAGTAAGCATGTGTTAAAGTTTCATGAAGAAATTCTTAGTGTAAGGTGTCCAATTGGAAATTAGGGACCAAAATGAATAAATTACAAAACTTGGATTCTAGAAGCAATTTGCATGAAATTGCTTTAGATTATTAACTAGAAGGTCTTAAGGAGTAATATTCCCAGTTTCTAAGTTTTTGGCCAAAAATGGGCATGCATGGATAATTTTAGAAGTTTAGTAAGGAAGGGTATTTTAGTCATTTGGTAATAAAATCAATAAAAAGGGAAAATGAAGGCAAAAATCAGCAATTCTTTTCCCTCTTGCTGCCGAAATTCCAAGGGACACCATAGCTAGGGATTCTTCACTTTCCAAGCTCAATAGTAAGTGACTCTTAGCCCAGTTTTTAATGTTCTTTGTATTTTTGAAATCCTTGTCACATGTTCTCTCCATTTCTACCCATTTTTTAAGCTAGGGTTCATGTATGCAAAATGACCCATGTGTGACATGTTTGTTCTTTGATGATTTATAGGGGAATATGAAAGTTAGATGTGTGTTAAACATCTTTTCCTAAGTGATTTTCATGAAAAACCCCTAAAAGGACCTTTTTGCAAAAGGTACAAAATATGTAGTAGAAATGTGAAATAGAAGAAAATGTGGGCTAGTATGAGTTTATAATACATTCGGCTAGGCTTGGGTAACCGAGGAATTGTATGTATTTCATTTTACGAGGCTAGGGACTAAGTTGTAAAATTTTGAAATGTTGGGGGCAAAATGGTTATTTTGCCCGGGGTGAATTTTAGGTCTGAAATAAATAGCATGAGGTATTAATAATTTATTTTTACTGATATAGACCCCGAGGAACCGATTTCGGAGATCGATTGTGGAAAATGAAAGGTTTCGGAATAACTAAAATACGAAAACTAAGCAATTACTAGGTAAGTTCGTGTAACTTGAATGTAAACTATCTTTAAATGCATTAAAAATGTATGTACATGTATGAATTATAACAGTAATATTTATTGTATGAAATGTCCCGGTTGAATAAAAAGGGATGTCTGATGGATTACTCGAAAATGAAATAATGGTATAAAGGATTTAGCCCGGACGGGTAATCCTATAGTGATCTAGCATCCTGAAGAATATGTGTGCTTTGACGGATTTAGCCCAGACGGGTAATCTGAATAGGATCTGAATTTAGCCTAGACTGGTAATTCAGACCTGAACTCATAGAAGCATATGTCATTGTAGGGGATTTAGCCTGGACTGGTAATCTCGCCATAAAAGTGAGGTTTACAGGAGTGCGTATTTAAAGGATCACTTACATGATTTAATGGTAAATGAGATATCCATTGAGATTCTAAGAAATTCGACAGGATTAAAATGTTAAATGGGAATAGACATGTTTGAATTAATGAGCTCATCTATGAAGGATGTTACGTTGTACTGGCATGAGACTAACTTGATGGTTGAGTGCATGTGATAGGAAATTTTACTATGAATGTTTGGCCTAAATGTCTTATATCATTTCATGCTAAATAACCGGTAAGTTTACTTTCCAATTATCCGGACTTACTATGTAATATCCCGAATTAGGGCCTAATCGGAATAGTGGTTTCGTGACCACAAATTCGGGATAGAAATAATTATTTTATAATTATTTTGAGGTTTATGATATGATTACATGATTGTGTGAAAATTTATTGAAGAAATTCTATGCATAAAATACTTAATTTGAAAGTAGGGACTAAATCGAATAAGTTGCAAAACTTGCATTCTAGAAGTTTTTAGTATGAAATTGCATTGAAATATTAATTAAGAGGTCTTAAATAGCAATTTGACCAATTTTAAGTTCATGGACAAAATTAGGACATGGAAGGAATTTTTGGAAAGTTTAGTAGTAAGGGCATTTTGGTCATTTAGTTATTAAAATGAATTAAAAACAAAATTAAAAGCCAATTTTTGTCCATCTTCTTCATTAGGACGAAATTTCAAGGGTTCTCCATAGCTAGGGTTTGTTTCAAGCTTTCAAGCTCCATAATCAAGAAAGACGTGGAATCGACCTCAATCGAGGAAAAGAAAAGATTGTAGACTAAATTGCAAAATCTTTGTATTTTGGTACCAAGGTAAGTTCATGTGTAAATAATGTAGTATAATTGTTATTTGTAAATTATTGATGTTAATTATATGATATGCTGATTTTTATTATGAGATATATGCTTTGTGGTTATTTTCAATAAAATACAAATTATTTGTATTATTTGTTAAATATAAAGTGCTACTGAGAGTATTGGTTTGGTATTTTACGGAAGATGGCAAGGATATGTGTTCGAGGAAAATCCCGTTTGAACCTTAGGAATAGATTAGGATACAAGTGACATGTCACTAGGATGGTTGAGCATCCGAACTCGTTGAGTTGAGTCCGAGTTCACTTATGGATGCGAATGTTCGAACTCGTTGAGTTGAGTCCGAGTTCGAGAGATGTAACTAGGCATCCGAGCTCGTTGAGTTGAGTCCGAGTTCACTTATGGATGCGAACGCCCGAGCTCGTTGAGTTGAGTCCGAGTTCGCTTATGGGCGGGTTACATGATTGCTTGATTTCATATATGGCACTTATGTGCAAGTTATCCATGTATCCAAATTATATTCGATGTGTTCAACGGGTAAAGTTCTACTCAATTGGAGGAATATTCGAGATGTAAAGAGACGTATTGGTAAGTGATGTGAAATGGATATTTTGGACAGGTATGTATTTAACCCTCGGGTTGAGTATTGATATAATCACGATAAGGTAATAAGATGATGAAAAATGATTAGAAATGTGATATGTGTTTTAGTGATGCATGCTAATGTTGATTGGTATGACTGTTTGTTATGTTACTTATTATTTGCATATGAACTTACTAAGCATTTATGCTTACTCCCTCCTTCTTACTCATTGTAGTTTTGGACAAGCCAGCTCAGGAGTCGGGATAGGTCGAAGGCTCGATCCACACTATCCTAAGACTTTTGGTAAATGGTTTGTAAATTTAAGTATGGCATGTATAGCAATATACCTATTTTGTGTAAATGATCTTATGATATGGTGATGGAATGGTTGAGAAAATGTTTGACAATGATAAATTATGAAAATGGTTAGTTTAGATTATGTTTGATGTTAAGGAAAATTATTAAGATACTTAGTGCATAAAAACTCATAAAAGGGATGAAATTTGCCATAAACAGAATACTGCAGCAACACTGACCCGAGTTTGAAAATTTACTAAAAATCATAGAAATTGAATATGATGATGGAATATACATCAAATTGAATCTTATTATGTCTAGTTTCACATGAAACAAATGAAATAGGTAAAGGAATTATATGTTAAAAGATATTTGAATTTTAGTGAAACAGGGTCGTAACAGTTTCTAAATCCCCTGTTCCAACTTTAGAAATTCACTATAAATTTTAAAGATATAATTAGGTGGTGTATTTTATATCCTCAGAATCCTTATTGAGTCTAGTTTTAGTAGAAACAAACCTCATAGCCATATGAATTTTGTACAGAGAGAAATATGGTTCATAGTAAACAGAGGTCAAACCAGTCAAGTCCTGAAACAGGGGTAACTTTAACTAATAAACTGTACTAATTGGCTCAACCAAAAATTCTATAAAAAAATTAGTAGATAGGTATATGAGTCTAGATTCATGGAAAATTTACGGATCTTAATTTTGAGTTTTGTAACTTGAGATATGATTTTTCTTGTGACTGTGACACAAGTAGCTTAAAAACTGTGAATGTAGAAACAAATAATCCAAAGTTCTAAAAATATTAAATTAAGCTTAGTAACACCTCATACTCGACTCCGGCGACGGTCTCGGGCGTGGGGGCGTTACATTTAGTGGTATCAGAGCAGGTTTAGTCGGTTCTCGGACTACGTGTTGTGTGTACGGATTTTGCTATACATGCCATATGTATAAATTGTGATAGTGTGACGACTTCTGACCTTTTTAAATGATTTTTTTTATAGTAAATGGATCCCGATCCAGCTGTGGCGAGATGAAGTAGAGAGTAATGCGCCACTCGGTGAAGGAGCAGCGCGATCGAAAATCCACCTCCTCATCGTTGGTCGGGGAGGAGGAGAAAGGGTCGGGAAGCCTTTCTCCAAATGATGAGTGCATGGTACACCGAGTTCGTTAAATGCGAACCCAAATGTACAACCTCCCCACCTCCCCAATTCCTCAACCTGCACCCCGACGCCTCAAGGTATGGATCTGATGAAATTTCACGAACTCCAGATTGATAGAATTCGCAAAGCAAGGGGCCAAGAATTTAAAGCAAATATTGATGATGATGCTTGAGAAAGCGAGTTACGGCTTGAAAATTCTATCCGGGTATTTGACGAATTATCTTGTACACTGAAGAATGTTTGAAATGCGCTATATCTTTGTTGAGGATTCACATAATTGGTGGAAGACTTTGATTTGGTGGTACCGAAAGAGAAAATAACTTGGGAATTCTTTCAAGAAGAGTTTCGGAAGAAATATATTAGTGAAAGATTTATTGATCGAAGCGTAAAGAATTTCTTGAGTCAAGCAAGGTAATATGACGATTCTGAATATGAAAGAGAGTTTGTTCGATTAAGTAAGTATGCCGCAGAGTATGTTCCTCTGAGGCCAAGATGTGCCGACGATTTGAAGACGGGCTCAACGAAGACATCAAGGTATTTGTTGGAATTCTTGAATTAAAAGAAATGGTAGTATTGGTTGATCGAGCTTGTAAGGTAGAAGAATTGCTTAAAGAAAAGAAAAGGTAGAGGTGAGACTAGAAATTGGAAGAAAAGACCGATGAGCGGTTCATTTTCACAAAGAACTGGAAAGTCAAGGAATATGAATCCTCGTTCCCAAGCTTCACTGGGCAATCATATAGGGATTATAAGAAGCAAAATGTGGGTCCTAAATCTCGGACTACTTGGCGACCAGGTGTAGGGAACTCGAGATTTGTTAAACTGAAAGTGCCAGTGTGTGGTAGAAATCATTTTGGTCCGTGTAGAGCAAATGAATGTTTTCGATGTGGTTCTCCGGATCATTTTATTAGAGATCTGCTTGAGAGAGTGAAAAGAAAAATTTGAGAATACAAAAATAAGTGGGGCGGATTCGAGAGGAAGATATCCAAGAAAAGCTGGGAGCGAAGCAAGCGGTAAGAATGTAGCCAGGATGCACCGTTAGACTGAAGGAAGGGCTCGGCTAGAACTTATGCTATTAAAGCGCATGAAGATGCTTCCTCACCGATGTGATTACTGGTACATTTTCTCTCTATAATGTTAATGTTATTGCTTTGATTGATCCCGGTTCTACTCATTCATATGTGTGCATGAAATTGGTGTCTAGTATGAATATACTGTTGAGAACACAATAATTTATGATTAGAGTGTCGAATCAGTTAGGCAAATGTGTGATTTGTTGATAAAGTATGTAAGAAATGTCCTTTAATAATTCGGGATCATTACTTTCCTACCGACTTGATGTTGCTTTGCCGTTTGATGAATTTGATGTTATTTTGGGTATGGATTGGTTGACATTGCATGATGCTATAGTAAATTGCAAAGAAAAGGTTATAGAATTAAAGTGTGAAAACGGTGAAACTCGAGGTTGAATCGGATAAATCGAGGTATTGTCTAGTGTGATTTCTTTGATGTTGGCTCGAGATATTTGAGAAAGGGTTATGAAGCTTATTTGGCGTATGTAATTAATACAAAAGAAGTTGAAAAGAAAGTTGAATCGAGTCTTAGGTTGTGTGCGAATTTACTGGACGTATTTCGGAAAAATTCTGGGTTTGCCTCCATCGGGAAGTAGAATTTGGTATTGATTTGATCACGAACAGCTCCGATTTCGATTGCTCAGTATAGAATGGCACCAGCAGAGTTGAAGGGAATTAAAGTCGCAGCTTGCAAGAGTTGACTGATAAAGGTTTTGTGAGACCGAGTTTTTCACCTTGGGGTGCTCCGTGTTATTTGTGAAAAGAAGGATGGTTCTATGAGGTTGTGTGTTGATTATCGCCATTAAACAAGGTGACAATCAAAAACAAATATCCGTTGCCAAGAATTGATGATTTGTTTGATCACCTAAAAGGAGCGACATGGTTTTCAAAGATTGACTTGAGATCTCGTATTACCAATCTGCGGGTAAAAGAGTCGGATGTGCCTAAAACGCTTTTAGAACAAGGTATGGTCATTATGAATTTTTAGTTATGCCATTCGGTTGACAAATGCTCCTCATTGTGTTTATGGATTTAATGAATCGCATATTCACCCATACTTGGACAAATTTGTTGTGGTGTTTATAGATGATATTTTAATTTATTCAAAAGATGATACTGAGCATCTTTGAGCATTTAAGGATAGTTTTGCAAACTTTGAGAGATAAGCGATTGTATGCTAAGTTTAGTAAAAGTGAATTTTGGCTACGGGAAGTTGGATTCTTGGGTCATATTGTTTGGGTGATGGTATACGGGTTGATCCTAGTAAAATTTCAGCCATTGTTGATTGGAAGCCACCAAAAATGTAACCAAGTTAGAAGTTTCTTGGGGCTAGCTGGGTATTATCGGCGGTTTGTAAATGGATTTTCTATAATTGTTTGCTCCTATAACTAAATTACTCTGAAAGGATGTTAAATTTGAATGGACGGAAGAATGTCAACGGAGTTTTGAAGAATTAAAAAATTATTAACAGAGGCACCGTGTTAGTACAGCCAGAATCGGGTAAAGAATTTGTGGTGTATAGTGATGCTTCTCTAAATGGTTTGGGGTGTGTGCTCATGCAAGAAGGAAAAGTGGTGGCATATGCTTGAGGCGTTTAAAACCTCATGAGAGGAATTATCCTACTCACGATTTGGAATTGGTCTGCATGGTGTTTGCTTTGAAAATTTGGCGACATTATTTGTATGGTGAAAAGTGCCGGGTATATACTGACCATAAAAGTCTTAAGTACTGATGTCACAAAAAGACTTGAATTTAAGACAATGAAGATGGTTGGAGTTATTGAAAGATTACGAGCTTGTTATTGATTATCATCCGGAAAAGCGAATGTGGTTCTTGATGCTTTGAGCGAGAAAAGTTGTTGTTTGCTTTGAGAGTTATGAACACTCGGTTGAAAGTGTCGGATGATGGTTCGATTCTAGCAGAGCTAAGAGTAAAACCGAAGTTTTTACAAGAGATTTACGAAGCTCAAAAGATGATCAAGATTTGCAAGCCAAGAGAAAAGCAGTGTGAAGTTGATACAGAGTCGATTTGAGATTGGTTTACGATGGGTGCTTAATGTTTAAAGATCGGATTTGTGTACCAAAGAATGAGGAATTGATTCAAAAGATCCTACAAGAAGCACATAGTAGTTATTTCTCGATTCATCCGGGTAATACGAAAATGTATAATGACTTGAAGAAAATGTATTGGTGGAATGGAATGAAAAGAGATATATCAGAGTTTGTGTCCAAATGCTTAATTTGTCAACAGGTGAAAGTTTGAACACCAAGTACCTTCGGGATTACTTGACCTATTATGGTTCCCTGAATGGAAATGGGATCGGATTACTATGGATTTTGTTTCAGGATTGCCATTGACTCCAGGAAAGAAAGATGCCATCTGGGTAATAGTTGATAGATTAACTAAGTCAGCTCATTTTATTCCTACGTACGGATTATTCTCTTAACAAGTTGGCTGAATCAGATATTAGAGAAATTGTTAGATTACATGGAATACCATTGTCGATTATTTGAGATAGAGATCCAAGGTTTACCTCGCGGTTTTGGCAAAAATTGCAAGATCGTTAGGTACAAAGTTAAATTTCAAGATCTTGCCTTTCATCCACAAACCGATGGACAATCGGAGAGAGTAATTGATTCTTGAAGACATGCTCGGATGTTGTGTATTGGAATTTCAAGGAAGTTGGGAAAGATATTTGCCGTTGGTAGAATTTGCTTACAACAATAGTTATCAAACGAGCTTGAAAATGGCACCTTATGAAGCATTGTATGGTCGTAAGTGTCGAACGCCTTTGTATTGGACTGAACTCAAGGAAAATCGGATTTATGGAGTTGATCTAATAAAAGAAATCAAGAAAAAGTGAAAGTAATTCGAGATTGTTTGAAAGTTTGCTTGAGATAGAGCAAATCTTATGCGGATCTAAAACGAAAAGACATTGAATTTCAAGTTGGTGATAAAGTATTTTTAAAGGTGTCTCCGTGGAAGAAAGTCCTTAGATTTGGGCGGAAGGGCAAATTAAGTCCGCGTTTTATTGGGCGTATGAAGTAATTGAAAAAGTTGGACCGGTAGCATATCGGCTAGCATTACCACTTGAATTAGAGAAGATTCATGATGTGTTCCACGTATCTATGTTACGTCGGTATCGTTCGGATCCTTCACATGTAGTTTCACCAACAGAATTGAACTACAACCGGATATGACCTCGACGAAGAAGAACCGATTAAGATTTTAGCTCGAGAGGTCAAACAACTAAGGAATAAAAATGTTGCACTTGTGAAGGTGTTGTGGCAAAGGCATGGAATAAAAGAAGCTACATGGGAATCGGAAGAAACTATGAGAAATCAATACCCACATCTGTTTCTGGTAAGATTTTCGAGGGCGAAAATCCTTAAAGGGGGAGAGTTGTAATATCCCGAATTAGGGCCTAATCGGAATAGTGGTTTCGTGACCACAAATTCGGGATAGAAATAATTATTTTATAATTATTTTGAGGTTTATGATATGATTACATGATTGTGTGAAAATTTCGTGAAGAAATTCTATGCATAAAATACTTAATTTGAAAGTAGGGACTAAATCGAATAAGTTGCAAAACTTGCATTCTAGAAGTTTTTAGTATGAAATTGCATTGAAATATTAATTAAGAGGTCTTAAATAGCAATTTGACCAATTTTAAGTTCATGGACAAAATTAGGACATGGAAGGAATTTTTGGAAAGTTTAGTAGTAAGGGCATTTTGGTCATTTAGTTATTAAAATGAATTAAAAACAAAATTAAAAGCCAATTTTTGTCCATCTTCTTCATTAGGACGAAATTTCAAGGGTTCTCCATAGCTAGGGTTTGTTTCAAGCTTTCAAGCTCCATAATCAAGAAAGACGTGGAATCGACCTCAATCGAGGAAAAGAAAAGATTGTAGACTAAATTGCAAAATCTTTGTATTTTGGTACCAAGGTAAGTTCATGTGTAAATAATGTAGTATAATTGTTATTTGTAAATTATTGATGTTAATTATATGATATGCTGATTTTTATTATGAGATATATGCTTTGTGGTTATTTTGAATAAAATACAAATTATTTGTATTATTTGTTAAATATAAAGTGCTCACCGAGTATTGGTTTGGTATTTTACGGAAGATGGCAAGGATATGTGTTGAGGAAAATCCCGTTTGAACCTTAGGAATAGATTAGGATACAAGTGACATGTCACTAGGATGGTTGAGCATCCGAACTCGTTGAGTTGAGTCCGAGTTCACTTATGGATGCGAATGTTCGAACTCGTTGAGTTGAGTCCGAGTTCGAGAGATGTAACTAGGCATCCGAGCTCGTTGAGTTGAGTCCGAGTTCACTTATGGATCTGACGCCCGAGAGCTCGTTGAGTTGAGTCCGAGTTAAACTTATGGGCGGGTTACATGATTGCTTGATTTCATATATGGCACTTATGTGCAAGTTATCCATGTATCCAAATTATATTCCGATGTGTTCAACGGGTAAAGTTCTACTCAATTGGAGGAATATTCGAGATGTAAAGAGACGTATTGGTAAGTGATGTGAAATGGATATTTTGGACAGGTATGTATTTAACCCTCGGGTTGAGTATTGATATAATCACGATAAGGTAATAAGATGATGAAAAATGATTAGAAATGTGATATGTGTTTTAGTGATGCATGCTAATGTTGATTGGTATGACTGTTTGTTATATTACTTATTATTTGCATATGAACTTACTAAGCATTTATGCTTACTCCTCCTTCTTACTCATTGTAGTTTTGGACAAGCCAGCTCGAGAGTCGGGATAGGTCGAAGGCTCGATCACACTATCCTAAAGACTTTTGGTAAATGGTTTGTAAATTTAAGTATGGCATGTATAGCAATATACCTATTTTGTGTAAATGATCTTATGATATGGTGATGGAATGGTTGAGAAAATGTTTGACAATGATAAATTATGAAAATGGTTAGTTTAGATTATGTTTGATGTTAAGGAAAATTATTAAGATACTTAGTGCATAAAAACTCATAAAAGGGATGAAATTTGCCATAAACAGAATACTGCAGCAACACTGACCCGAGTTTGAAAATTTACTAAAAATCATAGAAATTGAATATGATGATGGAATATACATCAAATTGAATCTTATTATGTCTAGTTTCACATGAAACAAATGAAATAGGTAAAGGAATTATATGTTAAAAGATATTTGAATTTTAGTGAAACAGGGTCGTAACAGTTTCTAAATCCCCTGTTCCAACTTTAGAAATTCACTATAAATTTTAAAGATATAATTAGGTGGTGTATTTTATATCCTCAGAATCCTTATTGAGTCTAGTTTTAGTAGAAACAAACCTCATAGCCATATGAATTTTGTACAGAGAGAAATATGGTTCGTAGTAAACAGAGGTCAAACCAGTCAAGTCCTGAAACAGGGGTAACTTTAACTAATAAACTGTACTAATTGGCTCAACCAAAAATTCTATAAAAAAATTAGTAGATAGGTATATGAGTCTAGATTCATGGAAAATTTACGGATCTTAATTTTGAGTTTTGTAACTTGAGATATGATTTTTCTTGTGACTGTGACACAAGTAGCTTAAAAACTGTGAATGTAGAAACAAATAATCCAAAGTTCTAAAAATATTAAATTAAGCTTAGTAACACCTCATACTCGACTCCGGCGACGGTCTCGGGCGTGGGGGCGTTACATACTAAGCATGTTAATGCTTACCCCCTTTCCTTTCCCTATTTTACAAAGCTCGCGGACTCGTGAAGATTGAAAGACAATTGGAGCATTGTCAACACTATCAACTTGTCTTGCTTTGGTATATAGATACTTTATTTTGTTTTGATGGCATGTATAGGTTTTGGTTATTTTGTGATATGTGTCATTAGTTGGCCTTGTAAAGGCTTAAATATTAAACTTATTCTTTTTGTATATGGCCATAAGACATGGCTCATTTTGATGTAGGCTATGACCTACTAATTGTGCTTGTTTGTGGTTAAATGTTCTTGTGATGATTAAACGTGGTATATTATAAACAGACATATGAAATGTGGCCAAATTACTTGGGATGGTTAGGTCATAATTGGCAATGAGTTATAACAATGAGCCAAGTCTAAATGTGTTTTGAATGAGATGGATATGTTAAATAAAAATAGGATAAACTAGCATGTACATAACCGATGAGATGAGGTTAACATGCAATAGACCATTTATGTAACACCCCTAGCCCACCTCCGTCGCCGGAGGAGTTAAGAATGTTACTAAGTAAGCCTTAATTTCGTTTCTAAATATCAACCATATGAATAAAACATTCAAGCATTTTCAACCACATTTATGAACACTTTCATCATATATATATATAAAATGCAAGTTGACTAGATAAGCCATTTGCGTATGGCTATTCATATATATACATCACCAAAAGGTACTAGGTCAAATTACAAAGTCGATCCTATACATGCCATTATCACAACTAAATCAAAAATGTACCAAAAAGCTTAGATAGTGTGGTTGACTTCGACTTTGGAACTTCCGAATCCGATGGATGATGAGCAAAATCTATAAAACAGAAAAGCAAAACAAAAGAATAAGCATTTCAATCTTAGTAAGCTTTAAGTAATGAAATCATCTAAGAAATTTTCATATTAATATCAAGTCTATATGAATCAACCTTGGGCCGAACCCAAACATAACGAAGGTGCTTCCTTATCGATCATATCACAAAGGGAAAAATTCAATACGTTCATCTATTTCTTTAATTTATAACCGAATACAATCTTCCCTAGTTTTCAGACAACTCTCATGCATATATATAGCCTACTAGTGATGTTGAATTCGCCTAAGTTAGTACTCGTACCTTCCAATCCAATCATATACATTCAAAGGATTTTAAACGCTAGTCTAAGCATAATTGACGACTTTCGAAACACGAAATATAACAATCAATCATATCTTTAACGAAAGCATTTACTTACTTGATCACTTCATGTTAAATTGTACTTATGCTTGGAATTAACTTGACATGCATTATATAATTTTTCTTGTGCATACTTACGGTTTAATCACCCAATTAATAGGCCGGCGAAGACGTCCTTGTGAACTAAACCCGAATCTTAGAACTGCTCGAAGCCCTTCGAGACTAAGCTCGGTTTGCATTGCTGGCTTAAAGGCCCTTCGAAACTAAGTTCGGCAATAACACTGGCGCAGAGCCCTTCGGATCTAAGTCCGGCTTTAACAATGGCTTTAAGCCCTTCGGAACCAAGTCCGGTTTTTAACACTGGCTTATAGCCCTTCGAGACTTAGCTCGGTTTCAAACCTTGATCAACATTCATACATTCACACATTTAAACAACACTTTGATACTTGAATACAATTTCAGCATTCTTTCTAACCATTTTACAATTTATTCACTAGTCATAACAAATGACATGTTCTCGTTTCTTTATTCCGGAAACTTTCTATTATCATACGATTACAAACAAGTATTTTACCTATTCATTTGGTCATACGATGCAAGCAAGACCATTACGTCATAATTTATTCATCGCAATCATAATTTGATAATTTCTATGTCTAAACATAAGTTATATTCCATTACTCAAAGACTTACCTTGTATTTTTTCTGAGCAAGTTCGGGTTGGCTATTCCGCGACTTTAGCTTTTCCCTTATCCGAGGTTGCCCCTCTATGCTCTTGAGCTTAATCAATAAGTTTTAAACTAACCATTAATCAATTACTCAAGTATTACTTTCATAATATAACACACATATATATATTTGAATTTCACACATACATCTTATAGTAAGCTTATAAAAATCAATAAGCAATTCATTAGTAAAATCACAACTTCCCTATAAGCTGAGTTACTGAGCAACAGTCATTAATTTACTTATAACTTGAGCTACGAAACTCCAAATCAAAGACTGTAAATTTTCCTCGAAAATATACTAATTTATCTTTTAGCCATAAAATTTTCATAATTTTTAGTCTAGCCAATCACTACCAGATTTTTCTTAAAGTTCACCCTGTTTCACTGCTTGACTAAACTGACCATTCTTCGATACGAATCATATTTCTCATTGTACAAAATTCAAAAATGTGTTCTCACTTATTTCATTTGAAACTAGACTCATTAAGGAATCTAAGCATATAAATTTTATCTTAAGGCCATTTTTGTACAATTTATACTGATTTTATAAAAACAGAACAGGAAATCTATTAGTCATTTCGACTCAACCTCACAATACTTCAAATATCTCAAAATCGGTAACTCATTCATTTCTATAGCTTCCTCTGTAAGAAACTAGACTCTTCAAGCTTTAAAGACATAATTTATCCAGCTTCTAACTCAACTCCTACAAATTATGGTGATTTTCCAAAACCACCTTATTGCTGCTGTCCCCAAGCAATTTAATACTTGTTCACTCTTTCAAACATTCCTTGCATACATTTTATTTAAGCATGTATATTAACAATTGAATTCATCAATTAATTATCTACCAATTCACTTCAACATTCTCAATACAACACATGATGTTCAAGCCATTTTTCAAGTTCAAAATTCGGTTAATACACATATATATATACACTAGCAATCAATTACTAACATTTGCATTTCACCTTAATAACTAGCCTAGCAACCTTATTTTAACATACAATTTTTTTTTTAACACAATTAAAGCATCCTCTTCATTCCATCCATTAAAACACATATATTTCCCAAACATCCCAAAACCATATTCGACCATATATACAACTAACTAGCCGATTCCTTTCCTAATGCACTTCCAACAATGAAATCAACTTCTTCAACTAGGCTACCTTAACATATCAAACAACCTTCAAAATTCATCAATTAAGCAAATTTATCTACTTGCCAATAGGTTATATATATATACTCAAGAATTCACAAATCTTAACTATGGGCTAACTAAACCATACTCTTAACAACTTAATCTCATCATCAATCCAAAGAAATAACACAAGGCATACCTTTAAATGGAAGTAGCTATGGCCGAATGCCTTGTTTCCTTTCAAGCTTTTCTTTCTCAATTTTCGCAATGAAGGAGAAAAGATGAGCATTCTTTCTTTTTTTTACCTTATTTTACTAATTATTATTTTATTTCAACCATGTAATTTCTTATTTTAATAATTAATTTGGCACATTTTACCCACAATCCATCATCATGGCCGGCCACTAGGCATAAAAAGGTTCATTTGACATGCAAACCCAATTTTTTTAATATAAGCTTAAATAGGTCCTTATGGATTTACCTATCACATTTAAAAAGTGTCACACATAAGTCCTATTAACTAAATTCACTTGAAATCGACTAAATCGGAATTTAAAACTTTCACACATATATATTCACATATAATAAACATGAAATATAACGGCTAATTATTTTTATGACTCGGTTTTGTGGTCCCGAAACCACTTTCCGACTAGGGTCAATTTAGGTTTGTTACAACTCTCCCCCACATAAAGAATTTTCGTCCCCGAAAATCTTACCAATGAATAAATCTGGGTATCTCTCTCTCATAGAGTTCTCAGTTTCCCACGTAGCTTCTTCGATCCCGTGCTTGAGCCATAACACTTTTACTAAAGGAACCTTTTTGTTTCGTAACTCTTTCACTTCACGAGCTAACATATGAATCGGTTCTTCTTCATAACTCAAGTCAGATTGAACTTCAACCTCTGATGGATTAATTATGTGTGAAGGATCAGATCTATAACGTCGAAGCATTGAAACATGAAAGACGTTATGAATCTTTTCAAGTTCAGGGGGCAAAATCAATCTATACGCAACTGGACCAATTCGTTCGGATACTTCATATGGCCCTATGAACCTCGGACTCAGTTTGCCTTTACGGCCAAATCTGAGTATCTTTTTCCAAGGTGAGACTTTAAGAAACACTTTGTCTCCCACCTGATACTCAATATCTCTTCGTTTTAAATCCGCATACGATTTCTGACGATCGGATGCTGCCTTCAGACTTTCACGAATTATTTTTACTTTCTGTTCGGCATCTTTAATCAAATCCACTCCGAAAATTTTATTTTCACCGAGCTCGGTCCAAAACAATGGCGTACGGCATTTACGCCCGTACAAAGCTTCATAAGGTGCCATCTTAATACTTGATTGAAAACTATTGTTGTAAGCGAACTCAATCAAAGGTAAATACCGCTCCCATGAACCACTAAACTCGAGGATGCAACATCTCAACATGTCCTCAAGTATCTGAATTATCCGCTCGGATTGACCATCAGTTTGCGGATGATAAGCGGTGCTAAAATGCAGCTTGGTACCCAAGGCTTCTTGCAATTTCTTCCAAAATCGTGAGGTGAATCTCGGTTTTTTTTCGACACAATCGAAATTGGTACCCCGTGTAATCTCACAATCTAAGAAACATACAATTCAGCTAGTTTATCCAATGAAAAATCCGTACGTACGGGGATAAAATGAGCCGACTTAGTCAGTCTATCAACAACAACCCAAATCGCATCTTTCTTACTTGTCGACAATGGTAACCCAGCTACAAAATCCATCGTGACTCGATCCCATTTCCATTCAGGTATCATGATCGGCTGAAGTAAACCCGTAGGCACTTGATGTTCCGCCTTCACTTGCTGACATATTAGACACTTCGAAACAAAATCGGAAATGTCTCGTTTCATACCATGCCACCAAAACTGACGTCTCAGATCGTTGTACATTTTCGTGCTTCCCGGGTGGAGTGACATTCGACTACAATGAGCTTCGTTCAGAATCATCGAAATGAGTTCTGCATTTCTTGGAACACACAACCGACTTCTGAACCTCAGACAATCGTCCTCATCAAGTTGAAACTCCGATTCCGTATTCAGAACACATTCACCCGCTTTTGCGGCCAATTCTTCGTCAATTTTCTCGAGCTTCACGAATTTGATGAATCAACAATGGTTTGGCCTTTAATTCCGCCACTAACACATTGTTGGATAGGATAGACAAATGTACATTCGTTGCTCGTAAAGCAAACAGTGATTTGCGACTTAAAGCATCCGCAACCACATTAGCCTTTCCCGGGTGATAATCAATGACAAGCTCATAATCTTTCAACAATTCAAGCCAACGTCTTTGTCGCAAATTTAATTCTCTCTGAGTCATCAAATATTTGAGACTTTTGTGATCTGAAAATACATGGCACTTCTCACCAAACAAGTAGTGTCGCCATATTTTAAGAGCAAATACAATGGCAGCTAATTCGAGATCATGAGTTGGATAGTTTTTCTCATGTGGCTTCAATTGCCTCGACGCGTATGCTACGACTCGACCTTCTTGCATCAACACACAACCCAACCCAAGTAAGGATGCATCACTGTAAATGACAAACTCTTTACCAGATTCGGGCTGTACCAGTACCGGAGCTTCGGTCAAATAAGTCTTTAGTTGATCAAAACTTTTCTGACACTTTTCTGACCAATCAAACTTAACATCTTTTTGAAGTAGCTTCGTCATTGGTGCAGCTATCATTGAGAAACCTTTTACAAATCGTCGGTAGTAACCAGCAAGTCCCAAGAAACTCCGAACCTCAGTAATATTTCTCGGAGGTTTCCAGTCAAGTATGACTGAGATTTTGTTCGGATCAACTCGAATACCCGATGCGGATACCACATGACCCAAAAAGCTAACCTCTCTTAACCAGAACTCACACTTACTGAACTTAGCATATAACTGCTTATCCCGTAAAATTCGCAACACTAATCTCAGGTGCTCGGCATGTTCGGTCTCATCTCTTGAATAGACCAAGATGTCATCAATAAACACGACTACAAACCGGTCCAAATATTGTCTGAAAATTCGATTCATCAAATCCATACCGCAGGGGCATTAGTGAGCCCAAACGGCATCACTAAGAACTCATAGTGACCGTATCTCGTTCTGAAAGCAGTTTTAGGTATATCGGAATCTCGAACTCGCAGCTGATAATAACCCGATCTCAAATCTCTTTGAAAACACAGAGGCTCCCCTCAGTTGATCAAACAAATCATCAATATGCGGTAACGGATATTTATTCTTTATCGTCACCTTATTCAGCTGACGATAGTCAATACACAACCTCATGGTTCCGTCCTTCTTTTTCACAAACAATACTGGTGCACCCCAAGGTGAGAAACTCGGTCGAGCGAAACCTTTATCCGTCAACTCTTGCAACTGAGCTTTCAATTCTTTTAATTCAGTTGGTGCCATACGATACGGAGCTATCGAAATCGGTGTAGTCCCAGGTACAAGCTCGATGCCAAACTCTACCTCCCGAATAGGTGGTAAACCCGGTAATTCTTCGGGAAAAACATCCGGGTATTCACAAACCACTGGCACAGATTTAGGCTTCTTTTCTAACTCTTTGTCCTCAAGTACATACGCAAGGTATGTTTCACAGCCCTTTCTTACACATTTACGAGCCAAAGATCGATTTATATTACAAACCGCAACCTATTCAAGTCGGTAGACTCAATTCGAATTATCTCGTTATTCACACACCTCAAATCGATGGTTTTTCTTTTACAATTTACAATTGCGTCATGTACGGTCAACCAATCCATACCGAGGATAACATCAAATTCGTCAAACGGTAAAAGTATCAAATCGGTAGAAAAACAAGAACCTCGGATTACTAGGGGCATTTCTTGCACACTTGGTCGATAAGTGCGTAATTCGACCCAAAGGATTTGACACTCGGATTACAAACTCGATGAGACTCGGCGGTGAGAGTCTTACTGGATGCTAAGGTTTCACATATATAGGAATGAGTAGAACCAGGGTCAATCAAAGCAATCACATTAGTATCAAAGAGAGTAAAAGTACCGGTAATAACATCTGGTGAAAAAGCATCCTCGCGCGTGCAGATAGCATAAGCTCTAGCAGAGCACGAGCCTCCGATTTGGTGGTGGTATCTTTAGGCCCTCTCTCGACCGCCACTAGCATTCCCAGATTTCTAGGGGCCTACCTCTTCTTTGTAGTATTAGTCGGGCTTTTCACTCGATTCACATTCCGACTGCACAATCTCGGCAATCTTTGATAAAATGATCACTCGATCCACATTTGAAACAGAGCGGTCACGAACTCTCTGACTTCCCGAATGCCACTTGCCACAATACGACAATCGATCTATCCTCGACGATCATTGCCAACACCGCAAATGTATAGCTCGTGTACTCATAGGGGTCGATTACGATCCCGTCCGGAAAAACCAAGTATTCTTAGATTTATTTAGATCATCTCTAAACTTCTTCGATGATCGATGAAATGGTTTTCCGAAGATCTTTTACGAAACTCTCTTGCTCCCGGATCGCCTCTCCTTTTTCCTTACATCGAGCTCTTCGGCTTTGCAAGCTCGCTCAACAAGTAGTACAAATTCTCCGATTTCTAGAATGCTAACGAGCGCTTTTATGTCTTCGTTCAATCCCTCCTCAAACGCGTTTACATTACATCTTCTCGAAGAAACGCATTCTTGAGCATACCGGCTAAGCCTCACAAACTTTCGTTCATTATCGATGAATCGACATGGAACCTTGTTTAAGCTCAAGAAATTCTTTCCGCTTTTGATCGATAAATCTCTGCTCGATATACTTCTTCCAAACTCGCTTTGAAAAACTCCCATGTTACCCGCTCTCTAGGTACAATCAAAATCAACGTATTCCACCAATAATAAGCGTAATCACGTAACAAAGAGATAGTACACTTCAGGCATTCCTCGGGTGTGCAAGATAGCTCAACAAGTACCCGGATAGTGTTGTCCAACCAAAATTCAGCTTGCTCGGCATCATCGCTGTCCGTAGCTTTAAATTCGATAGCCCCGCTTTCGGATTCATCAATCTGGGGGGCTTGTTTAACCTCATCCGTCGATTCGAGGTATGCTGGTGCGGGGGTGTATTGGTCGGAAGTGGGGGTTGGGGAATAACCGTGTTAGTTCGAATGTACTGATTGAACCAATCATTCATCACGCTATAGAAAGCTTGTCTAGCTTCCTCGTTCTGATTACTAGCCATAGGTTGAGAGTTCACCGGGGCTGTCCCTTGCGCGGGGGTAGGTGCTACGCTCTCAACATCATCAGCTATCGCTCGATTGGGATCGGGATCCATCACTATACATAAGCGCATTTTTAATTGTCAGAAATCACCACACTATCAAATAAACATATAATGGCATGTATAGCTAGACCAATTTGCAATACGGTAGTCCTAGAATCGACTAAACCGTAGCTCTGATACCAATAAAATGTAACACCCCTAGCCCACCTCCGTCGCCGGAGGAGTTAAGAATGTTACTAAGTAAGCCTTAATTTCGTTTCTAAATATCAACCATATGAATAAAACATTCAAGCATTTTCAATCACATTTATGAACACTTTCATCATATATATATATATATATAAAATGCAAGTTGACTAGATAAGCCATTTGCGTATGGCTATTCATATATATACATCACCAAAAGGTACTAGGTCAAATTACAAAGTCGATCCTATACATGCCATTATCACAACTAAATCAAAAATGTACCAAAAAGCTTAGATAGTGTGGTTGACTTCGACTTTGGAACTTCCGAATCCGATGGATGATGAGCAAAATCTATAAAACAGAGAAGCAAAACAAAAGAATAAGCATTTCAATGCTTAGTAAGCTTTAAGTAATGAAATCATCTAAGAAATTTGCATATTAATATCAAGTCTATATGAATCAACCTTGGGCCGAACCCAAACATAACGAAGGTGCTTCCTTATCGATCATATCACAAAGGGAAAAATTCAATACGTTCATCTATTTCTTTAATTTATAACCGAATACGATCTTCCCTAGTTTTCAGACAACTCTCATGCATATATATAGCCTACTAGTGATGTTGAATTCACCTAAGTTAGTACTGCATACCTCCAATCCAATCATATACATTCAAAGGATTTTAAACGCTAGTCTAAGCATAATTGACGACTTTCGAAACACGAAATATAACAATCAATCATATCTTTAACGAAAGCATTTACTTACTTGATCACTTCACGTTAAATTGTACTTATACTTGGAATTAACTTGACATGCATTATATAATTTTTCTTATGCATACTTACGGTTTAATCACCCAATTAATAGGCCGGCGAAGACGTCCTTGTGAACTAAACCCGAATCTTAGAACTGGCTTAGAAGCCCTTCGAGACTAAGCTCGGTTTGCATTGCTGGCTTAAAGGCCCTTCGAAACTAAGTTCGGCAATAACACTGGCGCAGAGCCCTTCGGATCTAAGTCCGGCTTTAACAATGGCTTTAAGCCCTTCGGAACCAAGTCCGGTTTTTAACACTGGCTTATAGCCCTTCGAGACTTAGCTCGGTTTCAAACCTTGATCAACATTCATACATTCACACATTTAAACAACACTTTGATACTTGAATACAATTTCAGCATTCTTTCTAACCATTTTACAATTATTCACTAGTCATAACAAATGACATGTTCTCGCTTTCTTTATTCCGAAACTTTCTATTATCATACGATTACAAACAAGTATTTTACCTATTCATTTGGTCATACGATGCAAGCAAGACCATTACGTCATAATTTATTCATCGCAATCATAATTTGATAATTTCTATGTCTAAACATAAGTTATATTCCATTACTCAAAGACTTACCTTGTATTTTTTTCGAGCAAGTTCGGGTTGGCTATTCCGCGACTTTAGCTTTTCCCTTATCCGAGGTTGCCCTCTATGCTCTTGAGCTTAATCAATAAGTTTTAAACTAACCATTAATCAATTACTCAAGTATTACTTTCATAATATAACACACATATATATATTTGAATTTCACACATACATCTTATAGTAGGCTTATAAAAATCAATAAGCAATTCATTAGTAAATCACAACTTCCCTATAAGCTGAGTTACTGAGCAACAGTCATTAATTTACTTATAACTTGAGCTACGAAACTCCAAATCAAAGACCGTAAATTTTCCTCGAAAATAGACTAATTTATATTTTAGCCATAAAATTTTCATAATTTTTAGTCTAGCCAATCACTACCAGATTTTTCTTAAAGTTCACCCTGTTTCACTGCTTGACTAAACTGACCATTCTTCGATACGAATCAGATTTCCCATTGTACAAAATTCAAAATGTGTTCTCACTTATTTCATTTGAAACTAGACTCATTAAGGAATCTAAGCATATAAATTTTATCTTAAGGCCATTTTTGTACAATTTATACTGATTTTATAAAAACAGAACAGGAAATCTATTAGTCATTTCGACTCAACCTCACAATACTTCAAATATCTCAAAATCGGTAACTCATTCATTTCTATAGCTTCCTCTGTAAGAAACTAGACTCTTCAAGCTTTAAAGACATAATTTATCCAGCTTCTAACTCAACTTCTACAAATTATGGTGATTTTCCAAATCCACCTTATTGCTGCTGTCCCCAAGCAATTTAATACTTGTTCACTCTTTCAAACATTCCTTGCATACATTTTATTTAAGCATGTATATTAACAATTGAATTCATCAATTAATTATCTACCAATTCACTTCAACATTCTCAATACAACACATGATGTTCAAGCCATTTTTCAAGTTCAAAATTCAAGTTAATACACATATATATATACACTAGCAATCAATTACTAACATTTGCATTTCACCTTAATAACTAGCCTAGCAACCTTATTTTAACATACAATTTTTTTTTCTTAACACAATTAAAGCATCCTCTTCATTCCATCCATTAAAACACATATATTTCCCAAACATCCCAAAACCATATT
Organism: Gossypium anomalum; assembly: GCA_025698475.1. Lineage (NCBI taxonomy): Eukaryota > Viridiplantae > Streptophyta > Magnoliopsida > Malvales > Malvaceae > Gossypium > Gossypium anomalum. The sequence goes on from CM046965.1 coordinate 42,161,084, forward strand.
CGGCCATATATACAACTAACTAGCCGATTCCTTTCCCTAATGCACTTCCAACAATGAAATCAACTTCTTCAACTAGGCTACCTTAACATATCAAACAACCTTCAAAATTCATCAATTAAGCAAATTTATCTACTTGCCAATAGGTTATATATATATACTCAAGAATTCACAAATCTTAACTATGGGCTAACTAAACCATACTCTTAACAACTTAATCTCATCATCAATCCAAAGAAATAACACAAGGCATACCTTTAAATGGAAGTAGCTATGGCCGAATGCCTTGTTTCCTTTCAAGCTTTTCTTTCTCAATTTTCGGCAATGAAGGAGAAAAGATGAGCATTCTTTCTTTTTTTTTTACCTTATTTTACTAATTATTATTTTATTTCAACCATGTAATTTCTTATTTTAATAATTAATTTGGCACATTTTACCCACAATCCATCATCATGGCCGGCCACTAGGCATAAAAAGGTTCATTTGACATGCAAACCCAATTTTTTTAATATAAGCTTAAATAGGTCCTTATGGATTTACCTATCACATTTAAAAAGTGTCACACATAAGTCCTATTAACTAAATTCACATGAAATCGACTAAATCGAAATTTAAAACTTTCACACATATATATTCACATATAATAAACATGAAATATAACGGCTAATTATTTTTATGACTCGGTTTTGTGGTCCCGAAACCACTTTCTGACTAGGGTCAATTTAGGGTTGTTACAATTTATGGTAGTACTTGGGCATTTTTAGGCCATGTTAAACATCATTGAGGTTCACGAATATGAGTGGTTATTGAGGGTGACCATTGGCTTAGATTTGTAGCCTCTAAAAAGGTCCACACGAATAGACACACGGGCGTGTGTGACACACGGTCAGCCCCACGGGCGTGTGGTATGGCCGTGTGTCCCCTGCACCTAAAATTTTTAGGTCAGAATGCATGGTAGTAAACACATGGGTAGAGACACGGCCATGTGTCTCAACCGTGTGGAGGACACAGCCTAGTACATAGGTGTGTGTCTTGCTCGTGTGTCCCTAAATGCATGATGATGTCATAAATAGAATGCTCGAGTTTTTGGGCACAGGCCACAACATAGGCGTGTCTAGGCTGTGTGAAGGATACGGGCCAGGGACACGAGCGTGTGCTCAGCCGTGTGAAAACCCCTGTAGGTTCGAAATGAGAAATAAATTCAATTAATTCCACACAGGTAAAGGACACGAGTGTGTCCCAAACCACACGGGCGTGTGTATTGCCTCCACACGGGCGTGTGAGGCTTAACCTAGGAAATTTTCCAAAAACTTTCTTAAGTTCTCAGCTTAGTCCCAAACCATTCTCAATGCATGTTTTGGGCCTCGTAGGTCCATAATAGGGACATTATGAATATGATTGATTGGTTTTAATTTTGAAAAAAATTTTATAGCCTGAAATTTTTTGAAAATGTCATGTTCGTGCACAATAATGCCCAGTACCTTGTCCCAGTCTCGGGTACGGGTAAGGGGTGTTACAGGTTATATGTTTAATTTGATAAAGGACCAAATTGTACAAAGTGTAAAATTTGAGTTTTAATAGCTAAAAGGATTAAATAACTATGGAATTCAAAATTTCAAGTCCTTAAATGGTAAATAGGCCATTAAAAATGCTTAGTTGTTAAGGATGATGATTCATCCATGGAAAATAAAATAAAGAAAATGTTGAAATTGGAAAGTGAAATAATAAAAGTTGATAAATGTTAAAAAAAATGAAAATATCATCAATTTAATCAATTCTTTCCACAAAAATATATAGGAACCCTAGGAAAGAGAAACCAAGCTTTCTTGGCTTAATTGGGTAAGTAATTTTGTCCCGTTTTTAGTAATTTTTATATTTCTGATATCGGAATAGCTTAATCTATCTATTTTGGGGATTAATTTGTAAAGATATAAAAGTATAGAAATTTTGCCATGGATGTAAATGCTGAAATTTTGAAAATCATGGAAAAGATGAAAGGTTGTTGATAGATAAACAACTTTTGTAAAGTGAATTTTAATGAAATTATGATTTTAGGACTAAATTGTAAATTTGTAAAATTCAAGGAATAATTTTAAATTTTATGAAATACATGGGCTGTAAATTTTATACGTAAAATTTGGCTAGGCTTGTAATAAGGATTAAATTGCATGAATTTCTTTTTTTGAGCATAGGGACGAAATCATCATTAATTAAAAGTTTAGGGGAAAAATGGTAATTTTACCTAAGATTTGAATTGGACTGAATTGAGTATGAATTGTATTAAATTGATGTTAAATTTACTCGTATAGATTTGGATAGACCAAATTCAGAGTTAGAGCGAGGAAAAGAGAAAGTGTCGAATTAGTAGATTTGACGTACACGAACATTTATTGAGGTAAGTTCGTGTAACTAAATTATGTTTATTTTATGCTTGAATTGAGTGTGGTATGTGTTTATATGAATTATATAAATGCTATCAATGTATGAAATAATCACATGCCTGTTAATGTTCAGAAAATGAAAAGTTCCGTTTGAATAATGAAATTCGATGGATACATGATTTCCCGTATTGAATGTGGTCCTGCATATGTTGCGGACAGAATATAGCTCGAACGAGCAATCCTGTTATAAGCCCTCTTGAGCATCCTGTTATATAGTTCCTGTGAGCATCCTGATCGGTACTGATTCTGCATGTGTTGCGCACTACCGCAACTCTTTCTGAACGTCCTATTACATAATTCTATCGGTTGTGATCCAGCATTTATTGCGGACACAAACGCAGCTCTTCATGAGTGTCCTGATATAGGCTCTTATGAGCTTCTTGACATGGCTCAGTTGAACTTCCTGTTATGCTATCTGGAGCTCCTGTTACATGGCTCTTTGTGAGCTTCCTGATAGGCTCTTCGTGAGTTTCTTGATTAAAAGTTCTTTGTGAACTTCCTGCTACTTATGAGTTTCCTGGTATAACCCGAATAAGCTTCCTATTACATGGCTCACATGAGCATCCTGACCTATGGCTCGAAAGTGTGCTTCCTGATTATGTGCCCTTATTGTAACATCCCGAAATAGGGCCTAAACGGAATAGTGGTTGCGAAACCACAAATCCGAGGTAGAAAATTTTATTTTATTATTATTTTGAGGTTCATGATATAATTGCATGATTGTGTGAAAATTTCGTGATGAAATTCTATGCCTAAAGTGTTTAAATTGAAAGTAGGGACTAAATCGAATAAGTTGCAAAATTTGCATTCTAGAAGTTTTTAGTATGAAATTGAATTGAAATATTAATTAGGAGGTCTTAAATAGCAATTTGACCAATTTTAAGTTCATGGACAAAATTAGGACATGGAAGGAATTTTTGGAAAGTTTAGTAGTAAGGGCATTTTGGTCATTTAGTTATTAAAATGAATTAAAAGCCAATTTTTGTCCATCTTCTTCATTAGGACGAAAATTCAAGGGTTCTCCATAGCTAGGGTTTGTTTCAAGCTTTCAAGCTCCATAGTAAGTGATTTCAAGCCCCGTTTTTAATGTTCTTTACGTTTTGAGTCCCTAGAGCTCGATAAAGCTTATGCTAGCAATAATTTAAGTTAGAGTTCATATTTGGAAAAATACCCATAGGCGAAAAGTGTTTATTTTGATGTTTTATGATAGAATATGAGGTCTTAAATTATGTTAGACAACTTGTACTACTCGGTTTTAAGCAAAAACGAGTAAAAGGACTTAATCGGTAAAAATACCTAATAGTCATAAGTGCATGTTAGAGTATGAATTTGATGCTGCCATAGAAGGGAAAAATAACCAGCATGTCATAAAACATAAGAAAATAGGCTGAAGTTTAATTTATGAGCTTTGGGGCAAAAGTGTAAATATGCAAAAGTTTAGGGGCAAAAATGTAATTTCTGCAAAGTTTGAGTAAAGGACTGTTTTGATAAATTTTGATATTAAATAAGTTAAATTTGCTATTATAGATCAAGAAGAGCGAAATTCGGGAGTAGATCGGGAAAAGAAAAGTAAAGGACTAAATTGTAAAGTTTAGTCACATTTTGTATCGAGGTAAGTTTACATGAAATAAATGCAATATTCTTTTATTTTACATTATTATTGTCAATTTCAGCATTTATATACTTATTTTATGAGAATATTTAAAGTCAAATTAAAGTAAGTAAGTGACAGAGAAAAGTATTAGGAAGCCCTGCTTGAACCTTAGGAATGTTAGGATATTGGGGTTGACAGGATAGGACAGATAGAAATGAGCCATGTAAGTCCATATCGATATATGGCTTTGGAGACAGGAATGAGCCATGTAAGCCCATATTATATATATGGCATTGGAGACAGAATAATTCATGTAAGTCCATGTCGAAGAACATGGCATTGGCGAGATATTGATAGATTTAAACGACCCTAATATCCTTAGTATTCCGAGTGGTTCAACGGGTCGATACGAGTTAGATTACAGTGAATTAACAGCAAAGGAAAAGTAGATTATATTTATGAAAAAGGAAAGGTCGATAAGAAAGAAGGTAAGGAAATAAAGAAGAAGATAGAAATTGAGAAGTAAAGAAATTTATGATGTTAGATGATATTATGCATAATTATCCATTATGTTGAATGTTGTGATTTAATTACTTGTAAGCTTACTAAGCCTAGTGCTTAATCCCTTTATTTTCTTCTTCTTATAGTACTTATCTAGCTACTCGGGGATCGAAGGAAACGCGTCGAGGCCGATCACACTATCAAAGAAATAACTCGGTATAATTAGACGTTTTGTTTTGTGTATGGCATGTATAGAAACTTAGTTACTTTTAGTATAATATGAACAATGAACGATGTATAAATACTTGCTAGAGATTAGCTAATAAAAATAGCCGATGATATGCATGTTTATTAATATGTATGATTGAATGGTGATTATCACATGAAAGTTATGAAAAATGTGAAAGTAACCTAAAAAAACAGATTCAAACAACAGAAATGACGTGACTTTGAAAAATCACTAAAAATTGTATAAACATATTTTTAAGATGAATAATATATGAAATTAAAGCCTATTATGTCTATTTTCTTATGGAATAAGCAAAACAGGTAAAGAAATTATATTTTATGAGATATCTGAGTTTTAGTGAAACAGGGTCAGAGAAATTTCTAGATCCCCTGTTTCAAATTTGGAAATTCACCATAAATTGTAAAAAAGTAATTAGGTGGTGTAATTTATATGGTTAGAATCCTTATTGAATCTAGTTTTAATAGAAACAAACAGTATAGTTATATTAATTTTTTATACGGAGAAAAGTGGTTCGTAGTAAGTAGAGGTCAGTGCAGTCGAATTCTGAAACAGGGGTAACTTTAACTAATAAACTGTACTAATTGCCTAAGTCAAAAATTCTAAAAAAAAATTAGTGGATATATATATGAGTCTAGTTTCAGCAAAAATTTACGGATCTAAATTTTGAATTTCGAAACTCAAGATATGAATTTTTAAGCGACTACAACGCAGAATAACAGCATATTCCGAAAAGTTTAAATAAAGATCTTAAAATTATTTAAGTGATAGATTAAGTTTAGTAATGCCTCGTGCTCGATTTTGGAAACAATCTCGGGTAAGGGGTGTTACATTTATTGATATCAGAGCAGGTTTAGTCGGTTCTCGGAACAGTTAGTGTGAGTAAAATTCTAGCTATACATGCCATACCTGTATTTTGATAGTGTGACGACTCCTGACGATTTTAAATATGTTGTTTTATAGTAATGGATCCCGAGCGAGCTGGTGATGATGATGTAGAAAGTAATGTGCCTGCTCCCGCGAAAGGGGCAGCGCCATCAAAGAATTGGCCAGTAACCGTTGATCAGGGAGGAGTGGCTCGAGAAGCTCTCTTCCAAGCTTTGAATGATTGGTTTGCCGAGTTCATTCGCATTTAATCCGCAGATTAGACCTCCACCCCCTCATGATTCTCGGGCTACCCATGTAGCTCAAGCTTCCCACCACAGTGCAGTGATAAGAGAAAAGCCACCAGCTTGATAGAATCAGAAACAAGGGCGTAAGAGTTTGAGCGACAAAAGATGATGATGCAGAAAGAGCGTAATTTTGGTTAGAAAATACTATCGAGTCTTTGACGAACTATCTTGTACACCCGAGGAATGTATGAAATGTGTAGTATCACTTCTTAGAGACTCAACCTACTACTGTGGGAAGACACTTATATCAGTTGTACCAAAGGAGAGGGTCACTTGGGATTTCTTTCAGAGGAATTTCGTAAAAAGTACATCACTCAGAGGTTTATTGACCGTAAGAGAAAAGAATTCTCGAATTGAAACAAGGCAATATGACAAAGGCGATTATGAGCGTGAATTTGTCGGGCTCAGTAAATATGCTCAAGAATGTGTGTCCACAGAGGCTATCATGTGTAAAAGGTTTGAGGATGGGTTAAATGATGATATCCGATCACAAGTGGGTGTTCTAGAAATAAAAGAGCTCGTTATTTTAGTTGAGAGAGCAGCATGTAAGGCGAGAGGAGTTGTTAAAAAGAAAAGGTAAAGTTGAGACAGAGACACAAGATACAAAGAAGAGACAGATGAGTAGGTCATTTCAAAGCTACATCCAAGAGGCCCAAAGAGTTTTCTACCGATTTAGCTTTTCAGCAGGCAAGCTAGTCGAATAGAGGTAGCAGATTTAAAGATCCAAGGCTCGGACCACCTCATTGCGAGTGTAGGTAATGTCGATGGGGGTAGATCGGGGTGTCCACAAAGGTGGTAGACTTCATTATGGTCCTTGTCGGCAAAGTAAAATGTGTGCTATAAATGTGGTGCTCCAGATCATTTTGTACGAGAATGTCCAGAAGTGGCTAGCCGAGAAGTAATACAGAGTGCTAGATCTGGAAATGCTCCTACTAGAGGCAGACCACCGAGGCAACCGAGAGTAGAAGCAGTAAATGAGAGGTACCTCTAGAGATTCGATCGTGAGACCGGATGCTAGAGCCCCTGCAAGGACTTATGCTATTCGTGGCACGCGAAGAGGCATCCTCCCCCGATGTGATTATGGGTACATTTTCTCTACATAATATTAATGTCATGGCTCTGATTGATCCGGGTTCGACTCATTCTTATGTTTGTATGAAATTGATGTCTAGTATAAGTATGCCTATAGAATCTACTGCAATTTGTGATCAAAGTATCGAACCCATTAGGCAACCATGTATTAGTAGATAAAGTATGTAGAAATTGTCCTTTGATGATTAGAGGTTACTATTTTTCCTACTGATCTCATGCTATTGCCATTTGATGAGTTTGATGTGATTCTTGGTATGGATTGGCTGACTACACATGATGTGATAGTGAATTGTAGAAAGAAATTCATTGAGTTGAAGTGTGAAAATGGTGAAATTCTTCTCGTTAATTCGGAAGAGTCGATAGTTCATTTCCCATAATTTCACGTTATGTCCGCTCGTAAATGTTTGAGAAAAGGGTATGAAGCTTATCTTGCTTTTGTGTTGAACACTAAAACCCGTAATTAAAAATTGAGTCGATGCACGTGGTATGTGAGTTTCCGATGTGTTTCTAAAGAACTACCAGTGCTTACCTCTGTTAGAGAAGTTGAGTTTGGTATTGAGTTGATTCCGTACCACGCCCATTTCTATTGCTCCTTATAGAATGGCTCCGTTGGAATTGAAAGAATTGAAAGCTCGATTCAGAATTAACAGATAAAGGATTTGTAAGACCCAAAGAGTTCACCATGGGGTGCACCAAAGCTATTTGTGAAAAAAAGACGGATCGATGCGGTTGTGCATAGATTATCGGCAACTTAACAAGGTAACAAGAAAAGAACAAGTATCCATTGCCTAGAATTGATGATTTGTTTGATCAATTGAAGGGTGCTATCTGTATTCTCCAAGATAGATTTGAGATCGTGGATACTATCGGTATGCGAGTTAAAGAGTCGGATGTCCCAAGACCGCTTTCGGACTAGGTATGGTCATTATGAGTTCCTTGTGATGCCATTTGGCTTGACTAATGCTCCTGCCATTTTATGGACTTAATGAACCGAATTTTCAAACCGCATTTGGATAAGTTTGTAGTTGTGTTCATTGATGATATCTTGATTTATTCTCATGATGAGACTGAGCATGCGCAGAGCATTTGAGAACGAGCTTTACTGATTCGAGAGATAATCAGTTGTATGCCAAGTTCAAAGAAAAGTGAATTCAGTTCACGAGAAGTTGGTTTTCTTGGACATATTGTCTCAGTGAAGGTATTAAGGTTGATCCAAGCAAGATTTCAGCTATTGTGGATTGGAAGCCTCCTAAAAGTGTATCGGTTAGAAGTTTTCTTGGTCTTGCTTGATATTATAGACGATTTGTAGAGGATTTTCCATGATAGCTACCCCACGACAAGATTACTACGAAAGGATATCAAGTTTGAATGGATGAGAAGTGTCAACAGAGTTTTGACAAGTTAAAAACATTATTGACTAAAGCTCCTGCTTTAGTACAACCGTAACAGTAAGGAGTTTGTGATTTACAGATGATGCGTCCATGAATGGACTTGGTTGTGTACTTATGCAGGAAGGGAAGGTAATTGTTTATGCCTCTAGACAAATTAAAACCACATGAGAAGAACTATCCGACACATGATTTAGAGCTAGTCATGCCATTATTTTTGCGTTGAAGATTTGGAGACATCATTTGTATGGTGAAAGGTGCCGAATATTTACCGATCATAAAAGCTTGAAATACTTGATGACTCAAAAGAATTGAATTTGAGGCAAAGAAGATGGTTGGAATTGCTTAAAGATTACGAGTTAGTGATTGATTATCACCTGTAAGGCAAATGTAGTTCTTGCTGACGCTCTAAGAGAAAACTTTTATTTACATTATGAGCTTTGAATACCAATTTAGCCATGTCAAATGATGGTTCTATTTTAGCTGAATTTAGAGCTAAACCGGTATTTCTTGAAGAGATTTGTGAAGCTCAAAAGATGATAATGAGTTACAAGCTAAAAGAGTTCAATGCGAGTCGGCATAGAATCAGATTTACGGATTGGTTCGATGGTCGTTTGATGTTTAGAGACAGAATTTGTGTACCAAAGAATGATGAGCTTATTCGAAAGATTTTACAGAAGCACATAGCGCTTCTTTATCTATTCATCCAGCAGATACAAAAATGTATAACGATTTGAAGAAATTGTATTGGTGGGTAGGAATGAAAAGAGACATTTCGAGTTTGTTTCTAGATGCTTGATTTGTCAACGGTAAAGGCCGAACATCAGTACCCTCGTGATTATTGCAACTGTGCTAGTTCCGGAATGGAAATGGGACAGAGTTACTATGGATTTTGTGACAGGGGTTGCCGTTAACACTTGAAAAAGAAAGATGCAATATGGGTTGTGATTGATAAGCTAACTAAGTCGGCTCATTTTATCCCAATCCGTATGGATTACTCACTTGACAAGTTGGTGAGTTATATATTTCGAGAGATAGTTAGACTACATGGAGTGCCATTATCGATCATTTCGCATGAGAGATCCAAGATTTACTTCACTTACGGAAGAAGTTACAAGAGGCTTTAGGTAATGGTTGAGTTTTAGTACTGACTTTCCATCCTCAAACCGACGGTCACCAGAGAGAGTTATTCAGTACTTGAAGATATGCTTAGATGTTGTGTATTGGAATTTCAAGGCGCTTGGGAAAAATATTTACCATTAGTAGAGTTTGCCTACAATAATAGTTATCGATCGAGTTTGAAGATGGCACCTTATGAAGCTTTGTATGGACGTAAATGTCGCACACCTTTGTATTGGACTGAGCTTAAGGAAAATCAGATTTACGGGTTGATCTAGTTAAGGAAACGAGAAGAGAAAGTAAAATCATCGAGATTGCTTAAAAGCGACCTCGAGACATGACAAAAAGTCGTATGCAGATTTGAAGAGAAAAGGGATTGAGTATCAAGTTGGTGACAAATTTTTTTGAAAGTATCCCCGTGGAAGAAAGTTCTCGATTTGGCAAGAAAGGCAAACTAAGTCCACGCTTTATTGGACCGCTTTGAAGTGATTGAGAGAGTCGGACCATTAGCATATCGGTTAGCCTTGCCGATTGAGTTAGAGAAGATTCATAATGTATTTCATGTGTCTATGCTACGTCATTATCGTTCGGATCCACACATGTAATTTCTCGATGAGGTTGAGATTCAAACGGACATGACTTACGGTGAAGAACCAAAGAAAGATTCTAGCTCGAGAGGTAAAGCAATTAAGGAACAAGAGTATTGTACTTGTGAAAGTACTATGGAATAGGCATGGGGTAGACGAGGCTACATGGGAACCCGAAGAGGCTATGCGCAAACAAGTACCCAAATCTTTTCACGCAAGATTTTCGGGGACGAAAATCCCTAAAGGGGGGAGAAATGTAACATCCCGAAATAGGGCCTAAACGGAATAGTGGTTGCGAAACCACAAATCTGAGGTAGAAAATTTTATTTTATTATTATTTTGAGGTTCATGATATAATTGCATGATTGTGTGAAAATTTCGTGATGAAATTCTATGCCTAAAGTGTTTAAATTGAAAGTAGGGACTAAATCGAATAAGTTGCAAAATTTGCATTCTAGAAGTTTTTAGTATGAAATTGAATTGAAATATTAATTAGGAGGTCTTAAATAGCAATTTGACCAATTTTAAGTTCATGGACAAAATTAGGACATGGAAGGAATTTTTGGAAAGTTTAGTAGTAAGGGCATTTTGGTCATTTAGTTATTAAAATGAATTAAAAGCCAATTTTTGTCCATCTTCTTCATTAGGACGAAAATTCAAGGGTTCTCCATAGCTAGGGTTTGTTTCAAGCTTTCAAGCTCCATAGTAAGTGATTTCAAGCCCCGTTTTTAATGTTCTTTACGTTTTCGGAGTCCCGGTAGCTCGATAAAGCTTATGCTAGCAATAATTTAAGTTAGAGTTCATATGTGGAAAAATACCCATAGGTGAAAAGTGTTTATTTTGATGTTTTATGATAGAATATGAGGTCTTAAATTATGTTAGACAACTTGTACTACTCGGTTTTAAGCAAAAACGAGTAAAAGGACTTAATCGGTAAAAATACCTAATAGTCATAAGTGCATGTTAGAGTATGAATTTGATGCTGCCATAGAAGGGAAAAATAACCAGCATGTCATAAAACATAAGAAAATAGGCTGAAGTTTAATTTATGAGCTTTGGGGCAAAAGTGTAAATATGCAAAAGTTTAGGGGCAAAATGTAATTTCTGCAAAGTTTGAGTAAAGGACTGTTTTGATAAATTTTGATATTAAATAAGTTAAATTTGCTATTATAGATCAAGAAGAGCGAAATTCGGGAGTAGATCGGGAAAAGAAAAGTAAAGGACTAAATTGTAAAGTTTAGTCACATTTTGTATCGAGGTAAGTTCTGATGAAATAAATGCAATATTCTTTTATTTTACATTATTATTGTCAATTTCAGCATTTATATACTTATTTTATGAGAATATTTAAAGTCAAATTAAAGGCGAAGTGACGGAGAAAAAAGGTATTAGGAAGCCCCGTTTGAACCTTAGGAATGTTAGGATATTGGGGTTGACAGACAGACAGACAGATAGAAATGAGCCATGTAAGTCCATATCGATATATGGCTTTGGAGACAGAATGATCCATGTAAGCCCATATTATATATATGGCATTGGAGACAGAATAATTCATGTAAGTCCATGTCGAAGACATGGCATTGGCGTGATATTGATGAGACGAAACGAATTCCTAATATCCTTAGTATTCCGAGTGGTTCAACGGGTCAGATACGAGTTAGATTACAGATGAATTAACAGCAAAGGAAAAGTAGATTATATTTATGAAAAAGGAAAGGTCAGATAAGAAAGAAGGTAAGGAAATAAAGAAGAAGATAGAAATTGAGAAGTAAAGAAATTTATGATGTTAGATGATATTATGCATAATTATCCATTATGTTGAATGTTGTGATTTAATTACTTGTAAGCTTACTAAGCCTAGTGCTTAATCTCTTTATTTTCTTCTTCTTATAGTACTTATCTAGCTACTCGGGGATCGAAGGAAACGTCGGAGGCCGATCACACTATCAAAGAAATAACTCGGTATAATTAGACGTTTTGTTTTGTGTATGGCATGTATAGAAACTTAGTTACTTTCAGTATAATATGAACAATGAACGATGTATAAATCCTTGCTAGAGATTAGCTAATAAAAATAGCCGATGATATGCATGTTTATTAATATGTATGATTGAATGGTGATTATCACATGAAAGTTATGAAAAATGTGAAAGTAACCTAAAAAAACAGATTTAAACAACAGAAATGACGTGACTTTGAAAAATCACTAAAAATTGTATAAACATATTTTTAAGATGAATAATATATGAAATTAAAGCCTATTATGTCTATTTTCTTATGGAATAAGCAAAACAGGTAAAGAAATTATATTTTATGAGATATCTGAGTTTTAGTGAAACAGGGTCAGAGAAATTTCTAGATCCCCTGTTTCAACTTTGGAAATTCACCATAAATTGTACAAAATTAATTATGTGGTTTAATTTATATGGTTAGAATCCTTATTGAATCTAGTTTTAATATAAACAAACTGTATAGTTATATTAATTTTGTATAGGGAGAAAAGTGGTTCGTAGTAAGTAGAGGTCAGTGCAGTCGAATTCTGAAACAGGGGTAACTTTAACTAATAAACTGTACTAATTGGCTAAGTCAAAAATTCTAAAAAAAAATTAGTGGATATATATATGAGTCTAGTTTTAGGAAAAATTTACGGATCTAAATTTTGAGTTTCGAAACTCAAGATATGAATTTTTAAGCGACTACAATGCAGAATAACAGCATATTCCGAAAAGTTTAAATAAAGATCTTAAAATTATTTAAGTGATAGATTAAGTTTAGTAATGCCTCGTGCTCGATTTTGGCAACAATCTCTGGTAAGGGGTGTTACACTTATGGGTACCCTTGAATACGAATTGACGGTTTCTGATTTGTACACTTCGAGTGTACTACATGTGTATCCATCGATATTTCATATAAATTCAACAGGAAAAATCCTGACATGAGAAAATATGAACATGAAATGAATTGTTACATGTATCTGCCTGAAATACATGAAAATGATGATACATGATATATGGAAGTATGAGATGGTAATATATGAACATGGACTTGTTTGATGAATATGTTCATCTAAGATTATAGATTTGTACACTTCGAGTGTATTTTCCCGGGTTTCTATTGGTATTTTAATTGATTTAATGAGCAAAATCGTGACATGAAATAATCTGAACTTGAGACAAAAAATTATGAAAATGTACTTGAAATACATAGGTATGAATTATATATATTGTTTGAATTTATGATGTGGAAAGTATATGTATATGGGAATTTGGTTGTTATTGAGCCCATACATGATTCTTGATATTTATATGAGATAGTATGACTTAGAAACAAACTATTACCCGTATGTACATGAAGTACATGGAAATGACAGTACCTAATATAATGATGCATGAATTGGTTGTTACATGAATGTTGAACATGCTTGATGACTTTTTTCATCGATGATTAAGGACTATTATATGTGATTACTTGGCTAACATGATGAGGATATGTGTTTAGGGCTTGTGATAAAATTGGTTGATAGTGCCTTGCATGTTTATTTTGAACATAAATATATGGTAAGTTATTTACCGTGTTATATGAACTTACTAAGCATTTCATGCTTACTCTGTTTTATTTTCCCTTGCTCTATAGTAATTCGGAAGCTCGTTGGATTGAAAGCATAGGTGAAGATCACTCACACTATCCATCGACCCAAATTGGTAAAATATGTTTGTATATTCAATTACATGAGACTTGGTTTTGATTACATGAGACTTGGTTTAATTACATGAGACTTGGTTTTAATTTGAATTAATTGTTTAAAAATGGCTTGTAAATATGTTTAAGTATTGGTGTAAGAGGAAGACCAATTGGGTGAGAAATGTTGCTTGGAAATAACCTATTTTTGTCTACACGGGCAAGACACGGGCGTGTGTCTCAGCCGTGTATGACACATGGCCTAGCACATGGGTGTGTGATCTAGCCATGTGTCCCCTGCATCTTTAAAATGCCAAAACAAAATGCTCAAAATTGATCACACGGCCTAGCACACGAGCGTGTGGATTGGTCCTGTGACCCCTGCACCCACACACGACCTAGCACATGAGCGTGTGGATTGGCCATGTAACCCAAGTTAGAGAGTTATACAATTTGAGACACGGGTGTGTCCCTGGCCGTGTGAGCCACACGGCCTGACCACACGGGTGTGTGACCCTTGCATCTAGGAAAAAAATTTAAATTTTGCGAAAATTTTTTTGAGTACCTTGTTTAGTCCCGACTCGTTTCTAATGCATGTTTTGGACCTCGAGGTTTCATATAAGGAACTTTATGATTGATTTCAGACATGAATACTGTATGGTGTAAAATATCTATTTATTTCATCTGTAAGTTCTAGTAATACTCTATAACCCTGTTCTGGCGACGATTTCAAGTTAGGGGTGTTACAAAAACCAAATTGGAGAACCTTTGCAGCTGTTCGCATGCTTCCAAAATGTCCGCCATAAGGTACAGAATGATAGTGATGCAGGATACTTTGAATTTCATCATCCATATTACATATCTGAATTACTTGATCTGCACACTGCTTGAATAGAAATGGCTCGTCCCAGTAATATTGCTTGACATCGTGAAGGAATTTCCTTTGTAGAAATCTCTGACACAGTTTATTCCAAGATGCCATCGTACCTAATGGTAATGCATTCAACCATGATTTGGCATGATCTCGCAATGAATAAGGGAACAATTTTAATCTAAGGGCATATTTAGGGACAACCTACTGCCTGAATGAGTCACAGACTTCAAGAAAAATTGTCAAGTGTAATCTTGGATCTTCAGCAGGTAAACCTATAACACCCCATACCTGTAATCCGTGTCAGGGTAGACTACAAAGCATTACTAATCTTGTTCTCATGCAAAAAATTGTTCTCAAGTCACCGAGACTCAGTCCAAAATTAAAACTTTTTCAATTTCCACTTTAAACCTCTTAATATGGGCCTAGAAGGCCTAAATCGATCATTAGAACCAATTCGGAACCTTTCCGAGTCCTTATCCAATCTATGCAAACTTTGCATTAAAGTAGGGCACACGCTCGTGTGAATAGCTTGACATGGCCATGGTTGTGACCCATGTGGCTCGTACGGCCTAGTGACTATCGGGACACACCTGTGTCCCTAGCCCTTGCGAAATTTAATACTAGTTCAAGGTGCAGCGGTTTTCACACGGCCTGGCACACGCCCGTGTGCCTAGCCCGTGTCCCTCACACGGCCTCAACACGCCCGTGTTTTGGCTCGTGTCCAAGAACTGGAGTATTCTGTTTCTGACGTCAGCAAACCCAACATGCCACACAGTCATAGCACACGCCCGTGTGCTAGGCCATGTCCTGCACACGGCTGAGACACATGGCCGTGTCTCTACCCGTGTATTTATTACCAGGCATACTGACTTGAAATTTTTACGTGCAGGGGACACACGGCTTCACCACATGCCTATGGGGCCGACCATGTGTCACACACGACCTAGACACATGCCCGTGTGTCTGCCCATATGGACAATAGGAGGCTATTTACTAAGCCTCATTGCCACCCTTGCATACTTATTTTCATACAAATACCAATCAATGCCAAAACAAGCATAAATTCTCAAATCAAATCAGCCACAATAGGCATTCATTCAACCATGAAGATGCATCTTCTATAACTTAAAATGAATGTTAGCCATCATTTAAGGCTTAATACAAAATGAAGGGTTTCTAACCCAAGCCAACACATTTGGCCAATTCTCAAAGACACAAAACATTAAAGTCTAAATCCTATACATGCCATTTTCAAAAATATAAATCCAACTAGACCGAATGTTTCGGATGATAGTGTGATCGATATCTCTGATTTCTGGTGATCCTTAAGCTATGTAGGCAGCGCTGTAAGAAAAATGGAAAGAAAGAGGGAGTAAGTACAAGATCTTAGTAAGTTGCATATAAATAAATATACAACAAAAATTCGTCAATAATCATCATGCTTATAACAACAAGGGTAAGCGTAAGCATAACTTACTCATTACCATCCATACAAGTCATATACTCTCTAATGAGCTCATTTCTCATACGTACCAATTAGGTACCTGTACCACTCACCATATCGTTATGTTTTCCTTGTTAACTCACAAACATACTTTCACCGTTGAACTATTCGAAATACTACCAGACATTCTATAAACCTCAAACTTTGGGTAAGGTTACAATTCTATGTCCCAAACATAGTCTTACACTGGCTCACATCTCAAGTCGATGCCATGTTCCAGACATGGTCTTATAAAGACTAACATCATCGAGGCCGATGTGTGTCCCAAACACGCCTTACACTAGCACTCGTCTCAATGCCAATGCCATGTCCCAAATATGGTCTTACACTGGCTCTCGTAATGTGGCCGATGCATGTCCTAGACATGTCTTACACTAGCTCACACAAGTAACTTGAATGTTACAACTTGAACATCCGGTTTATTTCTTAGTGTTCCAATAGGAATTCTACTATCTCATTGTCATTATGCATTCTCAATTCACAATCAAGAAATTCATGCTATATCCATTCAATGGCAATTTAAGCACATATATTATCAACATAGTTGTATTATTTACATACAACTTATCTTGGATTACAAAATGTACTCAACTAGTCGGCTTAGTAGATTTGCTTGGCTTTCCCCCGGTCTAGTTTTGGATTTGGCAAATCTTGATCTGTAATAGGAAAAATACAGTCATTTAGTCACTAATTGCAATTAGGCAATTATAAATTCACATTTTTGGTAAAATGACTATTTTACCCCTAGACTTTGGCAAATTGACCATTTTACCCCTATGCTCAAAAATTAATTTTTATCGAATTTCCTCTTATCTTAGGCCTAACCGAACCCTTTTTACTCTTATAGCAACCTCAAATTCTCACTATTTCACAAACTTATCACCTAAGTAACATCTTCCACATTGCGGACACTCCGGCCTATTTGGCCGAGCACTGCCAACACTAGCGACCGAAGTGGTCTGGGCTTTAGAAGCCGTATTCTGTTGATTCTTGTTTCTCTTCGAATACCCCACTGAAGCATTTGATCGAGTAGAGAATTCCTTTGATATCTTAGTTGAGGACTGATGTGCTTTCCCCATCTGTCTCTTCTTTAAATCCCGTGACTCAATAGCCGCTTTCCCCCTCTCTTTTACCAGTTCTTCTGCCTTGCACACTCTCTCAACAAGCACCACAAGTTCTCTTAATTCAACAATGCCCACAAACACTCGGATATCTTCATTAAGGCCATCCTCAAACCTCTTACACATGGTAGCTTCAGTGAATACGCATTCCCATGCATACTTGCTGAGTTTCACAAACTCACGCTCATACTTTGTCACAGTCTTATTACCTTGTTTCAACTCTAAAAATTTCTTCATTTTCTGGTCCATGAACCTCTGGCTAATATACTTCTTTCGGAACTCTTCTTGGAAAAATTCCCAAGTTACTCTTTCTCTCGGTACAACGGACACGAGAGTATTCCACCACTGATATGCTAGATCCTGTAGGAGTGACGTTGCATACTTTATGCACTCATAAGGTGTGCATGATAATTCATCAAATACCCTTATGGTATTTTCTAGCCAAAACTCTGCCTTCTCTAGGTCATCATCTAAGTTAGCCCGGAATTCCTCGGCCCCTTGTTTCCAGATCTTGTCTACTGGGGGCTTTTCTCTTCTAAACATGTCCGCACCTTACGAAGCTATGGGGAATACAGAGGAATCAGAGGAGGTGAGGGAGGTGGAGTGTTCGGATTTGCACGAACAAACTCCGTATACTCAGCATCCATCATTTGGAGTAGGCTTCCCTAGTCCCTCCGCCTTGTCCCATATTTACGGTGTAACACCCCTATCCCGTAACCGTCGCCGGAATAGGTAAGGGGCATTATCGGACTAGTAACTCATGTCAGAACAGTAAAATTTTGAACTTTTTCTAAGTAAACATTCAAAAGATGCCATTTTCGCATGGCTTATATATACATTAACCAAAATATTCTTCCGTCACTAGTCTATTCTATACATGCCATAAGATAATCCAAAACATAGCAGTACCAAGCAGTGGATAGTGATAGTGTGACAAGTTGCTGACGATCCCCGAGCCTGTAGCTTCCTAATGAGATCTATAAAACAGAGGAAACAAAGTAAACGGAGTAAGCATTACAATGCTTAGTAAGTTTTAAGCGATGTCAATGAGATAACAATCAAATTATAACATAGTTGTTCGTATTTTTATTTCACTCTTCCTTCGGGCATACCCTCCTTTTACCGAATATGCACATCTCATCATATATAATAGGCGGATAAACTTTCACATAAAAGTGAGCTCATGTGACATAGATATATTGTATAATTTCACATAACCCCTCACACTGATCCGATGTCACATAATCATAAGAATAGTCTCATAGATTGCTCATGTATGCACCACATAACTACCTTATGATTTAGTTCAAATCAAGCTCACATATAAACTTGGAGTACATACCTGTTTAACCTTTCGCATCGTATATATTTATAATCAATTCTTATTACGAAGTCGTATAGCTTTAACCTCTACTCGGATTATCGGCGAGACCTTTAGCTCAGATGAAATCTCCACACGAAGTCAGCGGTTCTTAACCCAGACATAGTCACCACATATGGTCATCCGATCTTTAATCCCAGGTTTACATCATAGAGTTTCATGCATATTTATTCACATCGACTATCACATTCGTAATTCATTTACCTCATCAAATATCTAACAAAACACACCTTCCACCGCATTCACATCATTTGGCCACAATATATATATATACACATCTCATACATATCTCACATTAGCCATTTGGCTTTACCACAGATCCATCTCATACACATTTCGCGTTAGCCATTCGTCTTTGCCACATATATACACTTCCACATTCATCACATTGGCCATTCTACCTTATCACATATATGCATGTTCACATTCATCACATTGGCCATTTGGCCTTGTCACATATATGCATGTTCACATTCATCACATAAATTCCTAAATCAAAATGTAAATTTTCATGTATTCACATCACAATTATCCAAACATACTTCACATACCACATATACTTTCACGTATACACTTTGTCGCAGCTGAATCTACGTCTATCATTTTCCAATGAATAATTCAATTTCATGCCATACTATCATTTCATATTCGAATACTTATAAACTTACAATTCCACAAACTTTAATATCAAAGATCCATCTAATACTCATATATCATTTTACATTATCACAATTTAGAATTCACGTATGGGTTTGATCGATAGCTTATGAGCAGCTAAAACAAGTTTTATCCATGTTTTACAACATAACCACAAATTCTCTACAAGCTGTTTTTCCTGAGCAACAGTCACTAAATTATTTATAACGGGAGCTACAAAACTCCAAATCAATTGCGGTTAATTTTCCCTGAATATAGACTCATATATCTTTCATCCATAAAGTTTTCAGAATTTTAGGTTTGGTCAATCAATACCAGATTTTTCTTAAAGTTTACCCTGTTTCACTGTTTGACTAATCTGACCACTCTTCACTACAAATTAAATTTCTCATTGTGCAGAATTCAAATTATGTTCTAGTTGATTTCATTTGAAACTAGACTCATTAAGGAGTCTAAGCATATAAATTTTGTCCTATAACCATTGTTGTACAAATTATAATGATTTTCTAAAAACAGAACAGGGGATTTCGGAGTTGTTCTGACACTGTCCCACACAATTTTAAATATCTCTTTATAGGCAATTTCTTTGCTTACACGGTCTCTTTTATAAGAAACTAGACTAATTAAGCTTTGATTACATATTTTATTCAGCCTATAATTCCACATCAACAATTTATAGTGATTTTCTAAAAACACGTTACTGCTGCTGTCCAAAGCAAATTATTACAATTTGCTCTTAAATTTCCAAGTCCAAACACTTATGAACTTACCATTTGAGTTTAAGACATATCATGGCCACATCGTATCTTATTAAATCAACTCATTATGTCCTATTATGATAAATTTACTCAACGTTTAATCACTTAAAACTTACCTCGGAAGTGGTCGACGATTAGATATCCACGGCTATTCGCTTACTTTCTCTTTTCCTCTAACCGACTTTGATCCTCTTTGCTCGTAAGCTCTCCCTAAGACAATAGATTTGCTTGAGTACTTAACTAATATTATTCACTTAACAATCACATTTGGCAATCACATATCATTCAATTTAGCTAATTTCATAGCCGATTTTCTAAGTCAAGATAAAGCCATCAATATGCTTACCTATAGCCGAACGTACACATCAACCTATGTATCCATTCATGTGGCCGAATATGCATGTCTATGTTGAGGCCGATTATATACTTAATACATTCTACAAATATGGTTACTTGTATTGGCTAAATACCATTTTGTTTCAAGTTCAAAACTCGGCTAATACCATATATACACTAGTAATCAAATACTAACATTTGCACTTCACCTTAATAGCTAGCTTAGCAACCTTAATTTAACATTTAATTGTTCATAACACAATTAAAGTATTCTCTCCATTCGATCGATTCAAAACACATACATTACTCAATAATATTCAAAATCATATTCGGCCTTAGTACTCCCTTGTTAGCCGATTTTTCTTCATTTAGCAACTAGTGCACATATGTGCTCATTTGCTAGACTCTACTTCACCCAACTACCCTTTCTCATCCAAATAACATGAACAACATTTACTCATGACATCAAGCATTCTTTAATTCGGCTAATACTAGTATGAGCTTTAACCATTCATATTTTTAGAAAGGCCAAGTTCTTTCCTAAATACATTCATCATCAAGATTCAAGTAAAACAATCAAAATTCCTTCCTTATAACCATAGCCAAAGCTCTATTCACCCATCATTAGAGGAAATTTTTGCATGGGCTAAGCAAGAACCATGATAATTTACCTAAAACAAGTAATTATTTCACAATGTCAACACAATATACTAACCTCCCTAAGGATTCAAGTGACCGAAATTCTTCCCCTCCTTTGTTTCTTCTATTCGGCCAAGTTGAACAACAAAGAAAGAACTTTGTTTTTTTCCTCCCACTCACCTCATTATTTTTATTACTCAAACTCTTTTATTCATCTTTAATTCATGTAATACATTTTTTTATTACATATTTCTCACCACTAATAGATATAATAATATTAAATCATGCATATAATGTCCATACTTATGAGCTTGGCCGGCCACTAGCGTTAAAAGTGGCAAATTGCCATGCAAACCTACTTATTTGCATCATTCAATAATTAAATCACTTAAAATAAGCCACGCATATATTCAAAGCTTCTCACATAAGTCCTTTTTATTTAGAAACACATTCAATTTGACAAAAATCGAAGCATTCAAATTTCACACATGCATGATCACATATTTTAGACATAAAATATTATATTCAATTATTTCTGTGACTCGATTTAGCGGTCCCGAAACCACTTCCCGACTTGGGTCAGAATAGGGCTGTTACAACTCTCCCCCCCTTAGGGATTTTCGTCCTTGAAAATCCTAGTAGCGACTAGGTTAGGATAATGTCCTCTTATTGAATTATGTCCATATAAACATTAGCTCATCAATAACAATTGTAATTCCTTACTACTTTCACATCGATCTATAAAATCACTTTCTTATCTTAAAACAAATACATAAACTTTTCTACAAGTATACACAAACATCTCATTTTCTTGATTTCATAAGCGATAATCACTTAATTGAATTTATGCTTGCATTTCAAACACATATAAATCACATATTAACATGTATAATACATAATATCAGCTCACATATTCATAACCCACATTTTCATTCATGTATAAGCTGTAACCTGGCCGAAAGTATACATATTCTCAAACATCCCAAAGAATATCCTTTATAACTTTATCATATCTCAATATTCAACTTAACTTATTTCCAAAAGAAAAGTCAACTTCCACGTACCTGAACATTTAGTTCACTTAGCACATTCAATCATAGTTAACGTTACCATTATATATCGAATAGGTATAAAGCTTAATATAATACAATCGGCATGAGATTTATTCTAGCGCATAATTCGTATATCCAAAATTATCAGCATTCATCAAAATTCTTTCAAACTTTCGAATGTCGAAACTTAATCAAAATAATTTCTTGAAAAGATTAACAAAATAGTGTCCATTCAAAGAATAGCACATATAACTTCATATACCGAGAATCTCATAGACTAAATCCATAACACATTTTCAACTAAGCACTTAAGTGTACATATAACATAAATCCATTCCTTAACAATATATCCACCAAATTTTTTTTTTTTCATGTATCCACTTATAACAAAATTACAGCCGAAACAATAATCAATCGTCAATTTATATCTATTAATCCCCAATTCAAACTCAAATACCGAATATCATTATCTAATTAAAATTCAACATCTAACTTCAATTCTACTTCTTAACATTTGTCAATTTAAAGAGCGTCGTACTTGTCTGAGTATGTCATTTACTTAAAGCCATAGTCCAACCATGGTCTTACATGTTATCACATACCGAGTCGATGCCATGTCCTAGACATGGTCTTACACAACATCTCAAATCAATGCCTTCATACCGCATTTAGGTCTTACATGAATCTCATTTCACACACTTAGTGCCCACTGACCGATCTCGCACACATAGTGCTCGGTTGAAGAACTCGCACATACAGTGCCTCAATTACCGATTTCGCACACATAGTGCTCGGTTGAAGAACTCGCACATACAGTGCCTCAATTACCGATTTTGCACACATAGTGCTCGGTTAAAATAATTTGCACACACATTGCCTCTAATCATTCGCACATATAATGCCCATATTCATTCATTATTACATATTGAAATGACTTAACTAAGTCTATAAAACATCATATATGTATACTTTAAACGTATTCTTTCATTTAATTTCGAATTCATATAGTAATGAACACTTAAACCTTGCTCGAATCACCGGCATTAAGCCCGCTAGGCACGAAGACCCAAATACACATTACCAGTACAAGACCTGCGAAACTTTAAGCCATAAATAATTTCAGCACAAAGGCCTTCGGATCTCAAGTCCGGATTTTGTCCCAAAGACGAATGCCTTGAGGTTTAGCCCGATACATCACCGGCCAGACGAATGCTCTTCGGGACTTAGCCCGATATATCACCAAAGACGAATGCCCTTCGGGACTTAGCCCGGATATATCACACCAAAGATGAATGCTCTTCGGGACTTAGCCCGGATATATCACCAAAGACGAATGCTCTTGAGACTTAGCCCGGATATATCACCAAAGACGTAATGCTCTTCGGGACTTAGCCCGGATATATCACCAAAGATGAATGCTCTTGGGGACTTAGCCCGGATATATCACGAAAGATGAATGCTCTTCGGGACTTGGCCCGGATATATCACCAAAGACGAATGCTCTTGGGGACTTAGCCCGATATATCACCAAAGACAAATGCTCTTGGGACTTAGCCCGATATATCACCAAAGACAAATGCTCTTCGGGACTTAGCCCGGATATAACATACTGAAATTTTATGCATATTTATCCATCAAGTATACATTTCACTAATTTATCATATTGGCATTTCATTTGCTTTATTCGTATACAAGCACATAATGTATAACTTTCATTTCACATTCGATCTATACATACAAGGATCACATATCCACCTAATTCTCACAGTTTATTTTCTAATGATCATTCGGATACATGCTTTATACACAACTATCTTGTAAACAAATTTGAGTAAAGTAAGATCAATGGGCCATGATTCATATATCATACCTTTATAACATGCCATTCTAATTTTTATACTAAACTTAATTACTCAAAACTTACTAAATTTATCACATACCTTAGGGCTTATACTTCTAGTTCGCATATGATATATGCATATCATAAAATTCATTGCATCATTCGAAAAAGGCATAGCAAAATCAACAAGTACATTTCACATAGCATACCATATTCATAATTCACTCTTTTCTCAATTTTGACACATCATAAGCATGTTCCAATGCTCTCAATACCATCTATCACACACTTCGTTCGGGATCAAAATTTATTATTATACGAAAAACACATTTTAATCATCGAAATCATCACACTATCATTTTATCACTTTATGGCATGTATAGCTAGACTCACACGTGCTACGTTAGTCCTAGAATCGACTAAACCGTAGCTCTGATACCAATAAAATGTAACACCCCTATCCCGTAACCGTCGCCGGAATAGGTAAGGGGCATTATCGGACTAGTAACTCATGTCAGAACAGTAAAATTTTGAACTTTTTCTAAGTAAACATTCAAAAGATGCCATTTTCGCATGGCTTATATATACATTAACCAAAATATTCTTCCGTCACTAGTCTATTCTATACATGCCATAAGATAATCCAAAACATAGCAATATTTCAAGCGTTGGATAGTGATAGTGTGACAAGTTGCTGACGATCCCCGAGCCTGTAGCTTCCTAATGAGATCTATAAAACAGAGGAAACAAAGTAAACGGAGTAAGCATTACAATGCTTAGTAAGTTTTAAGCAGTGTCAACAGATAACAATCAAATTATAACATAGTTGTTCGTATTTTTATTTCACTCTTCCTTCGGGCATACCCTCCTTTTACCGAATATGCACATCTCATCATATATAATAGGCGGATAAACTTTCACATAAAAGTGAGCTCATGTGACATAGATATATTGTATAATTTCACATAACCCCTCACACTGATCCGATGTCACATAATCATAAGAATAGTCTCATAGATTGCTCACGTATGCACCACATAACTACCTTATGATTTAGTTCAAATCAAGCTCACATATAAACTTGGAGTACATACCTGTTTAACCTTTCGCATTGTATATATTTATAATCAATTCTTATTACGAAGTCGTATAGCTTTAACCTCTACTCGGATTATCGGCGAGACCTTTAGCTCAGATGAAATCTCCACACGAAGTCAGCGGTTCTTAACCCAGACATAGTCACCACATATGGTCATCCGATCTTTAATCCCAGGTTTACATCATAGAGTTTCATGCATATTTATTCACATCGACTATCACATTCGTAATTCATTTACCTCATCAAATATCTAACAAAACACACCTTCCAATCTGTCATTTGGCCACAATATATATATACACATCTCATACATATCTCACATTAGCCATTTGGCTTTACCACATGAATCCATCTCATACACATTTCAAGTTAGCCATTTGGCTTTGCCACATATATACACTTCCACGTTCATCACATTGGCCATTCTACCTTATCACATATATGCATGTTCACGTTCATCACATTGGCCATTCGGCCTTGTCACATATATGCATGTTCACATTCATCACATAAATTCCTAAATCAAAATGTAAATTTTCATGTATTCACATCACAATTATCCAAACATACTTCACATACCACATATACTTTCACGTACACACTTTGTCTCAAATTTGAATCTCGTCTATCATTTTCCAATGAATAATTCAATTTCATGCCATACTATCATTTCATATTCGAATACTTATAAACTTACAATTCCACAAACTTTAATATCAAAGATCCATCTAATACTCATATATCATTTTACATTATCACAATTTAGAATTCACGTATGGGTTTGATCGATAGCTTATGAGCAAATAAAACAAGTTTTATCCATGTTTTACAACATAACCACAAATTCTCTACAAGCTGTTTTTCCTGAGCAACAGTCACTAAATTATTTATAACGGGAGCTACAAAACTCCAAATCAATTGCGGTTAATTTTCCCTGAATATAGACTCATATATCTTTCATCCATAAAGTTTTCAGAATTTTAGGTTTGGTCAATCAATACCAGATTTTTCTTAAAGTTTCCCCTGTTTCACTGTTTGACTAATCTGACCACTCTTCACTACAAATCAAATTTCTCATTGTGCAGAATTCAAATTATGTTCTAGTTGATTTCATTTGAAACTAGACTCATTAAGGAGTCTAAGCATATAAATTTTGTCCTATAACCATTGTTGTAGAAATTATAATGATTTTCTAAAAACAGAACAGGGGATTTCGGAGTCATTCTGACACTGTCCCACACAATTTTAAATATCTCTTTATAGGCAATTTCTTTGCTTACACGGTCTCTTTTATAAGAAACTAGACTAATTAAGCTTTGATTACATATTTTATTCAGCCTATAATTCCACACCAACAATTTATAGTGATTTTCTAAAAACACGTTACTGCTGCTGTCCAAAGCAAATTATTACAATTTGCTCTTAAATTTCCAAGTCCAAACACTTATGAACTTACCATTTGAGTTTAAGACATATCATGGCCACATCATATCTTATTAAATCAACTCATTATGTCCTATTATGATTGAATTTACTCAACGTTTAATCACTTAAAACTTACCTCGGAAGTGGTCGACGATTAGATATCCACGGCTATTCGCTTACTTTCTCTTTTCCTCTAACCGACTTTGATCCTCTTTGCTCGTAAGCTCTCCTAAGACAATAGATTTGCTTGAGTACTTAACTAATATTATTCACTTAACAATCACATTTGGCAATCACATATCATTCAATTTAGCTAATTTCATAGCCGATTTTCTAAGTCAAGATAAAGCCATCAATATGCTTACCTATAGCCGAACGTACACATCAACCTATGTATCCATTCATGTGGCCGAATATGCATGTCTATGTTGAGGCCGATTATATACTTAATACATTCTACAAATATGGTTACTTGTATTGGCTAAATACCATTTTGTTTCAAGTTCAAAACTCGGCTAATACCATATATACACTAGTAATCAAATACTAACATTTGCACTTCACCTTAATAGCTAGCTTAGCAACCTTAATTTAACATTTAATTGTTCATAACACAATTAAAGTATTCTCTCCATTCGATCGATTCAAAACACATACATTACTCAATAATATTCAAAATCATATTCGGCCTTAGTACTCCCTTGTTAGCCGATTTTTCTTCATTTAGCAACTAGTGCACATATGTGCTCATTTGCTAGACTCTACTTCACCCAACTACCCTTTCTCATCCAAATAACATGAACAACATTTACTCATGACATCAAGCATTCTTTAATTCGGCTAATACTAGTATGAGCTTTAACCATTCATATTTTTAGAAAGGCCAAGTTCTTTCCTAAATACATTCATCATCAAGATTCAAGTAAAACAATCAAAATTCCTTCCCTTATAACCATAGCCAAAAAGCTCTATTCACCCATCATTAGAGGAAATTTTGCATGGGCTAAGCAAGAACCATGATAATTTACCTAAAACAAGTAATTATTTCACAATGTCAACATAATATACTAACCTCCCTAAGGATTCAAGTGACCAAATTCTTCCCCTCCTTTGTTTCTTCTATTCGCCAAGTTGAACAACAAAGAAAGAACTTTGTTTTTTTCCTCCCACTCACCTCATTATTTTTATTACTCAAACTCTTTTATTCATCTTTAATTCATTTAATACATTTTTTTATTACATATTTCTCACCACTAATAGATATAATAATATTAAATCATGCATATAATGTCCATACTTATGAGCTTGGCCGGCCACTAGCATTAAAAGTGGCAAATTGCCATGCAAACCTACTTATTTGCATCATTCAATAATTAAATCACTTAAAATAAGCCACGCATATATTCAAAGCTTCTCACATAAGTCCTTTTTATTTAGAAACACATTCAATTTGACAAAAATCGATGCATTCAAATTTCACACATGCATGATCACATATTTTAGACATAAAATATTATATTCAATTATTTCTGTGACTCGATTTAGCGGTCCCGAAACCACTTCTCGA
The DNA here is from genome assembly GCA_025698475.1 of Gossypium anomalum. Taxonomy (NCBI): domain Eukaryota; kingdom Viridiplantae; phylum Streptophyta; class Magnoliopsida; order Malvales; family Malvaceae; genus Gossypium; species Gossypium anomalum. The sequence goes on from CM046965.1 coordinate 42,189,153, forward strand.
CTAGGGTCAGAATAGGGCTGTTACATACGGGCTCGCTTTCTGCTGGCGCGGTCCCTTCGGTGAGAGCTTGCGTATTACTTTCCACATCATCCGTTGTGGCTATATCAGGATCCAATTACTATATAAAAACAAAATTTATAATCGTCAGGATTCATCACACTATCAATATACAATTACGGCATGTATAGCTAGACTCATACTCTCGCTTGGTTAGTCCTAGAACCAACTAAACCATAGCTCTAATACCACTAAATGTAACACCCCATACTCGTAATCCGTGTCAGGGCGGAGTACAAGACATTACCAATCTTGTTCTCATGCAAGAAATCGTTCTCAAGTCACCGAGACTCAGTCCAAAATTAAAACTATTTCAATTTCCACTTTAAACCTCTTAATATGGGCCTACAAGGCCTAAATCGATCATTAGACCCATTCGGAACCTTTCTGAGTCCTTATCCAATCTATGCAAACTTTGCATTAAAGCAGGGCACACGCCCTTGTGGGAGGTGACATGCCCGTGTGGCTCACACAGCCTGGTGTCTATCGGGACACACCCGTGTCCCTAGCCCATGCGAAATTTAATTTTAGTTCAAGCTGCAGTGGTTTTCACACGGCCAGGCACACGTCCGTGTGCCGGGCCTGTACCCCTCACACGGCCTTAACACGCCCGTGTCTTGACCCGTGTCCAAGAATTGGGGTATTCTATTTCTGACATCATCAAACCCAACAGCCACAAAGTCATAGCACATGCCCGTATGCTAGGCCATGTCCTCTACACGGCTGAGACTCACGGCCGTGTCTCTGCCCGTGTATTTATTACCAGGCATACTGACTTGAAATTTTTACGTGCAAGGGACACACGGCTTCACCACACGCCCATGGGGCTGACCGTATGTCACACATGGCCTAGGCACATGCCCATGTGTCTACCCGTGTGGACAATATGATGTTTTTTACCAAACATCATTGCCACCCTTGCATACTTATTTTCATACAATACTAATCAGTGCCAAAACAAGCATAAATTCTCAAATCAAATCAGCCACAATAGACATTCATTCAACCATGAAAATGCATCTTCTATAACTCAAAATGAATGTTAGCCATCATTTAAGGCTTAATGCAAACTGAAGGGTTTCTAACCCAAGCCAACACATTTGGCCAATTCTCAATGACACAAAACATTAAAGTCTAAGTCCTATACATGCCATTTTCAAAAATATAAATCCAACAATACTGAATGTTTCGGATGATAGTGTAATCGATATCTCTGATTTCTGGTGATCCTTAAGCTATGTAGGTAGCACTGTAAGAAAAATGGAAAAAAAAAAAAAAAGGAAGTAAGCACAAGAGCTTAGTAAGTTGCATATAAATAAATATACAACAACAATTCATCAATAATCATCATGCTTATAACACAAGGAAGCGTAAGCATAACTTACTCATTACCATTCATACAAGTCATATACTCTCTAATGAGCTCATTTCTCATACATACCAATTAGGTAGCTGTACCACTCACCACATCGTTATGTTTTCCTTGTTAACTCACAAACATATTTTCACCGCTGAACCATTCGGAATACTACCGAACATTCTATAAACCTCAAACTTTGCTTAAGGTGCCAATGCTATATCCCGGATATAGTCTTACATTGGCTCACATCTCAAGTTGATGCCATGTCCCAGACATGGTCTTATACAGACTAACATTATCGAGGCCAATACGTTTCCCAGACACGTCTTGCACTAGCACTCGTCTCAATGTCGATGCCATGTCCCAAACATGGTCTTACACTGGCTCTCATAATATGGCTGATGCATGTCCCAGACATGTCTTACACTAGCTCGCACAACTGACCCGAATGTCACAGCTTGAACATCCAGTTTATTTCCTAGTGTTCCAACGGGAATTCTACTATCTCATTGTCATTATGCATTCTCAATTCAAAATCAAGCAATGCATGCTATATCCATTTAATGACAATTTAAGCACATATATTATAAAGGTAGTTGTATTATTTACATACAACTTACCTTGGATTACAAAATTTACTCAACTAGTCGGTTTAGTCCATTCGCTTGGCTTTCCCCCGGTCTAGTTTTGGATTTGGTAAATCTTGATCTATAATAGCAAAAATGCATTCATTTACTCACTAATTGCAATTAGGCAATTATAAATTCACATTTTTGGTAAAATGACTATTTTGCCCCTAGACTTTGCAAATTGACCATTTTACCCTTTGCTCAGAAATTAATTTTTATCGAATTTCCTCTTATCTTAGGCCTAACCGAACCTTTTTTACTCTTATAGCAACCCCAAATTCTCACTATTTCACAAACTTATCACCTATATTGCAACTTATGCAAAGTAGTCCCTTTAGGTGTTTCCATGCTAACACCTTTCACAAAAGTTGTTTAGAACTCTTCTAAGACTAATATTCTTCCATAAAGTTTCAAAAAAACCATGAACATTCACATGGTGAAACCCTAGACTTATCACCATTTTGCAAAATAGTCCTTTCATTTGAAAACCCATGATACAAGCATTTCAAAAATGTAAAAATCATCAAGAAAATCATCAAAAACACTTACATTATGAGAGGATTAAGTTGCTGCAAATTTTCAGCTTTCAAACCTCCATATTTTCTGATATTTTTGATGGAGAGAAAAGATGCCGAAGAAGAAAAATAATAGCTAGGCTTTTAAGCATTATTTTATCACAAAAGTATGTCATCAAGTCACCTAATATTGACTTTTTGACAAAACTTGTCTCCTATGGCCGACCACCTTGTTTCTAGGAGTCTAATTACTCTTTAAAGGCCCCCAATTTTATTTCTGTAGCTATTTAACACATTTGGATATTAAAATGCAACTTTTGCCTTTTATGCGATTTAGTCCTTTTTCGTAATTGGGCTCACAACCATCAAAATTAACTCATTAAATTTTTCATGAACTACAATATACATGCTATGAATCTAAAATAATAATAAAAATAATTTTCCCAAATTTGGATTTGTGGTCCCGAGACCACTGTTCTAACTAGGCCCTAAATCGGGTTGTTATAAAACCACTAAACTACCTTGCCGTATGTAACATCTGAAACATCATTGGTTTTAATTCAAAGTGTTGATCTTGAGTATGCCGCCTAATAATTCCTGGATTTAGATCATCCAAAATAGGCACTACATGTTCTCTAATGGGTCTGTCTATCAGCATTCCTTTCATTCTGAAGTACTTGATCTTCTATGTTTGGATAATTTCTACTTCTCTCCATTTCTCTTTACTCTTTTCTTCTTCACCTTAATGTCTTTTCAATTTCAGCATCAAAATAGTGTTTTGTATCCTCTTTAGTACTTATTCTCATGCACTAATACAAACCTGAAAAATAAAATAAAATACTAAATTAACTGCTCTAATAAAAATAAAAAGAATAACAACAAATCAACTTTTCACCAATTATGTCGATCCCTAGCAACGGCGCCAAAAACATGTTGCGTGTAAATAATTGATGTAACTGGGCAAGTGTACTCATCATTCAAGTAAAAAAGTGATAAGTAAGTATTATCTCTATAGGATTGGAAATTGGTAAAAAAATTGAGTGAGTTATCATAATCCTATTGATTATAGTAAATGGCAGGAAATATTCTCAAGTTGAATAAGATGTTTGTATAATGAATTAATGAAATCAAATGCTAAAAACAAAGAAATTATATGACAAATAAAATGTTATGGCAAATTGTAGAGAAAAGCAAGAGTATTTTTGTTGTTGAATGAATAGGGTTGGAATTATTCAGGTGAAATGTTCATATCAAAATAATGCCATGGAAAATATTGTCTAATCAACTGTTCAAAGAGTCATTATTGTAACCTGCCTCTTTCTATAGCTAGACCTTAAGCTAGAAATCTAAGTCACTGTATGTCTATAGAGCTCTAGATTAGTAACTACAATGAATGTTCTTCTCTGTACAACTCACAACATCTATGTCTAGAGTGCTATAAATATTTTGTAGAGTATTCGCTTCCATCAAACGATTCAAGATCCAGTATATTTAGCCTTTTCAAAATTAAAAATACATCTAATAACACAACATACAATCAACTATGTCTAGCTTGGATGCATGTATTTAAAATAAGCATAAATCGAATAAAGCAGTGACATAGACAATCTCAAATCATAGGCATTAAAGATGATAAAACATTCACCTAAATAACTCCAACCCAGAAAAGATTTAGCTCATGGGTGGAAAAGTTAACATCAAAATAAAATCATTCATCACCATTCTCAAGAAAGTTCAAATTATAGAAATTAGAAAAATAAAGACAGAAATGCAGGAATTCTCGCCACACTCCAACTTCTTTTTGATTTTCAGATTGTACGTGCATCCAGGATAGTTGTTAATCCTTCTTCTTCACGCATGTATTCTGCTCTCTTAAGCTGCTACCCTTTCTTTCTTTGGATTTTCCAATAGAGAGAAAAATCGCTGTCACCAAATTTTTTTTTTTTCACACAAACTTCTCCTCCTTTTCTTTATTCTTCTCTCTTTCTTTTATTAGGTAGATCCATCCCTCTCAGCGCACATTTGTTTCTCTTATTTTTTAGGGTGGTTTTTCTGGTACACGTCTAGCTGGCTGAGAGTGAAATTGATAGAGTGCTAAGTCATCTTCCTAGAATTGCCATGGCCATTGTGTTGACAATTAATATCACTATTTGCCACGACAATGTTTCACTTCCCTTACTTTTCTTCTGCATCCTCTTCATCCTCTTCTTCTACCTGTACTTGTGTCTAACCATAACCACAACTTTTCCTTCCCCAAGTAATAGAAGTAATAAATGATGACCATTATAGCGCAATCCAAGCTTTGTTATGCAATGTTCCAAAATTATCCTAAAAATACAGATGTATTTAATTAATTACAAATAATTAATTCTATCTAGAGGCGTAAAATATAACTCTTTTCAAAAGTTATCAATACCATGGGGTTTATCCTTCCTCTTTTTCTGTTTGAAGCTGGCTTCCACCTACCTCTACACCCCTTTTTCTGCTCAGTGCCCAACGAATATCTCATTGCACCGGGGCAACTCCCTGCCTTATCCTAGTGAACACTAGTGGCCTTCTTCATAAACTGTTGTATGCACCGCGAGCCGCTGATGCTTGGCGTATTCCAAAAGATTGACTAGTTGAAGGTGAAAAGACAGGGTACCTCGATTGAAAAAGCCCATTTTAGTACACACCAAGGTTTTGAGCCCATAATTCAAAATTGGACCTCGAACCTACATCATAGAACAGAAATGTTTGTAAGGGTCATCAATAAGCTCAAAATTGGCTTCGACCTTCCTACCTATTGGTCTCTACCCTGAGAAGACATCTACTTACAAAGTCAACCTGTTGACTCAAGGGTTACCTGGAAATAGTTCAAATAATTAAGGGTGGGGTGTGTTCTAAATTGAGGGAAATCATTACTGCCAGACATGTCTTCTAATACTGTCTACAAGGACTAAATCCCAATGGTCGCTAAGCTAATAAAATTCTATTATGGATGGATTCTTGGAACGTCCCTTCTGTTGAAGCGGCTTGGCCCTATAACTCTAATGAGGATATGACACGAATTCTAGTGGGGATGATAATAGAGCCTCCATTCTTTTAATACAATCATTATGGACTGCATCCACATAATTGGAACATCCTCTGTCATGGTACATCTTCCACTCCTTCTTCCAGTCAGGCTAATTCTCCTGTTCATGCTACAAGGTCTACTTCCAGTTCCCATACTACTATGCTTATTTCAACAGTCATGGATGTCTTAGCTCTATAGACGAGGTTCGTACGAATGAAGGTGCTACTGTTGCCACACCAAAAATAGTGGTCAATAAGAAAACTCAAAAGAGGCCAAGGGTAGAAGTAAGCACCCAAGGTACGAAAGACAGTGATCGCCTAAAACTAACTCGATGTAGACTCAGAAAAGGGCATACTCCTCTGGGAGTCAATACTTCTCTAGTTCCTGCCCTTCCTCTTATACCTCCCCTACCTGTAGAGTTTGCCAACTCTATAGACTCTTATGTCCACGTCACTAATCCTCCTTTAACTAAAATTCCACCAGAGGCAATACGCCTAAACCAACCATTGGCTTCTTCAAGTTCCTTACCCCACGATGCTTCTACTAGCGAAGCAAATGAACTTTTCCCTTAGCGAGATTTGTTGAGGTCAGGGCAATCTCCCTTCTTACTAGGCGCCATCCATCGACAACAAAACAACATCATGCCTCAACAAGTGAAAAAGGCTCTCATTTCCTTCCTTTCTTCCAGCTCTCAATTATCTCCACTCTCAATACTGGCGAAGTCCTCCCAAGCCTTAACGATTGAAAATGAGCTTATGAGTAGGGCCCTTCAATAAGCTTGTAAGTAAAATAATGCTAAAAAGGCAAGCTTATAAGAAGTTGTACACTCTGGTGAACATTCTTTGGCTCACTTACATTAGACTTATCAAGAAGTTGTAAGCAAGATCAAGGATCTCAACTCCTGTGTCTTAGCTTGAAAGGCCAAGTATAGGGATGTACAAGTTAGGTGCGCATACGTGGAGAAGGAGAATAGTAGGCTGAAGGCTAAAGAGTCCTCTTGAGAGCAAAAATTCAAATGCCAAATACAGCACCACTTATTAGAGTTGGAAGGTCTACTCCAATCCAACAAAGAAACTTTAAGAAAGTACCAAGAGGACACAAGGAAAAATCTGACAGAGGCTTTGCCCAAATTGAGGTCCAACCTAGTCTCTGACACCCAAGTTGTTGCGAGCCCTCTAAATCTAAGCCAAGTGGACTTCAATAGTCTTAAAAAAACCTCTGCTGAATCCCAAAAATTTAATGTTTATATTCTTGATGGAGAAGACTAGGAAAAATTCCAGAAGGAGTAGAAGCAATCAACCAAATTCTTCATTCCTACTGAGTAAGAAGTAGAGGAGGACGAGGACTTAGAAGATTCTATTGATTTGGAAGAGGCCTTTGGAAAATGCTCCCAGATAGAAGAAGCCCCTACTGAACCAACTGACTAACCAACTGAAGGAGGAAATTGAGAATTTTTCTTCTTTTGTTGTATTTAAATTTCTTTACTTCTTTTGTACAAACTTTATTATCCCATTAATGAAATTATTATTTTCCTTCTCAACTGTCTTGCTTGCCTTTATATCAACAATATACCAAAGTACTTGCCACACACAAAAGTCTTTAACTTACTTGAGGGACTAAGTCAGGTCTGGTGTGTCACACCCTAACATCGGTGGATCCGAGGAAAAGGTGAATAGATGTGAAGTTACCTATTTTGGTACACTATTGTAGTATAGTCCGCCACTTTTCAGAATTTTGGCAAGTTAAATCCTTGTGCGTATGTATCCGCCCGTGTAGAATCTAAGTTTTTCACTTCGGGATATTTCCCAGTTGAATAAAGAGTACACCTACCGAAGAGTACGCCTCAGAATTTTTACTGAGCATGACACATAGATCGAGCATATGGGAAATTTTGAGAGATTATATTGTCTTTAGTAGCACACATTGCGAGAGTTATTACCAAAAGTATGGTACATCTAGTTTACTCAATTACTGTGCAAGGTGGGTTTTGTAATATGATTGGTTAAGAGTAAACTAATCAATTGACTGGTCAAATATCATCTACATCAAGTTCTTTTTATATTTTTCCTAGTTCTTATAGGGCATTTAACGGACAATTTTGTATACATTTGGCACTTGGCAAAGATCCACTAACAGGAACTGAGTATATATATATGGTAACAAGGGAATATTCAAATGGTTTTTATTCCTTCTATTACACACTCTGGTTCTTTTTCGTTAAACTGGAAGCAAAGGTTTTTGGGTTAATCGGTGGATGTTTCAACCACTAGTAAGTCTAGTAGCTCTACATGTTATGATTTCACAAGAGTAAGGATGTTAATAGACATAATTACAGTAGAAAGTGAATAGGAGGCCTTACTTAGGGGTTGTATGTAATTGATATATTGGTAAACTATTTGTAAATTGGGTTTTAATGGTAATCCCATGTTATTTTAAGCAGTTGTTGTTACTGGTTCAGGAAGGACGATTGGATTTGGAACTCTAAGCTACAGGCAAAGTGAGTTTCAGGTGAGTCTTTAACCCGACTCATAGATTTTAAATTTACAATGGTTATTCATATGTTGGTATCTTCTCAAAAAACTGATGAATGCATGTGTGTGTGAAATATCATAAGGGTCCTGCATGTTTACAAATGAGACATATGAGTTGTGGCATGAATAAGATGATGTGTGGCATGTACACTTGCGAAATCAGGTATAAAAGAGTATGAATTTGTCAGGAGTGTGTCAATGAATTTGGGTACGTGTGTTCTGTGTTAAATGAGTAAAACAACCACTTGTGATGCCTCTGGTAGACGGGTACATTCTTAACTAAACAGCCAAATCATGACATGAAGATATGTGTAAGAAAATGTGGTAAAGACCCATGACATCATATGGCAATGAGATTACTCATGGTGTAGTCTCCGGTAAGATGTAAATCGGACTAGCAGATCACAACATGAAAATATGTCCAAGACCATGTGGGAGAAACCCAAAACACCCTCTAAGATAGTCCATCAAGACAGTAAACACATAATGTTCTGTAAAGCCTTTGTGGTGTATTTTGTAAAGCTTTTGTGCAATATTCTATGATACCTTTGTGGCAATATCTGCATTGCCTTCATGGAAAAAATCTAGTTAACTGCCCTTTTGGTGAGATCTAGGTAAGTTTTAAGACTTCTCCACTAGCTGACTCTATGACAAAGATCTAGTAAGCTTGAAGATAGCTTTGATTGGTTAAGATTGTGGTGAAATTGAATATTTCTTGGGGGAATTTCTTGAAAAGAGTTAGTAGAAATTTTCTAAAGAAAGAATCTGCCATAATAACTTGTCAGTACAGAGAACTTGGTGTAATCATAGGTATGGTTGGTTTATGTGTTCTCCAGATTTGAGTTGTTTACGATATGTAAGGAAGTTATCTAAAATTTTCTAATATCCACCAAATCTAAGTAGTTTTCAAGTCAAGTATAAAGGTTATCTAGAGCCTAAGCTATCTTCCAAGTTGGGTGTTCTCAAGATATGTAACACGATTTTCAGGGATTCCATGGGATGACTTAGAATGTTTCATCTATTAGAATAAGTTTTGATCTAGGTCGATTTAGGACATGATTTGACTAGTAACCTGGTAGCTGCCAAATTCAATGTGAGAATTCATTAAAGGTAGGATCCGTACGAAGTTCATTATTAAAAGATCAGTTAGTATACGTATCCCCCAAGAGTGATATCTGTGAGTACCCCATCCTAAAGGAAAGTATTCGTCATCCGTCTGAGTGAAAATCTACCAAAGATAGGTTTTTTTATGGATACCCTTCTGAGAAATGCAACCATTTTAGAAAAGGAAATGAGATCCATAGTGAGTGAGAAATTAGAAAGCTGCCTACTGAGTGAATTGTTTGTTTGATGGCAAAGTGTGAGAGTTGGGGTATATGTTTATGTCCAGTATTAGAAAGGTAATTTCCAAATATTGAAGGGGAATCTAAAATCTTCAAGTTGAGGAATACAAACATAGATGATCAAAGGTAACCTGAGTTAAAAATTCACTAAGTTCATTTGAACTTACATGTGACTTTTTGTGATGCAGATTCTGATTAAAGAGTTGATTTTCCATAAAGGACCAAGCTAGGATTGCGCCAATGTAGCAGTTCGAGTCACGACATTATGCATAGAAAAGGCACCATAAGAGTATGGCACTCAATACCCTACGCCATGAAGAGTTTATCTTTAACAAGGTTTTAAGTTGTAACGTTATATATTATTTTTTAAGCTTTGATGTAATTTATTAAACGTCCTATTTTATTTTAAGAATTGTACAAAAAGAAATAAGATGTTTAAAAATGGCTTTGTGTCGATTGTAAAATTTTTTCTAAGTGTTTATGTGCTGTAACATTCAATATCTAGATCCGGTGATTAGGTTTAAGTAAAAAATGTTACAATTTAATTAGTGTTAGAGTTTTCAGTTTAGTCGATCCTTTAGAAGTTATGTGAGAGTCAGCCTTGTATGCATAATATGTCAGACTTGACTTACTCCCTTAGGTAAGTTAAATACTTCTGTCTATGGGGGATACTTAGGTATATTATTGATATTGTAGCAAGAAAAAAAATTGGGAAGGAAAAATGATAACTTCACTGATAAAAGATAAGGAGAGTATTACAAGAGGAACAAAAAGTGTAAGTACAAGGAGAAACAGAACAAAATTCTCAGTTTCCTCCCTTAGCAGGCTAGTCAGTAGGATCGGTGGGGACTTTTTCTGTTTGTGGGTGCTCTCTAGGGGCTTGCTCGAGATCTATCAAGCCTTCTAAGTCCTCTTCCTCATCCTCTACTTCTGGCTCAGTGGGAATGAAGAATTTAGCTGATTGCCTCCACTCCTTTTGGAAATTCTCCCAGCCCTCGTCCTTAGGGTTATAAATGTTGAAGTTCAAGGACTCGGTAGACTCAAACATTTTGAAGGTCAATGGATTGTTTGTCTTGATCCATATTAGCACCCCGCTAGTACTTTAAACATTAACTGTTTACTTAATAAATACGCCAATCATGGTATCTTTGATGTCCACTCTTTCATGAGGATAGGCTTTTATCACATCAGAAGGCTATGACCATCGCGATTTCAACTTACTAAGGAACAGTTTCCATCTTGAGTAAAATAACAACACTTGTTGCCCCTGTTCAAATTGCCTTAGCATGATCCTCTTGTCATACAATCGCTTAGTCTTTTCCTTATAGAGCTTAGCATTCTCATAAGCTTGGGCTCTGAATTCTTCCATTTCACTTAACTCGAATAGCCTTTTATGTCTGGCGGCTATCCAATCCATATTCAGTTTTTTAATGGCCCAAAATGCCTTGTGCTCAAACTCAACATGCAAGAGACATGGATTAGCATACACAAGCTTAAAAGGTGACATTCCTAATGGTGTTTTCAAGGTAGTACAATAAGCCCACAAGAGTTCATCCTATCTCAAGGACCAATCCTTTCAAGTTGGTTTCACCATCATTTCCAGAATCTGCTTATTCTCCTTATTAGAAATCTCAACTTGTCCATTTATTTGTAGGTGATATGTTGTGGCAAGTTTGTGCTTCACCCCATACAGGTAACTTGAGGTTTTTGCTTTCGAAAAAAGTAGGAAAAATTAGAACTCTTCTGAGTAGCAGGTTAAGTATTATTTTACCGAGGCATTGGTGATAGGAAAAGTAGATTCTTAGTAATTACGACATTCCCACTCAACATCACGTAACCCTTTAGTTTTATCATAGAATCTTTGCCATACAATACTTAGTTGTTTCTCTATTCATTTACTTATTAATAGTCACGTCATCATTCTCGTAATTGCCATTGTATTTTTACTCTTGTTGTGCCTTAGCATTTTCTAATATTAGTCAGTATACATCTCATAGTCATCCATATTATTTTTATTTATCACTGCATACTTAACTCAATTTTTCCTTAGCATTAATCATTATCATAGCTTGACCATTTCTATACCTAATCCGGTCCTTGTGCAAACGATACTCACTCATCACTTTCTTACTTGACTCGACATGTATACTTGCACAATTCGCATATCATTTCACATGTGACAGGTTTTTGGTGTCGTTGTTGGGGATCAGTAATTTGGTTTGGGAATTTTACTTACTTCTGTTAGTTTTATTTAACTTAGTTTAATTTAATTTCTACAAGTTTGCCAATAGTGTATGAGAAGATGTATTCCTACTAACAAAGATTATCCTTTTGACCTAGAGATCGAAAGAACTTTGCAACGAAGGTGAAAAGAACTGAGAAAAATGGCTAGAAATGGGAATGATCTTAGTCTCAATGATAATCCAACTGGTCCTAGCCTCAATAATAATCCAAAACATCAGGATGTTAATCCTCCTATTCGTTAGGTAATAGATGACTGAGACAGACCCATTCAAGAGCATGTTGTTCCAATTTTGGATTATTTGAATCCAGGGATAGTCAAGCCATAAATACAAGCTCAGTACTTTGAGTTGAAATTGGTAATGTTCAAGATGTTACAAACAGTAGGACAGTTTGTGGACTACCCACTGAAGATCCAAAGACTTTCTAGAGGTTTGTGACTCATTTAGACAACAAGGTGTGCCTGAAGATGCTATGCAACTTAAACTGCTTCCATATTCTTTAAGAGATTGTACGAGAGCTTGGCTGAATTCTTTGCCGTTGGGGGATAGAGACATCATGGAATGATCTTTGCCAAACATTTTTGCTATAGTATAATCCCTCAAATATGAATCCCAAGCTTAGAAATGACATCACGTCTTTTCGACAGTTAGAGGATGAAACATTATATGAAGCTTGGAAACGATTTAAAGATTTAATTCGGAAGTGTCTGATGCATGGATTTTAGCACTAGACTCAAATGGAAATATTCTATAATGGGCTTAATGCACATACGTGAATGGTAGTTGATACATCTGCCAGTGGTACATTGTTGGATAAATCTTACAATGAAGCATATAAGATTTTGGAAAACATTTCCAACAATGACTATCATACCCTACCACAAGAGTTAGAACGTACAAGAGAGCTATTGGTTCCATGGAGCTTGGCATAATTACTTTGTTGATAGCCCAGGTATCTTCTTTAGCAATATGATCAAAATATCGAAGAAGCCCACTGTAACTCAGGAGATGAACTCAACCAAACTATCATATGTTTATTGTGGTGAAGATCATGTGTTTGATGAATGCCCATCAAACCCAGCTTCAATGTACTACATGGGTAATTTTAATTGGAATAATAACCCCTATTTTAACAGCTCTAATTCAAGGTGGAAGTAGCATCCAAATTTCAGTTTGAGTAATCAAGGTGTGGGGAATTTTAACAATGCCGCAAGATAGAACGCCAACAATGCACCACCCAATTATAATCATCCTATGTCGAGGCAAAATACTCAACAAGGTCAAGTGTCATCTTCTAATTCTATTGAATCTTTATTGAAGGAGTATATGGCCAAAAATGATATTGTAATTTAGAGTCAGACTGCACCTCTCTGAGCTATTGAAAATCAAGTGGGGAAAATATCGAATGCTCTAAATTAAATGCCACAAGGAGCATTACCAAGTGATACTAAAAATTCGAGAACCCAAGGAAAGGAGTAGTGCAAGGCCATCACTTTTAGAAGTGGAACTCAGTTCGATTAAGTTGTTCAAGATGCCACGGTATAGGAAAACAAATCCAGCCATAATCAGGAAAAGATCTTAGAACCTACTGAACAATAGACAACACCTAAAAAGGGTACACCGAGAAATGTTATGACAGAATGAGATCATGTTTCCAACAAAAATGCAACAACAAAACAATATCAGCAACTTGAAGGACGACACCTTTACCTTTTCCTCAGCGATTTCATAATTCTGAACAAGATCTTCAGTTCAAAATATTTTTGGAGGTCTTGAAGCAACTCCAAATCAACATACCGCTAGTAGAAGCTTTGGAGCAAATTCCCAATTACGTGAAATTTATAAAGGATATACTATCAAAGAAGTGCAGATTGGGAGAATTTGAAACTATTGCTCCCAATGAATGGTGCACAGTAATGTTGATTAATAAACTACCTCCAAAGCTGAAGGATCTAGAGAGCTTCACTATCCTCTGTTTAATTGGAAATCATTATATTGGTAAGGCGTTATGTGATTTAGGAACGAGTATAAATATAATTTCTATGTCTATTTTTAGGAAGCTAGGAATTGGGAAAGCAAGACTTTCTACGGTGGCTTTGCAATTAGCCGATTCATCCTACGCCCACCAAAAAGTTAAAATTGAAGATGAACTGGTAAGTGTAGATAAATTTATCTTTCCTGTTGATTTCCTTATTTTAGAATGTGAACCTGACAAAGATGTACCAATTATCCTTGGAATCCTTTTTCTTGCTACAGGTACAACTTTAATCAATGTGTAGGAAGGTGAACTAACCATGAGGATGAATGATCAGTAGATCACATTCAATGTATTTAATGCTCTGAAATGGGCTTATGAGCATGAAAAATGCTAAGCCATTGACTTGACAGAAACAATAGTGGAGGAAGAATTCACAAGATTTTGCCACAACAATTCTGATAGTGATGAAGATTCATTTGAGTGGAGACCCTTGTGCACTTTGCTGGAGCAAAATAGACCTTTCAATTTTGATGAACAATGCTTGGTAGCTCATGTATATCCGCATTGAGCTATTGATATCAAAGACATGAGAACAAGGGACACATTTAAAGTTAATAGGCAATGCTTGAAGCGCTACTGGGGTGCTCATGTAGAGCGACACAAATTGTCCATTGATCTTCAAGATGTTTAAACATCTTGAAAAATATTTTTATTTTATTTGATTTTGTTGATTTAAATTTCTCTTAGTTATTTCATTTCCTTTGTTTAATAAACTATAAGAGGGGACGGGGTCAGTGACATAGAGTTAGTTGAGACGAATCCTGCCAATGAAGAGAATGCACCCAAAGCACCTGAGGAATAAATAGAGAAAACAAAGTTTGCAGCATTGAGACTGAATGTGAGGACAAAAAGGAAGCAGGGGTACAAGGTTACTTCTCATAAATCAACCCGTCGGACAGAATAAAGTATCTACAATACAGTCTAAGCAAGGAAAGTTTTCTTTTTCTTTCATGCATATTGCATTGCATATAATTTACCATGACATTGCCTGTACATAGATAGTTTGCATATATTTATTCATGCATTGAGGACAATGCATCCCTTCAGTTTAGGGGTGTAGTGGGCATTTAAGTTGTATTATGTATCTAGTATGTATGTTCATCCTAGTATAGTTAAGTTGTTTGCCAATGCCATGTGATTATTAAGTACTATTTTAGCTACAAGAAGTTCAATCTTTACTCGTGATGTTCGATGATGAGGTTATATTCTTCAGTATATCTGTAACACCCCGAGCCCGAGTCCAATCGCCAGTCTAGGCTATGAGGTATTACTGAACTAAACATTTAATAACCTCATTCACATTGTAAATAGCATAAAAAGAGATCAAGATGGAATACATACTAATATTTAAGTTATACGCCATTTTCGTATGGCCAGAGTAATTACAAATTCAAAATATTGTTATTAACAGCCTAACCCATACATGCCATATCGAGTCCAAAATATAATTTTACCTAAAAAGATCGATAGTGTGATTAACTGCTAACGATCCCTGAGTCGGTGGCTAGAATCAACAATCTATAAAATAGGGAAATAAAGAACAGAGTAAGCTTTCAAGGCTTAGTATGTTTTAAGCAATACAAACAATTAAAACTTGTCATTTAAATTGAGCATTTAGTATTACAAAACTAATATTCTAATTAGTTATCACTTGGCTGAATATATATGTGTATAAATACGTGAATAGACAAAAACAAAGTTCAGCACGTACTTTACTTCATAGCTTATACAATTGATTTAAGTCATAGACTTTCATATAATGTCAGACATCGACCGAATAAGTCATGCTCTTAGTCGTAGATATAGTAATCATTCACACACATATATCGTTCTTTGATACTAATAATTCACCTTAAAAATCAATTCACATGCAAGTACGTAATACGTACCTGACTATCATAATATATCACACAAAATCACTAGTAGTTTAACTCGAACCTTCAAATTCATAATCTTACTTGAATCACCAGCGTTAAGCCTGCTAGGTTTAAAACCTGGATCCAGTCACCAGTACAAAACCTGCTGGGCTTTAAGCTCGGATATAATACTAGCACTAAGCCTGTGAGATTTAACCCGGATATAATACCAGAACTAAGCCTGCGGGACTTTAACCTTGATATAATACCAGCACTAAGCCTGCGGGACTTTAACCCGGATGTAATACCAGCACTAAGCCTGCGGGACTTTAACCCAGATAGAATACCAAATATCATGCATATTTAATCATATATTAACACATCTCATTCAAATTATCACATTAGTAGTCATTTACATTTCGGTTCAAAAGTCATACATAAGTATCACATATCCATTTCACCATTCAAGCTTAACCCATAGTGACCATTCAACTATATGTCATATACCTAAATTATTTATCTCACAACTTAATTCAAGTAGAGCCAAAAGGTGACAATTCATCTAATGTATACACATCAAGGCATTATCAATTATATACTAAAGGTGACTACTTAAAACTTACCTCGGATATACTTGAACGGTTGCGAAATGGCTACTCGGTTACTTTCTCTTTTCCCTTATCCGAAATTACCCCCTATGCTCTTGAGCTTTAATTCAACAAATTTTAAACTAGTCATTATTCGACTATTCAAGTATTACTTTTAGAATATAATACATATATATTCGACTTTCACACATACAGATTATAGTAAGCTTATAAGAAATCAATAAGCAATTCATTAGCAAATTTTTATCAATGTTTACAATATAATCACAATTTCACTATAAAGTGACTTCCCGAGCAATATCACTAAATTATTTATAATCGAGCTACGAAACTCCAAATCAATTACCGTAAATTTTCCTTGAAAATAGACTCATTTATATTTTATCAATAAAATTTTTCATAATTTTCAGTTTAGCGAATCAATACCAGATTTTTCCTAAAGTTTCCCTTGTTTCACTGTTTGATTAATCTGACCACTCTTCACTACGAAATAAATTTCTCATTGTACAGAATTCAAAATATGTTCTCGTTTATTTCATTTGAAACTATACTCATTAAGGAGTCTAAGCATATAAATTTTATCATATGACTATTTTTATACATTTTATAATGATTTCATAAAAATAGAATAGGGGATCTAGAAGTCATTTTGACTCTGTCCTACAATGCTTCAAATATCTCATTATCAGAAATTCTTTTGCTTTTACAGTTTCTTTTATAAGAAACTAGACTCATCAAACTTTAATTACATAATTTATTTAGCTTCTAACCAACTCCCACAATTTATGGTGATTTTCCAAAATCACTTTACAGCTGTTGTCCCAAACAGATTATTACCAATCCACTCTTTCACACATTCTTTGCATACATATTATTTAAACATGTATATCACCAATCAATTTCATCATATATATCTATAATTTCACTTAAGCATAATAACAATACAACACATTGTGCTCAAATCATTATTCAAGTTCAATTTCGGCTAACACACATATAAACACTAGCAACTAAATATTAACATTTGCATTTCACCATAATAGCCAATTGCCATTAAGAAATTAAGCCACAATGATTCAATTTTACCAAGCTTCGACTTAATTTAACTTATAATAGTTCATAACACATTTAAAGCACATACGTTACTAAATTTTATCCAAGTCCACAATCGGCCATAGTACACCCAACATATTAGCCGATTTCCTACTTAGCATCTAATGCACATATATGCTTAATTTGTTTAGCTCAACTTCACCTATCTAACATTATTCATCAAAAGAACAAGAAACAACAACCATTTCCTTCATTTCAATCAAGAATAAATGCTCACAACACAACCAAAAACCAAAATATACTTCATGGCTTAAGGTAGATTCAAGAAAGGAACTCATAAACATCAAAATAGAAGCAAACTACCATGAATTTACCTTGGATATTTCTTCCCCAAGTGACCGAACATTCATGAGCTTCCCTTCCCCAATTTGTTTTCTTACATTCGGCTATGAAGAACAAAGATGGACAAGCTTTGTTCTTTTCACCATTTTGTTATTTTACTATTTTTTTTAATATAGTGCCATTACCTATTAAAATGCTTAAATAAAATATAAATTATCTATCAACCATCACTATGGCCGGCCACTAAACTAAAATTGGTCTATTTGACATGCAAGTCCCCCATGTCACAATTCATGCATTATTTGGCACTTTAAAATTTACTTATGACATTTTCAAGTTTTATCACATGGGTCCTATCTTATAAATTTCACATACAAATGACAAAATTAAAGCATGAAACTTTCACACATGCATGTACACACACAATAAGCATAGAATATAACGGTTAATTATTTTTATGACTTGGTTTTGTGGTCCCGAAACCACTTCCCGACTAGGGTCAAAATAGGGTTGTCACAACTCTCCCCCCTTTAGGGATTTTCGTCCCCGAAAATCTTACCAGTAAATAGATTTGGGTATCGTTTTTCATAGAGTTCTCGGGTTCCCAAGTAGCTTCTTCGATCCCGTTCTTGAGCCATAACACCTTTACTAACTGAACCTTTTTGTTTCGCAACTCTTTCACCTCGTGAGCTAGGATATGAATCGGTTCTTCTTCATAACTCAAATCAGATTGAATTTCAATCTCTGATGGATTAATTATGTTCGATGGATCGGATCTATAACGTCGAAGCATCGAGACATGAAAAACGTTGTGAATCTTTTCAAGTTCAGGGGGTAAATCAATCTGTATGCAACTGGCCCAATTCGTTCGGATATCTCATACGGCCCAATGAACCTCGGACTCAATTTGCCTTTACGGCCAAATCTGATCACCTTTTGCCAAGGTAAAACTTTAAGAAACACTTTGTCTCCGACCTGATATTCAATGTCTTTTCGCTTTAAATCCGCATATGACTTCTGACGATCTGAAGCTGCTCTCAGACTTTCACGGATTACTTTTACTTTCTGCTTAGCATCTTTAATCAAATTAACCCCGAAGATTTACTTTCACTAAGCTCGGTCCAAAACAACGGTGTACGGCATTTACGACCATACAAAGCCTCGTAAGGTGCCATCTTAATGCTTGATTCAAAACTATTGTTGTAAGCAAATTCAATCAAAGGTAAATACCGTTCCCATGAACTACTAAACTCAAGGATGCAACATCTCAACATATCCTCGAGTATCTGAATTATCCGCTCGGATTGACCATCAGTCTGGGGATGAAAAGCGGTGCTAAAATGTAACTTGGTACCCAATGCTTCTTGCAATTTCTTCCAGAATCGCGATGTGAATCTCGGATCTCAATCCGACACAATAGAAATAGGTACCCCGTGCAACCTTACAATCTGAGAAACATATAATTCAACTAGCTTGTCAAGTGAATAATCCGTACGTACGGAAATAAAATGAGCCGACTTTGTCAGTCTATCAACAACAACCCATATCGCATCTTTCTTGTTTGACGACAATGCAACCCAGATACAAAATCCATCGTGACATGATCCCATTTCCATTCGGGTATCATGATCGGCTGAAGTAACCTTGAAGGCACTTGATGTTCCGCTTTCACTTGTTGACATATCAAACACTTCGAAACAAAGTCAGAAATGTCTCATTTCATGCCAGGCCACCAAAACTGACGCCTCAAATCGTTGTACATTTTCGTACTACCGGGGTGGATTGACATTCAGCTACTATGAGCCTCGCTCAAAATCATCAAAATAAGTTCTGAATTTCTTGGAACACACAATCGACTCCTGAACCTTAAGCAATCGTTGTCGTCAATTTGAAATTCTAATTCCACATTAGAAGCACATTCAACTCGTTTAACAACCAGTTCATCGTCGACTTTCTGAGATTCACGTATTTGATGAATCAATAATGGTTTGGCTTTCAATTCTGCTACTGACATATTATCAGATGAAACAAAAAGGTGTACATTCAGTGCTTGTAAGGTAAGCAGTGACTTGCGACTTAAAGCATCAACAACCACGTTAGCCTATCTCGGGTGATAGTCAATGACAAGCTAGTAATCTTTCAACAACTCAAGCCAACGTCTTTGTCCCAGATTCAAATCTTTTTGAGTCATCAAATATTTGACGCTTTTGTGATCTGAATATACATGACACCTCTCTCCAAACAAGTAATGTCGCCATATTTTCAAAGCGAATACGATGGCAGCTAGTTTGAGATCATGGGTTGGATAATTTTTCTCATGCGGCTTCAACTGCCTCTGTAACACCCTTAACCCGTCCCCGTCGCCAGAAGGATTAAGGAGTAATCACAAACAAGCACAAGAATTCATTTAACGAAATTATACTTTTCCACGGTTCGATTTTCGTAAAAACATTTAAAGTCCTAATCTAATATCAACCATACATAAACATTAACCATATGGAATACATATAATAACTAAACAAGCCATTTTCACATGGCTATACATATATACATAACCAAAAGATATTTAATTAGCAACAAAAGTCAACCCTATACATGCCATTAGCAAAGTTCAACTAAAAAAAGTACCAAAAGGGTTTAGATAGTGTGGACGACTTCGACTTTGACACCCCGAGTCCGATAGCTGACGAACAAAATCTATAAAACAGAGAATTAAAGCAAAAGATTAAGCACTTCGATGCTTAGTAAGTTTGAGTAATGAAATCATTTAAAAGAGTGGCATAGTAATATCAAAGTTTACTTGTTCCATCCTATGGTCGAGTAGTAACATAATTAAGGTACCAATTTTATTATTCATATCACAAAGGTAAAATCAATGCATCCAAATAAATTTCATCTATAGCCGAACCCATTCATCTCAATTTTCCATGTCAATCTCATGCATACATATATACATCTCATATTTGTGAAAATTGAACTCTCTAATTTGGCACTCATACATCATGATCAACTTGTAAACATTTGAATGATTTTAACAATGATCTAAGCATACCTACCGAATTTCGTAGTCATAATTTAAAAGCAAACGTATTCTCAACGAGAGTAAGTTACTTACCTGATTATCTTACCGTAAGTAGCGCATGTGTTTAAAATTATTTCAGCATGTATTATATAATTTCTCGTACAAACACTTATGGGATTTCATCCTCAATTATAATGCTGGCACAACCATTCTTCGGAATCAAGCCTCGACTCTTAGCACTGGCTCAAAAGCCCTTCGAGCCAAGCTCGGATTAGACCACTGGCTCGATGGCCCTTCGAAACTAAGTCCGGTTATGACACTGGCTCAAAAGCCCTTCGAGACCAAGCTCGGATTTAAACCCCGATTAGCATTCACGCATATATGCACATATATATATATATATATATCATATAACATCTGGATATCATTCCTGTTACTCGAATACAATTACAGCATGTCACTAACCATACATCTTTCGATTCTTTAATCCTAAACAAATAACATAATCCCGTTTCGTTAATCTACAAGGTTTCCATAACCATTCGGCCACAAGTAAATACCTTACTTAATTAATTTGTCATGTAATTCAAGTAGAATAATTAGGTCACAAGTTAATTATTATGCTCATAGATAAATAATTGCCTTATTAAATCATAAGCTAAATTTCATTACTCAAAGACTTACCTCGAGTATAATTTGGGCAGTTACGGATAGACTACTCGACTGCTTTCTCCTTTCCTTTATCTGATTTTGATCCCCTTATCTCTTGAGCTTAAAATTAAACAAATAAATTTATTTAATTATTTCTTACTTGAACAAATTCCATTTGATACATGTATGTCATACAATTTAAGTACAATGACCTTGTTCAATACTATTTAAACATCATGC
Organism: Gossypium anomalum; assembly: GCA_025698475.1. Classification (NCBI taxonomy): domain Eukaryota; kingdom Viridiplantae; phylum Streptophyta; class Magnoliopsida; order Malvales; family Malvaceae; genus Gossypium; species Gossypium anomalum. The sequence goes on from CM046965.1 coordinate 42,210,699, forward strand.
ATCATCGAGCTCCATCAACTCTATCTAACTTCATATAGAAACACATAACATCCTAAGTCGATACACAAGTCAAATGCATCATTTAAATTGCCAAAGTCCACTAAATCTACTATTATAGCCTTATAAAATATATATATATGCATTACTAAGTTAAACAAAACATATCACACGACTAAGCAAGCATTCGTGTATGAATCATTACCCAACTTTACCAATTGAATAATATGCTTAAGACACCATAAAATATTCCCAATTCTTTTCTCATTAATTTGACTAACTAATTAATTGTTATGACACATTATAAAATAATCTTACCACTGCAAAGAAAGTTCGATAATAAGTCACAATTTAATCATATCCCTCTATCATATTTTCTTCACTTAAACCGAATTAGTAAGCCCATATAGTCTTTGGCCGAATGCCATTTAACACAATTCATTAAGAGTTTTATTATTAACACCTTAGATATCAATGGCTAAATAGGTTAGTTGTACATATCTATATCGTCCAAAACCGAACATAAGAATTTTTCATATATATAACATTAATCAAATTATTCAAAATCCCACTAGCAAATTATCATGTACTAAGCTGAACCTAAAAAAAAAATCAAACACCTAGCTTATCCATTTCAAAACACCTAACCGGCCTTTGATCAAGACTTTAAACAAAGTCTATGTTCGGCTATCACACATATGGGCATTACAAGTTTAAAGTTTTAACAAGGTTAATTCTTTCATCAACAATCTTTTTGCTTCTTTTTTTTCCATCAAAACTTAAAGGTAAAGATCAAGTTCTTCTCTTATATACCATAACCGAAAGTTCCATACAACCATCAAAATTCAAAATTTTAGTATGGGCTAGGTAAAAAGCATGATGATTAACGTAAAACAACCTAATATTTCCAAAAAAATTAACATAATTTACTAACCTTCTCTTGATTCAAATGGTCAATGTTTCCCCTTTTTTTTCTTCTTCTATGCATAAGAAGAACAAGATGATACCTTGTTTTCTTCTCCATTCATTTTCTTATTTTAATTACTTTTCCTTTTTATTTATTTATGTTATAAAATATAAAGCCACTAACTAATAATTAATACATATTATATGTATATAATTCCATCATGGCTTACCACTAGTTATCATAAATGGAAATTTGACATGCAAACCCATCTTTTTTAGAATATGCATTATTAAACCACTTTGATATTGACCTATCACATTCCAAAAGTATCACATATAAGTCTTATTGAATAGATTCACATACAAATGACCAAATCAAAGCTTGAAACTTTCACACTTGCATTTACTCACTTCATAAACATGAAATATAACTTATAATTATTTTTATAGCTCGGTTTTGTGGTCCCGAAACCACTTTCCGACTAGGGTCAAATTAGGGCTGTCACAACTCTTCCCCACTTAAGAAATTTTCGTCCCCGAAAATCTTACCAGTGAATAGATCTGGGTATCGCTCCTTCATAGAGGTCTCAGTTTCCCAAGTAGCTTCTTCGACTCTGTGTTTGAGCCATAACACCTTTACTAAAGGAACCTTTTTGTTTCGTAACTCTTTCACCTCACGAGCTAGAATACGAATCGGTTCTTCTTCATAACTCAAATCAGATTAAATTTCAAACTCTGATGGATTAATTATGTGCGAAGGATCAGATCTATAACGTCGATGCATCGAAACATGAAAAACGTTGTAATCTTTTCAAGTTCAGGGGGTAAAATCAATTTATATGCAACCGGCCCAATTCGCTCGGATATTTCATACGGCCCGATGAACCTCGGACTCAATTTGCCCTTACGGCCAAACCTGAGCACTTTTTTCCAAGGGGAAACTTTAAGGAACACTTTGTCTCCAACCCGATATTCAATGTCTTTTCGTTTCAAATCCGCGTACGACTTCTGACGATCTGAAGCTGCTTTCAGACTTTCACTGATTACTTTTACTTTCTGCTCAACATCTTTAATCAAATCAACCCCGAAGATTTTTTTTTCACTAAGCTCGGTCCAAAATAATGGTGTACGGCATTTACGACCATACAAAGCCTTGTAAGGTGCCATCTTAATGCTTGATTGAAAACTATTATTGTAAGCGAATTCAATCAAAGGTAAATACCATTCCCACGAACCATTAAACTCAAGGATGCAACATCTCAACATATCTTCGAGTATCTGAATTATCCGTTTGGATTGACCATCAGTCTGGGGATGAAAAGTGGTGCTAAAGTGCAACTTGGTACCCAAAGCTTCTTGCAATTTCTTCCAAAATCGCGATGTGAATCTCGGATCTCTATCTGACACAATAGAAATAGGTATTCCATGTAACCTTACAATCTGAGATACATATATTTCGGCTAGCTTGTCAAGGGAATAATCCGTGCGTCTGAGAATAAAAAATGAGTGACTTCGTCGATCCATCAACAACAACCCAGATCGCATCTTTCTTGCTTGATGACAATGGTAACCCAGATACAAAATCCATGGTGACTCGATCCCATTTCCATTCAGGTATCATGATCGGCTGAAGTAATCCTGAAGGCACTTGGTGTTCCGCTTTCACTTGCTGACATATAAAACACTTTGAAACAAAATTAGAAATGTCTCGTTTCATACCGTGCCACTAAAATTGATGTCTCAGGTCGTTGTACATTTTTGTACTCCCCGGGTGAACTGACATTCGACTACTATGAGCCTCATCTAAAATCATCGAAATAAGTTCTGAATTTCTTGCAACACACAATCGGCTTCTGAACCTCAAACAGTCGTCGTCATTAATTTGAAATTCTGATTCCATATCCGAGACACATTCAGCTCGTTTAGCAACCAATTCAACATCGACTTTTTGAGCTTCACGAATTTGATGAATCCACAGTGGTTTAGCCTTTAATTCTGCTACTTACACACTATCGGATAAAACGGACAGGTGTACATTCATTGCTCGTAAAGCCAACAGTGATTTGTGACTTAAAGTATCGCAACCACATTAGCCTTTCCCGGGTGATAATCAATGACAAGCTCATAATCTTTTAGCAACTCAAGCCAACGTCTTTGTCGCAAATTTAAATCTCTTTGAGTCATCAAATATTTGAGACTTTTGTGATCTGAAAATACATGGCACTTCTCACCAAACAAGTAATGTCGCCATATTTTCAGAGCAAATACAATGGCAGCTAATTCGAGATCATGAGTCGGATAGTTTTTCTCATGTGGCTTCAATTGCCTTGACGCGTAGGCTACAATTCGACCTTCTTGCATCATCACACAACCCAACCCAAGTAAGGATGCATCACTGTAAATGACAAACTCTTTCTCGGATTCGCCGTACCAAAGACCGAGCTTGATCAAATAAGTTTTCAATTGATCAAAACTTTTCTGACATTCTTCTGACCATTCAAACTTAACATCTTTCTGAAGTAGTTTTGTCATTGGTGTGGCTATCATCGAGAAACCTTTTACAAATCATCTGTAATAACCGGCAAGTCCCAAAAAGCTCCAAACTTCAGTAATATTTCTCGGGGTCTTCCAGTTAAGTATGGCTGAAATTTTATTCGGATCAACCCGAATACCCGATGCAGATACCACATAACCCAAAAAGCTAACTTCTCTCAGCCAGAACTCACATTTACTGAACTTGGCATATAACTGCTCATCTCGTAAAATCTGTAACACTAATCTCAGGTGCTGAGCATGTTCGGTTTCATCTCTCGAATAGACCAAAATGTCATCGATAAACACAACTACAAACCGATCCAAATATGGCCTGAAGATCCGATTCATCAAATCCATAAATACCGCAGGGGCATTAGTGAGTGCAAACGGCATCACTAAGAACTCGTAATGACCGTATCTCGCTTACGAAAGCGCTTTTGGGTATATCCGAGTCTCGAACTCAGAATCGATAAATACCCCGATCTCAAATCTATCTTTGAAAATACAGAGGCTCCCTTCAGTTGATCGAACAAATCATCAATACGCGGTAGCGGATATTTATTCTTTATTGTCGCCTTGTTCAACTGACGATAGTCGATGCACAGTCTCATGGTTCCGTCCTTCTTTTTCACAAATAATACTGGTGCACCCCAGGGTGAAAAACTCGGTCGAGCAAAACCTCTATCCACCAACTCTTGCAACTGAGTTTTCAATTCTTTCAATTCTGTTGGTGCCATACGATACGGGGCTATAGAAATTGGAGTGGTACCAGGTACTAGTTCGATGCCGAATTCAACTTCTCGAACTGGTGGTAATCCTGGTAACTCCTCAAGAAAAACATCCGAATACTCACAAACCACTGGCACTGATTCAAGCCTTATTTCTGACTCTTTGCCATAGAGTACATACGCAAGATATGCTTCACACCTCTTTCTCACATTTTTCAGAGCCAACATCGAGGATATTATTGCTGGCGATGCATTCAAGTCAGTAGACTCAACTCGAATTATCTTATTATTTACACATCTCAAATCAATAGTTTTTCTTTTGCAATATACAACTGCATCATGTACGGTCAACCAATCCATACCGAGGATAACATCAAATTCATCAAACGGTAAAAGCATCAAATCACCGTAGGAAAACAAAACCTCTGGATTACTAGGGGACATTTCTTACACACCTTGTCAACAAGCACATAACAACCCAAAGGATTCGATACTCGAATAACGAACTCAGTAGACTCAGCAGGTAAAGTCTTACTGGATGCTAAAGTCTCACATACATAAGAATGAGTAGAACCAGGGTCAATCAAAGCAAACACATTAGTATCAAGGAGAGTGAAAGTACCGGTAATAACATCAGGGGAAGAAACATCCTCACGTGCACGTATAGCATAAGCTCTGGCAGGGGCACGAGCCTCAGATTTGGTGGTAGCATCTTTAGGTCCTCTCTGACCGCCACTAGCGTTCCCTGGGTTTCTAGGGGGTCTACCTCTTGCTGTAGTATTATTCGGTTTCTCACTCTGGTTCGCATTCTGTTCAGTCAATCTCGGGCAGTCTTTGATAAAATGATCAGCTGATCCACATCTGAAACAGGAGCGGTCACGAACTCTACAGCTTCCCGAATGCCACTTGCCACAATGCTAGCACTCAGATCTGTCCTGACGATCATTCCCAACACTGGCAACAGAGGTAGCTCGTGTACTCACAGGGGGTCGATCACGATCCCTTCCAGAAAAACCTGAAGTATTCTTAGATCTGCTCGAATCATTTCTAAACTTCTTCGATGATTGTTGAAAGGGCTTTCCCGAAGATCTTTTACGAAACTCTCTTGCTCCCACTTCAGCTTTTCTTTTCTCCTTACTGAGCTCTTCAGCTTTGCAAGCTCGCTCAACAAGTACTACAAATTCTCTGATTTCTAGAATGCCAACATATAGTTTTATATCTTCGTTCAGTCCATCTTCGAAACGTTTACACATTACAGCTTCTGAAGAAACACATTCTCGAGCATACCGGCTGAGCCTCACAAACTTTCGTTCATAATCAGTAACCGACATGGAACCTTGTTTAAGTTCAAGAAATTCTTTCCGTTTTTGATCAATAAACCTCTGGCTGATTTACTTTTTCCGAAACTCGGTTTGGAAAAACTCCCAAGTCACTCGCTCTCTAGGCACAACAGAAATCAACGTATTCCACCAATAGTAGGCAGAATCACGTAGCAAAGAGATAGTACACTTCAGGCACTCATCGGGTGTACAAGATAGTTCATCAAGTACCCGGATAGTATTGTCCAACCAAAATTCGGCTTGCCCAGCGTCATCGCTGTTTGTAGCTTTAAATTCTGTAGCCCCGTGCTTTCGAATTCTATCAACTGGGGGCTTATTTAACCTCATCTGATCGTTTACCAGAGGTATTACGGGTGCAGGGGGTGTATTGGTCGGGAGTGGGGGTTGTGGAACAGCCGTATTAGTTCGAATATACTGATTGAACCAATCATTCATCACGCTATAAAAAGCCTGTCTAGCTTCATCATTCTGATTACTAGCCATAGGTTGGGAGTTCAGCGGTGCTGTCCCTTGCGCGGGAGCGGGCGCTACACTCTCAACATCATCAGCTATCGCTCGATTGTGATCGGGATCCATTACTATACATAAACGCATTTTTAACTGTCAGAAATCACCACACTATCAAATAAACACATAATGGCATGTATAGCTAGACCCATTCGCATTACGGTAGTCCTAGAATCGACTAAACCGTAGCTCTGATACCAAATAAAATGTAACACCCTTAACCCCTCCCCGTCGCCGGAAGGATTAAGGATTAATTACAAACAAGCACAAGAATTCATTTAACGAAATTATACTTTTCCACGGTTCGATTCTCGTAAAAACATTTAAAGTCCTAATCTAATATCAACCATACATAAACATTAACCATATGGAATACATATAATAACTAAACAAGCCATTTTCGCATGGCTATACATATATACATAACCAAAAGATATTTAATTAACAACAAAAGTCAACCCTATACATGCCATTAGCAAAGTTCAACTAAAAAAAGTACCAAAAGGGTTTAGATAGTGTGGACGACTTCGACTTTGACACCCCGAGTCCGATAGCTGACGAACAAAATATATAAAACAGAGAATTAAAGCAAAAGATTACGCACTTCGATGCTTAGTAAGTTTGAGTAATGAAATCATTTAAAAGAGCGGCATAATAATATCAAAGTTTACTTGTTCCATCCTATGGCCGAGTAGTAACATAATTAAGGTACCAATTTTATTATTCATATCACAAAGGTAAAATCAATGCATCCAAATAAATTCCATCTATAGCCAAACCCATTCATCTCAATTTTCCATGTCAATCTCATGCATACATATATACATCTCATATTTGTGAAAATTGAACTCTCTAATTTGGCACTCATACATCATGATCAACTTGTAAACATTTGAATGATTTTAACAATGATCTAAGCATACCTACCGAATTTCGTAGTCATAATTTAAAATCAAACGTATTCTCAACGAGAGTAAGTTACTTACCTGATTATCTTACCGTAAGTAGTGCATGTGTTTAAAATTATTTCAGCATGTATTATATAATTTCTTGTACAAACACTTATGGGATTTCATCCTCAATTATTATGCTGGCACAACCATTCTTCGGAATCAAGCTTCGACTCTTAGCACTGGCTCAAAAGCCCTTCGAGACCAAGCTCGGATTAGACCACTGGCTCGAAGGCCCTTCGGAACTAAGTTCGGTTATGACACTGGCTCAAAAGCCCTTCGAAACTAAGTTCGGATTAGACCACTGGCTTAGAAGCCCTTCGAGACTAAGCTCGGATTTAAACCCCGATTAGCATTCACGCATATATGCACATATATATATATCATATAACATCTGGATATCATTCCTGTTACTCGAATACAATTATAGCATGTTACTAACCATGCATCTTTCGATTCTTTAATCCTAAACAAATAACATAATCCCGTTTCGTTAATCCACAAGGTTTCCATAACCATTCGGCCACAAGTAAATACCTTACTTAATTATTTTGTCATGTAATTCAAGTAGAATCATTAGGTCACAAGTTAATTATTATGCTCATAGATAAATAATTGCCTTATTAAATCATAAGCTAAATTTCATTACTCAAAGACTTACCTCGAGTATAATTTGGGCAGTTACGAATAGACTACTCGACTGCTTTCTCCTTTCCTTTATCTGATTTTGATCCCCTTAGCTCTTTAGCTTAAAATTAAACAAATAAATTTATTTAATTATTTCTTACTTGGGCAAATTCCATTTGATACATGTATGTCATACAATTTAAGTACAATGACCTTGTTCAATACTATTTAAACATCATGCATCATCGAGCTCCATCAACTCTATCTAACTTCATATAGAAACACATAACATCCTAAGTCGATACACAAGTCAAATGCATCATTTAAATTGCCAAAGTCCACTAAACTACTATTATAGCCTTATAAAATATATATATATATGCATTACTAAGTTAAACAAAACATATCACACGACTAAGCAAGCATTCGTGTATGAATCATTACCTAACTTTACCAATTGAATAATATGCTTAAGACACCATAAAATATTCCCAATTCTTTTCTCATTAATTCGACTAACTAATTAATTGTTATGACACATTATAAAATAATCTTACCACCACAAAGAAAGTTCGATAATAAGTCACAATTTAATCATATCCCTCTATCATATTTTCTTCACTTAAACCGAATTAGTAAGCCCATATAGTCTTTGGCCGAATACCATTTAACACAATTCATCAAGAGTTTTATTATTAACACCTTAGATATCAATGGCTAAATAGGTTAGTTGTACATATATATATCGTCCAAAACCGAACATAAGAATTTTTCATATATATAACATCAATCAAATTATTCAAAATCCCACTAGCAAATTATCATGTACTAAGCCGAACCTAAAAAAAAATCAAACACCTAGCTTATCCATTTCAAAACACTTAACCGGCCTTTGATCAAGACTTTAAACAAAGTCTATGTTCGGCTATCACACATATGGGCATTACAAGTTTAAAGTTTTAACAAGGTTAATTCTTTCATCAACAATATTTTTGCTTCTTTTTTTTCCATCAAAACTTAAAGGTAAAGATCAAGTTCTTCTCTTATATACCATAACCGAAAGTTCCATACAACCATCAAAATTCAAAATTTTAGTATGGGCTAGGTAAAGCGCATGATGATTAACCTAAAACAACCTAAGATTTCCAAAAAAATTAACATAATTTACTAACCTTCTCTTGATTCAAAAGGCCGAATGTTTCCCCCCTCTTTTTCTTCTTCTAGTACGGCTAAGAAGAACAAGATGATACCTTGTTTTCTTCACCATTCATTTTCTTATTTTAATTACTTTTCCTTTTTATTTATTTATGTTATAAAATATAAAGCCACTAACTAATAATTAATACATATTATATTTATATAATTCCATCATGGCCGGCCACTAGTTATCATAAATGGAAATTTGACATGCAAACCCATCTTTTTTAGAATATGCATTATTAAACCACTTTGATATTGACCTATCACATTTCAAAAGTATCACATATAAGTCCTATTGAATAGATTCACATACAAATGACCAAATCAAAGCTTGAAACTTTCACACTTGCATTTACTCACTTCATAAACATGAAATATAAGTTATAATTATTTTTATAGCTCGGTTTTGTGGTCCCGAAACCACTTTTCGACTAGGGTCAAATTAGGGCTGTCACAGCCTCGACGCGTAAGCTACAAATCGACCTTCTTGTATCAACACACAACCCAGCCCAAGTAAGGATGCATCACTGTAAATGACAAACTCTTTACCGATTCGGGCTGCACTAGCACTGGAGCTTCAGTCAAATAAGTTTTCAATTGATCGAAACTTTTCTGACATTTTTCTGACCATTCAAATTTAACATCTTTCTAAAGTAGTTTCGTCATTGGTGTGGCTATCATCGAGAAACCCTTTACAAACCGTCTGTAGTAACAGGTAAGTCCCAAAAAGCTCTAAACTTCAGTAATATTTCTCGGAGGCTTCCAATTGAGTATGGCTAAAATTTTGCTTGGATCAACTCTAATACCCGATGCGGATACCACGTGTCCCAAAAAGCTAACTTCTCTCAACCAGAACTCACATTTACTGAACTTAGCATATAACTGTTTATCCCGTAAAATATGCAACACTAATCTCAGGTGCTCGGCATGTTCGGTTTCATCGCATGAATAAATCAAGATGTCATCTCTAAACACAACTAGAAACCGGTCCAAATACTGTCTAAAAATTTGATTCATCAAGTCCATAAATACCGCAGGGGCATTAGTGAGCCCAAACGGCATCACTAAGAACTCGTAGTGATCGTATCTCGTTTTGAAAGCAGTTTTGGGTATATCTGAGTCTCGAACTCGCAACTGATAATAACCCGATCTCAAATCTATCTTTGAAAACACTGAGGCTCCCTTCAGCTGATCAAACAAATCATCAATACGTGGTAATGGATATTTATCCTTTATGGTCACTTTATTCAATTGACAATAGTCGATGCACATTCTCATGGTTCCGTCTTTCTTTTTCACAAAAAATACTGGTGCACCCATGGTCGAGCGAAACCTCTATCCGTCAACTCTTGAAACTGAGTTTTCAATTCTTTTAATTCTGTTGGCGCCATACGGTACGGAGCTATCGAAATTAGTGTAGTCCCAGGTACAAGTTCGATGCCAAATTCTACCTCTCGAACGGGTGGTAATCCCGGTAATTCCTCAGGAGAAACATCTGAATACTCACAAACCACTGGCACTGATTCGAGTTTCTTTTCTGACACTTTGCTATCAAGTACGTACGTAAGATATGCTTCACACCCCTTTCTCACATATTTTTGAGCCAACATCGAGGATATTATTGCTGGCGATCCGTTCAAGTCAGTAGACTCAACTTGGATTATCTCATTATTTGCACATCTCAAATCAATGGTCTTTCTTTTGCAATTTACAATTGCATCATGTACGGTCAACCATCCCATACCGAGAATAACAACAAATTTGTCAAACGGTAAAAGCATCAAATCGGCCAGAAAACAGGAACTTCGGATTATTAGGGGACATTTCTTACACACCTTGTCGACAAGCACATGTCGACCCAAGGGATTTGACACTCGAATTACGAACTCAGTAGACTCAATAGGTAAAGTCTTACTGGATGCTAAAGTCTCACATGCTAAAGTCTCCATACCTTGGATGTTTCTTCCCTAAGTGACCGAACATTCATGAGCTTCCCTTCCCCAATTTGTTTTCTTACATTCGGCTATGAAGAACAAAGATGGACAAGCTTTGTTCTTTTCACCATTTTGTTCTTTTACTATTTTTTTAATATAATGCCATTACCTATTAAAATGCTTAAATAAAATATAAATTATCTATCAACCATCACTATGGCCGGCCACTAAACTAAAATTGGTCTATTTGACATGCAAGTCCCCCATGTCACAATTCATGCATTATTTGGCACTTTAAAATTTACTTATGACATTTTCAAGTTTTATCACATGGGTCCTATCTTCTAAATTTCACATACAAATGACAAAATTAAAGCATGAAACTTTCACACATGCATGTACACACACAATAAGCATAGAATATAACGGTTAATTATTTTTATGACTCAGTTTTGTGGTCTCGAAACCACTTCTCGACTAGGGTCAAAATAGGGCTGTCACAATATCTAGAACATGTGAAAGTGGATGAGGCAAGTTTAGCTTAGGTTAGATTGCGTGAAAATTAATTCTTAAAAATAAGATGTCATATATTCAGTTTTTTCCTTTTTGATTATAGCGAATGTTTTCTGATGAACTTAGGGTTTTCAAAGCCAAACTCAGTCATTTTGCCACGACTTTACTTAAATAAAGGACAGTAGGCACTCCAATGCTTAGAATTGCTGAGTAAGTCAGCACCACTTTGTTTGCTCCATCGTGCTATTGGCTAGAAAGGTGAGTCCAAGTAAGAGTGTGTAATAAAGAAATGGGGCACTCCACTGTAGCAACAAGTTGAGTATTAAAGGAGGTAGTTGTTTGCTCCATCCATATTTTTAATCAAAAGCCTTAGCTTCAAGAGTGATTTATATTTAAATTGTGACATGATTGAGTACTAGGTAATTTTGTGTATGCTCCATTGTGGTTATCTAGTCAAAGAATTTTGTGACATGCTAAATCTCCTAATGTTTTAAAATAAGAAAAAGAAAAATAATAATAAAGAAAAAAAGAGAGAAAAAAAAGTACAAATAAATATCTTGAAAAAGCTATGAGCAAGAGTTATAAAGTAACTCTAGTTTAGGTAACAAATGAACTGAGTGCATTAGAAGATATTTGATATGGCCAGAAAGCATACATGAATATTTGGGAAGTTTGGTTTTTAGAGACAAATTTTCTACACTACATTTGTTGAAACGAATGTTTGACATTCGGCCAAGTTTTTAGAGAAAGAAGACTATTGTGAACTGATGTATATGTTTTCCTTTTAATAGATTAACAATACAAGATAGTTATATGCAAGGGCAAAAATTTGTGCATTCATGCATTCATATGTATTTTGCTTGAGGACAAGCAATAACTCAGGTATGGAGGGGTGATAACTCTTGAAAAGAGTTATATTTCATGTCGTAAGACCTAGCTAATTACTTGTACTTAGGTACATTTAGTTGCTTTTTAAGACATTTCATTCGTATTTTCTTCATTTCATTAGAAGCTTGGGCTATGTTGAAATATTAGGTATTTTTAATTGCTTATAGTAGGGTTATGTTTGGTGGTTTGGTAGGTGTAGGTTGAGGAACGAGAAATAAAGGAGTGAAGGTTTGTCAGTGTAAAAGGTTAAACATTTTGTTAGCATAAATGTCGCGGTAATTCCAAGAAGACTGAGTCAACACTCAACGCATACCAATTTTATCACAACTGTACTTGTACCAAAATAATCTGCCTAAAAACAATGATAGGATAATCCTGGGATATTGGTTTTTATCCTAGGAAAAAAGAAGTTAAAAAAGAAGATAATCTTAGGTTGTTGAAAAGAGAATTTAAAAAAAAGAGAAGATAAACATGGGTTGTTGGATTTACCCTAGCCAAGAATCCTATAAAAAGCCAAAGGAAGAAACCCAAAAAGGGGGAATAGAGGGTAAGATCCTTAGGCAAAATAGACAGAAAGAGGAGAAACAAAGGTAGTCCCTCTCAGCCACCTCAGGACACTACACAGCTGGGGTGTGAATTGGACAAGCAAACATTGTCTTCCTTACGTTCTTCGATTATTTTTAATTCGTTCCTTCATGAACTACAGTGATGAAAACAATGTCTGAGTTGAATTTTATTTGTCAACCTATGAGCTAAATCTCATAGGGTTGGGATTACTTTGATGAAACTTTAATTGTCTTTAATGGCAGTAGTATAAATCTGAATTATTTTACTATTTCATTCAATTGTTTTATTCTTTAACATGTATGTGAGTAATCTCTAGACAAAGTCAACTGTGCAACATACCCTTAAATTAATCTAAAGTCTAAAAAGGTTAGATTAGTTAGACCATGGTTGAATGATATGAGCAAGTAATCAACAGATACTTGTAATAGACTCTAGACATAGAGTAGTGTTCATATAGAAGGAAACAGTGCAGGGTACCATATTAAAGGCCTATAGACACAGGCAAGGTAACTTGAGGTTTCTTCTTTTGAAAGAATCAGGCCACTTTAGAACTCTTTTGAGTAGCAGGTTAAGTATGATTTTGCTGAGGCATTGCTAAAACGAAAAGTAGATTCTTAGTAATCCCAACCTTCTAACTCAACATTGCGTAACCCTTAACTTTTGCCATAGAATCTTTGCCATAGCATACTTAGTTATTTACCTATTTATTTACTTATTAATAGCCGCATCATTATTCTCATAATTATCATTGCATTTTTAATCTTGTTGTGCCTTAGCATTTTCCAATATTAGTTAGTATACACATCACATTCATCCTTATTATTTTAATTTATCAATGCATACTTAACTCAGTTTTTCCCTAACATCAATCATTACCATAACTTGACCATTTCTATACTTGATCTGATCCTCGTGGGAACGATACTCACTCATCACTTTATTATTTGATTCGACGTGTATACTTGCACTATTTGCATATCATTTCACACGCAACAGTACCAAATCTCGTGAGGATGTTCTTATACATGAACTTCATCATTGGCTTGGCATCATTGGTAGGAAAATGTACAGCTTCTACCTATTTGGAGACGTAGTTGACTGCCACTAGTATGTATAGTTTGCCAAATAAGGGTGGAAATGGACTCATAAGGTCTATTCCCCATACATCAAACAACATAACCTCTAGAATGTTTTGTAATGGCATTTCGTGTCTTCTTGAAACATTACCAATTCTTTGACATTGATCACATGTTTTATAAAAGCTATAGGCATCCTTAAATAGACTTGGCCAATAAAATCCTGACTGAAGTACTTTGGCAGCAATTCTCATTTCTCTAAAGTGTCCTCCATAAGGGGCTGAATGGCAATTTTGCAAAATGTTGTGTATTTCATCATCAAGGATACACTTCTTAATTATCTAATCAACATACTGCTTAAATAGGAAGGGTTCATCCTAGTAATAATGTCTTGCATCATGAAGGAATTTCCTTTTTATTTTGTTGTTAAGATTAGGTGACAGCAAACCACTTACTAAGAAGTTCACTATATCAGCATATCAAGGTAATGCCCTGGCAGCAACAGTTGCTTGTTTGGAAAGTCTTCCTTAGTAAGCTTGACATTGCCATCATCATTTCAAACTTCTAACCTAGATAGATAGTCTGCTACTTGATTCTATGTTCCATTTTTGTCTCTAATTTCTAGATCGAATTCTTGTAGTAAAAGAATCCACCTAATCAGTCTTAACTTTGTGTCTTTCTTGGCTACTAAGTATTTAATTGTAAAGTGATCAGTATACATTATGACCCTAGTGCCTACTAGATGTGATCTAAACTTATCAAATGCAAACACAACAGCCAATAATTTCTTCTCAGTGGTAGTGTAATTTAGTTGTGCTTTTGCTAGAGTGCGGCTGGCATAGTAAATAGTTTGAAAAATCTGACCTGTTCATTGCCTGAGCACTGCTTCAACAGAAAAATCACTCGCGTCACACATGAACTCAAATGGCAGGAACCAATCTGGGGCAACTACTATTGGAGCAACCACCAGTCGCTTCTTCAGCTACTCGAAAGTAGACAGGCTAGCATCATAAAAAATAGAAAGGTTTATTTTATTCCAATAAGGTACATAAGGGCTTAAGGATCTTAGGGAAGGCTTTGATAAATCTTCTATAGAATCCAGCATGCCCTAAGAAGCTCCTAATTCCCTTAACACTCGTTGGAGCTACTAACTTCTCAATCACTTCAATTTTTTCGTTGTCAACTTCGATTCCTTTGTGAGAGACCTTATGCCCTAGGACAATGTCTTCTCATACCATAAAATGACACTTCTCTCAGTTTAAAACTAGGTTAGTCTCCTCACATCGTTGAAGTACTAGCTCTAAGTTGTGCAAACAACCTTCGAAGTCATTTCCTAGTATAGAGAAATCATCTATAAACACTTCAAGGAACTTCTCAACTATATCCAAGAATATTGACATCATTCACCATTGGAATGTTGCCAGTTTATTACACAGACCAAAGGGCATTCTTCTGAAGGCAAATGTACCATATGGAAAAGTGAATGTTGTTTTTTCTTGATCCTCTAGGGCAATTCCAATCTGATAATACCCAGAATATCCATCTAAGAAGCAGTAGAAATCTTTACTAGCTAATCGGTCTAATATTTTATCAATGAAGGGTAGTGGAAAATAGTTTTTCCTTATGCTTTTGTTGAGCTTGCGATAGTCCATATAGACTCGCTATCCCGTGATAGTTCGTGTGGGTATAAGCTCATAATTATCGTTACTGACCCCAGTAACACCTCCCTTCTTTGGCACACATTGGACTGGACTTACCCAAGAGCTGTCTGAGATTGGGTAAATAATGCCAGCATTTAACCATTTGATTATCTTCTTTTTCACCACCTCCTTTATAATGGGGTTCAACCTCCTTTGCTGCTCAATAGAACTGCCATGGCAATTTTTTAGCAAAATTTTGTGGATGCAGATTGTGGGGTTGATTCCTTTAATATCTGTAATTGTCCATCCTAATGCTTTTTTGAATTTTCTAAGTACAGCTAACAATTGAACCTCTGCTCACAAGTCAGCTTAGCAGATACAACCACAGGCAGTGTGTTATCTTTCCCCAAATAAGCATACTCTAACTGTGCAACTAAAGGTTTCAACTCTAATGTGGGCAGTTCTTCTATGGACAATTTAGTAAGGCTGAAGGTTCAAACAAATAAATCTAATGTGTCAAACCTCTTTCCAAGTCTATCGACAATTAGTTTGGATGTCAGTAACTACTTGTGATGTCCTAATGGCCCTTCATCATCAATATGAACTAAATCCAATTCACTTTGCTCTTTGTCATGGTTTTTTTTCAAAATCCTCTTCCAAAACAGCGTTTGACAAACTGACAACATGATACCTTTCTATATCATCAACACAATTCAAAGCTTGGAAAACATTAAAAGTGATTTGTTGATCGTTCTTCCTCATAGTTAACCCACACTTTTGAACATCAATCAAAGTCCTACATGTTGCAAGAAAAGGCCTACCCAGAATAATATGCACATTTTTGTCAGCTTCATAGTCTAATACAATGAAATCATCAGGGAAAATAAATTTATCTACCCTTACTAGGATATCTTCAATTTTACCTTCTGGTGTGCATATGATCGATCTACGAATTGCAAGGTCACAGTGATAGGTCTTGCTTTACCAATTCCTTACTTTTTGAACACAGACATGGGCATAAGGTTTATGCCCGCTCCTAAATTGCACAAGGCCTTCCCAACATATTGGTTACCAATTAAGCAAGGTTGTAACGACCCAAATTTTAGTGGTGTCGGAACAGTGATTCATAATCACTAAATCCGACATGTGAGTTTAGTAATTAATAAATTAACAAGTGAAAGTTAGGTGTGATTTTAGAAATAATTTTTTTAGTGAATTTTGTGTTTTAAAGGAAAAGTATTAGGTAATTGGGTCAATAACGAGGTATTGAGACCTCGAATTCATGAAACGAGCCATAAATATTTTTAGAAATATTTATGGAGTGTTAATAAGGTAGTATTAAAGTTTCGTTAGAAAATTTTAACATTTCGGTAGTCAATTGAATGAAAATGACTAAATTTAATAAGATGTAAAACTGTGGAAAGTGATTAAACGGCTTAAATAATAAATAAGAGGGACTTAAAGAGCAAATTTACCCAAAATAAAATGGGCTGGACGATTAGGTAAGTGAATGGCTAAGAAATAGTGTGAACTAAGGGCAAAATGGTAATTAAGTTGAAATTGAATAGTTAAAAATTGGATTAAATTAGAATATCTAGAATTCTCTTTATTTTTCTTCATCATCTCAAACCAAAAACACCATTGAAGGGTTTTCTTAAGCTGTTTTCTCATATTTTACTAAATATAAGCTCAATTCTTGATTATTTCTTATAATTTTTGGGATTTTGAGACTTTTACAACTAGGTCCTATTATTTAATTCATTAGTTTTTGCTTTTATGAATGATTTAGAAAGTTGCCATGAATAAGTGCTGAAATTTTATGATGATTTGACATGGAATTCGGGTTTTAATTTTGTTATATGATAATTTTATGAATAGATTTTAATAGGTACTGATTTTTAGGACCTAATTGTGAAAGTTGTTATAATTAGGGCTTGGGGTTGAAATTTTTGAATGTCAAAGACTGTGAGGTAGTTTATAATGTCTAGATAAAGTTTTATTTGAGAGGAATTAGTTCAATTGATGAATAAATTAAGCAAGGACCAAATTGTAAAATTTGAAAAGTTTGGGGTAAAAGTGTAAAAAAATATGAAATAGAGTAAAATTATGATAAATGCTAATAATTGAATGATCTTATCATTATAGATCAAGAACCCGAAGTGAATCGTGGAAAGAAAAAATTGCCAGAATAGTCCCTGAAATTTCTACAACTTTTGTAAATTAGCTAGGTAAGTTCATATGGCTAAATTAAATATTTTGATATGAAAATTTCATGAATTCTCTGATATATTATTGTATATAAATGTTATTAAACTGTGATAATTATGAAATAATGTTTGAATAAAAAGTACACATTAGTTGGAACGATGGATTTGAGTACTTTCGTTCAGTGGCTAAGACGAATTGACGGAAAAGACCATGGTTCAATCATGGCAATATGTGATAAGTGAATTCCGTATAAGACCATATCTAGGATATGGCATCGGAGATATATGTGCTTCTGTGTAAGACCATATATAGGATATGGCATCAGTGTGATATGTGATTCGTGTGAGACCATGGCTGGGCTATGGCTTCGGTGCGTGATATGTGACTATGTGCAAGACCATAGTTTTGCTATGGCATTATGAAAACGAAGTACTCAATTCCATAATCATTCCCTAATTTGATTAAGAAAGGTAAAGGATAAATGGGCCCGAGAGATTAAAATTGGTTTATAAGTGACATTGAATTCAATCAAGTAAACTTATCATTGATTTTGAGATTGACAAGAGGAATTAGTGAAACTGTATATTATATGATTGTTATAAAATGTTTGGTAAGATTTATTTTCTATGCCTATGAGCTTACTAAGCTTCTATAAGCTTACTTGTTTATGTTTATTGTTCTTGTAGATTGACGTATATACATTCAGAGGATCGAATCTACATCGAGGATCACACTATCTAGATTTACTTCGATAGATTTTGTTAAACAATTTTTTGATTTATATAGCATGTATAGGGGTTGAAATGATAATGTAATAGTATGAATGATTAAGTATGTAAAGTAAATTGAATGTGATGGTTGTGTTAGATTGTAATAGCCTAATTTTCAGTGGTATTGGGAATAGAGATTGGAGATCACTAAATCCGACGGGTGAGTTGAAAATTTAATAAATTAATATTTATGAGTCAAATGTGAATATAAAAGCATTTTTGAATTAGTGAATTTGGTGATTTAAAAGAATTAATTAGGTAAATTGGGTCGAGAATAAGGTATTGAGACCTCGACTTCATAAACCGAGCCATAAATATTTTTAGAAATATTTATGCAGTGTTGGTGAGGTAGTATTAAAATTTAGTCAGAAAATTTTGACGTTTGGGTGGTTAATTAAATAAAAATGACTAAATTGAAAAAGGTGTAAAAGTTGCTAAAATGATTAAATAGCTCAATTCTCAAATGAGGAAGGACCTAAAGTGCAAATAAGCCCAAAGGAGACATTTTGGGTGGAAATAGCTGAGAAAAATCAGAAAATGGGTGAAATAACTGCAAAATTAGAAAATTGCCAAAATTAACTAAATAAAAATGGGACTAAATTGGAATATCTAGAATTCTCTTCATTTCTCTTCATATTCATCAGCTGAAAAATAGCCATGGAGGAGGGTTCAAGCTGGTTTTCATACTCTAGCTTCATGTAAGTTTAATTCTTGCTTTCTCCTTGAAATTTTTATGTTTTTGGACTTTTACAATTGGGTCCAACTTACTATTTCATTAGTTTTTGATTCCGTGACTAATTTTTGAAGTTTTTATGGATGAGTACTGGAAGCATATGATGAATAAACATAGAATTGAAGCTTTAATTTTGATACATGGTGATTTTATCAAAAATTGATGAAAATTGGTTTAGGACTTAATTCTGAAAGAGTTTGGAATTAAGGTCTAGTGTTAAAGTTCTGGTTTTCAAGGGTTATGAAGTAGTTTAAAATGATATAATAAAGTATTAAATGAGAAAAATTATATCAATTGAGGAGTTAATTGAGCAAGGATTGAATTGTATGAACTATGAAATTTGGGGCTAAATGGAATCAATATTTTTCACTATAACTGTTTTTGGCAGCAGCAGCAGTCTAACTTTGAAAAATCACCAAATTTTTTACAAATCGAATTAGAGGATGAATAAAATATGAAATTAAATATTATTGAGTCTAGTTTCTTATAAAAGAAATTATGTAAGCAATGGAATTTTAAATCATGAGATACAATAACTTTTGTGAGACAAGGTCAGAATGATTTCGAGTTCCCCTGTTCTGAATTTGGAAAATCATCAAAAATTGGAGAAAATAATTAGAGGCCTAAATTTATATGTTTAGAATCCTTAATGAGTCTATTTTCAATAGAAACAAACTATTTTCAATAGAAACAAACTAGGACATCATTCGAATCCTGTACGAGAAGATAATTAATTTTTAGTGAAGAAGGGTCAGAACTGTTAGACAGCAGAATAGGGGAGACTTCAATGAATAAACTGTATTAATTGGCCCAACCAAAAATTATGAAATTTTTATGGTAAGAAGACATATGAGTCTAGTTTCTGGGAAAATTTATGGATCTTAATTTGGATTTTTGTAGCTCAATATAAAAATAATTTAGTAATTATGATACGGATGGATAGCTTGAATATTCACATAAGTAAATAGTGAAAATTATGGATAATGTTACTTACAAATGTGTTATTTATACTAAGTATGTGGATGGAGAGGGGGTGGAGGAAAAGTAAATATACATATATGTATGAATGACTTGTGTATAAATTGATCACGTGCTCGATAATAATCGATAAATGTTGAATTAGAAATGATATAAGGTTTTATTTGGAATATTTATTATGAAATTATGATTATCGCTATAATACAAAAATCGAACTTGTGATTTTATATAACTAAATTTTAGTGACCATTTGTTAATATTATTAAATTTCAATATTATTTTATGAATGGTGATTAATATTTATGTATGTTAATTGTTGAAAATAAGTAAATTATGTACAAAAGTTATGAAATTGAACTGAGTATTTCGGAGGAACGGAACGCAGGAAATGAGTACGATCTTTCAGTGAAAAAGATGAATTGACGGTAAATTACCCAAGTAAACTGAGATTCAGCATTTTTTGCGAATTCTCATGTTTGCTTTCCGTTTAGCTCCTACGAGCTTTCGTCAACTCATATGAGTTTCAGTTAACCCTTTTGGGGTTTCAGTTCAGCTCTAATGAACTTCAGTTAGCCTTCAGGCTTCCATTTACCACTTGTGTGTGATTGCTTAGCCTTCTAAGCTTCCGTTTAGCACTTGTGTGCTTCAGTTAGCCTTCGGGCTTCCGTTTAGCACTTGTGAGCTTCAGTTAGCCTTCGGGCTTCCGTTTAGCACTTATGTGCTTCAACTAGACTTCGGGCTTCAGATCACGATGTACTCAAATCCGTAAGCTATTCCTTAAATAGACAAGTTAGTAAGTCGTAAATGTAACGTGTGGAAAAAGAAATGTAAGTAATGTTATCATTATTATTATTGAGCTCAATTATGTGAATTTGTCATTTGAAATTGTGATTGACAGGAAGAAACAGTGAATTGCATGCTTATGAATGGTTACACATAATTATCTAAAAAAAACAAGAAAAATGATGGTTATTGATATATAGAGACACGAGACAAGTTGTTATGAAAATATAGATTATCTTCGACTTGTAAAGATGTTAGATAGACCTGAATGTACTAAACAGGAAGAAGTTAATAGTAGAGTACAGACCTCTGAACAAGGAAAAAGCAGTGATGTTCCAATTTCTTTGATGAGAGAACAAGAACTCAAAAACATGATTTATAGACTTATGAATCAGTGGTATAATGAGAATATGCGGGAAGAAATCAGGCTCAGCAACCTCCTCCCCCTACTTCAACCCCAGTAGTACCCCCGGTTGCTCCTCCACCCCCTCCAACAACGGAATCCAGTAAATGTTCTCCAGTTGAAAAGCTCAGAAAACATGGGGCTGAAGAATTTCAGGGAAGAACAGATGATGACGCCGTTAAAGCTGAGTATTGGTTGCAAAGTATACTGAAGGTTTTTAAACAAATGGCATGTCAACCAGACAACTATTTGAGATGTGTTGTGTCATTATTGAAAGAAGAAGCTTATAATTGATGGGAGACAATAGAAGCCATGGTACCGACCAAAAAAATCGCTTGGGAATTTTTCCAGAATGAATTTAAGAATAAATATGTCGGTAAAAGGTATTTAGATAAGAAGAAAAGAGAATTCCTTGATATACGACAGGGAAATAAGTCAGTAGCTGAATATGAAGAAGAATTTGTTTATCTCTGCAAATATGCTTGAGATATTGTAGCCACCGAGGAAGAAATGTGTATTAGATTTGAAGAAGGATTAAATGATGAGATCAGAATAATGATAGGGGGCACTGAGATACAAGAATTCGTTGTTCTATCAGATCGTGCTCAGAAACTTGAAGAGGTATACAATAGAAAGATGTAACGAGATAGAAAGAGCAAAGAATCC
The DNA here is from genome assembly GCA_025698475.1 of Gossypium anomalum. Classification (NCBI taxonomy): domain Eukaryota; kingdom Viridiplantae; phylum Streptophyta; class Magnoliopsida; order Malvales; family Malvaceae; genus Gossypium; species Gossypium anomalum. Next base: position 42,232,648 of record CM046965.1, read on the forward strand.
TTCAAAAGAAGTGCATCTAAGTCATTTTCAGCTTTACCAGTGAAAAAGTCTAGAGAGGAATTTAGCCGAGCCACTTCAGCCCTGGAAAGATTGAGTAAGAGTAGACTAAGACAATCTGATTTAAGAGTATCTGACAGACCTACTGTTAGTGTGGGTAGTGTGCAAAACACCCTAAGGCCTAAATGCCAACATTGTGGAAGAAATCACCCTAGTAAATGTAGGGGTAAGTTAGGGGCTTGTTATAAATGTGGGGCTACTGATCATTTTATTCGAGATTGTCCCCAACTACAAATAGAAGAAGTGGAACAGAAAGAGAAATAGAAAACTCCTCCTCAAAAAGGTAGACGATCGGGTCAGAGCAGTGTTATAAGGGCTACTCGTTCGGGTATGAAAGATACTGCTAGTCAATCAGAGGCTAGGGCACCTGCTCGTACCTATGTCATTCGAGTAAAAGAAGAAGCGACAACTCCAAACGTAATTGCTAGTACTTTCTATCTTTATGATGTTATTGTGTATCCATTAATAGACCCTAGGTCTATACATTCATATATTTTCACTATGTTAGCATCTGAAAAGAATTTATCTGTTGAGCCTATTGATTATGATGTACAAGTCACTAATCTGTTAGGCCAAAGTGTGGTAGTGAATTTAATATGTCGTAACTGTCCATTGAAAGTAAAAGGCTATGATTTTCCCGCTGATTTGATGTTGTTACCCTTTCGGGAATTTGATATTATCTTGGTATGGACTGGCTAATGAAACATGACACGGTAGTGAATTGTCGCGAAAAACAAATCAGTTTGAAATGTCAGACTGGAGATATAATTTTTTTTTTGAGTTTGAGAATTTGGGTGATACTGTTAGAATGATTTCATCTTTTTTTGCTCAAAAATTGTTGCCTAAAGGAAATGAGACATACTTAGCCTACATTCTTGATACTCGGGGTTCTGAATCAAAGTTAGAGCAATTGTCTGTTCTAAATGAATTTACTAATGTGTTTCTTGAGGAATTACCAAGTTTACCACCCGATAGAGAAGTTGAATTTGTGATAGATGTGTTTTTGGGAGCAACTCCCATTTTAGTAACACCGTGTAGAATGGCCTCAGCAGAATTAAAAGAGTTGAAGAAACAGTTACAGAGTTGTTAGACAAAGGATTTATCAGGCAGAGTATGTCGCCATGGGGTGCACCTATTTTATTTTTGAAAAAGAAGGACAGTTCACTGAGACTGTGCATAGGTTACAGACAGTTGAATAAGGTAACGATTAAAAATAAATATCCTTTGCCTCGTATTGATGATTTATTCGATTAGTTGAAGGGTCCTACAGTATTCTCAAAGATAGATATCAGATCTGGGTATTATCAATTAAAAGTAAAAGAATGTGATGTGCTGAAAACAACCTTCAGAAGTCGGTATGGCCACTATGAATTTTTAGTCATGCCATTCGGTTTGACCAATGCTCATACTACTTTTATGGATTTAATGAATCCAATTTTTCAACCTTATTTGAATAGATTTGTAGTTGTGCTCATTTTCGATATACTGATCTATTCAAAGATGAAATCCGAGCATGCTCAGTACTTGAGAGTCGTATTACAGATTTTGAGAAAAAAATAGTTATATGCAAAATTTAACAAATGTGAATTTTGGCTTCATAAGGTTGGATTTTTGGGTCACATTGTGTTGGCTGATGGAATACGAGTGGATCCTAGCAAAGTATCGGTAGTGATAAACTGGAAAATTTTGAAGAATGTAACTGAAGTGCAAAGTTTTCTAGGATTAGCCGGTTATTACCACCGATTTGTAAAAGACTTTTCAATAATTGCTTCACCAATGACTCGATTACTACAGAAGAATGTTGAATTTGTATGGCCTGATGAGTGTCAGCAAAGTTTTGATCAGTTGAAGAAAATGTTGACAGAGGCCCCAGTATTGACTCAGCCTGAATCAGGTGTGTCGTATGTGGTATATAGTGTTACATCTCTAAATGGTTTAGGTTGTGTACTGATGCAGTCAGGAAAAGTTGTTGTAACACCTCTATCCTGTAACCGTTGCCGGAATAGGTAAGGGGTATTACCAGATAGACAGAACATTACAGATCAATACAGAATCACAGATATCATATAACATTAATACATAGATCTTCATCAACAATTCATCCCTTATGATGATCTACAAGACCTAAAACATACTTTTAGAAAAGATCAAGATTAAACCGAACACCTTTAAAATTTTTAGAACTTAGCAAAAAATTTCAATTCTATTGAGGTCACGCGCCTGTGTAACCAGCCGTGTGACACACACGAGCACCAAGCACACCCATGTGATCCAACCATGCCAAAATAGAGTTCCTATACTGACATTTACACACAACCAACAGACACAGCCGTGTGCCATGGCCGTGTGATACATAGCTGGCTACTGACTTAAGCCCACAGCCATATGACACGCCCATGTGTCTAAACCGTGTGATCTTAAAAGGTTACCGCCAAACTTACACGACCACCAGGCACGCCCGTGGTCTTTGACCGTGTGGCATAATGCAGGCTTGGTTTAAGCCAATTTGCCACTCCTATTAGAGCCATTCCTACAAGTAATATTAAACAACATTCATGCCACAAATTTCAACCAATTCCATGCTTAAAATGAGCAAATCATATTAGAACATAACACATTACAAATATACACCATTTGGCATCACCAACCAAATACTAAAACTATGCACAAACATATCATTTGTTAGCCAACTCATATGGCATAACATATTTACATATCAAAGCTTAAATACATAGACATTCTAGCCTATACATGCCATACTTAGAAATATCTACACTTTCAAAAGTACCAAAATGAGATCGATAGTATGGTGACAATCTTCGACTATCCCCGAGCCTTCAGTAGCTATGATAACTGTAAAATAGATAGAAATCACACAGAGTAAGCTACAAAGAGCTTAGTAAGCCAAATACAAATTGGTCTAATTATTAGAGCATCTAAAGTAAAAGTCTATGGTAAGAATTCATAGTCGATTCACAGAGTAAATCATGAGCCTAACCATACTCATTTGCTTGCATACATGTCATGCTTCGTTTTCAAATTCCATATATATTTCACATTCAATATTTCACAGAAACAGAGTCTTTAATATATAGAGATTTAGTACGATACAAATGTACTTGTATAGATTACACATTTCATATATTCATTTCCATATCTTGTACTTTATCATCAGGCAGTTCAGAAACGATACAAATACTCATAAATGGGTACAATACCGATGTCCCGGACGTGGTCTTATATGTAATTCAGTATCAATACCTCTGTCCCAAACAGGGTCTTATACGAAATCAGATATGATGCCGATGTCCCAGACATGGTCTTACACGTCAATCTCAAATCGAGGCCTGTGTCCGAGACACAGTCTTACACGATAACTCAGATCAATACCAACGTTCTTTTAAAGGCATACAGAGCTTTTCAAATACTAGCATATTATCAGACTTTACTCGAAATCTATTCAGTAGGCTCTCAAGGCCGTCCAATATAGATTACAGCTTATATCCGTAGAATTTATTCAATTTAACATGTAACTGTAATTTGACTTACCTCGTACGAGTTTCGGACGAAACGAGTCGATTATTAAACTATTTTGGACTTCCCTCGATCTAAGTCTGATTTTCTTTGTTCTTGATCTAATACAATTCAAATTCAACCATTCAATCATTCGTTTCATTCAATTCATTCAATTTAATCCATATACACACATTAAGGACACTTTGCATTTTAGCCCTTATATTTTCACACTTTGACAATTTAGTCCATTTTTCAGAAAATCACAAATATGCAAAATTCACCAATATAGCTTGGCCGAATATACATGCCCAAATAACATATTTAATTTACAATTTGGTCCTTCAAAACCTCATTGTGACAAATTAGCCCAAGTAGTTCTATTTCATCAAAATTCAAAGACAATACTTATAAATCATCTACCAAGCCTTCATAATTCATCCAAAAACATCACAAAACTCATGATATCAATAATGGCATTTCATGAAATCTTTAACAGAAACAGAAATTCAGACATGGGCTTTGAAGAACATGAAGCAACGATCACAGAAACGTAGAAATTATCAAAAAGCGAATAGAATAAATACCTTGATTAAGCCTTGAACTAGCCGAAACCCTAAAGCTCTTTTTCTTTTATTTTCCTTAGTATTTTTGGTAAGATGATGAACATAATGGCTTATTTCATGCATTTGGTTTACTTTAATTCAATTAATTCACCATTTACCATTTTACCCTTCAATAATCCATTTTAATTTCACATATATTAAGGCCATTAATGTCCACTCATATACTCAATGGTTAAATAACAACATAAGGACCTCTCCTTTAATAAGCCAAGTCAAATTCATACATTAAACATGTAGCATGCTAATTTTACTTTTTATGCGATTTAGTCCTTTTTGTAAAATCGAGCACAGAAATAGACAAATTAAATCATAGAAACTTCACAGATATAAATTCACTTATCAGAGACACGAAAAATAATATTAAAATATTTTTTAAACTCAAATTTGTGCTCCTGAAACCACTATTCTGACTAGGGTCTAAACCAGACTGTTACAATTCTCCCCTCTAGGGATTTTTGTCCCCGAAAATCTTATCGTTAAACAGATTCGGATATTGTTGTCTTATAGCATGTTCAAGCTCCCACGTGGCCTCTTCGACACCGTGTCGGTGCCACAGCACTTTGACTAGCAGAATTCTCTTATTACACAATTCTTTAATCTCACGAGATAGAATACGGATCAGCTTTTCTTCATAAGTCATATCAGAATGGATTTCAATATTAGATAGAGAAATTACATGCGAAGGATCAGATCTATATCGTCAAAGCATCGATACCTGAAATACATTATGAACCTTTTCTAATTCATATGGTAGCCTCAATCTATAAGCAACTGGTCCAACTCGCTCAATGATTTCTTACGGTCCGATGAACCTCGGACTCAACTTGCCCTTTTTACCAAATCGAAACAGTTTCTTCCACAGAGATACTTTCAAAAACACTTTATCACTGATCTCAAATTTGATATCTTTTTGTAATGCCCCAAAAATCTCGAAACTCAAAAATCCTGAAACCCAAAAATCTCGAAATCTTGAATTTTTCTTTTTGTGCTTAGCAATCTTGGTTAAGTGTTAATTACGCGTTGGTAGGTCTTGGTAAAGGTTTGAGTTCGAATCTAGGGGTAGAAGAAATTATAGTTTAATAATTAAAAGGGCCTTGTTGGCAAGTAGTTGGGCTTTTAAATAAAGATAGGGGAAAATGGCATCAAAAAGCCTTGTGGTGGAGTGGCTACGGGACGCCACTTAGAGTGTAGGGAGGTGGCGTTAGTGGCTAGCAAGGAGATCTTAGGTTCAAATCCTAGATTAGTATTTTTAGGAGTTTAATTTTGGCCTTCTAGAAGGTTAGAAGTGGCGTGAAGATGGACTCTAAGAGGAGTGTTCAGGAGAGAAAATTAAGGAAAGGATCAAGGGGTTATCAGGGAGAAAAATGAAGGGATAAAAAGGGGGAAGTGATGGAGCCGAATGGGAAATTGAGGGCCAGGCAATTTGGCTATAAGGGCTACAAATAAGTGCCAAATGCAGAGTTGCTAGGCTAATGCCGAATTTCCTTCACTCTGTTACCAGAAACCCTTTTCCCTAAAAGCCAAAAACCCTTTTGTTTTACTCTTTTTTCCTTGTTCTAATTTTCTATTTCTTCTTCTACTTTTCTTCTTTAATCTGTACCAAATAAACCTTATTCACCATACTAAGTTGAAAAGTTGAATCTTCCAAGGGCCAAATACTCTTCGACCAAATCTAGTGTAAGTGTTTGTTCTTCCAATCGGTTTTGCTAAAAATCTATTACATTGTTCTTTCCTCACTCTTTCTAATCAACTGTGGTAGCAAATTAGTATCAGATCTCGGATCTTAGGTCTCTGCTGAAATTGCTCTTTAGGTGTTTGCGGTTTTGGTAAGTATTCGTCTCCCATTAGCTAAGGTGGTCGGATGTTCATATTTAGGGTAAGGGGACTTGTGTTGGATACGAGTCACCTACTATTCTGGTTTTAATAAATAAATTTAATGCAGATCTAAGGAGTACGTGATCAGGGAAAAACTATTAGGGATTGGTGTTCAAGGTAAGGTTAAGGTGAGGCTTCAGTTTTTGGAAAAGTTATGTATTAAACATGTAATTAATCGAAGGGTGATATCAATTGTAGGTTTGGGGCTAAGGAGATCGCATCACGCTTGCTTACCAGGTGTGTACTTACACTGCACACACAAGTAGATCGGCAAAAGTTGAAATGCTGAAAAGCCAAAATACTGAAAAGTCGAAATGCCGAAAAGCCGAAAGTTTGGCTACGGTAGTATTGCGAGTGTGTGAATACTTATAAGGGGGAGACCAATAAGTTGCCTAAGGCCCATGGGTAATTCCATGGACTTGGGTTGTGAATAGGCCAAGTGGGCCGGAATGGACTAAATGGGCCTGTTCGGCTATTGGGCCCGTAGTAGGCAAAATTTGATAAGCGACGCTATGTGATAGGAAATTTGTATGTGAGCATGAATATAATGTGATTTAGGCCGGATGGGCCATATAAAGGAGACTGGGCCGAATGGGCCATATGAACGTGAATTAAGCCTGATGGGCTATATAAATGTGAATTGGGCCTGATGGGCCATATGAATAAGATTAGGCTAAGAGGGCCATATGTATGTATGTAGGGGTTTTGGGCCTAGTATATGATAACCACATAAAACTTAATTAATATATATTGCGATCGTGGACAAGTCATAAAGTTAAGGTGTGGCAACGGGTATATGCATGTCTAGGATTGGATCTAGGGAGAGCTTGGTACTTAAGCGATCTTAATGACTCACCTCCTCTTCTCCGGAATCCTACCTGGTGCATAGTATTCGTTCATCTTAGCTCACGGGATTTGTTAACGAGCCAAGGTAAGTGAGAACCGTAATAAGGGAAAATTTACCGAAATGCCCCTAAGGGTAAAAATGACCAAAATACCCCTATGTGTTAAATGTAAGTTTTATGAATGTGACATGCCTATTTGCTACATACATATGATATTATGCTTAGGTAGCATATGGGATGGGGAAATATGGAACGGAGGAAGGATATGAGTATCGCATGGTTGCTTGACAATCGTAGATCCACTGACGGCTTTTAAAGTCCAATACGTAAATGGAGGTAGTTCCGCAATCGGGCTACCATTGATGTGTCAGTTGGGTGGGTCGATATTTATATCCCCACATGATGTGACGGGGGACGGAGCTGGTGTGTAGCGGATGGATTATTGGGATGGGATTGAATTGCATGTTTGATGTATGATGATTTTTGAATGCTTGTTTTTGTCGAGGGTTGTACACACTGAGTTTGCAAAAACTCACCCCCTCTTTTATTTTATTTTCAGGTGATGCTCAGTAAAAGGTTCGATGTTCGGAGGGACTCTAGGTTGCTAGCTAGTAAGATAATTTGGACTTGTGTTTCTTTTTAAAGCTTATCAGTTTCTATGTTATTAAGTACTTTTCAAATCAGATTGTAATAGGGCTTCAACTTTATTATTATTTGGATTATTATTTTTATGTGATGTAATTATAGAAGTTGAACATGGTTTTTTAAACTATAGTATGACTTTTCTACATTTCCGCAACTACATTTTAAAATGACATGTTTTCATAAAATCATATATTTTAAACAAGTGATTGAAAGGAGTTTTTTTTAAGGATAGTTAAGGTTTCTTTTATTTTAAGAAGGGTTTTCAATGAAAACATGGTTTTCGCTAAAACACTTCAATGTGATGCACCAGATTCGACCATAACGTCCAGGCTGGGTTTGGGGTGTTACACTTTTTTGTTGTAAATCCGCATAAGATTTCTGACGATCAGAGGTAGCTTTTAGACTATCTCAGATTACTTTCACTTTCTGTTCTGTTTCTTTTATCAGATCAATATCATAAATCTTATTCTCACTGAGCTCAGACCAGTTTAATGGAGTTCTACACTTTCTACCGTATAAGTCTTCGTACGGTGCCATTTTAATGCTCGATTGAAAGCTATTATTATAAGCGAATTCAATCAAAGGTAGATAGTGTTCCCATGTACCTTCAAACTAAAGAATGCAACATCTCAACATATCCTCGAGTATTTGAATAATCTACTCAGATTGACCATTTGTTTGCGGATAAAAAGCAGTGCTAAAATGCAACCTAGTACCCAAAGCATCTTGTAACTTCCTCCAGAACCGCGATGTAAATCCCGGGTCTCTATCTGATACTATCGACAATGGTTCACCATGCAATCTCACGATATTAGAAATGTACAACTCAACTAGTTTATCGAGTGAGTAATCAAATCAAACCAGAATAAAATGAGCTGATTTCATCAACCGATCAACTACAACCCAAATTGCATCTTTCTTTCTCAGAGACAAGGGCAAACCCGAGACAAAATCCATAGTCACACGATCCCATTTCCACTCCGAAATCATAATAGATTGTAACAAACTAGATGGCACCTGATGTTCAGCTTTAACTTGCTGACAGATCAAACATTTAGAAACAAAATCAGAGATATCTCTTTTCATTTCGGACCACCAATAATTCTCTTCAGATCATTATACATTTTTGTACTACCCGGATGTACAGATAAACAACTACTGTGAGCTTCGCTCAGAATCATTTGAATTAAATCTGGATTTTTTGGAACACAAATTCGATCTCGAAATCTTAAACAATTATCTTTATCAACTCTAAATTCTGAACCAGTCCACATTGAGTTCATTTAGCCAAAATCTCATTATCAATCTTCTAAGCTTTGATAATCTACTATAAGAAAAAGGGTCGCGCTTTTAATTCAGCTAAAACGAAACTATCATCAGACAGAACCAAATAAGCATTCATTGCACACAAAGCAAACAACAATTTCTGACTTAAGGCATCAGCAACAACATTTGCTTTTCCCGGATGACAATCAATCACAAGTTCATAGTCTTTCAGCAGTTTTAACCATCTTCTCTGTTGCAGATTCAAATCTTTTTGCATCATTAAATACTTCAAACTTTTATGATTAGAAAACACATGACATTTCTCACCAAACAGATAATGACACCAGATTTTCAAGGCAAACACAATAACAGATAAACTATTATTCCGACTAGGGTCTAAATCGGACTGTTACAGTTGTAGCGTATGCTTCTCAGCAATTGAAATCACATGCGAATAACTATTCCACACATGATCTTGAACTAGCTACTATTGTTTTTGCTTTGAAAATTTAGAGACACTACCTAGATGGTGAGAAGTGTTATGTATATACATACCATAAGAGTCTAAAGTATTTAATGTCGTAGAAAGAGCTGAACTTAAGACTGAGACGATGGCTAGAGCTACTGAAAGATTACAATCTTTTCATTGACTACCATCCAGGGATGGCAAATGTAGTGGCAGATGCAGCTAGTCAAAAATTGTCATTATTCGCTCTTCGGGCATTAAATGCTCATTTGTCTATTAATGAAGATGGTTAGGTGTTAGCAGAATTAAAGGCAAAACCAGTATTCTTTCAACGGATTTGGGAGTTGCAAGATGAAGCCCAAAGTTGGTGTTGAAACGACAGATGGTTCAAGACAACTTAAACTCAGAATACTCCATTGATGATAGTGGTACGTTATACTATCGTAATAGAATTTGTGTTCCGAATAATTTACATTTGAAAAATGATATTTTATCAAAAGCTCATACTAGCATGTATTCAATTCATTCGGGTAGTACAAAGATGTATTGTGATTTGAAGTAAATGTATTGGTGGCTTGGTATGAAACGAGAAATTTGTGAATTTGTGGCGAAATTTTTAATTTGTCAGCAGGTAAAAGCAGAAACATCAAGTGCCCATGGGTTTGTTACAACCCGTAATGATTTCGGAATGGAAGTGGGATCATGTTACCATGGATTTTGTATCTGGGTTGCCTGTGACTCCGAAGAAGAAAGATTCAATTTGGGTGATAGTGTATAGATTAACTAAGTCAGCACATTTTATTCTGGTTAGAATGGATTTTTCGCTTGAAAAGTTAGCAGAATTATATGTGTCAAAAATTGTGAAATTACATGGAGTGCCGACGTCTATTATTTCTGATTAAGATCCAAAGTTTACTTCGAGATTTTAGAGTAAACTACAGGAAGCTTTAGGCACTAAGTTAAAATTTAGCACATCTTTTCATCCCCAGACTGACGGGCAATCAGAGCGAGTGATTCATATTTTAGAAGATATGTTAAGATGTTGTATACTCGAGTTCGGTGGTAGCTAGGAAAGGTATTTACCTTTAGTTGAATTTGCTTATAATAATAGCTATCAAACTAGTATCAAAATGGCACCGTTTGAAGCTCTATATGGAAGGAAATGTAAAACCCTATTGTATTGGTCTGAATTAAGTGAATCAAAGTTAGTGGGAGTGGATTTGATTAAGGAAACTGAAGAGAAGGTCCGGATTATTTGAGACAGTTTGAAAGCTACTTCTGATCGTCAGAAGTCATACGCAGATCTGAAGAGAAGAGATATAGAGTTCAATGTGGGCGATCGTGTGTTCTTGAAAGTTTCTCTGTGGAAGAAAGTTCTACGGCTTGGTAGAAAGGGAAAACTTAGTCCACAATTTATCGGGCCATATGAAATCATAGAAATAATTGGTCCAGTAGCTTATAGATTGGCTTTGCCTCTGGAACTTGAGAATATCCATAATGTGTTTCGTGTATCTATGTTGAGACGGTATAGATCGGATCCTTTACATGTGATTTCTCATACCGAGATAGAGATACAATCAAATATGACTTATTCGGAGGAACCAGTGAAAATTTTACCTCGAGAAGTTAAAGAACTACGGAACAAACGAATACCATTAGTTAAAGTGTTATGGCATCGGCATGGATTGGAGGAGGCAACTTGGGAAACAGAAGAGTCTATGAGATCACAGTACCCAAATTTATTCACAAGTACAAAATTTCGATGACGAAATTTGTTAAGGGAGGAGAGTTGTAACGGCCCAAATTTCAGTGGTGTCGGAACAGTGATTCAAAATCACTAAATTCGACATGTGAGTTTAGTAATTAATAAATTAACAAGTGAAAGTTAGGTGTGATTTTAAAAATAATTCTTTTAGTGAATTTTGTGTTTTAAAGGAAAAGTATTAGGTAATGGGGTCAATAACGAGGTATTGAGACCTCGAATTCATAAACCGAGCCATAAATATTTTTAAAAATATTTATGGAGTGTTAATAAGTTAGAATTAAAGTTTCGTTAGGAAATTTTAACATTTCAGTAGTCAATTGAATGAAAAGGACTAAATTGAATAAGATGTAAAACTGTGGAAAGTGATTAAATGGCTTAAATAATAAAGAAGAGGGACTTAAAGAGCAATTTGACCCAAAATAAAATGGGTTGGACGATTAGGTAAGTGAATGTCTGAGAAATAGTGTGAACTAAGGGCAAAATGGTAATTAAGTTGAAATTGAATAGTTAAAAATTGGATTAAATTAGAAAATCTAGAATTCTCTTCATTTTTCTTCATCCTCTGTAACACCCCTATCCCGTAACCGTCGCCGGAATAGGACGAGACGTTACCAGAAATTAGGGATCGGATCAGAACTAAAAAATTTTGAACCTCTTTTTTTTTTTAAATAAAAGATCATTTATTTATATAACTAATAGACACAAACAAAGATCGAATTTAGAACTTACAAAAGTAAACTTCTATAAGATGCCATATTCGCATGGCTTATATACAATAGTCAAAATACCATTCTACTTATAGTCTAACCTATACATGCCATAAGCCAAGTCCAAATCACATGATTACTAGAACAGTAGATAGTGTGACGAAGTGCTGACGATCCCCGAGCTAATAGTAAGAGTCAACGATCTACAAAGATTAACAGAGAAACATAACATTCAAAGTAAGCTTTCATAAGCTTAGTAAGTCTTAAGCAATTTAAATAGTTAAACTTAAAAACAAACCAAATGTTCGAAATCACATAACACTTTCTGAGTACAATACTATTTGGTCGATTATGCACAAACATATATCATTTTACTCCGTTTACACTCAAACTCATAAAAACATAGTATTTACAAGCTTCCGGATTAACTTTAATTCTTTCAAATTTCACTAGTGTATCATTTCTTACCCACACTTACTTTCAACATTCATAGTTAAAATGGCATATCGAAAACTATCTTGTAACTTTGCATAATAACTGAATGCACACATATACAAATATACATATGAATTTACCACATCTTTTCATATGCTTCTCATTACACATTCTTAATTCTCGTCAGATCAATCTCACATAATTAATTTGTATATCACATACTTGAATCACTTAATGTGTAATACGAGTTCAATTTATCACCTTAGCATAGGATCTCGTAGTCATATACTTTATCGAATTCACTAGCATCTGGCCTGCGAGGTATAAAACTGAACATAACACCAAAGACGAAAGCCTACGGGACTGTAAACCCGGATAAAATCTCAGCACAATTTATTTTATATTCTTTTTACTAACTTTGGCCTCATCAAATATCTAATAATACCCACTTTTCACAATTGGTCATTCGGCCACATTATATACACATAAACATATGTGCATTTCACACTTGCCTATTCGGTCACACCACATACACAAGCACATATATAAGATAATGCTTTTATCATTACTTGCTAATACATCATATACTTTGCTTTCATTTAAATAACCACTCAGCCATATTACATTTCTAAGTAACCATTTGGCCTCACTGTACAAACAAGATAGCACACATTTTCATAAAGGCCATTCAGATAGCTTGCACACATTTAATATTAGCCATTTCGGCCTCACCACATATACATATCTTGTACATCAATTTCATCATATCAAAACCACTTATATATCATTTCCTAACGTCACAATTCAAAATTCACCATATGGTTTTAATCAATATCTTATAAGCAACTCAAACAGTTTTATCAAAGTTTACAACATAATCACAAATTCACTACAAGCTGTCTTCCTGAGCAACAGTCATTAAATTGTTTGTAACTGGAGCTACGAAACTCTAAATCAAGTGCCGTTAATTTTCCCTGAAAATAGACTCATATATCTTTCATCCATAAAATTTTAAGAATTTTTGGTTTGGCTAATCAATACCAGATTTTTCTTAAAGTTTCCCCTGTTTCACTGTATGACTAATCTGACCACTCTTCACTTCTAATCAAATTTCTCATTGTACAGAATTCAAAATATGTTCTCGTTGATTTCATTTGAAACTAGACTCATTAAGCTTTAACTACATAATTTTTTTAGCCTCTAAATCAACTCCAAAAATTTATGGTGATTTTATAAAATCACACTATTGCTGCTGTCCCAAGCAGATCTATTACAATTTACTCTTAAATTTCCAAAAGTTCAAACACTTAAGAACTTACTAAGATCTCAACTTCCCTTCTTCAATTTCCTATTCACATTAGTAGTTTCACTTACTTTGTAACATTAATCCACAATTCATCTCATAATTCATTCGGTAATTTCATCACATAATTTATTAAAATACCATTTCCTTATATTGATTTCAAATACATTCAAGAATTTGAAGCATAATTTCATAGCCAAATGTAATCACTATTCGGCATTTACAAGAAATTCATAGTATTTTATTCGCGTTTTAACTCATGATGCTTCCAGTTATTCCATCTTATCTCATGTATTCAAAATACCATTCACACATATTAGTTCATAAGACATTTGGCTATCACACAAAGTCCTCACTAAATTCATACTATTCTATTTACCATTACTTAACTGAAACACAGAGATCATATATCATTCTCTAAAACTCTTTTAGCATATACCTCATTTCCATGCACAATTCAATCGAGAAAGTTAGCCATTTTCGACTCATATTATGAACATTATTATCATTCGAAAATATATATATTTATATATCACATATACTAAAACTTTATTCTATATTCATTTAATCTTTACACACATAAATTCAACTTAATCGTTTAAGAGCTTACCTCAAAAGTTATCATATAGCTATATCAACTACACGACTACCTTCGTTTTTTTCCTCGATCCGAGTTTGTCCCCATAAGCTCTTGATGCTCAATCAACAGTTTTTAACTTCAAATTTGCCTTCAATTGACCGAACGATCCCCAAAACCATCCTTCACTCTTCTTCTTTTTATGAATTTCAGCTAGGTGAAGAAACAAAGATGAGTTCTTGTTTTCTTCACCCCATTCTTATTTTATTTTTATCCATAACTATATAATAATGAATATATCAATAAACTACTTAAAAAAAATATAAATTCATTATTATACATATAAAATATGCTTATTTTGCTCACCAAAACCATCATGGCCGGCCACTAACATTAAAAGTGGCAATTTGACATGCAAACCCACTTATTTGCATCATTCAATAATTAATCACTTAAAATAAGCCACACATATATTCAAAGCTTCTCATATAAGTCCTTTTCATTTAGAAACACATTCAAATTGACAAAAATCAAAGCATTCCAATTTCACACATGCATGATCACATATTTTAGACATAAATTATTATATTCAATTATTTCTGCGACTCGGTTTAGTGGTCCCGAAACCACTTCCCGACTAGGGTCAGAATAGGGCTGTCACATCCTCTCAAGCCAAAAACACCATTGAAGGGCTTTCTTAAGTTGGTTTCTCATATTTTACTACAAGTAAGCTCAATTCTTGATTATTTCTTATAATTTTTGGGATTTTAAGACTTTTACAACTAGATCCTATTATCTAATTCATTAGTTTTTGCTTTTATGAATGATTTAGAAAGTTTCCATGAATAAGTGCTGAAATTTTATGATGATTTAGCATGAAATTCGGGTTTTAATTTTGTTATATGATGATTTTATGAAGAGATTTTAATATGAATTGATTTTTAGGACCTAATTGTGAAAGTTATTGTAATTAGGGTTTTGTGTTGAAGCTTTTGAACGTCAAAGGCAGCGAAGTAGTTTATAATGTCTACATAAAGTGTTATTTTAGAGGAATTAGTTCAATTCATGAATAAATTGAGCAAGGACCAAATTGTAAAACCTAAAAAGTTTGGGGTAAAAGAGTAATTTCAAAAATTAAAGGGTAAAAATATGAAATAGAGTAAAATTTTGATAAATGCTAATAATTGAATGATGTTATAATTATAGATCAAGAACTCGAAGCGAATCATGGAAAGGAAAAATTGCCAGAATAGTCCCTAAAATTTCTACAACTTTTGCAAGTTAGCCAGGTATGTTCATATGGCTAAATTTAATATTTTGATATGAAAATTTCATGAATGCTATGGTATATTATTGTATATAAATGTTATTAAATTGTAATAATTATCAAATAATATTTAAGTAAAAAGTACAAATTAGTTGGAACGATGGATTTGAGTACTTTCGTTCAGTGGCTAAGTCGAATTGACAAAAAAGACCATGGTTGAATCATGGCAATATGTGATATGTGAATTCCGTATAAGACCATATCTAGGATATGGCATCAGAGATATATTTGCTTATGTGTACGACCATTTCTGAGATATGGCATCAGTGTGATATGTGATTTGCCTAAAACCATGGCTGGGCTATGGCTTTGGTGTGTGATATGTGACTATGTGCAAGACCATAGTTTTGCTATGGCATTGTGAAAATGAAGTACTCAATTCCATAATCGTTCCTTAATTTAATTAAGAAAGGTAAATGATAAATGGGCGCAAGAAATTAAAATTGGTTAATAAGTGACATTGAATTCAATCAAGTGAACTTATCACTGATTTTGTGATTGACAGGAGGTATTAATGAAATTGTATATTATATGATTGTTATAAAATGTTTGGTAATATGCCTATGAGTTTACTAAGCTTCTATAAGCTTACTTGTGTATGTTTATTGTTCTTGTAGATTGACGTATATACATTCGGAGCATCGGATCTACATCGAGAATCACACTATCCAGATTTACTCTGGTAGATTTTGTTAAACAACTTTTTGATTTATATGGAATGTATAAGGGTTGAAATGATAATGTAATAGTATGAATGATTAAGTATGTAAAGTAAATTGAATGTGATGGTTGTGTTAGATAATGTTTTGGCTTGAAATGGTTGATTGGTTGGACTTACTTAGTATATAAATGTGGTTTTCTGTAGGAGGATAGTATGAGGGTGAGAAAAGTTGCCTTAAAAAGCCTATTTTCATCCACGTGGGCAGACACACGGGCGTATGTCTAGGCCGTGTGTGACACATTACTGGAATGCCAGTGCCCCCAAGGCGTAGTGGAAAAATAAAATTTCGGCAATCCAAACCATGGATCCATGTGCAAGGAATGAATCGGGAAAAATGAAATTACAATGATGGTTTCGAAATTACCGAAACTTCAATCTGAGTGGACAGCGACGCCTCAGCAACGAGAATTCTGAACCACTATCGAACCAAGTCGTAAATTTTCAGATGCCGACCTCTACGTAATCCACCCAGTTAACAATGAACGAAAGAAGTCCCCAAAACTGTTTTTGAGAGATTTCTTTGCTTGACGGCTGCTAGACTACAAAACTAGGTTTTCGAGGTAGTTTTAATCCTTGTATAACTCCCCTTTTAAATTGGTATATTTATATCGAATCTTAATTTACAAAATTTTAAAATAAATAAATATAATAATGTTTTAACCGAAAATTATAATTGCATTAAT
The DNA here is from genome assembly GCA_025698475.1 of Gossypium anomalum. Classification (NCBI taxonomy): domain Eukaryota; kingdom Viridiplantae; phylum Streptophyta; class Magnoliopsida; order Malvales; family Malvaceae; genus Gossypium; species Gossypium anomalum. The sequence continues at coordinate 42,249,459 of CM046965.1, forward strand.
TATAACAAAAATTTCGGTAAACTATATTTATTTAAATTATATACGAACCAAATTTATATATTAATAGAATTATGTTCTCATTATGTGTACAACATCCTTGTATATATAATATGTTCGATATTTGATTGCCCAATTAAATTAATTCTATAATTAATTTAATTCATGTGACAACCACACACAAAACCAACTATGTTTTATTCCCATCATCTCAACCATATGGTGTGACCCTATAGGCTCTTGTAACATTAGCAGTAATACTAGAATGATTCTAATGTTTCATACAATGATGGCATCTAGGAATGCATCATTGCTACCTAAATTACAAGAAGTCATGATTCGACATAACCTTTTGTGATTTACCTTTCATGTTTCTTGATATCTTGAGTAGACTATGATATACAAATAAGTATGACATCTCATATCAACTTATTTGAGCATGGCCATGCATTTCTAGTCTCACTCAATCAAGTGGCCTAAGTTATTACTCCTATTATGTAGGAGGGACTTATTCTATATTGATCAACCATATCCCTCTACATAGGTTGTGGTATATCCAACATCAGCCTTTATAGAACAACCAGTTACAGAGTACATTTGACTATATCAAAATATACAACTCACGATGTTGGGATAATGATGATCTCAAGTCTGAGGATCATATACATATTAAACACTATGAGTAATGTTGTGACAATTACATAATAATCCAAGAAACATACTCAAAGCAGGTCAGTCCAATATGTTGTTCTCTAACACGCATATTCATGCATTGATTTTGACACTCCATATCAATGACAACTCTTTATCATCAATCAACTACATGTTAGTCTTAATGCATTCTTGTTGTCCTAGTCAACAATAATACTTGACTAAGGATCTTTTAAGAACAATCATATTATTCTCAAGACATTATTACAAAAAAATTTATTTATACAAACAGAAAAGAAACTGAAATAATAATGGAAACGCCTTATATTAATAAACATGGTAAATCAAGTATGCTATTACAACCATCTCATGATTGATCTTTGGGCATACTCTTACACACACGGCCTGCCATATGGGCATGTGTTAGGGCCGTGTGTCCCCTGCATCTTAAAATTAAGAAACAGAATGTCCAGGTTTAGACACATGGCCTAGTACACGGGTGTGTGGCTTGGCCGTGTGACACGCACACGGCCGTGTGAAGTCTGCACCTAAAATGTGAAATTTTAATTACCACGCGGCCTAACAACACGGACGTATGCTCAGGCTGTGTGACTCAAGTTTCTTCTTAAATGCAAGTTAGAGAGCTCCATAGTGCGGCCCTGTTTCATGATAAAATTTTTCTAAGTTTCCCAAAAAGCTCTAAAAATTCTCGGCTTAGTCCCGAACCATCCCTAATGTAAGTTTTGGGCCTCGTAGTCCCGTATAAGGAATGTTAAGAATATGAATGAATGCTTTTAATTGGAATGAAATTTTATGGTTCAGTTTTTGTGTTTGATTGTTTTTAAGTCCAGTTATGCCTCGTACCCTGTTTCGGCGTCGAATACGGGTAAGGGGTGTTACAAAGGTATTGTGAATCTTTCTGGGTCCTTCACCTTTAGAGGCAATTTAGCGAGTGCGACTATTTCAAATTCTCCTAATCGTCTCTTCTTTAAAAGTATGTCTTTCATAAACTTGATGTAGTTGGCCATTTGCTCTAAGGCTTCCACCAAAGGTATATTGATGTGAAGTTGCTTAAGGACTTCCAAGAATTGCCTGAATTGTTGGTCTTGTCTGTGATTTTGAAATCGTTAGGGAAATGGTGGGGGTGAGCTAACTTCAGGTTGTACTAATTATTTTACCTGGGCTTTATGTTCAGTAGTGCTATTTGAGTTTGCTTTGGCATTATTTAGTTCTATTTTTTCATTTGTAGTGCTCTTCTTAGTTGTTCAAGAGTTTTGCTTTGATCAGATTTTGAATTTGTTATTTCAGCAACAATACTCTTGTCAACTCTATCTAGTTGTGTGCCACTTCTAAGAGTGATTGCTTTACAATGTTCCTTTCCATGTGATCTTACATTCTCAGTATCACTAGGAAAAGTTCCTTGTGTTCTTGAGTTCAAAGCATTAGCTATTTCTCCTACTTGGTTTTCTAAAGCTCGTAAAAATTACGCTTGGCTTTGGTCCACAACATCATTCTTGGCCATATACTCCTTCAATAGAAATTCAATAGATGAGGCAGAAGATGATGTCTACTCTTGTTGAACTCATTGTTGAGGTGGTATAGACTAATGGAATCCAAGTAAGACATTCATGGTATTGGGTCTGACAGTTGTGTTGGAATACCATGCCACTTGATTGTTCTACCTAAAATTTTGATGTTGTTTACAACCAGGGTTATACGTGTTGGAATAAGGGTTTTTGTTTGTATTGAAGTTGCCCATATAGTAGACAGATGCTAGGTTCAAGGGCCACTCTTCAAACATGTGGTCCTCACCACAGTAAACACAAGATAACCCAGCTGCTTTCAACTCTTTCACCTTATTAGGCTTCTGTATGGCCTTTATCATGTTGGCTAAAGAAGATACTTGAGCAGTAAGCGATGTAATCACATCTAGTTCAAACGATCCAGCTGCTTTTCTACCAGTTCCAGCTCTTTTTGTAGGGTATTAATAATCGTTATTGGCAATTCTCTCCAAAATCTTGTATGTTTCATTGTAGGACTTATCCAACAAAGTTCCATTAGTTGAGGCATTAACCACCATCTGTGTTTGTGCATTCAAACCATTATAGAACATCTCCATTTGGGTCCAATGTTGAAATCCATGCATAGGATATTTCTTAAGCAGATTTTTGAACTTTTCCCACGCTTCATACAGTGTTTTATCCTCTAGTTGCCTGAAGAATGTTATGTCATTTCTTAGTTTAGCATTCATATTGGGTGGGTTATATCGCAGCAGGAATCTTTGACAGAGATCAGTCTATGATTCTACTGCTCCAAATGGCAAAGCGTTGAGCCATGTTCTAGCACGATCTTTTAAAGAATAAAGAAACAACTTGAGTTTTAAGACATTTTTAAGGACACCTTGTTGTCTAAAAGAATCGCAGGCCTCCTAGAAAATTTTCAAATGCAATCTAGGATCTTCAGTTAGCAAACCACAAAACTAGCCAATTGATTGAAGCATCTAAAACATTACAAGTTTCAGCTCAAAGTGGGGGGCTTGAATTTCTAGCCTAACTATTCCAGGGTTTAGGTCATCTAAGATAGGAACTACATGCTCTAGAATTGGCCTATCTCGATCACAAACATTTGAGCAACTTGAGGATTACCATTGCCAGTTCTCGAATAAAATAGCTCATTCAGACCAGGTTTATTTTTACCACCTTGGTTCATTGCTCTTTGTTCTATTCTCATTCGTTGTAAGGCTCTTTCGATTTATGAATCTAAGGGATAGAGTTCTTAAACAGGAATGCCACTATGCATACAACTAGTAATAGTTGTGATCACGAAATAAACAAATCAATAGCTAAAAATAAAAAAATTACAATAATAAAAACTAAAGTTTCCAATTGCCAATCCCTGGTAACGGTGCCAGAAACTTGTCGCATGTGAATATGATGTGCGAATGTGCAAGTATACACGTCGAATCAAGTAATAAAGTGATGAGTGAGTATCATTCCCATGAGGACTAGATAAGTATTATTTATCTAAATTATCACAATTGAGTAGAAAAGATAATGAATTGAATGATATTTTGATAAATAACAATGCAATTAATACACTAAAAATGAAAGTGATAAAATGTACTACGTAGATTGCAATAGCAAGAAATCAAATAAAAGCACTAAAGATTCTAGCAAGATTGGAAAATTGATTGTAAAGGTTGGGAATACTAACCAATTAGTTATAACCCATAAATAATGCCACTGCAAAAATATGGTAACCTACTGCTCGATTGGGTATTAACGTGGTTTACCTCTATCGAAAGCAAGACCTAAAGCTGCTCACTCCTAACACGCTATACATCTAGAGGCTAAGAATTAGCAACCCTAACTGAATCACAATCCTCTAAATCATATAAGGTAAATCTCTATGTCTAGAGTTTACATGAGCATTTCACTCAACACTTTCTTATATTACCCAATTTTGGTCTAAGCAACCAAACTCTATCGATATTTAGTTACTTTCATACTTATCAAGCATTTATCAATACCCTAATAAGCATCTAAATAGAAATAAACTTTCAGTAAAGCAGCAAACTGAATCATTTTCATCCATAAACATTCATCAGAGTTAAAACATCATCAAAGTATTCCCCAACTGTGCTAAGTTAGCTCTTGACTAGGCTACTCAAATTCAAGTATTTTAATATCATCAAAATCCCAAAATAACAGTTTAAATCAGTAGATTTAGAACAACTTGTGGAGAAATAAATATGGGTTCAGAACATGAATTCCCCGAACTTAGCAACTGATGCACATCTTCACCCAAGCTCCTAATAGTTCAAATTTCCCTCATTGTCACAAAGAGACCTTTGTAGAAGCTCCATATTTGCAATCAGTCGTATCTTTACCTCTCATTAATGGTAGACCTCTCATCTTAGCCATCAATCCCCCTTTTTTCTTTTATACTTGGGTCCTCCTTTAGGGTAAAAGCCATCAGCCAATGGTTGTTTTTCCTTAATTTTGAGGTGGATATTTTCCATTACACGTGCATGTGGGGGAACAACTGCTGAATGCTCTAATTGATGACTGGGTTTTTGTCGTTTTCTTCTTCAGCATTGCCATGGCAATCTCTCATAATGCCTCGACAAATCTCCATCCTTTGCTATCTTTCTTCCTCAAACCTATCATTCAACCACCACAAAGCCTTTCCACCAACAATTAAAAGTATAGATGCACTGAAGTAATCACCATGCCAAGTCTTTACATACAATGCCCAATTAACTAAAAATAATCATGCCATTAGCTAAAATGAAACTAATTTTACTTAAATATAAATAGTTAACCAAGTCTAAAAGTATGAATTATAACTCTTTTCAAGATTTATCACACCCCAAACCTGAATCATTACTTACCCTCAAGCAAATATGCATGAATGCAAAAAATTCCATTATGAATAACCACCTTATACTGCCAGTCCATTCCAAATTTATACATCAGTGTTCATCAATCTTCTATGTCAAAAGACTTGTTCAAGTTTCAAAGGTTTGCTTAGCAAAGGTAGTCCAGAGAATCTCACCTTAAAAAAATTCCTAAGTACTCATGTGTTCATTTTAGCTATAGCTAGTATCTCCTAATTTACTTAGCTTGTCTTTTATCTAATTTACTTAGGCTATGTAAAATTGTGAACTAAAATGAGATGTTATATATGTGTTATATATTCATGATTATTGTTGTGAAAGAGTATATATGTAGGCATGTCATACATGTTAAGTGACAGTGATAATCTTGTGCAAATGATACAAATGTATAGTGAAAGTAATCGAAAATCAATAAGTAATATTTGTGTTTAAATACGAATATTTTGTCCTTGTGATACTTGAGACCATTGGATATAGTTGGCATGCCATAGGATTGTGAGTCTCACCTATATGTATATGTGATTTGGCCGTTGAGGCCCTAGGACATACTTGGAGAGATAAGAGAATGTGAGCTAAGCTCCATTCAACGGGACTTGTTTGGTGTGTTGGAGGGTATTAGCTTTATACTTCACTTTTGGGACATGTCTGACTCTATGAGCCTACGTGCTATGTTGGAGATCCATGTATCCAATGCATGGTGATACTGCCCACTTTTATGTTTCATAACTCAAGTGCCAAATTATCTCTAGTTACCTTAAAATATGAATTTGTTTGAATTGTGATTTGTGTTTATATGATATGTGACTGTTATGGAAATTGTCTATAAATATGTTTGCATGTATTACGATGTATATATCATAGTGTATGCAATGGCTTAACCAATAAACTATTAAATGTACATGTGTAAATGTAATATGTCGAGAAGGTTGGGATTATACTAATTAGGCAATATGTGTGTTCTACTAATGTGTGATGACATGTTTTCACGGTAGTTGTTCTAGGCATTAATTGAGCTCGTTAAGCTCACCCCCTCCTTTTAAAACCATTGCAGAATAGTAGCGTCTTGGTATGAGCGGTGTGGTTCTAAGGGGTGATCCAAGCAAGTCCATTTTAGTTATTTTGTAGGTGTTATTGTTTTGGTTATGTTTTGGGAATAAGGTAATGTGGTAGACTATATGTTGGTTTTTACTATGGTTTTTAAGTTGTTTACATGGTTATTTTGCTTAGGACTTATGGACTTTCAGTTTGTATTATTGGTTTCTTGCTTAGTCATAATTATGATATTCTAGACTATTACTTTGGACATTTTAGTGACCATTTGATGAAGTGAATGATACATGATGATTAGACATTAGTTGGTATGAATTATATGTTTGTAATTATTGTATTTTTTATGTCTAGAGTAGAGGTATCGATATTCAAGTTTTAATATCGATACCTCTATTTTTTTTAAAGTGTAAGAAGTTAGTAAAATAATTTGGTACTGATACCTTATCACAAGTATTGATACTTGGGGTAAAATAATCGATAGATTTTAAAAGGTTTCGATAATTTTCGAGACTTTGAATTATAGATATTAAATAGAATATTTATTTGGTACTAATTTTCCAAGCGGTATTAATACCACTTGAGAGAAATATCGATACCCATGTTCTAGTATCGATACCTACATAGTCAATTTTGAGATTTTGCTAAATTGACCTTATGCATGCTAAACTATTGTTATAAGACTATCTGATGTATGTTTAGCATGTAACAATGATATTTTAAGAGTAATATTGACTTAAAACTTGAGAAAATACTAAAATGGTTGACGTTTCTTTTAGAATGAGCTTTTAATTGTTGTGAATGACATGAGACAGTGGTGTGGCATCCTAGTATTCGGGCTCAACGACCAGGTTGGGTATAAGGTGTTACATTTGGTGGTATTCGATAACTCTTGAAAAGAGTTATATTTCATGCCTTTAAACCTAGTTAACTGCTTGTACTTAGGTACATTTAGCTATATTTTAGGACATTTTATTCGTATTTTCATCATTTCATTAGGAGCTTGGACTGTGTTTAAATATTAGGTTCTTTTAATTGCTTGTGGTAGGACTGTGTTTGATCGTTTGGTAGGTGCAGGTTGAGGAACAAGAAATAAATGAGTAAAGGTTTGTTGGGGCAAAAGGTTGGACATGAATGCCATGGAAATTCCAAGAAGAATGAGTTAACACTTAACGCATACCAGTTTCAACCCAACCGTATTTGTACCAGAAAAATCTACCTAAAAAACAAGAGAAGATAATCCTAGGTTATTGAATTTACCCTAGGGAAAAGGTTAGAAAAAGTCAAAGGAGGAAACCTTTAATGGCGAACAAGAGGGAGAGATCCTTAGGCAAGAATAGAGGGTAGCAACTGAGCAGTGATGGGAAGAGGAAGACGAAGGCAGTCCCTCTTAGCTATCGTAAGACACTATGTTCTGGAGTGTGAACTGGACATACGAAAGTTGTCTTCCCGAAGTCTTCTGTATTTCTTACTTTTTTCTTCCGTGAATTGAATAATGAAAATGGTGTTGGATGTTATTTTGGTTTTAAATTTTATGTGCCAACCCATGAGTTAAATCTCATCGGGTTGGGATTACATGATGAAACTTTTATTTTCTTTCATGTTGAAGAATAGATCCGAAACAATTTACTTTTTCATTCAATTGTTTTATTTCTAAGTTGTATGCATGCAATCTCTAGACATAGATGACTGTTAAGCATGCCCATAAACTAAGTCTAATTATGAAAACGATGGATTAGTTGAATCGATATTGAATGATATGAGCAAGTACTAGACCAATCCTTGTAGTAGACTCTAGACATAGAGCAGCGTTATACAAAAGGAAACAATGTAGGGTACCACATTAAGGCCTATAGACATGGGCAAGGTAACTAAAGGTTTCTGCTCTTGAAAGAAGCAAACCATTTTAGAACTCTCCTGAGCCATAAGCTGAGTACGATTTTGTTGAGCCATTATTGGTAGTAAGGGTAGATTCTTAGTAATCCCGTCCTTCCAAATCAACATCCTATATCCTTTATTATTTGCCAAAGCATCTTTTCCACATCATTATTAGTTATTTATTTGTTCATTTAAATAATAATCCTATAGTAATTATCATAATTACCATTACATTTCTACTCTTGTTTTTTCCATAACATTTCTAAGTATTCATTAATTCCACATATTGCATACATAATTATTCCTTTTAATTGCCACTGTATACTTACCATAGCTTTATCATAGCATTAATCGCATTTTATTATAATAACTTGACCACTTTTGTGCCTGAAATCGATCCTCATGGGAACGATACTCACTCATCCTTTTATTACTTGATTCGATGTGTATACTTGCACAATTTGCATATCATTTCACATGCAACAAGTTTTTGGTGTCGTTGCCAGGGATCAACAATTTGATGTAATTTCGTTTGGTTATTTTACTTAATTTCATTAATTTTTTTTAACTTAGTTTAATTTAGTTTCTACAGGTTTGCCATCAGTGCATGACAAGAGGCATTCTTGCTAACAAGGAATATCCTTTTGACCTAGAGATTGAGAGAACTTTATGGAGAAGGCAGAAAAAACTGCAAAAAATAGCTAGGAACAAGAGTGGTCCTGGACTTAACTATAATCCAAATGGTCCTAGTAATAATCCAAATGGTCAGGATGTTAATCCTCCGATTTTTTAGGCGACAGATGACTGAGACAAACCAATTCGAGATCAAGTTGTTCCAATTTTGGATGATATGAATGCAGGGATAGTTAGGCCACAAATACAAGCTTAGCAGTTTGAACTAAAACCGGTAATATTTTAGATCTTGCAAATAGTAGGACAGTTCTGTGGATTACCAATTGAAGATCCAAGATTGTACTTAAGACTCTTTCTAGAGCTTTATGACTCGTTCGTGTTCCTGAAGATGCCCTGAGACTTAAACTATTTCCATATTCTTTAAGAGATTATGCAAGAGCAATGCTGAATACTTTGCCATCGGAGACAGTTACATCATGGAATGATCTTTGCCAGAGGTTTTTACTATGGTATAATCCCCCGAATATGAATGTCAAGCTTAGAAATGACATCACATCTTTTCAGCAATTGGATGATGAAACACTATATGAAGCTTGGGAATGATTTAAAAAATTAATTTGGAAATGTCTGATGCATGGATTCCAGCACTAGACTCAAATGGAGATGTTTTATAATGGGTTGAATGCGTATACGAGGATGGTAGTTGATGCGTCTGCAAATGGTACTCTGCTAGATATAATGTATCATGAAGCATATGAGATTTTAGAAAAGATTTCCAACAATGATTATCAATATCCGAAAACGAGAGTTAGGGAGGGTAAGAGAGCTGCTGGTACCATAGAGCTTGATGCAATCACTTCGTTGCCAGCCTAGGAATCTTCTTTAGATAACATAATTAAAATAATGAACAATTCAACAATAGTCCATGAGATGAAATCTGTAACGCCCCGTACCCGAGACCGTCGCTGGAGTCGAATACGAGGTGTTAACAGACTTAACTCATTACTTAAGCAGCTCAAACAATTTAATTTTAAAATTTTCAGACAAGCTGAAAATCTGCGTCACAGTCGCTTAAAAATTCATATCTCGAGTTAAAAAACTCGAAATTAAGATCCGTAAATTTTCTATGAAACTAGACTCATATTTATATTTACTAATTTTTTTCTAGAATTTTTAGTTAAGTCAAATAGTACAGTTTATTAGTTAAAATTTCCCCTGTTTCAGGGTTTGACTACTCTGACCTCTGTGTATTACGAATCAGATATCTATCTATACAAAATTTCAATGACTATTAGGTTTGTTTCTATTAAAACTAGACTCAATAAGAAATCTGTACATATAAATAAAAACTTCTAATTATTTTTTTAAAATTTATTATGAATCTTTAAAGTCAGAACAGGGGATCCAGAAATCACTCTGGCCCTGTTTCACAAAAGTTTAAATATCTCATAAAATATAATTTATATGCCTATTTTGTTCATTCCATATGAAAATAGACTCATCAAGCTTCGATTCCATAACTTATTAATTATTTAATTCCATTTATACTATTTTTAGTGATTTTTCAAATTCAAGTCACTACTGCTGTCTGAATCTATTTTATGGTAAATTTTACCTATTTCATGGTTTCCATGGATTAGCTAGCAATTTGACATATATAACACCAAATATGATCATGATTAGCCATTCCAATGGCTAATCATTACCAAGAATTTTCATACCACCCAATAACCATATCATAAGACCATATATACAAAATGATTATAGTGCTATACATGCCATACTCAAAATATACAAGCCATTATGCCAAGATGGTATACGGATAGTGTGAGCGAGCCTCCGACCATTCCCGATTTCTGAGCTGACTTGTCAAAACTACAAGGACTGAAAAGGAGGGAGTAAGCATAAATGCTTAGTAAGTTCACATGCAAATAGCAAGTAACATAACCATATAAGCAAACATAAAATATCATTTGCATAATCATCATCAAGACATTCATGTCATATTTTCATTTATCATCTTACCACATTGTTGATATATCGAGTTTTCAACCCGAGGGTTAAGTGCATATCTGTTCAAAGTATCCATCTCACAACACTTACCAATATGTCCCTTTCATCTCTAGTATTCCTCCATTTGAGTAGAACTTTACCCGTTGAGCACATCGGAATATAATTCAGATACACGGATAATTTGCACATAAGTGCCACATATGTCATCAAGCAATCATGTAACCCACCCATAAGTGAACTCGGACTCATCTCAACAAGCTCGAGCGTTCGCATCCATAAGTGAACTCGGACTCAACTCAACGAGCTCGGATGCCTAGTTACATCTTTCGAACTCGGACTCAACTCAACGAGTTCGAAAATTCGCATCCATAAGTGAACTCGGACTCAACTCAACGAGTTTGGATGCTCAACCATCCTAGTGACATGTCAATTGTATCCTAATCTATTCCTAAGGTTCAAACGGGCTTTTTTCCTCGATCTGACATTTGCTGTCTTCCACGGAATATCGAAACCGATACTCAGTAGCAATTCATATTTATCAAGTAGTAAACATAATTTGCATATTACTCAACATTAACCACAAAGCATAATATTTCACAATTAAAAATCAGCATATCATATAATTAACTTCAATAACTTAAAAATAACAATTATGCTACATTATTTACACATGAACTTACCTCGTATGCGAAAATGGCTACTTTTACCATTTCGTCCACAACTTGGTATTTTCCCCATTTTAGCCCGAATTTTAGTTTTCCTTACTCTATCATTTAAAATATAGTCTAATTAGGGCTCACATTATTCAAATTAACCCAAAATCATATTTTGGCAAAATTACAATTTTGCCCCTAAACTTTTGCATATTTACACTTTTGCCCCAAAGCTCGTAAATTAAACTTCAGCCTATTTTCTTATGTTTTATGACATTATAATCATTTTTTCCTTCTATAGCAACATCAAATTCTCACTCTAACATGTACTTATAAACATTAGGTATTTTTACCGATTATGTCGTTTTACTCGTTTTTACATAAAATCACTTAGCAAAAGTTGTTTAACACAATTTCAAGATTCATATTCTACCATAAAACATCAAAATAAACACATTTCACCTATGGGTATTTTTCCAAATATGAACCCTAGCTTAAATTATTGCTAGAATAAGCTTAATCGAACTCACTGGATTCCAAAAACGTAAATAACATTAAAAACGGGGCTTGGAATCACTTACTATTGAGCTTGGAAAGCTTGAAAACCTTAGCCATGGCTTTCCCCATGCTAATTTCGACCTCCATGAAGAAGATGAGCAAAATTGGCTTTTAATTTTGTATTTTAATTCATTTTACCCCTAAATGACCAAAATGCCCTTACTACTAAACTTTCAAAAATTCCTTCCATGTCCTAATTTTGTCCATGAACTTAAAATTGGTCAAATTACTATTTAAGACCTCCTAATTAATATTTCAATGCAATTTCATACTAAAAACTTCTAGAATGCAAATTTTACAACTTATTCGATTTAGTCCCTACTTTCAATTTAAACACTTTAGGCATAGAATTTCATCACAAAATTTTCACACAGTCATGCAATCATATCATAATCATCAAAATAATCATAAAATAATTATTTCTATCTCAAATTTTGTGGTCACGAAACTACTATTCCGACTAAGCCCAAAATCAGGATATTACAACTCTCCCCCCTTTTAAGGATTTTCGTCCTCGAAAATCTTACCGGAAAAGTGGTCTTCACTTTTAATCTCATATTCGGTGCCGAAGAACTTTTACTTAGGCTGTACCTCCAATACATCTCTTTAATTTCTCATATGATCTGAAAGCTTACAGTCTCAACTCTCAACTGTTCTTAAATTTTCAACCCTTCTCAGTTTCCCATGATATCATGACATAAAACTCGAATCTCAACTTGATTAATGGAGACCGGAATTCCAAGAAATCCAACAATCAAAGAGACCTAAAATTCCATGAATCTGATGAGTACTAATTCATTCAATATAGATATGATTTATAGATCTCGCCAAACATTTAACAATAGGATACTTCACATTTTCCTCTTTCCACCATAGAAATAATTCTGATATGGCCTCAAGAATAATCCTTCTCATTTTCATCCCAATATCAACACTGGCAAGGATAATTTTGATAGATCCCAATGCTCGGCTTTAACCTCTTTAACAACTCAGATTTTATGATACATCGATGCTCTAAACTATCACATTATCTCACTGTCTTAAGACACGTCACAATTCATACAGTAGCACATTACTGAAAGTCAAGAAGTTTTTACTCAATGTAGATTAGTCTAGTTCAGACGCTTCGGTTACCAATATTCTCATCTATCTGAACTCTGTCAAGATGTAATAAACTTTTCAGCTTTCACAAAACGAAAACCTTATCATTTGTAGTGACTTTAACTAATATCCAACTCTTTCTAATAAATATACACTTCTCGTTCAGACTATTTACTCTTTTATCAGTACAAAAATGAAATTCTATTATCAGACTTGGGAAAAATAATCCTGACATAATTGTCACATAAAATCTTTCAAATAAATAATTCACCATACCGATCAAAACTCGCACTTTTATCACTTATGCATTTCATCGATGTCAAATCCTTACACGAAATTAGAAAAAACCCCAATACTAAAATCACCACATTACCAAGATCAAATTAGAAGTATAGTCATATTTGACATGATTATCACGAGTGAAGAACGCACTTGAACATGAGTCATAATTGACAAATTATGGAACAAAGATAACAAGAAAACCGAATAAAGAAATCCAAGATAGAAAACCTGAATAAAGAAATCCGAATAAAGAGACCCAAGATACGATACTATATGCCGAGAATCGAAAACCAAACTCATAGAGAAAATACGGAATACCACGATAATTTTTCAAAGAAAGAAAGTCCAAAAGAAAACATCATTTAATCCCATTTGAAATCAAATATAACAAGATCAATATATCTTCTCATACATATGTATCGGATGAAGCATCAAGTAGAAGAAACAGAATCATAATATCATATGTATTCTCTCATCAATTCTTATCGATTTAAATGAAATAGAATACCCGATGAAATAGAGCAATATAAATTATAAACCAATCAGATTACCAATGCTTTCATCCAACACGAATTAGAAGACATTCCCATATAACAAAAATTTCTTTAGAAGATCAATAGCCATAGAAATATTTTTGAGAACGGGTAAACACATAGAACATCTCAAAAGAGATCACTAAATATGTCCAGTCATAATCACACACTCGGATAGTTCACATTTCAAATATCATTTCCCCAACTAGTTCAAATTGTCACAAATTTCATATTAAACCATTCACTAAAGAAGGCCAATTCTGAATAAATTTCGATTTACACTTTTCTCAACCTTGCACTGAGTAATTCGATTTACCAAAGAGAATTCCTTCTCTAATTGGGACAGAGACATAACTCCAATAATCTTTATGTCAATCCGATACTTACTGTCTCGACTTTACTTATCACTCATTTTCAATCTCTCCGATCATATTTATAATTATTCTATCGTTGAACTCTTTGGGTTCTCAACTAGAGACTTATTCAATACAGATCTCATGAAATTCCATTATAAGTACCACTTCGGTGAGGGGAGGGGTTGTAGGACCTCTCACTCGACTTTCTTATACATACACATATGACACAATTTCCATCATCATAGCAACATCATCAAAATCATGTCATTCATTCAGGCAATGCAACATTCATGTTGGCTTACACAAATTTTCCTATTGTCCCATTTAGACAATATACTTATGCATACATTCTATGTTTTCTAGATAGCTTTACTTATCGATTCATTTAATTAAATTAAGTCATGCTCATGACATCATATAAGGCTAAACAAACATAGATATTTGCACCACAATTACAACTTTCATTTCGTGCATCATCATGTACATATCATTACAATCATATAATTCATCCAACAATTTAACATAGATAAGTTCATTTCATTATAATCCTTTATCTCATAAAAATTATATATCATTAACATTTATCAACATTCGACGTCCAAATCAAGACAAGGACATTTTCATTCGTATCATGATATTATGACCTTTATTCATACCTCTACTACTTTCTATTTATTCCATTCATCTTATCAAGTAAGCCACATACACTACATCAAATAAACATTAAGCAAATATGGATATTTATCACAACATGAATTTTCATCTCACATATTATCACATATATATCATAAACTTTTATTCACACTTTTCTAAACCGAGACTTATCATAATTATAACTTTACTCAAATACCTTCACATAACATGGAACATGGTCAATAGCAGACTCGATTAGAGAGTACCTTGTCTAAATAAGACGGTACTCATACGCGTCGGAAGACATCACACTATCACAGATCAGTGGCATGTATAGCTAAACTTTTACACATGCTAGGTTAGTCCGAAAACCGACTAAACCTGCTCTGATACCACAAAATGTAACGCCCCGTACCCGAGACCATTGCTGGAGTCGAATATGAGGTGTTAACAGACTTAATTCATTACTTAAACAAACTTCAAACAATTTAATTTTAAAATTTTCGGATAAGCTTGAAAATCGCATCACATTCGCTTAAAAATTCATATCTCAAGTTACGAAACTCGAAATTAAGATCCATAAATTTTATATGAAACTAGACTTATATTTATATTTACTAATTGTTTCTAGAATTTTTCGTTGAGCCAAATAGTACAGTTTATTAGTTAAAATCTCCCCTGTTTTAGGGTTTGACTACTCTGACCTCTGTGTATTACAAATCAGATATCTATCTATAACAAATTTCAATGACTATGAGGTTTGTTTCTATTAAAACTAGACTCAATAAGGAATCTATACATATAAAGAACAACTTCTAATTATTTTTTTAAAATTTATTATGAATTTTTAAAGTCAGAACAGGGGATCCAGAAATCACTCTGGCCCTGTTTCACAAAAGTTTAAATATCTCATAAAATATAATTTATATGCCTATTTTGTTCATTCCATATGAAAATAGACTCATCAAGCTTTGATTCCATAACTTATTCATTATTTAATTCCATTTCTACTATTTGTAGTGATTTTTCAAATTCAAGTCACTACTGCTGTCTGAATCTATTTTATGGTAAATTTTACCTATTTCAAGGTTTCCATGGATTAGCTAGCAATTTGACATACATAACACCAAATATGATCATGATTAGCCATTCCAATGGCTAATCATTACCAAGAATTTTCATACCACCCAATAACCATATCATAAGACCATATATACAAAATGATTATAGTGCTATACATGCCATACTCAAAATATACAAGCCATTATGCCAAGATGGTATACGGATAGTGTGAGCGAGCCTCCGACCGTTCCCGATTTCTGAGCTGACTTGTCAAAACTACAAGGAGTGAAAAGGAGGGAGTAAGCATAAATTCTTAGTAAGTTCACATGCAAATAGCAAGTAACATAACCATATAAGCAAACATAAAATATCATTTGCATAATCATCATCAAGACATTCATGTCATATTTTCATTTATCATCTTACCACATTGTTGATATATCGAGTTTTCAACCCGAGGGTTAAGTACATATCTGTTCAAAGTATCCATCTCAAAACACTTACCAATATGTCCCTTTCATCTCTAGTATTCCTCCATTTGAGTAGAACTTTACCCATTGAACACATCGAAATATAATTCGGATACACGGATAATTTGCACATAAGTGCCACATATGTAATCAAGCAATCATGTAACCCGCCCATAAGTGAACTCGGACTCAACTCAACGAGATCGGGTGTTCGCATCCATAAGTGAACTCGGACTCAACTCAACGAGCTCGGATGCCTAGTTACATCTCTCGAACTCAGACTCAACTCAACGAGTTCGGATGCTCAACCATCCTAGTGACATGTCACTTGTATCCTAATCTATTCCTAAGGTTCAAACAAGCTTTTTTCCTCGATCTGACATTTGCTGTCTTCCACGGAATATCGAAACCGATACTCGGTAGCAATTCATATTTATCAAGTAGTAAACATAATTTGCATATTACTCAACATTAACCACAAAGCATAATATTTCACGATTAAAAATCAGCATATCATATAATTAACATCAATAACTTAAAAATAACAATTATGCTACATTATTTACACATGAACTTACCTCGTATGCGGAAATGGCTACTTTTACCATTTCGTCCACAACTTGGTATTTTCCCCATTTTAGCCCGAATTTCAGTTTTCCTTGCTCTATCATTTAAAATATAGTCTAATTAGGGCTCACATTATTCAAATTAACCCAAAATCATATTTTGGCAAAATTTCAATTTTGACCCTAAACTTTTGCATATTTACACTTTTGCCCCAAAGCTCGTAAATTAAAATTCAGCCTATTTTCTTATGTTTTATGACATTATAATCATTTTTTCCTTCTATAGCAACATCAAATTCTCACTCTAACATGTACTTGTAAACATTAGGTATTTTTACCGATTATGTCGTTTTACTCGTTTTTACATAAAATCACTTAGCAAAAGTTATTTAACACAATTTCAAGCTTCATATTCTACCATAAAATATCAAAATAAACACATTTCACCTATGGGTATTTTTCCAAATATGAACCCTAGCTTAAATTATTGCTAGAATAAGCTTAATCGAGCTACTGGGATTCCAAAAACGTAAATAACATTAAAAACGAGGCTTGGAATCACTTACTATTGAGCTTGGAAAGCTTGAAAACCCTAGCCATGGCTTCCCCCATGCTAATTTCGGCCTCCATGAAGAAGATGAGCAAAATTGGCTTTTAATTTTGTATTTTAATTCATTTTACCCCTAAATGACCAAAATGCCCTTACTACTAAACTTTCAAAAATTCCTTCCATGTCCTAATTTTGTCCATGAACTTAAAATTGGTCAAATTACTATTTAAGACCTCCTAATTAATATTTCAATGCAATTTCATACTAAAAACTTCTAGAATGCAAATTTTACAACTTATTCGATTTAGTCCCTACTTTCAATTTAAACACTTTAGGCATAGAATTTCATCACAAAATTTTCACACAGTCATGCAATCATATCATAATCATCAAAATAATCATAAAATAATTATTTCTATCTCAAATTTTGTGGTCACGAAACTACTATTCCGACTAAGCCCAAAATCAGGATATTACAAAATCAGCCAAGATGTCATGTGTTTATTACGGTGAACATTATGTGTTTGATGAATGCCCATCAAACCCAGCGTCAGTGTACCACATAGGTAATTTTAACTTGAATAATTCCAACACCTACAATCTAGGGTGGATGCAGCATTTGAATTTTAGTTAGAGTAATCAAAGTGCGAGGAATTTTAACAATGTTGCAAAATAGAATGCCAACAATGTACTGCCTGGTTATATTCAACCTATGCTAAGGCAAAATGTTCAACATGGTCAAGCATCATCTTCTACTTCATTAAAGCATTGCTAAAGGAATATATGGCCAAGAATAATGTTGTAATCTAGAGTCAGACTACATATTTATGAGCTATTAAGAATCAATTAGGGCAAATAGTGAATGCTTTAAATTCGAGGCCACAAATAACAACCATTTAAAAATCCCAAAGCCATCTGAAAAGCATACAACATCTAAAAAGGATAAGCAAACAAATGTTATGGTAAAATCAGATTATGTTGCCAACAAAAATGTCATAGCAAAAAAAAAAATATTAGCAACCTGAAGGACGACTACCTCTACCTTTTCCTCAGCAATTTCAAAATTCTGAGCATAATATTCAATTCAAAATATTTTTTGAGGTCTTGAAACAACTCCATATCAACAAACTGTTAGTAGAAGCCTTGGAGCAAATGCCCAACTACATGAAATTTATGAAAGATATATTGTCAAAAAAGCCTAGATTAGGAGAATTTGAAATTGTTTCTCTTACTGAAGGGTACACAATAACGAATAAATTACCTCTAAAGTTGATGGACCCAAGGAGTTTCACAATCCAATCTTTAATTGGAATCATTATATTGGTAAGGCATTATGTGATTTAAGAGCAAGTATAAATCTAATGCATCTGTCTATTTTCAGGAAGTTAGGAATTGGGAAGGCAATACCTACAACAGTCATGCTGCAACTAGCTGATCAGTCTTACACACATCTAGAAGGTAAAATTGAAGATGTGCTGGTAAGAGTAGATAAGTTTATTTTTCCAGCAGATTTCCTTATTTTAGAATTTGAAGCTGACCGGGATATGCCAATTATTCTTGGAAGACCTTTCCTTGCTATAGGCAAAACTTTAATTGGTATGTAGAAAAGTGAACTAACCATGAGGATGAATGATCAGCAGATCACGTTTAATGTATTTAATGCACTAAAATGTGTTGATGAGAATGAAGAATGTCATGCCGTTAACTTGATAGAAATAGCAGTGCAAGAAGAGTTCACGAGATTTTGCCACAACAATTTTAATAGTGATAAAGAGTCATTTGACCGGAGACCCTTGTGCACTTTGCCAGAGCAAAATAGACTTTTCAATTTGGATGAAAAATGCTTAATAGCTCATGTATATCCATATGGAGTTGTTGATGTCAAGGACATAAAAATGAGGGACACATTTAAAGTTAATGGACAACGTTTGAAGCATTATTGGGGTGCTCATGTAGAGTGAAATAAACAGTCCAATGATCTTTGAGATGTTTAACTTCAACATCTTGAAAATTCTTTTTACTTTTATTTCATTTTGTCGATTTAACTTTCTCTTATTTATTTCATTTCCATTATTTAATAAACTGCATGAGGGGAAGGGGTCAGTGACACAGAGTACATTGAGACGAATCCTACCAATAAAAGAGAATACGCCCAAAGCACCGAAGGAAGAACCAGAGAAAATAGAGTTTGTCAACATTGAGACTGACCAAGAGGATGAAGAGGAAGCAAATCTCTCAATTGCACCACTAGTAGACAACACTGTGGTTGTTCCACCTCTTTCTATTGAACTGTAACTGCCTAAGACCGTGACATTGATTGATTGATTAATGAGCTCACGAAGACCAACAAGGATGGGGCTGAATTACCCCAATGAGGAGGAAGCAGAGGTACAAGGTTGTTGCTTGTAAATAAACCCATCACACAGAATAAAGTATCTACAATACAGTACAAGCAATAAAGCATCTAGAACATGTGACAATGGATGAGGCGAGTTTAGCTTAGGTTAGATTGAGTGAAAATTTATTCTTAAAAATGAGATGTTCTATACTCATTTTTTTTATAGAAAATGACTTCTAATGAACTTAGGGTTTTTGAAGCCAAACTCAGTCATTTTGCCACAAGGTTACCTAAATAAAGAAGGCACTCCAAAGCGTAGAATTGTCAAGTAAGTCAGCACCACATTTTTTGCTCCATTGTGTTGTTGACTAGAAAGATGAGTTTAAGTAAAGTGTGTAACAAAAAAAATTAGAGGCACTCCACTAAGTAATGGGCTAAGTAGCTAAGGTGGTAGTTTTTTGCTCTATCTATCTTTTTAGTCAAAAGCCTTAGTTTTAAGAGTGATTTTTTATTTAAATTGTGATATTATTAAGTTCTAGGTAGTTTAGTGTATGCTCCATTTGATTATTAAGTCAAAGAATTTTGTGATTTGCTAAATCCCCTAATGTTAAAAAAAAAGGGAAAAAAAAAAACAAGTACAAATAAATATCTTGTGAAAGTGTGAGCAAGGGGTACAAAGTAACTTGAGTATAGGTAATAAATATACTGAGTAAATTAGGGGATATTTGCTATGGCCAGAGAGAATACATGGTACTTAGGAAATTTTGTTTTTAAGAACAGATTTTCTATGCTACCTTCGTTGAAATAAACCTTTGACATTTGACCAAGTTTTTAGAGAAAAGAAGTCTGTTGAGAACTTATGTATATGTTGTTCTTTTAATAGTTTAATAGTACAATATAGTTATATGCAAGGGAAAAATTTTGTGCATTCATGCATTCATATGTATTTTGCTTGAGGACAAGCAATAACTCAAGTCTGGCGATGTGATAGCTCTTGAAAAGAGTTATATTTCATGCCTTTAGACCTAGCTAATTGCTTGTACTTAGGTACAGTTAGTTCTATTTTAGGACATTTCATTTGTAGTTTCAACATTTCACTAGGAGCTTGGACTGTGTTTAAATATTAGGTACTTTTAATTTCTTGTGGTAGGGTTGTATTTGGTAGTTTGGTAGGTGCAGGTTGAGGAACAAGAAATAAAGGAGTGAAGGTTTGTCGGGGCAAAAGGTTGGACATTTTGTCAACATGAATGCCGTTGCAATTCCAGGAAGACTGAGTCAACACTCAACGCTTACTTGTAACACCCCAAACCCGGCCTAGACGTTATGGCCGAATCTGGTGGTGTCACATTTGAGTGCTTTTCGAAAACTTGCTCTTGCTGATGAAAACCCTTTTGGAAATTTAAAGCCTCTTTGTAAGAACCCAAATCATTCTAGGTATTCGGTATTCATTTTAAATTGTCATACTTTTAAAATTGTGTTCGTTGCGGAAGCATTCCAAAAGTGTTGCGAAAACGTAGTGTTTTGAAAACAGTTATCGTTTTGGAAAACCGCATTCTACTTTTAATAGATATAAATCATAATAAACAAAAATCCCAAATTGAAAGCTAGAAAATTAGAGAGGTCTTATTACATAATTAAAAACCCAAACCAAAATCTAATAGCAAATAAACGTCAAATATAAGAAAACAGGAGTAGTAGTGTGGCCATCTCTGAGTCCCCCACAGCTCCGATCCGCCTAACGCTAGGGATTACCTGCACTGTAACACCCCCTACCCGTATCCTTTGACTGAATAGAGTACGAAGCATTACCGAGTAGTACGAAACAATTACAGATAATTTAAATATATTTTCGTAACAACTTGTCTCGATTTCATACCATTTCATATTTAAGCTTTATTCACCAAAGTATTTGAAATACCATCTTTATGCAAATAGCACACATGAGGTACATAATTCCATAATTATGAATGAACACGTTTATCAAACATAATCCACATTCATATATCAATGTCTCATGTCTCCATATATCAAAAACCGTCATTTTTCTTGTTTTTCAGATAATTATGTGTAACCATTCTTAAGCATGCAATTCACTGTTTCTTCCTATTAATCACAATTTCAAATGAAAAAATCACATAATTGAGCTCAATAATGATAATGATAACATTACTTACATTTCTTTTTCCACACATTACATTTACGACTTACCAACTTGTCCATTCAAGGACGGCTTACGGGTTTGAGTACATCGTGATCTGAAGCCTGAAGTCTAGCTGAAGCACATAAGTGCTAAATGGAAGCCCGAAGGCTAACTGAAGCACGCAAGTGCTAAACGGAAGCCTGAAGGCTATACAATCAAGCTCATCGAGTGAACCAAACCCCAAAAGGGTTAACTGAAACTCATATGAGTTAACGAAAACTCGTAGGAGCTAAACGGAAAGCAAACACGAGAATTCACAACAAATGCTGAATCTCGGTTTACTTGGGTAATTTACCGTCAATTCGTCTTTTTCATTGAAAGATCGTACTCATTTCCTGTGTTTCGTTCCTCCGAAATACTCAGTTCAAATTTCATAACTTTTGTATATAATTTTCTTATTTTCGACAATTAACATACATAAATATTAATCACCATTCATAAAATAATATTGAAATTTAATAGTATTAACAAATGGTCACTAAAATTTAGTTATATAAACTAACAAGTTCGATTTTTGTATTATAGCGATAATCATAATTTCATAATAAATATTCCAAACAAAACATTATATCATTTCTAATTCAACATTTATCGATTATAATCGGGCATGTATCAAGTCATTCATATATATATATATATTTAATTTTTTCCTCCTCCTCCTCTCCATCCACATCCTTAGTATAAATAACACATTTGTAAGTAACATTGTCCATAATTTTCACTATTTACTTATGTGAGTATTCAAGCTGTCCATCTGTGTCATAGTTACTAAATTATTTTTATCTCGAGCTACAGAACTCTAAATTAAGATCCATAAATTTTCCCAGAAACTAGACTCATATTTCTTCCTACCATAAAAATTTCATAATTTTTGGTTGGGTCAATTAATACAGTTTATTCATTGAAGTCTCCCCTGTTCTGCTGTCTGACAGTTCCGACCTTTCTTCACCAAAAATTAATTATCTTCTTGTACAGAATTCGAATGATGTCCTCATTTGTTTCTCTTGAAAATAGACTCATTCAGAATTCTAGACATATAAATTTAAACCCCTAATTATTTTTCTTCAATTTTTTTATGATTTTTCAAAGTCAAAATAGGGGAACCCGAAATCATTCTGACCTTGTCTCACAAAAGTTATTGTATCTCATGATTTACAATTCCATTGCTTTTATAAGAAACTAGACTCAATAAGCTTTAATTTCATATTTTATTCATACTCTAATTCGAATTTTTGGTGATTTTTCAAAGTTAGACTATCATGTTCTTTGTCCAAAAGCAGTTTTTAGTGCAAAATATTGATTTCCATTTTGCCCCAAATTTCATAGTTCATACAATTCAATCCTTTCTCAATTAACCCCTCAATTATGTTAATTTTTAGCATTTAATACTTTATTCTATCATTTTAAGCTACTTCATAACTCTTGAAAACTAGAACTTTAACACTAGATCTTAATTCCAAACTCTTTCACAATTAGGTCCTAAAACCAATTTTCATCAATTTTACTTGATAAAATCACCATATATCAAAATTAAAGCTTCAATTATATGTTTATTCATCATGTGATTCCAATACTCATCCATAACAACTTCAAAAATTAGCCATGGAATCAAAACTAATGAAATAGTAAGTTGGACCCAATTGTAAAAGTCCAAAAACATAAAAATTTCAAGTAGAAAGCAAGAATTAAACTTACATGAAGCTAGAGTATGAAAACCAGCTTGAACCCTCCTCCATGGCTGTTTTTCAGCTGATGAATATGAAGAGAAATGAAGAGAATTCTAGATATTCCAATTTAGTCCCATTTTTATTTAGCTCATTTTGGCAATTTTCCAATTTTTCCCTTATTTCACCCATTTCCTGATTTTTCTCAGCTATTGCTGCCCAAAATATCTCCTTTGGGCTTATTTGCACTTTAGGTCCTTCCTTATTTGACAATTGAGCTATTTAATCCTTTTAGCAACTTTTACACCTTTTTCAATTTAGTCCTTTTTATTTAATTAACCACCCAAACGTCAAAATTTTCTGACGAAATTTAATACTACCTCACCAACACTCCATAAATATTTTTAGAAATATTTATGGCTCGATTTATAAAGTCAAGGTCTCGATACCCCATTCTCGTCCCAATTTACCTAATTAATTCTTTTAATCACCAAATTCACTAATTCAAAAATACTTCTATATTCACATTTGACTCATAGGTATTATTTTATTAAATTTTCAACTCACCCGTTGGATTTAGTTATCTTAAATCTCTATTCCCTACTACTGAAAATTAGGCTGTTACATGCGCAGTTAAACAGTGGGGTGAGTTTACGAAAACTCAGTGTGTAATCCCCTATCAGTCGGCTGGTATATGGCATACAGTAACAGTCTGGGCCTGAGCCCTATTCAGAAATAGTACAGAATGGGCCTTAGCCCAATGCAGTAACAATACAGTACAATAATGCAACCCATCCCAATCTAGCCAACACACCACTCCGCACCACCAACATAACATGTGGGGACAAAGTCGACCCACCCAGCCAACACACCAATATCGCAAAGAAAGTCGCGGAATAATATCGTAGTCGAGCTACGATAATGAATGCACGCAAAGAAACTCGCGAAGATCGGTATATGTGGCGAGCCACCAAGATGCAACGATATATGGCAAAGCCACGGGAGATACACACTTCCTCCATAACAGTATCCCAACCCCATGCAGAATGTCATGTCATAAATCATATGTGTATGCAGAAGGCCATGTACAGAAAGAACAGTTATATCATAGCAAAAATCAATCATTTACCCTTGAGGGGTACAATAGTCATTTTACCCTATAGGGGTATTTTGGTCATTTTAGCCTATTAGGGGTAAAACGATCATTTTACCCTGCCTTGGGGCCCAGAGTCGCATATCGATACCTCTGAAGATTTGAAGTTGCCTCGGACGACCCAAGCAACCCTAATAGTCATAATGGTGTAAATGGGCCCAGGCCCATTGTTCGGCCCAAGTGGGCCTACACATTCGTGTGGCCCATTTAGCCCAGGTTTAGCCATGGATATGGCAACTAAACAGCCCAGTCCAGGATTTGCCATGTACTGTTGATTAAATCCATGTGGAGCCCACGAGCCTATTTTGGCCCATCGAGGGCCAAACAACCTACGGTCATGGTGGCCTCTATAGTTTTATGCAGACGATTTGTGGGCTTGGTTTACCACATGTGCGTTCGCACACCCATGTGGCCAAAAGGCCATTCTTTCAACTTTTCAGGTTT
This sequence comes from Gossypium anomalum, assembly GCA_025698475.1. Taxonomy (NCBI): domain Eukaryota; kingdom Viridiplantae; phylum Streptophyta; class Magnoliopsida; order Malvales; family Malvaceae; genus Gossypium; species Gossypium anomalum. The sequence goes on from CM046965.1 coordinate 42,274,640, forward strand.
TCGGCTTTTTGGCTTTTGCAGTTCTACAGTCGATTCAAAGTGTACACACACCTATTTGCTAAATCGAGTGAATCGCTCATGAGCCCAAAGCCTATATTCCAATAAAACATAACGGTTCTCAACATTAAATCCCCAGACTTTCTATACTACTAACCTTGATTGATAGTAATACAGCCTATTACCCTAAGATCGTTGCCTAGAACCAAACAGATGCTTCTTGTCGATTAGCTACATAACAACAGATCTTATTAGACATGATTGATCATAGATGTGGCTTAGATCCATAATATCAACTTACAATCTACAGGGATATTCGACTTAACCCAAAAGTAAGGTAGCGTTCTTACCTTATTCGATTAACCAGATGAAGGGGTAAGTTGCTTCAAGGCCACTTGCATTACTCCACTCCTCGAGGAACCTAACAACCCAACGAGCAATACATCATGGGGGAAAGGATCATCATTCAGTAATCAAGAATAGAAAGGAGGTATTCGGTTTAAAGAAAAAGGATGAGAAAGAACAGATTGAATGAGAAGAGCCAAAATGAACACTTACCGTTCTAATCAGGAACTCTCACCGAAAACGAATTAATAAACCAACAGAAACGTATGGAAGCAATCAATCAAGTATAAGGATAGAAAAGAATGTCGAGTACAATAGGTATTCCAAATCAAAAAAGGAGGAAAGATGGAGGAAGAAAAATATGGGGAAAGAACAATCAACTAGGGGAAAATCGAGAAGAAAATAATATAGTGAGAGAGAAAATGATAAGAGGAGCATCTGGAAAAGAAAGAAAAGATTAGGGTGTTCGGCTACTTCACAAAGAAGAGAAAAGAGAAATGAAGGAATAGATGATACCAAAATAAAAGAGTATATTCAGCCAAAAGAAGAAAAACAAAGCAAAGAAGAAGCTGAAAACCAAAGTCCCCTGTAGAAATCGGTATAGTAGTAGAAGACAACCAAGGGTGTTAACAAAACCATGAATGAAGAGAAAATCCCAGAACCCCAAAATGTGCACAGCCCCTAAAGATTCCCCAAAATCAAATTTCCTCAAAGCTAGAGACCAAATTCGGCACACACTCTCCTTCTCACTCGAACTCCTTAATTTTCTCCAAATATCTCTCTTTTTATCCCTCCACAATTCTCTCCATGAAATCCTCCTTGATTTTCTCCATGACCCATTCAAATTCCAACCTACAGAGTTCTAGTCAGACTCCACTTCTCATGTAGTAAAGAAGCAAAATAAACACTCTTTTGTGCATGGAGTGACTCGAACCTCCAACCTCCTTAGCAGCACAACACGCCACTACCACTACACCACAACTCTTTTTGTATCATAAGTTACCTAATTTAATTAAAGAAACCTACTATCTAGAACTAAGGGCACTATTCACTTAAAATTAAAATTTGTCAAGGGTAAGTCTTGAACCCAAGACCTCTCACACACACACCCAGAACACTTAACCTCTAAAGCAAATATAGATTTGTGTCATTTCATTGCACAACTAAATACTTACATGCAGTCTCTTAGTTGTTCCCATGCTCAAGGCTTATTCCTTCTAGGCCCAAATTTATACCTATTTCAGCCAACTGTACTTGTACTAGAAACATCTACCTAAAAAAGTGGAGAAGATAATCCTGAGATGTTGGTTTTTATCCTAGAAAAAAAAAGAATTTAAAAAGAGGAGATGATAATCTTGGGTTGTTGAAAAAAGAATTTAAAAAGATGAAAAGATAAACATGGGTTGTTGGATTTACCCTAGGGAAAAAGCTATACAAAGCCAAAGGAGGAAACCCTTAATGGCAAAAGAGAGGGAGAGATCCTTAGGCAAGAATAGAGGGCAGTAGCTAAGTAGTGATGAGAAGAGGAAGACGAAGGTAGTCCCTCTCAGCCATCGCAGGACACTATGCTTCTGGGCTTTAAACTAGACATGCGAAAGTTGTCTTCCCAAAGTCTTCCATATGTCTTACTTTTTTCTTTCGTGAATTAAATAATGAAAATGGTGTTGAATGTTATTTTGGTTTTAAATTTTATATGCCAACCCATGAGCTAAATCTCTTCGAGTTAGGATTACATAACGAAATTTTTATTTTCTTTAATGATTGAAGTATAGATTTGAATTAATTTACTGTTTCATTCAATTGTTTTATTTCTAAGTTGTATGTGTTCAATTCCCAGACATAGATGATTGTTCAGCATGCCTATAAACTAAGTCTAATTCTAAAAAGGTTGGATTAGTTGGATTGATATTGAATGATATGAGCAAGTACTCGATCGATACTTGTTGTAGACTCTAGGCATAGAACAACGTTCATACAGAAGGAAACAATACAGGGTACCATATTAAGGCCTATAGACACGGGCAAAGTAACTTGAGTTTTTGCTTTCGAAAGAAGCGGACTATTTTAGAACTCCCCTAAGTAGTAAACTAAGTATGATTTTGTTAAGGCATTAATGGCAGTAAGGGTAGATTCTTACTAATCATAACCTTCCAAATCAACATCGTATATCCTTTATTCTTTGCCATAGTATCTTTACTGCATCATTATTTGTTATTTATTTGTTCATTTACATAATAGTCCCGTAGTAATTCTCATAATTGCCATTACATTTCTACTCTTGTTTTGCCACAGAATTTCTAAGTATTCATTAATTCCACATACTGCATTCATCATTATTCCTTTTACTTGCCACTGTATACTTACCATAGCTTTACCATAACATTAATCACATTTTATTATAATTACTTGACCACTTTTGTGCCTAAATCCAATCCTCATGGGAATGATACTCACTAATCACTTTATTACTTGATTCGACGTGTATACTTGCACAATTCGTATATCATTTCACACGTGACAATATCAGAGCTCTAGGTTCATTAACACTCGAACCTAGGTGGTTGTTGTGTGTTTGGAGTTTTGAAACTCTTGAGTCTAAAACTCTTTGATTTCTTGAAATTGTTGACAATATCAGCATTTCAAATTTTGTCCATCTACTTGTGTGTGCAGTGTATGTACGCACTTGGTAAGCAAGTGTGATGCAATCTCCTTAGCCCCAAACCTTGCGTGATAAGTATAACAACCCCTTCTTAAATCCCTAACCATGATCAACTCCTAGATCTGCACCAATCTTAACTATTAAAACAGAATAATAGATGACTCGTATCTAACATAAGTCCCCTTACCTTAACTATAAACAATCGACCACCTTAACCAATGGGAGAGGAAAACTTACCAAGATCGTAAACACCTAAAGAGCAGTTTCAGCAGAGAGCTAAGATCCGACATCCGATACTAATTCCCTACCATAGTCGATTAGAAAGAGTAAGGGACAATATTCGATACTTAGCAAACAAAACCGATTGGAAGAGTAACACTTACACTAGGTCCGGTCAAAGAGTATTCAGCTCTAGAGATCTGAATGGCACAATTGCTTATTCGGCACCAAGGGAGAGAGGAAGAAGAATCGGCTAAACCCAAAAGTGAAACAAAGAAATCAACACAAGAAAAATAAAAAGAAAACAAGTGTTTTCGGCTTTTGGAGAAACCGACAAAAAGAAAAGGAAGAAAATAAAAGGGTTTTTAGCTTTTAGGGAAAAAGATTTCCGGTAATAGGGTGAAGGAAATTCGACACTAGCCTGGCAACCCTGCATTCGACACTTATTTATAGCCCTTATAGCCGAATTACCTGGCCCTTAGTTCCCCATTTGGCTCCATTACTTCTTCCTTCTCATCTCCTCATTTTTCTCCCTGATAACCCCTTGATCCTTTCCTTAATTTTCTCTTCTAAACACTTCCCTTAGAGTCCATCTTCATGCCACTTCCAACCTTCTAGAAGGCTAAAATTAAACTCCTAAAAATACTAAGCTAGGATTCAAACCTTGGATCTCCTTGCTAGCCACTAACGCCACCTCCCTACACTCTAAGTGGCGTCACTTAGCCATTCCTTCAGAAGGCTTTTTGATGTTATTTTCCCCTATCTTTATTTAAAACCCCAACTACTTGCCAACCCTGATTCTTTTAATAATTAAATTATAATTTCTTCTACCTCCTAATTCAAACTCAAACCTTGTCCAAGACCTACCTTTGCGTAATTAACACTTAACCGAAATTGCTAAGCACAAAAAGAAAAATTCACGATTTCAGGATTTTGGGGTTTTGGAATTTTTGGGTTTCGAGATTTTTAGAGCGTTACAACTCTACCCCCTAAAAGAAATTTCGTCCTTGAAATTTCCAACTAACCGTTAATCCTACCACCTAAGTCTCACCACTATGCTTTCGCTACACACTCTAATTCCAACTTAAGTAAATCGCACCCGATGGGTAAGTAAGTACCATTATTCGCCTTTGGCGCGTCTCTATCCTCTTGACGACGTGCTGCATAGCCCAAAGCTGCCTAACTCGCCTCAGCATGACCAGCACCTCTACCTGATGCTCCATGACCCAAATTGTTTCCACCCCTGGCCTGATCACGGCCTCTCGGCAGTTGCTGACCACCCTTCGGGGGCTATACACCACCTCGGTCCACAACTGGCATCTGAGCTGGCATGCTGAGGCAATTCTTGATCCTATGCTTTTTGGATCCACAAGCTAGACAAGCTCCCGTCCTCTTCCAACACTCGCCTACATGGCCTATCCCACAATCAGCACAAAGTGGCACCTCTGGATTAACAGCAGGGGGCCCTACTCTAACTGGCCCAATAACTCTGGCCCTAGCCCTAGGTCTCTAATCGACACCAGGAGTCTCAGCCTCTCTTTTATCCTTACCCTTTTCTTTTTCCCGATTTAGGATCTCAGTGCGCTTTAACTCCTCCGCTATCTTTGCTTTCTCTACCAACTCCGAGAAAACTCGCTCCCTTCATGGGGCTATCAATACTCTGAGGCTATCTCTAAGTCCATCCTCAAACTTAACACAACGCTCATAGTTCGTTGCCGCTGTAACTCTTGCATACCTACTAAGGCGTAGAAACTTCGCCTCATACTCCACCACCAATTTGTTTCCTTAGGTCAAGTTCAGGAACTCCTTCCTTCTAGCATCTACATAGCTTGCACCCACATACTTCCCTTGAAATGTAGCTTTGAAAAACTCTCAAGTGAGCCGCTCTGGTTGGGTGCCCTCTTTCACTGTCAGCCACCACTAGTAGGCTTCTTCTTTAAATAGCGACACGGCTCCTTTTAACTTTTGTTCCGGTTAATAGTCCAGGTCCTTCATTATCCTTTCAGTGGCCTCCAACCAATATTTTGCCACGTTAGGAGCCACGCCAGCCATGCCCTTAAAGATCTTTTCCCCGTTCGATCGAAGTCGCTCCGAAATGGACCCCCGATTTCCAGTGCCATTGTTGGGCCCAGTGACCCTTTCCAAAATCCTCAGCATTGCCTGTGACAATGCATCTTCACCTACGGTCCGATCATACGGTCTATTCCCAGCCACAGGTGAGGCAGGAGCCTCCTCTACTCCAGCATCGGGCATATGGCCCGATGCCGATGATTTAGCCCTAACACTTCCACAGCCTTGGCCATGACCTCTTGCGCCTCTTCTAGCACTCATTGTCGATTCACGTATTTTTTAGATTTAAAATTTTATGAAGTTTTAGTTAGTTTCCATGATTAAACTGATGTTTTATGGAAATAATTAAAGAGAAGATTGTTTTTGAAATTCCTTTACAGTTTTAAGATCCTACGGGCTTCAATTCCACTCTACATAATCATCTAAAGTAGCCCTCTAACTATCTACTATATAATAATTTAAACAAACTTTAGAATAAGAAAACTTACTTGGTTCAACGTCGGAGACTCGGTGTGCTGCTCAGTAAGACTTCCTCTTTTCTAGAACATTGTAAAAGAGAAAAAAATTAAAAACAAACACAAAAAGAATCCAAGTAATAAGGCCCAATTCATAGTCTGAGTTTTGCAACTTGGGCTCTGATACTACTAAATGTAACACCTCAAATCCGGCCTGGATGTTATGGTTAAATCTGGTGCATCACATTGAAATGTTTTAGCGAATCGTTGAAAACCCTTCTTAAAACAAAGAAACCTTAAGTATCCTTAAAAAAACTTCTTTCAATCACTTGTTTAAAATATATGATTTTATGAAAACATGTCATTTTAAAATGTAGTTGCAGAAACGTAGAAAGTCATACTATAGTTTAAGAAACCATGTTCAGCTTCTTATAATTACATCACATAAAAATAATAATCCAAATAATAATAAAGTGGAAGCCCTATTACAATCTGATTTGAAAAGTACTTAATAACATAGAAACTGATAAGCTTTAGAAAGAAAAACAAGTCCAAATTATCTTGCTAGCTAGCCACCTAGAGTCCCTCCAAACATCGAACCTTCTATTAAGCATCACTTGAAAATAAAATAAAAGAGGGGGTGAGTTTTTGCAAACTCAGTGTGTACAACCCTCGATGAAAACAAGCATCCAAAAGTCATCATACATCAAACATGTAATGCAATGCAGTGCAGCCCACCCCAATAATCCAACCGGTACACTTTTGCTCCTCCCCCTTTTCACAACCTGTGGGGATATAAATATCGACCCACCCAGCCGATACACATCAATGGTAGCCCGGTTGCGGAACTACCCAAGTTGCAGCAAGCTGCCAATCACATATTGGGCTTAAAAGCCGTCGGTGGATCCACGGTTGTCAAGCAACCATGCGACCCTCATATACTCCCTCCATTCCATAAATCTCAACCCATATGCAACCTAAACAGGATATCATATGAATGCACATGAATGCATGTAGCAATCGTAAATCTTACATTCAACACATAGGGGTATTTTAGTCATTTTTGCCCTTAGGGGCATTTCAGTAATTTTCTTTTATTACGGGTTTTTACTTACCTTGGCCCGTTAAAAAATCCTGTGAGTAAAGATGAACGAATACTATGCACCAGGTAGGATTCTAGAGAAGCGGAGGTGAGTCATTAAGATTGCTTAAGTACCAAGCTCTCCCTAGATCCAATCCTAGCCATGCATATACCTGCCGTCACACCTTAACCCTATGACTTGTCCACGGTCTCAATAAATTAATTAAGTTTTATGCAGTCATCATATACTAGGCCTAAAACCTCTTATGAAGCCCAGACAAATCCATATGCCTGTATATAGCCCATTAGGCCCAATCACATTTATGTGGCCTATTTGGCCCAAATCACATTCCTATGGCCATTAGGCCCAATTCACATTTACAATCATGTTCAGATACAATATTCCATCACATAGCATCAATTATCAAATTTTTCCTATTATGGGCCCAACGGCCTATCGGGCCCATTTAGCCCATACTAGCCCCGTTGGCCAATTCACAGCCCAAGTCCATGGAATTGCCCATGGGGCCTCAAAAAACCTATCAATTTCCCCCTTACAAGTGTTCGTACACTCACAAGACTACCATAGCCAAACTTTCAGCTTTTCAGCATTTCGGCTTTTGCCGATCTACTTGTGTGTGCAGTGTATGTACATACCTGGTAAGCAAGCGTGATGCGATCTCCTTAGCCCCAAACCTTGCGCGATAAGTATAACAATCCCTTCTTAAATCCCTAACCACGATCAACTCTCAGATCTGCACTAATCTTAACTATTAAAACAGAATAATAGGTGACTTGTATCCAAGACAAGTCCCTTACCTTAACTATGAATAATCGGCCACCTTAACCAGTGGGAGAGGAATACTTACCACGATCGCGAACACCTAAAGAGCAGTTTCGGCAAAGAGCTAAAATTTGAGATCCGATACTAATTCCCTACCACAGTCGATTAGAAAGAGTAGGGACAATATTCCATACTTACCAAAGAAAATCGATTGGAAGAGTAACACTTACACTAGATTCGGTCAAAGAGTATTCAGCTCTAGAGATCTGAATGGCACAATTGCTTGCTCGGCACCAAGGGAGACAGGAAGAAGAATCGGCTAAACCCAAAAGTGAAACTAAAAAATCGGTACAAGAAAAATAAAAGGAGAATAAGGGTTTTCGACTTTTAGAGAAATCGGCAAAAAGAAAAGGAAGAAAACAAAAGAGTTTTCGGCTTTTAGGGAAAAGGGTTTCTGGTAACAGGGTGAAGGAAATTCGGCACTAGCCTGGCAACCCTACATTCGACACTTATTTATAGCCCTTATAGCCGAATTACTTGGCCTTCAATTCCCCATTTGGCTCTATCACTTCCCCCTTCCCATCTCCTCGTTTTTCTCCCTGATAACCCCTTGATCCTTTCCTTAATTTTCTCTTCTGAACACTCTCCTTAAAGTCCATCTTTATACCACTTCCAACCTTCTAGAAGGCCAAAATTAAACTTCTAAAAATACTAAGCTAGGATTCAAACCTTGGATATCCTTGCTAGCCACTAACGCCACCTCCCTATACTCTAAGTGGCGTCACTTAGCCATTCCTCCACAAGGCTTTTTGATGTTATTTTCCCCTATCTTCATTTAAAACCCTAACTACTTGCCAACCTTGATTCTTTTAATAATTAAATTATAATTTCTTCTACCTCCTAATTTGAACTCAAACCTTGTCCAAGACCTACCTTTGCGTAATTAACACTTAACCGAAATTGCTAAGCACAAAAAGAAAAATTCACGATTTTGGGATTTTTTGGTTTCAGGATTTTTTGGGCATTACAATGATGGTTGAAAAGCTGATGGAAAAAGGTTGTGAAGCTTATTTAGCTTATGTGATGAATTCAGTGAGTAAGGAGTTCATAGTTCAGGATACTCACACTGTTAAAGATTTTCTTGACGTGTTTGCTGGAGAGTTACTGGGTTTGCCACTGGATCGTGAAGTTGAGTTTGGTATTGAGCTCTATCCTGGTACTACATCGATGTCTATTACACCTTATTGAATGGCACTAAAAGAGCTCAAAGAGTTAAAGATTCAGTTGCAAGAGTTACTTGATAGAGGATTTATTCGATCGAGTGTATCTCCGTGGGGTGCACCGATTTTGCTTGTGAAGAAGAAGGATGATACGATGTGAATGTGTATTGACTATAGGCAGTTGAATAAGTTGACCATTAAAAATAAGCATCATTTGCCTCGAATTGATGACTTGTTTGATGAATTTTGAGGTGCAACGATGTTTTCAAACATTGATATTAGATCTGGGTATTATCAGTTGAAGGAGAAAGAGTCTGATGTGTTAAAAACTACTTTTAGGACTCGGTATGGGCATTATGTGTTTTTGGTGATGCCATTTGGTTTAACTAATATCCCTACTACATTCATGAATTTGATGAATAGAGTATTCCATTCGTACTTGGCTCAGTTTGTGGTTGTCTTTATAGATGATATTTTGGTGTATTCTCGTTCTGAGGAGGATCATGACGAGCATTTAAGGGATGTTTTGCAAATTCCTCTAGAGAAGCAGTTATATGCGATGTTCAGTAAGTGTGAATTTTGGCTTATGTAAGTGGCATTCTTAGGTCATGTTGTTTTGGCAAAAAGGATTCGAGTGGATCTAAAGAAGATTGAGGCAATTTTAGAGTAGAAGTCACCTAGGAGTGCTACCGAAGTTAGGAGTTTCCTAGGTTTAGCTAGCTTTTATTGTAGATCCGTTGATGGGTTTTCTCTTATTGTTGCACCCTTAACGGAATTGCTTAAGAAAGATGTGGTGTTTAAATGGACTGATGCAAGGCAAAAAAGTTTTGAACAGCTTAAGGCAGTTTTGACTAAAGCACCAGTGTTGATTCAACCAGAGCCTAGAAAGGATTTTGTTGTTTATAGTGATGCATCATATTCGGGTCCCGGTTGTGTGTTGGTGCAAGAGGGTAAGGTTGTGGCTTATGCTTCAAGACAATTGAAGATGCATGAGCGCAAATACCCTACTCATGATTTGGAATTAGCTGTTATGGTATTCACGCTTAAGGGTTGGCACAATTACTTGTATGGAGAGAAGTGTGTGATTTATACGGATCATAAGAGCCTTAAGTACCTCTTCAGCCAAAAAGAGTTGAATTTAAGGTAAAGGCATTGGTTAGAACTTCTGAAGGATTATGATTGGGTGATAGAGTATCATCCTGGCAAGGTGAATGTTGTTGCTGACGCTTTGAGTAGAAAGTCGATGATGGAGTAAAGAGCTATGTTTGGACGCTTGAGTTTAGTTACTGATGGTGGTTTTTTAGCTGAACTTCAAGTGAAGCCAAATTTGTCACAACTGATTAAGGAGAAGCAGCCTTTAGATGGAGAAGTATTAAAGAGGATTCAATAGGTTGAGTAAGGTATTAAAGGAGATTTTGATGTTGGTAGTGATGGTATCTTGAATTTTCAAGGTAGGTTGTGTGTTCCGCATGATGTGGATTTAAGGCAAGTGATTCTTACTGAGTCACATAGTAGTCCTTACGCTATGCATCCTGGTAGTGGCAAAATGTATCATGATTTTTGTAACGTCCCAATTTTTGGAAATTCTGTGAATGTTGGAAAATTTTAAAATTTCTGTGTTCTGTCTGCTTGGCGTAGGTTTAATTATGTTAGTGGCCCTCTAGAAGGCCCAAGCTTAAGTTGAAACATGGTAATTTTAATTAATTTTAATTCCATAGGAAAAAGGGGGTTCTGGTCGACTGGGCTTTTAAGTATTAATGGGTAAAATAAGCCACAAGGAAGTATGTAGCAAGGTGGCAAGTGACGTCACTTGAGCGCTTTAGAGGTGGCGTGAGGATGACTAAGGAGGACTGAGGTTCAAGTCACATTGACAGCATATTAAGGGAATTATTTTTATGAGTATGAAAGGTAAGTGATGGAACTCAAGTAAAAGTCTGTCAGGAGGAGTTTGAGTTGCTCAGGAGATTGAGCAAGGAGGGGATAAGGGAGAAGATTTAGGAGCTGATTAGAGAGAGCAGTATTGGTCGAATGGTGGACTCTTGAGGAGCAAGAGTTGGCCGGCCAAGGGTCTCTAGTACAGGGTTTCGACTAGGTCTTTGAAGAGGGAAATTTCGACAGTTGGGATGAGTGGTGCCGTCCCTAGCAATTCCTTTTCTTTCTTCTTCATATTTATTTTCTTTGGTTTGCCGAATTAGGTTTGGATTAGGATTTCTTCTTCTTTTTGCTAATAGCCGAATCTGGAGGTCTCATTGTGCCGTTTTCTCCATAGCTAAATATTACTTCTCTTCTCATCTTCTTCTTTCTTCTATCTTTTCTTTTTCATAATCGAACCTATACTCTTCTCTTTTCCTCCTTCTATTTCTGCGCATAGCTTTTATCTTTTCTTCATTACTCCTCAGTAAGCTGAAAGTTGTTATAGCCGAACCACATCCTTTTCTTCCTTAAAAGCCGAAACTCTTAAACCTGTAACATAGAAAGCCGATCCTTTGGCTATCAGGAATCTATTTCTTCTCATAATACGGTGGATCAGAATTAGAATCGTGGATAGGCACACTCTTCTGGGCCGAACAACGATAGGTAAGTTGTTGAGCAACTTGCGTTATTTATTCGTGTTTTTAGGGAAAAGCTGAAAACCTTAAGGGTGGCTAGCGGTTTGGACTAAGGGTTTGAGCCTTTTTCTATTTGGTTGTGTAAGCGTTAGCATGGACAAGGGGGCATACAACAAAAGGCTTGAAGATTTATTTGGTTGGCTCTCCATATCTAACCCAGATTTCAGAAAAAGTTAAGAGCACTAGGGCCTAAAGCATGGTTGGGCGAATATGGTAAGGGGTTATTACGTAGTTTGTTTTCGATAGTTAGATTAATGTGTTAGTAATCCAATTGTAAGCAGTTCGTGTGTGGATCTCGTCAGCGTATCGTCACAAACAGGTGTGTAACTGACACCCCCTCATAGACTAGATCGGCAAAAGCCGAAAAGCCAAAATGCCGAAAAGCTGGTATTTTGGGAACTTGTGAGTGTGCGAATGCTCGTGAGATTGATAGTTTGATTTATATGGTAAACTAAAGTGATAAGACTGCAGAGTGCACGACTCCGTGCATTTCAATATTTCTGGGCTTAATGGGCTAAAATAGGGTTAATGGGCTAACGGGCTTAATATGGTAAGAACGCTCGGTGAGTGTTTCTATTAGTACGTAAATGGCTATGATATGCATGAAAACCCAAAGAGTAGTTAAATTACTAGAATACCCCTATGTATGTAAAATTACTATTATACCCCTAGGTGTAAAATGACCATTATACCCCTAGGGTTAGTTTTGACTGAAAAGCATGATGATCCGATTACAGATAATGTATGCCATGATCGTATATCTCATTGCATGGGGACATCGGTTATATTATGGAGGAAGCGTCACGGTGGCTATGCCACAATTATCCGATCTGTGGTTCGCCACATATATACGTTCTAGTGGCTCGCCACGATTATTCTGCTTCTGTGACTCTGTCACACTATTCGCTCAGCGACCTTGCATATATTTCGTGGCGTGTAGCGGTTAGGTATATGGTGTAAGGCTGGTATGGGAGTGCATGTGGTTGGATTCGGGTTGGGTTTCTGCATATACATGTGATATCTGTTCTGTTCTGTTATGGGCCTATGGGCTTTATGCTGAAATCTGTTCTAGGCCAAGGCCAACTTCATCTATTTCTGGGGTTTGAGCTGATATAGGCTATGGTTGGGTTAATTTACACACTGAGTTTCCCCAAACTCACCCCTTTATTTTCATCCACGCAGGTAACCCCCAACTATAGTGGGCTTGGAGCTGTGAGGGATTCGGAGTGGCCACACGTTCTACAAATTCGATTTTTCTTCTGGTGAACTCGACATCCTTTTATTTACGTTTATGGTTTTGGCTTTTTAAATGTAATAAGGCCGCTTAATTATTTTTGATGGTTTTAATATGTTTTATTAAGATAGGCATTACTTATATTTAACTGTCGAAACTGATTAACTTTAGGGCGCGTTTTCAAAAACAATAATTGATTTCAAAATAAAACGACAACAAGCAAAGCTTCCGCAATGAAAATGTTTTCCAAATTAATCACTTTTCCTAAAATGGACTTAATCAAATCGGTTGCCTGAAAATATACATGACGTTAAGGTGTGGCAATGGCAGTGTGCATCTCTAGGATTGGATCCGAAGGGAGCTTGGTACTTAAGCAGTCCGATGGACTCACCTCCTCTTTTTCGATTTCCTACCTGGTGCACAGCTTCCATTCACTTTAATCTATAATGGATTTGTCTTTTAAACACCTAAATAAGTTTTTGATTAAAAGCATAAAATTTTTTGAACGCTTCGATGTGGCACGTCGGATCCGGTCATAACGTCTAGGCCGGGTTTAGGGTGTTACAATTTTAAAGAGGTTTATTGGTGGCCTGGTTTGAAGTGTGATGTTACGAATTTTGTGACTTGATGTTTGGTTTGTCAAAAGGTGAAAGCTAAGCATCAGTTTCCTTCGGGGTTGTTGCAACCAATTGCAATTCCTAAATGGAAGTGGGAAAAGATTACTATGGATTTTGTTTTAGGTTTGCCTTTAACTCCGATGAAGAAGGACTTTGTGTGAGTTATAGTTGATCGGACTTTGATTGCTTAGGTTTATGTTTTTGATTTCTTGTGGTTAGTTCTTAACTAATTTTTGAATGTATTGTTGTGTTAATTGTTGTGTTGAAGTTCCAGATTTGCTAGGACCATCTACAAGCTAGAAAAGGCTAGTTTAAGCTTTCGGCATTTCGGTGAAAGTATAGTGGTGAGTATTTAAATTAACTGCTTGTGGACACGACTGAATGCATTATTTGGGAATTTAGTGGTAGCCTAAACCCCTATTCTAATTTTCGAGTGTAAGCTTTCTTGTACTCATGTTTATCTTGTGAGATATTTGCTTGTGTTATTATCAAATTGTGAATTGAAATGAGATGCTATATGTGTGTTATATGTTCATTATTACTTTTGTGAAAGAGTATATATGTTCTGCTAATATTTGATGACATTTTCGCACGGTTGTTATTCTAGGAATTCATTGATCTCGTTAAGCTCACCCACTCCTTTTAAAACCATTTTACATTAGTAGTGTCTCAGTGTGAGTAGTGTGGTTTCAAGGGGTGATTCCAAGTAAGTCCATTTTAGTTATTCCGTAGGTGTTATTGTTTTGGTTATGTTTTGGGAATAAGGCAATGTGGTAGACTATATGTTGTTTTTTGTTATGATTTTTAAGTTGGTTACATGGTTATTTTGCTTAGGACTTATAGACATTCAGTTTGGATTATTGGTTTCTTGCTCGGTCATGATTATGATGTTTTGGACTGTTACTTCGGACATTTTAGTAACTATTTGATGATGTGAATGATACATGGTGATTAGACATGTAACACCCCTCACCAATATTCACTGTCAGAATAGGGTTATGGGGCATTACCAAACTTACAACACTTTTAAATATACATTTCGCATATAATTCAATAATTCAAATACAATTTAATCACAACCAATCATAGTGTCCCTCAAACAAGCCTACAAGGCCTTAAACATGCTTTAAAAATGATTCGGGACTAAACTGATAACATACGAAAATCTTGGAAACTTAGAAAAATCTTCAAACATACTGGGGTCACACACACGTGTGAACAGGCCGTGTGCCTCACACGGCTCCAAAGACGCCCGTGTCTCAAGCCATATGGAAATAGGGCATACATACTGACTTATATCACATGGCCGAGGACACGCCCGTGTGCCAGACCGTGTGAAAATTAGAGGGTATACTGACTTATGCAACACGGCCAAGCCACAAGCCCGTGTGCTAGGCTGTGTGCCAATTAGGGGGCATACTGACTTGTACCACATGGCCAGTCACATGCTCGTGTGTGAGACCATGTAGAGCATACTGACTTCATTTAATTTCAACACCAAAGGACACATGACTGTTCAACATGACCATGTGTCACACACGGCTGAGACACACATCCGTGTCTCTGCCAGTGTGAACAAAAATATGCCATTTACCAAGCCATTTTTCCACGCAGTTTGTACATACCTAAACAAGATCAATTGGTACCATTTTAAGACACAAATATGCAGCTAAAAGTCATCAACCAAAGTTCAATTCATAGCAATTCTTTACCATTAATACAAATCATAAATATACCACAATTTGCCATATAATTTCATACCTAATTCACATATACCATTCAATTAACTAAACCATTCTAAACATGCATTCAACCTCAAATACTCAATATAGGTTAATTACCAAACACAAATTAGAACCATTTGCACATATATAAACTTCATCAAGTTCATCATCTTATGCCAACTCAAATGGCCAAAGTACATATCCATCAAGCATACCAAAATGACACAAGCCTATACATGTCATATACCATATATACATAACTTCAAAAGTACCAAAATAGATGTTCGATAGTGCGATGACGTCTCTGACGATCCTCGAACCCTAGCTTGCTTCGATATCACTATAAAACATGGGAAAATACACAAAGTAAGCTAATAAGCTTAGTAAGCTCGTATGATGTAAACTTAACTAATCACAAATACAACATTCATCAATCTAAACATATTATCATTTACTTTATGATTACTATCAGATCTTTCACCTGCTTAATCATAAGGTTATATACAAGCTTTATAACTTCTTCGATTTTAAGCTCATAATATACATGTACATACCTATACCAATCCGTAACAAGTTCATACATACACGGAATGCTGTTGAATATTCAATGCCTCGCACACTAAGTGTCATACTCGATATCTCGCACACTAAGTGCCATACATTGCCGAAGCTATCTCGAATTGCACACTAAGTGCCATATATAGCTAAAGCTATGTCGTATCGCACACTAAGTGCCACAAATAACCAATTTGTAGTAAAAAATATCTGTAGTCCTGTATATACAATTTATGCAATATCAAAGAACTAAAACATAATTATTACAATGCTTAATACATATGAAGTTACCTCGTGTACGGAAATAACGGGACGAACTGACTATTCAATTACTTTGCTTTTTCCCTGAGCTAAGACTGAACTCCTCTTTTTTTGATCTATAAGTAATCAAAATCAACTTATTTATTCTTCTCTTTATTCAATTCAATCCAAAATACATATTAGGGCTACATTTTTACAATTTTGTCCTTATTACACAAAATCACAAATTCATCCAAATTTACAATATACCCTTGCTAGCCAAAATATATATTACTAGCAGCCCATATTTTCAATTTATTCACACTTTTAACAACCATATTTTACATTTTCTCAATTTAATCCCTTTTTGACATTTTTGTCAAAAATCACTTTACAAAAACTATTAATATAACATTAAATCTTCCAAATCAATCATCAACCATCAAATTACTCAAACATTGAACAATGGCAACATGTTAAATCTTGAACAATTTCGAAATCTAAGGTACAGGCTAGCTAGAATACGAAGCAACGATATTAAAAACATAGAAATCATCAAAAACCGAGTAAAAATCATACCCTAATTGAACAAAATAGCTTGGCTGAATGAAAAGGAATGAAAATGGCTTCTCAAGCCCTAGAATTAGTTGAAGATGAAGACTAAAAAGATGATACATATTTTTATTTCATTTATTTAATCATTAATAACTAATTTACTAATATAACCTTTAAAAATCTTAATAATTTCCATAAAACCAAGCTCATAATTGTCCACTAACTCACTAATGGTCTAATTACCTCCTAAGGACCTCCACTTTAAAGTTCTATAGCCATTAGATACCTTTAACTAATAGAATAGCACTTTTGCACTTTACGTGATTCAGTCCTTTTAATCGAATTAAGCATTTAAACGATAAAATTTCTTAACAAAATTTTCACACCAATGTCATAACATGCTGCAAACATTAAAATAATAATAAAATAATTATTTTAACTTCAGATTTGTGGTCCCAAAACAACTGTTCTAATTTAACTCAAAAACAGGCTATTACAACTCTCCCTCCTTAGGGATTTTCATCCCCGAAAATCTTACCAATGAATAGGTTCGTGTATTGTTTTCTTATAGCATCCTTGGGTTCCCATGTAGCTTCTTCAACCCTGTGCCGATGCCATAATACTTTCACTAATGCGATTCTCTTATTTCTCAGCTCTTTTATCTCACGAGCTAAAATTCGAATCGATTCTTTGGCATATGACATATCAGACTGAATTTCAACCTCGGCCGGGGAAATGACATGTGAAAGGTCAGATTGGTATCGTCGAAGCATCGACACATGGAACACATTATGTATTTTCTCTAACTCAGATGATAAAGATAGTTGATATGCCAGTGGCCCAATTCACTCAATAATCTTATACGGCCCGATGAATCTTGGACTCAATTTCCCTTTTCGACCAAACCGTAATATCTTTTTCCATGACGACACTTTCAAAAACACTTTATCCCTAATCTGAAACTCAATATCTTTTCATTTCAATTCTGCGTATGATTTCTATCGATTCGAACCTGCTTTCAAACTATCGCGAATTACTATCACTTTTTCTTCAGTCTCTCTGATCAAATCAACCCCGTGAATCTTATTTTTGCTGAGTTCACTCCAGTACAATAGTGTTCAACATTTACGACCGTATAGAGCTTCAAACAGTGCCATCTTTATACTTGATTGGAAGCTATTATTGTAAGCAAATTCAATTAGCGGTAGATATTTCTCCCAGCTACCTTCAAACTCAGGAATGCAACAACGCAACATATCTTCAAGTATTTGAATAACTCGTTCGGATTGACCATTCGTTTGCAGGTGAAACGTAGTGTTAAAGTGCAGCTTTGAACCCAAAGCTTCTTGCAATTTCTTCCAAAATCGCGAAGTAAATCTTGGATCTCTATCCAAAGCAATAAATAAGGGAACACCATATAATCTCACAATTTCAGAAATATACAATTCAGCTAGTTCATCAAGCGAGAAATCTGTACGTACCAAAATGAAATAAGCTAATTTTGTCAATCTGTCAACCATAACCAGATCGCATCTTTCTTTTTCAGAGATAAGGGAAACCCGATACGAAATCCATTGTTGCTCTATCTCACTTCCACTCAGGAATCATGGTAGGCTGCAATAAACCTAACGGCACTTGATGCTAAGCTTTGACTTGTTGACAAATCAAACATTTTAAAACAAATTCTGAGATATCTCATTTCATGTCGTGCCACCTATAAAGCTGTTTTAAATCATTATACATTTTCGTGCTTCTCGGATGTATAGATAAACAACTATTGTGTGCTTTGTTTAGAATCTTCCAAATGAGCTCAAAATTTATTGGTACACATATCCTATCACGAAACATCAAACAGTCATCAGGCCCTATTCGAAACTCTGAATCAGAAGTTGACTGTCACTAATCTCGTTCTGCTTGCAATTCATTATCAAATTTTTGAGCCTTACTAATCTGTTGTAGAAATAATGGTCTCGCTTTTAACTTGGATACTATTGAACCATCGTCAGACAAAGCTAATTGTGTTTTCAAAGTATGTAAAGCAAATAAGGACTTTCGACTCAAAGCATCAGCAACTACGTTCGCTTTCTCTAGATGATAGTCAATCACTAATTCATAGTCTTTTAGCAATTCTAACCATCTCCATTGTCTCAAATTCAAATCTTTCTGAGTCATCAAATATTTCAAGCTTTTGTGGTCAGTATAAATTTGGCATTTCTCACCAAACAAGTAATAACACCAAATTTTCAATATGAACACTATCGTGGCTAGCTCTAAATCATGCGTTGGATAATTCTTTTTGTGTGGCTTCAATTGTCTCAAGGCATAAGCTACAACTTTGTCTTCCTGCATCAAAACACAACCCAGGCCATTTAACGATGCATCACTGAAAACTACGAATTCTTTACCCGACTCAAGCTGAACTAACACTAGTGCCTCTGTTAATAATGCTTTCAACTGCTCGAAGCTATGCTGACTCTTTTCTAACCACTCAAATTTAACATCTTTTTGAAGTAATCGTGTCATCAGAGTCACAATCATCGAGAAGCCTTTCATAAATCGTTTATAATAGTCGACTAATCCCAGAAAACTACGGACTGTTGATACATTTCTCGGAGGCTTCCAAGCTATAATCATAGAAATTTTGCTCGAGTCAACTCGGATACCCTCAGCTGAAACTATATGTCCTAGAAAACCAACCTCTCGTAGCCAAAACTTACATTTGCTGAACTTTGAAAATAATTGTTTATCTCTAAAATTTTGTAACACGATTCTCAAATGCTCAGCATGCTCAGATTCATCACGAGAGTAAATCAAAATGTCATCAATAAACAAAACTACGAATCGGTCTAATACGGCCTAAAAATCCAGTTCATCAAGTCCATAAAAATAGCAGGTGCATTTGTTAGTCCGAAAGGCATAACAAGAAATTCTAGTGTCCGTACCTTGTTCTAAATGCAGTCTTTGGTACACCTGAGTCTTTAACTCGCAACTGGTAATAACCCGATCTCAAATCAATTTTTGAAAACACTATTGCCCTTTTTAACTGATCAAACAAATCATCTATTCATGGCAAAGGGTATTTATTCTTGATCATCACTTTGTTGAGCTGTCAATAGTCTATACACATTCTCATTGTGTCATCTTTCTTTTTCACAAATAACACCAGTGCACCCCAGGGAGAGAAACTCGGTCTAGCAAAACCTCTATCTATCAACTCTTGCGACTAAGGTTTCAATTATTTTAACTCTATCGGAGTCATTTTATACGGAGCTATCGATATTTGCATTGCTCCCAGTACTAATTCAATACCAAACTCAACCTCTCTGATAGGTGGTAAACCTGGTAACTCTTCTGGAAATACATCCGAAAACTCACAAACAACAAATACAAATTCAATCTTTGATTCAGACACTTTTGTATCCAGTACATATGCAAGATATGCATCACAGCCTTTTTCATACATTTTCGAGCTAACATAGACAATATCACAGTAGGTAACTCACTCGAATCATTAGACTCAATCTGAAGAATTTCATTGTTCTGACATTTCAATTCAATAATCTTTCGTCTACAATTTACTACTGCATCAGGCAACGTCAACCACTCCATACCCAGAATAACATCAAACTAGAAAAATGGTAACAACATCAAATCAGCCATAAAATAGTAACCTTGAGTCATTAACGGACAATTTTTGCAAACTTTGTCAACCAGGCACATGTTTGCCTAAAGGGTTCAACACTTTTATAACAAACTTAGTAGAACCAACAAGTAAATTTTTACTAGATACTAAATTCATACATATATAAGAGTGAGTTGATCCTGCATTTATCAATGCAATCACATTAGTATCATAGAGAGTGAAAGTATCGGTGATAACATCTGGAGATGATGCCTCCTCCCATGCACGTATAGTATAAGCTCGGGCAGGTGCTCGTGCCTCAGACCTCACAGCAAAATCCCTATCACACTTCTACCACTAGATACATTTCCCGTATTTCTTGGCGGTCTCCCTCTCACTGCCGTATTGCTCGATCTTGCATGCTAAGATTTATCTTTTCTCTGATAAAATGATCTTGCAAACCACAATTGTAACAAGCTCTATTATTATTTTTCATCCAACAATCTCCAAAATGTCATCTTCCACACTATTGACATTCGGGTTTAACATCTTTCACATTACCAACACTCGATACCAATGTAGCTTGAGCTTTAGGGCTAGTATATTTCTTTCCACTATCTCTATTACAATATCCCACTGAAGCTGTCGATCGGTTAAAATAGTCTCTGGATTTCTTCGACGAGGACTAATAAGGTTTACTCATCGATCTCTTCATTGTATCTCTAGCCTCTGATTCAGTTTTCTTCTTTTCTCGACTAAATTCTTCGGCTTTGCAAGCCCGTTCAACTAACACAACAAATTCTTTTAAATCTAAAATCCCAACCAGAAGTTTAATATCTTTATTCAGCCCATCAACAAACCACTTGCACATTATTTCTTCAGTAGACACATACTCACGAGCATATTTACTTAACTGTACAAATTCTCTCTCCTACTCCGTTACGGTCATGCGGCCTTATTTCAGTTCTAAAAACTCTTTATGCTTTTGATCCAAGAATTGTTGACTTACATATTTCTTTTGAAACTCTATCTGAAAGAATTCCCAGGTTACTCGTTCTTTTTGTACTACAGACACCAAAGTATTCCACCACTGATATGCGGTATCTCTCAAAAGGGATATAGCACACTTTAAACATTTAGCTAGCATGCAAGAAAGTTCATCAAACACTCGAATCATATTTTCAAGCCAAAACCCCTCTCTCTTAGGATCATTATCAATATTAGCCCTGAACTCTTCATCCCCATGCTTACGAATTTTATCGAATGGCAGCTTATTCAATCATATTAAATTAATAACTTGGGGAACTACGGAAACTGATTGAGGATTTGGTGGAGGTGAAGGTTGTTGAGCAGTCGGATTGCTCCGGACATATTGAGTGAACCACTCGTTCATCATCTAAAAAAAGCCTTCTTTAGCCTCACCTCCCTGATTGCCCGTCACGGATCTAGAATCAGATGGTGTTGTCCCTTGCGCGGGAGCAAGAGCATTACTCTCATCCTCATCGGCTATAGCTTGATTGGGATCCATTATTATATGAAAACACAGTTTAATTTGTCAGGAATCATCACACTATCGCAGAGTATATATATGACATATATAGCTAGACTCTCACACACGCTACGTTAATCTTAGAATTGACTAAACCGTAGCTCTAATAATGTAACACCCCTCACTCGTATTCATCGTTAGAATAGGGTTACAAGGCATTACCAAACTTACAACACTTTTAAATATACATTTCACTTATAATTTGTAACGCCCCAACTTTTGGGCCTAGAAGGAATGGGCCTTGAGTAGGGGAACTATGAGAAGGCTTGATATAAGTAGTTAGTTGTGCAAGAAATGACATAATTAAATGTTTGCTCAAGTGGTTAAGGGTTCTGAGAGGAGTTGGAAAAGTCCTAGGTTCAAACTTGGGCTTTACCAAAAAATTTGGTTTTAAGTGAATAAAACACTGGATGTTTGGAATTAGGCCTTTTAAATTATTGTGTTAAATAAATGACATAAGGAAGCATGTGGTCTAGTGGTTGTGGCGTCATTAAGGTTGCAAGGGAGCCTGGGTTCAAGTCTTGGCTCTTGAAATTTATTTTGGTTTTTCTCTTAAGTGAATTTGGACGCTAGCACATATGTCTTATAGTTAATTATGGATGTTTGTATCACAAAAGGAGCCTATGGTGTGGTGAAAGGTGGCGTGTAAGGGAACCTTAAGGTCTAAGGTTTGAGCGTGGCACAGTACAAATCAAGTATTTATTTTGTAATTGGGTTCGGCCAGTGGTTGAGTTGCAGTGGAATTCTGATGGAGGAGGTTGTTGAGGAGAGAATTGAGGAGTGATCTTGGGAGTGGATCATGGAGAGATAAGGGGAGGATTATATGGGGAAAATCGTGGAGTTTGATTGGGGGAGGAGTTGGCGAATTTGGGAGTCTGTGGGTGCCTATTTGGTCATTGATTTAGTGTCGAATTGGTCAGTGACTTTAGGGGTTTCGATAGTTGTTTCTTTTGCATTCATTTTGCTTTTGTTGACTTGGCCGTGTAGTACATTTTGGGGTCATTCTCTGTTACGTTTTGGTGTTAACTGAATGTGTCTTTACCATTCGGGTTTTTTTTGCTTTACTATCTTCTTTTGCCAAAAGAGATAAGTGCCAAGCCTCTTCTTGACTCTTCTTATCTTCCATATTCCCCTCTCTGTCGAAATTGTTGTCTTTTATATTACCTCTCTCACCTTTCCTCAACAATGGCCGAATAGTCTCTCTTGTATCATCTCTGTTTTCGATTCTCTTCCTCTTTTCTTAAGGAAATAACCGAATATAGTTTCCCTTTCTCCCAAACATTTCATTCTTTCTTTCGATCTTTTCTGTGTCGACCATCCCTCCTTCCCCTCTTCTTTGTTTTCGGTTTCTTGTCTTCTATTTAGTGTTTGGTTGATCAGTCAGTGCACTGTGGTGTGGTCGTTCAATTTTGCTGAAGATTTAACAATTAATATGTGGTTGCAAAGTTTCTTCTTTGTTTCTCTGTCAATTCTGTATACACTCTATTTGTCTTCTTCTATCATTATCAAAAGCCGAATGCTTCTTAATATATATTGATCGTGATTTTTGGTTGGTGGGGTGCGTTGGGGTAAGAAATCTTAAGGAGTGGAAAACGGCAAAGATTATTCAAGTTATTAAACTCTGCCTCTCATTAATCGTATAAGGTAAGATCGCTACCTTATTCTTACTTTGGGTCGTATATTCCTGTGGTTGGTAAGTTAACATTTGTAGGCTGAGGTCACATATTTGATCACTGTATGGGTTAATAAGATTTGTTTTAAAACATATGTTTGACATTCGCTTGTGATCAATCCTGATCGGAGGTCTTAAGAGATTAAAGTCATTCACTAATCAAGGTTGGGACTTTGAGATTTTTACCGTGTGATTCCGTAAATAGGTGTGTAATTGTATGCCTTGTTTTGATAATCGACAGAAAAGCCAAAAATGTGTGTATGCGCACACTAAGTAGACTGTAGAACGGCAAATGCCAAAAAACAGGAACTTCGACATTTGGGGCCTCACGTGCGTGCGATCGCTTGTGTGGTAAATCGAGCCCTCAGATCAGGGGTGATAGGCTGTAGAGGCCGCCACGAGCGCTCTTGTGGACTTGGGCCTCGATGGGCCGAATGAGCCTGATGGGCTCGTGGGCCCCACATGGCCAAAATCTACGGGAAGTGACTAATAATGAACTGGACTGTGGTGTTCGCATAGCCGTGACTGATATTGGGCTAAATAGGCTACATGAGTGTGTGGGCCCACTTAGATCGAGTAATGGGCCTTGAGCCCATTTTCACTGTTCTGGCCATGTAGGTTCTTTCAGTCGCTCGAGGCGACGATAGACCTTCTAGGAGGACGTAATAAGTATCGAGAACCTAATATTGGTAAAATGAGTAAAAATATCCCTGGAGGGTAAAATCACCGTTTTACCCCTAACTGACGAGATGTCCGTTACACGCGTTGTGGCAGGTTGACTAATGTATGTATGATAGTTATATGATTGATACCGAGCCTGACATCCTGCATTCACCTATGTTATTGTGACATGTCATCCTGCATGGGGTTGGGTTAATATTGATGGAGGAAATGTACGGCTCGTAGTCGTTCTGTACAAGGCTTTCAACCTTACTGCGATACTTATGGCTTATAGCCGTCTGTTATCTGGCAGCGTTGCTGCGATATTTATGGCCTTTAACCATTCTGTCTACGGTGTTGAGCCGTTCTATTGACTTAGTGCCACAACCGGTGCTAAGCTTGGTGTGTTGGTTGGTACGGGTGGTGTATTGGTTGAACTGGGCTAGATATCTGTCTACATAACTGCATCTGATACTGATTTTGTAATGGGCTTAGGCCCACCTGATTCTGTTAATGGGTTAAGGCCCACCTGATACTGTGTTTGTGATGGGCTTAGGCCCAGTCTATTTCTGCATACCGTATATTTGATTGGTTGTATTATAAGGGATTGCACACTGAGTTTTCACAAACTCACCCTTCTGTTTTAACTGTGCAGGAAATCCCCAGACATAGATGGTTTGGTGCTGCGAAGGACTTGGAGCTGGCCTCCCCAAACATAGATGGTTCGGTGCTGCGAGGGACTTGGAGCTGGCCATACACTTAAATTTTCTTTGGATTTTATTTACCCTATTTATTATTTTTAGGTTGTAATAAGGCCTTTATAATTTCTAGATTTTAAATTTTGGAATTTTGTTTATTGTTTTATAATTGCTAGAAGTAGAACACGATTTTTCCAAAACAACAATTGTTTTTCAAAATATCACATTTCTGCAACTGTTTTAAATTAAGCTTCCACAAAAAATAAGGTTTAATAAACCATGTTTTAAAAATAAGCAAATGAAATCTAGGGTTTTAAATGGCAAAAAAAGTTCTAAATGGTAAGAAGGGTTTTCAATAAAACACGGTTTTCAAAAAACACTTCACTGTGACACCCCAGATTCAGCCATAACGTTTGGGCCGAGTTTGGGGTGTTACATAATTCATCAATTCAAATATAATTTAATCATAACCAATCATAGTGTCTCTCAAACAAGCCTACGAGGCCTTAAACATGCTTTAGACATGGTTCGGGACTAAACTGATAACATACGAAAATCTTGGAAACTTAGAAAAAATTTCAAACATACTGAGGGCCCCCGCCTGTGTGAACAGGCCATGTTGAAACAGGGCATACATACTGACTTATATCACATAGCTGAGGACACATCCATGTGCCAGACCGTGTGAAAAATGGAGGGTATACTGATTTATGAAACACGACCAAGTCACATGCCTGTGTGCTAGCCCGTGTGCCAATTAGGGGGTATACTGAATTTTACCACACGGCCAGTCACACGCCCATGTGTGAGACCGGGTGGAACATACTGACTTTATTTAATTTCAACACCAAGGAACACACGGCCGTGCAACATGCCCATGTGTCACACACGGCTGAGACACACGCCCGTATCTCTGCCCATGTGGACAAAAATAGGCCTTTTACCAAGCCATTTTGCCACCCAGTTTGCACATACCTAAACAAGATCAAGTGGTACCATTTTAAGACACAAATATGCAACCAAAAGTCATCAACCAAAGTTCAATTCATACCAATTCTTGACCATTAATACAAATCATAAATATACCATAATTTGCAATATAATTTCATACCTAATTCACATATACCATTCAATTAACTAAACCATTCTAAACATGCATTATTCATTCAACCTCAAATTAGAACCATTTGCACATATATAAACATCATCAAGTTCATCATCTTATGCCAACACAAATGGCCAAAATACATATCCATCAAGCATACCAAAATGACATTATACCATATATACATAACTTCAAAAGTACCAAAATAGATGTTTGATAGTGCGATGAAGTCTCTAACGATCCCTGAATCTGAGTTAGCTTCGATATCACTATAAAACACGAGAAAATACACAAAGTAAGCTAATAAGCTTAGTAAGCTCTTATGCTATAAACTTAACTAATCACAAATACAACATTCATCAATCTAACCATATTATCATTTACTTTATGATTACTATTAAACCTTTCACCTGCTTAATCATAAGCTTATATACAAGCTTTATAACTTCTTCGATTTTAAGCTCATAATATACATGTACATACCTGTACCAATCCATAACAAGTTCATACATACACGGAATGCCGTTGAATATTCAATGCCTCGCACACTAAGTGTCATACTGATATCTTGCACACTAAGCGCAACACTCAGTATCTCGCACACTAAGTGCCATACATTGCCGAAGCTATCTCGAATAGAACACTAAGTGCCATATATAGCCAAAGCTATGTCGTATCACACACTAAGTGCCACAAATAACCAATTTGTCGTCAAAAATATCTGTAGTCTCGTACATACAATTTATGCAATATCAAAGCACTAAAGCATCATTATTACAATGCTTAATACATACGAACTTACCTCGTGTATAGAAATAATGGAATGAACCGACTATTCAATTACTTTGTTTTTTCCCTGATCTAAGTCCGAATCCCTCTTTTCTTGATCTATAAGTAATCAAAATCAACTTATTTATTCTTCTATTTATTCAATTCAATCCAAAATACATATTAGGGCTATTTTCTACATTTGCCCCTAAACTTTCACATTTTTACAATTTAGTCTTTATTACACAAAATCACAAATTCATGCAAATTCACAATAAACCCATGCTAGCCAAAATATATATTACTAGCAGCCTATATTTTTAATTTATTCACACTTTTAACCACCACATTTCATATTTTCTCAATTTAATCCCTTTTTGACATTTTTGTCAAAAATCACTTTACAAAAACTATTAATCTAACATTAAACCTTCCAAATCTATCATCAACCATCAAATTACCTAAACATTCAACAATAGAAACATGTTAAATCTTTAACAGTTTTGAAATCTAGGTACGGGCTAGCTAGAATACGAAGCAACGATCTTAAAAACATAGAAATTATTAAAAATCGAGCAAAAACCGCACCTTAATTGAACAAAATAGCTTGGCCGAATGAAAAGGAATGAAAGTGGCTTCTCAAGCCCTAGAATCGGTTGAAGATAAAGACTAAAAAGATGATACATATTTTTATTTCATTTATTTAATCATTAATAACTAATTTACTAATATAACATTTAAAAATCTTAATAATTTCCATAAAACCAAACTCATAATTGTCCACTAACTCACTAATGGTCTAATTACCTCTTAAGGACCTCCACTTTAAAGTTCTATAGCCATTAGATACCTTTAGCTAATAGAACATCACTTTTGTACTTTTCGTGATTTAGTCCTTTTTATCAAATTCAGCATTTAAACGATAAAATTTCTTAACAAGATTTTCACACCAACATGATAACATACTGTAAACATTCAAATAATAATATAATAATTATTTTAACTTCGAATTTGTGGTCCCAAAACCACATTCCGATTTGACTCAAAAACAGGTTGTTACAAGAATTAGTTGGTATGAATTATATGTTTGTAATTGCTATATTTTTTATGTTTAGAGCAAAGGTATCGATATTCAATTTTTAATATCGATACCTCCATGATTTTTTAAAGTGCATAAAGTCAGTAACATAATTTGGTATCAATAACTTATCACGAGTATTGATACTTGGGGTAAAATAACTGATACATTTTGAAATGTACCGATAATTTTCTAGACTTCGAATTTTAGATGAAAAATAGAATGCTAATTTGGTACCAATTTTCCAAGCGATATCGATACCACTGGAGAGAAATGTTGATACCTATATTCTAGTGTCGATACCTACGTAGTTAGTTTTGAGATTTTACTAAATGGACCTTATGCATGTTAAATTATTGTTATAAGACTATCTAATGTATGTTTAGAATGTAACAATGATAGTTTAAGAGTAAGATTGACTTAAAACTCAAGCAAATACTAAAATGGGTGACATTTCTTTTAGAATGAGCTTTTAATTGTTGTGAATGACATGAGATGGTGGTTTGACATCCTGATATTCAAGCTCGACAACCAGGCCGGGTATAGGGTGTTACAGCTACACCCTATTTACCAAACCTCATTACTCACACCTCAAATCTAACATAAGTACCCATTCAGATAAGTTAAACTCATTTTCTTAAACACATCGTACTCAGTTCACATTTTATACACATCAACACGATCGCATATCACAATGCACATCTCAAGCACGCAAGGCATACCTACATTGTTGCTTCAGAGAATCATGTACATCTATACATACAGTTCGTTACCTATTAAACTCAATAGAATGCTAAACTAAGATTTCATAACTATTTGTAACAATCGTTCAAGTATTCACATGTTAAGAACATTAATCACAAATAGTCTATCTAAACGAACTTGTATGAGTCGATATTAGAGACTCACTTGACACTCACCTTGCTGAAGGTCAAAATCCTCAATTCTTAACGCCTTTCATGAACCCGCAAAATCAACTGCTTAAAAGAACATGGATTCATCATAAAACCTGTTTACGGATAGATTGCGAACATCCCATCTAACGTTAACCCCTATGCATGGCCTCTTAATCATAACTTGCTGCATATATATACCATAGTACCCTTACTCTTAACATGCAAAGTTGTCAGACTTACCAAGAGATAGAAAATCCTCTATTTATTCCCAAGAATCTTTAGCTTTTAGTTTACATAGGAAGAGCAACCAGCAAATAACATTTGATATTTAAGAATTTAGGAATCATTTTGAAGGAAGAATAAATTTTCTCACGAACCCTACTCACATACATGTATAATCCACTTCCATTTAGTGGAATTTGACAAGTGTTAAGAAATTTTAGACTATGCCCTTCTTAATAGCCTACATAATCCAGAAAAAACATAAATAAGAGTCTTGTCCAAAACCTATTTGACTAGTCATTTTAATTGGTTTATAACCAGATCTAGTTACCAAGACTTGTTCTTCATAATGCTTGAACAAACTAGGCGAACTACTACATAAAGCTTACTTTTCTTTTATCAAATTCTTTTTTTATGGAAGAACACATCAAAAACTAAATCCTGATATACTTTCATTGGTGGATAATCAATT
This sequence comes from Gossypium anomalum, assembly GCA_025698475.1. Lineage (NCBI taxonomy): Eukaryota > Viridiplantae > Streptophyta > Magnoliopsida > Malvales > Malvaceae > Gossypium > Gossypium anomalum. The sequence continues at coordinate 42,303,746 of CM046965.1, forward strand.
CACCAAGACATTAGTTCGCCAGAAGCTTACAATTTGGTGAACTAACTACCAGAGTGTGCTAGAACATACAACTTCACGTCTACACGCCTTCAATTTGGATCATCTAGATCTGAGGTGTGACATTAACGAGGGTAAATATTAGAAGGCAATTGTCACATCCCATTTCTTAATTAATTTAATTTAGTAAAGAGGGTGAATCTGCTAGCTCTTATTTCTTAAAAATTATTCGCGCATTAATGAAAACAAAGAAATGTTATGGCTTAGTGGTAGGAAGCTCCTTAGCTATCTTTGAGGTCTCAAGTTTGAACCCCTTTGTGCACATATTTTTTTATTTAATTTTTGTACATTTTTAGCATGTGCTAACTAGCCTTGCTATCCTCTTATGTTACCATATAAGGAGGATTCTTTTCCTCCATTAGCAAGTTAAATTTTCCTTTTTAAAATGAAACACATCCCCTTTTTCCTTCCTTGTCTCACTCCATTGCCAAAAACTCTTTTTCTACCATAAACTTTTAGTGCATTGAACTTGGTTATAGTTGACTAAGCTACACCACCCCTTCTACCGTCCATCATCCCTATTTGCACCCTAGTCTTCACCACCCATTTCTTTCCACCACCGTGAGTTTATTTGCACCACCACATCACCACCGTCCACAACCAAAATTCTCTCTTTTCCTTTCAGTTTCCCCTTATTTTTTCCATAGTGAGCTACTGTGTCCACCACCGCAACCATTGCGGGTCACTTTCCCTTTCACTGATTTTCTTATTTTCCCTCCTTTTCTCCTCTCTTTCAATTAAAAGTGACCAGACCCTCCTCCCTACTTCTATTTCACACCACCACTAACCACACCATCGTAGTTGGACCATCGTCGAGTCATTGCTGCCATCACTACCATCGGATGACTGTCGCCATCACTGTCACCGCAGTCAGACCACTATCGTCGTCACCTCGGTGATCGACCTTCCTTTTTATTTTCTCTTTCTCTTGTCGATTACCCTAGTGACTAAAACACATATTTTATTTTCTTTATTTGATTATTTTAGATTATCCAACCATTGATTTCGCTCTATTTTCATTACTTCGATCATCTTATAATAAAACAGGTGTAAGTGATGTTTTTGGATTGACAATCCTTCGTCCTAAAATTTTGTGATATGGTCGAATGGTATAGGGCCTAAATAATTCGTATTTTATTTTTACTATTTCAAAAATGATTAGTACTAATATGATCTTGTGTTAACATGATAGATTGATTAACAATCCTCCGAGAAATCAATAGTGAACATCGCGAGAGTGACGAATCCAAGCATTCAAATTGAGGATTTGCGATCAAGACTACGCCTAAACGAAACTTCTACAATGGAGTAAACGGTTTAGATCTACATTAAGGTGTGGGATTTAACTCTCGTTTTAAATGAAGTTTAATATTACTATTTAATTAAAATGTTATTTATTTAATTAATGTGTGAGTACCTTACGAACTCTTGTGAAGTTGAAAAACTCAATCAAAGAGGAAACCAAGTAAGTGACCTAAACTATTAAATGTTGTGAAAATTTATTATTTGTGATATGTAATATAAGTATTGTTGATCTCAACTCTATGTTATGTGATTTATGGCAAGATTGATAAATGATGATCTAAACATGTGATATATATGTATGGGTATGTTAAGATCCATGTTTTAATACAGATATGTATATTAAAGCATGTTAAAGTGAAAACTATGTGATATGTGAAAATGTGAGCATGATACATGCAAATGTGTAAAAATTGAGAAATATGAGTTATGAGCATGAAAATGCGAAAAATGTGAAAAGTGAATCATATGTGTTTAAATGGCCATATCACATGTATGGGGTGGGATTGAGAAAGGAGGAAGCTATGTGGCAGTTTAACTACAACTATGTGGTTTTTATTAGCAATTATGTGGTGGTTTATCCATAATGTGCTATGTGACCGTTCTTCAGTATCTATGTGGTGGTTTATCCATGATTTGTTGTGTAACCATTCACTGGTGTCTATATGGTGGCTTGTCCACAAACTAGTGTTTTATTGGATGTAAGAGTTCTGGGGAACTCGATATTGGTGTGTAGCGGACATGGGTAGAAAATCCTATATTTGTGCATCGTTCATAAGCATTCCATGTTCGATACAATAAATAAGATAATCTTTGTTGAAAAAACATCACTGTTTGACAATTTTTATCAAAAACAAAATATTTTCAGGATTTCGATCCATGAGGCTTCTTACTAGAACAAATTTTTATTCCTTTCTCGAATGTTACCAGCAAGTTAATTATTAACTTTGAATAACAAAAACCCCACTGCCCCAAGACAGATTCGTTAACGCTTAATGTAATAGCTTATTTTCAGTGAAATTAGAACAGTGGTTTTGGGACCACAAATCTAATGGATAAATTATTATTTTAATATTATTTCAATGTCTATAATAGGATATTAAGGCCGTATAAAAATTTTATTAAGAAATTTTGACGTTTGCATGTCTAATTAAATAAAAAGGACTAAATCGTAAAAGTGTAAAAGTAAAGTTCTATTAGTTAAGAGGGTTTAATGGCTATGGAACTTTAAAGTAAGAGGACTTAGAAGGTAATTAAACCATTTATGTAGTTAGTGGATATTCATGGCTAGGTTTTATTGAAATTTTGAATGTTTTTAAAGGGTAAAAATGTAAATGAGTAAATAAAGGTTAAATTAATTAAAACAAAATGTCCATCTTCTTCATTTTCATTAACCTAAACCAATTTTTGCCATTGGATAAGAGGGAGCATTCAGTTGAGCTTTGGTTGGGTGATGGTGAGTTTTCAAGCCTCATTTTTAATGATTTTTATGTTCTCGGGATCGTTATAGCTTATCTAGCTAACCCGGAGACTATTTGCAAAACTGTTAAAGATATAGGGTTTTTCCATGAATGTTCTTACATGATTCTTGATGTTTGATGGTAGATTATGAGTCTTTGCAGATAAATAAATAAGTTTTCTAAAGTGATTTTTGATGAAAATGTCATTTAAGGACTTATTTGTAAAAGTAGTAAAATTCATGGAAATTTTGTAATATAATGGTTTATATGGGTTGATATGGGTCCCTAATGAATTTATCTAGCATGAAATAGGGATGAAAATGCTTATATTTTAAATTATGAGCTTAAGGAGTAAAATATGAAAAGTTAAAATGTTAGGGGTAAAATTGTAATTATGCATAAATGTGAACTATGGATTGAATTGAATGTTGAGATTGATTGAAATACTTAATTGAATATAATTATTTATTTAGATCTAGATAAATCTCAACCGGATCTAAATCATAGATTAGCTCGATTGTATTTCCACACTCAGGTTGTCAATGTAAGTTCATAGTATTTCAACATGTACTTGAATTTCTATTTTTATTTTCATATTATAGTTACGTACTTAAATGTTTATAGTTATTTATTCCTTGAATTGCACATACGTGCCCCTGTTTGTACTTTGGTGCCCGTGAATTACACATGCATGCCTCTAGTTGTACTTCGATACCCCTGAATTGCACATATGCGCCCCTATTTGTACTTCAATACCCCTAAATTGCATACGCGTGCCTCTGTTTGTACTTTGGTAGCCCTAAATTGCACATAAGTGCCCCTGCTTGTACTTCGGTACTCTTGAATTGCACATACATGCCTCTGTTTACACTCCGGTAACTTTGAATCAAGTAAAACATGAGTTTTATTCAATTATTGTTAAGTTAAATGATATATTATGTTCTTTCTAAGCTCTATAAGCTTATTTGTTTTTGTGGATTATTTTGTAGATCGTTGTTGTTGATTTTTGGATAGATCAAACCTTCGACTTATACTATCCATCGGTGTTGTTAGTTCTTGTACTCCTTAGGGTAATGGCATGTATATGTGGCTATATACGTTGTTTTGGTACAATATGACAATATCCTAAACTAAGTTGTTAGGTATCTTATTAAGATTGTAAATAGGTATCTTTTTGGTACAACTAGAATGATATGAAAGTGAACATTTGTGGTTTGTTTTGGCCTGTGAGTGAATTAAGTTGCTATGCTCAAAATAGACCGATGTTAACATGTTTTAGTTATCGATGTTGGATATAATTGCGGTGTCTATGAAGGGCACATTGGTTAGTTGTTTTTAGGAAATTAAAATGGTATGTTTATGTTGAGTTACTTGTGGTCTCAATTATGGTATGCCTTAAGATGATATTGAACTAGAAGTGTATGTTTTAAATGTGGTAATTCATATGTTTAGGTAAGTATATATGTTTTTTCTTGAGGTGCCTTTTATGGCATATTGGTTGAATGGCTTTAGACTTGTGAATTGGTCATTTCATGTTGGTTTTGGTTATGTTATGAGGCCTTGGTCAAGTGTACAAAATGATTTTAGGTACATGTTTGATTTGGTGGTGGAAATAGCTTGATTTGGTGATGGAAATGGCTTGATTTTAGCCAATTTCATGTCCACAAGGCCTGAGACACGGGCGTGTAACAGTCGTGTGTGGCACACGGCTGAGCAACACAACCATATGTCCCTTGTAGGTTTTAAGGCATGCAAGTCAGGCTGTTACACGGCCTAGCACACAAGCATGTGGCTTGGCCATGTGACCCAACTCAGAGTGTTACATGAGCTCGAACACGTGCTGCGACACGACTGTGTGTACCTATTTTGAAAGTTACATGGCCGTGTGTCTCAGCCGTGTGACCCTTGGAGTTCAATTTTTCCATCTTTTTCTTAAATGTTCCAAATGTTTCCAATTTAGTCCCAATTTATTTCTAATTTATTTCCAGGGCCCCGAGGGCTCGATTAAGGGATAATATGCATGTCTGTGAATAGATTAAATTATGTTTACTTTAATGTTTGAAATGTATGTTTTTAAGAGACGTTTCTACGGTAATGCTCTATAACCCTATTCTGGCTACGGATACGGGTTAAGGGTGTTTTCAAGCAAGAAAATCTTGCAACTTTGCTACCTCTGCCCCCTGTGACAGTTACCCTAGTCTCTGTAGACAAAATTCGAAAATGTAGAGCAGAAGAATTCAGAGGTATAGTAGATGATATCCTTCAAAAGTCGAGTAATGGTTATTGAATAGAAAGAGAGTTTTTGCGAAGTTGTTGTGCACCCCTAAAGATTGGTTGAGGTGTGTGGTACCTTTACTAAAAGACGAGGTGTATTGATGGTGGGATACTTTGAGCACAATGCATCAAATAATCGTGTTAGCTGGGACTTCTTTCAGAATGAATTCAAGAAGAAGTATGTTAGTCAGTTGTTTATTGATGAAAAAAATATTTCTCGAGTTAAAATAAGGAGACCGGACTGTAGTTGAGTATGAATGTGAATTTGTGTAATTAAGTAAGTATGCTCATCACATCATATCAAATGAGAAAGAAATGTGTATTAGATTTGAACATGGGTTGAATGATGATATCCGTATACTTGTAGCAGCATTAAAGTTACGGGAATTTGTAGAACTTTCAGAGCGGGCTCAGAAAGTTGAGGAAATTTGCAAAAGAAAACGACAGTCAGATTAGAAATTCAGAGACTACAATAAAAGGGGGTCATTCAAGTGAACTTAAACTTCTCCCATGAAGAAATTTAGAAATGACACCAGTCGATCAGCTGCTCCTTAAGAGTCTGTTGGTAGAGAGAAACCGAGGTAAAAAAATTTCAGTCAGTTAATTCTCCAGCGGCTAGTGTTGGAAATGTATAAAATTTTGAGAGAACCATTCCTATGTGCGAAGAATGCAATAAAAGACAATTTGGTGAGTGCCGATCAAAATCAAGAGCCTGTTTTCATTGTGGGTCTATTGACCATTTTCTTCATAACTGTCCAAAGAAGCAAAATGACTTTGGAAATCAATCAAACAAGCCTGAAGTAACTTTTCAGAGAGGTAGACAATTTGGAAAAACTAGAAATGCTACTTCCGATCGAGGGAAGAACAACAAGGTGAACGAAAGGTCTAAAGTAAGAACACTAGCTAGGGTCTATGCAATCTGAGCTCAAGAAAAAGATACTACTCCAAATGTTACTGCGGGTACTTTTTCTCTCTTTGATATTAATGTATATGCATTGATTGATCCTAGATTAACTCATTCGTATATATGCACTACATTAGTAGGCAAAAGGAAAATACTTGTTGAATTTACTGAATATACTATCAAAGTTACAAATCCCCTGGGTCAGTGTGTTCTAGTTAATTAGTTATGCAGATCATGTCCACTGAAAATTAGGGGTTAAGATTTTCGCACTAGTTTGATGTTGTTACCCTTTGATGAGTTTGATGTGATTCTGGGAATGGACTGGTTGACTTTGCATGATGCTATTGTGGTTTGTAAAAGAAAACATAATACGCTAAAATGTCAAGATGGTAAATGAATCCGAATTGAGTCAGACAGATTGGATGGTACCTCTAATATAATCTCTGCTATGATGACATAGAATTATGTTTAAAAGGGCTATGAAGCATACCACGCTTACATAGTTGATTCCAGGGTTTCAAAATTGAAATTAGAATTAGTTCCGGTTGTATGTGAGTTATCGGATGTGTTTCTAGAGGAATTACCGGGGTTACCACCGACCCGAGAGGTTGAGTTTGCTATAAAATTCGTGTTTGGAACATCTTCGATATCGATAGCTCCATACAGAAGGGCACCTATAATATTAAAGGAATTAGAAGCACAGTTGCAAGAGTTGACAGATAGGGGCTTTGCTTGGCCCAGTTTTTCTCCTTGGGGTGCTCATGTGCTATTTGTTAAGAAAAAGAATAGATTTATGCGATTATGTATCGATTATCGACAACTCAACAAGGTGACGATTAAGAACAAGTATCCATTGCCACGTATTGATGATCTGTTTGACCAGTTGAAAGGTGCGACAATATTCTCAAAAATCGATCTTCGTTCAGGTTATTATCAGTTGCGAGTTAAAGATTCAGATGTGTCAAAAACTGCGTTTAGAACCAGCTACGAACATTATGAGTTTCTTGTGATGCCATTTGGTTTGACTAATGCACCTGCAATATTTATGGATTTGATGAACAGAATCTTTATATCGTATTCGGAAAAATTTTTTGTTGTATTTATTGATGATATTCTGATCTACTCACGGGATGAGACAGAGAATTGTTTTGCAAACTTTACGCAAAAAACAACTGTTTTCTAAGTTTAGCAAATATGAGTTCTTGTTTTGAGAAGTCAAATTTTTGGGACATGTTGTATCGGCCGACGGTATTAGAGTTGATCCAAGCAAAATTTATCTGTGGTAGATTGGAAGCCTCTGAGAAATGTGTCTGGGATCAGAAGTTTTTGGGTTTGGTCAGTTATTACAGAAGATTCGTCAAGGGATTCCTGATGATTGCTACACCGTTGACGAGATTGTTGCTAAAAGATTTTAAATTCGAATGGTCCGAGAAATGTTATCATAGCTTTAATCAGTTGAAAGCAATGTTCATTGAGGCACCAGTGTTAGTTCAGCCAGAGTCTAGTAAAGAATTTGTGATTTATAGTGATGCTTCGTTGAATGGTTTGGGTTCTGTTTTGATACAAGAGGGTAAAGTGATAGCGGATGCTTCTAGACAATTGAAACTGCATGAAAAGAACTATCCGACTCGTGATTTAGAGATTGCAGCGATTGTATTTTCTTTGAAGATTTGGCGGCACCATTTATACGAAAAAAATGTCATATCTTTATAGATCATAAAAGTCTGAGTTATTTGATGTTTCAAAAATATTTGAATTTGAGACAGCACAGACGGCTCGAGTTATTGAAAGATTACGATTTGATTATTGACTATCATCCAAGAAAGGCTAACATTGTTGCTGATGCATTGAGTAGAAAATCTTTATTTACTTTGTGAGCATTGAACACGCAACTGACGTTGATTGATGATGGTTCGATTTTAGCTGAATTGAAAGCTAGACTGACGTTTTTGCAACAGATTTGTGAAGCTCAGAAATGTGATGATCTATTGATAGCTAAATGGAAACAGATTAAGAAGACTCCTGATTCAGATTTTCATGTTGGTTCCGATGATAGTTTGTACTTCAAATGCAAAATTTGTATATCGAGAAATTTTGATCTTGTTCAGAAGATTTTACAGGAAGCTCACAATAGTAGCTTATCTATTCATCCTGGTAGTAATAAAATGTACGTGATTTGAAATAGATGCATCGGTGGCCAGGTATGAAACAAGAAATTCCAGAGTTCGTATCGAGATATTTGGTTTGCAAGCAAGTTAAAGCTGAGCATCAGGTAGCTTCATGTTTATTAAAGCAAGTGATGATTTCAGAGTGGAAATGGAACGTGTCACGATGGATTTTATGTCAGGATTACCTTTATCTCCGAGAAAGAAAGATGTTTTGTGGGCCATTGTTGATCATTTGAAGAAGTCTGCGTATCTCATTCTAGTGCGTACGGACTTTTCACTCGAGAGATTGGAAAAGTTATATGTTGCTGAGATCACTAGATTGCACAGTGTGCCACTTTTTATTGTTTGAGACAGAGATCCACGATTTACGTCTCAATTTTGGAGTAAATTACATGAAGCTTTAGGTACTCGATTGCATTTTAGCACAGCATTTCATCCACAAATCGATGGTTAGTCTGAGTGAGTAATTTAGATACTCAAGGATATGCTTCGATGTTGCGTTCTAGAGTTCGAAGGTAATTAGGAGAGATTTCTACCATTGGTTGAATTTGCATACAACAACAGTTATCAATCGAGCATTAAAATGGCACCGTATGAGGCTTTGTATGGTCGAAAGTGTCAAACTCTGTTATACTGGATTTAACTTAGTAAGAACAAGTTATTCAGTGTTTATTTGATACGGGAAACCGAAGAAAAAGTTAAAGTGATACATGACAGTCTGAAAGCAGCCTCAGATTAAAAGAAATCTTACACGGCTTTAAAAAGAAAAGACATTGAATTTTAAGTCCGCGACAAAGTGTTTTTGAAAGTATCACCTTGGAAGAAAGTTCTTTGTTTCGGCTGTAAAGGAAAGCTTAGTCCGTGGTTTATCAGACCGTCTGAGATCACTGAGAGAAACGGGCCAGTAACTTACGAATTAGCTTTGCCGTCAAAATTAGAAAAGATTCATAATGTATTCCACATATCTATGTTATAACGGTATCGATCAGACCATTCATATGTGATTTCACCTATTGATGTTGAGATACAACCAGATATGACGTACAGTGAAGAACCGATCAAAATTTTAGCTAAGAGGTTAAAGAATTGAGAAATAAAAGTATAGCTTTAGTGAAAGTTCTCTAGCAGCATCACGGTATAGAAGAAGCTACCTGGGAAACGGAGAAAGCTATGAAAATACAATACCCAAACCTCTTTTCTGGTAAAATTTTCGAGGACGAAAATTCCTTTGGGAGGGAGAGTTGCAGCAGCCCGTTTCCAGTGAAATCGGAATAGTGTTTTTGGGACCAAAGATTCAACTGGTAAATTATTATTTTAATATTATTTTAATGTCTATGAGAGGATAATAAGGCCATATTAAAATTTCATCAAGAAATTTCAATGTTTGCATGCCTAATTAAGTAAAAAAGACTAAATCATAAAAAGTGTAAAAGTAGAGTTCTATTAGTTAAGGGGCTTTAATTGCTATGGAACTTCAAAGTAAGAGGACTTAGATGGTAATTAAACCATTTATGTAGTTAGTGGATATTCATGGCAAGGTTTTATTAAAATTTTGAATATTTTTAAAAGGTAAAAAGGTAACTAAGTAAATAAAGGTTAAATTAATTAAAACAAAATGTCCATCTTCTTCATTTTCATTAACCTAAGTCGATTTTGGCCATTGGAGAAGAGGGAGCATTCGATTGAGCTTTGGTTGGGTTCATGGTGAGTTTTCAAACCCCGTTTTTAATTATTTTTATATTTTCGAGATCGTTGTAGCTTAATCTAGCTAACCTGGGGACTAATTTACAAAAATGTTAAAGATATAGTATTTTTCCATGAATTTTCTTGCATGATTCTTGATGTTTGATGGTAGATTATGAGTCTTTGTGGATAAATAAACAAGTTTTCTAAAGAGATTTTTGATAAAAATATCATTTAAGGACTTATTTGTAAAAGTAGTAAACTTTATGGTAAATTTGTGAAATAATGGTTTATATGGGTTGATATGGATCCCTAATGAATTCAGCTAGCATGAAATAGGGATGAAAATTCTTAGATTTTAAATTATGAGCTTAAGAACTAAATTGTGAAAAGTTAAAATATTAGAGGCAAAATCGTAATTATGCATAAATGTGAATTATGGATTGAATTGAATGTTGAGATTGATTGAAATGCTTAATTGAATATAATTATTTATTTAGATCTAGATAAATCTCAACCGGATCTAAATTGAGGAAAGACAAAAATCACGGATTAGCTCGGTCGTCTTTCTACGCTCTAGTTGTCAATATAAGTTCATATTATTTCAACATTCATATTATTTCAACATGTAATTGAATTTCTATTTATATTTTCATATTATAGTTATGTAATTAATTGTTTATAGTTAACTATTCCATTAATTTCACATACGTGCCCCTATTTGTACCTTGGTACCCTTGAATTGCACATACGTGCCCCTGTTTGTACTTATTGCACATACGTGCCCCTATTTGTACTTTCATACCACTAAATTGCACATATGTGCCCCTATTTGTACTTTGGTACTCCTGAATTGCACATACGTGCCCCTGTTTACACCCCAGTAACTTTGAATCGAGTAAAATATGAGTTGTATCCAATTGTTGTTAAGTTAAATGATATACTATGTTCTTGCTAAGCTCTATAAGGTTATTCATTTGTTTTTATTGTTTTGTAGATAGTTGTTGCTCACTTTTGGACAGATTAAACCTTCGGCTCACACTATCCATCGATTTTGGTAGTTCTTGTGCTCCTTAGGGTAGTGGCATGTATATGTGGCTATATAAGTTGTTTTGGTACAATATGGCAATTTATTAAACTAAGTTGTTAGGTACCTTATTAAGATTGTAAATAGGTATCTTTTTGGTACAACTAGAATGGTATGAAAGTGAACATTTGTGGTTTGTTTTGGCTTGTGAGTGAATTAAGTTACTATGCTTCAAATGGATCAATGTTAACATGTTTTAGTTGTTGATGTTGGATATAATTGCGGTGTCTATGAAGGGCACATATTGGTTAGTTGCTTTTAGGACATTAAAATGTTATGTTTATGTTGAGTTACTTGTGGTCTCAATTATGGTATGCCTTAAGATGATATTGAACTAGAAGTGTATGTTTTAAATGTGGTAATATATATGTTTAGGTAAGTATGTATGTTTGTTCTTGAAGTGCCTTTTATGGCATATTGGTTGAATGGTTTTAGATTAGTGAATTGGTCATTTCATGTTGGTTTTGGTCATGTTATGAGGCCTTGATCATGTGTAAAAAATACTTTTAGGTACATGTTTGATTTGGTGTTGGAAATGGCTTGATTTTAGCCAATTTCATGTACGCAGGGCCTGAGACACCGGCGTGTGACTTAGCCGCGTGTCCTTTGTAGGTTTTAAGGCATGCAAGTCAGACTGTTACATGGCCTGGTACACGGGCGTATGTGGCTATTTCAAGAGTTACACAGCCTAGTACACAAGTGTGTGGCTTGGCTGTGTGACCCAACTCAGATAGTTACAAGGGCTCAAACACGGGCTGGGAGAGGGTCATGTGTCCCTATTTTGAAAGTTACACGTCCTGAGACACGGGTATGTGTCTCAGTCGTGTGACCCCTGCAATTCAATTTTTCCAACTTTTTTCTTAAATGTTCCAAATGTTTCCAATTTAGTCTCAATTCGTTTCTAATTTATTTCTAAGGCCCTAAGGGCTCAGTTAAGGGACAATATGCATGTATGTGAATGGATTAGATTATGTTTTCATTAATGTTTGGAATTTATGTTTTTAAGAGACAATTACACGGTAATGCTCTGTAACCCTATTCCGGCGACAGATACGGGTTAGGGGTGTTACACTTATCAAATAATATATAAGGCCCAATAGGCATCAAAATCAATAATTAACGTTTAAACTATGATTGAGATGAACATATTATCACATAGGTTTAACAAATTAATCATACACAGCTTATTAAGTAGATTACATGTATCAAATATACATAAAACAAATCGAGTAAATCAAATCATATAGCATGTATCTTATACAATCGCTTCAACTAATCAATTTAATCTTGAATCGGTATTGTACAAGTGCTTCTGATACCACTGTTAGAAAGCCGGTACACCCTGTAGCGCGACAGAAGAAAAAATTTTGGCGATCATCAACCATAAATCCAAGTACGATGAAAGAATCGGGTTGAAATGGGATTGAAGATATAGCTTTTTCTATCTGTACCCTTGCATGATGTCGATCCCAAGCTACAACGAAACAGTCTCGGCCTCTACGTAGTCCACCCAGTTAAAGAAGGAACAGTAAACTCTCCTTGAACTTCTCAAAGAGAATTGAAAAAATTGGCTACTTAACACATCACAAAATTAGGGATTCAAATCCTTTTATTTAATATCACTTAAAAAAACAGAATTATCCTTTTAAAGAAACATATGGAAAGTATTAAAACATCATATTCTTTCCAGAAGAATATTAACTTCCATGTTTTAAACTTTGGCTGAAATTATTATAATTATTTATTTTAATAATTTTGGTAAACTCTATTCAATTAATATTTTTATATGAATCATATTTATATATTTATTTTAACTATGTTCTTTATTTGTGTACAATAAGTTTGTACATATAATGCGTTCAATATTTAACTGTCAAATTAAATTAATTCAATAATTAATTTATTTCATGTGAAAGTTAAACACAATACCAACTGTGTTTGGATTTTGTTCGCTTCAACCATAAGGTGTGACCCTATAGGCTCTTGTAATGTTAGTAATAATACTAAAAATATTTCTAATATTACAAGCAATGAGTAGCATCTAGCAATGCATCATTACTACGCAAGTTACAAGAAGTTGTGACCTTTCTTTGATAAATTTTTCTATGTATTATATCATTTTATTCTTCATATCTAAATTGGACACAAGTTATGGAATAGTCACACTTGTATAGTCTAATCTCGTATTTCTTAATATTCTGAGTAGACTATAATAAACAAATAAGTGTGATATCTCATATCAACTTATTTGAGCATGGTCATGCATTTCTAGTTTCACTCCATCAAGTGGCCTAAAATATGGCTCTCATTATGTAGGATGGACAAATCTTATTTTGATAAATCATATTCCATTACATAGATTGTGGCATACCTAACATCAGTCATTATAGAACAACCTATTACGGTAGATGTTTGACTGCATCAAAATATATAACTCACAATGTTGGGACAATGATGATCTAAAGTCTGAGGATCGCATACATAATTATCACTATGAGTAATGTTGTGACTATTACATAATAATCCAAGAAACATACTCATAGCAGGTCAGTCAAATATGTTGTTCTCTAACTCATACTCATGTATTGATTTTGACATCCCTATGTCAATGACAACATTTTGTCATAAATCAACTACACATTAGTCTCAATGCATTATTATTGTCCAAGCCAATAATAATACTTGACTAAGGATCTTTTAAGAATAATCATATTATTCTCAGGACTTTATTATTAATCAGTTTATTACATGCATAGAAAAATAAACTGAAATGATAATAGCAATGTCTTATATTAACAAACAAGGTAAAATGAGTATATGATTACAATCATCTCGTGATTGGTCTTTGGGCATACTCTAATAGTAGTTCCACTATAGTATCATTATTGAGCTCTACCTAATGGCATACCATTAGGAAAGCAACTCAATTAGCAGTCATCCAATGACCTTGTCAAAAGCATGTTACCCTTATAGGATATCCTTAATCTCTTTAGGATAAATTCATTCTCCCAATATGAACTTATTTTATCTCATGCTAACCATTACATCTTGTAACTCCCTTAACCTATACCCGTTGCTGGAATAGGGTTACGAGACATTACCAATCAACCACAACATAAATCATACATTTATGCAATGATAATTAAAATCCATTCATCTCAATCACTTTGTCCCTTATAAGGTCCTACGAGACCTTAAAACATGGCTAGAAGTGGTTCGGGACTAAACCGATAGCATTGCAAACTTTGGGAAACTTAGAAAATTTTTCAACATTTAAAGGTCACACGCCCATGTGAACAGGCCGTGTGCCTCACACGGCCACCAGACACGCCCGTGTCACAAGCTGTGTGAAAATAGAGCATAATACTGACTTGCACCACACAGTCGAAGACACACTCGTGTGTCGTGGCCGTGGGAAAACTGGAGGGGGTTACTAACTTGGGTCACACGATCGACCACACGCCCATGTGCCATCCCGTATGCCACACACGGCCAATAGACACGCCCGTGTGTCTAGGTCGTGTCAAAACTGTAGGGTATACTGCCTTAATTTGAAAGGGTACCTCAAGGGACACACAGCCATGTAACATGACCATGTGTCGCACACGGCTGAGACACGCGCCTGTGTCTCTACCCGTGTGGACAAAAATAGGCATTTGTAAAGCCCATTTGCCACCCTATACTCATGCACACCTAGCCATCAAAATGGTATCATTTCAACACATATATAAGCAGCCAAAACATGACAATCCACACACATATCGTGTCATCTATCATCAACCAATTCAAATACTAAATTCTATATTCAAAACATACCAAATCAACATGCCACAATTACCAAACTCACATAACTCCTAAATAAATTTTCTCACCTTTCTGTCCACCAAATCATGCTTCTCAAACATACTAACTCATCATCCACAAATCATACCAAAATTTACCATTCCTCAAGCATTAATACATCAACTAATAACTAAGCAAATGAACAACCATTTGGCTATATCAACAATTATGGCAAACATACCAAAACAAGCCAACATATAAATCATTATATATACATCACATACATATCACTTGTCAACATATAAATCAAGCCAACTCAAATGGCCATACACATCACCATTTACAAGCCAAACCTCATGGCTAATATCATGACTCAAAACATACCAAAATTTCACTAGTCTATACATGCCATATACCATATATACAAAGCTCCAAAAGTACCAACAAGTGGTTGATAGTGTGATGATGGTTCCCGATGATTCCCGATGTCCGAGCTAGCTTAGATAATCTATAAAACATCGAAAGAACACACAAAGTAATCTTTAAAAGCTTAGTAAGCCATATACAAATAAATTTACCACATGAATTACAACATTTATATCAATAGGCCAAATACAAGTAAACACATGTAGATACTCAAACCTTTCTCAATGAATACCTATTCAAATTCACCTGTAATTTCATCAACCACTTCTCTTTCAAATTCTCGTATGAATCTCATCTGTACCTGAGTTCTTTAACTCATTAAGGCATTCTTTCTCGACTTGTCTTTGCCCGTTGAACCATTCAAAATCGTTAAGGATACTCGGAGTCACATAAAGCTCGTACAATGCCATATCTCAGATATGGTCTTACATTTTATCACATATCGATGCCACTGTCCCAAACAGGGTCTTACACGAAATCAAATAACGATGCCAATGTACTAGACATGGTCTTACACGTATTCACAATACAATGCCAATGTCCTAGACATGGTCTTACATGTAATCACATCTCGATAACCTAATGTCATGACATTTGTATCCTATACTATTCCTAAGGTTCATACGAGACTTTCGATACCGTAAATTCGTCGATTCTTGCTCGTATTTGCTCATTCAACATTCATAGCAATTCAATGATAATGAAACATATATAATTCAATTCAAATACATTTATTTGCATATGAACTTACCTCGTAGTCGGAATACAAGGGCCGGATCGACTATTCGTTAACTTTCGATTTCCCTTGATCTAAATCCGATTTCTTTCATTCCTGATCCATATACATTCAAATTTAACTCTTTTATTCACTAAACCATTCAATTTAGTCCACAAACACATATTTGAGCATTTTTTCACTTTAGCCCCTAAAGTTACACATTTATTCAATTTAGTCCCTATTTCACAAAAACATAAATTATACAAAATTTAATAATAGCTATGCTTAGCCGAATTCTCTATAGATCCCTAGCAGCCCATATTTCACATTTATTTCACAATTTAACCCCTCAATTTACACTTTTCACAATTTAATCCTATTTAAGCATTTTCACTCAAAATCACTTAACAAAACTTGATAATCTATCATTTAACAACTAAATACCCATTTTAACCTTAATGAAACCATTATAAAAACATCCATTTAATACCCATTTATGTCAAGTTCCACTATCAATGGTCTAATTACAACATAAGGACCTTTTATTTAATAAGCCATGGCAATTAAGAACTTTTAACATATAGAATGCAACTTTTTCATTTTACGCGATTTAGTCTTTTTTCTCAATTTGAGTTATTAAACGATAAAATTAGCTCACGAAATTTTCACACATATATATTCACATGCTTTAAACACCAAAAATAATATTAAAATAATTTTACAACCACAGATTTGTGGTTCTGAAACCACTATTCTGATTTAGCTAAAATCAGGCTGTTACATATCTTCATTCATGAAAAGTCAATTATTGTCAACTAGTAATCAAGTCATTCCTCATAAAGATGAATGACCAGTGGTCAAGTTTACTTTTCATCAACCATGTATTGCCAATGAGAGGATATCATTTACCCATGTCTCAGGCTATAGACTCCACTATTGTGAATGACGCTATAGACTGCAGAAGTCATATACCCAACACACCAACTTTCAGTTCCTTATCTATTTGAGCTTAGGCTTTTACTTACATCAAAATATGAGTCACACATACATAGTTCATCATCCACTCAAGATTTAGGTATGCCACACTATGAACGTCACAAGTGAATAAATCCATAAACAAATTTAGGATCTATTCTTCTTGGGTCCAATCTGATGTACTACCAGTTGAGTCAGTCACATCTATGTCTCAATCTTTTGGGAGTCATCCACTCCAATGCTCAAGACAAAGCATCTCCCGAATTGGACTTGATAGACGACAAATTTGTCTTTCAATTGATTTGCTCATTTCTGATTAGACTAAGGACATGTTTAGGTTCGTATACTAATATAAGTTGTCCTTTTGTATAACAATCTAACCACATAATATCGCTTAGTATTAGTTTAAACATTAGACAACCAATGAATCAGTATTTGCTTTTATTTTACTTTGCATGCAAAAACCACATAAGAACATTATAAATAATATTAATATAATCCATGAATTATTTTATTTACCACTCTATTTGAAAAAATTACAATTGTACATAGATGAAAATATTACACTTAGGGCACCAGGTCTAACAGTCTCATGTATGCTACTAATGTACACGTCCAGATATCTATTTCACAGTGGGGTTGGTGAGTCGATATCAAGCGAATCCAAGACCAAGACACTGGTAAGCAATTAAGCATGTACTCAAGTATTTACGAAGAATGAAGGATTATATGCTTGTGTATTCCGAAGAAGTTATTACTCATAGGATATATTGATTCTGACTTCTAATCGTGTTAGGATTCTAGGAAATTGACATTGGGCTCTATTTTGTCCTAGGCGGCGAGTCTATTGTGTGGAGAAGTGTAAATCACATATGTCCAATCGGTCCGTCTGCCAGCTCATTGAAAGCAGAAATGAATTGCATATTGAATAAAATAAATATAAGTGGATAGAAATGATAAATTTGGAGAAACAATAAACATTCATAAATGAATGTGGTTTTTTTCACTAAGTATAGAAATGACTTGAAAATTAATTTATTAATTTTTGAATTATTAATTAATTAATTAATTAATTAATTGAAGTTTAAAAATTAAATTAAATTAATTGGTCATTGTGATTCTGTTGAATGTAGAAAAATTAAATATATTTCTCATAAATTCTTTATGGTAAAATTGTCATGATTTTAACGGTATCAGAACCGAGTTGAGAAATTTATTTAATTGGGAAATTAATTTATGCTGTTTATTTTGGAAATAGAAAAACATTTATTTGGGTTGGATTGAATTATAAAGTGTTAGGTCAAAAGTCCAGGAAACAATTATAATTTGACTCAAACTAGGAGAGGCCCGAAAGCCCATTGGATACATGGGACAACAAACCCTAGTATATTTAATTAGGGCTGTCACCCATTTCTATCATATTTCAACTAAGAAGTTTTTTTTTAATTAAATAGACTTCTACTAATTCAACAACGATTTTACTTATTCTCCTTATAAATAGATGGCATTAGTAAAGTTAAAAATACAATAAGTTATACAAAACTTTGAGATATTATTATTCTGCCCGAAAATAGTGATAATTTATTTCTAACTATAAATTCTCTTTTCTACAATAACAATTCAATCAGTTTCTATAAAAGAGAGAATTTTTCTTTCCTACTAAATGTAAAGTAAATAAATTTTTGTTCTGTGTTTGATTCAAATTCATTCGAGCCCATACTTGAAGTAATTCGTGGTACGAGAATAGTAAAGAAGGTCGTTTGGTTGAAAGCCAAGAATGATAAGGACCCGTCTAGCCCAAAACACAATTTTGAGAAAATTTTACTACTATAAATATCACAAACCAACTCAATTTTCAAATTTTTAATTTTCCACTGTGCAATAAAACCATTTTCGAATTGCATTTTTTCCAACAATTCTATCATTTTCATACCTGAAATCCTTGAAAACCTAAAAATGAGGAACTTTAGAGGTTAAATTGAAAAGGGCCAAGGGCTGGCGGTCTCTATTAGAAAATCATGAAAAAAATTGAAACAGAATTTGAAAAAGGTTGAGATCCAAATTTTGGTTCAGTTAGATTAGAACCAATGGATTCCATAATGGGAGACAAAATGATTATGGATGAATAATTGTTATGCGGTGGAAGACGGCGCATTAAGAGCTATATATAGTTGGGGAATGACTTCCCCAGAGGATTGAACTCCATTCTGTTTCATCTTCCTCTTTTCTTTATCTTCCTTGGGTGCTCCGGGGAAGCAAGGGTATTGGAAAGCTTTTCATGGAGCGATGGTTGTAAGGTTTAAGTTAGAAAATTAGAGAAACCAATAAGCTGGTGGAACGACGGAAATGTGCAATTGTACACAATCGCAACAAGTAATAAAGTGACAAGTAAATGAAGAGTTATCGTACCCACAGGGACTGTGAAAAGAAATATTTATGAATGCAATTTAAAACACTTTGGTGAGGAAAAATATTTGATTTGAGGAGTTGATTAAAAACTAGAAACATGTAACGGCCCGATTTAGGGCCTAGTCAGAATAGTGGTCTCGGGACCAAAAATTCAAAGTTGGAAAAACTATTTTATTATTAATTTGATGTTATATCATTTTTATAAGACTGCATGAAAAATTTGACGAGTTAATTTTAACGTTTGTGAGCCCAATTGCGAAAAAAGGACTAAATCGCATAAAGTGCAAAAGTCTTAAAATGATAGCTAAGGGTGTCAAATTGTCATGTATCATAAATTTGGGGTCTTTAATGTGAAATTAGGCCATTAAAAAGGTTATGGCCAGCCATGAGACAAGGAAGCTAAAATGGTCAAAGTGTTAGGTGAAATTGGGTGGCTAAATTGACAAAAAGAAATAAAATAAAGAAAAGATGATATCATCCCTTTTTTATCTTCTTCTCCACCAAAAATATCAGCAAGAATAAGGGTTTTGGAGCTTCAAAAATTTCATCAAATCTCTATTCTCATAGGTAAGTGATTTTGATAGTTTTCTTGATAATTTTTGTATTTTTGAGGCCCTAGAGGCATGAGCTTTCAAATAAGGGCACTATTTTGCAAAATGATTAAGATTGTAGTGTTTTTCCATGAATCGATTTGTAATGTTTGCTGAGATTTTATGGAAGAAAATAAGTCTTGGGGGTGTTCTAAACAACTTTTGTAAAAGGTGTTAGCATGAAAACACCTAAAATGACCATTTTCCTTAAGTTGCAAAATAGATGATAAATGTGTGAAATAATGGGAATTTGGAGTTTCCATAGAGTAAAATAGGTTTGGTTAGGCTTAAGATACAAAAAAAATTGATAAAAATAATTTTCGAGCCTAGGGGTAAAACGGTCATTTTGTCAAAGTCTAGGGGCAAAATGGTCATTTTACCAAAGATGTAAATTTTTTATTGCCTAATTTTATTTAGTGACTAAATAAGTACATTTACTATTATAGATCAAGAAATACCAAATTCGAACCTAGACCAGGGAAAAAACAAGTAAAACGACTAAATCGGCTAGTCCCCACATTTTGTAATCCGAGGTAAGTTGTATGTAAATAATACAACTACACTAATAATAAATGTGTTTGAATTGTATTGAAATTATTATAGCATAAATTGCTTGATTGTGGAAATGAGAAAATGTGATGAGAATAGAGATAGTAGAATTCCCGTTTGAACCCTAGGAAATAAATCAGATATTCATGCCATCACTTGTGTGAGCTAGTGTAAGACATGTCTGGGACATGCATTGGCCACATTATGAGAGCCAGTGTATGACCATGTCTAGGACATGGCATCAGCATTGAGATGAGTGCTAGTGTAAGACATGTCTGGGACATGCATCGGCCTTGAGACGTAAGCTAGTTTAAGCAATGTCTGGGACATGCATCGGCTACGAGATGTGTCAGTGTAAGACCATGTCCGGGACATGGCATCAGCACAGATATGCTAGAGCTTGTGTAACACCATGTTAGGGACATGGCATCAGTACCTTACCCACATTGAGGCTAAATGAATATTCGGTAATGTTCTGAATGGTTCAACAGTGAATGTTATAGACTTAAGTTAATAAGTAAAGTATAACCATTTTGTGAGTGGTACAGGTACCTAATTGATATGTATGAGATATGAGTTCAATGTATATGCTATGTGATTTGTCTGGATAGTGATGGGTAAGTTATGCTTATGCCCACTTTTGTATTATGAGCCTATTGACAAACGGTAAAGTTGTTGTATATTTATTTATGTGCAACTTACTAAGCTATATCCTTACTCCCTTTTCTTTCCATTTTCTTATAGTGCCGTCTTTCTAGCTCAAGGATCATCGGAAGTCAGAGATATCAATTACACTATCAATCAAAACACTCGGTATAGTTTGATTTATATTTTTGAATATGGCATGTATAGGGCTTAGACTTTACTATTTTGTGTCATTGAGAATTGGCCAAATGTGTTGGCTTGGGTTGGAAACCTTCATTTTGTATTAAGCCTTGAATGATGGCAAATATTCATTTTGATTTATGCAAATGATGTTTCTTTCATGAATGAGTAATTTCATAATCGATATGTAGTATATTGTGGCTGATTAGGTTAAATAAGTTATTCTTATATTGGTTTGGTTGCTATTGTGTAGGTTGTGTAAGTAAGGGTGGCAAAGAGGCTTGGTAAATAGCCCTGTATTGTCCGCAACGGTAGACACGCGGGTGTATGCCTAGGCCGTTTGTGACACACGGTCTGCCCAATAGGCGTGAGGTCCAGCCGTGTGTCCCCTGTACATAAATTTTTCAAGTTAGTATGCATGATAGTAAACACACAAGCAGAGATACGACCGTGTGTCGCAGCCGTGTGAAAGACACGACCTAGCACATGGGCGTGTGCCCGTGTGACATTTTTAGGTTACTGACGTCAGAAACAGAATGTCCAGGTTTTTGCACACGGGCTAATACACAGGCGTGTCATAGCCGTGTGAAGGACATGGGCCAGGGACACGGGCGTGTGTCAGGCCGTGTGAAAACCCTTATTGGTGTGCATTTAGAATTAATTCTACACGGGTGGAGAACACGGGCGTGTCCCTGTATTGCTTAGGCTGTGTGAGCAACATGGACCATCAGCACGACCATGTCGAAATGGCCACATGGGCGTGTGCCCTGTTTCAAAGGTAAAATTTCAATAGTTTATTTAAGGACCCGGAATGGTCTCGAATAGTTTCCAATGGTCGATTAGGGGCTCGTAGGCCCATATTAAGAAGCCTAAAGTAGAAATTGAAAAAAAATTAAACTGGACCGAGTCTTGGTGACTTGGGATCGTTTGTGTGCATGAGACCGAGTTAGGTAATGCCTCGTATTCTGCTCCAGCATGGGTTACGGGTATGGGGTGTTACAAAATAGAGTAAAATAAATAAAATAAAATAAAATTTCCAATGCACGATTTCAAAAGATGATTTTAATCAATATTAAATAATTGTGCTAGGTTAATTACATTTCTTAACTTAGAATTATTAAACTCATGTTTATGTTTTTACGAATAAATTCATGGCAACTTGGTAATTTGCTAACTTCTGAAGATACTTACCTACCAAAATCCATTCATTTGTTGACTATATCTCTATGCCAATTCAACCGATTAAACAAATCTTAATAGGCGAATGTGTTAATGCACATACATACTTATGAAATTAAAATAATCTCTTGTACATATCTCTATGTCAATTCAAACAATTAATTCAATCTCATAAGCACATAAAAGATTACGTGAGGTAACAATGTATTTCTACCTTGAAACAGTTTAATCACAATAATCTTGCAAGTTATGCAAGGCAAATGTATCGTTAGATACCGTTGCTAATTTAACCCTTAGCTACCTTAGATCATTAAATATGCACTAATTAAGTATCATGTCAATTAATTACAATTTCAATCCGTTTAAATAATTAATTCATTAGTTACCTTACAATTGTAATGCAAGAATAACTTAGTCATGGTTTTACTTAATCAAACTTCTTACCAAGGCCTATAACAACTAAAACACAATTTTAATAAATTAAGTAGACGAAATACAATCAACCTAACACGAATTAAATTTAAGCCATATCAATTAAATTAAACATTTCAACATCACAAATATTTATAGACATGTTCATCATAACAACAACAAAAATTAAAAGGATAGGGAACAAGAATCAAATCTAGTGTTTCTCCGTGGCTTGACTGGTTTGCTCCACTCTTCCTTCTCCACTTGTTCGTGTCGAACCGAGGTTTCTATGAACACTTTAATGCTGCTCCAAATGGTGGATGAATGACTCTTTTTCAAGAGATGAAATCGGCAAGAGAATAAAGAGAAAATTGAGAGAGAAGAGAAGAAATGAGGAAAGTTGAGGTGTGCTTGAAATGAGCAGCCAAGGGGTATTTATAGGTTGAGATGGCTGATAAAATTAGCAAAAATCAGCAGATCTTAAAAGACATGAATAGTAGAGGGGTTTGAATGCAATTTGAAGGAGTCTTCAAGGGCCATTTTGCAAGTCAAATAATCAGCAAAACAAGCTGGTTGGGTTAGCATGTAGGACGGTTTTGGGCTGCCCTGTGCTCGGATGGATCGGTTTTCTTGGTTCAACTCAACTAGGATAGTTTTCATAATTAATTAATAATAATTTATTTAACCCAAATTAAATTAGATTAAAATTAAAATTAATTATATTATGAATTAATACACATAATTTTGGACCATCTTAGGCTGAAAAATTATTTCAACTTGATGTTTCAAAATTACTTCTCAGTTTTGTGCTTCCAACAGTGTCTGCCAAGCCGTTTTCCCCCCTTTGTGCAAATCTATCAAAAATAATAAAAAAATCAAAATTTGATATAAAATTAATTAAAATTCAACATGTTCATAATTTGAGTGCAATTTAATTATTTTATAATTATTATTTATTTTTCGACAAGAATTACTATTAATTATTTTATAATAATTATTTATTATTTTATAATTTCAGTTAAAAAGGGCATGAAAAGGTGTGTATATTTTTGTGTTTCTACACCCCCAAACTTAATTCATTTTTCGTCCCGAGTAATGCACAAATTTGAAAACAATTTCTCAAAAACCCCTTTGAAAAATTCCTTCAGAACAACATTCTTCCCAAAATCATGATTTTAGTATACATATACTCAAAAACAAGAAATTTGATATTTATGCTACTTATGTATACATATCATTCAAATTAATCTCAATTATTATTATGATAGCAAAAATAGAGTAAATGCTTCCTGATAAAGACATGTTAAATCCCTACCAATTTGGTTTTATTTCCTTATTCAAGATTAAGCTACAATCATCAAGTTTAATTTATGCCTTCATATGTTGAACATAGCAATTTCTCTCCACTAATGTAGGTAGCATAGAAACTTGAATCAATAGGTCTTTTAAAAAGGTTGTAACATGGCTAGGCTAGGGGTGGGTAAAAGATAGGTAAATTTAGGCTAAAAACCCTAGACTCAGCTTCAATTGGACCTTCGGAATGATTATTTTCTATACACCAACTTACTTTGCTTTCACATGCTTTTTTTTGCATCTATTTTCTTTCAAGTACATATGCTTTTTTTTTACATGAGCATTTTACTGTACATACTACAATTTTTTTGAGCATTTGATACTTCTTTTCAACACCCCCAAACTTATTTTCAAAGAACATTCTGAATAGTACTGAGTCTAGTGTTTGGGACAATTTAATTAAGAGAAAAGTGATGGCTAAATATTGCTAGGGTTCAAATAAAATTAGGCCATATAGTCTCATAGTTGGGTTTCAAGGGATAAAAATTCATCATGGTTGGCTTGAAAGGCTCAAACAGTCCAAACAAAAGTTGCCTAAATCATTTTTAACTTTCCATACTTTCTAGGATTTCGCCTCAAGAAACTACTAAGTTAATTCTAGAGACTTAAACTTTCGTGCATGCCTAACTTTCCTAAGGAACTAAAAATTTTATGGTACGATTTGCATGCTTTATTAAAAATACATTTATGCCATATTTCAGTTAACATAACAATTATTGAAATAATCAAACTTTATTCATACTAAAGTTCAGCATACTTAACAAAATTTCAAATTTTTGAACAAAATATAACCTAATCATAACTGAAAGAAAAATTTATTCTGAGTGGAAATTATTTCAATTTTTCAGTCCCCTTACTTAAAATGAACAATGTCCCCATTGTTAAAAATAATAGAGAAAATGAAAATATAGAAGTGAATAGATATTGTAAATCAGGTAGGATCCCAAAAAAAGGAGGTGAGTCAAGTTTGACTGCTTAAATACCAAGCGCTTCCTAGATAGATCCAATCCTAAACATGTACATATATATTGCCACACTTCCCATTTTATTAATGATTTCAGCCTCTTGGTTTAGTATATGAGAAATAGAAATATCCTAAGAGATAAAATAAAATAAAGTAGAGACAAGATCCCTCTTTTTTTATTTCTAGATACCTTAGAATCCGATCGCCTTGTTCCTTCCTCGACATTGGAGTCCATGGTTTGAGTATTAAGTCTAGAAATTCAAGCACAAAAACAAATGGGTTATGAAATATATATTTTTTAAATATATCTCCAGTTGATTCATCCCAAATTTTTTAGTATCTCCAGTAAGCTGGTTGCTGCAACTGCATGTGTTGCAGCATAGGCATTATATCAAACTATTCACTTTGTGAAATGGTGCTAGATGAAGGAACTTTCGATGTCAGACTTAAAAAATATTTTAAGGGTGGTTTCAGTTTCGAGCATGTGGTTCAGTAGCTGATGGTAAGGTTTAAAGTTGAAGAGGGTGATGGTTTTAAGTATAGTTTAGGTGAGGTAGTTGCTGACTTCGAATAAAGGTGTCTGAGGTGGTGATTCAATGAGTTAAGGGTTGTGACATGAAGGGGTTAAGTGAGATGCACTATTGGGATACTTGGGAATAGCGGCAAAGCAAGATGAGGGCTATAGGTTTGTATGGAAAAGGGTTGAATATTTCCCTTCTTAGTAGTGTCTTAAACCCAATGGCAGCTCCTTTTCGGATCCTAAGCTCTTATACTGAAAAAAAACTTAAAAAAAAAACTCAAAGAAATTAGTGTTTGGGTTAAAAGTTGACCTTTTATATAACAAAACAAATACTTAATTTTTTTGGGCTACTTAGAAAAATATTTTTCGAAAAATTACATTAAATTAAACTCCCAGGAAAGACTGGAAGGGTCACAGCTAGTCCTGCTTAAGTTTCAATCTCCTAGACAGAGTTTTAATTAATGTAATGAGCCAAAGAAAATTTTATCTAAGTCTACCATTTTATTCAAATGAGAAAAAAAACTAAAAATATAAAATAAAAATAGAGAAAGTGAAGAGAACTCCCTCCATTTTATTCAGGATCGTCATTAACCATGGTGGTGTCAAATGGCCATTTGTCATACCAACCATAACCATCTAGGAAGTAATCATATTCTTTCCCGTCAAATCTGTCCAACATCTTATTAGGGAAAGAAAACCTGTAATGATCTTTCCTGGTAGCCTTGTTTAACTTCTTTCAATTCCTACAAATCTTCCAACCCTTGACTTAAATATCTGCAATAATCCATCTGACACCCTTCTTGTGCTTTTCCAAAACAACAAATGACTCTTCTTCTTGATTCTTAGTGAACTCAACTGAAATCATGATAGGTAAAAATAGAGATAAACTCAAACAATCATATTTCAAATGATAAGGCAAAGTCTTCAGTTCCAATTCACTAGCTCTTCAGTCAACACTTTTGGTTGTGTATACTCCCGAGATAACAACTCTAATGATTCTAGTGGAACTTCATAAGTGAATCCCTTCTTTTTAGCTTCTAACAAAGCCAAAAATTTCTTGTCTTCATCATCACTTGGTGAATCTGCTAGGAGAATACATTCTAATGGATCATCTATAGAATAGAGCTCCAGCTCTGTAGAAGCCAGCGATTCCATCTTGGAAATAGCAGAACAGTCTTCTACTACATCTGAGGATTTAGCAGTATTGAAGTCATTAAAACTCACCTCGTCATCAAAAAATTCTTTTGAACTGAGTATCCCATTGCTGCTTCTAGAATCGTTGAGGATATAGCAATAGTGGAATCTTAGCTTTAACCGGACAACTCTTCTGTGGAAATTTTTTTGCATCCGACAAGCGTGTTAGATAATCAGAACTAACTGGTTTAAAGTTTACCTCATGAACGATCATTGAATCTGAATTCGGTGATACAAGAGTTTCAACACTTAGTTGAACTTCCTCTTTGTCTTGAGCTACAGTAGGATCATCTTGAATCTCAACCACCTTAGGCTCCAATGTCTTTCCACTTGGCAAAGAGACTATTTTGCAATGTTCTTTGCCCAAAATTCTTAGATTTTCTATGTCGCTTGGCCAAATACCTTGGGGTTTATTTCGAAGTTCACTGGTTAGCTGACCCATTTGATTCTCCAGTTTTCCTAAAGTGGTATCATTCTTCGCTATGTATGCCTTTAACAGATTCTCAAGATCACTTGAAGATTCAGTTGGTGGGGGCTGTTGCACTTGTTGAGAATATTTCGACGGATAATTTGGTCGAAATGGCATAACAGAGTCGATATGGCCCACCCATTGATTACTCCATAGAGAAATTAGATGATTCTGGCTTGAAGAGCTGTAAAAATTTGATTGCGGACCATTCCAATTCTGATTTCCCATGTAAAAATTTGATTCTTGATCCGATGGGCAATTTTTAAAGAAATGGCCATCTCCACAGTATTCACAAGAAATATTCTCGAACTGGTTTGGCTGCTAACCTAATAGATTACCATTGAAACCATTAACAATTATGTTCTTAAGCATAGAAGACACAGACGATACCTGGGCTGCCAAAGAAGCAAATGTGTCTGCTTCATGTACTCCTGCTGCTCTATTGGTTGGTCACTGATAGTTACTGCTGGCAATTCTTTTAATAATCTCGTAAGCATCATTATAAGACTTAGAAAGAAGGGCTCTATTTTCCGAAGCATCCACCATCATTCTAGTATGAATATTGAAACCAATATAGAAAGTCTCCATTTAAACACAGCAAGGAATGTCGTGATGAGGGCACTTTCATAGTAACTCCTTGAACCGCTCCCATGCCTCATATAAAGATTCTTCATCAAGTTGCTGAAATGAAGTGATTTCATTTCGGATCTTGCAGTTAAAGATGGAGGGAAATATTTCATTAAGAAATGTTCAACCAATTCTTGTCATGTAGTTATAGAACCGAACAATAGGGAGTTCAACCACACTCGTGCTCTATCTCATAAGGAGTATGTAAATAATATCAGTCTCAAGGCATCCTCAGTCACCCCGACTAGTTTAAATGAGTCACTCACTTTCGTGAATAGCCAAAAAAGAAGATGTGGATCTTCATTAGGAATCCTACTAAATTGACCCATATATTGCAACATTTGGAACATAATCGGCTTCAACTCAAATTATTGTGCCTCAATTTCAGGTCTCTTAATACTCGAATTGAGCTTGTTGAATAGAAAAATGGCATATTGTTGAATGGAAAAGTTTCTGTCATCGGCAACAATAATCGGATTGTGAGTATTATAAGCGAATGTTCCTCCTAGATTTTGGTTTGGATTTTCGAAATTCATACCTTCAGTCCTTCTTTGGTTCACTTGTCTTCTCCTTTTTTAAAAAGTCCTTTCAATTTCAAGGTCTACGGGGAGTAAGTCAATAATTTGATCAATATTCATAAACACCTAAAACAAACACAAAAAAATGGAATTAAAATTTAACCAAAAAAAATAGACCAAAAGGCAAAATTAATAATTTCACAAATAATTACTTTTAAAACAGTCCTCGGCAATGACGCCAAAAACTTGGAACGATAAAAATGTGCAAGTGTACACCATCGCAACAAGTAATAAAGTGACAAGTAAATCTCGAGTTATCGTACCCACAGGGACTGTGACAAAAAATATTTATGAATGCAATTTAAAACACTTCAATGAGGAAAAATATTTGATTTGAGGAGGTGATTAAAAACTAGAAAATACAGTAAAATAAATAAAATAAAATAAAATCTCAAATGCACGATTTCAAAAGATGATTTTAATCAATATGACATAATTGTGCTAGGTTAATGTAACACCCCTAACCCGTATCTGTTGCCGGAATAGGGTTACGAGGTATTACCCATCAATACACAACATATAGCATTGATTCTCATACTTCATTCTATATTACCACATTGTCCCTTATAAAGACCTACGAAGCCTTAAATATTCTTTAGAAATGGTTCGGGACTAAACCGATAACATACGATAATTTCGAAAAATTTAGAAATTTTTCATGTAAACAGAAGTTACACGCCAGTGTAAACAGATCGTGTGCCTCACACGACTAGTAGACACACCCGTGTCTTAGGCCGTGTGAAAATAGGGCATACATACTGACTTGTACCACACGGCCGAGGACACGCCCGTGTGCCAAACCATGTGAAAACTGGAGAGTCTACTCACTTGGGTTCCACGGCCTACCACATACCCGTGTATCTAGCCCGTGTGCCCTACGAAATGGCTCGCGTGCCCGTGTTCTAGGCCGTGTGCCATTTAAGGGGGTATACTGACATATACCACACGACCAATCACACTCCTGCGTGTGAGACCGTGTGGAGCATACTGACTTCAAATCAATTTCAACACCAGGGGACACACGGCCGTGTAACCTAACCGTGTGTGCCACACAGCTGAGACACGTACCCGTGTTTTTACCTGTGTGGACAAAAATAGGCCTTTGCAAAGCCAATTTGCCACCCTTTTTGCACATACCTACACAAGCCAATATGGTATCATTTTAAGACACAATTATGCAGCCAAAAGTCATCAACCAAGATATAATCATACCACATCTATTTCAACTAAATTCAATACTCAAATCCATACCATTTACCTATTAAAATACCAAACAATTTAACTTCCTACACTAAACATAATTTATAAGTGTAATTCATTTAGCAAAACCAATCCAAACATACATAACCACTTCAATCTCATTCATTCATTATAGGTCTATTACCAAACATTAAAAGTAGAACTATTTGCACATTTATAAGCATCATCAAGTTCATCATCTTATGCCAACTCAAATGGCCAAAATACATATTCATCAAACATACCAAAATAACTCAAACCTATACATGCAATATACCAAAATATTGAAATCATTGGTACCCAAAATAGATGTTTGATAGTGCGATGATATTCCTGATGACTTCCATATTCGAGCTAGCCTTGATTCTCTATAAAACATAGGAAAATAACACAAAGTAAGCTTCATAGCTTAGTAAGTTCGTATTAACTTAATGAGCAACTTCACCATTCATTCACAATTCAATCAACATAAATGCAAAATAATACAAATACATTAAATCTTAAACCATTCAATCATTCATTCGATAGCTTACCAAGAATTCATTCATTTCATGGATTCAATGCTTATAAACCTTACGTACATACCTATAATAACTCTTACTAATCTCATTCTAATCCACATCTTTCAATTTTCCCGTTGAACCATTCGAAATAGAAGTCAAATATTTAAGGATTTCAATCGATAAGAACCTATGCCATGGCCCATAGCCAAATCAAGGTAACTTATCCCGGAGTACCTATACCATGGCCCGTAGCCAGGTAACTGCTCTCTAAAATACCTATACCATGGCTCGTAGCCAAATCAAGGTATAACTCACACCTGAAGTGCCGATATCATGGCCCGAAGCCAACTTTTTACCTTAATGACATGTCATTAATATCCGAGACTATTCCTGAGGTTAAACCAGGAATTTTCAATACCAAATCATTGTCGAATCATGGTCGAACAAGCTCATAGTCTAAAATTTACAATTTATGTAATATCAAAACATTTAAATATGATTATAATAGTGCTCGTTACATACGAACTTACCTCGAGTATGGAAATGGCGAAATGAATCAATTACTTGTAATCTTTCCTTTCACCCAATCTAATTCTGGATTCCTCTTTTCTTAATCTTTATCGAGCTTAATGTGTGTCGAACCCTAAAACACCAATAATGGCTTTCTTCGCCCTTAATATTCGGCCAAAATGATATAAAGATGGACAAAATTCAATTTGTTTTTATTTATTAACCATTATTAACTATTTTACTATTTTAACCTTAATGAAAAACCATTTCAAACATTCATTAAATGTCTATATATGCCCATTAAACTTTTAAATGGTTTAATTACCAATTAAGGCCATCATATTTAAAAGCCAAGACCAATTGACACCATTAACTAATAGCATGCAACTTTTGCATTTTACGTGATGAAGTCCTTTTTTCTCAAATTGAGCAATTAAATGATAAAATTAGCTCAAGAAATTTTCATACTATCATGCTGTAAACACCAAATAATGTTAAAATAATTTTCCAACATCAGATTTGTGGTTTCAAAACCACTGTTCCGATTTAGCTAAAATCAGACTATTACAACTCTCCCTCCTTAGGGATTTTCGTCCCCGAAAATCTTACCAGTGAATAGGTTCGGATATTGTTTTCTCATAGCATCCTTGAGTTCCCAGTAGCTTCTTCAACCCCGTGATGATGCCATAATACTTTCACTAATGCAATTCTCTTATTTCTCAGCTCATTGATCTCACAAGCTAAAATTCGAATCAGTTCTTCAGCATATGACAAATCTGGTTGAATTTCAACCTCAATCGGGGAAATGACATGTGAAGGGTCGAATCGATATCGTCGAAGCATTGATACATGAAACACATTATGTATTTTCTCTAATTCAGAAGGTAAAGATAGTCGATACGCCATTGGCCTAACTCGCTCGATAATCTCATACGGTCCAATGAATCGTGGACTCAATTTCCCTTTCCGACCAAACCAGAATATCTTTTTCCACGGTGACAAAAAACACTTTATCCCCGATCTGAAACTCAATATCTTTCCATTTCAAATCTGCGTATGATTTCTATCGATCTGATGCCGCTTTCAAATTATCACAAATTACTTTTACTTCCTCTTTTGTCTCTCTAA
Organism: Gossypium anomalum; assembly: GCA_025698475.1. Taxonomy (NCBI): domain Eukaryota; kingdom Viridiplantae; phylum Streptophyta; class Magnoliopsida; order Malvales; family Malvaceae; genus Gossypium; species Gossypium anomalum. Next base: position 42,335,631 of record CM046965.1, read on the forward strand.
TTAAATCAACCCCGTGAATCTTATTCTCGCTAAGCTCCGTCCAATAGAACGGTGTTCGGCATTTATGACCATATAGAGCTTCGTATGGTGCCATCTTTATACTCGATTGGAAGCTATTGTTGTAAGCAAATTCAATCAACGGTAGATATTTCTCCCAGCTACCTTCAAACTCGAGAATGCAACAACGCAACATATCCTCAAGTATCTAAATAACTCATTCGAATTGACGATCCGTTTGCGGGTGAAATGCAGTGCTAAAATGCAGTTTTGTACCTAAAGCTTCTTGCAATTTCTTCCAAAATCGTAAAGTGTGTCGAAACCATTTTTTTTGAAAAGGTCAACTATTTATTTTAAGAAAACGAAAAATAAGAGTCGCTACCGATCACTTTTTTTATGAGGCGTGATCGGGTTACCTCGTAATTTGATCATTTTAACAAGAGATTTTATTAAAACGACGGTTTTGGTCTACGAAAATCCAGGAATTGGGTTTGGGAGTCGGTTACGTACGAGGAAGGATTAGCACCCTTGTAACGCCCAAAATTGGTACCGAATTGGTTAATTAATGTCTTAATGTCGAAAGTTGAAAACTCGAAAAGAATTTAAAAATACGATTCACCTTCGTACTTACACTATTTTACTTAAAATCGTTTGAATAAACCAATGCATACATTAAAGACCTTCTCGTCTCGAAGTAGCGAAATATCACGTCCTGTAAGTTAGGACACGATACCTTGAACCATCGAGAATGAGCTTGCCTTTTATTTTTTTTATTTTAAATGTCTTGTATTTTAATTTTAAAAGGAATATCCGGATATTTAGGTTCAACGAGAAAAATCGAAACCCCGTAAGTTAGGGTACGGTTTCTCGAATCTCCAAAATATGAAATATTACCTTTTTTAAAAAAATTTCTTTTTTTACTAATTTGGGTAAAAATTAATGTAATATTTAAAACAATGCGTTTTTACCTTATTTGGATTATAGCATAAAACAACAAATTATATCTAAGCCTAATGCATGTTGTAATGACGATATAAAATGACTATACAGGAAAATATTAGAATGATAATAATTATAACAATAAAAATATTAATTCGGAATATCAATAATAAAACAAATAAAGTAATATAAATAAAAAGAAATAAAATATTAGATGCCTCAAAAATAATGTAAAGATGCTAAAAGAAGTGACAAAATAATAAAAGCGAGATAAAAAAAATACTATAGGAAGTAAAATGTACAAATAGAGGAATGTAATATTCTCACTTTAAATATAAGAAAATATAATAATAATATAAATGGATAAATAAATAAATAATACTAGCAAGGATGAAATAATACGAACAATAGGTATTTAAATAAAGAAAATATTAATATTCTTAATATATATATAAAGAATATAAGATAAATAATAAATGGATAAATAAATAATATGATAACAATAATAAAAGAAAGAAAATGATGAAATAATAAATAAAATAAAACAGAATAAAATGTACAATGAATACAAAAATTAAAATTGAGAAAAAGAAATGATAAGTAAATAAAATAAACCAAAAACACAAAAAAAAAAGGGCTAAAATTAAATGAAAGGATTCAATTAAAATTAGGATGAAATAAAAGAGATAAAATTAAAAAAACAAAAAAAAAAAAGAATTGAGGATTAGAAAATGAAACTCGCGAAAGGAGGGAGGATCAACTGCGAAAATAACCCATTTCTAGGACATGCGTCCTCTCGGCACACCAAGGATCAAATTGAAACAGGAATAAAAATGTATGGCAAAATTAAATAAATAAATAAATAGAAAATGACCACATTGAAGTGCGCCGCAAAAGCGGAAGGACTTGATCCGCAAATATCCCACCAAAGTGAGAACACGCAGATCCTCCAGCATGCAGGTCGGGTAATCAGGTCGGCCCCCCAAAACGATGCCGTTTTGGGCATTTGGGGGCTGATCAAAACGACGCCGTTTTGATACTGCTATTTAAGCCAAATTTTTTTTTTAAAATTCATTTTAGCCCATTTCCCCTAAAAAAAACTGCAAAAACCTCTCAATTCTCTCCCCCTTTCAACAATTCGACCAAACCCCGGTCACCGGACCACCGTGACAGTCGCCGATGACGGTGCCACCATATACGGTGGCCGGAAGACAAAAAGTCTCTTTTTTGTGTTTTTGACTTCCCAGACCCAAAAAAACGTTGTTTTTCATCGGAAACGATGAGCCTCGACCTCCCACGGCGACGCACACTCAAGAAAGGTAAGATTTTTTTCTTTTTTCTTTTTATTCTTTCTTTTGTTTAAAAAAAATAAGATAAAAATAAAATAAGAACACGAAATAATAAATAGATACAGAGCAAAAAAGACCTTTACAAAACTCTTTCCCTCTATTTTCGATTCTTTTCTTTTTTTTCTCTGTGTATGTAAAAAAAAAAAGACACTATACATTGGTTGTTTTTGGCTTTTTATAGCCGAAAGAAGAGAAAAAAATACAATGTTTTTCTATTTTTTGCTACTGTTTTCCTCTTTCTCTGTGTTGTCCTTGCAGGTACGGAGGCCAGTTGTGGCATGCAATGGTGGTACGGGCGTGTTGATGTGAAGGCACGAGGTTGAGCGACAGCGGCTAACAGCTAGGGTTTCTGCCCTTTTTTTGCTGAAAAATTAGCTTAGGTTTTGGGCTGTTTGGGCTCTAGGGTTTTTAATTTTTGGGCTAATAATTTGTTTGTATTTTGGGCTATAGGTTTTATTGTATTTTGGGCCTGTTGTTTTGGACATTTGGACTGTTAATAAATTTGGACTTTTATTTATGTTTATTATTGGTTTTGTATGGACCCGAGCAGATTTGAGCTAGGTTTTGGGTTATAAATTGGGCTTGTTATATTGTAATGGACTGTAAAAAAATTTGGGCTTTTATTTCTGTTTATTATTTTTTGTTTGCGGGTCTTAGGCCCGAGCCAAAATTGGCCTATTACAAAGTGAATCTCGGATCCCTATCCGAAATAATAGATAATGGCACTCCATGCAATCGAACATTCTATGAGATATATAACTTAGCCAATTTGTCAAGTGAATAATCCGAACGAACAGGAATGAGATGAGTCAATTTTGTCAATCTATCAACAACAACCCAGATTGCATCTTTCTTTTTCAGAGATACGGGCAAACCCGATACAAAATCTAGTGTTACTCTATCCCACTTCCATTCAGGAATCACAATAGGTTGTAATAAACCTAGCGAAACTTGACGCTCAGCTTTAACTTGCTGACAAATCAAACATTTTGAAACAAATTCTGAGATATCTCGTTTCATACCATGGCATCAATAAAACTATTTCAAATCATTATACATTTTCATGCTTCCCGGATGTACTGATAAACGACTACTGTGTGCTTCGTCTAAAATCTTCTGAATAAGCTCAAAATTTCGTGGTACACATATTTTATCACGAAACATCAAACAGTCATTAGGCCCTATTCGAAACTCAGAATCAGAAGTCGACTCACATTGAGCTCGCTTTGCTTGCATTTCATTATCAAATTTTTGAGCCTCATAAATTTGCTGTAGAAACAACGGTCTCGCTTTCAACTCGGCTACTATCGAACCGTCATCAGACAAAGCTAATTGTGTGTTCAAAGCATGTAAAGAATATAAAGACTTTCGGCTCAGAGCATCAGCAACTATGTTCGCTTTCGCTGAATGATAGTCAATTACTAATTCATAATCTTTGAGCAATTCTAACCATCTGCACTGTCGTAAATTTAAATCTTTCTAAGTCATCAGGTATTTCAAGCTTTTGTAATCAATATAAATATGGCATTTCTCACCAAACAAGTAATGACGCCAAATTTTCAATGCGAACACTATCGCGGCTAACTCTAAATCGTGTGTCAGATAATTCTTTTCGTGTGGCTTTAACTGTCTCGAAGAATAAGCTACAACTTTGCCTTCCTGCATCAAAACACAACCCAGGCCATTTAATGATGCATCACTGAAAACTACGAATTCTTTACCCGACTCAGGCTGAACTAACACTGGTGCCTCTGTCAATAACGCTTTCAACTGTTCAAAGCTCTACTGACATTTTTCTGACCACTCAAATTTAACATCTTTTTAAAGTAACCGTGTCATCAGAGTTGCAATCATTAAGAAATCTTTCACAAACCATCTATAATAACCTGCTAATCCCATAAAACTATGGACTTCGGATACATTTCTCGGAGGCTTCCAATCTATAATCGTAGAGTTTTTGCTCAAGTCAACTCGGATACCCTCAGCTGACACTATATGTCCCAAAAAACTAATCTCTCATAGCCAAAATTCACATTTGCTAAACTTTTCAAACAACTATTTGTCTCTCAGAGTTTGTAACACGATTCTCAAATGCTCGGCATACTCAGACTCATCACGAGAGTAAATCAAAATATCATCAATAAACACAACTACGAATCGATCTAAATATGGCCTGAAAATTTGAATCATCAAATCCATAAAAACAACAGGTGCATTTGTTAGCCCGAAAGGCATAACAAGGAATTTGTGGTGTTCGTACCTTCTTCTAAATACAGTCTTTGGCACATCTGAGTCTTTAACTCGCAACTGGTAATAACCCGATCTCGAATCAATTTTTGAAAACATCATTGCCACTTTTAACTAATCAAACAAATCATCTATTTGAGGAAAAGGGTATTTATTCTTGATCGTCACTTTGTTGAGCTGTTGATAATCTATACACATTCTCATCATGTCATCTTTCTTTTTCACAAATAACACCGGTGCACCCTAGGGAGAGAAACTCGGTCTAGCAAAACCTCTATCTGTCAATTCTTGCAACTGAGCTTTTAATTCTTTTAACTCTGTTGGAGCCATTTTGTACGGAGTTATTGATATCGGCCTTGTACCCGATACTAATTCAATACCAAATTTAACCTCTCTGATAGGCGGTAAACCCGGTAACTCTTCAGGAAATGCATCTGGATACTCACACACAACTGGTACCGATTCAATCTTTATTTCTGTCACTTTCATATCAAGTACATAAGCAAGATAAGCTTTACATCCCTTTCTCACAAATCTCTGAGCTGACATAGATGATATTGTAGTTGACAGACTATTCAGATCATCCAATTCAATTCTAATAATCTCATTATTCTGACATTTCAATTCAATTATCTTTCATCTACCATCCACTATAGCATTATGCATCGTTAGCCAATCCATACCCAAAATCTCATCAAATTTATCGAACGGCAACAACATCAAATTAGCCGAAAAATAAAAATCCCGATGCATTAACGAACCATTCTTGCAAACTTTGTCAACCAACACACATTTGCCTAAGAGGTTCGATACTCTAATCACAAATTCAGTAGACTCTACAAGTAAAGTCTTACTATATACTAAATTCATAAATATATAAGAATGAGTCGATCCTGGATCTATCAATGCAATCACATTAGTATCATAAAGAGTGCAAGTATCGGTGATAACATCTGGAGATGACGCTTATTCGCGAGCGCGATTAGCGTAGGCTCTGGCAGGTGCTCTAGCCTCAAATCTCACTGCGCAATCCTTTGTTGCCCCTCGACTACCATTCACATTTCTAGCATTTCTTTGTTGTCTTCCTCTATTTGACATGTTACCCGATCTTACATTTTAGGGTCTATCTTTCTCCACCGTCTTAAGACAATCTTTAATAAAATGATTCGGTGAGCCACATTTGAAACAAGCTTTATTACTCTTATTCCAACATTCTCCGAAATGTCGTCTTCCACAATGTTGGCACTCAAGTTTATTATTTCTAACACTACCCACTCTCAAAACAGAAGTAGCTTGAGTTTTAGAACTCACATGCTGATTTCCACAATCTCTCTTCTAATATCCCACTGATGCATTAGATCGGCTATGCGAATCTCAGAATTTCTTTGGTTAAGATTGATATGGCTTACTTATTGATCTTTTTCTCGAGTCTTTAACTTCAAAATCTGTTTTTCTCTTTCTTTTGCTGAGATCTTCAGCTTTACAAGCCTTTTCAACTAAAACAACAAATTCTTTCAATTCTAGAATTTCAACTAGTAGTTTTATATCTTCATTCAACCCATCTACAAACTGCTTGTACATTATTTCTTCAGTAGACACATATTCTCAGGCATACTTGCTTAACCATATGAAGTCTCTTTCATACTCGGTGACAGTCATTCGGCCTTGTTTTAATTCTAGGAATTCTTTGTGCTTTTGATCAAGGAATAACTGACTTATTTATTTCTTTTGGAATTCCATCTGAAAGAATTCCCATGTCACTCGTTCTCTCAGAACCACAGATATCATCCTGTTCCACCATTGATACACAATGTCTCTCAGCAAGGATACAGCATATTTAATACATTCATCAGGAGTACAAGATAATTCATCGAATACCCGAATTGTATTTTCAAGCCAGAACTCAACTCTCTCAACATCATCATCTATAGTAGCTCAGAGCTCTTTAGCCCCATGTTTACAAATCTTGTCCACTGGTGGTTTGCTCAACTGTATAGGATCCACAACTTGAGGAACAATAGGAATTTGTTGAGGTATAGGTAGGGGTGAGGGTTGTTGAACAGCCGGATGAAAAAAGGCTTGTTTAGCCTCTACATCGTGGCTACTCGTTACAGGCCTAAAATCAGATGGTGTCGTCCCTTGAGCGGGAGCTGGTCGTTACTTTCTATATCATCGGCTACAGCTAGTTCGGGATCCATTACTATATGAAAACAAAATTTAAGCTATTAGGAATCATCACACTATCGCAAACTATATATGACATGTATAGCTAGACTCTCACACACGCTACTTTAGTCCTAGAATCGACTAAACCATAGCTCTAATACCAATAAAATGTAACACCTCTAACCCGTATCTGTTGCTGGAATAAGGTTACGAGGTATTACCCATCAATACACAACATATAGCATTCATTCTCATACCTCATTCTGTACAACCATATTGTCCCTTATAAAGACTTACGAGGCCTTAAACATGCTTTAGAAATGGTTCAGGACTAAACCAATAACATACTATAATTTTAAAAAACTTAGAAATTTTTCATGTAAACAGAAGTCACACGCCCGTGTGAACAGACTGTGTGCCTCACAAGGCTAGTTGACACATCCGTGTCTTAGGCCGTGTGGAAATAGGGCATACATACTGGCTTGTATCACACGACCGAGGACACGCCCTTGTGTAGGACCGTGTGAAAACTGGAGAGTATACTGACTTGGGTCACACGGCCAACCACACGCTCGTGAGTCTAGCCAGTGTGCCTTACGAAATGGCCACACACGCCCGTGTGCTAGGCCGTGTGTCATTTAAGGGGTTATACTGACTTATACCACACGGCCAGTCACACACCCGTGTGTGAAACCGTGTGGAGCATACTGACTTCAATTCAATTTCAACACCAAGGGACACACGGCCGTGTAACCTAACCGTGTGTCGCACACAGCTGAGACACATGCCCGTGTCTCTACTTGTGTGGACAAAAATAGGCCATTTGCAAAGCCAATTTGCCACCCTTTTCGCACATACCTACACAAGCTCATATGGTATCATTTTAAGACACAATTATGTAGCCAAAAGTCATCAACCAAGACATAATCATACCACATCCATTTCAACTAAACTCAATACTCAAATCCATACCATTTACCTATTAAAATACCAAACAATTTAACTTGTTGTACTAAGCATAATTCACAAGTATAATTCATTTAGCAAAACCAATCCAAACATGCATAACCACTTCAATCTCATTCGTTCATTATAGATCTATTACCAAACATTAAAAGTAGAACTATTTGTACATTTATAAGCATCATCAAGTTCATCATCTTATGCCAACTCAAATGGCCAAAATACATATTCATCAAACATACCAAAGTAACTCAAACATATACATTCCATATACCAAAATATTAAAATCATTGGTACCCAAAATAGATTTTTACGATGATATTCCTGATGACTTCCAGATTCGGGCTAGCCTTGATTCTCTATAAAACATAGGAAAATAACACAAAGTAAGCTTCACAGCTTAGTAAGTTTATATTAACTTAATGAGCAACTTCACCATTCATTCACAATTCAATCAACATAAATGCAAAATAATACAAATACATTAAATCTCAAACCATTCAATCATTCAGTCAATAGCTTACCAAGAATTCATTCATTTCATGGATTCAATGTTTATAAACTTTACGTACATACATGTACTAACTCGTACCAATCTCATTCTAATCCACACCTTTCAATTTTCCCATTGAACCATTCAGAGTAGAAGTCGAATATTTAAGGATCCTAATCAATAAGTACCTATACCATGGCCCGTAGCCAAATCAAGGTAAGTACTTTCCAAAATACCTATACCATGGCCCGTAGCCAAATCAAGGTATAACTCGCACTCGAAGTGTCGATATCATGGCCCGAAGCCTACTTATTACCTTAATGACATGTCATTAATATCCTAGACTATTCCTAAGGTTCAACCCGGAATTTCCAATACCAAATCATAGTCGAATCATTGTCGAATCATGGTCGAACAAGTTCATAGTCTAAAATTTACAATTTATGCAATATCAAAACATTTAAATACGGTTATAATAAAGCTCGTTACATATGAACTTACCTCGAGTGTGAAAATGACGAAATGAATCAATTACTCGATAATCTTTCCTTTCCCTCGATCTAATTTTGAATTTCTCTTTTCTTGATCTTAATCAAGCTTAATGTGTGCCGAACCCTAAAACACCAACAATGGCTTTCTTCTCCCATAATATTCGACCAAAATGATATAAAGATGGAGAAAATTCAATTTGTTTTTATTTATTAACCATTATTAACTATTTTACTATTTTAACCTTAATGAAAAACCATTTCAAACATTCATTAAATGTCCATATATGTCCATTAACCTTTTAAATGGTCTAATGACCAATTAAGGCCATCATATTTAAAAGCCAAGACCAATTGAGACCTTTAACTAATAGCATGCAACTTTTGCATTTTACGCGATTAAGTCCTTTTTCTCAAATTGAGCAATTAAATGATAAAATTAGCTCAAGAAATTTTCATACATACATACTATCTTTTCAATGGAGTTTTCCACCCTTATTTTTGGTAGAAAAGATGAACAAACAAGATGATTCTTTTGTTTTCTATATTTTACTATCTTTTATTTATGATATTACATTTTTAACCTTTAATATTAACATTTGAAAACACATATATCATGTCCATAAATGTCCACTCATTATAACCATGGTATAATTACCACTTAAAACCCTTAACCATTTAATTTCAAAGCCAATTAGCACATTTAACTTATGAAACTCTAAGTTTGCACCTTTTTCAATTTAGTCCATTTTATCCAATTAATCATGCAAATAGTAAAAATTCTTAACAAAATTTTTATACTAGACTACTAACATGCTGTAGACATTAAAATAATAATAAAATAAATATTTTAACCTCAAATTTGTGGTCTCAAAACTACTGTTTTGATTTCACTGAAAACGGACTGTTACACTTGTGTTTTGCAGGATTTACAGAACAAGGAACTCGAGAAAGGACCAAGCCAGCCAGTGGTAGAACAAGGGGCAATCATTAATATAATGTCATGCACATAGGAAGGAATACCTTTAGGAATTTCACCATGAGAGTGAACATATTGTAATTATGTAATTCCCTTAGAGTGGAGTGTAGATAATAAACTTTAAATTAAAATTTCTTTTGATGTTTTTAAATAGGCAGTATAGTTTAATTTTAAATTGGTATTATTTAGACGTCTATGTCAACCTGGTTCGACTATGATGCTTCGTATCCAGATTCGAAAAACAAGTCGGGTAAGGGTGTTACAATCATAATGAGTCAGACGACGAGCATCCATAAGAGCAAGCTAAAAAAGAGGAGATGTGGATACCTCCATGTCTCGATATGAGAGTTTGGACAAGACTTTCATTCTAGAGAGACTTTCAATAAAGGGTGTAGTGATCTGTGACACATACATTAGTGAGTGAGTGAGTCATTTGATTCATGAAGCTTATGAGAAGACTCTAGCATGGAGGGACAATGGAAAGAGGATTGTTGACCCGGAGTCAAACCTCGAGGAAGAATGAAGTTGCATTTCTTTTAATGATATTTAGAGAAATCTAACTTAAAAAACTGATACTACTTTGAACTTGGTTTTTATTTTTGGTTTGTTTTTATCATTTGCATATGTTTTTGTTTTTATGCGTTTATTTTGTTTTCCTATGTAGGTCATCCACTTGAGGATTTCACTACATTCTTGATCATCAACTAGGAGAAGGATGACTTTGACTTTACCTTTGCTTTACTTCATAAAAAAATTAGGTAAGGCTTAACACCTCTTAATTTTTAGTTGGGAACACATTGAGGACAATGTGTTTTAAATGTTTGGGTTGCAGAAAATTTTCATTTTTCTTTATTTTTATTTTTGTTTATTTTAAAAAATTTTCAAAAATAGCGTAAAATTTTTAAATTGTCTTTGCTTTATTTTGGTTTAATGCATGGTACTCAGTATGATATGTATGAGTTATTAATTAATTTGCATGACATAATGTACGCGAATTTTTCGTTAACATGTAAATTTTGTATCATGGTGAAATGATTCTATTCTTTTAAGGTTAGATTAATTAGTTCACTTAGTTAAATTGTATAATAGTTTAAAGCTAACTACCATATGTAGAAATGTTTGACTTTGTACCATGTGATGAGTAGATGTATAGATGGTTGCTTATACAATTCCTTGAGATTGATGTCATTCACATGTTTTGAATAGAAGCATATCATTAACTTTTGTTCACTAAAATGTCTAAGAATGACCTCAGGTATTATTTGCATAGATAATGTAACACCCTACGCCGGACCCATTCATCGGATCCGGGTGTGAAACGTCACAATAGGCCTATACTTAATTTGGCTAACTTAGCATCTAGTAAACAATCTAAAAGTAAACTATCTAATATTAAAATTTAACAATAATAACTCTTACAACTAAGGCCTTAAGCTATTAAAAGTTGGGTCCCTCAAATATATATTTGCAAGAATCTCTTAACATTTAGCTGAGGACTATTTGTCCTAAAAATCCAAATCATAGGTATGCTATCTAGCTTCACTGAAATAGTTCCTAAAGCAATGCCTCTAATAGTACCCCTTTCCCATGTGCATGACTATAACTGAATGCGATCCCTGCTCTCAACAATATTTGGCTTGGTCCCCCCTTTGGCTCCTCGATCAACCTCACAAATTCTACGATCATTACGTAAACCCTAGTAAGTTTAAATGAAATTAGTGATTTCTTTTTTTGTATTATAAAATAACCCTATCGTACCAAGGTAACAAACATAAAATAAATTAAACATAAAAATACCCCCTACTTGCTCATGGCAAGTTTACTTTGTCAAGGTGGCAAACTCTACCCAATCATTTGAGCTACTCGGCTCTCTAAAGACCTTCCTTTGGTCGAACTCTCTAGTTGACCACATCTTAGATACTTCACCATATTAGTGAATCCTATCCTTCTCATCTTTCCTTATTCCTTTCTTACACCCTACCTACAAGGTGTTCATTGATCTCTACTTGCTTGACTGCACACCTTCCTTGGTGAACTTCATCAGACCAGCTCTTAGCGGACTTTATTCTTTCCATACTTAGTACGGACTTGTTGACGTTTTTGCATGGTGCTGACCTTTAGCAGTCTTCACCACTCTGGCCAACCAATTCTCGTTCCTCCTTATTGTTCGCAGTGGGGATTATTTCCAGTAATCTACTTCACACATCAGCCTTTACTCGGAGACTCTCACTCCCTTAAGTGCAGATCACTCTTTTTAGCTGGACTAGTAAGTTATCATTTAGTTGGAGTAGCAAGTTATCATTCTTGTAACTATATGAGCTTCCTATCTCATTTGCCCATTTCCTCCTTACAGGCAATAATTGTGGTGGTGCACCCACACTAGGCTTTCCTAAGAGTGTATCTCCCAATCTTCCTATGAGATGTGCTTCTCACATACACTTCTTTGAGCACTTCCTGGTGGCTTTTAATTGTCGATCCTTTCTTATGATCCTTGGATAATTTTCCCTTTTTTATTTCCATGTACAAGCCAGCTTTCACCCATCATATTTTCCTCTATCTCTTGTTAGGTCTTTGTCCATATCTCACCGGCTTTGATTTTATCTTTACCATTTCATCATTTTGGTAGATTCTGCAAAATTTGTTAACTATTGCTTACAATTTCCTTTAACTCTTCTTCCACCTATGTGGTTCCTCATTATTGGCGCACAGGCCTATAGTCTTCACTTGAGGTTTTGGCAAACTTATCGCATTTGTTTCCTAGTGAATTCTATGGGTTGGAAAACTTACCTCATGTTTACTATCCCGGCAGACTTTATATATTTTGTGTTTTATTGTTTTAGTGAATTATATATGTGTTTATTGTCCTAGTGAACTATCTCTGTGTTTATTGTCCCAGCGGACTATCTCTGTGTTTACTGTCCCAGTAGACTATCTCTATGTTTCTTATCCTCGTGAGCTATCTATGTTTTTATTGTCCCAGTGAACTATCTCTGTAGATGTCATGGAGTCTTTCATCTATGGTCTTACACTGATTCATTATCCTAGCATGATACCATATGATGTTGATAAACCATAATGTAACATATTTTAATCTTATTCTTAATGCGTTTATGGAAGAGTAATGATGTAAATTAGTGATTTTGATACTCCTAATCCCTTAAATTCATGTTTCTATACCTAGAATAGCATTTGGGAGAAAAAAGAGCAAAAATGAGGCCAAAATTAGAGTTTTCAAGATCCACACGGGCAAGCCACATGCCCACGTGCCAGCCCGTGTCGATATCTCTCCCTATTTCCCAGACACACGAAAAAATTCAATTTTTAGGGTTTCTGAGCATTCAAAAGTCTATAAATACATACTAGAAGAAGGCCTAAGGGGACACGCAAAGTAGAACACAAGAATTACTCGAAGAACGCCAACGGATTCAGCTCAAAAACAGGATCTCCTTCAAGACTGAAGATCTCCCTCCAATTTCTCTCGATTTTTTTGGGTTTCTTTATGTTTTGTTATTTTCCTATTTTTGAGATGTTTTCCTATTACATTATGAACTAAACTCCCTAAATACCTAGGGAGGATGAAACCTACAATGGATCTTATTATTTAATTATATGAATTACACAATGAATACTTGTTCTTCTTCTTAATTATATGTTCTTAATCCTTGTTTTAATATTTTTAGGATATTATTCCAAGCTTGATGTGCTTATTCAGTGGAGCAAAAGTCTCTGTTTAAGAGTAGATCTAGCATAATTAAGCAGAGTTGCATGTAATCCTAGAAATAGGGTGACATAAATCTGTCAGACTAGAGTCAAATCTAATAAGGGAATCCATAGATCGAGTTAATGCGACGATAGGGGTTTTAATTAGAAAGAGATTTTAATTAATCAACCTAGAGTCAATTGTTCTTAGTCTTGAAAGAGATATTAAAATAATTTAGGGATTTCAACGGATCAAGATAAGTGAATAAATCATTTGATTCAGAGTTAGAATAATAAGTGAAGTCTAGGTGGATTCTTCCTTAGGTATTGTCTTTATCATTTGTTTATTCGATTATTTTCTTCACTCTCTGTCGCGTTCATTAGTTAAATAGTTAGTTAAATTTAGATTAAAACAAATCCCTTTTATTTTAGGCTAAATAATAGAAAGATAGTTAATACTAGTACTTTTAGTCCTTGCAGATACGATATTCTGGGCTCACAATAGCTATACTATTATTCGATAGGTGCACTTGTCTTGATCGTGATCATAGTCTAGTATAGTGAATCATAAAATGATCATTAAGTTTTTGGCATCGTTGTTAGGGGCTAAGATATTAGGAACTCTTGATTTTTATTACTCTAGCCATTTTTATTTTATTGCATTTTATTTTTATTTTAGTTTTATTTTTAATTACTAATTTTTCTTTTATTTGCTTCTGGCAGGTTTCTTTAGTTTATGACTACAAGGAATCCGTCAGGACCTCTACTTTTTGACAATGAAATTGAAAGCACGGCTTGTAGAAATTGTAGAGAAATAAGACGGAGTCCACAGTATATAGAGGAAGAGCACGAGGACGATACCAATAATACCGAGGAGATGGCTGAAAATCGAAATAATCTGCTACCTCCTGTGGTTGCCGCGAATCCTGTGAATCATAATCCTGCTCCTCGTACTATGTACGACTGTGCTAAGCCTAATTTAGCGAGGGCTGAATTGAGTATTGTTAAACCTGCCATTGCTGCAAATAATTTTGAACTGAAACCTAACACTATACAGATGATTTAACAGTTTGTTCAGTTTGATGGTTTGCAGGATGAAGACCCAAAAACTCATTTGGCCAATTTCTTAGAGTTATGTGATACTTTCAAGATAAATGATGTTTCTGACGACGCCATTCGCCTACGATTATTCCCCTTCTCATTAAGAAATAAGGCTAAGCAATGGTTGAACTTCTTACCACGAGGGTCCATCACTACTTGGGATCAAATGACCGAGAAGTTTTTATTGAAATATTTCCCACCAGCTAAGACAGCTAAGTTGAGGAACGATATCTCCTCTTTTATGCAAATGGATTTAGAGACTTTATATGATGTATGGGAGAGGTATAAGGACTTATTAAGAAGGTTTCCTCACCATGGGTTACCTCTATGGTTACAGGTTCAGACTTTGCATAATGGTTTGAACCCCTCGACTAGGCCAATGATCGATACAGCCGTCTGTGATACCATAAATAATAAAACACCTGAGGAGGCTTATGAGTTCATTGAAGAGATGTCACTAAATAATTATCAGTGACAAGTCATGAGGACAAAGCCTAATAAACCAGCCGGTGTTTTCAACCTCGACGTGGTCACCATGTTATCAAACTAGGTAGAGCTCTCAAATAAAAAGATTGATGGTTTATGTGTTTCTATGCAAGTACATCTGGTAATGCAGTGCGATATGAATGGATGAGGAATGAACAACATAGAATATCCATCCTACAACTCTAGCACAGAGAACGAATAGATCCACTATATGGGTAATAATTCTAGACCCCAGAATAATCCATATAGTAACACTTATAATGAAAGTTGGAGGAACCATCTCAATTTCTCGTGGGGTGGTCAAAGACATCAAAAATCGCAACCCCCTCTAGGTTTCCAACAACCATCTTACCTGTAGGAAAAGAAGCCAAACCTTGAGGAGATGCTAACAAAATTCATCTTGGTGTTAGAATTCACTTCCAAAACACCGAAATCGCACTCAAAAATTAGCAAGCATCGATTCTATGGCTCGAAAATCAAATTAGGCAACTTGTCAAGATGATTTCAGAATGACCACAAGGTAGCTTACTGAGTAATACCAAAAATAACCCAAGGGAGCAACTTCATGTGATTATTGTTCAAGATCAAGAAGGGTTAGTCGAAGATAAACCAAAATCAAGACAAGAAGATGTGGTAGGTAAAGGTAAGGTTGAGGTGAGCCACAACGAGCAAAAACCGGCCATTAAGGAATATAAACCTTATGTGCCATATCTAAATGCGATAAGGAAAGACCACACAAACGAATAATTCGGTAAATTCCTTAAACTATTGAAAAAATTACATATTAACTTACCATTTATTGAAGCTCTTTCACAGATGCCAAATTCCGTTGAATTTTTAAAGGAGCTTTTAGCAAATAAGTGGAAGTTAGATGATTCATCGCACGTGGAGCTAAATGTAGTGTGGTCAGCCATTTTGCAGAATAAACTACCCAACAAATTGAAAGATCTAGGGAGTTTTACTATTCATTATTTAATTGGTAGTTTAAGTGTTAATAATACTTTGGCTGATTTAGGGGCTAATATTAATGTCATGCCCTACAAAATGTTTAAGCAACTAGGTCTTGGGAAACCCAAACAAACTAAGATGAGCATTCAATTGGCAGATAGAACAATTAGATTTTCTAGGGGTATTGTTGAAGACATACTCGTCAAAATTGATAAATTCATTTTCCCAGTTAATTTTGTTGTTCTAGACATGGATGAGGATAGTGATGTACCATTGATTTTAGTACGGCCCTTTTTAGCAACTGCTAGAACTATCATATATGTTGGTACAGGTGAGTTAATACTTCGTGTAGGTGATGACATGATTAAACTCGAAGCTCATGATTCTGTTAGGATATCTAGTGATCGAGATGATATTACGAGCTCTGTTAATGTTAATAACCTTGTGGCTCAACATTCTTTACAGGAAACACCTCAAAAAAATTTGACTGTCACAGTCCAGTTTACATAAAAAAAAATAGAACAAATCATAAAGAAAGAAGATTACAGATCGATGAACTAGATGAATGGCGGACACACGTCAAGGAGAAACCTACAATACACGATGAACCAAAGCGACTCCATCACGAGCTTAAGGATGAGACGAACTAATTTAAGATTGGCGATCAGGTATTGTTGGATAAAACGGACCCTCGAATCACCATTTCAGAGCATAATTCAAACAGAGCAACTCTTTTTACGGTACTGAATATTTTCCCATACGGTATAATCGAGGTAAATCATTCTAAATTTGGCACTTTTAAGGTAAATATTACTCAGGTAAAACCTTATGTTGATGATAGAATTGATAGTGAGAAAGAGGAGTTTTAACTCCGTGAACCACCATAACTATGCAAATATGAGGTAAGTCGAGCTTAGACTTTAAATAAGCGCTTTTGGGGATGCAACCCGAGTGTTAACACTGCTAATTTTCTTAACATTATTTCATGATTTTTTTAAAAAAATTAATTAATTTTCAAAATTAAAAAAAATGTGTGTTTTTGACCCACACGGCCTGGCCACACGGGCTTGTGGGATCTCACATAGGCGTGGGAGAAGCGAAGGAAAACACACATGGCTTGGCGACATGGCCATGTGACCCACACAGCTTGGACACACGGACGTGTCCTAGGCCGTAAGAAACCTGGAGCTAATTTTTTTTTTCACAGTCAGAGAGTTACCCGGCCTGGCCACACGGGCGTGTGGGATTTCACATGGGCGTGGAAGAAGTGAAGGAAAACACACGCGGCCTGGCGACATGGCCATGTGACCCACACGGCCTGGACACACGGGCATGTCCATGGCTATGTGAAAAATGGGTTAATCACCCCAATTTTATTTTATTTTATTTATTTTTTAATTTTTATATTATTTATTTTTATTTTAATAATTAATTAATTAATTTATTATTCTTATACTTATATTTTTTATTTTTTATATTTTAATTTTTATATACTTTTATTATTTTAATTTTTATTTTTATTTTTATTTTAATTTTAATTTTAATTTTAATTTTAATTTTAATTTTAATTTTAATTTTAATTTTAATTTTAATTTTTACTTTTATTTTGCTATTTCTATTTTTTTTCTTTTTTTTTTTCTTTTTCTTATTTTTTTATTTTTACTATTATCATTACAATTACCTTTTATGTTAATTGGTATCATTGAGTTTATTTTTATTTTTTTATTTTTTTATCTTTCTTTTTAATTTTGTTTTAGTTGTTTTATTTTTTTTTTTTCTCTTCAACTTATTTTCATTATTACTTTTTGAAAGATTTATGGTTGTTTCTAATCGAGTTATAACCCTTTAATTTTCTTTATTATTTGTGTTTATTTTCTTGTTAGTTTGCTCGGAATCATGAGTTACATTTAAATTTGACTGCAATTCCGCTTTTCACTATTCTGAAGATTTCATCCAATATTCAGAGCAGTTTCAATTTTCTCCCTCTCTTATGATATTTTGTTTATACTGTGATTATATACGTTTGTACATTACATTGAGGACAATGTACATCTTAAGTGTGGGGAGGTTATCTATAGAATTATTAGAAAATTCCTGAATTATGTCTTGTGTTTAAGTAATTTTCTCACATTACTATTAGAATGAATTCTTATTAATTTATGATTATCGTTGATGTGTTTTAGATTAAATTCATAGGTAATTGTGTATTGATTGTTTAAACTTTAAGACACTAAAGAATCAAGCATGATAAGTCTATTTTCAAAATAAAAAAATTTTAGGTTGTTTCCCTAAATTGAAGTATTACCTTGAAGTTTGAAATTTGCAAGATTGACATCAAAAGTCATAATTTTTGTGAGATTTTGAGCCTTTAGAGCATACATTTTTCTCTTGCTCACTTTATTAGTGGTTATGAGTGTGTCAATATTGATTTGTTATTCTAGAACTTACTTCGATTATACATGTCAAGACCACACCTTTGATTTGATATATTGAGATGATAAAGGCACCTAGGTTTTAACCCACTTATCCCATAAGCCTACCTTCATAATTAACCCTTAGTGAACCCCCTTTAAGCCTAACAAACCGTTTCTTGATTTACCCTTTAATATTAACCCATAACTTTTTTTGATTCATTGAGAATTGTTTCCCATTTTATTGACTCTCTTTTGTCAAGATTTGATTTGGTTAGTTGCTTAACTATGTTCTTTTGTTTCAGTTGTTAAATTTTCTCTTATTATCTACTGTTCTAAAAAAATGACAAAAAAAAGTGAAAAAACAAATATATATATATATATATATATATACATTTATGTTGAATTATTATTAGTTCTATGTTTTTGAGCTTAAGTAGTTAATTTCATATTCTGAGAAGAAGCTCGTGTTATTCTTTAATAATTTCAATTGATGTAATTATTTAGAATTATTTTATTTTTCTAGTTAGGTAATTTATCAATTCGATCTCGATTTTAACCTTCATTTTAAGCCTTTATCCACACCTTTAACCCAAGCCCCGTTACAACCCTTTAAAGACCTTTTGATTTGTGTATCATATCATTTTATAGTGGTAGAGATTTAATTTTTCATGCAAGCCTATGGTAATGACTTTTCATAATTGACTTTTGAGTGCTTAATTTTTGAACCTTAAACACTTTGAGTGATTTGAGTGAATCTTTAGTGAGGATGTAAAATCTTGTCGATTTTGAATTAAAGGTAAGTACTTAGATAAGGAGAGATACCTATGTTTTCATGTCTTAAAAAATTGTGTGACTGGGATTGTTTGAATCTTTAGGGCTCTTTTAGTTGAATTTTCAGTGCATGATTATTTGTGAATTATTTCGAAACATTATTGATGAGAATTATAAGTTGAGAAGAATTAATTTTAATTGTGAGTTGAGGATTTTGATTGAGGACAAGCAAATGCTTAAGTGCGGGGATATTTGATAAACCACAAATGTAACAAATTTTAATCTCATTCTTAATGCGTTTATGGATGATTAATGATGTAAATTAGTGAATTTGATACTCCTAATCCCTTAAATTCATGTTTCTATACTGAGGAGAGCATTTGGAAGCAAAAGGAGCGAAAAAGGGGCCAAAATCGGAGTTTTCAGGATCCACACGGGCAGGCCACACGCCCATGTGCCAGCCCGTGTCGATATCGCTCCGTGTTTCCCAAACATGCAGAAAAAGATAATTTTTAGGGTTTCTGAGCATTCAAAAGTCTATAAATACATACTAGAAGAAGACCTAAAGGGACACGCAGAGTAGAACATAGGAATTACTCGAAAAATGCCAACGAATTTAGCTCAGAAGTAGGATCTCCTTCAAGACTGAAGATCTCCCTCCAATTTCTCTCAAAGTTTTTGGGTTTCTTTATGTTTTGTTGTTTTCCTATTTTTGAGATGTTTTCCTATTACATTATGAACTAAACTCCCTAAATACCTAGGGAGGATGAAACCTACGATGGATCTTATTATTTAAGTATCTGAATTACACAATAAATACTTGTTCTTGTTCTTAATTATGAGTTCTTAATCCTTGTTTTAATATTTTCAGGATATTATTCCAAGTTTGATGTGCTTATTCAGTGGAGCAAAAAGTCTCTGTTTAAGAGTAGATCTAGCATAATTAAGCGGAGTTGCCTGCAATCCTAGAAATAGGACGACATAAATTTGTCAGATTAAAGTCAAATCTAATAGGGGAATCCATAGATCGAGTTAAAGCAACGATAGAGGTTTTAACTAGAAAGAGATTTCAATTAATCAACCTAGAGTCAGTTGTTCTTAGTCTCGAAAGAGATATTAACATAATTCAGGGATTTCTACGGATCAAGACAAGTGAATAAATCGTTTAATTCAGAGTCAGAATAATAAGTGAAGTCTAGGTGGATTCTTCATTGGGTATTGTCTTTATCATTGGTTTATTCGATTATTTTCTTCACTCTCTGTTGCGTTCATTAGTTAAATAGTTAGTTAAATTTAAATTAAAACAAATCCCTTTTAGTTTAGGCTAAATAATAGAAAGATAGTTAATACTAGTACTTTTAGTCCTTGTGGATACGATATTCAGGGCTCACAATAGCTATACTACCATTTGGTAGGTGCGCTTGCCTTAGTCGTGATCATAGTCTAGTTTTGTGAATCATAAAAAAATCGTCAAATGTCATGGAGTCTTTCATCCATGTACTTACTCATTATACCTGCCTGTAATAGCATCTTTCATCTATGGTATTACATCGTATACCTTATATCTTTTTTTGTGCTGCCATGGCGTCTTTTATACATGGTATTATGCCATATACCTTTTACCTTGTATCATGATGCCATGACGTCTTTCATCTATTGTCTTATGCTACGTGCCTCATACCAGACTATCATAGCATCTTTCATCTATGGTCTTACGCCATATACTGTTGTCACAGTGTTACCCTAAAAGACCCGTCGATACCGCCATCACAGTAAATATCTTTCATAATTTCATTTCCCGAATCCTCCTCTCATTACCTCTTTTACACCACCTGACATTGATGCTCGAACACTATAGTGTTCCCCCCGTAAGGCCCAGAGCTTCACCCGAGGTGATATTTAATAGGTTCACTCCATTTTTCCCATCCTAACTTTGTTTATCCCCCTTTAAGGTTTTCCCTATAGTCATGTAACGCATGCTCATATCATCATAATTCATGTTAATGCAAACATATCATACTTAATAGCATAGTTCATAATAGCAGGTTTGGAGTCTGGAACTCACCTGAAGTTTCATCATATCCAAAACTTAGCCTTTCTAAATGCCAGAGCTCCCATTCTCCTGGTAGCTAAGCATTACAACTAAAAATCATGGATTATAGTCAATATTCTTAGCTTAAACCAATTTTCCAGAAACATGCAGAACCCTTAAAATGGTTCTGAAGTCTATAACTTTATTTCTTTATCTTTTACGTATATAGAAGGGTTAAAAACCTTACCAGTTTGTTGGTTTCCCTACTATTCCATCTCATCCTCATGAAGTCTACTCCATGCAGAGCCTTCCATGGCCTCCTCTTCTTTAAAGTAACTAAAAAAGGTGAAGAATAGGCGAAAATGAAACAGGTTCGGGAAGGAAATCAACCTTGGGAAGCCATTTCCCAACTATTTATAACCCTTCCCACGCTATGCCCAACCTTATGAGATTCGTCCATTACTAATTATTATGTCTCCCACTATGGAACCGACTGGTTTCATTCTAACTAAACCAGGTTTAGTTCATAACTATACCCAATCCAATTTCTAGCTTTTCCATTTCTTTCAATAGAGACAGTCAGCTTGCGATCTTTTTCAATTAAGCTCTTTAATTATTCTTAATTTTTGAGTTATTAAGAATTTGGGTGTTAGATATAGTGCCAAATGACTTACCTTTGTATGTTGTAATGGCCCTGGTGCCTATACTTTAAGCCTTAATGTATCTTTCTTAATGAACCCTGTAACACCCCTTACCCGTATCCGACGCCGGAATAGGGTACGAGGCATTACCGAACTTAAACTCAAACGAACATTCAAAATCATGACATAAATTTCCACCCAAATTTAAAACTTATCATGAACATTCATATTGTCCCTTAAACGAGCCTACTAAGCTTAAAACACATATTGGGAGTGGTAGGGGACTAAACCGAGAACCTTGGAAATTTTCCCAACACTTAGAAAATTTTTCATAAATACAGGGGTCACACGCCCGTGCGGTTTTAGACAAGCTCGTGTGGTCACACACGCTCGTGTCCCTAACCTGTGTAACTCTCTTTTTATGATGTCATCAACAAATTAGGGTCACACGGCCAAGACACACGCCCTTATGCTAGGCCATATGGGCGATTTAATTTTTATAATTTTTCCTAAAATTGGTGCAGACTTCACACGCTAGGCGCACGCCCATGTCCCTGGGCCGTGTCTTTCACACGGTTGAGACACATGGTCGTGTCTCTACCCATGTGGCCAATTTGAAGCTAAAATTTAAAGTATAGGGGACACACGGCCGGATCACACACTCATAGGGTAAGCCGTGTGTCACACACAGCCTAGACACACGCCCATATGTCTACCCGTGTGGACAAAAATAAGGCTATTTACCAATCATTTTTGCCACCCTTACTTGCACCAACCTACAAAACATCAAACAACACCAGTCCAAGCATATACACACTAACAATTTAGCCACAACCAAGACATCCACACATCAATTTCATGCTAATTTCTATCACATACAACATCTCATACTTATCATCACAAACCATGAAATATCCACATCCATGAAAGACATCATCATAAGTATATATGTTTAACCAATATTAACCAATACCATATGTAACACCCTTAACCCATATTCGTCGCCAGAATAGGGTTACTAAGCATTACCGATCAAAGCACAACATACAATATACATTTCTCATACATGATTCAATTTCACATAAATATCAATCTAACACATTCACATTGTCCCTTATAAGGCTCTACGAGGCCTTAAAACATGCTTGGAAAAGGTTCGGGACTAAGCCGATAACATTTACAAACTTTGAGATACATAGAAAAATTTTCAAACATTTAAGGGCCACACGTCTGTGTGAACAGGTCATGTGCCTCACACGGCCACAAGACACACCTGTGTCACAAGCCGTGTGAAAACAGGGCCTACATTCTGACTTGCACCACACGACCGAGGACACGCCCGTGTGCCAGGCCGTGTCATATCTAGAGGGGTTACTGACTTGGGTCACACGGTCAGCCACACGTCCATGTGCCAACCCGTGTGCCATACACGGCTAGTAGACACGCCTGTGTGTCTAGGCCATGCCAAACCTGTAGGTTATACCGACTTAATTTGAAAGGGTACCCCAGGGGACACACGGCCGTGTGCCAAGGCCATGTGTCACACATAGTCGAGCCACAAGCCCGTGTGCTCAGCCGTGTGAAGTGAAAATAGGCTTGCTAGAAGCCACATTTCTCACCCTCCTTGTGCACACCTAAACTACATCAAATTGCACCATTTTCATACATACAAAGGCTACCAAAACATGCTATACCATACATGTATTATGCCATTTAGAAACTATCCTCTTAAATACACAAATCCATGACCAAAACAAACCAAATCAATATACCACAATCATCAACTCACATAATTTTTAAATGCATTTTCTCACCATTTCATCAACTAAATCATGCTTCTCATATATATCAATTCATCATCTATAAATTATACCAAAATATATCATTTCTTAAGCATTAATACATCAATTAATAACTAACCAAATGAGCAACCATATAGCCATATCAACAACCATGGCAAACATGCCAAAACACAAGGTAACTTATAAATCACATCTATCACTTATCAAACACATAATTTAAGCCAATTTAAATGGCCATGCATGTGATAGCCCGGTTTGGACCCTAGTCCGAACAGTAGTTTCGGGACGACCAATCTGAGTTAGAAAAATATTTAAATATTATTTTTTCATGCTTATAGTATGTGAATTAAGATGTGTGAAAATTCCGTATGAAAATTTTATTGTTTGTGTGCCGATTTGTGAAAAAGGAGCTAATCGCAGAAAGTGTAAAAGTGGCCTTTTAATTGTTAAAGTGTTTAATTGCTATGTCTCTTTAAATGAGGGGTCCTTATGTTGTTAATATTCTATTTACATGGTGAGTGGACATTAATGGCTTAATGTTAATTTTTAATATGTTTATTAATCATGGATAAAATGGTAATTGATGTATTACTATGTATTAATTAAACAAAAAAAAATGTGGTCATTTTGTTCATCTTTTCATACCAAAAATAGAAGAAAATAAAGGGTTTTAGTGTAACAATTCAGTTTAGAACCTAGTCAGAATAGTGGTTTCGAGACCACATATCCGAGTTAAAAAATATTTAAATATTATTTTTCAGTTTTATGATACATGAATGAGCATGTGTGAAAGTCTCATATGAAAAGTTGAATGTTTGTGCGCTTAATTTTGAAAAAGGACCTAATCACGTAAAAGGTAAAAGTTGCTTGCTACTTGTTAAAAGTGTCTATTTGATTTGGCTTTCTAAAGCAAGGGTCCTTATGTTGTTATTTGTCCATTGAAATTGTTAATGGACTAAAACAACCATCCATTAAATGGTTTTATGATTGTTTATAAAAGGGAAAAAATAGGAAATTGGTTATTAAAGTCATATTAATTAAAAGAAATGCTATCAAATTCATTTTATTTTCTTGGTTCATCAACTGAATATTAGAAAAAAGAAGAACAAAATCTGGTTCTAGGGTTTCGGCACTTTGATTGGTGATTAAGGTATGGATTTTGTTCAGATTTTGATTGTTTCTACATTTTTGTAATCGTTGCTTCGTATATTATCGAACTCATGCCTCAATTTTTGATTTTGTTGATGATTTTGAAATGTGCCATGGATGAATTCATGAGCTTTATGATGTTATATGTTGAAATATGAAACCTTGATGTTGGGTTTACATGTTTTGTCTTTGGATTTTTGATGAATTTGAGTAATTTGGGCTAAATTATAAAAATGTTATTTTAAGGGACTAAAATGTGAAATAAATGGAATGTATGGACTTGCATGAGAGCTATAAAAATTTGGCTAAGCTTGTGTACAAGCAAATTATGTGTATTTTGTGATTTTGTGATTTAAGGACTAAAGTGTTGAAATGTGAAAATGTGAGGGCTAATTTGCAAAATGCCCTAAATATGTGTCTATGGACTATTTTGAATGATTTGGTGAATAAAAGGGTTAATTTTGAATACTTATAGATCAAGAAAAGAGGAATTCGGATTTAGACCGAGAGAAGTCGAAGATTATAGAATAGACGATCTGAGTCGACAATTTCGAGTACGAGGTAAGTTCGTACGTAAAATATGATGTTAGAAGTATGTTTTGATGCTTTGATTATACATAGAATGTATATATTTATTTTGGATGTATACGATGATAAATCAATGGTATTTGGCACTGAGTGTGCGATTTAAACTAGCTTCGGCTATATGAGGCACTAAGTGTGCGATACTGAGATAGTTTCGGTTAATTGAGATGGCACTAAGTGTGCAGAATTATTATAGCTTTGGCTAACCCTTAAGGCACTAAGTGTGTGGATGGTTATAGTATGAATAATCTTTGGAAGGTTTAAAATATCCTAACGAGAGGTGAGAAATAAAAATGAATGAATAAGGGAAGGTTCAGGTACGTATAATACCTATGTTGTAGATGGTATTATGTATATAAAGTTTATTGAATCGGTATAAACATGTGGATGGTGTTGGTATAAAATGGATAGATGAATTGAGAATTTATAAGTACTTATGTGTTGATGTTTTCTGTTTTATACACTGTTGATGATTTTAGTACGAGCTTACTAAGCTTTTGAAAGCTTACTTTATGTGTGTTTGCATTGTTTTAGAGATATCGAAGCTACTGTGAGCTCGAGGATCGTCGAAGATTGTCATCGCACTATCGAACCTCATTTTGGTACTTTGAAAATGTATATTTTAAAGTATGGCATGTATAGGCTAGTAGTTATGGGATTATGTTTTGTGATGTATATATTTAGCCATGTGATTTGGCTAGTTTATGTTTGAACTTATAGTTTGATAATGGTTTATGGTATGTGATGCTAATATGCAATTATGGTATGTTTTGGTTGGATAAAAAGAGATGGTAAATGTTGGTAAGTTTGGTAAGTTTTAGCATGAGATTGAATGATATAGGGAAAGAAATGCTTTGATATGTTTTTGACATATGTTTTAGCATAGATTAGTAAGGCTTATGAGCATGGATTTGGATGACTATAATATGAGATGAATGGCTTATGTTTTGGTGTGGAATTTGGCTGAATTAGTTGTGCAAATATGCTTGTTTCTTTGCTTGTAGGTTGACCCAATTTGGGGTGGCAAATTGGCTATTCAAATGGCCTATTTTTGTCCACATTGGCAGAGATACGGGTGTTTTTCTCAGCCGTGTGCGACACATTGTCACGTTACACGGCCGTGTGTCCCCTAGGGTACGCTACGAATTAAAGGTAGTATACCCTCCAGTTTTGACACGAGCGAGTCTATTGGTCGTGTGTGGCACAAGGGCTGGCACACGGGCGTGTGGTCGGCCGTATGGCCAAGTCAGTAGCCTCCTTAATTTTCACACGGCCTGGCACACGGGCGTGTCTTGTGGTCGTGTGGACAAGTCAGTATGTAAGCCCTGTTTTGCCACGGCTTAGACACACAGGTGTGTCTAAGGCCGTATGAGGCACACGACCTGTTCACACGAGCGTGCGACCTTTGAAAAGTTGAAAATTTTTCTAAGTTCTGAAACTTTTGTATGTTATCGATTTAGTCATAGATGCATGGATTAGACCTTGTATGCTCGGTTTAAGTTCGTATTGAACATGAATGAATGGTAATTTATTGAATTGAAATGGTATTTGATGTTTGGTTGTTCTGATATAAGTTATGAGTCAGGTAATGCCTCTTAACCAATTCCGGCGACGGATACGGGTTAGGGGTGTTACATTTAAAGCTTTGTTCATTCGACCATTGTCAAGCACAATTTAGGTATGTGTTTTGATCCGTTTTCAATGATTTTTACATTTTTGTAATTGTTGCTTACTGTTGTATCAAGTCCATGTCTCAATTTCTAGAATTGATGATGATTTTGAGTTATACCATTGATGAAATTGTGAGCTTTGTGATGTTATTTGGTGAAAAATGAAAGATATGTGTTTGATAAATATGTTTTGTCTTTGGATTTTTTATGAATTTGAGTACATTGGGCTAAATTGTGAAAATGATATTTGGAGGGACTAAAATGTGAAATAAATGAAATATATGGGCTTATATGAGCTAAGGGAAAATTCGGTTAAGCATGTGTATATGGAAATTTTGTATATTTTGTGATTAAGGACTAAAGTGTTAAAATGTGAAAATATGAGGGCTAATCTGTAAAATGCCCTAAATATGTGTTCATGAATTGATTTGAATGAATGTGAGATTGAATAAGTCAAATTTGAATGTGTTTAGATCAAGAACCAAGGAAAACAGAATTAGTGTAACGGCCTAATTTTCAGTGGTGTCAGAAACGGTGATTTGAGATAACCAAAATCCGACAAGTAAGATTGAACAAGATGGTAATTTAATATTTATGAGTCATGTAACACCCCTTTCCCGTACCCGAGGCCGGGATAAGGTACGAGGCATTACCGGACAAAGATAAAAACATTAAACTAAAATACGGGCCATAAAATTTGTATCAAATTCAAACTTTTTGCATTTAATCATAAGGTCCCTAATACAAACCTACGAGGCCCAAAACATACTTTAGAAAAGGTTCGGGACTAAACCAGGAACTTACGAAAATCTTGGAAATTTCATGCTTTAAGGCTCCACATGCCCGTGTCCCAAGTCGTGTTCCATACACGGCTGAGACACATGGTCGTGTCTCTGCTGCAGTGTGGAATATACCTAGGCTATTTTCCAAGCTTTGGTCAACCTTAATCTCTTACCCACTTATACAAAATCAAAAGCATATAACATGGTATTCATTTAATGATTAAACAATCTCAATTTAAACCACAAACATAGCATTTGTATGTCATCATACATGTGTCTCTCATAGTTATTTTACCCTGTCTATTATAGTACCACTTATACATTTACACCAGTGATTATCATCTTACCACTTCACTTAATCATCAAGCATTCATATTTAAAGCTAGATCATATCTTTATAAAATACCACAATTCAGATCATGAGAATAACATGTTTGCCTCAAAACATTTCAATTCAACTCCATACCCAACAAGCATTACATTAAGACTAGTCATATATTTATATATATATATATATATATATACACGTCATGACGCATATCATTCTCTTTCTATTTTCTTATAAACACATATCATTTATTTCATTATATCAATATTTCATATACCATAGTTTCCATGTGTTCCACATATATTTATTTTCCTCCTCCTCCTCTCCATTCCACATCCTTAATGTATAGAGCATTCTTGTAAGTACGATTTCACAATTTACTAATAAATGCTCACATCAAACTGTCCACACGAGTCATATTAACTTACTTATTTATAATTTGAGCTACAGAGCTCGAAATTAAGATCCGTAAATTTTCTCTGAAACTAGACTCACATATCTTTCCACCATCAAATTTTCATAATTTTTGGTTTAGCCAATTAGTACAGTTTATTAGTTAAATCCTCCCCTATTTCAGAGTACGACTACTCTGACCTCTGTGTACTACGAACCAAATTTCTCCCTGTACAAAATTCCAACGACCATGCCATTTATTTCCCTTAAAATAGACTCAATAAGGAATCCATGCATGTAACATATGACTCTTAATAATTTTTTTACAATTTATGGTGAATTTATAAAGTCAGAATAGGGGATCTCGAATTCATTCATACCCTGTTTCACAAGAATTCAAATATCACACAATATAGAATTCTTTTGCTTCCCTTGTTTCTTTCATGTGAAAATAGACTCATTAAGCTTTATTTTCATATATCATTTGCATTTTTATTCAACTTCCACAATTTTTAGTGAATTTTCAAAATCACGCAACTGCTGCTGTCCAACACTATTTTACTACTAAAATTCATTCTTACATAATTCCACTTAATCCATTTTGTCTTATCAAAGTTCACCAAACTATCGAGCACATTGCTCATAATTTTCATAAACATATACCTACACTATTTCATTACAAAACTCACAAAGCAGTACATAGTAAGTCTCCCGTTGAACACTTCGGATCAATCCTCGATACTTGGTGGTTTCAGCACATAGCTCCACCCATCATAAAGTTCGGCTCTCTTGTACACATGGTGAACACTTAGTACCACCGATGTGACCTAGTCAGTTTATCTCGTAGCTCTCTTGTCTACATGGTGTCCTTCACCTGGAACCACGCATGCGACCTAGCTACATATATCCCGTAGCTCTCTTGTCTACATGGTGTACACATAGTATCACCCATGTGACCTAGCTACATCATAATGTCTCGTAGCTCTCTTGTACACATGATGTGCACTCAAAGACCATATATGTGACCTAGCTACATACCATCTGTATCATCCAATCTTTCCAAGGTTCAACAGGATTTCTCTCTGTTTTCAACAATTTCACCAATCAAATAATTATTCACAAACATATTTCCAATATTATTATAAAATATCATAATACAAGTAATATTGATGTATTACTTACATATAAACTTACATGTCATTTAATATCAAGGCAATAACATTAAATTACACATTGCCTTATTAAAAATCATATGAACTTACAATTTCGCATAATATCCATAATCATAGAAATCACATTTATGTATGATAATTCAATGCACTTCATGTACCATAGACATATTTTTAAATCAATTCATAAACTTGGCACCATAATCATTTAATTTAACATAATTCAATTAATTCACTAAATTTAACTTTCAAATATAAATTACAGCATTATTGCTTTATTATTATCATACCAACTTACATACTTTCAACACCTCGGATATCATACTAAATATATCAATTTTACATTGAAACATGCATAAATTAATGCTTATTATACATATTAACTTACCTCGATACTAAAACGGCCATTTTACCAACTTTCTCAATTTTTAATTTTTCTCTCATTCTAGGTTCAAATCTCATTTTCTGGGATCTAAAACATCGTATTTTACTTATTTAACTAATGTACTATTCAAAACAGTCCTTAACTCAAACTTTGGAAAAATTACAATTTTGCCCCTAAACTTTTGCATATTTACACTTTTGCCCCTAGGCTCGGGAATTAAACTTCATCCCTTATTCTTATGTTTTATGACACGCTGATCACTATTCCCTTCTATGGAAACATCAAATTCTCACTCTAACATATACTTATAACTATTAGGTATTTTTACCGATTAAGCCCTTTTACTCATTTTCACTCAAAACCGAGTAGCACAAGTTGTTTAACATAATTTAAAACCTCATATTCTATCATAAAACATCAAAATAAACACATTTCACCTATGGGTATTTTTCCAAATATGAACCCTAGCTTAAATTATTGCTAGAATAAGCTTAATCAAATTAACGGATTCCAAAAACGTAAAGAACTTGAAAACTGGGCTAGAACGGACTTACTATTGAGCTTGGAAAGCTTGAAAAACCTAGCCATGGCTTCCCCATGCTAATTTCGGCCTCCATGAAGAAGATGAGTAGATTTTGGCTTTATTTTCCTTTTTATTTCTTTTAATTACCAAATGACCAAAATGCCCTTCCTTACTAAACTTTCAAAATTCCATCCATGTCCAATTTTTGTCCATAACTTAGAAATTGGTCAAATTGCTATTTAAGACCTCCTAATTAATATTTCAAAGCAATTTCATACTAGAAACTTCTAGAGTGCAAGTTTTGCAACTTATTCAATTTAGTCCCTAACTTCAAATTGAGCACTTTACGCATAGAATTTCTTCACGAAATTTTCACAGAATCATGCAATCATATCATAGACCTCAGAATAATCATAAAATAATTATTTCTATCTCTGATTTTGTGGTCCCGAAACCTCTGTTCCAACTAGACCCAATTTTGGGCTATTACAAGTCAAGTGAGAATTTAGAAGAACTTGTGAATGACTGAAATTGGTGAATTAAAAGAATTTATTAGGTCAAACGGGTCAAAAACAAAGTATCGAGACCTTGAATTTGAAAACTGAGCCATAAATATTTTTAGAAATATTTATGAAGCGTTATTTAGTATTAAAGTTTGGTTAAGAAATTTTAATGTTTGATTAGTCAATTAAATAAAAAGGACTAAATTATAACAAATGCAAAATTTGCTACAAGGATTAAATAGCTTAAGTGTTAAAGGAGGGAGGAGTTGAAAGGCAATTAAGCCTAAAAGTGAGATGGCTGGATGGTAAGGGTAGAAAAATCAGTAGAAAAGTGAGGGAAATAAGGGCAAAATTGGAAATTTTGTAAAATTAACTAATAAAATAAAGACCAAAGTGAAAAATCTAGAGATATCATCATTTTCCTTCAGCAAAAATGCCATGGCAAGTCTGGAAGTTGCTGGTTTTTCATATTTTGACATATATCAAGAAATCGAGGATAAACGAGGAAAAGAGAAAATTCCAAAATAGTTACAGAAATTTCTACAACTACTGCAAAATGTTCCGGGTAAGTTCGTAGGTTAAATTATTAAATTTCAATATTATTTTATGAATGGTGATTAATATTTATGTATGTTAATGGTTGAAAATAAGTAAATTATGTACAAAAAAAATACGAAATTGAACTGAGTATTTCGGAGGAACGGAACGCAGGAAATGAGTACAATCGTTCAGTGAGAAAGATGAATTGACGATAAATTACCCAAGTAAACCGAGATTCAACATTTGTTGCGAATTCTCATGTTTGCTTTCCGTTTAGCTCTTACGAGCTTCCGTTAACTCATATGAGTTTCAGTTAACCATTACGGGTTTCAGTTCAGCTCTTTTGAGCTTCAGTTTAACCCTTTCAGGTTTCAGTTTAGCTCTTCTGAGCTTCATTTCAACCCTTATGGGTTTCTGTTCAGCTCTTATGAGCTTCTGTTTAACCCTACGGGTTTTCGTTTAGCACTTATGTGCTTCAGTTAGCCTTTGGGGCTTCAAATCACGATGTACTCGAATCCGTAAGTCATTCCTTGAATGGACAAGTGGTAAGTAGTGAGTGGACAAGTGAGAAGAAATATAGTAATATTATTATTGTTATTATTGAGCTCAATTAAGTGATTTTATCAAATTAGTTGTGGTTGACAAGATAAATGTCAACTAATGAAATGTCCCTTTGTTTTAATTATAATGTGTTCAATGTTCGGTAAGATTTATGTTTAAAGCCGACGAACTTACTAAGCTATATTTAGCTTGCTTGTGATGTTTATTGTTCTTTGTATATTAACAAGAGGGTCGGAGGATTGGATCATCACACTCAAATCACACTATTCAGATTATTCTGGTAAATTTTATTATGCATCTTAAGGTTTATATGGCATGTATAGGGTTTAATTGAAAGGAAAGGTGTTATATACTTAGTTATCAACATTTTTCACTAAAACAATTTTGGACAGCAGTAGTAGTCCAATTTTGAAAAATCACCAAAAATTTTGAAAATCGACTTAGTGGTTGAATAAAATATGA
Source organism: Gossypium anomalum (assembly GCA_025698475.1). NCBI lineage: Eukaryota > Viridiplantae > Streptophyta > Magnoliopsida > Malvales > Malvaceae > Gossypium > Gossypium anomalum. Next base: position 42,368,196 of record CM046965.1, read on the forward strand.
AATTAAAGCCTATTGAGTCTACTTTTACATAGAAGAAACGGTGTAAGAAAAATAATCTTATTTTATGAGATATTTGAAATTTTGTGAGACAGAGTCAGAATGATTTAGGAATCCCCTGTTCTAAATTGGTAAAATCATTAAAAATTATAAAAAAATAATTATGGGTTATAATTTATATGCTTAAAATCCTTAATGAGTCTATTTTCAAAAGAAACAAACGATAATATTATCTGAGTCCTGTATGAGGAGATAATTAAATTTTAGTGAATAAAGGTTGAAACTGTCAAACAGCAGAACAAGGGTGAATTTAAAGAATAAACTGTACTTATTGGTTAAACCAAAAATTCTGAAAATTTTATGGTAAGAAAATACGTGAGTTTAGTTTCAGGAAAAATTAGCAGATCTTAATTTGGAGTTCCTAGCTCCAGATATAAATAATTTAGTGACTAGGACTCAAATGGACAGCTTTGACATGAACATAAGTAAACAGTGAAATTATGTGGAATTATTCTATAAACTTCGGTAACATCCTGTAAGCCTTTTTCGACGACGAGTGTGGGTTAAGGGTGTTACATTTATTGGTATCAAATCTTTGATTTAGCCGATTCTCAGATCGAAGGAGATGTGTAAAGTGTCTAGAAATACATGCCATATAAATCTGTGATAGCGTGATGTGTATGATCCGATCTAATTTTTGTTTTATTTATAGCAAAAATGCTTTTCAATCGAGTTATCTCAGAAAGTGTTGAAAATGACGCTATGTTGTCTGAGTAAGAATGTGTCTATGATAAGTCAAAATTTAGAAATGTATGAATAAGAGTTTATGATATGTATGTGATGGTGTACAAAATGAAATAACCATAAATCGAGAAATGTGGGAAAAGCGAAATGAAATGAAAGTTTGTCTTATGACAAGAGCATCTATGGTTGCTTGGTATTTATATGATGTTATGTGTCTAACCTCTTTAATCAAGTGAATGTGGTAAAAAATCTTACTCAAAAAAAAATTAAAGAAATGTGTGTTTAGGTACACTTGTTTAAATAAGTATGATCAGTAAGTGCATATGACTAAATTTAATGAATTGTTATGAAGATTTAATGAATGCTATGGTATGTTATTGTATATGAATGTTATTAAACTGAGATAATTATAAAAGTATGAATGTTTGAATAAAGATTCTAATTTAGTGAAACATCGAATTGAGTACTTTCGTTCAGTGACCAATATGCATTGACAGAAAAGACCATGGTTGAACCATGGCAATATGTGTTATGTGATTTCCGTATAAGACCATAGCTGGGCTATGGCATCGGTGTGATATGTGCTTCTGTGTAAGACCATAGTTGGGCTATGGCTTCTGTATGTGATATGTGGTTATGTGTAAGACCATAGTTACACTATGGCATTGTGAAAATGAAGTACTCAATTCTGTAACTGTTCCCTAATTTGATTAAGAAAGGTAAGCGATAAACAGACCTAAGAGATTAAAATTGATTAATTCTTGATATTGAACTAAACTAAGGGAATTCATCATTTGAAATTGTAGATGGCAGAAAATATTGGTAAACTATATAAGTATATCAATTTGCTTGAAGCGAATTATGTGATTATGATGATGTTATGTTAATGATAAATGCCAAGTCATATGTGTGTAGTTATGAGAGTCAAGTTAGAGGCTTTACGACCTCACCCCCTTACCAGTATAGTGTTCTATAATAAATTTCATGAAATTTATATCGAATAAGCTCACAAGTGGGAAATAAAAGAGTTCAAGAAGTGGAATAATTCATAATGTGGTTAGAGATGAGAATGGTTTAACAAGTAAAAACGGTTTTGGAAGAGATGATAGATTGTTCTGAAATCATTCGAATTAAACAATGCCACAGTTAAAGAAGAGGATAATCGACTTATCCAGGTATGATATCTAAGAATGTTTTATCTAGAATTTCTTCTGAATTGATTTTCGTTAGTGAACAGAATAAAGTGGAAGTAAAGATTGTAGTAATAATCAGTGGAATGAAGTTTGAGTTGCAAAGATATCTGGGTATAACAGTTATGGTTGAATAATTTATGACTATCTCTTCTAGGTATTCTATGTGTTCATACATTCTCAGAGGAATATGTGGCTATTTGTTTTCTGATGAAATTCTTATTGTATGAGATTGCTAGTTAACTAAATTGTTTGATGAGAGCATTGTTAATCTGATTAAATTATGATTGGCATTTCTCTATCTTTCTTTAGTATACTATTCTGTTACGTTTGAGATAAAAGTCAATGGTGGGATTCACATGAGGTTAATATTCTATTTCTACGGGTTGTCACTCTGCATTATATATATATCGAAAATTATATTCTCTCGGTCATAATTGATTTCAGAGTGTGTGAACTGTGTTTTCTTATGGTTTTCTCTGGAGAATTTTTAAAATCTTTATCACTCCATATGAGATTCTATTCTATTATGTTTGGAAAAGAAGTCAATGGTGAAACTTACATAAGACCATTTTTCTGTCTCTTCTGATTGTTATTCTGTTTTATATATATGGAAAAGTATATTATCTCTGTTACAATTGATTTCAGAATGTAGAAGCAGTGGTTTTTCTTCTAGTTTTCTCTGAGAAATCATTCGCATATTTATTATTATTTTCTTATGAGTTATGCTCTCGAATTTCTTGTATGGTATCGCATCCTGGATTTCTTTATCTCTATTTTCTTATCACTCTTATTTCGTAAATTATCAATCATATTTTATCCTTAAAGTATGTTCTATGGTCTGTGATAACTATGTCTATTATGATTGTAACTCTGAAATTTGATAATAGGAATGTGGTGATTTTGGTATCTGGATTTTTTTTATTTTCGTGTAAGGGATTTTTCGATTAGAGATCTAGAGACGGACACTTTTGTATCTGAGTTGTGAATTCGATGGTATTGTGTGTTCGACGAAAATTGTCGTATGCTTCCTGACCCTAATGGTTTAAAGTATCTAATGTTACATAAAAAGATTTGAAGTTTAAGACAGTATCAATGATTTGAGATATTGGAAAATTTCGAGTAGTTATCAATTGATTTCTGAGAAATCAGTTATAGTTACAGATGATCAAATGGAAAATCTTGATTGTTTTGAGAATGTTGGCTACATGATTGATCTTATTTGATGATGATCTGATTTCAACCAAGTTGAAAGCAACTTCTTCTAGTAAGATTTTCGGGGACAAAAATCCCTAAAAGGGGGAGAGTTGTAACAGCCTAATTTTCAGTGGTGTCGAAAACGGTGATTTGAGATCACTAAATCCAACAAGTAAGATTGAACAAGATAGTAATTTAATATTTATGAGTCAAGTGAGAATTTAGAAGAATTTGTGAATGAGTGAAATTGGTGAATTAAAAGAATTTATTAGGTCAAACGGGTCAAAAATGAGGTATCGAGACCTTGAATATGAAAATCGAGCCATAAATATTTTTAGAAATATTTATGGAGCTTTATTGAGTTAGTATTAAAGTTTGGTTAAGAAATTTTAACGTTTGAGTAGTCAATTAAATAAAAAGGACTAAATTATAACAAATGCAAAATTTGCTACAAGGATTAAATAGCTTAAGTGTTAAAGGAGGGAGGAGTTAAAAGGCAATTAAGCCTAAAAGTGAGGTGAGTGGACGGTAAGGGTAGAAAAATTAGCAGAAAACTGAGGGAAATAAGGGAAAAATTAGAAATTTTGCAAAATTAACTAATAAAATAAAGACCAAAGTGAAAAATCTAGAGATATCATCATTTTTCTTCAGCAAAAACGCCATGGAGGTCTGGAAGTTGCTGGCTTTTCATATTTTGACATATATCAAGAAATCAAGGATAAACGAGGAAAAGAGAAAATTCCGGAATAGTTACAGAAATCTCTACAACTACTACAAATTGTTCCGGGTAAGTTTGTACGGTTAAATTATTAAATTTCAATATTATTTTATGAATGGTGATTAATATTTATGTATGTTAATGGTTGAAAAGAAGTAAATTATGTACAAAAAAAAATACGAAATTGAACTGAGTATTTCGGAGGAACGGAACGCAGGAAATGAGTACAATCGTTCAGTGAGAAAGATGAATTGACGATAAATTACCCAAGTAAACCGAGATTCAGCATTTGTTGCAAATTCTCATGTTTGCTTTCCGTTTAGCTCTTACGAGCTTCCGTTAACTCATATGAGTTTCAGTTAGCCCTTACGGGTTTCAATTCAGCTCTTTTGAGCTTCAGTTTAACCCTTTCGGGTTTCAGTTAAGCTTTTCTGAGCTTCAGTTCAACCCTTATGGGTTTCCGTTCAGCTCTTATGAGCTTCTGTTTAACCCTACAGGTTTTCATTTAGCACTTATGTGCTTCAGTTAGCCTTTGGGGCTTCAGATCACGATGTAATCGAATCCGTAAGCCATTTCTTGAATGGACAAGTGGTAAGTAGTAAGTGGACAAGTGAGAAGAAATATGGTAATATTATTATTGTTATTATTGAGCTCAATTAAGTGATTTTATCAAATTAGTTATGGTTGACAGGATAAATGTCAACTAATGAAATGTCCCTTTGTTTTAATTATAATGTGTTCAATGTTCGGTAAGATTTATATTTAAAGCCGACGAACTTACTAAGCTATATTTAGCTTGCTTGTGATGTTTATTGTTCTTTGTAGATTAACGAGAGGGTCAGAGGATCAGATCATCACACTCAAACCACACTATCTAGATTACTTCGGTAAATTTTATTATGCATCTTAAGGTTTATATGGCATGTATAGGGTTTAATTGAAAGGATGTGAAGGTGTTATAAACTTAGTTATCAACATTTTTCACTAAAACAATTTTGGACAGCAGCAGTAGTCCAACTTTGAAAAATCAACAAAAATTTTGAAAATCTACTTAGAGGTTGAATAAAATATGAAATTAAAGCCTATTGAGTCTAGTTTTACATAGAAGAAATGGTGTAAGAAAAATAATCTTATTTTATGAGATATTTGAATTTTTGTGAGATAGAGTCAGAATGATTTTGGAATCCCCTGTTCTAAATTGGGAAAATCAATAAAAATTGTAAAAAAACAAAAATTATGGGTTATAATTTATATTCTTAAAATCCTTAATGAGTCTATTTTCAAAAAAAATAAATGAGAACATTATCCGAATCCTGTATGAGGAGATAATTAAATTTTAGTGAATAAAGGTCAGAACTATCAAACAGCAGAACATGGGTGACTTTAAAGAATAAACTGTAATTATTGGTTAAACTAATAATTCTGAAAATTTTATGGTAAGAAAATACGTGAGTTTAGTTTTAGGGAAAATTAGCGGATCATAATTTGGAGTTCCGTAGCTCCAGATATAAATAATTTAGTGACTATGAATCAAATGGATAGCTTTGACATGATCATAAGTAAACAGTGGAATTATGTCTAATTATTCTATAAACTCTGGTAACAGCCTTTAACCCTATTTCGGCGACGAATGTGAGTTAGGGGTGTTACAATTAGATCGAAGGAAAACAAAAGTAGTTGAATAGCAATTCGTTTCTGTTCATTCTCGTACGAGGTAAGTCGATATATAAATAAATGTGTTAAATTGAATTATTATTGTTTATATGATATTTGAATTGTGGTGAATGGATATGAGAGATGAATATGTGAAACCCGAGAAAGTTTTGATAATGTGACAAAGTTCAAAAAGCCCCGTATGAATCATAGAAATAGTTAGGATACATATGTCATGACATAGGATTCCGATATGAGATTTCGTGTAAGACCACGTCTGGGACGTTGGCATCGATTTGAGATTTACGTGTAAGACCATGTCTGGGACATCGGCATCGAATATGATTTCGTGTAAGACCCTATCTGGGACAGTGGCATCGATATTTGATTACATGCAAGACCACGTCTAAGACGTTGGCATTGTATGAGCTTTTCGATCTATCCGAGTATCCTTATTGATTTCGAACAGTTCAATGGGCATTCTGAGAAATGAATAACTATGTGAATGTATATTTGATTCAGGTATGTATGAAATGCATATGGAAATTGGCAACGAAAGGTGAGTATGAATATGATCTTTGGATATGTGAGCTACATGGAAATATGATGTACTTATAAATAAGTTGTAACACCCCTAACCCGAATCCGGTCGCTGGATTTAGGATAAGAGGTATTACCGAACTAAACATTTACTTATCTCGTTCACAAGTTCATAAAACGTAATTCCAAAATCAAGTTGAAATCTATACAAACATTCAAGATCATATGCCATATTCGTATGGCTAAATATTTACAAATACAAAACATCGTTCTCAACAGTCTAACCTATACATGCCACATCAACTCCAAAATATAATAGTACCAAAATGATCGATAGTGTGACGAACTGCTGACGATCCACGAGTCGGTGACCAAAATCAACAATCTAAAAAAAAAATAGAGAAACAAACAACAGAGTGAACTTTCATAAGCTTAGTAAGTTTTAAGCATTACTAACAATTTAAACTTGTCATTTAAATCGAACATTAAGTATCATAAAACTCGTATTCTAATTACCAATCACTCGGCCGAATATCCACAAGTATACCACTTATAAAGCCTATTGGCTGAATATATATATATATATATATAAATACACAAAGAAATTTTCATCACATGCTTCACTTTACAGAAATTTCCATCACATGCTTCACTTTACTTTATGGCTCATACAACTAATTTAATTCACATATTTTCATATAATGACAGACATCGACCAAATAGGTCATTCTCTTATTCGTAGATATAATAATCATCCACACAAATATATTGTTATTTGATACTAATAATTCACCTTGAAATCAATTCACATATGAGTACATAATACGTACCTGGCCATCATAATGTATCATACATAATCAATAATAGTTTGCTTTGAACATTCGAATTCGTAATCTTACTCGAATCACCGGCGTTAAGCCTGCTAGGTTTTAAAACCCGAATCCAGTCACTAGTACAAAGCCTGCGGGACTTTAAGCCCGGATATAGTACCAAAAGACTAAGCTCATGGATTTAACCCGGATATATTACCAGCACGAAGCCTGCGGGATTTAACCCGGATATAATTATATATCGAGTGCCAAGCATATTTACCCACATGATAACTCGGCTCACATAAGATATCACATTTGTACTTCAATTTCTTCATTCGAGTATAAGCACACAAAGAAAATACACCTTCAATATAACTTTCGGTTCAACATTTATAAGCAAGAACACATAACCATTTCACTATCTTAGCTTAACTCCTAATATCCATTCGGTTACATGCCATATACTCAATTTATTTATTAAACAACCTTATTCAAGTAGAGACAATAGGTCGCAATTCATTTATCATACTTATCTCATTACATCAATCATCTAATAACTGTAATTACTCAAAACTTACCTCGGTATATTCGAACAGTCGCGGATTGGCTACGCTATTACTTTCTCTTTTCCCCTATCCAACTTTAAGCTTCCTTGCTCTTGAGCTTAATTTAAAACAAATAGATTTGTTTAATTACTTAACCAATATTGTTTACTTATTAATCACATTCGGCAATCACATATCAAATTCAATATGCATTATAATTTATAAAAAAAATTATGCCATGATTCAAATTTCCTATTTATTAATAACCGAAAATGGCAAGAATTTATCAAGCCATGAAAATCGCTTATAGCTAAAACACAAAATGATCATATAACCCTAATGACCGATTATTCAACTTATGTCCAGCTCACATACACAAGCAAAACTCACATAGCTTATCTTGCTTTCTTATACACAAATTTAACCATCGCAATTATTTTATTAAGAAACTCCCTAATCATTTTAGCCAAATTTTCTATTACCAAATAATACTCATTACACATATACATCAACAATCAAAAATTCCCACTCCTTAGCTATTGCCGAATGCTTATATAAGTCTTGAGTCATCTTTAATACAATCATCAATCTTCCAATTCAACTTAATACAAAAATAATATCACTTAAACAGTCATCACCAAAACATTTGTTCAAATGGACATAGCCGAATACCCCATTTAGCTAAATGATTCACACAGTTTCACTAATAGCCAACTCAAATTCATCCTTAATTTCTCCTATAACGAAATTCATAAAAATTTTAATAAGAAATACATCAAATTTCATGATCGAATTTGCATTTATAATAAAAAAAAAACTAAATCCTTGCATCTCGTCAATATGTCCAAATAAACAAATAAAAAAAATTGCTTAATCCACCACCTAAGCAACATGAAACTCCATTACAATCACAATTATTCATTCTTTAAAACTAACATTCAACTATCAATAATTTAGCAAAACTTAGGTAAATGGCCGAATGCTATATCCTCAACCAAAACTAAAGTTTTTAACATGGGCTATGTAGGAAACTATGTAATTAACTAAATTTTCACAAGACTTTGAAGATAGCACATGAAACATACCTTAATTTTGATGCTAACATAGCCGAAAGTTTGGTCTCTCCTATCCCCTCTTTCGGCAATGAAGAACAAAAGTTATCAACCTTGTTCTTTTCACCCACTTACTTATTTCATTATAATATAAAATTGTTATTACATATTATAATACATTTATATATATAAATACATATAAAATTTATACTTTTTCAATTACTCAACCACATGGTCGGCCACTATAAAAAAAATGACAATTTGACATGCACATCCTTATGATTTTTAAACCATAGTAATAAGCCATCACATAAATACCTAGCACATTTTCAAAATTTTTCACATAAGTCCCTTTCAATAAAATTCACCTTAATTGGCAAAAATCAAAGCACCACAAATTCACATATGCATTTTCACACAAATTAAGCACAAAATTTATCATTCAATTATTTTCACGACTCGGTTTAGTGGTCCCGAAACCACTTCTCGACTAGGGTCAAATTAGGGCTGTTACAATTCTCCCTCCCTTAGGAATTTTCGTCCCCGAAAATCTTACCAGCGAATAAATTAGGGTATCTTTCTTTCATGAAGTCTTCAAGCTCCTAAGTGGCTTCTTCTACCCCATGTTTGACCCACAATACTTTCACTAACGAAATTGTCTTATTCCACAATTCTTTCACCTCGTGAGCCAAAATACGAATCGGTTCCTCTTCATAACTCAAATCGGACCGAATTTCTCTCTCTAATGGACTAATCACATGAGAAGGATCGGATCTGTATCGACGGAGCATCGAAACATGAAAAACATCGTGAATCTTTTCAAGTTCAGGTGGCAAAAGTAGTCTATAAGCAACCGGCCCAATCCGTTCTGTAATTTCGTATGGTCCGATAAATCTCGGGCTCAATTTGCCTTTACGGCCAAATCTGAGTACCTTTTTCCACGGTGAAACTTTAAGAAACACTTTGTCTCTGACCTGATACTCAATGTCTTTTCGTTTTAAATCCGCATACGACTTCTGACGATCTGAAGCTGCTTTTAGACTTTCACGGATCACTTTTACTTTCTGTTCAGCATCTTTAACCAAATCAACCCCGAAGATTTTACTTTCGCTAAGCTCGGTCCAAAACAACGGTGTACGGCATTTACGTCCGTACAAAGCCTCGTAAGGTGCCATCTTAATGCTTGATTGAAAACTATCATTGTAAGCGAATTCAATCAAAGGCAAATACCGTTCCCATGAACCACTAAACTTAAGGATGCAGCGTCTTAACATATCTTCGAGTATCTGAATTACACGTTCTGATTGACCGTCCGTCTGAGGATGAAACGCAGTGCTAAAATATAGCTTGGTACCCAAAGCGTCTTGTAATTTCTTCCAAAACCGCGAGGTGAATCTTGGATCTCTGTCAGACACAATACAAATAGGTACCTCGTGTAACCTTACAATCTGAGAAACATACAGTTCGGCTAACTTGTCAAGTGAATAATCCATACGTACGAAAATAAAATGAGCTGACTTTGTCAATCTATCAATAACAACCCAGATCGTATCTTTCTTACTTGGTGGCAATGGCAACCCAGATACAAAATCCATCGTGGCTCAATCCCATTTCCATTCGGGTATCATGATCGGCTGAAGTAATCCCGAAGGCACTTGATGTTCCGCTTTCACTTGTTGGCATATCAAACACTTCGAGACAAAGTCAGAAATGTCTCGTTTCATACCGTGCCACCAGTATTGTTGTTTCAGATCATTGTACATTCTCGTACTACTCGGGTGAACTGACATTCGGCTACTATGAGCCTCGCTCAAAATCGTCGAAATAAGTTTCGAATTTCTTGGAACACACAATCCACTTCTGAACCTCAAACAACCATTGTCGTCAATTTGACACTCTGAATCTATATTCGAAATACATTCAGCTCGTTTAGCAACCAATTCTTTATCGGCTTTCTGAGTTTCACATATTTGATGAATCAATAACGGTTTGGCTTCTAATTTTGCTACTAACACATTATTAGATGAAACGGACAAGTGTACATTCATCACTCGTAAAGCAAACATTGACTTGCAACTTAAAGCATTGGCAACCACGTTAGCCTTTCCCGGATGATAATCAATGACAAGCTCGTAATCTTTCAACAATTCAAGCCAACGACTTTGTCTCAGATTCAAATCTCTTTGAGTCATCAAATATTTGAGACTTTTGTGATCGGAGTAAACATGACATTTTTCCATGAATATGTAATGGCGCCAAATTTTTAAAGCGAAAACGATAGCAGCTAACTCAAGATCATGAGTCGGATAGTTTTTCTCGTGTGGCTTCAACTGTCTCGAAGCGTACGCTATTACTCTACCCTCTTGCATAAACATACAGCCCAAACCATTCAGAGATGCATAGCTGTATATCACAAATTCTTTACCAGACTCTGGCTGAACCAACACTGGAGCTTCAGTCAAAAGGGTTTTCAATTGATCAAAACTTTTCTGACACTTTTCTGACCATTCCAACTTAACATCCTTCTGAAGTAGTTACGTCATTGGTGTGGCTATCATCGAGAAACCCTTTACAAACCGTCTGTAGTAACCAGCAAGTCCCAAAAAGCTCCGAACTTTAGTAACATTTCTCGGAGGCTTCCAATCAAGTATGGCTAAAATTTTGCTCGGATCAACTCAAATACCCGATGCGAATACTACGTGCCCCAAAAAGCTAACTTCTCTCAACCAGAACTCGTATTTACTGAATTTCGCGTATAACTGCTTGTCTCGTAAAATCTGTAATACCAATCTCAGATGCTCGGCATGTTCAGTTTCATCTCGTGAATAAATCAAGATGTCATCTATAAACACAACTACAAACCGGTCCAAATACTGTCTAAAAATTTGATTCATCAAGTCCATAAATATCGCAGGGGCCTTAGTGAGCCCAAACGGCATCACTAAGAACTCGTAGAGACCGTATCTCGTTCTGAAAGCAGTTTTAGGTACATCTGAGTCTCGAACTCGCAACTGATAATAACCCGATCTCAAATCTATCTTTGAAAACATTGATGCTCCCTTCAGCTGATCAAGCAAATCATCAATACGTGGTAACGGATATTTGTTCTTTATTGTCACTTTATTTAATTGACGATAGTCAATGCACATTCTCATGGTTCCGTCTTTCTTTTTCACAAACAGTACTGGTGCACCCCAAGGTGAGAAGCTCGGTCGGGCGAAACCTCTATTCGTCAAATCTTGCAACTGAGTTTTCAATTCCTTCAATTTCGTTAGTGCTATACGATACGGAGCTATCAAAATTGGTATAGTTCCAGGTACAAGTTCAATGCCAAACTCTACCTCTCGAACAGGTGGTAATCCCGGTAACTCCTCAGGAAAAACATCTGAATACTCACAAACCACTGGCACTAATTCAAGTTTCTTTTCTGACTCTTTACTATCAAGTACGTATGCAAGATATACTTCACACCCCTTTTTTACATATTTCTGAGCCAACATCGAGGATATTACTGCGGGTAACCTGCTCAAGTCAGTAGACTCAACTCATATTATCTCATCATTTGTACATCTCAAATCGATAGTCTTTCTTTTGCAATTCACAACTGCATCATGTACGGTCAACCTATCCATACCGAGAATAACATCAAATTCATCAAACGGTAAAAGCATCAAATTGGGCCGAAAAACAGGAACCTCAGATTATTAGGGGACATTTCCTGCACACTTTGTCGACTAGCACATATTGACCCAAGGGATTCGACACTCGAATAACGAACTCAGTAGACTCAACAGGTAGAGTCTTACTGGATGCTAAAGTCTCACATACATATGAATGAGTAGAACCAGGATAAATCAATGCAATCACAATAGTATCAAAGAGAGTGAAAGTACCGGTAATGACGTCAGGTGAAGAAGCATCCTCGCGTGCCCGTTTAGCATAAGCTCTAACAGGAGCACGAGTCTTAGATCTGGTCGTAGCATCTCTAGACCCTCTCTGACTGCCACTAGCATTCCCCGTATTCCTAGATGGTCTACCTCGAGTTGTAGTAGTACCCGGTTTCCCACTCTGATTCACATTCTGTTCAGACAATCTCGGGCAGTCCTTGATAAAGTGGTCAGCTGATCCACACTTATAATAGGAGCGGTCATGAAATCTACAGCTCCCCAAATGCCATTTTCCACAATAATTGCACTCGGTCCTATCTCGACGATCGTTTCCAACACTGGCAACTGAAGTGGCTCGCGTACTCACAGGGGGTCAATTACAGTCTCGTCTGGAAAAGCCCGAAGTGTTCTTAGATCAGCCCGAATCATCTCGAAATTTCTTCAATGACTGTTGAAAGGGCTTTCCCGAAGATCTTTTACAAAACTCTCTAGCTCCATCTTCAGCTTTTCTTTTCTCTTTGCTGAGCTCTTCGGTTTTGCAAGCTCGCTCGATAAGTACTACAAACTCTCTGATTTCAAGAATGCCAACAAACAGTTTTATATCTTTGTTCAATCCATCTTTGAAACGTTTACACATTCTAGCTTCTAAAGAAACACATTCTCGAGCATACCGGCTAAGCCTCACAAATTTTCGTTCATAATCAGTAACTGACATAGAACCTTATTTAAGTTCAAGAAATTCCTTCCGTTTCTGATCGATGAATCTCTGGCTGATATACTTTTTTCGGAACTCGATTTGGAAGAACTCTCAAGTCACTCGCTCTCTAGGCACAACAGAAACCAACGTATTCCACTAATAGTATGTAGAATCACGTAGCAAAGATATAGCACATTTTAGGCATTCATAGGGTGTGCAAGACAGTTCATCAAACACTCGGATAGTATTGTCCAACCAAAATTCAGCTTGCTCAGCATCATCACTATCAGTAGCCTTAAATTTAGTAGCCCCGTGCTTTCGGATTCTATCAATCGGGGGCTTATTCAACCTCATCTGATCAATTACCGGAGGGATCGTAGGTGCAGGGGGTGTATTATTCGGGAGTAGGGGTTGTGGAGCAGCCATATTAGTTCGAATGTATTGGTTGAACCAATCATTCATCACACTATAAAAGGCTTGTCTAGCCTCGTCATTCTGATTGCTCGCAATAGGTTGAGAGTCCATCGGCACTGTCCTGTGTGCAGGAGCAGGTGTTACACTATCTACATCATCAGTTACCGCTCGATTTGGATCGGGATCCATTACTATACGAAAACACATTTTTAACTGTCAGAAATCATCACACTATCGTATTATCATGAAATGGCATGTATGGCTAGACTCACACATGCTACGTTAGTCCTAGAATCGACTAAACCGTAGCTCTGATACCAATAAAATGTAACACCCCTAACCCGAATCCGATCGCCGAATTTAGGATAAGAGGTATTACCGAACTAAATATTTACTTATCTCGTTCACAAGTTCATAAAACGTAACTCCAAAATCAAGTTGAAATCTATACAAACATTCAAGATCATATGCCATATTCGTATGGTTAAATATTTACAAATACAAAACATCGTTCTCAACAATCTAACCTATACATGCCACATCAACTCCAAAATATAATAGTACCAAAATGATCGATAGTGTGACGAACTGCTAACGATCCACGAGTCGGTGACCAAAATCAACAATCTAAAAAAAAATTGCTTAATTCACCACCTAAGCAACATGAAACTCCATTACAATCACAATTATTCATTCTTTAAAACTAACATTCAACTATCAATTATTTAGCAAAACTTTGGTAAATGGCCGAATGCTATATCCTCAACCAAAACAAAAGTTTTTAACATGGGCTATGTAGGAAACTATGTAATTAACTAAATTTTCACAAGACTTTGAAGATAGCACATGAAACATACCTTAATTTTGATGCTAACATAGCCGAAAGTTTGGTCTCTCCTATCCCCTCTTTCGGTAATGAAGAACAAAAGTTATCAACCTTGTTCTTTTTACCCACTTACTTATTTCATTATAATATAAAATTATTATTACATATTATAATACATTTATATATATAAATACATATAAAATTTATACTTTTTCAATTACTCAACCACGTGGCTGGCCACTATAAAAAAAATGACAATTTGACATGCACATCCTTATGATTTTTAAACCATAGTAATAAGCCATCACATAAATACCTGGCACATTTTCAAAAATTTTCATACAAGTCCCTTTCAATAAAATTCACCTTAATTAGCAAAAATCAAAGCACCACAAATTCACATATGCATTTTCACACAAATTAAGCACAAAATTTATCATTCAATTATTTTCACGACTCGGTTTAGTGGTCCCAAAACCACTTCTCGACTAGGGTCAAATTAGGGCTGTTACATAAGTGATTATTAACAATTGAGCTAAATGAGAATATGAACTTGCTATTGTGTTATGCCATGATTCATAAAATGAATTGGTTTATAATTATGTTATGTGATAAGTTTATTTGTATATGGCTTACTAAGCTTTTGAAAACTTACTTTGTGAGTGTTTCTATTGTTTTTTTTAGATTATCGAAGCTATTGGAAGCTCAGGAATCGTCGAGGATCGTCAGCACACTATCAAATATTATTTTGGTACCTTTTGAAAATGTATATATCAAAGTATGGCATGTATAGGCTAGGACTAATGTGGTATGATTTGAGATGGGTATATCAGGCCATGAGATAAGGCTTGATTATGGTTGAACTTATGGTTTGATTTTGCAATATGATATGTGATGCAAAAATGGTATATTTGGTGTATATATATGGCCTAATGAAATGGTTATATATGTGATATGAATCAAATGGATTGGTATAATTTTAATACATGGAATTAGTATGCTTTGATATGAAAATGAGTATGAATTTGGTTGGTGATATTATGGATTGAATTATGCTTTGGTTGATGCTTATAGGGATGACCTGTTTCAGGGTGGCAGTTTGGCTTTTCAAATGGCCTATTTTTCTCCACAAGGGCAGAGACACAGGCGTGTGTCTCAGCCGTGTGCGACACACAGTCATGTTACATGGCCGTGTGTCCCCTGGGGTACCCTTTTGAATTAAGTCAGTATACCCTTCAGGTTTGACACGGTCTAGACACACGAGCGTGTCTACTGGCCGTGTGTATCACACGGACTCACACATGGGTGTGTGACTGACCGTGTGACATAAGTCAGTATACCCCTTAGATTTCACACGGCCTGGCACACAGGTGTGTCTTATGGCCGTGTGGATAAGTCAGTATATATGCCCTGTTTCACCACGGCCTAGATACATGGGCGTGTCCATTGCCGTGTAAGGTACACGGCCTATTCACATGGGCGTGTGACCTCTGTAACTTAGAAAAAATTGTTAAGTTCCGAGAAATTTTATACGAGATTAGTTTAGTCCCAATCATTCTCCAAAACATGTTTAAGGTCTCGTAAACCTACTTAAGGGACATTGTGAATATGATTGAAGATGATTTGATTTTGTGTAAGCTATGTATGGTTTGGTAATGCCTTTTGACCATAATCCAACGACAGCTACGGGTTAGGGGAGTTACAATACACACCAACATTTACAAGTCAAATCTCATGGCTAAATCATAACTCCAAACATACTAAGATAACACTAGCTTATACATGCCATATACCATATATACAAAGCTCCAAAAGTACCAACGAGATGATCAATAGTGTGATGATGTTTCCCGACGATCCCCGAGTCTGAGCTAGCTTCGATAATCTATAAAATAGTGAAAAATAAACACAGTAAGCTTTAAAAGCATAGTAAGCCATATACGAATAAATTCTTCATATGAATATTTGCATATCAATTCAAATATGCTAAGCATAGCTAAACAAATACAAGTTCACAAACCTTTCTCATTGTGTAACACCCCAAACCTGGCCTAGAAGTTAGGCCCGAATCTGGCATGTCACATTAAAGCGTTTTTTGAAAACCATGTTTTCATTAAAAACCCTTCTTATTTAAAATGTAGTACATTGAAAACTTATTACTATTATTCCCGAAATTCTTTTTAGGTTGCGGAAGCATTTCCAAAAGTGTTGTGAAAACGTAGTGTTTTGAAAACAGTTATCGTTTTGGAAAATCGCGATCTATTTTTAACAAATAGAAAACATAATAAACTAAAAATCCCAAATTAAAAATTAGAAACTAAAAGAGGCCTTATTACAACCCAGATCAAAATATAAGTACTTATAAGTAGATAACTGTAAAAGAAAATCGAAAACAATAGCAGTTGTGTGGCCATCTCCTAGTCCCTCTGCGACACTGATTCGCCTAACACTGGGGATTACCTGCACAGTTAATAAACGGGGTGAGTTTACGAAAACTCAGTGTGTAATCCCCTTACTAGAGTAACAATCGAAGATACGTAAAGCAAAATGATCTAAGCTTGAGCCCTTTAATGTAAAAGACAATTTAGTTCAGAGTACAAGTGGCCAAAGCTCAATACAAATCACTTGGGTCTCAACCCATAACGGAACCAATTGGGCCTAGCCCATATTAGTAAACAGTGTCAGGTGGGCCTTAGCCCAATAACAGAATCAGGTGGGCCTTAGCCCAATACAGAATCAGTATCAGATACAGATATGTAGACAGATTCCCAGCCCAGTCCAACCAACACATCACCCGTACCTACCAGCACCATGTGGGGATAAAATCGACCCACCCAGCCAACACACCAAGCTTAGCACTGGTTGCGGCACTAAGTCAACAAAATGGCTCAACGCCATAAACAGAACGGCTCAGTGTTGTAGACAAAATGGCTCAACACCGTAGATAAAACGGCTAAACACCGTAAACAGAACGGCTAAAGGCCGTAAATATCACAGCAACGCTGCCAGTTAACAGAAAGGCTATAAGCCATAAGTATCACAAAAAGGCTGAAAGCCTTGTACAGAATGACTACAGGCCGTACACTTCCTCCGTCCATAATAACCCAACCCCATGCAGTATGTCATGTCATAAATATTACGTGTATGCAAAGTCATGCTCATTACAATCATATATGTAAATCATAAGCACATCAGTCATACGGAACATAAGGCATAATCGTCGTTCTACCATACTGGGGTATTATAGTCATTTTACCCTACAGGGGTATTACGGTCATTTTACACTACAAGAGCATTTTGGTAATTTCACAAATCGAGGTCTTAACGACCCAACAGAAGGTCCACTGTCACCTCGAGTGACTTAAGTAACCTAACAGACATAACAGTACAAATGGGCCTAAGGCCTATTACTCGGCCCAAGTGGGCCCTCACGCTCGTGTGGCCAATTTGGCCTAAATTCAGATACGACTAAGTGTCCTATATAGCGCAGTCCAATATTTATCACTTATCGCGAATTTAATCCGTGTAGGGCCCATGAGCCCATTGGGCCCACACGGCCCAAGTCCACGAGATCGCTCGTGAGGCCTCAAATGTCGAAGTTTTAGCTTTTCAGATTTTACCGACTTCCAACAAAGAAGGGCGTGAATACACACCTGATTATGAGAACGCGTCGAACTCCACGATCACCAACCTTGGTTAAGTAGGTACGAAGTAATCCCTTCTAAAACCAGTGATCACCAACTCATCTTGTTGGCTCTATTTAAAGTCAGCTTCTCTTCAATTCTCATGTTAGCTTCTCGATGTGGGATTACTTTCAACCATTAGGAAAATTCCTTATTTTTATATGACTACTTCAACCACAGAGTTCCATTCTAACTCCACCTCCTACACAGCTCAAATAGCAAAATAAATACTTCATTGCACATCCCAAGACTTGAACCTTAGACCTCGCAGTTACACAACACGTCACCTTGCCACTCCACCACAAGCTCTTTTTGTGACACATTTTATCCTCAATTAATTATAAGGTCTACAGGCCAAAGTCTAGGTTCCTTTAAAAGAAATACTAAAATGAATTGCAATAGCCAAAACTTGAACCCAAGCTCCCTTGCAACCTTAATGACGCCATAACCACTAGACCACATGCTTCCTTGTGTCATTTATTTCCCGCAATATTATAAAAGGCCTACTTCCAAGCATCTAGGGTTTTATTCACTTAAAACAAAAATTTTTGCTAAAGCCCAGGTTTGAACCCAGAACTTTTCCAACTCCTCTCAGGACCATTAACCACTTGAGCAGCCATTTAATTGTGTCATATCCTTGCACAATTAAATACTTATATACAACCTCCTTACGGACCCAAACTCAAGGCCCAGTATTCTAGACTCAAATTCGGGGCGTTACACATTGTACACATATTTAATATCATAATTGAATTAATCAAATACTTTCCTTTTTAATACTCGTATAAATCTCGTACGTACCTGAGTCACTTAACTCATTCGCACATTCTTTCTCAACTTGACCTTGCCCATTGAACCATTCGGAATTGTTAAAGATACTCAAAAATCACATAAGCTCGTACAATGCCATATCCCAGATATAGTCTTACATGTTACCACATATTGATGCCACTATCCCAGACAGGGTCTTACACAAAATCATAATACGATGCCAATGTCCCAGGCATGGTCTTACACGTAATCACAATACAATGCCAATGTCCCATACATGGTCTTACATGTAATCACATCTCGATAACCTAATGTCATGACATTTGTATCCTATACTTTTCCTAAGGTTCGTACGGGACTTTTGGATGTCATAACTTCGTCAATTCTTGCTTGTATTTGCTCATTCAACATTCATAGAAATTCAATGATAATTAAACATATATAATTCAATTTAAAGACATTTATTTGCATATGAAGTTACCTCGTATATACAATGAACGAATCAGATCGACTATTCGAGAACTTTCGATTTCCCCCGATCTAAATCTGATTTCTTTCGTTCTTGATCTAAAAAAATTCAAAATTAACTCTTTTATTTATCAACACATTCAATTTAGTCCACAAACACATATTTAGGCATTTTTACACTTTAGCCCCTAAAGTTTCATATTTTTACAATTTAGTCCTTATTTCATAAAATTGCAAATTCATGAAATTTAAGGACAACCCATGCTAGCCAAATTTTGTATAGCTTCATAGCAGCCCATATTTTCATTTATTTCACACTTTTAAACTGCAACATTTCACATTTTCTCAATTTAATCCCTAATTGACATTTTTACTCAAAATCACTTTACAAAACATTAAAATCTATCAACAAATAATCATTTTCCATTATCAAGCATTCAAAAGCTCATGGATTCATCAATGGCATTTTACAAAATCACCAACAAACTCAAAAATTAGAACATGAGCTAGCTAGAACACGAAGCAACGATCACAATAACATAAAAATTATCAAAAATCGAGCTGAAAACACTTACCAAATTACATTTACAAGTGTCGAACCCTAAAACTCCATTTAAGCATTCTTCTTCTTCAATATTCAGTTACAATTAAGAAAGATGGACAAAAATTCATATTTTGTTGTATTTTAATTAACTTATTTACAAAATTACTTATTTACCCTTAATGAATAAACATTAAAAGCATATAATGGTTGTCCATAATAGTCCACTATCATTTAAAATGGTCTAATTACCATTTAAGGCCACCATATTTAAAAGCCAAGGCCAATTGACACCTCTAACTAATAGAATGCAACTTTTGCATTTTACGCGATTTAATCTTTTTTCTCAAATTGAGCTATTAAACGATAAAATTAGTTCACGAAATTTTCATACATTTATAATCACATGCTATAAACACAAAAAATAATATTAAAATAATTTTATGACCTCGAATTTTATGGTTGAAACCATGTTCTGATTTAAGCTAAAACCAGGTTGTTACACCATATGGCCATTTACAAAATGAATCAATTACCATTATAAGCCAACACACTTGGCCAAATCAATAATGACACATATCACAAAAAAGACCAAGTCCCTATACATGCCATAACTCAAAATAATGGAATCATAAGTACCCAAAACAATACTTTGATAGTGTGAGTGGATCTTCGACCGTCTTCGATCCCCGAGCTGGCTTGATGGCACTATAAGAAATGAAAAGGAAGGGGTAAGCTTTAAGCTTAGTAAGTTAGCATGTAAATAATAAACAACTTTAAACATACAATAACAAACATATAACATAATGTAAATTAGCACAAAATCATCAAGTTATCATAAACATATCTTACTCATTTGCATCCTTACCAATAATGCATCTTAAACCGAGATTATTTCTCATGAGTTTTGCGTACGTACCTGTACCACTTCATAACATAATCATAACCTTTCACATCTTTGACATAATCTTTAAATCACCCGTTGAACCACTTGGAATACTAAAGGATACTCGGGAATTACATACACATAAAATCACACCAATGTCATATCTCAGATATGGTCTTACATGGGATCTCATATCGATGCCAATAGCCCAGCTATGGTCTTACATGATTCTCATATCGATGCCATGTCCCAGACATGGTCTTACACGAAATCTCATAATGATGTCATATCTCAGATATGGTCTTACACGTAAACTCATAACCATGTTATGGCATTTGTATCCTAACTATTTCTAAGGTTCAACCGAGAATTTCGCCGTATCGAATTTTTGCCGAACAAATCCATGATGATAATTGTACAGGTCATGCAATAACAAAATATTAAATATATAATATAAGTTGCATTATTTACACACGAACTTAGCTTGGTACAAAATATGGCTAACTAATTCGATTTAGTCCACAACTTTGTTCTTTCCCTAGTCTAGGTCCGGACTCCGTTTTTCTTGATCTATAATAGCAAATTTAGCTCATTTAATTATCACATTGTTCAAATCAGTCCAAAAACCATACTTTGGTAAAATTATAGTTTTGCCCCTAAACTTTTACATATTTACAAATTAGTCCTTAGGCTCGTAAAATGAAATATACTCATTTTCTTTGTTACCCAAGCTTAGCCGAACCTATATCATGCTTATACCATCCCACATTTTTCATCAAATCACATTTCCACTACCCATTCTTACAACTTTTACAAATAAGCCCTTTTTAGGTGTTTTAAACAAAAATCACTTAGTAAAAGATATTTATCACACATCAAACTTTCATAATCTACCATGAAATACCAAAATACATGCATGTCACACATGGGTCAAACCTTAAGCATCAACCCTAGCTCAAATAAATGGTAGAAATGGCTAGATCAGTTGATAACAACTTCAAAAATGTAAATAACATTAAAAACGAGGCTAGGATGCACTTACTATCAAGCTTGAAAGTGACAAAACCCTAGCTATGGAGTCCCTTATGAAATTCGGCCAAGGGTTGAAGAAGACAGACAATTTTTGGCTTTGTTTTCCCTTTTTATTCTTTTATTTACCAAATGAACAAAATGCCCTTTTTACTAAACTTTGAAAATTTACCTATTCATGTCCATTTTTGTCCATAAAAATAGGAATTGGTCAAATTGTTATTTAAGGATCTCTAATTAATAACTCATGGCTATTTCATGCTTAAAGCTTCTAGAATCACATATTTTGCAAATTTTTCAATTTAGTCCTAAATATCAAATTGGACACTTATCAACAAAATTTCTTAACGAAACTTTCATACAATCATGCAAACATATCATAGACCTTAACACATTCATAAAATAATTATTTCTACTTTAGATTTGTGGTCTCAAAACCACTATTTTGGCTAGGCCTAAAATTGGGATGTTACAAACCCCTATTTTTTAGACCTTTAGCCTAAATATTGAGTTTATACTCAACCTTGTTTCTCTGTACCATTACTTTTGAATTGCACTTTGAATTGGATGTCAGGCCATAGACATTAAGGGTTGGTAGACACATTTTGGTAGTTTTAAAAAATGTGTACTTGAGTGAGAAATGAAGAAATGATCCAATATAATGAGTATAGAT
The DNA here is from genome assembly GCA_025698475.1 of Gossypium anomalum. Classification (NCBI taxonomy): domain Eukaryota; kingdom Viridiplantae; phylum Streptophyta; class Magnoliopsida; order Malvales; family Malvaceae; genus Gossypium; species Gossypium anomalum. Next base: position 42,390,519 of record CM046965.1, read on the forward strand.
TCTTGTTTCCAAAATTGGCTGAATGAAAAATCTTGAGTTAATAAAAGAAATGTAAGGGTTACATAGCTAGTGGTTAAAAAAGCATTGAACAAGTGAAAAGCATTGTGAGTGAAAAGATGATTTAGTTGTACTCAAAAGATAAATTTTCCTTGAGCTTAAAATGAATTCTTTTTGTTTCATAATAAACTATTTTCGTTAGTTTTCTCAATACTCATGAATATAGGATTACGTCTTCTTATATTGTGGAGAAATAAGAGAGGTGAGAGAAGGAGAAATAAAGTGGTAAGAAATATGGTAATATTTGAGGGTGATTGAGGAACAATGTCATGTGCTACACCATTCCTAGTTCATACGCCGTTTTGATGTTGACTTTTCTTTTATATCAAACCGACTTATAGCTTTAGAACGTTACATGTCATAGCTAACACCTAGCCCGGTAAGATATTGTCTGCTTTGGGCACACATGACCCTCACGACTTTGTTCTTAGGAGCGCCCATACACTCCCAAAAGGTCTCTTACCATTTAAGTGTTGTTACCCTTTTATTTGGCCCATGTCTTTCCCATGCTCCGTCAATGTGGGATTCGCCTAAGCCGTTACATTTACCCCCTTAGGGACTCAGTGTCCTGGCTGAGGTTTACCCCACCATCGCTCAAGAGGCACAGCAAGTAGCTCTGATACCATTAAGATTTAAGCAATTACATGGGCCATATATGTAGTGAAAACATTTAGTTGAAGCGCGTTCATTCATTTTTGAAACATGTGTTATCATTTCTTTTGAAAACGATGAGAATATTTCTGAAAACTTTGATGAAGATCCTTCATTACCATTTGGAAATTAACTTAGTGATTCTTTTAAATTCAGATTTGATATATTGAATTTGTAAAAATAGTTTTATTAGGAAAAAGTCTAAATTATTTTATCCATAAGTAATAATCCATGAAAATTGTCTAAAGTTTAAAAAAATCCCATGCCACAGTTCTATAGTCTAACATAAAATAAAATCCCAAATAGTAATAAAGTCTATAAAAGTCTGAAACATAATAAAAATCCATATTCTTATAAAACCATTTCTGAGAGGCTCACTGATGATTGCATCCAAGTCCTAACCACAAGGATTATCTAAAACACATAAGTAATGTGGGTGAGCTTTAAAAGGTCCAATGTGATATCAACACAAATAAAATCACATACAAATCAAAATATCAACCATCATAATAATCATAAGTCCTAACACTGAAACTTATGCATGAACATGTCGATGCATACTTTAAACCGATGCACATTTTATAAAATTTCCTACCCATCTCTGTTACACACCAATATTGAGTTCCCCTTCGAATCACCATATGTGGAAAAGCCACCACTGATTTCTAGATAAATTACCACTAATAACACTTTGTGGACAAGCCACAACTTATATATAGATATACTAATACTGAAACACTTTGTGGACAAGCCACAACTTATATGCAGATATACTGCCACTGAAACACTTTGTGGATAAGCCACCACTGATTTGTAGATAAACTGCCACTTATTTCCACCTTTCATAAAATCCTACCCCATACATGTGATATGGCAATTTCACTTTTAACACAGATGAATCACTTTTACACTTAGACATGTAGACATGCTCACATATCACTTAGTAATCACTTTAACATGTTTCAACATGCTTTCTACATTAGATCATAGATCCCAATATTAACATACTCATTTGTAGATATCTCATGTTTAAATTATCAAACGTATCACATAAGTCATGCATCACATATAATAAGGATAAGATCTATATATACATCATTATTATAGCAATAATCATATCATATATCATACATTCCATAAAATGTACTCGGTTAGAGTCACTTACTTGGGTACCTTTTGAGGAGTTTTTCAACTGATTTTGAATACTTAGTTTACTCACAATTAATTATAATTAAATTATTAGTATAACAAAAACAAACACGTTACATACAACTAATCGTATTGAACCCACACATTTTTCATAGATCCAAAATGCCACAATCCCCTAGTATTGATTCTGCTTGGATCTAAACTCGAATGATGTGTCTAAACACATATATAATCTCTATTGGTTAGAATTTGTTGAAAGATATTTGTTATTAATAGATTGATCACTAAAAATCTCACTATAACACTTACCTCACGATTTGCACACTTGAATCTACGATCTCTGATCCAAAGTTAATGATTTCTCCTATTATTATCAATTGGACCTTCAAAGAGCGTAAATGATAGTATTAATGCGTAAATAATTAAATAAAAATAATTACTATGGCCACTATACCATTCAGCCAAGAGAGGAAATCACCAAGAAGAGGAGTTTATGATCAAATAACCCACACTTACACACTTGATCAATTCGAGATGAACGGTGGATCGATATAGACATGAGATTGGAGAGTTAGGTAGTCTAAAAGAATTATTAAAGTGAGAGGGTATAAGATTAGTCATAATAAAAGAATGGAAAAAAATGTAGAGAAAAAAAGAGAAAAACTCAACCAGCGGCGGCGGCCCTCCAACGAAAGGTGTAGTAAAAGAAATGGTGAAGGTTTAACAAAACAAAGATGAAATATTGCAATTAAAGAAAGAGGAATGGAGGAGAAAAGAAAACCACGATGGTTGCAGTGGTGGTCACGGTGACAATGAACGGTGACGGGAAAGAGGAGGAGGAGGTGCGGTGGCCATGAAGCATGGTGGTCGGTGGTAGAGGGTTCGATCACTATAGAGGAAGGAAACAAAATTGAAAAGAGGAAAAGGTGGTAGTATTGCAAAAAGAGAAAAAAATAGGTGAGAAATAAGAGAAAAATAAAGAATATGGAGGAGAGGGATGAAGGGATGGCAATGATAGGTGGGAGAGTAGGAGGAAAGGTCGGTCAACTAGGTCTAGGTTCAATGAATCTCTACTATGGCAAGGGTGAGATAAAATGGTAAGAGAGGAAGACATGGAGTGAAAAGAAGATCATGCTCCTTCAACTTTTAGTAAGTTTGACCCTTAATAGAGGAAAGAAATCCTCCTAACCATGGAAGTTATGGGGTGGACGACAAGCTTAATAAACATATGGGAAAATGTTAAAAAAATTAAATGAAAAGGTGTGAACAAGGGGATTTAAACTTGGGACTACTAGGATAGCTAAGGAGTATTAAACCACTAGACCACTTTTTTCCTTATTCTCATTCTTGCGCTGATAATAGTAAAATATGAGATGTGACATTACAAGCCTAGAAGTCCTATGTAACTTAGGGCGGGTTTAGATGGGCTGTGCATTTACCTGCGGTTGGTGTAAAAATAGCGATGGCGATGAGATTAGATACTATAGTGATATTATAATGTGAGACAAAAAGTAAGCTAAACACACTGCACCGCACTCCAGTGCCCATTCGAACCCACCCTTAGACATTTCTGTACATTAGTTCTTAATTTGCATATATGTATGAAAAGTGAATGATTTGAATTCTTTCTTTTGCATAGACATTACATCTATATAAGTTATTTTGATGGAAAAACATAAAGGATGGTATGCTTTTGCATAATTGCCTCTATATCTATTTGCTTTGTAACTTTTTAAACTAATTGAATTTACTTTAGGAGTTATGAATTACCTATACATCATACTTAAGTTGTATGCTACAAAGGTTTCATACATTGCACATACTTGTTTACCATGTTTTATACATCATCATTACTCAAGAGTCGCCTGTTTGCATGTTAGTGTATTGAGTGTTTGCTTGAGGGTAAGCAAATACTTTAAGTGTGGGGGAGTTTGATCTTCCATATTTGTATACATCAAATTAAGACTAAGCAAAGACTTAAAGAGCTTACTTTTGAGTAGTGTATGATGTCTTTTACTGCATTTTCGTAGTTAATAGATTTTGTGTAATCTTCATCTTTATTATGTTTTTATGCTTTTTTGGGATAATGGAAAGCTTATGCCATTAGGCTCTTAACCTTGAACTTTTTATGCACTTGGTTGAGGTGAAAATGAGAAGATGAGCCTAAATTAGGACCAAGGTCATGACATAAATACTTCCACCATCAATTGAAGAGTTGGACTTCTCCAAAATGCACATTCAAGTGGACTACCTTTAATGTCACAACACCAAGTGGTGATGTCATGACATCAACCTTTAGGGTCGCAACTCCAAGCTAGCAAGGTTGTAACACTAGCCACGATCTCTAAAGTTGAAAAAGTCAAGTCGCTTGAGTACAATGTTGCATCATTAGGAGGTTATTATCGCAACACTGAAGACCTAAAGCACCCAATGGAGTAAATTATTGCTGATGTCGAGACACCAAGGTGTGGATGTCATGACACTGACTTTGACAAGGCTCAAATTCTAAAGGGCATTTTCAGTCCATCAAGCTTTAAGTCAAATGTTAAGTGAGGGCAAAATTTTCCTTTATATGTCAATTTGTGTCATATATAAATAGTACTTTTATAACACTTTTCATATAGAATTTAGGATTTTTCTCTTTTTGGTTAGATTCTTATAAACATTCTTTTTACATTTTTATTGCATTTTCCTTTTCATAGCAAGTAGTATAAAGACCTACTTGTACATTTTATAATCTCTTTAATATTTCAATAGACTTTTAGTATTTTCTTCATTTGATTTCGCATTTTATCGATTTGGTTCAATATTCGAGGATTTAACACATCAAACCTTCAATTAATTCAAGGATTCTGCTGATTATATTGAGCATTTCTAAACTCAATTTTAACTTTTGTTATTTTTCTTGTGTAATTTAACATAAAAATTATTGAGTTCCTTTAATTGATTATGGATGTGAACTAATTTTGTATGTGGTTGATTAATTGAAATATTAATTGATTGATTTAAAGTTTAGGGACTAGATCGTGAAATTTGGACTGAATCGAATAAAATATAAAACATAGAATTGACGACTCTAGGAGACTATTTAGATAGGTGAGACCGAGAGGAGATCCTATTGAACACTAATTCAATTAGTCCGATTTATTTTAATGAGGTCGAAAGATAAATTAGATTGAATTGCTTAGTTGGGTAAAATAGTGATCGAGAAGTAAAATTGGACCAATTAGGAAAATTAGACATTCTAGTGCCCTAAATTGAGAATTAACCATTAACATGGATATTGATCAACCATATTGTTTCCCTAGATGTTAATATTGTAAAATTGGTATATTTGTAATTTAGTCTTTATAATTTAGATTCCAATGTAATTCACTCCTTTATGATTTTTCATACTATGTTATCTAGAAATTAGCTTGATAGACTTTCTTGTTGCATGCTTGGTTATTGTTGGTCAATCTTGTCGCCTGATTTCTTTAAGTTCGATCCTCAGAATACTTAGTGTTTTGTTGTAAACACTAAAAATATTATAACCCTATGACACTTGTAGTAAAGTCGCAATTCAATTTTTATATTTTTTGTACAAATTTCTTTACTGAGTGTTCATACACAGTAGCGCCATCATTTTACCACTAAAAAATACAGTAAAAGGCCATTCAAGTATGAGAATGGCATTCAGCCATTACAGTTTGGTCGTTACAACATTTTGGATCTGTTAAAAAAACTAACACGCCATTAACAAAAATATATGAACAAACTCTTAAGGAAAACATACAGAATCGTTGTTGAATTGGTTCGATGTACTGATGAAAAGAAAATTGTGTACCAAAAAATGGTCTATATTCCGCAACACTAAATACACACAAAAAATAAAATTTAATTCCTTTTAAGGAACCACTTTTAAGTTCCTTTTCTCGTTGAGAGAAAAAGTCCTCGTTTACACTTTTTTTATCCATTCATTTTCCCACTATATACACCAACTTAAAAATTGCTTCGGTAATTTTATTTTAAATTAAAAAAAGCTTTTGTTTTATTTTCCTTGATGGCCATGAAAAAAAAGTTGCAAAATGAGCCGTTAATTATGGGTGTCCAAAACCAACATTAACTACAACTGTTTTTTATAATTTAATTTGTTTATTAGTACAAAATTTAATAATAAAATATTGACATACTTATTTATTATAATTAATATAATATTTTTAAATTCCATAATAAAATATATCTTCTATGTATTATTAATATGTATTATTAATTTTTATGTTAAAATTGCATTTCCATTATTTTTAAAATTTTTTAAAAGATAATTACAATACAAACATTATTACACTAATATATGCAGATTAGTATGATATAAAACATGGAACCGAAACAATGAACATTGACCGGTGGTAAACATATATTTTGTGGTCAGCTGATTCCATGACATGGTAATGCTCATGTACTTTTTACCACTCTCTGCAACCGGCAATAGCAGGTCACGAATCGCTTCGGGAAATCCAAAAGCCCCTACCTATGTTAATGGAGATTCTTGGGAAACAGTTCTTAGCTCTCCAAACCCTAATGCTACATTAATATATAGCAATTTTAATTTTTAAAATATTTTTTGGCAAGAAATTTTATATTTATTACAAATTTATTTTTTATTGTTACCAAATCGGTAGCGAGTGAGATGAAACTACGGAAGCTTAGTAGGGAAGAAAAATAAAATATGACACGTTGCAATATAGAATAATTTAGAAAGGGTTAAGAGCGAGAAGAGATAATTAATCAACCGTTCAGATCTTGCCATGTTGGTTTAAGCCAATGAAAATCGTTGGATTTGTCGAGGGATCAACGGTAAAGATGTGGGCGCTTATTGCAATCAGGGATCTTGGCCGTTCATGGAGGCTTGGAGTGGGTTTCGTTGAGGGTGAAATAGCGAAAAGAAGATGACATTTAGAGCACAAAAATAGGAAAGAGAGATAAGGAGAAGAAAGAGCGGAGAGAGAGAGAGGGGGCAGAGAGAAAGAAGAGAAAAGCTAAAATCTTTCAAGTCTGAGTCTGACAGATTGTTTCAACACAAGATCTTTGAAAAATTATCGAGATCGGATTCTCGCCGGGAACAGTCACCGGAGCTCATTTCTGGGCGAATTATGGTAGATTTGAGACGATTGACTGAGGAGTGATGCAATTAGTCTTGTTTCTATATCAACTAATTTGTTATCTGCAAAACGAGTTGATTTACGAAGATGGATAGAACCAGAGAAGCGAGGAGAGCCACTATGGCTGCCGTTTCCGCCACACATGGCCTTTCACGGCGGCGGCATAGAAGTAGCTCTCTTAGAGACTCCCCAGGTTTTAAAATCAGATCTGGTCTTTCTTTTCACCTCTAACGGTGTCTTCATAGTGAAGTTTTCTGATTTGTTTATTTTTTGCCCTTTTGTATTGTGCAGAGGATGATGGGCCGGTGGAGTTTCAAGAAACGACGCGTTTAAGAGATCGGAAGAAGGATCGAGATCGAGAAAGGGAAAGGGAAAGAGAACGAGATAGAGAGCGAGATAGAGAAAGAGAAAGAGAAAGAGAAAGAGAAAGAGATCGCTTTAGTAGAACGAGTAAGAGAAGAAGAGGAGATAGATTGATAAGTAACAGAGAAGACGGAGCCGATGAAAGTTCTGAAGAAAGTGTGAACGACGATGAAGATGATGACGACGAAGACGGAGGGGGAATAACTGGAGGAGGTTCTGTTCGGATGATTCCGCCGAATAACATGGCCGGGTCTTTGTCGATTCATCATCAACAGCAGCAGCATCAACATCGGAAGAGTTTTCCGCTACCCGTGAAAGTCATTAGAACGACACCGCCTTCGGGGCCTGTTCTGACTACCATCTCAACTACCTCGTCTACGTGGAAGGCAGCCGATGAGATGATTGGCGTGTCGGTGCCTAGAAAAGCTCGGTCAGGTAGAGAGGTGGAAGAGATTAACGAATTTCAGCCTTTTTGTTAGCAAGTATTCTGCTTTTGAAGTGGTTGATTTGTTATTTTTCCTTTTATTTTATTTTATACAGCTTCTACTAAAAGGTCTCATGAATGGGCATCAAGTGGCGGTGCTGTTGGTTTAGTAGGTGGAGAACAGATTCACCGACAAGCTTCAACTTCGCCGGTGAGAACAGGTGTAGCTGGGATGATAACATCACCGTCTCCGGCTCCAGCCTCTCCATCTTCTTCCAATGCTACTGTGAGGAAGAAGATGGTCAGTTTTCTGAATTTTTTATTCTTTGTTTTTGGCTCTTTTTTTGTTCAATCTAGTGACAAAGATTTGGTTTTTGATGTGAAGGCTAATGGACCAAAGCAAAGGCCACCCAAATCTTCGTCGAAATCCTCATCTTCAGCTCAGGAAGAGATTGAGATGGAGATTGCGGAGGTCTTATATGGTTTGATGAGGCAGCCACAAGTCCCATCGAAGCAAGATGCAAATGGGAATGATTCGGTCAAGTTCGATTCAGAAGAAGTTAATAAACACAATCTTGATTCTAAATCAAGAGTCTCTTCACCGATCTCCTACTCCCCGTCAACCCTTCCTCAACCATCTTCCAATTTACCTTCAAATTCTAACTCTTCTGCTACTCCTATGTCTGCAATTGGTTAGTAACTTTCAGTTTAGAAGAAATAGAAACTTTTGCTTTTCTGAGCAATTGGGCGACAGATTTTGATTTGGGTATTGTTGTTGCAGCTCCCAAGAGGAAAAGACCAAGACCGGTGAAGTACGAGGATGAAACTACTGCGGTAGCACCACCTCCTATATTCTCTGTTTCGAACAATTCAATTTCATCTACAACAACTAAGGTTGAAATTAATCAACCCGCTAAAATTGAAGCTACCTCCCCCAGTTTTGAGAATAATTCAGGATCCATGGCTGAAAATGATGGTACTTATTTGATGTATTCTTCTCAAGCTGGACCAGCTTCTGCAGAGCTCGTTCAGGCTGAACCAAAGAAGGAAGAGAAGAACAATTTGGTACCAGATTCTAAGCCTTTGACTGAAGAATCTGAGAGTAGGGACGTGGGTATCTGTAAAAAAGAGGAGTTTCAATCGCCAATGAAGGAAACTTTACCTGCTCCTGCTAATAATCCTTCTACCGCTTGTCCCCGATTGGATGATGAGCGTGAGACTGACACAAAAGCGTGAGCATTGTTTCCTTCTACTCATTCCTCGTTAACTTTTTATGGGGTGTTGTAAGTCTCGAAAGCTTTGGTGTTTCAGGAATTCAACAGTTGGTGAGGTCGAGAGTCAGCGGGAAGAGAAGTTCCAGATAGATCTGATGGTGTGGATCCTCCTTTTGTTAAAAGATGCAAGCTCTTTTATCTCCCTTCTAGTTGATTCTTTGTCTCGGGAATTCTAAGCTATTTTTATTTTGGTTTTAGGCTCTTCCTCCATCTAGATCATCACCAGAGAGGGATGATGAGATTGATTTTGGGGTTCCAGATCCTAAACCATTGCCCACAGATATGGAATTGGTTAGTCACCTAGCTTTCACCAGTCTCTTGGTATGATGTGTATCATAAATTAATGGCTTTTTTTTCTTTTCCTGTGCAGGAGATGAAGTCTACGGTAAAGGAAGATGATAAAAGAGTGAATATCGGAAATGAAGATGTGAATGTGGAAGCCGAGGATAATAAGAAGCCCAAACTGACTGCTGAAGAAACTGAATCGCATAATCCAGTTATAAAGAGTGAAAGGAATGCTCATCTAAAGCTTGATTTGGAGAAATCTGATAGAGATAGTGGCACAGGTGGTGTCGGTGCGAGCAAGTTCAAACACAATGTTCTAAAGCAGGAGCAACAGCAGCCCGATAAAGAGAAATCTGGTAAAAGTTAATCCTTTTTTTCCTGGGAAAATTTTTCCTCTCTTGTTTCTGATCTGGACTTCTATTTTTGGCTTTCTACAGCACAATCTTGTGCTTTACCTTTGCCGATGTCATTGGCTAGCTGGCCTGGTGGAGTTCCTCCAATGGGGTATAGCTTGTTGATTTGATATTGGGTTTTGTGCTTTTTTGTCTTTAGTAAATAAACCAGTGGTTTAGATGTTGTAATAGGGGGTAATGAATTTTTTTCCCTTCCGAAGCAGATACATGGCTCCTCTGCAAGGTGTTGTATCCATGGATGGGAGCGCTGTATCTTCAGCATCTATTCAGGCATGTCGATATGTTCTTAATGTTTTCAGGTCTTGGTTATTTAATTGTTTTGGGTTCTAATTTACCTTGAACTTTTGGACTTTTGCAGCCTCCACATTTGCTGTTTACTCAACCAAGGCCAAAGAGATGTGCAACCCATTGCTACGTTGCTCGGAATGTACACTGTCACCAGCAATTCATGAAGATGAATCCTTTCTGGCCCACGGCACCTGGTTCAGCTTCACTCTATGGTCTGAAGGCAAATCTAAATGTTGTGCCCGCTTCAGAATTGAATGGGAACATTCCTGGGAGAGCTGTGAGTTCTGTACAAGACAAGGGGCAGACTATTGCAATTTTTCCTGGTCATGGTGGCAAAGATAAAAGTTCACAGGCTGCTACCAACATGGTGGATGCTGCACAGAGAAAGCAAATGCTGCTCCAGCAAGCTCTACCTCCTGGGGCACCCAGTAATATCCTGGTATGCTCTTGCCCGAGAAAACCTCATTTCACTTTTCTGTTCATTTGTTTTTAATGAAGTTCAGTGTTGTGTTAATTCCACAATTATATCTGGACGAAAATTTTGATATTTTTCTTTTTGGTTTATTTCTATTTCAGCATGGCCCAGCTTTTATTTTCCCATTGAGCCAGCAACAGGCTGCTGCTGGGACTGTCCGACCTGGGTCTATGAAATCTCCTGGTGCTGGCAGCACAACTTTGAGCTCGTCTAATTCTGCCTCAGTGAGTGCTACCCCTGCTGGTGCAACTGCCGCCCCTGCAATGAGCTTCAACTATGTGAACGAAACCCAGTACTTGGCGATTCTGCAGAATAATGCATATCCGTTTCCGTTTCCTGCACATGTTGGGGCACCACCTGCATATCGAGGGAATCATGCGCAGCCTATGCCTTTTATTCCTGGATCTTTCTATTCTTCCCAAATGGTTCACCCAACACAGCTTCAGCAGCAGCAGCAACAGCCACCTACACAGTTACAGCAAAGCCAACAAGGTCATCAGAACACTAGCATGTCTATTGGTGCATCATCCTCCCAGAAGCATTTGCAGAACCTGCAGCAGAGGCCTCATGGAAGTGGTGCCGGTAGTGGCAGTGGAAACTTGCAAGGCTTTCCTGCCCCCCAAAACCAGTCGCCTCATCCCTTGCCACTACAGCAGCGGCAGCAACAACCAAGTCAGCATGCTTCTTATCAAGCCCGGCACCTTGAAGGTGAATTAAGTGGCAAAGATGGCCCATCAACTTCTGACAGCCGTGTATCTCGTGCAAATATTAATATTTATGGTCAGAATTTCGCCATGCCTTTACAACCTCCAAACTTCACCTTGATGACTGCTGCATCATTGGGTGGTTCCACCAGTTCTGGCTGTAACCATGGGGAAAAGAAACAACATATCCAACAGTCAGGTTCAAAAGCTGGAGTTGAGTCTCTTACATCTCAGTCATTTGCCATGTCGTTTGCCTCCATTAATGGTACTACTACTCCTGGCGTTGATATTTCCTCCTTTGGACGAGATCATGCAATTCTTCAAAGCCTTCCGGAGAGTACAAGGCAAGGCATCATGGCAGCTGCTGTAGCTGCCCAAACAGCCCAACAGAAGAAGAATAATTATCATGCTTCCGAAGAAGGGAATCATGGAAATAATGATGCATCTAGCGTGGAAGAAGGAAGGAATGCCATGGCAGGAAAGAGTTCAGCTACTGCTGGGCAGTCCATTGCCTTCTCCAGGCCGGATCTGTCTGATTCGTCTGTTTCCACTATTCCTGGCAGCAATGTTATTGATAGTTCTGCCCGTACAACTAATCCTGGCTCTGCTTCCAGAACTTCAGGTTCTGTTATGCCTGCTTCAATCAGTTGTGTAAATGCTCCTAGTGGTCAGCAGCAACTTCAGCGGAATCAACAGCAGCAGCAACAGCAGATGCTTCAGCTTCAGAAGCCGCACCAATTTGTGGCTGCTTCTGCTTCTCGAAGCAAGGTGCCGGTAACAAGTAATGGAAATGCTTATTCTGATCACCTTCCTTCATCTTCTATGGCTACAAAATTCCCAAATGCCCTGTCTCCTTTCCCTCAAAATCTTGTGCAAACCAGCAGCAGTCCAGCTCAATCTCCTCAATGGAAAAATTCTGTAAGGACAACTGGCTCTCAAGTTTCTTCTCCATCTCTATCTTCAACTTCATCAAGCCTAAAAAATATTTCCCACCAACAAGCCCGGCCGCAGCAAAACCACACGGAGATTTCTTTCACAGCTAATCCTAACTCAACACAAAATCAACAGCCTCCTAGTAGCACCCCATCCCCCTCTACTCCGATGGTGGTTGGCTCTCCCACAACTTCAATCTCCAGAAGTGCTGGTGGTAGTCCCAGGACAACAGGTTCCACTTCTACTGGCAACAAAGGTTGTCAAGCATCTAGTTTATCATCTCAGCAGACCAAGAACTCACCATCATTGCCTAGTCAGATATCATCTTCCGTTGGTGGGAGGAGTGTGCCATCAGTCCTGGGAAACCCCCATTTAAGTTCGTCTTCAAGTATGGGGACGAAGCCCCAATCAGTGCTACATCAACAGCAGCAGCAGCAGCAGCAGCAAAAGCTCGCACTACATCCGGCGCAACTGTTCTTCTCAAATGCTTACATTCAGGCCCAAGCTCAACACTCACCAACCAAAACGGCTGCAAGTGGGTTCTTTCTTCAAAGACACCGTAATGAGCAACAGCAGGCACTGCCTCCAGGATCATCAACTTCAACGTCAGTGTTGTCATTGTGTTCTCCAGTTACTCCTGCTAACAGTGGTACCACTGACCCTGCAAAGGCTGTCGTTGCTGCTGCTGGTAATGTGAAAGGTGGTGGCATAGCATCACAGGGACTTATACATGCTGCACAATTTGCAACCACACAGTCATCTGGAAAGCCATATCAGCTTGTTCCAGGTTTCCCATACGTTCATGCTGTTCCTGCTGCTGTTCAGGTGAAACCAGCAGAGCAAAAACAACCTGCCGGTGAGTAGAAATATGCGCTTTGTGCTTCGTATTGCTATCACCATACAGGGAACAAGATACAGCACTGAGAAGAGATTTTGGCATTGCAGTTCCTTGTTGATTGTGCTTACCGTATCATCCAAGACACTTGTGCTCATAAACTTTCTTGACAGGGTTGATCATTGTCCAGTCTAATTAAATTAGAATGGTTTGATGGGCGAAAGATGGGAAAATAGGTTGTCAACAATGTTTTTGTAGGGCGAATGAAGATGGTGTAGGGGAATAGGGCTCCAGGAAAAGCAGGGAAGTGGAACACCTACTTTTCCGTCTCGTGGCAGTAATGGAGGTTCTTTTTCTTATTAATTTTATTTCCTTTTTATCTTTGAATTTGGGATTTTGAAATTTCCAGAATAGATCAGTAAACAAATCTTTTGACATAATATATGCAACTGAAGGGTGTATATGTATATGTATATGTGTTTCACATGCACATTTAAGAGTAATCCTCTTCATTTTTTCTAATCATCTATTTGCCTTCATTTTCATTTTGATTATTATGCCTCTTTCCATAACATGTCTTGAATCGATTCCTGTTATTTTAGTAGCAGCAAGTGTGTGTTGAAGAGAAGAGGGGTTTGATTGTTCTGTCTGGTGATAAAAGGGATATTATGACGACGGTGATGTGGATAAAACTAGAGCCTGACTAAAACTTTTGTAGCTAAAGCTGTACGAGACAATCAAATACAATACAAACTCATATAGCTCACTGGTGTTTTATGTATATAAACAAGTAGGGTGTAACTAAACCATGAACAGAAAGGAAAAAGTGGGGTTTAAACCTGCGGGCCGTTCATCAATCAACACTCTTTGTACATTATATGCTGTGCTGTCCACTTTTCTCATAATTTTTTCCCTTAGCCAAATAGTGATTGAACCGCGCACTCTCTACCCTCGGTTCCCATCTGGCTTTTTTTAGAATAGTGACCCTATATAATTTTAAAAAATTATGAAAATTATGAGAATGACTTTATTTATATAATAGACATGAATGGCGATAACATCTTGAATTTTGACCTAATCATCAGTCAATTATATAGTGAATGATTACCTTTAAAAACATTTTTTTTGGTCTGAGACTTTTTTAGGGGTTTTTTACTAAAAAAGTATACAAAAAATAAAAAAATTCGAAAATAATACAGTAAAAAAAGTAATTACGAAAATGGTATAGTCGGGGGTGGTCACGCCACTCGACAAAGGCACACCCACCCCGACAAACAAGATCAAAAGCAAAAAAAAAAAAACTCTTAAAATGAAAAAAAAAAAGCTGAAAAACAAAAAAAAATAAAATATTGGACATGTGGGTGCCAAAGGCGGCACCAGTGTTGCCTCTGGCAGAGGCGGCACCAGTTTTGTGGGTCCCACAGGTGGCACTTACTAGAATAACTTATAAAAAAATAAGATACGAAAAATATACGAAGAAAGTACCAAAATTAGGGTTATTTATTAAATTAATATAAAAACACTTAAGTAATACATTTGAAACATTTTTGCTAAAATAATATAAAAAAAAAATACGTAAATAATATATTTAAAAATAATATACTGAAAGTAAAAATACAAATAAAGTGGTAAAATCAGGGTTATTTATTAAAAATACAAAAACACTTAAATAATACATTTGAAACATAATGTACTAAAATAATATAAAGAAATAAAATATGAAAATAATATATTTTAAAAATAAAATCCAAAAATTAAAAATACGAACAAGGTACCAAAGTCGAGTTATTAAAATAATATAAAAAACACTTAAGTAATACATTTGAAACATTTTTTGCTAAAATAATATAAAAAATAAAATACGTAAATAATATATTTTAAAAAATAATATACGAAAATGTTATACTTATTATCATTTTAAAATAATAATATTTTATTTGTATTTGAGGTGGATATATTTAATTTTTAATGTAGTATAGCAAAAAAATATATGTTGTCGAAAAAATTGTTTGCTATTTTTTATAAGTTATTCTAATAAGTGCCGCTTTGTGGGACCCATTAATAAGCTGTCATCCTCTGCCAGGAGCAACACTCTAAAGCGCCTCGGCACCCACATGTCCAATATTTTATTTTTTTTTCGTTTTTCGGTTTTTTTCATTTTCGAGTTTTTTTTTTACTGTTTGAGTCTTGTTTGTCGTAGGGTCTTGCACTGTCAGTGGCGTGACCACCCGACTATACCATTTTCGTAATTACTTTTTTTACTGTATTATTTTCGAATTTTTTTATTTTTTGTATATTTTTTTAGTAAAAAACCCCTTTTTTAGGCAACATGTGTATGTATTCTTTGAAATACTTGTATTTTCACGAGTATTTCTGAAGAAGGAAAAAAATAATAAAATTTTTTTGTTCCGGTGATAAATTCAAATGTGGTGACACCAATGTCAATAATTTTATTTTAGTGTCACCTTTTAACGTGAAGGTACCAAATTTGGGAAAAAAATCTTTGGTCACAACTCCAAATGTAGCAGCACCAATGATTTTTTTATTACTTTTTCGATGACATCTTTTCATGTGGAGGCACCAAAATCTATAAACGAAGTATTTTTTTTTTGGTCCTAGCTCCAAATGTGACGGCACTAGATAAAATTTTTTTCTTTTTCTCCTGGTGCCAACTCCAAATGTGGCATGTGACTATTGGTGCAAGGCTTCTCCTTGAGAGTCCTTTTGCTCCAAACACTAAAGTAGATCTGTAAGAAAGGGTTTATAAAGCATTTTCTTCTAGTGAAAGGAAAAAAAGAGAGTTCTCTTGACAACATAACTAATTTTACCTTGTGACTGTGTAATCATTGTCAACAGGAACTCTTAACCACTTAACTATTACCAACTGTCCCATCTCCCTTAGTGTTAACTTAGGTATTTCATTAGGGGTTAGAACAAAAAAGAATATTATATTTTACGAGTCGTTTATCTATAAGAGTAATGGTACACTCTCCACACAGTAAATGAAATGTGCCACTTCGAACGTCACTGTATCGACGTAAACGCATACATATCTTAAAAGCTAGACAATTTCTCCATAAAACACCACTATAATAATAAATATTCTCTCTTCCTTAACATAATACATTTATTTATCTTTTTTTTTTCTTACATCATAACAACAAAAACCTAAATTTTTTTAAAACCTTCACCTATTAAATTTACATTAAGGTTATACATGGTGGTGCCGCCACATTAATAAGTGGCACCTTAAAAAAAAAAAAAAAAAACATTGGTTTTTGTGCCTCTACATGAGGCAACACCGAAAAATTAAAAAAAATTGTTAGTGCCACAACATTTAAATTTGACAACAGGGAAATTATTTTTATTAATTTTAATACCTTTATATAAAGAGCGGCACCAAAAAATTAAAAAAGAAAAAAAGTTACTTGTACTGCCACTTTTCGAAAAAGACCCTTCCCATCTCCTCAACAAACAGCACAAAGTTGGTTGCTGAAAAGGCCACCTCTCTATCGTCAGTATCTGTACTGGACAAAAATATTAAGCGAGTATTTAAAAATTCATTAAAAATCGTTTTCATGCATTAATAAATGGAAATTTTAAATTCACAGACGGGACTGAAAATGTTACATTTTTATTTTTGTATTGTTATTTTAATTTCATTTGTAATATCTAAAAAAATAACAAAAATTATATTATATATTGATAAATAAAATTTGATGAATATTTTAATACTATTTGGAGGATATGTTTTCCTTTCCAAATTTACCCTTTCTCGCTTTTCTTCAACGTTGGTGGGTCCGGAAAACTCGTTCCAGAACTGTACTCAAAGGTAAGACATGCATCTGTTCTCATCTTCACACGTGCTCTCATCCCTTTTTATATTGTCCTTTTTTTTAATCATTTTAGACCTCTATGTATAATATAATAATAACTTATATAAAAGCAAGAAATACAATATTCCAGATGTAAGGGATAAAAACAAAGTAATCTCCCCTCCGTTCAACTTGCATAGATCCAAAAATGAAACTGGGGGGTTTTCGGTTTTCTCCAAATTTTGGTGTGGATGTTGATGTTGACCCCACCAATAAAAGCATTTGTTCCCTTCTTTAATCCCCCAAAAAATCTAAAATAAATACTATGAACGTAAGATTTAGGTCTTTCATGATGTAGGGAGTGGGACCACTTAACTAAAGGACAAAAATAATAAAAAAAATCAAGTGGGTCTATAAGATTAAATTAACCCCTTATTTTTGTAAACATAAAATAAAAACACCAATAAACAGTAGTCCCATGCCGCCATACTATTTTGAAGAAGCGAAAAAGGTAAAAGTAAGATATTTTATAAGTATCTTTGACATCTAAAAGGACTTGATAATTTGCTGTCTTAAAATTTTTTCCAAGAGTTAATACGTAATTTCTTCTTTGAATTTGTTTAAAGTAATTAACATTTTTTAGATTTAGTTAGTGTTTGAATTTTATTTTGTCATTTAAGTTACTATTTTCATATTAATACCGTTAGTTTATGTTTATATTGTACTGATAATTAATCCATAGTTAATCTATTAATAGTATGTAGTAGTCTCTCAATATGTCACGTGACCAATATAAATTTAAAAAATTAAAAAAATTAAAAATATAAATTAATAATAAAGTATAAAATTTTCAGAATAAAAGTTCATATTTTTTCACTAGTTTATTTATTTTTTAAATTTTTTAATTTATGCTCGTCATATGACACAAGGAGAAGCTGTTATGTGCCACTACAAGATTAACTATTAAAATCACGCTAACACAAAATAATTATGTTAGTGCGTACATATCAATTTAGATGATAAAATACAAATTCAAATACTAACTAAGTAAAAATAAGTCAAATATTAACTAAATATTTTTAAACAAATTCAAAAAAATACTACATATTAATCTTTTTTAATAATGTAAACATAAATATGTATGTGTTATTGAATTGTTGAAATTTATATGAGTATGAAATGCATATTAAATATCCACATCATTCGTACTTAAAAATGTCTTTGTCTATTATATTATTTTCATAGTTATTAAATGTTTATTTTTTATTTGGTATGAAATTTTGTTTTAATTTTAAACATGAAATTTTTTTATTAAGATAGAATAAATCCTATCACTTTTATATGGTTTATTATATAAAAATATTTGTTGAAAATAATTCAATAATTAATTGAGTTTTTAAATTGAAAATAAGATTCAATTAAGCTCTTAATTGAATTTAAATAATTAATTAATCCTTCAAATCAATACTTTTAATTAAGCCCTTTAATGCAGTTTATTTTGCCAAGTGGCATGTCAAGGTGGTGCCACATGGTGAAATAGGATAAATTTTTTAAATTTTTTAATAAATATAAAAAAATAAAAAAATCTTTAATAAAAATATTAAAAATCATTTAAAAATAATTTTCTTTTTATTTTAACTATCGTTCCTTTTTTCCATTATTTTCTTCTTTCCATTTTCCTTTTTCCCGTTAATTTTTTTATCTTCAAGAACCAAAACTTTAATAAACCAAGGCATTGTTTGTTTCAAATCAAGATTCTACTTTTCCAAACCTAATTCGAAGCCCGTCGAATGGTTCATTGGAGAGACTCAATCTAATAAAAACAAGAGCAGCAGAGAAAAAAAAAAGCTTCTGCCGACTGTAAAGAGGAGTGGAGTTCTACAGCAATGGAGATTTTTATGAAGGTGGATTTCACAAGGGCAAGTGTAATGGGAGTGGGGTTTATAACTATTTTGTGAATGGGAGATATGAAGGGGAATGGGTTGAAGGGAGATATGAGGGGTAAGGAGTAGAGAGTTGGAGCAGAGGGAGTAGATATAAGAGACAATATAGACAGGGTTTAAGGCATGAATTTGGGGTTTATAGGTTTTATACAGGGGATTCCTATGCTGGTGAGTGGTGTGATGGGTAAAGTCATGCTGTTGGTGTTCAAACTTGTGCTGATTGGGAGTTCAAGTCTGGGGTTAAACATGAGGGAAAATTTAGACATCACATATATAATAAGGATAATTACATGTTATTATTTACTATCATGATAGGTTAGCCCAATTTAAAAGTGATCTAATTTGGTTAGAATTTTATTGGGCTTTTAATTATTAAATAAAGTATGGGTCAAATATGTGTAGATACTCTTCTAATTAAAATCTAATTAATGATGGGCTAATTAGAATTTGATTAGAACTAATATGCCAAGGTTAAAAATATTAGGGTTATGGTCTCCAAATTATACACAAGATATCTCTTCTAATATCCCATCATTAGGAAAGAGAGAGCAGATATTCTTTGAATTTCTTGTGTGCTAATTTGGAAGATCAAATCCTCAAAATCTGATAATACATTAAGGAATTTATGGATTCAGGTACGCTTCCGCATCTAGTTTTATTCTTGATTTATTCTTGATGATTTACATGACAGATCCTGGTTTACAGTTCTAATTTTATATTAGATACTATTTAAAATTCTAACAAGTGGTATCAGAGCTTTGTCATGTTGAATCATTGAGAATGAATTGATTCTTTATTAATTTTGGATTAATTCATTTTTCTTTTTTAATTTTATGGATTTGATATTTTAATTATATATTATGTTGAATCTTTGAGATTCTTGATAAATTTTTGCGTTTTGATTAAGTTTTAAGGTTTTATAAATATAATCTAGTTTAATATTTACATATGCTATTCAAAAGATGAATGTTTATTTATTTATTTATAATCAATTGATAAAAATTGATTTGTGAGATTTCTTTCTCTTCTTTTCACACAATTATTTTATAAATTTTGGTTAAAGTCATTATTAAATTAAAATTACGGACTTACAACTTTTTTACAATTGAAGAATTTCAATTGGGTTGTATAATTGGTTTTGAAAGTTAATTCACTTGATAATCGAATAAATGAATGTTGGTAAGATATATATTTTTTCCAACTATTTGTTTTAAAATTTCTATTTGTAGTTGAATATATATGGAATCATTATCCTTTATCTTTATTTATAATGAATTATACTCACCATTGAATTCAATTCATATATACGAATGATTAGTTTTGGTTTCTTTTATAATTATTTTATGTAAGTTTTAGTCTTTATGGAATCTGAATAAAATTAAAATATATGGAATCTGACTAAAATTAAAATATTTGGGATTATTTTTTTAAATATGGTGGCTATGAATTTTCATATGTAGTTGCGCATATAAAGACTTTTATATAATTTGGAATTCTTTTTATATTTTATGGTTATGGATTTTTTTTTAGTATTTGTGTGTATAAAGAAGTTTTATGATAATGTCTTTAGTCATGAATATAAATTTGAGTTTACATGAAATATGTAAGGCAAGCCAGTATTGTTTTTATATTTGTGTGTGTATATATATTATACGCATATCAATAATTTTGAAGATTAATGCATGATTATAGTTTATGTGAATAGGTGTTTATAATCATTATTCAATAAGATACCTTTTATAGTTTAATTGGTGAAATTAAGTTTTAATGGATATCATTGAAGTTAATTTTTTTTTTGTTATGGTATATATTCAATTTTATGGGTGTTTTGGTGCAAATTCATGTCAACTATATACATATTTAAATATTTTGGTTTTAAATTTGGTTATATAATCTTAGGTTTTGGCATCTTATGGTTCCAAATATTTGGTTAAATTATGATGATATGGTTTAATGTATGAATTGTGGGATATGTCAACTATTATGATTTTGTTTTTTGTGATTTATTGGCTTGAAAATATTTTTCAAGTATTTATGTGAATATCTGTTTAATCATAAATACAAATTTGGATTTACATGGTAAATTTAGGGTAAGTTTTTCTATTTGATTATAAATACATGTATATGCGTGAATTGCTTTGGAGTTTTTATCCATGCCAAAATTATGAATAAATGTGCTTGTTAATTATTTGGCTTTGAACCACTACATTATTTCTATTTGGTTTTGACATATATGATTTTGGAACCAAAAAAAAAAAAAAAAAAGAGAGAAAGAAAGAAATAGCCAAAAAAATTAAGATTTTCGGTTTTTTATTGCATTATTAAGACAACCTTATTTTAGGTTATTTCATAGTCTATAAAGCAATAAAAAAGTAGTTTTGACATTTGACTATTGGAGAAATTTAAATTTGAATATTGGTATGTTTATATATATTTTAAAATAACTCAATTGAAGTAAAAAGTCACCAAAGTGATTTTTTTGTATAAATTATTTTGGTTAAAATATAAAAGTTTGTGTGCATGTAACTTAAGTTATGTTAATATTGATTGGCCCAAATGAAGGTTAATAATATTACATGTGCAACTATGGTAATAAACATGTGACGGTTATTCGGTTTTACATGTGAGTAATAAATTGGCCCAAAGGAAGATTTATTATTCGACATGTTCTTATTATCAATGTTTGATTACTCCACCAAGATATCACCTACAAGTTAATATTTTGTCCAAATATGAAATATTAATGGAGTGTCTGATATCTTGATATGAGGTTTTCCTTTATTCAAATTATTTTAGTTTAAATTTAAAGTCTTAGGTAAGGTTATTTTGATTTATTTAGCTATTATTATATTTGCCAACATCACTGTATGTTGTTTTGGGATAAATATATATTATTATCATTTAATTTGTTTGAAAGATGAAATTAAGGTAAATATTTTGAAACAAATAAATTCAGATTTTGGCTTTTAATTAAGGATATCTAATATTTTAAATAAATTAGTTGAAACAAAATACCGCCAAAGTGACCTTTTTTGTTTAGATTAGTTTATTTGAAATATTAAGATAATTATATGTTTTTGTGATTCATGCGTCTATTAATTGACCCAAAGGTAAGTTAATATTTGGCAGAATTACAACGGCATCTGTGGTGATAAATGTGTGACAATTATAAGGTATTTTATGTGAGTAATAAGTTAGCCCAAAGATTAATTCATTGTTTGACATAGTTTATTGTCAATGTTTGATTGCTACAACAAGAGTACCGCTTATTGTTAATATTACTGTCCAAAGACTTGATATTAATGTTGTGTTTGGTATCTTGAGATGAGATTAGCCATTATCTTGAATTTATTGTTTACTTATGAATATTGATGTGAGCTTTTTATTTATTTTTTGTTCTATATTTAGCTAATGCATATTCTACTGCCACAATATCTGCTAATATAAATTTTATACCCATGCTTAATAATTTTAAGGAATGGAAAGGGCACTTACTTATAGCACTTGGTTGTATGGACATAAACCTTGCACTAAGGGAAGTATAATATGCACCTCTCACTGCGGAAAGCACCCTCTATGTTAAAAGGGATTTTGAGAGGTGAAATCGTTCAAATTGCATGAGTCTAATGATCATGAAACACAACATTTTAGAAGCCTTTAAGGGTATAAATCTAAAAAGATTACTCAGGCCAAGGTTTCCTTGACGAAATTGAGAAACGTTTTGCTAAAAACAATAAGGTTGAAATGACATCATTTCTAACTTCTTTGATGTCTATAAAGTATAAGGGTCAAGGAAATACTGAACGATCTAAGGGCTATGAATTTTACGATCCCACAATTAGGAATTTTTTTTGAGATGAGAATTGCAACATTCTTTTAGGATGTTGAGTTTGAAGGGAGAAATAATGTTAGATACATTGTTTTTAAGGAGGAATTGAATTTTAACTCAGTTCCTACTATCACTTTTGATGATGTTTAGGTTCTCATACCTATCATTGTTTAAGAAGTGAATCTAGAACTTTAATAAGACAATGTTAAACAACTCCCTATTCAAGATGAGGTAATTGTTCCAGAAGAACAAACTCAACAACCTCAAGAATGAATGTCATTAAAAAGGTCCACTAGAGAAAGGGTTATAATGGCTTTAGTGGAATATTTTGACCTTAAGCTACATTAGATGAATATTAAGTTAATGGTTTCTCAATGGTAATATTGATCATACATTTATATGGTGCAATTAGAAAGCTTTGTGTCTAATGATGCAAAGTTAATGATTTGCAAAGAACTTCATCTATGGGCTTAAGAAAACTTCTCGTCAATAATATTACAAAATTTACCAAATGATTATCTCATTCAGTTTAGAGATGAATTTTACTGATAATCGTATATACCATAAGTTTAGTGGGAGTAAGGTTCTATATTTGGTTTTATATGTTAATGACATACTGCTGTCAATAATAAGTATAGTCTCAATCAATGCCCTAAAAATGATTTTGAGATTACAAAAATGCATTAGATTTTTTTTTTTTTTACATTTTAGCAATGGAAAATCTAATGTACATTCAGGTTTGTATACATTGGAATATTGTGTATATTATTGGGATGTTAGGCAGATATTTTAAGCGACCCTGGTTTGGACCATTGGATAGCATCCAAAAGGATTATAAGGTATTTTTAGAGAACAAAAGATTACATGCTCACATATCGGAGGTCTAATTAGTTAGAGATCATTAGGTATATAGACTCCGATTTTGATGGAATGTGGATACAAGATTTTGTCACTAAGGTGCAAATTATGAAAACAAATTGCAGTCTTTTATTCCAATAACAACAAGAGGACATCAAAGTCAAAACATATAGACTTTAAGTTCCTGGTTGCTAAAGTAAAACTTCAGAGTTGTTAGGTGTCTATAAAGCATATGAGGAAAAACTCCATGATTGCAGATCCGCTTACTAAGGAACTACACCTAAGGTTTTATAAGAGCACATTGCTCATATGGGTGTAATGTCATTTAAAGGATATTTGGTTTTAGTAGGAGTTTGTATTTTTTAAATGCTTTTATGTTATAGACACATTTTCAGTTTAAAGATATGAAGTTTATTTTCTGTAGAAATAAAATTTATTTGGTTTATTCACACTCTGATTTTCGTAAGGTTTGATCTCACTAAAGAGGACCAGTTGGAAATAGACATGTTTAGATCATATGGCATGTAATTTCCATGCTACACATCCATACTTGATCTATGTCATTTGGTTGTGTTAATATACGTGATCATGGATGGATTTAGTTACGATATATGTAACGAAAGTCGCCTTGGTTCTATGTTAACATAATTAATGGATGAGATTGTTCGGAATACCTTTTGGATATGATAGTAAAATTTTGAGCTCATAAGGTTATATAATGACATGTAATTATAAAGTAATCAGTATATATATGTGGTCCAAGTGGGAGATTGTTGGAAAATTTGGACATCACATATATAATAAGGATAATTACATGTTATTATTTACTATCATGATAGGTTAGCCCAAATTAAAAGTGATCTAATTTGGTTAGAATTTTATTGGGCTTTTAATTATTAAATAAAGTATGGGTCAAATATATGTAGATACTCTTCTAATCCAATTCTAATTAATGATGGGCTAATTAGAATTTGATTAGAACTAATATGCCAAGGTTATAAATATTAGGGTTATGGTCCCCAAATTATACACAAGATATCTTTTCTAATATCCCATCATTAGGAAAGAGAGAGCAGATATTCTTTGAATTTCTTGTGTGCTAATTTGGAAGATCAAATCCTCAAAATCCGGTAAAACATTAAGGAATTCATGGATTCAGGTACGCTTCCGTATCTAGTTTTATTCTTGATTTATTCTTGATGATTTGGCATGACATATCTTGGTTTACGGTTCTAATTTTATATTAGATACTATTTAAAATTCTAACAAAACATGGACTTAGCTACTACCATTTCAGGTATGAAAATAATTTCTTGGCTCTTCCTTTTCCAAGTTTGAATTAAAAGGCGGACTTTGGGTTTAATTTCTTAAATTCATGTTCATTTCTTTTTTCCTTTTAAAGCTTTACCATGGAATATTTGATTGATTAAGAAAATGGTATTGTGGTCTTACATTCCATAAATGTTTTGATTTTTGTTGATCTCCAGGAAAACCCATAAATTAGTGAGATTTACAGTTTGATTATTGAACTTATAATCCTATATTTTATTTTTTAAAAAAATAAAATTAAAAAAAAGGGGAAAAAGGAAATTTGAAAGAAAAAAATAAAGGAAAAAGAGGAAGATAGTAAAAAAAAAAAAGGAGAAGAGAAAATATTTTTTAAACAAATTTTCTATTATTTTTAATATTTATTATAATTTTTAAAAAATTATATATTTTTTAAAAATTAAGTGAAATTTTCAGAACTTATCACGTGGCACAACCCTAGCGTGTGGCGAAGTTAACAATGTTAAAGCGTTTCCATAAAAAGTGCCGATGTGAGGGTTTAATTGTCTGCTTAAATTTGGTTAAGAACTTAATCGAGTACTATTTTTGATTGAAGGCTCAATTAATTATTAAATTATTTTAAGGGTTTTTTTAATATATAATAAGCCTTTTTATATTATATCTATTTAGTTGTTTGTGTATAAAATAAGTAGAGGGTTAATTTCATTACATACTTTTAAATGATCGTTCAAAATTTAAATTGGTTCCAAATTCGTAACGGAATAACTTAATCAATATGATAATGATATTTTGAAAATTCAATGAAAATTTTTGAAGAATTTAATTTAAAATTAGGGTAATAGTTTGGGTATGTATGTTGAAATTAACACAAAAGTGATGCAAACCTCACACACTTACTTTGAATGGAAATAGAACTCTCAGGTTGTCCAAGAATAGATTTTCAATAACATGAATTATTGACCCATTTTTTATTATAAATAATCAATAACTTTCGATAAGTTTATAAGTTTCCAAACTAAGTTAGATTTCATAGAATCCATATCAGTTTTCATTGTTATTGCCCAGAGTTTGGAATCAACACTCTCCATCTCTTCATCTTCTTGTTTGACTGGCTCTATAATGACTCGATTTCTAATGGTGTCAAAAAATGTAGTTTTTGATTCTTGTTTCCATAAATCGAATCTGTAAATATTAAATAAAGATATTTAAGGAGTGATTATTTAGATATATTGAAATTTGGTTAAGTAATTTATTTGAAAATGTGATTAATTAAGGCCCAGGGATCAAATTGTAAATGTTTAATTGCTATAGATTTTTAATTAGGAAAAGGCTTAGGGACTTGGATAACAATTATCCAAGGGACTAAGATAGCTAATAGAACAATCTTAAATAGATGATGGTAGGACGTGATGTTGAATGTCATTAGATTAAACTAACTAAGGATTAAAGCTTAATTAATTATGATTAAGTAAATTAATTAAGTTTAATTATAAATTAATCGAACTATATAAATCAAAATTAAGTGGAAATCAGTGATCATATTCTCCACTTCAACCGTATACCATTGTAGCTAAAGAGAAGAAAGCTCTGAAACCTAATTTGTCATTTGGTCACTTATTTCAAATAAGTTCCTAACCATTTTTCTTTGATTTTTATAGAAATTAAATCATGGGTGTAATAGCCCGTTTTCAATGAAATTGGAACAGTGGTTTTGGGAGTACAAATCTGAAGTTAGAAAATTTATTTTATTATTATTTTAGTGCCTACAACATGATTGTGTTACTGTATAAAAATTTCGTTAATAAATTTTAAAGTTTATTTGCTTAATTTGATAAAAAGGACTAAATCGCGTAAAGTACAAAAGTTGGGTTCTAAAAGCTAAAGGTATGAAATAGCTATAGGACTTTAAAGTGGAAGTCTTTATATGGTAAATAGCCCATTAATGTTAATAGTGGATGATAATGATTTGCCAATAGTGAAATTTGACTGAATTATTAAGGTTAACTTTGGAAACAAGTAATTAATGATAAGTTAAATAAAATAAAAACAAAACATCAACATCTTTTCACCATTTTCAATCGAAACTTAAAGAGAAAGAAGCCATTTTTTATATTCAACATTTGACAACCCTAATCCCTTCAATTAGGTATGAATTCTTAACCCGTTTTTAATGATTTCTATATTTTCGGGATCGTTGTAGCTTAATCTAGCTAGCCCGGGGACTAATTTGTGAAATTGTTAAACTATTAGAGTTTACCATTGATGAATATGCTTGAGTTTTGAAGTTTGATGATAGAATATGGATGGTTGTTGCTAGATAAACAACTTTTGTAAAGGGATTTTTGATAAAATTATCAATTAGGGGCTAAATTAAAAAATAGAAATTATTGTGTGGTGAAATTGTGAAATTATGAAATATATGGACTGCTACTAATATGTATAAAAATTGGCTAGGCTTAGGTAAGGGTTAAATTGCATGAATTTTATTTTCCGAGCCTAGGGACTAAATTGCAAAGAAATTAAAAGTATAGGGGCAAAATGGTAATTTTTCCAAAAATGTGTTGAACTAAATTGAATGATATATATATTAAATTGAGTTAAATTTATCTATATAGATCCAGTCAGACCTCGTACGGAGTTAGATCGAGGTAAAGAGAAAATATCAGATTAATCGCCTCCGTATCTACGTATACTTGTCGAGATAAGTTCGTGTAATTAAATTGAGAATTTATATATTTTAATTGAATTATATGCATGTGATTTGTATTATTTTGCATGTATAAATACAGATCGCATATCCGACGATGTACGATGATTGCCGAGTCCCGTTTGAACCTTAAAAATTTGTAGGATACAAATGACATGCCTTAAAAATTTGTAGGATACAATTTAGCACAATATGTGTGAGCTATCCTGAGTATCCAATGATATTCTAAATGTTTCAACCGGCAATGTTCTGTTATGAGATGACATGAGTTCGATACGAACTATTACAGGTATATACATGAAATATATGGAAATAATATTACATGATATATTGAAACATGAAATGGATGATACATGTATATGAAACTTGCTTAGTGTTAGTGATTATGTTCATCCATATTTATTGGCTATTATATGTGTTTTACATGACTAACATGTTGGTGAATATGTGCTTAGGCATTTGGCCAAATTGAGTTGGGATATGCTATGTTTACTTGCCTAAATTTTGACTAAATGGTAAGTTAAATTCTATGTTATACGAACTTACTAAGCTTAAATTCTTACTCGGTGTATTTTCTTTGTTTTTAGTGAATCAGAAGCTCGTTCGGGTTGGAAGTTTGTCGGAGCTATATCACACTATCTATCGACTCACTCGGTACTTTCGGTTGGCTTAAGTTTGGTTGTAATGCATGTATAGGTTATTTTGGTTAATGTTGGCCTACATGCTTCGTTGACAATTTGACCATTTATTTGGCTAGTGTTTTGGCACTTTGATGACAGTATAAGTCTAGTATATGGTATGTAAATATTTTCTCTCCAAAGGTTGATGAATAACTTGGTATGGTTGAATTATGGAAGATGAAAATTGTGGTATGAATATGCATATTGAATATGTGCTTTGTGATAGGATGTAATTGTGGTTAATTGGTGTTTTGGTGGAAATGATTTATATGGTCATTTGATGCTAGTTTTAGAATGGAGTTTTAGTACCAAATGGTATGTTTTGTTAAATAATATACATGGTAAGTTTTGGTGTAATTATGCATATATGTTAGTTGATCAATTGGTTATATTGATTACATGGTTGGTCATGTTTATAAGTTGTCATTTGAGGTGCCTAAGGGCATATTGGTTGTATGTGAATATACTACTTGTTTAAAGCTTGTTTATGCTAGGTTTGAGTGCCTTATTATGGCATGTTTATATGCATAATGTTGGGTGTAGGTACATGTCAAATTGAGTGAGAAATATGGCTTGTAAAATGGGCTATTTTCGTCTACACCGGCAGAGAAACGGGAGTGTGTCTCTGCCGTGTGTGACATATGGCCAAGTGACACGGTCGTGTGTTCCCTATAGGGTTCAAAGGGTACAAGTTAGGCAGTTACATGGCGTAGCACACGGCCTGGCACACGGGCGTGTGAGGCTACTTTGAAGGGTACACGACTTAGTGCACAAGCGTATGGCTTGACCGTGTGGCCCAAGTCAGTAAGTTACACAGGCCCAGGCCCAGGCCCAGGTTGGGACACGACCATGTGACTCCCGCAGCTTTGAAAGTTTTCAATGTTTTTCGAAAAATTCTCTGAGTTTCTGATTTAGTCCCGACTTGTTTCTAATGCGTATTTAGGGCCTTGAGGGCTCATATAAGGGACAATATATATGATGTTGATTGGTTTTGATGTGATTATTATTATTATGTTATGAAATGTTTGAAATTTTTGTCCGTTTTATTTGCAATCTCCCGTAATGCTTCGTAACCCTATTCTGGCGATGGATTCAGGTTAGGGGTGTTACAATGGGAGCTTAATTTAGCTAACCCATGTTTCAATTTGTTCAATTGGTGAAATTTTGGTAAGTTTTCATTGTTGAGAATTGAATGAATTAGGTGTGAAATTTATAGAAATTAAGCTTAGATTATGAAAATAACTAATTTGTAAAGCTTAACAAGAATTGTTAGCTTTGTTACATTATAAACCAAATTGAATAAAATGCAAACTTGTTATGAAATTATAGTAGAAATAGATTGTAGAAGGCCTCTAATGAGTAAATGTAAAATTAGATTTAATTTAAAGCTCTATACCTAAAGTTATGCTTGTCCTGGGTTTAGGAACTAAATTGAATAAATTGTAAAATATGCTTGACTTTGTATTTTAATGTGAATTGATGAAAATTGATCATTTTTATTTTTTTATGTTATCGTACATAGCTAACATCGAAGCGAAACCTTCAGAAGGGAAAGGAAAAGCGAAAATTTTTGACGAATGACGCGAAATTCTGATATGCACTTTTATAATCCAGGATAGAGATATTTGCTTGCATATGCATGTTTATTGAATGATTGATCATTGAGGTGAGTATATGGTGAAAATATGAATTGTTTTGATTTAGTTTGATATGTGATACTAATATAAAGGACTAAAAATAAATAAAAGGGAAAATGACATTGTAACACCCCTTACCCGATCTGATTGTCGGACTCGAGTTATAGGATGCTACAACACATAAGAGAACAAAATCATACTATATCAAATTCAAATTTCTCTAAACGATTATTAATCATTAATCATATAGTTAACAACATGTTATTCATACGGTATCGTGGTTAAATTGAACTTACTAAAGCTTTAAAAACAATTCATAACAAAATAGGGACTAATTTGAAACATTTCAGAAAAGTGTGGCAAAAGTACAAAATAGAGGTCACACGACCGTGTTGCCAGGCTGTGTAACTAATTGTGGTCGTGTGGACCTAGTTGTAAAATTTTGAAAACATTCACATGGCCACATGGCTGGGCTGTGTGAGAGACTAAGGTCGTGTCAATCAACCTGCACCTAATTCATTAAGTGCACACGGTCATGCCACATGCCTATATGTGGCACACCGTGTGTTTGACTATTCCATATGTACCCTACAAGGCATGATACAAACAACCAACACTTACATACTATATATGCATTTCATACCAAATCTTAGACCTAATCAAAATACACCAAAATATACAAAAAAATGCCATTTAAAGCATCATTCCTAAGGGCCTAACCAACCATCCATTTTGGCACCATCACAACAAATTATAAACCATTACCAATTCATTCAACAAATATAATACTATCACGATTCAATTATAACTTTAAAACATACATATAAGCATGTGATACCATTATGCATCTTGCCATAAATTTCTATCAAACCTTACTTTGTAAACTAACCTAAAACATGCCATACCTCTAAGAGAATTGACTATCTAGGTCTCAAGTAAATAACTAGATTTATACCATGTATAATCCATCCAAATCTCAGTTTCCATACATCTTTTCATGATTCAAAACATCACATATACCTATTAATCAACCATTTGTCAAAGCATTATCATACCATAATTCTTCATATTTCAAAAATAGGTATACATCAACAAGGCACACTTAAACCATTCATTCTATCAACCAAGTCAAATAACCTTATAAACATATTATATATTAACCATTTTAACTACATAATCACATCTAATTTATAATCCCCAAAATGACTTATATACATAACATATAATCATTCAAAACTCAAACCACAATCAAGAACCAAAGTACCAACATTCAAGATTGACCAAAAATGATTCGCCTAAATATATGACCCAAAACCAAGTTTTAAATGATAAAAAGACTACTGAATCAATACTGGGATAGTGTGAGCTTCAGACGATCTGCTTGGTGTGTTTTGCAAGTTGACAATCTACAGGGAAAGGGAAAAACAAATGAGGTAAGCATATACAATGCTTAATAAGTTCACATGTATTAAACCAAGTAACTTACCTCAAGTTATAAATATACACTACATGCTACTTAGCTTGGTAACGTTTGCCTATCATGGCAATTCAAATATAAAAAAGGTGAGTTTAACATTTAATATACCATATAGTAACTCAATCATATAACATTTCAATCCACTTATTCACTGTAACAACCAAATTTCAGTGAAATCATAACAGTGGTTTCGGGACCACAAATCCGAGTCGAAAATAAAATTTATTTTTATTTTATTATATGGTCCGTATTATGTTAGAAATGTCATGTGAAGATTTTGGAAAGAAAATTTTATTGATTATGTGTTTAATTACGAGAAGGAGCAAATCGCATAAAATGCAAAAGTTGGGTTCTAGTAGCTAAAAGGATCAAATAACTATGGAATTCAAAAATTGAGGTCCTTGTATGGTAATTGGACCATTGATAAGAAGTATGTAGATATTTTGGTGACTCATCCATGTAAATTTAGAAAAAGGGCAAGGACTAAATTGGAACGTGAAAATATTTAAAAAAATTGAAAGATGATAAAAAGAAATATCATTTTATTTTATCATCTTCTTCCCCAAAAATACATGGAAACCCTAGGAGAGAGAGAAGAAACTTTCATGGCCAAATTGGGTAAGTTTCCTTGGCCTATTTTTAGTAATTTTGATATTTTTGAAACCAGGATAGCTTAATCTATCTATTTAGGGGATCAATTTGAAAAGTTATCAAAGTATAAAAATTGGGTCATGGATGAATATGCTAAAAATTATAAATTTATGGTAGAAAATGAAAGATTATTGATATATAAACAACTTTTACAAAGTGATTTTTGATGAAAACATGATCTAGGGATTAAAATGTAAAGTTGTGAAATTTGATGAAAAATTCTGAATTTTTATGAATACATGTACTGTAAATTTTGTAATGGGATTTTGGTTAGGCTTGGAATAGGGAGTAAATTGCACAAGTTTCATTTTTTGAGCCTAGGCACGAAATCAAAATTTGTGAAGAAGTTAAGGGTAAAATAGTAATTTTTCCTAGAGCATAAATTGAGTCCACCTAAATATAATATAATAAATTAATGTTAAATTTACTCGTATAGATCCAATAGACCAAATTCGGAGCTAGAACGAGGAAATGAGGAAAACACTGGATTACTAGATTTATGTACACAAACATTTGTCGAGGTAAGTTCGTGTAACTAAATTGTATATGTTTTTATGCTTGAATTTAATGTTGTGTTTGTGAATTGTATAAATGCCATAAATATGTGAAATGATCACCTACTCATTATATCCCGATAAATGAAAGTGCCTGATTGTAACACCCCATACTCGTAACCCATGCCGGGGCAGAGTACAAGGCATTACCTAACTTGATCTCATGCACACAAACAATCTCAAGTCGCCAAGACTCGGTCCAAATTAAAACTTTTTCAATTTCTACTTTAAACTTCTTATTATGGGCCCACGAGCCCTAAATCGACCATTAGAAACTATCCGGGGCCACTCCGGTCCTTAAATCAACTATGAAAATTTTTGTCTTTAAAACAGGGCACACGCCCATGTGAAAGGGCAACACGCCCGTGTGACCATT
This sequence comes from Gossypium anomalum, assembly GCA_025698475.1. Taxonomy (NCBI): domain Eukaryota; kingdom Viridiplantae; phylum Streptophyta; class Magnoliopsida; order Malvales; family Malvaceae; genus Gossypium; species Gossypium anomalum. The sequence goes on from CM046965.1 coordinate 42,423,325, forward strand.
TCAACATGGTCGTGCTGATGGCCCGTGTGGCTCACATGGCCTAAGCACTTAGGGACACGCCCCTGGGGAATTAATTTCTAATTCGAACCTACAGAGGTTTTCTCACGGCCAGACACATGCCCGTGTCCATGGCCCGTGTCCCTCACACGGCCATGACACGCCCATGTCTTAGCCCATGTGCAAAAACATGGACATTCTGTTTCTGACGTCAGCATGCTCAAAACGTCGCACAGCCAAGGCACATGCCCGTGTGCTGGGCCGTGTCCTTCACACGGTTGAGACGCACGACCGTGTCTCTGCCTGTGTGTTTATTACCATGCATAATGACTTGAAATTTTTACGTGCAGGAGACACACGACTGGACCACACGCCCATGGGGCTAGCTGTGTGTCACACACGGCCTAGACACACGCCCGTGTGTGTACCCATGTGGACAATATAGGGCTATTTACCAAGCCTCATTGCCACCCTTACATACATAGTTCCATACAAAACCAACCAATCCCAAAACAAACATAACTCATACAACAAAATCAGCCACAATAGACATTAATTCAACCATGTAAATGCATCTTTTATAAAATCAAAATGAATATTAGCCATTATTCAAGACTTAATACAAAATGAAGGGTTTTTGGCCAATTCTCAATGACACAAAATAATAAAGTCTAAGCCCTATACATGCCATTTTCAAAAATATAAATCCAAGTATACCAAATGCTTCGGTTGATAGTGTGATCGATATCTTTGACTTCAGGTGATCCTTGAGCTAGTTAGGCGGCACTATAAGAAAATGGAAAGAAAAGGGAGTAAGCATATAGCTTAGTAAGTTGCATATAAATAAATATACAACAACTACTTAACCATTCATCAACGAGCTCATGATACAAAGTGGGCATAAGCATTACTTACTCATCAACATCCATACAATTTACATAGCATATATATATTGAGCTCACATATCATGTATAACAAATTTGGTACCTGTACTACTCACAACACGGCTATACTTTCCTTATTAACTCAAAATCATAACTTTCACCGTTGAACCATTCGAAACACTACCGGATATTCATTAAGCCTCAACATGGGGTAAGGTGCCGATGCCATGTCCCAGACATGGTCTTACACTAGCTCTCACATATCCATGTCAATGCCATGTCCCAGACATGGTCTTACATTGACACAACTCATAGCCGATGCATGTCCCAGACATGTCTTACACTGGCTTACGTCCTGAGGCCGATGCATGTCCCAGACATGTCTTACACTAGTACTCGTCTAAATGTCGATGCGATATCCCGGACATGGTCTTACACTGGCTCTCATAACGTGGCCGATGCATGTCCCAGACATGTCTTACACTAGCTCACACAAGTGACCTAAATGTCATGGCATGAATATCCAATTTACTTCTTAAGGTTCCAACAGGAGTTCTACTATCTCGATTATCATTATCCATTCTCAATCCCACAATCAAGCAATTCATGCTATATCAATACAATGAAAATTCAAACACATATGGTAACAATGTAGTTGTATTATTTACATACAACTTACCTCGGATTACAAAATGTAGACAACTCGTCAATTAATCTACTTGCTTGGCCTTCCCCCGGTCTAGGGTCGGATTTGGTAATTCTTCATCTATAACAGCAAAATGCACTCATTTAGTCACTAAATACAATTAGACAATCAAAAATTCACATCTTCGGTAAAATGACCATTTTGCCCCTAGACTTTGATAAAATGACCATTTTACCCCTATGCTCGAAAATCATTTTTTATCAAATTTCTTCGCATATTAGGCCTAGCCGAACCCTTTTTACTCTTATAGAAACTCCAAATTCTCACTATTTCACACATTTGTCACTTATTTCACAAACTTTGCAAAATGGTCCTCTAAGGGTTTTCTATGAAAACTCATTCACAAAAGTTGTTCATTCAACAACCAAGACTCATTCTCTTCCATAAAAACTCAAAAACCAATACAAATCCATTCATGGAAAAACCCTAAACTCTTAATCATTTTTCAAAATAGACCCCTCGTTTGAAAGCTCATGCTTCTAGGGTCTCAAAAATGCAAAAAAAATCATCAACAAAGGATATAGAAATCACTTACTTGTGAGTGCTTCAAGTAGCTAAAAATTTTAAGCTTTCAAACCCCCTTCAATGGCTGATTTTTGGTAGAGAAAAAGATGAAAAAAGGGATGATGTCATCCTTCCTTTATTTATTTCTATTTTAGTAAGAAATAAGTCACCTAACTTACCAAATTTGAAAAGTTTGTCTCCTCTTTGACTTTATGGCCGGCTATGATCATTTAAAAGGGTTTAATTGACCTTTTAAATCTCCCAATTTTGATTCTCTAACAAAATAACACCTTTAGCTATCAAATTAGGACTTTTGCACTTTATGCGATTTAGTCCTTTTTCGCAATTGGGCTCACAAACGTTAAAATTACTCCACCAAATTTTTCATGCACTAAATTAAACATGCTATGAATTCAAAATGATAATAAAATAATTTATTCAACTCCAAATTTGTGGTCTCGAGTCCACTGTTCTGACTAGGCCTTAAATCGGCTGTTACACCGATCAATAATAATGCCCGATAAATGGTAAATGATAAAAATGTTACTTATATGCTAGAAATGAATGTGGAATGTGTCTATTTGAATTATATGCATGATTTAGATGTATGAAATAATCACATGCTTGTTAATGCTTGAAAAATGTTAAATCCCATTTGAATAAAGGAAGAATCGATGGATAAATATAATTTTCGAAATGAACAAGGTCCTGCGTTTGTTGCTGATGGGATTTAGCTCAGACGAGTAATCCTATTAACCTCACTTATGAAAGGTTTTAGCCCGGATGGGTAATCTTGATATAAGGCCTCTTGAGCATATGTTATGGATTGGATTTAGCCTGGACTGGTAATCATGTTGTATATATGTGTGGCTCGAGAGTGTACTCTCTGAGATAGTACCTTATGGGTACCATCGGACATGAATTGATGGATCTTGATTCATACACCTTGGGTGTAATACCTGTGTATCCATCGATATTCCGAATAAATCCAACGGGTAAAAACCTTGACATGAAATGACATGAATAAGAAATGAGTTATTATACATAGTTGCCTAAAATCCAAGAAGATGATGCTACATGACAGTTGACGTATGAAAACATGAGATGATGATATTTGTACATGGAAATTATTTGATGAATATGTTCATCCTTGGTTGTGGACTTGTACACTTTGAGTGTACTAATACTTGTGTGATATGATGTTCGAGTAAAATGAGTAAAGTTCTGATATGAAATAATCTGAACTTGAGATGTGTTATATGAAAATATACTCGAGATGTAACGATGTGCTATATACATGTTGTGGAAAGCATATGTGCATGGAAATTTGATTGTTATTGAGCCCATACATGTTTTTGATGTTATTATGGAATATATGACTAACAAGGGCAATGAGAATATGTGTAGGGCTTGAGGTGAAATTGATTGAATAAGCCTCACATAGTTACCTCAAAATAGAATAAATGATAAGTTAAGTACCATGTTATACGAACTTACTAAGATTTTATGCTTATTTAGTTTTATTTCCCTATTTTAGTGTAAATTGGAAGCTCGTTGAATTGGAAGCTTGGCGGAGATCACTCACACTATCAATTGGCCTATGTCAGTACAATATGGTAAAGCAATTATGGTTACAATGGCATGTATAAGTTATATTGGCCATATTGGCATGTAAATGTAAATGATGCTTGTAATCTAGCCATTGGAATGACTAGTAATGGTTTATTTTAATATACTTGTAATGTTAAACTATGGAAGCTGTATATACGTTAAGTAGTTGATCAAATCATGTTTAATAAATGGATTGAACTAGAGTAAGTTTAAACCCATGAATACATGAAATAATTCAACGTGGTTGATGCCTTTTTGTGTGTGATTATAATGTTGGATTGGTGGATATATGTTATTGAGTTTTGGTGCAGGAAAATGGTAAGTTTTGGGTGACAAGTGAGGCTAGGAAATGGCTTTATTTTGTCCACACGGGTAGATACACGGGCGTCTGTCTTAGCCGTGTGTGACACACGGCTCGTCCCATGGGCATGTGGTCCGGCCGTGTGTCCCCTGCATCTTAGAAATGAGAAGCAGAATGCTCAGAATTGGGCACACGGGCAGAGACATGGGCGTGTATCTCAGCCATGTGGTTGGCACGGCCTTGAACACGGGCGTGTTACACGATCGTGTGAAAACTACACCTAAATTTCGAAAATAAAATTTGCCACATGGCCTAGCACATGGGTGTGTGACTTGGCTGTGTGACTTTAAATTCTTCATGCCTTATAAGTAAGAGAGTTACACGGGTTAGGGACATGGGCGTGGGTAGTACACGGCCTGACTACACAGGCATGTCCCTAGACCACATGAGCTAATGCTTGTATTGGACCTCGAGGTCCCGATTAAGTTCGGACTCGATTTTAATGCTCGTATTGGACCTTGAGGGTCCATTTAAGGGACGTTACTAATGATTTTGGAATTTGAATAGTAACTTGCATGATTTATCTATAAATGTTTCTAAAAGTTTCGATAATGCTCTGAAACCCTGTTTCAATGACAGAAGTGGGTTAGGGGTGTTACATTCACATGTCATTACCATTAACAAATAAATGATCATTTAAAACAATTCACTATCTTAACAAATCATACAATCTATTTTTTTGCAATACATCCCATTTCAAAGTAATGTCAAACATTATTTTAATTTCATAATTTGAATTCTCAATCCAAATCATATTAAACCATATGAACTTCATTCCAATAACATATCAATTCATCTTCATACCAAATAGATATTGAATGTCAATTTAATGTCAATCGCTACTTTGTTTTATAGTACTAATTTTGAATCACATTTATCGATTTGTTACGTTTTCATATTGACCCCCTGGGCTTGTAAAATCGATTTTCAAGATGTATATATATCATCCGATCATCATATCAACTCATTTCACAAATAGACATTTCATTTCACATTTTTCTTCCATTTTTTTATCCATTTGCAATCCTAATATCAAATACCACATCTCATTTTCAATTTTCCAATTTCATGGATTTCGAATGCTTATTCATTATCATCATTTCAGTTATGAACATTTCATTTTTATCTTTTATCTCCCTATTAACACGACTCAGACTCAGACGAATACACGAATCTAACCAATGCACCAGTTTGGCACCTAGTGTAACAGCCCGATTTTGGGTCTAGTCGGAACAATAGTTTCGGGACCACAAATCTGACATAGTAAAATTTATTTTTATTATATTTTTATATTACGCGGTTTTATGGAAGTTTTTTGTGAAAATTTCGTTTGAAAATTTTGACGTTTGGGCACTCAATTTAGTCAAAAGGACTAAATTGTAAAAACTGCAAAAGTTGAGTTCTACATGCTAGAGGTGTCCAATTGTTATGAAATTTTAAATTGGAGGTCCTTATATGGTAATTAGACCATTGGTTAAGTTGGTGGACAAAAATGGACATGGTTAGGCATGTTTTCAAAGTTTTTCATTAAGGGCATTTTGGTCATTTAGTTATTAAAATGAATTAAAAAATTAAAAGCCAATTTTTGTCCATATTCAACCCCTTGGACAAAAATTGCATGAAGAAACCATGGCTAGGGTTTTTGAAGCTTCCAAGCTCAATTGTAAGTTCGTTCTAGCCCCGTTTTTAATGATTTTTACGTTTTTGAAATCCTCGTAACAAGATCTATCTATTTTTACCACTAATTTGAGATATGGATAAAGTCTAGGGTTTTGAACCATGATGAATATGTATGTATTTTGATGTTTAATGGTAGAAAATGCATGTTTATGGTTAGAGAAACAACTTTTACTAAGTGATTTTCGGTGAAAATGCCTAAAAGGATTAATTTGTAAAAGTTATAAAATATGTCATAAAAGTGTGTTTTAATGGAAATTATGGGCTGTTATAGTTATGAAAATGGTTCAACTAGGCTTAAAGTACAAAGAAATTGAATGGAAATAATTTTACGAGCCTAGGGGCAAAAGTGTAAATATGATAAAGTTTAGGGGCAAAAATATAATTTTTGAAAAGTATGATTTTTGGGCTGAGTTGATTAGTATAATGATTAAATAATGATTAAATAAGTTAAGTGTGATGTTTTAGATCAAGAAAAACAAGGTTCGGATCTAGATCGGGGAAAAACAAGTAATTGATGAATAAGTCATGTTCACCGATTTTGCTTTCGAGGTAAGTTTGTATGTAAATAATACATCGTTTTTACTTACGTTATCACATTTTATTATGTTTTATGAAATGTGGCTAAATATTGAATGAAATTGACAAGTATCAAAAAGTGAAAAATTTCCCGGTTGAACATTAAGAACAAAATAGGATACAAGTGACATGTCACTAGTGACTCAAGTGTGGTACTATGTGAAGGCCACTTTGAGAAGAGATAGCTTGGTCACAAGTGTGGTACTATGTGAAGGCCACTTTGTGAAGAAATATAGCTTTGGTTACAAGTGTAGTACTAAGTGAAGGGCACTTTGTGAAGAAGGTAGCTTTGACTACAAGGGTGGTACTATGTGCAGGCCACAGGGAATCCATTATTATTTCAATGTGTTCAACATGAAATGACTAGGTGTAATTGAATATTACTATGCGATGAATAAGTGCAGGTACGTGTGTGTAAACTTATGAGCAATGTGCTCGATATGTGATTGAAATTTGGTAAGATTGATAAGGAGTAAGTGTTACAATGAAAGTTACTACAAAGAAAACATGAAAGAGTGAAATTTAGTAATAAAACAGTTTTGGACAGTAGCAGTTGTGTGACTTTGTAAAATCACCAAAAATGATGAAAATCGAATTAGAGGTTGAATAAGATATGAAATTAAATCGTATTGAGTCTAATTTCATATAAAGGAAATGGTGCAAGCAAAATAATTTCATATTATGAGATATTTGAATTTTTGTGAGACAGAGTTAGAATGATTTTAGAATCCCCTGTTCTGAATTTTGAAAATCATTAAAAATTGTAAAAAAATATTTATAGGTTATAATTAATATGCTTAAAATCCTTAATGAGTCTATTTTCAAAAGAAATAAACAAAAACATTATCCAAATCCTGTATGAGGAGATAATTAATTTTAAGTGAAGAGGGGTTAAAACTATCAGACAGCGAAACAGGGGTGAGTTTAAAGAATAAACTATACTTGTTGGCTAAACCAAAAATTCTTAAAATTTTATGGTAAGAATATATGCAAGTCTAGTTTTTGGAAAAATTAGGGGATCTTAATTTGGAGTTCCATAGCTCCAGATATATATAATTTAATGAATATGACTCGCGTAGATAGCTTGATATGAACATAAGTAAATAGTGGAATCATGTGCAATTATGATTGTATTACCTTGAGAACATATTGTGAGAATTGGTGAAAATATGTTAATAAATTGCTTATTATTTTCATACGGGATTACTAAGCTATATATCTTACCCCTTCCCTTTTCCTTATTTTATAAGGTCATTAAGTTAGCTTGGGTTGGAGATCGTCGAAGATTCTATCACACTATCAAGCTATCATTTGGGTATTAGTGAATGCAAGTATTTGAAGTCTATGGCATGTATAGGGACCTAGTCATTTGGTGTATGAGTCATTATGATTTGGCTAAATGTATTAGCTTGTGATGGCTAAAGGTTGGATGTAATTCGTAGCCATGCAATTGGCTTATATTGGCTAAATGGTTGTAAGCCTATATAAGTATGTATGTGCTTATGTCAATGTTTTGCGATGTGGTTTATATTTTCTTGATATATGATGGTTACGAGTTTATTCATATGTTAATTCCCTTTGAGTAAGGCCTAATGTTATAATGCATGATAGTAGATGGTAGAAATGATACGATTTGAAGGCATTTATATGCCATAATTTGTGCCATGCGATGTTGTGTGAATGTGTGTAAGTAAGGGTGAAAAAATGGCTTGGAAAATAGCCTTGTATTTGTCCACATGGGTAGACACACGGGTTTGTATCTAGGCCGTGTGTGACACACGGTCAGTCCCACGAGCGTGTGATCCGGCCATGTGTCCCCTGCACCTTAATTTAGGCAAAACAAAATGTCTAGAATTGAGCACACAGGCAGAGACACGGCCATGTGTCTTAACCGTGTGTGCTACACGGCCTAGCACGTGGGCGTGTGACCTAAATTTGATGATGACATCATAAACAGAATGCACCCTAAGATGGACACGGCCTGAAGCATGGGCGTGTGATATGCCACACGGGTGTGTCCCTTCACCGCACGGGCGTGTGGTCCTGTTTCATGATGAAAATTTTCTAAGTCTCCCGAGAGTTTGTAAAGTTCTTGATTTAGTCTCGAACCGTTCCTAATGTATGTTTTGGGCCTCGTAGGCTCGTTTAAGGGATGATATGAATGTTTATGAAAAGTTTTAAATTTGAGTGGAAATTCGTTTCTCAATTTTGTATGAATGTTTTTGTTTAAGTTCGGTAATGCCTCGTACCCTGTTTTGGCATCAAATAAGGGTAAGGGGAGTTACACCCAGTGCCTCATTAGAAAAATCCAAAGCAAATAGTTGCGTCCAACACTTATCAAATAGTTTGACATCCAATGTCTCATTGGTATAACTGAAGCAATTTGCCATTTCCCCGATTATCTTCAATTTGCTCTAATTTTTTTTATCTTTTCAATAATTCAATTCAATTTATCAATTCCAACCCTCATATTTCATCCAATTATAAATATGTATCAAATCAATTTCATTATTCGATTCCCCTAAATGTTTGCATTTTATTCAATTTAGTCCATAAAACCGAACTTATTATATCTTCCAAATTTGAACTCCAAATTTTAAACACACTTCAATTATGTCCATATATAGCCTCCTACTATCACAATTTTCAAATGTTTCATACCAATTTCAATATATTCTCAATTTAGTCCCTAACTGAAAACTAACAAAATTTACTTAATAAAGTAGTCCTATTTCAATTCCAAGCTTTAAAATCTACCATAAACATTCAAAAAATTCAATTAAAATCAATGGAAACATTAGAAATCTTTAATATTTTTGAAAACAAAAATACGGTTAGTTGGACCTAGCTGCAATGATCTCAAAAACATAATAATTATGAAAAATGAGCTTAAAAAACGATACCATGCGAAGACCCTAAGTTGGCTGAACCTTTGAAGTTCAACAATGGTGGTTTGTGTTTTTGTTTCAATGGGAAGGCCCAAAATGAAGATGACTTTTTTTTAAATGTTTTAACCATTTTTTTCAACTTTAACATTAAAATTTAAGTAAAATTTTAATTATAATATTCAACTGAAACATATAACAATAGGCCACTATCAAATAAAAGGGTTATTTGAAACTTAAAACCCTTAGCATTAATTAATTTAGCCTTTTAACTAATAAAAACCTATACCGATTAACTTTTACTATTTTTATGATTTAGTCCTTTTTCCTTAAATAACCATCCAATCACTAAATTTTTTTGACCAAACTTCAATTTACCTATATAACAGCTCCATAAATATTTAATAAAAATATTAACAGTCTTAGTTTATAGAAACGATGTAACACCCTTAACCCGAATCCGTCGTCGGAACAGGGTTACAGAGTTTTACCAAAGTTTACGGGTCAAGTAACAGACATTTCATAAACATTTAGTGTTCATATCTGATTTAAATCAAATTTAATCATATAGTCCTTTACATGAGCCCTTAAGGCTCAAATCATGCATTAGAATCATGTCGAGACTAAACCGGGTACTCAAAAAATTTTTCGTAAAATTTCAAATTTTTTCCTAGTGCAGGGGTCACACGCCTGTGTGGTCAGGCCATGTGGTTCACACAGCCAGGGACACACCCGTGTCTCAGGCTATGTAACTCTCTGACTTGGGTCACACGGTCAGGTCACACACCTGTTTGCTAGACTGTGTGTAGGTGCAGGGGTCACACGGCCAAGCCACAAGCCTGTGTGCCAGGCCGTGTGATCAATTCTGGGCATTCTGTGTTGACATTTTAAAGAGGCAGGGGACACACGGCCAGGCCACACACCCATATACTAGGCCGTGTGTCACACACGGCTAAGACACACGCTCGTGTCTCTGCCCATGTGGACAAAAATAGGCTATTTTCCAAGTCACATTTTTCACCCATCTTATTTTTCAGCTACACCAACACTTAAATACATTCACAAACCATATCAAAGCATTCAAAACAAGTCCAAATCATGTCTTAAACATGACATAATATCACATACAACCAATGTACCCTTAGGTACCTCAGATGACAATTTATTATAATGTTAATCTATCATTCATACTTATCTAGTTACCAAATGCATATATGCATGATTACTTCATTCTTCAAACATGATAGATCCACTTATAAACATATCAAAATATGTTAAACACAAGCCATTCCAATGGCTAGTTTCATTCAAAACATTTACATGCCATTATTGGTTAAATAACCTATACATGCCATTATAACCATAATTAATTTACCATATATATATCGACATGCGCTGATGAATAGTGTAAGTGATCTCCACCGATGCTTCCAATCCAATGAGCTTCTAAATTACTATAGAACAATGGAAAATAAAACAAAGTAAGCATGAAATGCTTAGTAAGTTCATATAACATGGTAAATAACTTACCATATATTTATGTTCAGAATACACTTGCAAGGCACTATCAATCAATTTTATCATAAGCCCTAAACAATTATCCTCATCATGTTAGCCAAGTATTCACATATGATAGTCCTTAATCATGGATTAACGAAGTCATCAAGCATGATCCATATTCATGTAATAACCAATTCATGCATCATTATATTAAATAATGTCATTTCCATGTACTTCATGTATAAGTCATACTATCTCATATAAACATCGAGAAACATGTATGGGCTCAATAAAAACCAAATTCCCATATACATATATTTTCCACATCATGAATTCGAATAACATATACAATTCATATCCCTGTATTTCAAGTACATTTTCATAATAATTCATCTCGAGTTCAAATTATTTCATGTCGGAACTTTTCCCATTAAATCATTTGAAATATCAATGTCACATGAGAAATACACTCAAGGTGTACTAATCTTGTAACACCCCAAACTCGACCCGGACGTTATGGCCGAATTCGGCGTGTCACATTGAAGTGTTTTAGCGAAAACCTTGTTTTCATTGAAAACCCTTCCTTAAAATGATACATCTCAGTTACTTTGTAAAATCTCTTTTCAGTTGCGAAAGCTTTGTTTAAAACATTTGATTTAAGAAAACTTATCATTTAAAAATTTAGTTGCGGAAACGTAGTATATATAAAAAAACTATGGTTAAGAAAATCCGTGTAACACCCTGAATTTGGGCCTAGAAGTTTTGGGCCTGGAGCATGGGAGCGGTTGAAGGCAGCTTTTAATATTTTTTTGTGCATGTAAATTTCGTTAATGAAGGCTTGTCTTAGTGGTTAAGTGTGCTGATAAGTGATGGAGAAGTCCTGGGTTCAAACCTGGCCTCTAGCAAAATTTTTGGTTTAAGGTGAATCAAACCCTAGGTGTAGTAGGTAGGCCTTAAGAATATTGTTGGAGAAATTGTGCCACAAAAAGCTTGTGGTCTAATGGCAAAGTAGCGCCACATAAGAGGCAGGAAGGTGGCGTTATAGAGTTGGCAAGGAGGTCCAGGGTTCGAAACTCATGGCAATCAGAGAGCATTTATTTTGCTAACAGGGGCGGCAAGAGTTGGTGTTGAATTTAAACTCTGATGATGGAGGGATCCCACATCGGGAAGCTAGCATAGGAGTGGATGTGAAGCTGGCTTTAAATAGAGAGAACCATGAGGAGAGTAAAGGTACCTTTCTTGGCTGATCCCTTTCGCTTTATGGTGTGCTCATTTGGGTTGAGCGTCGGCTAAGAGTGCTCGGAGTGCGGATTAACTCCAGTCTCCTATCAGGTGTGTATTTCTCACTACTCTAGCTGTAGGATGGCTACTTCGGGCCGCGATGGGCCGAAAGCGGCCATGTGGGCCCAATAGGCCTACGGGCCCAATTAGATAAGTTGTTTAATTGTGTAGTAAATATTGGATTAGGCTAGGTGAATCTCATATCTGTGGCTAGAATTGGGCTAAAAGGGCCACACGAGCGTGTGGGCCCATTTAGGCCGAGAAAGGGCTTTAGGCCCATTCATATTGTTATCCCTGTTTAGAATACTTTAGTTTACCAAATTACCGAAATACCTTCAATTTATAAAATTACCAAAATACCCTTAGTTTGTAATATTACCAAAATACCCCTGGTTTGTAGAATTACCAAAATAACCCTGTAGGGTAGAATTGCCAAAATACCCCTGTAGGGTAGAAATACCGAAATACCCCTATAGGGTAGAATTATCGAGATACCCTTATGGGGTAAAATTACCATTTTGCCCCTAGGATGTTAAATAACCGTTTTGCCCTTGCGGGCAAGTGACTGACTTGGAGTGTGTGGTTGACGGATTTGATTGTGAATATATGTTGGTGATATGGATGACTTGACTGTGGTTCTTTGATTCAAATATGGGCATGATATTTTGACTGAAGGGGTAAGTTTTCGATTACGCCCCTCGAGGGTAAATAACTGTTCTTACGCTATAATCTGACTGCCTTTCTGAAGCATGCCTTGTTAATTATGTATATTCTGCATACATGTCATCTTCAGATGGGGTTGGGTTTTGTTATGGAGGAAGAACCCGTTCTGGTGGCTGTGCCACATATTCTGATATAAGCAGCTTTGCTGCAGATTATAGTTAGTGCCACAACCGGCGCTAACACTGTAAGTGTAGGGATGGCGTGGGTGATTTATTCCCCACAGGAAGTGTAGGGATGGATGGAGGTAAGTGCAGGGTTGGATGGGGTTATCATGCATTAATCATATGAGACTATTTTGTTATGGGCCAACTGTATTGAAATGGACCCAACTGTGTTGATATGGGCAAGGCCCAATATACCTCGACTTGTTATAGGGCTATGACCCAGATTGATATTGATATGGGCTAAGGCCCAGTTAACTCTAATTTTTGTATAGGGCTAAGGCCCATCTAGTACTGTCTGTTATAATGGGCTAAGGCCCAATTGATACTGAAACTGTAAGTAGGGCTGAGGCCAGACTTTTAATTCTTTTATATAACTGACTATCCCTTTTATATAGTAGGGGATTACACACTGAGTTTTCGTAAACTCACCCTGTTTGTTAACCTTTCAGGTAATTTCCAGCCTTATACAGATTAGAACTGCGAGGGGCTCGGAGGGAGCCAGACACACTGTTTATGTTATAGTTTTGATTATTGCTTTTAAATTATTTTATGTAGGTTGTAGTAAAGCCGTTGTAATTTTCTGGATTTCTAATTCGGAATTTTATTTATTGTTCTTATAATTGCTAGTATTAGAACATGGTTTTCCAAAGCAACTCATCGTTTTCAAAACATCACGTATCATGCAATTGTTTTTAAATTAAAGCTTCAGTAACTACCAATATTTTTACAAAGTTGTTAAGAATGTTATTCAAATTTGAGGTTTTCTAACAAGGTTTAAAAAGGGTATAAGTTTTTAATTATTAAGAAGGGTTTTTAATGGAAACATGGTTTTCGAAAAACACTTCAATGTGACACGCCAGATTCGAGCCAAACTTCCAGGCCGGGTTTGGGGTGTTACAATTCGTGTTTGACTTCTCATAATTACAACGCATAAAATTAATAATCCAAATAATAACAAAAAGGGAAGGCCTTATTACAATCTAGGCTAAATTACTTGATAAACTAATAACTTATATGCTTTTAAATCAAATCCAAGTTGTCCTGCTAGCTGGCCACCCAGAGTCCCTCCAGACATCGAACCTCCTACTGAGCATCACATGAGGAAAATAAAAGAGGGGATGAGTTTTTGAAAACTCAGTGTGTACAACCCTTGACGAGATACGAGCATTCATCAATCACTATACAACATACATGCAATGCAATACAGTGCAATCCACCCCAATAATCAAACTGGCACACTTCAGCTCTGTCCCTTGATACACATCAATGGTAGCCCGGTTGCGGAACTACCTTTGTTGCAGCAAGCTGCCAATCACATATTGGGCTTAAAAGCCGTCGGTGGATCCACGGTTGTCAAGCAACCATGCGACCCTCATATACTTCCTCCGTTCCATAATTCCCAACCCATATGCAACCTAAACAGGATATCATATGAATGCAGCAGGTATACATGTAACATTCATAAATCTTACATTCCGCACATAAGGGTATTTTAGTCATTTCTTGCCCTTAGGGGCATATCGGTAATTTTCTTTTATTACGGGTTTTTACTTACCTTGGCCTGTTAACAAATCCCGTGAGCTAAGATGAATGAATACTATGCACCAGGTAGGATTCTAGAGAAGAGGAGGTGAGTCATTAAGACCGTTTAAGTACCAAGCTCTCCCTAGATCCAATCCTAGACATGCATATACCCGTTGCCACACCTTAACCCTATGACTTGTCCACGGTCTCAATAAATTAATTAAGTTTTATGCAGTCATCATATACTAGGCCTAAAACCTCATATAAAGCCCAAACAAATCCACATACCTGTATATGGCCCACTAGGCCTAATCTCTTTCATATGGCCCATTAGGCCCAATCACATTTATGTGGCCCATTACGCCCAAATCACATTCCTATTGCCATTAGGCCCATATCACATTTACAGTCATGCTTACATACAATTTTCCATCACATAGCATCAATTATCAATTTTTGCCTATTATGGGCCCAACAGCCCATCGGGTCCATTTAGCCCATTCTGGCCCGATTGGCCAATTCACAGCCCAAGTCAATGGAATCACCCATAGGACTCAGACAACCTATCAATTTCCCCCTTACGAGTGTTCGCGCACTTGCAAGACTACCGTAGCCAAACTTTCGGCTTTTCGGCATTTCAGCTTTTGCCGATCTACTTGTGTGTGCAGTGCATGTACACACTTGGTAATAAAGCGTCTTTGCGATTATAATGACCGATTTTGGGCCTAGTCGAACGAGTGGTTTGGGACCACTATTCCGAGGCCGAGAAAATTTTTTAGTATTATTTTATGTGTTGTAATATAATTTTATAAGTGCATGTAAATTTTGGTAAGTTAATTTTAGCAATTTCTAGTCCAATTTTGAAAAAGGACTAAATCGCGTAAAAGGTAAAAGTTGTGTTTTAATACCTAAAGGTGTTAAATTGCCTTGTATCTTAAATTGGGGGTCTTTAAAGTGAAATTAGGCCATTGAAAGTGTGATGGCCGGCCATGGGAGACAAAATTGTTGAAAAGTCAAAATTAGGTGAAATTTGGTCACCAATTTTGACTAGTTTTATTATTAACAAATCAAAAAGAAAAAAAAAAAGCTCTCATTTTTCTCTTCTCCTTCACCGAAATATGCAGCAAAGAAAGGGTTTTGAAGCTAGAAAATTTCAGTAACATATTTCTCTTGCTTGTAAGTGATTTTAATGTCTTTGCTTGATGATTTTTACATTTTTGGAACACCTAAAGCATGAGCTTTCATAAGAGGGGACTATTTTGCAAAATGATGAAGAGTCTAGGGTTTTGTCATGAGAGTAAATGTGTTGTTTGCTGTGTTTTTATGGAAGATTATGGGTCCTAGTTGTCTAATAAACAACTTTTGTGAAAGAAATTGCATGAAAACACCTTAAAAATGGCTAGATTGCTAAGTTGTAAAATAAGTTGTAAATGTGTAAAATAATTGAAATTATGCGTTGGTATAGTTATGAAAATGGTTCATCTAGACTCAAGGAGTAAAGAAATGTGATACAAATTATTTTACGAGCATTGGGGCAAAAGTGCAAATATGCAAAAGTTTAGGGGTCAAAATGAAAATTTGTAAAAATATGATTTTTAGACCCATATGAATATTGTGACTGATTGGTAGGCTAAATGTGATATTATAGATCAAGGAAATCGAGATTTGGACCTAGAACGGAAAGAAATTAATTAAGGGATGATTATGTCCTTTTCACCTTTGTGGTATCGAGGTAAGTTCGTATGTAAACAATACCATGCTATACATGTATTTAAATGTTATCATTACATGAATTATACAGATATTAATGTGTATGTGATTAATAGAATTATGATAAGACAAAGCCTTGATAGGCGAGGAAAAATCTCGTTTGAACCTTAGGAATAAATTAGGATACGAGTGACATGTCACTAGGAATTATGAGTCTAGATGACTAGCTAGAGAGTAAGCATTGAAATGTAATGAGATATGAGGTAGCTTTAGCTACAATTGAGGCACTTATGTGCAAAGGCTTTTCCGAGTATCCAATTAGTATTCCAAGTGTTCAACGGGTAATCCGAGGAAAGAGTTGATGATGGTCCCAATGAGGTAAGTCATTGGTGAGTATGCACTTGAGTTATGTTACGAGTTGTGCAAGTATGTATACTAAGCCTATGAGAATGCCTTGATATGTGATGATCTATGATGCATAATATGTGTTCTTACCATGATGGATGAAATGATGTTGTATTAATTTTGTGAACAATGATCATGAATGAGTAACTTAGCCTTGACAGATTCGAGTTACTGTAGTCGTGTAACTTTGACAATACACTAAAAATAGTAAAAAATGAGTTAGAGGCAGAATAAAATATGGGATTAAAGCTTAATGAGTCTGTTTTTACATGAAAGAAACAGAGGAAGAAAAAGAATTCTATATTGTGTGATATTTGAATTCTTGTGAAACAGGGTCTAAATGAATTCGAGATCCCCTGTTCTAATTTTATAAATTCACCATAAATCATATCTTACATGAATGGATTCCTTATTGAGTCTATTTTTAATGGAAACAAATGGCATGGTCATTGGAATTCTGTACAGGGAGAAATTTGGTTCATAGTGCACAGGGGTCAGAGTAGTCATACCCTAAAACAGGGAATACTTTAACTAATAAACTGTACTAAATGGCTCGACCAAAAATTCTAGAAATTTTATGGAAGAAAGATAAATTAGTCTAGTTTCAGGGAAAATTTACGGAACTTAATTTGGAGTTTCGTAGCTCCATAGATAAATAATTTAGTGACTGTTGCGCAGGAAGACAGCTTGTCGTGAACTTGAGAATATGTTGTAAAAATTGATAAAACAAGTTAATGAGTTGCTTATTGTTTTCATATGAACTTACTAAGCGAAAGCTTACCCCCTTATTTCCCATGTTCTCTAGGGTTTCTAGGTTTGTTCGGGTTGGAGTTTGTCAGAGATATTATCACACTGTCAAGCTAACGCTATTGGTGTAGTGATTTCAAGTACTTTGAGTCTATGGCATGTATAGGAGTTTAAATATTAGAGTATGTGATATGGCTTTGACCATATGTGTTGGACTATTTTGATTATGGGATTGTAAATTCATTTTAATTATACATGCATGTGCTCTGGTATTACGTGATGAGTTTATAATGATTATAGCATGAATGTGGTAAAGATGTGAGAAAAATCTATGATATCTATTGCATGTGAAATTACCATGGTCATGTCATGTTAGGAATGTTTAAGTGCCTAATTTTGCCATGTTGTATGCTATTTTATAAGTATGTGTGCATGTGTTGTGAGGGTGACAAAATGGCTTGGAAAATAGCCTTGTATTTGTCAAGGTTTTTGGACATGGGTTCGGGACACGGGCGTGTGCCCTATACCCACACTGGCGTATGAAGCCTTGATGCAAGAGATTTTCTAAGTTTTTCATGAGTTCTCGGTTGCGTCCCGAACCACTCCGGATGTATGTTTTGGGCCTCGTAAACCCGTATATGGGACAGATTGTATGTGAAAAGAAAAGTTTTGAATAATTTGAGTTTTCATGGCACTGTTTAGTATAGAAGTGTTAGTAAAAGTTAGGTAGCACCTCGAACCCCCGTCCCGGCGTTGGATGCGGGCGAGGGGTGTTACATTTAGTGGTATCAGAGCGTGGTTTAGTCGGTACTCGGACTAACCTAGCGTAAGAGAGTCTAGCTATACATGCCATAGTATTACTCGTGATAGTGTGATATCTCCCGGCCTTAACAAAACTGTTGGTTAAGATAGGAATGAATTCCAACCGAGCAAATCTTGATAAAGATAAGAGTAAAGTTGAGATTATTGAATCATGCTTGTGACATGCTGAAAATAGGAAAGGTATGAAAAGAAATTCATGATTTTCATGTGAATTAGTATTCACTATATGATACTCTTGAGTTAAAGAATGTGAAATAGTGGAGTAAAACACAGTTAAGTTGTAAAAAACGCTTTTATGCATGTTAGTATTCATACGATGTTAAATGTCCAACTTGATTTGGCCAAGTGTTTATGAAAAGAAAGAAATTTGCTTGAAATGACATAATGTATGTATGAATGCTTTTATTGCATGATTATTAATCAGTATATACATGAGGTTGACATTTATTTCTAGATTAATGAAGTCAAGATGCAGTAATGTTATGCTTTATAATCTCAGTTGGAGAATCATAAATGTCACAATAGCATGAAAGTTGTAATGAAAGATCAAATTAGGTGGAATGCAGGGAATGAGTACGATCGTTCACTAATGAATTGACGGAAAAGACCATGGTTGGACCATGGCAATACATGAGATTTGTGTGCCAGTGTGAGACCATGTATGGGACATGGCATCGGCATTGAGACGAGGGCTAGTGTAAGACATGTCTGGGACATGCATCAGCCACATTATGAGAGCCAGTGTAAGACATGTCTGGGACATGCATCGGCACGGTTACATGTGTCAGTGTAAGACCTGTCTGGGACACGGCATCGACACAGATGGATGAGAGCTAGTACAAGACCATAGTTGAACTATGGCATCAAGTAAGCGATATACTCAAACCCATAAGACGTTCTCCAATTTGATAAATATTGGCAAGTGATTAAGACTAAATATGGGAATTTGACAAAACATTAAGGGTAATTTGAGAAAAAGAAATGAAAGTTTGAGTTATGATAAATTCACTTATGTTTAGCTAACATTCATATGAAATAAAGTTGCATGTATTACTGAGATATGTGAAAATGTGTTTATAACAAGTTGGAAATTTGAAATGTTTGAATCAATATGCGTAAAGCTATATTGTTGTTGAATATGTATTTGCTTGACAGTCAAAAGTTTAGAGGCTTTACAATCTTCGCCCCCTTACCAGAATAGAGTTATATGATGAGATTCTCGAGAGATATGTTGCATAAGCTTGCAAAAGTGAAACTAAAAAGTATAATAATGGAATAGTATGGGATTAGTGAAGACAAAATTAGTTAGAAGAATAATGTCGGACTTGCACTGATGTTTGAGTATGTCGGATTCAATCAAATAAAAGTTATGGCTATCTTTCTCTTCTGAGTATTCTATGTTTTCCTCTATTCTGGGGAATACGGATGGTTATCCCTTTCGAGTGAGAATTCTATTGTGTGAGGATGCTGGAGACTGTGATATTAGATGAAAAGTTCTATTGGTCCAGTTAGTTATGATCGACATTTCCCCATCTCTTCAGATTTCTATTCTGATATACTGGAATAAAGTTGATAGTAAAAATCTATATGAGATTATTCTGATGTTCTAGTGATTATGGTTTATATCTATGCGAGAATTATATTATCTCTGTTACGAGAAATTTTAGAGCGTATAGACAGTAGTTTCCTTCTGGTTTTCTCTGAGGGATTATCCGGATCATCTTTATTATTTTCTTCTGGATTATATTCTTGGATTTCTGGTATAGTCTTTATATCTTGGAATTTCTTATATTGGCTTTTCTCTCGTTCTTGTTTCGAGAATTATCAAGCTTGGTTTATCTTTACGAGTAATCTTTGACTTGCGATATTAGAATCTGTTATGATTAAGCTTCTGGCTCGACCATAGTAGTGTGGGGATTTCAGTGTCGAGATTTTTTTTTAAAATTCCTGGGGTAAAGAATGGTTATTCTGCAAAATTAAATCTGAGTTATGTGCATTTAAGTTTATTCTCTAGTTCGAGAATACTGTTACGTGTTCTTTGGTAAGTAGTTGTACAGTCAGAAATGATGGGGTTTTATTCTTGAAAGTATGTTATGGAAACATATTGGTTGGATTTCTCTTGTTCGAGAGATGTTATAAGTATAGTTATCCTGATTAATAAAGAGACCACATCTATGAAGTTGGAATCATTTGATTCATGTTAGTAAAGTTTCTAAACAGTTGATGATCAGAGTATAGAAATGTGGCTATAAGTGGTAAATTAAACAAGTACAGCATGATTCGACTTTTAATTTGGAATTGCAAGGAAGATTTGATTTCTGGTTTCTGTTACTATTATTTCAGAGTAAGATTAGGGTACTGAGAAACTCCAGGCTATGCAGAGAATTGTATACAGAGTTCACAGCAGTCTTTTGTTTATTCTTCCAAAGGATGTTAAATTGACTACTGGGTAAAGCCGATTATCAGATATATTCAAGATTATAATTGTCAGTGCTGACATTGAAAGAGAAAACTGAGAAAGGATTAGTATGAATTTTGTATCGGGATGTGTCTCTTATCCGGGAAATAAGAGATACCATATTGGATTTTGATAGAATGATGATAGTAGTCTGCATGACTATTCTGGTATATACAGAGGTATTTTTAGTTAGGTTTGGACAAGTTGTGCTTATAGTTCTTAGAATATCAGTTTTCAGTATTTTGAATTGAGCCGAGAATTTTATGGTAATTGTGGAAAGATTACGGAAATCCTGAGTATGAGTTTCAGCTGAGTTGTTTTGTAAGTTTTGAGAAAAAGTTATAAGCGACTCGTGAAAGTAGAGAGCAACTTTTTCTGGTAAGATTTTCAGGGACGAAAACCCCGAAAGGGGGGAAGAAATGTAACAGCCCGATTTTGGGCCTAGTCGGAACAGTGGTTTCAGGACCACTATTCCGAGGCCAGAGAAAATTTTTTTAGTATTATTTTATGCGTTGTAATATAATTTTATAAGTGCATGTAAATTTTGGAAAGTTAATTTTAGCAATTTCTAGTCCAATTTCGAAAAAGGACTAAATCGCGTAAAAAGTAAAAGTTGCATTTTAATACCTAAAGGTGTTAAATAGCCTTGTATCTTAAATTGGGGGTCTTTAAAGTGAAATTAGGCCATTGAAAGTGTGATGGCCGGCCATGGGAGACAAAATTGTTGAAAAGTCAAAATTAGGTGAAATTTGGTCACCAATTTTGACTAGTTTTATTAGTAACAAATCAAAAAGAAAAAAAAAAGCTATCATTTTTCTCTTTTCCTTCACCGAAATATGCAACAAAGAAAGGGTTTTGAAGCTGGAAAATTTCAGCAACATATTTCTCTTGCTTGTAAGTGATTTTAATGTCTTTGCTTGATGATTTTTACATTTTTGGAACACCTAAGGCATGAGCTTTCATAAGAGGGGACTATTTTGCAAAATGATGAAGAGTCTAGGGTTTTGCCATGAGAGTAAATGTGTTGTTTGCTGTGTTTTTATGGAAGATTATGGGTCCTAGTTGTCTAATAAACAACTTTTGTGAAAGAAATTGCATGAAAACACCTTAAAAATGGCTAGATTGCTAAGTTGTAAAATGAGTTGTAAATGTGTAAAATAGTTGAAATTATGAGTTGCTATAGTTATGAAAATGGTTCATCTAGACTCAAGGAGTAAAGAAATGTGATACAAATTATTTTACGAGCATTGGGGTAAAAGTGCAAATATGCAAAAGTTTAGGGGTCAAAATGAAAATTTGTAAAAATATGATTTTTAGACCCATATGAATATTGTGACTGATTGGTAGGCTAAATGTGATATTATAGATCAAGGAAATCGAGATTTCGACCTAGAACGGAAAGAAATTGATTAAGGGATGATTATGTCCTTTTCACCTTTGTGGTATCGAGGTAAGTTCGTATGTAAACAATACCATGCTATACATGTATTTAAATGTTATCATTACATGAATTATACAGATATTAATGTGTTGTGATTAATAGAATTATGATAAGACAAAGCCTTGATAGGCGAGGAAAAATCTCGTTTGAACCTTAGGAATAAATTCGGATACGAGTGACATGTCACTAGGAATTATGTGTCTAGATGACTAGCTCGAGAGTGAGCATTGAAATGTCATGAGATATGAGGTAGCTTTAGCTACAATTGAGGCACTTATGTGAAAAGGCTTTTCCGAGTATCCAATTAGTATTCCAAGTGTTCAACGGGTAATCCGAGGAAAGAGTTGATGATGGTCCCAATGAGGTAAGTCATTGGTGAGTATGCACTTGAGTTATGTTACGAGTTGTGCAAGTATGTATACTAAGCCTATGAGAATGCCTTGATATGTGATGATCTATGATGCATAATATGTGTTCTTACCATGATGGATGAAATGATGTTGTATTAATTTTGTGAACAATGATCATGAATGAGTAACTTAGCCTTGACAGATTTGAGTTACTGCAGTAGTGTAACTTTGAAAATACACTAAAAATAGTTTAGAGGCAGAATAAAATATGGGATTAAAGCTTAATGAGTCTGTTTTTACATGAAAGAAACAAAGGAAGAAAAAGAATTATATATTGTGTGATATTTGAATTCTTGTGAAACAGGGTCTGAATGAATTCGAGATCCCCTGTTCTGATTTTATAAATTCACCATAAATTGTGAAATTACCATGGTCATGTCATGTTAGGAATGTTTAAGTGCCTAATTTTGCCATGTTGTATGCTATTGTATAAGTATGTGTGCATGTGTTGTGAGGGTGACAAAATGGCTTGGAAAATAGCCTTGTATTTGTCAAGGTTTTTGGACATGGGTTCGGGACACGGGCGTGTGCCCTATACCCACACGGGCGTATGAAGCCTTGATGCAAGAGATTTTCTAAGTTTTTCATGAGTTCTCGGTTGGGTCCCGAACCACTCCGGATGTATGTTTTGGGCCTCGTAAGCCCGTATATGGGACAGATTGTATGTGAAAAGAAAAGTTTTTAATTATTTGAGATTTCATGGAACTGTTTAGTATAGAAGTGTTAGTAAAAGTTAGGTAGCACCTCAAACCCCCGTCCCAGCGTTGGATGCGGGCGAGGGGTGTTACAACGATCCCCCTTTCCATGAACCTACAACCGTTATCACTCAATAATTAATTACATAAACCTATTGAATACTTTACCCAAAATCTGAAGTCTCACCTTAACCTTACGTGAAACGCCAAGCCTTAATAACTTTTCCTTTGAACACTAATCACGTGTACTTCTCAGATCTGCATTAACTTTTATCGTTAAAACATAATGGCTGATTTGTATCCAACATATGTCACCTTTTCACTAAAGCCTTTTCAGGCAACCCTTATCAAATGAAGAACACTTACCAAAGTCTTTCACCTGAGGAGCAAATTGGCAGTGATGCAAAAGATTGGAATTCGATACTATTCCTACCAAAACCGATTAGAAGAAGTGAGGAATAAAGTATTCGATACTTAGGAAAACCGATTGGAAGAACCAAAACAGTTACTCTAGGACTGACTGACTAGAAAGAGTAGTGGCAGCTCCAAAGGTATTCTGCGAAAGAGGTGTTTGACCCTTCGATTTGTATAGCAAAAAGGGGTTATTCGGCACCAAGGGAAAAGAGAAGAAAAAGTCGGCTAGACTAAAAGTGAATCAAAGAGAATTGAGTCAAGGAAGAAGGGAAAATCGGCACAAAGAGAAGGAAAGAAGATCAAGGGTTTTCAGCTTTTATATCTTGAAGAGAAAAAAGGGTTTTTGGCAATAAGGTGAAGGAGAATTCGGCATTAGCTTGGCAACTACACATTCGACACCTATATATAGCCTTTACAGCCAAATTTCCCATGCCCAAATTCCCAATTCGGCTCCACCTCTTATTCACTCCTTATCTCCTAGTTTTTCTCCCTGATAACTCTTTGATCCCCTCCTCAAATTTCTCCTCTTATCACTCCCTCCAGAGTTCATATCCAACGCCACATCTGTCCATCTCCTAAGAAAAAATAAACCCCTCTTTTGAGATAGGAGGGATTCGAACCCCAGACCTCTGACACTAGCAACATGCCACTTATCCCCTGGGCCAACAAGCTCTTTTCTGTCCAATTCTTCCTTCATTTATTCAAAAGCCCACCTACTTGCCATCAGGGTTCTTTTAATAATTAAACTATAATTTCCTTCACTTCTTAGTTCTAACTCCAAAACTAATCGAGACCTACTATTACATAATTAACACTTAATCGGGAATACTAAGCGCACATTTTTTTATCAGAACCGAAAAAAAGAAATTCGGGATTTCAGGATTTTTGAGGCGTTACAAATCTATATTCATGGATGAACATATTTATTAAACAGATTCCATGTTCATATATCATCAACTTGTATTTTCATTAAATCATGTATCATCATTTCATGTATTTCAGGTAGACACTTGTAATAATTCATTTTTTGTTCATATTTTCTCATGTCAGAATTTTGCCCGTTGAATTTATTTGAAATATCAATGGATAAGTAGTAGTACACTCGAAGTGTACAAATCAGAAATCCGTCAATTCATAATCCGGGGTACTCATTAGAGTACATAATTAGGAAGCACTTTCTCGAGCCATATATCAGGAATGCTCATATGAGCCATGTAACAGGAAGCTTATCCAGGCTAAATCAGGAAACTCATAAGAGTTTAAAACGGGAAGTTCACAAAGAACTTTTAATCAGGAAGCTCACGAAGAGCCTATCAGGAATGCTCACAAAGAGCCATGTTTGTTATCAGCAACATATGCAGGATCGCAACCGATCAATAAACATGACGCTCATAAAGAGCTGCGGTACTCGCAACACATGCAAGATTACTATCGATAAGGATGCTCGTAGAACTATATAACAGGAAACTAGAGAGTGCTGATAACAAAATTCTCATTTGAGCTATAGTATGTCTGCAACATATGCAAGACTACAAGCATTATAGGAAATCTAGTAATCCAACGAATTTCATTTATTCAAACAAGACTTAACATTTCGGGCTTTGTCAGATATGTCTTCAATTTCATATATATATAATATTTACACAATTCACATGCACAACATTCAATTAAAGTATACAATTATACATAATTTAGTTACACGAACTTACCTCGACAATTGTTTGTGTACGTAAAACAACAAATCCAACATTTTTCTCTTTTCCTCATTCTAACTCTGAATTTCGTCAATTCAAATCTATATGAGTAAATTTAACATCAATTTAATATAATTCATACTCAATTCAGTCCAATTCACATTTTAGACAAAATTACCGTTTTCCCCTAAACTTTTAATTAATGACGATTTCGTCCCTAGGCTCGAAAAATGAAATTCATGAAATTTAATCCTTATTCCAAGCCTAGCCAATTTTACAAGTAACATTTACAACCCATGTATTTCACAAAATTCAAAATTTTTCCATAAAATGTACAACTTTACAATTTCGTCCCTAATTCACATTTTTATCAAAATTCACTTTACAAAAGTTGTTTATCTATAAACAACCTTTCATTTTCTACCATAAATTTTAAAATTTCAGCATATTCATCCATGCCAAAATTTCTATACTTTGATAACTTTTGAAATTAATCCCCAAAATATCTAGATTAGGTTATCCCAATCTCAAAAATATAAAAATTATTAAAAACGAGACTTGAATACTTACCTAATTTGGCCAAATAAATTTTCTCTTTCTTCCATTCTCCATGGCTAGGGTTTCCATATTTATTTGGGAAAGATGATGATAAAAATAATGATATTTTCTTTATTTTATTATTTATCATCTTTATTTTTCATCTTTCCAATTTTGTCCTTGCTTTATTTTATTTTCCATGGATGATTCATCATCCTTAACAACTAAGTATTTTTAATGTCTATTTACCATATAAGGACCTCAAATTTTGAACTCCATAGCTATTTAATCCCTTTAGCTATTAGAACTCAACTTTTACACTTTGTACAATTTGGTCTTTTATCAAATTAAACATGTAAACGGTAAAATTTTTTACGAAATTTTTATATGACATTATTATCATACTATAGGTCATAAAATGATATTAAAATAAATTTTCTTTCTGGAATCAAATTTGTTGTCCCGAAACCACTGTTATGATTTTATCGAAGATGGGTTGTTATAAATGAAGTCTCGAAACCTCATTTTCCAAAATAACTTGACTTTCGGTACGTACCACTTATACATTGACTAAATGACCAATTAATAAAATATATTAAATCACGATTAAATATTACACTATATTTAACTCATAAATTTTAATTACATATATCTATCAACTCTCTTGTCGGAATTGTGATCCGGAAACCACTATTTTTGATACCATTAAAAAATAGGTTTTTACAAACATAATTTACTTGAATTATGATATGTGAAATAGAAATACATGTATATAGATGATGATTTGTTTATAATTATGAATATGGTTTTGAAATGGTTTATATATTGAATTGTAAAATGAAATTGAACATCAGTACCCTATTAACTAGTCGTGTCACATCCCAAAAATTGGGTTAGAAGAAATTGAGTTTTTGAAACCAAGAGTGATCATGTTCTATTTTTGAATTAAGGTTGTAGGAATTTTGTTAAATGAATTGATCTGTTGTAGTGGTTAAGTGTTGTGCTTGTGTATGAGAGGTTTTGGATTCGAATCATTTTCATTGAATTTTTGCTACTTTTGTCCCAACCCCTAACTTTGAACGTCTGGTTTATAAATTTTTTTCACTCAATTGTGACAAGAATGAACTTGCTGGTTCAGTAGTAAGGTGTTAGCTTATCCTTTGGTACCGTGCTCGAATCCCTGCA
Source organism: Gossypium anomalum (assembly GCA_025698475.1). Classification (NCBI taxonomy): domain Eukaryota; kingdom Viridiplantae; phylum Streptophyta; class Magnoliopsida; order Malvales; family Malvaceae; genus Gossypium; species Gossypium anomalum. Next base: position 42,450,239 of record CM046965.1, read on the forward strand.
TCTCACAAGTGGAAATTATTATTTTTTTGTTTTGAAACTCTGCATCTCCTAATTTTTCTCCCCAATTCTCTTTCAGAATTTTCCCTCTCCCACACCCTCATTCTACAGTTCCTCATTCCCATTACTCCTCCTCTTGTCACAGTTTTGTTGTTTTTTTTCCTCTTCCCTTTCTCTTCCCTGGGGATTTCATTCTTTTATTTCATTTTCTTTATTTTACTTTTGATTGCTGCCATTATGACATTCTAGGATAACCTTTTTGACTTTCTGTTTCGATCGTAATCCAAAAATAGTGTAAGTAATGTCGTTCTGTTTTTATTGTTTCTCTTCTATTTAGTTTTAATTTATTCTTGAGCAAGATTGGTGTTGGATTAGTGTTTATTTTTTTATCCTTGTTGTGTTAAATGTTCTCGTGATCCTTGATTAGGCGAAGGGTGCGAGATTTAGCACCTTTCGATATAGTAGTTGTGGTTTTGGACACTGTTATTTTGAGAAGTAAGTGTTTCCAATTAATTTTTAGGGGCAATTTATTTTAGAAAAACGGGTTATCAAGTGAAATATTTGGCTAAATCTGGTTTATTTATTTATTTAATTTGATGTCATGTGTAGGATTTGTGAGTTTTTGGTTGAGTGGTTAATCAAAAATAACACCAGGCGTGTGTAATTACATGGTCTGAACAAGTAGGCCGTATGGGTCCATTTTTTAAAAATTTTCATCTAGGCCTGTTTGATTCAAAAACTCGTAATTAGACCTTCCGTGGGTTCTGTTTGACTTGAATAAGACTCGAAATCTGATATTTGTAGATATGTGTCTGCGTGCACCACGGGTTAGGTACGTGGAAAATATGTTTACGCTCTGTGCTCTAATAACTTCGAAAGCATGATTTCGTATGATGGGCATGACTCGGTTTAAGAAACTCTGTGCAAGCTATATTATATAATCCATGTTAAGGACATTTACATAAGCTTGTCATATTTCTAATTTGTTATGGTTTTATGTTAGCATGTTAATGCATATGCATTTGGGGTAGGTTTGGATATGATGGATGAAACATTTCTGGTAGTATCACTACAATTCTGGTGGTTTAACCGCAAATTATCTGCTTGGTAGCACAACTGCATATTTGATAGTGGCTTACCACCACTTTTTGGTGTGACTGGACGATGGACTTATGTAGTGCTAATTGATGTGATTGGTTGGTTGGAGATGGTGTGTAGCAGATAGAGGTAGGATTTGTTCTGATTTGTTATATATATGTTTTTGAAATTATGACACTCTGGTTTGTTATATGCTTCTAGATATATGACATTCTGATACGTTATTTGCATATGTGAACACTATAAGTAAAACTCTGTTTATTGTGCATGTGATAGTTAGAAAATTCTGTAAGTGGGCTAAGTCACACACAGAGCTTCTAGCTCACTCGTTTATTTAATATGTTTCAGGTGATCCATAGACTGAGGATTGGGCAGCAATTCCGGAGCTCGGTTCACATAGTTTCTATCGATGTATTTTCCGGGTTTTAAATTTGAGACTTATGGACTTCTGGACTTTTAATTTTGTCTTAGGACTTTAACTTTGGTTTTGCTATTCGTTTTGTAAACATACTGTCTATAACTAGAATTTTAATTAAGACGTCATAATTAAACAAGACATTGTAGTTTTATAAGACACATGTTTTAAAATGTTTTCTGCTGCAAAGCTTTTAAAAAATTGATACGATGTTTTACAGCTCTATGTTTAGCTACTGGATTGTGTTAAAAAATTAATTAATAAAATAAGATTTTCGTCAAAATGCTGTAACACAATCTTCCAGTTACCTACATTTTTGATAAATTAAATAATTTCATTCTTTGGAGATAAAACTAATTTTTTACGTAAACTTTTCGACAATGTTTTTCCGTAACGATGTAACCTTCATAATCTAACTGTAATATTTAGGACATGTTGGGTGTTACATTTAGTGGTTTCAGAGTCAGGTTGCAAAACTCAGGCTGTGGTTTTTGGGTTTAAAATTTCATGTACAATATGTTTTGAAATTTCTATTTTTAAGAAATTTTTGGAAATCTAATATGGGTGAATTTGCACAAAATTTTACTAAATTTATGAAAATGTGAATACGAGACTCTGACATCGGTCAAAGTAAGTTACTTATACTTTGGTTATTTTCACTTTAGTTACTTTAGTTACCTGATGAGCATTAGAGATTAACGAATAAAACATTCTCTGCTTTAAGATAACTAAGCACTTCTGCTAAACATAAAACTTAGTATTTTTAATAACCTAAGCTAAGCTTTAGATTTATGAACTGAAGATTAGTAAAATGAGTTTATGGGGTACTTGTGGACATAGGGTGTGAGGACGTGGTGGATGTTGTCAAGTGACTCACGCCGAGTCCTCTTCTCGGGGCAGTATGCTTATTTTGGAAATTAACGAGTGTATGGTGACGCTCGATTTTGAGAGCGATAATCAAGAAACTAGGGTTGAATTTGTGTCCCAAGAGTTGTTAAGAGATTTACAAATGGTTGAATGAGACCTAGTTAGTGAAAAAGATTAATCGTTTTGAGAGGGAGGAAAAGTAAAGGAATAAGTACAAAATAAGAGGAGTTCTGGTCCTATTGATTTGAATCTACGATCTAGGAAATGGGCCAGAATAGTTAGTCTTCAACAGGTTGAGGCAGTTGTAAGAATATGTTGGGTTTCGATTTGTGCTTTTCGTGATAGGCGCCATTCAGGCGAGTATTGGAGGAAAATGGAAGCATGTTTTGGATATGGATTCGTTAAGCATCATGTTAGGGACTGTTCATGGCATTCCCTTAGTTGGATGTAAGCCTCGGATTAGAGAGAGAATTAGAGGCTGGTTTGTGCAACTAGGCCTTGTAACGATCGAGACATATTTGGCAGTAATACAATTACATCTAGAAGTGTACCCTGCATTGATTAAGTGTTTGAGTTTCATTAGAGTTTCTGAGACTTTGGGATCATATTGTTAGTGATATATTGTCTGGATTTTCACTGAAATCAGAGTTGCGTAGTGATAGCATGGTGATCATTAAGAATGAAGAAAAATGCAGATTATGTGGTCAAGTGTGTAGTGTGACAGAGGGAATTTTGAGGACAAAATTCTTTTAAGGAGGGGAGAGTTGTCACATCCCAAAAACTAGGTTAGAAGAAATCGAGTTTGTGAAACCTAGAGTGGTCACATTCTATTTTTGAATCAAGGTTGCAGGAATTTTTCAAATGAATTGGTTCGTTGTAGTGGTTAAGTGTTGTGCTTGTGTGTGAGAGGTTCTGGCTTCGAATCATTTTCATTGAATTTTTGATACTTTTGTCCCAACCCCTAACTTTGAATGTCTGGTTTATAAATTATTATCACTCAATTGTGACAAGAATGAGCCTAGTGGTTCAGTGGTAAGGTGTTAGCTTACCCTTTGGTCTTGTGTTTGAATCCCTGCGTATGCCAAGTGGAAATTATTTTTTTTGTTTTAAACTTTGGGAAATCATATAAGGATTAAAACTTAGATTTATTGGGAGTTAGTGGGTAGTTTTAGAAAAAAAGAAAAGGGAGAATAATCTCCTAATTTTTCCCCCAATTCTCTCTCAGAATTGTCTTTCTTCCACACCTTCATTCTATCGTTCCTCATTCCCACTACTCCCTCTGTTACCACGGTTTTGTTGTTTTTTTCCTCTTTCCTTTCTCTCCTCTTGAGATTTCATTCTTTTCTTTTCTTTTCTTTTTTTACTTTTGATTGCTGCCATTATGACATTATGGGATAACCTTTTTGACTTTCAATTTTGATCGTAATCCAAAAATAGTGTAAGTAATGTTGTTCTATTTTTATTATTTCTCTGCTATTTAGTTTTAATTTGTTCTTGGGCAAGATAAGTGTTGGATTAGTGCTTTTTTTTATCCTTGTTATGTTAAATGTTCTTGTAGTCCTGGGTTAGGCAAAGGGTGTGAGATTTGGGACTTTTCAACAGAGTAGTTGTGGTTTTGGACGCTGTTATTTTGAGAAGTAAGTGTGTAAAGACCCGAAAGTTAGTGGTGTCAGAATGGTGGTTTTAGAATTTCTATTTTTTTGATGATCGACTTAGTAAATATTATTAATATTTACCAGGGTATTACAATATTATAAATTTGGTTTTTTGGAAAGTTAGACAAGGTATAAGTGAATTAGATTTTGGATAAGTAAATTTGTCGAATCAGTGATAAATTAAGGTATAGGATAAATCGTAAAAGTGATAAAAGTTAATTTCTATAGATTTTAATTATTATTGAAGCTTCAAATGACAATTAGTCATTTTTTGTAACAGCCCGGTTTAGACCCAGTCGAAATAGTAGTTTTAGGACCACAAATTTGAGTAAAAAAATATTTTAATATTATTTTCCGCGCCTATTGTATGTTAATTAGTATGGTGAAAATTTCATATGAAAATTTTATCATTTGTGTGCTTAATTTGAAAAAAAAAGGACCTAATCGCATAAAATGTAAAAGTGGCCTTCTATTTGCTAAAGTGCTTATTTGCTATGTCTTTGTAAATGAAAGTCCTTATGTTTATATTTGACCATTGGAAGTTTAAGTGGACATTAATGGCCTTTATAAAATTGATTTTATAATGTTTTAACCAAGGTTAATTTTGTAAATTAGAATTATAAGTTAATAAAAATTAAACAAACATGAAATTTGGTCATTTTTCATCATCTATTCCCGAAAATTGAAAGAAAAAGAAGAATAAGCAAACTTGGGTTCGTCACTTTGATTTGCTGATTAAGGTATGATTTTTGATCAATTTTTGGTAATTTCTACATTTTTGTGATTGTTGCTTAGTGTTCTATCAAGCCCATGTCTCAATTTCTGATTTTGTTGATGATTTTGAGTTGATCCATTGATGAAACTATGAGTTTTATGAAGTTTGATGATAGTATGTGAAAGCTTGATGTTGGGTTAATATGTTTTGTCTTTGAAATTTTGATGAATTTGAGTAATTTGGACTAAATTGTAAAAATTAGATTTTGAGGGACTAAAACGTGGAATAAATGAAATGTGCAGGCTTATATGAACACTTTGAAAATTCGACTGAGCAAGTGTGTATGGAAATTTGGTGTATTTTGTGATTTCATGAATTAGGGACTAAAATGTCAAAATGTGAGGGCTAATTTGTAAAATAACTTAAATATGTATATATGGATTGATTTGAATGAATATGAGTTTGAATAAGTTAAATTTGAATTGATTTAGATCAAGAACCAAAGAAAACGAAATTAGACCGGGGAAAGTCGAAAGTCGTTGAGTAGTTCATTCTGATCTGTACGAGGTAAGTCGATATACAAATAAATTTGTTTGAATCAATTTATATATGCTTAAATGCTATTAAAATGAAATGAATGACTTTGGAAGATGAATATGTGAAATTGTGAAAGCATCAACAGTGTTTTGACGTCCGAAAAGCCCCGTACGAACCATAGGAATAATTAGGATACATATGTCATGACATAGATCCAATATGTGATTTCGTGTAAGACCACGTCTGGGACATTGGCATCGACTTATGATTTAAGTGTAAGACCATGTCTGGGATATCAACATTGTATTTGATTTCGTGTAACCCTGTCTAGGACAATGGCATCGATATTTGATTACATGTAAGACCACGTCTGGGACGCTGGCATTGTAAGAGCTTTCTGAGCTATCCGAGTATCCTTATTGATTTCGAAAGGTTCAACGGGCATTCTGAGAAAATGAATGACTATGTGAATGTGTATCTAATTCAGGTACGTTTGAATTATATATTATGTTTGAGAATGGAAGGTAAATATATGTACTTTTGTGAACATATGATATAAGTATGAGAAAATATGATATATGTACAAATAAATTGGGAAATATGTAGTGTATATGAACCATGTGGTTGATGATAGTATTTGGCTATGAAATATATGTAATTTGATGATGTCTATATGCTTATAAAGTTAAGTTTATTTGTATATGGCTTACTAAGCTTTTGAAAGCTTACTTTGTGTGTGTTTCCAATTGTTTTATAGATATCGTAGCTATCAGGAGCTCAGGAATCGTCAAGGATCATCACCACACTATCGAACTCTATTTTGGTACATTTTGAAAGTGTAAATATTGGAGTATGGCATGTATAGGCTAGAGGTTTTTGAATATGTTTTGTGAAGTGTATATTTAGCTATGTGATGTGGCTTAATTATGGTTGAATTTATGGGTTGAATTTGGTATGCTATTATGTGTTGTTTTGGTTGGCCTAAAGTAATGGTCAATTTGGTAAGTTTTTGGTATATGTTTGATTGTGGATTTGGTAAGAATTTGGCATGAGAATGAACGGGGTAAATTGATGTTACAAAACATATGTTTTGGTATGTCTTTGGTTTATGAATGTTATGTTTTGATTTGTGAATTATGAATGAAATAGATTAATGAATATATGATATGAATGATGTATGATTTGGGTTTGAAATTGGTTGAAAATATGATGCTTTAGATGCCTATTTGATGCTTGTAGGAAGGACCCTTAATGGGTGGCAATTTGGCCTTGCAAATGGCCTATATTTTCCCACACGGTTGAGAACACCGGTGTGTGTCTTGACCGTGTCCTTCAATGTTTCTTTTAGATGTAAGTCAGTCTCGAGCACGGCCTAGACACACGGGCATGTCTGGTGGCCGTGTAAGGCATACAGCCTTGGCACATGGGCGTGTGTGGTCATTTTAAAGGGTACACGGGCTAGACACACGGGCGTGTGGTCAGCCGTGTGACCCAAGTCAGTTTCAACCACGGCCAAGGCACATGGGCATGTCTCTTGCCGTGTGGTTAAGTCAGTATATATGCCCTATTTTGCCACGGCCTAGACACACGGGTGTGTCTAATGCCATGTGAGGTTTGCTCACACAGGCGTGTGACCTTTATAACTTTGGAAAAATGTTTAAGTTTTGAAAATTTTTTTTGTATGAGCTCGGTTTAGTCCCGATCGCCTTTCTGAAGCATGTTTAAGGTCTCGTAGACCTATATAAGGGACTCTATGGTAATGTTTGACTATGATTGTGGATCATGTATATGAATTGTGTGTAAAATGTTCTGATTCGTCTGGTAACACCTTTAACCCTAGTCTGGCGACGGATACGGATTAGGGGTGTTACATTTTTAATAGGTAGTGGTCAGTGGTGGAGTGGATGAGAGTGTGGGGTCTATGTTTGTTTTAATTAAAGTAATATAAAATATAAAATAATAATAATAAAAGATGAAAAGAAAAGGAAGATGGTCATCATCTTCTTTCTTTTAACCATATCTCCAAAAGAAAAAGGGGAGACAATTTGCATGTTGAAGGAAACTAAGGATTTAGCTTGTTTAAGAGTTGTATCCTCAAGCTGGTAATCTTTCTAAGCTCTCCTCTATCTTTAACTTTGTTGTAAAGAAAAATGATGATGGATTGTGGTTGGAAGACGCGACTGTGGGTTGTAGAGAAGAAAAGCTCTTTGATTAGTTGTAAAATTTCTCTTTGATGTTAGTAGAATTTGGTTATTTTTCTTGTGGATGCCTTTATCTTTGATAATATTATGGTTGACTATGTTTCGCTAACAAGGAGGTAGAAGGTCCAAGCAGCTAAGGGAATGCCAGAATTGTGTAGATAGATTTGATATTGGGGAAATTGCTTGTGAGTTTTCTTTAAACTCGTTTTGTTATTTTCATGCTAAAAAAATTATTAAATTAGCATTGATGTTTTGGTTTTGATTTAATGGCTAAAAATGTTTACTGTCTAGCGTTAGCTAGATTCGTTTATTGTAAGTATAAATGTTGCTCGGAAATAGTGTAAAAATTACTGCTGTCCAATTTTGTTCCCTTGTCATGCTATCCAAATTTGAACAAATTAATGGTTCTATTTTCATACAGATTGGGGGTTGTAAGGACAATCCCATTTGTTGCATTATGCTGTCCAGTTTTGGGACCAATTAATTGAGTTATTACAGGATTAAAAAGCATGGATTTTTGTTCTGATGAGCTAATAAATTTTAATACTATTGAGTGTGTTCTTGTGGGATATACTTGCCTTGCATGTTTGCTGCGTTGTGCTGTCCAAAATAGGACAAATTGAATGTGCTTGTGAGTGAGTTTTTCAAAAGAAACTTTGTAAATTCGTATGTTTAAATTCCAATGTTTGCAAGCAGGTAAGTTATGGTCATAGGGGTTGATAAATTGAGTTTAGTAGCTAAAATATTATGTTATTCTTACTAAGTTTCGGTTGTTGGTAGTGAAGTAACAATTTGACAATTAAATGCATAAATGACTGCTGGAAACGACAGCTTGAAAACAAATTGTTCCAGCATGTAAATGCTGATTTGAGTGTACTGTAATATGTGGAGGAATTGGTCTGCTGCATGTTTGAAATAAAAGAAAACAATAGTTTTAAATATTAGTTTTTGTTGCTAATCGAATGGGTTTAATTCATTGTTCAAGGGGCTGTAAATTGGTGTTAATTAAGCTATTCGGATGGGTCTAATAAAACAGTCTGAATGTGATGTTATTAAGCTAATTTAATGTCTTGTAATGTTGTAGATTTGCTAATGTCCAAAGCATAAGTTAAAGCTGTACAAAACTGATGTAATCCAAATTGAATGTTGGAAATTCAATATATTTATTCTTTTATTTTAAATGTTACGCGTTGTTGTGTTAAATGAAGGAACATATTGGTTGAAATTATTTAAACTTTGCCACTACTCTTAATGGATATTTGCGGTTCAAATGATGGGAATTTTAGCATATAATTTCCTACCTAAATTAACCGTTAGTGAGTTGGAAATTTATCTGTTCGAATGTGTTATATTCACTATCCAATATGCTGTTATTTATACTATTATATTGAGCTAACTAAGTTGTCCAATTTGATGTTATATGTAGTATTAATGTTTGAACATAATAATGTTGTTCAACGAGTATAAAAAGGGTAGTCCATTTTGTGCATAATGGGGTGGTCTGAAGAAATGTATTAAAATATTGTTCGAAATTGCATGTCTAATTATTGTTCGAAACTTAATATTAAATCTGCTATTGTCTAAGAATAAATATTAAATTTTTTCTCGAAAGTGCGTAGTTAGGAAACTATTAAATTAGTGTGCTAAATTGATTAATCGAATTATATGCTTGGTTGCTATCTGAATTATTATCTTAACGGTTAGAATGTGTATTTTATGTTGATTGAATTTGGTTTACTGTTACGGGTTGAGATTGTAACGCCCTGAAATTGGGCTTAGAAGTATTGGGCCTTGAGCATGGGAGCGGTTAGGAGACTGCTCATAAATATTTTAGTTAAGTAAGAAAGTGACACAAATTGCATGTTAGCTTTAATGGCTAAGTGATTTGGGTGTTCTTGGGAGTGATTGAGAAGCCTGGGTTTAAGTTTGGGCTTTTGCAAAAAAATTAGTTTTTCCCCTTAAATGAACCTTGGCTTTAGCTTGTAGGCTTTATAAATATTTGTGGGTAAAATGTGTCACAAAAAGATCTTGTGGTCCTATGGTAAGTGGCGTGTGGTAGTTGCTGGAGGTCTAAGGTTCAAGTCTTGGAAAGGTAAAAAGAGTATTTATTTTGCTACTCTTGCCATATGAGAAGCAGAAGTGGACTGGAACTCTGCAAGTTGAAATTTGGATTGGTCGAAGAGTAGATGGTAGAGTAAATCAAGGAGGAGATTAACGAGGATTTTTAGGAGGGATAGGGGGAGAAAATTAAGGGATTTTTAATGAGGGGAAGAGTTGTGGATGTTGGTGGACATCAACCACTCAGGAATTCAGCTTGGTAGTGGGAGTGTGACTCTCCATTTCAGGTTTTTAGCTACACTTTGTTCTAAAGCCAGATGTAGTGTTGATTTTTGGGTATTTTCTTTCGTTTTGGTTTCCTTGTTACCATTTTCCTCTTAACTCTTCGTCTCCAATCAACATTTTCGGTTGTTCTCCCTCTAGCCAATTATGCCATTTTCTCCTTTTTCGTCTCTCTTTTTTTCCATTTTTGCTTTTAGTGCTTGATTACCCATTTCTCCTATCGGTTAGCCCTCAAACTATTTCTATTTTCTTTTGATCTCTTGCAGAATAACCTTTATCATATCCTCTCTTCTTGTCATCCTTTCACCATTAAGATTCGAGCCGTTACCGCTTTGCTCCCTCCTTACTTCTGCTTTCAGTTTTTACAGTTTATCTTTGGTCAATCGGTGAGTTGTTTAATTTCTATTCTTCTCTGTTATTTCAGTTTGCAAGGGTTCTGTCGAATCAGTAAGTACTCATAGGGTCTCTCTGTTGTTATCTGTTATTGCTATATGGGCTCAAATCTGTTCCTTTTAGCTCCCTCTAAAAGCCGAATACTTCTTCTCTTAGTGTTCTGTGATTGCCGAATGGTGATTCCTTCCCCATGATGTGTGTTCGTTGGATTCTAGGTATTACCGAGGAGTGAAAAGTGCAAGAGTTCTCAAGCTTTTGAAACCCTGTCTCCCAGTATTCGATTAAGGTAATTTTGATACCTTGTTTTTGGGGTAGGTCAGTTACCCCAATGTTCTATAGGGTAATATTTGGGATATACATCTTTAGTTTATTCTATTTAACAGGACTTACCATTAGTGTAGTTAATCACCAAGGTGCGAGTGATTGATTTTGGTCGGCGTTCTAGCGGGGATATATCGCAGATCATCTAGTCGTGGTTGGTGATGATCGTGGATTAAGTGCTTGTGAATGTTAATAATTTTAGGAACTGACTGAATACTTGGAATGAATGTAGCTCGGTGCTTTGGGGTTTTTCACAAGCAGTTACAATCAGGTGTGTAATCGTACACCACTCAATTACTGTCAAAGCCAAAACTGGTGTGTAACGACACCCTTCCTTATTGTAAATCGGCAAAAGCCGAAAAGCCAAAGTGCTGAAACTTCGACATTTGAGGCCTCACGAGCGTGCGATCGCTCGTGGGGTAAATCGAGCCCAAAAATCATGGGTGATAGACTATAAGGCCATCACGAGCGTTTCCGTGGACTTGTGCCGTTATGGGCCACATTGGGCCGAAATGGGCCGTGTGGACCTAATGGGCTTGTGGGCCCCACATAGATTAAATCCACAAAAAATTATAAATATTGGACTAGGCTATGTAGGTCACATAGCTGTAACCAAATTTGGGCTAAATGGGCCACATGAACGTGTGGGCCCACTTGGGCCGAGTAATGGGCCTTGGGCCCATTTATAGCGTTATGATCATTTAGGTTATCTGTGTCGCTCGAGGCGACTGTCGACCTTTGGAGAGGTCCTTATCTGAGCTGAAACCCTAAAATAGGTAAAATGACCGTAATGCCCCTGTAGGGTAAAATGACTGTAATACCCCTGTGAGGTAAAATGACGATTATGCCCTTATGTTCCGTATAACTGATGTTCTTATGATTTACTTATATGATTGTACTAAGTATGACGCTGGATACACGTAATCTTTATGACATGACATACTGCATGGGGTTGGGATGTTGATGTGGAGGAAGTACTGTACTGGTGACTATGTCACATTCACTGTTACTAGTGGCTATGCCACAATTACAGATACTGGTGGTTTTGGCACATTTACTATTTCTAGCAGCTATGCTGCATTATTATTACTGGTAGCTTTGCTGTGATATTGGTGTGCTGGGTGGGTGGGTCGATTTATATCCCCACATGCTGTGTTGGTTGGTACGGGTGGTGTGCTGGTTGGATTTGGGTGGGATGCATAATTGCATTACACTGTACTAATACTGTATTGGGCTTAGGCCCACTCTGCTACTATATAGGGCTAAAGCCCAGACTGCTCTGTTACTGAATAAGGCTACGACCCAAACTATTTTGCATATTCCGATTTCTGTTGTCTGCTAGGGGATTACACACTGAGTTTTCGTAAACTCACCCCTTTCCTTTTAATCTGTTCAGGTAATCCTCAGCCTAAGACGATTTGGTACTGTGAGGGACTTGGAGGTGGCCATACGACTGCTGTGTCTTGCATTTGACTTTATTTAAATTAAACTTTACTTTTGGGTTTTTAATTTTGTAATAAGACCATTTGTGGGTTTTAATTTTTAATTGGGCTTTGGGCTAGATATTTTTAAACTGCTGGTCTAGGTAAAAACGAGTCTTTAAACAATTACTATTTTCTAAAACACGCATTATAAACTTCATCAACTTTAAAAGCTTCTGCGTTTTTAAATCAATTTAATATAACACTAATGGTTAATAAGGTAAATGTTTTGACGAGAACTTTTGTTAAATAATAATAAAAGGGGATTAAATTCAATAATGGATTTTTACCGAAAAGAGTAATTTTCGTAAAACACTTCGATGTGACACGCCAGATTCGGCCATAACGTCTAGACCGGATTTGGGGTGTTACAGAGATGCTTGTAGAATAATTATGAATAATGTTAGGAAGAATTAAATGTAAAAGAAGTTGAGTTGAATATGCAATTAGTAAGTTTGTGATTATGTAAATTTAAATGATTATTTGATGTTCAATTTAATTTTGGAGTTTACAGGTCAAGAATTTGAAGCTGAATATGCGACAACTAGTCAGTATGACTACAAATGCGGTATGAAAGGATTATGTTATTATGATATCATTCAACATATTAAACTGCTTATGGACCCTTGAATTTTAATTTATTTAAGTCCTTATATAATTTATTTTATATTATAATATTAGGTATATAAATGCTACTGAGTTGATGACTCAGTGTTCGGTTTATCTTCCGTGTGTAGGTTAGGTTCAATCTTGTGCAGTTGTTGTTTTTAGCATCCAGCATAAAATCCCATATTCATTGAGTTGGGGAAACTTTTGCTATTTTGGTCGGCATGTACCTAGAGGATTTTATGTTATATTAAGCTTAGATGGAGAATTATATCATACTATGAGATGTTATATAAATAGGCATATATGATAGTTGATAATAGTTTGTACTATGTATATGTTTGATGTTGATGATGGTATGCGAATATTTAGATGAAATTATAATGCTTTTTGTGTGAACCGGTATATATATAATTGGAAAAGAGGATGCATGAAATGCAACGAATAAATAGGTTAATAGTTGAGATACTAATATATATTATCGTGACTTGGTCATGGGTCTAAATGTGTGATTTTTGTTTATATTGGAATGAATGTTGTCATTGCTTCGGCAACGAATGTGATATCCCATTGCTTGGACCCAGTGATTGGGTCGGGTAATTGGGGTGTTAAAGTGTTTGCAATTGATTTTTAGGGGCTGTTTGTCTTAGAAAAAAGGGTTATCAAGGGAAATATTTGGCTAAATCTTGTTTATTTATCGACGCAATTTGATGTCGTGAGTAGGATTTGTGAGTTTCCAGTTCAGTGGTTAGTTAGAAGTGACACCATATGTGTGATTCTAACCTAAAACGTCACTTAGAACTTGGACAAACTCAAAAAAAGAGGCTATTTCCAAAACTGCACTACGTCACACGGCCGTGTGCACCACACGAGTGTGTGGTCGGCCGTGTGGAGCACACGGAGGTGTGCGATTACATGGGTAATTTAGGTAGGCCATGTGCACTATACAGACGTGTGGTTGGTTGTGTGCTAGGCTATGTTGTAACACCCCTAACTCGTATCTGTCGCCAAATAGGGTTACGAAGCATTACCGAACATAATACAACTCAAAACAGACTTTCATATCAATGTTAATCATCTAGTAAAATTTTAAACCAATCTAACATGCTTCGATTTTGTAATTTATACAATTTCCAAATTTATATTCAATCAATACAATCGAGAAATCATGGAAATCGAATTCTTAACTCATAACCAAGTATATTTCATTTCATATACCAATCATATATGCATACTTATTATTTATGGCTTTTGAATAATTTAAATATAAAATAACTTATTAACTTACAAATTATGTGTAACAGTCCGGTTTTGACCCTAGTAGGAATAGTGTTTTAGGACCACATATTTGAATCTAAAAAAAATTTTAATATTATTTTTCGTTCTTATTATAACTGAATTGACATGTGTGAAAGTTTCGTGTGGAAATTTAATTGATTGTGTGCTTAATTTGCAAAAAGGACGAAATCGCGTAAAATGTAAAAGTTGTCTGCTGTTTGTTAATGTGCTTATTTGCTATGGTTTATTAATTGTAAAGTCCTTAAAAGGGAATTTGGCCACTATTAAGGTTAGTGGATGGTTAGGGAATTAATTTATATGATGTTATAATGTTTTTAGTAAGGTTCATTTAGTAACTGGATTAATAAGTTATAATTTAATAAAACAAAATGAAATATGGCTTCATAATCATCTTCATCAACTGAAAATACAAAGAAAAGAGAAAGAAAAAGAGTTCTAGGGTTTCGGCACTTTGAGATTTAATTAGATTTAATTAAGGTATGAGTTTTTGGTCGGTTTTTAATAATTTCTACGTTTTTGTAATCGTTGCTTCGTATATTATCGAACCCATGCTTCAATTTCTAATTTTAGTGATGATTTTGAAATATGCCATTGATGAAACTATGAGTTTTATGATGTTAGTTGATGAATTATGGAAGCTTGATGCTGGGTTTACATATGTTATCTTTGAATTTTTGATGAAATTGAGTAATTTGGGCTAAGTTGTAAAAATGTTATTTTGAGGGACTAAAATGTAAAATAAATGAAATGTATGGACTTGTATGAGAGTCATGAAAATTCGGCTAAGCTTGTGTACAAGCAAATTTTGTGTATTTTGTAATTTTGTGAATTAGGGACTAGAGAGTCAAAATATGAAAATGTGAGGGCTATTTTGTAAAAATACCCTAATTGTGTATATATGGATTGTTTTGAATGATTTGGTGAATAAAAGGGTAAATTTTGAATACAATAGATCAAGAAAAGAGTAATTCAGATTTAGATCGGGGAAAGTCGAAGATTGTAGAATAAACGTCTGAGTTGACAAATTTCGGGGATAAGGTAAGTTCGTACTTAAAATATGATGTTAGTAGGTTTTGATGTCTTTATTATACATGGATGGTATATAATTGTATTGAATGAATATGTTGATGAATCAAAATTATTTGGCACTAAGTGTGCAATTTAAACTAGCTTCGACTACTAAAGGCATTAAGTGTGCGATACTTACTTAGCTTTGGTTAGTTGAGATGGCACTAAGTGTGCAGAATTGTTTTGGCTTCGGCTAATCTTTAATCACTAAGTGTGCGGATGATTAAATCATTGGTGATTATCGGATAGTCTAAAGTATTCGAACAAGAGGTGAGGATGGAAACGAATGAGGATGAAAATGCTCTGGTAAGTATAATACCTATGTGGTAGGTGGTAAAATACATAAAAGTTTATTGAATTTGTATAAACATAGAGTTGGTGTTGTCATGGACTTGATGAATGAATTGAGACATTATAATTACTTATGGGTTGATGTTTCATGTTTTATGTTGTTAATATTTTTGGTATGGGCTTACTAAGCTTTTGAAAGCTTATTTTGTGTGGGTTTACATTATTTTATAGATATCGAAGCTTCTGCAAGCTCGGGGATCATCTAGGGTCGTCATCATACTATCGAACCTCATTTTGGTACTTTAGAGAATGCATATTTTCTTTAAGTATGGCATGTATAGGCTAGTAGTTTGGGAAGTATGTTTTATGAAATAGATGCTTAGCCATGTGATTTCGCTAAATTGTACTTAAACTTATAGTTGATAATGGTTTGTGGTATATGACGATAATATGAAATTATGGTATGTTTTAATTGGCAAGTGTTGGTAAGAATAACTTGTGATTGTATGAAGCATGGAGGAAATGTTTTGGTATGATATTATCTAATGATTGACATGAATTAGTAATGTTTAGGAGTATGAATTTTGGTGTTGAAATTGGTTGAAATGGTGATATAAGTATGTTTGATTCTTTTGCTTGTAGGATGACCAAATTGGGGCGGCAAATTGGCTATTCAAATGACCTATTTTTGTCCACACGGGCAGAGACACGGGCGTGTGTCTCAGCCATTTGCGACACACGACCATGTTGCACGGTCGTGTATCCCCTGAGGTACCATAAATTTGTAAGTCAGGCTCAAACACGGCTAAGACATACGGGCGTGTGGTCTGGCTGTGTGACCCTAAATATGATACTGATGTCACAAATAGAATACCCCCTAGTTTTAGCATGGCCTAGCACTCAGCTTGGACACGGGCGTGTGCATAGTACACGGGCTGGACACACGGGCGTGTGGTTTGGCCGTGTGGGAAAATCAGTAGCTATGCCTTGTTTTGCCATGGCTTTAACACACGGGCATCTAGACCGTGTGAGGCACACGGCCTATTCACACGGGCGTGTGATCTTTTAAAAGTTGAAAATTCTTTTAAGTTTTGAAACTTTCATATGTTGTCAATTGGATTTCGAATGCATGTTTTAAGTATTGTATGCTCAGATGTAAGTTCATATTGAATGAGAATGAATGACTTCTATTGTAATGAGTTGATGATTAGTTTGTAATTATTCTGAATTGAATGATAAGTTTGGTAATGCCTCGCAACCTATTTCGGCGATGGTTATGGGTTTGGGGTGTTACATTTTATTGGTATCAGAGCTATGGTTTAGTCAGTTTTAGGACTACCATAGCGTTTGTAAGTCTAGCTATACATACCATAATTTTTGAACTGCGATAGTGTGATGAATCCTGACATTGAAAGGTGCTTTTATATAGTAAATGGGTCCTGATAGAGCTGTAGCAAATGATGTTGAAAACAATGCGCCTGCTCCTGCGCAAGGGATGGTGCAAGCTGATTCTCGACCGGCTACGAGTAGCCGTGATGGTGAGGCTAAACAAGCCTTCTATCACATGATGAATGATTGGTTCACTTAATATATTAGAAATAATCTGGCTGTACAACAACCTCCACCCCCGGTTAATTCTCCTCAAACTCTAGTTATGCCACCAGTGAATCCGGTATAGATAAGTAGACCACTAGTTGATAAGATTAGAAAATATGGGGCTAAAGAGTTTCAAGCTACAACAAACGATGATGCTGAAAAAGCTAAGTTCTGGTTAGAGAAGACAATAAGAGTGTTTGATGAATTGTCCTTGAGTCCCGAAGAACGTATAAAATGTGTTGTTTCACTTCTAAGAGACACGGCGTATCATTGGTGGAAGACTTTGACATCTGTGGTTCCGAGTGAACGTGTTATGTGGGATTTCTTCCAAGTTGAATTTTGGAAGAAATGTATCAGTCAAAGATTCATTGATCAGAAACGCAAAGAGTTTCTCAAGCTTAAACAAGGCCGTATGTCTGTTACAGAATACGAGCGAGATTTTGTAAGGTTGAGTCAGTATTCCTAAGAATGTGTATCTTCGGAAGCAGTAATGTGTAAGAGATTTGAAGACGGTTTGAACGAAGATATTCGTTTGCTAGTTGGGATCTTAGAAATCAAAGAATTCGTAGTGCTTGTTGAACGAGCATGTAAAGTTGAAGATCTTGGGAAAGAGAAAAGAAAAGCTGATTTTGAAGCTAGAGAGATACGAAAGAGATCATTGGGCAAATCATTTCAATCTAGATCCAAGAAGTTTAGAGATGATAGCGGTCGTTCAAAGGCTAATGTGGGACATTCAAACAGAGATCGTGCTAGATCGCAATCGAATTACAAATCTTCAGCTACGTCTGTTGCCAGTGTTGATAATGCAAAGAATGAAAAGCCTGAGTGTGATCAATGTGGAAGGTGAAATTTTGGTGAATGTTGGGGAGAAAGTAATAACCGAGCTTGTTATAGTTGTGGTTCAAGAAATCATTTTATTAAAGATTTCCCAGATTTAGCTAAAAAAGATAATGTTCAAAATCCGAGGCAGAGTGGTAATGTTTCTTGTGGTAGACTTCCCAAAAATTTGGGAAATGCAAGCGGTAGTCAGAGAGGAATGAAAGACACAGCTATTAGATTTGAGGCTCGTGCACCTGCCAGAACTTATGCTATTCGAGCTCTCGAGGAAGCTTCATCACCAGATGTGATTACGGGTACATTTACTCTTGATGATACTTCTGTGATTGCTTTGATAGATCCTGGATCAACACATTCGTATATATGTATGAACTTAGTAAATAGTAAGATTTTTCCTGTAGAGTCTACTGAATTTGTAATTAGAGTTTCAAACCCCCTAGGTAGATGTGTTCTGGTTGATAAAGTCTGCAAGAATTGTCCGTTAATGTTTCGAGATAATTGTTTTCTGGCTAATTTGATGTTATTGCCTTTTGATGAGTTTGATATAATTCTGGGTATAGATTGGTTAACTTTGCATGATGCTATGGTGATTGCAAACGAAAAACTATTAGTTTGAGGTATAAGGATGATGGAATAGTCAGAATTGAATCTAGTGATTTGAATGGATTGCATGCTATAATATCTTCGATGAAAGCTTTGAGTATTGTGAGAAAAGTTTGTGAAGCTTATTTTGCATATGTGATTGATTCAAGAGTGTCAGAAAAGAAAGCTGAATTAGTGCTTGTTGTATGTGAATTCCCTAATGTGTTTCCTGAAGAACTTTCGGGATTACCTCTAGTTAGAGAAGTAGAATTTTGCATTGAATTGGTACCTGGTACTACTCCGATATTGATAGCTCCGTACCGAATGGCTTCGACTGAACTAAAAGAATTAAAGTCTCAGTTGGAAGAGTTGACCGATCGAGGGTTTGCTCCAGTTCTATTTGTGAAAAAGAAAGACGATAGAATGAGAATGTGTATAGATTATCGTCAATTGAACAAGGTGACTGTTAAGAATAAGTATCCCCTGCCTCGAATTGATAATTTGTTTGATCAGTTGAAAAGAGCTATTGTGTTTTCGAGAATAGATTTGAGATCAGGCTATTATCAGCTGCGAGTGAAAGACTCAGATATTTCAAAGACTGCTTTCAGAACGAGGTATGGTCACTATAAATTCTTAGTTATGCCTTTCGGATTGACTAACGCACCTGCTATCTTTATGGATTTGATGAATTGAATTTTCAGACCATATTTAGATCAATTTATTGTGGTATCCATTGATGACATATTGATTTATTCGTGTGATGAGTCCGAACATGCCGAGCATTTGAGAACAGTACTACAGACTTTGCGAGATAAACAGTTGTATGCAAAGTTCAGTAAATGTGAGTTCTGGTTGCGAGAAGTTGGTTTTCTGGGTCATATAGTATCAGCCTCTGGTATTCGGGTTGATCCGAGTAAAAATTTAGCTATTTTGAATTGGAAACATACGAGGAATGTCTCTGAAGTCCATAGTTTTCTGGGACTTACTGGTTACTATAGAATATTCGTGAAAGGTTTTTCGATGATTACGACTCCGTTGACCAAACTGCTATAGAAAGATGTGAAATTTGAATGGTCTAAAAAATGTCAGAACAGTTTGATCAGTTGAAGACTTTGTTGACTGAAGCTCTGGTATTAGTATAACCTGAATCGGGGTAAAGAATTTGTAATTTACAGCAATGCTTCGTTGATTGGTCTAGGATGTGTTCTAATGCAAGAGGGAAAAGTTATTACTTATGCTTCGAGACAGTTGAAGCCTCACGAAAAGAACTATCCGACGCACGATCTTGAGTTAGCTGCGATTGTGTTTGCTCTAAAGATTTGGCGCCATTACTTGTTTGATGAGAAATGTCATGTGTACTTTGATCATAAGAGTTTGAAATATTTGATGACTCAGAAAGACTTAATTCTGTGATAGAAAAGATTGTTAGAACTATTAAAATACTATGAACTTGTGATTAATTATCACTCGGGAAAAGCAAATGTTGTTGCTGATACTTTAAGTCGAAAATTGTTGTTTGCTCTGCGTGCGATGAATGCTCATTTAGTCTTGTCCGATGATGGTTTAATTTTATCTGAATTAAAAATGAGACCTTTGTTCTTACAACAGATTATTGAAGCTCAGAAGATTGATAATGAGATTTTAGCTAAACGAGCTTAGCGTAATGTAGAGTCTGATTCAGAATTCAGAATGGATAGAGATGATTGTTTGAGATTTCGAAATTGAATTTTTATTTCAAGAAATCCAGAGTTAATTCAGATGATTATGAGTGAAGCTCATAGTAGTCGTTTATCTGTGCATCCGAATAGTACGAAAATATATAATGATTTGAAACAGCATTATTGGTGCTCCGGAATGAAAAAAGATATCTCTGATTTTGTTTCTAAATGTTTGATCTGTCAGCAAATTAAAGCTGAACATTAAGTACCTTCTGGATTGTTACAACTGATTATGATTTTGGAGTGGAAATGGGATCGAGTGACCATGGACTTTGTTTCGGGCTTGCCCCTATCTCCGAGAAAGAAAGACGCAATTTGGGTTGTAGTTGATCGTCTAATAAAATCAGCTTTTTATTCCAGTTCGATCTGATTACTCACTCGATAAATTAGCTGAGTTATACATTTCTAATATTGTGAGATTTCATGGTGTGCCATTTTCGATAGTGTCAAATAGAGACCCGAGATTTACATTGCGATTCTGGGAGAAATTACAAGATGCCTTGGGTACTAAATTGCATTTTAGTACTGCTTTTCATCTGCAAACAGATGGTCAATCTGAGCGAATTATTCAGATACTTGAGGATATGTTGAGATGTTGCATTCTTGAGTTTGAAGGTACGTGGGAACAATATCTACCTTTGGCTGAATTCACTTATAATAACAGTTTTCAGTCGAGCATTAAAATGGCACCATACGAAGCTTTATATGGTCACAAATGTCGTATGCCTTTGTATTGGACTGAGCTCAGTGAAAATAAGATTCACGAGATTGATTTGATAAAAGAAACTGAACAGAAAGTAAAAATGATCCGAGATAGTTTAAAGGTAGCTTCCGATCATCAGAAATCGTATGCGAATTTGAAAAGAAAAGACATTAAGTTTGAGATTGGCGATAAAGTGTATTTGAAAGTGTCTTCGTGGAAGAAAGTGCTTCGGTTTGGTAGAAAAGGCAAGTTGAGTCCGAGGTTCATCGGGTCGTATGAGATTATTGAGCGCATTGGGCCGGTAGCATATAGATTGTTGTTGCCACCAGAGTTAGAAAAGATTCATAATGTGTTTCACGTATCGATGCTACAACGATACAGATCTAATCCTTCGCATGTAATTCCTCCGTCTGAGATCAAGATTCAGTCTGACATGACTTACGAAGAAGAGCCAATCCAAATCTTAGCTCGAGAGGTTAAAGAGCTACGAAATAAGAAAATTTCGTTAGTTAAAGTGTTGTGGCATCGACACGGGATTGAAGAGGCCACGTGGGAGCCTAAAGATGTTATGAAACAACAATATCCTAATCTATTTAACGGTAAGATTTTCGGGGACGAAAATTCTTAAGGGGGGAGAATTGTAACAGTCCGGCATTGACTCTAGTTGGAGTAGTAGTTTCGGGACCACATATCCGAGTCTGAAAAATATTTTAATATTATTTTTTGTGCTTATTATAAGTGAATTGACATGTGAAAGTTTTGTGTGGAAATTTAATTATTTTTGTGCTTAATTTGCAAAAAGGACCTAATCGCGTAAAATGTAAAAGTTGACTGTTGTTTGTTAATGTGCTTATTTTCTATGGTTTATTAATTGTAAAGTCCTTAAAAGGGAATTTGGGCACTATTAAGGTTAGTGGACGGTTATGGACTTAATTTATATGATGTTATAATGTTTTTAGTAAGGTTAATTTAGTAATTGGATTAATAAGTTATAATTTAAAAAAACAAATGAAATGTGGCTTCATAATCATCTTCATCAATCGAAAATAAAAATAAAAGAGAAAGAAAAAGAGTTCTAGGGTTTCGAAACTTTGAGATTTAATTAAGGTATGAGTTTTTGATCGGTTTTTGATAATTTTTACGTTTTTGTAATCATTGCTTCGTATATTATCGAACCCATGCTTCAATTTTTGATTTTGGTAATGATTTTGAAATATGCCATTGATGAAACTATGAGTTTTATGATGTTAGTTGATGAATTATGGAAGCTTGATGTTGGGTTCAAATATGTTATCTTTGAATTTTTGATAAATTTGAGTAATTTGGGCTAAGTTGTAAAAATGTTATTTTGAGGGACTAAAATGTGAAATAAATGAAATGTATGGACGTGTATGAGAGTCATGAAAATATGGCTAAGCTTGTGTACAAGCAAATTTTGTATATTTTGTGATTTTGTGAATTAGGAACTAAAGTGTCGAAATGTGAAAATGTGAGGGCTATTTTGCAAAAATACCCTAATTGTGTATATATGGATTGTTTGTGAATGATTTGGTGAATAAAAGGGTAAATTTTGAATACATCTAGATCAAGAAAAGAGTAATTCAGTTTTAGATTGGGGAAAGTCGAAGATTGTAGAATAAACGTCCAAGTTGATAAATTCTGAGTACAAGGTAAGTTCCTACTTAAAATATGATGTTCAGTAGGTTTTGATGTCTTTATTATACATGGATGGTATATAATTTTATTGAATGAATATGTTGATGAATCAAAAGTATTTGGCACTAAGTGTGCAATTTAAACTAGCTTTGGCTACTAAAGGCACTAAGTGTGCGATATCGACTTAGCTTCGGTTAGTTGAGATGGCACTAAGTGTGCAGAATCGTTTTGGCTTCGGCTAATCTTTAAGCACTAATTGTGCGGATAATTAAATCATTAGTGATTATCGGATAGTCTAAATTATTTGAACAATAGGTGAGATTGGAAACAAGTGAGTATGAAAATGCTCTGGTAAGTATAATACCTATGTGGTAGGTGGTAAAATAAATAAAAGTTTATTGAATTTGTATAAACATATAGTTGGTGTTGTCATGGACTTGATGAATGAATTGAGAGATTATAATTACTTATGTGTTGATGTTTCATGTTTTATGTTGTTAATATTTTTTGTACGGGCTTACTAAGCTTTTGAAAGCTTACTTTGTGTGGGTTTACATTGTTTTATAGATATCGAAGCTTCTGCAAGCTCGGGGATCATCTAGGGTCGTCATCATACTATTGAACCTCATTTTGGTACTTTAGAGAATGCATATTTTCTTTAAGTATGGCATGTATAGGCTAGTAGTTTGGGAAGTATGTTTTATGAAATAGATGCTTAGCCATGTGATTTGGCTAAATTGTACTTAAACTTATAGTTGATAATGGTTTGTGGTATATGATGGTAATATGAAATTGTGGTATGTTTTAGTTGGCAAGTGTTGGTAAGAATAACTTGTGATTGTATGGAGTATGGAGGAAATGTTTTGGTATGATATTATCTAATGATCGGCATAAATTAGTAAGGTTTAGGAGTATGAATTTTGGTGTTGAAATTGGCTGAAATGGTGATATAAGTATGTTTGATTCTTTTGCTTGTAGGATGACCAAATTGGGGTGGCAAATTGGCTATTCAAATAGCCTGTTTTTGTCCACACGGGTAGAGACACGGGCTTGTGTCTCAGCCGTGTGCGACACACGGCCATGTTGCATGGTCGTGTATCTGCTGGGGTACCCTAAATTTGTAAGTCAGGCTCGAACACGACTAAGACACAAGGCATGTGGTCTGGCCGTGTGACCCAAATTGGGATGCTAACGTCACAAACAGAATACCCCCTAGTTTTGGCACGGCCTAGCACACGGCCTGGACACGGGCGTGTGCATAGTACATAGGCTGGACACGAGCGTGTGGTCTGGCCGTGTGGGCAAGTCAGTAGCTATGCCCTGTTTTGCCACGGCTTTAACACACAGGCGTGTCTAGACCGTGTGAAGTACACGGCCTGTTCACACGGGCGTGTGATCTTTTAAAAGTTGAAAATTCTTTTAAGTTGTGAAACTTTTATATGTTGTCAATTGGATTCTGAATGCATGTTTTAAGTATTGTATGCTCGAATGTAAGTTCATATTGAATGAGAATGAATGACTTCTATTGTAATGAGTTGGTGATTGGTTTGTAATTGTTCTGAATTGGATGATAAGTCCGGTAATGCCTCTCAACCTATTCCGGCAATGATTACGGGTTATTTACACATTTATTCGCAACTTATCATTGCCCGTTTAACCATTTGGAATTGAATAGTATACTTGGAAAATCACATATATCGTACAATGCCAATGTCCCAGACGTGGTCTTACATGCTATCACATATCGATGCCACTATGCCAGACAGGGTCTTACACGAATCAAGTACGATGTTGATGTCCCAAACATGGTCTTACACGTAATCACATATCGATACGAACTTCCCAGATGTGGTCTTACACGAAAACACATATCGAAAATCCTATGTCATGACATATGTATCCTAGCTATTCCTAAGGTTCGTACGGGGCTTTCAGACATCGTGACATATTCGGCTTTAACATATATACTATCACATTATACATTTTAGCATATATAGTGTAACATCCCGATTTTGGGCCTAGTCGGAACAGTGGTTTCGGGACCACAAATCTGATAAGGAAAATTTTATTTTTATTATATTTTTTTGGTATAGAATTTCACGAAATGATTTTGTGAAAATTTCGTTCGAAAATTTTGAAGTTTGGGCACTCAATTTAGTTAAAAGGATTAAATCGTAAAAAGTGCAAAAGTTGAGTTCTAAATGCTAGAGGTGTCCAATTGTTATGAAATTTTAAGTTGGAGGTCCTTATATGCCAATTAGACCATTGGTTAAGTTGGTGGACAAAAATGGACATGGTTAGGCATGTTTCCAAAGTTTTTTCATTAAGGGCGTTTTGGTCATTTAGTTATTAAAATGAATTATAAACAAAATTAAAAGCCAATTTTTGTCCATCTTCAACCTCTTGGCCAAAACTTGCATGGAGAAACCATGGCTAGGGTTTTTCAAGCTTCCAAGCTCGATTGTAAGTCTGTTCTAGCCCCGTTTTTAATAATTTTTACATTTTTGCAATCCCCGTAACAAGATCTATCTATTTCTACCATTAATTTGGGCTAGGGTTCATGTTTAAAAATTGATCCATGTGTGACATGCATGCATTTTGATGTCTAATGGTATAAAATGAATGTTGGGTGTTAAATAAACGACTTTTACTAAGCGATTTTCGATGAAAATGTCTGGACCATTTTGTAAAAGTTCTAGAAGTGGTATAAAAGGGTGTTTTGATGAGAATTGTAGTTTTCTATAGTTATGAAAATGGTTTGTCTAGGCCTATAGAGTGAGAAATTTGAATAAAAATCAATTTACAAGCCTAGGGACAAAAGTCTAATTTCGACAAAATTTAGGGGCAAAAATGTAATTTTGCCAAAATATGGTTTTTGGATCACACTAAATAATGTGACTAATAATTAGACTAAATGTGATATTATAGATCAAGGAAAACGAGGATTGGACCTAGATCGGGTTAAAAATAGAAAATTGACGGTTGGGTTCCTTTTTGCTATTTTGGTCCTGAGGTAAAGTTCGTATGTTAATAATAATGCAATATCATGCTTGAATTGTAATTATCTATTATTATGGCATAAAATGTATGGTTTAATATATTAGAAGAATTTATGGATGATGAATATGATGTGGAAAATGTGATGAATGTTAAATTACTATTACATCAGTTGTGTGAATTGCTACACGGTTTTACCTGACGAGATTTCAAGAAGTAAGTTCATGTGATTAAATAAGCATGATATTCATGATATTATTGTTACACTTGTTTGATCAAAGAGGCTGAGGAAAAAGTTAAGGTGATTCGCAACTGTTTGAAAGCCGCCTCGAATAGACAAAAATCTTACGCAGATTTGAAACGAAAGGAGATTAAGTTCAAGGTTTGTGATAAAGTATTTTTAAAAGTTTCTCCGTGGAGGAAAGTCCTCAGGTTTGGAAAAAGGGGAAGTTGAGTCCTCGATTTATAGGAACTTATGAGATTACAGAAGAAATAGGACCAGTTGCCTACCGATTGAATTTGCCACCAGAGTTAGAAATGATTCATAATGTATTTCATGTGTCCATGTTACGCCGGTATAGATCAGACCCTTCGCATGTAATTGGACCAACTGAAGTTGAGATTCTTCTAGATATGACTTATGGTGAAGAACCATTCAAGATCTTAGCCCGGGAAGTCAAACAGTTAAGAAATAAGAATATACCACTTGTGGAGGTTTTGTGGCATAGACATGGAGTAGAAGAAGCTACATGGGGACCCGAAGAGTCCCTGAGAGAGCAGTATCCAAACTTATTTATCGGTAAGATTTTCGGGGACAAAAATCCCTAAGGGGGAGAAATGTAATAGCTCGATTTAGGGCCTAGTCGGAACAGTGGTCTCGGGACCACAAATCCAAAGTCAAAAAAAATATTTTTATTATTTTTATGAGGTTATAATATGATTTTATTAGTGCATGAAAAATTTGTTGAGCTAATTTTAATGTTTTCAAGCCCGATTTCAAAATAGGACTAAAACGCATAAAAGACAAAAGTTGAATTTTAGTACCCAAAGGTGTTAAATAACTAGAGAACTAAAATTGAGGGCTTTTAAAGGGCAATTACACCCTTTTTAATAGTATTGGCCGGCCATGTGATGGATTTTAAGTAAATAGTCAAAGTATTAGGTGGATGTTGTCATGCTTTGGTGATAAAATAATGCCTAAAAGCCTAGCTATCATTTTCCTTCTTCTCCATCTCTTTTCTCCATCGAAAATATCAGCAAAAATGGAGTTTTGAAGGCTAAAAACTTTTAGCAACTTAAAGCCCTCACAAGTAAGTGATTTTGATAGTTTCTCTTAATGATTTTTGCTTTTTTGAGACCCTAGAAGCATAAGCTTTCAAATGAGGGGTCTATCTTGCAATATGATTGAAAGTTTAGGGTGTTTCCATGAAAGGATTTGAGATTTTTGTTGAGTTTTTATGGAAGAATATGAGTCCTAGTTGTGTCATGAACAACTTTGGTGAAGGAGTTTTCATGGAAAACACCTAAAAGGACTACTTTGCATAAGTTGTAAAATAGTTAATAAGCATGTGAAATAGTGAGAATTTGAAGTTTCTATACGAGTAAAAATAGTTCTTTTAGGCCTAAGATACAAATAAATTCGATGAAAATCGATTTTTGAGCATAGGGGCAAAATGGTCATTTTGTCAAAGTCTAGGGGCAAAATGGTCATTTTACCAAAAGTGTGAATTTCTAATTGCCTAATTGTAATGTGTGACTAAATGAGTGTATATTGATATTATAGATCAAGATTTGCCAAAATTGAGCCTAGACCGGGACAAAGCCAAGCAATCCGAATAAGCCGACTAGTCAAGTACTTTTTGTAAACCGAGGTAAGTTGTATGTAAATAATACAACTACACTGTTAATACTTGTATTCATATTGTCATTGAATTCATATTGTATGAGTTGTTAAGTTATGAATTGAGAATGCCTAGTAATATTTGAGATAGTAGAAATATCCCATTGAAACATTTGGATACGAACTGGATATTCGTGCCAAGGCATTGGGTGATTGTGCGCCAGTGTAAGACATGTTTGGGACATGCTTCGCCCACATTATGAGTGCCAGTGTAAGACATGCCTGGGATATGCATCGGCCTCGACAGAGATAGCCAGTGTAAGACGTGTCTGGGACATGCATCGGCTAAGAGTTGTGCTAGTGTAAGACATGTCTGGGACATGCATCAGCACGCATATATGAGTGCCAGTGTAAGACCATGTCTGGGACTTGGCATCGGCAATATATCCCATGTTGAAGGTTCATAGAATATCCAGTAGTATTCCAAATGGTTCAATGGTGAAAGTTATAGTCCAATTTTGATAATGAAAGGATGATCATGTTGTGAGCGTTACAGGTACCTATATGATAAGCATAAGAACGAGCTTAATTTAGAAAATGTGACTCGAGTAGATGATAATGAGTAAGTTAAGTTATGTTTACCTTTGAATATAATAACTAATGGTGAGATGGTTGTTGTATATTTATCTATATGTAACTTACTAAGCTTTATGCTTACTCTTTTTCCTTTCCCCCTTCTTTCAGTGTCGCGAAGCTAGCTTAAGTATCCCTTAGAGTCAGAGATATCGATCACACTATCAGCTGCAATACTTGGTATAGTTTGATTTATATTTTTGAAGGTGGCATGTATAGGGCTAGACTAGGATGTTGTATTAAGAGAATCGTTCATGTATTTTGGCTTAAGTCAAAAGCCCTTCATCTTGTTCCAAGCCTAGAATAATGGCTATTATCCATTTTCATGTATGCATATAATGTTCTTTCAATAGATGAATTGGTGCCCATTGTGATGAGGTTTGTATATTGAAATGATCTTGTGCAGGTTGTGCAAAATAGGTGACAAAATGGCTTGGGAAATAGCCTAGTTTGTCCATACGGTCAAGACACACGGGCGTGTGTCTAGACCGTGTGAGACACACGAGTCATGCCCATGGGTGTGTGTCATGGCCGTGCATCCCCTGCACTTAAAACTTTAAAGTCATTTTAGTACCCGGGCTGTAACACCCCTAGCCTTAGTCCGATCACTGGTTTAGGCTATGAGGTATTACTGAACTAAACATTTAATAACCTCATTCACATTGTAACTAACATAAACAAAGATCAAGATGGAATACATACTAATATTTAAGTTATACGCCATTTTCGTATGGCCAGAGTAATTACAAATTCAAAATATTGTTATTAACAACCTAACCCATACATGCCATATCGAGTCCAAAATATAATTGTACCCAAAAAGATCGATAGTGTGATTAACTGCTAACGATCCCCGAGTCGGTGGCTAAAATCAACAATCTATAAAACAGGGAAATAAAGAACAGAGTAAGCTTTCAAGGCTTAGTAAGTTTTAAGCAATACAAACAATTAAAACTTGTCATTTAAATTGAGCATTTAGTATCACAAAACTAATATTCTAATTAGTTATCACTTGGCTAAATATATATGTGTATAAATACGTAAATACACACAAAAAAAAATTCAGCACGTACTTTACTTTACTTCATAGCTCATACAATTGATTTAAGTCACAGACTTTCATATAATGTCAGACATCGACCAAATAAGTCATGCTCTTAGTCATAGATATAGTAATCATTCACACGCATATATCGTTCTTTAATACTAATAATTCACCTTAAAAATCAATTCACATGCGAGTACATAATACGTACCTGACTATCGTAATATATCATACAAAATCACTAGTAGTTTAACTCGAACCTTCAAATTCATAATCTTACTTGAATCACCGGCGTTGAGCCTGCTAGGTTTAAAACCCGGATCCAGTCACCAGTACAAAACCTACAGGGCTTTAAGCTCGAATATAATACTAGCACTAAGCCTGCGGGATTTAACCCGGATATAATACCAGCACTAAGCCTGTGGGACTTTAACCCGGATATAATACCAGCACTAAGCCTGCAGGACTTTAACCCAGATGTAATACCAAAGACTAAGCTGCATGGGACTTTAACCTTGGATATAATACCAAATATCATGCATATTTAATCATATATTAACACATCTCATTCAACTTATCACATTAGTAGTCATTTACATTTCGGTTCAAAAGTCATGCATAAATATCACATATCCATTTCACCGTTCAAGCTTAACCTATAGTGACCATTCAACTATATGTCATATACCTAAATTATTTATCTCACAACTTAATTCAAGTAGAGCCAAAAGGTCACAATTCATCTAATGTATACACATCAAGGCATCATCAATTATATACTAAAGGTGACTACTTAAAACTTACCTCGGATATACTTGAACGGTTGCGAAATGGCTACTCAGTTACTTTCTCTTTTCCCTTATCTAGAATTCCCCCCTATGCTCTTGAGCTTTAATTCAACAAATTTTAAACTAGTCATTATTCGACTATTCAAGTATTACTTTCAGAATATAATACACATATATTCGACTTTCACACATATAGATTATAGTAAGCTTATAAGAAATCAATAAGCAATTTATTAGCAAATTTTTATCAATGTTTACAATAAAATCACAATTTTACTATAAGCTGACTTCCTGAGCGACAGTCACTAAATTATTTATAACTGGAGCTACGAAACTCCAAATCAATTACCGTAAATTTTCCTTGAAAATAGACTCATTTATATTTTATCCATAAAATTTTTCATAATTTTCAGTTTAGCCAAACAATACCAGATTTTTCCTAAATTTTCCCTTGTTTCACTGTTTGACTAATCTGACCACGCTTCACTATGAAATAAATTTATCATTGTACAGAACTCAAAAATATGTTCTCATTTATTTCATTTGAAACTAGACTCATTAAGGAGTCTAAGCATATAAATTTTATCATATGACTATTTTTATACATTTTATAATGATTTTATAAAAATAGAATAGGGGATCTAGAAGTCATTTTGACTTTGTCCCACATTACTTCAAATATCTCATTATCGGCAATTCTTTTGCTTTTACAGTTTCTTTCATAAGAAACTAGACTCATCAAAATTTAATTACATAATTTATTCAGATTCTAACTCAATCCCACAATTTATGGTGATTTTCCAAAATCACATTACAGCTGCTGTCCCAAACAGATTATTACCAATTCACTCTTTCACACATTCTTTGCATATATATTATTTAAACATGTATATCACCAATCAATTTCATCATATATATCTATAATTTCACTTAAGCATAATATCAATACAACACATTGTGCTCAAATCATTATTTGAGTTCAATTTCGGCTAACACACATATAAACACTAGCAACTAAATATTAACATTTGCATTTCACCATAATAGCCAATTGCCATTAAGAAATTAAGTCACAATTATTCAATTTTACCAAGCTTCAACTTAATTTAACTTATAATAGTTCATAACACATTTAAAGCACATACATTACTAAATTTTATCCAAGTCCACAATTGGCCATAGTACACCCAACATATTAGCCGATTTCCTACTTAGCATCTAATGCACATATATGCTTAATTTATTTAGCTCAACTTCACCTATCTAACATTATTCATCAAAAGAACATGACACAACAACCATTTCCTTCATTTCAATTAAGAACAAATGCTCACAACACAACCAAAAACCAAAATATACTTCATGGGTTAAGGTAGATTCAAGAAAGGAACTCATAAACATCAAAATAGAAGCAAACTACCATGAATTTACCTTGGATGTTTCTTCCCAAGTGACCGAACATTCATGAGCTTCCCTTCCCAATTTGTTTTTTTATATTTGGGTATGAAGAACAAAAAGATGGACAAGCTTTGTTCTTTTCACCATTTTGTTATTTTACTATTTTTTTAATATAATGCCATTACCTATTAAAATGCTTAAATAAAATATAAATTATCTATCAACCATCACTATGGCCGGCCATTAAACTAAAATTGGTCCATTTGACATGCAAGTCCCCCATGTCACAATTCATGCATTATTTGGCACTTTAAAATTTACTTATGACATTTTCAAGTTTTATCACATGGGTCCTATCTTATAAATTTCACATACAAATGACAAAACTAAAGCATGAAACTTTCACACATGCATGTACACACACAATAAGCATAGAATATAACGGTTAATTATTTTATGACTCAGTTTTGTGGTCTCGAAACCACTTCCCGACTACGGTCAAAATAGGGCTATCACAAGGGCAGGCCACACGGGCGTGTGCCCATGCCGTGTCATAAAGTCAGTATGCATGCTAGTAGTACACGGGCAAGAGACACAGCCATGTGTCTCGGTCGTGTGAAGGACACAGTTATAGGACACGGGTGTGTGCTTTGCCCGTGTAGTTTTGGTAGAATGCCCAGGTTTTTAGACATGGGTTTAGGACATGGGCGTGTCCTTAGAACACGGTCATGTACTCTATACCCATACGGGCGTGTGGAGCCTTGATGCATGGGATTTCTTAAATTTTTCATGAGTTATTGGTTGGATTCCGAACCACCCCGGATGTATGTTTTGGGCCTGGTAAGCCCGTATATGGGACAAATTGCATGTGAAAAGAGAAAGTTTTAAATTGTTTGAGATTTTGCGACCTTGTTTTATGTAGTTGGTTGAGTTTAAATTAGGTAGCACCACGAACCCTATCCTAGCATCGGATACGGGCGAAGGGTGTTACAGTTTCTGTAACACCCCTATCCCGTAACCGTCGTCGGAATAGGTAAGGGGCATTACCGGACTTGTAACTCATGCCAGATCAGTAAAATTTTGAACATTTTCTTGAAGTAAAGATCATTCAATTGGATAATTGCTAGACACAACCAGGGATAAAATTTAAAAACTTATAAAAGTAAACATTCAAAGGATGTCATATTCGCATGGCTTATATACATTAACCAAAATATCCTCCCACTACTAGTCTATTCTATACATGCCATAAGATAATCCAAAACATAGCAATACCAAAAAGTGGATAGTGATAGTGTGACAAGTTGTTGACGATCCCCGAGCAAAAAGGCCAGAATCAACAATCTATAAAACAGAGAAACATAACAACAGAGTAAGCTTTTGTAAGCTTAGTAAGTCTTAAGCAATTTAAAACCAGTGAACTCAAATATAACCAATTTGTTTATTTGATTCACATATAACATTTCATTTCATATCTATAGTTATTCTCATCGGACAAATCAAAATGTATATCTCCCAATATCCTATAGTATTTCTCCATAACTGAATACTCACATATTCATATGGCATTTTCATACTTACTTTTCACTTTACAATCATGATTTAATTCTGATGGGTCTAACATGTACAAGTATTTATCACATACCTGACCAACCAAATTAAAAGTCGATCTTACAATTCTCATATAACCTCTTTCTAGGTATACTACCCTTTTTGGCCGAATATACACAATTACGTAATACACAATAAGCAGATAAATTCTCACTTGATAGTGATCTCTTATAAACATAGGTACATTACATATTTTCACCTAACTTTTCACATTGACCAAATGCACAATAATCATAGAACAGTCTTATTGCTTTACTCACATATGCATCACATAACAACCTTGTGATTTAATCCAAATCAAGCTTAAATATAATCTCAAAATACATACCTGACCAACTTAACGCATTGAACGTATTTATTACCAATTGTTACTGTGAAGTCGTATAATCTTATGCTTTACTTGAATCTTCAGCGAGACCTTTAGCTCGAATAATTCCCACACGTAGTTATCGGGTCTTACCTGGACAAAATCTCCACACGTTGTCATCGGGTCTTACCCGGACATAATCTCCACACGTAGTCATCGGGTCTTACCCGGAATATATTTCCAAGTTTCATGTACATTTAATCACATGTTACAATATTCACATCGACTGTCATATTTGTAATTCATTTGCCTCATCAAATATCTAATAATACACACCTTTCACATTAGGTCATTCGGCCACAATATATACACATCTCATACATATTTCACATTAGCCATTCGGATTTACCACATATATATCTCATACATATTTCATGTTAGCCATTCGGCTTTATCACATATATATATTTATGTTGTACAATAATTTCAGCAATAGCTTATAAGCAACTCAAATAGTTTCATCAATGTTTACAACAAAATCACATATTCACTACAAGCTGTTTTCCTGAGCAATAGTCATTTAATTATTTGTAACTGGAGCTACAAAACTCCAAATGAAGTACTGTTAATTTTCCCTGAAAACAGACTCATATGTCTTCTATCCATAAAATTTTCAAAATTTTTGGTTTGACCAATCAATACCAGAATTTTTTCTTAAAGTTTCCCCTATTTCACTGTTTGACTATACTGACCACTCTTCACTACGAATCAACTTTCTCATCGTACAGAATTCAAAATATGTTCTTGTTTATTTCATTTGAAACTAGACTCATTAAGGAGTCTAAGAATATAAATTTTATCTTATAACAATTTTTTTGTGATTTATAATGATTTTCTAAAAAAAAAAAGGGGATTTTGGAGTCATTTTGACACTGTCTCACATAACTTTAAATATCTCTTTATAGGAAATTCCTTTGCTTACACGGTTTCTTTTATAAGAAACTAGACTAATTAAGCTTTGATTACATATTTTATTCAGCCTATAATTCCACACCAACAATTTATGGTGATTTTCTAAAATCACGTTACTGCTGCTGTCCTAAGCAAATTATTACAGTTTGCTCTTAAATTTCCAAGTCCAAACACTTATGAACTTACCATTTGAGTTTAAAACATATCATGGCCACATCATATCTTATTAAATCAACTCATTATGTCCTATTATGATTGAATTTACTCAACGTTTAATCACTTAAAACTTACCTCGAAGTGGTCGACGACTAGATATCCACGGCTATTCGCTTACTTTCTCTTTCCCTATCCGACTTTGATCCTCTTTGCTCTTAAGCTTAAGTAAAACAATAGATTTGCTTAAGTACTTAACTAATATTATTCACTTAACAATCACATTTGGCAATCACATATCATTTAATCTATATCTAAAACAATAGATTTCAATATGTATCATATTTAATAAAACATGCCATGACTCGATTTCATGCTTATTTAATTTATATCTAATTCACATTCACAAGCAAAGAGTCACTTAATTTATCATGCTTTCTTATACATGAATTTAATCATATTGCCGAATGTCCTTATGTGTACATGGTACATACATAAGGCATATATATATATATATATATATATATATATATATACCTATATATGACCATTACAATTTAAACATTTAATCATAATCGGCAAGCTTTATTTCAACTATTTAAAGTGCAAACCAATTATGTTATTCATTAACATTTCGTCATATTAAATCTTTGATTAACCAATTTAACACATACCAAAATCCAATCATACATCTAACCTTTATCTCAATAGCAAACCGAGTTATAAGATTATACATTACACTAAGCATATCATTAAACATACCTATTCAATTTAGCTAATTTCAAAGCCGATTAATCACCTTACCCCACATTACTCAATGCCGAATATTAACCCAACATCACAAGAATAATCACCATGAAACTTACCTTAATACACATTTTATCCCATTGCCGAATACATATATATATCATCAAATAAATATTTATTCACATAACAACAATTCATTCACATCTCTATAAATGATCATAATCGGACATTATAAACAAATCAACTAGTTTAGCATTCAAATTCTTCTAACCATTCCTCAATCACTTACTCAATGAACAACAATCCAAGCACATCAAAGCATAGTCGAATGTATCATTCTTCTTAAATTCAAAAATAAATGCATGGGCTAACTTCAAAATCTATTTAACAACTCAACTTTACCAAAATTATCAAGAAATTAAGCCAAACATACCTCCAATTGCTAATATAATTGCCATATGTCTAAGGGCCCCCTTTTGTTCTTCTTTGATCCTAAGAATCGGCTATTGAGAGAAAGAATGGATAAAACTTTGTTTTCATCCCTTTTTTTTTCCCATTATAAAAACTTTATTTCATATTTTATAAGTCTTTATTTAATTCTTTAACAAAATGTATATAATATCATTTATTAGCCATCATTACAACAAATAAAATACATATTTTCTCACCTAAAACCATCATGGTCGGCCATTATCATGAAAAATGGGGACTTTGACATGCAAGTCCCCATATTTAATCCATGCAACAATTTGGCCATTTTAAAAATTAACCAACACATTTTCAATGTTTCTCACATAAGCCCTTTTGACTAAATTCGCATTCAATTGAAAAAATCAAAGCATCAAAATTTCACACATAAATTGTAACATAAAATAGACATGAAATTTAACAATCAATTATTTGTGTGACTCGATTTTGTGGTCTCGAAACCACTTCCCAACCAGGGACAAATTAGGGATGTCACAGTTTCTCTTTCATCGAAGCTAATGATTCAATTTCTTACTAGTTGTTAATGTTATCTGGTCTTTTAAACTGGGTTTTTAGCTATTAAATCACATGTTTTGAATAAAAGCTAAAAATTGGGTTATTAATTGTGGATTTAGGGATTTTGAGTAAAAATGTGGTTTCAAAGTGTTTTCCAATTAGTTTTGACATGATTTGATGGTTTCTAAACTTACTTTAAAGTTTCGTTGAATATTTCAAATGTTTTAATGAATTTTTGTGAAAATTTGCATAAACATGTTGAAAATTTTAATACCATGAATTGGGTAATTTTAAGTAGTTTAAACGTTGAGAATCAATCGTAGGTGAATAGTTAGATGAATAAAATTAGTTTTAGGCAAAAAGATTAAGTATACACCGAGATAATTGAAATTCAAGTTTGTTATGTTGAAGGTTTCGATTACATGAGAATTGAACTTAGGCTTGTGATTTGATTGTTTAAAGTGAGTCTTTGGTTGATTGTTGAAGCTTCAGAATCATTAGGACCTTCAACGAGTAGAGATAAAGGCAAGGAAAAGCTAGTTTAAGCTTTCAATAATTAGGGGAAAGTGTGATAAGTGAGTGTTTGGAATCACTAGTTGTAGACACAATTCATAATGTTAATTAGAAGATTAGGAATAGCCTAAACCCCTATCCTACGTTTTGAGTGTAAGCTTTCTATTTTCCTTTCCTTATTTGGGCAAATTATGTGATTATGTGAATAATTGTAGATTGATTATTATGATACGATATTGTGATATGAGACGTGTGATGACTATTGTGAATTTTGTTGTGTTGCGGGCATGATATACATGCCAAATGAGTGATAATGATATGCTAATAATGCAAATATGTAATGAAAGCGAGTAAAATTCTGGGAAGTATATATGTTTTGAATTATGGAATGTGATATTATTATGACAGGTAATATGTGAGAATACTTGTATGTGATATATGATGTACTGATTTTAATGTACACATGTGGTCGGATATATGATGGCTCAATGAGCATTATTATGGAACTTAAAGTGCAATTAAATGTGAATCCGATAAGCAAGCATTGTGTACAAGTTTTGTTGTAAATTGATGAATATGAACAAAGATGATGTGCATTAAATCAATAACTAAAAATGTGTAATTGTGGATATTTTGACCTTATGATCTCTTGAAACCATTGGATATAGTTGGCATGCCATCAGATATTGAGTACTCACCTATATATGTATTGTGTTTTTGGGCATTGAGGCCCTAGGACAGGTTGGATAGATAAGGGAATGTGAGTTAAGCTCCATTCAAAGGGACATGTTTGGTGTGTGGAGAGTGTTAGCTTTATGATTCACTTTTTTTTGGATATGTTTGTCTCTATGAGTCAATTGGTGTGTTGGAGATCCGTGTATCTGATGTGTGGTGATAGAGCCCACTTTTATGTGATCTTATGTATTATGATAATACAATGCTAGATGGATGCATAAACATGTGAATAAAATGCTAAATGAGTTGATTTAAGTTTCATGAAAATGTTAGTATGTATTCATGGTAATTGTATATGTAATTGTGGTTTGGGTCATTTTCATTTAACTTGTTAATGCACATGAATATAGAAGCTAAACTTGTGAGTTATTAAAGCATGTATACATTGTTTAGTCTTGATGAATTATTGAAAAATGAACTATTTGTGTATAAGTTGAGTGTGGTTACACGTGAGAGTATATGCTAGTTTTATGATTTAATGAAGGTAAATATGTTATCGTTACTTGGTTAGGATATGGTTGAGAACGTGTTGTAGCATTCTCTTGTTTAACCTTTTATGTTGTTTATACTTTGTGGTTACTTCGACATTCGCTGAGCTTGTTTAAGCTCACCCACTTTCTCTAACTATTGCTGATATTTAGCGTTTGCGGTGTGAGCGATGGGGGGATACCAAGGAAGAGATCCAAGTTAGGCTTTAGTATTTGTGTAGGTGGTATTACTATTATTCTTTGAATTGTTGGGATAAGGTGATGTGGTTAGACTTTCATTGGTTATTATTGTGGTCCTCATTATATTTTATGTGTTTAGTTTTCTAACACTTTTGATGGATGTTATAATTATTTCATTGGTATTGTTTTGGTTTGAAGATTTGCTATGTTGAAGTGCCATGAACTGTATGTATGGTCAATGGATGTTGAATAATGTGGTAGAATTGTTGCATGATATTGCCATGATGTTATGGATATTTTGTAGCTTAATTATTCAAGAATGCGTGGATAACCTTGAAAAAGTTTTAAAAAGATGTGAGGAAACTAACTTGGTGCTAAACTGGGAAAAATGCCATTCCATGGTGAAAAAAGGATTGGTCTTAGGGCATCAGATATTAGGAAAAGGTTTGGAAGTAGATAAAGGAAAAATAGAAGTTATTAAGCATCTTCCAAATTTGACAAATGTTAAAGGAGTTCGAAAATTTTTAGGCCATACAGGATTTTATTAGAAATTTATGAAAGATTTTGCTCATATTTTGAAACCTCTGAATCAGCTTCTCCAAAAAGAGACACCTTTCATATTTGACCAATGCTTCGCCAAAGCTTTTGGGGTAATAAAAGACTTGTATCTGCTCTTATAATCATTACCCTGAATTGGTTGGAACCTTTTAGTATTATGTGTGATGCTAGTGATTATGCAATAGGTGCAGTTTTGGGACAAAAGCAAAATAATATATTTGGGGCTATTTATTATGCTAGTAAAACACTAAATTCAACACAGTGCAACTACATTACCACTGACAAAGAGATGTTGGCAGTAGTGTTTGCGTGTGAAAAATTTCGACCCTACTTAATGCCAAATCGAGTATATGTGTATACTGATCACTCAGCACTAAAATACGTCATGAAGAAAAAAGAAACAAAAGGCAAACTAATGAGATGTGTTTTTTTACTTCAGGAATTTGATTTATGGATAATGGACATGAAGGGGACTAAGAATCAAATTGCAGATCACTTATCCAGAATGGAAAACCATTTACAAGAGGAGGAAATTGAAGACAGTAAGGAGACCTTTGCAGATGAAAAATTATTCTGAGTAGACATTAATCAATCAAGACCAGGTAGGCATCTAACACCATAATATACAGATTATGTTAATTACATTACAAAGGGGTCTTCCTAGCACAGGCATCTTGGCAACAGAAAAAGTGGATAGCCCATGAATCAAACAATTACGTTTGGGAGGAACCATGCATGTTTCAATAATGCGCAAATCAATTAGTCTGGCAATGTGTAGCAGAAGAAAAAATACAAGATATTTTACAAGGCTGTCACACATCTCCTTGTGGAGGGCATTTTGGTGGCAAAAAGACAACTCAAAAAATACTACAATCAGGGTTTATTAGCCAACAATGAATAGAGACACTTATGAATTTGTATAAGGATGTGACAGGTGTCAAAGAATTAGGAATATATCTAAAAGGGATGAAATGCCGTAAACATGGATAATTGAGGATGAAGTGTTTGATGTTTGGAGAATTGATTTCATGGGACCTTTTTTGAGTTCTTTTGGGAATTAATGTATTCTCTTGGCTATAGACTATGTTTCAAAATGGGTTACAGCTGTTGCAATACCTACTAATGATACAAAATCCGTAGTGAGATTCCTAAGGAAAAACATATTCGCCAGGTTTGATACACCACGAGCGCTGGCCAGTGATGAAGGATCTCATTTTTGTGGCAAGTAGTTCAAAACAGCATTGGCTAAATACAACATAAGACATAGGATGACAATGACATATCACCTATAAGCTAATGGGCAAGCATAAGTACCTAATCAGGAAATAAAGTAGATTTTGGAGAAAACAGTAAACCCAATTTAAAAAGATTAGACAGCCAAGATAGACGATGCATTGTGGGCTTATGGAACAACATATAAGACTCCCTTAGGCATGTCCCCATATAAGCTAGTTTATGGGAAGAACTGTCGCTTACCAATCGAATTAGAGAGGAAGGCATATTGGGTGATCAAAGAGTTAAATCTGAATCCAAAATTAGCTAAAAAAAGGAAAGACTATTCCAACTCCAAGAATTGGAAGAATTTTGATTTATGGCTTACGAAAATACTAAAATGTACAAGGAGAGGAGTAGACTTCGACATGATGCAAAGATCAAAAAGCGTGAATTTTTGCTAGGATAGAAAGTACTGCTATTTAACTCAAGGTTATAATTATTCCTTAGAAAGCTTAAATCAAGAAGGGCAAGTCTATATACAATACATCAGGTAACTCCTCATGGGACAATAGAGTTAATTGGAAAAGAGGTTCAAGCCTTCCTTGTTAATGGCGAACAAGTAAAACATTACTTTGGAGGAATTATTACTATTGTAGGGGAAGAATACACCTTACAGTGTAGCGCTTTTTTGGGTTTCCAAGGAATCAATGGAAAACGAACAAACTTGAAGAATGATAAGGAAAAACTTAACCTAGGTAGTGATTTAACAAAACACAGATGAATCTGGTCATCATGTTGCAACACCACACTAGTATGTCGCGACAAAGAACAAAATTTTGATTTTGGAATCTGCCTTCGACGTCGCATCACCCAGGGATGTTGCAACACTAGTGCGTAACTTTGTGTTCTGAACTAACCTAACTATTGACGTTTTTGTAGCTTAATTATATTAGGCTTCTGACACCTTTCAACTCTTCGAATAAATTGTCAATACGAGGTAGTGGATATTTGTTCTTGATTGTAACTTTGTTGAGCTGACGGTAGTCTATACACAATCTCATTGATCTGTCCTTTTTCTTAACGAACAGAACCGATACACCCTAAGGTGAGGAATTGGGTCAAGCAAAACCCCTATCTGTCAACTCTTGCAGCTGTGCTTTCATCCTTTTTAACTTGGTAAGAGCCATTCTGTAAGGTGCTACCAATATCGGTGATGTCCCCGGTACCAATTCAATAGCAAACTTAACCTCTCTGATCGGCGGTAATGTAGGTAACTTCTCTGGAAACACATTAGGATACTTGCAAACCACTGGCACTGACTCAAGCTTCGATTCAGACACTTTAGAATCTAGTACATAGGAAAGGTAAGCATCACAACCTTTTCTCACATATTTTTCCACTAACTTAGTCGATATAACCATAGGCAACCCACTCGGATTATCTGATTCAATATGAAGCAACTCACCATTCTGACATTTCAATACAATAAGCTTTCGTCTACAATTTACAACCGCGTCGTAAAGAGTTAGCCAATCCATGCCAAAATCATATCAAATTCATCAAACGGTAACTGCTTCAAATCATCCAGAAAACTGTAACCCCGAGTCATCAAAGGACAATTCTTACTACTACATACTGACCTAGGGGGTCGATACTTTAACCACGAATTCAATAAACTCGACATGTAAATTCTTACTAGACACTAAATTGATGCATACATATGAATGAGTGAATCCCAGATCAATCAAAGTAGTAATATCAGTATCAAAATTAGCGAAAGTATCAATAATAACATCTGGTGCAAAAGCATCCTCTCATGCGTGAATAACATAAACTGTAATATCCTGATTTTGGGCCTAGTCGAAATAGTGGTTTCGTGACCACAAAATTCAAGATAGAAATAATTATTTTATGATTATTTTGAGGTCTATGATATGATTGCATGATTGTGTGAAAATTTTGTGAAGAAATTTTATGCATAAAGTGCTTAAATTGAAATTAGGGACTAAATCGAATAATTTGCAAAACTTGCATTCTAGAAGTTTCTAGTATGAAATTGTTTTGAAATATTAATTAGGAGGTCTAAAATAGAAATTTTACCAATTTCTAAGTCTATGGACAAAAATTGGACATGGATGGAATTTTTGGAAAGTTTAGTAGTAAGGGCATTTTGGTCATTTAGGGGTAAAATGAATTAAAATACAAAATTAAAAGCCAATTTTGCTCATATTCAACCCCATGGTCGAATATAGCAAGGAGAAACCATGGCTAGGGTTTTTAAAGCTTCCAAGCTCGATTGTAAGTCCGTTCTAGCCTCGTTTTTCAAGTTCTTTACGTTTTTGGAATCCCGGTAACTTGATTAAGCTTATTCTAGCAATAATTTAAGCTAGGGTTCATATTTGGAAAATACCCATAGGTGAAATGTGTTTATTTTGATGTTTTATGGTAGAATATGAAGGCTGAAATTATGTTAAACAACTTTTGCTAAGCGATTTTAAGCAAAAATGAGTAAAACGGCTTAATCGGTAAAAATTGTTATTGTTCATAACTATGTGTTAGAGTGAGAATTTGATGTTGTCATAGAAGGGAAAAATGTTCAGCATGTCATAAAACATAAGAAAATATGCTGAAGTTTAATTTACGAGCTTTGGGGCAAAAGTGTAAATATGCAATGTTTAGGGGGGCAAACTGTAATTTTGCAAAAATATGATTTTCGGTTAATTTGAATAATTTGAGCCCTAATTAGACTATATTTTAAAATGATAGAGCAAGGAAAACTAAAATTCAAGCTAAATGGGGAAAATACCAAGTTGTGGACTGAAATGGTAAAAGTAGCCATTTTCACATACGAGGTAAGTTCATATGTAAATGTTGGTAACATAGTTATTATTTTAAATGTTTTTATGTTATTTAAATAATATGATAATTATTATGAAATATTATACTCGTGATAATTGTTTGATAATATGTCAAATTATGTGATATACTTGGAAAATGTGAAATACTTTATTTAGTATCGGTATCGGCATTCCGTAGAAGATGGTTGAGACACATGATTGGGAAAAAGGTCCCGTTGAACCCTAGGAATGGATTAGGATACAAGTGACATGTCACTGGTATATTTGGGCATCCGAACTCGTTGAGTTGAGTCCGAGTTCACTAATGGATGCAAATGTCCGAACTCGTTGAGTTGAGTCTGAGTTCACTTATGGATGCGAATGTCCGAACTCGTTGAGTTGAGTCTGAGTTCGAGAGATGTAACTAGGCATCCGAGCTCGTTGAGTTGAGTCTGAGTTCACTTATGGATGCGAACGCCTGAGCTCGTTGAGTTGAGTCCGAGTTCACATTTGGGCGGGTTACATGGTAGCTTGGCAACATATGTGGCACTTATGTACAAACTTTCCATGTATCCGAATTATATTCCGATGTGTTCAACGGGTAAAATTCTACTCAAATGAAGGAATACTCGAGATGAAAGGGACGTATTGGTAAGTGTTGTGAAATGGATACTTTGAACAGGTATGTACTTAACCCTTAGGTTGAAAACTTGATATAACAACAATATGGTAAGATGATAAATGAAAATGTGATATGAATGTCTCGGTGATGATCATGCAAATGATGTTTATGTTTGCTTATATAGTTGTGTTACTTGTTATTTGCATGTGAACTTACTAAGCATTTGTGCTTACTCCCTTCTTTTCATTCCTTGTACTGTTGACAAGCCAACTCGGAAATCGGAAACGGTCGGAGGCACGCTCGCACTATCCGTATACCATCTTGGCATAATGGCTTGTATATTTTGAGTATGGCATGTATAGCATTATAATCATTTTGTATATATGGTCTTATGATATGGTTATTGAGTGGTATGGAAGTTCTTGGTAATGATTAGCCATTGGAATTGCTAATCATGATCATATTTGGTGTTATGTATTCTAAATTGCTAGCTAATCCATGGGAACCATGAAATGGGTAAAATTTACCATAAAATAGAATCAGACAGCAGTAGTGACATGAATTTAAAAAATCACTAAAAATAGTAGAAATGGAATTAAATAATGAATAAGTTACGGAATTGAAGCTTGATGAGTCTATTTTTATATGGATGGAACAAAACAGGTATATGAGTTATATTTTATGAGATGTTTAAATTTTTGTGAAACAGGGCCAGAGCAATTTCTGGATCCCCTGTTCTGATTTTGGAAATTCACCATAAATTTTTCAAAGATAATTAGAAGTCATGATTTATATGTACAGATTCCTTATTGAGTCTAGTTTTATTAGAAATAAACGGCATAGTTATTGAAACTCTGTACAGGGAGGTATCTGATTCGTAATACACAGAGGTCAGAGCAGTCGAACCCTGAAATAGGGGAGACTTTAACTAATAAACTGTACTAATTTGCTTGACCAAAAATTCTATAAAAAAATTAGTAAATAGATATATGAGTCTAGTTTCAGGGAAAATTTACGGAATTGGATTTCAAGTTTCAGAACTCGAGATATAAATTTTTAAGCCACTATGACGCAGATTGCTAGCTTGACTGAAAATTTTAAAAATAAATTGTTTGAGCTGTTTAAAGTAATGAATTAAGTCTGTTAACACCTCGTGTTCGACTCCAACGACGGTATCAGGTACGGGGTGTTACATTTGGTGGTATCAGAGCAGGTTTAGTCAGTTCTCGGACTAACTTAGCATGTGTAAAAATTTAGCTAAACATGCCACTGATCTGTGATAGTGTGATGTCTTCCGACGCATATGAGTACCGTCTTATTTAGACAGGGTACTCTCCAACCGAGCTGCGCCGACCATGTTCAATTTATGTG
This sequence comes from Gossypium anomalum, assembly GCA_025698475.1. Classification (NCBI taxonomy): domain Eukaryota; kingdom Viridiplantae; phylum Streptophyta; class Magnoliopsida; order Malvales; family Malvaceae; genus Gossypium; species Gossypium anomalum. The sequence goes on from CM046965.1 coordinate 42,494,609, forward strand.
AAGGTATTTGTGTAAAATTATGATTATGATAAGTCTCGGTTCAGAAAAGTATGAATAGAAGTTTATGATACATATGTGATAAATATCCATATTTGCGTAATGCTCATATGATGTAGTGTATATGGCTTACTTGATAAGATGAACGGAATAAATAGAAAGTAGTAGAGGTATGAATAAAAGTTATAATATTATGATATGAATGAAAATGTCCTTGTCTTGATTTGGACGTCGAATGTTGATGAATGCTAATGATATATAATTTTTATGAGATAAAGGATTATAATGAAATGAACTTATCTATGTTAAATTGTTGAACTGAATTATATGATTGTAATGACATGTACATGATGCACGAAATGAAAGTTGTGATTGTGATGCAAATATCTATGTTTGTTTGGCCCTATATGATGTCATGAGCATGAATTAATTTAATTAAATGAATGGATAAGTAAAGCTATCTAGAAAACATAGAATGTATATATAAGGATATTGTCTAAATGGGGACAGAGGAAAAATTTGTGTGTTTAACATGAATGTTGCATTGCCCGAATGAATGACATGATTTTGATGATGTTGCTATGATGATGGAAGTTGTGTCATATGTGTATGTATAAGAAAGTCGAGTCGAGGTCCTACAACCCCTCCCCTTACCAAAGTGGTACTTATAATGGAATTTCATGAGATTTGTATTGAATAAGTTTCGCTTGAGAACCCAAAGAGTTCAAAGTGATAGAATAATTATAAGTATGATCGTAGATTGAAAATGAGCTGATAAGTAAAGTTAGAGCCGATAAAGTATCGGATTGACGTAAAGATTATTGGAGGTATGCATCATCCCAATTAGAGAAGGAATTCTCTTTGGTAAATCGAATTACTCGGTGCAAGGTCGAAAAAAGTGTAAATCGAAATTTATTCAGAACTGACCTTCTTTAGTGAATGGTTTAATATGAAATTTGTTACTGCAAAGCCTAGTTGGGAAATGATATTTGAAATGTGAACTATCTGAGTGTGACAGTTATGACTGGACAGATTTAGCAGTCTCTTTTGAGATGTTCTATGTGTTTACCCGTTCTCAGAAATATTTCTATGGCTATTGATCTTCTGAAGAAATTTTTGTTATATGGGAATGTCTTCTAATTCTGGTGTTGGATGAAAGCATTGGTAGTCTGACTGGTTTATAAATTATATTGCTCTATTTCATCGGGTATTCTATTTCATTTCGTCTGATAAGAATTGATGAGAGAATACATATGATATTATAATTCTGTTTCTTCTACTTGATGCTTCATATGATATATATGTATGGGAAGATATATTGATCTTGTTATATTTGATTTCAGTGGGATTAAATGATGTTTTCTTTTGGACTTTCTTTCTTTGAAGAATTATCGGGGTATTCTACATTTTCTCTATGAGTTTGGTTTTCGATTCTCCGGCATAGTATCGTATCTTGGGTTTCCTTATCCTTGATCTTTTTATTCTGGATTTCTTTATTCCGGGTTTCTCTATCTTGGATTTCTTTACTCAGTTTTCTTGTTATCTTTGTTCCATAATTTGTCAATTACGACTCATGTTTGAAGTGCGTTCTTTAGCTCGTGATAATCATGTCAAATATGACTATACTTCTAATTTGATCTTGGTAATGTGGTGATTTTAGTATTGGGATTTTTTTTTCTAATTTCTGTGTAAGGATTTGACATCGATAAAGGCATAGGTGATAAAAGCGCGAGTTTCAAATTTCGGTATGGTGAATTATTTATTTGAAAGATTTCATGTGACAATTATGTCAGGATTATTTTTCTCAAGTCTGATAATAGAATTTAATTTTTGTACTGATAAAAGAGTAAATAGTCTAAACGAGAAGTGTATATTTATTAGAAAGAGTTGGATATTAGTTAAAGTCACTACGAATGATAAGGTTTTCATCTTATGAAAGTGAAAAGTTTATTACATGTTGACAGAGTTCGGATAGATGAGAATATTGGTAACCGAAGCGTCTGAACTAGACTAGTCTACATTGAGCAAAGACTTCGACTTTCGATGAATGTCTTCGTTGTATGAATTGTGATGTGTTTCAAGACAGTGAGGTAATATGATAGTTTAGAGCATTCGATGTTACATAAAATCTGAGTTGTTAAAAAGGTTAAAGCTGAGCATTGGGATCTATCAAAATTATCCATGTCAATGTTGATATTGGGATGGAAATGAGAAGGATTATTCTTGAGGCCATATCGAATTATTTCTATGGCGAAAGAGGAAAATGTGATGTATCCTATTCTTAAATGTTTGGAGAAATCTATAAATCATATCGGTATTGAATGAATTCCTACTCATCGATTCATGAAATTTCGTGTCTCTTTGATTGTTGGATTTCTTGGAATTCCGGCCCATTAATCAAGTTAAGATCCTGGTTTTATGTCATGATATCATGGGAAACCGAGAAGGGTTGAAAATTTAAGAACAACCGAGAGTTGAGACTGTAAGCTTTTAGACCATATGAGAAATTAAAGAGATGTATTGGAGGTACACCTAAGTGAAAGTTCTTCAAAGACCGAATATGAGATTAAAAGTGAAGACCACTTTTTCCTAAGATTTTTTGGGGTCGAAAATCCTTAAAAGGGGGGAGAGTTGTAATATCCTGATTTTGGGCCTAGTCGAAATAGCGGTTTCGTGACCACGAAATTCAAGATAGAAATAATTATTTTATGATTATTTTGAGGTCTATGATATGATTGCATGATTGTGTGAAAATTTCGTGAAGAAATTTTATGCATAAAGTGCTTAAATTGAAATTAGGGACTAAATCGAATAATTTGCAAAACTTGCATTCTAGAAGTTTCTAGTATGAAATTGTTTTGAAATATTAATTAGGAGGTATAAAATAGCAATTTTACCAATTTCTAAGTCTATGGGCAAAAATTGGACATGGATGGAATTTTTGAAAAGTTTAGTAGCAAGGGCATTTTGGTCATTTAGGGGTAAAATGAATTAAAATACAAAATTAAAAGCCAATTTTGCTCATCTTCAACCCCATGGCCGAATATAGCAAGGAGAAACCATGGCTAGGGTTTTTCAAGCTTCCAAGCTCGATTGTAAGTCCGTTCTAGCCCCGTTTTTCAAGTTCTTTACGTTTTTAGAATCCCGGTAACTTGATTAAGCTTATTCTAGCAATAATTTAAGCTAGGGTTCATATTTGGAAAAATACCCATAGGTGAAATGTGTTTATTTTTATGTTTTATGGTAGAATATGAAGGCTGAAATTATGTTAAACAACTTTTGCTAAGCGATTTTAAGCAAAAACGAGTAAAACGGCTTAATCGGTAAAAATTGTTATTATTCATAACTATGTGCTAGAGTGAGAATTTGATGTTGTCATAGAAGGGAAAAATGTTCAGCATGTCATAAAACATAAGAAAATATGCTGAAGTTTAATTTACGAGCTTTGGGGTAAAAGTGTAAATATGCAAAAATTTAGGGGCAAAACTGTAATTTTTCCAAAATATGATTTTGGGTTAATTTGAATAATGTGAGCCATAATTAGACTATATTTTAAATGATAGAGCAAGGAAAACTAAAATTCGGGCTAAAATGGGGAAAATACCAAGTTGTGGACGAAATGGTAAAAGTAGCCATTTTCACATACGAGGTAAGTTCATATGTAAATGTTGGTAACATAGTTATTATTTTAAATGTTTTTATGTTATTTAAATAATATGATAATTATTATGAAATATTATACTCGTGATAATTGTTTGATAATATGTCAAATTATGTGATATACTTGGAAAATGTGAAATCTTTGTATCGTGATCGATGATCGGCATTCCGTAGAAGATGGTTGAGACACATGATTGGGAAAAAGGTCCCGTTGAACCTTAGGAATGGATTAGGATACAAGCGACATGTCACTGGGATATTTGGGCATCCGAACTCGTTGAGTTGAGTCCGAGTTCACTAATGGATGCGAATGTCTGAACTCGTTGAGTTGAGTCCGAGTTCGAGAGATGTAACTAGGCATCCGAGCTCGTTGAGTTGAGTCCGAGTTCACTTATGGATGCGAATGTCTGAACTCGTTGAGTTGAGTCTGAGTTCGAGAGATGTAACTAGGCATCCGAGCTCGTTGAGTTGAGTCCGAGTTTACTTATGGATACGAACGCCCGAGCTCGTTGAGTTGAGTCCGAGTTCACTTATGGGCGGGTTACATGGTAGCTTGGCTACATCTGTGGCACTTATGTGCAAACTTTCCATGTATCCGAATTATATTCCGATGTGTTCAACGGGTAAAATTCTACTCAAATGGAGGAATACTCGAGATGAAAGGGACGTATTGGTAAGTGTTGTGAAATGGATACTTTGAACAGGTATGTACTTAACCCTCGGGTTGAAAACTCGATATAACAACAATATGGTAAGATGATAAATGAAAATGTGTTATGAATGTCTCGGTGATGATCATGCAAATGATGTTTATGTTTGCTTATATAGTTGTGTTACTTGCTATTTGCATGTGAACTTACTAAGCATTTGTGCTTACTCCTCCTTTTCATTCCTTATAGTGTTGACAAAGCCACTTCGGAAATCGAAAAGCGGTCGAGGCACGCTCACACTATCCGTATACCATCTTGGCATAATGGCTTGTATATTTTGAGTATGGCATGTATAGCATTATAATCATTTTGTATATATGGTCTTATGATATGGTTATTGAGTGGTATGGAAATGCTTGGTAATGATTAGCCAGTGGAATGGCTAATCATGATCATATTTGGTGTTATGTATGCTAAATTGCTAGCTAATCCATGGGAACCATGAAATGGGTAAAATTTACCATAAAATAGAATCGATAAAGAGAGTGATGTGAATTTGAAAAATCACTAAAAATAGTAGAAATGGAATTAAATAATGAATAAGTTATGGAATTGAAACTTGACGAGTCTATTTTCATATGGATGGAACAAAACAGGTATATGAGTATATTTTATGAGATGTTTAAATTTTTGTGAAACAGGGCCAGAGCAATTTCTGGATCCCCTGTTCTGACTTTGGAAATTCACCATAAATTTTTCAAAGATAATTAGAAGTCATGATTTATATTTAAAGATTCCTGATTGAGTCTAGTTTTATTAGAAATAAACGGAATAGCCATTGAAACTCTGTACAGGGAGGTATCTGATTCGTAATACACAGAGGTCAGAGCAGTCGAACCCTGAAACAGGGGAGACTTTAACTAATAAACTGTACTAATTTGCTTGACCAAAAATTCTATAAAAAAATTAGTAAATAGACATATGAGTCTAGTTTCAGGAAAAATTTATGGAATTGGATTTTGAGTTTCGAAACTTGAGATATAAATTTTTAAGCGACTGTGATGCAGATTGCTAGCTTGACTGAAAATTTTAAAAATAAATTGTTTGAGCTGTTTAAAGTAATGAATTAAGTCTGTTAACACCTCGTGTTCGACTCCGGCTACGGTCTCGGGTACGGGGTGTTACGTAAACCGTAGCTAATGCTCGTGCCTCAGAGATCACTGTAGAATATTTTGTAACACCATGGCTACCACACACATTTCTAGGATTATGAAGTGGTCTACCTCTCGCAACAGTATTGCTCGACCACGTGGTCTGAGCTTTCTCTTTCTTGGATTTCTCCAGGCAATCTCTAAGATAGTGGTCTAAGGAATCACACCTGAAAAACACTACATTCTTTAATCGACACTCACCATAATGTGGTTTCTTACAGTGCTTGCACTCGGGCCAAACATTTCTGACACTACCTGCGCTTGCTACAGATGTAGCCTGAGGTTTTGGACTGGAGCATCGGGTACTTCTGTCTCTACTAGAATAACCCACAGAAGCTGTAAAATGGTTGTGATGTTCTTTTGATTTCTTTGATACTAAATTATGGGACTTCCCAGTCGATCTCTTTCTCAAGTCTCTAGCCTCACAATCAGCACGTCTTTTCTCTTTACTTAACTCATCGGCTTTATGTGCTCGATCAACCAATACAATGAATTCTTTCAGCTTAAGAATTGCAACCAGAAGCTGAATGTCTTCATTTAACCCTTCTTCAAATCTTTTACACATGGCAGTCTCAGTCGGAATACACTCCCAAACATATTTACTTAGTCTAACAAATTCTCGCTCATACTCTAACACGGTCATATGACCCTGTTTGAGCTCAAGAAATTTTTTATGCTTCTGATCCAGGAACGTTTGACTAACATATTTCTTTCGAAACTCGATCTAGAGGAATTCCATGTGATCCGCTCTCTCAGAAAAACATAAATCAACGTGTTCCACCACTAGTAAGATGAATATTTCACTAACGACACTGCATATTTAATGCACTTGGCAGTTGAATAGTATAACTCATCAAAAAACCTGATTGTATTCTCTAACCAGAATTCATCTCTCTCAGGATCATCTTTAGAAGTAGCTCAAAATTCTTTAACCTCGTACTTAGGAATCTTATCGACAGGTGGCTTACTAACTCAGATTGGTTCCATACCTTGAGAAGTAACGGGAACCGGTTAGGGAGGAGGAGAGGGTGAAGGTTGTTGAATAGTTGGGTTCGTCTGTACAAACTCGATAAACCATTCATACATCATTTGGAAGAAGCTTCCTTAGCCTCACCTCCCCGGCCCTCAGATACAAGCCTCATACCAATCGATGCTACTCCGTGAACGGAGGTTTGAGCGTTACTCTCTACTTCATTAGAGTCAGTTTGGTTGGACATCATTGGTATATGAAAACATGTTTTAAACAGTCAGGAGATATCACACTATCATAGGTTATATAATGGCATGTATATTTAGACTCGTAAATTCTACGTTCAGTTCAAGAATTGACTAAACTATAGCTCTGATACAAATAATTGTAACACCCCTAACTTGAATCCGTCGCCGAAGCAGGGTGACGGAGCATTGCCGGAGTTTACAAATGAATCAAATAGAAATTTCAGACATTTTGAAACATATCAATATTCATATAAAAAACCAATCCAAATCATTCTTATTGTCCCATATAAGAGCCCTCGAGGCCCAAAATACATATTAGAAACAAGTCAAGACTAAATTGGAAACTCAGAGAAATTTTTAGAAAACATTGAATTTTTTCAATACTACAAGGGTCACAAGTCATGAGACATGCCCATGTCTCAGGCCATGTGTGCATTCGAAGTAGGGACACATGGGCGTGTCCCAGCTCGTGTGGACATTCAAAGTAGGGACAAACGGCCGTGTCCCAGCCCATGTTTGTGCCCGTGTAATTCACTGACTTGGGTCACTCAACCAAGCCACACGCCTGTGTGCCAGGCAATGTACCCTTCGGAATAACCTCACATGCTCCTGTGCTAGCTCGTGTAACAGCCTGACCTGTAACCCTTTTGAAGCTATAGGTGTAACACCTCAAGAATCCTGAACTTTCTTTTTTTTTTGTTTTGATAAAATGTGTGCTTAATATTCCTAGTCAAGTGTTATTTATGTGATAATAGGCCTTGGTTAAGTTTTGAGTTCGAACTTTGAGGTGACAGAAATTATAGTTTAATAATTAAAAGAACCTTGATGGTAAGTGATTTGGTTTTTAAATAAATGAAGGGGGAATTGGACATAAGGAGCCTTGTGTTGGAGTTGCAAGTAGCGTCACATGTAGGGCTTAGAGGTGGCGTCACATGCATGGCAAGGAGGTTTGGGGTTCGAATCCCTCCTTGCTCAAAAGAAAGATTTATTTTTGCTCAATAAATGGCTAGTAGTGGCGTTGGATATGAACTCTGAAGGGAGTGATCAGAGGAGAAATTTAAGGAAGGGATTAAGGAGTTATCAGAGAAAAAGTTAGGAGATAAGAGGTGTAGAGAAGTGAAACCGAATTGGGAATTTGGGGATAGGTAAATTCGACTGTAGTATATATAGGTGCCAATTTTGGGGATTCTAGGCTAATGCCGAATTCTTCCTTTCTATCTTACCGAATCCAAATATCTAAAAGCCAAAATCCCTTATTCTTTCTCTTTTATTTTGTGTCGATTTCTTCCCTTTCTTTCTCATCAGACTCTTTTCTTTCTTGCTCCTAGTTACTTTCTCTAAAGCCGAATATCTTTTGGCCAAAATCTTGTTGTGCCGCTACTTTTTCTTCAACGTTGGCCGATCGATTCTTGTGTAAGTGCTTTACTTTCTTTTAGTTGGTCTTCCTTGTACCGATTTCTTCTCTCCCTCATTCTTTCTAAATCAGTTTTGGTAGGGGATTAGTATCGAATCTTGGATTTCAGATCTCTGCTAAATTGCTCCTTAGGCATTTTGGGGTTTTGGGTAAGTATTCATCTTTTATTGGTTAAGGTTGGCCGAATGGTCATGGATGATTTAAGAGTGACTTAAGATGATTGCGAGTCACTTGTTTTTTAGTTCTTAATGATTAAGATTGATGCAGATTTAAGAAATACTCATGATTAGTGATCAAGGAAGGGCTGTTAAGGATTTTCGTTCAAGGTAAGGCAAAGGTGAGATTTTCAGCTTTTGGCGATCGTATTTGATAAGTGTGTGATTAATCGTTGAGTGAAATCATTTGTAGGTTCGTGGCTAAGGAGATCGCAGCACGTTCTAGTACCAGGTGTGTACATACACTGCACACACACAATAGACCGGTAAATCCCGAAATGTCGAAAAGTCAAAAGGCCGAAAAGCTGAAAGTTTGGCTACAATAGTCTTGCGAGTGCGTGAACACTCGTAAGGGGGGACCGATAGGTTATTAGAGGCCCCATGAGCGATTCCGTAGACTTGAGCCGTGTATTGGCCAACCGGGCCAGCATGGGCTAAATGGGTCGATGGGCTGTAGGGCCTATAATAGGCAAAATTGGCAATTTGATATTAAGTGATGAAAAATCATATGATTGCATGACTATGAATGTGATTGGGCCTGACAGACCATATGAATGTGATTGGGCCTGATGAGCCATATGAATGAGATTGGGCCTAAAGGGGCCAAATGAATAAGTGTGGATCTGTTAGTGATTAGTAAGGGGTTGTAGACCTAGTTTTTGGTAACTACTCAATCAGACATAAAACTTAAATAATTAATTAATAGCGACTGTGGATGAGTCATAAGGTTAAGTTGTGGCAATGGGTATATGCATGTCTAGGATAGGATCTAGGTAGAGCTTGGTACTTAAGCGGTCTTAATGACTCACCTCCTCTTTCTGGAATCCTACCTGGTGCATAATATCTGTTCACTTTAGCCAACGAGGACTTGTTAACGGGCCAAGGTAAGTAATAAACCCATAATAAAGAGAAATTACCAAAATGCCCCTAAAGGCAAAAATGACTAAAATACCCCTATGTGTTGAATGTAAGATTTATAGATGTTAAATTTATACCTACAACATTTATATGAAATTCTGTTTAGGTTGCATATGGGTTGGGATTTATGGAACGGAGGAAGAATATGAGGATCGCATGGTTGTTTGACGACCGTGGATCCACCGGTGGCTTTTTAAGCCCAATATATGAGTAGTAGCATGCTGCAACGTTAGGTAGTACCTCAACTGGGCTACCATTGGAGTGTATCGGATGGGTGGGTCGATATTTATATCCCACATGTTGTGTATCGGGGGATAGAGATGGTGTGTAGCAGTTGGATGGGTAGGATTCGTTCATATTTGATTGCTTTACATCTGTTCTAATATTGAATTGGGCTCAGGCCCAAAAAGACTTGCTATTGCATGCTTTACCATTTGCCGAGGGTTGTACACACTGAGTTTTCAAAAACTCACCCCCTCTTTTATTTTTCTCAGTTGATCCTCAGTAGGCGGTTCGACAGTTGGAGGGACTCCGAGGTGGCCAGCTAGCAAGACGACTTGAACTTGTTTTCTTAAACATATAATTTCTAGTATTTTAAGTTATTTCAGTCCGGATTGTAATAAGGCCTACCTGCTAGATATTATTTCATTGTCATTACTACGTTTTGAATTTTTGATATGGAACCTGGGTTTATTTCTTTTAGGCATATCCCAAGTTTTTTGAAAATAATTATTTTAAAATCAAGCTTCCGCAGATAAAGAGAATTTTTACTAAGTAATAAAGAAATAGTTCATTTTGAATACACATCATTCTGGAACTAAATACAAACTGAATGTTACTTAATTTTCTCTTTGAAAGGTTTTCAATGAAAACAAGGTTTTCGATAAAACACTTCAATGTGACACGCTGGATCTGGCCATAACGTCCAGACCGGGTTTGGGGTGTTACAACAGGTGACACACAGCCACACACGGCTGAGACACACACCCGTATCTTTGCCCGTCTGGACGAAAATAGGCCATTTACAAGCCATTACCACCAAGGCACATATGCACAAGCCATAATAAGGCACCAAAACCATGCATATTCTAGCCTTATATAAATGATATAATCACATACAACCTATATGCCCTTAGGTACCTAAATTGACAAATATAAACATGTATAACTATGTACTCATTTTGGCCAATTAATAAACTAACTTATAGGCATGTTGCATCAATACATACCATGTAAATTACTTACCAAAATACAACCATTTGGTACTAAAATTGTCATTATATAATTAGCATCATTTGACCAAATAGTTCATACCTACTTAAGTATCAATCTACCACAAATTCATTCCATCCCAAGACACATAAAACAAGTGCACATTTAGCTATCATATTACCTTTCAACATTTAACCTGAAATCAAGCCACACATCAACAATATTAAGACAACATATATACATACCAAACATGCCAAAACACAAGCCAAATCATATGGCCATTATCCCAACATATAGGCCAACACTAGCCAAAATAACCTATACATATCATTATAATAGAAATTAAAAATCCGAATGTACCAAAAGAGCCGATGGATAGTATAATAACGCTCTGACAAGCTTCCAACCCGAACAAGCTTCCGATTCACTATAAAACATAAAAAATAACACTGAGTAAGCGTTTAAGCTTAGTAAGTTCATACAACTTAGAATTTAACTTACCATTTAATCAAGTAATAGGTAAGTAACAAAGCATATCCCAACAAAATTTGGCCAAATGCCTAAGCACATATACACCAACAAATATTAGCCATGTAAATACATATATGAACCAATACTTGTGTATGATGTCAATAATTAATCAAATTCCATATACATGTATCATCCATTTCATAAATTAATATATATCATGTAACAATATTTCCATGTATTTCATGTGTAAACCTGTAATAGTTCATATCGAACTCATACCATTTTGTATCAGAACATTGCCCGTTGAACTATTTAGAATACCGTTGGATACCCGGGATAGCTTACACATAGTGTGTTAGCTCTTATAACTGTAATCTATCGATTCATGAACATGAATGCTCATACAAGCTGTGAATTGGTATGCTCATTTGAGTTGAAGATCAGTATGCTCTCACAAGCTATAAATCGGTATGCTTTCACGATCTATAATTCGGTAACCCTAATGACATGTCATTTGCATCCTAAAGATTCCTAAGGTTCAATCGGGACTTAGTATTTTGTTGAACTTCATTGGATATGCAATCTTGTAAATTTATAACAATTTATAATTCATAAATAATTCGATATAAATCACATAAACACAATTTACTCATACGAACTTTCCTCGACGAGTATACGTATATACAGAGGCGATTAATCCGAGACTTTCTCTTTGCCTCGATCTAACTCCGTACGATGTCTAAATTGATTTGTATGAATAAATTTAATTCAATTTAAAATATAATTCATTCAGTTTAATCCAAAACATATTTTTGGAAATATTACCATTTTGCCTCTATACTTTTAAATTCTTTGCAATTTAGTCCCTAGCTCATAAAGTGAAAATTCATGCAACAATTTTATATAGGCCCCAGCAAACCCTTTATTTCATTTATTTCACAAATTCACCATGTCTAATTTCTATTTTTCAACTTAATCCATATTTGACAATTTCATCAAAAATCACTTAACAAAAGTTGTTTATCTATTAACAACTAACCATTTTCTTCCATAAATCATCAAAACTCATACACATTCATTCATGGAAAAACTTTAATAGTTTAACAGTTTCACAAATTAGTCCCTGTGCTATTTAGATTAAGCTACAACGACCTCAAAAAAGTAGAAATTATAAAAAAAGGGACAAAAACACAAACCTAATCAAGCATGCAAGATTGCCGAATGCCGAAACTCAATAATGGCTTCGAAAGCTTTAAATTTTGATTGAAAATGATGAAAGAAAGATGATAACCTAATTTGTTTTATTTTAATTTAACTTTAATTACTTAATTACTAATTAACATTTAAAAACATTAAAATTTACACAATTGCCAAGCCATGTACATCCACTAACACCATTAATGGTCTATTTATCATATAAGGACTTCCACTTTAAATTTATATAGCTATTTAATACCTTTAGCTATTAGAACTCAACTTTTACACTTTACGCGATTTAGTCCTTATCAAATTGAACATGTAATCGGTAGAATTTATTAATGAAATTTTTATACGGTATTGTTATCATGCTATAGACAATAAAATAATAATAAAATAAATATTTTGACTTCAGATTTGTGGTCCCAAAACCACTGTTCTGCTTTCACTAAAAAGGGCTATTACAACTCTCCCCCTTAAAAGGATTTTTATCCCCGAAAATCTTACCAGAAAATAGGTTTGGATATTTCTTTCTCATAGCTTCCTCGAGTTCCCAGGTGGCTTCCTCTATTCTGTGTCATTGCCAGGGAACTTTTACTAAAGCTACATTTTTGTTTCTCAATTCTTCCACCTCCCATGCCAGAATTCTAATCGATTCTTCACTGTATGACATATCAGGTTGAATCTCGACATTCGTCAGAGAGATAACATGTGAAGGGTTAGATCGATACCACCGTAACATAGACACATGAAAGAAATTATGAATCTTTCTAGTTCTGACAATAAAGCTAATCCATATGCAATAGGTTTGATTCTTTCAGTAATCTCATACTGCCCGATAAATCGTGGACTCAACTTTCCTTTGTAATTGAACCGAAGGACTTTCTTCTATGTTGATACTTTTAGACACTCTTTATCACCGACTTGAAATTCTATATCTATACGTTTAAGATTCGCGTATGATTTTTGACGATCTGAAGCTTCTTTCAAACTATCTCGAATCACTTTTACTTTTTCTTCGGTCTTGCGAATCAAATCAACATCGTGTACCTTTTTCTCACTAAGCTCGGTCCAGTATAACAGAGTTTGACATTTACGGCCATATAAAGCCTCATGCGGTGCCATTTTTATACTCGATTCAAAACTATTATTGTATGCAAATTCAACAACAATAAATATTTCTCCCAGTTGCCTTCGAATTCTAGTACGCAACAACGAAGCATATCTTTGAGAATTTTAATCACACGCTCAGATTGACCATTGGTCTGAGGGTGAAATACAGTGCAAAATGCAACCATGTACCAAGTGCTTATGGCAACTTTCTCCAAAATCGTGATGTAAACCGCGGATCTCTATTTGAAATAATAGAGACTGGCACTCCGTGTAATCTGTCAATCTCTAAAACGTATAACTCTGACTTCGTCAAACAATCAACGATAACCCAGATGGCATCTTTCTTTGTCGGTGATAGGGATAAACCCGATACAAAACCCATAGTAACTCTATCCCATTTCCATTCCTTTACCATTCACAAGTGTATAAATTCCACGAAGGTACACGATGTTCACTTTAACTCACGACATATCAAACATCTCGATAGAAAGTCATAAATCTCGCGTTTCATTCTCGGCCACCTGCAGTGCCCCAAATTTTAGGCCCAGAAGTATTAGGTCTTGAGCATGGGAACCATTAAGAGGCTGCACATAAATGTTTAGTTGTGCAAGAAAATGACACAAATAATTGACCACTTGAGTGGTTATGTGTCCTGAGAAGTGTGGAAAGTCCTGGGTTCAAACCCTTAGTTCTGGATAGTAGGTTTTTAAATTATTATGGGTAAAACATGACACAAAGAGCCTGCTGGTAAAGGGGGTAAGTGGCGTGTTACTAATGTCTGAGGTCTGAAATTCGAGTCCTAGTTTGCGCAATAAAGGGGTCAATTTTTGATACTTTGGACGGCTAGTGTCTGTGTTGCATTAAAAGTCTGATAGGTGAGAAGTTGGAGTTACTTCAGGAGGATTTTGAGGAGTGGGTCAAGGGGGTGGGAGTGTTAGCCGAATTTTGGGAGGATATTGTCGAGAGTCTTAAGGCTTGTTTGGAGTTTGAGCCGAAATTGGAACTATCTTGGACTCAAATTTCGGTAGGGGTGTGTTAGCTCCTCATTTTCATTTTTTTTCCTCTCCACTTACATTTTGTCAACATTGTTTGTTGCCTTTTTGCTACTGTACCGAATACTGTTAGGGACTTCGGGCTTTCGGTTTTGTTTTACCTTCGGTTTTACTTTTTCCTCCAATCCCCTGTCTATCGATTTTCTTTTCTTCTCTTTTCTACTCTCTCTCTATTTACTTAATTTTTCTCCCCGTTTCATATTGCTCTTTTAGGCCGAATATTGTTGTATTTTTTTTTCGAATCTTCGCTAGCCTTCTCTATCTGTTTTGAGCCCTTTCTTTTTGGTGCATTGGTCGAATTCTCTTATTTCTTCCTCTATCTATTTTTTGGCTTTTGTCGAGTTGTCCTTGCCGGATTCTCTTGTAGTCGAACCTCTTTCTGTATTTAATTGAGGTAAGCCACCATGTCTGTTTGGGTTCATGGTTGTTTTCTTCTCCTTCCTTTCTTCAGTCAATGTAATCTCCCTATTAACATTTTCTTTTATCTGTCGGCACTACTAGGAGTGGTTGTACCACTTCTTGGTTCGGGTTTAGGAGGGTGCCTTTGTAGGGCAATTACTGTTATCCATCATCCTTAGCGCTCTGTTTTGGTAAGTGGCTAATCGCTTGGTTCATGTTATTTTACGCTTTTGGTAATGGTTAACGAGAGTGGGTTGTAATACAGATTTTTGCCAAAGATCGTGAGGTAATCTTGGTTGGCAGTTTAGGGGGGATAAATCACTCTCGTTCAAGTCAGCATCGGTATTATTTTAAGATTAAGTGTTAAAAGAGGGTGATTAACCCTATTGATTAAAGGATTGACAGAGTGATTAATTCAATATAGGTTGGTGTTCATTGGCTTCTACTCCTTTTTGCAGTCAGGTGTGTAATCACTGTCTTAACCGTAAATCGATAAAAGCCGAAAATAGGATCGTTGATGCCACATGGGCGTGCGATCGCTCATGTGGTAACCCCAAACGCATAAACGTGGGTACTGGATTACGAGAGGCCACCATGGGCGATCTCATGGGCTTAGCCTTTTTGGGCCATGTTAGGCCAAATGGTGACCGAAATACCCCCATAGGGTAAAATGACCGAAATAGGTAAAATGACCGAAATACCCCCATAGGATAAAATGACCGAAATACCCCCATAGGGTAAAATGACCGAAATACCCCTTGTAGGGTAAAATGACCAAAATACCCCTATAGGGTAAAATGACTGAAATACCCTTATAAGGTAAAATTACTGTAATACCCCTATAGGGTAAAATGACTATAATACCCCTGTAGGGTAAAATGACTGTAATACCCCTATAAGGTAAAATTACTGATTTGGACTATGTTGTGTATGACTGTATTTGAGCATGCCACGCTATATGTATGTTACATCCATGTAAGATATTATGATACGATGCATGACATGTTGCATGGGGTTGGGATTGTTATTTTGGAGGAAGTGTATTGTACTATGGCCGCACGGGTCGTCCAAGATGACTGTGGACCTAAGGTTGCACGGGTCGCCCAAGACGACTTTGGACCTACTGATGACTTTAAGCCGTTCACATTTCTGGCAGCTTTGCTGCAATACTGTTTAGTGCTGCAACTAGTGCTAATCTTGGTGTGTTTGGCTTGGTGGGTCGATTTTATCCCCACATGGTGTGTTTGGCTGGACGGAGGGATGTGTAGAGGCTGGATTGGGTAGGATTTCTGATTACATTATGGCACTAATACTGTTACTGTAATGGGCTAAGGCCCACATTAATATTGATATTGTAACGGGCTTAGGCCCAAACTGCATCTATCTATTGAATGATTGACTGCTTGTTTGTTAGGGGGTTACACACTGAGTTTTCGTAAACTCACCCCTCTGTTTATCTCTACAAAAAATCCCCAGCCTTAGACGGATCGGTGCTGCGAGGGATTCAGAGGTGGCCACACTACTACTCTAGCTTTATATTTGACTTTTATTTACCACTAAATTTCAAATTGGGTATTTATTTATGTAATAAGGCCTCTATAAGGTTTTATCTTTTAATTTGGGATTTTTACTTGCTTTGATATAAACTGCTAGTTGTAGGAAGAAGACGTGTTTTCAAAAGATAACTGTTTTTCAAAAACACCACGTCTTCTTAATATAAATTTAAAGCTTTCGCAAAAAACATAGTTTTAAAGTGTAATAACAATCTAATATGATTTACAAATTTTCGTTAATGATATAATAAGGTTTTAATATATAACGAGCTTTCCAATGAAATTATGGTTTCAAAAAACACTTCAATGAGACACCGCCAAATTCGACCATAACGTCTAGGCCAGGTTTGGGGTGTTACACCACCAGTACATTTATTTCAAATCACTGTACATTTTATTGCTTCTCGGATGAATAGACAAGCTACCATTATGAGCTTCGTATAAGAT
This sequence comes from Gossypium anomalum, assembly GCA_025698475.1. Classification (NCBI taxonomy): domain Eukaryota; kingdom Viridiplantae; phylum Streptophyta; class Magnoliopsida; order Malvales; family Malvaceae; genus Gossypium; species Gossypium anomalum. Next base: position 42,511,336 of record CM046965.1, read on the forward strand.
TTTCTAAATGAGTTATGAACTCTTCGGTACACAAATTCTACCTCTGAATAATAAGCAACCATCAGATCCTATCTGAAATTTTGAATCAAAAGTTGTAACACCCCAAACCCGGCCAGGACATTATGGCCAGAGCCAACATGTCACTTTGAAGTGTTATATCGAAAACCTTGTTTTCATTGGAAACCCTTCAAAGGAGAAAATTAAATAACATTCAGTTTGTATTTGTTGCTTTAAAAGCGAGGTGTATTTAAAGAAAACTATTCCTTCTTGTATGATAATAATTACTTTGTAAAATCTCTTTTTAGTTTAAAACAGATGATCTATGAAAACTTGTCATTTAAAAATTAAGTTGCAGAAACGTAGTATTTAAAAATAGTTATGGATTAGGAAAACCATGTTCTACTTTTAATAGATATAATACATGAAAATAATAATAATCCTAATATGAAATAATAACCAGAGGAAAGGCCTTATTACAGTTCGGACTGAAATAACTTAAAATACTAGAAATTATAGGCTTAAGAAAACCAGTCCAAGCCGTCTTGCTAGCTAGACACCTCGGAGTCCCTCCAACCGTCGAACCACTTACTGAGGATCACCTGGAATAAATAAAAGAGTGGGTGAGTTTTCAAAAACTTAGTGTGTACAACCCTCAGCAAATAGAAAAGCATGCAATAGCAAGTCTTCTTGGGCCTAAGCCCAATTCAATATCAGAATAGATGTAAGGCAATCAAATATGCACAGATCCTACCCATCCAACCGCTACACACCATCTTTATCCCCTGAACACACCATGTGGGGATATAAATATCGATCCACCCATCCGATACATTCCAACGGTAGCCCGGTTGCGATATTACCCAACGTTGTAGCAAAGCTGCTAATCATATATTGGGCTTAAAAAGCCATCGGTGGATCCACGGTCGTCAAGCAACCATGCGATCCTCATATACTTCCTCCGTTCCATAATTCCCAACCCATATGCAACCTAAATGAGAATATCATATGAATGCAAAGCGGTATACATGTAACATCCATAAATCTTACATTCAACACATAGGGGTATTTTAGTCATTTTCGCCCTTAGGGGCTTTTCGGTAATTTCTCTTTATTATGGGTTATTACTTACCTTGGCCCATTAACAAGTCTTTCTTGGCTAAAGCGAATAGATACTATGCACCAGGTAGGAATCCAAAGAAGAGGAGGTGGGTCAATAAGACCGCTTAAGTACCAAGCTCTCCCTAGATCCAATCCTAGACATGCATATACCCATTGCCACACCTTAGCCTTATGGCTTGTCCACTGGTCACAATTAATTAATTATTTAAGTTTTATGTCGCTTTTAGCGCTTATCGACATACTAGGCCCAAAACCCCTTACAAAGCCCAAACGAGTCTACATACATGCATATGGCCCACTAGGCCCAATCTCATTCATATGGCCCATTAGGCCTAAATCGCATTCGTATGGCCCATTAGGCCCAAATCACATTCATATGGCCCGTCAGGCCCAATCACATTCATAGTCATGCAATCATATGATTTTTCATCACTTAGTAACAAATTGCCAATTTTGCCTATTATGAGCCCTACAGCCCATCGGGCCCATTTAGCTCATTCTGGCCCGGTTGGCGAATACACGGCCTAAGTCCACGGAATTGCACATGGGCCTCTGATAACCTATCGGTTTCCCTTTACGAGTGTTCGCGCACTCGCAACACTATTGTAGCTAAACTTTTGACTTTTCGGCCTTTCAACTTTTCGGCATTTCAGGATTTGCCAATCTACTGTGTGCGTGCAGTGTATGTACACACCTGGTACTAGAACGTGCTGTGATCTCCTTAGCCACGAACCTACAAATGATGTCACTCAATGATTAATCACACACTTATCAAATACGATCACCAAAAGCCGAAAATCTCATCTTTGCCTTACCTTGAACGACAAGCCTTAACAGCCCTTCCTTGATAACTAATCACGAGTATTTCTTAAATATGCATCAATCTTAATCATTAAAACTAAAATACAAGTAACTCACAATCATCTTAAGTCACTCTCAAATCCTCCATGGCCATTCGGCTAACCTTAACCAATAAAAGAGGAATACTTACCCAAAACCTCAACATGCCTAGGAGCAATTCGGCAGAGATATGGAATCAGAGATTCGATACTACTCTCGTAAGAATCGGCTGAAGTAGAGGGAGTAGTGGTGGCACAGAAGGTCTTCAGCCAAAGAGGTATTTGGCTTTTGAGATTTGTATGGTGAAAGGGTTATTCGACACAAATAAGAAGAAGGGAAGAAGGAATCGGCTAAAACCAAAGGTGAATCAAAAGAGAATTTGTGAAGAGAAAGAATGGAAAATCAGTAAGCAAGGAACAAGGAATTCAGCTTCTAAGCACTTAGAGAGAAAAGTGTTTAGGCAACACAAAAAAATGATAAATTCAGCTAAAGGAAGAGAAGAAATTTTGGCATTACTTAGGATCCCCAAAATCGACACCAATATATACTATAGCCGAATTTACCTATCCCCATGTTCCCTATTCGGCTCCACTTCTCTGCACCCCTCATCTCCTAACTTTTCTCCCTGATAACTCTTTAATCCCTTCCTTAAATTTCTCCTCTGATCACTCCCTTTAGAGTTTACATCCAATGCCACTACTGGCCATTTATTAAGCAAAACTAAATCCTTCTTTTGAGCAAGAAGGGATTCGAACCCCAAACCTCCTTGCCATGCATGTGACCCCACCTCTAAGCCCCACATGTGACGCTACTTGCCACTCCAACACAAGGCTCCTTGTGTCCAATTTTGTCTTCATTTATTTAAAAACCAAACTACTTGCTATCAAGGTTCTTTTAATTATTAAACTATAATTTCCTTCACCCTAAAGTTCGAACTCAAAAATTAACCAGGCATATTATCACATAACTAACACTAGACTAGGAAAATTAAGCACACCTTTTTTATCAAAATGAAAAAAGAAAAAAAGTTAGGGATTTTTGGGGCGTTACACACACTATACCTGTTTAGCTAAAAAATCGCCAACACATTCTTGAGCTTCACAGTCTTCTGTAAAAACATCGATCTAGCTTTCAACTCAGCTAAGATTGAGCCATCATCAGAAAATGTCAGTCGTGTATTCATCGCTTCCAATGAAAATAAACATTTTCTACTCAGAGCGTTTGCAACTACATTCGCTTTTCCCAGGTGATAATTGATGATCAATTCATAATCTTTTAATAGTTTGAGCCATCTACGCTGTCTCAAATTCAAATATTTTCGCAAAATTAGATATTTTAAACTTTTATGATCAGTAAATATATGACATTTTCCACCGACAAATGGTGTCGCCAAATTTTTAACGCAAACACAATAGTTGCCAACTCTAGGTCATGAGTCGAATAATTCTTTTCGTGATGCTTTAACTATTTGGATGCATAAGCTATTACCTTGCCTTCTTGCATCAAAACACAACCTAAACCATTTAAAGATGCATCGCTGAAAATTACAAATTCTTTACCCGAGTCAGGTTGAACCAGAACTGGTGCTTTAGTCAATAGTGCTTTCAACTGATTGAAACTTTGTTGACATTTCTCAGACCATTGAAATTTCACATCTTTCTATAAAACTCGTGTCATCGGTGTAGCTACCATCGAGAATCCTTTAATGAACCTTCGGTAATAACCAGATAATGCTAGAAAACTTCTAACTTCGAATACGTTTCTCAGTGGTTTCCAATCAACAACTGCTGAAATTTTACTTGGGTCAACTCTGGTGCCTTCAGCCGATACTATGTCCTAGAAAAATGACCTCTCAGAGCCAAAACTCAGATTTGCTAAATTTAGCAAACTATTGTATATCTCGTAGAGTTTGCAACACAATCCTCAAGTGTTTAGCATGCTCAGACTTGTCTTAAGGATAGATCAGAATGTCGTCAATAAATACCACAACAAATCTATCTAAATACGATATGAAGATTATGTTCATCAAATCCATAAATACTATAGGTGCATTAGTTAAACCAAATGGCATTACAAGAAATTCGTAGTGTCTGTACCTAGTTTTCAACTCAGATTTTGGCACATCTAAATCTTTCACTCGTAGCTGATAATAACCAAAATAAAGATCAATCTTCAAGAATACTATGAGACCTTTCAACTGATCGATTAAATCATCAATACGAGGCAGTGGATATTTGTTCTTGATTGTAACTTTGTTGAGCTGACGGTAGTCTATACGCAATCTCATCTATCCGTCCTTTTTCTTAACGAAAAGAACTGGTGCACCCCAAGGTGAAAAATTGGGCGAGAAAAACCCCTTTCTGTCAACTATTGTAGTTGTGCTTTCAATTCTTTTAACTCAGTAGGAGCCATTCTATAAGGTGTTATCGATATTGGTGATGTCCCCGGTACAAGTTCAATAGCAAACTTAACCTCTCTGATTGACGGTAATGTAGGTAACTCCTCTGGAAACACATCAGGATACTCGCAAACCACTGGCACTAACTCAAGCTTCAATTTAAACACTTTAAGGTCCAGTACATAAGCAAGGTAAGCATCACAACCTTTTCTCACATATTTTTTCATTGACATAGTTGATATAACCATAGGCAACCCACTTAGGCTATCTAATTCAATACGAAGCAATTCATTGTTCTGACATTTCAATATAATAAGCTTTCGTCTACAATTTACAACCGCGTTGTAAAGAGTTAGCTAATCTATGCCCAAAATCACATTGAACTCATCAAATGGTAACAACATCAAATCAACCAGAAAACTGTAAGCCTGAGTCATCATAGGACAATTCTTGCAGACTTTATCAACTAGTACATACCTAGAGGGTTCGATACTTTAACCACAAATTCAAAGGACTCGATAGGTAAATTCTTACTAGACACTAAATTCGTGCACACATATGAATGAGTGGATCTTGAATCAATCAGAGCAGTAATATCAGTATCAAAAATAGAGAAAGTACCAGTAATAACATCTGGCGTAGAAGTATGCTCTCGTACGTGAATAGCATAAACCCTAGCTGGTGCTCATGCCTCAGAGATCATAGTAGAATCTTTTGTAACATCATGGCTATTACTCACATTTCTAGGATTACTAGGTGATCTACCTCTCGCAGTAGTATTGCTCGGCCTCATGGTCTGAGCTTTCTTTTTCTCAGATTTCTTTGGGCAATCTCTAAGATAGTGGTCTAAGGAACCACTCTTGAACACGCTCTGTTCTTTAATTGACACGGTTTCTTACACTGCTTGCACTCGAGCCAAACATATCTGACACTACCACGCTTGTTAAAGATGTAACTTAAGGTTTTAGATTGGAGCGTCGGGTACTTCTGTCTCTATTGGAATAACCCACAGAAGGTGTAGAACGGTTGTAATGTTCTTTTGATTTCTTTGTTACTGACTGATAGGACTTCGCAGTCGATCTCTTTCTCGAGTCTCCAGCCTCACAATCAGCACGTCTTTTCTCTTTACTTAGCTTATTGGCTTTATGTGCTCGATCAACCAATACAATGAATTCTTTCAGCTTAAGAATTACAACCAGAAACTTAATGTCTTCATTTAACCCTTCTTCAAATCTTTTACACATGGCAGTCTTGGTCAAAATACACTCCCGGACATATTTGCTTAGTCTAACAAATTCTCGCTCATACTCTAAGACAGTCATATGACCCTATTTAAGCTCAAGAAATTCTTTACGTTTCTAATCTAGGAACCCCTGACTAATATATTTATTTCGAAACTCGGTCTGGAAGAATTCCCAAGTTATCCACTTTTTCGGCATAACATAAATCAACGTGTTCCACCACTGGTAAGCCAAATATTTCAATAACGACACCCCGCATTTAATGCACTTGGCCGATGAAGAGTATAGTTCATCATAAACCCTGATTGTATTCTCTAACTAAAATTCAGCTCTCTTGGGATCATCTTCCACAGCAGCTCGAAATTCTTCAGCCCCGTACTTACGAATCTTATTGACATGTGGCTTACTAACTCGGGTTGATTCCATACCTTGAGGAATAATAGGAACCAGTTGGAGAGGAGGAGGGGGTGGAGGTTTTTGAATAGCCGGGTTCATCCGTACTACTCAGTAAACCATTCGTTCATCTTCTAGAAGAAGGCTTCCTTAGCCTCACCTCCTCGGCCCTTAGATATAGCCTCGTACCTGTTGTTACTACTCCATGAATGAAGGCTTGAGTGTTACTCTTTGCTTCATCAGAGTCAGCTCAGTTGGATGTAATTGCTATATGAAAACATGTTTTAAACAGTCAGGAGATATCACACTATCACAGGTTATATAATGACATGCATAGTTAGACCTGTAAATGCTACGTTCAGTTCGAGAATCGACTAAACTATAGCTCTGATACTAACAATTGTAACACCCCTAACCCGAATCCATCGCCGAAACAGGGCTATAGAGCCTTACTAGAGTTTGCAAATGAATCAAATAGAAATTTCAGACATTTCAAAACATATCAATATTCATACCAAAAGCCAATTAAAATCAATCATATTGTCCCATATAAGAGCCCTCGAGGCACAAAATACATATTGGAAACAAGTCGGGACTAAATTGAAAGCTCGGAGAAATTTTTAGAAAACATTGAATTTTTTCAATACTTTAGGGGTCACACAGTCAAGAGACACCCCCGTGTCTCAAGATGTTTGGGCATTCAAAGTAGGGACACAGGCCATATCCCAGCCCATGTTCATGCCCGTGTAATTCACTAACTTGGATCACACGGCCAAGCCACACGCCCGTGTGTCCGGCCGTGTACCCTTCAAAATAACCTCACACGCCTGTGTAACAGGTCGTGTTCTAGGCCATTTAACAGCCTGACTTGTAACCCTTTTAAAGCTACAGAAGACACACGGCCCTGTCACTTGGCCGTCTATCACACACGGCTGAGACACAAACCCATGTCTTTACCCGTGTGGACGAAAATAGGCCATTTACAATCCATTTTTCTCACATAATTTGACATGTACCTACAACCACCAAGGCACATATACACAAGCCATAATAAGGCACCAACGCCATGCATATTCTATAATTAGCATCATTTGACCAAATAGTTCATACCTACTTAAGTATCAATCTACCACAAATTTATTCCATCACAAGACACATAAACCAGGTGCACATTTAGCTATCATATTACCTTTCATCAGTCAACCACAAATCAAACCATACATCAACAATATTTAGACAACAAATATACATACCAAACATGCCAAAACACAAGCCAAATATATGGCCATTATCCCAACAAAACATATAGGCCAACACTAGCCAAAATAACCTATATATGCCATTATAACATAAATTAAACATCTGAATGTACCAAAAGAACCGATGGATACTGTGCTATAGCTCTGACAAGCTTCCAACCCGAATGAGCTTCCAATTCACTATAAAACACTGTAAATAACACTGAGTAAGCATTTAAGCTTAGTAAGTTCATATAACTTAGAATTAAACTTACCATTTAATCAAGTAATAGGTAAGTAACAAAGCATATCCCAACAAAATTTGGCCAAATGCCTAAGCACATATACACTGACCAATATTAGCCATGTTGTAACGCCCCAAATTCGGGCCTGGAAAGAATAAGCCTTGAGCATGGGAATAGCTAGGAGACTGCACGTAAGTATTTAGTTGTGTAAGAAAATGGCATAAATGCATGCTAGCTTTAGTGGTTAAGAGTCCTGAGAAGTGTTGGAGAAGTCCTGGGTTCAAACCTGGGCTTTAGCAAAAATTTTAATTTTAACTTTGAAATGAAAGTTTGTTCTAAATTGTTTTATGATCGGTAATGTCTCGTAACCCTATTTTGGCGACGGGTACGGGTTAGGGGTGTTACATAAACCAGCTTCGTCTAGCTAAGTAGGTAATAGTTACCATTGGGATTTGAGAGTTGTTAAGAGCGTGTTAACCCTAATGAATAAAGATAATTGTATGTCGTGTATACATGTAGGCTGTGGTGCTCGTGGACTCGTATCAATTTTTGTAAACAAGTGTGTACACACACTGAATCGATTGTAGAGCAGCAAAAGCCGAAAAGTCGAAAAGCAGAAAGAATGGCCTTTTGGCCACATTGGTGTGCGAACGCACATGTGCTAAACTGAGCCCACGAATCGTGGGCGTAAGATTTTAGAGGCCACCATGAGCGTTCTCGAGGGCATAGGCTGTTTAGGCCTCGATGGGCTAAAATGGGTTGTGTGGGCCCAATGGGCTTGTGGGCTCCACACGAATAAATTCCACAATGTATGGTAAGTTCCTGGACTGGGCTGTGTAGTTTGCATAGCCATGGCTAAACCTGGGCTAAATGGACCACACGAGCGTGTGGGCCCACTTAGGCCAAACAATGGGCCCTAGGCCCATTTACACCATTATGACCGTTAGGGTTGCTTGGGTCACTCGAGGCAACTTCAAATCTTCAGAGGGGTCGATATGCGACTCTGGACCCCAATACAGGGTGAATTACCGATTTACCCCTAATAGGCTAAAATGACCAAAATACCCTTACAAGGTAAAATGATGATTTTACCCCTCGAGGATAAATGACTGATTTGTGCTTTGATATAACTGTTCTTTCTGAGCATGACATTCTGCATACAAGTGTGATTTATGACATGACATTTGGGATTCTGTTAAGGAAGAAGTGTACTGTTACTGGTGGCTCTGCCACACATACTGATATTGGCAGCTTTACAGCGTTACTGTTACTGGCAACTTGGCTGTGATATTATTACTGGCAGCTTTGCTGCATTATTGGTGTGCTAGCTGGGTGGGTCAACTCTGTCCCCACATGGTGTGTTGGTGATACGCAGTGGTGTGTTGGCTGGATTGGGATGGGTTCCATTATTATACTGTATTGTTACTGCATTGGGCTAAGGCCCACTCTGTTCTATTTCTGGATAAGGCTTAGGGCCAAACTGTTATTGTATGCTATATGCCGACCGACTGATCGAGGTTTACACACTGAGTTTTCGTAAACTCACCTCACTGTTTAACTAAGCAGGTAATTCCCAGCGTTAGGCGGATCGGAGCTGTAAGGGACTCAGAGATGGCGTTTATTTGCTATTAGATTTTGTTTGGGTTTTAAATTATGTAATAAGGCTTCTCTAATTTTCTAGCATATAATTTGGGATTTTTGTTTATTATGATTTATATCTGTTAAAAGTAGAACGCGGTTTTCCAAAACGATAACTATTTTCAAAACACTATATTTTCGCAACACTTTTGAAATGCTTCCGCAACGACCAGAGTTTTAAAAGTATGAAAATTTAAAATGAATAACGAATACCTATAATGATTTGGGTTTTAACAAAGAGGCTTTAAATTTCCAAACGGGTTTTCACAAGCAAGAGCAATTTTTTGAAAAGCACTCCAATGTGACATCACCAGTTTGGCCATAACGTCTAGGCCGAGTTTGGGGTGATACACATGTAAATACATATATGAACCAATACTCGTGTATGAGCTCAATAATTAATCAAATTCCATAGACATGTATCATCCATTTCATATATCTATATATATCATGTAACAACATTTCCATTTATTTCATGTGTATACCTGTAATATTTCGTATCAAACTCATACCATTTCAAATCAGAACATTGCCCGTTGAACTGTTTAGAATACCGTTAGATATCCGGGATAGCTCACACATAGTGTGCTAGCTCTTATACTGTAATTCTTCAATTCATGAACATGTATGCTCATATGAGCTGTGAACAGGTATGCTCATTTGAGTTGAAGATCGGTATGCTCTTACGAGCTATAAATTGGTAACCCTAATGACATGTCATTTGTATCCTACGGATTCCTAAAGTTCAAATAAGACTCGGTATTTTGTCAGACTTCATTGGATATGCAATCATGTAAATTTATAACAATTCACAACTCATAAATAATTCAACATAAATCATATAAACATAATTTACTCACACGAACTTACCTCGACGAGTATACATAAATACGGAGGCGATTAATCGAGTCATTCTCTTTGCCCGGATCTAATTCTGTTTGAGGTCTCACTTGATCTATATGGATAAATTTAATTCAATTTAACATATAATTCATTCAATTTAATCCAAAACATATTTTTGGAAAAATTACCATTTTGCCTCTATTGTAACGCCCCCACGCCCGAGACCGTCGCCGGAGTCGAGTATGAGGTGTTACTAAGCTTAATTTAACATTTTTAGAACTTTGGATTATCTGTTTCTACATTCACAGTTTTTAAGCTACTTGCGTCACAGTCACAAGAAAAATCATATCTCGAGTTACAAAACTCGAAATTAAGATCCGTAAATTTTCCTTGAATCTAGACTCATATATCTATCTACTAATTTTTTTTCTAGAATTTTTGGTTGAGCCAATTAGTACAGTTTATTAGTTAAAGTTACCCCTGTTTCAGGACTTGACTGGTTTGACCTCTTTTTACTACGAACCACATTTCTCTCTGTAAAAAATTCATATGACTATGAGGTTTGTTTCTACTAAAACTAGACTCAATAAGGATTCTGAGGATATAAAATACACCACCTAATTATATCTTTAAAATTTATAGTGAATTTCTAAAGTTGGAACAGAGGATTTAGAAACTGTTACGACCCTGTTTCACTAAAATTAAAATATCTTTTAACATATAATTCCTTTACCTGTTTCATTTGTTTCATGTGAAACTAGACATAATAAGCTTCAATTTGATATATATTTCATCACCAGATTCAATTTCTATGATTTTTAGTAAATTTTCAAACTCGCGTCAGTGTTGCTGCAGTATTCTGTTTATGGCAAATTTCATCCCTTTTATGAGTTTTTATGCACTAAGTACTTAATAATTTTCCTTAACATCAAACATAATCTAAACTAACCATTTTCATAATTTATCATTGTCAAACATTTTCTCAACCATTCCATCACCATATCATAAGATCATTTACACAAAATAGGTATATTGCTATACATGCCATACTTAAATTTACAAACCATTTACCAAAAGTCTTCCAGATAGTGTGACTGAGCCTTCGACCTATCCCGACTCCTAAGCTGGCTTGTCCAAAACTACAATGAGTAAGAAGGAGGGAGTAAGCATAAATGCTTAGTAAGTTCATTTGCAAATAATAAGTAACATAACAAACATTCATACCAATCAACATTAGCATGCATCACTAAAACACATATCACATTTCTAATCATTTTTCATCATCTTATTACCTTATCGTGATTGTATCAATACTCAACCCGAGGGTTAAATACATACCTGTCCAAAATATCCATTTCACATCACTTACCAATACGTCTCTTTACATCTCGAATATTCCTCCAATTGAGTAGAACTTTACCCGTTGAACACATCGAATATAATTTGGATACATGGATAACTTGCACATAAGTGCCATATATGCAATCAAGCAATCATGTAACCCGCCCATGTTTAATCTCTCGACTCAACTCAACGAGCTCGGGCGTTCGCATCCATAAGTGAACTCGGACTCAACTCAACGAGCTCGGATGCCTAGTTACATCTCTTGAACTCGGACTCAACTCAACGAGTTCGAACATTTGCATCCATAAGTGAACTCGGACTCAACTCAACGAGTTCGGATGCTCAACCATCCTAGTGACATGTCACTTGTATCCTAATCTATTCCTAAGGTTCAAACGGGATTTTCCTCGAACACATATCCTTGCCATCTTCGTAAAAATACCAAACCAATACTCGGTAGCACTTTATATTTAACAAATAATACAAATAATTTGCATTTTATTCAAAATAACCACAAAGCATATATCTCATAATAAAAATCAGCATATCATATAATTAACATCAATAATTTACAAATAACAATTATACTACATTATTTACACATGAACTTACCTTGGTACCAAAATACAAAGATTTTGCAATTTAGTCCACAATCTTTTCTTTTCCTCGATTGAGGTCGATTCCACGTCTTTCTTGATCTAAAATAACACATTTAGCTTATTTAATACACACATTATCAAATTAATCCTTAACTCAAATTTTGGTAAAATTACAATTTTACCCCTAAACTTTACATATTTACATTTTTGCCCCTAGGCTCAAGGATTAAAATTTATTCCTTATTCTTATGTTTTACAACATGCTGATCACTTTTCTCTTTTATGGCAACATCAAATTCTCACTCTAACATGTTTTTGTGACTATTAGGTATTTTTACCTATTAAGCCCTTTTACTCGTTTTTGCTTAAAATCGAGTAGTACAAGTTGTCTAACATAATTTAAAACCTCATATTCTATCATAAAACACCAAAATACACAAATTTCACCTATGGGTATTTTTCCAAATATGAACCCTAACTTAAATTATTGCTAGCATAAGCTTTATCGAGCTACCAGGACTCCGAAAACGTAAAGAACATTAAAAACGGGGCTTGGAATCACTTACTATGGAGCTTGAAAGCTTGAAACAAACCCTAGCTATGGAGAACCCTTGAAATTTCGTCCTAATGAAGAAGATGGACAAAAATTGGCTTTTAATTTTGTTTTTAATTCATTTTAATAACTAAATGACCAAAATGCCCTTACTACTAAACTTTTCAAAAATTCCTTCCATGTCCTAATTTTGTCCATGAACTTAAAATTGGTCAAATTGCTATTTAAGGCCTCTTAATTAATATTTCAATGCAATTTCATACTAAAAACTTCTAGAATGCAAGTTTTGCAACTTATTCGATTTAGTCCCTACTTTCAAATTAAGTATTTTATGCATAGAATTTCTTCACGAAATTTTTACACAATCATGTAATCATATCATAAACCTCAAAATAATTATAAAATAATTATTTCTATCTCAGATTTGTGGTCACGAAACCACTATTCCGATTAGGCCCTAATTCGGGATATTACAACTCTCCCCTTTTTAAGGATTTTCGTCCTCGAAAATCTTACCTGAAATAACAGATGTGGGTATTGATTTCTCATAGTTTCTTGAATTCCCATGTAGCTTCTTCTATTCCATGCCTTTGCCACAACACCTTCACAAGTGCAACATTTTTATTCCTTAGTTGTTTGACCTCTCGAGCTAAAATCTTAATCGGTTCTTCTTCGTAGGTCATATCTCGTTTGTAGTTCAATTTCGTCCGGTGAAACTACATGTGAAGGATCCGAACGATACCGACATAACATAGATACGTGGAACAAATCATGAATCTTCTCTAATTCGGTGGTAATGCTAGCCGATATGCTACTGGGTCAACTTTTTCAATTACTTCATACTACCCAATAAAACGCGGACTTAATTTGCCCTTCCGCCCAAATCTAAGGACTTTCTTCCACGGAGACACCTTTAAAAATACTTTATCACCAACTTGAAATTCAATGTCTTTTCGTTTTAGATCTGCATAAGATTTACGTCTATCTCAAGCGACTTTCAAACAATCTCGAATTACTTTCACTTTTTCTTCGATTTCTTTTATTAGATCAACTCCATAAATCTGATTTTCCTTGAGTTCACCCAATACAAAGGCGTTCGACACTTACGACCATACAATGCTTCATAAGGTGCCATTTTCAAGCTCGTTTGATAACTATTGTTGTAAGCAAATTCTACCAACGGCAAATATCTTTCCCAACTTCCTTGAAATTCCAATACACAACATCTGAGCATGTCTTCAAGAATCTGAATTACTTTCTCTGATTGTCCATCAGTTTTTGGATGAAAGGCAGTACTGAAATTTAATTTTGTACCTAACGCGTCTTGCAATTTTTGCCAAAACCGCAAGGTAAACCTTGGATCTCTATCTGAAATAATCGACAATGGTATTCCATGTAATCTAACAATTTCTCTAATATACTGGTCGTGAACTTGTTAAGAGAATAATCCGCACGTCATTAGGAATAAAATGAGTGACTTAGTTAATCACAAACTATTACCCGGATGGCATCTTTCTTTCCTGAGTCAATGGCAATCCTGAAACAAAATCCATAGTAATCCGATCCCATTTCCATTCAGGAACCATAATAGGTCAAGTAATCCCAAGGCACTTGGTGTTCAACTTTCACTGTTGACAAATTAAGCATTTGGACACAAACTCGATATATCTCTTTTCATTCCATTCCACCAATACATTTTCTTCAAGTCATTATACATTTTCATTTACCCGGATGAATCGAGAAATAACTACTATGTGCTTCTTGTAGGATCTTTTGAATCAATTCCTCATTCTTTGGTACACAAATCCGATCTTTAAACATTAAGCACCCATCGTAACCAATTCTGAAATCGACTGTATCAACTTCACACTTTGTTTTCTCTTGGCTTGCAAATCTTGATCATCTTTTTGAGCTTGTAAATCTCTTGTAAAAACTTCGGTTTTACTCTTAGCTCTGCTAGAATCGAACCATCATCTGACACTTTCAACTGAGTGTTCATAACTCTCAAAGCAAACAACAATTTTCTGCTCAAAGCATCAGCAACCACATTCGCTTTTCCCGGATGATAATCAATAACAAGCTCGTAATCTTTCAATAACTCCAACCATCTTCGCTGTCTTAGATTCAAGTCTTTTTGTGACATCAGGTACTTAAGACTTTTATGGTCGGTATATACCCGACACTTTTCACCATATAAATAATGTCGCCAAATTTTCAAAGCAAACACCACTACAGCCAATTCCAAATCGTGAGTAGGATAATTCCTCTCATGAGGTTTTAATCGCCTCAAGCATATGCCACCACTTTTCCTTCTTGCATGAGCACACACCCCAAACCATTTAGAGAAGCATCACTATACACCACAAATTCTTTACCCGATTCTGGTGTACTAACACTGTGCCTCTGTTAATAACTTTTTCAATTCTTCAAAACTCATGACATTCTTCCGTCCATTCAAATTTAACATCCTTTCGGAGTAATTTAGTTATAGGAGCAGCAATTATAGAAAATCCATTTACAAACCGCCGATAATACCCAGCTAGCCCCAAGAAACTTCTAACTTCGATTACATTTTTCTGGTTTCCAATCAACAATGGCTGAAATTTTACTAGGATCAACCCGTATACCATCACTGAAACAATATGACCCAAAAATCCAACTTCCAGTAGCCAAAATTCACTTTTACTAAACTTAGCATACAACCGCTTATCTCTCAAAGTTTGCAAAACTATCCTCAAATGCTCAAGATGCTCTGTATCATCTTTTGAATAAATTAAAATATCATCTATAAACACCACAACAAATTTGTCCAAGTATGGTCTAATATGCGATTCATTAAATCCATAAACACAAAGAGAGCATTTGTCAACCCGAATGGCATAACTAAAAATTCATAATGACCATACCTTGTTCTAAAAGCGCTTTTAGGCACATCCGACTCTTTTACTCGCAGATTGGTAATATCCAGATCTCAAGTCAATCTTTGAAAACCATGTCGCTCCTTTTAGCCGATCAAACAAATCATCAATTCTTGGCAACGGATATTTGTTTTTGATTGTCACCTTGTTTAATCAAGCGATAATCAACACACAACCTCATAGAACCATCCTTCTTTTTCACAAATAACACGGAGCACCCCAAGGTGAAAAACTTCGGTCTCACAAAACCTTTATCACCAACTCTTGCAATCGTGACTTTAATTCCTTCAACTCTGCTGGTGCCATTCTATACGAGCAATCGAAATCGAGTCGTTCCGGTATCAAATCAATACCAAATTCTACTTCCACGATCGAGGCAAACCAGGCAATTCTTCCGGAATACGTCCGCAAAATCGCACACAACCAAACGACGATTCAACTTTCTTTTCAACTTCTTTTGTATTAATTACATACGCCAAATAAGCTTCATAACCCTTTCTCAAATATCTACGAGCCGACATCAAAGAAATCACACTAGACAATACTTCGATTTATCCGATTCAACCCGTAAAGTTTCACCGTTTTCACACTTTAATTCTATAACCTTTTCTTTACAATTTACTATAGCATCATGCAATGTCAACCAATCCATACCCAAAATAACATCAAATTCATCAAACGGCGGCAACATCAAGTCGGTAGGAAAAGTAATGATCCCGAATCATTAAAGGACATTTCTTACATACTTTATCAACAATCACACATTTGCCTAACTGATTCGACACTCTAATCATAAATTCTGTGTTCTCAACGGTATATTCATACTAGACACCAATTTCATGCACACATATGAATGAGTAGAACCGGGATCAATCAAAGCAATAACATTAACATTATAGAGAGAAAATGTACGGTAATCACATCGGTGAGGAAGCATCTTCACGCGCTTTAATAGCATAAGTTCTAGCCGGAGCCCTTCCTTCGAGTCTAACTGGTGCATCCTCGGCTACATTCTTACCGCTTGCTTCGCTCCCGCTTTTCTTGGATATCTTCCTCTCGAATCCGCCCCACTTATTTTTGTATTCTGAAATTTTTCTTTTCACTCTCTCTGCAGCGATCTCTAATAAAATGATCCGGAGAACCACATCGAAAACATTCATTTGCTCTACACGGACCAAAATGATTTCTACCACACCACGGCACTCGGGTTTAACAAATCTCGAGTTCCCTACACCGGGCCAAGTAAGTAGTCGAGATTTAGGACCCACATTTTGCTTCTTATAATTCCCATACGATTGCCCAGCTGAAGCTTGGGAACAAGGATTCATATTTCTTGACTTTCCAGGTTGCTGTGAAAATGAACTGCTCATCGGTCTTTTCTTCCAATATCTAGTCTCATCCTCTACCTTTTTCTTTTCTTTAAGCAATTCTTCGGCCTTACAAGCTCGATCAACCAATACTACCATTTCTTTTAATTCAAGAATTCCAATAAATACCTTGATGTCTTCGTTGAGCCCGTCTTCAAATCGTCGGCACATCTTGGCCTCTGTAGGAACATACTCTCTGGCATACTTACTTAATCGAACAAACTCTCTTTCATATTCTGTAACCGTCATATTACCTTGCTTCACTCAAGAAATTCTTTACGCTTACGATCAATAAATCTTTCACTAATATATTTCTTCCAAACTCTTCTTGAAAGAATTCCCAAGTTATTTTCTCTTTCGGTACCACCAAAATCAAAGTCTTCCACCAATTATAAGTCAATCCCTCAACAAAGATATAGCGCATTTCAAACATTCTTCAGTGTACAAGATAATTCGTCAAATACCGGATAGAATTTTCAAGCCGAACTCGCTTTCTCGGCATCATCATCAATATTTGCTTTAAATTCTTCGGCCCCTTGCTTGCGAATTCTATCAACTGGAGTTCTGTGAAATTTCATCGGATCCATACCTTGAGGCGTCGAGTGCAGGTTGAGGAATTGGGGAGGTGGGGAGGTTGTACATTTGGGTTCGTCTGAACGAAACTCGGTGTACCATGCACTCATCATTTGGAGAAAGGCTTCCCGACCCCTTTCTCCTCCTCCCTGACCAACAGTAGGAGGTGGATTTTCAATCGGCGTTGCTCTTTTAGCTAGAGCTGGTGCATTACTCTCTACTTCATCTGCCACAGCTGGATCGGGATCCATTTACTATAAAAAAAAATCATTTAAAAAGGTCAGAAGTCGTCACACTATCACAATTTATACATATGGCATGTATAACAAAATCCGTACATACAACACGTAGTCCGAGAACCGACTAAACCTGCTCTGATACCACTAAATGTAACGCCCCCACGCCCGAGACCGTCGCCGGAGTCGAGTATGAGGTGTTACTAAGCTTAATTTAACATTTTTAGAACTTTGGATTATTTGTTTCTACATTCACAGTTTTTAAGCTACTTGCGTCACAGTCACAAGAAAAATCATATCTCGAGTTACAAAACTCGAAATTAAGATCCGTAAATTTTCCTTGAATCTAGACTCATATATCTATCTACTAATTTTTTTTCTAGAATTTTTGGTTGAGCCAATTAGTACAGTTTATTAGTTAAAGTTACCCCTGTTTCAGGACTTGACTGGTTTGACCTCTTTTTACTACGAACCACATTTCTCTCTGTAAAAAATTCATATGACTATGAGGTTTGTTTCTACTAAAACTAGACTCAATAAGGATTCTGAGGATATAAAATACACCACCTAATTATATCTTTAAAATTTATAGTGAATTTATAAAGTTGGAACAGGGGATTTAGAAACTGTTACGACCCTGTTTCACTAAAATTAAAATATCTTTTAACATAGAATTCCTTTACCTGTTTCATTTGTTTCATGTGAAACTAGACATAATAAGCTTCAATTTGATATATATTCCATCACCAGATTCAATTTATATGATTTTTAGTAAATTTTAAAACTCGCGTCAGTGTTGCTGCAGTATTCTGTTTATGGCAAATTTCATCCCTTTTATGAGTTTTTATGCACTAAGTATCTTAATAATTTTCCTTAACATCAAACATAATCTAAACTAACCATTTTCATAATTTATCATTGTCAAACATTTTCTCAACCATTCCATCACCATATCATAAGATCATTTACACAAAATAGGTATATTGCTATACATGCCATACTTAAATTTACAAACCATTTACCAAAAGTCTTCCAGATAGTGTGGTGAGCCTTCGACCTATCCCGAATCCTCGAAATGGCTTGTCCAAAACTACAATGAGTAAGAAGGAGGAGTAAGCATAAATGCTTAGTAAGTTCATATGCAAATAATAAGTAACATAACAAACATTCATACCAATCAACATTAGCATGCATCACTAAAACACATATCACATTTCTAATCATTTTTCATCATCTTATTACCTTATCGTGATTGTATCAATACTCAACCCGAGGGTTAAATACATACCTGTCCAAAATATCCATTTCACATCACTTACCAATACGTCTCTTTACATCTCAAATATTCCTCCAATTGAGTAGAACTTTACCCGTTGAACACATCGAATATAATTTGGATACATGGATAACTTGCACATAAGTGCCATATATGCAATCAAGCAATCATGTAACCCGCCCATAAGCGAACTCGGACTCAACTCAACGAGCTCGGGCGTTCGCATCCATAAGTGAACTCGGACTCAACTCAACGAGCTCGGATGCCTAGTTACATCTCTTGAACTCGGACTCAACTCAACGAGTTCGAACATTCGCATCCATAAGTGAACTCGGACTCAACTCAACGAGTTCGGATGCTCAACCATCCTAGTGACATGTCACTTGTATCCTAATCTATTCCTAAGGTTCAAACGGGATTTTCCTCGAACACATATCCTTGCCATCTTACTCAAAATACCAAAACCAATACTCGGTAGCACTTTATATTTAACAAATAATACAAATAATTTGCATTTTATTCGAAAATAACCACAAAGCATATATCTCATAATAAAAATCAGCATATCATATAATTAACATCAATAATTTACAAATAACAATTATACTACATTATTTACACATGAACTTACCTTGGTACCAAAATACAAAGATTTTGCAATTTAGTCCACAATCTTTTCTTTTCCTTGATTGAGGTCGATTCCATGTCTTTCTTGATCTAAAATAACACATTTAGCTTATTTAATACTCACATTATCAAATTAATCCTTAACTCAAATTTTGGTAAAATTACAATTTTACCCCTAAACTTTTACATATTTACATTTTTGCCCCTAGGCTCGGGATTAAAATTTATTCCTTATTCTTATGTTTTACAACATGCTGATCACTTTTCTCTTCTATGGCAACATCAAATTCTCACTCTAACATGTACTTGTGACTATTAGGTATTTTTACCGATTAAGCCCTTTTACTCGTTTTTGCTTAAAATCGAGTAGTACAAGTTGTCTAACATAATTTAAAACCTCATATTCTATCATAAAACACCAAAATACACAAATTTCACCTATGGGTATTTTTCCAAATATGAACCCTAACTTAAATTATTGCTAGCATAAGCTTTATCGAGCTACCAGGACTCAAAAGCGTAAAGAACATTAAAAACGGGCTTGGAATCACTTACTATGGAGCTTGAAAGCTTGAAACAAACCCTAGCTATGGAGAACCCTTGAAATTTCGTCCTAATGAAGAAGATGGACAAAAATTGGCTTTTAATTTTGTTTTTAATTCATTTTAATAACTAAATGACCAAAATGCCCTTACTACTAAACTTTCCAAAAATTCCTTCCATGTCCTAATTTTGTCCATGAACTTAAAATTGGTCAAATTGCTATTTAAGACCTCTTAATTAATATTTCAATGCAATTTCATACTAAAAACTTCTAGAATGCAAGTTTTGCAACTTATTCGATTTAGTCCCTACTTTCAAATTAAGTATTTTATGCATAGAATTTCTTCACGAAATTTTTACACGATCATGTAATCATATCATAAACCTCAAAATACTTATAAAATAATTATTTCTATCTCAGATTTGTGGTCACGAAACCACTATTCTGATTAGGCCCTAATTCGGGATATATACTTTTAAATTCTTTACAATTTAGTCCCTAGCTCAGAAAATGAAAATTCATGCAATTCATGTTTAACCCACTATAGTTGAATTTTATATAGGTCCCTAGAAAACCCTATATTTTCACAAATTTACCATGTATAATTTCTATTTTTGAATTTAATCCTTATTTGACAATTTCATCAAAAATTATTTAACAAAATTTGATTATCTATTAACAACTAACCATTTTCTTCCGTAAATCATAAAAACTCATTCACAGTCATTCATGGAAGAACTTTAAATGTTTAACAGTTTCTCAAATTAGTCCCCGTGCTAGCTAGATTAAGCTACAACGATCCCGAAAACGTAGAAATTATAAAAAAAGAGACAAAAACGCATACCTAATCAAGCATGCAAGATTGTTGAATGCCAAAAATCAAAGATGGCTTCCGCAGCTTTAACTTTCGGTTGAAAATGATGAAAGAAAGATGATAACCTAATTTGTTTTATTTTAATTTAACTTTAATTATTTAATTACTAATTAACCATTAAAAAGATTAAAACCATGTACATCCAGTAACACCTTTAATGGTCTATTTACCATATAAGGGCTTCCAATTTAATTTTCTATAGCTATTTAATACCTTTAGCTATTAGATTTCAACCTTTGCACTTTACACGATTTAGTCCTTTTTCTCAAATTGAACATGTAAATGGTAAAATTTCTTAACAAAATTTTTATACGATATTACTATCATGTTGTAGACAATATAATAATAAAAATAAATTTTTTGACTTTAGATTTGTGGTCTCGAAACCATGTTTCGATTTCACTGAAAACGGGCTGTTACAGATTAGGAGCAGACGAATTTAGGAAAATTGAATGCTTATTTCTTTATTTGTACTTTTTATTAATAAATAAATATTTTAGGGATTGTATTAAAATATAGGGTGATGTAAATCTGTTTTTAGGATTAGGGCAAATTTTTTGTTTTGTAGTTTGTTTAATTTTTCTTAAATAAAACCCAATACGAATGAGACAAAAACAATTCGAGCTTAACACGATCAAAGGAGGAAGCACCCATCGTTAGCAGTTGGAGCGACCGTGATCAATTGCGTAACTTCTTTCCTTATCTATTTATGGGCTACACTGTAACACCCCAAGCCCAAGTCCGATCGCCGGTTGAGGCTAAGAGGGATTACAGAGCTAAACATTTAATATCATTCACATAATCTATTAACTAAAACCGAAATCGAGTTGAAACATACTGAACTTAGAGTTATATTTATATATAAACCATTTTCACATGGCCGAAATATTTACAAATTCAAAACATAACTATCACCGGTCTAATCCATACATGCCATATCAAGTCCGAAATACAACTATACCAAAAAGGGTCGATAGTATGATGAACTGCTGATGATCCTCGAGTCGGTAGCCAGTCTCTACAATCTATAAAACAAAGAAATAAAGAACAGAGTAAGCTTTCAAGGTAATTAAAGCATGCCATTTTAAAACGAAAAACAATAAAACGAATATGCACAAGTTTACTACATATAACGACTATTGGCCGAATACATAAAAAACACACAAATAAATTTTCAGTACATACTTCACTTTACTTTATGGCTCAAACAACCGATCTAATTCACATATAAGTACTTCATACGTACCTGGACATTATCGTTTATCATCATAATCAATAATAGTTACTTTGAAGATTCGAATTTGTAATCTCTCTCAAATCACCTGCATTTAGCCTATTAGGTCTTAGGATTTGAATTCAATACCAATACAAGCTTGCGGAAATTTTAAACTCAGTATAGCACCAGCTCGAAGCCTGCAGAATTTTAACCCGGATATATTCCAGCATCTAGCCTACGGACTTTAAGTCCGGATATATTCCAGCATATAGCCTACAGACTTTAAGTCCGGATATATTCCAGCATATAGCCTGCGGACTTGAAGTTCGGATATATTCCTTCACTGAGCACCGTACATATTTATTTATAAAGAATTCAATTCACATAACATCTCAAAATCTTGGTTCATTTACTCATTCGAATAGTGATATGCCATGCACCAACTATATAACTTTTTTGCTATAAGCTTTAAGCATAATTTATTCATCATACAACTATATTCAAAAGAATCAATTAAGCATAGTACAGTTATTATTCACATATCAAGACATTATCAAGATGTACTAAATGTGACTATCCGAACTTACCTCGGTATATTGGAACGGTTGTGGATTGACTACTCTATTGCTTTCTCTTTTCCCTTATCCAACTTTGATCCCTCTTGCTCTTGAGCTTAATAAATACAAATAGAGGTGTTTAATATTTTGACCAATTCTGTTTACTTATTATTCACATTCGGCAATCACATATCAAACTCATTATGTATTATATTTTGTAAATATGCCATAGTTCAATTTCATATATATTCATGACCGAAAATGGCAAGAATTTATCAAGCCATGAAAGTCACTTATAACTCAAACTCAAAATGACCATATGACCTTAATAAGTGATTATTCAACTTATACCAATTTCACATACACAAGCCAAACTCACATAGCCTATCTTTTTTTTTATACACTAGTTTAACTACTACAAATATTACCAAATAAATCACATATATGCATCACTATACAATTCACATATACATCGACTATCAAAATTTTTACTCCTTAGCTAATGCCGAAACATTTGTTTAAAGAAGACCTAGCCGAACACCCTACTTAGTAAAAAGAATCATACAAAACACTAATAGCCAACTCAATTTCATCTTTAATAACTCTTATAACAAAATTTATCAAGATTCAATAAGGAATACATTAAATTCCATGACCGAATTTTGCCTTTCACCAAGATAGCCACTTGCCATTAAAACCATTAAACCACACTTATACAATTTTTACCAAGCTCGACTTAACTTATAATTATCTAAATTAGTTAAACATTCAACAACAAACTCTTCTTTAATCAAGCACATATTCAGCAAGAACATTGGTAATTTAGCAAATTTTAATTTAACACCTAATTGTTTATAACACATTTTAAGCACCCCTTTTCACTCCATCAATGTTAAGCATATATATTACTCAAACATAACCAAATTCACATTCGGTCATAGCACATAAAAAGATAGCCGATTCTTTTCCCTTAGCATCTAATGCTCACATATGATCATTTGTATAGCTCAAACACTCATCTACCATTATTCATCTAAATTAACATGAAATAACAACCATAACCTTTATTAACTACTATGGCCGAAAGCTCTAATCATTCCCAAAATCAAAAATTCAACATGGGTTACAAAAATTCAACATAAACTTCTTACCTTAATGTAGACCTAAGATGACCGAATGGCTTTTCTCCCTTCTTCCTGTTTACATTCGGCCAAGAAGAACAAAGATGAAGATTTGTTTTCATCACCCATTTTCCTTAATTTTTTTATTCCTTTATTTTATATAAAGTATAAAACCATTTAACTAAAAATTAATACATATTTTAATATAAAGTCATCATCATGGCCGGCCATTATTAACAAAAAGGGGTATTTGACATGCAAGTCCAAGTTTTTTTATAACATGCATTAATGGGCCACTTTTAAAATTACCTATCACATTTCACAATTGTCTCACATAAGTCTTATTAAATAAATTCACATTCAAATGAATAAATTAAAGATTGGAACTTTCACACATGCATGTTCACGCACAATAA
Source organism: Gossypium anomalum (assembly GCA_025698475.1). NCBI lineage: Eukaryota > Viridiplantae > Streptophyta > Magnoliopsida > Malvales > Malvaceae > Gossypium > Gossypium anomalum. Next base: position 42,535,512 of record CM046965.1, read on the forward strand.
GCATAGAAAATAATGGTTAATTATTTTTATGACTCAGTTTTGTGGTCCCGAAACCACTTTCCGACTAGGATCAATTTAGGGTTGTCACAACTCTCCCCCACATAAGAAATTTTCGTCCCCGAACATCTTACCAGTGAATAAGTTAGGATATCCTTCTTTCATAGAGTTCTCGGGTTCCCAAGTAGCTTCTTAATCCTGTGCTTGAGCCATAATTCCTTTACTAACGGAACCTTTTTGTTTCGCAACTCTTTTACCTCGCGAGCTAGGATACGGATCGGTTCTTCTTCATAACTCAAATCAGATTGAATTTCAACCTCTGTTGGATTAATTATGTGCGATGGATCGGATCTATAATGTCGAAGCATCGAGACATGAAAGACATTGTGAATCTTTTCAAGTTCAGGGGGCAAAATCAATCTGTAAGCGACTGGCCCAATTCGTTCGGATATTTCATACGGCCCGATGAACCTCAGACTCAATTTGCCTTTACGACCAAATCTGAGTACCTTTTTCCAAGGTAAAACTTTAAGAAACACTTTGTCTCCAAACAAGTAATGTCACCATATTGTCAAAGCGAAAACAATTGCAGCTAATTCGAGATCATGGGTCGGATAATTTTTCTCATGCGGCTTCAACTGCCTCGATGCGTAAGCTACCACTCGACCTTTTTGCATCAACACACAACCCAGCCCAAGTAAGGATGCATCACTATAAATGATAAACTCTTTACCGGATTCGGGCTGCACTAGTACTGGAGCTTCAGTCAAATAAGTTTTCAATTGATCGAAACATTTCTAACATTTTTCTGACCATTCAAACTTAACATCTTTCTGAAGTAGTTTCGTCATTGGAGTGGCTATCATCAAGAAACCCTTTACAAATCGTCTGTCTTAACCGGTAAGCCCCAAAAAGCTCCGAACCTCAGTAACATTTCTCGGAGGCTTCCAGTTAAGCACTGCTAAAATTTTGCTCGAATCAACTCGAATACCCGATGCGGATACCACATGACCCAAAAAGCTAACTTCTCTCAACAAGAACTCACATTTACTGAACTTAGCATATAACTGCTTATCCCGTAAAATCTACAACACTAATCTCAGGTGTTCAGCATGACCGGTTTCATCTCGCGAATAGACCAAAATGTCATCGATAAACACAACTACAAACCGATCCAAATACGGTCTAAAGATCCGATTCATCAAGTCCATAAATACTACAGGGGCATTAGTGAGCCCAAACGGCATCACTAAGAACTCGTAGTGACCATATCTCGTTCTAAAAGCAGTTTTAGGTATATCTGAGTCTCGAACTTGTAACTGATAATAACCCGATCTCAAATCTATCTTTGAAAACATTGAGGCTCCCTTCAGTTGATCAAACAAATCATCAATACACAGTAATGGATATTTATTCTTTATTGTCACTTTATTCAACTGACGATAGTCGATGCATAATCTCATGGTTCCGTCCTTCTTTTTCACAAACAATACTGGTGCACCCCAAGGTGAGAAACTCAATCGAGCGAAAGCTCTATCCGTCAACTCTTGCAACTGAGCTTTCAATTCCTTTAATTCGGTTGGTGCCAGACGATACGGAGCTATCAAAATCGGTGTAGCCCCAGGTACAAGTTCAATGCCAAACTCTACCTCTCGAACAGGTGGTAACCCCGATAATTCATCGGGAAAAAAATTCGGATATTCACAAACCACGTATGTAAGATCTGCTTCACACCCCTTTCTCACATATTTTTGAGCCAACATCGAGGATATTATTATTGCTGGCAATCTGTTCAAATCAGAAGACTCAACTCGGATTATCTCATTATTTGCACATCTCAAATCAATGGTCTTACTTTTGCAATTCACAACTGCATCATGTACGGTCAACCAATCCATACCGAGAATAACATCAAATTCATCAAACGGTAAAAGCATCAAGTCAGCCAGAAAACAGGAACCTCGGATTAATAAGGGGCATTTCTTACACACCTTGTCGACAAACACATATCGACCCAAGGGATTCGACACTCTAATAACGAGCTCAGTAGACTCAACAGGTAAAGTCTTACTGGATGCTGAAGTCTCACATACATAAGAATGAGTAGAACCAGGGTCAATCAAAGCAATTACATCAGTATCAAAGAGAGTGAAAGTACCGGTAATAACGTCAGGCGAAGAAGCATCCTCACGTGCACGTATAGCATAAGCTCTAGCAGGAGCATGAGCCTCGGATCTGGTTGTAGCATCTTTAGACCCTCTCTGACCGCCACGAGCATTCCCCGTATTCCTAGGTGGTCTACCTCGTGCTTTAGTATTACTCGGTTTCCTACTCTGATTCACATTTTCTTCGAATAATCTCGGGCAATCTTTGATAAAGTGGTTGGCTGACCCACATTTATAACAGGAGCGCTCATGAAATCTACAACTCCCCGAATGCCATTTACCATAATACTTGCACTCTGTTCTATCTTGACGATCGTTTCCAACACTGGCAACCGAAGTGGCTCGCGTACTCACTGGGGGTCGATTATGGTCTTGTCTGGAAAAGCCCGAAGTGTCTTTAGATCGACCTGAATCCTCTCTAAATTTCTTCGGTGACTGCTGAAAGGGCTTTCCCGAAGATCTCTTACGGAACTCTCTTGCTCCCACCTCAGCTTTTCTTTTCTCTTTGCTAAGCTCTTCGGCCTTGCAAGCTCGCTCTACAAGTATTACAAATTCTCTGATTTCGAGAATGCCAGCATACAATTTTATATCTTCTTTCAATCCATCCTCGAAACATTTACACATTATAGCTTCTGAAGAAACACATTCTCGGGCATACCGGCTAAGCCTCACAAATTTTCGTTCATAATCAGTAACCGACATGGAACCTTGTTTAAGTTCAAGAAATTCTTTTCGTTTCTGATCAATGAATCTCTGGCTGATATACTTTTTCTGAAACTCGGTTTGAAAGAACTCCTAAGTCACTCGCTCTCTGGGTACAACAGAAATCAACGTATTCCACCAATAATAGGCAGAATCACGTAGCAAAGATATAGCACATTTTAAGCATTCATCGGGTGTGCAGAACAGTTCATCAAACACTCGGATAGTGTTGTCCAACCAAAATTCAGCTTGCTCAGCATCATTGCTATCTGTAGCCTTAAATTCAGTAGCCTCGTACTTTCAGATTCTGTCAATTGGGGGCTTATTTAACCTCGTCTGATCAGTTATCGAAGGTATCGTAAGTGCAGGGGGTGTATTATTCGGGAGTGGGGGTTGTGGAATAGCCGTATTGGTTCGAATGTATTGGTTGAACCAATCATTCATTACACTATAGAAAGCCTGTCTAGCCTCATCATTCTGATTACTTGCAATAGGTTGAGAGTCCACCGGCGCTGTCCGATACGCGGGAGCAAGTGCTACACTTTCAACATCATCAACTACCGCTTGATTAGGATCGGGATCCATTACTATACGAAAACACATTTTTAACTGTCAGAATTCATCATACTATCGTATTAATACTATATGGCATGTATAGCTAGACTCAAACACTCTACGTTAGTCCTAGAATCGACTAAACCGTAGCTTTGATACCAATAAAATGTAACACCCCAAGCCCAAGTCCGATCGCTAGTTGAGGCTAAGAGGGATTACAGAGCTAAACAATTAATATCATTCACATAATCTATTAACTAAAATCGAAATCGAGTTGAAACATACTGAACTTAGAGTTATATTTATATATATACCATTTTCACATGGCTGAAATATTTACAAATACAAAACATAACTATCACCGGTCTTATCCATACATGCCATATCAAGTTCGAAATACAACTATACCAAAAAGGGTCGATAGTATGATGAACTGCTGATGATCCCCGAGTTGGTGGCCAGTCTCTACAATCTATAAAACAAAGAAATAAATAACAGAGTAAGCTTTCAAGGTAATTAAAGCATGCCATTTTAAAACGAAAAACAATAAAACGAATATGCACAAGTTTACTACATATAACGACTATTGGCCGAATACATAAAAACACACAAATAAATTTTCAAGACATACTTCACTTTACTTTATGGCTCAAACAACCGATCTAATTCACATATAAGTACTTAATACGTGCACTGACATTATCGCTTATCATCATAATCAATAATAGTTACTTTGAAGATTCGAATTTGTAATCTCTCTCAAATCACCGGCATTTAGCCTATTAGGTCTTAGGATTTGAATTCAATACTAATACAAGCTTGCGGAAATTTTAAACTCGAGATAGCACCACCGAAGCTCACAGAATTTTAACTCTGGATATATTCCAAAGATCTAGCTCATGGACTTTAAGTCCGGATATATTCCAGTATATAGCCTGCAGACTTTAAGTCTGGATATATTCCAGCATATAGCCTGCGGACTTGAAGTTCGGATATATTCCTTCACTGAGCACCGTACATATTTATTTACAAAGAATTCAATTCACATAACATCTCAAAATCTTGGTTCATTTACTCATTTGAATAGTGATATGCCATGCACCAACTATATAACTTTTTTGCTATAAGCTTTAAGCATAATTTATTCGTCATACAACTATATTCAAAAGATTCAATTAAGCATAGTACAGTTATTATTCACATATCAAGACATTATCAAGATGTACTAAATGTGACTATCAGAACTTACCTTGGTATATTGGAACGGTTGTGGATTGACTACTCTATTGCTTTCTCTTTTCCCTTATCCAACGTTGATCCCTCTTGCTCTTGAGCTTAATAAATACAAATAGAGGTGTTTAATATTTTGACCAATTCTGTTTACTTATTATTCACATTCGGCAATCACATATCAAACTCATTATGTATTATATTTTGTAAATATGCCATAGTTCAATTTCATATATATTCATGATCGAAAATGGCAAGAATTTATCAAGCCATGAAAGTCACTTATAACTCAAACTCAAAATGACCATATGACCTTAATAAACGATTATTCAACTTATACCAATTTCACATACACAAGCCAAACTCACATAGCCTATCTTTTTTTCATACACTAGTTTAACTACTACAAATATTACCAAATAAATCACATATATGCAGCACTATACAATTCATATATACATCGAATATCAAAATTTTTACTCCTTAGCTAATGCCGAAGCATTTGTTTAAAGAAGACCTAGCCGAACACCCTACTTAGTAAAAAGAATCATACAAAACACTAATAGCCAACTCAATTTCATCTTTAATAACTCTTATAACAAAATTTATTAAGATTCAGTAAGGAATACATTAAATTCCATGACCGAATTTTTCCTTTCACCAAGGTAGCCACTTGCCATTAAAACCATTAAACCACACTTATACAATTTTTACCAAGCTCGACTTAACTTATAAATATCTAAATTATTTAAACATTCAACAACAAAATCTTCTTTAATCAAGCACATATTCGGCAAGAACATTGGTAATTTAGCAAATTTTAATTTAACACCTAATTGTTTATAACACATTTTAAGCACCCCTTTTCATTCCATCAATGTTAAGCATATACATTACTCAAACATAACCAAATTCACATTCGGTCATAGCACATAACAAGATAGCCGATTCTTTTCCCTTAGCATCTAATGCTCACATATGATCATTTGTATAGCTCAAACACTCATCTACCATTATTCATCTAAATTAACATGAAATAACAACCATAACCTTTATTAACTACTATGGCCGAAAGCTCTAATCATTCCCAAAATCAAAAATTCAACATGGGTTACAAAAATTCAACATAAACTTCTTACCTTAATGTAGACCTAAGATGACCGAATGGCTTTTCTCCCTTCTTCCTCTTTACATTCGGCCAAGAAGAACAAAGATGAAGCTTTGTTTTCATCACCCATTTTCCTTATTTTTTTATTCATTAATTTTTTATAAAGTATAAAACCATTTAACTAAAAATTAATACATATTTTAATATAAAGTCATCATTATGGCCGTCCACTATTAACAAAAATGGGTATTTGACATGCAAGTCCAAGTTTTTTTATAACAAGCATTAATGGACCACTTTTAAAATTACCTATCACATTTCACAATTGTCTCACATAAGTCCTATTAAACAAATTCACATTCAAATGAATAAATTAAAGATTGGAACTTTCACATATGCATGTTCACGCACAATAAGCATAGAAAATAACGGTTAATTATTTTTATGACTCAATTTTGTGGTCCCGAAACCACTTTCCAACTAGGGTCAATTTAGGGCTGTCACATACACATTGAAGACAATGCGTCAACTAAAGTGTGTGTGAGGGGGGTAGCATAGAAAACTTTTTTATTTTTAATTTTTTCTTTGATTTTTCTTCTTCTTGTCTTTGGTGTGCTTGATCTTGTTTATGATGCAAGCATTATTTGAATGTTTCTCGTGCCATGCAATTTTAGTTAAGTAATCTAACCTTTCTCGCATTAAATCAACTAACAAGAATAATATGCCATCGACTGGAATGGGCTGCACTTAAATAATTGAATGGGCTGTAAAGTAATCAAATTTATACCATGAAAACTTAAAAATAGTTAAGTATCATCAAAATAACCCCAACCTGATGAGATTTAACTCATCGATTGGAAAATATAATTCCAAACCATCACCATTATTTACAACCAAATAAGTTCACAAGAGAGCACTAAGGAAATAATGGAAGAACATCAGGAAAACATCTTTTGTTGGTCTACACTTTAGCAGCACAATCCTTTGTTGACCGAGAGGATGACTTCCTCGTCCACTCAAGATCTCTTATAGTAACACCCTTAACTTGTATCTGTCGCCGGAATAGGGTTACGGGGCATTACCATAAAATTTTATCTTTAAAACATACATTTAGTACCTCAACGTAAACATATCATAAATCATTCATATACATGCATAATGTCCCTTAATCGGTCCCTCGAGGCCTTAAAAAAATTTAGAAACAATTCGGGACTAAATTGGAATCAATCAAAAAGTTTAGGAAAAAGTTAGAAAATTTGAACTGCAAGGGTCACAAAGCTAAGACACATGCTTGTGTCTCATGCCATATGACAATCGAAATAGGGACACATGGTCGTGTCCCAGCACGTGTAACTTTGAAACTTAGGTCACACGGCCAAGCCACACGCCCGTGTGCTAGGCCGTGTGCTAGGCCCTATAACTGCTTGACTTGTAACCTTTAAAAACTACAGGGGAAACACGAATGAGACATACGCCCATGTCTTAGGCCGTGTGGACATGAAATTGGCCAAAATCAAGCCATTTCCTTCTCCCATTTAAAGCTTGTACCTAAACACAAATCAAGGCATCATAAACATACCAAAAAATGCATAAAATGACCAATTCAAATAACCAAATTCCATTCAACCAATATGCCATATACGCACCTCAATCACATTCAAAATAATATACTTAAACATATGCATATTTGATCACACTGCTACAATATCAAATCATACCCTACTTAACCTATACCATTTCAATATAAACTTACCATTTGGACCATTAATTACATGCATCAAAATAACTTAAATGACCCAAGCCAACCATTTCCAAATGGTACTATACAACCAACATATATATACGTACCAAAATCAACCATTAGCATTCAACCCAAACTTTAAACATAAGTCTACCTATACATGCCATTATAACCTTGGCCAAAACATCAGAAACTATCGATATGATTGATGGATAGTGTGATAGATCTGCAACGAGCATCCAAACCGATCGAGCTTTCGATAATCTGTAAAGTAAAGCAAAGTAATTACATAAGCAATGAATGCTTAGTAAGCTCAAATACTATAACACTCATAACTCGTATCCGTCACCAAAATAGGGTTATGGAGCATTACAAGAGTTTATGTTTCAAAACCATTAGAAATTTTAAACATTTAATTCATATCATCAATCATAGCAAAACCAATCAAAGGCATACATATTGTCCCTTATTCAAGCCCTCGAGGCCCTAAAAACACATTACAAACAAATTGGGACTAAGTTAGAGACATATAAAATTTTTCAAAAAAAGATGAAAGTTTTTAAACTATAGGGGTCACACGGTAGTGTGGCCATTCCGTGCGACTCACATGGCCAAGAGACACACCTGTGTCATAGGCTGTGTGGACATTTGAAGTAGAGACACATAGCCGTGTCCCAGCTCGTGTCCGTGCTCGTGTAACTCTCTGACTTAGGTCACAAGGCCAAGCCATACACCTGTGTGCTAGGCCGTGTAACCTTCAAAATGGCCTTACATGCCCGTGTGCCAAGCTGTGTAACAGCCTCAATTGTAACCCTTTATAAGCTATAGGGGACACATGGCTGTGTCGCCTGGCCGTGTGTCACACATAGCTAAGACACACACCTGTGTCTTTGGCCGTGTGGACGAAAAATGGGCCATTTCCAAGCCATTTTCTAACCCAAACATGCATCCACCTACAAGCAATTTTCCACATATAAACAAGCCTTCAAATTACACTAAAAATATGCATAAGCAAGCTATCCCAATAAGGAACATAAACATTCAACCAATATGCCCAAAGGCACCTGAAGCATAACATTAAAACATTTATAACCATATGCATAATTTAACCAAAACTTACCACTTTGTTCACATATCAAATTCACATTCACAAGTACCAAATTTACTATCTTACATTTAGCATCATAAGTCATAAATGCCAACTACAGTTTTCATATCAAAATGACCATTTATTATCCACCAACTAAGTCATTACCACAATTAGCCACAAATGTAATCTATGAAAAACATACCAAATTACCACATTCAAACTTGTCAACGGACAACATATAACATACACTTTTAACTACCATTTTAACCTCCATCATCTAATTACCACAAAACAAAATAATAACTAATACAAGTCCAAATATATACATGCCACACCATATCATTATTGAAAATGCCATAAACACAAGCCAAAAATAAATGGATAATCCATCAAACAAAAAAACATATACATGCCATTATAACCAAACATTAGAAACACCAAAATCTACCAAGTTAGCCGATGGATAGTACGATATAACTCTGACAAGCTTTCAACCCGAGCAAGCATCTGATTTACTATAAAACATGGAAAATAACACAGAGTAAGCATAAATGCTTAGTAAGTTTGTATAATATAAAACACAACTTACCATTTCATCACATATAAATTAAGCCTATCATGGCATAATCCAAGAATGCTTGGCCAAAGCCTAAGCATCCACACCAAACATGTTAGCATACATGATACAAATCATAAGTACATAACATGTATAACCATTTATTCTCAACATGTAACACTTGAGTTTATTACTCATCTCAACCTATATAATTTCCATGTATCACCATATCAAGGATTCTCGCATATGAACATGTCTTAACTCATAGCATTCTGTTACATTTCCTTCGTGAATAATTCTTGTTGAACCATTTAGAATATCATTGGATATCTGAGATAGCTCATAGATAGTGTGCTAACTCATATGACTGTAATCTGTCAATTCCTGTACATGTATGCTCACACTAGCTGTGAATTAGAATGCTCACATGAGTTGTGGGTCAGAATGTAGCTACACGATGCTGCTCACATGAGCTGTGTAGTTTTCGCAACACATGCCAGACCTCAGCCATCAGTAGGATGTTCAGGACCAACACCAGAATCACGTAAGCCCTAATAACATGTCATTTGTATCGTACAAATTCCTAAGGTTCAAGCGAGGCTCGATAGTCGACTTAAAATCATTGGATAAGCAATCATTGGATATGCTAGTGTTGGTAATGTTAAATCAAATCAACCGGAGTGTAAACATTGCGGTAAACGACATCCCGATAGTTGTATATTGTACGATCAGGCCTGTTTTAAATGTGGATCGATGGATCACTTCATCCCTGAATGTCCTGAGTTGGTCGAGCAAGATACAGTGAAAAATACGACATCAGGTAGCATTGCAGCTCGAGGTAGACCACCCAAAAATATAGGTAATGTGAGTAGCAGTCAGTGAGGGACTAAAGATACAGCAGTTAGATCTGAGGCTTGTGCACCTGCCAGAGCCTATGCTATTCGCGCACGCGAGGAGGCCTCATCCCCAGATGTTATTACTGGTACATTCACTCTTTATGATACTAGTGTAATTGCATTGATTGATCTTGGTTCAACTCATTCTTATGTGTGTGAGACTTAAGTATTCAGTAAGACTTTACCTGTTGAGTTTACTAAGTTTGTGATTAAAGTATCAAACCCCTTGGGCCGGTGTGTTATGGTTGACAAAGTGTGTAAGAATTGTCCCTTGATGATTCGAGATTTGTGTTTTCCTGCTGATTTGATGTTGTTACCGTTCGATGAGTTCGATATAATCCTGGGTATGGACTGGTTGACTTTAAACGATGCTGTCGTAAATTGTAGAAGAAAGACTATTTATTTACGGTGCCAGAATAATGAGATTATTTAGATTGAATCTAATGATTTGAATGGTTTACTGGCAGTGATATCTTCAATGTTAGCTCAGAAATATGTGAGAAAGGGTTGTCAAGCTTACTTTGCATATGTGCTTGATAGTAAAGTGGCCGAAAGAAAGATTGAATCTATACTAGTTGTGTACGAGTATCCGGATGTGTTTCCTGAAGAATTGTCGGGTTTACCACCTATTCAGGAGGTAGAGTTTAGTATTGAGTTAGTTCCGGGGATGCCTCTAATATCGATAGCGCCATACATAATGGCACCTACTGAATTAAAAGAATTGAAAGCTCAGTCGTAAGAGTTGACAGAAAAAAGGTTTCGCACGACCGAGTTTCTCTCCTTGGGGTGCACCAGTTTTATTTGTGCAAAAGAAAGACAGAACTATGAGAATGTGTATCAACTATAGACAACTCAATAAGGTCACTATTAAAAATAAATATACGTTGCCACAGATTGATGAGGTGTTTGATCAACTAAAAGGGGCTACAGTGTTTTCGAAGATAGATTTGAGATCAGGCTACTATTAGTTATGAGTTAAAGACTCCAATGTGCCAAAGCCTGCCTTTCGAACGAGGTATGGACACTATGAGTTTTTGGTTATGCTTTTCAGACTTACTAATGCACTTGCTGTTTTCATGGATTTGATGAATCGGATCTTTAGATAGTATTTGGATCGATTTGTTGTTGTGTTTATAGATGACATATTGATCTATTCCTCGGATGAAACTAAGCATGCCAAACATCTAAGACTTGTGTTACAGACTTTGCGAGATAAACAGTTGTATGCGAAGTTCAGTAAATGTGAGTTCTGGTTACGCGAAGTTAGCTTTCTAGGCCATGTCGTATCAGCATCGGGTATTCGGGTCGATCTGAGTAAAATTTTAGCTATACTTGATTGGAAACCTTCGAGAAATGTTTCTGAAGTCTGAAGTTTTTCGAGACTTACTGGTTACTATAGACAGTTTGTGAAAGGTTTCTTTACGATTGCAACACCGATGATGAAGCTATTATAGAAAGATGTTAAGTTCGAGTGGTTAGAAAAGTGCCAAAAAAGTTTTGATCAGTTGAAAGCCCTTTTGACCGAAGCTCCAGTGCTAGTTCAGCCAGAATCGGGTAAAGAATTTGTTATCTATAGTGATGCATCTTTAAATGGTTTAGGCTGTGTGTTAATGCAGGAAGGCAAAATCATAACTTATGCCTCGAGACAGTTAAAGCCGCATGAAAAGAACTATCTGACACATGATCTAGAGTTAGCAACTGTTGTGTTTGCATTAAAGATATGGCGTCACTACCTATTTGGAGAGAAATTTCATGTTTATTCTAATCACAAAAGCCTAAAATATTTGATGATACAAACAGATCTAAATTTGAGATAGCGTCGATGGCTAGAGCTGTTAAAAGACTACGAGCTTGTGATTGAATACCATTAGGGAAAGGCTAATGTTGTTGCTGATACTCTAAGTCAAAAATCACTATTTCCTTTGCGTGCAATGAATACACATATGATTATGTCTGATGATGGTTCGATAATAGCTGAATTAAAAGCAAGGCCGTTATTTGTTTTGTAACAGTCCGGTTTGGACCCTAGTCGAAATAGTGGTTTTGGGACCACATATCTGAGTCAAAAAAATATTTAAATATTATTTTCTATGTTTATGATACGTGAATGAGCATGTGTGAAAGTCTCGTATAAAAATTTAATCGTTTGTGTGCTTAATTTGATAAAAGGACCTAATCGCGTAAAATGTAAAAGTTGCATGATATTTGTTAAAAGTATCTATTTGACATGGCTTTGTAAATGGGAGGTCCTTATATGGATGTTGTGCCATTCACTTTGATAATGGACATAAATGACCTTATTATATGTTATTTTAAATGGTTTATTAAATGGGTATTTTGGTTATTAGCATATTAAACATATGTTAAATAAAACAAATGCATGAAATAGGCCATTGGTTCATCTTTTTGGCTGAAAATCACAAAGGATATTAGGGTTGGAAGAGCATTCATATTTGGCACTTTGAATTGGTGATTTAGGTATGTATTTTGTTCTGTTTTTGATAATTTCTACGTTTTTATGATCATTGTTAAGTGCTCTAGCTAGCCCATGCTTAAATTCATGAAATTTTGATGATTTGATGAGATGCCATTGATGAATTCATGAGTTTTATGATGTTAAATGATGAATAATGAAAGCTTAGTGCCTGATATAAATGTTTTTGTAAAGTGATTTTGAGTAAAAATGCATATTAGGGATTAAGTTATGAAAATGAGAAATTGAGGGACTAAAATGTGAAATAAATGAAATGTATGGACCTTTATGAGAACTATAAAAATTCAGCTAAGCTTGTGTATAAGCAAATTAAGTGTATTTTGTGATTTTGTGATTTAGGGACTAAAGTGTCGAAATGTGAAAATGTGAAAATGTGAGGGCTAGTTTGCAAAATGCCCTAATTGTGTGTATATTGATTGTTTTGAATGATTTGGTGAATAAAAGGGTTAATTTTGAATATATATAGATCAAGAAAAGAGGAATTCAGATTTAGACCAAGGGAAGTCGAATATTATAAAGTAAACGATTCGAGTCAACAATTTCGAGTACGAGGTAAGTTCGTACGTAAAATATGATGTTACAAGTATGTTTTGATGCTTTGATTATACATACATTGTATATATATTTGGTTTGGATTAATACGATGATAAATCAATGGTATTTGGCACTAAGTGTGCGATTTAAACTAGCTTCAGCTATATGATGCACTAAGTGTGCGATACCGAGATAGCTTTGGTTAATTGAGATGGCACTAAGTGTGCAAAATTATTATAGCTTCGGCTAACCCTTAAGGCACTAAGTGTATGGATGGTTATAGCATGGATAATCTTTGGAAGGTTTAAAATATTCTAACGAGAGGTGAGAATGAAAATAAATGAATATGGGAAGGTTCAGGTACGTTTAATACCTTTGTGGTAGATGGTATTATGTATATAAAGTTTATTGAAATGGTATAAACATGTGGATAGTATTGATGTTTTATATTTTATACTTAGTTGATGATTTTTAGTACGAGCTTACTAAGATTTTGAAAGCTTACTTTGTGTGTATTTGCATTGTTTTATAGATATCGAAGCTACTGTGAGCTCGGGGATCGTTGAGGATCGTCACCACACTATAGAACCTTATTTGGTACTTTTGAAAATGTATATTTTGAAGTATGGCATGTATAGGCTAGTATTTGTGGGATTATGTTTTGTGATGTATATATTTTTAGCCATGTGATATGGCTAGTTTTTGTTTGAACCCATAGTTGATAATGGCTTATAGTATGTGATGTTAATGTGCAATTGTGGTATGTTTTAGTTGGTCAAAAGAAATGGTAAATGTTGATAACTTTTGATAAGTGTTAACATGAGATTGAATTATATATGGAAAGAAATGCTTTGATATGATTTTGATATATGTTTTGACAAAGATTAGTGAGGCTTATGAGTATGGATTTGGGTGACTATTATATGAGATGAATGGCTGATGTTTTGGAGTGGAATTTGGCTGAATTGGTTGTGCAAATATGCTTGTTTCTTTGCTTGTAGGTTGACCCAATTTGGGGTGGCAAATTGGCTATTCAAATGGCTTATTTTTGTCCACACAGGTAGAGACACAGGCGTGTGTCTCAGCTGTGCTCGACACACAGTCACGTTACACAGCCGTGGGTCCCCTGGGGTACCCTACGAATTAAAGGCAGTATACCCTCCAATTTTGACACGGCCTAGACACACGAGCGTGTCTATTGGTTGTGTGTGGCACACGAGATGGCACACAGGCGTGTGGTTGGCCATGTGGCCAAGTCAGTAGCCTCTCTAATTTTCACACTGCCTACTACACAAGCGTGTCTTGTGATCGAGTGGACAAGTCAGTATGTATGCCCTGTTTCACCATGGCTTAGACAACCGGGCGTGTCTAAGGCTGTGTGAGGCACACAGCCTGTTCACACGGGTGTGTGACCTTTAAAAAGTTAAAATTTTTTTATAAGTTCTTAAACTTTTACATGTTATTGATTTAGTCCTAGATGCATGGATTAGACCTTGTATGCTCGGTTTAAGTTCATATTGAACATGAATGACTGGTATTTATGGAAATGAGATGATCTTTGAGTTTTGATTATTCTGAACTGTGTTACGAGTCCAGTAATACCTCTTAACCTATTCCGGCGACGGTTACAGGTTAGGGGTGTTAAACTTTATTGGTAGCAGAGCTATGGTTTAGTCGGTTCTAGGACTACCATAGTGTATGTGAGTCTAGCTACACATGCAATATGTATAAACCACGATAGTGTGATGAATCCTGACATTCAAATGTGCTTTTATATAGTAAATGGATCCTAAAAGAGTCGTAGCAGACGATGTCGAAAGCAATGCGCCTACTCCCGCGTAGGGGACGGCGCCATCTGATTCTCGATCGGATACTAGTAGTCATGAGGTGAGGCTAGACAAGCCTTTTATCAGATGATGAATGATTGGTTCACCCAATATATTAGAACCAATCGGGTTGTACAATAGCCTCTACCCCTGGTTAATCCTCCTCAAACTTCTGTTATGCCACCAGTGAATACGGTTCAGTTATGTAGACCACCAGTCGATAAGATTAGAAAATATGGGGCTAAAGAGTTTCGAGCTACAACAAGTTTTGGTTAGAGAAAATGATAAGAGTGTTTGAAGAATTATCATTAAATTCTGAAGAATGCTTAAAATGTGTCATTTCTGTTCTGAGAGATACGGCGTACCATTGGTAGAAGACTTTGACATCTGTGGTTTTGGGTGAACTGGTTACTTGGGATTTCTTCCAAGCTAAATTTTAAAGAAATACATCAGTCAGATATTCATCGATTAGAAACGTAAAGAGTTTCTCGAGCTTAAACAAGGTCGTATGTCTATCACATAATATGAGCAGGAATTCATAAGATTAAGCCAGTATGCTTGTGAATGTGTATCTACGGAAGTAATAATGTGCAAAAAATTTGAAGATGGTTTAAACGAGGATATTCGTTTGTTAGTCAGGATTCTAGAAATCAAAGAATTTGTTGTTGTTAAACGAGCATGTAAAGCTAAAGATCTTGGGAAAGAGAAAAGAAAAGAGGATTTTGAAGCTAGAGAAGTACGAAAGAGATCATCGGGTAAGTCATTTCAATCTGGATCAAAGAAGTTTAGAGATGATAATAGCCATTCAAAGACTAGTGTGGGACATTCGAACAGAGATCGTGTTAGATCGCAATCGATTTTCAAAGCTCCAGTTACGTCTGTTGCCAGTGTTGGTAATGCAAAGAATGAAAAGGCTGAGTGTGATCAATGTGGAAGACGACATTTTGGTGAATGCTGGGGAAAAGGTAATAACTGAGCTTGTTACAGTTGTGGTTCACGAAATCACTTTATAATGATTGCCCAGATTTAATTGAAAAAGATAATGTTCAAAATCCGAGGCCGAGTGGTAACGCTTCTCGTGGTAGACCTTCCAAAAATACGAGAAATGTAAGTGGCAGTCAGAGAGGGACAAAAGACACAAATGCTAGATCTGAGGCTCGTGTACCTGCCAGAGCCTATGCTATCCGAGCTCTTGAGAAAACTTCATCGCCAGATGTGATTACGGGTACATTTACCCTTTATGATACTTCTGTGATTGCTTTGATAGATCCTAGATCGACATATTCGTATATATGCATGAACTTAGTGAACAGTAAGACTTTGCTTGTAGAGTCTACTAAATTTGTAATTAGAGTTTTGAACCCCCTAGGCAGATATGTTCTGGTTGATAAAGTTTTCAAGAATTGTCCATTAATGTCTTGAGACACTTGTTTTCTGCTTGTTTTCTGGCTACTCTAATACTATTATCTTTTGATGAATTTGATATAATTCTGGGTATGGATTAGTTAACTTTGCAAGATGCTGTCGTGAACTGCAAATGGAAAACTATTAATTTGAGCTGCAAGAATGATGAAATAGTTAGAATTGAATCTAGTTATTTGAGTGGATTGCCTGCAATAATATCTTCGATGAAAGCTTTAAGTATTGAGAGAAAAGGTTGTGAAGCCTATTTTGTATATGTGATTGATTCGAGAGCGTCAGAAAAGAAAGTTGAATCAGTGCCTGTTTTGTGTGAGTTCCTTGATGTATTTCCTAAAGAACTTCCAAGATTACCTCTGGTTAGAGAAGTTGAATTTGGCATTGAATTGGTACTTGGTACTACTCTGATTTCGATAGCTCCGTACAGAATGGCTTTGACTGAACTAAAAGAATTAAAGTCTCAGTTGCAAGAATTGACCGATAGAGGATTTGCTAGACCGAGTTTCTCACCTTGGGTTGTTCCGGTTTTATTCGTGAAAAAGAAAGACGGTACGATGAGAATGTGTATAGATTATCGTCAGTTGAACACAGTGACTATCAAGAATAAGTATCCCCTACCCCAAATTGATGATTTGTTTCATCAGCTAAAAAGAGCTGCTGTGTTTTCGAAAATAGATTTGAGATCAGGCTATTATCAGTTGCAAGTGAAAGGCTCAGACATTTCGAAAACTGCTTTTCGAACGAGGTACGACCACTATGAATTCTTAGTTATGCCTTTCGGATTGACTAACGTACCTATTATCTTTATGGATTTGATGAATAGAATTTTCAAACCGTATTTAGATCAATTTGTTGTTGTATTCAATGATGAGAAATTGATTTATTCATGTGATGAATCTGAACATGCTGAGCATCTGAGATTAGTGCTATAGATTCTGCAAGATAAAAAGTTGTATTCAAAATTTAGTACACGTGAGTTCTGGTTGCGAGAAGTTGGTTTCCTGGGTCATATTGTATCGGCATCTGGTATCTGAGCTGATCCGAGCAAATTTTTAGCTATTCTGGATAGGAAACCTCTGAGGAATGTTTTCGAAGTCCACAATTTTCTGGGACTTGTTGGTCATTATAGAAGGTTCGTAAAAGGCATTTCTATGATTGCAACTCCGTTAACAAAACTACTTTAGAAAGATGTGAAGTTTAAGTGGTCTGAAATGTATCAGAACAACTTTGATCAGTTGAAAACTTTGTTGAGTGAAGCTCTGGTATTGGTACAACCTGAATCGAGTAAAGAATTTGTGATCTACAGTGATACTTCCTTGATTGGTTTGGGATGTGTTTTAATGCAAGAAAGAAAAGTCATTGCTTATGCTTGGAGACAGTTGAAGCCGCACGAAAAGAACTATTTGACTCATGATCCTTTGCTCTAAAGATTTGGCGCCATCATCTGTTCAGTGAGAAATGTCACGTGTATTCTGATCATAAGAGTTTGAAGTATTTGATGACTAAGAAAGATCTAAATCTGCGACAGAGAAGATAGTTAGAACTGCTAAAAGTCTATGAACTTATAATTGATTATCATCTGGGAAAAGCAAATGTTGTTGCTGATACCTTGAGTCAAAAATCATTGTTTGCTTTGCGTGCGATGAATGCTCATTTGTTCTGTCTGGTGATGGTTCAGTTTTAGCTGAATTGAATGCAAGACCTTTGTTCTTACAGCAATTTATCGAAGCTCAGAAGATTGATAATGAGATTTTAGCTAAACGAGCTTAGTGTGATGTAGAGTCTGATTCAGAATTCAGAGTTGATAAAGATGATTGTTTGAGATTCTGAGATTGAATTTGTGTCCTGAGAAATCCAGAGTTAACTCAGATGATTCTGAGTGAAGCTCACAGTAGTCGGTTATCTGTGCATCTGGGTAGTACGAAAAGTATAATGATTTAAAGTAGAATTACTGGTGGTCCGGAATGAAAAGAGATATCTCTAAATTTGTTTCTAAATGTTTGATCTGTCAGCAAGTTAAAGTTGAACATCAGGTGCCATCGGGGTTGTTACAACCGGTTATGGTACTGGAGTGGAAATAGGATCGAGTGACCATAGACTTTGTTTCGGGTTTGCCCCTGTCTCCGAGAAAAGAAGATGCAATTTGGGTTGTAGTTGATCGATTGACGAAATTAGCTCATTTTATTCTGATTCGATCTGATTACTCATTTTCTATAGTGTCAGACAGAGATCCGAGATTCACATTACGATTCTGGAAGAAGATGCAAGATGCTCTGGGTACTAAATTGCCCTTCGGTACTGCTTTTCATCCGCAAACAGACGGTCAATCTAAGCAGATTCTTCAGATACTCGAGGATATGTTGAGATGTTTCATTCTTGAGTTTGAAGGTACGTGGGAACAATATCTACCTTTGATTGAATTCACTTATAATAATAGTTTTCAGTCGAGCATTAAAATGGCACTGTACGAAGCTTTATATGGTCGCAAATGCCGTACACCTTTGTATTGGATAGAGCTCAACGAAAATAAGATTCATGGGGTTGATTTGATAAAAGAGACTAAGTAGAAAGTAAAAGTAATCGGAGATAGTTTGAAAATAGCTTTTGATCGTCAGAAATCATATACAGATGGTTTGAAAATAGCTTTTGATCGTCAGAAATCATATGCAGATTTGAAAAGAAAATACATTGAGTTTGAGATTGGTGACAAAGTGTTTTTAATGGTATCTCTATTTAAGAAAGAGCTTTGGTTCGGTAGAAAAGGCAAATTGAGTCCGAGGTTTATTGGGCCATATGAGATTACTGAGCATATTGGGCCAATAGCGCATAGATTGTTGTTGCCACCAGAGCTAGAAAAGATTCATAATGTGTTTCATGTGATGTATATATTTTGATGTTAAAATTATGTTTTGATGCTTTGATTATGCATAGATTGTATATATATTTGTTTTAGATTAATACGATGATAAATCAAAGGTATTTAGCACTAAGTGTGCGATTTAAAGTAGCTTCGGCTATATGTGGCACTATGTGTACGATACCGAGATAACTTCGATTAATTGAGATAGCACTAAGTGTGAGAAATTGTTATAGCTTTAGCTAACCCTTAAGGCACTCAGTGTGTGGATGGTTATAGCATGGATAATTTTTGGAAGGTTGAAAATATTCTAACGAGAGTTGAGAATGAAAATGAATGAATACGAGAAGGTTCAAGTACGTTTAATACCTATGTGGTAGATGGTATTATGTATATAAATTTTATTGAAATGGTATAAACATGTGGATAGTGTTGATTTTTTATATTTTATATGGTGTTGATTTTTTATATTTTATACTCTGTTGATGATTTTATACCCATAGTTGAAAATGGCTTACGGTATGTGATGTTAATGTGCAATTGTGGTATGTTTTAGTTGGTCAAAAGAAATGGTAAATGTTGATAAGTCTTGGTAAGTTTTAACATGAGATTGAATGATGTATGGAAAGAAATGCTTTGATATGATTTTGATATATGTTTTGACAAAGATTTGTAAGGCTTATGAGTATGGATTTGGGTGACTATTATATGAGATGAATGGCTTATGTTTTGGAGTGGAATTTGGCTGAATTGGTTGTGCAAATATGCTTGTTCCTTTGCTTGTAGGTTGACCCAATTTGGGGTGGCAAATTGGCTATTCAAATGGCCTATTTTTGTCCACACGGGCAGAGACACGGGTGTGTGTCTCAGCCGTGTTCGACACACGGTCACGTTACACAGCCGTGGGTCCCCTGGGGTACTCTACGAATTAAAGGCAGTATACCCTCTAGTTTTAACACGGCCTAGACACACGGGTGTGTCTATTCGTCGTGTGTGGCACACGAGCTGGCACACGGGCGTGTGGTCGGCCGTGTGGCCAAGTCAGTAGCCTCCCTAATTTTCACACAGCCTGGTACACAGGCGTGTCTTGTGGCTGTGTGGACAACTCAGTATGTATGCCCTGTTTCGCCATGGCTTAGACATCCGGGCGTGTGACCTTTAAAAAGTTAAAATTTTTTTATAAGTTCTTAAACTTTTATATGTTATCGATTTAGTCCTAGATGCATGGATTAGACCTTGTATGCTCGATTTAAGTTCATATTGAACATGAATGACTGGTATATATGGAAATAAGATGATCTTTAAGTTTCGATTGTTCTAAAGCGTATTACTGAGTCCATGTGCCTCTTAACCTATTCCGCGACATTTCATGGGTTAGGGATGTTACATTTTATTGGCACCATAGCTATAGTTTAGTTGGTTCTAGGACTACCATAGTGTATGTGAGTCTAGCTATACATGCCATACGTATGAACTGCAATTGTGTGATGAATCCTGACATTGAAATTGCTTTTATATAGCAAATGGATCCTAAAAGAGCTGTAGTAGATGATGTCGAAAGCAATGCGCCTACTTCCGCACAGGGGACGACGCCATCTGATTCTTGACCCACTACGATTAGTCGTGATGGTGAGGCTAGACAAGCCTTTTATCAGATGATGAATGATTGGTTCACCCAATATATTAGAACCAATCCAGTTGTACAACAACCTCCACCCCCAGTTAATCCTCCTCAAACTCATGTTATTCCAACAGTGAATCCGGTTCAGTTAAGTAGACCTCCAGTCGATGAGATTAGAAAATATGGTGCAGAAGAGTTTCGAGCTACAACGAGCGATGATGCCGAAAAAGTCAAGTTTGGGTTAGAGAACACAATAAGGGTGTTTGCAAATTATCATTAATTTCTAAAGAATGCTTAAAATGTGTCGTTTCCCTTCTGAGAGATACGGCGTACGACTGGTAGAAGACTTTGACATCTGTGGTTCTGGGTGAATGGGTTACTCGGGATTTCTTCCAAGCTGAATTTCGAAAGAAATACATCAGTCAGAGATTCATCAATCAGAAACGTAAAGAGCTTTTTAAGCTTAAACAAGGCCGTATGTCTATCAGAAAATATGAGTGGGAATTCGTAAGATTAAGTCAGTATGCCCGTGAATGTGTATCTACAGAAGCAATAATGTGCAAAAGATTTGAAGATGGTTTAAACGAGGATATTCGTCTGTTAGTGTGGATTCTGGAAATAAAAAAATTTGTTGTGCTTGTTGAATGAGCATGTAAAGCTGAAGATGTAACACCCCAAACCTGGCCTGGACGTTATGGCCGAATCTGGCGCATCACATTGAAGTGTTTTAGCGAAAACCATGTTTTCATTGAAAACCCTTCTTAAAATAAAGGAAACCTTAACTATCCTTAAAAAAAACTCATTTTAATCACTTGTTTAAAATATATGATTTTATGAAAACATGTCCTTTTAAAATGCAGTTGCGGAAACGTAGAAAAGTCATACTATAGTTTAAGAAACCATGTTCAACTTCTTATAATTACATCACATAAAAATAATAATCCAAATAATAACAAAGTGGACGCCCTATTACAATCTGATTTGAAAAGTACTTAATAACATAGAAATTGATAAGCTTTAGAAAGAAAACCAAGTCCAAATTATCTTGCTAGCTGGCCACCCAGAGTCCGTCCAACCATCGAACCTTCTACTGAGCATCACCTGAAAATAAAATAAAAGAAGGGGTGAGTTTTCACAAACTCAGTGTGTACAAACCTCGACGAAAACAAGCATTCAAAAGTCATCAAACATGCAATGCAACGTAGTGCAACCCACCCCAATAATCCAACCGGTACACTTCTGCTCCGTCCCCCTTTCCACAACCTGTAGGGATATAAATATCGATCCACCCAATCGATACACATCAATGGTAGCCCGATTGTGGAACTAACCAAGTTGCAGCAAGCTGCCAATCATATATTGGGCTTAAAAGCCGTCGGTGGATCCACGGTTGTCAAGCAACCATGCGACCCTCATATACTCCCTCCGCTCCATAATTCCCAACCCATATGCAACCTAAACAGGATATCACATGAATACATATGAATGCATGTAGCAATCGTAAATCTTACACACAACACTTGGGGGTATTTTAGTCATTTTTGCCCTTAGGGGCATTTCGGTAATTTTCTTTTATTACGGGTTTTTACTTACCTTGGCCTGTTAACAAATCCCGTGAGCTAAGATGAACGAACACTATGCACCAGTAGGATTCTAGAGAAGAGGAGGTGAGTCATTAAGACTGCTTATGTACCAAGCTCTCCCTAGATCCAATCCTAGACATGCATATACCCGTTGCCACACCTTAACTCTATGACTTGTCCATGGTCGCAACATATTAATTATGTTTTATGTGGTCATCATATACTAGGCCCAAAACCCCTACATACAAGCATATGGCCCTCTTGATCCAATCTCATTCGTATGGCCCATCAGGCCAAATTTAGATTCAGTTGGCGCATCAAGCCCAATTCATGTTCATATGGCCCATTCAGGCCAATCTCATTAATATGGCCCATTCGGCCCAAATCACATTATATTCATGCTCACATAAAAATTTCCTATCACATAGCATCGCTTATCAAATTTTTCCTATTATGGGCCTAACAGCCCATGGGGCCCATTTAGCCCATTCTGGCCCACTTGGCCTATTCACAACCCAAGTCCATGGAATCGCCCATGGGCCTCAGGTAACCTGTCGGTCTGCCCCTTACGAGTATTCACGCACTCACAAGACTACCGTAGCCACACTTTCGGCTTTTCGGCATTTCGACTTTTGCCGATTCATAGTGTGTGTGCAGTTGATGTACACACATGGTAAGCAGGCGTGATGCGATCTCCTTAGCCCCAAACCTTGCGTGATAAGTATAATAGTCCCTTCTTAAATCCCTAACCACGATCAACTCCCAAATCTGCACCAATCTTAACTATTAAAACAGAATAATAGGTGACTCATATCCATCACAAGTCCCCTTACCTTAACTATAAATAGTTGGCCACCTTAGCCAATGGGAGAGGAATACTTACCAAGATCATAAACACCTAAAAAGTAGTTCGACAGAGAGCTAAGATTCGAGATCTGATACTAATTCCGTACCACAGTCAATTAGAAAGAGTAAGGGACAATATTCGATACTTAGCAAGGTAAACCGATTGGAAGAGTAACACTTACACTAGATTCGGTCAAATAGTATTCGGCTCTAGAGATCTGAATGGCACAATTGCTTATTCAGTACTAAGGGAGAGAGGAAGAAGAATCTGCTAAACCCAAAAGTGAAACAAAGAAATCAACATAAGAAAAATAAAAGGAGAACAAGGGTTTTCGGCTTTTGGAGAAATCGACAGAAAGAAAAGGAAGAAAACAAAAGGGTTTTCGGCTTTTAGGGAAAAGGGTTTCCGGTAACAGGGTGAAAGAAATTCGGCACTAGATTGGCAACCCTGCATTCGGCACTTTTTTATAGCCTTTATAGCCGAATTACCTAGCCCTCAGTTCCCCATTTGGCTCCATCACTTCCCCCTTCTCATCTCCTCGTTTTTCTCCTTGATAACCCCTTGATCCTTTCCTTAATTTTCTCTCCTGAACACTCCCCTTAGAGTCCATCTTCATGCCACTTCCAACCTTCTATAAGGCCAAAATTAAACTCTTAAAAATACTAAGCTAGGATTTGAACCTTGGACCTTGTTGCTAGCTGTTAACGCCACCTCCCTACACTCTAAGTGGCGTCACTTAACCATTCTTCCACAAGGCTTTTTGATGTTATTTTCCCCTATCTTTATTTAAAAGCCCAACTACTTGCCAACAAGGCCCTTTTAATTATTAAACTATAATTTCTTCAACCCTTAGAATCGAACTCAAACCTTGACCAAGACCTACTAATGCATAATTAACACTTAATCGGGATTGCTAAGCATAAAAAGAAAAATTCAAGATTTCAGGATTTTTGGGTTTCAAGATTTTTAGGGTGTTACAACTCTACCCCCTAAAAGAAATTACGTCCTTGAAATTCCCAACTACTAACATAGACTACCACACTTCCGCTACGCACTCTAATTCTAACTCAGGTAAATAGCACACTACAGGTAAGTACGTACCATTATTCACCTCTGGAGTGTCTCCATCCTCTTGACGACGTGCTACATAAACCAAAGCTGGCTACCTCGTCTCAGCATGACCAGCACCTCTGCCCGGTACTCCACGACCAAATTGTTTCCACCCTTCGCCTGATCACGACCCCTTGGCGGCAGCTAACCACCACTTGGTGGCTAAGCACCACCTCAGCCCAAGTCTTACACCTGTCTCAGCATTCTAGGGTAATTCCTGATCCTATGCTCCTTTGATCCACAAGTTAAACAAGCTTCCGTCCTTTTCTAACACTCGCCTACATGACATTTCCTACAATTAGCACAAGGTGGCACCCCCGGATTAACAGCAGGGGGCCCTGCTCTAGCTGGCTCATTAACTCTGGCCCTAGCCCTAGGCCTTTGTTCAACACTAGGAGTCTCAACCTCCCTCTTGTTCTTACCCCTTTCTTTCTCCCGATTTAGGCGCTCAGTACGCTTAACCTCCTCCGCTATCTTTATTTTCTCCACTAATTTCGAGAAAACACGTTCCCTTTGTGGAGCTATTAGCACCTTGGGGCTATCTCTAAGTCCATCCTCAAACCTGACACAACGTTCATACTCCATTGCCACCATTACTCTCGCATACTTACCAAGGTGTAGAAACTCCGCCTCATACTCCGCCACCGATTTGTTTCCTTGGGTCAAGTTCAGGAACTCCTTCCTTCTAGCATCCACATAGCTTGCACCCACATACTTCCCTTGGAATGAAGCTTTGAAAAACTCCCAAGTGACTCGCTCTGGTTGGGTGCCCTCTTTCACCGTCAGCCACCACTAGTAGGCTTCTTCCCTAAGTAGTGACACAGATCCTTTTAACTTTTGTTCCGGTGAACAGTCTAGGTCCTCCGTTATCCTTTCAGTGACCTCCAACCAATATTTACCACGTTAGGAGCCATGCCAGCCACGCCTTTAAAGATCTTAGCCCCGTTCGAACGAAGTTGCTCTGGAATGGACCCCCTATTTTTGCTGCCATTATTGGGCCCATCGACCCTTTCCAAAATCCTCAGCATTGCCTGCGACAATGCATCGTCTCCCGCGGCCTGATCGTACAGTCCATTCCCAGCCATAAGTGAGGCCGGAGCCTCATCTGCTCCAACATCGGGCATATGGCCTGATGCCGATGATTCAGCCCTAATACTTCCGCGGCCTCAGCCACAGTCTCTTGCACCTCTTTTAGCACTCATTGTCAATTCGCGTATTATCTGGATTATAAATTTTTATGGAGTTTTAGTTAGTTTCAATAATTTACCCGATGTTTTATGGAAGTAATTAAAGAGAAGATTATTTTCGAAAATCCTCTATAGTTTCAAGTTTCTACGGCCTTTAGTTCCATTCTAACAAGATCATCCAAAGTAGCCCTCTAGCTAACTACTGTATAACACTTTAAACAAATTTAAGAATAAAAGTACTTACTTGGTTCGACATCGGAGGCTCGGTGTGCCGCTCAGCAAGACTTCCCTTTTTCCAAAACATTATAATTCAATCAAAAAAAATTATAAACACAAAAAGAAACCAAGTAATAAGGCCCAATTCACAGCCCGAGTTTTGTAACTGGGCCCTGATACCACTAAATGTAACACCCTAAACCCGACCTAGATGTTATGGCCGAATCTGGCGCATCACATTTAAGTGTTTTAGTGAAAACCGTATTTTCATTCAAAAACCCTTCTTAAAATAAAAGAAACCTTAACTGTCCTTAAAAAAAACTCTTTTTAATCACTTGTTTAAAATATATGATTTTATGAAAACATGTCCTTTTAAAATGTAGTTGCGGAAACGTAGAAAAGTCATACTATAGTTTAAGAAACAATGTTCAACTTCTTATAATTACATCACATAAAAATAATAACCCAAATAATAACAAAGTGGAAGCCCTATTACAATTTATTTGAAAATTACTTAATAACATAGAAATTGATAAGCTTCAGAATGAAAAACAAGTCCAAATTATCTTGCTAGTTGGCCACCTAGAGTCCCTCCAAACATCGAACCTTTTACTGAGCATCACCTGAAAATAAAATAAAAGAGGGGGTGAGTTTTCGGAAACTCAGTGTGTACAACCCTTGAAGAAAACAAGCATTCAAAAGTCATCAAACATGCAATGCATTTCAGTGAAACCCACAGCAATAACCCAGCCGGTAGACTTCTGCTCCATCCCTCTTTTCACAACCTATGGGGATATACATCAATGGTAGCTCGGTTGCGGAACTACCCAAGTTGCAGCAAGCTGCCAATCACATATTGGGCTTACAAGCCGTCGATGGATCCACGGTTGTTAAGCAACCACGTGACCTTCATATACTCCCTCCGTTCCATAATTCCCAACCCATATGCAACCTAAACAAGATATCACATGAATACATATGAATGCATGTAGAAATCATAAATCTTACACACAACACTTGGGGGCATTTTAGTCATTTTTGCCCTTAGTGGCATTTTGGTAATTTTCTTATTACGGGTTTTTACTTACCTTGGCCCGTTAACAAATCCCGTGAGCTAAGATGAACGAACACTATGCACCAGGTAGGATTCTAGAGAAGAGGAGGTGAGTCATTAAGACTGCTTAAGTACCAAACTCTCCCTAGATCCAATCCTAGACATGCATATACCCGTTGCCACACCTTAACTCTATGACTTGTCCACGGTCGCAACATATTAATTATGTTTTATGTGGTCATCATATACTAGGCCCAAAACCCCTACATACAAGCATATGGCCCTCTTGGCCCAATCTCATACATATGGCCCATCAGGCCCAATTCACATTCATACGGCCCATCAGGCCCAATTCACGTTCATATGGCCAATTCGGCCCAATCTCATTTATATGGCCCATCCGGCCTAAATCACATGCTCACATAAAAATTTTTTATCACATAGCATCGCTTATCAAATTTTTCTTATTATGGGCCCAACAGCCCATCGGGCCCATTTAGCCCATTCCGACCCACTTGGCCTATTCACAACCCAAGTCCATGGAATTATCCATGGGCCACAGGTAACCTATCGGTCTTCCTCTTACGACTATTCCCGCACTTGCAAGACTACAGTAGCCACACTTTCGGTTTTTCATCATTTCGGCATTTCAACTTTTGCTTATTCATAGTGTGTGTGCAGTTTATGTACACACCTGGTAAGAAAGCGTGATGCGATCTCCTTAGCCCCAAACCTTGTGCAATAAGTATAACAATCCTTTCTTAAATCCCTAACCGCGATCAACTCCCAAATCTGCACCAATCTTAACTATTAAAACAGAATAATAGGTGACTCGTATCCAACACAAGTCCCCTTACCTTAACTATAAACAATCGGATACCTTAGCCAATGGGAGAGGAATACTTACTAAGATCGCAAACACCTAAAGAGCAGTTTTAGCAGAGAGCTCAGATCCGAGATCTGATACTAATTCCCTACCACAATCGATTAGAAAGAGTAAGGGACAATATTCGATACTTAGCAAGGTAAACCGATTGGAAGAGTAACACTTACACTAGCTTCGATCAAAGAGTATTCGGCTCTAGAGATTTGAACGGCACAATTGCTTATTCGGTACCAAGGGAGAGAGAAAGAAGAATCGGCTAAACCCAAAAGTGAAACAAAGAAATCGACATATTCCCCCTAATAATCCGAGGTTCCTATTTTTCGGCCGATTTGATGCTTTTACCGTTTGATGAATTTGATGTTATTCTCGGTATGGATTTGTTGACCGTACATGATGTAGTTGTGAATTGCAAAAGAAAGACCATTGATTTGAGGTGTGCAAACAATGAGATAATCCAAGTTGAGTCTACTGGCTTGAATGGATTGCCAGCAATAATATCCTCGATGTTGGCTCAGAAATATGTTAGAACGGGGTGCGAAGCATATCTTGCGTACGTACTTGATAGCAAAGAGTCAGAAAAGAAACTTGAATCAGTGCCAATGGTTTGTGAGTATTCAGGTGTTTTTCCTGAGGAGTTACCGGGATTACCACCCATTCGAGAGGTGGAATTCGGCATCGAACTTGTACCTAGTACCACACCAATTTCGATAGCTTCGTATCGTATGGCACCAACATAATTGAAGGAAATGAAAACTCAATTGCAAGAGTTACGGATAGAGGTTTTGCTCAACCGAGTTTCTCACCTTGGGGTGCACCATGTTATTCGTGAAAAAGAAAGATGAAACTATGAGGATGTGCATCAGCTATCGTCAATTAAATAAAGTGACAATAAAGAATAAATATCCGTTACCGCGTATTGATGATTTGTTTGATCAGTTGAAGGGAGCCTCAGTGTTTTCAAAGATAGATTTTGAGATGGGTTATTATTAGTTGTGAGTTCGAGACTCAGATATACCTAAAACTACTTTCAAGACGAGATACGGTCACTACGAGTTCTTAGTGATGCCGTTTGGGCTTACTAATGCCCCTGCGGTATTTATGGACTTGATGAATCAGATCTTCAGACAATGTTTAGACCGGTTTGTAGTTGTGTTTATTGACGACATTTTGGTCTATTCGCGAGATGAAACTGAACATGTTGAGCACCTGAGATTAGTGTTGCAGATTTTACGGGATAAGCAGTTATATGCTAAGTTCAGTAAATGTGAGGTCTGGTTGAGAGAAGTTAGCTTTTTGGGACATGTGGTATCCGCACCGGGTATTCGAGTTGATCCGAGCAAAATTTCAGCCATACTCAATTGGAAACCTCTGAGAAATATTACTGAAATTCGGAGCTTTTTGGGACTTGCTGGTTACTACAGATGGTTTGTAAAGGGTTTTTCGATGATAGCCACACCAGTGACAAAACTACTTCAGAAAGATGTTAAGTTTGAATGGTCAGAAAAATGTCAGAAAAGTTTTGATCAATTGAAAACTTATTTGACTAAAGCTCCAATACTAGTGCAGCCCGAATCTGGTAAAGAGTTTGTCATTTATAGTGATGCATCCTTACTTGGGCTGGGTTGTGTATTGATGTAAGAAGGTCAAGTTATAGCTTACGCGTCGAGGCAACTAAAGCGGCATGAGAAAAACTATCCGACCCATGATCTCGAATTAGCTGCCATTGTATTCGCTTTAAAAATATGGCGACACTACTTGTTTGGAGAGAGGTGTCATGTATATTCAGATCACAAAACCCTCAAATATTTGATGACTCAAAGAGATTTGAATCTGCGGCAAAGACATTGGCTTGAGTTGTTGAAAGATTATGAGCTCGTCATTGACTATCACCCGGGAAAGGCTAACGTGGTTGCCGATAATTTAAGTCGTAAATCACTGTTTACTTTACGAGCGATGAATGTACACCTGTCCCTTTCATCCGATAATGTGTTTGTAGTAGAATTGAAAGCTAAACCATTATTGGTTCATCAAATACGTGAATCTCAGAAAGTCGATGATGAATTAGTTGCTAAACGAGTTGGATGTGTTTTAAATGTGGAATCAGAGTTTCAAATTGATGACAACGATTGTTTGAGGTTTAAAAGTCGATTGTGTGTTCCAAGAAATTCAGAACTTATTTCGATGATTTTGCGCGAGGTTCATAGTAGCCGAATGTCAGTCCACCCGGGTAGTATAAAAATGTACAATGATCTGAGACGTCAATTTTAGTGGCCGGGTATGAAACGAGACATTTCTAACTTTGTTTCGAAGTGTTTGATATGTCAACAAGTGAAAGCGGAACATCAAGTGCCTTCGGGATTACTTCAACCAATCATGATACCCAAATGGAAATTGCATCGAGTCACGATGGATTTTTTATCTGGGTTGCCATTGTCGTCAAGCAAGAAAGATACAACCTGGGTTGTTATTGATAGACTGATAAAGTCGTCTCATTTTATTCCCGTACGTACAGATTATTCACTTGACAAGTTAGCTGAATTGTATGTTTCTCAAATCGTAAGGTTACACGGGGTACCTATTTCTATTGTGTCGGATAGAGATCCGAGATTCACATCGCGATTTTGGAAGAAATTGCAAGAAGCATTGGGTACCAAGTTACATTTTAGCACCGCTTTTCATCCCCAGAATGATGGTCAATCCGAGCGGATAATTCAGATACTCGAGGATATGTTGAGATGCTGCATCCTTCAGTTTAGTGGTTCATGGGAACGGTATTTGGCTTTGATTGAATTCGCTTATAACAATAGTTATCAATCAAGCATTAAGATGGCACCTTACGAGGCTTTGTACAGTCGTAAATGTCGTACACCGTTGTTTTGGACCGAGCTTAGTGAAAGCAAAATCTTCGGGGTTGATTTGATTAAAGATGCTGAGTAGAAAGTAAAAGTGATCTGTGAAAGTCTGAAAGCAGCTTCAGATCGTCAGAAATCATATGCGAATTTAAAGTGAAAAGACATTGAATATCAGGTCGGAGACAAAGTGTTTCTTAAAGTTTCACCTTGGAAAAAGGTGCTTAGATTTGGCCGTAAGGGCAAATTGTGTCCGAGTTTCATCGGGCCATATGAAATATTCGAACGAATTGGGCCAGTCGCATACAGATTGATTTTACCCCCTGAACTTGAAAAGATTCACAATGTTTTTCATGTCTCGATGCTTCGAAGTTATAGATCCGATCCATCACACAGAATTAATCCATCAGAGGTTGAGATTCAATCTGATTTGAGTTACGAAGAAGAACAGATTCGTATTTTGGCTCGTGAAGAAAAAGAACTATGAAATAAGAAAATCTCATTAGTGAAGGTACTGTGGCTTAAGTATGGGGTTGAAGAAGCTACATGGGAACCTGAAGACTCTATGAAAGATCGATATCCTAACTTATTCACTGGTAAGATTTTCGGGGACAAAAATTCCTTATGCGGGGGAGAGTTGTGACAGCCCTAATTTGACCCTAGTCGGAAAGTGGTTTCGGGTCCATAAAACGAGTCTTAAAAATAATTAATCGTTATACTCTATGCTCATTGTATGTGTACATGCATGTGTGAAAGTTTCATACTTTAAATTTTGTCATTTGTATGTGAAATTTATTAAATAGGACTTATGTGAGACAATTGTGAAATGTGATAGGTTAATTTTAAAGTGATCTATTAATGCATGTTATAAAAAGGATGGACTTGCATGTCAAATATCCATTTTTTTTTAGTGGCCGGCCATGATGATGCTTTATATATAATATATGTATTAATTATTAGTTAAATTGATTTATATTTTATATTATTAATGAATAAAAAAACAGAAAAAAAAGGGTGATGAAAAAAAAGCTTCATCTTGGTTCTTCTTGGCCGAATTGAAAGGAAGAAAAAGGGGCAAGACTTTCGGTCATTTTAAGCTTGAGGAAGGTTAGTAAATCATGTTAGATTTTTGAAATTCTAGCTTGTTTTAGGTTAATCATCATGTTTCTTACTTAGCCCATGCCAAACTTTGAATTTTGATGGATGAATTGAACATTCGGTTATGGTAGATAAGGAAGGAATTTGATTATTGCCTTTAAGTTTTGATGAAGAAATTGTTGATGAAAGAAGTTGATCTTGTCAAAAATATAAACTTCTAATACTCATTTGGTAATAGCTGAACATGGACTTTGCTTAATGTATTGAACAAATGCTGTTTAGGTGTTTTGAAATGGATAAATTAGTTGTTTGATCATCCAAGGGTTCGGCATTGTACATGATTTTTTTTTTTTAGAACGTTGGAATGTGAATAATGTTATGTATAAGTAAAATTATTATGTTCGGTTTTGGAGTATATACGTATAATTAATCCATTTTGCTAATATATATATATAGGTGATAAATAATAAAATTATTGATGACTTGTGTTTAATGACATTCGGCCAAGGACTATATGTGCTTGCTAATTCGGTTTAAGTGAA
This sequence comes from Gossypium anomalum, assembly GCA_025698475.1. Classification (NCBI taxonomy): domain Eukaryota; kingdom Viridiplantae; phylum Streptophyta; class Magnoliopsida; order Malvales; family Malvaceae; genus Gossypium; species Gossypium anomalum. Next base: position 42,567,675 of record CM046965.1, read on the forward strand.
GTAAATATGACTAAGGGATGTGATTAGGTTGTGGCTTATTATTGACTTGTTTTGGTTGTATAAATTATCTTGTGAATTGTTTTGGAAGTGGTAAATAATGAACTTGCTTTGTGGCCGTAAGTTTATTTTATAATGTGTCGTGACATCAACTTAGCTAGTCAAATTGATGAGAAAAGAATTGGATATATATAGGTAATATTGACAAGCTGCTTAGCACATAAGTTTTGTATATTGGTTCAGCAACTGAGTTAGAAAATAATTATTGGTAACATGGTAATTATGCACTTATATATATATATGGTATCTTAAGCATATTTGTCCATTTGGTAAAGTTGGCTAATGGTTCATGAATGGATGCTTGTTTAGCCATATTTTATGTTTTGTTTTGACTTAGTATTAAATACGCATATGACAATGTTGTTAAAATCGATACTTGATTAATTTGTGAAGTGAATTATGCCAAATATGCTAAAGGACCATAAGCCATGTGATATGGACTATTCCATTCGATATGTGCATGAATTGAAGTAATAAGTTCGGTAGTCAACTTATGAAATGCATGTAACGATATATGTCCAGTTATAAGTTAAGCATTAGATAGCTGCGATTCATTGGATATAAAGTTTGAATATTACTTAGGGAAATATATGAATGGTTGCCTATTAATTAGTTTGAAATGATTCATAATAAGTTGATATTCATATATATATATATATATATATATATATATATATATATATTTGAATTCGTGTATAAGGCAGCGTAATAAGTTATGTAAATCTTTGCTTGTGAATGCGAATTAGATAGAGATTAAATAAGCATGAAATTGAGTCATGGCATATTTTATAAAATATAATATGTATTGGAGTTATATATATATATCAAATGTGACTACTAAGAAGTAAAGTTGAGTAAGTAATTAAATAAATCTATTTGTTTTAATTAAGCTCAAGATCAAAGAGGGTCTAAATCAGATAGGGGAAAGGAGAAAGCAGTCGAGTAGCCTATCCGCGACTATTCAAAATATTCGAGGTAAGTTTTGAGTAATCGCCTTTAGTATAAAATTGATGTTGCCTTGATATGTATATACTAGATGAATTTTGATCTTTTGGTTTTATTTGAATTTAGTTGTGTGGTAAATAATCTAAGTATACGACCTATAGTTGAATGGTCAATTCGGGTTAAGCATGATTGATGAAAGGTATATGTGATCTGTATGTATAATTTTTAAATTAAAATGAAAATGATGGTGTTCATATAAAGCTTAAGTACGAATGTAGCAAATGACTACTAATGTGAAATGTTCTATGAGATGTCTTAGTATATGATTAAATAGGCATGATATTTGATGTGTGTATCCAGGCTTAAAGACCCGCAGGCTATATGCTGGAATTGTATCTGGGCTTAAAGACACGCAGGCTATATGCTAGAATTGTATCCGGGCACAAAGACCCGCAGGCTTCGTGCTGGAATGGTATCCGGGCATAAAGACCCGCAGGCTTCGTGCTGGAATGGTATCCGGGTTAAAGACCCGTAGGCTTGTGCTAGAAATGTGTTTCGAGTTCTAAGATTTGACATGACTTCAAAGTGAATTATTAGTATCAAAGAACGATATATATGTGTGTGGATGAATACAATATTTAAGAATAAGAGAATGACCTATTAGGTCAATGTATGTCATTATATGAAAGTATGTGACTTATAGTAATTGTATGAGCCATATAGTATAGTGAAATATGTGCTGGAAATTTCTTGTGTATTCATATATGTATATTTGACCAATAGGCTTTATAACTAGTGTACTTGTGTATATTCAGCCAAGTGAAGTACAATTGGAATTCGAGTTTTGTGTTACTCAATGTTCGATTTAAATGACAAGCTTAAATTGTATGAAATGCTTAAAACTTACTAAGCCTCGAAAGCTTACTCTGTTTCTTATTTCTCTATTTTATAGATTATTGATTTTGGCCATCGACTCAGGGATCGTCAGCAGTTCATCATACTATCGATCTTGTTGGTATAGTTATATTTTGGTCTCGATATGGCATGTATAGGTTAGGCTGTTGACAAAATATGTTTTGTAATTGTAAATATTTTGTCCATATGAAAATGGTATATATATAACTCAAAGATCAGTATGTATATAGCTTGATCTCTGTTTATGTTAATGACTGTGGATGAAAAATTTAATGTTTAGCTCAGTAATACCTCTTAGCCTAAAACCGGCGATCGAATTCGGGCTAGGGGTGTTACATTTTATTGGTATCAGAGCTACGGTTTAGTCGATTCTAGGACTAACGTAGAGTGTTTGAGTCTAGCTATACATGCAATATAGTATTATTACGATAGTATGATGAATTCTGACAGTTAAAAATGTGTTTTCATATAGTAATGGATCCCGATCCTAATCGAGTGGTAGCTGATGATGTTGAGAGTGTAGCGCCTACTCCCGTGCATGGGACAGCGCCGATGGACTCTCAACCTATCGCAAGCAATCAGAACGATGAGGCTAGACAAGTTTTTTATAGTGTAATGAATGATTGGTTCAACCAATACATTCGAACTAATACGGCTGTTCCACAACCCCCACTCCCGAATAATACACCCCCTACACCTACGATACCTCCGGTAACTGATCAGATGAGGTTAAATAAGCCCTCGGTTGATAGAATCTAAAAGCACGGGGCTACTGAATTTAAGGCGACAGTTAGTGATGATGCTGAACAAGCTGAATTTTGGTTAGGCAACACTATCCGAGTGTTTGATGAACTGTCCTGCACACACGATGAATGCTTAAAATGTGCTATACCTTTGCTACGTGATTCTGCCTACTATTGGTGGAATACGTTGATTTCTGTTGTGCCTAGAGAGCGAGTGACTTATGAGTTCTTCCAAACCGAGTTTCAGAAAAAGTATATCAGCCAGAGATTCATTGATCAGAAACGAAAAGAATTTCTTAAACTTAAACAAGGTTCCATGTCGGTTACTAATTATGAACGAAAGTTTGTGTGGCTTAGCCGGTATGCCCGAGAATGTGTTTCTTCAGAAGCTATAATGTGTAAACGTTTCAAAGATGGATTGAACAAAGATATAAAACTGTATGTTGGCATTCTTGAAATCACAGAATTTGTAGTACTTCTCGAGCGAGCTATTAACGCCCCCACGCCCGAGACCGACGCCGGAATCGAGCTTGAGGTGTTACCGAACATAATTTATCAATTTAAGTACTTCGAATCATTTGTTTCTACATTCACAGCTTTCTAGCTATCTGCGTCATAGTTACAAGAAAAACAATATCTCGAGTTACAAAACTCAAAATCAAGATCCGTAAATTTTCCCAAAATCTAGACTCATATATCTATTTACTAATTTTTTTTATATTTTTTTGTTGGGCCAATTAGTACAGTTTATTAGTTAAAGCCTCCCCTATTTTAGGGTTCAACTGCTCTGACCTCTGTGTATTACAAATCAGATATCTCTTTAAACAAAATTTCAATGACTATGAGGTTTGTTTCTCTTAAAACTATACTCAATAAGGAATCTCTAAATGTAAATAAAAACTTATAATTATTTTTTTAAAATTTATTATAAATTTTTAAAATCAAAATAAGGGATCCAGAAATTATTCTGGCCCTATTTCACAAAAGTTTAAATATCTCATAAAATATAATTTATATGCCTGTTTTGTTCAATCCACATGAAAATAGACTCATCAAGATTAAATTTCATAACTTACTCATCATTTAGTTCCAATTATACTATTTTTAGTGATTTTTCAAATTCATGTCATTGCTACAGCAATATTCTGTTTTAAGGCAAGTTTCATCTTTCCATGAATTTTTTTATGAACTAGATAACCTATTAAACTTCCATGATATCAAACATGATCTAATTAGCCATCACCATGACTTATCAATATCAAACATTTTCTCAACCAAACATGGCCATATCATAAAATTATTTACACAAAATAGGTACATTGCTATACATGCTATACTTAAGTTTTACAAGCCATTTACCAATAGAAATCCTTCGGATAGTGTGATCGAAACTTCGACCTGTCCCGATTCCCAAGCTGACTTGTTCAAAACTACAATGAATGAAAAGGAAGGAGTAAGCATAAATGCTTAGTAAGTTCATATGCAAATAACAAGTAACATAACAATACAATTATACCAAACAACCTTAGCATGGCATCACCAAAACATATATCACATTTCTAAATATCATTCATCATCTTACCACTTTATCATTGTTGTATCTATTTTCAACCCGAGGGTTAAGTACATACCTGTCCAAAGTGCCCATTTCACAACACTTACCAAAACGTCACTTGCATCTTAAGTGTTCTTCCATTTCATAGAAATTTTCACCCGTTGAACACATCGGAATATAACTCGGATACACGAATAATTTGCACATAAGTGCCACATATGTAATCAAGAAATCATGTAACCTGCCCATAAGTGAACTCGGACTCAACTCAACGAGCTCGGGCATTCCCATCCATAAGTGAACTCGGACTCAACTCAACGAGTTTGATGCCTAGTTACATCTCATGAACTCAGACTCAACTCAACAAGTTCAAACATTCGCATCCATAAGTGAACTCGGACTCAACTCAACGAGTTCGGATGCTCAACCATCCTAGTGACATGTCACTTGTATCCTAATCTATTCCTAAGGTTCAAACGGGCTTTTTCCCTCGATCTGACATTAGCCGTCTTCCACGAAATATGGGAACCGATACTCGGTAGCAATTCATATTTATCAAGTAGTAAACATAATTTGCATATTACTCAACATTAACCACAAAGCATAATATTTCACGATAAAAAAAATCAGAAAATCATATAATTAACATCAATAACTTAAAAATAACAATTATTCTACATTATTTACACATGAACTTACCTTGGTACCAAAATATAAAGATTTTGCAATTTAGTCCACAATCTTTTCTTTTCCTCGATCGCGACTTGATTCCCGTTTCTCTTGATCTATAATACCAAATTAATCTTATTTAATACATACATTCATCAAAACAGCATTTAATATGAACTTTGGAAAATTACACTTTTGCCCCTAAACTTTTGCATAATTACACTTTTGCCCCTAGGCTCAGGAATTAAACTTTATCCCTTATTCTTATGTTTTGTGACATGCTGATCATTTTTCCCTTCTATGACAATATCAAATTCACACTCTAACATGTACTTATGACTATTAGGTATTTTTACCGATTAAGCCCTTTTATTCATTTTCACTCAAAACCGAGTAGCACAAATTGTCTAACATAATTTAAAACCTCATATTCTATCATAAAACATCAAAATACACAAATTTCACCTATGGGTATTTTTCCAAATATAAACCCTAGGTTGAATTATTGCTTGCATAAGCTTAACCGAGCTTCCGGGATTCTAAAAACGTAAAGAACATTAAAAACGGGGCTTAGAATCACTTACTATGGAGCTTGAAAGTTGAAGAAACCCTAGCTATGGAGAGAGCGAAATTCGACAGCAACCATATGAAGAAGATGACTATTTTGTGTTATTTTTCCCTTTTTATTTCATTTAATATCCAAATGACCAAAATGCCCCTCCTTACTAAACTTTCAAAAATTCCTTCCATGTCCTAATTTTTTCCATGAACTTAAAATTGGTCAAATTTCTATTTAAGACCTCCTAATTAATATTTCAATGCAATTTCATACTAAAAACTTCTAGAATGCAAATTTTGCAACTTATTCGATTTAGTCCCTACTTTCAATTTAAACACTTTAGGCATAGAATTTCATCACGAAATTTTCACACAATCATGCAATCATATCATAATCATCAAAATAATTATAAAATAATTATTTTTATCTCAGATTTGTGGTCACGAAACCACTATTCCGATTAAGCCCTAATTCAGGATATTACAGAGCTTGAAAAGCCGAAGAGCTCAGTAAGGAGAAAAGAAAAGCTGAAGTGGGAGCAAGAGAGTTCCATAAGAGATCTTTGGGAAAGCCCTTTCAACAGTCACCGAAGAAATTTAGAGATGATTTAGGAAGATCTAAAGACACTTCGGGCTTTTCCAGACGAGACCGTGATCGACCCCCTGTGAGTCCGCGAGTCACTTCAGTTGCCAGTGTTGGAAACGATCGGCGGGATAGGACCGAGTGCAAGTATTGTGGGAAATGGCATTCGGGAAGTTGTAGATTTCATGACCGCTCCTGTTATAATTATGGATCAGCTGACTACTTTATCAAGGATTGCCCGAGACTGTCTGAACATAATGTGAATCAGAGTGGAAAACCGGGTACTACTACAGCTTGAGGTAGACCCTCTAGAAATGTGAGAAATGCTAGTGGCAGTCAGAGAGGGTCTAGAGATGCTACGACTAGATCTGAGGCTCGTGCTCCTACTAGAGCTTATGCTATACGCGTACGCGAGGATGCTTCTTCGCCAGATGTTATTACCGGTACTTTCACTCTTTTTGATACTAATGTGATTGCATTGATTAACCCTGGTTCTACTCATTCATATGTACGTGAGACTTTAGCATCCAGTTAGACTTTACCTGTTGAGTCTACTGAGTTCGTAATTCGAGTGTCGAATCCCTTAGGTCGATATGTGCTGGTCGACAAAGTGTGTAAGAAATGCCCCCTAATAATCCGAGGTTCCTGTTTTTCGGCCGATTTGATGCTTTTACCGTTTGATGAATTTGATGTTATTCTCGGTATGGATTAGTTGACCGTACATGATACAGTTGTGAATTGCAAAAGAAAGACCATTGATTTGAGGTGTGCAAATAATGAGATAATCCGAGTTGAGTCTACTGACTTGAACAGATTGCCAGCAATAATATCCTCGATGTTGGCTCAGAAATATGTTAGAACGGGGTGTGAAGCATATCTTGCATACGTACTTGATAGCTAAGAGTCAGAAAAGAAACTTGAATCAGTGCCAATGGTTTGTGAGTATTCAGATGTTTTTCCTGAGGAGTTATTGGGATTACCACCCATTCGAGAGGTAGAATTTGGCATCGAACTTGTACCTGGTACCACACAATTTCGATAGCTCCGTATCGTATGGCACCAACAGAATTGAAGGAATTGAAAACTCAGTTGCAAGAGTTGATGGATAGAGGTTTTGCACGACCGAGTTTCTCACCTTAGGGTGCACTAGTATTATTCGTGAAAAAGAAAGATGGAACCATGAGGATGTGCATCGACTATCGTCAATTAAATAAAGTGACAATAAAGAATAAATATTCGTTACCGCATATTGATGATTTGTTTGATCAGCTGAAGGGAGCTTCAATGTTTTCAAAGATAGATTTGAGATCGGGTTATTATCACTTGCGAGTTTGAGACTCAGATATACCAAAAACTACTTTCAGAATGAGATACAGTCACTACGAGTTCTTAGTGATGCCGTTTGGGCTCACTAATGCCCCTGCGGTATTTATGGACTTAATGAATCAATCTTCAGATAATGTTTGGACTGGTTTGTAGTTGTGTTTATTGACGACATTTTGGTCTATTTGCGAGATGAAACTGAACATGCCGAGCACCTGAGATTAGTGTTGTAGATTTTACGGGATAAGCAGTTATATGCTAAGTTCAGTAAATGTGAGTTCTGGTTGAGAGAAGTTAGCTTTTTGGGACATGTGGTATCCTCATCGGGTATTCGAGTTGATCCGAGCAAAATTTTAGCCATACTTGATTGGAAGCCTCCGAGAAATATTACTGAAGTTTGGAGCTTTTTAGGACTTGCTGGTTACTACAGACGGTTTGTAAAGGGTTTTTCGATGATAGCCACACCAATGACGAAACTACTTCAGAAAGATGTTAAGTTTGAATGGTTAGAAAAATGTCAGAAAAGTTTTGATCAATTGAAAACTTCTTTGACTGAAGCTCCAGTGCTAGTGCAGCCCGAATCAGGTAAAGAGTTTGTCATTTACAGTGATGCATCCTTACTTGGGCTGGGTTGTGTATTGATGCAAGAAGGTCGAGTTATAGCTTACGCGTCGGGGCAACTGAAGCCGCATGAGAAAAACTATCCGACCCATGATCTCGAATTAGCTGCCATCGTATTCGCTTTAAAAATATGGCGACACTACTTGTTTGAAGAGAGGTGTCATGTATATTCGAATCACAAAAGCCTCAAATATTTGATGACTCAAAGAGATTTGAATCTGCGGCAAAGACGTTGGCTTGAGTTGTTGAAAGATTATGAGCTCGTCATTGACTATCACTCGGGAAAGGCTAACGTGGTTGCCGATACTTTAAGTCGTAAATCACTGTTTACTTTGCGAGCGATGAATGTACACCTGTCCCTTTCATCCGATAATGTGTTTGTAGCAGAATTGAAAGCTAAACCATTATTGGTTCATCAAATACGTGAATCTCAGAAAGTCGATAATGAATTAGTTGCTAAACGAGCTGAATGTGTTTCAAATGTGGAATCAGAGTTTCAAATTGACGACAACGATTGTTTGAGGTTTAAAAGTCGATTGTGTGTTCCAAGAAATTCGAAACTTATTTCGATGATTTTGAGCGAGGCTCATAGTAGCCGAATGTCAGTCCACCCGAGTAGTACGAAAATGTACAACGATTTGAAACGTCAGTTTTGGTGCCTGGGTATGAAACGAGACATTTCTGACTTTGTTTCGAAGTGTTTGATATGTCAACAAGTGAAAGCGAAACATCAAGTGCCTTCGGGATTACTTCAACCAATCATGATACCCGAATGGAAATGGCATCGAGTCACGATGGATTTTGTATCTGGGTTGCCATTGTCGTCAAGCAAGAAAGATACGATCTGGGTTGTTATTGATAGACTGGTAAAGTCGGCTCATTTTATTCCTGTACGTACGGATTATTCACTTGACAAGTTAGCTGAATTGTATGTTTCTCAGATCGTAAAGTTACATGGAGTACCTATTTCTATTGTGTCGGATAGAGATCCGAGATTCACATCCCGATTTTGGAGGAAATTGCAAGAAGCATTGGGTACCAAGTTGCATTTTAGCACCGCTTTTCATCCCCAGACTGATGGTCAATCCGAGCGGATAATTTAGATATTCGAGGATATGTTGAGATGTTGCATCCTTGAGTTTAGTGGTTCATGGGAACGGTATTTGCCTTTGATTGAATTCGCTTATAACAATAGTTTTCAATCAAGCATTAAGATGGCACCTTATGAGGCTTTGTACGGTCGTAAATGCCGTACACCGTTGTTTTGGACCGAGCTTAGTGAAAGTAAAATCTTCGAGGTTGATTTGATTAAAGATGCTGAGCAGAAAGTAAAAGTGATCCGTGAAAGTCTAAAAGCAGCTTCAGATCGTCAGAAATCGTATGCGGATTTAAAACAAAAAGACATTGAATATCAGGTCAGAGACAAAGTGTTTCTTAAAGTTTCACCTTGGAAAAAGGTGCTTAGATTTGGCCGTAAGGGCAAATTGAGTCCGAGGTTCATCGAGCCGTATAAAATATCTAAACGAATTGGGCCAGTCACATACAGATTGATTTTACCCCCTGAACTTGAAAAGATTCACAACATTTTTCATGTCTTGATGCTTCGACGTTATAGATCTGATCCATCGCAGATAATTAATCCATCAGAGGTTGAGATTCAATCTGATTTGAGTTACAAAGAAGAACCGGTACGTATTTTGGCTCGTGAAGAAAAAGAACTACGAAATAAGAAAATCTCATTAGTGAAGGTACTGTGGCTTAAGCATAGGGTTGAAGAAGCTACATGGGAACCTGAAGATTAAATAAGCATGAAATTGAGTCATGGCATATTTTATAAAATATAATATGTATTGGAGTTATATATATATATCAAATGTGACTACTAAGAACTAAAGTTGAGTAAGTAATTAAATAAATCTATTTGTTTTAATTAAACTCAAGATAAAAGAGGGTCTAAATCAGATAGGGGAAAGGAGAAAGCAGTTGAGTAGCCTATCCGCAACTGTTCAAAATATCCGAGCTAAGTTTTGAGTAATCGCCTTTAGTATAAAATTGATGATGCCTTGATATGTATATACTAGATAAATTTTGATCTTTTGGTTTTATTTGAATTTAGTTGTGTGGTAAATAATTTAAGCATATGACCTATAGTTAAATGGTCAATTCGGGTTAAGCATGATTGATGAAAGGTATATGTGATCTTTATGTATAATTTTTAAATTAAAATGAAAATGATGGTGTTCATATGAAGCTTAAGTCTGAATGTAGCAAATGACTACTAATGTGAAATGTTCTATAAGATGTGTTAGTATATGATTAAATAGGCATGATATTTGATGTATGTATCCGGGCTTAAAGACCCGCAGGCTATATGCTGGAATTGTATTCGGGCTTAAAGACCCACAGGCTATATGCTGGAATTGTATCCGGGCTGAAAGACCCGCAAGCTATATGCTGGAATTGTATCCAGGCATAAAGACCCGCAGGCTTTGTGCTGGAATGGTATCCGGGCATAAAGACCCGCAGGCTTCGTGCTGGAATGGTATCCGGGTTAAAGACCCATAGGCTTGTGCTAGAAATGTGTTTCGAGTTTTAAGATTTGACATGACTTCAAAGTGAATTACTAATATCAAAGAACGATATAAATGTGTGTGGATGAATACAATATTTAAGAATAAGAGAATGACCTATTAGGTTAATGTATGTCATTATATGAAAATATGTGACTTATAGTAATTGTATGAGCCATATAGTATAGTGAAATATGTGCTGGAAATTTCTTGTGTATTCATATATGTATATTCGGCCAATAGGCTTTATAACTAGTGTACTTGTGTATATTCGGCCAAGTGAAGTACAATTGGAATTCGAGTTTTGTGTTACTCAATTTTCGATTTAAATGACAAGCTTAAATTGTATGAAATGCTTAAAACTTACTAAGCCTCGAAAGCTTACTCTGTTTCTTATTTCTCTGTTTTATAGATTGTTGATTTTGGCCACCGACTCGGGGATCGTCAGCAGTTCATCATACTATCGATCTTGTTGGTATAGTTATATTTTGGGCTCGATATGGCATGTATAGGTTAGGCTGTTGACAAAATATGTTCTGTAATTGTAAATATTTTGGCCATATGAAAATGGTATATATATATAACTCAAAGATCAGTATGTATATAGCTCGATCTCTGTTTATGTTAATTACTGTGGATGAAAAATTTAATGTTTAGCTCAGTAATACCTCTTAGCCTAAAACCGGTGATCGAATTCGGGCTAGGGGTGTTACAATGGCTTTGACCGAACTAAATGAATTAAAGTCTCAGTTGCAAGAATTGACCAGTAGAGGATATGCTAGACCGAGTTTCTCACCTTGGGGTGCTCCGATTTTATTCATGAAAAAGAAAGACGGTACGATGAGAATGTGTATAGATTATATTCAGTTGGACAAAGTGACTATCAAGAATAAGTATCCTCTACCTCGAATTGATGATTTGTTTGATCAGTTTAAAGGAGCTACTGTGTTGTCGAAAATAGATTTGAGATCAGGCCATTATCAGTTGTAAGTGAAAGTCTCAGACATTCCGAAAACTACTTTTCGAACGAGGTAAGACCACTGTGAATTCTTAGTTATGCCTTTCGGATTGACTAATGCACCTGCTATCTTTATGGATTTGATGAATAGAATTTTCAGACCGTGTTTAGATCAATTTGTTGCTTTATTCATTGAGGAAATATTGATTTATTCACGTGATGAATCCGAACATGCTAAGCATCTGATATTAGTGCTACAGATTCTGCAAGATAAAAATTTGTATGCAAAATGCAGTAAATGTGAGTTCTGGTTGTGAGAAGTTAGTTTCCTAGGTCATATTGTATTGGCATCTGGTATCCGAGTTGATCTGAGCAAAATTTCAACTATTCTGGATTGGAAACCTCTGAGGAATGTTTCTGAAGTCCGCAATCTTTGGGACTTGCTGGTTATTATAGAAGGTTCGTAAAAAGCTTTTTTATGATTGCGACTCTGTTAACAAAACTGCTTCAGAAAGATGTGAAGTTTGAGTGGTCTGAAAAGTGTCAGAACAACTTTGATCTGTTGAAAACTTTTTTGACTAAAGCTCCGATATTGGTACAACTCGAATTGAGTGAAGATTTTTTTATCTGCAGTGTTGCTTCGTTGATTGGTTTGGGATGTGTTTTAATGTAAGAGGGAACAGTCATTGCTTATGCTTCGAGACAGTTGAAGCTGCACGAAAAGAACTATCCGACGCACGATCTTGAGTTAGCTACGATTGTGTTTTCCCTAAAGATTTGGCGCCATTACCCGTTCGGTGAGAAATGACATGTGTATTCTGATCATAAGAGTTTGAAGTATTTGATAACTCAAAAAGATCTAAATCTGCGATAGAAAAGATAGTTAGAATGAACTTGTGATTGATTATCATCCGGGAAAAACAAATGTTGTTGCTGATGCCTTGAGTCAAAAATCGTTGTTTGCTTTGCGTGCGATGAATGCTCATTTGGTTCTGTCCGGTGATGGTTCAGTTTTAGCTGAATTGAAAGCAAGACCTTTGTTCTTACAGCAAATTATCGAAGCTCAGAAGATTGATAATGAGATTTTAGCTAAACGAGCTCAGTGTGATGTAGAGTCTGATTCAGAATTCAGAGTTGATAAAGATGATTGTTTGAGATTTCGAGATCGAATTTGTGTCCCGAGAAATCTAGAGTTAATTCAGATGATTCTGAGTGAAGCTCACAGTAGTCGGTTATCTGTGCATCTGGGTAGTATGAAAATGTATAATGATCTAAAGTAGATTACTAGTGGTCCAGAATGAAAAGAGATATCTCTAAATTTGTTTCTAAATGTTTGATCTGTCAGCAAGTTAAAGCATAACATCAGGTGCCATCGGGGTTGTTACAACCGATTATGGTGCCGGAGTGGAAATGGGATCTGTGACCATGGACTTTGATTCGGGTTTGCCCCTGTCTCTGAGAAAGAAGATGCAATTTGGGTTGTAGCTGATCGATTGACAAAATCAGCATATTTTATTCTGATTCGATCTGATTACTCACTTGATAAATTAGCTGAGTTATACATTTCTAATATCGTGAGATTGCATGGTATGCCATTGTCTATAGTGTTAGACAGAGATCCAAGATTCACATCACAATTCTGGAAGAAGTTGCAAGATGCTCTGGGTACTAAATTGCACTTCAATACTGCTTTTCATCTGGAAACAGACGGTCAATCCGAGTAGATTCTTTAGATACTTGAGGATATGTTGAAATGTTGCATTCTTGAGTTTGAAGGTACGTAGGAACAATATCTACCTTTGATTGAATTCGCTTATAATAATAGTTTTCATTCGAGCATTAAAATGGCACCGTACGAAGCTTTATATGGTCGCAAATGTCGTACACCTTTGTATCGGATAGAGCTCAGCAAAAATAAGATTCATGGGGTTGATTTGATAAAAGAGACTGAGCAAAAAGTAAAAGTAATCAGAGATAGTTTGAAAATAGCTTCCGATAGTTAGAAATCATATGCAGATTTGAAAAGAAAAGACATTGAGTTTGAGATCGACAACAAAATGTTTTTAAAGGTATCTCCATTTAAGAAAGTGCTTCCGTTAGGTAGAAAAGGCAAACTGAGTCCGAGGTTCAGTGGGCTATATGAGATTACTGAGCGTATTGGGTTGGTAGCGTATAGATTGTTGTTGCCACCAGAGTTAGAAAAGATTCATAATGTGTTTCATGTATCGATGCTTCGACGATATAGATCTGATCCGTTGCATGTAATTCCTCCGTCTGAGATTGAAATTCAGTTTGATATGACTTACGAAGAAAAGCCGATCTGTATCTTAGCTTGCGAGGTTAAAGAACTACGAAATAAGAAAATTTCGTTAGTTAAAGTGATGTGGCAATGAAGCGGTATTGAAAAGGCCATGTGGGAGCCTGAAGATGCTATTAGACAGCAATATCCAAATCTGTTCAACGGTAAGATTTTCGGGCACAAAAATACCTAAGGGGGGAGAATTGTAACAGTCCGATTTAGAACCTAGTCGAAATAGTGGTTTTGGGACCACATATCCTAGTCAGAAAATTATTTTCTTTGCTTATTATGTGCGAATTTATATGTTTGAGATTTTTGTGATTTAATTTTGTCGTTTGAGTGTCCAATTAACTAGAAGGGCTTAATCGTGTAAAATGACAATTTGATGGTTAATTGAAAAAGGGCTGAAATGAATGTGTCTTTATATGTTGAGGCATTGAAAATGCAATTAGACCATTAATATATAGGATGGACGGTTGTAAGCTATTGTTATAATGGTTTCATATTTTATAAAAAAGGCTAATTATGTAAATTAACTACTATGTTCATATATGTTATAATATCACATAATTAAAAAGCCATTGTTCATACTTTTTCTTTGATCGAATAATAAAAAGAAAAGAAAAGAATAAAAGCTTTAGGTATTCGACAATTTTCAAGCTTGATTCAAGGTGAGTTCTAGCTTAGTTTTTGATAATTTTTTCGTTTTTGAGATCGTTGTTAAGTTATCTACAAAGCCCATGCTCGAATTTTTGATTTTGGTGAATATTTTGAGTTATGCCATTGATGAATATTTGAGTTTTGTGATGTTAGTTGATGAATTATGAAAGATATGTTTTGGATAGAAATGTTTTGTATTGGAATTTTTGATGATTTTAAGTAAATAGGACTAAATTGCAAAAATAATAAATTGAGGGACTAAAATGTAAAATAAATGAAATGTATGGACTTGTATGAACACTAGGAATATTCGGCCTACGCATGGTGTGTGCAAATTTTGCATGTTTTTTGTTTTGTGCAATTTGGACTAAATTGTAAAAACTATAAATGTTAGGGGTAAAGTATTAATTTTCCCATTTATGTGTTTTTGGACTAAATTGAGTGAAAATATGTTTGAATGAGTTTAATTTGAATATGTTTAGATCAAGAACCAAAGAAATCAGATTTGGATCGAGGGAAAACCAAAATTGTCGACTAGTCGTCCCGTTCCGTTTTTCATCATCCGAGGTAGGTTTATAAGCAAATAGACGTTGTTGGTTTTAATTAAATGTGAGTTATATATGTTAAAAGGAAAAATGTGAATATATATATATGAGTTAGC
Source organism: Gossypium anomalum (assembly GCA_025698475.1). Classification (NCBI taxonomy): domain Eukaryota; kingdom Viridiplantae; phylum Streptophyta; class Magnoliopsida; order Malvales; family Malvaceae; genus Gossypium; species Gossypium anomalum. The sequence continues at coordinate 42,582,792 of CM046965.1, forward strand.
CGAATGTGTACAAGCTTGGCAGCTATGTTTATGAATTCGCTTCGACTGAGTTACGATGTCTGAAAGCCCCGTATGAACCTTAGGAATAGCTAGGATACATATGCCATGACATAGGATTCTGATATGTAATGTACGAGTAAGACCACGTTTTATACGTTGGCATCGATATGTGACTCCGATATATATGTGAGAGTAAGACCCTGCCTGGGACAGTGGCATCGATATGTGATTACATGTAAGACCACGTCTGAGACGTTGGCATTGTACGTTATATGTGATTATCTGAGTGTCCTATCCAATTCCAAATGGTTCATCGGGCAATGATAAGTTGTGTTCGAAGGTGTAAAATGAACTAAACGACCAGGTATGAGTTAGTTGATCACTTATTTGAAATTAAGGTAAGTTGGCCATTTGATATGTTATGCTAAATTTTACAAGTTATTAATGTGAACATATGTGTATCTGAGTAATATATTTGGCCAGATACTATGAATATGTATATTAAGTTATATTTTGATTCATGAGTATTTGTGCACGAGAGTAAATGTACTTTGTTAATATATGCATGTACATTCTTTTTCAACTAATTCTATATGTGAAAGTATATGATATATATGAAATTGTAAGTTTGTGATTTAACGTGAATATGATAGTATAGTTTGAGTTGATTATGTTATTGAGATGTTTATTTGCTTACGACTTACTAAGCTTAAATAGCTTACTGTGTATGTTCTTGTTTACCTCTGTTTTATAGATTTTGGATTCAAGTTATGAGCTCAGGGATCGTCAGCAAAGTCTATCACACTATTAACTGCCTTCGGTATTTTTATAAGTGAACTTTCGAATCTATGGCATGTATAGGCTGGATTATATTTTTGAAATGTTGGATTTTGGTTTATGTATAATTTAAGCCATTCAAAAATGGCTTAACTTTTATGCTTGAATTCAGTTATGTTTGATTATGGTTTAAGTCAATTTTGATTATACTATTATGTGATAAGGATGAATGGTATTTGTGATATGTGTTTTGTGCATTGAAGTTGGTTGATGATTTTGGATGTAGTTGAGTGAATCGACTATGATATATGTATAATATTAAGAATTATGTTTGTTATGCTGCCTTTGGTTTAAATGATTTGATTATGTTTTATATGTGTTAGTAATGTTTTAAAATTAATTGATTAGTATAATTGAATAAATGTTGAATTGAGGTAATGAATTTACTTGATTAATAGTTCGGCATTTTTTTTATATATCTACATTTTAGCATATGATGTATTAGTTTGACCTATACATTATTTCAAGTATATATATATATATATATAAAAATTGAGGTGATTGATCATGTGTTTTGGTAGTGAATTGAATGATGAACATATAGAGCCATAAATATTGCGGTTGAGGTGTTATATTGATATATTGGGAAGATATGATTTGCATTATAAATAGTTCAAGTTAATGAGCTCATTATAAAGAATATATGTATTTGATATGTTTGTTTTATAATTCGAAAAGAAGTTATGTTATTAAATAATTTGATGTGATTTTATGACTTTTTTATTGAGATGGATTGATATGATAAGATATGTTTGTAATGAAATAAATGACCAAATGAATAGTAAATTTTGTATTGGTAAAAGAAATAGGTAATATAATTTTATATAATGCATTTATGCTCAGTTTGGACAAAATGATGTGATCATGTGTAATTGGATTTGTAAGTTTTATTATGTATGATTTTTATTTGGTATATGATTGAGGTGTAATATGGTTTAAATATTTTGCACATTATATAAGTTACATTAAAGTAATATTCGGCTATATGGTCACGACATTAAAGTTGATTATGAGTTTAGACAATCATTAATGTATTAGTTTGTTTGATTTGTAATATGCTCAAATGATTCGTCATGTTAACTAGATATATTAGCATATATTCAATATTTGTATTTGAATGTCTTAATGTTTATACATGGAATTTGTCATGTAGATATCTATGTTATGATTTGGTTTGTCGAATACTATGAAAGAGATGTAAATATATTTCGTTTAATGAAGTTGTATTATCTTAGGCTTAAATAACAACATTTGACATCTTTTGTGTACGGTAATGCCTTATAACCCTAATCCAGTGACGGATACGAGTTAGGGGTGTTACATTTCTTGATCTAAAAGAATAAACTCAGTTCAATTCAATATGTATTTCATTCAATTTAACCCAAACTCATATTTTAGAAAAATTACATTTTTGCCCCTATAATTTTGATTTCATTTCAATTGTCCTGAGCTCATAAAATGAAATTTCATGCAATTCACCCTTAACCCACTATAGAAAAATTTCATATAGGTCCTTAGCAAGGCCTACATTTCATTTATTTTACAATTTCACCATGAATATTTTCTATTTTTAAATTTAATCCCTAATTGATAAATTCATCAAAAATCACTTAACAAAAGTTGTTTATCTAAAAACTATACATTTCCTTCCATCAAACATAAAAACCACATGAATTCATTCATGGCAACTTGTTAGATTTTTAACAATTCTACAAATTAGTCCCCGGGCTTGCTAGATTAAGTTACAACGATCTCGAAAACATAGAAATCATTAAAAATGGGACAAAAAAACCTTACCATGCAAGCTAGGAGAGATGACCGAATGTTAAAGCTTTTCCCATGGCTATCTTAAGCTTAAGTTTACCAAATTACATTTATATTCTTTTAAAACATTAAAAATTTCACTAATACAAAGCCATATAATCCCACTAACTTCATTAATGGTCTAATTACCATATAAGGACTCCTACACTAAAGTTCTATAGCCATTTGATACCTTTAGCTTGTAGAACTCAAGTTTTGTACTTTATACGATTTAGTCCTTTTTATCAAATTAAGCATTCAACCAGTAAAATTTCTTAACAAAATTTTTATATGGTAATAGTAACATGCTGTAGACATTAAAATAGTAATAAAATAAATATTTTTACGTCAAATTTGTTGTAACAACCCAGTTTTAGTAAAATTAGAATAGTAGTTTTGAGACCACAAATTTGAAGACAAATTTTTTATTTTATTTTATGGTCTACAGCATGATAGTATTACCATATAAAAATTTCATTAAAAAATTTTACCATTTGCATGTTCAGTTTGATAAAAAGGACTAAATCGCATAAAGTGCAAAAGTTGAGTTCTAATAGCTAAAGGTATTAAATAGCTATAAAACATTAATGTGAATATCCTTATATGGTAATTAGCCCATTAGTATGTTAGTGGATGATAATGGTTTGGCAATTGTGTAAATTTTAATTATTTTAAAGGTTAAATAAGTAATTAATTAATAAATTACAAATTAAGTTAAAATAAAAGTAATAAAATAAAACCATATTCTTGTGCTCATCTTTCTCAACCAAAGGAAAAGATGACCATGGAAGCTAGGTTATTCGGCCATCTTTAATTTCTTCAATTAGGTATGCAATTTTAACCCGTTATTAATGATTTATACTTTTTGGGATCGTTGTAGCTTAATCTAGCTAGCCTAGGGACTAATTTGTAAAACTATTAAAGTATTTGAGTTTTGACATTGATGAGCATGTTAGGGTTTTGAAGTTTAATAGTAGAAAATGAATGTTTTTTGTTAGATAAACAACTGCTGTAAATTATGAGTTAAATTGAAAATTTTGATAAATTGTGTGGTAAATTTGTGAATTTGTGAAATATATGGGCTGCTATAAGCATGTTTATAATTCAGCTAGGCTTGGGTAGGGATAAAATTTAATGAATTTCATTTTTCAAGCCTAGGGACTTAATTGCAAAGAATTAAAAGTAAGTGGCAAAATGGTAATTTTGTCAAAAATGTGTGTTGGACTAAATTGAATGTGAATTATGTTGAATTGAGTTAAACTAATTCATATAGATCCAGTTAGACCTCGTACGGAGTTAGATCGAAGCAAAGAGAAAATCTCGGATTAGTCGCCTCTGTATCTACGAACACTCGTCGAGGTAAGTTTGTGTAATTAAATTGTGTAATTATATGCTTTGATTGAATTAGTTGTATGTTATTTGCATTACTATCATATATGAGTACCGATCACATACCCGACATATGACGATTACTGAGCCCCATTCGAACCTTAGGAATTCGTAGGATACAAATGACATGTCATTAGGGTTACCGATTTTAGTTCTTATGAGCTTACCGACACTCAGCTCTACAATCTTACCATTATTCAGCTTAGAGGAGCTTATCGTTACTCAGCTCGGAGGAGCTATCCATTTATAGCTCTTATGGGCATACATGTACAGGAATTGATGGATTACAGTTCAGTACACCTCGTGTGTACTATCTGCGTATCCAACGATATTCTAAATGGTTCAACAAGTTTATACGAGTTCAATACGAACTAGTACAAGTATTTACATGAATGACATGGAAATGATTTATATATGATATATGGATACATGGTATAGATGTTACATGTACATGGAATTTGAATAGTTGTTGAACTCATACATGATTCTCGATTTTTATATGAATCATATGGCTAACTTGGTTGATGAATATGTGATAGGCTTTTAGCCAAATTGAGTTGAGATATGCTTTGGTTTACTTACCTTAAATGTGATTAAAATTTTAAGTTAAATTCTCTATTATACGAACTTACTAAGCTTAAAAGCTTACTCTGTGTTATTTTTTGTGTTTTATAGTGATTCAGAAGCTCGTTCAGGTTGAAAGCTTGTCGGAGCTAACTCACAATATACATCGGCTCTTTTGGTATTTTTGGTTATCTAATTTTGGTTATAATGGCATGTATAGGTTATTTTGGCTAATGATAGCCTACATGTTTTGTTATGTTTTTGGCCATATGAATTGGTTTGTGTTTCGGTATATTTTTGCTATGTATATATAAATGGCCTCATCATGTTTGATGTGTGGTTTGGTATGGTTAACATGTGAATTGACTTATGTTTAATGGATGAAAATTAAATGGTAATTGAATATGCATATTTTGAATTGACTTATGTGTCCCTATTTTGAATGCCCACACGGCCTAAGACACGGGCGTGTCTCTCGGCCGTGTGACCCTTGAAACTTTAAAAATTTTAAATGTTTCCGAATTATTTTTTGAGTTTTCAATTTAGTCTTGATTTGTTTCTAATGCATATTTTTGGGCATCGAGAGTTCGTATAAGGTACAATATGCATGATTTGATTGGTTTTTGACATGAATGCTATATGATATGAAATATTCGTATTTTTTGTCTGTTTGATTTGTAAACTTTGGTAATGCTTTGCAACCCTGTTTTGGCGACGGATTCGGGTTAGGGGCGTTACATTTGTGGTCCCAAAAGCACTGTTTCAATTTCACTAAAAATGGCCTATTACAACTCACCCTCCTAAGGAAATTTTCATCCCTGAAAATCTTACTAGAATAGAGGTTCAGATATTGTTTTCTCATAGCTTCCTCGGGTTCCGAGGTGGCTTCTCTATCCCGTGACTTTGCCAAAGAACCTTTACTAAAGCTATGCTCTTGTTCCTCAATTCATTAACCTCTTAAGCTAAAATCCTGATCGGTTCCTCGCTGTACGACATATCAGGCTAAATCTCGACATCTACAGCTGAGATAACATGTGAAGGGTCAGATCGATACCGTCGTTATATAGATACGTGAAATTCATTATGAATCTTTTCTAACTCTAACGGCAAAGCTAAATGATACACTAGTGGTCTGATTCTTTCAATAATCTCATACGGCCTGATAAATCGCGGGCTTACTTTTCCTTTGCGACCAAAATGAAGAACTTTCTTCCAGGGTAATACTTTCAAGAACACTGTCACTGACTTGAAATTCAATGTCCTTACGTTTCAAATCTGCATACGATTTTTGTCAATCCGAATATGCTTTCAAACTATCTTGAATCATTTTTACTTTTTCTTTAGCCTCTCGAATCAAATCAACCCCGTGAATCTTCTTCTCACTGAGCTTAGTCAAATATAACAGAGTTTGACATTTACGACTATACAAAGCTTCGTACGGTGCCATTTTAATGCTCGACTGATAACTATTATTGTATGCGAACTCAACCACCGGTAAATATTTCTCCCAATTGCCTTCAAACTCTAACACATAACAACGAAGCATGTCCTCGAGTATCTGAATTACTCGCTCGGACTATCCATCGGTCTAAGGATGAAATGCAATGCTAAAATACAACCGCGTACCTAAAACTTCTTGTAACTTTTTCCAAAATCGTGATGTAAACCGTGGATCTCTATCCGAAATTATAGAAATTGGCACCCCGTGCAATCTGACAATCTCAGCATGTAATGCCCCAATTTTTAGGCCTAAAAGTATTGGGCCTTGAGTCTGGGTTCGGGTAGAAGACAGCCCGAATAATTTGGATGTTCTAATTAATTATTATTATTATTATTATTATTATTATTTAGTATGTTTAGTTTAGTAATTAAATAAATTACGAAGGGCTTATAGTGTGGGAAAAAGTCCGCGGTTCAGCCCATAGCTTTAGTAAAATTCTTAAATTTTGCATCTTAAGGAAATTTGGGCATAAGGCCTTGAAAATAAGTTGGGCAGAAACTGGGCGTAAAGGAGCATCTGGCCCAGTGGCTAAGCACGCTAGGAGGGCGTGGGAAGTGCCTGGGTTCAAGGCACGGCACGTGCAAATAATTGTTTTTTTTAGTATTCTGGTTGCGGTTAAAAAAGGGGTTAAGAGGAGTTGCGAGCATAATCTAGCACAAGGAGCGCCTGTGGCGCAGTGGCAGCAGCGTGCTAGGCATGCCGAGAGGATATGAGTTTGATTCCAGGGGAAGGTCAATTCTATTTTGTTTTTTTAACGGGCCAAAACTAAAGCGGGTAAAGGTTAAAATTAATTGTGAGAGGATTGTGTCATGAAAGGAACTTCAGTGCAGTGGCAAGCAGCGTGTGTGTGGGCTTAGAAGGTCGCAGGTTCGAGATGTGTAGCAGGCGAAATTTCATTTTTATTTCGAAAGTTACTGAGGCTTCAGTAGGAATAGATTAAGATTAATTGTGACCCTATATTAGTAAAGGAAGAAGCGTGGTGCAGTGGCCAGCAACTCAGGTGAAGGCACAAGGGCGCAAGGGCAGACGGAGGTCTGGGGTTCGACCCTCATCTCGCGCACGAAAGGTTGGGTTTTTGCTGCACGCGTAGGGGAGGAGTTGGGATCTGATCGGGGCTCTTGGCAGCATGTTGAAGCGGTGCAAGCGGTGGGCTGATCGGTTAGGAGTTTGAATGAAATTCAAACATTGAATTTGGCCAAAAATCAAGGAGCAATTCAGGGAGTTGGAATTTAGGAAGAATTCCTATGCCGAAATTGCACTCATTCGGCCATAGCTAATAAGTGTCGTATATTTTTGGCCTTTCGGATTCATTTTTCTTTTTGGGTTAGTTGGGGTATTTTAATTTGGCGAATCTTGTTTCCCTTCCAATCGGTTCTTGTATGGTTTTATTTGAAATTTATATTTTTGTTCTTTTCGCCCATGTTCTCTTCTTTCATTCTCTGGCTCTTTTTGTTTTTCAAGCTGAGGCCATTAACTCATTCCTCTCCTTTCTTTTATCGTCATCTTCCCATCTTCTTTGCTTCACCAATCATAAAGAAAAACCTCTCCCATTCAATCACCTTAGCCGAACTTAAATCCTTCATATTTCTCTTCTTCTTTTCCCACATAAACCCTTATTAGGAACTGGTTAGTCGAAACTCCATTAAAGCTGAACCTCTCATCTTTTCTTTCAAAATCGAAACCTTACTACATTGAGGTACTGCAAAGGCCGAACCCTTGGTTGAATATATTTCCCTTTGTGTGTGGTGGTTAGATGTACAGTCGATTGGGAGTACTGTCATAACGATATAGGTAAGCGCTCGAATCCTTCTTTCGTTACTCATGAATTAAGATAAAAGCCGAAAATCCCTATATGCAAAGGTTGCCTGTCGATTATACTAAAAGGGTTTAGTGGTGATATTTGATTTGTTTTCTTTTAGTGTGGATTAAAGGCTACTGATCGAGGGTTTGGATAATTAGAACGACTGAATTTGGATCTAGTCCATATTTCGGCAAAGGTAAGAACTCTAGTGCCTAAAGTGTTAATGGCCGATTATTGGTAAGGAGATTTGTATATAAGTTACTATGTATTCATAGTTAACGTATTAATAATTTATTGTAGGCAACTCGTGTGTGGAACTTGTCAGCATTTCGTCGCAAACAGGTGTGTAAACGACACGCTCTCATAGACTAGATCAGCAAAACTTAAAAAGTCGAAACACCGGAAAGCCGGCATTTTGTGAACTTGCGAGCGCGCGAATGCTCGTGAGATAGGTTGTTTGATGAGTTCGGTAATCTCAAGTGGTAGGACTGTAGAGTGCGCAATTTTGTGCACTTCGGTATCTTTGGGCTTAACGGGCCAAAATCTGGTTAATGGGCCAACGGGCCCAATTCGGTAAGTATGCTCGGTAAGTATTTCTGTTATTAGGTAAACGACTTTAACATGCATGAAAACCTTAAAATAGTTAATTTACTAGAATACCCCTAAGTATAGAATTTACCATTTTACACCTAGGTACAAAATGACCATATACCCCTAGGGTTAATTTTGATTGAAATGCATGATGATCTGATTCTTTATGTTATATACTTGTATATCTGTTGCATAGGATATGGGTTATATTGATGGAGGAAGCGTCCTGGTGGCTATGCCACAATTATCTGTTCTAGTGGCTCTGCAACAAATAACTGTATTTAGTGACTCTGTCACATTATCTGTTTCTAGCAGCCATGCTACAAATTCTGTGGCGTGTAGCGGATGGGTGGGTCGAGTAGTCTCCCCACATGGTGGAAGGTTGGTACGGGGGTGCATATGGTTGGATATGGGTTGGGTTTCTGCATATATAAGAAATATCTGTTCTGTTTCTGTTATGGGCCTATGGGCTTCAATCTGAAATCTGTTTTGGGCTAAGGCCCAACTCAATCTGTTTCTGTGGTTTGAGCCGACTTAGACTATGGTTGGGTTTTTTTTACACACTGAGTTTCCCCAAACTCACCCCCTATTTTCATCCATGCAGGTAATCCCCAACCATAGTGGGCTTGGTGCTGCGAGGGATTCAGAGTGGCCACATGTTCTGCAAGTTGGCTTTCTTCTGGTGATTTGAACAGCTTTTCATTTGCTTTAATAGTTTGGGCTTTAAGTTGTAATAAGGCCGCTTTAATTATTTTTAATTGTTTTAGTATGTTTTGTTAGAATAGATATGATATTATTTTAATCATTGAAATTGAATAGCTTTAGGGCGCGTTTTCAAAAATAGTTATTTGACTTTAAAAAATCACGGTAACAAAGCAAAGCTTCCTCAACGAAAATGTTTCCAAAATTAATAACCTTTTTAAATGGATTTAAACGAATTGATTTTCTATGAACATTCACTGAGGTAAGGTGTGGCAATGGTGGTGTGCATGTCTAGGATTGGAGCTGAAGGGAGCTTGGTACTTAAGCAGTCTAATGGACTCACCTCATCTTCTCTGGCATCTTACCTGGTGCACAGCTTCCATTCACTTTAACCCATAATGAAGTTATCCTATAAAACACTAAGAGAGTTTTTAGATTAAAAATATAAAAATGTTTTTAACGCTTTGATGTGGCACGTCGGATTCGGCCATAACGTCTAGGCCAGGTTTAGGGTGTTACACAGCAACATATAATTCAGCTAATCACTGAAGGGAGTAATCTGTATGTACCAAAATAAAATGTGTATATTTTGTCAGACAATCAAAGACAACCCAAATTGCATCTTTCTTCCTCAGAGATAGGGTAAACTCGATACGAAGTCCATTGTAACACCCCAAACCCGGCCTAGACGTTATGACCGAATCTGACGTGCCACAATGATGCGTTTAAAACATTTTGTATTATTGCTCTAGAAAAACCTACTTAGTGTTCTAAAAGTTAATCTCATTATAGATTAAAGCGAATGGAGGCTGTGCACCAGGTAGGAAACCAAAAAAGATGAGGTGAGTCTATCGGACTGCTTAAGTACCAAGCTCCCTTTGGATCCAATCCTAGACATCCACACTACCATTGCCACACCTTAACTTAGTGTATATTCTTAGAAAATCAATTCGATTAAGTCCGTTTTAGGAAAAATGATTAATTTTGGAAAACGTTTTTGTTACGAAAGTAGTGCCTTGTTGTCGTGTTATTTTGAAATCAATTACTGTTTAAAAAAGAATTGCACCCTAAAGTTATTCAATTTCAACAGTTAAAAATAATAATATATCTACTCTAGCAAATCCTATCAAAACCATAAAAATAATTAGAGAGGCCTTATTACAACTTAAAACCCAAAACATTTAAGAAAAAGGAAATCTGTCTAATTCACCAGAAGAAAACCAAAATTTGCAGAACGTGTGGCCACTCCGAATCCCTCACAGCACCAAGCCCACTATGGTTGGGGATTACCTGCATGGATGAAAATAAGGGGTGAGTTTGGGCAAACTTAGTGTGTAAAATAACCCAACCATAGTCTAAATGAACTCAACCACAGAAATAGATTAATTTGGCCTTATCCCAGAACAGATTTCAGAATGAAGCCTATAGGCCTATAACAGATACAGAACAGATATTCCATGATAATGCATAAACCCAACCCAAATCCAACCATATACACCCCCGTCTAACCTTACACCATGTGGGGAGACTACTCGACCCACCCAACCGCTACACGCCACAGATTTTTGTAGCATGGCAGCCAGAAACAGATGATGTGACAGAGTCAACAGATACAGATATTTGTGGCAGAGCCACCAGAATAGATATTTGTGGCAGAGCCACCAGATCAGATAAATATGGCATAGCCACCAGGACACTTCCTCCATAATATAACCCATGTCCCCATGCAACAGATAAACAAATCATGGCATACAACATACAGAATCAGATCATCATACTTTTCAGTCAAAATTAACCTTAGGGGTATAATAGTCATTTTGCACCTAGGAGTATAATGGTAATTTTCCAAACATGGGGGTATTCTAGTAATTTAACTATTCTTAAGGTTTTCATACACATCATAACCATTTACGTACTAACAGGAACACTTACCGATCATACTTACCGTGTTGGGCCCGTTGGCCCATTAACCCGATTTTGGCCCATTAAGCCTAAAATATCGAAATGCACGAAATTATGCATACTGTAGGTTTTTTCACTTTAGATTATCGAATATGTTAACCCGCTTATCTTACGAGCATTCGCACACTCGTAAGTTCGTAAAATACCGATTTTTCGGCATTTCGACTTTTCACCTTTTTGCCAATCTAGTCTATGAGAGGGTGTCAGTTACACACCTGTTTGCGACAAAACGCTATCGAGTTCCACACACGAGTTGCCTACAGTCAGTTACTTAATTCATTAATTAAGAATCCATAACAGCTTGTATACAAAACTCCTTACCCAAAAGTCGGCCATTAACATTTTAGGCACTAAAATTCCTACCTTTGCCGAAACTAGCGACTAGGTTTAGATCTTGTCGTTCCACTTGTCCAAGCCTTCGATCAGCAGCCTCTAGATCACACTAACACCATAATTAAGCAATTATTACAACCTTTAGAGCCTTAAGCTCTAATCGACAGCCTCTCTAAGCCTTTAGGGATTTCAGCTTTTCTAAAACTTGAAATAAAGAATAGATTCGAAAGCTTACCATCGGTTCCTTTGGTCAATGATCCCACCTTAAACTCCTAGTCGATTTTGATGTAGATCTAATCCCAAACCTTAGTAGAAATCGAACCTTAATGGTCTACAGATTTGGCTATGCCCCTAAGAGTGTGGGGTTTTCAGCTTTTTATAATTGCGTAGAGAAAGATGGAATATGGGAGTTTTGCTGTGGTCTTGTCGACAGAAACTTAGGGTTCAGAGGATTAGAGAATCGGTCAAAAAGATGGAGAAGAATCAGAGGGTTTTAGCTAGGAGAAATTGGCACAGAAGAAAACAGTCTTTTGGGATTTCGGCTTTTGTGTATAAGGCTTAGGAATAAATGATAAGAAAGTGGGGATGAGTAGAATAGAAAAAAGATTTGGCTATAGGAAAAAAAGAAGAAGAAGAGAAAGTTGATGAAGAGAGGAGAAAAGAAAAAGAAGAGGAAGAATGGTTAGAAACGGCACTCTTTTCCCAAATGCCGAAATTTTAACCTTTAGATGACCTAGCCGAATTTTGCCCTCTATAGAAACCCTTGGCCAGCCAACTCCTGTTCCTCAAGAGTCCACTATTCAGCCAACACGATCCTCCTTGATCAGATCCTAAATCCTCTCCCTTATCCCCTCCTTACTCAATCTCCTGAGCAACTCCTACTCTTCCTAACAGAGTTTCACTTGAGTTCCATTACATCCCTTTTTTGTACATAAAAAATAATACTAATAATTTGCTTACCTTGCGACTCGAACCTTAGCACTCTCTTATCATTCACACGCCACTTTTATAGCCTTCCCAGTGGTGCCACATGCCACTTTGCCACATGCCTTCTTGTGGCCTATTTTACCCATTAAATTCTTAAAAGCCCAAATGACTAGAACCCCTTTTTCTTGTAGAATTAAAATTAGTTAAATCTACTGGTTTTTAACTTAGACTGGGGCCTTCTAAAGGCCCACTAACATACTTAGACTTACATCAAGCTGTCAAATCACAGAAATCCTGGAATTTGCTAAAAATCACAGAAATCCCGAAAATCCCAAAAATTGGGGCATTATAACTTTACCCTCCTTAAAGAAATTTTGTCCTTGAAATTTACCTGATCCGAACATATGAGGGTATTGTTGACGCATCGCCTCTTCTGGATCCCAAGTAGCTTCCTCTCTGCCATTATTACGCCAAAGCACCTTCACTAATGGGACAGATTTCCTTCTTAGAACCTTAACATCTCGATCCAATATCTGTACAGGCTCTTCCTCGAAAGTCAAATCAGGCTGCACCTCAATCTCTGCAACCGGCACGACATGAGTAGGGTTAGAACGATAACGCCTTAACATGGAGACGTGGAAAACATCATGGATCCTGTCTAACTCTAGAGGTAATTCCAATTGATAAGCTACTGGGCCTACTCACTTCAAAACCCGATAAGGCCCAATGAACCGCGGACTCAACTTGCCCTTCTTACCAAACCTTAAAATCTTCTTCCAAGGAGAAACCTTTAAGAAGACCATATCACCTACCGAGTACTCAACCTCCTTACGCTTCAAATCTGCATACGAATTTGCCTATCAGATGCTTCCTTCAGCCGATCTCTTATTACGTTGACTTTATCTTCAGTATCAGCTACCAACTCTAGTCCAAGAACCTGCCATTCTCCTAATTCGGTCCAACAACTAGGAATACGACACCTATGTCCATACAACACTTCATACGGTGCCATTTGAATACTCGTCTGATAACTGTTATTGTACGCAAATTCTACCAACGGCAAGTAATCCTCCCAACTACCTTAAAAGTCAATAACGCATCCCTTCAACATGTCCTCCAGAATCTGAATAACCCTTTCCGACTGACTATCAGTCTGGGGATGGAAAGCCATACTAAAGTTCAACCGCGTCCCCAACGCCTCATGCAACTTCTGCCAAAACTGAGATGTGAATCTAGGATCCCGGTCAGAGATAATTGAAACTAGGACACCATGAAGTCGCACAATCTCCACCACATACAACTTGGCTAACTTTTGAAGTGAAAAATCAGTAAGGCCAGGTAGGAAATGGGCCAATTTGGTCAACCTATCCACAATCACCCAAACTGAGTCTTCCTTTGATGGCGTCAAGGGTAACCCACTCACAAAGTCCATGGTTACCCTCTCCTACTTCCAAAGTGGTATCTTTACTGGCTGTAAAAGTCTAGAAGGAAATTGATGCTCAGCTTTCACTTACTGGCATGTCAAACATTTTTCCACAAATTCTGTTACTTCTCGTTTCAGCCCAGGACACCAATACAATTCTTGCAAGTCGTGATACAACTTATTCCCTCCAGGATGCATAGCACAAAGCCCTCCATGAGCATCCTTCAATATTGTCTGCCTCAAGTCAGAGTCCTTCAGAACACAAATTCTTCCTCGGAAACACAGAACCCCTTTACTATTCAACCCAAACTCAGAGGTTTCCCCTTTCTTAACCTACTGGAAACGAGAACCAATGACTCATCCTTCAACTGCTTTTCCTTAATCTAGTCCACCCAGGTTGGCCTTACTTGCAACTCAGCCAACAGACTCCGATCATCATACAGACTCATACGAGCAAACATTGCTCTCAGATCAGATATAGCTCTACGACTTAGAGCATCGGCTACTACATTAGCCTTGCCTGGGTGGTACTCAATCGAACAATCATAATCCTTAAGAAACTCTATCCATCTCCTTTGCTTGAGGTTCAGTTTCTTTTGAGTCAACAAATACTTGAGACTTTTATGGTCTGTGTATATGATACAACTCTCTCCGTACAAGTAATGTCTCCAAATCTTAAGTGCAAAGAATACTGCTGCTAACTCTATATCATGAGTAGGATAGTTCCCTTCGTGAAGCTTAAGCTGTCGTGATGCATAAGCAACCACCTTACCCTCTTGCATCAACACACAACCCAAACCCACGATGCGTCACTGTACACAGTAAAATCCTTCCCAAACTCTAGCTGATTTAGTACAGGTGCTTCAGTCAAAACTTTCTTCAACTTCTCAAAAGCTTCCTTCTGCTTCTCAGTCCATACAAACTGTACTCCTTTCCTTATGAGTTTTGTCAAAGGTGCTGCCATCACAGAAAAACCTTCCACAAACCTTCTGTAGTATCCTGCCAACCCTAGGAAACTCTAAATTTTTGACACTGACCTAGGTGGCTTCCATTCCAAAATCGCCTCAATCTTTCGAGGGTCCACCTTGATCCCCTCAGCAGAGACAACATGACCTAAAAAGGTTACCTCCCTCAACCAGAATTCACATTTGCTAAACTTCGCATAGAGTTCCTTCTCCCTTAATACCTGCAGCACAATGCGGAGATGCTCATCATGTTTCGCTTCCGTTTCAGAATATATCAGAATATCATCAATAAAAATGACTACGAATCGATCCAAGCATGATTGGAATAAACGATTCATCATATCCATAAACGCTGCAGGAGCGTTCATCAGTCCAAATGGCATAACCAAGAACTCATAATGTCCATACCGAGTCCTAAATGTCGTCTTATGAATGTCTGCCTCTTTGACCCTTAACTGATGATATCCAGATCGAAGGTCAATCTTGGAAAATACAGAAGCTCCTCTAAGTTGGTCGAATAGATCGTCAATCCTTGGTAGTGGGTACTTATTCTTAATCATCAGTTTGTTCAATTGCCGATAATTGGTACACATCCGCATCGTCCCATCCTTCTTTTTCACGAATAGCACCGGTGCTCCCCATGGAGACACTCTTGGCCTAATAAAGCCCGTATCCAACAACTTCTAAATTTATGCTTTTAACTCTACTAACTCCTTCGGTGCCATCCTATACGGTGCGATGGACATTGGTGCCATTCCAGGCAGCAAGTCGATTCCAAACTCAACTTCTCGGTTTGGAAACAATCCCAGAAGCTCCTCTGGAAAAACATAACTCTTTAACAGTCCTAACCTTATCCACTGTTAGTCCCTCATCTCCTGACTGGCTTACAAATGCCAAATAGGCCTCACAACCCTTATGAATCCATTATTTGGCTCTCAATGCCGACACCATATTGGACAGATAATCCCTTTGCTCACCTATCATCATAACCTCTTCACCTTCCACGGTCCTTAACCCCATTCGCTTAGCAGCACAATCCAAAGTCACCCTATGCTTAACTAGCCAGTCCATTCCTAGTATGAGGTCGAATTCTCCGAATGCTAACTCCATCAAGTCTCCAAGAAAGACCCTACCTTGAGTTTCTAAGGGCACATCCCTATACAGTTTATTTACCCTAACCGAGAGACCCAAAGGACCTACAGATACCCTACTCACAATCTTCTTAGAGTGCACACCCAACGACCCAGATATGGCACATGCAACATAGGAATGAGTAGATCCAATATCCACTAAAGTAGTATATGACGTGCTAGAATTAAAAAAGTACCAGTTATGACGTCGGGTGAATCGCCCTCCTCTCGACGACGAGCTGCATACACCAATGCTGGCTGTCGAGCCGCAGCATTTTCGGCACCCCTACCAGGTGCCCCTCGACCTCGACCATTTCCATTTCTGCCCCTTCCTTGTCCACGTCCTCTCGGTGGTTGCAGTCCACCTCTCACTGGTTGAGCAACCCTCTGTTCAACAACTTGAACCTGATTATTTTTCTGAGGACAGTCTTTGACTCTATGGTCCATAGATCTGCACCGAAAACAAGTGCCAGGACGTTTCCTACACTCGCCCAGATGTACCTTACCACAGTCCCCACAGATTGGTGGTCTAACCACATTCATCGGAACTGCCCGAACTGGCTCCTCCACTCTTGCTCTCTTGACATTCCTGTTGGCACCACCCGAAGGTCCTGAATCCTTCCGGAAATGGTTCCGATCCTTCTCGCGATTCTGCCTCTTAGTACGCTTCACTTCCTCAGCTATCTTAGCTTTTTCCACAAAAACTGTGAAGTCACGCTCCCTCTGCGGAGCAATCAGCACCTCAAGTTCATCCCTTAGACCATCCTCAAAGCGCACTATGCTCATACTCTATGGCGATTATTCCTACAGCATACCGGCTCAGCCTCGTACTCCGCAACCGTCTTACCTCCTTAAACCAGATTCAAGAATTCCTTCCTACGGGTATCCACATAACTCGCTCCAACATATTTCCCTTTAAAGGTTGTCTTAAACAGCTCCCACACTACCCTATTCGCTGGGGTCCCATCTCCCACAATGAGCCACCACTGATAAGCCTCGTCTCGCAGCAACGATACGGCTCCCTTCAGCTTCTGCTCCATAGAGCAGTCCAAGTCGTCCATAATCCGTTCTGTGGCCTCCAACTAATATCCTGCCATATTCGGGGCTACACTAGATGCGCCCTTAAAGATCTCCGCTCCGTTAGCCCAGAGTCATTCAAAAATGGATCCCCGAATTTCGTTGCCCGCACTTGCCCCGGCAACCCTTTCCAGAACACAAAGCATTGCCTACGGCAGGGCATCATCCCTGGCACCACGATCATAAGACTCCACTTCTATTGCCGGTGGTACCGTTGCATCTACCGTCGGTATATACCCTGAAGACGAAGATCCTGCTCGAGCACTACTTCGGCCATGTCCACAGCCTCTTCCACGAGTGGCTCTCGTACTCATATCGTATTATCTGATTACAAATTTTATGCATCAATTAAATATTTCAGTGTTTATTACAGATGTTTTATGAATAGATAGCAATTCAGAGTTTGTTTCCGCAGAATCATAGTCTAGCTACAGTCTCAGTCCGTTACTAAAATTCCTATAGTTTCAGTACCATTCTAACTAGATTATCCTAGCAGAGTTTCAGTACAGACAGATAATTCAGAAAAATATTTAGAAAAGTTCAGAATAGTACTTACAGGCTTGGGCTGGAGATTCGGGTGCCATCTTCTAAAGCTCCAAGTTTTGAAAACTGGGTTTTGCAATCTTTATAAAAAATTTTTTCGAAAATCTTTGTTTTTCTAAACCCATTCTACAGCCGAGTTGTTGCAACCTGGTTCTGATACCACTAAATGTAACACCCCAAACCTAGCCTAGACGTTTGACCGAATCCGACGTGTCACAACGATGCGTTTAAAACATTTGGTATTATTTCTCTAGGAAAACCTACTTACTGTTCTAAAGGTTACTCTCATTATAGATTAAAGTGAATGGAGGCTATGCACCACGTAGGAAACTAGAAAAGAGGAGGTGAGTCCATCGGACTGCTTAAGTACCAAGCTCCCTTCGGATCCAATCTTAGACATGCACACCACCATTGCCACACCTTAACTTAGTGTATATTCTTAGAAAATCAATTCGATTAAGCCCATTTTAGGAAAAATGATTAATTTTGGAAAACATTTTCGTTGCGAAAGTAGTGCTTTGTTGTCGTGTTATTTTGAAATCAATTACTGTTTTTAAAAAAAAACCACGCCCTAAAGTTACTCAATTTCAACAGTTAAAAATAATAATATATCTACTCTAGCAAATCCTATCAAAACCATAAAAATAATTAGAGAGGCCTTATTACAACTTAAAACCATAAACATTTAAGAAAAAGGAAATCTGTCTAATTCACCAGAAGAAAACTGAAATTTGCAGAACGTGTGGCCACTCCGAATCCCTCGCAGCACCCTCCAACTATGATTGGGGATTACCTGCATGGATGAAAATAAGGGGTGAGTTTTGGCAAACTCAGTGTGTAAAATAACCCAACCATGGTCTAAATCAACTCAACCACAGAAACAGATTAATTTGGCCTTAGCCCAAAACAGATTTCAGAATGAAGCCCATAGGCCCATAACAGATACAGAACAGATATTCCATGATAATGCATAAACCCAACCCAAATCCAACCATATGCACCCCCGTCCAACCTTACACCATGTGAGGAGACTACTCGGCCCACCCAACCGCTACGCCCATTGCATTTTTGCGGCGGCATGGCTGCGCGAAAAGCGAATAATTTGAAAAAGTCACGGATACAAATATTTGTGGCGAGCCACGGAATCAGATATTTGTGGCGAGCCACGGATCGGATAAATGTGGAACAGCCACCAGGACGCTTCCACCATAATATAACCCATGTCCCCATGCAACAGATAAACAAATCATGGCATACAACATACAGAATCAGATTATCATACTTTTCAATCAAAATTAACCCTAGGGGTATAATGGTCATTTTGCACCTAAGGGTACAATGATAATTTTCCATACATGGGGGTATTCTAGTAATTTAACTATTCTTAAGGTTTTCATGCATATCATAACCATTTACGTACTAACAGGAACACTTACCGATCATACTTACCGTGTTGGGCCAACGGGCCCATTAACCTAATTTTGGCCCATTAAGCCCAAAATATCGAAATGCACGAAATCGCGCGTACTGCAGTTTTGTGACTTTATATTACCGAATATGTTAACCTGCTTATCTTACGAACATTCGGACACTCGTAAGTTCGCAAAATACCAGTTTTCTGGCATTACAGCTTTTCGACTTTTTGTCGATCTAGTCTATGAGAGGCTGTCAGTTACACACCTGTTTGTGACAAAACGCTGCCGAGTTCCACACACGAGTTGCCTACAGTCAGTTACTTAATTCATTAACTAAGAATCCATAACAGCTTGTATACAAAACTCCTTACCCAAAAGTCAGCTATTAACATTTTAGGCACTAAAATTCCTACCTTTGTCGAAACTAGCGACTAGGTTTAGATCTTATCGTTCCACTTGTCCAATCCTTCGATCAGCAGCCTCTAGATCACACTAACACCATAATTAAACAATTGTTACAACCCTTAGAGCCTTAAGTTCTAATCGACAGCCTCCCTAAGCCTTTAGGGATTTTGGCTTTTCTAAAACTTGAAATAAAGAATAGATTCGAAAGCTTGCCACTGATTCCTTTGGTCAATGATCCCACCTTAAACTCCTATTGGATTCTGATGCAGATCTAATCCCCAAACCTTAGTAGAAATTGAACCTTAATGGTCTACAGATTCGGTTATGCCCCTAAGAGTATGGGGTTTTCGGCTTTTTATAATTGCATAGAGAAAGATAGAATATGGGAGTTTTGCTGTGGTCCTGTCGACAGAAACTTAGGTTTCAGAGGATTACAGAATCGATCAAAAAGATGGAGAAGAATCAGAAGGCTTTAGCTAGGAGAAATCAACACAGAAGAAAATAGTCTTTTGGGATTTCGGCTTTTGTGTATAATGCTTTGGAATAAATGATAAGAAAGTGGGGATGAGTAGAATAGTAAAAAAATTCAGCTATAGGAAAAAAAGAAGAAGAAGAGAAATTTGATGAAGAGAGGAGAAAAGAAAAAGAAGAGGAAGAATGGTCAGAAACGGCACTCTTTTCCCAAATGCCGAAATTCCAACCTTTAGATGACCTAGCCGAATTTTGCCCTCTACAGAAATCCTTGGTCGGCCAACTCTTATTCCTCAAGAGTCTACTATTCAGCCAACACCATCCTCCTTGATCAGCTCCTAAATCCTCTCCCTTATCCCCTCCTTACTCAATCTCCTGAGCGACTCTAACTCTTCCTAACAGAGTTTTATTTGAGTTCCATTACATCCCTTTTCTGTACATAAAAAATAATACTAATAATTTGCTTACCTTACGACTCAAACCTTAGCTCTCCCTTATCATTCACATGCCACTTTTATAGCCTTCCCAGTGGCGCCACATGCCACTTTGCCACATGCCTTCTTGTGGCCTATTTTACCCATTAAATTCTTAAAAGCCCAAATTACCAGAACCCTTTTTTCTTGTGGAATTAAAATTAGTTAAATCTACCGGTTTTTAACTTAGACTGGGGCCTTCTAAAGGCCCACTAACATACCTAGACTTACATCAAGCAGTCAAAACACAGAAATCCTAAAATTCGCTAAAAATCATAGAAATCCCAAAAATCTTAAAAATTGGGGCGTTACATTATGTATAAATGATAAGTTTAATTCTGAATTATATGGGCTTACTAAGCTGTAAAGCTTACACTATTTCTTTTTGTATGTTTTATAGAGGGTCGTTGGCTCACTCGTTTCGGACAAGTTAGAGTTGCACATCACACTATCCAATTTCCAATTGGTACTCTTGAGCTTCTGGATTTGTAAATATGGCATGTATAGGCTAGTTTAAAGGATAATAGTTATGTTACTTGATATCTTGACTTTGGTATGTTTTTGTGTATATAAGTTAAGCCATGTGATTTGGCTTATTTTGGTACTATGTTTGGTTGAATTAATTGTTCAATTATGATATGTTTTGGAAAGGTACTGATGGAATGAAATTATGCAAGTAAAGTACTGATATGTGGTTGTTAAATGAATGGATTATGCGTGATGATGGATAGGTATTTGGGTATGAACTTGTGATGTTTTAATATTATAAATATTGTGTATTGAAATGGTTATTTTGATTGCCAATTATGTTGCATAAATGTGGTCAATTTTGATTGTAAATGCTTGTGTTATAAGGTGACAAAATGGCTTTGCAAATGGCTTATATTTGTCCACACGGGCAGAGATACGGGCGTGTGTCTCAGCTGTGTGCGACACACAATCATACTACACGGCCGTGTGTTTTGTAGGGTACCCTTTCGAATTAAGCTAGTATACCCTACAGTTTTGACACGGCCTGATTATAATAGCCTATTTTTTGGGTTAATCAGAATAGTGGTTTCAGGGCCACCAAATCCGACGAGCAGGTTTGTAAATATTATATTTAATATTTATGAGTTAATTGTGAGTTTAAAAAAGGTTTTTGATATTATGATTTTTGTTTTATAAGTGATTTATTAAGTTCAAGCGGTATGACCCTAAGGTCAAGTGGTTTAGAAAATGAGATATCGAGACCTCGTTTCTATAAATCGAGTCGTAAATATTTTTATAAATATTTACAGTGTGGCAATAAGATGGTATTAAAGTTTCATTGAAAATTTTATCGTTTTGATAGTTAATTATGCAAAAAGGACTAAATCACGCAAAGCATAAAAGTTGTGTTCTATAAGTTAAAGATATTAAATGGCTATGGAATTAAATAGTGGGAGTCCTTAAGTGGTAATTATTCCATAATTGTTCATAGTGGAATTCCAGGGCTCGGTATAATGGAAATTATTAATGTATATTAAGGTTAAATATGGTATTTGGTAATTATAATAAAATAAAATAAAACAAAAGCCAAATTACATGCTATCATCTTCGTGAATAGCCGAATGTCAGAAATAAAATAATGTTCTCAAAGCTTTGAAGGTTCGACCATGGTTGTTCATGCATGTAAGTCCATTTCGTCTCAGTTTTTAATAATTTTTACATTTTTGAGATCGTTGCTTTGTGTTCTAGCTAGCCCGTACCCCCGATTTCAAAATTGTTAAAGCATTTGGTTGATCCCATTGTTAAATATTTGAGTATCTTGATGTTTAATGATAGAAAATAAACCTTTGATGGTAGATTATTGAGTTTTGTTAAGTGAATTTTAGCAAAAATGTCAATTTTGGACTAAATTGTGAAATATAATAATTGTGGTAAAAGTGTGAATAAATGAAAAATATGGGCTGATATGAGCATGTATGAAATTCCAATAGCTTGGGCTATGATGAAATTGGCTAAATTTGCATTTTACGAGCTTAGGGACTAATTTGTTAAAAGGTCAAAAGTGTAGGGTAAAATAGCAATTTTACCAAAATATAAAATTGGGTTAAAATGAATAGAATATGAATTGAAATAGTTGAATTTGATTGATTAGATCAAGTTAAGCCTCGTACGAGTCTATATCAAGGGAAAAATAGAGTTTGAGACTAGTCAATCCATTTCAACGTTTTGACGATCGAGGTAAGTTTGTATGTATTAAGCATTGTTAAATTTATGCTTTTAATGCTTGATATTGTATAACTTGTCTATACGTGATTATTGTTATGATTAATGACTTATCGGCTAAAATGGCACTTAGTGTGCGGTTCGAAATAGCTTCGGCTAAAAGTGGCACTTGGTGTGCAATTTGAGATAGCTTCGGCTATATATATATAAATGGCACTTAGTGTGCAAAGTATCGAGGATGGCACTTAGTGTGAGAAACATCCAGAATAGCACTTAGCGTGCGAGGTATCGAGTATGGTACATAATGTGCGAGACATCGAAGATGCAACGGCATTATGTATATCTATGAAATGGTAAGGATCATTATAGGTATGTGCAGAAACTCAACTTAATATGAAATTGATGAATGGTAAGTCCAGGAGCATTGTGAAATGATGTTTGTGTTAATTTGGTGAATAATGATATATGTTTATAAATGTATGGATTTCTAATTGAAAGAAAGGAAGGTGTGGTAAATTTAGTTATTATCATTTTCTTACTAAAACTAAAACAGTTTTGGACAGCAGCAGTAATCCGACTTTGAAAATACACCAAAAATAGTATAAAGTGATTTAGAGATTGAATAAAATATTTAATTGAAGTTTATTGAGCCTAGTTTCTTATAAAAGAAATGGTGTAAGCAAAAGAATTTCATATTATGAGATATTTGAAGTTGTGTGAGACAGAGTCAGAACGATTTCGAAATCCCCTACTCTGATTTGAGAAAATCATTAAAAATTATAAAAAAATATTTATGGGTTATAATTTATATTCCTATAATTCTTAATGACTATATTTTCAATAAAAATATACGGGAACATCATCAGTGGAGAAAGGTCAAAGCTGTCGGGCAACAAAACAGAGGTGATTTTAAAGAATAAACTGTACTTATTGGCTAAACCAAAAATTCTAAAAATTTTATGGTAAGAATATATGTGAGTCTAGTTTCAAGGGAAATTAGCAGAACTTAATTTGGAGTTCCGTAACTCTAGATATAAATAAATTAGTGACTATGACTTGAGAAAATAGCTTGACTTGAACATAAGTAAAAATGCAAATATGGTTGTATTACCTTGAGAAGCAAGTTAATAAATTGCTTATTATTTTCATATGAACTTACTAAGCTTTATAGCTTGCTCCCCTTCCTTTTCATCTTTTATAGGTTTATTTAGCTAGCTCGGGTTGGATATCGTCGAAGATTCAATCATACTATCAAGCTACCATTTTGGGTATAAGTATTCAAGTACTTAAGTCTATGGCATGTATAGGGGCTTTATCTTTTGTAATTATGTCATTACTAATGTGGCCAAATGTGTTGGCCTATAATGGTTAGAGTTCAATTTGTGTATAGCCATGAATGGTGGCTTATGTTGATTATATGATTATGCATGTGCCTATGTCATGGAGATGATGCTTGTGATCGCGTGTATGTAATGAGTTATATTGTTGGTGGTGAATGCTTGATAGTTTAATTGAGATGAGATGATGTGTTGATAACTAAGGCTTAAATGTGTGATATGGTAGTAATCTTATAAACTTTGATACATGAGAATTAGTAAATTTGAGCTTGACTAAGCATGATGTTTTAAGTATGTAAAATATGATATGACGTTACCATGATCTTGTATTGTTTGTGGATGATTGAATGTTCAAATGTGCCATGTTAATGGTCAATAAAAGTAAGCATGTGAGTTTGTTAGTGAGGGTGGCAATTGGCTTGGAAAATAGCCTAAAAATTGTCCACACGGGTCGTGTGTCCCCTGTATCATGTACTTTAGTTTTGAATTGGCCACACGGGCTGTGACACGGCCATGTGTCTCAGTTGTGTAAGGGACACGCCTGGAGGCATGGGCGTGTGCCTTGGCCGTGTGCCCTTATTTTTGTGATGACGTCATAAACAGAGAGTTACATGGGCTAAGGACATGGGCGTGTCCTGAGCCACACGGGCGTGTAACCCTGTTTCATGATGAAGTTTTCTAAGTTTTCCAAAAGTTTCCAAAGTTCTCAATTTAGTCCCGAACCACCCCCGATGTATGTTTTGGGCCTCGTAGGCCCATATATGGGATGTTATGCATGTGTATGAAAATTTTTAATTTGGATGAAATTTTATGGCTTGGTTTTGTATAAATGTTTTGATGTAAGTCCGGTAATGCCTCGAACCCTATTCTAACGTTGGATACGGATAAGGGGTGTTACACTGATACACAGGTGTGTGTAGCCATTTCGAAGGGCACACAGGCTAGACACATGAGCGTGTGATTGGCCATGTGACCCAAGTCAATATCCTCTCCAGTTTTCACATGGCCTGGCACACGGGCGTGTCCTCGGCCGTGTGACACAAGTCAATATGTATGCCCTATTTTCATACGGTCTAAGACATGGGTGTGTCCATTAGCCGTGTGAGGCACATGACCTGTTCACACGGGCATGTGATGTTTGAAATGTTGAAAATTTTCTAAGTTTTTAAAATTTTTACATGTTACCTATTTAGTCCCGAATGCATGATTTATGCTTTGTATGCTCGATTTAAGTACATATTAAATTTGAATGAATGCTATTGACTGAAATAATATGTTTTTGGATAAATAATTGTTCTGAATTGAGTTACAAGTCCAGTAATGCCTTTTAACCTATTCTGGTGAAGGTTATGGGTTAAGGGTGTTACATTTGTTGGTATCAGAGCTACAGTTTAGTCGATTCTAGGACTAACGTAGCGTATGTGAGTCTAGCTATACTTTTCATATATAAAACTGTGATAGTGTGATGACTCCTGATGTTTTCAAATGTGTTTTTATATAGCAATGGATCCCGAACGAGCTGTAGCAGATGACGTAGAAAGTAAGGCACCAGCTCACGCTCAAGGGACTGTTCCTACTGAATCTAAAGCCAGGTCTAGTAGTCACGGGAGTGAGGCTAAAGAAGCTTTCTTTCAAATATTGAACGAGTGGTTCACAGATGAGCCCAACTGTTCTGCAACCTCCACCCCCACCTGTTCCCTAACCGATACTTGTAGCTCCTCAAGGAATTGATCCTTTGCAATCAAACAAACCACTTGTTGATAAGTTACAGAAACACGGAGCTAAGGAATTTAGGGCCACTACTAATAATGATCCTGAGAGAGTTGAGTTTTGGCTTGAGAACACGATCTGGGTATTCGACGAATTATCTTACACACCTGAAGAATGTTTAAAGTGTGTTGTATCCCTGTTAAGAGACACTGTGTATCAGTGGTGGAATACCTTGATATCCGTAGTTCCACAAGAACCATTTACTTAAGATTTCTTTCAAGTTGAATTTAGAAAGAAATACATCAGCCAAAGATTCATCGATCAGAAAAGAGAAGAATTTCTTGAATTGAAGCAGGGCGTATGTCATTCATTGAATATGAAAGAGAGTTTGTACGACTCAGTAAATATGCTCATGAATGTGTATTTTTTGAAGCTATAATTTGTAAAATATTCGAGGATGGATTGAATGAAGAAATTAGAGTGTTAGTTGGAATTCTTGAGCTAAAGAGTTTGTTGTTTTATTTGATCGAGCTTGTAAAGCCGAAGAGCTTTGCAAAGAGAAAAAAAAAGCTGATTCTGATGCTAGAGATTCTAGAAAGAGATTTGCGGGCAAATCACATCAGTCAACATCAAATTTAGATACTATCATCCTCGTTCTACTACTTCTGCAGGAATTTTGATTAGAGAAAGAGATGCGAGACATTTTAGCTCTAAACCTCAGGCAACATCCGTTGCTAGTGTGCGAAGCATTAGAAATGCTGGATCTGAATGTAAACATTGCAATAAGTGACATTATGGTGAATGCAGATTAGTGAGCGGAGCTTGCTTTAAATGTTGATCGCTTGATCATTATCTCCGAGGTTGTCCAGAAAAGTTTACCGCTGAAAAAGAACAACTAGCGAAAGTAAGTAACACGGCTACGAGAGGAAGACCACCCCAAAATACTAGAAATTTGAGTAGTAACCGAGGTGCTACAAGAGATTCGACTATGAGATTTGAGGCACGAGCACCTACCAGAGTTTATGTTATACATGCACGGGAGGAGGCATCATCACTAAACGTTATTATCTGTACATTTTCTCTTTTTGATACTGATATAGTTACGTTGATAGATCCTGGATCAACCCATTCCTATATCTGTATAAATTTAGTGGTTAAAAAGAGTTTACTTGTTGAGCCTATAAAGTTTGTAATTAAAGTATCGAATCCCTTAGGCAAATCTATTTTAGTTGATAAAATTTGTAAGAATTGTCCTCTGATGATTCGGGGTTACTATTTTTAGGCTGCCTTGATGCTTCTACCATTGATGAGTTTGATGTAAATCTTGGTATAGATTGGTTGACTATGCACGATGCGGTTGTGAATCGTAGGTAGAAGACTATCGAATTGAAATGTCAAAATGGTGAGATTCTTCGGATTAAGTCTGATGATTCGAATGAATTACCTATTGTGATTTCGTCTGTGTTAGCTTAGAAGTATTTGAAAAAGGGTTATAATGCATATCTTGCCTACGTACTGGATACAAAGGTGTCTAAATCAAAGATTGAATCTGTACCTGTTGTTTGTGAGCTTTCGAATCTTTTTCTAGAAGAATTACCGAGTTTACCTCCAAATAGAGAAGTTGAATTTGGAATTAAATTAGTGCCCGGAACAACGCTGATATCGGTAACTCCGTACAGAATGGCTCCAACAGAATGAAAAGAGTTGAAAGCTCAGTTGCAAGAATTGACAGATAGAGGTTTTGTACAATCGAGTTATTCTCCCTGGGGTGCATCAGTA
This sequence comes from Gossypium anomalum, assembly GCA_025698475.1. NCBI lineage: Eukaryota > Viridiplantae > Streptophyta > Magnoliopsida > Malvales > Malvaceae > Gossypium > Gossypium anomalum. The sequence continues at coordinate 42,610,123 of CM046965.1, forward strand.
TTGTTCGTGAAAAAGAAAGATGGCACAATGAGAATGTGTATCGACTATAGATAGTTGAATAAAGTGACTATAAAAAACAAATGTCCTCTACAGCACATTGATAACTTATTTGATCAGTTGAAAGGGGCTACAGTATTTTCAAAGATTGATTTGAGATCAGGTTACTACCAGTTAGTCAAAGAGTCAGATGTGCCGAAAATTGCACTTAGAACGAGGTATGAACATTATGAATTCATTGTTATGCCTTTCAGTTTAACTAATGCTCTTGCCGTTTTTATGGATCTGATGAATTGAATATTCAGACTGTATTTAGACAGATTTGTTGCTGTATTCATTGATAACATTCTAATCTATTCATGAGATGAAGCTGAGCATAGCGAACACTTGAGAGTTGTGTTACAAACTCTACGTGATAAGTGGTTATTTGCAAAGTTTAGTAAATGTGAGTTCTGGCTCAAAAAGGTTGGATTTCTGGGGCATATTGTTTTAGTCGACAGTATTAGAGTTGATTCGAGCAAGATTTCTGCTATTGTTGATTGGAAAACTCCAAGAAATGTATCTGAAGTTCATAGTTTTCTAGGCTTAGCATGCTATTACTGAAGATTTGTGAAAGGATTCTGAATGATTGCTACACCGATGACCTGACTTTTACAAAAAGATTATGATTTTGTGATTGATTATCATCCGGGAAAAGCTAATGTTGTTGCTGATGCCCTGAGTCAAAAATCTTTATTTGCATTACGAGCAATGAACACCCAGTTGATGATTTGTGATGATGGGTCTATATTAGTTGAGTTAAAAGCTAAACCGGTATTTCTTCAACAAATCTATGAAGCTCAGAAAGTGGACTGCGAATTACAAGCGAAACGAATTCAATGTGAGTCTATTTCTGATTCAGAATTTCATATTAGAACTTATGACTGTTTAATGTTCTGAAATACTCATTTTTCAGAAACAGTAACGATCTGAAATAGTTGTATTGGTGGTCTAGAATGAAACTAGATATATCAAAGTTTGTATCGAAATGTCTGATTTGTCAGCAAGTCAAACCTGAACGTCAAATACCATCTGGTTTACTGCAACCTGTAATGATTCCCAAGTGGAAGTGGGATAGAGTTACAATGGATTTTGTATCAGGATTACCTCTAACTTTGAAAAAGAAAGATACTAACTAGGTTGTCATTGATCGACTAACAAAATCTGCTCATTTCCTACCGATACATATAGATTACTCACTTGATAGATTAACAGAAATGTTCATTTCTGAGATTGTTCGGTTACACAAAGTGCCACTATCTATTATTACTGATAGAGACCCAAGATTTACGTCGCAATTCTGGAAGAAACTACAAGAGGCTTTAGGAACAAAATTGAATTTCAGTACTACTTTTCATCCTCAGACTGACAGTCAGACCGAGAGAATTATTCAGATTCTCGAAGACATGTTGAGATGTTTTATTTTAGAGTTTGAGGGCAGTTGGGGAAAATATTTACTATTGATTGAATTCGCGTATAACAACAATTTCCAAACGAGTATAAAGATGGCACCGTACGAAGCTTTGTATGGCCGCAAATGTCAAACTCCGCTATACTGGACTGAATTGAGTGAGAAAAAGATTCACGGGGTTGAATTGATCAGAGAAACTAAAGAAAAAGTGAAAACGATTCGCAACAGTTTAAAAGTAGCTTCAGATCGACATAAATCCTATGCAGATTTGAAACGTAGAGAAATTGAATTTCAAGTCAGGCACCAAGTGTTTTAAAAGTGTCACTGTTGAAAATGGTTCTTCGATTTGGCCGTAAAGGAAAGTTAAGTTTGCGATTCATTAGGCCGTATGAGATCGTTAAAAGAATAGGGCGTATAGCATATCAATTGTTGTTACCATCAGAACTTGAAAAGATCCATAATTTTTTTCACATTTCTATGCTACGTCGATACAGATTCGATCCGTCACATGTGATCTCTCCGATAGATGTTGAGATTCGACCAGATATGTTGTATAACGAAGAACCGATTCATATACTAGCTCGTGAAATCAAAGAATTGAGAAATAAATGCATAGCTTTAGTGAAGGGTATTTGGCATAAACATGGGATTGAGGAATCTATGTGGGAACCCTAGGAAGCTATGCGAAAATAGTACCCTAACCTTTTCATGGTAAGATTTTCAGGGACAAAAATCCCTAAAGAGGGGAGAGTTGCAACAGCCCGTTTTTGAGTCAAATCAGAATAGTGGTTTCGGGACCATAAATCTAAAGTCAAAATATTTATTTTATTATTTTAATCAGGTCTACAACATGATAGATTAATTATGTGAAAGTTTCATTAAAAAAATTTTACTATTTAAATGCTTAATTTGGTAAAAAGGACTAAATCGCGTAAAGCATAAAACTTGTGTTCTATTAGGTAAAAGTGAAAAATAGCTATAGAACATTAAAGTAAAGGTCCTTAAGTGATAAACAGACCATTTACGGTTAGTGGAAGATGATAGCATGGCAATTAGTGTAATTTTGAATTAATTTTAAGGTTAAAATGGTAAATGGATAATTAAGGTTAATTATAATAAAGCAAAACAAAAATTTAGCTCACCCTTCATCTTCATTTCCAAAATTGAGAAAGAAAATAAGGGTTTGAAGCTTCCATATTTTTGGCACACTTTTAGCTAGATTAAGGTACGATTTTTACTTGGTTTTTAATAATTTCTACGTTTTTTAGCTCGTTGCAGCTTAATCTAGCTAGCCCATACCTTAATTTTTGAATTTGTTCATGATTTTCCAAAGTGCCATTGATGAATACTTGAGTTCTTTTATGTTTAAAAACAGATTATGGAAGTTTGATGATAGTTAAACTAGTTTTATAAAGTGATTTTTGACAAAAATGCAAAATAGGGACTAAATTATGAATTTGTAAAATGTGGTAGTTAAAAATGTGAAATGGTGAAAGATATGGCTTCTAGGAGTCCCTATGAAATTCAGCTAGGCATTGGTAGGTACTAAATTGCATGAATTTGTAATTTTATGTGATAAAGACTAAATTGTAAAAATTGAAAAGTATAGAGGTAAATGTGTAAATTTGTCAAAATATGAATTATGGACTAAATTGAATAGATTGAATGATGAATGTATTGAATTTGATAATATACAGATCAGGATAAGCCGAGATCGAGTTTAGATTGGGGAAAAGGAAAGATCGACGAATAGCCAATAGTTTTATCTGAGGATACGAGGTAAGTTCGTATGAGCTTGCTATTCAGCTCAATAAAGCTTATCGTTTCAGCTCAATAGAGCTTACCATTTCAGCTCAATAGAGCTTACTGTTCATCAATTTGAATAATCTCATTGTTCTGACATCTCAAATCAATGGTCTTTCTTTTGCAATTAACAACGGCATCGTGCAAAGTCAGCCAATCCATACCCAAAATTATATTGAACTCGTCGAAAGGTAACAACATCGAATCATCAACGGGCAATTTTTACACAGTTTGTCAACAAGAACACACCGGTCCAGCAGGTTTGATACTCGAATCACAGACTAAGTAGACTCAACACGCAAAGTCTTACTGGATACTAATGTCTCACACACATATGAATGAGTCGAACCAGGATCAATCACTGCAATAACACTAATATCATCAAGAGTGAAAGTATCGGTAATAACATCTGAGGAAGAAGCCTCCTCGCGAGCGCCTATAGCATATGCTCTGGCACGTGCACGAGTCTCAGATCAAACTGCTGTATCTTTCATCCCTCTCTGACTGCCACTCACATTACCTGTATTTTTGGGTGGTCTGCCTCGCACTGGCATATTTCCTTGCCTCTCATTCTGAACAGTGTTTTGCTCTGCTAACATCGGGCCCTCTCGAATAAAATGATCCATCGATCTACATTTAAAACAAGACCGATCATGCAATCTGCAATCTCCAGAATGCCATTTACCACAATGCTTGCACTCGACTCTATTCTGTCGAACATTGCCAACATTAGCTATCAAAGTGGCTCGTGAACTCACAGGGGGTCTGTTCGATCTCGTCTAGAAAAGCTCGCAGTAGCCTTAGATCGACTAGAATCATCTCTGAACTTCTTCGATGCAGACTGAAAAGTCTTACCCGATAATTTTTTACGGGAATCTCTGGCTTCAAAACCAGCTTTTCTTTTATCTTTCCCGAGCTTTTCGGCTTTGCAAGCTCGCTCAACAAGTACCACGAACTCTTTGATTTCAAGTATGCCAACCAGCAATTTAATGCCTTCGTTCAAACCGTCTTCGAATCTTTTAGACATGATAGCTTTGGTTGAAATGCACTCACGGGCATATCGACTGAGTCTCACAAATTTTTGCTCATATTCTATCACAGTCATACGACCCTGTTTTAATTCGAGAAATTCCTTGTACTTCTGATCAATGAATCTCTGGCTGATATATTTCTTACGAAACTCAGTCTGAAAGAATTCCCAGGTCACTCGCTCTTTCGGAACCACCAATACTAGTGTATTCCACCAGTGATATGCGGTGTCTCGTAACAAGGATATGGCACATTTTTAGCACTCATCTGGGGTACAAGATAACTCATCAAACACACGGATAGTATTATCATGCCAAAATTCAGCTCGCTCAGCATCATCATCATCAGTAGCTCTAAATTCTTCAACCCCTTGTTTTCTGATTTTATCAACAAGTGGCTTAGTTAATCTCAATGAATCACTCATTTAAGGTATAGCAGGTATCGAAGGTGGATTAGTCAGGGGGCGAAGGTTGTTGAACAGCTGAATTAGTCCGAATATATTGAGTTAACCAGTCATTCATCATTTGGTAAAAGGCTTCCTTAGCCTCTTCCTCTTGGTTACTCGAGGTCGGTCGAGAATCAATTGGTGCTGTCCCTTGCGTGGGAGCAGGCGCTACACTCTCGACATCATCAGCTACAGCTCTGTCGGGATCCATTTACTATATGAAAGCACATTTTAAAATGTCAGAAGTCATCACACTATCGCAGTATATAATATGGCATGTATACCTACACTCACACGTGCAACATTAGTCCTAGAACCGACTAAACCGTAGCTCTAATACCAGTAAAATGTAACACCTCTAATCTGTATCCATCGCCAGATTAAGGTTACAAGGCATTAATTAACTAAAAACACATTTTCGAACAACCTCACATTTGTATAAGTCATAATTACATGTATAAAGCATTAATTCAATTAAACAAATAACATGCTTTTTTTTTATTTATCATATTAATGTACATATCATAATAAAAAGTGAATTTCAATAATATTCGAATATCTAGAAGAAATCAAGTCATTATAACTTATTTTACACTATCACATTTTTAACACTTTATAATATTTACATAATACTTTATTCAATAGCATAAACATACAGTATTATCAACTTTACCAAATGGTCAAATAAATAAGTCATATATATTCAACTATACATCAATAATGAACCTCAACCAAAATTGTAAAAATTCGATTTTGACCCTAGTCGGAATAGTGGTTCTGGGACCACAAATCTGAGTCCAAAAAAATATTTTTATATTATTTTCATGTATGTAATATGTGAATCTACATCTATGAAATTTCTGCGATTTAATTTTTCTGTTTCTGTGCTTAATTAGAAAAAAGGATTTAATAGCGTAAAATGCAAAAGTTGCATGCTAATTGTTAAAGAGCCTATTTGGCTTGGCTTTATAAAAGAGAAGTCCTTATGTTGCTATTTGACCATTGAATTTATGAGTGGGCATTAATGGCCTTGTTATTAATGTTTTAAAGGTCTATAATGCAAGGTTAAAATAGTAAATGAGTTATTAAGTAAAATAAATAAAACAAAAGCTTATTATATGGCCATTTTGTTCATCCATGACCGATTTTGACAAAGAAAAGAAAAGAGAAAACTTTGTTAGGGTTCGGCACTAATCGTGGAAGATTAAGGTATGTACTTTGGTCCGTTTTTGATAATTTCTACGTTTTTGTGATCGTTGCTTCGTGTTCTTCAAAGCCCATGTCTAAATTTCTATTTTTGTTCAAGATTTCGTGAAATGCCATTGTTGATATCATGAGTTTTGTAATGTTTTAGGATGAATTATGAAGGCTTGAAAGATAATTTATAAGTTGTCTTTAAATTTTTATGAAATAGAGCTATTTGGGAAAATGAGGTTTTGAAGGACTAAACTGTGAATTAAATGTGTTATTTGGGCTTGTATGGAAGCTATGTATATTCAACCAAGCTATATTCTTGGTGAATTTTGCATATTTGTGATTTTGTGAAAAATGGACTAAATTGTCAAAGTGTGAAAATTAAAGGGCTAAAATGCAAAGTGCCCTAAATATGTGTTCATGGATTATTTTGAATGAAATGAATGATTGAATGGTTGAATTTGAATTGTATTAGATCAAGAACAAAGAAAATCAGATTTTGTTCGAGGGAAGTCTAAAGTAGTTGAATAGTTGACTTGGTTCGTCCGAAATTCGTACAAGGTATGTCAAACTATACTTATGTATTAAGTTAATTAAATCCTATTTATATAGACTGTGATCTGCATTGGACGGCCATGAGAGCTTGATGAATAAAATCAAATAATATACTAGTGTACGAGAATCTTTGTATGTTCTTGAAAGAACAATGACGTTGCTCTGAGATATTGGGTAAGACCGTCTCTGGGACACCGGCCTTGAATTGAAATTTTATGTAAGACCCTGTTTGGGACAGAGGCTTCGATATTGAATTACATGTAAGACCACGTCTGGGACGTCAGTATTGTACCTGCTTGTGAATGTCTATTCTGTTTCTGGATTGTTTGATGATAAAGTATGAAATATGGATGTATAGTCCATACATGTACGTTTGTATCGTACTAGATTTCTGAATAGAAAAGACTATATTTCTGTGAAGTAAGGAAATATTGTATGAGACGGCTATGAATTCTAGTCATTAACTATTACTTATATGCTATATTAGTTGTGCAATTGTATTTGACTTACTAAGCTCTTTGTAGCTTATTCTGTGTAATTTCTGTCTGTTTTTTAATTATCGTAGCTACAAAAGGCTCAGGATAGTCAAGGATTGTCACTATACTATCAAGCTCATTTTGGTACTTTTGGAAATGTACATATTTATAAGTATGGCATGTATAGGCTAGAATGTTTAAGTATGTAAGTTTTGATTTGTATATATATATATGTTAAGCCATGAGAGTTGGTTAACAAATGGTATGATTGTGCATAGTTTTGGTGTGATGACAAGTTGTGCATGTTATAATAATTAGATGGCCTTGTATGAAATGGTCATTTTGATATGTACCAAGTTAAGGAACTGGTAAGTTTAAGCATGAATGAAAAAGTGTCATAAATGAGCATTTTTGTATGATGTTGCAACATGATCTTTAATATGATTTAGTATAGTTATGAAATGGATAATGATTTAGTTATAATGAAGTATGTTTTGAGCTTGGAATTGGTTGAAAATTTTGGTATGAATATGGTATATTTTTGCTTGTAGGATTGGACCTAAGAGGGGTGGCAAATTGGCTTAAACCAAGCCTGTATTGTACCACACAGTCAGGGAACATGGGCGTGCCTTGTGGCCGTGTGAAAAAGTCAGTAGCTAGCTAAATTTTACACGATCATGGCAGACGGCCGTGCCTATTGGCCGTGTTAAAAAGTCAGTATATGACCTCTTTTTGGCACGGTTGGATTACATGGGCATAGCTTATGCCCGTGTGAGTCACATAGCCTAGTCACACGGGCGTGTGACTTTGAAAGTTTTGAAAGTTTGATTATGTTCCAAAAATTTCGAATGGGTTTAGTTTAGTTTTGACCCCTCTTAAATGTATGTTGATGGTCTCGTTGACCATTTTATTGGATGAATTGTCAATGAATGCCTGGGTAACAATGTTGTCTAAAATCTGTGATTCTGTATTTTTCTAAAATGCTCTGTCCGTCTGGTGATGCCCCTTACCTATTCCGACAACAGTTACGGGATAAAGGTGTTATATTTTATTGGTATCAGAGCTATGGTTTAGTTAGTTCTAGGACTACCATAGCGTATGTAAGTTTAGCTATACATGACATATGTCTAAAATTATGATAGTGTGATGAATCCTGACCTTGAAATGTGCTTTTATATAGCAATGGATCCCAATAGAGCCGTAGCTGACGATGTTGAGAGTAATACGCCTGCTCCCGCGCAAGGGATGGTGCAAGATGATTCTCGACCGGCTACGAGTAGTCGTGATAGTGAGGCTAAGTAAGCCTTCTATCAGATGATGAATGATTGCTTCACTCAGTATATTAGAACCAATCCGGCTGTTCAACAACCTCCACCCCCGATTAATCCTTCTCAAATTCTTATTATGCCCTCGGTGAGTCCAGTTTAGCTAAGTAGACCACCTGTTGATAAGATTAAAAAATATGGGGCTGAAGAGTTTCGAGCTACAACGAATGATGATGCTGAAAGAGCCAAATTCTGGTTAGAAAATACAATACGGGTGTTTGATGAAATGTCTCTGAATTCTAAGGAGTGTGTAAAATGTGTCGCTTCACTTTTGAGAGATACGGCGTGCCATTAGTGGAAAACTTTAATATCTGTGGTTTCGAGCGAATGGGTTACATGGGATTTCTTCCAAGCTAAAATTCAAAAGAAATACATTAGTCAGAGATTCATTGATCAGAAACATAAAGAGTTTCTAGAGCTTAAATAGGGTCGTATGTCTATTACTGAATATGAACGGGATTTTGTGAGATTGAGCCAGTTTGCTCGGGAATGTGTATCAAATGATGCAATAATGTGTAAAAGGTTCTAAATGAAGATATTCGTCTACTAGTCGGGATTTTGGAGATTAAAGAAATGGTGGTGCTCGTTGAGCGAGCTTGTAAGGCTAAAGAATTAAGTAAAGAGAAAAGAAAAACTACTTTTGAAGCTAGAGATGCTAGAAAGAGATCTTCGAGTAAATCATTTTAGTCTGGGTCAAAGAAATTCTGAGATGATCAGAACTGTTCAAATACTAATGTGGGACATTCGAACCGAGATCGAGTTAGATCGTATTCGAATACCAGAGCTCCTGTTACTTCTGTTGCAAGTGTTGGAAATGTCCGAACTGAGAAACCTGAATGTAAACACTGTGGTAAAAGGCATCTGGGAAATTGTAGATTGAATAATCGATCCTGTTTCTAATGTGGATCTCTGGATCATTTTGTAAGAGATTGTTCTGAACCTACTGAGCAAGAGAATGTACAGAATCCGAGACTGAGTAACACCTCAGCTAGAGGTAGACCTTCCAAAAACACGAGAAATACAAGTGGCGATCAAAGAGCTATCGGAGATACTGTTGTTAGATCTGAGGCCAGAGCACCTGCCAGAGCCTATGCTATCCGAGCTCGTGAGGAAGCTTCGTCTTCAGACGTGATTACTGGTACTTTCACTCTTTATGGTACTTCTGTGATTGCATTGATAAACCCTGGATCAACGTATTCTTATATTTGTATGAATTTAGTACACAGTAAGACTTTGTCTATAGAGTCTACTGAATTTGTAGTTAAAGTATCAAACCCTTTAGGCAAAAGTGTTTTGGTTGATAAAGTCTGCAAGAATAGCCGGTTATTGATTCGAGATATTTGTTTTCCTGCTGATCTGATGTTGTTGCCTTTCGATGAATTTGATATAATTCTGGAATGGACTGGTTAACTTTGCACGATGCTATTGTGAACTACAAACGAAAAGCCATTGATTTAAGATGTAAGAATGATGAGATAATTCGAATTGAGTCTAGTGATCTGAATGGACTACCAGCTGTGATATCTGTAATGAAAGCACAAAATTATGTAAAGAAAGGTTGTGAAGCCTACTTAGCTTATGTGTTAGACTCGAAAGTGGATGATAAGAAAATTGAATCAGTGCCTATTGCCTGTGAATTCTCTAATGTGTTTCCTAAAGAACTACCTGGCTTGCCTCCAATTCAAGAACTCGAGTTTGGCATTGAATTGGTACCTGGTACTTCTCTAATATCGATAGCTCTATACAGAATGGCTCCGACTGAACTAAAGGAATTGAAATCTCAGTTGCAAGAATTGACCGATAGAGGATTTGCTAGACCGAGTTTCTCACCTTGGGGTGCTCCTGTTCTGTTTGTGAAAAAGAAAGATGGCACAATGAGAATGTGTACTGATTACCGTCAACTTAACAAAGTGACTGTAAAGAACAAATATCCTCTGCCCTGGATTGATAACTTGTTCAATCAGTTGAAAGGTGCTACTGTGTTTTCTATGATAGATTTGAGATCGGGTTACTATCAGTTGCGAGTAAAGGACACTGACATTCTGAAAAATGCTTTTAGAACGAGGTATGGGCATTATGAATTTTTAGTTATGCCTTTTGGATTAACAAATGCATCTGCTATTTTTATGGATTTGATGAATATTATTTTTAGACCGTATTTAGATCAAATTGTTGTTGTATTTATTGATGACATATTGATTTATTCACGTAATGAATCTGAACATGCTGAGCATTTGAGAATAGTGTTACAGACTCTGCGATATAAATAGTTGTATGCAAAGTTCAGTAAATGTGAATTCTGGTTGCGAGAAGTTGGTTTTCTGGGCCATATTGTATCAGCCTCTGGAATCTGAGTTGATCCGAGCAAAATTTTAGCTATTATGATTGGAAACCTCCAAGAAATGTATCTGAAGTCCATAGTTTTCTAGGACTTGTTGGTTACTATAGAAGGTTTGTAAAAGGTTTTTCGATGATTGCAACTCCGTTGACAAAACTACTACAGAAAGATACAAAGTTTGATTGGTCTGACAAGTGTCAGAATAGTTTTGATCAGTTGAAAGCTTTGTTGACTGAAGCTCCGGTATTAGTACAACATGAATCGGGAAAAGAATTTGTAATTTACAGTGATGCTTTGTTGATTGGTCTTGGTTGTGTGTTAATGCAAGAAGGTAAAGTTATTTCTTATGCTTCGAGACAGTTGAAGCCACATGAAAAGAACTACCCGACACACGATCTTGAGTTAGCTGCTATTGTATTTGCCTTGAAAATTTGGCGTCACTATCTGTTTGGTGAGAAATGTCACGTGTTTTCTGATGACAAAAGTCTGAAGTATTTAATGGCGCAAAAAGATTTGAATCTGCGACAGAGAAGATGGTTAGAATTGTTAAAAGACTACGAGCTAGTTATTGATTATCATCTGGGCAAAGAAAATGTGGTAGGGAATGCTTTAAGTCAGAAATCATTGTTTGCATTGCGTGGGATGAATGCTCATTTAGCACTGTTTGATGATACCTTGGTTTGTGCCGAACTGAAAGCAAAACCCTTGTTTATACAACAGATCTGCAAGGCTCAGAAATCAGACAATGAATCGATAGCAAAATGAACTCCGTGTGATTTTGAATTCTGGGTTGATGTTAATAATTGCTTGAGATTCAGAAATAGACTTTGTGTTTTGAGAAATCCAGAGTTAATTCATATGATTTTGAGTGAGGCTCACAGTAGTAGATTTTCTGTACATCCGGGGAGTACGAAAATGTATAACGACTTGAAGCAACTATACTGGTGGTCAAGAATGAAAAGAGATATTTCTAATTTTGTTTCTAAATGTTTGATCTGTCAGCAGTTAAAGCTGAACATTAGGTGCCATCAGGTTTGTTGCAACCGATTACGATTTTGGAATGGAAATGGGATCGAGTGACCATGGATTTTGTTTCAGGTTTGCCCCTGTCTCCAAGAAAGAAAGATTTGATCTGGGTTGTAGTGGACAGATTAACGAAGTCAACTCATTTTATTCCGATACGATCTGATTTCTCACTTGATAAGCTAGCTGAGCTTTATATTTCTGATATTGTGAGATTGCATGGTGTACCTTTTTCAATTGTGTTAGATAGAGATCCGAGATTTACATCGCGATTCTGGAAAAAATTGCAAGATGCTCTGGGCACTAAATTGCATTTCAGCACTACTTTTCATCCGCAAACAGATGGTCAATCTGAGCGGATTATTCAGATACTCAAGGATATGTTGAGATGTTGCATTCTTGAGTTCGAAGGTACATGGGAACAATATCTACCTTTAATTGAATTCGCTTATAATAATAGTTTTCAATCGAGCATTAAAATGGCACCGTATGAAGACTCATATGGTAGAAAGTGTAGAACTCCGTTATATTGGTCTGAGCTCAGTGAGAATAAGATTTACGGTGTTGATCTGATAAAAGAAATAGAACAGAAAGTGAAAATAATCCGAGATAGTCTGAAAGTTGCCTCTGATGATCAGAAATCTTATATGGATTTAAAACGAAAGGATATAGAATATAAGATCAGTGATAAAGTATTTTTAAAGGTATCTTCGTAGAAGAAACTGTTCCGATTTGGTAAAAAGGGCAAGTTGAGTCCGAGGTTCATCGGACCGTATAAAATCATTGAACGAATTGGGCCGGTTGCTTATAGATTAAGGCTACCATCTGAGTTAGAAAAGATTCACAATGTATTTCACGTATCGATGCTTTGACGATACAGATCGGATCCTTCGCATGTGATTTCTCCGTCTGATGTTGAAATCCATTCTGATATGACTTATGAAGAAAAGTCGATTCGTATTCTATCTCATGAGATTAAAGAATTGCGTAATAAGAAAATCTCGTTAGCCAAAGTGTTGTGGCATAGACACAGAGTAGAAGAGGCTACGTGGGAGCCTGAGGATGCAATGAAACAGCAATATCTAAATCTGTTTAACGGTAAGATTTTCAGGGACGAAAATCCCTAAGTGGGAGAATCGTAACAATCCGATTTTGACCCTAGTAAGAATAGTGGTTTCAGGACCACAAATCTGAGTCTGAAAAAAATATTTTTATATTATTTTCATGTCTGTAATATGTGAATTTGCATCTGTGAAATTTCTGTGATTTAATTTTTCTGTTTCTGTGCTTAATTATGAAAAAGGATTTAATTGCGTAAAATGCAAAAGTTGCATGCCAATTGTTAAAGTGCCTATTTGGCTTGGCTTTATAAAAGAGAAGTCCTTATGTTGCTATTTGACCATTGAATTTATGAGTGGACATTAATGGCCTTGTTATTAATGTTTTAAAGGTTTATAATGCAAGGGTAAAATAGTAAATGAGTTATTAAGTAAAATAAATAAAACAAAAGCTTATTATATGGCCATTTTGTTCACCCACGACCGATTTTGACAAAGAAAAGAAAAGAGAAAACTTTGTTAGGGTTTGGCACTAATCTTGGAAAATTAAGGTATGTACTTTGGTCCGTTTTTTTTAATTTCTACGTTTCTGTGATCGTTGCTTCGTGTTCTTCAAAGCCCTTGTTTGAGTTTCTGTTTCTGTTAAAGATTTCGTGAAATGCCATTGTTGATATCATGAGTTTTCTAATGTTTTTGGATGAATTATGAAGGCTTGGTAGATAATTTATAAGTTTTGTCTTTGACGTTTTATGAAATAGAGCTATTTGGGCTAATTTGTGAAAATGAGGTTTTGAAGGACTAAATTGTAAATTAACTGTATTATGGAAGCTATGTATATTCGGCCAAGCTATAGTCTTGGTGAATTTTGCATATTTGTGATTTTGTGAAAAATGGATTAAATTGTCAAAGTGTGAAATTAAAGGGCTAAAATGCAAAGTGCCCTAAATATGTGTTCATGGATTATTTTGAATGAAATGAATGATTGAATGGTTGAATTTGAATTGTAGTAGATCAAGAAGAAAAAAAAAATCAGATTTAGATCGAGGGAAGTCTAAAGTAGTTGAATAGTTGACTCGGTTCGTCTGAAATTCGTACAAGGTAAGTCAAACTACACCTATGTATTAAGTTACTTAAATCCTGTTTATATAGACTGTGATCTACATTAGACGGCAATGAGAGCCTGATGAATAAACTCTGATAATATACTGGTGTACGAGAATCTCTGTATGTTCTTGAAAGAACGTTGACGTTGTTCTGAGATATTAGGTAAGACCGTGTCTGGGACACCGGTCTCGATCTAAAATTTTGTGTAAGACCCTGTCTGGGACAGAGGCTTCGATACTGAATTACATGTAAGACCACATCTAGGACATCGGCATTGTACCTGTTTGTGAATGCCTATTCTATTTCTGGATTGTTCTATGATAAAGTATGATATATGGAATATATAGTTCATACAGGTACGTTTGTATCGTACTAGATTTCTGAATAGAAAAGACTATGTTTCTATGAAGTAAAGAAATATTCTATGAGACGGTTGTGAATTCTAGTCATTAACTATAACTTATATGCTATATTAGTTGTGTAATTGTATTTGACTTACTAAGCTCCTTGTAGCTTATTTTGTGTAATTTTTGTCTGTTTTTCAGTTATCGTAGCTACAAAAGGCTCAAGATAGTCGAGGATTGTCACTACACTATCAAGCTCATTTTGGTACTTTTAGAAATGTAAATATTTATAAGTATGGCATGTATAGGCTAGAATGTTTAAGTATGTAAGTTTTGATTTGTATATATATATATGTTAAGCCATGAGAGTTGGCTAACAAATGGTATGATTGTGTATAGTTTTGGTGTGATGCCAAGTTGTGCATGTTATAATCGTTAGATGGCCCTGTATGATGTGGTCATTTTGATATGTGCCAAGTTAAGGAAATGGTAAGTTTAAGCATGAACGGAAAAGTGTCATAAGTGAGTTATGAATGAGCATTTTGGTATGATGTTGCAACATGATCTTTAATATGATTTAGTATGGTTATGAAATGGATAATGATTTAGTTATAATGAAGTATGTTTTGAGCTTGGAATTGGTTGAAATTTTTGGTATGAATGTGGTATATTTTTGCTTGTAGGATTGGACCTAAGAGGGGTGGCAAATTGGCTTAAACAAAGCCTGCATTGTGCCACACGGTTAGGGAACACGGGCGTGCCTTGTGGCCGTGTGAAAAAGTCAGTAGCTAGCTAAATTTTACACAGTCATGGCACACGGCCATGCCTATTAGCCGTGTTAAAAAGTCAGCATAGGACCTCTTTTTGGCACGGTTGGATTACATGGGCGTGGCTTATGCCCGTGTGAGTCACACGGCCTAGTCACATGGGCGTGTGACTTTGAAAGTTTTGAAAGTTTGATTAAGTTCCGAAAATTCTGAATGGGTTTAGTTTACCCCTCTTAAATGTATGTTGTTGGTCTCGTTGACCATTTTATTGGATGAATTTTCAATGAATGCCTGAGTAACAATGTTGTTTAAAATCTGTGATTCTGTATTTTTCTAAAATGCTCTGTCCGTCTGGTGATGCCCCTTACCTATTCTGGCAACGGTTACGGGATAGGGGTGTTACAAAAATA
Source organism: Gossypium anomalum (assembly GCA_025698475.1). Lineage (NCBI taxonomy): Eukaryota > Viridiplantae > Streptophyta > Magnoliopsida > Malvales > Malvaceae > Gossypium > Gossypium anomalum. The sequence continues at coordinate 42,625,441 of CM046965.1, forward strand.
CATCAAATAACCATGTTTATTCACTTAAACCGACTTCATACATTCAACATCAAAATTTATATACTTACATCAAGTTTCAAAGCCACACTTAATCATTATAGTCATGCTAAATAATTGACCAAAACAAACTTGGAACATTTTTATATCTTAATACCTTGCACAGCCGAATCACATTATTAAAACCACATATACATCAAAACATTTTATCAAATGTAAATTATTTATAAAAACATGTGCCGAAACACAAACTGTAGTATATTCAAACCAAAATTATTGCATATCATGTGAAAAACATATTAAAACATATTTATAATAAATTCAAATATAGCTTATCAACCTTAGATTCCAAATGACTTATAACATACTAACTAGATACGATAACCTAATGCACAAATATTTTTATCTATGCATATCATAGCCAAACCAACCTCACATTCAACCAAAATCATTAATCATTTCTAAAATATATAACACCCATCTCACACACCATTCTTTCATAGTACATAACATTATAACCAAAATGTTTTCATACCACAACCAAACATAACCACATTATCAAAATCAAACTAATTAAACATTATAATTAAACACTCATAAAACTATATCTAAACATAATTAACAAGCCAATTTCGCATGGCTTTAAATACATAGCCAAATTCAACATTTAAGAAATATGTTCCAGCTCATACATGCCATAGTTCAAGTTCAACTATATAAATACCAAGACAGTGGATAGTGTGATGAACTTTGCTAACGATCCCCGAGCTCGTAACTTGATCCAAAATCTATAAAACAGAAACACACATATACACAGAGTAAGCTTTTATAGCTTAGTAAGCCTTAAGCAAATTAAACAATTAATGCATAATAACATCTCAATTACTAAACCATTTCAATTAAATAAATCAACTTATGCATTTGTAATCACATATAATTTCAAGCTTTTAATTCCATACATATATAACATATACTTTCATAGAACAATTTCTCATTGGCCGAATATACATGTATACATCATTAATATATTCTCAAATTTCAAAACCATATTGTCTTATATAATTGAATATACATATATATATTTATAGACATATATTCATCACTCAAACTTTAACATTACATCCATATACAATTATAAGGCTAAATATATTTCTCATATTAACACATATACTACAACAACTTTAGGTATCCTTTTTCATCACATATCAGGAAATCAATTCACCCTATTTTCAAATAGGTAACCAACTATCACGTACCTAATCATTTTAGCTCGTTTAACGTATTCAATTACCACATCAACATAAAGTCTTTTAGGCATAAACTTATAATAAATCACCGGCATAAAGCCTGCTGGGCCTAAGCCTGTATCACACACCGGCACAAGGCCTGCTAGACTCAAAGTTTGATTTTATACATCGGCAACAAGCCTGCTAGGCATAAAGCCCGATTTAATCCACTAGCACAAGGCTTGCTAGGCTCAAAGCTCGAATATCACTATTATAAACATGTCTCATAAACAATTCATATATCGAAAATTCAAGATATTCCATATAGTTCATACGGACTTTCGCATGTTAGAACTCAGTCGAATTAAACTCAAATACATTATTTCCTTGCTTAATCATATTCGGCTAACTCTACTATAAATCTATGAATTCCAAATCAGCTTATTAAACTAATTTACATTCAAAATTAACGATATATAATTGCTTAAAGACTTACCTCGGATATCGACGAACAGTGTTAATCGATTATTCGACTATTTTGGTCTTCCCCCAATCCAAATCTGATTTTCTCTCTTCTTGATCTAAATTGATATAAATTAAACTTATTTAATCAAATTTTCAATCAAATTCATTCAAAAACACATAAATGGACAAATTGCACTTTTGCCCCAGACATTTTACACTTTTAGCAATTTAATCCAAAATTCACAAAACACAATTTCATCAAAATTCCACTACAAAAATTTGTTAATCCATCACATAACTTTTATTTAACATCATCAAACACAAAATTCACCAAGCTATCAACAATGGTAAAACTGAAAATATACATCAAAATATGAAATTCAAGCATTGGTCGGGTAGTATTCGAAGCAACGATCTCAAAAACGTAAAAATCAACAAAAATCGAGTTAAAACTAACCTTGAATTGAGCTTTAACCTAGGCTGAACCTTTAAACACCCTTATCTTTTCTTTTTCTTTTGTTATTCACGGCAAAAAGATGAACATGCAATCTTGTTTCATGTTTTATGTTATTTTTATTACATAATTTATTAAATTACCTATTTAGCCTTTTTATTTTTATTCCAAATCCACTAAGTCAAGTCCACAATCGTCCAGGCAAAAAATTCAAAGGTATAATTACAACATAAATGCTTCATATTATAAATACAACAGCAATTAAGCACTTTCACATTTAATCATTAAATTTTCATTTTACGTGATTAAGTCTTTTTATTTAATCGGGCACTCAAACGACAAAATTAAGTCATGAAAATTTCACACATGCAAATTCACATAAATTAAACATATAAAATAATATTAAAATATTTTTCTAACACAGATTCGTGGTCCCAAAACCACCATTCTGAATAGGGTCAAAATTGGGCTGTTACAACTCTCCCCCCTTAGGGATTTTCGTCCTCGAAAATCTTATCGGTGAATAAGTTCGGCTAACGTTCTTTCATTGCATCTTCTGGTTCCCAAGTTTCCTCTTCAACACTATGTTTATGCCATACTACTTTCACTAACGAAATTTTTTTATTTAGCAATTCTTTCACTTCATGAGCCAGAATACAAATCGATTCTTCTTCATAAGTCATATCAGAATTAATCTTAATCTCTGACGGATTTAACACATGTGTAGGATCAGATGTATATCGACGTAGCATTGAAACATGGAATACATTATGGATCTTTTCTAGCTCAGGTGGCAACAACAGTCTATACGCAACCGGCCCAATCCACTCTATAACCTAATACGGCCCAATAAACCTTAGACCCAATTTGCTTTTACGATCGAATCTGAGTATTTTCTTCAACGGTGAGACTTTCAAAAACACTCTATCCCCGATCTAAAACTCTATATCTTTACGCTTCAAGTCCGCATATGATTTCTGACGATCTGATGCTGCTTTTAAACTTTCACGGATCACTTTCACTTTCTGTTTAGTTTCTCTAATCAAATCAACCCCGTGTATCATGTTTTCCCTGAGCTCAGTCCCATATAAGGGTGTACGACATTTACAACTGTACAAAGCCTTGTAAGGCACCATTTTGATACTCGATTGAAAGCTATTGTTGTATGCAAATTCAATCAGAGGTAGATATCGTTCCCATGTACCTTCAAACTCTAGAATGCAACATCTCAACATATCCTCAATTATTTGAATAATTCGTTCGAACGGACCATCTATTTGGGGATGGAAAGTAGTGCTAAAATGCATTTTAGTACCTAGTGCATCTTGTAGTTTCTTCCAAAACAGCGATGTAAACCTCGGATCTCTATCTGAAATGATAGAAGTAGGTACCCTGTGCAATCTCACGATCTGAGAAACATATAACTCAGCAAGTTTATCAAGCGAATAATTTGTACGAACTGGAACAAAGTGAGTTGATTTAGTCAATCTATCCATAATAACCCAGATTGCATCTTTCTTGCTCGGTGTCAACGGTAAACTGAATACAAAATCCATCGTAACTCTGTCCCATTTCCATTTAGGTATCATGATCGGCTGAAGCAATCTAGAAGGTACCTGATGCTCAGCTTTTACTTGCTGACAAACTAAACATTTTGAAACATAGCCAGAAATGTCTCGTTTCATACCGTGCCACCAATAAAGCTGTTTAAGAACATTATACAACTTCGTACTACCTGGATGAACAAATAGCTGACTGTTATAAGCTTTGTTCAAAATTATCTGAATCAACTCTGTATTTCTCAGAACACATATTCAATTTTTGAACCACAGACATCCCTCAACATCCACTTGAAATTCTGAATCAACGTTCGAATCACATTGAGCACTCTTTACTATCAAACCATTATCGACCTTCTGAGCTTCGTAAATTTGTTGAATAAATAACGGTCTTGCTTTTAACTCGGCTATTATCAAACTATCATCTGACATAACCAAATGTGCATTCATTGCATGCAAAGCAAATAGGGATTTTCGACTTAGAGCATCAGCAACAACATTAGCCTTTCCCGGATGATAGTTAATCACTAGCTCGTAATCTTTTAGCAGCTCTAACCATCAACGCTGTCTCAAATTCAGATTTTTCTAAGTCATCAAGTACTTCAGACTTTTGTGATCGGAATAAACATGACATTTTTCACTGAACAGATAGTGGCGCCATATTTTCAATGTAAACACAATAGCTGCCAACTCTAGATCGTGCGTCGGATAGTTCTTTTCATGTGTCTTTAACTGTTTCGAGGCATAAGCTACAACTCTGCCTTCGTGCATCAAAACACAACCCAAACCATTTAAAGATGCATCACTATAACTAACAAATTCTTTACCGATCCTGGTTGAACTAGCACTGGAGCTTCTGTCAAAAGGGCCTTCAACTGATCAAAACTTTTTTGGCACTTTTCTGACCATTCAAATTTAACATTTTTCTGTAATAGCTTTGTCATCGAGGTTGCAATCATAGAGAAACCTTTCACAAACCGTCTATAGTAACCAGCAAGTCCTAGAAAACTTTGGACTTCATAAACATTTCTCAGAGGTTTCCAATGAAGTATAGCTGAAATTTTGCTCGGATCAACCTGAATACCTGATACTGATACAACATGGCCCAGAAAATTGACTTCGCTTAACCAGAACTCACATTTACTGAACTTCACATACAATTTCTTATCTTGTAAAGTCTGTAACACCAATCTCAAATGTTTGGTATGTTAAGTTTCATCACGTGAATGGATCAAAATGTCATCTATAAATACAACCACAAATCGATCTAAATACTGCCTGAAGATCTGATTCATCAAATCCTTAAAAATAGTAGGTGCATTAGTAGGTCCGAACGGCATAACCAGAAACTCATAGTGTCCGTAACTCGCGTTGAAAGCGATTATAGAAGCGCGCCGAGTCTCTCGACTGCAATCCGATAATAACCCAATCTCAAATCTATCTTCGAAAACACTGAAGCCCCTTTCAACTGATCGAGCAGGTCGTTAATCCATGGCAACGAATATTTATTCTTTATAGTCACCTTATTGAGCTGGCGTTAATCAATACACATTCTTATAGTTCTGTCTTTCTTTTTCACAAATAGAACTGGAGCACCCTAGGGAGAGAAACTCGGTCGTGCAAGACCTCTATCAGTTAACTCTTGCAACTGTGCTTTCAACTCTTTTAATTTAGTAGGTGCCACCCGATATGGAGCTATTGAAATCGGAGTCATCCCCGGTACTAACTCAATACCAAACTCTACCTCTCGGATAGGTGGCAGACCTGACAATTCTTAAGGAAACACGTCCTGATACTCGTACACAACTGGTACGAATTCAATCTTCTTTTCAGTCACTTTACTATTAAGCACATAAGCAAGGTAAGCATCACAACCTTTTCTCACATACTTTTGAGCTAACATTGAAGATATTACTGCTGGTAAACCACTCAGATCATTAGATTCAATCCGAATAATCTCGTTATTCTAGCATTTCAAATCAATGGTCTTTCTTTTGCAATTAACAACAGCATCGTGCAAAGTCAGCCAATCCATACCCAAAATTATATCGAACTCATCGAAAGGTAACAACATTAAATCTGCCAGAAAGCATGAATCTCGAATCATCAACGGGCAATTTTTACACACTTTGTCAACCAGAACACATCGGCCCAGCAAGTTTGATACTCGAATTACAAACTCAGTAGACTCAACAGGCAAAGTCTTAAAGGATACTAATGTCTCACACACCTATGAATGATCTGAACCAAGATCAATCAATGCAATAACACTAATATCATAAAGAGTGAAAGTACTGGTAATAACATCTGGGGAAGAAGTCTCCTCGCGAGCGCCTATAGCATATGCTCTGGTAGGTGCACGAGCCTCAGATCGAACTGTTGTATCTTTCGTTCTCTCTGACTGCCACTCACATTACCCGTATTTCTGGGTGGTCTGCCTCGCACTAGCATATTCCTCTCTTTCTGAACAGTGTTTTACTCAGCTAACATCGGGCACTCTCGAATAACATGATCCATCGATCCACATTTAAAACAAGACTGATCATGCAATCTGCAATCTCTAGAATGCCATTTACCATAATGCTTGCACTCGACTCTACTCTATCGAACATTGCCAACACTAGCTATCGAAGTGGCTCGTGAACTCACAGGGGGTCGGTCTCGATCTCGTCTAGAAAAGCCCGCAGTAGCCTTAGATCAACTAGAATCATCTCTAAACTTCTTCGATGAGTACTGAAAAGTCTTACCCGATGATCTTTTACGGGAATCTCTACCTTCAAAATTAGATTTTCTTTTCTCTTTCCCGAGCTCTTCGGCTTTGCAAGCTCGCTCAACAAGTACTACGAATTCTTTGATTTCAAGTATGCCAACCAGCAATTTAATGTCTTTGTTCAAACCATCTTCGAATCGTTTAGACATGATAGCTTCAGTTGAAATGCACTCACGGGCATATCGACTGAGTCTCACAAATTTCCTCTCATATTCTGTCACAGTCATACGACCCTGTTTTAATATGAGAAATTCCTTGCACTTCTGATCAATGAATCTCTTGCTGATATATTTCTTACGGAACTCAGTCTGAAAGAATTCCCAAGTCACTCGCTCTTTCAGAACCACTGATACTAGTGTATTCCACCAGTGATATGCAGTGTTCACATTTTAAGCACTCATCCAGGGTACAAGATAACTCATCAAACACACGGATAGTATTATGAAGCCAAAATTTAGCTCGCTCAGCATCATCATCATCAGTAGCTCTGAATTTTTCAACCCCGTGTTTTCTGATTTTTATCAACAGGTGGCTTAGGTAATCTCAACGGATCACTCACTTGAGGTATAGTAGGTATCGAAGATGGATTAGTCAGGGCGGAGGTTGTTGTGCAGCCAGATTAGTCTGAATATATTAAGTAAACCAGGCATTCATCATTTGGTAAAAGGCTTCCTTAGCCTCTCCCCCTTAGTTACTCGAGGTCGGTCGAGAATCATTTGGTGCTGTCCCTTGCGTGGGAGCAGGCGCTACACTCTTGACATCATCAACTACAGCTCTGTTGGGATCCATTTACTATATGAAAGCACATTTTAAAATGTCAGAAGTCATCACACTATCGCAGTATATAATATGACATGTATAGCTAGACTTGCACGCGCTACGTTAGTCCTAGAACTGACTAAACCGTAGCTCTGATACCAATAAAATGTAACACCTCTGACCCGTATCCATCACCATATTAAGGTTACAAGATAGTAATTAACTAAAAACACATTTCCGAAAAACCTCACATTTGTATATGTCATAATTACATGTATAAAGCATTAATTCAATTAAACAAATAAGATGATTTTTTTAATTTATCATATTAATGTACATATCATAATAAAAAGAGCATTTCAATAATATTCGAATATCTAGAAGAAATCAAGTCATTATAACTTATGAATTATGGACTAAATTGAATAGATTGAATGATGAATGTATTGAATTTGATAATATACAGATCAAGATAAGTCGAGATTGAGTTAAGATCGGGGAAAAGGAAAGATCGACGAATAGCCAATAGTTTTATCCGAGGATACGAGGTAAGTTTGTATGAGCTTACTATTCAGCTCAATAGAGCTTACCATTTCAGCTCAATAGAGCTTACCATTTCAGCTCAATAGAGCTTACTGTTCATCAATCCGAATAATCTCGTTGTTCTGACATCTCAAATCAATGGTCTTTTTTTTGCAATTAACAACGGTATCATGCAAAGTCAGCCAATCCATACCCAAAATTATATCAAACTCGTCGAAAGGTAACAACATCGAATCATCAACGGGCAATTTTTACACAGTTTGTCAACAAGAACACACCGGCCCAGCGGCTTTGATACTCGAATCACAAACTAAGTAGACTCAACACGCAAAGTCTTACTGGATACTAATGTCTCACACACATATGAATGAGTCGAAATAGGATCAATCACTGCAATAACACTAATATCATCAAGAGTGAAAGTACCGGTAATAACATCTGGGGAAGAAGCCTCCTCGCGAGCACCTATAGCATATGCTCTGGCAGGTGCACGAGCCTCAGATCAAACTGCTGTATCTTTTGCCCCTCTCTGACTGTCACTCACATTACCCGTATTTCTGGGTGGTCTGCCTCGCACTGGCATATTTCCTTGCCTCTCATTCTGAATAGCATTTTGCTCTGCTAACATCGGGCCCTCTCGAATAAAATGATCTATCGATCTACATTTAAAACAAAACCGATCATGCAATCTGCAATCTCCAGAATGCCATTTACCACAATGCTTGCACTAGACTCTATTCTGTTTAACATTGCCAACACTAGCTATCAAAGTGGCTCGTGAACTCATAGGGGGTCTGTCTCGATCTCGTTTAGAAAAGCCCGCAGTAGCATTAGATCGACTTCAATCATCTCTGAACTTCTTCGATGCAGACTGAAAAGTCTTACCCAATGATTTTTTACTGGAATCTCTGGCTTCAAAACCAGCTTTTCGTTTCTCTTTCCTGAGCTTTTTGGCTTTGCAAGCTCGCTCAACAAGTACCACGAACTCTTTGATTTCAAGTATGCCAACCAGTAATTTAATGCCTTCGTTCAAACAGTCTTTGAATCTTTTAGACATGATAGCTTCGATTTAAATGCACTCACGGGCATATCGACTGAGTCTCACAAATTTTCGCTCATATTCTGTCACAGTCATATGGCCCTGTTTTAATTCGAGAAATTCCTTGCGCTTCTGATCAATGAATCTCTGGCTGATATATTTCTCACGGAACTCAGTCTGAAAGAATTCCCAGGTCACTCGCTCTTTCGGAACCATCGATACTAGTGTATTCCACCAGTGATATGCGGTGTCTCGTAACAAGGATATGGCACATTTTAAGCACTCATCCGGGGTACAAGATAACTCATCAAACACACGGATAGTATTATCATGCCAAAATTCAGCTCGCTCAGCATCATCATCATCAGTAGCTCTAAATTCTTCAACCCCGTGTTTTCTGATTTTATCAACAAGTGGCTTAGTTAATCTCAACGGATCACTCACTTAAGGTATAGCAGGTATCGAAGGTGGATTAGTCGGGGGGCGAAGGTTATTGAACAGCCAGATCAGTCCGAATATATTAAGTTAACCAGTCATTCATCATTTGGTAAAAGGCTTCCTTAGCCTCTTCCTCTTGGTTACTCGAGGTCGGTCGAGAATCAATTAGTGCTGTCCCTTGTGTGGGAGCAGGAGCTACACTCTCGACATCATCAGCTACAGCTCTGTCGGGATCCATTTACTATATGAAAGCACATTTTAACATGTCAGAAGTCATCACACTATTGCAGTATATAATATGGCATGTATACCTACACTCACACGTGCAACATTAGTCCTAGAACTGACTAAACCGTAGCTCTGATACCAGTAAAATGTAACACCTCTAATCTGTATCCATCACCGGACTAAGGTTACAAGGCATTAATTAACTAAAAACACATTTTCGAAGAACCTGACATTTGTATAAGTCATAATTACATGTATAAAGCATTAATTCAATTAAACAAATAACATGCTTTTTTTTATTTATCATATTAATGTACATATCATAATAAAAAGAGCATTTCAATGATATTCGAATATCTAGAAGAAATCAAGTCACTATAACTTATTTTACACTATCACATTTTTAACACTTTATAATATTTACATAATATTTTATTCAATAGCATAAACATACAGTATTATCAACTTTACCAAATGGTCAAATAAATAAGTCATATATATATATTCAACTATACATCAATAATGAACCTCAACCAAAATACATCAAATAACCATGTTTATTCACTTAAACCGACTTCATACATTCAACATCAAATTTTATATACTTACATCAAGTTTCAAAGCCACACTTAATCATTGTATCCATGCTAAATAATTGACCAAAACAAACTTGGAACATTTTTATATCTTAATACTTTGCATAGCCGAATCACATTATTAAAACCACATACACATTAAAACATTTTATCAAATGTAAGTTATTTATAAAAACATATGCCAAAAAACAAACTGTAGTATATTCAAACCAAAATTCTTGCATATTATGTTAAAAACATATTAAAACATATTTATAATAAATTCAGATATAGCTTATCAACCTTAGATTCCAAATGACTTATAACATACTAACTAGATACAGTAACTTAATGCACATATATTTTTATCGATGCATATCATAGCCAAACCAACCTCACATTCAACCAAAATCATTAATCATTTCCAAAACATATAACACCCATCTCACGCACCATTCTTTCATAGTATATAACATTATAACTAAAACATTTTCATACCACAATCAAACATAACCGCATTATCAAAACTAAACTCATTAAACATTATAATTAAACACACATAAAACTATAACTAAACATAATTAACAAGCCAATTTCGTATGGCTTTAGATACATTAGCTTTAACATTTAAGAAATATGTTCCAGCTCATACATGCCATAGTTCAAGTTCAACTATATAAATACCGAAATAGTGGATAGTGTGATGAACTTTGCTGACGATCCCCGAGCGTGTAACTTGATCCAAAATCTATAAAATGGAAACACACATATACATGGAGTAAGCTTTTATAGCTTAGTAAGCCTTAAGCAAATTAAACAATTAATGCATAATAACATCTCAATTACTAAATCATTTCAATTAAATAAATCAACTTATGCAGTTGTAATCACATATAATTTCAAGCTTTTAATTCCAAGCATATATAACATATACTTTCATAGAACAATGTCTCATTGGCCAAATATACATGTATACACCATCAATATATTATCAAATTTCAAAACCATATTGTCCTATAGAATCGAATATACATATATATATTTATAGACATATATTCATCACTCAAACTTTAGCATTACATCCATATACAACTATAAGTCCAAATATATCTCTCATAGTAACACATATACTACAACAACTTCATGTATCCTTTTTCATCACATATCAAGAAATCAATTCACCCTACTTTCAAATAGGTAACCAACTATCACGTACCTGATTGTTTTAGCTCGTTTAACGTATTCAATTACGACATCAGCATAAATTCTTTTAGGCATAAACTTATAATAAATCATCGGCATAAAGCATACTAGGCCTAAGCTTGTATCACACACCGGCACAAGGCTTGCTAGACTCAAAGCTTGATTTTATACACAGGCAATAAGCCTACTAGGCATAAAGCCCGATTTAATTCACCAGCACAAGGCTTGTTAGGCTCAAAGCCCGAATATCACTATTATAAAGTTGTCTCATAAACAATTCATATATCGAAAATTCCAGATATTTCATATAGTTCATACAGACTTTCAAATGTTATAACTTAGTCTAATTAAACTCAAATACATTATTTCCATGCTTAATCATATTCGGCTAACTCTGCTATAAATCTATGAATTCCAAATCAGCATATTAAACTAATTTACATTCAAAATTAATGATATTTAATTGCTTAAAGACTTACCTCGTATATCGACGAACAATGTTAATCGATTATTTGACTATTTTGGTCTTCCCCCGATCCAAATCTGATTTTCTCTTTTCTTGATCTAAATCGATATAACTTAAACTTTTTAATCAAATTTTCAATCAAATTCATTCAAAAACACATAAATGGACAAATTGCACTTTTGCCCCAGACATTTTACACTTTTAGCAATTTAATCCAAAATTCACAAAACACAAAACAAGCATATTTTGCCAATGCCATGCTTAGGCCGAATACTCCCTATACACATACAAGTCCTCACATTTCATTTATTTCACAATTTAGTCCGTTAATTAAACACTTTGCAATTTGACCCTATTTACTCAATTTTATCAAAATTCCAATACAAAAACTTGTTAATCCATCACATAACTTTTATTTAAAATCATCAAACACAAAATTCACCAAGCTATCAACAATGGTAAAACTGAAAATATACATTAAAATCAGAAATTCAAGCATGGGTCTGGTAGTATTCGAAGCAACGATCTCAGAAACGTAAAAATCAACAAATATTAAGTTAAAACCAACCTTGAATTGAGCTTTAACCTAGGCCGAACCTTTAAACACCCTTTTCTTTTCTTTTTCTTTTGTTATTCATGGCAAAAAGATGGACATGCAATCTTGTTTCATGTTTAATGTTATTTTTATTACATAATTTATTAAATTACCTATTTAGCCTTTTTATTTTTATTCCAAATCCACTAAGTCAAGTGCACAATCGTCCATGCAAAAAATTCAAAGGTATAATTACAACATAAATGCTTCATATTATAAAGACAACAACAATTAAGCACTTTCACATTTAATCATTAAATTTTTATTTTATGCGATTAAGTCCTTTTATTTAATTGGGCACTCAAACGACAAAATAAAGTTACGAAAATTTCACACATGCAAATTCACATAAATTAAATACATAAAATAATATTAAAATATTTTTCTGACTCGAATTCGTGATCCTGGAACCACCGTTCTGAATAGGGTCAAAATCGGGCTGTTATAGGGCGTGTGACATTTGAAATGTTGAAATTTTTCTAAGTTTCCAAAATTTTTATATGTTACCTATTTAGTCTCAAATGCATGATTTAGGCTTTGTATACTTGATTTAAGTACATGTTGAATGTGAATGAATGTTCTTGACTGAAATAAGATATTTTTGGATAAATAATTGTTCTGAATTGAGTTACAAGTCTGGTAATGCCTCTTAACCTATTCTGGCGATGGTTACAGGTTAGGGGTGTTACACTTTGTGTAATAGTCTTTTCATCAGTGTAGCAATCATTGAAAATCCCTTGACGAATCGTCTTTAATAACCGGGTAATCCCAGAAAACTTCTAACTCTGGATACACTTCCTGATGGTTTCCAGTCAATAACAGCTGATTTTTTTTTGGATCAACTCTGATGCCTTCGGCCGATACAATATGTCCCAGAAAATCGACTTCCTGGAGCCAAAATTCCCATTTGCTAAATTTGGCATACAATTGTGTATCACACAGAGTTTGCAACATAATTCTCGAATGCTTGGCATGTTCAGACTCATCTTGTGAATAAATCAGAATGTCGTTTTTGAATACCACAATAAATCTGTATAAATATGGTCTGAAGATTCTGTTCATCAAATCCATAAATACTACATGTGCATTAGTTAAACCAAACGGCATCATAAGAAATTCATAATGCTCTTACCTATTCCTGAACATAGTATTAGGCACATCCGAATCTTTAACTCGCAGTTGATAATAGCCAGAGCGAAGATCAATCTTCGAAAATACTGTTGCACCTTTCTCATAGTTCCGTCTTTCTTTTTCATAAATAGAAATGGCGCACCCTAGGGAGAAAAACTCGATCGTGCAAAACCTTTATCTGTTAACTCTTGCAACTGTGTTTTCAACTCTTTTCATTCAGTAGGTGCCATCCGATATGGAACTATTAAAATTGGAGTCATCCCCGGTACTAACTGAATACCAAACTCTACCTCTCAGATAGGTGGTAAACACGGCAATTCTTTAGGAAACATATCCGGATATTCGCACACAACTGGTACGAATTCAATCTTCTTTTCAGTCACTTTACTATCAAGCACATAAGCAAAGTAAGTTTCACAACCTTTTCTCACATACTCTTGAGCTAACATCAAAGATATTACTGCTGGTAAACCATTCAAATCATTAGATTCAATCTGAATAATTTCATTGTTTTGACATCTCAAATCAATGGTCTTTCCTTTGCAATTAACAACGGCATCGTGCAAAGTCAACCAATCTATCCAAAATTATATCAAACTCGTTGAAAGGTAACAACATCAAATCAGCCGAAAAGCTTGAATCTCGAATCATCAACGGGCAATTTTTACATAATTTATCAACCAGAACACACTGGCCCAAGGGGTTTGATACTCGAATCACAAATTCAATGGACTCAACAGGCAAAGTCTTACAGGATACCAATGTTTCACACACATAAGAATGAGTCGAACCAGGATCAATCAATGCAACAACACCAGTATTATAAAGAGTAAAAGTACCGGTAATAACATTTGGGAAGAATCATCCTCTCGAGCAAGTACAACATATGCTCTAGCAGGTGCACGAGCCTCAGATCAAACTGCTGTATCTTTCGTCCCTATTTGGCTGCCACTCACATTACCTGAATGCCTGGGTAGTTTGCCTCGCACTGATATATTACTCGATTTCGCATTTTAAATAGTGTTTTGCTCGGCTAACATCGGGCAATCTCGGATAAAATGATCCATCGATCCACACTTAAAACAAGACCGGTCATGCAATCTGTAATCTCTAGAATGCCATTTACCACAATGCTTACACTCGACTCTATTCTGTAGAACATTGCCAACACTTGCTACCAAAGTGGCTCGTGAACTCACAGGGGATCGGTAGCGATCTCATCTAGAAATGTCCGAAGTAGCTTTAGATCGACTAGAATCATCTCTGAACTTCTTCGATGCTGAGTGAAAAGTCTTATCCGATGATCTTTTACGAAAATCTCTAGCTTTAAAACTAGTTTTTCTTTTCTCTTTCCTGAGTTCTTCGACTTTGTAAGCTCGTTCAACAAGTACCATGAACTCTTTGATTTTAAGTATACCAACCAGCAATTTAATGTCTTCGTTCAAACCGTCTTCAAATCTTTAACACATGATAGCTTCAGTTGAAACACATTCACGAGCATATCTACTTAGTCTCACAAATTTTTGTCATACTCGATTACGATCATACGACCCTGTTTCAATTCCAGAAATTCTTTGCATTTCTGGTCGATAAATCTCTGGCTGATGTATTTCTTACGAAACTCAATCTGAAAGAATTCCCAGGTCACTCTCTTTTAGGATCACTGATACTAGTGTATTCCACTAGTGATATGCAGTGTCTTGTAATAAAGATATGGCACACTTTAAACATTCATTCGGAGTACAAGATAGCTCGTCGAACACACGGATGGTATTATCAAGCCACATCTCAGCCCGCTCAGTATCATCATCATCATTAGCTTTAAACTCTTCGGCCCTGTGTTTTATGATATTATCTACAGGAGGCTTGTTAAATCTCATTGGATCAATCATCGGAGGTACCACAGGTATCAGAGATGGATTATTCGGGGGTAGAGGTTGCTGTGTAGCCAGGTTAGTTCGAATATATTAAGTAAACCAATCCTTCATCATTTGATAGAAGGCTTGTTTAGCCTCCTCCTCATGGCTACTCGAGATAGGTCGAGATTCAACTGGCACTGTCCCTTGTGCGGGAGCAGGCACTTCACTCTCGATATCATCAGCTACAGCTGTGTCGGGATCCATTTACCATACGAAAACACATTTTCAAATGTCAGAAGTCATAACACTATCGTAGTAAATATTATGGCATGTATAGCTAGACTCACACATGCTACATTAGTTCTAGAATCGACTAAATCGTAGCTCTGATACCAACTAAATGTAACACCCCTAACCCGTGTCTATCGCTGGATTAGGGTTATGAGGCGATACCGGTCAAATCATAGTTCATACAAATATGCATTACATTTTACAATTCAAAATTATAATCACATCAATACTCATATCATTTTCAAATATCAAATCTTAAACTTCGTATCGTTCATATGATAACATAATTAAAATATAATTCAGCAAATATTAAACAATTAAAATTAAGTATTTATATGTATAGAACATATAACAGATCAGCAATTTCATTAATTGAATATCAAACCCATTTTTATAATAATCTTACACGTGCACAAATTGTATTTCAAATAAAATAAATTTCAATACCAACTAGTCATTCATTTATACAACATTTTTCAATTAGTCAATATAAGTTTTCACGTTTTATATATTAATGCACATAAATACTCAAAATTCATAAGTAAAACCAACATTGTCAAAAGTCAAGTATTAAACCCCTTTTT
Source organism: Gossypium anomalum (assembly GCA_025698475.1). Taxonomy (NCBI): domain Eukaryota; kingdom Viridiplantae; phylum Streptophyta; class Magnoliopsida; order Malvales; family Malvaceae; genus Gossypium; species Gossypium anomalum. The sequence continues at coordinate 42,641,623 of CM046965.1, forward strand.
TTTTATTTCCTTATCTATTCTTTTTTTATTTCCTTATCTATTTGGCTAACTTAGTTCTTTTGTACCTATTAGTAGATATACAAGTAACTAACAATTTTGTATAGTCATACACATGTACATACCATCCACAATATAAGCACACATATATATTTGTAACAAGCTATAAGAACTCAACTAACATATCATGAACAAATACCAAGGAACACATGTCTTTTTTCATTGATTTAATCCTCTTATATGAATCTAAGTTCCAATATGTTTTATTTACCATAACAACAAATCAAGTGACATTCATATCATTAAATTAATCCATAAGTATACAACAACTATGCACCATGCATAAGTCTTGATTTTTACCTAACACATCATCTACTTTAACTCAATTAACAACCATTAAATATCATATGGTTGAATCACATAACAAGCTTCACAACATCATAGCATTTGGATACACTCTCAATATAAACTTAGGCCAATATCAAACATATATATAACATAACCAAGTCATCCATACCACCACCGAATACAAACACATAACACAACTTATAATCAACCATGGCACATGACATGATAATCAAAATAGACTTAAACCATAATTTAACCAACACCAAACTCAATCATAGAAATTAAGCCATTTTTGCATGGCTTCCATTAAACGCAGACCAAAAGACAAAATTCCAAAACATAATCTAGCCTATACATGCCATAGGTTTGAAAGTTCGCTTATTAAAATATCGAAGACAGTCGATAGTGTGATAAACTTGGCTGACGATCCCCGAGCTCGTAACTTGAATCCAAAATCTCTAAAACAGAAACACACATATACACAGAGTAAGCTTTTATAGCTTAGTAAGTCATAAGCAAATATCAACTCAATAATATATTCAACTTCTTAAAATTTAAATTAAACTAATTTACTATATCAATGTCATAATTAATTTCAACTTAATCAATCCATAACCATACATGTTTTATATAACTATCACTTTGGCCGAATACTTATAAGGTTAACATTTTACAAATTTTCATTCAACTATCAAAGCCAAATATCATTATACATTCAAACATACTTCCACACATTTACACAAGCTCACAAAACAAAATTTAACTTCATATACCAACATCAGTCATTTAACCGATTACACAAGATCAAATATAACATCACATATGTACATACCTATGTGGTGATTATGTAACGCCTTGAATTTCTAAGCCTAGAAGTATTGGGCCTTGTGCATGGGAGCCACTAGGAGACTGCACATAAAAGTTTATGTATGGAAGAACTATCAGAATTGATTGTCTGCTGCAATGGTTAAGTGATTAGGAGTTTTTAGGAGTGTTGGAGAAGTCCTGGGTTCAAACCTGGGCTTTATAAAAAATTTATATTTTTCTCTTAAAGGAGCCTTGATGTTAGTGGGTAGGCTTTAAGAATATTTTTGTTGAATTTCAAACACAGAAAGAGCCTGTGGTGGAGTGGCAAGATGGTGTGTTGTGTAACTGTGAGGTCTAAGGTTCAAGTCTTAAGATGCGTAACGAAGTATTTATTTTTATGTTTGAGCTATGTAGGAGGTGGAGTTGGACTGGAACTCTGTGGTTGAAGTGGTCATAAAAAAATAAGGAATTTTCCTAATGGTTGAAAGTAATCCCACATCGGGAAGCTAAAATGAGAATTGGCAAGAAGCTGGCTTTAAATAGAGCGAACAAGATGAGTTGGTGATCAGTGGTTTTAGGAGGGATTATTTCATACCTGCTTAACTAATGTTCGTGATCGTGGACTTCAACGCGTTCTCATAAACAGGTGTGTATTCATGCCCTTCTTTGTTGGAAGTCTGCAAAAGTCGAAAAGCTAAAACATCGATATTTGAGGCCTCACGAGTGTATGATTATTTGTAGGGTAAACCACGCCCAAAAACCAAGGGCAATAAAATATAGAGGCCGTGTAACACCCCAAACCTGGCCTAGACGTTTGACCGAATCTGACGTGCCACGTCGAAGTGAAATTTTTTTTTATATTTTTGATCTAGAAAAACTTGCTTAGGGTTTTGAAAGGATAATTTCATTATAGGTTAAAGTGAGTGGAAGTTGTGCACCAGGTAGGAAACAGAAAAAGAGGAGGTGAGACCATCAGACTGGTTAAGTACCAAGCTCCCTTCGGATCCAATCCTAGACATGCACACCACCATTGCCACACCTTAACTTAGTATATATTCTTAGGAAACCAATTCGATTAAGTCCATTTTAAGAAAAGTGATTAATTTTGAAAAACATTTTCGTTGCAGACGTTTGGCTTTGTTGTCGTGATATTTTGAAAATAATTACTATTTTTGAAACTGCACCCTAAAGCTAATCAGTTTCAGCGATTAAGATAATATCATATCTGTTCTAGTAAAACATATTAAAATAATTCAAAATCGTTAAAGCAGCCTTATTACAACTTAAAACCCAAATCATAAAAGTAAATGAAAAGATGTCCAATTCACTAGAAGAAAACCAAATTTGCAGAACGTGTGGCCACTCCGAATCCCTCACAGCTCCAAGCCTACTATGGTTGGGGATTACCTGCGTGGATGAAATTAAGGGGTGAGTTTGGAAACTCAGTGTGTAAAATAACCCAACCATAGTCTATATCAGCTCAAACCACAGAAACAGATTAAGTTGGCCTTAGCCTAGAACAGATTTCAGAATAAAGCCCATAGGCCCATAACAGAACAGAATAGATATTACATGTTTATGCAGAAACCCAACCATATCCAACCGTATACACCCCCGTACCAACCTTACACCATGTGGGGAGACTACTCAACCCACCCAACCGCTACACGCTACAGAATTTGCAGCATGGCTGCCAGAAACAGATAATGTGACAGAGTCACTAGATACAGATAATCGTGGTAGAGCCACCAGAACAAATAATTGTGGCAGAGCCACCAGATCAAATAATTGTGGCATAGCCACCAGGACGCTTCCTCCAAAAATATAACCCATGTCCCCATGCAATAGATATACATATCATGGCATACATCATACAGAATCAGATCATCATGCTTTTCAGTCAAAATTAACCCTAGGGGTATAATGGTTATTTTGCACCTAGGGGTATAATGGTAATTTTTCATACTTAGGGTATTCTAGTAATTTAACTATTTTAAGGTTTTCATGCATATTTCTACCATTTACGTGTTAACAAAACACTTACCGAGCGTCCTTATCGTATTGGGCCTGTTGGCCCATTAACCCGATTTTGGCCTATTAAGCCCAAATATATCGAAGTGCACGTAATCGCGCACTCTGCAGTCTTATCACTTTAGATTACCGAATATGTTAATCAATCTATCTCACGAACATTCGCACACTCGAAAGTTCACAAAATACCGGCTTTTCGGCATTTCAGCTTTTTAGCTTTTGCCGATCTAGTCTATGAGAGGGTGTCAGTTATACACCTGTTTGCGACGAAACGCTGACGAGTTCCACACACGAGTTGCCTACAGTCAATTACTAATACGTTAACGATGGATCCATAACAACTTATATGCAAATCTCCTTACCATAAGTCAGCCATTAACATTTTAGGCACTAGAGATCCTACATTTGCTGAAACTAGCGACTAGATCTAGATCCAGTCGTTTCGCTTGTCCAAGCCTTCGATCAGCAGCCTCTAGATCACACTAACATCATAACAAAACAGTTATCACAAACCTTAGAGCCATAAGGCCCAATCGATAGCCTCCCTAAGCCTTTAGGGATTTCAGCTTTTCTAAATCCCGTAATAAAAATAGATTTGAGTACTTACCACCGGTTCTTTCAATCAACGATTCCACCTTAGTTCCTATTCAAAACTGATGCAGATCAATCCCTCAAATATTAACAGAAATCAAATCTTTAATGGACTAAAGATTCGGCTATGCCCCTGTGACTAAAGTGTTTTCGGCTTTTTGAAATAGTGAAGAAAAGATGATTAGATATGGGGGGTTTTGCAATGTTGATGTTGACAGAGGTTGGGATTTAGAGGATGAGAGAATCAGCCAAAAAGATGGAGAAAAAAAAGAGGGTTTGGCTAGAAAAAATTGGTACAAAAAAAAATCGGCTTTCGAGAATTTGACTTTTATGGCAATCAGTTATGGAGGTTTAGAAACGAATGGAATGAATGAGTAGAATGGTAGGAAGGCTCGGCTGGAGAAGAAAAGAAGAAAAAAGAATAGGAGAAGATGGGAGAAAAGAAGAAGAAAGAGAATGGTCAGAAACGGCACTACACTCCCCCAAATGCTGAATTTACAACTATTAGGAGACCTAGCCGAATTTTTCCCTTACAGAATCCCTTGGCCAGCCAACTCTTGCTCCTCAAGAGTCCACCATTCGGCCAACTCTACACTCCCTAATCAGCTCCTAAATCCTCTCCCTTAACCCATCCTTAATCAATCTCCTAAATCCCTCAAACTCCTCCTGACAGAGTTCCACTTAAGTTCCATCACATCCCCTTCCTGTTCAAAAAAATAATACCACAATCTGCTTACCTTGTGACTTGAACCTTAACACTCCCTAATCATCCACACGCCACTTTTTAAGCACCCTAGTGACATCACATGCCACTTTTCCACATGCCTTCTTGTGGCTTATTTTACCCATTAAATTTTAAAAGCCCAAATTACCAGAACCCCTTTTCCCTTTTGAGTTAAAAATTAGTTAAATCTACCGGTTTTTAACTTAGACTTGGACCTTCTAGAGGCCTACTAACATACTTAGACCTACATCAAGCAGTCAAAACACAGGAATCCTAAAATTCGTCAAAAATCACAGAAATCCTGAAAATCCCAAAAATTAGGGCGTTACAGGCTGCCACGAGTGTTCTCGTGTGCTGGGGTTGTTCTGGGCCTCGATGGGCCAAATGGGCCCGATAGGCCCGTGGGCCTGCTTGTGTAAATCTAACTGTTAGTTGGAAAGTAGTTGGCCTTATCATGTCGTGTGCATGGCATAGGCCGTTAAGGGCTTCGTTAGGCTAAATGGGCCACACGAGCTTGTGGGCCTACTTAGGTCGAGTATGGGCCTTAGGCCCATTTACACCCTTATGACTGTTTAGGTTACTTAAGTCGCTCGAGGTGACAATGGACCTTCAGTTAGGTCGTTAAGACCCTAATTTGTAAAACTACTAAAATACCCCCGATTTGTAAAATTACCTAAATACCCTTGTAGTGGAAAATTACTGAAATACCCTTGTAGGGTAAAATGACCGTTTTGCCCTATTGAGTAAAATGACTATTTTGCCCTTATGGGTAGATGACCGACTTAGACTGAGAATTTAACTGATTTGACTGGGATCGTATGACTATGTTTTAAAAAACTTGACTGTAGTCGTATGACTAATATGCTTTTAATATATGTTTAAATGACTGTTACTGAGCATGGCCATTTTGCATACATGTCTGATGGTTGAGCATGACATATACGACATATTGCATGGGGCTGGGACATTGATACTGAGGAAGTTTTGATAGGATTGCACGGGTCACACGAGACAACTGTGGATTCAGTATTGATCTGTTAAGGTCGCATAGGTCGCACGAGACGAATGTGGACCGATGGACGGCTTAGTGCCGCTTAATCTGTTTATGGCACTGTGCCAGCCTAAATATGGCTCTGTGCTATCTTGATTATGGCTTTGTGCCAATCGTATTTACCTGTGGCTATGTGCCTATCATATTTATTGATGACTTTGTGTTGATCATATTTACCTATAGCTGTGTGCCGATTATATTACCGTCGCTGATGGCTGTGTGACGAACTTATTACAGCTACCGATGGCTTTGTGCTAATTATAATACCGCTACTAAAGGCTTAAAGCTGTATATATTCTAGCGGCTTTGCTACAATTTCGGTTAGTGCTGCAACCGGTGCTAACATTGTAAGTGTAGGGATAGCGTGGGTGAGTTATTCCCCACAGGTAGTGCAGGGTTGGACGGAGGCAAGTGCAGGGTTGGATGGGATAGCATGCATCCATGCATTCACACATTCTGTTTTATTACTAAGATGGGCTTGGCCCAATTGATCCTGTTTTGGACTGTGACCCAAATGATATTATAATGGGCTTTGACCCACGTATGCTCTAAACCGACTGCATCATTATCATTAAAGGGCTCTAGCCTAGATCTGCTTCTGCTTACGTCAGATAATCGAATGTTACTTTAGTAAGGGGATTACACACTCAGTTTACTTAAACTCACCCCGTTTATTAACTGTGTAGGTAATCCCCAATGTTAGGTGGATCGGTGTCGCAGAGGAACTCGAAGACAACCACACAATTGCACATGTTTTACTATTTCGTTTATTTAATTAAGCACTTTGGTTTTTTATTTGGGTTCTAATAAGGCCTCTTTATTTTCTTAACTTTTTATTTGGGAAATTTATTTAGTATGTTTAGTATCTGTTAGAAGTAGGACATGGTTTTCCAAAATAATAACTGTTTTCAAACACTACGTTTTCGCAACATTTTTGAAATGGTTTAGAGACTTAAATTTTAAACATCGCGTTTTCATAAAACGGTTACTTTTAAAATTGGCTTCCGCAACCAAAAAGGGAATTTTGGGAATAAAATTGATAATTTTTCAATGTACCACGTTTTAAAAAATAAACTAACGTAACTGGGATTTCTACTTAAGATTTTCTTTTTTAAAATAAGAAGGTTTTTAATGAAAACATGGTTTTCAAAAAACAATTCAATGTGACACACCAGATTTGGGCCTAACTTCTGGGCCGGGTTTGGGGTGTTATAGATTATACAAGATAAAATATAGCATCACATATGTACATACCAATGTGGCTGAATATACAAGATAAAAAATAACATCACATATGTACATACCTATGTGGCCGAATATACATGATCATTTAGCTTAGTTTACTTACTTCATTACCACATTATCATGAAGTCTTGTGGGTATAGGCTTAAGATAAATCACCGGCATAAAACCTGCTAGGCATAAGCCTGAATCACACACCGGCACAAGGCCTGCTAGAATCAAAGTCTGTTTTTATTCACCGCCAGTAAGCCTGCTAGGCATAAAGCCTAATTAAATTCACCAGCACAGGGCTTGCTAGGCTCAGAGCCTGAATATCATTATTACAAAGCTATCTCATAACAATTCATATATCGAACATTTCAGATAGTCCACATAATTCATATTGTCTTCCAAATGTTATAACTCAATCGTGTTAAACTCAAATACATTATCTCTATGCTTTATCACATTCGGCTAACTATACCATAAATTCATGAATTTCAAATCAGCATACTAAACTATAATACATTCAAAATTAACAAAATTTAATTGCTTAAAGACTTACCTCGTATATCGACGAATGATGTAAATCAACTATTCGACTATTTTTACTTTTCCCCGATCCAAGTCTGATTTCTTTTGTTCTTAATCTATACAATTTCAAATTAATCTCATTCAAACACAATTTCATTCAATTTACTCCAGCAACACATAAATGGGAAAATTACCATTTTACCCTTATTATTTCATACTTTTACAAATTAGTCCTAATTGTATAAAACACAAAATACACAAAATCTCACAACAACATAGTTGGGCCGAATCTTCCATATACTAATACTAGTCCATATATTTTATCTATTTCACATTTTTAGTCCCTCAATTTATTATTTTTTCAATTTAGTCCTAATTACTCAAAATTATCAAAATTTCCAATACAAAATATATTAATCCAAAACATATTTTTCATAATTTATCATCAAACATCACAAAACACAAATATTCATCAATGGCATAACTCAAAACATTCATCAAAATCAGGAATTCTAGCATGGGTAGGATAGTACTCAAAGCAACGATCTCAAAAACGTAAAAATTATCAAAAATTGAAACAAAAACATACCTTGATTTAGCTTCCAAATTACCGAATATTCAAAGCTTTCTAAACCTTATTTTTCTTTAAGTTTTGGTCATGCAAAATAAAAGTATGAACACTTTCTTTTATTTAATGTTTTATTAATATATTAACATTTTAATAAGTTTACATTTTTAACCTTTAAAATAAAAATTATGAAACCATTATACACAAGGCCAATACCGTCCATAACATTTAAATATGGTCAAATTGCCACTTAAATGCTTCAACTTGCAAAGGCATTAAGAATTTGGCCCTTATGCTTTTAACTATCAAAATTTTAATTTACGCGATTAAGCCCTTTTTATTAATTGAAGCACACAAACAATCAAATTTTCATATGAAACTTTCACACATGCAAATTCACATATAATAAACACAAAAATAATATTTAAATATTTTTTGACTCAGATTCATGGTCCCGAAACCACCGTTTCGATTAGGGTCTAAATCGGGCTGTTACAATTTTGCATAAGTTGGAAATTTGAGGATCATTCTTGTATTTGCGTTGGTTGACTTTGTGTAAGTTATGTAAGTAAGGGTGACAAAGAGGCTTGGTAGATAGCCTTATTTTTGTCCATACGGGGAGACACATGGGCGTGTTTCTAGGCCATGTGTGACGCACGGTTTGCCCTACGGGCGTGCAATCCGGCCGTGTGTCCCTTGCACATAAAGTTTACAAGTCAGTATGCATGGTAGTAAACACACAGGCAGAGACACGGCCTTGTGTCTCAGCCGCGTGAAGGGCACGGCCTAGCACACGGGCGTGTGCCTTGGCCGTGTGGCCCTTAAGGATTGCTGACATCAGAAACAAAATGTCTAGGTTTTCCTACACGAGTCGAGTCACGGGCGTGTCATTGGCTAGGTGAGGGACATGGGCCATGGACACAGGCATGTGTTAGGCCGTCTGAAAACCCCAGTAGGATCGAATTTGAAATTAATTCCACTCGGGTAAAGGACTCGGGCGTGTGCCCCTATGTCTAGTGTTACTTTTTAGAGTTCGTTGGAGGACCTAAATTGGTCCCGATTGGTTTTTAAATGAATTTTTGAAGCCCCGTAGGCCCATATTGAAGGAGTTTAGATAAAGTTTTAATTTTAACCAAGTCTTGGTGACTCAAAAACGTATGAATGCATGTGTTCAAGTTAGGTAACTCCTCGTATTCTGCCCCGACGTAGGGTACAGGTGCAGGGTGTTACATTTAGTGGTATCAGAGCTATGATTTAGTCAATTCTAGGACTAACCTAGCATGAGTACGAGTCTAGCTATACATGCCATAACTGTATGTTGATAGTGTGACGACTCTTGATAGTTATAAATTGTATTTTCATATAGTAAATGGATCCTGATAGAGATTCAGCGAATGACGTGGATAGTAACGAGCCAGCTCCCGTTGAAGGGGCCGCGCTAGTTGAGAGTGAGCTCGTGAATATGGGCCAGGGCGGACAGGTTAGAGAAGCCTACCTCCGAATGATGGATCCTTGGTACACAGATTTTGTTCATGAAAATTCGAACACTCCACCTCCCTCACCTCCTCCGATTCCTCAGTATGCCACTGTAGCTACGCAAGGAGTCACGTAATTATGTAATATCCCGAATTAGGGCCTAATCGGAATAGTGGTTTCGTGACCACAAATCTGAGATAGAGATAATTATTTTATAATTATTTTGATGTTTATGATATGATTGCATGATTGTGTGAAAATTTCGTGATGAAATCCTATGCCTAAAGTGCTTAGATTGAAATTAGGGACTAAATCGAATAATTTGTAAAACTTGCATTCTAGGAGTTTTTAGTATGAAATTGTTTTGGAATATTAATGAGGAGGTCTTAAATAGAAATTTGACCAATTTCTAAGTCTATGGACAAAAATTAGACATGGATGAAATTTTTGGAAAGTTTAGTAGTAAGGGCATTTTGGTCATTTAGTTATTAAAATGAATTAAAAACAAAATTAAAAGCCAATTTTTGTCCAAATTCTTCATTAGGCTGAAATTTCAAGGTTCTCCATAGTTAGGGTTTGTTTCAAGCTTCCAAGCTCCATAGTAAGTGATTCCAAGCCCCGTTTTTAATGTTCTTTATGTTTTTGGAATCCCGGTAGCTCGATTAAGCTTATGCTAGCAATAATTCAACCTAGGGTTCATATTTGGAAAAATACCCGTAGGTGAAATTTGTGTATTTTGGTGTTTTATGATAGAAAATGAGGTTTTAAATTATGTTAGACAACTTGTACTACTCGATTTTAAGAAAAAACGAGTAAAAGGGCTTAATCGGTAAAAATACCTAATAGTCATAAGTACATGTTAGAGTGTGAATTTGATGTTACCATAGAAGGAAAAAAATGATCAGCATGTCATAAAACATAAGAATGAGGGATGAAGTTTAATTCCCGAGCCTAGAGGAAAAAGTGTAATTATGCAAAAGTTTAGGGGCAAAAATGTAATTTTGCCAAAGTTTGAATTAAATGCTGTTTTGATGAATGTATGTATTAAATAAGATTAATTTGGCATTATAGATCAAGAGAAACGAGATTCAAGTCGCGATCGAGGGAAAAACAAAGTTTACGAAGAATAGGCTCGATTGCTAATAATTTTGTACCGAGGTAAGTTCATGTGTAAATGTAGTAACATAATTGTCATTTTAATTAACTTAATGATATTTATATGATATGATGATTATTATTATGAAATATTATGCTTTGTGGTTATTGTTGAGTAATATGCAAATTATGTTTAATACTTGTTAAATATGAATTGCTACCGAGTATTGGTTTCGATATTCCGTGGAAGACGGCAAAGATGTGTGATTGAGGAAAAAGCCCGTTTGAACCTTGGGAATAGATTAGAATACAAGTGACATGTCACTAGGATGGTTGAGTTCCGAACTCGTTGAGTTGAGTTCGAGTTCGTGAGATGTAACTAGGCATCCGAGCTCGTTGAGTTGAGTCCGAGTTCACTTATGGATACGAACGCCCGAGCTCGTTGAGTTAAGTCTGAGTTCACTTATGGGTGGGTTACATGGTAGCTTGGCTACATAAGTTCCGCAGGCTATTGAGTTTGTCTAGCTGCGGGTATGGCTCTTATGTTCATGAGATCCGCGTATTTGAATTATATTCCGATGTGTTCAACGGGTGAATCTTAAGTGAATAAAAAGAAGGCCTAAAATGAAGGTGACATGTTGGTAAGTGTGGTAATGAGAAAATTTGACAGGTATGTGCTTAAACCCTCGTGTTGAGAACTTGGTATGATGAAATCGTAGAAAGATATTAAATACAAATGAAATATGAATGTCTTGGTGTTGTTTATGCAAATAATGTTTTTGTGGGATTGTGTGATTATGTTACTTGCTATTTGCATGTGAACTTATTAAGCATTTGTGCTTACTCCCTCCTTTTCTTTCATTTTAGTTTTGACAAGCCGGCTTGAGAATCGGGATAGGTCGAAGACACATTCACATTATCCGAAGGCCTAAATTGGTAAAATGGCTTGTGTGTTTTGAATGTGCCATGTATGGCAAAATACTCACTTTGTGTAAACGATATTATGATATGGCTATGGTTTGGCAAGAAAAGGGTTTGTAAATGATTAGCCATTGGAATGGCCAATCTAAGTCATATTTGATGTTATGTATGTTTAAAATGATATTTAGTCCATGAAAATCCTTAGTAAAGTGAAATTTGCCATAAAACAGAATCTGGCAGCAGCAGTGATGTAAATTTGAAAAATCACTAAAAATAGTATAAATGGAATTAAATGATGAATAAGTTATGAAATTGAATATTAATGAGTCTATTTTCATATGGATTGAACAAAACGGGTATATGAATTATATTTTATGAGATATTTGAATTTTTGTGAAACAAGGCCAGAGTGATTTCTGGATCCCCTATTCTGACTTTAAAAATTCATAATAAATTGTAAAAAAATAATTAGAAGTCATGATTTATATGTAAAGATTTCTTATTGAGTCTAGTTTTAATAGAAACAAACGTCATAGACATTGAAATTCTGTACAGATAGATATCTGATTCGCAATACACAGAGGTCAGAGCAGTTAAACCCTGAAACAGGGGAGAATTTAACTAATAAACTGTACTAATTGGCTTGACCAAAAATTCTAGAAAATAATTAATAAATAGATATATGAGCCTAGTTTTAGGTAAAATTTACATAATTGGGTTTTGAGTTTTGTAACTCGAGATATGAATTTTTAAGCGACTGCGACGCAGATTGCTATCTTGACTAGAAATTTAAAAAAAAAAATAAATTGTTTGAGCGGTTTAAGTAATGAATTAAGTCTGTTAACACCTCGTGTTCGAATCCGACGGCGGTCTCGAGTATAGGGCATTACATTTGGTGGTATCAGAGCAAGTTTAGTCGGTTCTCGGACTAATGTGTTGTATGTACGGGTTTTGCTATACATGCCATATATATAAATTGTGATAGTGTGACGACTTTTGACCTTTTAAATGATTTTTTTTATAGTAAATGGATCCCGGTCCAGTTACGGCTGATGATGTAGAGAGTAATGCACTAGCTCCGGCTGAAGGGGCGGTGCCAACTGAAAATCCACCTCCTACTGTCGGTCAAGGAGGAGGAGAAGGGGCTCGGGAAGCCTTTCTCCAGATGATGAGTGCTCGTATCTCGAGTTCGTTAAATCAGACGAACCCGAATGCACAACCTCCCCCACCTCCCCCGATTCCTCAACCTGTACCCCCTATGCCTCAAGGTGTAGATCTGATGAAATTTCATAGAACTCCAGTTGACAAAATCCATAAACAAGGGGCCGAAGAATTCAGGGCAAATATTGATGATGATGCCGAGAAAGCAGAGTTTTGGCTCGAGAATTCTATTCGAGTATTTGATGAATTGTCTTGTACACCTGAAGAATGCTTGAAATGTGCTATATCATTGTTGAGGGATTTAGCTTATCATTGGTGGAAGACATTGACTTCAGTAGTACCGAAAGAGAAAGTAACTTGGGAGTTCTTTCAAGAAGAATTTCGGAAGAAATATATCAGTGAAAGATTTATTGATCAGAAGCATAAAGAGTTTCTTGAATTAAAATAGGGGAACATGACAGTTACTGAATACGAAAGGGAGTTTGTCAGGTTGAGTAAGTATGCTAGAGAATATATTCCTACGGAAGCTAAAATGTGCAGACGATTTGAAGACGGACTCAATGAAGACATCAAAGTATTTGTTGGGATTCTTGAATTAAAAGAAATGGTAGTACTGGTTGATCGAGCTTGCAAGGCTGAAGAACTACTTAAAGAGAAGAAAAAGGTAGAGGCTGAGACTAGAAATTGGAAGAAAAGACCGACGAGCAGTTCATTCTCATAGCAATCCAAAAAATCTAGAAATATGAATCCTCGTTCACAGGTTTCGGCTAGACAATCATATGGAAATTTTAAGAAGCAAAATGTGGGTCCTAAATCTCAGACTACTTCTACAGCTAGTGTGGGAAATACGAGATTTGTTAAGCCCGAGTGCCAGCGGTGTGGTAGAAATCATTTTGGCCCATGTAGAGCGAATGAATGTTTTCGGTGTGGTTATCCAAATCATTTTATTAGAGATTGCCCAGAGAGAGTTGAGAAAGAAAAATTTCAGAGTGTAAAAGCCAGCGGTGCAGACTCGAGGGGAAGATATTCGAGAAAAGCTAGAAATGAAGCAAGCAGCAAAAATGTAGCCGGAGATTCAGCAGCTAAATCTGAAGCAAGGGCTCCAGCTAGAACTTATGCTATAAAGGCATGCGAAGATGCTTCATCACCCGATGTGATTACTGGTATATTTTCTCTTTATGATGTTAATGTTATTGCTTTGATTGATCCCGGTTCTACTCATTCATATGTATGCATGAAACTGGTGTTTAGTATGAATATACCTGTTAAGAACACAGAATTTATGATTAGAGTGTTGAATCCGTTAGGCAAATGTGTGATAGTTGATAAAGTATGCAAGAAATGCCCTTTAAAGATTCGGGGTCATTACTTTCCGGCCGACTTGATGTTGTTGCCGTTTGATGAATTTGATGTTATTTTGGGTATGGATTGGTTGACATTGCATGATGCTATAATAAATTGCAAAGAAAAGGTTATAGAATTAAAGTGTGAAAGTGGTAAAATTTTGCGGGTTGAACCAGACAAATCAGAGGCATTATTTAGTACGATTTCTTCAATGTCGGCTCAGAGATATTTGAGAAAGGGTTATGAAGCTTATTTGGCGTATGTAATTAATACAAAAGAAGTTGAAAAGAAAGTTGAATTAGTGCCGGTTGTGTGTGAATTTGTGGACGTATTTCCAGAAGAATTGTCGGGTTTGCCTCCGATCGTGGAAGTAGAATTTGGTATTGATTTGATACCGAAGCACTCGATCTCAATTGCTCCATATAGAATGGCACCAGTGAGTTGAAAGAATTAAAGTCGCATTGCAAGAGTTGGTGATAAAGGCTTTGTGAGATCGAGTTTTTCACCTTGGGGTGCTCTGTGTTATTTGTGAAAAAAAGGATGGTTCTATGAGGTTGTGTGTTGACTATCGGCGATTAAACAAGGTGACAATCAAAAACAAGTATCCGTTGCCAAGAATTGATGATTTATTTGATCAGCTAAAAGGAGCGACATGGTTTTCAAAGATTGACTTGAGATCTGGGTACTACCAGTTGCGAGTAAAAAAGTCGGATGTGCCTAAAACTGCTTTTAGAATAAGGTACTGCGGTCATTATGAATTTTTAGTTATGCCATTCGGGTTGACAAATGCTCTCATTGTGTTTTATGGATTATTTCGGCCATACTTGGACAAATTTGTTGTGGTGTTTATAGATGATATTTTAATTTATTCAAAAGATGAGACAGAGCATGCTGAGCATTTGAGGATAGTTTTGCAAACTTTGAGAAATAAGCAGTTATATGCCAAGTTTAGTAAAAGTGAATTTTGGCTTCGGGAAGTTGGATTTTTGGGTCATATTGTTTCAGGCGATGGTATACGGGTTGATCATAGTAAGATTTCAGCCATTGTTGATTGGAAACCACCGAAAAATGTAACCGAGGTTAGAAGTTTCTTGGGGCTAGCTGGGTATTATCAGCGGTTTGTAAATGGATTTTCTATAATTGCTGCTCCTATGACTAGACTACTCCGAAAGAATGTTAAATTTGAATGGACGAAAGAATGTCAACAAAGTTTTGAAGAATTGAAAAAGTTATTAACTGAAGCACCAGTATTGGTACAACCCGAATCAGGTAAAGAATTTGTGGTGTATAGTGATGCTTCTCGAAATGGCTTAGGATGTGTACTTACGCAAGAAGGAAAAGTGGTGGCTTATGCTTCGAGGCAGTTAAAATCTCACGAAAGAAATTATCTGACTCATGATTTGGAATTGGCTGCTATAGTGTTTGCTTTGAAGATTTGGCGACATTATTTGTATGGTGAAAAGTGCCGACCGACCACAAAAGTCTTAAATACTTAATGTCACAAAAAGATTTGAATTTGAGACAGCGAAGATGGTTGGAGTTATTGAAAGATTATGTGCTTGTTATTGACTACTATCCAGGAAAAGCGAATGTGGCTGCTGATGCTTTGAGCAGAAAGTTACTGTTTTCTTTGAGAGCTGTGAACACTCGGTTAAAGGTATCAGATGATGGTTCGATTCTAGCAGAGTTAAGAGCAAGACCGATATTTTTACAAGAGATTTGTGAAGCTCAGAAAAATGACCAAGATTTGCAAACCAAGAGAAAGCAGTGTGAAGTTGATACGAGATTAGATTTTAGAATCAGTTTTGATGGTTGCTTGATGTTTAAAAACCAGATTTGTGTACCAAAAAAATGATGAGTTGATTCAAAAGATTTTGCATGAAGCACATAATGGTTGTTTGGTGGTTCACCCGGGCAGTAAGAAAATGTATAATGACTTGAAGAAAGTGTACTGGTGGAGTGGAATGAAAAGAGATATCTCCGAGTTTGTATCAAAGTGCTTAATTTGTCAACAAGTGAAAGCTGAACACCAAGTACCTTCGGGACTACTTCAGCCTATCATGGTTCCTGAATGGAAATGGGATTAAATTACTATGGATTTTGATCAGGGTTACCGTTAACTCCAGGGAAGAAAAATGCCATCTGGGTAATAGTTGACAGACTAACTAAATCAGCTCATTTTATTTCGGTATGTACAGATTATTCTCTTAATAAGTTGGCTGAATTGTATATCCGTGAGATTGTTAGACTTCATGGAACACCTTTGTCAATCATTTTGGATAGAGATCCTAGATTTACTTCACGATTTTGACAAAAGTTGCAAGAGGCATTAGGTACAAAGTTAAATTTTAGCACTGCCTTTCATCCACAAACTGATGGACAATCAGAGAGAGTAATTCAGATTCTTGAAGACATGCTCAGATGTTGTGTATTGGAATTTCAAGGTAGTTGGGAAAGGTATTTACCATTGGTAGAATTTGCTTATAATAATAGTTATCAGACTAGTTTGAAGATGGCACCTTATGAAGCTTTGTATGGATGTAAATGTCGCACACCTTTGTATTGGACAGAGCTTAAGGAAAATCAAATTCACGGGGTCGATCTAGTTAAGGAAACAAAAGAGAAAGTAAAAGTCATCAGAGATTGCTTGAAAGCAGCTTCAGATAGACAAAAATCATATGCAGATTTGAAGAGAAAAGAGATTGAATATCAAGTTGGTGACAAAGTGTTTTTGAAAGTATCCCCGTGGAAGAAAGTTCTCAGATTTGGCAAGAAAGGCAAATTAAGTCCACGTTTTATTGGACCGTTTGAAGTGATTGAGAGAGTTGGACCAGTAGCTTATCGGTTATCATTGCCATCTGAATTACAGAAGATGCATGATGTATTCCATGTATCTATGCTACGTCGGTATCATTCGGATCCTTCACATATAATTTCACCGACAGAAATTGAGCTACGGCCGGATATGACTTACGAAGAAGAACCGATTAAGATTTTAGCTCGAGAGGTCAAGCAACTAAGAAATAAAAGTGTCGCTCTCGTGAAAGTATTATGGCAAAAGCACGGAGTAGAAGAAACTACATGGGAACCTGAAGAAACTATGAGAAACCAATACCCACACCTGTTTACTGGTAAGATTTTCGAGGACGAAAATCCTTAAAGGTGGGGAGAGTTGTAATATCCCGAATTAGGGCCTAATCGGAATGGTGGTTTCGTGACCACAAATTCGAGATAGAGATAATTATTTTATAATTATTTTGATGTTTATGATATGATTGCATGATTGTGTGAAAATTTCGTGATGAAATCCTATGCCTAAAGTGCTTAGATTGAAATTAGGAACTAAATCGAATAATTTGTAAAACTTGCATTCTAGGAGTTTTTAGTATGAAATTGTTTTGGAATATTAATGAGGAGGTCTTAAATAGCAATTTGACCAATTTATAAGTCTATGGACAAAAATTGGACATGGATGGAATTTTTGGAAAGTTTACTAGTAAGGGCATTTTGGTCATTTAGTTATTAGAATGAATTAAAAACAAAATTAAAAGCCAATTTTTGTCCATCTTCTTCTTTAGGCCGAAATTTCAAGGGTTCTCCATAGCTAGGGTTTGTTTCAAGCTTCCAAGCTCCATAGTAAGTGATTCCAAGCCCCGTTTTTAATGTTCTTTACGTTTTTGGAGTCCCGGTAGCTCGATTAAGCTTATGCTAGCAATAATTCAACCTAGGGTTCATATTTGAAAAAATACCCATAGGTGAAATTTGTGTATTTTGGTGTTTTATGATAGAAAATGAGGTTTTAAATTATGTTAGACAACTTGTACTACTCGGTTTTAAGTAAAAACGAGTAAAACGGCTTAATCGATAAAAATACCTAATAGTCATAAGTACATGTTAGAGTGTGAATTTGATGTTACCATAGAAGGAAAAAATGATCAGCATGTCATAAAACATAAGAATAACGGATGAAGTTTAATTCCCGAGCCTAGGGGCAAAAGTGTAATTATGCAAAAGTTTAGGGGCAAAAATGTAATTTTGCCAAAGTTTGTATTAAATGCTGTTTTGATGAATGTATGTATTAAATAAGATTAATTTGTCATTATAGATTAAGAGAAACGAGATTCAAGTCACGATCGAGGGAAAAACAAAGTTTACGAAGAATAGGCTCGATTACTAATAATTTTGTACCGAGGTAAGTTCATGTGTAAATGTAGTAACATAATTGTCATTTTAATTAACTTAATGATATTTATATGATATGACTATTATTATTATGAAATATTATGCTTTGTGGTTATTGTTGAGTAATATGCAAATTATGTTTAATACTTGTTAAATATGAATTGCTATCGAGTATCGGTTTCGATATTCCATGGAAGACGGCAAAGATGTGTGATTGAGGAAAAAGCCCGTTTGAACCTTGGGAATAGATTAGAATACAAGTGACATGTCACTAGGATGGTTGAGTTCCGAACTCGTTGAGTTGAGTCTGAGTTCGTGAGATGTAACTAGGCATCCGAGCTCGTTGAGTTTAGTCCGAGTTCACTTATGGATGCGAACGCCCGAGCTCGTTGAGTTGAGTCCGAGTTCACTTATGGGTGGGTTACATGGTAGCTTGGCTACATAAGTTCCGCAGGCTATTGAGTTTGTCTAGCTGCGGGTATGCCTTTTATGTTCATGAGATCCGCGTATTCGGATTATATTCTGATGTGTTCAACGGGTGAATCTTAAGTGAATAAAAAGAAGGCCTAAAATGAAGGTGACATGTTGGTAAATGTGGTAATGATAAAATTTGACAGGTATGTGCTTAAATTATAGATTATTGGTAAATGTGGTAATGATTAAATTTGTGAATTTTTGTTATCTTAAATCAAGAAATACAAAATTCGAACCTAGACTGGGGGAAGGCCAAGCAAGTTGATTAAACCGACCAATCACTTACATTTTGTGATCCGAGGTAAGTTGTGTGTAAATAATGCAACTATAATATTATCATGTATAAATGAATGAATTGTTATAGCATAAATTATTTGATTGTGGAGATGCTTAAGCATGATGAGAATTGAGGTAGTATAACTCTAGGTTGAGCTTTAGGAAGCATCGAATATTCATGCCATGATAGTTGGGTCATTTGTGTGCTAGTGTAAGACATGTCTGGGACGTGCATCAGCCATAGTATGAGAGCTAGTGTAAGACATGTTTGGGACATGCATCGACCTCGTACTATATGAGCTAGTGTAATACCTGTCTAAGACATGGCGTCAGCTTGTTGCATGTCAGTGTAAGACCTGTCTGGGACATGGCATCGACACCGATAGATGAGAGCCAGTGTAAGACCATGTTTGGGACATGGAGTCGGCATCTTAACCCATGTTAGGGCTATGGAGTATCCGATGGCATTCCAAATGGTTCAATAGAAAGGTTTATGATTTGTATCAAAATGAGAAAAGTTTTGATCATGTGATGAGTTGTACAAGTACCTAATTGAAATGTATGAGAGGTGAGCTCAATATATGCTATATGATGTGTATTGGATATTGATGAGTAAGTGTGCTTATGCCTACTTTTATATTAAGAGCATGTTGATGAATGGTAAAGTTGTTGTTATGTATTTGCATGCAACTTACCAAGCTTTTGCTTACTCCCTCTCCTTTCCATTTCCTTATAGTGCCACATAAATAGCTCGAGGACCAACGGACATCGGAAGCAATGATCACACTATCAACCGAAGCACTCGGTATAGTTAGATTACTTGTTTTTGAGTATGGCATGTATAGGGTTTAGATTTTAATGTTTTGAGTCATTGAGAAATTAGCCAAATGTGTTGGTTTGGGTTGATACCCCTTCACTTGGTATTAAGCCTTAAATGATGGCTAATATTCATTTTGATATATGCAAATGATGCTATTTTGTGGATGAGCAAATTACACATATGAAATGTTGTCTATTGTGGCTATTTTAGTTATGAGGATCATTCTTGTATTGGTGTTGGTTGATTTTGTGTAAGTTGTGTAAGTAAGGGTGACAAAGAGGCTTGGTAGATAGCTTTATTTTTGTCCACACGGGTAGACACACGGGTGTGTCTCTAGGCCGTGCGTGACACACAGTTTGCCCCACGGGCCCGCCATCTGGCCGTGTGTCCCCTGCACATAAAGTTTACAAGTCAGTATGCATGGTAGTAAACACACGGGCAGAGACACTGCTGTGTGTCTCAGCCGTGTGAAGGACACGGCCTAGCACGTGGGCGTGTGCCTTGGCCGTGTGGCCCTTAAGGATTGCTGACATCAGAAACAGAATGTCCAGGTTTTCCCACACGGGTTGAGACAAGGGCGTGTCATGGCCGTGTGAGGGACACGGGCCATGGACACAGGCGTGTGTCATGCTGTGTGAAAACCCCTGTAGGTTCGAATTTGAAATTACTTCCACCCGGGTAAAGGACATGGACGTGTCCCTGGTTGCTTAGGCCGTGTGAGCCACACGGGCCAACAGTACGACCATGTCGAATTGGTTATACGGGCGTGTTGTCCCTCCCACATGGGCGTGTGCCCCTGTGTCTAGTGTTACTTTTCAAAGTTCGTTAGAGGACCCAAATTGGTCCCGATTGGTTTTTAAATGAATTTTTGGAGCCCTGTAGGCCCATATTGAAGGAGTTTAGACAAAGTTTTAATTTTGACCAAGTTTTGGTGACTCGAAAATGTATGAATGCATGTGTTCAAGTTAGGTAACTCCTCGTATTTTGCCCCAGTGTAGGGTACGGGTGTGGGGCATTACAGCTTCTCCCATGGCTATCTTAAGCTTAAATTTCGATTGAAGATGAACAAAGAAAGATGGTGGCTTTTTTTATTATTTTTATCATTATTTACCAAATTACCTTTATAACCTTTTAAAACATTAAAAATTTCACTAATACCAAGCCATATAATTCCAATAACTTCATTAATGGTCTAATTACCACATAAGAACTCTTAAATTAAAATTCTATAGCCATTTGATACCTTTATCTTATAGAACTCAAGTTTTGCATTTTATGCGATTTAGTCTTTTTTATCAAATTAAGCATTCAACCGGTAAAATTTCTTAACGAAATTTTTATATGGTAATACTAACATGCTGTAGACATTAAAATAATAATATAATAAATATTTTTATGTCAGATTTGTCGTCCCGAAACCATTGTTCCAACTTCACTAAAAACGGGCTGTTGCATATACTTTAAACATAACATTCCATTTCAATAATGAACTTTATAGGGTAAATATAAACCTATACGAATGCCATAAGATTTATCAAACTATATAACCATCAACTCACAAATGAGTAAGTCCATCAACATCACATATATTTTTCATTCTTAACATAATAGGATTTTATAAAACATATTACATAATCATTAACCTTTTCATAAGGCTATGAACTATTCCATTTACTTACTTTCCCTTCCACTTACTTAGCGTAAACTTAAATAACATTATCAATTCATAAATTAGTTTATTTATTCATGACATAGGTAAATTCATCCATAGCATAAGTAAATTTCTCACATATAAGTACGTCATTCAACTCATCAATCCTTTTATCATCATATTACATCTAAATTATGACCTTACCATTTCATTACCTTTTCTTACCCGTTTCATTTGCATAATACAAGACATAAGCATAAACATTAACCATAACCAAAAGCTTGACACAAGCCTAAACATCATTATCAATACACAAGTTAGTGCATTTATACATAACTCTTTTGGAATCAACCACATGATAAGTCATTTCATAAGAAAATATATCTTTTGATTCATATGACCTTTTCATGAACATAAGCATATTTACATTTGGACACTTACCATTTCAATGTATATCATTAAGATAAAACATGATATAATCCAACCATAAGCTTGACACAAGCCTAAGCATCATCAACAACACATGTTAATGCATCAACTCATAATTCACTTGAATTAACATAAGGTAAGTCATTATACACGAACATCATTCCAAATCATCAAATTCATGAAATTAAGTATACTTTCATTTAGTATTTTCTTTTCAATCCTTTTCAAAAATTCATGACATAAGTCATTTGAATACTTACTGCTCTTTTCCTTTTCATGCCAGTTGCACCACTTAGAATAACATCGGATATGCGAGAAAGCTCACATGAAGTCTGCTAAACATATAGTCATACCCTTTCCTTTTCCTTTACATCGTTGCTCACTTGAGCTATGAAATTGGTCTGCTCATACAAGCTGACGATCATAATGTAAGCTACAGATGCCGCTCACATAAGTTGACAAGCATTCAAAACAAATGCAAGACCTCAACCATCGGTAGGACATTCAAGACGAACACCCGAAACATGGTAACCCTAATGACATGTCATTTGTATCCTACATATTCCTAAGGTTCAAACGGGGCTCAATAATCGTCAAAACGTCATTGGATTCTCATCATTTCAGTGTATGTTATATAGCACAATTCATAAATATCAAAATAACATTACAACGTTATTTGAACATATGAACTTACCTGGCTAATGTGCAACAAAGACTAAGTACAGGGGCTGTTTGGTAATTTTCTCTTCTCCTTGATTTTCCACTCGTTCTTGATCTAAATTAATAATATCATTCAATTGATTAATTTGGACAATAAAACCAATTCATTTTATGCAATATAATCCTTTTTAACATTTTTACAAAATTATTGTCAACTTTTTATTTTTATTCAATTTAGTCCATATGTCCTAATCATGCAAATAAACCAATTTTATAGAAAAACTATACTATCCAAATGTTAATACATCGATTACAGCCCATATTTGCAATAATTTCACATCAAATCCTTGTACTTTTATTATTGCAATAATTAAGTCCCTAATCGATAAATTCATTAAAAATCACTTAAAAAAATACTTATAAATAACAACTAATACTTCAAATTCATCATTTAACATATAAAATCACAAACATTAATCAATGGAAACATTCAAAATCTTTAACAGTTTCAAAAACAAAGGTATAGCTAGTTGGACTTAGTTGCAATGATTTTAAAAACATAAAAATTACGAGAAACCGATCAAAAATGACACTAATTGTTTCTTGAAGCTAGACGTAGGCTAGGTTTCTTCTTCCCCTTTTTTTTTGACTAAAAGATGAAGAAGATAAATGAATCATCTTTCTTTTTTTTCTTTTTGTTATTTAATTAACATTATAACATATAATTTAATCTCATATAATTTAATAAACATTATTTTTTAACTAAATAACCCCACTAACCGTCCAACACCTTTTAAAAATGGTATATTTACCATTCAAGTCCTCTTATTAATCCTTCCCTATGCATTTGACCCCATTATCTAATAGCGAGCTTACTTTTGCAACTTTTACAATGTAGTCCTTTCCCCATAATTAACTATCTAAACATTAAAATTTCTTAACAAAACTTTAATACAATATTAATAACACTCCGTAAATATTTATAAAAAATTTTATGGCTCGGTTTATAAAAATGAGGTCTCGATACCTCATTTTCTAAAACCATTTGACTTTAGTGTCATACCACTTGAACCTAATTGTTCTTCCATTTAACTGAAAAATCATTAAATTAATTTTCATCATTACACCACATATTATTTGTAAATATGAAATAATAATATTTACAGACTCACAAGTCGAATTTGTGGCCCCAAAACCACTATTCCGACACCACTAAAAAATGAGTTGTTACACTTACTCTTCTACTTCTCTTCGGGATGCCTTTTGAGGTTCCCTTTATTGCCTTTTTTATATATAGAGTTCAGTCAATCAATTTGTGTTAATCTTCTCCTCTTTTCTTGGGTGATTTATCTGGTACGAGTTTAAATTTCAAACTGAAATAGCTATGCGTGAAACGTTCAACTTGGACTTCCCGGCACTACTGCGGCGCTCGTGCTGGCATATCATCTGCACTTTGCCCCAGTAAAACTTCACTAATTTATTACCTTTTTTCAAAAACCTACTCCTTTCCTGCGACCACACAAAACTTCCACTAAAACCAATTAAAAGCATCAAATAACTCAACATAGTCCAAGTTCGAATTGAATATAACAAATGCTAATTAAAATACCCTAAAATGCAACAAAATATACATAAGTAAAAATAATTAGCTAGGTCAAAAGGCAGAAAATATAACTCTTTTCAAGATTTATCAAAGATCAAAGATAAAATTCGGTTGATTCAAGATAGATTGAAGGCAACTTTTGAAAGTCAGAAGTCATATGCCGATTTAAAGTGCAAGTACATCGAATTCAATGTGGGGATTTTTTTCCCTAAAGACTCCTCATGGAAGAAAGTTCTGAGGTTCGGTCGAAAGGGTAAGTTAAGCCTTAGGTTTATTGGTCCTTATCAAGTGCTTCAAAAAGCTAGTCATGTGGCTTACGTACTAGAATTGCCTTCTAAATTAGATCGTATTCACGATGTGTTTCACATCTCAATGATAAGACGGAATAGATCGAATCCCTCACATGTTGTCGCAGTTGAGGAGAATGATATTAGACCGGATTTGACATTTGAGGAGGAACCAGTTCAGATATTAGATCTTCAAATCAAAGTGTTAACGCCTAAGAAAATTCCATTAGTTAAAGTGCTTCGAAGAAATCATGGAGTTGAGGAGGCTATTTGGGAGTTGGAGGACTTGGTTCTGGCTTATCACCGATACACCCCATTGCGAAGTGAAAAATTAACTCCAGCGATGTAACAGGTCATTTTTTAGTGGTATCAGAAATAGTAGTTTCGGGGCCACCAAATTTGATGAGTAGGTTTATAGATATTAAATAATAATATTTATGAGTCAAATATGATTTTTAAAAAGGTTTTTGATTTGATAAATTATGATTTATAAGCAATTTATTAAGTTCAAGTGGTATGACCCTAAGGTCAAGTAGTTTTCGAAAATAAGGTATCGGGACCTCGTTTCTATAAACCAAGGCATAAATATTTTTATAAATATTCATGGAGTGCCATTAAGGTGGTATTAAAGTTTGGTTGAAAACTTTTAATGTTTCGATAGTTAATTAATTAAAAAGGACTAAATTGTAAAATATGTAAAATTTAATCACTATTTGATTTTAGTGATTAAATGGTTAATTGAATAAAGGAAAATGGAATTAAATGGTAATTAGACCATTTAAGAATTTAGTGGACAATTTTGGGCAATTAAAAGCATGAAATTTTGGATGATTATTAAAGGGACAAAATGGTAATTTGATAATTAAATAAAATAAAATAAAACAAAATAGTTTTGTTATCATTTTATGGTCTTCTTCACCAAATTTGAAATAAGAAACCTCCATGGAAATGAAGCAAGGTTTGGCTATGGTTAAAGTGATGCATGTAAGTCCGTTTTAGTTCCGTTTCTTTTAAAGCTAGCTAGTACCTTCGATTTTGAAACTGTTAAAGATTCTTAATGTTTCCATTGATTAACCTTGTGATTTTAGTTGTTAAATGATGAATTTAAAATGTTGGTTTATATTTAAAAGTATTTTTTATTAAGTGAGTTTTGATGAATTTTCTGATTAGGGACTAAATTGTTAAATTAAAAAAAGTGCAAGGATTTAATGTGAAATTGTTGCATAAATGGGTTTTTTTGGATACCATGAACATTTTCCTAAGCTCAATTTTGGGTAAAAGCCGAAAAGTGGGCTATTAGCACCACACGGGCGTATGGCCACCCATGTGGCAAGCCTAGTAGCAAAACGAGGCCCTGATGTAGAAGAAATGGCCATGGATGATTTCATGGGTCGAAACAGTATTGGGGCATTCTGGACCGAACTGGGTCGTGTGGGCCCAATGGGCTTGTGGGCCCCACTCGTAAAAATTGGTAAAAATGTGGTAAATTGTGGGCTAAGTTGTGTGAACTACACGGCTGAGGCCATTTTCGAGCTATGTGGGTCATATGAGAATGTGGGCCCATATGGGCCCACAATATGGGCTATAGGCCCATTAGTACTGATTGTTTGATAAGGTTGCACGGGTCGCACCAGACGATTGTGGACCTACTGTTTGGTCGGTAAGTACACTTAGACCCTATACTGATGATATGACCATTATACCCCTGTGAGGTAAATTGACTGAAATACCCTTGTATTATGTTTGACTTTTTTTGAGTATGACATTTTTGCATACACGTATGATATTATGTTCATTACATGGGTGTGATATATGATTTTGGAGGAAGTGTACTGAAAGGCTATAAGCCTATTACTGGCAACTCTGCTGCAAATACTGTTTTAGTACTAGAATCAGTACAATTTGGTGTGTAGGGTTGGGTGGGTAGATTTAATCCCCACATGGTGTGTAGGGCTGGTACGGACATGGTATGTAGCGGATGGATTGGGTAGGATTCTTTGCTTGCTTACTGTACTGAAATGCACTAAGGCTGATACTACCTCTGTTACTGAAACGGGCTATGGCCCAGACTGCTACTGTTACTGAAAAAGGGGCTATGGCCCATAATTGGAACTAAAGGGCTAAGGCCCAGACTGTATATACACTGGTTGTTTGCTGTTATGGGATTTCACACACTGAGTTTTTGTAAACTCACCTATCTGTTAACTATGCAGGAAA
The DNA here is from genome assembly GCA_025698475.1 of Gossypium anomalum. Taxonomy (NCBI): domain Eukaryota; kingdom Viridiplantae; phylum Streptophyta; class Magnoliopsida; order Malvales; family Malvaceae; genus Gossypium; species Gossypium anomalum. Next base: position 42,668,091 of record CM046965.1, read on the forward strand.
TCCTCAGGCTTAGACGGATAGAGGTGACAGAGGACTCAAAGGTGGCCACTCGACATAGTTTCTTTTAATATTATACTTAAGATTTTATTTTGGGTTTTTATTATGTAATAAGGCCTTTTTAATTTTTATTTTAATTTGATGATTTTATTTACTTTATTTTACCTGTTAGTAATAAGACTCGAATTTTCAAGTAAATACAAACAAATGATTTTCTGAACACATCACGCTTATGTAACACATTTTGAAAGCTTCCACAACAAACACCGTTTTAAAGTTTAATAACAAACTAATATAATTACTATTTTGCTAAATCAACTTGAATTTTTGCAATGAACCAAACACTCTAAACTTTTGTTAAGAACCTAATGAAGTTTTTATGTAGAACGGATTTTCATAGAATTTGTGTTTTGGAAAAACACTCCAATGTGGCATCACAGATTCGGCCATAACATCTAGGCTGGGTTTGGAATGTTACATTTAGTGGTATCAAAGCCAGGTTGCAAAACTCAGCTGTAGATTTGGGTTTTCCAAAAACGTAGAAATTACAACAACGTTGTTTTAAAATGGTTTAAAGAGATTATTTGGGTTTATGTTTTACTGAAGGAGTGGTACACTAGGTCTTCGTGCTAATCCTGTAAGTCTTCTGATTATTGTTTTGAAAGAATAATATTGAAATGTTATTACTGAAACTACATTAGGTAGTAAAACTGTGCTAAAACTCTTTAGTTAAAAAAAACTACGAACCATAGTAAGACTGCGAATTGTAAAAAAAAAACTCTGAGATGATATTGTTCATAAGACATCTGTAATAAACACTGGAACAATAAACTGACTGGCATAAAACTTTTAATACAGAGACAAAAACATGATTGGATAAATGAGCACTAGGGGTACTCGTGGTAGAGGCCGCGGCAGGAGCCGTGGAGGTGCTTGGGCTGGGCCTTTGTCTTCTGGACACCAGCCTAATAAGGAAGTTAGAGAGGCACCAACTTCACCTATGGCTAAGACAGGGTCTCAAAATCAAGCAACTGGGGATGACGAACTGTCTTAAGCAATGTTGAGGATTCTGGAAAGGGTCGTTGGGCTTAGTACTAGTAATGTGGGCCGAGGGTTGATTACAGAATGACTCAGGTCTAATGGGGCAAAGATATTTAGGGGTATTGCTGAGATTGCCCCCAATGTGGCTGAATATTGGATGAAGGCCACAGAAAGGATCATGGATGATCTTGACTATAGCCCTGATCAAAAGCTAAAAGGTGCAGTATCTCTACTGAGGGATGAGGCCTATCAGTAGTGGCTTACCGTCAGAGAGGGAACTCAAGCTGATCGATTGATCTGGGAGTTTTTCAAGACTACCTTCCAGGCTAAATATGTGGGTGCTAGCTATGTAGATGCCCGTAGGAGGAAATTTTTGAACTTAACTAAGGGTGATAGGACAGTGGCTGAATATGAGGTTGAATTTTTACGACTGAGCCGCTACACACGTCGGATGGTGGCAACAGAATATGAGCGGTGTGTTCAGTTTGAGGATGGCCTTAGAGATGGTCTAAAGCTTCTGATAGCTCTTTAGAGGGAGGAGGATTTCACAGCACTGGTTGACAAGGCAAAAATCACCGAGGATGTGACCTGCGTTGAGCTCCAGAACAGAGAGAAAGGCAAAGGTAAGAGGGATATTGAGCCCTCAAATTCTTTTCAGAGGTTTAAGAAAAGGCCCAAACCTGATGGGCCAGTTAGAGTTAGGACGCCTATTGCTGCTACTTTTGGACCGCAATTTTGTACTGATTATGGAAAGCGCCATTAGAGCGAATGTTGGAAAAAGATGGGTGTATGTTTGAGATGCGGATCGTTGGAGCACCGTGTCAAGGATTATCCACGGAGGCCCGAGCAGGTGCAAGCTACTGGTTTTGGTAATGTTCAGTGGGGTGGTCAGTAGCCACCGAGAGGCTAGGGTCAGGCCAGAGGTGGAAATGGTTTGGGTCGTGGTCGTGGTCGTGGAGCACCCTGTAGAGGTGCTGGTCATACTGAGGTGAGGCAGTCAGCTCTGGTTTATGCTGCACATCACCGAGAGGATAGAGACACTCTAGATGTCATTACCGGTACTTTCTTTATCTATAATGTACCTTATATTGCACTGATTGATGTTGGGTCTACACATTCATACGTAGCATGCTCTGTGTCTAAGATATTGGGTATTATGGCTGAAAACACTATGAGTGAGGTTACTGTTTTAAGTCCACTAGGGTAGTCTATTCGGGTAAATAAGATGTTTAGAGACGTTCCCTTGGAGATACAAGGAGTTGTTTTTCTGGCCGGTCTGATGGAGCTGCCTTTTGGAGATTTTGACCTAATGTTGGGCATGGATTGGTTAGTTAAACATCAGGTAAGCTTGGATTGTGCCACTAAACAGGTTGTACTGAGAACTGAGGCAGATGAAGAGGTAGTGGTAATTGGAGAATGATGGAACTATTTGAGTAATGTAATTTCTGCACTAAGGGCCAAGAAGTTCGTTTGCAAGGGTTGTGAAGTGTACTTGGCCTATGTCAGTGTTTCAGATGTTGGGGACTCTTCGGTAAGGGATATCAGGACTGTTAAGAATTTTTTGAATGCCTTTCCTAAGGAGTTATTGGGGTTACCTCCAGAACGTGAAGTAGAGTTTGGGATTGAGCTCCTTCCAGGTATAGCTCCAGTGTCCATCGCCCCTTAAAGAATGGCACCGAGGGAGCTAGTGGAGCTTAAGGCCCAGATTCAAGAATTATTGGACCGTGGGCTTATCCGACCTAGTGTATCTCCGTGGGGAGCTCTAGTCTTATTTGTGAAAAAGAAGGATGGACCCATGCGTATGTGCACCGACTACAGACAATTGAATAAGCTGACCATTAAGAACAAATACCCTCTGCCGAGGATTGATGATCTGTTCGACCAACTGCATAGAACATCGATTGTAATAGCCTGATTTAAACCCTAGTAAGAATAGTAGTTTCGGGACCACAAATCTGAGTCTAAAAAATATTTTAATATTATTTTCTGTGTCCATGATGAATGAATTTGCATTTGTAAAATTTCTGTGATTTCATTTGTCTGTTTCCATACTGAATATTGAAAAAGGATTTAATCGCATAAAAGGTGAAATTAGCATGTTACATGTTTAATGTATGTATTTGAAATGGCTTTGGACTAATAGGTCCTTATGTGGTTATTTGACCATGTAATGTATTAAATGACTTTGTTGGACATTAGTAAATGGTTTACTAATGTTTAAATACAAGGGTATTTTAGTAAAAGGTTTAATAAATGTTGTTTAAAAAAATGAAAACATGAAATTGGCCATTATTATCATTCATATATTCGCCATTATTATCATTCATATAGCCGATTATATTAAGAAAATAGAAAGAAGAAGACCATGCTAGGGTTCGGTCATTGATTTGGTTGATTAAGGTATGTACTTTGGTCAGTTTTTGATAATTTCTACATTTCTGTGATCATTGCTTCGTGTTCTACCGAGCCCATGTCTGAACTTATGTTTCTGTTAATGATTTCATGAAATGCCATTGTTGATATCATGAGTTTTGTGATGTTTTTGGATGAATTATGAAGGCTTGGTAGATGATTTATAAGTTTTGTCTTTGAATTTTTGATGAAATTGAGCTATTTGGGCTAAATTGTGAAAACGATGTCTTAGGGGACAAAAATGTGAAATAAACATGTTGTTTGGGCTTATATAGAAGCCATGAGAATTTAGCTAGCCCTTGTTGCAAAGAGATTTTGCATATTTGTGATTTTATGCATATAAGACTAAATTGTCAAAGGGTGAAAATGTAAGGGCTAAAAAGCAAAGTGCACTAAATGTGTGTATATGGATTGAATTGAATGAAATGAATTATTGAATGGTTAAATTTGAATTGTATTAGATCAAGAACAAAGAAAATAGGACTTAGATCGAGGGAAGTCTAAAATAGTCGAATAGTCGACTCGTTTCTGCCCAAAATTCGTATGAGGTAAGTCAAAATACAATTACATGTTAAATTGATTAAATGTTGTATATACTAGTTATATTCTATATTGGACAGCTGTGAGAGCCTGATGAATGAATTTCGAGTAAATTTGAATAATATGCTAGTATATGATAAGCTCTGTATGTTTCTAAAGGAATGTTGACATCGATCTGAGATATCGTGTAAGATCGTATCTGGGATATAGGCCTCGATTTGAGATTTACGTGTAAGACCATGTCTGGGACATCAGCATCGTATCTAATTTCATGTAAGACCCTGTCTGGGACAGAGGCATCGATATCAAATTACATGTAAGACCACGTCTGGGATGTTGACATTGTTCCCGTTTATGAGTATCTATATCATTTCTGAACTATCTGATGATAGAGTACGAGATATGGGAATGAATATATGAAATGTATAATCTATACAGGTACGTTTGTATCGTACTAAATTTTTGAATATGAAAGACTTTGTTTCTGTGAAATAATGAATGCGAAGTATGTATGAAATCATGGAAATGAAACTTGACATGTATACAAGCAAATGAGCATGGTTAGGCTCATGAATTAGCCAGTGTAACGGATGTGAATTGTTGCTATTGACTTTTACTTTATATGCTTTAATAGTTAGACTAGTTGTATTTGGCTTACTAAGCTCTTTGTAGCTTACTATGTGTCATTTCTGTCTGTTTTACAGTTATCGTAGCTGTTGAAGGCTTGGGGATAGTCGAGGATTGTCACCATACTATCGAACTCATTTTGGTACTTTTAAAAGTGTAAATATTTTTAAGTATGGCATGTATAGGCTACAATGTCTATGTATTTAAGCTTTCATATGAATATTTATGTTATGCCATGAGAGTTGGCTAGCAAATGACATGTTGTGCATAGTTTTGGTGTCAGTTGGTGATGCCAAATTGTGTATGCTTGTAATTATTATATGGTCTTGTATGTGGTGGTCATTTTGAAACATGCCAAGTTGAGGAAATGGTAAATTTAAGCATGAGTTAGAAGGTGTCATAAGTGAGCTATGAAATGAGCATTTTGGCATGTTGTTGTAATATGATTTTTAATGTGTTTTGGTATGGATTTGAATAGTTTATTGAATGATGATGATTTAGTTATAATGAAGCATGTTTTAAGCATTGTATTGGCTAAAAATTTTGGCATGAATGTTGTTTAATATTGCTTATTGGAATGTCTCAAATAGGGGTGACAAGTTGGCTTAAACCAAGCCTGCATTGTGCCACACGGTCAGGGACCACGGGCGTGCCTTGTGGCCGTGTATGCAAATCAATAACCTTTTAAAGTCACATAATTAAGACACATGGGCATGTCATATGGCCGTGGGCTTAAGTCAATAGCTAGCTAAGTTTTACACGGCCATAGCACACGGGCGTGCCTGTTGGCCGTGTGTAAAAGTCGGTATATATACACTATTTTGGCACGGCTGGATCACATAGGCATGTCTGGTGCCCGTGTAAGGCACACGGCTTGGTCACACGGGCGTGTGACCTCAACAAAATTGAAAAGTTTTTTTCTAAGTTCTAAAAATTTTGAATGTGTTCGGTTTAGTCCCGACCTTTTCTAAAAGTATGTCTTAGGTCTTGGAGACCTCCATAAGGGATGAATTGTTGATTTGTTTATGCATTATTATTATGTGATATCTGTGATTCTGTATTAATCTGTAATGTTCTTTTTGTCTGGTAATGCCCCTTACCTATTTTGTCGATGATTACGGGATAAGGGTGTTACATTTTATTGGTATCAGAGCTATGGTTTAATCGGTTCTAGGATTACCATACCGTATGTAAGTCTAGCTATACATGCCATATATCTGAAACTACGATAGTGTGATGAATCCTGACATTGAAATGTGCTTTTATATAGCAATGGATCCCAATAAAGCTGTAGCTGACGATGTTGAAAGTAATGTGCCTGCTCCAGCACAAGGGACGGTGCAAGATGATTCTCGACCGATTACGAGTAGGAGTGATGGTGAGGCTAAGCAAGCCTTCTATTAGATGATGAATCATTGGTTCACTCAGTATATTAGAACCAATCCGGTTGTACAACAACCTCTACCCCCAATCAATCCTTCTCAAATTCTTGTTATGCCCTCAGTGAATCCGACTCAGTTAAGTAGACCACCAGTTGATAACATTGGAAAGTATGGGGCTGAAGAGTTTCTAGCTACAACGAATGATGATGCTGAAAGAGCCAAATTTTGGTTAGAGAATACAATAAGAGTGTTTGATGAAATGTCTCCTGAGGAATGTGTAAAATGTGTCATTTCACTTCTGAGAGATACGGCGTACCATTGGTGGAAAACTTTAATATCTATGGTTCCGAGTGAACGGGTTACTTGGGATTTCTTCCAAGCTAAATTTCGGAGGAAATACATTAGTTAGAGATTCATCGAGCTTAAACAAGGCCGTATGTCTGTTACTGAATATGAATGTGAATTTATGAGATTGAGCCAGTATGCTTGGGAATATGTATCAAATAAAGCAATAATGTGCAAAAGGTTTGAAGATCGACTAAATGAAGATATCCGTCTATTAGTTGGGATTTTGGAGATTAAAGAAATGGTAGTGCTCGTTGAGCGAGCTTGTAAAGCTGAAGAATTGAGTAAAGAGAAAAGAAAAGTTGATTCTGAAGCTAGAGATGTTAGAAAGAGATCTTTGAGTAGATCATTTCAGTCTGTGTCAAAGAAATTCCAAGATGATCGTAGTCGTTCAAAGGCTGATGTAAGACATTAGAACCGAGATCGAGCTAGATCGCATTCAAATTTCAGAGCTCTTGCTACTTTTGTTACAAGTGTTGGGAATGTCTGATCTGAGAAACCTGAATGTAAACACTGTGGTAAAAAACATCCGAGAAATTGTAGATTGAATGGCTGAGCCTATTTTCGATGTGGATCTCTAGACCATTTTGTACGAGATTGTTCTCAACCTGCTGAGCAAGAGAATGTACAGAATCTGAGACCGAGCAACACCTCAGCTAGAGGTAGACCTTCCAGAAATACAAGAAATGCAAGTGGTGGTCAAAGTGCTACTAGGGAAACTGCTGTTAGATATGAGGCCAGAGCATCTGCCAGAGCCTATGCTATCTGAGCTCGTGAGGAAGCTTTGTCTCCAGATGTGATTACCGGTGTTTTTACTCTTTATGATACTTCTGTGATTGCATTGATAGACCCTGGATCAACACATTCTTATATCTGTATGAATTTAGTGCATAGTAAGACTTTGCCTATAGAGTCTACGGAATTCGTAATTAGAGTATCAAACCGCTTAGGCAAAAGTGTTTTGGTTGATAAAGTCTACAAAAATTGCCCGTTATTAATTCGAGACATCTGTTTTTCTGCTGATCTGATGCTTTTGCCTTTCGACGAATTTGATATAATTCTAGGAATGGACTGGTTAACTTTGCATGATGCTATTGTAAATTGCAAATGAAAAGTCATTGATTTAAGCTGTAAAAATGATGAGATAATTCGAATTGAGTCTAGTGATCTAAATGGACTACCAGCTGTGATATCTACAATGAAAGCACAAAAATATGTGAAGAAAGGCTGTGAAGCCTACTTAGCTTATGTGTCAGACTCAAAAGTGAATGATAAGAAAGTTGAATCAGAGTGTGTTAGACTCGAAAATGAATGATAAGAAAGTTGAATCAGTGCCTGTTGTTTGTGAATTCTCTAATGTGTTTCCTGAAGAACTACCGGGTTTGCCTCTGATTTGAGAAGTCGAATTTGGCATTGAATTGGTACCTGGTACAACTCTGATTTTGATAGCTCCGTATAGAATGGCTCCGACCAAACTAAAAGAATTAAAGTCTCAGTTACAAGAGTTGACCAATAGAGGGCTTGCTAGACCAAGTTTCTCACCTTGGGGTGCTCCGGTTCTATTTGTGAAAATGAAAGATGGTACGATGAGAATGTGTATAGATTATCGTCAGTTGAACAAGGTGACTGTCAAGAATAAGTATGCCCTGCCCCTAATTCATGATTTGTTTGATCAGTTAAAAGGAGCTAATGTGTTTTCAAAAATAGATTTGAGATCAGGCTATTATCAGTTGCGAGTGAAAGATTCAGATATTCCGAAGACTACTTTCAGAACGAGGTATGGTCACTATGAATTCTTAGTTATGCCTTTTGGATTAAATAACGCACCTGCTATCTTTATGGATTTGATGAATAGAATTTTTAGACCATATTTAGATCAATTTGTTGTGGTATTCATTGATGACATATTGATTTATTCACGTGATGAGTCTGGACATACTGAGCATCTGAGAATAGTGCTACAGACTTTGTGAGATAAATAGTTGTATGCGAAGTTCAGTAAGTGTGAGTTCTGGCTAGTATCAGCCTCTGGTATTTGGGTAGATCCGAGCAAAATTTCAGCTATTTTGGATTGGAAACCTCCGAGGAATATCTCTGAAGTTCATAGTTTTCTGGGGCTTGCTGGTTACTATAGAAGATTTGTGAAAGGTTTTTCGATGATTGCGACTCCGTTGACAAAACTACTACAGAAAGATGTAAAGTTTGAGTGGTCTGAAAAGTGTCAGAACAACTTTGATCAATTGAAAGCTTTGTTGACTGAAGTTCCGGTTTTGGTTCAACCTGAATCGGGTAAAGAATTTGTGATTTATAGTGATGCTTCGTTGATTGGTCTGGGATGTGTTCTAATGCAAGAAGGAAAAGTTATAGCTTATGCTTCGAGACAACTAAAGCCGCATTATAAGAACTATTTGACTCACGACCTCGAGTTAGCTACTATTGTGTTTTCCTTGAAGATCTGGCGTCACTATTTGTTTGGTGAGAAATGTCACGTGTTTTCTAATCATAAAAGTCTGAAGTATTTAATGACGCAAAAAGATTTAAATCTGAGACAAAAAAGATGGTTAGAACTGTTAAAAGATTATGAGCTGGTTATTGATTATCATCCAGGCAAAGCAAATGTGGTAGCGGATGCTTTGAGTCAAAAATCATTGTCTGTATTGCATGCGATGAACGCTCATTTAGCACTGTCTGATGATATCTTGGTTTGTACCGCTGAAAGCAAAACCCTTGTTTATACAACAGATCTGCGAGGCTCATAAATCTGACAATGAATTAATAACAAAACGAGCTTAGTGTGATTCTGAATTCCGAGTTGATGTTGATGATTGTTTGAGATTCAGAAATAGACTTTGTGTTTCGAGAAATCCAAAGTTAATTTGGACGATTTTGAGTGAAGCTCACAGTAGTAGATTTTCTGTACATCCGGGAAGTACGAAAATGTATAACGATTTGAAACAACTATACTGGTAGCCGGGAATGAAAAGAGATATTTCTGACTTTGTTTCGAGATGTTTAATCTGTCAGCAAGTTAAAGCTGAGCATCAGGTGCCATCCGGTTTGTTACAACTGATTATGATTCCAGAGTGGAAATAGGATCGAAGGACCATGGATTTTGTTTTGGGTTTGCCCCTGTCTCCGAGAAAGAAAGATGCAATTTGGGTTGTAGTTGATCATTTGACAAAATCAGCTTATTTTATTCCAATTCGATTTGATTACTCACTCGATAAACTAGCTGAGTTTTACATTTCTAATATCGTGAGATTGCATGGTGTGCCATTGTCGATAGTATCAGATAGAGACCCGAGATTTACATCACGATTCTGGAAGAAATTGCAAGATACTCTGGGTACTAAGTTGCATTTTAGCACTGCTTTTCGTTCACAAACAGATGGTCAATCTAAACAGACTATTCAAATACTGGAGGATATGTTAAGATGTTACATTCTTGAGTTTGAAGTTACGTGGGAACAATATCTACCTTTGATTGAATTCGCTTATAATAATAGCTTTCAATCGAGCATTAAAATGGCACCGTAAGAAGCCTTATATGGTAGAAACTGTATAACTCCGTTAAATTGGTCTGAGCTCAATGAGAATAAGATTTACGGTATTGATTTGATAAAAGAAATAGAACAGAAACTAAAAGTAATTTGAGATAGTCTGAAAGCTGCCTCTGATCGTCAAAAATCTTATGCGAATTTAAAACGAAAAGTTATAGAATTTGAGATCGATGATAAAGTGTTTCTGAAAGTATCTCTGTGGAAGAAACTGTTTCGATTTGGTAAAAAGGGCAAGTTGAGTCTGAGGTTCATCGGACCGTATGAAATCATTGAGCGAGTTTGGCTGGTTGCTAATATATTGAGGCTACCATCTGAGTTAGAAAAAATTCATAATGTATTTCACGTATCGATGCTTCGACGATACAAATCTGATCCTTTGCATGTAATTTCTCCGTCTGATATTGAAATCCATTCTAATATGACTTATGAAGAAAAGCCAATCCGTATCTTAGCTCGTGAGGTTAAAGAGTTGCGAAATAAGAAAATTCCATTAGTTAAAGTGATGTGGCATCGACACGGTGTTGAAGAGGCTACGTAGGGTCTGAAGATGTTATGAGACAATAATATCCGAATCTGTTTAATGGTAAGATTTTCGGGGACGAAAATCCCTAAGGGGGAGAATTGTAACAGCCCGATTTAGACCCTAGTCAGAATAGTAGTTTCGTGACCACAAATTTGAGTCTAAAAAATATTATAATGTTATTTTCTATGTCCAAGATGAATGAATTTGCATCTGTGAAATTTCTGTGATTTAATTTGTCTGTTTCCGTACTGAATATTGAAAAAGAATTTAATCACATAAAAGGTGAAATTAGCATGTTACATGTTTAATGTATGTATTTGACATGGCTTTGGACTAATAGGTCCTTATGTGGTTATTTGACCATGTAATGTATTAAATGACTTTGTTGGACATTAGTAAATGGTTTATTAATGTTTAAATGCAAGGGTATTTTAGTAAAAGGTTTAATAAATGTTATTTAATAAAATGAAAACATGAAATTGGCCATTCTTATCATTCATATAGCCGATTATATCAAGAAAATAGAAAGAAGAAGACCATCCTAGGGTTTGGTCATTGATTTGGTTGATTAAGGTATGTACTTTGGTCCGTTTTTGATAATTTCTACATTTCTGCGATCATTGCTACATGTTCTACCGAGCCCATGTCTGAATTTATGTTTCTGCTAATGATTTCATGAAATGCCATTGTTGATATCATGAGTTTTGTGATGTTTTTGGATGAATTATGAAGGCTTGTTAGATGATTTATAAGTTTTGTCTTTGAATTTTTGATGAAATTGAGCTATTTGGGCTAAATTGTGAAAATGATGTCTTGGGGGACAAAAATGTAAAATAAACATTTTTTTGAGCTTATATAGAAGCCATGAAAATTCGACTAGCCCTTGTTGCAAAGAGATTTTGCATATTTGTGATTTTATACAAATAAGACTAAATTGTCAAAGTGTAAAAATGTAAGGGCTAAAATGCAAAGTGCCCTAAATGTGTGTATATAGATTGAATTGAATGAAATGAATTATTAAATGGTTGAATTTGAATTGTATTAGATCAAGAACAAAGAAAATCGGACTTAGATCGAGGGAAGTCTAAAATAATTGAATAGTCAACTCGTTTTAAAATCAAAAATTAAATGCGAGGTAAGTCAAAATACAATTACGTGTTAAATTGATTGAATGTTGTATATACTAGTTATAATCTGTATTGATTGGGCCGTTTGTGAGAGCCTGATGAATGAATTTCGAGTAAATTCTGATAATATGCTAGTATCTGAAAAGCTCTGTATGTTTCTAAAGGAACGTTGACATCAATCTGAGGTATCATGTAAGACCGTGTCTGGGGCACAGGCCTCGATTTCAGATTTACATGTAAGGCCATGTCTGGGACATCAGCATCGTATCTGATTTCGTGTAAGACCCTGTCTAGGGCAGAGGCATCGATACCAAATTACATGTAAGACCACGTCTGGGACGTCGACATTGTACCAGTTTATGAGTATCTGTATCATTTCTGAACCATCTAACGATAGAGTACGAGATATGGGAATGAATATATGAAATGTATAATCTATACAGGTATGTTTGTATCGTACGAAATTTCTGAATATGAAAGACTCTGTTTCTATGAAATAATGAATGCAAAGTATGTACGAAATCATGGAAATGAAACATGACATGTATACAAGCAAATGAGAATGGTTAGGCTCATGAATTACTCTATGAAATGGATGTGAATTCTTGCTATTGACTTTTACTTTATATGCTTTAATAGCTAGACTAGTTGTATTTGGCTTACTAAGCTCTTTGTAGCTTACTCTGTGTGATTTCTATCTATTTTACAGTTATCGTAGCTACTAAAGGCTCGGGGATAGTCGAGGATTGTCACCATACTATCGAACTCATTTTAGTACTTTTGAAAGTGTAAATATTTTAAGTATGGCATGTATAGGCTAGAATGTCTATGTATTTAAGCTTTGATATGTGTATATATATGTTATGCCATGAGAGTTGGCTAGCAAATGATATGTTGTGCATAGTTTTGGTGTTGGTTGGTGATGCCAAATTGTTTATGCTTGTAATGGTTATATGGCCTTGTATGTGGTGGTCGTTTTGAAATATGCCAAGTTGAGGAAATGGTAAATTTAAGCATGAGTTAGAAGGTGCCATAAGTGAGCTATGAAATAAGCATTTTGGCATGTTGTTGTAATATAATTTTTAATGTGTTTTGGTATGGATTTGAATAGGTTATTGAATGATAATGATTTAGTTATAATGAAGCATGTTTTAAGCATTGTATTGGATAAAAGGTTTGGCATGAATGTTGTTTAATATTGCTTATAGGAATGTCCCAAATAGGGGTGACAAGTTGGCTTAATCCAAGCCTGTATTGTGCCAAACGGTCAGGGACCACGGGCGTGCCTTTTGGCCGTGTATGCAAAGCCGTAACCTCTTAAAGTCACACGGTTAAGACACATGGGCATTTCATATGGCCGTGGGCTTAAGCCAATAGCTAGCTAAGTTTCACACGGCCATAGTACACGGGCGTGTCTGTTGGCCATGTGTAAAAGTCAGTATATATACTCTGTTTTGGCACGGCTGGATCACATGGGCGTGTCTGGTGACCGTGTAAGGCACACGGCCTGATCACATGGGTGTGTGTCCTCAACATAATTGAAACATTTTTTTTCTAAGTTCTGAAAATTTTGAATGTGTTCGGTTTAGTCCCAACCTTTTCTAAAAGTATGTCTTAGGTCTTGGAGACCTCCATAAGGGATGAATTGTTGATTTGCTTATGCATTAATATTATGTGATATTTGTGATTCTGTATTGATCTGTAATGTTCTGTCTGTCTGGTAATGCCCTTTACCTATTCCGGCGACGGTTACGAGATAGGGGTGTTACATCGGTTTTCTCTAAAATAGATCTCCGGTCGGGGTATCACCAATTGAGAGTTAAAAAGGCTGATGTTCACAAGACGACGTTTAGGACTCGTTATGGACATTATGAGTTCCTGGTAGTGCCTTTTGGACTGACAAATGCACCGGCAGCCGTTATGGATCTGATGAACAGAGTGTTCCAACCCTATCTGGATTGGTTTGTTGTAGTATTTATCGATGACATACTGCTGTATTCGAGAATTGAAGATGAACATGATGAACATCTTGGTTAGCAAATCTTGGTCATGTGGTATCTGCTGAAGGAATTAGGGTTGATCCTCAGAAAATTGAGGCTGTTGTATATTGGAAGCAGCCTAAGACTGTGTCAGAAATTCACAGTTTTCTGGGTCTGGCGGGGTATTATTAAAGATTTGTAAAAGGTTTTTCACTGATTGTCGTACCCTTAACTAAGCTACTACGTAAGGGCGTGCCATTTAACTGGACTGATGAGCAATAAGAGAGCTTCGGGAAGCTCAAGAAAGTTCTGACTGAAGCCCCTGTCTTGATCCAGCTGGAGTCTGGAAAGGAATTTACTGTCTACATCGATGCATCACACGTTGGTTTGGGTTGTGTGTTGGTGCAAGAGGGTAAGGTGGTAGCTTATGCGTCTCGTCAGCTTAAGACGCATAAGGCGACTTATCCGACGCATGACTTAGAGTTGGCCAAGATGGTGGTTGCACTGAAAATTTGGAGCCATTACTTGCACGATGAGAAGTGTATCATCTACACGGATCACAAGAGCCTCAAGTATCTCCTCACTCAGAAGGAGTTAAATCTTAGGCAGCGTAGATGGATTGAGCTGCTTAAGGACTATGACTGCTCAATTGAATACCACCCATAAGGCTAATGTGGTGGCCGACGCGCTGAGTCGCAGGGCTATAACTGATCTGAGAGCAATGTTTGCTCGTCTTAGCTTATTTGATGATGGTATTTTGTTGGCTGAGCTCCAAGTTAGACCAGTGTGGATCGAGCAAATTAAGAGTAAATAGTTGGAAGATGAGTCGTCGGTTCTTTAGTTCTGTCAGATCGAGAATAGTAATATTGTGGATTTTGGACTGAACAGTAAAGGGGTACTTTGTTTTCGAGGCAGAATTTGTGTACCTAAGGATACAGATTTGAGGCAGACTTTACTGGGAGAGGCACATAGTAGCCCCTATGCTATGCACCCAGGTGGAAATTGTAACACCCTATACTCGTAACCCATGCCGGGGTGGAGTACGAGGCATTACCTAACTTGTTCTCATGCAAACAATCGTTCTCAAGTCACCAAGACTCAGTCCAAATTAAAACTTTTTCAATTTCCACTTTTAACCTCTTAATATGGGCCTACGAGGCCTAAATCGACCATTGGAAACCATTCAGAATCTTTCCGGGTCCTAATCCAATCTATGCAAACTTTGCATTTAAAACAGGGCACACGCCCGTGTGGAAGGGTAACACACCCGTGTGACCATCTTAACATGGTCGTACTGATGGCCCGTGTGTCTCACACAGCCTAAGAACCTAGGGACACGCCCATGTCCCTTACTCGTGTGGCCAATTTATTTACACAATTTTACATAATTCAAGTGCAGACTTCACAGGCCTAGACACATGCTAGTTTCCCTAGCCCGTGTTGCTCACACGGCATTGACACGACCATGTCTTAGCCCGTGTAAGAAAACTTGAGTATTCTGTTTCTGACGTCAGCATACCTAAAATGTCACACGGCCATAGCACATGCCCGTGTACTAGGCCGTGCCCTCCACACGACTGAGACATGCATACTGACTTGAAATTTTTATGTGCAGGGGACACACGGCCGAACAACATGCCCATGGGGCTGACCGTGTGTCACACAAGGTCTAGACACATGCCCGTGTGTCTACCCGTGTGGACAATATAAGGTTATTTACCAAGCCTCAATGCCACCCTTGCATACCTATTTTCATACAAATACCAACCAATACTAAAACAAGCATAATTTCTATAATCAAATCAGCCACAATAGACATTTATTCAACCATGAAAATGCATTTCCTATAAACTCAAAATGAATGTTAACCATCATTCAAGGCTTAATACAAAGTGTGGGATCTATCCTAAGCCAACACATTTGGCCATTTCTCAAGACACAAAATATTAAAGTCTAATCCCTATACATGCCATATTCAAAAATATAAATCCAACTATACCGAATGCTTCGGATGATAGTGTGATTGATATCTCTGACTTTCGGTGATCCTTAAGCTAATTAGGCGACACTGTAAGAACATGGAAAGAAAGAGGGAGTAAGCATAAAAGCTTAGTAAGTTGCATATAAATAAATATACAACAATGATTTCATCACATCATCATACTCATAATGCATAGGTAAGCATAAACATAACTTACTCATTACCATCCACACTATTCTCATATTTTACATCGAGCTCATTCTCATATGTACCAATTAGGTACCTGTATCACTCACGACGTGGTTATAATTTTCTTATTAACTCAAATTCATAACTTTCACTGTTGAACCTTTCAGAACACTACCAGATATTCTAACAGTCTCAAACATGGGATAAGTTGCCGATGCCATGTCCCAAACATGGTCTTACACTGGCTATCATCATTGAGGCCGATGCCATGTCCCAGACATGGTCTTATACTAGCTCTCGCATATTTGTGTCGATGCCATGTCCCAGACATGGTCTTACACTAACACAATGCTTAGCCGATGCATGTCCCAGACATGTCTTACACTAGCACTCATCTCAATGCCGATGCCATGTCCAAGACATAGTCTTACACTGGCTCTCATAATGTGGCCAATGCATGTCCCAACCATGTATTACACTAGCTCACACAAGTGACCCAAATGTCACGGCATGAATATCTGATTTATTTCCTAGGGTTCCAATGGGATTTCTACTATCTCAATGATTAATATGCATTCTCAATTCACAATCTAGCAATTCATGCTATATCAATTCAAAGGCAATTCAAATACATGCATTAACAATGTAGTTGTATTATTTGCATACAACTTACCTCGGATTACAAAATGTACTCGACTAGTCGGTTTAGTTGATTTGCTTGGCTTTCCCCTAGTCTAGGTTCGAATTTGGTAAGTCTTGATCTATAATAGCAAAATGCACTCATTTAGTCACTAAACACAATTAAGCAATCTAAAATTCACGTCTTTGGTAAAAGGACTATTTTGGCCCTATGCTCAAAATTTGATTTTTATTGAATTTCTTTATATCTTAAGCCTAACCAAACCTTTTTTACTCTTATAGAAACCTAAAATTCTCACTATTTCACACCTTTATCACCTATTCTGCAACTTATACAAAATAGTCCCTTTAGGTGTCTTCATGCTAACACTTTCACAAAAGTTGTTTAAACCTCTTCTAAGACTCATATTCTTCCATAAAAACTCAGCAAACATCACAAGCCTATTCATGGCAAAAGCCTAAACTCTTTACCATTTTGCAAAATAGACCCCTCATTTGAAAGCTCACGCTTTAAGGGTCTCAAAAATACAAAAATCATCAACAAAAGACATGGAAATCACTTACTTATGAGTCAACTAAGTGGCTAAAAATTTTAAGCCTCCAAACCCCCTTCAATGGCTGATTTTCAGTGGTGTATAGGAGAAGAAAAGAAAAGATGACAACTTTTCTTTATTTTAATCAATTTGCTAATGTCATCAAAACCTAACACTTTGACTAGTTGATTTCCTTGTCCCATGGCCGGATACCTTGTTTCTAGGGGTCTAACTGCTCTTTAAAGGCCCCTAATTTTAGTTCTCTAGCTATTTAACACATTTGGGTACTAAAATACAACTTTTAACTTTTATGCGATTTAGTTCTTTTTCGCAATCGGGCTCACAAACATTAAAATTAACTCATCAAAATTTTCATAGACTAATATAATCATGTTATAACCTTATAAAAATAAAAATAAAAATTTCCCAACTTCGAATTTGTGGTCCTGAGACCACTGTTCTGACTAGGCCCTAAATCGGGCTATTATAGAAATAAGATGTACAGAGATCTCCGTGAGATTTATTGGTGGCCAGGTCTCAAGCGAGAGATTACCGACTTTATAGGGAAATGTTTGACTTGACAACAGGTTAAAGTGGAATATCAGCTGCCTTCTGGGTTGCTTCAGCCAGTTAAGATCCCGCTGTGGAAATGGGAAAGAGTAACGATAGACTTTGTGAGTGGGCTACCTCTAACACCTTCTAAGAAAGATTCAGTGTGGGTTATCATGGATCGGTTGACCAAAACTACTCATTTCATACCGGTTCGCACAGATTACTTATTGCAGAAACTGGCTAAGCTATATGTATCCAAGATAGTGAGACTCCATGGGCTACCAGTTTCCATAATATCAAACAAAGACCCTCGCTTCACGTCTCGGTTCTGGAAGAAGTTACATGAAGTTCTGGGTACACGGTTGGACTTCAGTACTGCGTTCCATCCTCAGACAAATGGTCAATTGGAGAGGGTGATTCAGATACTGGAGGACATGTTAAGGAGTTGTGTAATTGACTTCTGAGGTAGTTGGGAGGATTTCTTGCCGTTAGCAGAGCTTGCTTACAACAATAACTATCAGTCTAGCGTATAGATGGCACCGTACGAAGCACTATATGGTCGTAGGTGTCACACTCCTTCATGTTGGACCGAGTTGGGCAAGTGGCATGTTCTGGGTCCTGAGCTAGTATCTAATTCTGAAGATAAGGTTAGATTAATTCAGGATCGACTGAAGGCAACATCAGATAGACATAAGTCTTATGCAGATTTGAAGCGTAAGGAAATTGAGTATTCTATGAGAGATTTTGTCTTTCTGAAGGTCTTACCATGGAAGAAGGTACTCAGATTTGGGCGTAAGGGTAAGTTGAGCCCAAGATTTATTGAGCCTTACCGCATTTTGAGATAAGTAGGACCAATTGCCTACCAGTTAGAGCTACCTCCAGAATTAGAGTAGATTCACGATGTGTTACATGTCTCAATGCTGAGACGCTACCGCTTTAATCCTACGTATGTGGTCTGGTTGAGGAGATTGAAGTTAGACCAGACTTGACTTTCAAGGAGGAACCAATCCAAATTTTGGATCGAGAAGCGAAAGTCTAGAGAAGGTAGTCAATCCCATTAATAAAAGTTCTTTGGCAGAATCACAGTTCTGAGGAGGCTACGTGGGAACCCAAGGAGGCGGTACGAAAACAATACCCTCACCTACTCTGATCAAGTAAATTTTGAGGCTGAAATTTTCTTTAAGGAGGGTAGAATTGTAACGCCCCAAATTAAGTCCAGCGATGTAACAGGTCATTTTTCAGTGGTATAAAAAATAGTGGTTTTGGGGCCACCAAATTTGACGAGTAGCTTCATAAATATTAAATAATAATATTTACGAGTCAAATATGATTTTTAAAAAGGTTTTTGATTTGATAAATGATGATTTATAAGCAATTTATTAAGTTCAAGTGGTATAACCCTAAGGTTAAGTGGTTTTAGAAAATAGGGTATCGGGACCTCGTTTCTATAAACCAAGTTGTAAATATTTTTATAAATATTTATGGAGTGTCATTAAGGTGGTATTAAAGTTTGGTTGAAAATTTTTAATGTTTAGATAGTTAATTAATTAAAAAGGACTAAATTGTAAAATATGTAAAATTTAATCACTATTTGATTTTAGTGATTAAGTGGTTAATTGAATAAAGGAAAATGGAATTAAATGGTAATTAGACCATTTAAGAATTTAGTGGACGGTTTTGGGCAATTAAAAGCATGAAATTTTGGATGATTATTAAAGGGACAAAATGGTAATTTGATAATAAAATAAAATAAAATAAAACAGTTTTGTTATAATTTTATGGTCTTCTTCACCAAATTAAAAGAAGAAACCTCCATTGAAATGAAGCGAGGTTTGGCCATGGTTAAAGTGATGCATGTAAGTCCGTTTTAGTTTCGTTTCTTTTAATTTTTATGTTTTTTAGATCGTTGCAACTAGGTCCAGCTAGCCCGTACCTTCGATTTTGAAACTGTTAAAGATTTTTAATGTTTCCATTGATTAACCTTGTGAATTTAAAATGTTGGTTTATATTTAAAAGTATTTTATTAAGTGATTTTTGATGAATTTTCTGATTAGGGACTAAATTATTAAATTAATAAAAGTACAAGGATTTAATGTGAAATTGCTTCATAAATGGGTTGTTTTGGATACCATAAACATTTGGATAAGCTCAATTTTGGGTAAAAATGGTTCATTTGTATGTTTTGGGCTAAGGGACTAAATTGAATTAAAGTAAAACTTTAGGGGCAATTTTGTAAAAATGTCAAAAATGACTAAATTGCATAAAATGAAGATTTTTACTGTCTAAATTAACGGATTGAATGAAATTATTAATTTAGATCAAGATCGGGGGGAAAATTGAGAAAAATGAAAAATTACCAAAATGCCACTAAACTTTGGTATTTCTACAATTTAGCTAGGTAAGTTCGTATGAACTGTATTCTATATAATTTTGATTAAATTGAATATTAATATGTGATTATATTGTAATTAAATCAATATATATATTAGTATGCAATTTATTGTGTTATAAAACAACGTAAATCCAGCGACGTACGATGATTACCGAACCTCGTTTGAACCTTAGGAATTTGTAGGATACAAATGACATGCCGTTAGGATTTACATGATTCAGGTGCTAGTCCTGAATGCCCTACCGATGGCTGAGGTCTGGTATGTGTTGCAAATACTCCACAGCTCGTGATAGCAGCATCGTGTAGCTACGTTTTGACCCATAGCTGGTGTGAGTAGGCCCATTTTTTACAGCTCGTGTGTGTATACATGTATAGGAATTGACGGATTACAATTATATGAGTTATCACACTATGTGTGAGTTATCCCAAGTATCCATCGGTATTCTAAATGGTTCAATGGGCATTATTCAGATGAGAAACGATAATAGAATGATGTGTATCATGACGTGTACATATGTGAACATCCTTGATATGATGGTACATGGAAATTATGTAATGCCCCAAATCCCAGAAACCCTATTTAAATTATTTTTGTGTGTTTGTGACATGGATGTGTGTTTGACTTAGTGATTTAATGCTCTAGGAGTGTCTGAGAAGTTATGGGTTCAAGTCCTGGCTTGCGCAAAATTTTGGTTTTATTTGAATAAACCCTTGTCTATAGCTAGAAGACTTTTAAATTAATGTGAGTAGGACATGACAAAGTGAGCATGCTAGCCTAGTGGTAAGTGGCGTGTAGAGTGTGCAAGGAGCCTGAGGTTCGATAAGGTTGCACTGATTGCTTGATAAGGTTGCACGAGTCATACCAAACGACTGTGGACCTACTGTAACAAGCCGGTTTAGACCCTAATCGAAACGGTGGTTTTGGGACCACGAATCTGAGTCAGAAAAATATTTTAAAATTATTTTCTGTGTTTATTTTGTGTGAATTTATATCTGTGAAATTTTTGTGATTTAATTTTGTCGTTTAGGTGTCCAATTAAATAAAAGGATTTAATCGTGTAAAATGAAAATTGGGTCGTTATTTTTAAAAGGGGCTAATTTGCACTTGGCTTTTAAAATAGAAGCCTTTAAGAGATAATTAGGCCATTATTAAAATAGGTGGACGGTAATGGACATATTTTATACAATTTTATTATTATTTCATTAAGGTTAGTTAGGTAAAATAGTAATAAGTTAATATATATGATAATATATCATAAAACAAGCTATAATCATTCTATTTTCATGTTCTTGCACCGAAACTAAAACAAAGAAAAAGAAAGAAAACAAAGGCTAGGGTTTGACACTTTCTAAAGCTCAATCAAGGTTCGATTTTGTTCGGTTTTTCATAATTTCTATGTTTTTGAGATCGTTGCTTAGTAATCTTCAAGACCCAAGCTTTAATTTTTGATTTTGATGTATGCCATTGTGAATAGCTGGTGATTTTTGTTGTTTGATGATGAAATATGAAAGATATGTTTTAGATTAACATATTTTGTATTGGAGTTTTTGATGATTTTGAGTAATTAGGACTAAATTGTAAAAATAATAATTTGAGGGACTAAATTGTGAAATAAATGAAATATATGGGCTTGTATGAACACTAGGAACAGTTAGGAATAGTTAGAGTAAGACCATGGCATCGATATGTGATTCCGATATGTGTTTATGAGTAAGACCCTATTTGGGATAGAGGCATCGATATGTGATTACATGTAAGACCATGTCTGGGACGTTGGCATTGTACGATACATGTGTGATTATCCGAGTGTCCTACCCAATTCCGAATGGTTCATCGGGCATCGATAAGTGGGGAACAAATATATAAAATTAGCTAAGTGATCAGATATGTATTAGTTTAGTATTTATTTGCAACAAGGTAAGTGAGTGTTATGATATTAGTTACAAGCATGTGTAACATGAATGAAAAATATATGTGTGAATATATCAAGTATATTCGGCCTTATGAATAAGAAGTATGATCCTCTTTGGTATGATTTTATTTTCGCTTATATATATAATGATTTTGCATATTCGGTTATTTAGTTAAATGTGTGTATATAAAACTTTATTTTGATTTAAAAGCTTATGTATACAAAGGTATGTGTATTAGGTTTTATAATGATAATTTGGCGTTTGAAAATTTAATAGTGATTTGATGACTTAACCTTGTGAATATTCGGCCAAGGTAATAGATATATGTGTTTAGGTATATTGTTATTGAAATTGAAAGTTGAGAATAGGCTTGATAATGATATTGTAGTTTGGTTGGTTAAAAAAAGTTGATTATATTATCGGTTTGTTTGTTTGCTTATGACTTACTAAGCTTAAATAGCTTATTGTGTGTATATTTGTCTCTGTTTTATAGATTTTGGAGTCAAGCTACAAGCTCGGGGACTGTCAGCCAAGTTCATCACACTATCTACTATTTTGGTACCTTATTAGCAAAACTTAAATTATGGCATGTATAGGCTGGAACATATTTCTAAAGTATTGATCTGGTTATGTATTAAAAGCCATGCGGAAATGGCTTTCTATTTATGTTTAAATTTGATTTTATTGTGCTTAGTTATAATGTTTTATGATCTTGGTTTTGATATATGCGATTATGCTTGATTATGGTTTGACTTGTGGTAGGTATTTTATGTAACGAAAATGGCTTAATTTTAGGTTTGAATTCAATTTGGGTTATTACATGGCGATAAGATTCATGATTTCTTTATATGTCTATTTGTGGTCAAAGTCTTATTTTTGTGAAGTATAAATTGAATTATGAGTTAGTTGAAAATTATAAGATAAAGGTATAAAGATGATTATGACTATCTTGCGATTTGGCATATGTTTATATAATTATTTATGCTTATGATAATTTGACTCAATTTGTGTCACACATGATATGCAAGATTTATGCTTTGAGTATGTTTATGTGTGATCTGTGTCTTGTAATAAATAATATAATCTCCTTTAGTTGATAAGTATATTCGGTCAAATTTAGTAGATTATGTTGCATGCTTAAATTTAAATATCATGATTATGCTAAATAAGTTGGGTCTCAAACGTCAATAAGTAAATCAAGTTTAAGTTGTCCGATTGGTAACCGTTATTTGGTTATTGTGTATGTGCTCTTAGACATATCAGTTGGCATAGGTAATAAGAGTTCTTTTAGGTGGTGTGTATTTATAAAATGGTTAAATTACCAAGGCCAAATGTACATGATTTAATGACCTAAAATAATTATGTATAGTTTTAATGGTTAATATTTTAAATGAAGTATGTGGTAATGTATGGTTGGTGCCGAATGAATGTATCAATTTGAATATAAGTGCAAAATATGAAAATTCAAAATTGATCTAAATTTAAGTTGTATGTGTTAGTTATTTTATTTATATGTATTATGGCTTATTAAAATACATGAATACGCATGTGATATCTAGTGGTGTTTGCATAATTTAATAAGTGATTAAATAGTATGTTTGTCCTTGTTGTTGATGATTATTGCTGTAAAATATATATATATATATATATATATATATATATATATATATATATATACGCATTGTATGTGGTAAGTATTAGTTTGGAATTGATAAGGTATTTGTTTACAATGTGCAAAATAATTTATGTACGGAAATGTAAGTTGACAATATTATTTTTATATATAATGGGTTTGACTTGGGTAAGGTTTATTAATATTTGTATTTGTGCATTTGATCGGTAATGTCACATAACCCTGTTCCGGTGACGGATATAGATTAAGGGTGTTACATTTTATTAGTATCAGAGCTACGATTTAGTCGATTCTAAGACTAACGTAGCATGTGTGAGTCTAGCTATACATGCCATAATTATATACTGCGATAGTGTGATGACTTTTGACATTTGAAAATGTGTTTTCATATAGTAAATGGATCCCGACAAAGCTGTAGCTGATAATGTCGAGAGTGTAGTGCCTGCTCCCGCGCAAGGGACAGCACCAGTAGATTCTCGACCGATTTCGAGTAACCAAGAAGGAGAGGCTAGACAAGCCTTTTACCAAATGATGAATAACTGGTTTACTCAGTATATCCAGACTAACTCGGTTGCACAACAACCTCCACCCCCGACTAATCCATCGTCGATGCCTGCTGTACCTCAAGTAAGTGATCCGTTGAGATTGTATAAGCCACCTATTGACAAAATCAGAAAACATGGGGCTGAAGAGTTTAAAGCTACTGATGATGATGATGCTGGGCCGGCTGAGTTCTAGCTTGATAATACTATCCGTGTGTTTGATGAGTTGTCCTGTACCCTAGATGAATGTTTGAAGTGTGCCATATCTTTGCTTTGGGATACAGCTTATCATTGGTGGAATTACATATAAGGTGCCTGGAGTTTTTAGATCATCACATTTTAGTCTAGTGCCGCCGATTAGTCAAACTGCACCCGAATTTTTTAAAAAAAAATAAAGTGGTGCTGCCATTTGTCTATTCTCGTAAATATTAATCCCCTTATCCTATTATAATATTTATTTATTTTATATTTTTAATGTAAAAAACCACAAAAAGATTGTTATAATTTTACAATTAACTTGAATCTGAATTAATGAGTGACTTCAACATATTCAAATACTTGGAGTAATAGTACAGAAATGTTGATGAACTGAAGCATTGTCACATAACAGTACCAGAGAGTAAAAGTGATAGGGAGCTCTGGAGCTGATGCCATCTGCCCTGAATAACAGGACGAAAAGGAACAACTGGAAAGAAGTACATCCTAAGGTTGTCTGATTACTTTTCTTATGTTCTTAATGTTTCACTCTTTTTTATTCAATTAAATCCACATACCAACATGTGGGTTTCAATAATATTGAAACAGAGGAGTTAAGACTCGTGAAAATTGTACAATTCCATTCCCGGTAATGGAATTTGGTCCTATACCTATGTTAGTCTGTAATAGAAAGTAGTAGAAACATTGACATCAAATTTGGTACTCCCATTTGTCTGTATCTATTCCTTTGATGTCCCAGTCTCATAATAAAAAGTAACTTTAGTTACAATGAATCCTTTGGTCAATTTGCAATAAAGTGGCGTTCCTTACCACAAATATCAGAAAGTAGGGTGCCCATACTCCCAAATGAAACTGAAAATTTAAGATGCCACAACGACCAAACAAAAGTTGGTGCAAAAAGATTTTATAAACACCTTGAGGGAAAGAGTCCCTTACCCTCCTCAAAAACCCAGCCAGAAAGGAAAATAGAAACACCTCTTCTCCTTGCTCAGGAGCATCGAAGCCAGTTTACAAATGGCTGCAAAGAGAATTGTAGCTCAGGCTTTACTGATACTGATGCCTGCCTTGCTGCGGTTGTCCCTTGCGGCTGTTTACAAGGTTGGAGACTCTGCTGGTTGGACCACCATTGGCAATATTGACTACAAACAGTGGGCTGCAACAAAGACCTTCCAAGTTGGTGACGTTATTCGTAAGTTTCCCTTTAAGCTTTGTGCTCTCCCCTAAGTCTCTGTTAATATTATCGGTGATCATTCAATGTTTCATCACAATTCGTCTCTTAATGGAACTGGCTAGTTGATACCCTCTTAGTAACAGAAAACTTTTCTGGATCCGCTCTTCCTTTACCGGCGGGGATTATTCGATACTTGCACTAGCTTCTTGTCCTATAAAATAAATCACCTTTCACCTCTATTTTCTTCTCACTATGGTCCACCTTACAGCTGGTGCGGGGATTACAGTTTTCTGGGAGTCAAATTCCAAGCAGCCAGGTTCCTAATAAATGCTCCCCGTTATATGTTTAATTCCTTGTTTTGGTTTTTCAATCCATCATAACTGGTAAAGACTTGGAAAGAAACTACTGTTGTTGAGAACGGAAGACACAAGTAATCTAAAAAGACAGTTGGCAAACATACATACAATGTTTTTAATCATATCAAAACGGGTACCAACATTCACCAACTTGGTGGGGTCCAAAGTATAAATCTCACTTTCGCATGCCTCTCTCATGATAACTTTCAATTCACACCATCCATTCTATGTTTGCCTAAAAATACAAAAACTTACCTTTTTCTTTCGGTTTATAGGCTAAAAGTTTAATAACTATTAAATGTTTAAATTCTTTTTTATACAGAGACATAAAAAGCACATTATGTAATCAAAATTTGAAAAATCCTTCGTAATTTATCGGATATATTATCTATCTATGAGTAACTAATAATAATCCTAAAATATTTTTGATTAAGAGTTAGTACAAATAGCATCTATGAGAAATGAAAAAGACTAGAGGCAAGTTCAATGAATTCATGTTATAATTTTGGAAAATAATAAAATTTTAATATAAGTTTTATTATTTTCGAATTTGGATTTTTTTTTTTATTTCAATACCTTAAAAGAGGGAAATTGATGCAAATAGGACACAAAAATTAGAAAAAAAAAATTCTATCAACTGAACTGCGATGACAAATTATGAAAAATATAATATACATTAAAAATTTATTATACATATATACGTATAAAAATTACATATTTAAAACATAAAGATAAAAATTACATATTTTTATATGCATATAAAAAGTCAAAAACATACACGTTATTATATAATTTACTTTATAAATAAAATATTTTTTATAATTCTTTGAGTGAACTAAAATTCGATTGATACTTAAAATCAACGCATTAAAAGAGTTTTATAAATAATAAGTATAAATATATAACAAATTTTGTTATTTGTTATTATAGATGTGGCAGCTTTATTATAATGTTCAACAACTTTATTGATGGAAAAAAACAGGGGGCCCGGCTGTGTGTTCTAAATATAATGCGTACCCACTTTTCATCACAGTTTGCATAATATAATTGGAAACCCGTCTAATGTGTCAAGACTCAATGATAGTGGGGGCTACGCACTCTAGAATTATCTACAGAAAGGAATCATGAGGGAAAGCAGTGCTATGAATATGATAACAATCTAGTTCATCCACAAATTGTCTGATGATTTTAGATAATTTTGAAGTGATTTTGTGATTTTAATGGGTGGTTCAAGATCTAAATTGGTTTAAATTATGGTCCTGAGCCAATATCCATCAACCGCAAATAATCCTGAAATTCAATAGTGGGTTGATTTTTGAATTAATTAAAACTAGTTTGGATATTAATGCAATACATAGATTGATTATATGAATAAATCAAAATAATATTTAATCATTTCAGAATTTCTTACAATAAAGTTTCAATTAGATATTAGTTTTAAATTTAAAAAAAAAAGTAAACTGTTTATATAAATAATATATATGTTGCTTAAATTTTATTCCAAACATACCTTTTTTGTATAATATTTTAAATACATTTTATATAGATTTTTAAATTGAAATTTAAATTAGTTTTTGTAAAAAAACTATCTTATTGAAAAAAGATTTATAAATATAAATAGTTTTAAATAATTTGAAAATATCATGTTAATAGTTTTAAATTTATATATTTTTAATTAATAAATTGTAGTATACTTTAACATATTTTAATCGTAAAAATAAAGCTGTTTTAAATATATTAAAAATTTTAATGTAAAAAACATTTTTAAAAATAATTTAATTTTAAATTTTAAATATATTAATTAAAAATAATTTCAAAAGATTGACAATGCTAAAATATTTTTTTAACAATTTTAACGTTTAAATTTATTAAATTATTTATGAAAATAAGTAATTTACAAAATTATTATTTTTTAAATAACATTCTCTATGTGTTAAAAGCATTTAACTTTTGTTTGCAGTTTTTTAAACCTAAAAAGGAAAAAAAAATCACCCACTTCGAATTGTTCACGGCAAGCTTCCATTTATTTTCCTATATTTCTACTTTTATTTTGTAAAATCATTCATTATTAAGTGTAAATTAAACTCATAGGTATTTTTTTAACAAAGTCTTATAAATAATTTACTAAAAAGTAATAAATAATTTAACATATTATAGTCTAAATTGTAGTTTTCATATATTTATAATAATTATTAACAATAAGTATTTTTAATATATTAATTTAAATAAATGAAATTATAATACATTATCAATACATACTGAGGCAAATTTTTAATGATGTATAGATTTAGTTGTATATATCAATTAAATTTTATAACATTTTAACAATACTAATATTTAAAAATAATAAAAAAGCTAATATAAATATTTAATTTTTAGAATTATGATTTTGTATTATGATAAATATATAAATTAAAAAAATTCTATTCAAAATAAAGGTGAATTAATATAAACTCATATCAATTCATTTAATTCAATGACATTAACCATGTATTGAATATTTAATATTGAAGAGTCTATTTAAAAAAAACCTATTCACTTAGGTAACTTTATATTCACCTGTGCATTTTTAATTTAATATATTTGTTGGGAAAAAACCCTGTAAGTAATGAATAAGAGAATTAACGAGGAAATTGAAAAGATTGAACACACAAATTTTACATGGAAAAACTCCTTTGAAGAGGATAAAAAAACCACAGGCACGACATCGTTTTTGCTTCTCCCCTATTTTGTCGTTCCGTCATCGTCACGTCGCATGGCTCCTCGTTGCGATGTCACTTTTTATTTGTGTTTTAATTTGACTGAAATGCGAGGCATACTCCACAAATATCTACATTGACTCGTATTTCCACAATGCCTTCTTTGTCGAGCCCACCACGGGCCTATCTTGAACTTTCCAGAATATTAACTGAGTCCAAGTTGTGCTTGAACTTTGAAACTGGAAGACTTCTAGCCTTCGACGTGTGCACTGCCAAATCAAAGTTGATCCGGGTCTTCTTTCCACGAATGCAGTGCTCTGTCTTTCCAAATCCTGCACCCAAAACGGAACTTCTTTTATTCAAATTGGTCATACCTTTTTCCCTTCTATGAACAAATTGCCCCTGCTTCAAACGAGTCGACTTCGACTCCTTAACAGATAAGGGACTTGTTGTTTTACCAGTCATCGTTGAACCTTGAAGAAGATAAAGATTGCCAGTCTTTCGACCTCTCATTAGAATGAGAGCCCTACAAGACACTTTAATACCGCTTGACTCGATGTTAATTCTACAACCCTTCGAGTCTAGCATACTCAAGGAGATGAGATTCTTCTTTAAATCAAGTACATATCTAACATCTATTGTCCTGTCATTCATCCTAATCTGAACGGTACTATAACACCCCTTACCTGGTCCAATTGTTAGACCCGAGTTACAGGATGCTACAATAGTTAACTGAATAATTTACAAACATTTTTAACTTAAACATTCAATAATATCAATAAAACAATTCATATCCCATGTTTCTCAAGATTTACAAACAAATTCAAGTCTAAATCAAGCTTATGAGAACTCATAAACCAACTCAGAATCAAATAGGGACTTAATTGAGAACTTAACAAAAAGTAGGGAAAATTTAGTAAATAAAGGTCACATAACCGTCGGCATGATCAGAATCAGATGTGCTGAATTACACAAGCGTATGTCGCTGGTTGTGTAATCGATCAAGCCATGTATAAAGGAGTCATACGTCCATGTTGCAGGTCGTGTAACCAAATGAAGCTGTGTGGATCTAAATGAAAATTTTTCAACTTAAAGTTACACGACCATGTCCCTGAACTGTGTATAAGACTGATGTTGTGTGAAAAATTACTTGACCAAATCTATAGTGTCACACGGGCGTGTGTCCAACCCATGTAACAAGCTGAGGTAGTGCCAACCTAGAAGCTTC
The DNA here is from genome assembly GCA_025698475.1 of Gossypium anomalum. Lineage (NCBI taxonomy): Eukaryota > Viridiplantae > Streptophyta > Magnoliopsida > Malvales > Malvaceae > Gossypium > Gossypium anomalum. The sequence continues at coordinate 42,697,669 of CM046965.1, forward strand.
CAAATTAAAAACAAGCACAAGGCCGTGCCGTATGCCTGTGTGTGGCACATGGCCTTGTGTGCCAAAAAGGTACCTTAATATGCAAGCTATTAAATCAACACCTCAACTATATCATGATGTGCAATAAATCATACCTAAAACCTGTCCAAAAATGCACAAAACTATGCCCAAACACAATGTATCCTATTTCTAACCACTATGCCTCAAGGCACCTTCATACATTACAAACCAAATCTACAATGCAATACCATTCAATCCAAGTTAATTAAACAACTTGCCAAAACACTCTTATACATATGCTTATATACATACCATCATCATTCATTAAAACTCATAACTAATTAACCTATCATTATAAACAACAAAGCTAGTTATCAACCATTATCTAAAAACATTCAAACATACTTTCAACTCTTATCAACCATCTAAAAATTTGAAGTGACAACCCTAGGTACATGCCAATTTACATAACCAACATGGAATACAAACTGTAGGGAGTTCGGGGCCTCAATTGGATGCTAAAGTGAGACACAAAATGTAACTACAAACCTAACCTACATACAAAAAGTAAAACCTCACGATCAGTAAGCAATGCCTCATATCTTTATACATTATGATGGTATAGTAAAACCATTCAATCTATAAGAATTTAGATTAATAGAAAAGTTCTATGCCATTAGGTTTCAATATGATTTTGATCACTACTTTCCCTTTTCATTTCAATATTTACGAAAGTCATTTTGCATTCTGCTTCTGCTAAAATTTTTGAACTAGTAAAACATCTTTTTCACTTTTTAATGTCATTTTGGATTGCCCGACAACAATGACTGCCATCCTAGGTTGCCCGGAAACAATGGTTTACCACTTTGGATTGCTTGACAACGATGACTGCCATCCCGAGTTGCCCAATAACAATGGCTTACCACCCCGGATTGCTCGACAACGATGGTTTCTTAATTCATTTATGTCATCTCAGATTGCTCAAAAATGATGACTTGCCACCCTGGGTTGCTCGATGGTGATGGCTTACAACCCCGAATTGCCTGGCAAAGATGATTTCTTAACTCATTTATATCATCCAGGATTTCCCGACAACAATGACCTACCACCCTGTGTTGTCCAGCAATAGCTTTGTCGAGTCTGGTCCACTAATACGTTGATCATGTTCACCTCTTATCGTATGGATAAAGTCAATACCTCCTAATATCTCAATTTTTATCTTCATAACGCTTCTGTCGAAATTGTACCCAATAGCAATATAATTCAACTCCGCAATCATGCCTCTATTCATTTTGATACTTGTCTCGATATTCAATTGTAATATCCTAAATCATTTCACTTGTCACCAAATAGTTGATCGTAGCAGTACACAATATATAATATCATAAAAATATGAAAATTAAATAAGTGTTTGACCATAGAAACACTTACCAAAACTCGAGTTATTCGTCATCAATTTTTGCTTTCATCGTTCTTTTTTATGTTCCCGTGTCGTCTTTAGTTACGAATTAACATAAACATGCAAAATCATCAATATGCCAATAAGTTCACACTCAATTTGAAAATTTAAGCAAATTTTAGATTTTATTCAATTTAGTCCCTAAAACTGAAACAACTATATCTTCACATTTAACCTTCCTTTTGCAAACCATTTTTAATTACACCCTTATACAACCCTTCAAACTCAGTAATTATAGAAAATTTAAGTTAATTTCATTTAGTTTTCATTGTAGTCCCTAAACTCAAAACTAGCAAATATCACTTTACAAGTTACTCCCCGTTTAGCCTTTAAGCTTATAAACTAGCATATCAACACTAAAAGCTTCAAGACTCATCAACTGTAACTTTTATAAACTTTAAGAGTTTCATAAAATAGTCTTTGGTTGAGAAAGATGAAAATAATGGTTTTTTTCTCTTTCTTCCCACTTTCTTTCTTTTATTTTATGTTTTACATTTCAATTTTAAAATTTAAAATTTTAAAATTAAAATTTTCATACAAAATGCATAAAACCCATGCCACCACCCTCCACTATTATTTACCTAGTGGTTTATTTTCCATTTAGACCCTTAAAACAATTTTTACTTACAATTTCTTTAGCAATTGAAATTTTAATACTTTTGTAATTTAGTCCCTGTACATTAATTAACTAACAATTCACAAAGTTACTATTCTAAAACTCAATAGATTTCTAATTTAGACTCATAATTATTAAATAAAATATTCACAGATTCGGTTTACAAAAATTTAGTCCTAAAACCATGTTCTTTGACACCACTGACTTTCGGACCATTATAGGTACTTACATCAATTGGCTTAATGGATGGACCGTTTCCCATATGCATAACTCCACCTTCAACAGAATTGTATGCGGATAACCAATCCCTATTGGGACACGTGTGGAAAGAACACCCTGGATCTAGGATCCATTTGGATGTAAACTTAGACCTTTTGATTGTAGACACCAATAACCAATCATCACCTTTGTCGTTACCCAAATTAGCTTTAGCTAATTCTTTCTCGTTGCTCTCAGCAACCCTCTTATTTTACAGTTTGTAACAATCTACCTTAACATCACCTAACTTCATGCAGTAACGACATCTGTTATCTTGATTCCTTGATGCTACCAAAATCGTGGCTTGCCTATCTAACTTTTTATTCGAACCAAACTTATTGTCGAGTTTGTCTTTGTTCAACAAGTGACCCTTCACATTCTTGAGCGAGAGTTTATCTCTTCCATAAATAAGGGTCTCCCTAAAATACTTATATGAAGGGGGTAAAGAGTACAATAATATCATAATTTGATCTTTATCATCAATATCAACCTCAACGTTCTTTAGATCATTCAAAAGAATAATAAATTGACTGATGTGACCTCTAAAGTGCTCACCTTCATCCATACGAAACGTGTATAACCACTATTTGAATGCCATTCGGTTAGCTAAAAACTTTGCCGCAGAAAGGGTGTCTAACCTTTTCCACAATGTGGATGTCATTTTCTCCATCAACACCTCCTTCAATACACTATTCGTGTGACAAAATTATATTGCAAACAAGGCCTTCTCATCAAGCTCTTCCCATTTTGACTGGTCTAGATTGTCGAGCTTTTTCCTGGTAATGACATTTTCCAAACCATTCTGAACTAGAATTGTTGTCATCCAAACTTGCCACAGATTGAAATTTGTGATGCCACGAACCTCTCAATGTTGAACCTTGTTGTTGCCATCTCTGAATGGGTTGAATGTAGAAATTGAACCAAGCTCTGATACCAGTTTGTTGGAGAAAATCCCATGTAAGCAACGAACAAGAAAAATAATAAAGAAATTTAAATGATTGAACAAACAAATTTTATGTCGAAAAATCCCTTTGAAGAGGATAAAAAAGCACGAGCAAAGATAATTTTATAAACCAAAAAAATAAAGAGTACAAAGTTAGAGATAAAAATTAAACCCCAAAACCCGAAAATAAAAACCCTCAAAAGATAAACACAAAATTCTCTAAAAGCATATAAAAGCTAATACTTAAATGTGTTAGGGGTTAATCTTTCTAAGGTAGAAAATGGCCTAGTTATAAGCTAAATTCGTACATCAAATAATCTTAAAATATTTTACGCTAATTAGAGTTAGTTTGGGACAAATAATCAGAATTTGACTGGATGAAAAAAAACCAAGGAAATTGCATGACATGTCGCCATGTGGCAATGTCATTTCTACTTCTCTCCTATTTCGTTGTCACGTCGTCGTGAAGAGGAGCCATGCGACGTCAATTCAATGACAGTCAAATAAATTACTTCACAAATACACAATTAACATTCAAATTAAGCATGAGTCTCACAATGATAGCCAATTCAATGCATAATCATAAAATATAACTTTTCTCTGGCCTTAAACGAACATACGTATGCTCTAATATTAACTAAGAATTTAATTAGGACTAATTTGTAACATTTCAAAAATTATAGATAAATTAAATCATAAATAAACCCATCAAATAATCAATGTCATAATCATTCAAATATTATGACATACAATTAAATTCAAGTCTTATTCGAGCTTATGAAAGCTCTGAAGTTTATCCGAGTACAAAGAAGGACTAAATTAAAATTTTCAAAAAGTTAGGAAATTTTTTAAAAATAGGGCCACACGGCCGTGCTACAAACAAAGATCACGTGAAATTTAGAATCACACGATCGTGTATCTAGGTCATTTAACTCACTGAAGTTGTGTGGACCAAAACGTAAAAATCCAACAAAAGTCATATAGCGATGTAACTAACTAAGACCGTGTAATCCAAATGCACCTTATTTCCAGTAGCACACGATTGTGCCACAAACCCATGTGTGACATATAGTCGTGTGGCTAAACCATGTGGCACCAAATTATGTCATTTAAGGGCTTGTAACAAAACAAACCATTAAGGTAACTCGAAAAATACATTTTGACAAAACCTGTTCAAAACATTTCAAAGCTAAACTAAAATACGTCATATAACATCCTACTAATGTCTAAACAATATGCCACAATGACACCATCACAAAACAAGAGTTTTATAACATTTCAAATCATTCAACTAGTTTAATGCCATTCATACCATAAACTAATATTACCATTTCACATTCTAAGTCAAACCATTTGACATCCCACCCTTAGTAGCATTCCCAAGGTTTACCATTCATTTATCACAAATATACCTTAAGCATTCCATCATCATCACGAACATATACGCATATTTATTTCAAAAGTTATATACATATTATATAATCACTCAAGGTCAAGCATGATATATGAACCTTAATCTTTATTACTCAAACAACCACTTATACTATTTAAAGCCTATATACATAAACATAGTAACACATCTCAAAATAAGCTTTACAACCAAAAATCATTTCCTCAATATCCAAAATAAACATCTAATCACTTGCCACTAACCGAATCTAGAACAATCAAAAACTTACCGAGATTGAAATTGGATACTGTGAGCTTTAGAATTGATCCGATAGACACGTTCCACATGAATGTCAACTACAAACACATAAAATGAAATAGAGTAAGAATTACAAATGCTTAATAAGTTCATAGGAACTAAAACAATAAGCTTACCTCAATCTCTATTAATATACCAATTTAGCTACTGAACAACTTTCCTATTTTCACATTTAACAACAATAAGGTGAGATCATTAGAAAAAAGTCTCAAACAATTCAATTTATAAAGTGCCATATAACTCAATTCAATGTCATTATATCAATATCATCAACTGTTTATATATTTTGACTACATTATTCAATCATCATATAACATATCCATTCAGAACACGTATCTATACTTCAGACATATAATATTCCCCATTTATATAATTCAATCCAATATCATTTCTGTATAATTGTCAAACATATACGTCATTTATTCAGTTCAAATGTATAACTACAAAATATTTGTATGCACACATCAATTTTCATATATCATATAGAATCAATCAATTCCTTTCCTTTTAAACAATTAACCCGATGAACTAAAATAATAAGATATAGATATGCAGGTAACTACACCACACTAGATAGCTCAATAAAGTGATAACTACAACACACTAAATGGTTCCATAGAGCAATAACTACACCACACCAAGGCATCATAGTGCAAAGTCCATAGGCACAATATCGTATCATATAACGTATCATATCTCCACCATACCAAGGTATCCGTAGGGACAAAGCTTGGTAATCCGCAAAAAATGTAGGATTCTGACATAAACAATGATATCTCCATCATATCTTTTACTCCTGATCATCTTTCACTCATATATCGTACTATTGCACAATCAACACTATTGGCATGCCATTCGTATCCTAATCATTTACTATGTTCAAATGGGCATTTATAGAAGATTTGTAACAATTATTATACAAGGGAACTTACATGTTTTTAGTACAAAAGACATTATCAAATCACATTCATTCAGAATCCACATGAATCATGTTTCACAAGTATTCAAACTTTCAATTAGATCATTCATTTCTCATTTTTAGTACTAAATTATAAACCTTGTAAAATTTAAAATTTAATAATATATAGTTATAGATTCAAAATTTAACCACCATCAATACATAGAAACACATTTCAATACTCTATGAAATTAGTAGGTATAAACAATAACAATTGAAGAGCTAAAGACTAATATGCAATTTCTCTTATTTCTCGATTAACTTTCGATTGATTTAATTCCAAATCTATAATAATTCATTACAATTTATCAATTCCAACAACCTTATAACATCTTAATATATTTATTTTACACAATTTTTCTCAAGTTTCACATTTTATTCAATTTAGTCCCTAAAATCGAAATGATTATATCTTTAAGTTCTAAGCTTCATTTTTCAATTAGGTTTCAATTTCACCCCTTTACATCCCTCTAAATACAATAATTATAGAATTTTCATATCAATTTTGACACATTCACATTTTAGTCCCTATACTCAAAATCAACGAATTTTACTTTACAAATTAGTCCTATTACAATTCTATGCTTGAAATCCTACCACTAAACATTAAAAACCTCAAAAATCATCAATGGAAACATTTCAAAACTTTAACAGTTTTACGTTTTAATACCCTGGCTAGCTACATTGAGCTACAATGATATAAAAAACATAATTTTTTTTAAAAATGGCTCAAAATTCACTTACCATAGAAAGACACAAGTTTAACCGAATATGAAGCTTCAACCATGGCTTCTCAAGCTTTTCTCTTTGTAAAGAAATGGTGGTGGTAAAAAACTAAAGATGACTTTGATTTTATCATTTTTTATACTTAAAAATCTTATATTAATTTAATTATAATATTTTTTTAACATTGTTTCCAATAAAACACTACCTAATCATCCACCATAGTTCTAGATATGGTCCAACTTCCAATTTGGACCTTAAATGGTTTCCAGTTATGTCTTTTAACTAATAAAAACCTATAGCGATAAACTTTTACAATTTTTACGATTTAGTCCTTATACCTAAATTAATCATTAAATCGACAAAATTACTTATAAGAAATTTAATTCACTTATACAATAACTCCATAAATACTTAATAAAGTTATTTACAACTTTGGTTTATAAAAACAAGGTCTCGATACCTAAATTTCCAAAACCACTGACTTTTGAACCAATACACTTTGTACATTGACTAACTTTCCACATAACAAATTTTATTAGACTAGAATTTATTATAAATTTCCACATAAATAATATCTACTGACACGATCATCGAAAACTGGAGTTCCAAAACTATCGTTTCCGGTACAATTAAAAACCAGGTTGTTATAACTCCCCCTTAGGAAATTTCATCTTCGAAATTTCTTACCTTAAAAATAGGTTCGAGCGTTGTGATCTCATAGAGTCTTTAGTTTCTCATGTAGCTTCCTCAGTACCATGTTGGTGCCTCAAAACTTTCACTAACAGTACTCATTTATTCTGTAGTTCTTTTATTCCCCAAGCTACAATCTTGACTGGTTCTTCTGAATATGACAAGTTAGGCTGTAATTCTATTTTGTTGGGAGTAATCATATGGGAAGGGTCCGATTTATATCGCCATAACATAGAAACATGAAAAACATTTTGAATCTGTTCAAGTTCCAAAGGTAAAGCTAGCCTGCAAGCCACTAGTCCAGTTCTCTCTGTAATTTCATACAGTCCTATAAACCTCGGTTTGAGCTTTACTTTCTTATCGAATTATAAAATCTTTTTTCAAGGTGAGACTTTTAGGAATACATTATCATAAGTCTGAGACTCAATATCCTTTCTTTTTAGACCGGTATACAATATCTTACAGTCTGAGGTGGCTTCCAAACAATTTGAGATAATACGAACTGTTTGTTCTATTTCTTTGATCAAATCAGTCTCGACTAGCTTTCTTTCACTCAATTCTGACCAATGTAATGAAGTTCTGAAATTACAAATTTCAAGTGAGTAATTTGTTTAAATCAAAATGAAATGTGTGGATTTGGTAATTTGATCACCGTGAAGCCTCAATTAACCATTTGTAACACATACCCATTCTAAAAAATTGTCCTATTTTGTACATTCTTCGGAAGTTTCCAAATCAGATCTGATGATCTTTTGTTCGAATCAATACGAATACCTTTAGCCCATAATACATATTTCAGAAATATTATTTCAAGAAGTTAGAATTCGCATTACATAAATTTTGCATACAACTACTTTTCTTATAAATTCTTCAGTACAGATCTCAAATATTGATCAAGTTTATTTTTGTTCCTCGAGTAAATTAGGATGTCATCAATATAAAACAACAAATATCTATTATTTACAGTAGTTTCATTTAGTTGTCTACAACCAATAAAAAATCATAAAGTTTCATCTTTCTTTTTCACAATTAGGACCAAAGCATCCCAAGGTAACACACTCAATTGAGTGAACTCTTGGTTTAATAGCTCTTTCAACTAAGGCTTCAATTCTTTCGATATTATCGGTGCTATTTAATATGGTGTAACAGATATTGAAGCAGTGTCCAGTGCTAATTCAATAACAAAATCAACCTTTCTTTTGGGTCAGAACTTTCGCAAATCTTTTAAGAACACATTAAAATATACATTAATCGTCAGACTTGTTTCTCCTTTAATCTCTATATTCAGTACTTAAATTGCAAGACCTTCTCCGGTAAGTATTTGAGAAGATAACACTACCTTGATATTGGTGGAACATTTAGATTTGTTAACACTAACATTAATTGATTCACTCTTCTAACATCAATACAATTCTCTTCTGTTTACAGTTTCTACTATATCATACAAAGTCAATCAATCTGTATCAAGAATAATATTAAATTTGTTAGTGGCAATAATATCAGAACAATAGAAAATTTATAGTTTTGTATTTTTAGTGAACACTTTTACACATCTATATAATGAGAACATACTAGTATAACAAGTTCATTACTCTAACATCATGTTCAATCCACTCTACTGATATATTTCTTTTGATCATAATATCTCTGGTATATTTACTGAGTCCAATAAATTCTCATTCGTTCTTTACTATAGACATAATTCTCTGTTTCAACTCTAGAAATTCTCTATACTTCTTATCTAGGTACCATCAACTGGTGTATTTCTTTTTTAAAAATGATTAGAAGAAATTATAATTTACTCGATCTTTAAGAACAACTATTGTCAAAATTATTCATCTTCGATAAGCTTTATCTTTCCAAGTGACATAACATTTCAGATTGTCTCAAGAAGAACATATTATTTCATAAAAAAATTCATTGAGTATTTTTTAGCAATATTTAGTTCTGATCGAATCATCATTAGTTTTATCCCTGAATCATTCAGTTCCATGTTTTTGAATCTTATCAATTGGAAGTCTATGAACACTTACTGGATTTTGAGGACAATAAACTGTCATGGAAGGCATAATCGGGGGTGAAGGTTGTAAAGCCAAAAGATTAGCTCGCAAAGACTCTAAGAACCATTGGTTCATCTTTTAACAGAAAACAAATCACATATCACTATCTGGCTCTTGTCGAATGGTCGCACTATGATTTGCTCCCTAATTGGAAGCGAAATCATTATTGTAACACCCCAAACCCGGCCTAGACGTTACGACCGAATCTGACATTTCACATCGATGTGCCTTCTAAAATTGGAACTTGTTGGTGAAAATCGTTTCTAAGTTAAAACCCATTTAGCTTTTATTGCTTGAGAAAACTCGGTAAATTCTATTACTTCAACTGAAACTAACTTATCAGAACGTTTGTTATCATTGATTTCTTAATCTGATTAAAACCACGGAAGATTCTCTAGTTGGAAACCTTAAGGTTAAAAATGCACCTTTTTCTTTGAAATCGTTATTATTTTGAAAACTCGATATTCCTATTCTAGCAATTTAAAATACGAAATCAAAAGCCCAATAGCAGTTAAAAATTTCCAATTGGCCTTATTACATAATTTAAAACCCAAATATAAAATCTTTGAATAAATTAAGTCATAATCAAATCATCAGCGATCGCGTGGCCACCTCTGAGTCCCTCGCGGCTCCAAATTGTCTAAGGCTGGGGATTACCTGCGCAGTTAAAAGAAATGGGTGAGTTTACGAAAACTCAGTGTGTAATCCCCTATCAGTCAATCAGTAAACAGTGCTTACAGTAACGGTTTAGGCCTGAACCTTATTCAGTAATAGTACAGTCTAGGCCTTAGCCATATTCAGTGACAGTTTGGCCCTAAGCCCAAAATAGAATTAATGCAGTGCAGGTATGCAACCCTTCCTAATCCAACCAACATACCACCCATACTAACCAACACACCATGTGGGAATTAAATCGACCCACCCAGCCAACACACCAATACTACAGCGAGGCTGCTAACAGTAACGTAGCAAAGTTGCTAATAACAATATACGTGGTGTATCCACTAATATCAAAATACTTGGCAAAACCACCAGAACAGTAAAAATGTAGCAAAGCCACTTGTTCAGTACTTCCTCCAAATCAGAATCCCAACCCCAATGCAGAATGTCATGTCATAAATATTACGTGTATGCAGTATTTCATACTCAAAACCAGCCATATAAATGTCATACACACATCAATTAACCTACCATTAGGGGTATAATGGTCATTTCGTCGGTTAGGGGTAAAATCGTCGGTTAGGGGTAAAATAATAATTTTACCCCTCAGGGGTATTTTGGTTATTTAACTAATTTTAGGGTCTCGGTACAAATAACGACCCTTTAAAAGGTATAAAATTATCTCGAACAACTCAGATAACCCATATGGCCAAAACAGTATAAATGGGCCCAAAGCCCATTACTCGGCCCAAGAGGGTCCACACGCTCGTGTGGCCCATTTAGCCCAAATTCAGTCGCGACTGTGCGTTCACCATAGCCCACTCCTTTATTTGCCACTTACCGTAAATTTTATCTGTGTAAGATCCACGAGCCCATTGGGCCCACACGGCCCATTTCGGCCTAACGAGGCCCGTAACAGCCCAAGTCCACAAGAACACTTGTGGCGGCCTCTACAGTCTGTCGCCCATGATTTGTGGGCTCGATTTACCACACGAGCATTCGCACGCTTGTCAGGCCTCAAATGTCAAAGTTTCGGCTTTTCAGCTTTTGCCAATTCAGAGTAACAGAGTGGTGTGAATACACACCTGATGCGATTGGAACCAGTCCCCACTCCGAACACTCCTATGCCTCACAAGCCTCAATAGTCACACCCTTGATCCTCAAGAAATGGTCAATCGCCTTTGATCACTACCTAAACAAAAGATGCCACCATTCTACATCAGACTCGCATTCGAAGTATAATAACATCCCCAACCAAAACTCACTTACCATACAACTGAACATGGTATAGATTACTGCCATGGCGCAGATCGAAACATGAAAAGAATTGATCTAAAAGGTAGATAGAAGAGGGTAGTCTGCAATAAGAGAAAAGTTAGCAGATGGTTCAACAAGTAACAAACCAAAAGCCGAAAGGGAAAACAGTGACATTGAGGGCTTACCTTATAGTATTCGGCCAAACACAAAACACTTGAGTGAGAGAAAAAAATCAAGCGTCTCACCCAACTAATCACCACACTCACCAACCAAAAACAAACAAAGAAATAAGATGAGATTCGGCCAAGATGTAAATATAAGGAGGGAAAAAGAGTTATGAGGTGATGATAACTTACCAAAATTTAGCCACAGTAAACAATTGAGGAAGAGGAGAACGAAATTGAGGGAACAAGGCAAGGTTCGGCTACAGAGAAAAAGTAATTCGGTTTAGAAAAGAGAAGGAGAAGAATGCCTATTCGGCAGAGAGAAAAATGTGAAGATGGAAGGGAAAGGTTTGAATTTCGGCACCTACTAACCTGTATTCAGCAACACATTTGAGAAATAAAGTTGAGAAGAGAAAAGACTCGAATGGTCAAAATACACCACAGCTACCAAAATTGCACAAAACCAACAGAAGAAAAGAAGCAAATGCCGAAACTGAAATGACTAAAACCCATTCAACACTAAGTGGCGTGACCGAATAGGTACCCACAACTCCTAATTCGGCTACACTCCTCTCACACTTCAAACTCCTTGAAAATCTCCATGAATCTCTCCCCTTATCCCTCATTGATATCCTCCATAATAACACCAAGACCAGTTCAAACTCTCACACAACAGAGTTCGAAACCACTTCAAACTCTTGTCGTCCCAAGTAGCAAATAATCATCCCTTGCCTGCCATGGGATTCGAACCCAAGCCTTCTCAGTTGCCAAGTCAAGCCACTTGCCACCAAGCCACAAGTCTTTTTGTGTCATCAATCAAACACGATTATTCATAAAACCTAGGTGCCAGTGTCCAGGTTCTTTTAAGAGCAAAAACAAAAATTCTGCAAAAGCTGGAGCTTGAACCTAGAACTTCCCAGACATCCCCAAACACACCCAATTCACTTAGCCACCACACCAAACATGCAATTTGTGCTAAACCATGCAAAATTAAAGATCCTATATTTTTGAGGCGTTACAATTACCATTTACCTTATCAGATACGAAACGATTAGGCTCGACTAACATAGTATATCTATAAGAAAACAGAGCCAACTCGAATCAAAAGCATCACACTATCACAAGTTAATGTGACATGTATTTCTAGACTCATCACACACTACATTTATTCCTACATTCATTCTTGATACCATTAAATATAACACCCCTCACCCAGTCCGATCGTTGGACTCGAGCTAGTGCTATAGTCAAGTCAGAATGGAATGCATTCAATTAATATTAATTAATTCAAATAAACATAGAATGACTTCATAAATACACAACTGATATTCAGATTAAGCATGAGTCACACAATGACAATCAATTCAATGCATAGTCATTCTCGAGCCTTAAACGAACTTACATATGCTTTAATATCAACCTAGAATTTAATTAGGACAAATTTGAAATATTCCCAAAATTATAGATCAATTAAATCATAAATAAACCCATCAAATAATCAATCATGTCACAATCATTCAAATATTATAATATACAATTAAATTCGAGTCTTATTTGAGCTTACAAAAACTTTTAAGTTGATCTGAGTACAAATAAGGATTAAATTAGAAACTTTTCAAAAGTCAGGAAAATTTTCAAAACAGGATCACACGGCTATGTGCCTAGGCTGTGCTACAAATGGAGACCATGTGAAATTTGGAGTCACACAACTGTGTAACTCACTGAAGCCTTGTGGACCTAAATGCAAAAATCCAACAAAAGTCACACGGCCGTGTAACTAATTAAGATCGTGTGATCTAAATGCACTTTATTTTACAGCAGTACATGGTCATGTCACAAGCCCATATGTGACACACAACCGTATGGCTAAACTGTGTGACAGTAAAATATGTCATTTAAGGGCTTGTATCAAAACCAACCGTTAAGGTAACTTCAAAAATATATTTTGACAACTTTAAACTTGTTCAAAACATATCAAAGCTAAACAAAAATATGTCATAAAACATCTTACTAATGCCTAACCAGTATGCCACAATGTCATCATCACAAATCAAGAGTTTTAAAACATTTCAAATAATTCAACTAGTTTAATACCATTAATGCCATTAACCAATATTACCATTCCACATTTTAAGTCAAACCATTTGACATCCCAACCTTAGTAACATTCTGAAGGATTACAATTCATTTATCACAAATATAATGTAACACCCCTTAACTATATTCAACGCTGGAACAAGGTACGAGGCATTACCAGACTTACATCACAAGTAATCATACAAATCTGAGTCATAAATTTGCGTCCAAATTAAAACCATTTGCAATTAATCATAAAGTCCCTAATACGAGCCTACGAGGTCCAAAACATGCATTGGAAGTGGTTCGGGACTAAATGAGAACTTTAGAAAATTTTACAAAACTTAGAAAAAAATTTCCCTAAACGGGGGTCACACGCCCGTGTGGGCAGGCCGTGTGGTCACACACGCCCGTGTCCCGTGTAACTCTCTGACTTGTAACTCATGAACAAGTTGAGATCACACGGCCAGGTCACACGCCGGTGTGCTAAGCCGTGTGAAAAATTAATTTTCCTAAAATAGCTGCAGACTTCACACGACCAGGGCACACGCCCGTGTTCGAGGCCGTGCCATCCACACGGCTGAGACACATGCTCGTGTCTCTACCCGTGTGCTCAATTCTAAGCATATTTTTTCTAAAAATTAAGGTGCAGGGAACACAAGGCCAAATACACGCCCGTGTGGAAAAAATAAAGGCTATTTACCAAGCCCTTTGCCACCCTTATTTTCACATACACTTACATCAATTCAAAAGCATAAAACATAATATACTTAGGCAACCAAAAACATCCACAATCATGATTAAAACATATCAATTCAATATCTTTATCTAACATATTCACTACATTTATTATGCCTTAAATAAACATGTCAATTTCACATTCATTTGGCTTCATTCAACTACTTTCAAGTTACCTAATTGTACACAAATTTATCATCTCATCAATCGATCACAATTCTCAACATTACACATTCATGCTATGAATCACATTTCCAAACATTTCACATTCACCAAGCATACCATGACCATATCATCAAAGACATTAGCACATATATGAATATACTTAGGCTTACAACCATGTTAACCAGATAAGCCAATTTACATGGCCAAATATCAAAACAAGCCTTTGACCATTACAAGCCAATACATTGGCTAGAATCATAATGACACATATAACAAAATAACCAAGTCCCTATACATGCCATACTTTCAAAATACTAAGATCATCAATACCCAAAATAAAAGTTTGATAGTGTGATCTGAATCTCTGACGATCTCTGATTCCGAGTTAGCTTGGCGACACTATAAAACATGAAAAATAAACAGAGTAAGCTATTTAGCTTAGTAAGCTCGTATGCAAGAAATAAGCAACCTTACCATGCATATAAAATTTAAATATTATAACATAATTAAATGTAAATTTACCATAGTCTCATGATCAATATTTCATTCCATCACCAAACTTACCTCATTTCCATCATTTTAAGCATTTAATACACATGAGCTTTACGTACATATCTGAACCATCTCGAAATGAACTTACACATATTCTCATCTTTGACATACCCGTGAACCACTCGGAATAAAAATGTTGGATATTCGGGAAATTTGCACACTAAGTGCCACATATGTAGCCAAAGCTACCCAAGTCTCATATCACATAGTTGCTCGCTTTCGAGCTATCAATGGGCCTGCTCACACAAGCTGTCAGTCAAGACGTAGCTACGCGGTGTTGCTCACACAAGCTGTCAAGTATCCGCAACATATGCTGGTATACTCAGCCACCGGTAGGACATACAAGACCAACACCCGGATCACATAATCACATAACACATATGACCCTAGTGACATGTCACTTGTATCCTACCCTATTCCTAAGGTTCAAACAGGATTTCTTGCTTGTCGATTTGTCTTCAGACTTATTCATAGGATTAAGCTCATTCACATTAATTAAACCTATAGTTCATGCAATATTAAAGCAACAAAAATACAATCATATTAAAGCTCATTTTTAACATGCGAGCTTACTTCGGTACAAAATGGCTAATAGTTCGATTTAGTCCACAACTTTGTTTTTTCCTTGGTCTAAGTTAGAACCTCGTCTATCTTGATCTATAATACCACATTTAACTCATTAAATCATCACATTATTCAATTTAATCCCAAAAACACCTTATGGCAAAAATTACATTTTTGCCCCTAACTTTTTAACTTTTTTACATTTTAGTCCCTAGGCTCGTAAAATTATTTTCATTCGATTTATTTAGTACCCAAGCCTAGCCGAATATTATTAGTACTCATATTAGCCCACATTTTTTATTTATTCGCATTTTTACACATATTTTATAACTTTTACAAATAGGTCCCTATTTAACATTTTCATCAAAAATCAAATGTTGTTTATCTAACACCAAACATACGTTTTCTACCATTAAACATCAAAATACACAAATAGTCAACATGGGTAAAATTTTAGACTTTGATTTTCTTTCAAATTAGTCCTTAAAATAGCTAAATCAAGTTACAACATTCACAAAAACGTAAAAATCATTAAAAACGGGACAAAGACGGACTTACAATTGAGCTTGGAACTTGGCCAAAACCTAGCTATGTCTCCCTTAGTGATTTTTGGCCATGAGGGACTAATTTGGGGAAGATGACATCTTTTTATTAGTTATTTTTGTCTTCATTTACCAAATGAGCAAAATGCCCTTCATTTAATACTTTGAAATTTTATCTAACCTTATCCATTTTTGTCCAACTTAAAGTATAATGGTCAATTACCATTCAAAGACCTCCAATTTTAAAATTTCATTTCAATTAGACACATCTAGCTTCTAGAACACACATTTTGTACTTATTGCAATTTAGTCCTAATAGTCAAATTGGACACCCTATCGATAAAATTTCTTAATGAAATTTTCACGCAATCATTCAATTTTACTATAGACCTTAAAGAAATAATAAAAATAAATATTTCTACTTCGAATTTTTGGTTCCAAAATCACTGTTTTGATTTGACCCTAAAACGAGCTGTTACATATAACTTAAGCATTCCATCATCATCATCATCATGAGCATATGAACATATGAACATATTTTTTTTAAACCTTATATATATATATATATATATATATATATATATATATATAAGTACTTAAGATCAAGCATGATATATGGACCTTAAATCTTCATTACTCAAACAACCACACTTATACTATTCAAAGCCTATATACATAACAAAGTAACAAATCCCAAAACAAGCTTTATAGCCAAGAATCATTTCCTCAACATCCTAAATAAACATTTAATCACATTTAAACCAAAACACATGCCACATAGTCGAGTCTAGAACGATAAAAAACCTACTAAGATTGAAACTGGAATGTGTGAGCCTTGAAATTGATACGGTAGACACGTTTCGCAAGAATGTCAACTATAGACAAAAAAAATGAAATAAAGTAAGCATTACGAATGCTTAGTAAGTTCATAGGAACTAAATTAGTAAGCTTACCTCAATCGCTCTTAATATAACAATTTAGCTACTAAACTGATTTCTCGTTTTCACATTTAACAACAATAAAGTGAGATCATTAGAAAAAAGTTTCAAACAATTCAATTTATATGGTGCCATCAGCATCATCAACTATTTATATATTTTGACTACATTATTCAATCATCATATAACATATCAATTCAGAACATATATCTATACTTCAAACATATAACATACCGCATTTATATAATTCAATATAGTATCATTTATGTATAATTATCAAACATATACATCATTTATTCAATTCAACCATATAACAGAAAATATTTGTATGCATACATCCATTTTCATATATCATATAGAGTTAGTCAGTTCCTTTCCTTTTAAAAAATTACCCCGATGAACTAAAATAATAAGATATAGATACGTGGGTAACTACACCACACTAGATAGCTCAATAAAGTGATAACTACACCACACTAAATGGCTCGATAGAGTGATAACTACACCACACCAATGCACCATAATGCAAAGCCCTTAGGCACAATATCGTTTCATATAATGTATCATTCGTCCACCACACCAAGGTCTTTGAAGAGACAAAGCTTGGTAATCTGCAACAAGTGCAGGATTTTGGCATAAACAGTTATATCACCATCATATCTTTTACTCCATACAATCTTTTACACATATCCCATACTAGCGCGCAATCAAACCTCTTGGCATGACAATCGTATCTTAATCGAATACTATGTTCAAACGGGCATTTATACGTGATTCGTAATATTTATAATACATGGGCACTTCCATGTTTTCAGAACACACGCCATAATCAAATCACATTCATTTCAAATCCACACGAATCATGTTTCACAAGTATTCAAAACTTTAATTAGATCATTTCATTTCTCACCTTTTGTACTAAATTATAAACCTTTTAAAATTTACAATTTAACAATATATAATTATTTATTCATAATTTAACCACCATAAATACATATAAACACATTTCGATACTCTATAAACTTACCAGTTACAAACAACAACAATTTTAGTGCCAGAGACTAATTTGTAATTTCTCCTATTTCTCGATTAACTTCCGATTGATTTAATTCCAAATCTATAATAATTCGTTACAAATTATCAATTCCATCATCCTTATAACATCTTAGTATATGTATATAACAACTTAATTTCATCTTATATAATTTCTCTAAAGTTTCACATTTTATTCAATTTAGTCCCTAAAATCAAAATAGTTATATCTTTAAAATCCGAGCTTCTTTTTTCAATCTGATTTCAATTTCATCCCTTTATAGCCCTCTAAATACAATTATTATAGAAATTTCTTATCAATTTTGACACATTGACATTTTAGTCCCTATACTTAAAATTAACAAATTTACTTTACAAATTAGTCTTATTACATTTCTAAGCATCAAATCCTACCATTAAACATTAAAAACCTCAAAAATATCAATGGAAACATTTCAAAACTTTAACATTTTTATGATTTAATACCTAGGCTATCTAGATTAAGATACAATTATCTCAAAAATATAAAATTTACAAAAATAGTTCAACATTCACTCACCATGCAAAGACATAAGTTTGGCCGAATATGAAGCTTCAACCATGACTTCTCAACTTTTTCTTTTTGCAAAGAAATAGTGCTGGTAAAAAAATAAAGATGATGACTTTGCTTTTATATACTTTAAAATCTTATATTAATTTAATGATAATAATTTTTTAACATTGTTTCCAGTAAAACACTACCTAACCGTCACCATAATTCTAGATGTGTTCCAATTGCCACCTTGGTCCTTAAATGATTTCCAATTATTCCTTTTAACGAATAAAAATCGACATCGATAAACTTTTATGGTTTTTACGATTTAGTCCTTGTACCTTAATTAATCACTAAATCGACAAAGTTACTTATCAAAAATTTAATTCACTTATACAATAATTCCATAAATATTTAATAAAAATATTTATAGCCTCAATTTTCAGAAACAAGTTTTCAATACCTCATTTTCCAAAACCATTGACTTTTGAATCGATACACTTCTACCTTGACTAACTTTCCACATAACCAAAATTATTAGACTAGAATTCAATATAATACTGTAATAACTTCATAAATATTAATAAATAATATTTATTGACTCGATTATCAGAAAATAGAGTTTCAGAACTACTGTTTTCGGTACCTTTAAAAATCAAGCTGTTACACAATACATATTTTTATATTTTCCAAAATAAACATTAAATTTTCAATTAAATAATTTTCTCATCCCAGTTTTACCATCGGTAAAATTTTGACAATTATACTACTAGTAAAATTTTTAATAAAATATATTCAATATTTCACAACTCAACTTCTTCACTATTACTGAATGGTTTATTTTCATTTTCGGGCTTTAAAAATAAAAAATATAAACTCATTCTTCTGATTATTTCTTAGTAATCCATAAATATTTGCAAATGGATCATTTCCCTTTTTCAGTTCCATTTCCATTTCCATTTTTTGAGAAACCCACATTCATGTCCAAATGGTTCCATTTCTCCATTTTGGAGAAAACCATAATAATTTTTTATTGTTTTTCATCTCTCTATTTCTATTTGTTCTGTTCATTTTGATTCAAACATGCAATTTATTTCTGGTTTCAATGAGCTAAAGGAGAGGTCGATTGAACATAGGGAATTAGGGATCAAATGATTTATAATTAAGTTTCAGCTTTTCGCCTATTGATTAGAAATTTATTTAGTCACGAAATTATTCCACTATAATATCGTGACTGAGCTCTTCCAAGCGACATATCATTACAAAAGCAAGTATTCAATGCTTGTCGAATGAGCTTATCATAAGTGTGTTACCCTCATAGTATATCCTTAATCTCTTTAGGATAATACCTGTTCTCCCAATGTGATCCTATTTTATCTCATGGTAACCATTACATCTTCCTTCATAAAAAGTCAACCACTGTCAAATAGTGATCAAGTCATTCATCACAAAAGCGAACAACCTGTGGCCACATTTACTTTTCATCAACCATGTATTGTGAATGAGAGGATGTCATTTACCTATGTCTCAGGCTATGAATTCTACTGTTGTAAATAACGTTACGCATTATAGAATTCGTACACCAAACGCACCAGCTTTCAGTTCCTTATCTATTCAAATTCAGGCTTTTACATATATTAAAGTGTACAAGTCACGGATACGTAGTCTGTCATCCACTTATAATTTAGGTATGTCACATAATAAACGCCACAAGTGAAAAAAATCTATAAATGGATTCACGATCTATTCTGCTTAGGTCCTGTTCGATGTATGTTAGTCCAGTCAATCACAGCTATGTCTCTATCTTCTAGGAATCATCTGCTCCAATGCCCAAGACAAAGCATCTACCCAATTGGACTTGATATACAACATATTAGTCTTTCAATTGGTTTGCTCATTTCCAATTAGACTAAGGACATGTTTAGGTTCGTCTACCAATAGAAGTTGTCATTTTGTATTACGATCTGTCCACGTAATACTGTTTAGTATTAGTTAAACATTAGACAGCCAGTGACAACATATGCTTCCATTTTGGTTTACGTGCCAAAATCATTTGAGGAAAATAATGCAAAGTATATTAATTGTAATAAATGAAATTGTTTTATTAACCAATCTATTTTAAAAATTTTCAAGTGTATTTGAACAAAAATACTACACTTAGGGCACCAAATCCAATTCCTTCATCCTAAATTGTTGGGCTAACCATAATTTAACTGATGACAATGTCCCTACATCATTCTCAATGAGTAGAATGCCATTTCACATATAGAACGAGAAAGACCACCTTTTCATCCCCTAAAAATTTATAAACATAAGGTTCATCTATTGTTTTAATCAAATCCAAAAGTCTTAATTGCTTGATCAAATCTTTGATTCCATGAGTGGGATGCTTACTTAAGTCCATATATGGATCTAAGTAGTTTGCAAACTTTATACTCATTTCCTTTAGCTATATATCTGGTCAGTTGCATCACATAGATGTTATTTTCAAGATAGTCATTCAAAAACACTAGCTTGAAATCCATTTGACAAATCTTGTAATCGAGAGTTCCCACAATAGATAACAATATGTAGATTGACTTGAGCATGAAAATTGCATAGAAGGTTTCTTTGTAATCGATGCATTCTTTCTAAGTATAACCTTTTGCTTCAAGTTTGGCCTTATAAGTTTCCACTTTTGCATATGCATTTTTTTCCACTTGTAGATCCACATACACTCTATGGGTTTTATCCATTTGGTAAGTCTAAAAGTTTCCATACTGAGTTTGAATACACGGAGGCCATCTCATCTTTCATAGCTATTTTCAAAGCTTGGAATGAACACTCTGCGTCGCTTCGTCATATATGAGTGATTCATCATCTTCCTGTTTGATAGACTCAGTGTTAAAAATAATTCTTCTAGATTGGAAGAACTTAGGCCTACGAGAGACCCTCCCATTACGACGCAGCACCTTATGTTGTTGATCATTTGTAGGTATACTATTAGGAGTTAGTTCTGGAATTGTTTCATTAGGTTTTTGTATATTTCTTGAAAGTTCTTCGAGTTCCTTTTTACTCCTAGGTTTGAAGTCATTTCTGTAACTTTCTTGAAGGAAATTAGCATGAGTTGATACTATAAAAATTTGCTCTTTTAGGTTATAAAAAAACCACCCTTTGTTCCCTTCGGATATCCTATAAACATGCACAATTCTATCTGAGTCCAACTTCTTCGCATCTTTGTCCAATACGTGGGCTGGGCATCCCAAATCCTTAAATGTTTTAGACTTGGCTTCCTATCATGCCACAATTCGTATAGAGTTTTTGATACTGTCTTAGTTGGCACATCATTCAGAATATAGCAAGCCATTTGTACTGCATGTTCCAATAAAGAGATTGGCAACTTTGAATAACTTAACACTAAACGTACCATGTCTAACAATGTTTCATTTCTTCTCTTCGCTAAGCCATTCTGTTGTGGAGTGCTTGATGTGGTTAACTGGGATAGAATTGCATTCTCTATGAGGTACTCTAAGAACTCATGAGATAAATATTCCCCACCTCGATCGGATGGAAGTGCCTTTTTGGGTAAACCTAGTTGTTTCTACACTTCCGCTCGATACATTTTGAATGTATCTAATGTTTCACTCTTGTGGTTTATTAGGTACATATATCCATATCTAGAATATTCGTCAGTAAAGGTTACATAATACTAATAACCACTTGTTGCACTAATGCTCATGAGGCCATATACGTTAGTCTACACAAGCTCTAGGGGTTTTTCGGCCCTTGTTCCTTTTACATTAAAAGATCACTTAGTCATCTTACCTTCCAAGAAAGATTCACATTCTTTCTCGGTTAATATGATCAAGTCTCAAATGCCAAAGGTACGTCTCATTACAGTGAGAAGTTTTAAGTTTTTTATTTGATATTTCAGTCTTAAGCAGTGTGTACATCTTTGGTTTGATAAAATATAGATTATTTTACATTCATGCATTACAGATAAGATTACGATTTCGAAATATTGCAATTCCATTATTAAAAGTCACGTTCAAGCTGTATTTATATAAGATGCAACATAAACTAAGTTTCTTTTGAAACTTGGTACATAAAAAACGTCTCTTAAAATAATCTTTCTATAATTATCAAAATAAAGATGTACATCTCCCACGACTTAAATTGCCACATTTTTCTCGTTCTCAATCTGCAACGATAAATTCCTGTCTTTAAGATATTTCGTCTCCTCGAACCCCTGTAGAGAAACACAAACATGATTAGTGGCTCCTGAATCAATGACCTTGTGGTCTATCGAATCCTCCACTAAACAAGCTTCTATCATTAAGAGTTTCATACCTTTTCCTTTGATAGCTAGGTATTCCTTCCACTCTCTATAGTTTCTCTTGAAGTGTCCTTTCTTACTGCAGAAGAAGCATTTAGACTTAGATAAGTCTTTATGCTTGCTAGTTCTCTTCCTTTCCACCTTTGGTGGCCTAGAGACCTACTTTCCATTCCCTTTTGAGGAAGAAGTTACAACTATGTTTGCTTCTACTCTTCTGATTGATTGATCGCTATTCAATATCAATTTATAGGATTGTAACTCATTCATGAGTTGTGTAACTTATTCATGTGGCCCGAAAGCCAGAAAATCCTTGGACAAGTTTTTGAACACCATCTCAATTTGAGTTTTCTGATCTAGATTGGTCTCATTGACCATGGCCTCAGAAAAGTATCCCAATAGAGCAATCATATGGTCTTTGACCGGAGTGCTAGGTTTTTGCTGGGCATTCATCAAGCTAGTTATAGAAAACTATCGAGCCATGGTAGCCTGACCTCCGAACATGTCTTCTAGTTTATCCAGAATCACTTTGACAATATTACAGCTCTTCAGTTGCTTATATAAAGTGTTGGTCATGTTTGCCAGCATATAGCAACGAGCTATCTGATTAGACTCCTCGCAACATTGTTTAGCCTCAATTTGAGTAGCCGGTGGGCGCTTATTATTAAAAAACTATTTTAAGCCTCTCATAACTCAAGACAATCATTAGGTTCCTTTCAATTCCTATTTTTTGAGCCGTCGACTGCATTGGGTAGGGTTTCCATCATCATATTTTTTGAGTTTTTGCTAGGAAAGAATTTTACAAAAATACTTTATCCGTTTTTGGCTCACATTTTTATTCTAAATAAATAAATAATAAAATAAAACCCTATGGAGATGATAGTCCAGAATAAAAAATATACATGCCTGAAAATCACATTAAATTACAAATATATTTTTAGGAATCATAAATTTGACAAAAATACTTTACCATCCATAAAAACAAAATAATTATATAAATTCACTCACATACATTCCCCTAAACATGTGAATAATTATAAGAATGTCACATCTTATCAAATATTACTCAAACAAGATGAAAAGAGAGATTCGGTCTCAATTTACACTATAAATATAGCACAACCTGGAGCTCTAATACCAATTGTTGGAAAAAATCTGGTTTGAAAATAGTTTTCTTGCACAACGAAAATTTATAATTTTGAAAATCAACCCGATTTGTGATATTTATAACAATAAACCTTAGACCAAAATTGTACCTGTATTTTCAGATAACTAGATCCTTGATAATTTTCGACATTCAACCAAATGATCTTCTCAGCTATTCTCGTGCCACGACTTGCTTTGAGTGTGGGCTCGAACCAATTGAATTAAAACACAAAATTAGAAAAAAATTCTTTTCTTTTAGGTAAAAATGAAAAATTCTCTCTTCTTTAATAAACACTGGTAGAATTATTGTAACACCCTATACCAGGCCTGGTCGCTCAGCTTGAATAACAGGACGTTACACCACCTTCTCACATTTTGCACATTATGCATTGTCACATTTCAAGCAAACATCTTTTATCTTGGCACTTATACAAAATTTAAATCATACATATACTAATTATCAATATAACATGCAAAATCTACCTTAAACGAGCTTATGACATCAATTAAACATGTTTTAGGACCACTTGGAAAAAATACCAAAGCAAGTCACGTAAGTATCGATACTGTAACAAAGGTATCGATATTTCCTTTAGATGGTATCTATAACAATTAGAAAATCGATACCAAAACTATTTACTTTTTCTCGTTTAAAAACTAAAGTCACAAAAATTATCGGTACCACTAAAAAAGTATCGGTAATTTTACCCCAACTATTGATACTAATGATATGGTATAAATACCAAATTATGATTTCGGATTCTTGCACATTTGAAAATCACAGATGTATCATTTTTACAACCTGAATATCGGTACCTCTGTTTCAAACCCCAGAAATGCAGTACATAGATCATACCAACTTGTACCAATTCATCATGCTACTATCACATTATCAAATAAATGTCAAAATGGCCATAATAAAGTTTTAACATCAAAAATTATTTCGAGCAGTAGTCAATATAACACTATTTAAACCTCAAAATCCTAAGATAAATTAAGCTATGGAACGCCCAAAACATCATGGCAAAAACTAGCACCACATTGCCTTATTCCCAAAACCAAATTGAATAAACAATAAACACCAAAAAAAAGTGAAATGGACTTGCTTGGATCACCCCTTGACAACCACACCACTGACACCAGAACTTAACTACTCTGCAAGGATTTAAAAGGAGTGGGTGAGCTCACCAAGCTCAGTGAATGCCTAGAAAAACTACCGTGCAAACATGTCATCAAGCATTAGTAAAAAACACACATGGCATAATTAGAATAATCGCGGCTTTATCGACATATTTCAATTACACATGCACATTTAATAGTTTATTTACTAAGTCCTTACATACACTTTCATATATACATCACAATATATAGAAACATAGTTATAGACAATTTCCATAATAGTCACATAAAAAATAAACACATATCACAACACACACATATTCATATATTATGATAGTTTGTGATAATTAGGCACTTAAGCTACAAAACATAAATGTTGGCACTATCACCACTCATCATATACACGAATCTCCAACACACCACATAGACTCATAGAGTGAAACATGTCTCGTAAGTGAAGCATTAAGCTAACACTGTCCAATACACCAAACATGTCCCACTGAATGGAGCTTAGCTCACATTTCCAAATATGTCTCGGGGCCTCAATGCCCAAATCACATATATATATGGGTGAGTACTTCTAACACCCCAAACCCGACCCAAAAGTTAGACCCAAATCTGGTGTGTCACATTGAAGTGTTTTTCGAAAACCATGTTTTCATTAGAAACCCTTCTTATTTAAAACGTAGTTCATTAAAAACTTTTTAATTTTATTTCCAAAATTCCTTTTTACTTTGCGGAAGCTAATTCTAAAAGTAACCAATTTACGAAAACGTGATGTTTAAAAGTTAAGTTGTGAAAATGTAGTCTTTTGAAAACCGCGATCTACTTCTAACAAATATCAAACATAGTAAATAAATTTTCCTAAATAAAAAGTTAAGAAAGAAAATAAAGAGGCCCTATTACAACCCAAATCAAAAACCAAATGGCTTAACTAAATAAATGAAATAGAAAAACATGTGTAGATGTGTGGTCGTCTCTGAGTCCCTCTGCGACACCGATCCACCTAACGCTGGGGATTACCTGCACAGTTAATAAACCGGTGAGTTTACAAAAACTCAGTGTGTAATCCCCTTACTAGAGTAACAAATCGAGATATCTGAGAAACAAAAAGCGAATGATCTATGCGAGCCCTTTAACTCTAACAGTACAGTCCAGTTCAGAGCATACGTGGGCCACAGCCCATTACAAACCACTTGGGTCTCAGCCCTTGTCAGAATCAAACCATATGCATAGTGCAAAAAAGTATGCTAACCCATCCCATCCAACCGCTATACACCAACTCCGTCCCCTAATACTCATCATGTGGGGATATAACTATCGACCCACCCATCCGATACACATCAATGGTAGCCTGGTTGCGGTACTACCTTCATTGCAGCAAGCTGCTAGCATATATACAGCTTTAAGCCTTCAGTAGCAGTGTTATAATTAGCACAAAGCCATCGGTAACTGTAATAAGTTCGGCACATAGCCATCAACTAGAGTAACATAACTGGTACACAGCCCTAGGTAAATGTGGTCGACACTGAGTCGTCAATAATCATATATTGGCACATAGCCTTAG
This sequence comes from Gossypium anomalum, assembly GCA_025698475.1. NCBI lineage: Eukaryota > Viridiplantae > Streptophyta > Magnoliopsida > Malvales > Malvaceae > Gossypium > Gossypium anomalum. Next base: position 42,724,451 of record CM046965.1, read on the forward strand.
GCAAATACGTTTGGCACACAACCATAATCAGGTTGGTATAGAGCCATCTGTAGGTTGGCACAAAGCCATAATCAGAATAATTGGCTTTAAGCCATCGGTAGCTGTATCATGTTAGGCACATAGCCATCAACGACAGTAATATAGTCGGCACATAGCCTCGGGTAAATATGATCTACACAGAGTCGTCAGTAATCATATTTTGGGCTTAAAAGCCACAGGTGGATCCACGGTCGTCAAGTAACCATGCAATCCTCAATTGGTGGATCCACGGTCGTCAAGTAACCATGCGATCCTCATATACTTCCTCCGTTCCATGATTCCCACCCATGTGCAACATAATATTATATGAATGCAGCAAATATACACACGGCATACAAAATCATACCAATCACAGTCACAACAGTCCAATCACAGTCATACATTCTCAGTCAGAACATAGTCAAATTAATCAAATTGTATTATCAGTGAGTCATATACCCTAAAAGGCATAACGATCCTTTTACCTATTAGGGGTATTTTAGTCATTTCACCCTACAAGGGTGTTTTGGTAAATCTCAAACCAAGGGTATTTCAGTAATTTTGCAAATTAAGGGTATTTCTATAATTTTGTAAATAAGAGGTATTTCTATAATTTTTCAAATCAAGGGTATTTTGGTAATTTTACAAATTGAGGGTATTTCGATAATTTTACATGTCGAGGGTATTTTGGTAATTTCACAAATTAGGGGTATTTTGGTAATTTTACAAATTGAGGGTATTTCAGTAATTTTACAAGTCGAGGGTATTTCGGTAATTTTACCCTACAGGGGCATTTCAGTAATTCTACCCTACAGGGGTATTTTCATAATACTAACCTACAGATATGAGATTCACATAGTCCAATCCAATATTTACTACACAATCATACAATTTACCCACTTGGGCCCATAGGCCCACATGGCCCATCCCAGCCCATCGTGGCCCAAGGCAACCTAAGCCCACGAGAGCACTCATGATGGCCTCAACCATCACGTCAAAGCTCTCATACGTGCGCTCACACGCTCGCGTGGCTGCCATCACCGTGTGACTGACATTTCGGCATTCCAAAATTTGCCGTTCTACAACTAGAGTAGTGCGAAATACACACCTGTTTATGGAAACGCGCCAAAGTCCACGATCACCAACCTTGGCACATCCTGCATTCAGTCTTCCTCCAAACTCATCTGGTTGACTCTATTTAAAGCCAGCTTCTCACCAATTCTCATGTTAGCTTCCCGGTGTGGGATTACTTTCAACCATTAGGAAAATTCCTCATTCTTATGACCACTTCAACCACAGAGTTTCAGTCCAAATCCACCTCCTTCGTAGCTTAAATAGAAAAATAAATACTCCACTACGCATCCCAAGACTTGAACCTTAGACCTTACAGTTACACAACACGCCACTTTTCCACTCCACCACATGGCTTTTTGTGTGATAAAAATGTCCATAATTAACTTTAAGACATATGTGCCAGCGTCCAGATTTACTTAGGAGAGAAACCAAAATGAATTGTAAAAGCCAAGACTTGAACCCAGGCTCCCTTGCAACCTTAAGGACGCCACAACCACTAGACCACATGCTTCCTTGTGTCATTTGTTTAACACAATAATTAAAAAGGCCATCATCCAAGCATCTAGGGTTTTATTCACTTAATATCAAAATTTTTGCTAAAGCCCAGGTTTGAACCCAAGATTTCTCCAACACTTCTCAGGGCCATTAACCACCAAGGTAGACATTTAATTGTGTCATTTCCTTTCACAATTAGATACTTATATACAACCTCCTTACGGACCCATACTTAAGGCCCAATACTTCTAGGCCCGAATTCAGGGCGTTACAGTACTTACAATCCTATGGCATGCCAACTATATCCAATGGTCTCAAGTATCACAAGGCCAAACACATATGTTACTTACTGATTTTCATTTAGTATCATTGCACATTTGTAACATTTTCAAAATATTATCACTATCACTTAGCATGTATGTTATGCCTACGTATACTCTTTCACAACAATAATCATGAACATATAACACATATATAACATCTCATTTCAGTTCACCTTTCCGTAATAACGCAAACACATATTCCATCAGATAAACATGAGCACAAGGAAGCTTACACTAAGAATGTAGAGTAGGGGTTTACGCTACAACTAAATTCCCAAATAACACATTGAATCATGTCTATAAGCAGCTAATCTAAACACTCACCAATTAAGATTTTGCTGAAAAGTCGAAAGCTCAAACTAACTTTTCCTTGCCTTTATCTATACTTATAGATGGTCCTATCGATTCCAATGTTTCAACAAAGTAAATCACACAACAGCACAATTAACATTCAATCACAGACTCACATAAAAAAATCCAAAAACACAAGCCTAAGCTAGGTTCTCTTTTAACTGCAACCTCCGACATAGAAAACTTAAAATTCGAATATCTCGGTCTATACTTAATCTTTTTTCCTGAAACTAATTCCATTCATCTAATTATTTACCTACGACTAGTTCTCAACATTTAAAATTTGCAAAACTACTCAATTCATGGTATTGAAATTTTATGAAGTACAATAGGCGTTTTTCATTAAAACTCATTAAAACCTTAGAAATCCTGAAAGTAAGTTTAGAAACCTAATAATCATGTCAAAACCTATTGATTAACACTTTGAAGTCACATTTTTACTCAAAAACCTGAAATTCACCATTAACGACTCTATTTTTGGCTTTTAATTAAAACATGCAATTTAATGGTTAAAAATCCCGTTTAAAATATCATATATCATTTAAAACTAAATAGGAATTGAATTGTTACCTTAGTTGACAAACAACTGAGCTTTTGATCAAAAATCTAAAAAACCCACATGCTTAACAATAGAGGAAACTATGGTATTTTTAGGTGTTTTTCTTAACTTCTATGGAGGTTTATTACTAGGAGAATGATAGAAATCAAATGAATAGATTTTAGGAATCAAAATTGGGTGACTAGGGTTTTAGGGGAGCAATGGATGACAACACAAAGGAATGGAGAAAAGTTTATGTGAATATGCTATAGGTGGGGAAGATATTAGGTTGATCTTAAAATTTGGTGCAATTGCTTCATAAACACACAAAATTTTACCCTTTTTACAAATCGGTCCTTAACTAAAAAGTAAAGGTTTCTAAAATGCATTTTCAAAAATTTATTTGAATTTCTAAAAATCATATTAAAAAATATTATGGATATACCATGTCACAAAATTTCGATCACTTTATGGCGAAAATTCCTAAATTACACCTAAAACTCTTAGGCCCTATTTTGGGTTGTTACAATTCTTCCCCTCTAAAAAGAATTTCTTTCTCGAAATTTACGTACTGACACGTCACTTGCTTAATCACAAAATATGCTATTTCTACTTTTAAACTAACCATCACACTTTTATTGCATATTCTGATTTCTATTTTCTTTAACTTCCTACTGCTTTTCTTAAAGATTATTTTCACTACCACGGACTATTCTACGGTAACTTCTTTAACAATTTCCTCTATCTACTACAACACTCTCTCCTCTAAGAAACTCATAATCATTTTTCCTAATTCAATAGTCCCTATCGAGATTCTCTACTTATTAGTTAAATTTCTCAAAATTTACGGAGGTGTAGAACCTAAATCTACCAACGAGAATAAAAGAAGTGATTACAAGGAAAAAAATACCCTCAATCTTGTCGATGAATCTTAACCCTATGGCTCCTTAACAACATAAACCCGAGTTGCACCTCCAGACTCAAACTGTGTAGCAATAACATGAGCAACAATTCGTAGCCCAACTGATCTCCCATTACCTCTACCGCGACCACAACCTCTAGCAGGTGCCAAACTCTGATTCTACAATACCTCTACTCTATTCAGGCAATCCCTTAAAAAATGTTCCTCTGAACCACACTTAAAATAGCCACTCGTTAACTTACGACACTCACCAGAATGCCAACACTCACAATGTGCACAAAGCAGTCATCTAGAGCAACTCGACGAACCACTAGTAATAACTACAACACTATCTTGCTACCCAGACTGACTTGGTCGCAACTCGTGTTATGCTTTCCTATTAGAACCCTGAATATCACATCTTCTCTTAAACAGTTGTCCAGATGCATCATTAGAAGCCCTCTTATCAGATTTAGTAACCACAGAATGAGGCAGCTCAGTCAAAGTCTCCTCAACAGCCTTGGCTTTCTCAACTAACTCATCAAACATCTCAACATTTTGTGCTACCAAATAAACCTGAATCTCACGATTAAGCCCAATTTGAAACCTCTTACATCGATCCCTCTCAAAAAGTATCATCTTAAAAGCATACTGACTAAGTCATATGACTGCCAAATCACCATAAACCAAATCCAAAAACGCATGCTTACGAGGCTCCATATATTGTTCACCAATAAACTTTCTCTTAAAAACCTCAAGAAATACCCCCAAGTTAAACAATCAGTAGTAGTACCTCTCCTAACCATATTTTACCAATGATGAGCCTTACTGTTGAGTAAGGACACAGTAAAACCCAACTTCTCCTAATCAGAACATGACATCTGCATGAGGATCCTTTCAACTCCCTCCAACTAGTACTCAACTACAATCGGATCAGTACCTTCTACCATAGAAAATTCCTTACCACCTAATGCCCGAAGATGTTCAAGCAGCAACCGTTGGTTAACAGGCACAGGATCGCCAGGTGCAAGAGCAGGTTTAGCACCAACAATCCTTTTGAAATGCTCCAATCATAGCTTCTATCAGAGGGCCTACACCCTCATTAGGTATGTTCAATTTACGTGGCGGCACAAGAGGTGCAGAGGATGTACCATCCTTTTGAGCACTAGCTCTAACATTTACATGTCTAAGAGGCATATCTAATAATCTAGCATACAAACAAACAAATAAACAGTGTCAGTGACAAGGAGATGATCCAAGTCTCGTTCCTACAAACAGACTTCAAGATCTAAGGCAATGTGTTCCCATTCCAACCCCACATGCAATTCGATTAGAATATTTCAAGCCACCTCATGTAATTCAAATAGCGTTATATCACAACTCCAAGAAAATAGAAAAATTTAGACTTATAAGTTTCAAAAACTCCAAAGATACAACAATCACCTAGGTCTGAGCATTAATGAACCTAGGCTCTCATAACATTAAATGTAACACACTATACCCGGCCTGGTCGCCGAACCTAAGTAATAAGATGCTACACCACCATCTCACATCATGCATTGTCACATTTCATGCAAACATCTTTTATTTTGGCACTTATGCAAATTTTAAATCAGACATATACTAATTATCAATATAACATGCAAAATCTACCTTAAACGAGCTTATGACATCAATTAAACATGTTTTAGGAGCACAAAACAAAAATACCAAAGCAAGTCACGCAAGTATCGATACTGTAACAAATGTATCAATATTTCCTTTAGATGGTATCAATACCAATTTGAAAATTGATACCAAAACTGCTTACTATTTCTCGTTTAGAAACTAAAGTCACGAAAATTATAGGTACCATTGAAAAAGAATCAGTAATTTTACCCGGAGTATCAATACTTGTGATATGGTATCGATACCAAATTAAAATTCTAGCTTTCTACACATTTGAAAATCATAGAGGTGTCATTTTTTACAACCTGAATATTAGTACCTCTACTTTAGACCCCAAAAGTGCAACACATATAAGCACATAGATCATACCAAATTGTACCAATTCATCATGCTACTATCACATTATCAAATAAACGTCAAAACGACCATAATAATAATTGTAACATCAAAAATCAGTTCAAGTAGTAATCAATATAACATGATTTAACCTAAAAATCCTAAAAGCAATTAAGCTATGGAACGTCCAAAACAACATGGCAAAAACTAGCACAAAGTCTACCACATTGCCTTATTCCCCAAACCTAACTAAATAAAAAATAAACACCTACAATAAGGGAAATGGACTTGCTTGGATCAGCCTTCGACAACCACGCCGCTGACACTAGCACTTAACTACTCTACAAGGGTCTAAAAGGTGTGGGTGAGCTCAACGAGCTCAGTGAATGCCTAAAACAACTACTGTGCAAACATGTCATCAAACATTAGTAGAACACACACATGACATAATTAGAATAATCACAACTTCATTGACATATTCCACTTACACAGCAAGTTTAATAGTTTATTTACTAAGTCATTCCATACACTTTCATATATACATCACAATACATAGAAACATAGTTATAGATAATTTCCATAATAGTCACATATCATATAAACACATATCACAACATACACATATTCATATATTATGATAGTTTGAGATAGTTTGGCACTTGAGCTACGAAACTTAAAAGTGGGCACTATCACCACTCATCATATACACGAACCTCCAACACACTACATAAACTCATAGAGTGAAACATGTCTCGTAAGTGAAGCATTAAGCTAATACTCTCCAACACACCAAACATATCCTGTTGAATAGACCTTAGCTCATATACCCTTATCTCTCCAAACATGTCCCAGTGCCTCAACGCCTGAATCACATATATATATGGGTGAGTACTTACAATCCTATGGCATGCCAACTATATCTAATGGTCTCAAGTATCGCAAGGCCAAAATATCCGTATTTAAACACATATGTTACTTACTAATTTTCGTTTACTATCAATTCACATTTGTAACATTTGCACAATATTATCACTGTCACTTAGCATGTATGTCATGCCTACACATACTCTTTCACAACAATAATCATGAACATATAACACATATATAGCATCTCATTTCAGCTTACCTTTTCATAATAACGCAAGCACATATTCCAGAATATAAACATCAGCACAAGGGAGCTTACACTCAGAACCTAGAGTAGGGGTTTACGCTATAAATAAATTCTAAAATAGCACATTGAATCATGTCCACAAGCAGCTAATCTAAACACTCACCAATTATGATTTCGCTGAAAAGTCGAAAGCTCAAACTAGTTTTTCCTTGCCTTTACCTCTACTTATAGAAGGTCCTATCGATTCCAATGCTTCAACAAAGTAAATCACACAACAACACAATCAATATTCAGTCAAAGACTCACATAAACAAATCCAAAAACAAAAGTCTAAGCTAGGTTCTCTTTTGACCGAAACCTTCAACATAGAAAAATTAAAATTTGAATATCTCAGTTCATACTTAATCTTTTTGCCTAAAATGAATTCCATTCATCTAATTATTTACCTATGACTGATTCTCAACCTTTAAACTTCACAGAACTACTTACTTCATGTTATCAAAATTTTTTGACGTACAATAGACATTCTTCATGAAAACTCATTAAAACCTTAGGAATCATTAATGAAACTTTTAAATAAGTTTAGAAACCTCATAGTCATGTCAACACCTACTGATTAATACTTTGAAATCACATTTTTACTTGAAAACCTGAAATTCACCGTTAACGACTTTATTTTCATCTTTTATTTAAAACATGCAATTTAATGGCAAAAAATTCTATTTAAAAGATATACATCAGTTAAAATTGATTAGGATTTGAACTATTACCTCAGTTGATGAAAAATCGAGCATTTGATCAAAAAGTCAAAAAACTCACAAGCTTGACAGTGGAGGAAACTATGGTGTTTTTGGGTGTTTTTCTTAACTTCTATGGAGGTTTATGGCTAGGAGGATGATAGAAATCAAATGAATAGAGTTTAGGAATCAAAATTGGGTGATTGGGGTTTTAGGGGAGTAATGGATGGCAACACAAGGGAATGGAGGAAAGTTTTCGTGAATATGCTATAGGTGGGGAAGATATTAGATTGATTTTAAAATTTGGTGAAATTGCTTCATAAACACACAAAATTTCCCCCTTTTATAGATCGGTCCTTAACTAAAAATTAATGGTTTCTAAAATAAGTTTTCAAAAATTGATTTGAATTTCTAAAAACCATATTCGAAAACATTACTGATATACTATGTCAGAAAATTTCGAACACTCTCAGGCTAAAATTCTTAAATTACCCTTAAAACTTTTAAGCCCTATTTTAGGGTGTTACAATTGTTTTGTTGGATAAAAATATTTAATAGTTGAGAATAAATTCTCTTTATTTTTTGGTAAAGTAAAAATCTTTCATAGTTATGTAAATAGCTATACCGGTGCAATCTATTCATAGGGAGAGAAGGTAGAACCATTGTTGAATTGTAGAGGTTTATTTCAAATAGTAAAGACAACTTCATAGTCCAACTAAGAGAAAGAGAGGGGCAAATAGGGTGTGCTTACCCTCATATGTATTATGATGGGGATTCAGGTCTGTCATTATATTGGGCCTAGTTATATGTGCTTTCTAGACTTCTACCCCAGTATTTTATAATTTAATCAACGTAATACATATTTTTATATTTTCCAAAATAAACATTATTTTCCCAATTAAATAATTTTGTCATCCCAATTTACCCTCGATAAAATTATAACGATTTTACCCTTGTTAAAATTTCCAAGAAAATATATTCAATATTTCACAACTTAACTTTTTCATTATGATCGAATGATTTATTTTCATTTATGGGCTTTAAAACTAGTCAAAAACATAAACTCATTCTTCCAACCATTTCTGAGTAATCCATATATATTTACAAATGGATCATTTCTAATTTTCATTTTCATTTCTATTTCCATTTTTTAAGAAACTCACATTCATTTCCAAATGATTCCATTTCTCCATTTTAGAGAAAATCATAATTTTTTTTATTGTTTTCCATTTCTCTATTTCTATTCATTTCGTTCATTTTGGTTCAAACACACAATTCATTTTTGGTTTTAATGAGTTAGCGGAGGGATTGATTGGACATATATAATTAGTGCTCAAATGATTTATAAGTAAGTTCTGACTTTTCTTTTATTAATTATAAACTCATTTAGTCATAAATTCATTCCACTATAGTATTATGGCTGAGCTCTCCATAATGGCATACCATTACAAAAGCAACTATCCAGTGCCCGTCCAATGACCTTGTCATAACTGTGTTACCCTCATAATATATCATTGATCTTTTTGAGATAATATTCATCCTCCTAATATGATTCTATTTTATCTCATGGTAAACATTACATCTTTCTTCATGAAAAGTTAACCACTATCAAATAGTGATCAAGTAATCCATCACAAAGACAAACAACCCGTGGTCATGATTAATTTTTATGAACCATGTAATGCCAATGAGAGGATATCATTTACCCATGTCTCAGGATATGAACTCCAGTGTTGTGAATGACGCTACATACTATAGAAGTCGTACACCAAATGCACCAGTTTCGATTCCTTATCTATTCGAACTTAGGTTTTTACTTAAATCAAAGTGTACGGGTCATGCATGCACAGTCCATCATCCAGTTAGGATTTAGGTATGCCACACTATGAATGTCACAATTAAATTTATCCATAAATAGATTCAGGACCTATTTTGCTTGGGTCCTATTTGATGTACTGTTAGTCTAGTCAATCACATCTTTGTCTCTATCTTCTAGGAGTCATCCGCTCCGATGCCCAAGACAAAGCATCTAACAAATTGGACTTGATAAGCAACATATTAGTCTTGTAATTGGTTTGATCATTTCCAATTATACTAAGGACTTGTTTAGGTTTGTCTACTAATCCAAGCTGTCTTTCTGTATTATGATATGAGCATATAATATTGCATTGTATTAGTTAAACATTAGACAACCAATGAGCAACATTTGCTTCCATTTTGTTTTGTATGCAAAAACCATTTGAGGATATAATACAAAGTATATTAATTGTAATCAATGAATTTGTTTTATTAACTAATCTATTCGAAAAATGTTACAAGTGTACTTAGACAAAAATACTACACTTAGGGCACCAGATCCAACACCAACTCTGTCACAGATGAGAAAATTACTGCTTTACCAGTCATCGTTGAATCTTGTATAACATAAAGATTGTTGGTCTTTCAACCTCTCATCAGAACGAGAGCTCCATGAGATACCTTAATGCTGCTTGACTCAACTTTGATCCTATGACCTTTCGAGTCTCACTTTCCCAAGGAGATCAGATTCTTCTTTAAATTAGGCACATGCTTGACATCTGATAGTGTCCTAATAGTTCTGTCGTGTGTTTTGATCTGAACATACCAACACTAGTTACCTTATAGGGTGAATTGTTCCCCATAAGCACAACTCCACCTTCAACTAGACTATATGTAGAGAACAAGTCCTTGTTTGGACACATATAGAAAGAACACCCTAAATCTAAAATCCACTCGGAAGTAAGTTTAGACCTTTCAGTCGTAGACACTAATAATCACTGTCATTCTCGACTACACTATCATTGGCTACCTCAACCTTTTGTTCCTCATCGCTCTCAGCAACCTTTCTGTTTTTATTTTTCAACTTATAACATTCTGCTTTAATGTGACCCAACTTCTTGCAGCAGTGACATGTTTTGTCACGATTCCTCGACTTCGATCTTGACCTAGATTTGTTTTGACCTGAATCTTAAGAGTGTTGCCTGCCTTTAGCAACCAAAAGTGAGGCTTAACTACCGGGGTTCCTACTCGAACCTAACTCATTATCGAGTTTCTCTTTGCTTAACAAGTTACCCTTCATATCTTCAAATAAGAGTTTATCTCTACCGTAAATCATGATCTCCCTGAAGGTTTTATACGAAGGGGGCAAAGAGCACAATAATAGCTTTGTCTAATCTTCATCATCTATATTAACCTTGACATTCTTTAGATCGTTCAAGAGAGTAAAAAATTGACTGATGTGACCCTTAAGGTTTTCACCTTTGTCCATACTGTATGTGCATAATCGATGTTTCAATACCAAGCGATTTGCGAGAGACTTTATCATATATCAAGCCTCCAATTTCCTCTATAGGGTTGTTGTTGTCTTCTCCAAAATCACCTCCTGTAATACATTTTTAGTTAGACACAACTGAATTGTTGACAATGCCTTCACGTCAAGTTCCTCCCACTCTGTCTGATTCACATTCGCAGGCTTTTTCCTTGTAATAACCTTTTTCAGACCATTCTAAACCAAAATTGTTGTCATCTTAACTTACCACAAACTGAAATTTGTGATCTCGTCAAACTTCTCGATGTCAAATCTTATTGTTTCCATCCTAAATGAGTTGACCTGTAAAAGTTAAACCAAGCTCTAATACCAATTTGTTGGGGATCGACCCGTATAAATAATAAGTAAGAACAGTAGAAAATATCAAAATCACAAATATTACATGGAAAACCCTAAAAAAAGGATAACAACCATGGGCAAAGGAGACTTCATTTAATGAGAAAATAAATGAAGATTACAAGATGGATAAAATAATGTAAATGACAAAACCAGAACACAAAGCTCTCTAAAAAACTCTCCCCAAAACTCTTCATCAAATCTCATGTAAGAGATATTCTATCAACTCTCTAAACAAGGTTACAAAGATAGTTTAAATAGGCTAATATTGAAGTTCTAATCTGGCTAAAATATTCTTAGACTAATCGGAGTTTAATTAGGAAAAGATAGTAGAGTTTAATTGGGTGAAAAAACCCAATTTAAGTTGAATACATGTTGCCATGTCATACACATTCAATAATCACTTTATGGTAACCAATTTGTAACACCCCTTACCCGTATCTGACGCCGAAACAAGGTATGAGGTATTACCGGACTTGAGTACTTGTAATCATTTAAAACCGAGACATAAAATTTCATCAATTTTAAACTTTTCAAACATATTCAAGACTATCTACCTTAAATGACTTTATACAATAGAGACCTTCAAATAACATAGATTAGTATTTTAGGTCAACTCCTAGCAACTTAATAACAATTAAACGAGTCCCCATACATGCCAAAGACTTAAAAATACTTTAAAACCTTTATATATGGATCAATAGTTTGATAGTGTGATTTAACCTCCGACGACCTCTAACTCGAGCTAACATCTGTGACACTATAGGAAAAAGAAAAGGAAGGGAGTAAGCATTATAGCTTAGTAAGTAAATATGTAAATATTAAATAACAATACATTATCATACTTTAAACAAAGTCACAATATGTTCCTGGAATATTACCATCACAAACACACATACTTTCACTATTACAATCATAAACAGGTTCAAAATAAGCTATCTAGCAGAGTACCAGCAGCTAAATTATTTATTTCTGGAGCTACAGAACTCCAAATTACAAACCGTTAATTTTACATCAAACTAGATCCACATATATTTTTACCATAAAATTTTCAGAATTTTTGGTCTAGCCAATTAGTACAGTTAATTCATTGAAGTTACCCCTGTTTCACTGCTCAACTGCCCTGACCATTCTTCACTACAAATCAATTTTCTCCTCGTACAGAATTCAAAGGATGTTCTCGTTTATTTCATTTGAAATTAGACTCATTAAGGATTTCAAGAATATAAATTATATACCATAATTATTTTATTAAAATTTTTAATGATTTTTCTAAGTCAGAACAGGGGATCACGTAGTCATTCTGAACCAGTCTCTCAAAAACTTAAATATCTCATAATATAGAATTTCTTTTCTTGCTCTGTTTCCATTATATGAAAATAGATTCATTAAGATCTAATTTGATATCTCATTCAGTCTCTGATTCAATTTCTACTATTTTTGGTAAATTTTTAGATTCTAGTCACTGCAACTATCCTGAACAGTTTTATTATCAATTTTGATCTTTCGCACTTCAATTGTATTCATCACTTACCCATAACAATCTTTCTAATTTCCAATCACATATCGAGCATATTGCTCATAAGTTACACACGTATATACTTACACTTATCATCACAAAGTCATACACAATTTCATTTAATCAATTTCCTAGTTGAACGCTTCGGAATAATAACAGATACGCGATGGTGTCGCACACAGCCCACCATTAAAATCGAAGCTCTCTTGTACACATAGTGGCCTTCACTTAGCACCACTCATGTGACCTAGCTCGACTGTACACATAATTTTGGCTCTCTTGTACACATGGTGAACACTTAGTACCACCCATGTGACCTAGCCACTTTATCTCGTAGCTCTCTTGTTTACATGGTGTCCTTCACCTGGAACACACATGCAACCTAGCTACATTTATCTCGTAGCTCTCTTGTACACACGGTATAGGTATTACACATGTGACCTAGCTACATACCATCTGTATCTTTCGATTCCGAAGGTTCAAACAGGAAGTATCTCACTTTCTAATACTTTATTCCATTCTTCCAATAGTCAATTATGACTCAAAAATCAGCTACAATACATAAAATATGCTGAAATATAAAAACATAATAAAGATAATATATTATTTACATACAAACTTACATACTTTCTCATTTCCATATCGAATTAATATTGAACATTTAAATCATCATAATTATACTTACTTTCAACACCTCAGCAATCATAGTAAATATATCAATTTTACATTGAAACGTGCATAAATTAATACTTGTTATACATATGAACTTACCTCGATACTAAAACGGCCATTTTACCAACTTTCCCTATTTTTTATTTTTCTCCCATTCTAGGTTCAAATCTCGTTTTTCGGGATCTAAAACATCATATTTTACTTATCTATTTAATGTAATATTCAAAACAGTCCTTAACTCAAACTTTGGCAAAATTACAATTTTGCCCCTAAACTTTTGCATATTTACACTTTTGCCCCTAGGCTTGGGAATTAAACTTCATTCCTTATTCTTATGTTTTATGACATGCTGATCATTTTTCCCTTCTATGGCAACATCAAATTCTCACTCTAACATATAGTTATAAACAATAACAACTTTTACCGATTAAGTCGTTTTACTCATTTTTGCTTAAAACCGTTTAGCAAAAGTTATTTAACATAATTTTAGCCTTCATATTCTACCATAAAACATCAAAATAAACACATTTCACCTATGCATATTTTTCCAAATATGAACCCTAGCTTAAATTATTGCTAGAATAAGCTTAATCAAGTTATCGAGATTCCAAAAACGTAAAGAACTTGAAAAACGGGGCTAGAACGGACTTACTATTGAGCTTGGAAAGCTTGAAAACCCTAGCCATGGCTTCTCCCATGCTAATTTCAGCCTCCATGAGAAAGATGAGTCAATTTGGGCTTTATTTTCCCTTTTTATTTCTTTTAATTACCAAATGACTAAAATGCCCTTAAGGCTTTTCTTTAAAATTTTGTCCTATTCATGCCCATTTTTGTCCAAACAAAATATAATGGTCTAATTACCATTTAAGGACCTCCTCTTTAAAACCCCATTGCAATCACGTACTTATGAATTAGAACACATATTTTGCAACTTTTGCAATTTAGTCCTAAAAGTCCAATTAAGCACTTTATCAATAAAATTTCTTAACGATATTTTTACACAATATTTTAATCAATAAATAAACCTTAAACTTAATGGAATAAATTTTTTGACTTCGAATTTGTGGTACTAAAACCATCGTTCCGTTTAGGCCCTAAATCAGTCATATAAAGAATCTCTGCAAATAAGCCTAATAGGCAAATTAAACATGCAATCTATAAAATTTCTTATCAATACTCTAACACATGCATCTAATCACTCGGTAAATCATAAAAATTAATCGAAATAAACTTTTCTATCTCAAATTTGTGGTTTCGCAACCACTATTCCATTTAGGCCCTATTTTGAGATGTTACACAATTCGTATGACATTTTACTAGGAATTTTTAATACCTTATAATCAAGGATTATTAGGCCTTTAGTTTTATATGTTTATTTTATCTAAAATTTAGTTTATAGAAATTGAACACATACATTTCAATACCATTTTCATATTTATTTCTCAATTTCATCAAATTTTCGTAAACATGACAACATAGGTAAGTAAGGGTATCCAAGGATACTTACCTTAGTAGATACTCTACAATACTTAATCATGCCCCTATAAGCCTTAATCCATCATCAATCAAGCTTGTAATTCCATAACTTATCATTTCTTTTCATTTTACATACACAAAAATATAACAAAAAATTAGCATATAATTTTTCCATGCTTTCCCAATGCAACCCATAACAAAATTCAAAGTAGGGATGTAAGAAGTAATTTTTTACCTTATTAAAGCTTTCTCTCATTAGAATGCTTCAAACCCTAGGCTGACATGGATGAAAATGATGGAGGAAATAACATTAGGAAGTTGTTTCCATGGTGGTTTCATCAAAACTTCAAGGTGGATTATGACAATTTTTTAGGAAAAAATGGAGAAAATCCATGAAAATGGAGGATGAAGAGGACAAATGCCAGTGGAGAGCTGGCCAACTGATTTTAGGCTAATGGGTGTTCTTTTTCCCCCATTCTTTATTTTAATAAAACACAAATGGGCTCAACTCTAAGCATCCATGTTTAATTTTTTTGTTAAATTGTAGTCCAATTCATGATATCAAATATTATGTAACACTCCTAACCCGTATCCAACAACGGAATAAGTTAAGGAGCATTACCGATCCTATACAATACACAATCATACATTTCATATTCATTTTCCATTCTAAAATTAAACCATTCAATTCCAATCATATAGTCCCTAAAACGAGCATTTGAGGCCCAAAATAAGCATTAAAAACAATTCGAGACTAAATTAAGAACTCAAGGAAATTTTGAAAAAACATAGAAAGTTTTCAAAGTGCAAGGGACACACGCCCATGTGGCCAAGTTGTGTTGGCATTCGAAAAGGGATCACATTGTCGTGTCCCAGCCCGTGTCCAACCTCTTGTAACTCACTGACTTGGGTCACACGGCTAGACCACACGGCCATGTGCCAGGCTGTGTACCCTTCGAAATGGCCTCACACAACCTTGTGCCAGGCCGTGCTAGGCCATGCGAAAACTAATGAGTATACTAACTTGTGTCACACGGTCAAGCCACACGCCCGTGTACTAGGCCGTATGAAGCTACTAACTTGGTTTCTAAATAAGTATCAGGGAACACACGGCCGTGTCACCTTGCCATGTGTCACATACGGCTGACACACACGCCCGTGTACTAGGCCATGTGAAGCTACTAAATTGGTTTCTAAATAAGTATTAGGGGACACATGGCCGTGTCACCTGGCCATGTGTCACACACGGCTAAGACACACGCCCATGTCTCTGCTCGTGTGGACAAAAAAATAAAAGCCATTTTCAAGGCCATATTTCTCATCCAATGTGGTACAAACCTACACATACCAAATAACATATGACCATATCAACAATAGGCATTCAAACCAAACACAACCAAGTCTAAATAATGAAATTTCATTACCAACAATCATTGGCTCTTAACCATCTCAAATGACCATTTTTAAAACATACCAAAATCACCTCCAAAACTACCTAAATGGTCAATTACATATATGTACTATCTTGCCTAAACATAACATACATAATGTTTATCATGTTCACTTATTAAGTACCAATCTACCAATACACAACCAAAGCATTCCCATGGCAATCATAAATCATACAAAATGAGGCTAGCCACATATATATATATACATACCAACATATACCAAATCAAGCCATATTAAAGGACTAATTACATAATAAAACATATAGGCTTCCATTAGCCAAATGACCTATACATGCCATATAACCAAAATAAATAAATTCCAAAAGTACCAAAATAAGAGTTCGATAGTGTGATGCAATATCTGCAACTTCTAAAATGAGCGAGCTTTCGAATCACTATAAAACACAGGAAAGTAAACAAAGTAAGCAATTAAAGTTAGTAAGTTCATATAACCCAAAACTTTGCTTACCATTTAATCATATTTTAAGTAAATAAACATAGCTTAATGCAACTCAATTTAATCTACAAATCTAACACATATTCATCTACAAAGTTAGACATGAAATCACAAATCTCATAGGTTCAATTTTCACTTGATTCACGTATATAACTGTACTTGTTCATATATAACTCATACACTCTCGGAACATAACTGTGCCTATTGAACCATTTGGAATAATATCAGATACTCTGGTATTTCACACACTAAGTGCCAACACATGGTCGAAATCATATCTATCTCATATATATGCCCACTCATGAGTTATCACTGGGTTTGCTCACACAAGCTGATGGTCGAGACGTAGCTACACGGTGCTGCTCACACAAGTTAACGAGTAACCGCTACACATACAGGAAAACTTAGCCACCGGTAGGACGTACGGGACCAGCACCCAAAACACGGTAACCCGTAATGACATGTCATTCGTATCCTATCTATTCCTAAGGTTCAACCGAGATCTAGTACGTCGCCAAATCTTCGTCGAGTATTTCCATGAAATCATATTTATCAAGAATGCAATATTAAAGTCAATTCATTGTCACATTTCTGAGCTTCACAGATTTGCTGGAGAAATATCGGTTTAGCTTTTAACTTGTCTAAAATCAAACCATCATCATATAAGGTCAATCATATATTCATCGCTCTCAGAACAAACAAAGATTTTCTACTCAAAGAATCCACAACTACATTCGCTTTACCCGGATGATAATCAATCAGTAACTCGTAGTCTTGAAAGAGTTCAAGCCATGTTTGTTGCCGCAAATTCAAATCTTTCTATGACATCAAATACTTTAAACTCTTGTGATCGGTAAATATGTGGCACTTTTCACCAACAAGTAGTGTGACCAAATTTTCAATGCAAACACGATTTCGGCCAACTCCAAATTGTGTGTTGGGTAATTCTTTTCATGCGATTTTAACTGCCTGGAAGCATACGCTATCACTTTGCCTTCTTACATTAAAACATATCCCAAATCGTTCAATGACGCATCATTGAAAATTACAAAATCTTTACCAGGCTCAGGTTGAACCAAAACTGGTGCTTCGATTAACAGTGCTTTTAACTGATTAAAACTCTGTTGACACTTGTCATACCACTAAAATTTCACATCTTTCTGTAACAATCGAGTCATCAATGTCGCAATCATCGAGAACCCTTTTACAAAATACCGATAATAGCCAGCTAATCCTAAAAAACTTCTGACCTCAAATATGTTTCTTGGTGGTTTCTAGTCAACCGCTAAAATTTTGCTCAGATCAACTCTGATGCCTTCTGTCGAAACAATGTGTCCCAAAAATCCAACTTCTCGGAGCCAAAATTCACATTTTTTGAATTTAGCAAATAATTGTTTATCTCTCAAAGTTTGTAACACAATCTTCAAATGCTCGGCATGTTTAGACTCTTCTCGGGAGTCAATCAGAATATCATCAATGAATACAACAATGAATCTGTCTAAATACGGTTTGAAAATTCTATTCATCAAGTCCATAAATACTGTAGGATCGTTAGTTAAACTAAATGGCATAACAAGAAATTCATAATGTCCGTACCTAGTTCTGAATGTAGCTTTCAGCACATCAAAATCTTTAACCCACAACTAATAATAACTAGAACGCAAATCAATCTTAGAAAATAATGTTGCTCTATTCAACTGATCAAATAAATCATCAATTATCGGCAAATGATACTTATTCTTAATCATAACCTTGTTAAGCTGATGATAATTGATACACAGTCTTATTGATCCATCTTTCTTCTTTACGAATAAAATTGGTGCACCCCAGGGCGAGAAACTAAGTCGTGCAAATCCTCTATCTGTTAGCTCTTGCAACTGAGATTTAAATTTTTTTAACTCTGTATGAGCCATTTAGTAATGTTCCAGGTATTAACTCAATAGCAAACTCAACTTTTTTGACTGGTGGTAACCCATGTAACTCTTCTAGAAACACGTCTAGATATTCACAAACCACTGGTACTAATTTAATCTTCGATTTAGACACTTTTGTATCTAGTACATAAACAAGATAAGCATCGCAACCTTTCCTCTCATATTTTTGAGCTAACATAGCCGATATCACAATAGGAAACTCACTCGAATCATCGAATTCAATACAAAGAATTTCACTATTCTAACATTTCAACTTAATAGTCTTCCTCCTACAGCTTACAACAGCATCATGCAAAGTTAACCAATTCATACCCAAGATCACATCGAATTCATCAAATGGTAAAAGCATCAAATCAACCGGAAAACAGTAACCTCGGGTCATCAAGGGACAATTTTTACAAACTTTATCAACTAGAACATACTGGCGTAAGGGGTTCGATACTTTAATCACAAATTTAATGGACTCAACGGGTAAACTCTTACTAGACACTAAATTTGTATAGACATATGAATAGGTCGATCCAAGATCAATCAAAGCAGTTACATTAGTGCCATAAGGAGAAAAAGTATCGATGATAACATCTGGTGCCAATGCATCCTCACGAGCATGAATACCGTAAGCTTTGCTGGCGCTCGAGCCTCGGATCTCACAATAAAATCTTTGTTGCACTTTTGCTACTATTTACATTTCTAATATTTCGAGGTGGTCTCCCCCTGGCAACTATATTACTCGGCCTTGTAGCTGGATATTTGTCTTTCTCGAGTAACTCAGGATAATCACAAATAAAATGCTCTTGCGAGCCACATCTGAAACAAGCTTTATTATTCATCCAAAAATTTCCAAAATGTTGTATTCCACATTGTTGACACTCAGGTTTGTTAAATTTGACGCTACCAATGCTCGATACTGAAGTGACTTGAGCTTTTCGACTCGTGTGTTTCTTTCCACGATCTTTGTTGGAATACCCCACTGAAGCAGTCGAATGGTTATAAGAATCCCTTGATTTCTTTGACGATGAATGATATTATTTACCCATTGACCTTTTTCTCAAATCTCTAGCCCTAAAATCGGCTCTTCTCTTTTCTTTGCTAAGCTCCTCGGCTTTACAAGCTCTATCGACCAAAACAACAAATTCTTTTAGTTCTAGATTTCTGACTAAAAGCTTGATATCCTCATTCAACCCGTCTTTGAACCGCGTACACATAATTTTTTTAGTGGAGACGCATTCTCGAGCATACTTACTCAGTCTCACAAATTCTCTTTCATACTCGGTTACGGTCATATGACATTGTTTTAACTCTAAAAATTCCTTATGCTTTTGATTAAGAAACCACTGACATATATACTTTTTCCTGAACTCAGTTTGGAAGAATTCCCATATGACCCGTTCTCTTTGTACAACAGATATCAAAGTATTCCACCACTGACAAGCTGAATCTCTTAGAAGAGACACATCATATTTAACACACCCAGATGATGTACAAGACAACTGATCAAAAACTCGGATCGTATTTTCAAGCCAAAACTCAACTCTCTCAAGATCATCATCAACTGTAGCTCTAAACTCTTTGGCCCCGTACTTTTGAATTTTATCAACAGGCAGTTTGCTTAAATGTATGGATTCTAGGATTTAAGAAGCTACGGGAATCGATTAGGGAATAGTTGGGGGTGGAGGTTGTTGAGCAGCCTGATTCGTTTGAACAAACTCAGAAAACCAGTCATTCATTATTTGGAAAAAGGCTTCCTTGGCCTCTCTTCCCCGACCCTCAGATACAGGTCTCAAACTAGACGGCGCTGCTCCGTGAATGGAGGCTGGCGCATTACTTTCTACGTCATCGGAGTCTGCTCAATTGGAATCCATTACTCTATGAAAACATGATTTAAAACTATCAGGAGATATCACAGTATCACAGGTTAGACATGACATGTATAGCTAGACTCAAACACGCTACATTAGTCCTAGAATCGACTAAATCGTAGCTCTGATACCAATAAATAAAACACCCTTAACCGGTATCCAACACCAGAATAGGGTTAAGGAGCATTACCAATTCTATACAACACACAATCATACGTTTCATATTCATTTCCCATTCTAAATTAAAACCATCCAATTCCAATCATATGGTCCCTAATACGAGCCTTCGAGGCCCAAAAAAAGCATTAAAAATAATTCGGGACTAAATTAAGAACTCAAGGAAATTTTAGAAAAACATAGAAAATTTTCAAAGTGTAGGGGACACACAACCGTGTGGCCAGGCCGTGTGTCTCACATGGCTAAGAGACACGCCCGTGTCACAGGCCGTGTGGGCATTCGAAATGGGATCACATGGATGTGTCCCAGCTCATTTTCGACCCAATGTAACTCACTGACTTGGGTCATATAGCCAGACCATACGCCCGTGTGCCAGGCTGTGTACCCTTCGAAATGACCTCATATACCCTTGTGCCAGGCTGTGTGAAAACTAATGAGTATACTGGCTTCTACCACACGGCCAAGCCACACACCCATGTACTAGGCCGTGTGAAGCTACTGACTTGGTTTCTAAATAAGTATCAGGGGACACACGGCTATGTTGCCTACCAGTGTGTCATACACGGCTGAGACAAACACCTGTGTCTTTGCTCGTGTGGACAAAAAAATAAGCCATATTTCTCACCCAATGTGGTACCAACCTACACATACCAAATAGCATATGACCATATCATCAATAGGCATTCAAACAAAACACAACCAAGTCTAAATCATGCAATTTCATTACCAACAATCATGGGCTCTTAACCATCTCAAATGACCATTTTTAAAACATACCAAAGTCACCTCTAAAACTACCTAAATGGTCAATTACATATATACACTATCTTGCCTAAACATAACATACGTACCATTTATCATGTTCACCTATTAAGTACCAAACTACCAACACACAACCAAAGCATTCCCATGGCAATCATAAATCATACAAAGTGAGGCTAGCTACATATATATATACATACCAACATATACCAAATCAAGCCATATTAAATGACTAGTTACATAACAAAACATATAGGCATCCATTAGCCAAATGACCTATACATGCCATAAAACCAAAATACATAAAGTCCAAAAGTATCAAAATAAGAGTTTGATAGTTTGATAGTGCGATGCAATCTCTTAAACTTCCAAAATGAGCGAACTTCCGAATTAGTATAAAACAAAGAAAAGTAAACAAAGTAAGCAATTAAGCTTAGTAAGTTCATATAACCCAAAACTTTGCTTACCATTTAATCATATTTTAAGTAAATAAACACAACTTAGTGCAACTCAATTTAATCCGCAAATCTAACACATATTCATCCACAAAGTTAGACATGAAATCACAAATCTCATAGGTTCAATTTTCACTTGATTCACGTATATACCTGTACTTGTTCATATATAACTCGTACACTCTCGGAATATAACTGTGCCTGTTGAACCATTTGGAATAATATTGGATACTCGGGTATCTCGCACACTAAGTGCCAACACATGGTCGAAATCATCTCTATCTCATATATATGCCCACTCACGAGTTATCACTAGGTTTGCTCACACAGGCTGATGGTCAAGACGTAGCTACACGGTGCTGCTCACACAAGCTAACGAGTAACCGCAACACATGCAGGAAAATTCAGCTACCGGTAGGATGTACGAGACCAGCACCCAAAACACGGTAACCCATAATGACATGTCATTCGTATCCTATCTATTCCTAAGGTTCAACCGAGATCTAATACATCACCAAATCTTCGTCGAGTATTTCCATGAAATCGTATTTATCAAGAGTGCAATATTAAAGCATTTAACACACAATTATTTAAAGCTTAATAGCATACGAACTTACCTCGAATTAGTATGAATAAAATCTACCGATCAATCCACTACTTTATCTTCACCTCGATCTAAATCCAAACGTGGCTTTTCTCGATCTATATAATAAAATTTAACTACTTTAAGTCTCATCCTATTCAATTCAATCCAAAAATTCGTGTTATGGCAAAATTACTATTTTCCCCTAAACATTTAACTTCTTTACAATTTAGTTCCTAGCTCAAAAAATGCAAATTCATGCAATTTAATCCACACCCATGCTAGCCAAATTTCATCTATGTTCATAGAAGCCCACACATTTCATTATTTCACACATTTCACCAAAAATTTTTCAAATTTTACAAATAAATCCTTATTTGACATTTTCAACCAAAATCACTTTACAAAACTTGTTTATCTCACAACAACCATTCATTTTCTATCATCAAACATCAAAACACATACACATTCATCAATGGAAAAATTCAAACAACTCAATAGTTTCACAAATTAGTCCCTAGGCTAGCTAGATTAAGCTACAACGACTCCAAAAACATAGAAATCATTAAAAACGAGACAAAAATCACTTACATAATAGCAAGATGAAGTTGCCGAAAGCATAAGCACAGAAATGGCTTCCCAAAACCTAATTTTCGGTTGAAGAAGGATGAATAAAGATGATAGCTTGGCTTTGTTTTATTTAATTAATCATTTATTTACCATTTTACTATTATAACCTTTAAAAACATTCATAATTTCACTTATACTGTGCCATCACACTCCACTATCAACATAAATGGGCTAATTACCATTTAATTACCACATAACTAATTTTTCTCGACAAACAATACGAAAAATGAGATGAATGATATAAGATATGATCATAAAAAATTATTTTTTAGCTAAACAAACGCTACCTTTATTTATATATATATATACAGAGTATTTTAAATATTATATATTTTAATTTCTTTAATGTTTATTCATTTTTATTTTGTGGTTATAATTTTTATTTATAATATTCAAACATTATTGTTTCAATTGTTAATTTCTTCAAGAAATAAAATAAAATTGATATACCAAATCATAATTAGAACTAAAATTAGGTTAAAGTACACTCACGATATGAGTGAAAAAAGTTATAAACAATAATACTTAAGAAGAATTAATATACAAAATAAACGAGACTTTAGATAAAATGATAAAATAAAATTTTGAACTCTATGATGATTTAATTTCAAATCTCATGTGTATTCTTTTTAATATTTATATTTAAAAAAAAGGGATATAACTATCCTTATGGTTATGTTTGTTACATTATAAAAAAAAATAGTTTTTGATAATTTTTTAATTAAATGAGCACCCAACAAATCATTTAAATAATACTATACAGCCGAATTATATTGCAAAACTTTTAAAACCAAACCTGCACAGATAATCTTCGATTCTAGTTTTAAAATTGCCCACGCTTATCCTAATTATACAAATTTATTTGATAGGTAAATTTAGGTAGAAAATATATTTATATTTTTTTAAAATTAAATAATTTATTGGTTGAAATGATAGAGTTAGCTTTGGATTTTTATTTTTATTTTTTGCACAAAATAAGTTACAAATTGGAAGATGATAATTATATCAATAGGGTTTAAACTTTAAACCTTGATCAATAGTGTCAACAAGAGATATTAACGTTTGCTCCATTGTGTTGTTAAGGAAAATCAGTATCTTGAGTTAAAATCTCACCAATCATAATTTAATTTGCATTTTCCAAATTATGTTAATCTATTTTATATAATAATAAAAAATAAAAATATTGTTTTTGAAATAGAAGGGTATAGCCATTTCAGAACAGCCAGGGACTTAGCCTGCTGCTTAATATTTTGTCAGTTATATAATTCTGTTTTTTTTTTTTTGTCACAACTTATATCAGTTCATTCGATGACACCAATGTTATACTGACGTACAGTTTTCGAGTACAATGCTCAGTTACACAATGTGATGCGGGTAACCCATTCGATGTACAGGGCCTGCAATACCTCATCCCCTTTGGCTACATATACCACTGGCAATGACTCCGTTAAAATAACTACTAAAGGTCACCATTTTTTTTTCTGCGGTGTTCCTGGACACTGTCAAGCTGGACAGAAAGTAGACATCAATGTGCTTCGCTTACCTGAAACAGCTCCGGCCTCAGCTCCCTCTGGGTCAACTTTGAGCCCGCCGCCTCTTCCTTCAGTGAGTGTTCCAGTATCCTCCCCGAGCAACGCTCTCACTTTGAAAGCTTCCAAGGGGAATTTTGCTAAACTTGGTTTAGCAATTACTGTTTTGCAGTTTTTGTATCAGGTTTCCCCTTGAACCAAACTAGTTTTGCTTATTCCGTGGAATTATTTAGGGGCCTTTTGGGGGACCTTTCCTGGAATGGTTAATATACTTTTATAATCTCAAAGATTAATAATTGTACAATCAATTATACTAATCAGCAGCTCCTTTATGGAGGATGGCATGCTACCGCTAAAGTACCTCTCTTTTTGGCTTAAATCATTATCTCGATAAGTTGAAATTCATATTATCCATGTCATTGTCTAGTACTAGTTGATCAACTAAAGTTTCATATAATTGGAAATATTTCAAGTATTTAAAACTCTGGTCCATATCTAACAATTCAATTGAGTTTCAAATCAAGCAAATTGTGCATAAGTTAATCCAACATAAATAAATAAAAAATAACTGTAACGTCACTACTCTTACCCTGGTGCCAATGTCATCTCTGAATTTGTTGGCTTTGAGCTACTTCTACTTCAATTCTCATCAATCATGAACTCTTTCCAAATAGGGCGTTTATTCCAGACCCTGTCTACCATGGCATCAATGGGCACATTTTTCGCCTCCGGTAACAAGAACAATGCTTGAGCTATGATGAAGGTGAATAGCATGTTGGAGCTAACTGCAAAGGCAAATTCAGCTGTTCTTGTCTCGAGAGAGAAGGTTTCACTGGGTATCAATCAACCAAGAGGACCCCATGACCAGGCAAAGGCCATTACAAACAAACACACCAGTAACACAACAAACCACGCTTGGGTTTTTGTTAGTGAATCAGTGGCGTGCAAGTGAACAAGAAGAATTGCTCCAATTACCGTCTCCATCACGTAACTTGCTATGAGAACCCAACATGGAAGATTAGGAGATATTGACAGATAAAGTTGGTAACGAGTTTGTTTGTAAATCTTGATCTCTAATATGTTAAAACTGACGCATACCTGGCATACACACAACTGAATACTGGCTTTGAGAAGTAGTATCCTGCTACGAAACTTAACAACTGCAAAGACCGAGACGAAAACATTTACAGATCCAGTAATCACTGAGAACAACAACGAAGCATCATTCTTGAATCCAATAGTTTGAAACAAGACAGGAGCATAAAACACGATGGCATTGATTCCTGTAAATCGTTGGAAAAATTGAAGCATCACGCCAGTAATCAGAGGGGGCATGCTACAGCAGTTCATGAGTTTATTGCAAGGATGCTTCACTTCCTGGGCAATTTTACTGGCTATCACAATCTGTTCGAATTCGGAATCAACATCTTCAACACCCCTAATATTTTGTAGTATCGCGTGTCCTGATGACTCCTTTCCGTGCTCGACCAGGCTCACTGGTGTTTCAGTGATGATTAAAGAACCTATGAACAAGACAGTGGCCAGCAATCCTCAAAGACACTCTCCATCCGTAAGGGTGCTTATTGGATGTGCTATAGTTCACCAGATTTGCAAAGAACATCCCTATGGTTGGAAATAGTTGGAAAGGGATATTGACCGCTCCACGGTGTTTGGTTGGGGCTATCTCTGATAGGAACAATGGAACTGCCTCATAAATTAGTTTCATTGGTGACTGGAGCATTTGAAGAACCAATTCAGTAATATGTATGATGCATCTAAACATTATAAAGAAAGGAAGAACTGAACTTTGAAGAATTTCAGTGGTGTTTTTATCCAATCAAACCTCATTGCCAAAGCCAACACAAATGCGGAGGAGCACCCGCCCAATTAAAAGCATCCAGAGGAGCTGAGCAGCAGCACGTAAGGCAGCTCGAGCGAGGAAAAACATGGAAGCCACTTGAATTGTAGGCTTTCGGCCAAATTTGGAGCAAACCTTTGAAGCAGCACAGCTTGAAACAAGAGCAGCTAGGTACAACAAAGATGTAAAAAGCTGAAGATATCGATCATCATATTTGCAATAATTGTTCTTCTTAGCGTGCATCTTTCCTTCATGGACTTTGGGAAACAATATCATCAAAAAGTCGTCCATGGCTATCACGCACCTGCATTTTTTTATTTTTTTACAAATTCGTAGAATAAAAACGTAAATTCCTAAGGTTCAAAAGAAAAAAAAAATTCCTAGAATATTTCTATGGAAACAAATAGAGACTTATTAGAAAGCACATTACGAGCTATCCATTAATTCTTTCCAAACTCAAAATACACAAATTGCTATGATATTTCCCGTTACCGACCCGAAATCTGAATATAACCTGGACTATCTATCCACGATCCGTACATTAGGGGCTCGTGAGGAGGGCTTCCAAGCCTAGTTCGCATGTCTTAGGTGTTCACAAGTAGAGGGTGCGAAGTCAAACTAGTGGACCAACGAACACGTGTTAAGTCTAAGACAGTATACGTGTTTGCATACATGGAGCCTACCTAGGACGTCACTTCGATGAACAGTAATCATGTCTTATAAATACCTGATTCTCCTCACCTTGAGGACACACAACAAAAACACTGAACAATTTGGTACATTGAGCGTGGACTGACTTCAGATCAATAGACTTTCAGTTTGAAAAGCCAAAATGGCTTACCCAAATGAAAATTTATTCATTAACCTTTTATTCGGACAAGCTGGAGCTTCGGGTTCAGGTTATCAACCCACTGAGACAAACTTATTTGCTAATTGGTTTGTTGACCGACTGAAAAATTTGGGTAGCGTAACTCACGTAGGAGCTTCGAACTCATTTGACCTAAACCTTCCTCCTAGCCAGGGGTTATCATTTTCTTCTGGTCAAGAAGCGTCGTTGCAACAGTTTTTATCTCTCCAAGAGTAGATGACAGATCAAATGGCCTTGTAGAATGTGAGGCTTGAGCAAAGGGAAACATTTCATCAGAAACTCTTGAAGCAAAACGATGAGCTCAGGAGAAAGGTATAATATGACAATTTCGATTTTCATGATAATGTAAACATACAGGAGGAAGGTCCAGGCATGCTTGTAAGAGAACGGTAGAGTGAGATGGATGCATTATGACTAGATGTGAGGGCTTTACATCCTGAATCTCGGGATATGGATTGACTTTTTTACTCCAATAATCCTTTGGCTCCAAAAGTCATAGCAATAGGTTTACCAGCTGATTTGAAGGTCCCGAATGACATGTTTGAAGGAAGGAGGGACCTGTGAGCTCATCTTATGCAATATAATGACTACATGAATGTGTTGGGAGCTTCAGATCCCACGAAGTATAAAGATTTCTCCACGATGCTCAAGGGGAGTGCAAAAAATTAGTACTTGTCTCTCTCCCAAGGGTATATTTGAAGTTTTTATCAGTTGGGTCAGATGTTTTTGCGACAGCTCAGAGCACATAGGAAAATTATGAGTACTCCCATGGGTTTGATGTCTGCAAAGCAGAGGGAAGTAGAGTCCTTACAAGACTATGTGAAACGTTTCCTCGCGGCAAAACTGAACACAAAGAGCCTTCAGTATCAGTGGGCTATTGATGCTTTTATTATGGGAGTATAGAGCGAGCAAGTACAGTATTCCTTCACCGACAATAAGCCTTAAAGTTTGGCAGATTTGTATGAAAGGGCCCATAAGTTCACAAAAGTAGAGGAGATAAAAAGTGTAGCACGTGGCACGTTCTAAAGGGATGATAGACAATTCAAAAGCAGAGACGAGGCTTGCAATAGACAGGTGCCACCTCATCAATCTTTGCGGGTACAAAATAAGAGACAACAGAGAGTAACCATAAAATGAGTCACCTAAGGAATCTCAAAGAGCTTAACTAGAGCGCGCCAAGAGGTACATCCCCAAATGTAGGTTCGAAGTTTATACACCCTTGAATGCTACTCGTACTTATATTATGAATTAGGTGAAAAGCCAAGGTATCCTACCTACTCCTTCCCCTATGAGGCACAGTGCAAGACGGTCATAGTCGAGGGAAAGGTGTGCTTTCTATGACTATAAGGGGTACATGACTGAATGTTGTTTCTCTTTAAAGGATGCTATTGAAGAAGAGAGAAGAAATGGTAAGCTCATCGACTTTATGGCTCAAAATACCATTCAGCAAGGCCAGAGTTCGTGTACTGAGGACAAGGGCAGGCAAAATGTAAGAGGTACTATAAATGTAATTGTGGGCACAAATGAGGATTGGACAACCTCTAATGTGAAGAGGGAGGCTCACCTGAAGAGTGTAAAGTTAGTTAATGTACCTAAAAGATTGTGTCAGTAAAGGAAATAGTACATTGAATTTAATAACGAGGATGAATTGGTGTGTGATGAAGAGGGAAAAGATTCAATGGTTGTTTCTAGAGCGATTGCTGGCTTTGAGCTTCAGAGAATACTTGTTGGTAGTGAAGTGCAGTTGAGAATTTGACCTGGGAAGTTTATCAAAATATGATATTAAAAAGAGCAGGCTTTGTCCAAGACTAGTTCATTGTATGGCTTCAAAAACCATTCTGATTAAGTTAATGGATGTATCACTCTTCCGGTAATGTTGGGTGACAACAAGCACACAACAACTAAGTACGAGCAGTTTTTCGTAGTCGATCACCCAATGGCATACAATGCTATTTTCGGACAACCAATAATGAGAATGGCCAAATTGGTGATTGCTACCTTCTGTATGAAAATTAAGTTTCCCACAAGAATAGGAATTGGGTTTATGCAGTCCGATCAGCGAACTGCCAGGCAGTGTAATATATTGTCTATAAAGAAAACACGAGAGCACACTTAGGGGGAACAGAGTTCGCAGCAACCAGGGTTGGGTGATCAAGTCTTAGATTTGGATAGCGAAGATGCAAGAGATGAGAAGAGAAGCAAAAAGCCTAAAGCGACAGAGGACATAGATACTTTGCAACTATTTTACAACGATGAAGGAAGAATAATAAAGGTTTCATTAGCGCTAGCACATGAGGAGAAAGAGAGCTTAGTCGAATGTCTAAAAGCAAACTCTAATGTCTTTGCATGGTCTACGGTAGATATGTCGGGGGTAGATCTGTAGGTAATTGTCCATAAACTAAATGTGCTCCCTGAGGTAAAATTAGTTAAGAAAAAGAATAGAAGGTTTGCACCGCAGGTAGTAGAGACAATGAGACATGAGGTAGCCAAATTGTTGTCGGCAGGGTTTATCAAAAAGGTTGAGTACTCGGACTGGGTTTCAAATTTCGTCATGGTAAAGAAAGCCAGTGGCAAGTGGAAGATGTGCATCAATTTCACCAACCTCAATAATGCATGCCCCAATGACAACTTCCCTTTACCATTGATTGATCGCTTAGTTGATGCATCTTCAGGTCACAAGTTCATGAGCTTCATGGACATTTTTTCAGGTTATAATTAAATATTTATGGCCCTAGATGACCGAGATAAAAGCTTTTATCATTGAGGAGGGGTTTTTTTGTTATCGAGTTATGCCTTTGTGCCTAAAGAATGTAGGTGTGACCTATCATAGGCTTGTGAATAAAATTTTTAGAGAACGAATTGGGTGCAACATTGAGGTCTACTGTAACAACCCGTTTTTAGTGAAATTAGAATACTGGTTTCGGCGTCACAAATTTGATGAGTAAATATTTATTTTATTATTATTTTAATGTCTATGGTATGTTAGTAGGGTCATATAAAAATTTCATTTAGAAATTTTGACGTCTGCATGCTTAATTTCGTAAAAAGGACTAAATCATAAAAGATTAAAAAGTAGAGTTCTAGTAGCTAAAGTTATAAATAGCTATGAAAATTGAAATTAAAAGGACTTAGATAGTAAATAGACCATTTATATATTTAGTGGACAAATATGGGCATGAATTTGATGTTTTGATTAGTTAATTAAAAAAGTTATTAAAGTAATTTGATAAATAATTGAAAATGTAAAAGAATTAAAAGGTGAATAGGTTGTCATCTTCCTTATTTTCTTTCATCCATGGCTGAATACACCATTAAAGGGGGATTATACGACCACGCCCGAGCGCCCTCCTTGAACAGTTCCTTGCAATCCATTGCGAGCTGAATTTGTTTGAATTTCAGCTCGTTACAGCTTGCATGAGCTTCTTTTTAATTTTCCAGCTTTTGCATTTAATTAATTAAATAATTTGCATGATTTTTTTAGCTCGATGAGCTTGTTTCAGCTCATTTTATTTTGCATTTATTTTGCTGAAATAAATCATTTGATTTGCTGATTAAATTAGTTAAATTAGTTTTAACATTAATTTGTCTTGTTCCAGCAATTTAATGTGTCTTAGTTTTTATTGACTAATTAAGTTGTCTAGCTTACAAGGTTTAAATGTGACTTAATTTGCTGGAACTTATTGAGTCTTACTTAAGACAAATTTATTAGTTGCTGCTAATTAATTTGTCTTAGCCGAATTTTGACTAATTAATTGCAAAATGAATTTAATATGTCTTAGTTCCAAAGATGTTTTTAGTTTGTCTTGTTCCTTGCATGATTTTTAAATGTGTCTAAATTAATTAATGTGCTGAATTAATTTGTGTGTACAGTGCAAGCATGGGACGACATTAATAAGGAGCTGAAGCGTTAAAGGACAACGACATGCCCGGACAGATTTAATGAGTCTTTCTTTGGTTGACGAATTTAATGAGTTCTTGGTGGGCGAATTTAATACGTCCTAACTCATTTAAGTGTGGTTTAAATTTTGCAGCAGCATACATGCATGGATGGCATTAAATGGAGAATGTATCTAGGTACAACATTAAGCTAAAATTAAATCCAGCAGCCTTTATTCTTCCCCAAAAGTCTGTTTGTGTATTTCAACAGCCAATATGCTGTTCACACCATGTTTTCACACAAGGAAGCTGATCATTTTCGTTCTTTCACATTGGGAGGCTGTTGGAGTTCAAGTATTCACACTATTTGGGCTGTTCGTGTTCCAAAACTTCCATTAAAATGCTGCTGCATGTTCAGCTTCCTAAGGCAGGATTAAAGGAGCTCATTTAAGCACTTGGCTGAACATAGACATGGCCAATCAACTCCCAACCCTTCCAAATACATTCAGCTGACTTTCCTTCATCTAGAAGCTGTCCAATGGCGTTCCAAATGGGTGGAGAAGCATCCTGGAAGTTTCTTGAAAAATTCTAGAATTTTTAGCTCATTTAAAGGCTGAACCAAGTGACCATTCAGTTAGGTTTATGTCCATTCAGCTAGCTAGTTTTATGCTATAAATTTGTGCTCATTTTTACTTTGTAAAAAAAGGGGGAACACTTTTATAAAACTCAGTTTAATTTGTGAGAATTTCTTCT
Source organism: Gossypium anomalum (assembly GCA_025698475.1). Lineage (NCBI taxonomy): Eukaryota > Viridiplantae > Streptophyta > Magnoliopsida > Malvales > Malvaceae > Gossypium > Gossypium anomalum. The sequence goes on from CM046965.1 coordinate 42,756,547, forward strand.
CTCATATTTCATTTTAAGACTTGATTGGCTTATCTGTTAGTCAGTGGCGTCAGTCCTTGTCTTCCGAACTTATCACTCTCCTGAGTGTGGCGTTCGTCCATCTTCTTATACCTTTGGTTCTTACTTTTCTAAGTAACGGAATCCTTCGTTAATCCACATTAAACAACATAAGTTCCGGGGCAACACTGTCTATGGTGTTGATTCGATCTTGAAGTTTAAGTTCAATCTCCTTCACCATCTATCTTTATTTTACTTATTATCCTAAACCGAGCCATTCATATAACTCCTATCTTGTTCCTTTCCAACCTAACCTATCTTCATCATTTTAGCCTTATTTTGAACTCTTTTGATAACTTCCGCTCCAAATAGCCAAATACATCCTTTTCTCCTAACCAAAAGATACTTTCTCGAAGACGATCGGGCAACTTAAAACGACTCGACTCGCATCGTCGGGCCGGTTCGTATATTTAGTATCAGAGCTATTAAATCGAGAAGTACCAATATTCGTGGCATTACCGAAATAGGTGCGTTGTAAAAAAATTGAAAAAAAATTGAAAAAAATAAATATTTTTGCTTCAAAAATTCTCTTGAGTTTATTTCTTTGTATTATAAGTTAAAAAAAAGAAAAAAAAAAGAAATTTGAAATTAAAAAAAAAAGTTGTGAAATTATTGTGAAAAAAAAGTGATTGGAGAGTTTGTGTTTATTTTCTAGTAACCCCGATCAGCAAATCCTTTTCTCCTAACCGAACGATACTTTCTCGAAGACGATCGGGCAACTTAAGACGACTCGACTCTCATCGCCGGGCCGGTTCGTATCATTTTCACAAAGATATGATCGTAAGTCCTATGAAGATGCTTTCCCTTCCTTCGAACGAAAAACTTACCGTTCTGAATCTTTTGTGACATCTCCTTCTTGTAATAAAAAAAATGAGACAAAAAGAAATCAAAAGAAAAAAAAGACAAGAGAAGATAATGCAAGAAAATGAACGGATTTTGAAAGAAATCGAGAAAAGGAAAAGAGAAGAAATTGAAAAAGAAAAAGAGTGTGAAGAGAAAGAAAAAGAAATCGAAAAGAAAAATGAGAAACTTGAAAAAGAGAGTGAGCTTAAAGAAACACAAGAAATGAGTGTTGTGGAAAAAGAGAGAGGATTTGAAAAAGAGTTTGAAAAAGAAATAAGTAAAAAAGAAATGAGTGAAGAGAACGAGAGAGAGCAAGAAAACACAAGTGTTTTAACTAACCATACTACGAGTTCTCTCTATGATGTTTCTTTTATTCAGGTTTCTAAAGATTCCCGAGACAAGTTTCAACTGCAATACTTACCTGTCGAGGGATGCTTTCATTTGATTGAAAAGGGTAAGGTTGAAGGTGGAATCCAACCGCAAGTGATTAATGGTAAAGAATCTTTAGCTACCGAACCACGACAATCAGGTTTGAAAGTTGTTGATAAAAGTTCCGATGACTTAGTTTCTAAAAGCTTCCCATATCTTAGTTTGGTCAATTGTTATTCTTTGTTTGAAGTTGATAAATTCGTTTTAAGTGAAAGTTTGAGGAATTGTTTTCATGATGTGATTTGTGATGAAAAGCCTATTGATATTGTTCGAATTGTTCGACAAACACCAAATATGATCATTTGTGCTAATGGGTTTTCACTAAAAGTATTTAGTTTGTTTTACTATGTTGATCACGTGCAACAATTCCTGCCTTGCGTGAATTCATTAAATTTGTGCAAATCTGTTTTGATGAATGTAAAGAATTTTGATTGCTTGATTCGGCGTATGCATCAATTTTCTTGGTTCGGCATGATTGATGCAATGACAAAAATGAAACCTTTGCTACACTTTGGAGTAAATAAATAAATTCATGTGTTTAAACCTGGACTTTATTATTTTAGTTTGGTATTCAGCAAAATCAGGCATCTTCAATTTTGTTTGACCTATTTATGTTTGTCTGATGCTTGGGCTATAAAATCATTTCTTGATCATTTCATGAAGTTGTACATGAAATTCATGTTTCATCCCAAAAGGGTAAATACTACTCATGTTTTTAATCCTGGCGTTGGATCAAATGATCAACTTGTGAAAGATGATTCAACTTGTTCCTTCGAGCCTACCGTTTATGGTGACCCTACCATCTATTATCTTTGTGAAGGAGATACTCTGAAAAATGAAAATTGTCTTTGTGTTTACCCATCTTTTCAGGTCTCTCAAGGATCGCTTGACGAATTTCGACTACAATATCTTTCTGAGGAGAGAAGATTTGTGTTAGTTGAGAAAAGTAAAACCAATCATCAATGTATAAGGCCTAAAAGTAACCGAGGTATGATTTTTGAAAATTTTAAGACACCTCTGTTCTTTAAGCGCGAAGACGAAAACATGGTTGATGATTTGATTGTGGAAAACCCTTTGCATAGTGATGTGGTTGAACATCCTATTTGGACTTGTAAAAATCTGCTTGCTTTAGATGATGACAAGGTAACATATGAACCTTATTCCTTGTTTGCTTATGTTGAAAACTTGCAACACTTGAACTATTTCATTAACTTATTTCGACTAAGCGACAACTTGTGGAAGCAATTTGAGGAGAATCAATACCTTAAAACCAGCTTGGTTTTGAGACGATCATTTGATAAAGCATTACCCCTTAGAGTGAGTGCCTATTCGAATGATTTTCCTATGTCTATTACATCACTTCCTATGCTTTCAATATTGCCGATCATGGAGAACTTGAAACAAATTTGTAAATTCTTAATTCGGTGTGCCCTTAATACTTTTTTTTATTGTGTCGGTAAAACATTGAAGTGGGTCATTCCTAACGACGTAGGACACGTGACTAATTTGTCATCCTTCATAATTGTGTGTTATATTCAGGTTTTTATAAAATACGACAACCAAGGGCCTCGTATCGACGAGCGTTTTGCTACGAGTAAGTGGTCCGACTTGAGGACAAGTAGCTTCGAAGAGGGGGAGGATGATACGACCACGCCCGAGTGCCCTCCTTGAACAGTTCCTTGCAATCCATTGCGAGCTGAATTTGTTTGAATTTCAGCTCGTTACAGCTTGCTTGAGCTTCTTTTTAATTTTCCAGCTTTTGCATTTAATTAATTAAATAATTTGCATGATTTTTTTAGCTCGATGAGCTCATTTCAGCTCATTTTGTTTTGCATTTATTTTGCTGAAATAAATCATTTGATTTGCTGATTAGTTAAATTAGTTAAATTAGTTTTAAGAATTAATTTGTCTTGTTCCAGCAATTTAATGTGTCTTAGTTTTTATTGGCTAATTAAGTTGTCTAGCTTACAAGGTTTAAATGTGACTTAATTTGCTGGAACTTATTGAGTCTTACTTAAGACAAATTTATTAGTTGCTTCTGCTAATTAATTTGTCTTAGCCGATTTTGACTTAATTAATTGCAAATTAATTTAATATGTCTTAGTTCCAGCATGTTTTTAGTTTGTCTTGTTCCTTGCATGATTTTTAAATGTGTCTAAATTAATTAATGTGCTGAATTAATTTGTGTGTACAGTGCAAGCATGGACGGCATTAATAAGGAGTGAAGCATTAAAGGACAACATGCTGGACAGATTTAATGAGTCTGCTGGTTGACGAATTTAATGAGCTGCTGGTGGACGAATTTAATATGTCCTAACTCATTTAAGTGTGGTTTAAATTTTGCAGCAACATACATGCATGGACGGCATTAAATGGAGAATGTATCTAGCTGCAGCATTAAGCTAAAATTAAATCCAGCAGCCTTTATTCTTCCCCAAAAGTCTGTTCGTGTATTTCAAGACCAATATGCTTTGTTCACACCATGTTTTCACACAAGGAAGCTAATCATTTTCGTTCTTTCACATTGGGAGGCTGTTGGAGTTCAAGTATTCACACTATTTGGGCTGTTCGTGTTCCAAAACTTCCATTAAAATGCTGCTGCACGTTCAACTTCCTAAGGCAGGATTAAAGGAGCTCATTTAAGCACCTGGCTGAACATAGACATGGCCAATCAACTCCCAACCCTTCCAAATACATTCAGCTGACTTTCCTTCATCTAGAAGCTATCCAATGGCGTTCCAAATGGGTGGAGAAGCATCCTGGAAGTTTCTTGAAAAATTCTAGAATTTCCAGCTCATTTAAAGGCTGAACCAAGTGACCATTCATCTGGGTTTATGTCCATTCAGCTAGCTAGTTTTATGCTATAAATTTGTGCTCATTTTTACTTTGTAAAAACACTTTTATAAAACTCGATTTAATTTGTGAGAATTTCTTCTCTCATATTTCATTTTAAGACTTGATTGGCTTATCTGTTAGTCAGTGGCGTCAGTCCTTGTCTTCTGAACTTATCACTCTCCTGAGTGTGGCATTCGTCCATCTTCTTATACCTTTGGTTCTTACTTTTCTAAGTAACGGGTCAAAGTCCGCCTGCTATCCTTCGTTAATCCACCTTAAGCAACATAAGTTCTGGGGCAACACTGTCTATGGTGTTGAATCGATCTTGAAGTTTAAGTTTAATCTCCATTTCACCATCTATCTTTATTTTACTTATTATCCTAAACTGAGCCATTCATATAACTCCTATCTTGTTCCTTTCCAACCTAACCTATCTTCATCATTTTAGCCTTATTTTGAACTCTGTTGATAACTTCCGCTCCAAATAGCCAAATACGTCCTTTTCTCCTAACCGAATGATACTTTCTTGAAAACGATCGGGCAACTTAAGACGACTCGACTCGCATCGCTGGGCCGGTTCGTATCAGGGGAAGATAAGTTCTGCTAGTTCATCCATTGTACGTAAGTGATATTTTGTCTCGTTTTTAATGGTTTTTATATTTTCGGGATCATTATAGCTTAATCTAGCTTGCCTAAGGACTAATTTACAAACTGTTAGAGATTTAGGGTTTTTCCATGAACATGTTTGCATGATTCTTGAATTTTAATGAAAGAATGAGTTCTTGATGTTAAATAAACAAGTTTTGTAAAGTGATTTTTAATGGAATTGTTATTTAAGGACTTTTTTATAAAAATGATAAAAGTACATGGTGAATGTATCACCCTTCACCCGTATCTAACTCTGGGATAGGGTTCGAGGCGTTACTGGACTTAAACATTCACAAACATATAAAAATCGAGTCACCAAGTTTTTGCCCAAAATTAAAACTTACAAACCACAATGAATAAAGGCCACATCTCATGGCCATATACAACAGCTTGATATAGGCCAATACATAAGCCAAATCATAATAATAATACATGACATGAAACTACAAAACTCCAAATTTAGTTTTGTTAATTTTCCTTGAAACTAGATTCATACATCTTTCTCCCATAAAATTTCTAGAATTTTTGGTTTAGCCAATTAGTACATTTTATTAGTTAAAGTCTCCCCTGTTTCAGAGTATGACTACTCTGACCTCTGTGCACTACGAACCAAATTTATCCTTGTACAGAATTCCAACAACCATGCCGTTTGTTTCCCTTAAAAATAGACCCAATAAGGAATCCATTCATATAAAACATGACTCTTAATAATGTTTTTACAATTTATGGTGAATTTCTAAAATCAGAACAGGGGACCTCAAATTCATTCTGACCCTGTTTCACAAGAATTCAAATATCACACAATATAAAATTCTTTTGCTTCCCCTATTTCTTTCATGTGAAAATAGACTCATTAATATTTATTTTCATATATCATTTGCATTTTTATTCAACTTCCACAATTTTTTAGTAAATTTTCAAAGTCATGTCACTGCTACTGTCCAAAACAATTTTATTGCTAATTCACTCTTTCACACTTTCTTTGTATTAACCTCATTTTAACGTATATATCACAAATCATTTTCACCACATTTCATACATCAAAAGTATAGGCCCATAATTACAAGGTCACCATAAAATCATCCTCATGTATAACTTACTTGTTTATAACCTTACCACATCCCGGTCACTTAATGAACACATCATTCACATAAGCAAATTCCTGCACTTATTCATCACAAAACTCACAAAGCAGTACATAGTAAGTCTCCCGTTGAACACTTCGGATCAATCCTCGATACTTGGTGGTTTCAGAACATAGCTCCACCCATCATAAAGTTCGGCTCTCTTGTACACATGGTGAACACTTAGTATCACCCATGTGACCTAGCCAGTTTATCTCGTAGCTCTCTTGTCTACATGGTGTCCTTCACCTGGAACCATGCATGCGACCTAGTTACATATATCTCGTAGCTCTCTTGTCTACATGGTGTACACATAGATCACCCATGCGACCTAGCTACATCATAATGTCTCGTAGCTCTCTTGTACACATGATGTGCACTCAGCACCATACATGTGACCTAGCTACATACCATCTGTATCATCCAATCTTTCCGAAGGTTCAACCGAGATTTCTCTCTTTTCCTACAATTTCACCAATCAAGTAATTATCAACAAACATATTTCCAATATTATTATAAAATATCATAATACAAGTAAAATTGATATATTACTTACATCTCATTTAATATCAAGGCAATAACATTAAATTACACATTGCATTATTAAAATCATACGAACTTACAATTTCTCATAATATCCATAATCATAGAAATCACATTTATGTATGATAATTCAATGCACTTCATGTACCATAGACATATTTTTAAATCAATTCATAAACTTAGCATCATAACATTTAATTTAACATAATTCAATTAATTCACTAAATTTAACTTTTAAATATAAAATAGAACATTATTGCAGTATTATTATCATACCAACTTACCTCGATCCAGAAACGACAATTTACTATTTTAGTCTATAACCTTGTATTTTCCCGATTTAAGCCCGAACATCGATTTCCTTCATCTATAATATCACACTTAGCCTAATAGTTAATCACACTATTCATATGGGTCTAAAAATCATATTTTTACAAATTTACATTTTGACCCCTAAACTTTTGCATATTTGCACTTTTGCCCCAAGACTCGGAAATTAAACTTCATCCTATTTTATTATGTTTTATGACATTCTGATCATTTTTACCTTTATGGAAACATCAAATTCTCACTCTAACATGTACTTATGACTATTAGGTATTTTTACTGATTAAGCCCTTTTACTCGTTTTCACTTAAAACCGAGTAGCACAAGTTGTTTAACATAATTTAAAACCTCATATTCTATCATAAAACACCAAAATACACAAATTTCACCTATGGGTATTTTTCCAAATACGAACCCTAGTTGAATTATTGCTAGCATAAGCTTAATCAAGTTACCGGGATTCCAAAAATGTAAAGAACTTGAAAAACGAGGTTAGAACGGACTTACTATTGAGCTTGGAAAGCTTGAAAACCCTATCCATGGCTTCCCCCATGCTAATTTCGGCCTCCATGAAAAAGATGAGTCAATTTTGGCTTTATTTTCCCTTTTTATTTCTTTTAATTACCAAATGACTAAAATGCCCTTACTACTAAACTTTTCAAAAATTCCATCCATGGCCAATTTTTGTCCATAGACTTAGAAATTGGTCAAATTACTATTTAAGACCTCCTCATTAATATTCCAAAGCAATTTCATACTAAAAACTTCTAGAATGCAAGTTTTGCAAATTATTCGATTTAGTCCCTAATTTCAATTTAAGCACTTTATGCATAAAATTTCTTCACAAAATTTTCACATAAAATTTCTTCACAAAATTTTCACACAATCATGAAATCATGTCATAGACCTCAAAATAATCATAAAATAATTATTTCTATCTTAGATTTGTGGTCACAAAACCACTATTCTGATTAGGCCCTTATTCAGGATATTACAGTAAAATTGTGAAATGATGATTTGTATGGGTTGATATAAGTCCCTAGGTAATTTGGCTAGCATGAAATATGGATGAAATTGCATAAATTTCAATTTACGAGCTTAAGGACTAAATTATAAAGAAGTTAAAATATTAGGGGCAAAAGTGTAATTTTATAAAAGTATGAATTTTAGACTAAATTGAATAGAATAAGTATTAAATGGTTTGAATTTTCTTATTTAGATCAAGATAAACCTCGTACATATCTAGATTGAGGAAAAGCTAAAACCACAGATTAGTTGATCTGATTTTGACATCTTTGTTATCGAGGTAAGTTTGTATGTTTAAGTAGCTTTTTAATGTTATTTTGATATATGTGTTATTATGCTATTTATCATGTAAAGAAATGATGAAAATCCAATGACATTACGGTGATTATCATGCCTCGTTTGAACCTTAGGAATATATAGGTTACAAATGACATGTCATTAGGGTTACCATAGTTCGGGTGTTGGTCCTGAATCTCCCACCAATGACTGAGTTTCGGCATTTGTTACTGATACTCATTAGCTTATGTAAGTGGCATCGTGTAGCTTCCATTCTGACCATCAGCTTGGGTGAGTAGACCTATTTTATGGCTCGAGTGAGCAACAATGTAAAGGAAAAGGAAAAGGAATAATTTCGACCATATATTTAGCACACTTTGTGTGAGCTTTCCCGCATCTTTGATATTATTCTAAATGGTTCAATGGGCATGTAAAGGGAATGAATGGTAAGTATTCCAATCGACTATGTTATGAACCTATGGAAATGTATGAAATGATAATGTTCAAGGAATGTATATTTATGCTTATGGAAAGTATGAATTCAATGGTACTATGTTCATGTAAATCTATCTTACCATGTGATAGTTTAATTAAGTTATGTGTTAAGGCACTAACATATGTTGTTGTTGATTCTTAGGCTTATGCCAAGCTTGTTGTTGGGTTATATCATGATTAATTTTAATGTTATACAATGGAATGGTAAGTTATGTTCATGCTTTACAAACTTCCTAAGCATTATATGCTTACGTAGTTTTCTTTCCTATGTTTTATAGTTTATCGGAAGCTCAATCGATGTGGAAGCTCGTCGAAGACCTATCACATTATCCAACAAACATATTTGTAGTTTTTGATGTTTCAGCCAATGTTATAATTGCATGTATAGGTGGACTTATGTTTAAAGTTTGGGTTGAATTCTAATGGTTGATTTTGGTATGTATATATATATGTTGGTTATTTGGTACCATTTGGAAATGGTTGGTTTGGGTCATTTATGTGATTTTGATGCATGTGAGTAATGGTCCAAATGGTAAGTTTATATTGAAATGGTATAGATCAAGTATGGTATGTTTTAATATGATAGCAATGTGATAAAATATGCATATGTTTAGGTATGTTAGTTTGATTGTGATTGAGGTGCCTATATGGCATATTGGTTGAATGGAATTTGGTTACTTGAATTGGTTATTTTATGCATGTTCTGGTATGTTTTGATGCCTTGGTTAAGTGTTCAAATGGCTTTTAGGTACATGCTTGAAATAGGAGAAGGAAATGGTTTGATTTTGGCCAATTTCATGTCTACGCGGCCTAAGACACGGGGATGTGTCTTGGGCGTGTGTCTCAGCTGTGTGTGAAACATGACCATGTGACACAGTCTTCTATCCCCTATAGGTTTTAAAGGTTACAAGTCAGATAGTTACACGACCTAGCACAAGGCCTAACACACGAGTGTGTGGCTTGGCAGTGTGACCCAACTCAGAGAGTTACACATGCACGGACATAGGCTGGAACACGGTCGTGTGTCCCTATTTCGATTATTACATGGCCTGAGACACGGGTGTGTGTCTCAGCCGTGTGAGTAACACGGCCTGGCCGTGTGGGTCACACGGCCTGGCCGTGTGGGTCACACGGCCTGGCCGTGTGGCCCTGTATCTCAATTTTTTAAACTTTTTCTTAAATGTTCCAAATGTTTCTGATTTAGTCCTAAATAATTTCTAAAGTGTTTCTAAAGCCTCAAGGTCTTGATTATGGGATGATATGCATGTATATAAATGGAGTATGATATGTTTATATTAAAGCTTGTAAATGTATGTTTTAAAGCTTGTAAATGTAGATACGAGTTAGAGGTGTTATATCTATGTTGATGACATGTTACTGAAGGGTGCAACTATGAAAGAGCATATGCAAAATTTGTCAGAAGCATTTGCTATTTTGAGGGCTCACAGCATGAAGTTGAACCCTGGGAAGTGTGCTTTAGAAGTGCGAGCCAGAAAATTCTTAGGTTTTGTAAATTCAGAGAGGGGGATAGAAGTTAACCCAGAGAAGATTCATGCTATCTTATATATGCCTCTTTCACGAATAATTAAAGATATTCAGTGCCTAATAGGGAGAGTGGTGGAACTTAATAGATTCATTCTCAGAATGGCAGACAAGTGTTTACCCTTTTTCAAAGCTTTGAGGACTTCTTTCTCATGGACCAAAGAATGTCAGGAAGCTTTTGACAAACTCAAATTGTATCTTACCGCCCCTCCATTGTTGATGTCACCAACCACAAGTGAGACTTTGTTTGTTTATCTGGAAACCTCGGATGGGATGGTGGCTAGGGTATTGGTTAGTGTAGAAGGAACTCATCAGTTCCCAGTTTACTACGTAAGTAAGGTGTTGCAAGGTTGAGAGCAGAGGTATGCAAAGATGGAGAAGCTTATTTTTCCTTTGATTATGGTAGCTCACAAGTTTTGGCCTTATTTCCAAGCTCATCCCATTATGATAACGACAAGTCAGCCTTTTAAGGATTTGCTATCCAAAGTAGACACCTACGGGAGAATAACGAAGTGGAGCATCGAGTTGGTTGAATTTGGTGAAATATGCCCTTAGAACAATGGTATAGAGCTAGATTTTAGTGGATTTTATAGTGGAATGCTCTTTTGAGCACACAACTAACCTCGCTAGTAACTTGTTGATTATAGTATTAACTTGCGAACATTAATAAACATGTATGGCATACAACTATATGTTGTTGTACGTATTTAACGGATCCAACGTGTTTTTGATAATTTGTAATAAATACATGTTTTTCTCTAAGATGTCATTTTCAGATGTGTTGTGTTGGACACAGTAGTTACTCCACCATAGAGGGGAAGTGATCTCAGATAAGTGTCCAAGAAGATGGACAATTTATATTGATGGTTCCATGATGAAAACAGGATTTGGGGTAGGAGTTCTGTTAATCTATCCTAAAAAAAATGAGTGACAGTATGGGCTATCTTTCGACTTCCAAGCATCCAACAATGTTATGGAATATTTATTTTTGATACCAGGATTGCAATTGGCTCGCCAACTCAAACCAAGCAAGCTAATTGTTTACACCGATTCCCAACTTGTGGCAAAACAAATAAATGAAGAGTATGAGGTAAGAGAGCCAATATTGAAGAAATACCATGCCATGGTAGCTTGATTGCTCGCTGAAATTGATGAAGTGCACATTCAGTAGTTGCCCAAGAAGGAAAACACATGCATAGACGATCTCTTGAGATTGGAATCCTCCCTAGTTGTTGAACAAAGGGGAAGATCTTGTTGGAGCATAGGGAGGTCCCCAATTATGATATGGCACAAGTGTATTGTAACACCCCTAACCCGTAACTGTCGCCGGAATAGATTAAGAGGCATTACCAGACTCATAACTTATATCAGAACAATCAAATATTAAATATCATCTCATTTCAATAAACATAGATCATTCGTATTCAATATGGACTTTAGATGATCATACAAAGTCTAAATCATGCGTTCAGGAACAAATCGATAACATGTAAACTTTTTAGAACTTTTAAAAATTTTCAACTTTTAAAAGGTCACACACTAGTGTGAACAGGCCGTGTACCTAACATAGCCTTAGACATGCCCGCGTATCTAAGACGTGGAGAAACAAGGCATACATACTGACTTGTCTACAAGGCCACAAGACACGCTCGTGTGCCAGGTCGTGTGAAAATTAGGGAAGCTACTGACTTGGCCACACGGCTGACCACACGCCTATGTGCCAGCCTGTATGCCACACACGACCAATAGACACGCCCGTGTGTCCAAGCTATGTCAAAACTAGAGGGTATACTGACTTTAATTCGTAGGGTACCCCAGGGGACACATGGCTGTGTGCGTCGCCCTAAAAATCCAGAACTTTTTTTTTTCGATTTTGATAAAATGTGTGCTTAATATTCCTAGTCAAGTGTTATTTATGTGATAATAGGCCTTGGTTAAGTTTTGAGTTCAAGCTTTGAGGTGAAGGAAATTATAGTTTAATAATTAAAAGAACCTTGATGGCAAGTAGTTTGGTTTTTAGATAAATGAAGGAGGAATTGAACACAAGGAGCCTTGTGTTGGTGTGGCAAGTAGCGTCACATGTGGGGCTTAGAGGTGATGTCACATGCATGGCAAGGAGGTTTGGGGTTCGAATCCCTCCTTGCTCAAAAGAAGGATTTATTTTTGCACAATAAATGGCCAATAGTAGCGTTGGATGTGAACTCTGAAGGGAGTGATCAGAGGAGAAATTTAAGGAAGGGATTAAGGAGTTATCAGGGAGAAAAGTTAAGAGATAAGAGGTGTAAAAAAGTGGAGCCGAATTGGGAATTTTGGGATAGGTAAATTCGGTTATAGTATATATAGGTGCCAATTTTGGGAATTCTAGGCTAATGCCGAATTCTTCCTTTCTATCTTACCGAAAACACTTTTCTCTCCAAATATCTAGAAGCCAAAATCCCTTATTATTTCTCTTTTATTTTGTGCCGATTTCTTCCCTTCCTTTCACATCAGACTCTTTTCTCTCTTGCTCCTAGTTACTTTCTCTAAAGCCGAATATCTTTTGGCCAAAATCCTGTTGTTCCGCCACTTTTTCTTCAATGTTGGCCGATCGATTCTTATGTAAGTGCTTTACTTTCTTTTAATTGGCCTTCCTTGTATCGATTTCTTCTCTCCCTCACTCTTTCTAAATCAGTTTTGGTAGGGGATTAGTATCGAATCTCGAATTTCAGATCTCTGTCAAATTGCTCCTTAGGCATTTTGGGGTTTTGGGTAAGTATTCCTCTTTTATTGGTTAAGGTTGGTCGAATGGTCATGGATGGTTTAATAGTGACTTAATATGATTGCGAGTCACTTGTTGTTTAGTTCTTAATGATTAAGACTGATGCAAATTTAAGAAATACTTGTGATTAGTGGTCAAGGAAGGGCTGTTAAGGTTTATCGTTCAAGGTAAGGCAAAGGTGAGATTTTTGGCTTTTGGTGATCGTATTTGATAAGTATGTGATTAATATTTGAGTGACATCGTTTATAGGTTCGTGGCTAAGGAGATCGCAACACGTTCTAGTACCAGGTGTGTACATACACTGCAGACACACAATAGACCGAAAAATCCTAAAATGCCGAAAAGCTGAAAGGTTGAAAAGCTGAAAGTTTAACTACAATAGTCTTGCGAGTGCGCGAACACTCGTAAGGGGGGACCGACAAGTTATCAGAGGGCCCATAAGCAATTCCATGGACTTGGGCCGTGTATTGGCCAACCAGGCCAGATTGGGCTAAATAGGCCGATGGGCTGTAGGGCCCATAATAGGCAAAATTGACAATTTGATATTAGGTGATGAAAAATCATATGATTGCATAACTATGAATGTGGTTGGGCCTGACGGGCCATATGAATGTGATTGGGCCTGATAGGCCATATGAATGAGATTAGGCCTAAAGGGGTCAAATGAATAAGTGTGGATCTGTTAGTGATTAGTAATGGGTTATGGACTTAGTTTTTGGTAACTATTCAATTAGACATAAAACTTAAATAATTAATTAAATGCGACTGTGGACGAGTCATAAGGTTAAGGTGTGGCAATGGGTATATACATGTCCAGGATTGGATCTAGGGAGAGCTTGGTACTTAAGCGGTCTAAATGACTCACCTCCTCTTCTCTGGAATCCTACATGGTGCATAGTATCTGTTCACTTTAGCCAATGAGGACTTGTTAATAGGCCATGGTAAGTAATAAAACCATAATAAAGAGAAATTACTGAAATGCCCTTAAGGGCAAAAATAACTAAAATATCCCTATGTGTTGAATGTAAGATTTATGGATGTTACATGTATACCTTCTACATTCATATGACATTCTGTTTAGGTTGCATATGGGTTGGGATTTATGGAACGGAGGAAGAATATGAGGATCGCATGGTTTCTTGACGATCGTGGATCCACCAGTGGCTTCTTAAGCCCAATATATAAGTAGCAGCTTGCTGTAACGTTAGGTAGTACCGCAACCGGGCTACCATTAGAGTGTATCGGATGGGTGGGTCAATATTTATATCCTCACATGGTGTGTACCGGGGGATGGAAATAGTGTGTAGCGGTTGGATGGGTAGGATTCATGCATATTTGATTATTTACATCTGTTCTGATATTGAATTGGGCTCAGGCCGAAAAAGACTTGCTATTGCATGCTTTACCATTTGCCGAGGGTTGTACACACTGAGTTTTCAAAAACTCACCCCCTCTTATATTTTTCTCAGGTTATCATCAGCAAGCGGTTCGATGGTTGGAGGGACTCCGAGGTGGCCAGCTAGCAAGACGACTTGGACTTGTTTTCTTAAACATGTAATTTCTAGTATTTTAAGTTATTTCAGTCTGGATTGTAATAAGGCCTACCCTCTAGATATTATTTCATTGTCATTACTACGCTTTGAATTTTTGATATGGAACCTGGGTTTATTTCTTTTAGACATATCCCAAGTTTTTTTGAAAATAATTATTTTAAAATAAAGCGTCCGCAGATAAAGAGAATTTTTACTAAGTAATAAAGAAATAGTTCATTTTGAATACACCTCATTCTGGAACTAAATACAAACTGAATGTTAGTTTTCTCTTTGAAGGGTTTTTAATGAAAATAAGGTTTTTGATAAAACACTTTAATGTGACACGCTGGATCCGACCATAACGTCCGAGCCGGGTTCGGGGTGTTACATTTAGTGGTATTAGAGTCAAGTTGTAAAACTCGGGCTGTGAAGTGGGCCTTATTATTTGGTTTTTTTTTAAAAAAAATGATTTTTGATTGGATCAAAATGTTTTGGAAAAAAAATCTTACTGTGTGGCACGCCGAGTCTCCGACGTCGAACCAAGTAAGTTCTTTTATTATTAAGCTTGTTTAATTTGATATACTGTAGATAGTTAGTGGGCTACTTTAGATTATTATACTGAGGCTTTTAGTTGGAGTGAAACTGTAGCCCGTAGGACCTTGAAACTGTAGAGGATTTATAAAAAACAACTTTCTTTTTAATACTTTCATAAAACATCAGCTTAATTATTAAAACTAACTAAAACTTCATAAAATTTCTAATCCAGATAATACGTGAATCAACGATGAGTGCTAGAAGAGGTGCAAGAGGCCGTGGCCGAGGCTGTAGAAGTGTTAGGGCTGGATCGTCGGCATCAGGTCATATGCCCAATGTTGGAGTAAGAGAGGCTCCGGCCTCACCCGTGGCTGAGACTGGACTGTATGATCGGGCCGCGGGGATTGATGCATTGTCGCAGGTAATGCTGAGGATTTTAGAAAGGGTCACAGGGCCCAATAATGGCACGAGAAATCGGGGGTTAATTCTGTAGCAACTTTAATCAAATGGGGCTAAGATCTTTAAGGGCGTGGCTAGTGTGGCTCCTAACGTGGCCGAATACTGGTTAGAGAACTTGGACTGTTCACCTGAATAAAAGTTGAAAGGGGCAGTGTCACTGCTTAGAGAAGAAGCTTACTAGTGGTGGCTGACAGTGAAAGAGGGCACCCAACTTGAGCAGGTCACTTGGGAGTTCTTTAGAACTGCGTTTTAGGGGAAGTATGTGGGTGCGAGTTATGTGGATGCTAAAAGGAAGGAGTTCCTGAACTTGACCTAGGGAAACAAATCTGTAGCGGAGTATAAGGCAGAATTTCTACGCCTTAGTAGGTATGCAAGAGTTATGGTGGCAATGGAGCATTGCGTTAGGTTTGAGGATGGTCTTAGAGATAGTCTCAGAGTATTGATAGCTCCACATAGGGAGCGAGATTTCTCGGAGTTGGTAGAACTTAAGGCACAGTTCAGGAATTGTTGGATCAAGGATTCATCTGACCAAGTGTCTCCGTGGGGAGCACCAGTGTTATTCGTAAAGAAGAAAGATGGGACGTTGCGAATGTGCATCGACTACTGGTAGTTGAACAAGTTAACTATTAAAAACAAGTACCCTCTGCTGAGAATCGATGATCTTTTTGATCATTTTAGGGGAGCTTTCATTTTCTCGAAGATTGATCTGCATTCGGGGTATCACCAATTGAGGGTTAAAGAGGTAGATGTTTATAAGAAAGCTTTCAGAACTCGTTATGGGCACTACGAGTTCTTGGTGATGCCATTTGGGCTAACAAACGCACCTGCCGCTTTCATGGATCTCATGAATCGGGTTTTCCAACCCTACTTTGATCGGTTCATAGTGGTTTTTATAGATGACATCTTAGTGTACTCAAGAATTGAGGATGAGCATTATGCACACTTAAGGATTGTGTTGCAGATTCTGAAGGAGAAGCAGTTTTATGCCAAATTCAATAAGTGCGAATTTTGGCTAAAGGAGGTTACTTTTCTAGGACATGTGGTGTGAGTTGAGGGGATTAAGGTGGATCCCCAAAAAATTGAAGTAGTGTTAGACTGGAAAACGCCTAAGTCAGCATCGAAAATCCAAAGTTTTCTGGGCTTGGCAGAGTACTATAGGTGGTTTGTTGAGGGCTTTTCATTAATTGCTGCTCCTTTAAGTAAGTTGTTGAGGAAGAGGGTACCGTTTGATTGGATGAACAAGTAGCAAGAGAGTTTTGGAAAGCTTAAGAAGGTTTTAACTGAGGCCCCTGTGTTGATTCAGCCAGAGCCTGGGAAGGAGTTTTGGAAAGCTTAAGAATGTTTTCACATGCTGTGTCGGTTGAGGAGATCGAGGTTAGGCTAGGCCTAACTTTCAAGGAAGAGCCCATACAAATAATTGGTCGTGATGTTAAGGTACTGAGAAGGAAGTCCGTCCCATTAGTCAAAGTGCTTTGGCATAACCACAAGGCTGAGGAGGCTACTTGGGAACTTGAGGAAGCGATCCGACATCAATATCCTCAACTGTTTGGATCAGGTAAAATTTCGAGGACGAAATTTCTTTTAGGGGGTAGAGTTGTAATGCCCCAAAAATCCCAAACTTTCTTTTTTTTTGGTTTTGATAAAATGTGCGTTTAATATGTGTTATTTATGTGATAATAGGCCTTGGTTAAGTTTGAGTTTGAACTTTAAGGTGAAGGAAATTATAGTTTAATAATTAAAAGAACCTTGATGGCAAGTGGTTTGGTTTTTAAATAAATGAAGGAGGAATTGGACACAAGAAGCCTTGTGTTGGAGTGGCAAGTAGCGTCACATGTGGGGCTTAGAGGTGGCGTCACATGCATGGCAAGGAGGTTTGGGGTTCGAATCCCTCATTGCTCAAAATAAAGATTTGTTTTTGCACAATAAATGGCTAGTAGTGGCGTTGGATGTGAACTCTGAAGGGAGTGATCAGAGGAGAAATTTAAGGAAGGGATTAAGGAGTTATCAGGGAGAAAAGTTAGGAGATAAGAGGTGTAGAGAAGTGGAGCCGAATTGAGAATTTGGGGATAGGTAAATTCGACTATTGTATATATAGGTGCCAATTTTAGGGATTCTAGGTTAATGCCTAATTCTTCCTTTCTATCTTACAGAAAACACTTTTCTCTTCAAATATCTAAAAGCCGAAATCCCTTATTCTTTCTCTTTTATTTTGTGCCGATTTCTTCTCTTCATTTCTCATTAGACTCTTTTCTTTCTTGCTTCTAGTTACTTTCTCTAAAGCCGAATATCTTTTGGCCAAAATCCTGTTGTGCGGCCACCTTTTCTTCAACGTTGGCCATCGATTCTTGTGTAAGTGCTTTACATTCTTTTAGTTGGTCTTCCTTGTACCGATTTCTTCTCTCCCTCACTCTTTTTAAATCGGTTTTGGTGGGGGATTAGTATCGAATCTCAGATTTCAGATCTCTACTGAATTGCTCCTTAGTCATTTTGGGGTTTTGGGTAAGTATTCCTCTTTTATTGGTTAAGGTTGGCCGAATGGTCATGGATGGTTTAATAGTGACTTAAGATGATTGCGAGTCACTTGTTGTTTAGTTCTTAATGATTAAGACTGATGCAAATTTAAGAAATACTTGTGATCAGTGGTCAAGGAAGGGCTGTTAAGGCTTGTCGTTCAAGGTAAGGAAAATGTTAGATTTTCGGCTTTTGGTGATCGTATTTGATAAGTGTGTGATTAATATTTGAGTGACATCGTTTGTAGGTTCGTGGCTAAGGAGATCGCAACACGTTCTAGTACCAGGTGTGTACATACACTGCAGACACGCAATAGACCGACAAATCTCGAAATGCCGAAAAGCTGAAAGGTTGAAAAGTTGGAAGTTTGACTACAATAGTCTTGCGAGTGCGCGAACACTCGTAAGGGGGACCGACAGGTTATCAGAGGCCCCATGAGCGATTCCATGGACTTGGGCCGTGTTTTGGCCAACCAGGCCAGATTGGGCTAAATAGGCCGATGGGCTGTAGGGCCCATAATAGGTAAAATTGACAATTTGATATTAAGTGATGAAAAATCATATGATTGCATGACTATGAATGTAATTGGGCCTGACTGGCCATATGAATTTGATTGGGCCTAATGGGCCATATTAATGAGATTGAGCCTAAAGGGGCCAAATGAATAAGTGTGTATCTGTTAGAGATTAATAAGGGGTTGTGGATATAGTTTTTGGTAAGTACTCAATCAGACATAAAACTTAAATAATTAACTAATTGCAACCGTGGACGATTCATAAGGTTAAGGTGTGACAATGGGTATATGCGTGTCTAGGATTGGATCTAGGGAGAGCTTGGTACTTAAGTAGTCTTAATGACTCACCTCCTCTTCTCTGGAATCCTACCTGGTGCATAGTATCTATTTACTTTAGCCAACGAGGACTTGTTAATGGGCCAAGGTAAGTAATAAACCCATAATAAAGAGAAATTACCGAAATGCCCCTAAGGGCGAAAATGACTAAAATACCCCTATGTTGAATGTAAGATTTATGGATGTTACATGTATACCTGCTTTATTCATATGACATTCTGTTTAGGTTGCATATGGGTTGGGATTTATGGAACAGAGGAAGAATATGAGGATCGCATGTTTGCTTGACGACCGTCGATCCACCGGTGGCTTTTTAAGCTATGAGTAGTTGCTTGCTGCAACGTTAGGTAGTACCGCAACTGGGCTACCATTAGAGTGTATCGGATGGGTGGGTCGATATTTATATCCCCACATGGTGTGTATCGGGGGATGGAGATGGTGTGTAGCGGTTGGATGGGTAGGATTCGTGCATATTTGATTGCTTTACATCTGTTCTGGTATTGAATTGGGCTCAGGCCCAAAAAGACTTGCTATTGTATGCTTTACCATTTGCCGGTGGTTGTACACACTGAGTTTTTGAAAACTCACCCCCTCTTTTATTTTTCTCAGGTGATCCTCAGTACGCGGTTCGACGGTTGGAGGGACTCCGAGGTGGCCAGCTAGCAAGACGACTTGGACTTGTTTTCTTAAACATATAATTTCTAGTATTTTAAGTTATTTCAATCTGGATTGTAATAAGGCCTACCCACTAGATATTATTTCATTATCATTACTACGCTTTGAATTTTTGATACGAAACCTGGGTTTATTTCTTTTAGACATATCGCAAGTCAGAATGACTACGTGATCCCCTGTTCTGACTTTGAAAAATCATTAAAAATTGTACAAAAATAATTATGGGATATAATTTGTATTTTTGAAATCCTTAATGAGTCTAGTTTCAAATAAAATAAACGATAACATAATATAAGTTCTGTACGAAGAGAAAATGTATTTGTAGTGAAGAGTGGTCAGCGTAGTTGAGCAGTGAAACAGGGGTAATGTCAATGAATAAAATGTACTAACTGGATAGACGAAAAATTCTGAAAATTTTATGGTAAAAATATACGTGAATCTAGTTTCAAGTAAAATTAACGGTTTGTAATTTGGAGTTATGTAGCTCCAGAAATAAATAATTTAGCAAATGGTACTCTGCTAGACAACTTATCTTGAACCTGTTTATAATTATAATAGTGAAAATATGTGTGTTTGTGATGGTAATATTCCGGGAACATATTGTGACTTTGTTTAATATATGATAATGTATTGTTTATTAATATTTACATATTTACTTACTAAGCTATAATGCTTACTCCCTTCCTTTCCTTTTTCCTATAGTGTCACAGATGTTAGCTCGAGTTGGAGGTCGCCGGAGGTTAAATCACACTATCAAACTATTGATCCATATATAAAGGTTTTAAAGTATTTTTAAGTCTTTGGCATGTATGGGGACTCGTTTAATTGTTATTAAGTTGCTAGGAGTTGGCCTAAAATATTGACCTATGTTATTTGAAGGTCTCTATTGTATAAAGTCATTTAATGTAGATAGTCTTGAATATGTTTGAAAAGTTTAAAATTGATGAAATTTTGTGTCTCGGTTTTAAATGATTATAAGTACTCAAGCTCGGTAATACCTCATACCCTGTTTTGGCGTCAGATACGGGTAAGGGGTGTTACAGGGAAGACACTCATCTATCTCACCTCTCAATTTCAACCGGGACAAGCAGAACACTGAACAGTCGAGTTGGGGTGTTAGGGCATAATACCATGCAAGACACTTAGTTAGTGGTATTGATTTGAACTTCAGTTAGCAAATGTTCAATGCTAGTAACTCTTATAGGGAATGACATAAACTTCTAGTGGCTGGCCATCGAGAAATGATTTTAGACATTTTGACAACTACACGAGGAGGGATGATGTACTGCATACGATGTCCACTGGCAAGAGGACATCTAACTTGACACCTAATGGTATGTCTGAGAATGAATACGATAGTGAATCTAATACCGATCCAATCCAGAAGCCCGATGCTGATGGTTTATTAATTGCATTATTTTCTAAACCATCGCTTGTTCCAATTGAACCAGAGATGGTAAAGGATGTGAAGATCCAGGCAAATATGCCAAAGAAGATCCATAGTTCAAGGCGTACTCGTCTCCAGTCTACATGCATAATGTAGACCTATCGGCAGAGGATGGGTTAGAGTTTGTAGAACTAACACAAAAGAGGCCGAGCCACATGACTTCCTCGTTGGATTAAGGAGATTTGGAAGTGAGGAAGGAGTTTTCCACTAAGGATGGTTTTGTCACTGCAGTGAAGAGAGAAAGTATCAAGAATGAGGTAAACTTTCACGTGGTTAAATCCCAATCAGAGATGTTTGAGGTGAAGTGCTCAATGCGAGATTGCGGATGTGCATCAAAAATCATGGCTTCTATTAAGAAGGAGATTGGGTTTTGGACGATAAAGAAGTTTCTCACTCCACATATGTGTGTTACGATGGATACCATATCAATACCAATATATATTACGCCATTTTTAATTACTAAGTGTAATGTACTTGTGCGGTTGCAGGTATTTCATGGGATCATCCAAAATTTGATTCAGAGATGATCGCAGACATTATTCTGCCTATTGTGAAAGTGAGTCCCGAAATTGCTTTGTTAGTTTTAATTGCAAATATTTGTACCCAGTTCAAGCACATGCCTTCGTATCGTGAGGTGGGGATCACAAAGTGAAAGGCATTGGAGAATATACACAGTTGGTGGGATGCGTCATACAATAAGGTATGGTAGTGGTGTTGGGTCTTGGAGATATACATCCCAGGTTGTATAAAACGAAGTGTTCCTTGAATTAAGATAAGGAAACCGATCTATAGATGAGTATGAACAAGAGTTTGTATAGTTAAGCAAGTATGGCTGTAATATAGTCTCAAATGAAGAAGAAATGTGTATTAGATTTGAAGATGGGTTGAATAATGACATTCGTATGTCAATGGCAGCATTAAGTAACAAGAATTTGTAGAAGTTTCAGAACGAGCTTAGAAAATTAAAGAAATTTACAAGAGTAAATGACAATCAGATTTGAAATTTTGAGATTTTAGCAAAAGAGGGTCATTTTAGTTTGCTCAAATGTCTCCATCGAAGAAGTTTAAAAATGAAACAAGTCGATCGACTCCCCTTTAGAGTTCACTGGCAGAAATAAACAAAGCAGTGCAATTTGAAGTTTGAAGTCTGTTAATTCTCTAGTGACTAGTGTCGAAAGTGTGAGGAATGTTGAGACAACTATCCCTGTTTATGATGATTGTGGCAAGAGGCATTTTGATGAATGTCGATCAAAGTTGGGAGCTTGTTTCTGTTGTGGATTTACAGACCATTTCCTTCGTGATTGCCCAAAATGGGAAAATGATTTCAGCAATCAAATAAACAAGCCTGAAGCAACTGAATAGAGAGGTAGACGACCTAGAAACAGTAGAAATACTACTTCTAGTCGAGGAAAGAATAGTGATATGAATGAATGATCTAAAGCAAGAGCCCCAGCTAGAGCATATGCAATCAAAGCTCGTGAGGAAGCGACTACCCCAGATGTAACGGCCTAAATTTTGGGCCTAGAAGTATTAGGTCTTGAGCATGGGAATCATTAGGAGGTTGCACATAAATGTTTAGTTGTGCAAGAAAATGACACAAATAATTGACTGCTTGAATGGTTATGTGTCCTGAGAAGTGTGGGAAGTCCTGGGTTTAAACCTAGGCTTTAGCAAAAAAAAAAAAATTTTAAGTGGCGTGTTACTAATATCTGAGGTCTAAAGTTCGAGTCCTGGTTTGCGCAATAAGGGGGGTCAATTTTTGATACTTTGGATGGCTAGTGTTTGTGTTGCATTAAAAGTCTGGTAGGTAAGAAGTTGGAGTGATTTGAGGAGGATTTTGAGGGGTGGATCAAGGGGGTGGGAGTGTTAGCTGAATTTTGGAAGGATATTGTGGAGAGTCTTAAGGCTTGTTTAGAGTTTGAACTGAAATTGGAACTATCTTGGACTCAAATTTCGGTAGGGGTGTGTTAGCTCCTCATTTTCATTTTTTTCCTCTCCATTTCGGTTTTGTCAACATTCTTTGTTGCCTTTTTGCTACTGTACTGAATACTGCTAGGGACTTCGGGCTTTCAATTTTGTTTTGCCTTCGGTTTTACTTTTTTTCTCCAATCCCCTATCTATCGATTTTCTTTTCTGCTCTTTCTCCATTTACTCAATTTTCTCCCCTTTTCATATTGCTCTTTTAGGCCGAATACTGTTGTCTCTTATTGTCGAATCTTCGCTAGCCTTCTCTATCTGTTTTAAGCCCTCGCCATTTCTTTTTGGTACATTGGCCGAATACTTTTGTTTCTTCGCCTCTCTATTTTTCAGCTTTCGTCGAGTTGTCCTTGCCGGATTCTCTTGTAGCCGAACCTCTTTCTGCATTTAATTGAGGTAAGCCACCATGTCTTTTTGGGTTCATGGCTGTTTTCTTCTCCTTCCTTTCTTCAGTCGATATAATCTCCCTATTAACATTTTCTTTTCTCTGCCGACACTGTTAGGAGTGGTTGTACCACTTCTTGGTTCGGGTTTAGGGGGTGCCTTTGTAGGCTGATTACTGTTATCCATCATTCTTAGTGTTTTGTTTCGGTAAGTGGTTAATCGCTTGGTTCAGGTTATTTTATGCTTTTGGTAATGGTTAATGAGAGTGGGTTGTAATACAGATTTTTGCCAAGGATCGTGAGGTAATCTTGGTCGGCGGTTTAGGGGGGCTAAATTACTCTCGTTCAAGTAAGGCAAGTATCAATATTATTTTAGGACTAAGTGTTAGTAGAGGGTGATTAACCCTATTGATTAAAGGACTAACAGAGTGATTGATTCAATATAGGTTGATGTTCGTTGGCTTTTGTGCGTTTTCGCAATCAGGTGTGTAATCACTGTCTTAATCATAAATCGGTAAAAGTCAAAAACAGAATTGTTGATGCCACATGGGCGTGCGATCGCTCGTGTGGTAACCCCAAACGCATAAACGTGGGTACTGGATTACGAGAGGCCACCATGGGCGATCTCATGGGCTTAAGCCGTTTGGGCCATGTTGGGCTGAAATGGTAACCGAAAACCCCATAGGGTAAAATGATTGAAATACCCCCATAGGGTAAAATGATCGAAATACCTCCATAGGGTAAAATTATTGAAATACCCCCACAGGGTAAAATGACCGAAATACCCCCATAGGGTAAAATGACCGAAATACCCCCATAGGGTAAAATGACCGAAATACCCCTATAAGGTAAAATAACTGTAATACCCTTGTAGGGTAAAATGAATGTAATACCCCTGTAGGGTAAAATGATTGTAATACCTCTATAGGGTAAAATGATTGTAATACCCCTGTAACATAAAATGACTGATTTGCCCTACGATGTGTATGGCTGTATTTAAGCATGCCACGTTATATGTATGTTGCATCCATGTAAGATATTATGATATGATTCATGACATGTTGCATGGGGTTGGGATTGTTATTTTGGAGGAAGTGTACTGCACTAATATGGTTGCACGGGTCGCCCAAGACGACTGTGGACCTAAGGTTGCACGGGTCGCCCAAGATGACTGTGGACCTACTGATGGCTTTAAGCCGTTCATATTACTGGCAGCTTTGTTGCAATACTTTTAGTGCTGCAACCGGTGCTAATCTTGGTATGTTTTGCTGGATGGGTCGATTTTATCACCACATAGTGTGTTTGGCGGGACAAAGTGGTGTGTAGAGGCTGGATTGGGTAGGATTTTTGATTGCATTACTGCACTGATACTGTTACTGAATGGGCTAAGGCCCACATTGATATTGATACTGTAACGGGCTCAAGCCCAAACTGCATCTATCTATTGAATGATTGACTGCTTGTTTGTTAAGGGATTACACACTGAGTTTTCGTAAACTCACCCCTCTGTTTATCTATACATGAAATCCCCAGCCTTAGACGGATCGGTGCTGCGAGGGATTTGGAGGTGGCCACACTACTGCTCCTGCTCCTCTTTAAGGTTTTAACTTTTAATTTGGGATATTTACTTGCTTTGATATAAACTGCTAGTTATAGGACGAAGACGTGTTTTCAAAAGATAACTATTTTTCAAAAACACCACGTCTTCTTAATATAATTTTAAAGCTTCCGCAACCAACATAGTTTTAAAGTGTAATGACAATCTAATATGACTTGCAAATTTTTGTTAATGATATAACAAGGTTTTAATATATAACGGGCTTTCCAATGAAACTATGGCTTAAAAAAACACTTCAATGTGACGCCGCCAGATTCGTCCATAACGTTTAGGCCAGGTTTGGGGTGTTACACCAGATGTTATTGCTGGTACTTTTTCTCTTTGTGATATTAATGTATATGCATTAATTGATCCTGGATAAACTCACTCTTATGCACTGCACTACAAAAAGGTTTTGCCTATTTTGTCCACTAGTTATACTGTTAAGGTAATGAATCCATTGGGTCAGTGTGTTTTAGTTAATCAGATTTGTAAATCATGTCCACTAAAAGTTTGGGGTTACGATTTTCTTGCTAGTTTGATGTTGTTACCTTTTGATGATTTTGATCTCATTTTGGGAATAGATTGGTTGTCTGAAAATGATGCTATAGTGATTTGCTAAAGGAAATAAGTTAGTTTGAAGCGTTTGAATGGTGAATTTATTTATGTTAGGGCAGATGAGACTGAATGTACTACAAATGTAGTTTCAGCATAGTTCGCTCAAAAATTGATTACAAAAGGATGTGAAGCTTATTTAGCTTACATTCTTGATTTGAAAGTGGCAGAAACAAAAATTGATCAAGTGTCGATAGTTAAAGAATATCTTGATATTTTTCCTGAAGAACTACATGGGTTTCTACCAACTCGGGAAGTTGAATTTGTGATCAATCTTGTGCCTAGAATAGCTCAAATTTTGATACCACCATACAAGATGGCTCTTATAGAATTGAAAGAGTTAAAGGTACAGTTGTAAAATTTGTTAGATCACAAATTTTTTTGACCGAGTATGTCACCTTGGGGTGCTCCAGTTCTATTTGTGAAGAAGAAAGATGGGTCAAAAATTCTATGTATAGATTATCGATAGCTGAATAGAGTCAGTATTAAGAATAAATACCAGTTACCTCGTATTGATTATTTGTTCGATCAGTTAAAAGGAGTTACAGTGTTTTCAAAGATTGGCTTGAGATCTAGATATTATCAGCTGCGAGTTATAGAGTAAGATGTACCAAAAACTACATTCAGAACTAGATATGGTCACTAGAAATTTTTGATGATGCGATTTGGTTTGACTAATGCTCTTACGACATTCATAGACTTGATGAATTGGGTATTCCAGTCGTATTTGGTTCAGTTTGTTGTGGTATTCATTGATGATATCCTGATTTATTCACTAAACGAGTCAGATCATGCCGAACATTTAAGAGTTATGTTGCAAACTTTGCAAGAAAAACAACTTTATGCAAAATTCAGTAAATGTGAATTTTGGTTACGAGAAGTTGGTTTTCTAGGACATGTTATATCTACTGATGGAATCAGGGTTGATCCAAATAAAGTCTATTATTGTTGATTGGAAAGTTTTAAAGAATGTTTCTAAAGTTCAAAGTTTCTTGGGATTAGCCGAATATTCTCGGCATTTTGTTCAAAAATTTAGCATCTCAGAGGCTAAACTGCTGCAAAAAGATGTTAGTTATGTTTGGACTAAACAATGGCATAATGGTTTTGAGCAGTTGATGACTATGTTAACTAAGGCTCTTGTTTTGATTCAACCTAAATACAGGAAAAAAATTATTGTACATAGTGATGCGTCTCTTTTTGGTTTAGGATGTGTTTTCATGCAAAGTGGAAAAGTAGCCTATGCTTCTAGGCAGTTGAAGCCTCATGAGCAAAATTATCTGATAAATTATTTGAAATTAGCTGCAATTATCTTCGCCTTGAAGATCTGGCAACATTATTTGTATGGGGAGAAATATCATATTTTTAGTGATCATAAAAGTTTGAAACACTTAATGAGTCAGAAAGAACTGAATTTGTGTTAGGGTAGGTGGCTTAATTTTTTAAAAGATTATGATTTGGTGATTGACTATCATCCTAGGAAAACTAATATCATTGCAAATGCTTTAAGTCGAAAGTTCTTATTTTCTTTGAGGGTTATAAATGTAAATTTGACATTGAAGCATGATGGTTCTATTTTGGCTTAGTTGATAGGAAAGAGGATATTTTTATTGAAAGTTCAAGAACTTCAAAAAGATGATTAAAATTTATTGTCGAGACCTGAATTAGTGAAAAGTGGTCAAAAAACTAATTTTAGTATCGACATTGATGATTGTTTGTATTTCCGAAATCGGCTGTGCGTATCGAATATTCTGGATTAAAGCGAGAGTTGTTGAATGAAGCTAACAATAGCATTTATTTGATTCATCTTGGGAGTACAAAAATATTTAATGACATGAAACAAAGGTATTGGTGGCCTGGTATGAAGCGAGAAATAGCAGAATATGTGTCCCTATAACACCCTTAACCGTATTTGTCGCCAGACTAGGGTTAAATGCATTACCAAATGAATCAGAACATTTAACATTCATTTCATAATCATCAAAACATCAGAGATCAAACATGGATATAGAGTCCCTTATATAGGTCATCAAGACCTTAAACATGCATTAGAAAGGGGTCAGGACTAAATCAAACAAATACAAAAATTTGTTTTCCAAAATTTAAACATTTTTAAATAAGTACAGGTCGCACGCCTGTGTGATCAGGCCGTGTGCCTCACACGGCATTAGACACGCCCGTGTGATTTGGCTGTATCAAAACATGGCATATATACTGACTTGCTCACACGGCCACAAGACACGCTCGTGTGATTTGGCCGTGGTCCAGTCTGACTTGGGCCACATGGCTAGCCACACGCCCGTGTACCTTCATCGTGCTTGAGCTTGACTTACAATTGTAGGGTACCCCAGGGGACACACAGTCGTGCAACATAGCAACGTGTCGCACAAGGATAAGACACATGCTCGTATCTCTGCCCGTATGGACAAAAATAGGCCATTTGAATAGCCAACTTGCCACCCCAATTGGGTCAAACCTACAAGCAATAAGACAAACATATTTGCACACCAATTTCAGCCAATTTATATACCAAAACATACATCATTCATACCATAACATTATCAACCATTTACATACTTATAAACCTTACCAATTTATGCCAAAACATAAGGCAAAATCATATCAAAACATATGGTTTATAAACCTTAATACACATCATTCAATCTCATGATATGAACTTACCAAACTTACCATTTCTTTTAACCATACATGAACACATCAAAAATATCATTTTGCCTAACATTTCATATACCAAAATCATATCATAATCACAACCATACCAAGCCATATCACATGGCTAAATATATACATCACAAAACATAATCCAACAACTTCTAGCCAATACATGCCATACTTTAATATATACATTTTCAAAGTGCCAAAATAAGGTTTGATAGTGTGGTGACGATCCTCGACGATCCCCGAGCTCACAATAGCTTCGATATCTATAAAACAATGCAAAACACACAAAGTAAGCTTTTAAAACCTTAGTAAGCCATATACAAATAAACATATCATTCAAAGCAAATAAGCATTATCAAATCATTTATACTTTGTAGACAAATGCTAACACAAATTTCATATTCATATACTTACCTTTCATTCTAAATTAAGCTATACAAAGCAAACATACCTGAGTCGGATATAATTTCACAAAGTCATTCATTTTCTCAGAATGCTCGTTTGAACCATTCGAAAATGTAAGGATACGCGGATATATCGAAAAATGTATACAATGCCAACATCCCAAACTTGGTCGTACATGTAATCAAACATTGATGCACTGTCCCAGATAGGGTCTTACACGAAATCAGATACGATGCCGATGTCCCAGACATGGTCTTACACCTAAAACAAAAGCCGATGTCAATGTCCCGGATGTGGTCTTACATGCAGAATAGATATCAAAAATCCTATGTCATGACATATGTATCCTAACTATTCCTAAGGTTCATATAGGGCTTTTCAGATGTCGAAACTTTGTCAATACTTTCTCAGATAGCACGTATTTAGCTCAGACATTTGGTCATCACAATTCAATAACAAATGAATAATAATAATTCAATTCAAACAAGCTTATTTGTTGTAACACCCCAACCCCGGCCCAGAAGTTAGACCCGAATCTGGCATGTCACATTGAAGTGTTTTTCGAAAACCATGTTTTCATTAGAAACGCTTCTTATTTAAAATGTAGTGCATTGAAAACTTCTTAATTTTATTTTGAAAAGTCCTTTTTACTTTGCGAAAGATAATTCTAAAAGTAACCGATTTACGAAAACGTGATGTTTAAAAGTTAAGTTGCGAAAATATAGTGTTTTGAAAACCGCGATCTACTTCTAACAAATATCAAACATAGTAAATAAATTTTCCTAAATGAAAAGTTAAGAAAGAAAATAAAGAGGCCCTATTACAACTCAAATCAAAAACCAAAGGGCTTAACTAAATAAACGAAATAGAAAAACATATGCAGATGTGTGGTAGTCTCCGAGTCCCTGTGCGACATCGATCCACCTAACGCTGGGGATTACCTGCACAGTTAATAAACGGGGTGAGTTTACGAAAACTCAGTGTGTAATCCCCTTATTAGAGTAATGTGATCGATATACAAAAACAAAAAAAGAGAAATAGTCGGGCGAGCCCTTTGCGCTAACGATGCAGTCCGATTCAGAGCATACGTGGGCCACAGCCCATTACAAATCACTTGGGTCTCAGCCCTTATCAGAATCAAACCATATGCATAATGCAAAAATGTATGCTAACCCATCCCATCCAGCCGCTATACACCAACTCCATCCCTCGGTACACATCATGTGGGGATATAACTATCTACCCACCTATCCGATACACATCAATGGTAGCCCGGTTGCGGTACTACCTTCATTGTAGCAAGCTGCTAGCATATATACGGCTTTAAGCCTTCAGTAGCGGTATTATAATTGGCATAAAGCCATTGGTAACTATAATAAGTTGGCATATAGCCATCAACTAGAGTAATATAACCGGCACACAGCCCTAGGTAAATGTAATCGACACCGAGTCGTCAATAATCATATATTGGCACATAGCCTTAGGCAAATACGTTTGGCACACATCCATAATCAGAATAATTGGCTTTAAGCGATCGGTAGTTGTATCATGTTAGGCACATAGCCATTAGCGACGATAATATAGTCGGCACATAGCCTCGGGTAAATATGATCGACACAGATTCATTAGTAATCATATATTGGGCTTAAAAGCCACCGGTGGATCCACTGTCGTCAAGAAACCATGCAATCCTCAATCGGTGGATCCACGATCGTCAAGCAACCATGCGATCCTCATATACTTCCTCTGTTCCATAATTCCAACCCATGTGCAACATAATATTATATGAATGCAGCAAATATACACACGGCATACAAAATCATACCAGTCACAGTCACAACAGTCCAATCACAATCATACATTCTCAGTCAGAACATAGTCAAATTAATCAAATTGTATTATTAGTGAGTCATATACCCTAGAGGGCAGAACGATCTTTTTACCTATTAAGGGTATTTTAGTCATTTCACCCTATAAGGGTGTTTTGGTAAATCTCAAACCAAGGGTATTTCGGTAATTTTGCAAATCAAGGGTATTTCTGTAATTTTTTAAATAAGGGGTATTTCTGTAATTTTCCAAATTAAGGGTATTTCGGTAATCTTCCAAATCAAGGGTATTTTGGTAATTTTCCAAATCATGGGTGTTTTGGTAATTTTACAAATCGAGGGTATTTCTATAATTTTACAAGTCGAGGGTATTTCAATAATTTTACAGGTCAAGGGTATTTTAGTAATTTCATAAATCGAGGGTATTTCGGTAATTTTACAAGTCGAGGGTCTTTCAGAATTCTACCCTACAAGGGTATTTCCGTACTACTAACCAACAGATATGAGATTCACATAGTCCAATCCAATATTTACTACACAATCATACAATTTACCCACTTGGGCTATGGGCCCATTGGGCCCATATGGCTCATCCCGGCCCATCGTGGCCCAAAGCAACCTAAGCCCTAAAGGCACTGATGATGGCCTCAACCATCACGTTAAAGCTCCCATACCTGTTCTCGCACGCTCGTGTCGTTGCCTTCGCCGTGTGACCGGTATTTCGGCATTTGCCGTTCTATAAGTAGAGTAGTGCGAATATGAGAACTCGCCGAAGTCCACGATCACCAACCTTGGCACATACTGCATTTAGTCTTCGTCCCAACTCATTTGGTTCGCTCTATTTAAAGCTAGCTTCTCACCAATTCTCATGTTAGCTTCCCGGTGTGGGATTACTTTCAACCATTAGGAAAATTCCTCATTCTTATAACCACTTCAACCACAGAGTTTCAGTCCAACTCCACCTCCTTCGCAGCTCAAATAGAAAAATAAATACTCCACTGCGCATCCCTAGACTTGAACCTCAGACCTCACAGTTACACAAACGCCACCTTGCCACTCCACCACAAGGCTTTTTGTGTGATAAAAATGTCCATAATTAACTTTAAGACATATGTGCCAAGGTCCAGATTCACTTAAGAGAAAAACCAAAATGCATTGTAAGAGCCAAGACTTGAACCCAGGCTCCCTTGCAACCTTAAGGACGCCACAGCCACTAGACCACATGCTTCCTTGTGTCATTTATTTAACACAATAATTTAAAAGGCCATCATCCAAGCATCCAGGGTTTTATTCACTTAATATCAAAATTTTTTGCTAAAGCCCAAGTTTGAACCCAAGATTTCTCCAACACTTCTCAGGGCCATTAACCACCAAGGTAGACATTTAATTGTGTCATTTCTTTGCACAATTAAATACTTATATACAACCTCCTTATGGACCCATACTCAAGGCCTAATACTTCTAGGCCCAAATTTGGGGCGTTACATTTGTATATCGACTTACCTCGTAGGGATTCGGATGGATGAAATCGGTTACTCGATGACTTTCGACTTTCCCCAATCTAATTTTGTATTCTTTAATTCTCAATCCATATAAATTCAAATTTAAAAATTTTATTCACCAAATCATTCAAACCAATCCATATACACACAACTAGGGCATTTTGCAAATTAGACCTCACATTTTCACATTTTGACACTTTAGTCCCTAATTCAAAAAATCACAAAATACACATAATTTGCTTGTATACAAGCTTGGCCGAATATTCATAGCTCTCATGCGAGTCCACACATTTCATTTATTTTCCAATTTAATCCCTCAATTTACAAATTTCACAATTTAGCTCATTTTACTCAAAATCATCAAAAATTCAAAGACAAAACATATAAACCCTACATCAAACTTTAATATTTCATCAGTTAACAACATAAAGCTCATGAATTCATCCATGGCACATTTCAAAATCATTAATAAAATCAGAAATTGAGGCATGGGTTTGATAGTATACGAAGCAACGATTACAAAAACGTAGAAATTATCAAAAACAGAACAAAACACATACCTTAATCAAGAATCAAAGTGTCGAAACCCTGAGAGTCCTTTTGTTTCTTCTTTTTCTTTGATTTTCAGCAAGAACAACATGAATGGCCAAATTTTTATGTTTCGTTTTCATTATAATAACTTTAACAATCAAATACCAATTTTGCCCTTAATGAAAACTTTAGAAAAACAATTAATGGTTGGCCATTTATGACATTTTCCACTTTCCATGGTCTAATAACATTATAAGGACCTCTCTTTTAGTAAGACAAATCAAATAATTACACTTAATAAACAACAGGCAACTTTTATAATTTACATGATTAGGTCCTTTTATCAAATTAAGTGCACAAACAATTAAATTTTCATACGAAATTTTCACAGATGCTAATTCACATATCATAAGCACAGAAAATAATATTTAAATTTTTTTCTAACTCAGATATGTGGTCCTGAAACCACTATTCCGACTAGGGCCTAAAGCAGACTGTTACAATTCTCCCCCTTAGGGATTTTCGTCCTTGAAAATCTTACCATTGAACAGATTCGGGTATTGCTGCGTCATAGAATCTTCAAGCTCCCACGTGGCCTCTTCAATACCATGTGTGTGACAACCCGAATCAGGGCCTAATCGGAATAGTGGTTTTGTGACCACAAATTCGAGATAGAAATAATTGTTTTATAATTATTTTATAATTATTTTGAGGTTTATGATATGATTTCATGATTTCGTGAAAATTTCGTGAAGAAATTCAATGCATAAAGTGCTTAATTTGAAGTTAGGGACTGAATTGAATAAGTTGCAAAACTTGCATTCTAGAAGTTTCTAGTATGAAATTACTTTAAAATATTAATTAGGAGGTCTTAAATAGCAATTTGACCAATTTTAAGTTCATGGACAAAATTAGGACATGGAAGGAATTTTTGAAAGTTTAGTAGTAAGGGCATTTTGGTCATTTAGGGGTAAAATGAATTAAAATACAAAATTAAAAGCCAATTTTGCTCATCTTCTTCATGGAGGCCGAAATTAGCATGGGGGAGGCCATGGCTAGGGTTTTCAAGCTTTCCAAGCTCAATAGTAAGTGATTCCAAGCCCCGTTTTTAATGTTCTTTACGTTTTTGGAATCCGGTAGAGCTCGATTAAGCTTATTCTAGCAATTATTTAAGCTAGGGTTCATATTTGGAAAAATACCCATAGGTGAAATGTGTTTATTTTGATGTTTTATGGCAGAATATGAAGCTTGAAATTGTGTTAAACAACTTTTGCTAAGTGATTTTTCGTAAAAACGAGTAAAACGGCATAATCGATAAAAATATCTATTGTTCATAACTATGTGTTAGAGTGAGAATTTGATGTTGCCATAGAAGGGAAAATGATCAGTATGTCATAAAACACAAGGAAATAGGATGAAGTTTAATTTTCGAGTCTTGGGGCAAAAGTGCAAATATGCAAAAGTTTATGGGTCAAAATGTAAATTTGTAAAAATATGATTTTTAGACCCACATGAATAGTGTGATTAATTATTAGGCTAAATGTGATATTATAGATCAAGAAAGGCGTGGAATCGATCTCGAACAGGGAAAGGAAAATGTTTTGGACTAAATTGCAAAATTTCTATATTTTGCAATTTAGGTAAGTTTGTATGTAAATAATGCATTAACTTCATTTACATTTTTATATTTCAGCCTATTATATATATTTTAGCTGATTTTGAAGCATAAATTGATTATTGGAAGAATGGAAATAAGTAATAGAGAGAAAATCCCGTTGAACATTCTAAGAATTGAATAATATAGATGGAGTGTAGCTAGGTCACATGTATGATGCTGAGTGCACATCATGTGTACAAGAAAGCTACACGATACTATGTAGTAGCTAGGTCACATGTGTGATACGGGAAGTATCCCATGTAGACAAGAGAGCTACGGGAGAGAGATAAATGTAGCTAGGTCACATGTGTGATACGGGGAAGTATCCCATGTAGACAAGAGAGCTACTGGATATATGTAGCTAGGTCGCATGCGTGGTTCCAGTGAAGGACACCATGTAGACAAGAGAGCTACGAGATAAATTGGCTAGGTCACATGGGTGGTACTAAGTGTTCACCATGTGTACAAGAGAGCCGAATTATATGAAATATGATGGTGGAGTCATGTCTTTGAAACCATCAAGTATCGAAATTGATCCGAATTGTTCAACGGGATGGCTTTATGGTGACAATGTAATTATGGACCTATACTTGTAATGTATGAAATGTAGTGAAAATGAATTGTGATATGTATGTTAAAATGAGGTTAATACAAAGAAAGTGTGAAAGAGTGAATTAGCACTAAAACTGTTGTGGGACAGTAGCAGCGACGTGATTTTGAAAACTCACTAAAAATAGTAGGAATTTAACTAGAGGCTGAATGAGATGTGAAATTAAAGCTTGATGAGTCTATTTTCATATAAAAGAAACGGAGAAAGTAAAGGAATTCTATATTTTGAGATATTTATAATTGTGTGTGACTTGCTCAGAATGACTATGTGATCCCCTGTTCCAGCTTTGAAAAATCATTAAAAAATTGTACAAAACAAATTAAGAAATATAGTTTATATGCATAAATTCATTATTGAGTCTAGTTTTAAATGAAACAGGTTTCATGATTATTTGAATTGTATACTGGGAGAAATTAAATTCGTAGTGAACAGAGGTTAGATCAGTCGAGCTGTGTAACAGGGGAAATTTTAACTAATAAACTGTACTAATTGGCTTGACCAAAAATTCTAGAAAAAAATTAGTGAATAGATATATGAGTCTATTTTCAAGGAAAATATACGGAATTGGATTTCAAGTTTCGTAACTCGAGTTATTATTTATTTAGTGAACATGACGCAGGAGAGACAGCTTGACCAAAGTGGAATAAATAGTGAAATTAAAAGTAGATACACTTGAGTTATTATGTAATCATACTAAATTCTTTATTCATTATTTATGTACTTGCTTACTAAGCGTAAAGCTTACTTCCTTCTTTTCATTTATTTTTAGTTTGTCAGGTCAGCTTAGGGGTTGGAGATCGTCAAAGGCAGCATCACACTATCAAGCCATTACCCTTGGAGTATTGGCTAGTATATGTTAAATGTTTTCATGTGAGTGGCATGTAAAAGAAGTTTATTTCATGTCATGTATTATTATTATGATTTGGTTTACGTATTGGCCTACATTGAGCTTTTGTACATGGCCGTGAGATGTGGTCTTTATTTATTGTGGTTTGCAAGTTTTAATTTTGGGCAGAACTTTGTGACCCGATTTTATATGTTTGTGAATGTTTAAGTTTGGTAACGCCTCGAACCTTGTTCCAGAGTCGGATACGGGTGAAGGGTGTTACAATGTGGATGCCACATCACCTTTACTAATGGAATTTTCTTATTTCGTAGTTCCTTCACCTCGCGAGCTAAGATATGGACTGGCTTTTCTTCGTAAGTTATATAAGACTAAATTTCAATCTCAGACGGAAGAATCACATGCGAAAGATCGGATCTGTGTTGTCGAAGCATCGAAACGTGAAACACATTATGAATCTTTTCTAGCTCTGGTGGCAACAACAATCTATATACTACCGGTCTGATACGCTCCATAATCTCATATGGCCCGGTGAACCTCGGATCAATTTGCCTTTTCTACCGAACTGAAGTACTTTCTTCTACGGAGAGGCCTTCAAAAACACTTTGTCCCCGATCTCAAACTCAATGTCTTTTCTTTTTAAATCCGCATAACATTTCCGACGATCGGAAGTTTCTTTTAAGCTATCTCAGATTACTTTTACTTTCTGTTCAGTTTCTTTTATCAAATCAACACCATGAATCTAATTTTCGCTGAGCTCAGTCCAATATAAAGGTGTACGACATTTTCGACCATATAAAGCTTCGTACGGTGCCATTTTAATGCTTGACTGAAAACTGTTATTATAAGCGAATTCAATTAAAGGCAGATATTATTCCCACGTACCTTCAAACTCAAGAATGCTATATCTCAACATATCCTCGATTATCTGAATAATCCGTTCGGATTGACCGTCCATTTGCGGATGAAAAGCAGTACTGAAATGTAATTTCTTACCTAGAGCATCTTGCAATTTCTTCTAGAATCGTGATGTAAATCTCGGATCTCTGTTTGATATAATAGATAATGGCACACTATGCAATCTCACAATATCGAAAATGTACAATTCAACTAACTTATCAAGCGAGGAATCAAATCGTACCGGAATAAAATAAGCCGATTTCATTAATCGATCAACTACAATCCAAATTGCATCTTTTTTTCTTGGAGATAAGGGTAAACCTGAAAAAAAGTCCATTGTCACTCGATCCCATTTCCACTCCGGAACCATAATCGGTTGTAACAAACCTGATGGCACCTAATGTTCAGCTTTAACCTGCTAACAGATCAAACATTTAGAAATAAAATCAGAGATACCTCTTTTCATTTCGGACCACCAGTAATGCTATTTCAGATCATTATACATTTTCTTACTACCTAGATGCACAGATAATCGACTGTTATGAGCTTCACTCAAAATCATTTGAATTAATTTTGGATTTCTAGGGATACAAATTCTATCTCAGAATCTCAGACAATCATGTTTATCAACTCTGAATTCTGAATCAGACTCTAAATTACACTGAGCTCGTTTAGCTAAAATCTCATTATCAATCTTCTGAGTTTCGATAATTTGTTGTAAGAACAAAGGTCTTGCTTTCAATTCAGCTAAAATTGAACCATCATTAAACAAAACCAAACGAGCATTCATCGCATGCAGAGCAAATAATGATTTCTAACTTAAAGCCTCAGCAACAACATTTGCCTTACCTAGATGATAATCTATCACAAGTTTATAGTCTTTTAGCAATTCAAGCCATCTTCTCTGTCGTAGATTCAAATATTTCTGAGTCATCAGATATTTCAAACTCTTATGATCAGAATATACATGACATTTCTCACCAAACAGATAGTGACGCCAGATTTTCAAAACAAACATAATCGCAGCTAACTCAAGATCGTGTGTTGGATAATTCTTTTCGTGTGACTTCAACTCTCTTGAAGCATAAGCAATGAATTTGCCTTCTTGTATTAAAACACATCCCAGACCGATCAGCAAAGCATCACTGTAGATCAAAAATTCTTTACCAGATTCAGGTTGTACCAATATCGGAGCTTCAGTCAACAAAGTTTTCAACTGATCAAAATTGTTCTGACACTTTTCTGACCACTCAAATTTAACATCTTTTTGAAGCAGCTTTGTCAACAGAGTCGCAATCATAGAAAATCCTTTTACAAACCTTCTATAGTACCCGATAAGTCTCAGAAAACTGTAGACTTTAGAGACATTCCTAGTAGGCTTCCACTCCAAAATAGCTGAAATTTTGCTCAGATCAACTTGAATACCAGATGCCGATACAATATGACCCAGAAAACCAACTTCTCGCAACCAGAATTTAGATTTACTGAACTTCGCATACAACTGTTTATCTCGCAAAGTCTGTAGCACTATTATCAGATGTTCAGCATGTTCAGATTCATCACATGAGTAAATCAATATGTCATCAATGAATACAACAACAAATTGTTCTAGATACGATCTAAAAATTCCATTCATCAAATTCATATAGAGAGCAGGTGCATTAGCCAATTACTCACAACTGAAAGCATAACTAAGAATTCATAGTGGTCGTATCTCGTTCTGAAAGCAGTTTTCAGAATGTCTGAGTCTTTTACTCACAACTGATAATAGCCTGATCTCAAATCTATCTTTAAAAATGCAACAGCTCTTTTCAACTGATCAAACAAATCATCAATTCATGGTAGGGGATACTTATTCTTGATAGTCACTTTATTCAACTAACAATAATCGATACACATTCTCATCGTACTGTCTTTCTTTTTCACAAATAGAACCAGAGCGCCCCAAGGTGAGAAACTTGGTCTAGCAAATCCTCTATCGGTCAACTCTTGAAACTGAGATTTTAATGCTTTTAATTCGACCGGAGCCATTCTATACGAAGCTATCTAAATTGGAGTAGTTCTAGGTACCAATTCAATGCCAAATTTAACTTCTCTAACCAGAGGTAAACCCGGAATTTCTTCAAGAAACACATCAGGGAACTCACAGACAACAAGCACTGATTCAACCTTCCTTTTTGACACTTCCGAATGAATCACATAAGCAAAGTAGGCTTCATAACCTTTTCTCACAATACTCAAAGCTTTCATCGAATATATCACAGTAAGTAATCCATTCAATTCACTAGAATCAATCTGGATTATTTCATCAATCTTGCATCTCAAATTAATAGTTTTCCTTTTGCAGTTCAGAACAACATCATGCAAAGTTAACCAATCCATACCAAGAATTATATCAAATTCATCAAAAGGTAACAACATCAGATCAGCTGGAAAACAAGTGTCTCGAAACATTAACGGACAATTCTTGCAGACTTTATCAACAAACATACATCTTCCTAGAGGGTTCAAAACTCTAATTACAAACTCAGTAGACTCTATAGGCAAAGTCTTACTGTTCACTAAATTCATGCATATATACGAATGTGCCGATCCAGGATCTATCAAAGCAATCATAGAAGTATCATAAAGAGTAAATGTACCTGTAATCACGTCTGGCAATGAAGCTTCATCACGAGCTCAGATAGCATAGGCTCTGGCAGGTGCACGAGCATTAGATGTAATAATCATATCTTTTGTGCCCCTCTAACTACCACTCACATTTCCTGTATTTCTAGGAGGTCTACCATGAGAAGCATTGCCACTCAATCTTGGATTTTGCACACTTCCTTATTCGACATGTAACACCCCTAACCCAAATCCATTGCCAGGTTAGGGTTATGAGTGTTACATTTTATTGGTATCAAAGCTACGGTTTAGTCGATAGTAGGACTAACGTAGCGTGTGTGAGTCTAGCTATAAATGCCATAATATATACTACAATAGTGTGATGACTTCTGAGATTTAAAAAAGTGTTTTCGCATAGTAAATGGATCCCGACAGAGTTGTAGCTGATGATGACGAGAGTGTAGCGCTTGCTCCTGCGCAAGGGACAGTGCTAGTTGAATCTCGGCCTATCTCGAGTAGCCATGAGGGGGAGGCTAAACAAGCCTTCTATGAAATGATGAACGATAGGTTTACTCAGTATATCCGGACTAATCCAACCGCACAACAACCTTCACCCCTAAATAATCCATCTCCGATATCTGTGGTACCTTCGATGATTGATCCAATGAGATTTAATAATCCTCCTGTAGACAAAACCAAAAAATACAGGGCCGAAGAGTTTAAAGCTAATGATGATGATGATGATGCTGAGCGGGCTGAGTTGTGGCTTGATAATACTATCCGTATGTTTGACGAGATATCTTGTACTCTAGATGAATGTTTAAAGTGTGTCATATCTTTATTACGAGACACTGCATATCACTAGTGGATTACACTAGTATTAGTGGTTTCGAAAGAGAGAGTGACCTGGGAATTCTTTCAGACTGAGTTCAGTATGAAATACATCAGCCAGAGATTTATCGACCAGAAATGGAAAGAACTTCTAGAATTGAAACAAGGTCGTATGACCATAACTGAGTATGAACAGAAATTTGTGAGACTAAATCGATATGCTCGTGAATGTGTTTCAACCGAAGCTATCATGTGTAAAAGATTTGAAGACAGTTTGAATGAAGACATTAAATTGCTGGTTGGTACACTTGAAATCAAAGAGTTCGTAATACTTGTTGAATGAGCTTGCAAAGTTGAAGAACTCAGGAAAGAGAAAAGAAAAGCTTATTTTGAAGCTAAAGATTCTCGTAAAAGATCATTGGTTTCACTCAGCATCGAAGAAGTTTAGAGATGATTCTAGTCAATCTAAAGCTACTTTGGACTTTTCTAGACGAGATCGAGACCAACCTCCTGTGTAATGCCCCAATTTTTGAGAATTCTGTAAATGTTGGCAAAATTTAAAATTTCTGTGTTCTGTCTGCTTGGCATAGGTTTAATTATGTTAGTGGGCCTCTAGAAGGCCCAAGCTTAAGTTAAAACCCGGTAATTTTAATTAATTTTAATTCCATAGAAAAAAGAGG
Source organism: Gossypium anomalum (assembly GCA_025698475.1). Classification (NCBI taxonomy): domain Eukaryota; kingdom Viridiplantae; phylum Streptophyta; class Magnoliopsida; order Malvales; family Malvaceae; genus Gossypium; species Gossypium anomalum. The sequence continues at coordinate 42,797,102 of CM046965.1, forward strand.
GTTCTGGTCGACTGGGCTTTTAAGTATTAATGGGTAAAATAAGCCACAATGAAGCATGTGGCAAGGTGGTAAGTGACGCCACTTGGGAGCTTTAGAGGTGGCGTGAGGATGACTAAGGAGGACTGAGGTTCAAGTCACATTGACAGCATATTAAGGGAATTATTTTTATGAGTATGAAAGGTAAGTGATGGAACTCAAGTAAAAGTCTGTCAGGAGAAGTTTGAGTTGCTCAGGAGATTGAGCAAGGAAAGGATAAGGGAGAAGATTTAGGAGCTGATTAGGGAGAACAGTATTGGCCGAATTATGGACTCTTGAGGAGCAAGAGTTGGCCGACCAAGGGTCTCTAGTATAGGGTTTCGGCTAGGTCTTTGAAGAGGGAAATTTCAACAGTTGGGATGAGTGGTGCCGTCCCTAGCAATTCCTTTTCTTTCTTCTTCATATTTATTTCCTTTGGTTTGCCGAATTAGGTTTGGCTTAGGATTTCTTCTTCTTTTTGCTAATAGCTGAATCTGGAGGTCTCATTGTATCATTTTCTCCATAGCCGAATATTACTTTTCTTCTTATCTTCTTCTTTCTTCCGTCTTTTCTTTTTCATAATCGAACCTATACTCTTCTCTTTTCCTCCTTCTGTTTCTGCTCATAGCTTTTATCTTTTCTTCATTTCTCCTCAGTGAGCCAAAAGTTGTTATAGCCGAACCACATCCTTTTCTTCCTTAAAAGCCGAAACTCTTAAACCTGTAACATAGAAAGCCGATCCTTTGGCTATCAGGAATCTGTTTGTTCTTATAATATGGTGGATCAGAATTAAAATCGTGGATAAGCACACTCTTCTAGGCCGAACAACGATAGGCAAGTTGTTGAGCAACTTACATTATTTATTCGTGTTTTTAGGGAAAAGTAGAAAACCTTAAGGGTGGCTAGCGGTTTAGACTAAGGGTTTGGGCCTTTTTCTATTTGGTTGTGTAAGAGTTAGCGTGGAAAATGTGGCATACAGTAAAAGGCTTGAAGACTTATTCGGTTGGCTTTCCAGATCTAACCCAGATTTCAAAAAAAGGTAAGAGCATTAGGGCCTAAAGCATGGTTGGCCGAATATGGTAAGGGGTTATTACGTAGTTTATTTTCGATAGTTAGATTAACGTGTTAGTAATCCAATTCTAGGTAGTTCGTGTGTGGATCTCGTCAGCGTATCGTCACAAACAGGGGTGTAACTGACACCCTCCCATAGACTAGATCGGCAAAAGCCAAAAAAAACTGAAATACTGAAAAGTCAGTATTTGAGAACTTGCGAGTGTGCGAATGCTCATGAGATGGATTGATTCACGTATTTGGTATACTAAAGGGATAAGACTGCAGAATGCATGATTTCGTGTATTTTGATATTTTGGGCTTAATGGGCCAAAATCGAGAAAATGGGCCAACGGGCCCAATTCGATAAGAACACTTGGTAAGTGTTTTTGTTAGTACATAAATGGCTATGTTATGCATGAAAACCTTAAGAATAGTTAAATTACTTGAATACCCCTATGTATGGAAAATTACTATTATACCCCTAGGTGCAAAACTACCATTATACCCCTAGGGTTAATTTTGTCTGAAAAGTATGATGATCTGAATCTGTATGATGTATGCCATAATTGTATATCTGTTGCATGGGGACATGGGCTATATTATGGAGGAAGCGTCCTGGTGGCTATGCCACAAATTATCTGATCTGGTGGCTCTGCCACATATATCTGTTCTGGTAACTCTGTCACATTATCTGTTCTGGCAGCCATGCTGCATATTTCTGTGGCGTGTAGCGGTTGGGTGGGTCGATTAGTCTCCCCACATGGTGAAAGGCTGGTATGGGGGTGCTTATAGTTGGATATGGGTTGGGTTTTTGCATAACATGTAATATCTGTTCTGATCTGTTATGGGCCTATGGGCTTTATTTTGAATTCTGTTCTGGGCTAAGGCCAACTTATTCTGTTTCTATGGTTTGAGCTGATATAGGCTATGGTTGGGTTAATTTACACACTGAGTTTCCTCAAACTCACCCATTTATTTTCATCCACGTAGGTAATTCCCAACCATAGTGGGCTTGGAGCTGTGAGGGATTCGGAGTGGCCACACGTTCTGTAAATTCGACTTTTCTTCTGGTAAACTGGATATCCTTTTATTTACGTTTATGGTTTTGGGTTTTTAAATGTAATAAGGCCACTTAATTATTTTTGATGGTTTTAATATATTTTATTAAGATAGGAATTACTTATATTTAACTGTCGAAACTGATTAACTTTAGGGCGCGTTTTCAAAAACAATAATTGATTTCAAAATAACACGACAACAAGCAAAGCTTCCGCAATGAAAATGTTTTCCAAAATTAATCACTTTTCCTAAAATGGACTTAATCAAATGGGTTGCCTGAAAATATACATGACGTTAAGGTGTGGCAAATGGTAGTGTGCATGTCTAGGATTGGATCCGAAGGAGCTTGGTACTTAAGCAGTTCGATAGACTCACCTCCTCTTTTTCGGTTTCCTACCTGGTGCACAGCTTCCATTCACTTTAATCTATAATGGATTTGTCTTTTAAACACCTAAATAAGTTTTTGATTAAAAGCATAAAATGTTTTGAACGCTTCGATGTGGCACGTCAGATCCGGTCATAACGTCTAGGCCAGGTTTAGGGTGTTACATTTAGTGGTATCTGAGCCAAGTTGCAACAACTCGGCTGTGGAATGGGTTTACAAAAACAAAAGTTTTCAGAAATAAAAGTTTTATAAGGACTGTAAAACTCTGTTTTCAAAATCTGGATCTTTAAGTGGCATTCCGAATCTCCGACTCAAGCCTGTAAGTATTACTCTGAACTCTTTTGAATATTTTTCTGAATCATCTATCTGTACTGAAACCCTACTAGGATACACTAGATTGGATGATACTGAAATCATAGGAAAAATTTGATAAGAGACTGAAACTGTAGCTAGACTTCGATTCTACGAAAACAAACTCTGAATTACTGTCTGATTCATAAAACATCAGTAATAATCACTGGAACATTAAATTAATGCATAAAATTCGTAATAAGATAATATGATATGAGTACAAGAGCCACTCGTGGAAGAGGCCGTGGACGTGACCGAGGAAGTGCTCGAGTGGGATCTTCGGCTTCGGGACATATGCCGACGGCAGATGCACCTGCACTCCGCAACTAAGTGAAGTTTCATGATCGTGGTGTCGGGGATGACGCCCTATCGCAGGCAATGCTTCATGTTTTGGAAAAGGTTACCGGGGTAAGTACGGGCAACGAAATTTGAGGATCTATTTCTAAACGACTCTAGGTTAACGGAGCGAAAATCTTTAGGGGCGTATCTAGCATAGCCCCGAATGTGGCAGAATATTGGTTGGAGGCCACAGAACGGATTATGGACGACTTGGATTGCTCTGTGGAGCGTAAGTCGAAGGAGCCGACGTCGCTGCTGCGAGACGAGGCCTATTAGTGGTGGCTCACCGTGAGAGATGGAACCCCAGCTGATAGGGTAACTTGGGAGCTGCTTAAGACAGCCTTTAAAGGGAAGTATGTTGGGGAAAGTTATGTGGACACCCGCAAGAAGGAATTCTTGAATCTGGTTCAAGGAAATAAGTCGATTCAGGATACGAGGTGAGAGTTTTGAGGTTCACCAGTATATCTTGTGGGAATAGTCGCTACGGAGTATGAGCATAGCGTGCGCTTCGAGAATGGACTCAGAGATAAACTTAAGGTGCTGATTGCTCCGCAGAGGGAGTGTGATTTCGTGGTTCTGGTGGAAAAAGCTAAGATAGCTGAGGAGGTGAAGCATACTGAGAGGCAGAACCGTGAGAAGGATCGGAACCATTTCTAGAAGGATTTCGGACCTTCGGATGGTGCAAATAGGAATGTTAAAAGAGCAAGAGTGGAGGAACCAGTTTGAGCAGTTCTGATGAATGTTGTTAGACCACCAATCTGTGGAGACTATGGTAAGGTACACTTGGGTGAGTGTAGGAAACGTTCCGGTGCTTATTTTCGATGCGGATCTATGGAGCATAGAGTTAAGGACTGTCCTCAGAGAGCTAATCAGATTCAGGTTGCTAAACAGAGGGTTGCTCAACCCGTGAGGGTTGGACCACAACCACCAAGAGGACGTGGACAAGGTAGGGGTGGAAATGGAAATGGTCGAGGTCGAGGGGCACCTGGCAGGGGTGTCGAAAATGCTGAGGCTCGACAACCAACATTGGTGTATGCAGCTCGTTGTCGATAGGAGGGCGACGCATCTGACGTCATAACTGGTACGTTTTTGGTTTCTAGCATACCGTATACTGCTTTGGTGGATATTGGATTTACTTATTCCTATGTTGCATGTGCCATATCTGGGTCGTTGGGTGTGCACTCTGAGGTGATTGTGAGTAGGGTATCTATACCAAGTCCTTTGGGTCACTCGGTTAGGGTAGACAAACTGTATAAGGATGTACCCTTAGAAACTCAAGGTAGGATTTTTCCTGGAGATTTGATGGAGTTACCATTTGGAAAGTTTGCCCTCATTCTGGGAATGGACTGGCTTGTTAAGCATAAGGCGACTTTGGATTGTGCTGCTAAGCGAATGGTGCTAAGGACCAAGGAGGGAGAAGAGGTTATGGTGATAGGTGAGCAAAAGGACTATTTGACTAATGTGGTGTCGACATTGAGGGTCGAAAAGTGGATTTAGAAAGGTTGTGAGGCCTATTTGGCATTTGTAAGTCAGTCGAAAGCCGAGGGGCTGACAGTGGATAAGGTTAGGGCTGTAAGGGAATTCCAAGATATTTTTTCGGAAGAGCTTCTGGGATTGCCACCGAACCGAGAGGTTGAGTTTGGAATCGACTTGTTGCCTGGAACGGCACCAGTGTCCATCGCACCGTATAGGATGGCACCGAAGGAGTTAGTGGAGTTAAAGGCGCAAATTCAAGAGTTGTTGGATAGGGGCTTTATTAGGCCAAGTGTGTCTCCATGGGGAGCACCGGTGTTATTCGTGAAAAAGAAGGATGGGACGATACGGATGTGTATTAATTATCGCCAGTTGAATAAACTAATAATTAAGAATAAGTATCCACTGCCAAGGATTGACGATCTGTTTGACCAACTTAGAGGAGCTTCTGTATTTTCCAAGATTGACCTTCGATCTGGATATCATCAGTTAAGGGTCAAAGAGGCAGATATCAACAAGCCGGCATCCAGGACTCGGTATGGTCATTACGAGTTTCTGGTTATGCCATTTGGACTGACAAATGCTCCTGCAGCGTTTATGAATCTGATGAATCGTTTGTTTCAACCATTCTTAGATCGGTTCGTAGTCTTCTTTATTGATGATATCCTGGTATATTCTGAAATTGAAGCGAAACATGATGAGTATCTCCGTATTGTGCTGCAAGTGTTAAGGGAAAAGGAGCTTTATGTGAAATTCAGCAAGTGTGAATTCTGGTTAAGGAAGGTACCGTTCTTAGGACATGTGGTCTCTACCGAGGGGATTAAGGTGGACCCTCAAAAGATTGAAGCGATTTTGGAGTGGAAGCCACCTAGGACGGTGTCGAAAATTTGAAGTTTCCTAGGGTTGGCAGGATACTACAAAAGGTTTGTGGAAGGTTTTTCTGTGATGGCAGCACCACCGCAAAACTCATAAGGAAAGAGAGTACCGTTTGTTTAGGCGAGAAGCGTGAGCGACTTTCGAGAAGTTGAAGAAAGTTACGATCAAGCACTGTATTAATTCAGTAGAGTCTGGAAAGTATTTTACTGTGTACAGTGACGCATCACATGTAGGTTTGGGTTGTGTGTTGATGCAAGAGGGTAAGGTGGTTGCTTATGCATCACGACAGCTTAAGCCTCACAAAGGGAACTATCCTACTCATGATTTGGAGTTGGCAGCAGTGATATTTGCACTTAAGATTTGGAGACATTACTTGTAAGGGGAAAAGTGTATTATATACACAGACCATAAAAGTCTTAAGTATTTGTTGACTCAGAAGGAACTGAACCTTAGGCAAAGGAGATGGATAGAGTTACTTAAGGATTATGACTGTTCGATCGAGTATCACCCAGGCAAGGCTAATGTGGTAGCCGATGCTCTAAGTCGAAGAGCTGTATCTGATCTGAGAGCAATGTTTGCTCGTCTAAGTTTGAATGATGATGGGAGTATATTGGCTGAGTTGCAAGTAAGGCCGACCTGGGTGGATCAGGTTAAGGAAAAACAGTTAAGAGATGAGTCTTTGGTTGCTCATTTCCAACAGGTTAAGGAAGGGGACTTCTGAGTTTGGGTTGAATAGCGAAGGAGTTCTGTGTTTTTAAGGAAGAATTTGCGTTTCGAAGGACTATGACTTGAGGCAGTCAATACTGAAGGAGGCTCATGGTGGACTTTGTGCCATGCATCCTAGAGGGAATAAGTTGTATCACAACTTGCGAGAGTTGTACTGGTGGCCTGGGCTTAAACGAGAAGTAACGGAGTTTGTGGGGAAATGGTTGACATGCCAAGAAGTGAAAGCTGAGCATTAATTACCTTCTGGACTGTTGCAGCCAGTGAAGATACCACTTTGGAAGTGGGAGAGGGTAACCATGGACTTTGTGAGTGGGCTACCCTTGACGCCATCGAAGAAAGATTCGATTTGGGTAATTGTGGATAGGTTGACCAAATCGGCCCATTTTATACCTGTCCGCATGGACTTCTCACTTCAAAAGTTAGCCAAGTTGTATGTGGCAGAGATCGTGCGACTTCATGGTGTCCCAGTTTCGATTATTTCTGACAGGGATCCCAGGTTCACATATCAGTTTTGGAAAAAGTTGCATGAGGCGTTGGGGACGCGATTGCACTTTAGTATGGCTTTCCATCCTCAGACTGATGGTCAGTCAGAAAGGGTTATTCAGATTCTGGAGGACATGTTGAGGGGATGTGTTATTAACTTCCGAGGTAATTGGGAGGATTACTTGCCATTGGCAGAGTTTGCATACAACAATAGTTATCAGGCGAGTATTCGAATGGCACCATATCAAGCATTGTATGGGCGAAGGTGTTGAACACCTAGTTGTTGGACCGAACTAGGAGAGCGACAAGTTCTTGGACCAAAGTTGGTAACTGATACTGAGGGCAAGGTTAGTCAAATTAGGGGTCAGTTAAAAGAAGCATCCGATAGGCAAAAATCGTATGCGAATTTGAAGCGTAAGGAGATTGAGTACTCAGTGGGTGATATGGTCTTCTTGAAGGTTTCTCCTTGGAAGAAGATTTTAAGGTTCGGTAAGAAGGGCAAGATGAGTCCGCGGTTCATTGGGCCTTATCGGGTTTTGAAGCGAGTAGGCCCAGTGGCTTATTAATTGGAATTTCCTCTAGAGTTAGACAGGATTCAAGATGTTTTTAACATCTCTATGTTAAGGCGTTATCCTTCTGACCCTACTCATGTTGTGCCAGTTGCACAAATTGAGGTGCAAACTAATTTGACCTTTGAGGAGGAGCCTGTGCAAATATTGGATCGAGATGTTAAGGTTCTAAGAAGGAAATCTGTTCCATTAGTGAAGGTGCTTTGGCGTAATCATGGCAGAGAGGAAGCTACTTGGGAGCCAGAAGAGGCGATGCAACAACAATACCCTCATCTGTTTGGATCTGGTAAAATTTCGAGGACGAAATTTCTTTAAGGAAAGTAGAGTTGTAACACCCCAATTTTTGGGAATTCTATGAATGTTGGCAAAATTTAAGATTTCTGTGTTCTGTCTGCTTGGTGTAGGTTTAATTATGTTAGTGGGCCTCTAGAAGGCCCAAGCTTAAGTTAAAACCCGGTAATTTTAATTAATTTTAATTCCATAAGAAAAAGGGGGTTCTAGTCAACTGGGCTTGTAAGTATTAATGGGTAAAATAAGCCACAAGGAAGCATGTGGCAAGGTGGCAAGTGACGCCACTTGGGAGCTTTAGAGGTGGCGTGAGGATGACTAAGGAGGACTGAGGTTCAAGTCACATTGATAGCATATTAAGGGAATTATTTTTATGAGTATGAAAGGTAAGTGATGGAACTCAAGTAAAAGTCTGTCAGGAGGAGTTTGAGTTGCTCAGGAGATTGAGCAAGGAGGGGATAAGGAAGAAGATTTAGGAGCTAATTAGGGAGAGCAGTATTGGCTGAATGGTGGACTCTTGAGGAGCAAGAGTTGGCCGGCCAAGGGTCTCTAGTATAGGGTTTCGGCTAGGTCTTTGAAGAGGGAAATTTCGACAATTGGGATGAGTGGTGCCGTCCCTAGCAATTCCTTTTCTTTCTTCTTCATATTTATTTCCTTTGGTTTGCCGAATTAGTTTTGGCTTAGGATTTCTTCTTCTTTTTGCTAATAGCCGAATCTGGAGGTCTTATTGTGCCATTTTCTCCATAGCCGAATATTACTTCTCTTCTCATCTTCTTCTTTCTTCCATCTTTTCTTTTGCATAATCAAACCTATACTCTTCTCTTTTCCTCCTTCTGTTTCTGCTCATAGCTTTTATCTTTTCTTCATTGCTCCTCAGTAAGCCAAAAGCTGTTATAGCCGAACCACATCCTTTTCTTCCTTAAAAGCTAAAACTCTTAAACTTGTAACATAGAAAGCCGATCCTTTGGCTATCAGGAATCTATTTCTTATCATAATACGGTGGATCAGAATTAGAATCGTGGATAGGCACACTCTTCTAGGTCGAACAACGATAGATTAGTTGTTGAGCAACTTACGTTATTTATTCGTGTTTTTAGGGAAAAGCCGAAAACCTTAAGGGTGGCTAGCGATTTGGACTAAGGGTTTGACCCTTTTTCTGTTTGGTTGTGTAAGTGTTAGCGTGGACAAGGGGGCATACAGCAAAAGGCTTGAAGACTTATTCGGTTGGCTCTCCAGATCTAACCCAGATTTCGGAAAAAGGTAAGAACACTAGGGCCTAAAGCATGGTTGGCCGAATATGGTAAGGGGTTATTACGTAGTTTGTTTTCGATAGTTAGATTAACGTGTCAGTAATCCAATTACAGGCAGTTCGTGTGTGGATCTCGTCAGCATATCATCACAAACAGGTGTGTAACTGACACCCTCTCATAGACTAGATCGGTAAAAGCCGAAAAAACTTAAATGCCAAAAAGTCAGTATTTGGGGAACTTGCGAGTGTGTGAATTCTCGTGAGATGGATTGATTCACGTATTTGGTATACTAAAGGGATAAGACTGCAGAATGCATGATTTCGTGTATTTTGATATTTTGGGCTTAATGGGCCAAAATCAGGAAAATGGGCCAACGGGCCCAATTCGATAAGAACACTTGGTAAGTGTTTTTGTTAGTACGTAAATGGCTATGTTATGCATGAAAACCTTAAGAATAGTTAAATTACTTGAATACCCTATGTATGGAAAATTACTATTATACCCCTAGGTGCAAAACTACCATTATACCCTTAGGGTTAATTTTGTTTGAAAAGCATGATGATCTGAATCTGTATGATATATGCCATAATTGTATATCTGTTGCATGGGAACATGGGTTATATTATGGAGGAAGCGTCCTGGTGGCTATGCCACAAATTATCTGATCTGGTGGCTCTGCCACATATATCTGTTCTGGTGGCTCTGCCACGATTATCTGTTTCTGGTGACTCTGTCACATTATACGCTCAGCAACCATGTTGCATATTTACGTGGCGTGTAGCGGTTGGGTGGGTCGAGTAGTCTCCCACACGGTGAAAGGCTGGTATCGGGGTGCTTATGGTTGGATATGGGTTGGGTTTTTGCATAAACATGTAATATCTGTTCTGATCTATTATGGGCCTATGGGCTTTATTTTGAATTCTGTTCTGGGCTAAGGCCAACTTATTCTGTTTCTGTGGTTTGAGCTGATATAGGCTATGGTTGGGTTAATTTACACACTGAGTTTCCCCAAACTCACCCATTTATTTTCATCCACGCAGGTAATCCCCAACCATAGTGGGCTTGGAGCTGTGAGGGATTCGGAGTGGCCACACGTTCTTCAAATTCGATTTTTCTTCTGGTGAACTGGACATCCTTTTATTTACGTTTATGGTTTTGGATTTTTAAATTTAATAAGGCCGCTTAATTATTTTTGATGGTTTTAATATATTTTATTAAGATAGGGATTACTTATATTTAACTGTCGAAACTGATTAACTTTAGAGCGCGTTTTCAAAAACAATAATTGATTTCAAAATAACACGACAATAAGCAAAGCTTCCGCAATGAAAGTGTTTTCCAAAATTAATCACTTTTCCTAAAATGGACTTAATTAAATGGGTTGCCTGAAAATATACATGACGTTAAGGTGTGGCAATGGCAGTGTGCATGTCTAGGATTGGATCCGAAGGGAGCTTGGTACTTAAGTAGTCCGATGGACTCACCTCCTCTTTTCCGGTTTTCTACCTGGTGCACAGCTTCCATTCACTTTAATCTATAATGGATTTGTCTTTTAAACACCTAAATAAGTTTTGATTAAAAGCATAAAATGTTTTGAACGCTTTGATGTGGTACGTCGGATTCGGTCATAACGTCTAGGTCGGGTTTAGGGTGTTACATCCTATGAGTTCATGAGCCAGTTCGATAGCTAATGGTGGTAATGTTCAACAGAATAGAGTCGAGTGCAAGCATTATGGTAAATGGCATTCTAGACATTGCTGATTACATGATGAGTCTTATTTTAAATGTAGATCGATGGATCATTTTATCCGAGATTGCCCAATTTAGCCGAGCAAAACACTGTTCAGAACGTGAGACTGAGTAATATGTCAGTATGAGGCAAACCACTGAGGCATTTGGGTAATGTGAGTGGTAGTCAGAGAGGGACGGAAGATACAACAGTTTGATCTGAGGCTCGTACACCTGCCAGAGCCTATGCTATTCGCGCACGCAAGGAGGCTTCATCCCTAGATGTTATTACTGGTACATTCACTCTCTATGATACTAGTGTAATTGTATTGATTGATCCTGGTTCGACTCATTCTTATATGTATGAGACTTTAGTATTCAGTAAGACTTTGCCTGTTGAGTCTACTGAGTTTGTGATTAGTGTATCAAACCCCTTGGGTCAATGTGTTAAGGTTGATAAAGTATGTAAGAATTGCCCCCTGATGATTCGAGATTTGTGCTTTCCGGCTGATTTGATGTTGGTGCCATTTGATGAGTTTGATATAATTTTGGGTATTGATTGGTTGACTTTGCATGATGATGTTGTAAACTACAAGAGAAAGACTATTGATTTACGGTGCTAGAATGATGAGATTAATCAGATTGAATCTAATGATTTGAATGGTTTATCGGCAGAGATTTCCTCGATGTTAGCTCAAAAATATGTAAGAAAAGGTTGTGAAGCTTATTTTGCTTATGTGCTTGACAGTAAAGTATCCAAAAGAAAGATTGAATCAGTACCTGTTGTGTGTGAGTATCCGGATGTGTTCCCTGAAGAATTATCGGGTTTGCCACCTATCCGAGAGGTAGAATTTGGTATTGAGATAGTATCAAGGAAGACTCCAATTTTAATAGCTCCGTATCGGATGGCACCTACTGAATTAAAAGAGTTGAAAGCACAGTTGCAAGAGTTAACTGATAGCGGTTTTACATGACCGAGTTTCTCTCCCTGGGGTGAGCCAGTTTTATTTGTTAAAAAGAAAGACGGAACTATGAGAATGTGTATTGATTACTGCCAACTAAATAAGGTAACTATAAAGAATAAATATCCGTTGCCACGGATTGACGATCTGTTCGATCTGTTGAAAGGGGCTTCAGTGTTTTCAAAGATAGATTTGAGATCGGGTTATTATCAGTTGTGAGTCAGAGACTCTGATGTGCCAAAAACTGCTTTTCGAACGAGATACAGACACTATGAGTTTTTGGTTATGCCGTTTGGACTTACTAATTCACCTGCTGTTTTTATAGATTTGATGAATCAAATTTTCAGGCAGTATTTAGATCGATTTGTGGTTGTGTTCATTGATGATATATTGATCTACTCTCGTAATGAAATCGAACATGCCAAACATTTGAGACTTGTGTTACAAAATTTGCAAGAAAAATAGTTGTATGCGAAGTTTAGTAAATGTGAGTTCTGGTTACACGAAGTTAGCTTTCTGGGACATGTTGTTTCAGCATCATGTATTCGGGTAGATCCGAGTAAAATTTCAGCAATGCTTGATTGGAACCCTCCGAGAAACATTTCTGAAGTTCAAAGTTTTCTGGGACTTGCTGGTTACTATAGAAGATTTTTGAAAGGTTTCTCTATGATTGCAACCCCGATGACAACTATTACAGAAAAATATTAAATTTGAATGGTCAGAAAAGTGCCAGAAAAGCTTTGATCAGTTGAAAGCTCTTTCGACTGAAGCTCTAGTACTAGTTCAGCCAGAATCGGGCAAAGAATTTGTTATCTATAGTGATGCATCTTTAAATGGTTTGGGTTGTGTATTGATGCAAGAAGGCAGAATTATAGCTTATGCCTCGAGACAGTTAAAGCCACATGAAAAGAATTATCCGACGCATGATCTAGAATTGGCAGCTATTGTGTTTGCATTAAAGATATGGCGTCATTATTTGTTCAGGGAAAAATGTCATGTTTATTCTGATCATAAAAGTCTGAATTACTTGATGACTCAGAAAGATCTGAATTTAAGATAGCGTCGATGGTTAGAGTTGTTAAAAGGTTATGAGCTAGTGATTGACTATCACCTGGGAAAGGCTAATGTTGTTACTGATGCTCTAAGCTGAAAATCATTGTTTGCTTTGCGTGTAATGAATGCACATATGGTTCTGGCAGATGATGGTGCCATAATAGCCGAGTTAAAAGCAAGACCATTATTTGTTCAACAAATTTGTGATACCCAGAAGGTTGATAATGAGTTGATCGCGAAACAAGCTTAGTGTGAGACGAATGCAGATTCATAATTCAGAGTTGATACTGATGACTGTTTGAGATTCAGAGACCGAATATGTTCCGAGGAGTTCAGAATTGATCCAAATGATTTTGAATGAAGCTCATAATAGTCGGCTATCTGTTCACCCGGGTAGTACAGAGATGTATAATGATCTGAAACAGCACTATTGGTGGCAAGGTATGAAACGAGACATTTCTGACTTTGTATAGAAATGTTTAGTCTGTCAACAAGTAAAAGCTGGACATTAGGTACCTTCAGGAATACTTCAGCCTATCATGATACCTGAGTGGAAGTGGGATAGTGTCACAATGGATTTTGTATCTGGTTTACCGTTGACACCGAGTAAGAAAGATGCAATTTGGGTTATTGTTGATAGATTGACTAAATCGGCTCACTTTGTTCTGATACGTACAGACTACTCACTTGATAAGCTAGCTGAATTGTATGTTTCTCTGATTGTGAGACTACATAATGCGCCTGTATCTATTGTTTCAGATAGAGATCCGAGGTTTTTGGAAGAAACTACAAGATGCATTAGGTATGAAATTACATTTCATTACACTTTCCATCTGCAAATAGATAGCCAATCTGAGCGAATCATTCAGATACTTGAGGATATGTTAAGATGTTGCATTCTCGAGTTTGAAGGTACGTGGGAACGATATCTACCTCTAATTGAATTTGCATATAACAGTTTTCAATCAAGTATCAAAATGGCACCTTATGAGGCATTGTATGGTCGTAAGTGTCATACACTGTTATACTGGACCGAGCTCAGCAAAAATAAGATACACGGGGTTGATTTGATTAGAGAAACTGAACAGAAAGTGAAAGTGATCCGTGAAAGTCTAAAAGCAGCATCAGATCGTCAGAAATAATATGCGAACTTGAAACGTAAAGACATAAAGTTTCAGATTGGAGATAAAGTCTTTTTGAAAGTCTCACCGTGGAAGAAAATACTCAGATTTGGTCGTAAAGGCAACTTGAGTCCGAAATTCATTGGGCCGTATGAGATTATAGAGCGTATCGGGCCAGTTGCTTACAGACTATTGTTACCACCTGAGTTAGAAAAGATCCACAATGTATTTTATGTCTCGATGCTTCGTAGATATCGATCTGACCCTTCGCATGTGATTAGTCCATCTGAGATCGTGATTAAGCCTGATATGACGTACGAAGAAAAACCGATTTGTATTTTGGCTCGTGAGATTAAAGAGTTGCGAAATAAGAAAAATCCATTAGTTAAAGCATTGTGGCATAAACACGGAGTTGAGGAAGCAACGTAGGAGCCAGAGGATGCAATGAGAGAACTTTATCCGAACCTATTCACTGGTAAGATTTTCAGGGACGAAAATTCCTAAGGGGGGAGAGTTGTAACAGCCCGATTTAGACCCTAATCGAAACGGTGGTTTCTAGACCATAAATCCGAGTGAAAAAAATATTTTAAATTTATTTTATTTTTTTATTTTGTGTGAATTTATGCCTGTGAAATTTTCGTAATTTAATTTTGTCGTTTGAGTGTCTGATTAAATAAAAGGGCTTAATCGCGTAAAATGAAAATTTGATGGTTAATTGTAAAAGGGCTAAAATGAATTTGTCTTTCAAAGTGGAGGTATTTAAAATGTAATTTGACCTTAGTTAAATATCATGGATGGTTATGACCATGCATTTAAAATGGTTTTATATTTTTTATCATAAGGTTAAATATGTAAATTATGTAATATTAATGTAAAAAAAAACATAAAAAAATAAAACATGGTTTCATAATCTTTTCTCTTGCCGAATATTAAAGAAAAATAAAGAAAAAAAAGCTTAGGTTGTTCGGCTATTCTCGAGCTTAATTCAAGGTTAGTTTGGTTTCGATTTTTGATAATTTTTACGTTTTTGAGATCGTTGCTTTGAGTACTATCCGACCCATGCTTGAACTTTTTATTTTGATGAATATTTTAAGTTATGCCATTGATGAGAGCTTGTGATTTTTTTTGTTTGATGATGAAATATGGAAGATATGTTTTAGATTAACATGTTTTGTATTGGAATTTTTGATGATTTTGAGTAATTAGGACGAAATTGAAAAAATAATAAATTAAGGGACTAAATTGTGAAATAAATGAAATGTGAGGACTTGTATGTGTATGGGGAGTATTCAGCTCAAGCATGGCATGGGCAAATTATGCTTGTTTTGTGTAACAGCCCGATTTAGACCCTAATTGGAACGGTGGTTTTGAGACCACGAATCCGAGTCAGAAAAATATTTTTAAATTATTTTCTGTGTTTAATTCGTGTGAATTTATATCTGTGAAATTTTCGTGATTTAATTTCGTCGTTTAGGTGCTCGATTAAATAAAAGGACTTAATCGCGTAAAGTGAAAATTAGGTGGTTATTTCTAAAAGGGGCTAATTTGCACTTGGCTTTTAAAATAGAAGCCTTTAATAAATAAATAACCCAATATTAAATGAATTGGACGGTATTGGGCATGATATATGTGATTTTATAATTTATTAACTAAGGTTATAAAAGTAATTTAAATATTAAAACATATATTTGTTATAATAACATAAATTAAACTATGTTTAATTCATTCTCTTTTGACCGAATACAAACTAAAAGAAAAAGAAAAAACAAAAGGTTAGGGTTTGGCCAATTTGAAGCTAGATTAAGGTATGTGTTCAACTCGGTTTTTGATCATTTTTACATTTTTGAGATCGTTGCTTCGAGTACTACAAAACCCATGCTTGAATTTTTGATTTTAATGAATATTTTGAGTTGTGCCATTGTTGATAGCTTGTGATTTTTGTTGTTTGATGATGTAAAATGAAATATATGTTTTAGATTAACATATTTTGTATTAGAGTTTTTGAAGATTTTGAGTAATTAGGACTAAATTGAAAAAATAATAAATTGAGGGACTAAAATATGAAATAGATGAAATAAATGGATTAGTATGAGTATATAGAAGATTCGGCTCAACTATGTTGTTGTGAGATTTTGTGTATTTTGTGTTTTATGCAATTAGAACTAATTTGTAAAAGTATGAAATATCAGGGGTAAAATGGTAATTTACCCATTTATGTGTTGTTGGATTAAATTGAATGAAATTGTGTTTAAATGAGGTTAATTTGAAATTATATAGATCAAGAACAAAGGAAATCGGACTTGGATCGGGGAAAGACAAAAATAGTTGAATAGTCGATTCGTAACGTCCGTCGATATCTGAGGTAAGTCTCTAAGTAATTAAATATGGTTTATTTTGAACATAAAATGATTTACTATGATGATTCGAATTTTATAATGTATTAGTTTGATAGCTAAATGAGATATGTCAATGAATTAATGTGATTAAGTTGTATTTGAATGATATCAAAGCTTCTAAAAATGTGTATGTGTTACATGGAATATTATACGATTTGATATACGTGAAATGTTGTGGAATGATTATATGATTATGACATTCCGGCTTTGAGCCTAGCAAGCCTTGTGCTGGTGACTTTGATCGGGCTTTGTGCCTAGCAGGCTTAGTGCCGGTGAATAAATATCAGACCTTGAGTCTAGCAGGCTTTGTGCCGGTGTGTAATTCAGGCTTATGCCTAGCAGGTTTTATACCGGTGATTTGTTTTCAAGTACATGATTATGAGAATTCAAGTTATTGTGGATATTAAGAAAGTGAAATTGAGCTAAATTGCATTGTATATGTTCGGCCCAAAAAGGAGAGTACATGTGAGCTTATATTGAACTTGTTATTCGGTTATATGTGAAGTTATCTTGTATGTACATATTCGGTCATAAGTGATGTTATATTGAATTTGAACTATAGGTTATATGTGATGTTTTAATTATCTCTTATATTCGGTCACATGTGAATATATAATAAATCTTGAATATTTGGCCATACATGTAAGTGACTATGTGATGAAATATTTGATCTTGTATAATCGGCTTTTACGAAATATTTATGTGATGTTATATACTTGATTGTGAACATTCAACCAATGTATTTTATTAAGATGAAGTATAACATTATGGATATAATTTGGTTAGTGTTAATGTTTTGATTATTCATTGAGTTGTTTAATTTGCTTAAGGCTTACTAAGCTAAGTTACTTCCCTGTGTGTTTTGTTACTCTGTTTTATAAATTTTGGGTGTAAGTTACGAGCTCGGGGATCGTTATCAAAGTCATCCACACTATCTTCAACTTTTGGTACTTTTAAAAGTCTATTTTCATACTTTTGGCATGTATAGGCTAATATGTATTTTGTTCAACTTTGAATATGTATAAATTGAGCCATGCGAATATGACTTAAACTTAAAAGCTTGGTTTTGGTTATGTTTGGTAATGGGTTTTTTTATCTTGATTATAATATTATGTGAAAGGAATGAAAAGTAAATGTGAATGGTGTTACATGTGAAGGAAATAGTTTAAAGTGATATGTGGAATTGATTGTGGTTGATCATTCGGTCTTGGTATATATATATAAATAAATAGAGTTTGATGACTTGATTTTGGTGTATGCTTATTCATTTATAAATATGAGTTTAAATGTTAAGCATGTTTAATGTATATTTGGAAATGCATGGTATGAGGCATGCATATGTTCGAATATGCATAGGTTAAATTTTGTTCGGTTTGCATGGAAGTGTATGAGTATGATAATTAGTTATGAGATTAAATAATGGTTATTTATTGAGATTGTTTTTGTTTAATAAGACTTGTAAGTAAATGATAAATTGAACAGTGATTTTGTGTTATAGTACACTATGGAAATTATTTGCATTTTTGTAAACATGTTAATTATATGCATATATATATACATGTGCATGTTTGTGAATTCGAAAGATGGCTTGATAAATTTTGAAAGTATAGGAGAATGTATATATTTGTTATTAAATAAATGATTCATGATAATGAAATATGTTTGAATTTGTGAAAGTTCAAAATTTTGTTTTTGCTCAGTAATGCCTCGTAACCCTAGTCTGGCGAGGATACGGGTTAGGGGTGTTACATTTTGTGTTCTGTGAATTTTGGATTAAATTGCTAAAAGTGTAAAATATATGGGGCAAAAGTGCAATTTGTCCATTTATGTGTTTTTGAATGAATTTGATTAAATAAATTTAAATTATGTCAATTTAGATCAAGAAAAGAGAAAATCGTACTTGGATCGGGGAAAAGCAAAAATAGTCGAATAGTTGATTTACATCATTTGTCGATATTCGAGGTAAGTCTTTAAGCAATTAGACATTGTTATTTTGAATGTAACATAGTTTAATACGCTGATTTGGAATTTATGGAATTATGGTATAGTTAGCCGAATGTGATAAAGCATAGAGGTAATGCACTTGAGTTTGATTCGATTGAATTATAACATTTGGAAGATAAATATTTGAATGTTCGATATATGAATTGTTTATTAGATAGCTTTATAATAATGATATTCGGGCTATGAGCCTAGCAAGCCTTGTGCTGGTGAATTTAATCGGGCTTTATGCCTAGCAGGCTTATTGCCGGTGAATAGAATCAGACTTTGAGTTTAGCAGGCTTTGTGCCGGTGTGTGATTCAGGCTTATGCCTAGCAGGTTTTATGCCGGTTATTTATATTCAAGTCTATACCTATAAGACTTCATGTTGATGTGATAATTGAGCAAGTAAACTGAGCTAAATGATCTTGTATATTCGGCCACATAGGTATGTACATATGTGATGTTATATTGGATCTTGTATATTCGGCCATATAGGTATGTACATATGTGATGTTATAAATGATCTTGTATATTCGGCCACATAGGTATGTACATATGTGATGTTATATTAGATCTTGTATATTCGGCAATATAGGTATGTTCATATGTGATGTTATATTTAATCTTTTATATTTGGACAAATGAGTGATGTAGGTACATGAAGTTAAATTTTGTTTTGTGAGCTTGTGTAAATGTGTGGAAGTATATTTGAATATATAATGATGTTTGGCTTTGAAAGTTGAATGAAAATTTGTAAAATGTTACCCTTAATAGTATCCGGCCAAAGTGATAGTTATGTTAAACATGTTTGGTTATGGATTGATTAAATTGAAATTAAATATGACATTGATATAGTAAATTAGTTTATTTTAAATTTTAAGGAGTTGAATATAATATTAAGTTAATATTTGCTTATGACTTACTAAGCTATAAAAGCTTACTCTGTGTATATGTGTGTTTCTGTTTTACAGATTTTGGATTCGAGTTACAAGCTCGGGGATCGTCAGCCAAGTCTATCACACTATCGACTGTCTTTGGTATTTTAATAAGCGAACTTTCGTACCTATGGCATGTATAGGCTAGATTATGTTTTGGAATATTGTATTTTGGTCTGTGTTTAATGGGAGCCATGCGAAAATGGCTTAATTTCTATGTTTGAGTTCGGTGTTGGTTAAATTATAGTTTAAGTCTATTTTGATTATTATGCCGTGTGCCATGGTTGATTATAAGTTATGTTATGTGCTTGTATTTGGAAGTGGTATGGATGAATTGGTTATGTTATATATGTTTGATCTTGGCTTGAGTTTATATGGAGAAGGTAACCAAATTGTATGATGTTTGAGAAGTTTGTTATGTGATTCGGCTATATGGTATTTAATGGTTGTAAATTGACCTAAATAGATCAAGTGTTAGTTAGGTAAAAATCAAGACTTATGCATGGTATGTATTCGATATGTACTTATGAATTTGAGTGTTAATGTGTATTAATATATGAAATGTGAAATCTCATATTGACTAATTGGAAAATGTTGCATAAATGAATGCTAGTTGGTATTGAAATTTATTTTGTTTGATATGAAATACAATTTGTGCACGTGTAAGACTATTATAAAAAAAATGGGTTTGATATTCAATTTATGAATGTTTTAATTATGTTATCAAATGAATCATATAAAGTTTAAGATTGAATATTTGAAAATTTTATGAGTATTAATGAGGTTATAACTTTGAATTGTAAAATGAAATGTATATTTGTATGAACTATGATATGATCGGTATCGCCTCATAACCCTAATCCGGCGACAGATTCGGGTTAGGGATGTTACATGACAGATTCAGGGCAATCACGGATAAAATGGTCTAATGATCCACATCTGAAACAAGCCCGACCATACAATCTGCAATTACCGGGATGTCTTTTACCACAATGCTTGCACTCAGGGTGATCAGATTTAGCATTTCCAACACTGGCAACAGATGTAGCTGGAGCTTTGAAGTTTAATTGCGATCTAGAATGATTTCTATTCGAATGTCCGACATTAGCCTTTGAACGGCTATTATCATCTTTGAACTTCTTTGATGTAGACTGAAATAATTTACCTGATGATCTCTTTCATACTTCTCTAGCTTCAAAATCAGCTTTGCTTTTCTTTGCCCAAGATCTTTAGCTTTACATGCTCGTTCAACAAACACAACAAATTCTTTAATCTCAAGAAGTCCAACTAACAAATGGATATCCTCATTCAAACCGTCTTCAAATCTCTTACACATTATCGCCTCACTAGATACACATTCACGAGCATACTGACTCAATCTTACAAATTCTCGCTCATATTTTGTGACAGACATACGGTCTTGTTTAAGCTCAAGAAACTCTTTATGTTTTTGGTCGATGAATCTTTGACCGGTATATTTCTTTTGAAATTCAACTTGCAAGAAATCGCAAGTGACTCACTCACTTGAAACCACGGATATTAAAGTCTTCCACCAGTGGTACGCCATATCTCTTAGAAGTGAAACGACGCACTTTATGCATTCTTTGAGATTTAAAGACAATTCATCAAACACTCTTATCGTGTTCTCTAAATAGAACTCGGCCTTTTCAGCATCATCATTTTTGTAGCTCGGAACTCTTCGACCCTATACTTTCTAATCTTATCTACAGAAGGCTTACTTAACTGAATCAGATTCATTGATGGTATAACAGGAGTTTGTGGAGAATTAACTGGGGGTGGAGTTGGTTCTAATATATTGGGTGAACCAATCATTAATCATCTGATAGAAGGCTTGTCTAGCCTTACCATCACGGCTACTCGTAGCCGGTCTAGAATCAGATGGCGCCGTCTCTTGCGCGGGAGCAGGCGCATTACTTTCGACATCGTCTGCTACAGCTCGTTCGGGATCCATTTGCTATATAAAAGCACATTTCAAACTCAGGATTCATCACACTATCGCAATTCATAAATATAGCATGTATAGCTAGACTCACACATGCTATAGTAGTCCTAGAACTGACTAAACAATAGCTCTGACACCAATAAAATGTAACACCCCTAACCGTATCCGTCGCCAGATTAGGGTTAAAGGCATTACCAGACGAATCAAAACATTTAACATTCATTTCATAATCATCAAAACATCAGAGATCAAACATGGATATATAGTCCCTTATATAGGTCATCGAGACTTTAGACATGCATTAGAAAGGGGTCGAGACTAAATCAAACATATACAATTTTTTTTCCAAAATTTAGACATTTTTAAATAAGTACAGGTCACACGCCCGTGTGATCAGGCCGTGTGCCTCACACGGCATTAGACACGCCCGTGTGATTTGGCTGTATCAAAACAGGGCATACATACTGGCTTGCTCACACGGCCACAAGACATGCCCGTGTGATTTGGCAATGGTCGAGTCTGACTTGGGCCACACGGCTAGCTAGATGCCTATGTGCCTTGGCCGTACTCGAGCTTGACTTACAATTGTAGGGACCCCAGGGGACACACGGCCGTGAAACATATTCATATCATCACATCATATGCATTAAAACATAACTAAAAGAAATGGAAAGGAGGGAGTAAGCTTTACACTTAGTAAGCTTGCATGAAAAATAATAAGCAATGTATTAACATGCTATTTTTCAATTCCTCTCTATTTATTCAAAGCCCAGTTAAGCTGTTTTCTCAAATCACAATCACTAAATTATTTATATCCAGAGCTACGGGACTCCAAATTGAGAACTGCTAATTTTCCTAGAAACTAGACTCACATATCATCTTACCACAAAATTTTCAGAACTTTTGGTCTAGCTAATAAGTACAGTTTATTCTTTAAGTTTACCCCTGTTTCAGTGTCTAATAGTTCTTCCTTTATTAACTATGAATTAATTATCTCATAGTACGAGACTCAGATGATGCTCCTGTCTATTTTCCTTAAAAATAGACTCATTAAGGATTTTAGGAGTATATTTTATAACACATGATTATTTTTGTACAATTCTAATGATTTTCCCAATTCGGAATAGAGGATTCCAAACTCATTCTACCTCTATCTCACAAGAATTCAAATATCTCATAATATGAAATTCTTTTTGTAACACCCCTTACCTGTATCTAAGGCCGGAACAGAGTATGAGGCATTACCAGACTTAACAATACACATAGACGAAAATCGTTATTTAATTCAAAACTTTTCGAACATATGCATAACAAGCAAAGTTAACTATATCATTACATCAAAACATAGGACATACACGATTAATTAAACTTATAAACCATAATGGATAAGGACCACATCTCATAATCATATATGATAACTCAATGCAGACTGATACGTACGGTCAAAATCATAATAAAAATGCATATCACAAACCAACTTCCTATACATGCCACTCACTTGATATTTCTAATATTTGAATTAATTCTCTCAAAAATGATAGTTTGATAGTGTGATTTTGCCTCCGACGATCTCTAATCCCGAGCCGACCTGCCAATACTAAAGAAATGGAGAGGATGGGTAAGTTTTACGCTTAGTAAGTTCATATGAAAATAATAAGCAATTACTACCACGCTTTTCAAGATAAAACACTATAATTGTATAATTACACATATTCAGGTTAAGCTGTGTTATCGAGTTACAGTTACTAAATCATTCATATTTGAAGCTACAAAACTCCAAATTTAGTTTCATTAATTTTCCTTGAAACTAGATTCATATATCTTCCTTACATAAAATTTCCAGAATTTTTGGTTTAGCCAATTAGTACAGTTTATTAGTTAAATTCTCTCATGTTTTGGAGTATGACTACTCTGACCTCTGTGCACTACGAACCAAATATCTCCCTGTAAAGAATTCCAACGACAATTCCGTTTGTTTCCCTTAAAAATATATTCAATAAGGAATCCATTCATGTAAAATGTGACTCTTAATAATTTTTTTACAATTTATGGTAAATTTATAAAGTCAGAACAGGGGACCTTGAATTCATTCAGACCCTGTTTCACAAGAATTCAAATATTACACAATATAGAATTCTTTTGTTTTTGCTGTTTCTTTCATGTGAAAATAGACTCATTAATATTTATTTTCATATATCATTTACATTTTTATTCAACTTACACAATTTTTAGTGAATTTTCAAAGTCACGTCACTGCTACTGTCCAAAACAATTTTATTGCTAATTCACTCTTTCACACTTTCTTTGTATTAACCTCATTTTAACATACATATCACAAATCATTTTCACCACACTTCATACATCACAAGTATAGTCCCATGATCGCAAGGTCACCATAAAATCATTCTCAGGTATAACTTACTTGTTTATAACCTTACCAAATCCCGGTCACTTAATGAACACATCATTCACATAAGCAAATTCCTGCACTTATTCATGACAAAACTCACAAAACAGTACATAGTAAGTCTCCTGTTGAACACTTCGAATCAATCCTCGATACTTGGTGGTTTCAGAACATAGCTCCACCCAACGTAAAGTTCGGCTCTTTTGTACACATGGTGAACACTTAGTATTACCCATGTGACCTAGCCAGTTTATCTCGTAGCTCTCTTGTCTACATGGTGTCCTTCACCTGGAACCACGCTTGCGACCTAGCTACATATATCCCGTAGCTCTCTTGTCTACATGGTGTACACATAGTATCACCCATGCGACCTAGCTACATCATAATGTCTCGTAGCTCTCTTGTATATATGATGTGCACTCAGCACCATACATGTGACCTAGCTACATACCATCTGTATCATCCAATCTTTCCGAAGGTTCAACCGGGATTTCTCTCTTTTCCAACAATTTCACCAATCAAGTAATTATCAACAAACATATTTCCAATATTATTATAAAATATCATAATACAAGTAAAATTGTTATATTACTTACATCTCATTTAATATCAAGGCAATAACATTAAATTACACATTGCATTATTAAAAATTATATGAACTTACAATTGCTCATAATATCCATAATCATAGAAATCACATTTATGTATGATAATTCAATGCACTTCATGTACCATAGACATATTTTTAAATCAATTCATAAACTTAGCACCATAACATTTAATTTAACATAATTCAATTAATTCACTAAATTTAACTTTCCAATATAAATTACAAGATTATTGCAGTATTATTATCATACCAACTTACATCGATCTAGAAACGACAATTTACTATTTTAGTCCATAACCTTGTATTTTCCCGATTTAAGCCTGAATCTTGATTTCCTTCATCTATAATATCACATTTAGCCTAATAATTAGTCACATTATTCATACGGCTCCAAAAATCATATTTTTATAAATTTTCATTTTGACCCCTAAACTTTTGCATATTTGCACTTTTGGCCCAAGGTTCAGAAATTAAACTTCATCCTATTTTCTAATGTTTTATGACATGCTGATCATTTTTCCCTTCTATGGCAACATCAAATTCTCACTCTAACATGTACTTATGACTATTAGGTATTTTTACCGATTAAGCCCTTTTACTCGTTTTCACTTAAAACCGAGTAGCACAAGTTGTTTAACATAATTTAAAACCTCATATTCTATCAAAATACACAAATTTCACCTATGGGTATTTTTCCAAATACGAACCCTACGTTGAATTATTGCTAGCATAAGCTTAATCAAGTTACCGGGATTCCAAAAACGTAAAGAACTTGAAAAACGGGGTAATAATGGACTTACTATTGAGCTTGGAAAGTTTGAAAACCCTAGCCATGGCTTCCCCCATGCTAATTTTGGCCTCCATGAAAAAGATGAGTCAATTTTGGCTTTATTTTCCCTTTTTATTTCTTTTAATTACCAAATGACTAAAATGCCCTTACCACTAAACTTTCCAAAAATTCCATCCATGTCCAATTTTTGTCCATAGACTTAGAAATTGGTCAAATTGCTATTTAAGACCTCATCATTAATATTCCAAAGCAATTTCATACTAAAAACTTCTAGAATGCAAGTTTTGCAAATTATTCGATTTAGACCCTAATTTCAATTTAAGCACTTTATGCATAAAATTTCTTTACGAAATTTTCACACAATCATGCAATCATGTCATAGACCTCAAAATAATCATAAAATAATTATTTCTATCTTAGATTTGTGGTTACAAAACCACTATTCCGATTAGGCCCTTATTCGGGATATTACACTTTTGCTTACAAAGTTTCCTTTATATGAAAATAAACTCAATAAGCTTTTATTTGATATCTTATTCAACTTCTAATTCGATTTCCACCTTTTGTGGTGATTTTTCAAAGTCACACAACTACTGCTATCTAAAACTATTTTATTACTAAATTTCACTCTTTCATGTTTTCTTTGTAGTAACTTTCATTGTAACACTTACTCCATATCAATCTTACCAAAGTTCAATGACATATCGAGCACGTTGCTCATAAGTTTACATACACGAACCTTCGCTTGTTCATCACATAGTCATGTTCATATGTATTTTCACTTCGTAAATTTCCCATTGAACTCATCAGAATAATAATAGATACCCGGTGGCCTGTACATATTACCACCCTTGTAACCGAACCTCTCGGGTACACATAGTAGCCTGCACTTAGTACTACACATGCGACCTAACAATATGGTACACGTAGTAGCCTGCACTTATTACTACACACGTGACCTAACAATCTGGTACACGTAGTAGCTTGCACTTAGTACTACACATGTGACCTAACCATCAGGTACACGTAGTAGCCTACATTTAGTACTACACACGTAATCGAAGCTATCAGGTATGCATAGTAGCCTGCACTTAGTACTACACATGTGACCTAACAATCTAGTACACGTAGTAGCCTACACTTAATACTACACACGTAACCTAAAACTGTCCTAAACACATAGTAGCCTGCACATAGTACTACACATGTGTTCTCACAACAGATCATTCGTATCTTTTCTATTTTCCAAAGGTCCAACCAGGAAATTCCTCACTTTTCAACATTTTACCAATTCATCCATAATCAATTTCAATTCATAATTTACATCAAGTGATCATTATATAGGCAGCTACATCTCATATAATAACAAAAGATAATAACATTAAAAAAAGAATCGATATATTATTTACATACAAACTTACCTTCCTTTTCACTCTTTCACAAGTTATCCAACTTAATAAAACATCATGTTATATCAAATTCTTAATATATTCAGCTATTAAATAGCAAGCCATCAATAATTGAACCATCGAACATTTCATGTGCTACTAGTCATATATCATTGTTCTTACAATTTTTTTATACCATTCTTACAGCAGTTTTCAATATATTATATCATTCCATTCGTGCTATAATAATATATAATTTTCAATTCAAAATAGCATTATAATATTATTGACACACAAACTTACCTCGAATGCGAGCACGACTATATATTCTGATTTAGTCCATAATCTCATTCATTTCCAATATATGCCCGAATCTCATTTTCTTTGATCTATAATATCACATTTAGCTTACTAATTAGTCACATTATTCAAATGGGTTCAAAAATCATATTTTTACAAATTTGCATTTTGACCCCTAAACTTTCACATATTTGCACTTTTGCCCCAAGGAGCATTTTAAGCCTAGCCGAGTCATTTTCATAACTATAGCAGCCCCTAATTTCCACTAAATCACACTTTTATGAAAAATTTTGTAACTTTTGCAAAACGGTCTTTTTTGACAATTTCACCGAAAATCACTTAGTAAAAGTCATTTATTACACACCGAACATTCATTTTCTACCATTAGACATCAAAACACATGCATGTCATCCATGGTTAAATTTTTAAACACAAACCGTAGCTCAAAATATGGTAGAAATGAGCAGATCTTGTTACGAGGATTTCAAAAATGTAAAAATCATTAAAAATGGGGCTAGAACGGACTTACAATCGAGCTTGCAAGCTTGAAAATTCTTAGCTATGTCTTCTCCACGTAAGTTTCGGCCATAGGGTAGAAGATGGACAAAAATTGGCTTTTAATTTTGTTTTTAATTCATTTTAATTACTAGATTACTGAAATACCCCTAACTTAAAAATATTCTATTTCACCCATTCCATGTCCATTTTTGTCCAAAAAATTATCCAATGGTCTAATTACCATCTAAGGGCCTCCAATTTAAAATTTCATAACAATTAGACACCTCTAACATGTAGAACTCAACTTTTGCACTTTTTACAATTTAGACCTTTTGACCAAATTGAATGCCCAAACGTCAAAATTTTCGAATGAAATTTTTAGGAAATCATCCCTTGAAATCGTAGACCATAAAAATATAATAAAAATAAATTTTACTATGTCGAATTTTTGGTCTCGAAACCACTTTTTTTGACTAGGCCCTAATTCGATATGTACAACTCTCCCCCCTTTCGTCCACGAAAACCTTACCAAAAGAGTGGTTCGATTTTCTCATAAACTCCACTATCTCATAATCATTGCTGCAGAACTTTTACTCAGGCTATGTTTAATACTTAGCTCTTTAATTTCTCATACTAAAGTCATGAACAATTTTATGTTATATGACGCATCAATCGAATCTTGACTTCTATCAGAGAATTCATGTATACAAGGGTCAAACCCATACCGTCATAGAATATGTATATACACATCATACTTGAATCCTCTCAAATTCAAATGGCGTAGCCAGCCCGATCATCATGGCCTTAAGTTCTCTATCATTTTATACAGCCCGACAATTTACTAGTTCGACCTCTGGTCATCATTGAAATTCAGAGCCTCAATTAGCTTTTTCAATAATTCACGATATAAATCCCGGGTCTCAATCCAATTAACAAAAACTAGCATTTTAAGAAATTCAGCAATATCAAAGATACTTAATCCCATAAGTCTGATGAGCGAAAATTCAGTATTTACCGACATGATTTGCAGATTCATCAATTACTTAACAACAAGTCATATGGCATCTTTCTCTTTCAAAGATAGGAATAATTCTGATATGAAATCTATAGTAATCTCATTCTCAGATATCATACCATAACTATCTTATCATCCTTTAACAATTCAAGTCAGCTACACTATCTCAACTTAAGTCTTTCTATGACAGCAGATACTTTAAGCTATCACACTGCCCTTCTTGTCTTAAAACACATCATTGAAAATCAAGAAGTCTTTGCTCAATGTAGACTAAACCAGTTTCAAGGCTTCAGTTAACAATATTCTCGTATATTCAAATCGTTACCAACATGTAGTAGACCATTCAACTTTCACAAGATGAAAACTTTATCATTCAAAGCAACTTTAAATCATATCAAAGTCTTCTAAAATATATACACTTTCATTTAGATTATTTGTCTTTACCCGGAGAGATAAAATATTATTCTCAGACTTGGGAAAAATTTCAGACATAAATATCTCATTAAATCTTTCAAACAATAACCCATACAAACTGAACAACCAAGTCAGTCTTAATTATTACTTGATAAAATTTTAGGAAATCCTTCCTTTTAGTTGTCAAAATGATTTAACAAGTAATCAAGCAAAATTCACTCATCATACTAATCAAAGTTCATTTCAATTGCATTAGCTCAAGGTAGTATAAATGTTCTCAATCAAAGGCATTAACTTGATTAACTTTCTTGAGAAAAGAAATCCATCATACAAGCTGATACTAGAAATTTCACCACTTATGCCTTTGCTGATGTCAAATCCTTCATGAAGATTTAGAGAAATCCAGATACTAGAATTACCAAATTACTATGATCAAACCAGAAGCATAGTCACACTTGACATGATTATCACAATTGAAGAACACACTTTAGATATGAGCCATGATTGATAAATTTTGGAATATAGATAACAAGAAAACCAGGACTAAGGAGTCCAAGATAGAGAAATCCAAGATAAAGAAATCCAAGATACAATATCATAATGAAAGACCTAGAACAAAGCTCATAAGAAAATATGGAAGATTTCGATAATTTCCCAGAGGGAAGAAGTCCAGAAGAATACATCATTCGAGCCCATTGGGATTAAATGCAACAAGGATAATGTACCTTCCCATATATATATATCGAACAGAGCATCCATTAGAAGGAACAAAATCATAACATCAGGTACATTATCTCATAAAATCCCAACAGACAGAACATAATAGAATGCCAGAGGGAAAATAGAGCAATACAGATTATATACCAGTCAAACTATCAATACTTTTGTCTTATTCCAAGATTAGAAAATATTTTCGCACAATAACAATTTATCTGAAAATAGATAGCCCCAGTAATACTTTAGAGTAAATGAACTCATAAAGTACCTCAAGAGAGGCAATCATAATCTGCTTACTATAATTACCACATTCAGATATCTTACATTTCAAGACTTATTCGTCCAACCATTTCTATTATTACAAATACCACATTATGATTTTCATTGAAGAATATCGGTTCTTAAGAAATTCTAGTTAATACGTTTCTTGACTTCACACTTTACTAGCTCTATCTTTACTTATCAATCCAATTAATCTCTTATCATAGTTATAATCATTCTACAGCTGAACTCTTTAGTCTCATACTTGTGAGCTTATTCAACACTGATTTTATAAAATCCTTTACAAAACACCACTCTGGTACGCAGGTGGGGTCGTAAGGTTCCTAACTCATCTTTAATACACATATACATATAACACTATTTTATCATCATAGTAACATTTTCACAAACATATCATCCACTTCTGGCAAATTATTATTCACACCTGTATGGCACAAACCTTCCAATTATCTTATTTAAACCGGTGCATTTATGCATGCATTCTATGGGTTCTGAATAACTTTACTTATCCCATTCATTTAACAAACAAGTTATGCACATAAAATCTTATGAGAACCAAACAAACATGCATAAGTATGTCACAATTAAAACTTTTATCTTGCACATCATCCTACACATATCATTACCATCATATAACTCAATTCAATCAATTTTAGCACATTTACTTAAACTGTACGAGTTTATCCATTATAATTATCCAAACAAGTATACACGAACATTTATTCCATCAATAAGGTTCGTGGGTTACCCAAATACATACATTCACTAGAGCAAATTGATCATATATATCATAGAACTATCAACTAAACATAGATAAGCTTATTATAGTGTATTCCTTTATCTCATTTAAAAATATCATTGCAATCCATCAACATTCAATGTTCAATCGGGACAATGACATTGTATCCATATCATGTTATTATGAACTTTTTATTCATACCTTCATGAATTTCTATTTGTCACATTCACTTAATCAAGTAAATCAAGTGTACAACATCATATGAATATCAAACAAGCGTAGGCACTCATCACAACATGAACTTTCATCTCACATGTTATCACGTATATATCATGAACTTTTATTCATACTTTTCTGAGTTTAGGCTCATCATAACTGTATTTTACCTAAATGCCTTAGCTTCACATAAAAAATGGTCGGTATAGCTCGGTTAAAAAACACCTTAGTCCGAAAAGGATGGTTCCCATTTGCGTCGGGAGACATCACACTATCACGGATTTGTGGCATGTATAGCTAGAGTCTCATGCATGCTAGGTTAGTCCAAGAATTGACTAAACCATAGCTCTGATACTGCAAAATGTAACACCCCTTACCCGTATCCAAAGCTGGGACAGGGTTCAAGGCGTTACCAAACTTAAACATTCACAAAAATGCAAAATCGAGCTAGAAAATTTTCGTCCAAGTTAAAACTTTTCAAACACATGTATATCGTCCCTTATACGGCCCTTCGAGGCCTAAAACATACATTGTGGAGGTTCAGGACTAAACGAGAACTTTTGATAAACTTTGTACAACTTAGTAAATTTCTTGCTTTGGAGAGTCACATGCCCATGTGTGTTGAACCGTGAGGTCACACACGCTCATGTGGCTTGGGACATGCCCGTGTCCTCAGCCGTGTAACTCTCTGTTTGTGACATCAGCAAAACAATTTGAACCACACAGCCAAGCCACACGCCCGTGTACTAGGTCGTGTCCTTCACACAGTTGAGACACGTGGCCATGTCTCTGCCCATGTGGCTAACACTTAGGCTATTTTCCAAGCCTTCCTGTTTCCCATAAACCCTTACAACCTTATACACATCAAACTCACAACTCATGGCATCATTTTACTGATTAAACACCCTTTATAAGACACATTCAACATTAGCTCGTCATTATACATATGTTCCACCTACTCATGATAAACTAGCCTAGCCACATTACTACACATTCATTTGACCTTGTCATCTCATTAATCACTTATACCATTAAACTATGGTTACTAATTTATACATCAAACATCCATGTTCAAGGCACTATTATCTTATTACCATATTACACATTCAATTCATGGTCATGACCACCTCGATTGGTCATAAAACATGCATTCAACACACATGACATATTACCAACCATGCATGGCAAACAAACATATTCATATCATTACATCATATACATTAAAACGTAACATGATTAGCTAGACTTACAAACCATAATCAATATGAGCCACCTCTCACGGCCATATACAATAGCTCGATACATTTAGCCAAATCATAATAACACATGTCATAGAACAAGGTCCCTATACATGCCACTCACTTGATATTTCTAACATACGTATCAATACTCCAAAGGTATTGGCTTGATAGTGTGATGCTGCCTCCGGCGATCTCCAACACCGAGCCGACCTGACAACACTAAAAGAAATAGAAAGGAGGGATTAAGCTTTATGCCTAGTAAGCTCGCATGAAAAATAATAAGCAATGTATTGACATGCAATTTTTCAATTCTTCTCTATTTATTCAAAGTCTAGTTAAGTTTTTTTCTCAAGTCACAGTCACTAAATTTTTTCTATCCGGAGCTACGGGACTCTAAATTGAGAACCGCTAATTTTCCCAGAAATAAGACTCACATATCTTCGAACCATAAAATTTTTAGAATTTTTGGTTTAGCCAATAAGTACAGTTTATTCTTTAAAGTTATCCCTATTTCGCTGTCTGACAGTTCTTAATTCTCTTCACTACGAATTAATTATCTCATCGTACAAGACTCGGATGATGCTCCTGTCTATTTCCCTTGAAAATAGACTCATTAAGGACTTTAGGCATATAATTTATAACCCATGATTATTTTTCTACAATTTCTAGTGATTTTTCCCAATTCGAAATAGGGGATTCCAAACTTATTCTGACTCTATCTCACAAGAATTCAAATATCTCATAATATGAAATTCTTTTGCTTACAAAGTTTCCTTTATATGAAGTTAAACTAAATAAGCTTTTATTTCATATCTTATTCAACTTCTAATTCGATTTCCACCATTTTTGGTGATTTCTCGAAGTCACACAACTGCTGCTATCCAAAACTGTTTTATTACCAAATTTCACTCGTTCATGTTTTCTTTGTGGTAACTTTTATTGTAACACTTACTCCATATCAATCTTACCAAAGTTCAATCACATATCGAGCATGTTGCTCATAATTTTACGTACACAAACCTTCGCTTATTCATCACATAGTCATGTTCATATGTATTTTCACTTAGTAAATTCCCTGTTGAACTCATCGGAATAATAACAGATACACGATGGCCTGTACATATTACCACCCTTGTAACCGAAGCTCTCTGGTACACATAGTAGCTTGCACTTAGTACTACACGTGTGACCTAACAATCTGGTACACGTAGTAGCCTGCACTTAGTACTACACACGTGACCTAACCATTGGATACACGTAGTAGCCTAAACTTCGTACTACACACGTGATCGAAGCTATCGGGTATGCATAGTAACCTACACTTAGTACTACACATGCGACGTAAGAATCTGGTACACGTAGTAGCCTGCACTTAGTACTACACACGTGACCTAAAACTGTCTTAAACACATAGTAGCCTACACATAGTACTACACATGTGTTCTCACAACAGATCATTTGTATCTTTTCTATTTTCCAAAGGTCCAACCCGGAAAGTCCTCACTTTTCAACATTTTACCAATTCATCCATAATCAATTTCAATTCATAATTTACATCAAGTGATCATTCTATAGGCAGCTACATCTCATATAATAACAAAAGATAATAACATTAAAAAAAAGAATCGATATATTATTTACATACAAACTTACCTTCCTTTTCACTCTTTCACAAGTTATCCAACTTAATAAAACATCATGTTATATCAAATTCTCAATATATTCAGCTATTAAATAGCAAGCCATCAATAATTGAACCATCGAACATTTCATGTGCTACTAGTCATATATCATTGTTCTTACAATTTTTTTATACCATTCTTTCATTAGTTTTCAATATATTAAATCATGCCATTCGTGCAATAATAATATAGAATTTTCAATTCAAACATAGCATTACAATATTATTGACACACGAACTTACCTCAAATGCGAGCACGGCTATATATTCTGATTTAGTCCATAATCTCATTCATTTCCAATCTATGCCCGAATCTCATTTTATTTGATCTATAATATCACATTTAGCTTACTAATTAGTCACATTTTTCATATGGGTCCAAAAATCATATTTTTACAAATTTGCATTTTGACCCCTAAACTTTCACATATTTATACTTTTTCTCAAGGCTCGTAAAATGATTTTTATCCAATTTCCTTGGAATTTAAGCCTAGCCGAGTCATTTTCATAACTATAGCAACCCCTAATTTTCACTAAATCACACTTTTATGCCAAATTTTGTAACTTTTGCAAAACGGTCCTTTTTGACAATTTCCCCAAAAATCACTTAGGAAAAGTCATTTATTACACACCAAGCATTCATTTTCTACCATTAGACATCAAAACACATGCATGTCATCCATGGGTAAATTTTTAAACACAAACTATAGCTCAAAATATGGGTAGAAATGAGTAGATCTTATTACGAGGATTTCAAAAATGTAAAAATCATTAAAAACAGGGCTAGAACAGACTTACAATCAAGCTTGGAGGCTTGAAAAACCCTAGCTATATCTTCTTTATGCAAGTTTCGGCCATGGGGTAGATGATGGACAAAAATTTGCTTTTAATTTTGTTTTTAATTCATTTTAATTACTAGATTACCAAAATGCCCTTAACTTAAAAATATTCTATTTCACCCATTCCATGTCCATTTTTGTCCAACAAATTATCCAATGGTCTAATTACCATTTAAGGGCCTCCAATTTAAAATTTCATAAAAATTAGACACCTCTAACATGTAGAACTAAACTTTTTCACTTTTTACAATTTAGTCCTTTTGACCAAATTGAGTACCCAAACGTCAAAATTTTTGAACGAAATTTTCACAAAATTATCTCATGAAATTGTAGACCATAAAAATATAATAAAAACAAATTTTACTGTGTGAAATTTGTGGTCCCGAAACCACTGTTCCGACTAGGCCCTAATTCAGGATGTTACATATATAATGCCAACGTCCCAGATGTGGTCTTACATGTAATCAAACATTGATGCTACTGTCCCAGACAGGGTCTTACACGAAATCAGATACGATGTTGATGTCCCAGACATGGTCTTACAAGTGAAACAGAAGTTGATGCCAACGTTCCAGACGTGGTCTTACACGCAGAATAGATATCGAAAATCCTATATCATGACATATGTATCCTTACTATTCCTAAGGTTCGTACGGGGCTTTTCGGACTTCAGAACTTTGCCAATACTTTCTCAGATAGCACGTATTTAGCTTGGAAATTTGTTCATCACAATTCAATATCAAATGAATAATAATAATTCAATTCAAACAAGCTTATTTGTATATCGACTTACCTCGTAGGGCTTCGGATGGATGAAATCAGTTACTCAACGACTTTCAACTTTCCTTGATCTAGTTCCGTATTCTTTAATTCTTGATCTATATAAATTCAAATTTAACCATTTTATTCACCAAATAATTCAAAACTATCCATATATACAAAATTAGGGCATTTTGCAAATTAGCCCTCACATTTTCACATTTTGACACTTTAGTCCCTAATTCACAAAATCACAAAATACACATAATTTGCTGGTACACAAGCTTGGTCGAATATTCATAGCTCTCATACAAGTCCACACATTTCATTTATTTCACATTTTAATCCCTCAAATTACAAATTTCACAATTTAGCCCATTTTACTCAAAATCATCAAAAAATCCAAAGACAAAACATATAAACCTTACATCAAACTTTCATATTTCATCAATTAACAACATAAAGCTCATGAATTCATCCATGGCACATTTCAAAATCATTAACAAAATCAAAAATTGAGGCATGGGTTCGATAGTATACGAAGCAACGATTACAAAAACGTAGAAATTATCAAAAATAAAACAAAACGCATACCTTAATCAAGAATCAAAGTGTCGAAACCCTAAGAGTTCTTTTCTTTCTTCTTTTTCTTTTATTTTTGGCAAGAACAACATGAATGGCCAAATTTTTATGTTTTGTTTTAATTATAATAACTTTAATAATCAAATACCAATTTTGCCCTTAATGAAAACTTTAGTAAAAAAATTAATGGTTGGCCATTTATGACATTTTCCACTTTCCATGGTCTAATAAAATAATAAGGACCTCTCTTTTAATAAGACAAATCAAATAAACACTCTTCACAAACAACAAGCAACTTTTATAATTTATGCGATTAGGTCCTTTTATCAAATTAAGCACATAAATAATTAAATTTTCATACAGAATTTAAGTATTTTTCTAACTTGGATATGTGGTCCCGAAACTACTATTTTGACTAGGGTCTAAACCGGACTGTTACAATCCCCGATGCTTAGTTTGCCAACAGATGAAAGCCAAACATCAGGTACCATTGGGTTTGTTGCAACTAGTAATGATTTCATAATGGAAGTGAGAATAAATCACCATGGATTTTGGTTCAAGACTACCTTTAACTCAGAAAAAAAAATTTCTATTTGGGTTATTGTTGATAGAGTAACGAAAGCAACTCATTTTCTATCCATTTGAATTGATTATTCACTTGAGAAATTGGCAGAATTATATGTTTCAGAAATTGTGAGATTGCATGGTGTACCATTATCAATTATATCAGGTCATGATCTGAGATTTACTTCTAGATTTTGGGGTGAGTTGCACGAAGCTTTAGGCTTGACATTAAATTTTAGTATCATTTTTCATCCGCAAAAAGGATGGTCAATCGAAGTGAATCATCCAGATTTTAGAAGACATGTTGCGGTGTTGTATCATTGAATTCGAGGGCAGCTCAAAAATGTATTTGCCATTAGCTGAATTTGCGTATAATAATAGTTATCAATCAAGCGTAAAGATGGCTCCGTACGAGGCTGTGTATAGACGTTAATATAGAAGTTCGTTGTATTGGTCTGATTTGAATGAAAAGAAGTTAACTGGGGTTGATTTGTTAGAGAAACCGAAGGAAAAAGGACTTAAGTAATTATTGAGATACAAAACTTAGTAATTATTGAATTTAATGATTTGATAGTTCAATTGTCAAAGGAGAAGGGACTTAAGTAGTAATTAGAACATAGAGAAGTTAGATGGATGGTTAAGGACAAATAGATTGTTGTTTTGTATGTTTATTAAAAGGGATAAAATTGTAATTAAGCAATAATAAGATAAAGAATAATAAAAATAGAATTTGCATCATTTTCTCTATGTTCTTCCACCGAAATTTGAGAAGGGAACCACCGTTTTTACAGCTTCAGGTTCAGTCATCACCATTATCTTGCATGTAAGTTCGTTTTGAGTCTGTTCCTTGTCATTTTTATGTTTTTGAGATTGTTACAATGAGGTCCAGCTAACTCAAACCTTTGTTTTTTAAATTGTTAAAGATTTTGAATGTTGCCATTGATGAATATTGATTGTTCTTGATTATAATGATGAGTTTGAAGTCTTGCATGTGATTTTTTGGATTATTTTGTAAAGTGATTTTTGTTAGTTTTGATTGAAGTGTTGAATTGGGTAAATGCTAGAATTTTGAGGAAATGTTTTGATTTTAGAATATATTTGGCTAGGACCAAGGGGATGGATATTCGGCTAGCTTAATTGAATTGCAAATTTTTTTAAAATTTGAGATTTTCAGCTTTGGGACTAAAGTGTGAAAAATGTAAAAGTTTAAGAATAATCTGTAATTAATGAAAAGTTAAGGGTCATATGTATTGAATTGAATGTGGATTTAATATATTTTATTTAATTATTGTATACACCAAGATTTGATTCAAAAACACCATAACCGAGGAAAAGGAAAAATTACGGAGTAGTCCCCGTATTTAAAACGGAAGTGCTTTAGAGGTAAGTTCATATTATTTCAGTACGTAAATGAAATTTACTTGTGTTTTATATTGTTGTTCTCTATTTAATTCATTTATATCTATATGAATTTTCTTCGGTACCCTGAATTGCATATTAGTGCTTGTGTTTGCACTTCAGTACCCCTAAATGAACATACATGTCCCTGTTTGTACTTCGGTACCCCTGAATGCACATACGTGCCCCTAATTGTACTTCGGTACCCCTGAATGCACATACGTGCCCCTAATTTTACTTCGGTACCCTTGAATACATATGCGTGCCCTTGTTTGTACTTCGATACCCCCTGAATGCATTATAATGTCTCAGCATTTTACCATTCTTGCTCTGGAAAGTTTGAGTAATTACCTAATATGTGAACCAAGTTTAATTATCTTTAGAGTAAATGTTATACTATGTCCTTACTATGCTAAGTAAGCTTACGGGTTTTCTTGGGTTGTTTTGTAGATAATCGTTGCTGACATTTTTGAAGGATCAATCAACCAGCTCACACTATCCATCTAAGTTGGTAGTTTTTACATCTTATTTATGGGTAGTAGCATGTATATATAGATGAGTATTTGAGTTTTGTGAATGTTGATAGATGTACTTAATAAGTGAAATTTGTGGTTTTATTAGAGTAAATTTTGTAATGATGGAACAAGTATACAAATGATGAATAAATGTATACCTTGATGTATAGTTGTTGAATGATGTGGTTTAGAGTTGCAGTGTGATGTTTTATTTTGTAATGACATATAGAGAGAGGTCTTTTAATTGTTTTTGAGACTATGTTTTGGTATGTTAGCCTATCTAAATGTTTTGGTATATGTTTTAGTTTAAAGCTTTGTTGTTTAAGTAGCTAAATACTAGTTCAAATATAGCAAAATTTGGTATGAATGCGAATCATGAATGTTTAATGCTTTGTTAATATATTGGAAAATATAAAATGAGGGTACATTAGTTAGGCACTTAAGATGATTGTTTTGGCATGTTTTGAGCATGATTTATTGTGCTTTGAATAGCTTAGATGGCTAGTAATTGGGTTGCTTAGTGTCCAAGTAAGCATGATTTGGTAAACTTGATATTTAAGGATCATTTTGGTGCACATGGCCTGGGACACGGGCTGCGACACGGTCGTGTGCCACCCACGATCTGAGACATGGCCGTGTGTATTTAGTCAGAGAGTTACACAGTTTGACACACGCCTATGACAGTACCATGTAATCAAGGTCAGTGAGTTAAACGGGCTGTGCCTACACAGTCTAGGCTATGTCACACTACTTGGACACACAGTCGTGTGGCCCCTACATCTCAAAATTTCATGTTTTTCTTAAAAAAAATTATTTGTCTCCAATAGATCCCTAAATGTTTCTAAGGTAATTTTAGGGTCCCGTAAACCTGAATAAAGGCCCATATGCATATTTATTCTATGATATGATATATTTTTATAAATTAATTGAATACTTGTTATAAGATTAAGATAAATTGTTTGTTTGGTTCTATAACACTCAAATCCTTAATCCAGCAGCGAATATGGGATTTGGGTGTTACATTGATATTTTTCAAAAATATTTTATAGGCTGAATTTGTTTAAAAAACCATGAAAAAAATATTTAAATGGCTCTAATGTGCAATTATTTAGGGGATGTTGTTTTTGTATGATTAGTCTATTTTTTTACTCATTTTGTCTAGTTTGCATGATTGTTGAATGTCTTTGATTGTGTTAAATTAGACTTTATTTAATGATTAATATTAAATTTTTGCATCATACTCTGTGTTTCATATGCATCACACTCAAATTTGGAATATTCTTGCATATGAATTCATTAGAAATTGCTATAAAGTCATTCTAAGTTCTTTTAGAACTTGTTAGAACTTAAAAGGCGAGTTGGGAAAATTTTCTGCACTTTGGAAAACAGTTTCAACAACTAGTATCGAAACCGATACTATTTTATTGATACTTATTGAAAAATATCAATAGTTAATTAAAAAGTATAAATAGTCATTGGGTTTTAAAGAATCCTGCAATGTGTTTTCACAGATTTAAAAATCCCCCCAAAATTTTCTTTTTCTGTTTCAAAACCCTCTCAACCTTATTCTTCAAAATCTTTATTTTCCCTTTAAATTCTTGACACAAAACAACCAAAACTTCCATACTCTACAAGAATTCATCAGGTTTGCTTTCAAATTTCATCATTTCAATCAATTTTGAGGTAAAAACTCATTTTTTCCATTTCAAATTTTCTTGAATTTTTGTCAAATTATTGGTTGAAAATTATGTTTTTGGATTGATTTGGAATATATACATTGTGTTTTCTTGTAGGAGGTTGTCTAAATTTAGTCAAACTCTTAAATATTTTCTTTAAACCTTTTACCTACAAGGTGTTCAATAAAATTCCCCAACCAGAATTTTAAGTGCAAATAATATCTATCTAATCTAGTTAGTTAGAATGTCTACTAGGAAACGTCCTCGTTTTGGTCCTAAATCTTCATCTAGTGGTCAACCCATTTCTTTCAGTGATTATTTTAGAAATGATAATGATTCTTACTGATTTGATCAATATTCTTCAAAACGAAAAGTTAATGTTACTTGCACTCTTGATCTCAAAATATTTTCCAAAAACATTTTTCAATTTCTTGAAACGTTAGCTGAATGGAATTGGGTCGACTTTTTTTAAATTCGTTCATGAACACATGCTAATCTTGTTCGAGATTTCTATTCAAATCCTAGACTTGAACATGATGAATTTAGTGAGACTGTGGTTTCTATTAATTTTTTTTCTCATGAATACTACTATTCATCTCACTTTGTAGAACTATGGTGAATTTTTTAAACTTCTTCTCGACAGTGAGTCGAATGAGGAAGACCCTTATAATTTAGCCTTGAACGTTTGATGCTCGTATGCATCCGAACCCAATGTCCATGATTGCATTTTGCATTTTATAATCACATGGATATTGCATCCTATTTCAACATACGTTGTTCTTTGATCTATCGACTATTGGTTGATTGATTGTTATTATAGCAATAGGTGACTAGATCTTGCTTTAATTTTATTTAATGAAAATACTGAATGAATTGGCAAGGAGCTCGCTAGTAAGCTCTCTATTCCTTTTGGCACGTACTTGTCATATATTTTTAAATGCCTAAATATCTCAACCAATGTTGATCCTCCTTTGGATGTTAAATATCAACCTATTAGATTTACTACCCTTCATCGAGCTGGTTTTAAAATGTATCCTCTTACTAGAAATATGGTTAAGGATGACCATTATAATCCGCAAAATAAGGATGATGAAGACCTTGAAGACGACCATGATGATATTCCTCCTACCGAGCAGAACCCTCCACTGGCTTCTTCATCTTCTCAATCTTTTACTCTGCCTCTTTCTGACGGCATGTCTATCGCCCCCTTGGTGCCATTACTTCCTTGAGTGAGTATTTTAGAGGTTTCTGCACTTGAGTAGATGATGCTTTGAACATGTTAATACTAATGTTAGTAGCCTAGGCTCTAGGGTAGGGACTTTGGAGGAACAAACGACTCAACTTCTTGCTCACTTTCCTCCATTGGATCCTCCTTTGTCACCTAGGGATGCTTAGTTTAGATCATTCATACACTTGCATCATGCATATTTTAATTTTTTAGTGCACTTTTCTATTGTCCTACTTTACTTTGGGATATTATCATTTTTATTCCTAATGTTAGTTCTTTGTTTTTGAAGTTCTTCAATTTCTTTTATTTGACTAATAAAGTCTCTCTCATAAGCTTTATTTGTTGATTTTTGAAATAACAAAAAGGGGAAGAAGAGAAGAGAAAGGTAAACTATTGGTATTTGGTTGATTATTTATATGACTAATCTTTTAACACAAACATCAAGTGACAAATTTTTTCTTCAAGTCTTTGTTTCCAAATTTCATAAAGATCAAGTCATTGATTCAACTTGATCTTTGAAAAGAGGAGTAACAAATTAAAAAATAAATTTACCAAAATTTTTGTTATATTAAAAAAAGGGATATTATTAAACTAGCTTTATTTGATAAATTATTTTGATATAAAAAACAAAAATATTTTTAACTAAAAACTTGTTTTTTGAACAAATAATTTATAAAGTTCAAAGCATAAAAGTTATTTCAAAACTTCCAAACATCTTAGAAAATGTTTTGAACACTTAGAATATTTTGGACAAAGTTCAAAAATGATTTTAAACTCTTGAACTTGATTGAAACAATCCTAAAACAATTGAAAAACTGCTCCCTACAACAAGTATCGATATTTTCCAAAATGTATCAATACCAATATGATCTTTATTGATACCTTATTTTTTTATTGATACCAAAACTACTCTTTGACTTGAATAAAAAAATGAACAAAAACAATAAGTATTAATACTCTTAAAAATATATCGATATGTATTGAATTTTATCGATTCCATATTTTATATCAATACCATTTTGCATTATATTTTTATGATCTCTCAAACAATGACAAAAAGTATTGATACCCATTAAAAATATATTGATACCTTTTATCATGCATCGATAAATCATCCTCGATATCATTGGAAACTAACTTTAACAGTCATTGAATTAGACATTAAATGCTTTTAGTATCGATACTCATAGAAAAAGCATCGGTACTCTTTCTTGCAAGTGAATTTAATCATCTGATATTTTCATCCCCAATGGTTCCATTTATTTTCTTAACAATTACAATAGTTGG
Source organism: Gossypium anomalum (assembly GCA_025698475.1). Taxonomy (NCBI): domain Eukaryota; kingdom Viridiplantae; phylum Streptophyta; class Magnoliopsida; order Malvales; family Malvaceae; genus Gossypium; species Gossypium anomalum. The sequence continues at coordinate 42,839,257 of CM046965.1, forward strand.
AAATTAATTAGAGGGTATATATAATACTTCTAAAGGTCCTACAACAACAAGAAAGCATATTCAAGCAAAAAGATCAATCAAACAACCTTTATGCCAAATATTTCCATACTTTTCTTTCATACACGTGAGCTTTACTTCCATTCTCTTTGCTTAAGTGTTTTTCACTGTAATTGAGCTTAATTTACAAACATATTGTGTAACATTGTAATATCCTGATTTTGGGCCTAGTCGAAATAGTGGTTTCGTGACCACAAAATCCAAGATAGAAATAATTATTTTATGATTATTTTGAGGTCTATGATATGATTGTATGATTGTGTGAAAATTTCGTGAAGAAATTTTATGCATAAAGTGCTTAAATTGAAATTAGGGACTAAATCGAATAATTTGCAAAACTTGCATTCTAGAAGTTTCTAGTATGAAATTGTTTTAAAATATTAATTAGGAGTCTAAAATAGAATTTTACTAATTTCTAAGTCTATGGACAAAAATTGGACATGGATGGAATTTTTGGAAAGTTTAGTAGTAAGGGCATTTTGGTCATTTAGGGGTAAAATGAATTAAAATACAAAATTAAAAGCCAATTTTGCTCATCTTCAACCCCATGGCCGAATATAGCAAGGAGAAACCATGGCTAGGGTTTTTCAAGCTTCCAAGCTCGATTAGCAAGGAAAACTAAAATTCGGGCTAAAATGGGGAAAATACCAAGTTGTGGACGAAATGGTAAAAGTAGCCATTTTCACATACGAGGTAAGTTCATATGTAAATGTTGGTAACATAGTTATTATTTTAAATGTTTTTATGTTATTTAAATGATATGATAATTATTATGAAATATTATACTCGTGATAATTGTTTGATAATATGTCAAATTATGTGATATACTTGGAAAATGAGAAATACTATCGAGTATCGGTATCGGCATTCCGTAGAAGATGGTTGAGACACATGATTGGGAAAAAGGTCCCGTTGAACCTTAGGAATGGATTAGGATACGAGTGACATGTCACTGGGATATTTGGGCATCCGAACTCGCTGAGTTGAGTCCGAGTTCACTTATGGATGCGAATGTCCGAACTCGTTGAGTTGAGTCCGAGTTCGAGAGATGTAACTAGGCATCCGAGCTCGTTGAGTTGAGTCCAAGTTCACTTATGGATGCGAACACCCGAGCTCGTTGAGTTGAGTCCGACTTATGGGCGGGTTACATGGTAGCTTGGCTACATATGTGGCACTTATGTGCAAACTTTCCATGTATTCGAATTATATTCCGATGTGTTCAACGGGTAAAATTCTACTCAAATGGAGGAATACTCGAGATGAAAGGGACGTATTGGTAAGTGTTGTGAAATGGATACTTTGAACAGGTATGTACTTAACCCTCGGGTTGAAAACTCGATATAACAACAATATGGTAAGATGATAAATGAAAATGTGATATGAATGTCTCGGTGATGATCATGCAAATGATGTTTATGTTTGCTTATATAGTTGTGTTACTTGCTATTTGCATGTGAACTTACTAAGCATTTGTGCTTACTCCTTCCTTTTCATTCCTCGTAGAGTTGACAAGCCAGCTCGGAAATCGGAAATGGTCGGAGGCACGCTCACACTATCCGTATACCATCTTGGCATAATGGCTTGTATATTTTGAGTATGGCATGTATAGCATTATAATCATTTTGTATATATGGTCTTATGATATGGTTATTGAGTGGTATGGAAATGCTTGGTAATGATTAGCCATTGGAATGGCTAATCATGATCATATTTGGTGTTATGTATGCTAAATTGCTAGCTAATCCATGGGAACTATGAAATGGGTAAAATTTACCATAAAATAGATTCAGACAGCAGTAGTGATGTGAATTTGAAAAATCACTAAAAATAGTAGAAATGGAATTAAATAATGAATAAGTTATGGAATTGAATCTTTATGAGTCTATTTTCATATGGATGGAACAAAACAGGTATATGAGTTATATTTTATGAGATGTTTAAATTTTTGTGAAACAGGGCCAGAGCAATTTCTGGATCCCATGTTCTGACTTTGGAAATTCACCATAAATTTTTCAAAGATAATTAGAAGTCATGATTTATATGTACAGATTCCTTATTGAGTCTAGTTTTATTAGAAATAAACGGCATAGTCATTGAAACTCTGTACAGGGAGATATCTGATTCGAAATACACAGAGGTCAGAGCAGTCAAACCCTGAAATAAGGGAGACTTTAACTAATAAACTGTACTAATTTGCTTGACCAAAAATTATATAAAAAAAATTAGTAAATAGATACATGAGTCTAGTTCTAGGGAAAATTTACGGAATTTGATTTCGAGTTTCGGAACTTGAGATATGAATTTTTAAGCGACTGTGATGCAGATTGCTAGCTTGACTGAAAATTTTAAAAATAAATTGTTTGAGCTGTTTAAAGTAATGAATTAAGTCTGTTAACACCTCGTGTTTGACTCCGGCGACGGTCTCGGGTACGGGGTGTTACAAACATCCCGTCAGGTAGAATCTTAGTATTTGCGTAGTATTCAGAGAATGAGTCAAATAAAATGAGTTAGAAGTTAATGGTGTTTAAGCTAGTATAAAGACAAAAATCATAATGAGTATGCCTGTGACGCCTAAAAGTTGGTGGAAATTAGGGTGAGCACATAGTAATTTGATATGGAAGGATTTGCCTTGGGACTCTTTGGTTGGCGTGCTTAGTTTGGGTGAAATTCATTAAGAGAAATAGGACTTGTGACAAAAAGCTTATGTCAGCAATAGAGAGCATTCGATTGCGATGGCCTTCAGCCGGTTAAGATATAAGGAAAAGATTGTTATGAGGTAACCAAATGAGAATTGATAGCTAGAAATTAAGGGGAAAGCACTTGGCTAGTTTCCTTGGAATTCGTAGATTTGAATAAGATAACTTAATGACTGATATGACAATTATTAAGTCCCAATAATGGTTTAGGTTAGTTTACAATGCTCAAGAAAATATAGGAGAACTCTTTTGAGCTATGTATAAGGCCCAATGATTTGACGAGGGTGAGGTAGGGTAACTTCTGTCTTGTGGCGAGCTCTGAAATTTATAAGTAAATATAGCATTGTCCTCCCCACTAATGCTCATGGCCTGCACATGAGCATGTAATGAATATCGATTTATAATTTGAAATTTATTTAAAAAGGAATGAAGCAATAGGAAAGAAATCCTACCAGGGTATTGAGGAGACTCCAATAATTGAGTTGCCACTAAGAAGGCGTGATGTGCCAACACGTGACGTGATCAGTCGAGCTATCAGCTATGCCCTAATGAAGGATGGGCAGGAACCCAGGCATAAGCTATGTATGTGTTTGTATGCTCAAACGTGTTGTGTTACAACTGTTGTGCATCTAACTGGTGATCACATGGATTAATACACTTGTTGAATATCCATTGGAAGAAAGGAGAATATCTGGTAACCAGGTAAGTGTTGGGAACTGACCATTACTTTGTCAAAAAGTATCCTCCATCTATATAAGGATGAGTTGAGGTGGAAAAATCCTTTCATCCTTTAGGATGAGTTGAGAATGAGAGGATCAACTCTAAGATGCCCCTTTTGTAAGATAAGTTTCTCCACCTTGCATGCTAACCTTCCATCATAGCAAATTTGTTTAAACTTAGTAACAAAAATGGTAAAGCCTTGTTGTACAAGTCATGTGTTCAAATGGGAAAGGAAAGATCTTACTTGTGGTTTAACGTTTAAGGGCTGATGATGTAACAACCCCTTTTTCAGTGGTGTCAGAAATAATAGTTTCAGGGCCACCAAATTCGACAAGAAAGTTTGTAAATATTGTTATTTAATATTTACAAGTCAAGTATGGTTTTCAAAAAGGTTTTTGATTTGATAAATTATGGTTTATAAGCGATTTATTAAATTCAAGTTGTATGACTCTAAGGTCAAGTGGTTTTAGAAAATGAGGTATCGGGACCTCGTTTCTATAAACCAAGCCGTAAATATTTTTATAAATATTTACAGAGTGTCATTAAGGTGGTATTAAAGTTTCGTTGAAAAACTTTAACATTTCGATAGTTAATTAATTAACAAGGACTAAATTGTAAAAGTTGAAAAAGTAAATCGCTATTTGATGTGAGTGATTTAATGGCTTAATGAATGATAGTATATGGAATAATATGGTAAATATACCTTATTACATTTGAGTTGGCGGTTGGTTTTGTTTTATTATGAATATATATGTGTGTTTTATTAATTAAAAAAATAAAACAAATTAAAAAGGTAATAAAATAAAACAAAAGATATCATCTTCCTCTTTTTGAAGTTTGGCCGAAATTTAGAAAGAAGAAAAGCCATGGAAGGGTTTGAGCTTTCGGCTTTCTCTTTAAAGTTGCATGGTATGCCATTTTAGTTCTGTTTCTAATAATTTTTATGTTTTTAAGATCGTTGCAATTAGGTTCAGCTAGCCCGTACCTTCGATTTTGAAACTGTTAAAGATTTCAAATGTTTCCATTGATGAATCCTGTGATTTTTGATGTTAGATGATGAATTTGGAATGTTGATTGATAATTAAAAGTATTTTATTAAGTGAATTTTGATGAATTTACCAATTAGGGACTAAATTGTTAAAATAATAAAAGTACAAGAAATTGATGGGAAATTATTACAATTATGGGCTGATATGGGTGCCATGAATTTTTGGCTCTTTTAAATTGGCATTAAAAATGGTTAATTTGCATGTTTGGGCTCAAAGACTAAATTGAATAAAACTAAAACTTTCGGGGTAATTTTGTAAAAAATTTAAAAATGAATAAATTGCATAAAATGGAATTTTTTACTGTATAAATTAATATATTGTATGAAATTATTAATTTAGAACAAGATAGGGCAGAAAAGCGAGGAAACGAAAAATTACCAAGATGCCTCTGAACTTTGGTATTTTTGCAATTTAGCTAGGTAAGTTCATATGAACTGTATTCTGTATAATTTTGATTAAATTGAATGATAATATGTGATTATATTGTAATCAAATCAATATATATATTAATATGCAATTTATAGTGTTATGAAATGATGTATGACGATTATCGAGCCCCGTTTGAACCTTAGGAATTCGTAGGATACAAATGACATGTCACTAGGGTTTAAATGATCCGGGTGCTAGTCCTGAACATCCTATCGATGGCTGAGGTCCAGCATGTGTTGTAGATACTCCACAACTCGTGTGAGCAGCATCGTGTAGCTACGTTCCGACCCACAACTCGTGTGAGCATTCTGATTCACAGCTCGTGTGAGCATACATGTATAGGAATTCACGAATTACAATTATATGAGTTAGTGCACTATGTGTGAGCTATCCCGGCTATCCAATGGTACTTTAAATAGTTTAACGAGTATTATTTTAGATAAGAAATGGTAAGAGAATGATGTGTATTATGACATATACATATATGAACTGTAACACCTCAAACCCGGCCTAAATGTTATGGCCGAATCCGGCAATGTCACATTGCAGTGTTTGATATCGTCGAAAAACCTCTTCCGTATTAACCTTTGTCGTGAGTTCTTCGTGATAATTCTAAAACGTTTTATTTATTTTCCAAAATAGAGTTGTTTTTCGAAGTGTTAACCTTATTAAATTGTTATTAATTTTAAAACAATATCTCTTGCGGAAGCTTTTGAAACATGTTGTGTAACCGTGATGTTTTGAAAAGCATTTATCTTTTGAAAACCCATGTCCTACTGCTAGCAGATATAAATCAATATAAATAAAACCCCAAATTAACGATTTACAAATTTAAGGAGGCCTTATTACAAAAAAATACCCAAATAAAACTTTTTTATAAATTAAAAGTCAAATATGGAAGCGTAAGTTGTTGTGTGGCCACCTTCAAGTCCCTCGCAGCACCGATCTGCCTAAGGATTACCTGCGCAAAAAAGCAAAAGGGTGAGTTTATGAAAACTCAGTGTGTAATCCCTTAAAAAAATAAGTCAAACACACAGTGAGCAAATACAGTCTGGGCCTAAGCCCATATTAGTAACAATATCAGTGTGGGCCTTAGCCCATTTCAGTGATAGTAACAGTACAGATATGCAATCAAAAATTCTACCCAACCATCCTCTACACTCCACTAAGTCCAGCCCTACACTCCATGTGGGGATAAAATCAACCCACCAATCCCTACACTTCAAAATAGCACCGGTTGCAGCACTAAACAATATTTGCAGTAGAGCTGCCAGTATAGTACACTTCATCCAACCAGAATAAACCCATCCCCATGCAACATATCATAATATCATACATGTATGAAATATATATAAAATGGCACTCGATTACAGTCATACATCTCATAAGGGCATAATAGTCATTTTAGCACATAGGGCATAACAATCATTTTATCAATTTGGGGGTCTAGGTATACATACCAACAAAACAGTAGGTCCACAATCGTCTCGGGCAACCCGTGCAACCTTAACAGTCAAACAGTGAAAATGGGCCCAAAGCCCATAATACGGCCTATGTGGGCCCACATGCCTGTGTGGCCCACAAAGCCCAGATATGGCCTTGGCAATGTGGATTACATGGCCTGACCCAACACTCTATGTAACACCCCGAACCCGGCCTAGACGTTTTACTGAATCCGACGTGCCATGTCGAAGCAAAAAAAACATTTTATATTTTTGATCTAGAAAAAAAACTTAGTGTTTTAAAGGATAATTTTGTTATAGGTTAAAGTGAATGGAAGCTGTGCACCAGGTAGGAAACCGAAAAAGAGGAGGTGAGTCCATCGGACTGCTTAAGTACCAAGCTCCCTTCGGATCCAATCCTAAACATGCACACCACCATTGCCACACCTTAACTTAGTGTATATTTTTAGGAAACAAATTCGATTAAGTCCATTTTAAGAAAAGTGATTAATTTTTGAAAACGTTTCGTTGTGGACATTTTGCTTTGTTGTCTTGATATTTTGAAAACAATTACTGTTTTTGAAACCGTACCCTAAAGCTAATCAGTTTCAGCGATTAAGATAATATCATATCTACTCTAGTAAAACATATTAAAACAATTCAAAATCATTAAAGCGGCCTTATTACAACTTAAAACCCAAATCATAAAAGTAAATGAAAAGATGTCCAATTCACCAGAAGAAAACCAAATTTGCAGAACCTGTGGCCACTCCGAATCCTCACACTCCAAGCCCACTATGGTTGGGGATTACCCGTGTGGATGAAAATAAGGGTGAGTTTGGAAACTCAGTGTAAAAATAACCCAACCATAGTCTATATCACTCAAACCACGTAAATAGATTAGGTTGGCTAAGCCTGAAACAGATTTCTAATGAAGCCCATAGGCCCATAGCGAATGTAATGTATATTACATGTTTATGCGAAACCCAACCATATCCAACCGTATACACTCCCGCACTCAACCTTACACCATATGGGAGACTACTCGACCCACCCAACCGCTACATGCCACGTAATTTCTCGCATCGCTGCGCGAAAGCAGATAATGTGACGTAATCACGGATCTGAGATAATCGTGGCGAGCCCACGTATCAGAGATAATTGTGGCGAGCCACCGAATCGAATAATTGTGGCATAGCCACCGTGACGCTTCCTCCGTAAATATAACCCATGTTCCCATGCAACAAATATACATATCATGGCATACATCATACAGAATCAGATCATCATGCTTTTCAGTCAAAATTAACCCTAGGGGTATAATGGTCATTTTGCACCTCGAGGTATAATGGTAATTTTTTATACTTAGGGTATTCTAGTAATTTAACTATTTTAGGGTTTTCATGCATATTTCTACCATTTACGTGTTAACAGAAACATTTACCGAGCGTCCTTACCATACTGGGCCTGTTGGCCCACTAACCCGATTTTGGCCCATTAAGCCCAAATATATCGAAGTACACGAAATTGCGCGCACTGCAGTCTTATCACTTTAGATTACTAAATATGTTAATCTATCTCACGAGCATCCGCACACTCGCAAGTTCACAAAATACCAATTTTTTGGCATTTTAGCTTTTCGGCTTTTGCCGATCTAGTCTATGAGAGGGTGTCAGTTACACACCTGTTTGCGACGAAACGCTGACGAGTTCCACACATGATTTGCCTACAGTCAATTACTAATACGTTAACGACGGATCTATAACAACTTATATACAAATCTCCTTACCATAAGTCGGCCATTAACACTTTAGGCACTAGAGATCCTACCTTTGCCGAAACAAGCGACTAGATCTAGATCCAGTCGTTCTGCTTGTCCAAGTCTTTGATCAGTAGCCTCTAGATCACACTAACATCATAACAAAATAGTTGTCACAACCCTTAGAGCCATAAGGCCCAATTGACAGCTTCCCTAAGCCTTTAAGGATTTCGGCTGTTTTAAATCCCGTAATAAAAGTAGATTTGAGTACTTACCGGTTCTTTCAATCAACGATTCCACCTTAGTTCCTATTCAAATTTGACGTAGATCAATCCCTCAAATATTAACAGAAATTGAATCTTTAATGGTCTAAAGATTCGGCTATACCCCTATGACTATGGTGTTTTCAGCTTTTTGAAATAGTGAAGAAAAGATGATTAGATGGGGGTTTTTGCAATGTTGATGTCGACAGAGGTTGAGATTTAGAGGGTGTGAAAATCGGCCAGGAAAGATAAAGAAAAATAAGAGAAGTTGGCTAGGAGAAATCGACACAAGCAACAGGTTTTCAGGATTTCGGCTTTTATGGCAATCGGCTATAAGGGCTTAGAAACGAATGGAATGGAAAGGTAGAATGGTAGGAAGGTTCGGCTAGGGAGAAAAGAAAAAAAAGAAAAAGAAAAGAGAATAGGAGAAGAGAGAACACAGAAAAAGAGAAAAGAATTGTCGGAATAAAAGCTGAATTTTTCCCCCCTTACTAGTCGAATTTTCCCTATACTAGAAACCCTTGGCCGGCCAACTCTTGCTCCTCAAGAGTCCACCATTCAGCCAATTCTGCACTCCCTAATTAGCTCCTAAATCTTCTCCCTTATCCCCTCCTTACTCAATCTCCTGAGCAGTTTAAACTCTTCCTAACAGAGTTGCACTTGAGTTCCATTACATCCCTTTTCTGTACATAAAAATAATGCTATAACTTGCTTACCTTGTGACTTGAACCCTAGCTCCCCCTAATCATCCACACGCCACTTTTTTAGCCCCCTAGTGGCGTCACATGCCACTTTTCCACGTGCCTTCTTGTGGCTTATTTTACCCATTAAATTTTAAAAGCCTAAATTACCAGACCCCATTTCCCTTTTGAATTAAAATTAGTTAAATCTACCAGTTTTTAACTTAGACTTGGGCCTTCTAGAGGCCCACTAACATACTCAGACCTACATCAAGTAGTCAAAACACAGGAATCCTAAAATTTGCCAAAAATCACAGAAATCCCGAAAATCCCAAAAATTAGGGCGTTACAACTCTACCCTCCTTAAAGAAATTTCGTCCTCGAAATTTACCTGATCCAAACAGATGAGCGTATTGTTGCTGCATCGCCTCTTCTGGCTCCCAAGTAGCTTCTTCTCTGCCATGATTACGCTAAAGCACTTTTACTAAAGGAATAGATTTCCTTCTTAACACCTTGACATCTCGGTCCAATATCTGCATAGGTCTTCTTCAAATGTCAAATTAGGCTACACCTCAATCTCTGCAACCGACACGACATGAGTAGGGTCAAAACGATAACGCCTTAACATGGAGACGTGAAAACATCGTGAATCCTGTCTAACTCTAGAGGTAATTTCAATTGATATTCCATTGGTCCTACTCATTTCAAAACCCGTTAAGGCCTAATGAACCGTGGACTCAACTTTCCCTTCTTACCAAAACTTAATATCTTCTTCCAAGGAGAAACCTTCAAGAATACCATATCACCTACTGAGTACTCAATCTCCTTACGCTTCAAATCCGCATATGACTTTTTCCTATCAGATGCTTCTTTTAACCGATCTCTAATTACTTTAACCTTATCTTCAGTATCAGCTACCAACTCAGGTCCAAGAACCTGTCGCTCTGCCAGTTCGGTCCAACAACTAGGTGTTCGACACTTTCGTCCATACAGCGCTTCATACGGTGCCATTCGAATACTCACCTGGTAGCTGTTGTTGTACGCAAACTCTGCCAATGGCAAGTAATCCTCCCAACTACCTCAGAAGTCAATAACGCATCCCCTCAACATGTCCTCCAGAATCTAAATAACCCTTTCTGACTAACCATCAGTTTGGGGATGGAAAGTCGTACTAAAGTTCAATCGCGTCCACAATGCTTCATGTAACTTTTGCCAAAAATGAGATGTAAATCTGGGATCCCAATTAGAAATAATTAAAACTGGAACACCATGAAGTCGTACGATCTTCGCCACATACAACTTGGCTAACTTTTGAAGTGACTAATCAGTGCGGATAGGTATGAAATGAGCCGATTTGGTCAATCTGTCCACAATCACCCAAACCAAGTCTTTCTTTGTTGGTGTCAAGGGTAACCCACTCACACAGTCCATGGTTACCCTCTCCCACTTCCAAAGTGGTATCTTTACTGGCTGCAAAAGTCCAGAAGGTAGTTGATGCTCAGCTTTCACTTGCTGGCATGTCAAACATTTCCCCACAAACTTCGTTACTTCTCGTTTAAGCCCAGGCCACCAATACTATTATCACAAGTCATGATACAACTTATTCCCTCCAGGATGCATAACACAACGTCCCCCATGAGCTTCCTTCAATATTGACTGCCTCAAGTCAGAGTCCTTCGGAACATAAATTCTCCCTCGAAAACACAGAACTCCTTCGCTATTCAACCCAAACTCAGAAGTTACCCCTTCCTTAACTTGTTGGAAACGAGCAACCAAAGACTCATCTCTCAACTACTTTTCCTTAATCTGATCCACCCAGGTTGGCCTTACTTGCAACTCAGCCAACAAACTACCATCATCATACAGACTCAGACGAGCGAACATTGCTCTCAGATCAGATACAACTCTTCGACTTAAAGCACCGGCTACCACATTAGCCTTGCCTGGGTGGTACTCAATCGAACAATCATAATCCTTAAGTAACTCTATCCATCTCCTTTGCCTAAGATTCAGCTCCTTCTGAGTCAACAAATACTTGAGACTCTTATGGTCTGTGTATATAACACACCTTTCTCCGTACAAGTAGTGTCTCCACTTCTTAAGTGCAAAGATTACTGCTGCCAACTCCAAATCGTGAGTAGGATAGTTTCCTTCGTGAGGCTTAAGTTGTCGTGATGCATAAGCAACCACCTTACGCTCTTGCATCAACACGCAGCCCAAACCCATTTGTGATGCGTCACTGTACACAGTAAAATCCTTCCTAGACTCCAGCTGAATTAATATAGGTGCTTCAGTCAAAACTTTCTTCAACTTCTCAAAAGCTTCCTGCTACTTCTCTGTCCAAACAAATGGTACTCCTTTCCTTATGAGTTTTGTCAACTGTGCTGCCATCACAGAAAAACCTTCTACAAACCTTCTGTAGTATCCTGCCAACCCTAGGAAACTCTGAATTTCTGACACCGACCTAGGTGGCTTCCATTCCAAAATTGCTTCAATATTTCGAGGGTCCACCTTGATCCCCTCAGTAGAGACAACATGCCCTAAGAAGGTTACCTCCGTCAACCAGAATTTACACTTGCTAAATTTTACATAGAGTTTCTTCTCCCTCAACACTTGTAGCACAATGCGAAGATGCTCATCATGCTTCTCCTCAGTTTCAGAGTATATCAGAATATCATCAATAAAGACAACTACGAATCGATCCAAGAATGGTTGGAATACACGATTCATCAGATCCATAAATGCTGCAGGAGCGTTCGTCAGTTCAAATGGCATAACCAAGAACTCGTAATGACCATACCGAGTCCTAAATGCTATCTTATGAATATCCGCCTCTTTAAACCTTAACTGGTGATATCCAGATCGAAGATCAATCTTGGAAAATACAGAAGCTTCTCTAAGCTAGTCAAACAGATCATCAATTCTTAGCAGAGGGTACTTATTCTTAATCGTCAGTTTGTTCAACTAGCGATAATCAATACACATCCACATCGTCCCATCCTTCTTTTTCAAGAATAGCACCGGTGCTCCCCATGGAGACACACTTGGCCCAATAAAGCCCCTATCCAACAACTCTTGAATTTGTGCTTTTAACTCCACTAACTCCTTCGGTGCCATCCTATACGGTGTGATGGACACTGGTGCAGCTCCAGGCAGTAAGTCGATTCCAAACTCGACTTCTCGGTTCGAAGGCAATCCCGGAAGCTCCTTTGGGAAGACATCTTGGAACTCCTTAACAGTCTTAACCTTATCCACTGTCAGTTCCTCAGCTTTCGACTGACTTACAAATGCCAAATAGGCCTCACAACCATTACGGATCCACTTTTCGGCTCTCAATGCTGACACCCTATTGGACAAATAATCCTTTCGTTCACCTATCACCATAACCTCCTCACCCTCCGTGGTCCTTAACACCATTTGTTTAATAGCACAATCTAGAGTCGCCCTATGCTTAACCAGCCAGTCTATTCCCAAAATAAGGTCAAATTCTCCGAACGGTAACTCCATCAAGTTTCCAAAGAAAATATTACCTTGGGTTTCTAAGGGTACATCCCTATACAGTTTGTCTACCCTAACCAAGTGACCCAAAGGACTTAGTACAGATACCCCACTCGCAATTTTCTCAGAGTGCACACCCAATGACCCAGATATGGCACATCCAACATACGAATGAGTGGATCCAATATCAACCAAGGCAGTATACGACATGCTAGAAACAAAGAATGTACCAGTTATGACGTCAGGTGCATCGCCCTCCTTTCGACGATGAGCTGCATACACCAACGCTGGCTGTCGAGCCTCAGCATTTCTGGTACCCCTGCCAGGTGCCCCTCGACCTCAACCATTTCCATTTCTGCCCCTACCTTGTCCACGTCCTCTCGGTGGTTGTGGTCCACCTCTCACTGGTTGAGCAACCCTCTGTTCAGCAACTTGAACCTGAACTGTTTTCTGAGGAAAGTCTTTGACTCTATGCTACATAGATCCGCATCAGAAACAAGCACCGTAATGTTTCCTACAGTCACCTAGATGTACCTTGCCACAGTCCCCACAGATTGGTGGTCTAACAACATTCATCAGAACTGCTTGAACCGGCTCCTCCACCCTTGCTCTCTTGACATTCCTATTTGCATCGCCCGAAGGTCCTAAATCCTTTCAGAAATGGTTCCGATCCTTCTCACGATTTTACCTCTCCGCACGCTTCACTTCCTCATCTATCTTAGCTTTCTCCACCAAAATCGTGAAGTCACGCTCCCTCTGTGAAGCAATCAGCACTTTAAGTTCATCTCTTTGTAGCGACTATCTCCATAGCATACCGGCTCAGCCTTAGAAACTCTGCCTCGTACTCTGCAACAGTCTTACCTTCTTGAACCAGATTCAAGAATTCTTTCCTGTGGGCGTCCACATAACTCACCCCAACATATTTCCCCTTAAAGGTTGTCTTAAACAACTCCCATGTTACCCTATCAGTTGGGCTCCCATCTCTCACAGTGAGCCACCACTGATAAACCTCGTCCCGAAGCAACAATACAGCTCCCTTCAGCTTCTGCTCCACAGAGTAGTCTAAATTATCCATAATCCATTCCGTGGCCTCTAACCAATATTCTGCCACATTCGAGGCTACACCAGATACGCCCCTAAAAATATCCACTCCATTAGCTCGGAGTCGCTCAGAAATAGATCCTTGAATCCCGTTGCCCGTACTTACCCTGGCAACCGTTTCCAAAACACGAAGCATTGCCTGAGACAGAGGTCATCCCCGGTACCACGATCATGAGACTGCACTTCTGTTACCGGTGGCACCGGTGCATCTACCGCTGACATATGCCCCAAAGACGAAGATCCCGCTCAAGCACTACCTCGGCCACGTCCACGGCCTCTTCCACGAGCCGCTCTCGTACTCATATCGTATTATCTGATTACAAATTTTTATGCATCAATTAAATATTCCAGTGTTTATCATAGATGCTTTATGAACAGATAGTAATTCAGAGTTTGCTTTTCGTAGAATCGAAGTCTAGCTACAGTCTCAGTCTATTACCAAATTTTCCTATAGTTTTAGTTTCATCCTACTAGATTATCCTAATAGGGTTTTAGTACAGATAGATAATTCAGAGAAATATTCAGAAAAATTTAGAATAATACTTACAGACTTGGGCCGGAGATTCGGGTGCCACCTTCCTAGAATCTAAATTTTAGATACCGAGTTTTGCAATCTTTATAAAATTTTTGTTTTCAAAAATCTTTATTTTTGTAAACCCATTCCACAGCTGAGTTGTTACAACCGGGCTCTGATACCACTAAATGTAACACCCCAAACCTGACCTAGACGTTTGATCGAATCTGACGTGCCACGTCGAAGTGAAAAAACATTTTATATTTTTTATCTAGAAAGAAACTTCCTCCAACCAGAATAAACCCATCCCCATGCAACATATCATAATATCATACATGTATACAATATATATAAAATGGCATGCTCAATTACAGTCATACATCTCATAAGGGTAAAATAGTCATTTTAGCACATAGGGCATAACAATCATTTTATCAATTTGGGGGTCTAGGTACACATACCAACAAAACAGTAGGTCCACAATCGTCTCGGGTGACCCGTGCAACCTTAACAGTCAAACAGTGAAAATGGGCCCAAAGCCCATAATGCGGCCTATGTGGGCCCATATGCCTGTGTGGCCCACAAAGCCCAGATATGGCCTTGGCAATGTGGATTACATGGCCTGACCCAACACTCTCTGTAACACCCCAAACCCTGCCTAGACGTTTGACCGAATCTGACGTGCCACGTCGAAGCGAAAAAAAATTTTACATTTTTTATCTAGAAAAAAAACTTACTTAATGTTTTAAAGGATAATTTCATTATAGGTTAAAGTGAATGGAAGCTGTGAACTAGGTAGGAAACCGGAAAGGAGGAGGTGAGTCCATCGGACTGCTTAAGTACCAAGCTCCCTTCGGATCCAATCCTAGACATGCACACCACCATTGCCACACCTTAACTTAGTGTATATTTTTAGGAAACCAATTCGATTAAGTCCATTTGAAGAAAAGTGATTAATTTTGAAAAATGCTTTCGTTGTTGACGTTTTGCTTTGTTGTAGTGATATTTTGAAAACAATTACTGTTTTTGAAACCGCGCCCTAAAGCTAATCAGTTTCAGCGATTAAGATAGTATCATATCTACTCTAGTAAAACATATTAAAACAATTCAAAATCATTAAAGTGGCCTTATTACAACTTAAAACCCAAATCATAAAAGTAAATGAAAAGATGTCCAATTCACCAGATGAAAACCAAATTTGCAGAACGTGTGGCCACTCCGAATCCCTCACAGGTCCAAGCCCACTGTGGTTGGGGATTACGTGCATGGATGAAAATAAGGGGTGAGTTTGGAAACTCAGTGTGTAAAATAACCTAACCATAGTCTATATAAGCTCAAACCACAAAAACAGATTAAGTTGGCTTTAGCCCAGAACAGATTTTAGAATGAAGCCCATATGCCCATAGCAGAACAGAACAAATATTACATGTTTATGCAGAAACCCAACCATATCCAACCGTATACACCCCCGTACCAACCTTACACCATGTGGGGAGACTACTCGACCCACCCAACCACTACACGTCACAAAATTTGTAGCATCGCTGCCAGAAACAGATAATGTGATAGAGTCACCAGATATAGATAATCGTGGCAGAGCCACCAGAACAGATAATTGTGGCATAGCCACCAGGACGCTTGTAATGCCCCAATTTTTGAGAATTCTGAAAATGTTGGTAAAATTTAATATTATTTGTTTTCTCTGCTTGGCATAGGATTAATTATGTTAGTGGGCCTCTAGAAGGCCCAAGCTTAAGTTAAAACCATGTAGTTTTAGTTAATTTTAATTCCATAAGAAAAAGGGGTTCTGGTAAGCTGGGCTTTTAAATATTAATTGTGTAAAATAAAACACAAGGAAGCAAGTGGCATAGTGGCATGTGACGCCACTGGGAAGGCTATAAGTGGCGTGTGGATGTTAGGGAGGACTCAGGTTCAAGTCACAATGATAGCATACTAAGGGAATTATTTTTATGAGTATGGAAGGTAAGTAATGGAATTGAAGTGAAAGACTGTTAGGAAGAGTTGGAGTTGCGCAGGAGATTGAGTAAGAAAGGGATAAAGGAGAGGATTTAGGAGCTGATTGGGGAAAGCTATGTTGGCTGAATAGTGGACTCTTGAGGAGCAAGAGTTGGCCGGCCAAGGGGAGATTTAGGGAGGCAAAATTTTGCTAGGGTTTGGCCAGTATAAATTCGGCATTTATGGTAATTTATGCCGTTTCCTGACTACTCTTCTCATCTTTTCTTTTCTCCTCTCTTCATCTATTTTCTTTTTCTTCTTCTTTTCTCCATAGCTGAATCTTCTTACCATCCTATTCATCTATCTTTTTCTTCAGACGTTTCTAAACCCTCATAGTCATTTGCCATAAAAAGCCGAAATCCCAAAAGCTATACTCACTACTTGTGCTGATTTCTCCAAAGCCAAATCCTTCAATATTTTTGTTCCTTTGTGATCAACATTCCTCTTCTCTAAACCCTTAATATCTGTCAGCAACATTACTTTAAGGTTATAGCCTCAAATCATCACCTTCTTCATCACCTAAAAAATTAAAAATACCATAGATTTTGGGGCTTATACCGAAACTTCAAATCTCCTAAATTCAAGTTCTACCCTTGTTTAGAGGATAAATCTACATTAGATCTGCGTAAAAATCAGAAAGTAATAAGTGGTAAGTGCTCATCACTTCAGATCTAGTCTTATTTTACAAGTTAGGAAAAAGCCGAAGTCCCTAAAATCTAGGGAGGCTTTAAGGGTCTTTAACCGATGATTTATTTTGGTGATTAGTGTCTTCTTGAGTGTTGGATCGAAGGCTTGGATCTTTGGATCAACCAGGCTTGGATCTAGTCATTGGTTTTCGGCAAAAAGGTAAGGTTTTAAAGGCTTTTGGGGACACGGTTCGAATATGGGCAAGTGAATATTAAGATTAGCGCTATAGTTTGCAATATAAGAATTGTGGTAATCCATTGTAGGGCATCGTAAGGGATCTCAGTAGCAGTCGTCATGAAACAGGTGTGTAACTGACACCCACTCATAGACTAGATCGGTAAAAGCCGAAAAGCTGAAATATTGAAAAGTTGGTATTTTGGGAACTTAGGAGTGTGCGAATTCTCATAAGATAAATGGGTTAATAATTCTAGTAATCTGAAGTGATAAAACTGCAGTACGCGTAATTTCGTGCATTATTGATATTTTGGGCTTAGTGGGCCAAAAATTGGTTAATGGGCCAACGGGCCCAATTCGGTAAGTATGCACGGTAAGTGTTTCTGATTGCACGTAAATGGTAGAAATATGCATGAAAACCCTAAGATAGCTAAATTACTAGAATACCCCTTTGTATGGGAAATTACCATGATACCCCTAGGTATAAAATGACCTTTATACCCCTAGGGTTAATTTTGTCTGAAAAGCATGATGATTTAAATCTGTATGATGTATGCCATGTATGAATATCTGTTGCATGGGGACATGGGTTATATTATGGAGGAAGCGTCCTGGTGGCTATGCCACAAATTATCTGATCTGGTGGCTCTGTCACATATATATCTGTTCTGGTGGCTCACCCACAATTATCTGTTTCTGGTGACTCTGTCATATTATCTGTTCTGGCAGCCATGCTGCATATTTCTGTGGCATGTAGTGGTTGGGTGGGTCGAGTAGTCTCCCCACATGGTGAAAGGATGGTATGGGGGTGTATATGGTTGGATTTGGGTTGGGTTTTTACATAAGCATGTAATAACTGTTCTGATCTGTTATGGGCCTATGGGCTTTATTCTCGATTACTCGCTCGGCTAAGGCCAATTTATTCTGTTTCTGTGGTTTGAACTGATTTAGGCTATGGTTGGGTTAATTTGCACACTGAGTTTCCAAAAACTCACCCCCTTTGTATTATCCACGCAGGTGATCCCCAACCATATTGGGCTTGGAGTCGTGAGGGATTCGGAGTGGCCACATGTTTCTGCAAACTTGGTTTCTTTCTGGTGAACTGGATGTCCCTTTATTTTCGTTTACGATTTTGGGTTTTTAAATGTAATAAGACCGCTTATTTATTTTTATGGTTTTGATTTATATTTTATTATGATGAAAATGATTTACTTTAACTATCGAAGTGGATTAGTTCTAAGGCGCGTTTTCCAAAACAATAATTGATTTCAAAATAACACGATCACAAGTAAGGCTTTCGCTAAGAAAATGGTTTTTCAAGAATTAATCACTTTTCTGAGATGGACTTAATTAAATGGGTTTCTTAAAAATATACATGATGTTAGAGTGTGGCAATGGCGGTGTGCATGTCTAGGATTGGATCCGAAAGGAGCTTGGTACTTAAGCAGTCCGACGGGCTCACCTCCTCTTTTCCAGTTTCCATTTACTTTAATCTATTTAAAAGGGTATCTTTTAAAACACCAACTAAGTTTTCTAAAATAAGTAATACGAAATGTTTTGAACGCTTTGATGTGGCACGTCGGATCTAGTCATAACGTCTAGGCTGGGTTTGTGGTGTTACATTTAGTGGTATCAGAGCCAAGTTGCAACAACTCGGCTGTGGAATAGGTTTACAAAAACAAAGATTTTCAAAAACAAGATTTTATAAATATTACAAAACTTGATTTTCAAAAGTTAGATCTTTAGAAGGTGGAATTCCGAATCTCCGGCCCAAGTCTGTAAGTACTCTAAATTTTTTCTGAATATATTCTGAATTATCTGTCTGTACTGAAACCCTACTAGAATACTCTAGATAGGATGCTACTGAAACCATAGGAAAACTTGATAAGAGATTGAAACTGTAGCTAGACATCGATTCTGCGAAAACCAAATCTAAATTACTGAATCATAAAACATCTGTAATAATCACTGGAATGCTAAAATTAATGCATAAAATTCGTAAAACAGATAATACGATATGAGTACGCGAGCAGCTCGTGGAAGAGGCCGTGGACGAAGCCGAGGTAGTACTCAAGTAGGAACTGCGTCTTCTGGGCATATACCGACAGCGGAGGCACCGGTACCATCGGTAACTGAAGTGGAGTCTCATGATCGTGGTACCGGAGATGACGCCCTATCGCAGGCTATGCTTCGTGTTCTAGAAAGGGTTGCCGGGGCAAGTTCAGGCAACGGGATTCGAGGATCGATTTCTGAACGAATCTGGGCTAATAGAGCGGAGATCTTTAGGGGCGTATCTGGTGTAGCCCCGAATGTGGCAGAATATTAGTTGGAGGCCACAGAACGAATTATGGATGACTTGGATTGCTCTATGGAGCAGAAGCTGAAAGGGGCCGTATCGTTGCTGCGAGATGAGGCTTATCAGTGGTGGCTCACCGTGAGAGATGGAACCCCAGCTGATAGGGTCACTTGGGAGCTGCATTTATCTGGCCTTTAAAGGAAGTATGTTGGGGCGAGTTATGTGGACGCCCGCAGAAAGGAATTCCTAAATCTGGTTCAAGGAAATAAGTCGGTTGCAGAGTACGAGGCTGAGTTTCTGAGGCTAAGCCGGTATGCTGTGGGAATAGTCGCTATGGAGTATGAGCGTAGCATTCGCTTCAAGGATGGACTCAGAGATGATCTTAAGGTTCTGATTGCTCCGTAGAGGGAGCGTGATTTTGCGGTTCTAGTGAAAAAAGCTAAGACAGCTGAGGAGGTGAAGCGTACTGAGAGGCCAAACCGTGAGAAAGATCAGAACCGTTTTCGGAGGGATTCCGGACCTTCGGGTGGAGCACATAAGAATGTCAAAAGGGCGAGAGTAGAGGAGCCAGTTCGAGCAGTTCCAGTGAATGTGGTTAGACCACCAATCTGTGGAGACTGTGGTAAGGTACACTTGGGTGAGTGTAGGAAACGTTCTGGTGCTTGTTTCCGATACGAATCAATGGAGCATAGAGTTAAAGACTATCTTTAGAGAGATGATCAGGTTCAAGTTGCCGAACAGAGGGTTGCTCAACCCGTGAGAGGTGGATCACAACCACCATGTGGACGTGGACAAGGTAGGGGAAGAAATTAAAATGGTCGAGGATGAGGGGCGCCTGGCAGAGGTGCCGGAAATGCTGAGGCTCGACAGCCAACATTGGTGTATACAGCTCGTCGTCGTGAGGAGGGCGACGCACCTGACATAATAACTGGTACGTTTTTGGTTTCTAGCATGCCGTATACTGCTTTGGTGGATATTAGATCTAGTCATTCCTATGTTGCATGTGCCATATTTGGGTCGTTGGGTGTGCACTCTGGGAAGATTGTGAGTGGGGTATCGGTGCTAAGTCCTTTAGGTCATTCTGTTAGGGTAGATAAATTGTATAGGGATGTACCCTTAGAAACTCATGGTAGGATTTTTCCTGGAAATCTGATAGAGTTGCCGTTCGGAGAGTTTGACCTCATTCTGGGAATGGACTGGCTTATTAAGCATAAGGCGACCTTGGATTGTGCTGCTAAGCGAATGGTGCTAAGAACCACGGAAGGTGATGAGCTTATGATGATAGGTGAACGAAGGGACTATTTGTCTAATGTGGTGTCGGCATTGAGGGCTAAAAAGTGGATTCGAAAAGGTTGTGAGGCCTATTTGGCATTCGTAAGTCAGTCAGAAGAGGAGGGGCTGACAGTGGATAAGGTTAGGACTGTAAAAGAGTTCCAAGATGTTTTTCCGGAAGAGCTTTCGAGATTACCTCCAAATCGAGAGGTCGAGTTTGGAATCGACTTGTTGCCTGGAACGGCGCCAGTGTCCATCACACCGTATAGGATGACACCGAAGGAGTTAGTAGAGCTGAAAGCTCAAATTCAAGAGTTGTTGGATAGGGGCTTCATTAGGCAAGTGTGTCTCCATGGGGAGCACCGGTGCTATTTGTGAAGAAGAAGGATGGGACGATACGAATGTGTATTGATTATCGCCAGTTGAACAAACTGATGATTAAGAATAAGTATCCACTGCCAAGGATTGACGATCTATTTGACCAACTTAGAGGAGCTTCTGTATTTTCCAAGATCGACCTTCGATCTGGATATCATCAGTGAAGGGTCAAAGAGGCAGATATCCATAAGACGGCACTCAGGACTCGGTATGGTCATTACAATTTTCTGGTTATGCCATTTGGACTGACAAATGCTCCTGCAGCATTTATAGATTTGATGTATCGTGTGTTCCAACCATTCTTGGATCGGTTTGTAGTCGTCTTTATTGATGATATTTTGGTATATTCTGGAACAGAAGCGAAACATGATAAGCATCTTCGCATTGTGCTACAAGTGTTAAGGGAGAAGGAACTCTATGCAAAGTTTAGCAAGTGTGAATTCTGGCTGAGGGAGGTAACCTTCTTAGGATATGTGGTCTTTGCTGAGGGGATTAAGGTGGGCCCTCGTAAGATTGAAGCAATTCTGGAATGGAAGCCACCTAGGTCGGTGTCAGAAATTCAGAGTTTCCTAGGGTTGGCAAGTTACTACAGAAGGTTTGTGGAAGGTTTTTCTGTGATGGCAGCACCTTTGATGAAACTCATAAGAAAAGGAGTACAGTTTGTATGGACTGAGAAGCAGCAGGAAGCTTTTAAGAGGTTGAAGAAAGTTCTGACTGAAGCACTATGTTAATTCAACCAGAGTCTGGGAAGGATTTTACTATGTACAGTGATACGTCACACGTAGGTTTGGGTTGTGTGTTGATGCAAGAGGGTAAGGTGGTTGCTTATGCATCACGACAGCTTAAGCCTCACGAAGGAAACTATCCTACTTTTGATTTAGAGTTGGCAACAGTGATCTTTGCACTTAAGATTTGGAGACATTACTTGCACGGAGAAAGGTGTATTATATACACAGATCATGAGAGTCTTAAGTATTTGCTGACTCAGAAGGAACTGAACCTTAGGTAAAAGAGATATATCGAGTTGCTTAAGGATTATGATTGTTCGATCGAATATCACCCAGGAAAGGCTAATGTGGTAGCCGATGCTCTAAGTCGTAGAGCTGTATTTGATCTGAGAGTAATGTTTGCTCGCCTAAGTCTGTTTGATGATGGAAGTCCGTTGGCTGAATTGTAAGTAAGGCCAACCTGGGTTGATCGGATTGAGGAAAAGCAGTTGAAAGATGAGTCTTTGGTCGCTCGTTTTCAACAAGTTAAGAAAGGGGTAACTTCTGAGTTTGGGTTGAATAGCAAAGGAGTTTTGTGCTTCCGAGGAAGAATTTGTGTTCCGATGGACTCTGACTTGAGATAGTCAATAGTTAAGGAAGCTCATGGGGGACTTTGTGCCATGCATCTTGGAGGGAATAAGTTGTATCACGACTTCCGAGAACTGTATCGGTGGCCTGGGCTTAAACGAGAAGTAACATAATTTGTAGGGAAATGTCTGACATGCCAGCAAGTGAAAGCTGAGCATCAATTACCTTCTGGATTGTTGCAGCCAGTAAAGATACACTTTGGAAGTGGGAGAGGGTAACCATGGACTTTGTGAGTGGGCTACCCTTGACACCATCGAAGAAAGACTCGATATGGGTGATTGTGGATAGCTTGACCAAATCGGCTCATTTCATACCTGGCCGTACTGACTTCTCACTTCAGAAGTTAGCCAAGTTGTATGTGGCGGAGATTGTGCGACTTCATGGTGTCCCAGTTTCGATTATCTCTGATCGAGATCCTAGATTCACATCTCGATTTTGGCAGAAGCTACATGAGGTATTGGGGACATGATTGAACTTTAGTACGGCTTTCCATCCTCAAACTGATGGTCAGTCGAAAAGAGTTATTCAGATTCTGGAGGACATGTTGAGGGGATGTGTTATTGACTTTTGAGGTAGTTGGGAGGATTACTTGCCATTGGCGAAATTTGCGTACAATAACAGTTATCAGGCGAGTATTCGAATGGAACCGTATGAAGCACTGTATGGGCAAAGATATCGTACACCTAGTTGTTGGACCGAGTTGGGGGAACGACAGGTTCTTCGACTTGAGTTGGTGGTAGATACTGAAGATAAGGTCAAGTTGACTAGAGACCGATTGAAGGAAGCAACTGATAGGCAAAAGTCATATTCAGATTTGAAGCGTAAGGAGATTGAATACTCAGTAGGTGATATGGTATTCTTAAAGGTTTCACCTTGGAAGAAGATATTAAGGTTTGGTAAGAAGGGTAAGTTGAGTCCGCGGTTCATTGGGCCTTATCGGGTTTTGAAGCGAATAGGCCCAGTGGCTTATCAGTTGGAATTGCCTTCAGAGTTAGACAGGATTCACGATGTTTTTCATGTCTCCATGTTAAGGAGTTATCGTTCTGGCCCTACTCATGTCGTGCCGGTTGCAGAAATTAAGGTGCAAACTGATTTGACCTTTGAGGAGGAGCCTGTGCAAATATTGGATCGAGATGTTAAGATTCTGAGAAGGAAATCTGTTCCATTAGTAAAAGTGCTTTGGCGTAACCATGGCAGAGAGGAAGCTACTTGGGAGCTAGAAGAGGCGATGCAACAGCAATACCCCCATCTGTTTGGACCAGGTAAATTTCGAGGACGAAATTTCTTTAAGGAGGGTAGAGTTGTAATGCCCCAATTTTTGAGAATTCTGAAAATGTTGGTAAAATTTAATATTTTGTGTTTTGTCTGCTTGGCATAGGATTAATTATGTTAGTGGGCCTCTAGAAGGCCCAAGCTTAAGTTAAAATCCGGTAGTTTTAGTTAATTTTAATTCCAGAAGAAAAAAGGGGTTCTGGTAAGCTGGGCCTTTAAGTATTAATTGTGTAAAATAAAACACAATGAAGCAAGTGGCATAGTGGCATGTGATGCCACTGGGAAGGCTATAAGTGGAGTGTGGACGATAGGGAGGACCCAGGTTCAAGTCACAATGACAGCATATTAAGGGAATTATTTTTATGAGCATGGAAGGTAAGTAATGGAACTGAAGTGAAAGACTGTTAGGAAGAGTTGGAGTTGCTCAGGAGATTGAGTAAGCGAGGGATAAGGGAGAGGATTTAGGAGCTGATTGGGGAAAGCTGTGTTG
Organism: Gossypium anomalum; assembly: GCA_025698475.1. Taxonomy (NCBI): domain Eukaryota; kingdom Viridiplantae; phylum Streptophyta; class Magnoliopsida; order Malvales; family Malvaceae; genus Gossypium; species Gossypium anomalum. The sequence goes on from CM046965.1 coordinate 42,863,405, forward strand.
GCCGAATAGTGGACTCTTGAGAAGCAAGAGTTGGCCGGCCAAGGGGAGCTTTAGGGAGGCAAAATTCGGCTAGGGTTTGTGCCAGTATAAATTTGGCATTTAGGGTAATTTGTGCCGTTTCCTGACTACTCTTCTCATCTTTTCTTTTCTCCTCTCTTCATCTATTTTCTTTTTCTTCTTCTTTCCTCCATAGCCGAATCTTCTTACCATCCTGTTCATCTCTATCTTTTTCTTCAGACGTTTCTAATCCCTCATAGTCATTTGCCATAAAAAGCCAAAATCCCGAAAGCTATACTCACTACTTGTGCCGATTTCTCCAAAGCCAAATCCTTCAATATTTTTGTTCCTTTGTGATCAACATTCCTCTTCTCTAAACCCTTAATATCTGTCGGCAACATTACTTCAAGGTTATAGCCTCAAATCATCACCTTCTTCATCACCTAAAAAGTCGAAAATACCATAAATTTAGGGGCTTATAGCCGAAACTTCAAATCTCTTGGATTCAAGTTCTACTATCATTTAGAGGATAAATCTACATCAGATCTGTGTATAATTCAGAAAGGAATAAGTCGTAAGTGCTCATCACTTCAGATCTAGTCTTATTTTACAAGTTAGGAAAAAGCCGAAGTCCCTAAAATCTAGGGAGGCTGTTGATTTGGGCATAGGGCTTTAAGGGTCTTTAACTGATGATTTCTTTTGGTGATTAGTGTCTTCTTGAGTGTTGGATCAAAGGCTTGGATCTTTGGAGCAACCAGACTTGGATCTAGTCTTTGGTTTTCGGCAAAAAGGTAAGGTTTTAAACGCTTTTGGGGACATGGTTCGAATATGGGTAAGTGAATATTGAGATTAGCGCTATAGTTTGCAATCTAAGAAATGTGGTAATCCATTGTAGGGCATCGTAAGGGACCTCAGTAGCAGTCGTCACAAAACAGGTGTGTAACTGACACCCACTCATAGACTAGATTGGCAAAAGCCGAAATACCGAAAAGTCAGTATTTTGGGAACTTACGAGTGTTCGAATGCTCGTAAGATAAATGGGTTAATAATTCTAGTAATATGAAGTGATAAAACTGTAGTACACGCAATTTCGTGCATTATTGATATTTTGGGCTTAGTGGGCCAAAAATTGGTTAATGGGCCAACGGGCCCAATTCGGTAAGTATGCGCAGTAAGTGTTTCTAATTGCACATAAATGGTAGAAATATGCATGAAAACCCTAAGATAGCTAAATTACTAGAATACCCCTTTGTATGGGAAATCACCATGATACCCCTAGGTATAAAATGACCTTTATACCCTTAGGGTTAATTTTGTCTGAAAAGCATGATGATTTAAATCTGTATGATGTATGCCATGTATGAATATCTATTGCATGGGGACATGGGTTATATTATGGAGGGAGCGTCCTGGTGGCTATGCCACAAATTATCTGATCTGGTGGGTCTGCCACATATATATCTGTTCTGGTGGCTCAGCCACAATTATCTGTTTCTGGTGACTCTGTCACATTATCGATACAGCGCCATCATGTCGTATATTTACGTGTCGTGTAGTGGTTGGGTGGGTCGAGTAGTCTCCCCACATGGTGAAATGATGGTATGGGGGTGTATATGGTTGGATTTGGGTTAGGTTTTTGCATAAGCATGTAATAAATGTTCTGATCTGCTATGGGCCTATGGGCTTTATTCTGAATTCTGTTCTGGGCTAAGGCCAATTTATTCTGTTTCTGTGGTTTGAACTGATTTAGTCTATGGTTGGGTTAATTTGCACACTGAGTTTCCCAAAACTCACTCTCTTTGTTTTATCCACGCAGGTGATCCCCAACCATAGTGGGCTTGGAGCCGTGAGGGATTCGGAGTGGCCACATGTTTCTGCAAACTTGGTTTCTTTCTGGTAAACTGGACGTCCCTTTATTTTCATTTACGATTTTGGGTTTTTAAATGTAATAAGGCTGCTTATTTATTTTTATGGTTTTGATTTATATTTTATTATGATGAAAATGATTTACTTTAACTATCGAAGTGGATTAGTTTTAGGGCGCGTTTTCCAAAACAATAATTGATTTCAAACTAACATGATCACAAGTAAGGCTTCCGCTAAGCCAATGGTTTTTCAAGAATTAATCACTTTTCTAAGATGGACTTAATCAAATGGGTTTCTTAAAAATGTACGTCATGTTAGAGTGTGGCAATGGCGGTGTGCATGTCTAGGATTGGATCCGAAAGGAGCTTGGTACTTAAGCAGTCCGGCAGACTCACCTCCTCTTTTTCAGTTTCCTATCTGGCGCACAGCTTCCATTAACTTTAATCTGTTTAAAAGGGTATCTTTTAAAACAACAACTAAGTTTTCTAAACTAAACGAAATGTTTTGAACGGTTTGATGTGGCACGTCGGATCCGGTCATAACGTCTAGGCTGGGTTTGGGGTGTTACAACGCTTCCTCCAGAAATATAATCCATGTCCCCATACAACAGATATACATATCATGACATACATCATACAGAATCAGATTATCATGCTTTTCAGTCAAAATTAACCCTAGGAGTATAATGGTCATTTTACACCTAGGGGTATAATGGTAATTTTTCATACTTAGGGTATTCTAGTAAATTAACTATTTTAGGGTTTTCATGCATATTTCTACCATTTACGTGGTAACAGAAACACTTACCGAGCGTCCTTACCGTATTGGGCCCGTTGGCCCACTAACCTGATTTTGGCCCATGAAGCCCACATATATTGAAGTGCACGAAATCACGTGCACTACAATCTTATCACTTCAGATTACTGAATATGTTACTCAATCTATCTCACGAGCATTCGCACACTCACAGGTTCACAAAATACCAGTTTTTTGACATTTTAGCTTTTCGGCTTTTACCGATCTAGTCTATGAGAGGGTGTCAGTTACACACCTGTTTACGATGAAATACTGACGAGTTCCACACACGAGTTGCCTACAGTCAATGTAACACCCCAAACCCGGCCTAGATGTTATGACCGAATCCGATGTACCACAACGATGCGTTTAAAACATTTTGTATTATTGCTCTAGAAAAACCTACTTAGTGTTCTAAAGGTTAATCTCATTATAGATTAAAGTGAATGGAGGCTGTGCACTAGGTAGGAAACCAGAAAAGAGGAGGTGAGTCCATCGGACTGCTTAAATACCAAGCTCCCTTCGGATCCAATCCTAGACATGCACACCACCATTGTCACACCTTAACTTAGTGTATATTCTTAGAAAATCAATTCGATTAAGTCTGTTTTAGGAAAAATGACTAATTTTGGAAAATGTTTTCGTTGCGGAAGTAGTGCTTTGTTGTCGTGTTATTTTGAAATCAATTACTGTTTTAAAAAAAACTACGCCCTAAAGTTACTCAATTTCAACAGTTAAAAATAATAATATACCTACTCTAGCAAATCCTATCAAAACCATAAAAATAATTAGAGAGGCTTTATTACAATTTAAAACCCAAAACATTTAAGAAAAAGGAAATCTGTCTAATTCACTAGAAGAAAACCAAAATTTGTAGAACGTTGGCCACTCCGAATCCCTCGCAGCACCAAGCCCACTATGGTTGGGGATTACCTACATGGATGAAAATAAGGGGTGAGTTTGGGCAAACTCAGTGTGTAAAATAACCCAACCATAGTCTAAATCAACTCAACCATAGAAACAGATTAATTTGGCCTTAGCCCAGAATAGATTTTAGAATAAAGCCCATAGGCCCATAACAGATACAGAACAGATATTCCTTGATAATGCATAAACCCAACCCAAATCCAACCATATGCACCCCCGTCCAACCTTACACCATGTGGGGAGACTACTCGACCCACCCAACCGCTACACGCCACAGATTTTTGCAGCATGGTTGCCAGAAATAGATAATGTGATAGAGTCACCAGATACAGATATTTGTGGCAGAGCCACCAGAACAGATATTTGTGGCAGAGCCACCAGATCAGATAAATGTGGCATAGCCACCAGGATACTTCCTCCATAATATAACCCATGTCCCCATGCAACAGATAAACAAATCATGGCATACAACATACAGAACCAGATCATCATACTTTTCAGTCAAAATTAACCCTAAGGGTATAATGGTCATTTTGCACCTAGGGGTATAATGGTAATTTTCCATACATGGGGGTATTCTAGTAATTTAACTATTCTTAAGGTTTTCATGCATATCATAACCATTTACGTACTAACAGGAACACTTACCGATCATACTTACCGTGTTGGGCCTGTTGGCCCATTAACCCGATTTTGGCCCATTAAGCCCAAAATATCGAAATGCACGAAATCGCGCGTACTACAATTTTGTCACTTTAGATTATCGAATATGTTAACCCGCTTATCTTACGAGCATTCGCACACTCGTAAGTTCGCGAAATACCGATTTTTTGGATTTCAGCTTTTCGGCTTTTTACCGATCTAGTCTATGAGAGGGTGTCAATTACACACCTGTTTGCGACGAAACGCTGTCGAGTTCCACACAGGAGTTGCCTACAGTCAGTTTCTTAATTCATTAATTAAGAATCCATAACAGCTTGTATTCAAAACTCCTTACCCAAAAGTCAGCCATTAACATTTTCGGCACTAAAATTCCTACCTTTGCCGAAACTAGCGACTAGGTTTAGATCCTGTCGTTCCACTTGTCCAAGCCTTCGATCAGCAGCCTCTAGATCACACTAACACCATAATTAAACAATTGTTACAACCCTTAGAGCCTTAACCTCTAATCGACAGCCTCCCTAAGCCTTTAGGGATTTCGGCTTTTCTAAAACCTGAAATAAAGAATAGATTCGAAAGCTTACCACCGGTTCCTTTGGCCAATGATCCCACCTTAAACTCCTATTCGATTCTGATGTAGATCTAATCCCCAAACCTTAGTAGAAATCGAACCTTAATGGTCTACAAATTCTGCTATGCCCCTAAGAGTATGGGGTTTTCGACTTTTTATAATTGTGTAAAGAAAGATGGAATATGGGAGTTTTGTTGTGGTCTTGTCGATAAAAACTTGGGGTTCAAAGGATTAGAGAATTGGTCCAAAAGATGGAGAAGAATCAGAGGGTTTTAGCTAGGAGAAATCGGCACAGAAGAAAATAGTCTTTCGGGATTTTGGCTTTTGTGTATAAGGCTTAGGAATAAATGATAAGAAAGTGGGGATGAGTAGAATAGTAAAAAGATTTGGCTATAGGAAAAAAAGAAGAAGAAGAGAAAGTTGATAAAGAGAGGAGAAAAGAAAAAGAAGTGGAATAATGGTCACAAATGTCATTCTTTTCCCAAATGCCGAAATTTTAACCTTTAGATGACCTAGCCGGATTTTCCCCTCTACAGAAACCCTTGGCCGGCCAACTCTTGCTCCTCAAGAGTCCACTATTCGGCCAACACCATCCTCCTTGATCAGCTCCTAAATCCTCTCCCTTATCCCCTCCTTACTCAATCTCCTGAGTAACTCCAACTCTTCCTAACAGAGTTTCACTTGAGTTCCATTACATCACTTTTCTGTACATAAAAATTAATACTAATAATTTGCTTACCTTGCGACTCGAACCTTAGCTCTCCCTTATCATTCAGACGCCACTTTTATAGCCTTCCTAGTGATGCCACATGCCACTTTGCCACATGCCTTCTTGTGGCTTATTTTACCCATTAAATTCATAAAAGCCCAAATTACCAGAACCCCTTTTTCTTGTAGAATTAAAATTAGTTAAATCTATCGATTTTTAACTTAGACTGGGGCCTTCTAAAGGCCCACTAACATACTTAGACTTACATCAAGCAGTCAAAACACATAAATCTTGAAATTCGCTGAAAATCACAGAAATCTCAAAAATCTCAAAAATTGAGGTGTTACAACTCTACCCTCCTTAAAGAAATTTCGTCCTCGAAAGTTACCTGATCCGAACAAATGAGGGTATTATTGAAGCATCACCTCTTCTGGCTCCCAAGTAGCTTCCTCTCTGCCATGATTACGCCAAATCACCTTTACTAATGGGACAGATTTCCTTCTTAGAACTTTAACATCTCGATCCAATATCTGTACAGGCTCTTCCACGAAAGTCAAATCAGGCTGCACCTCAATCTCTGCAACCGGCACGACATGAGTAGGGTCAGAACGATAATGCCTTAACATAGAGATGTGGAAAACATCATGGATCCTGTCTAACTCTAGAGGTAATTCCAATTGATAAGCCACTGGGCCTACTTGCTTCAAAACTGGGTAAGGCCCAATGAACCGCAGGCTCAACTTGCCCTTCTTACCAAACCTTAAAATCTTCTTCCAAGTAGATACAGTTAAGAAGACCATATCACCTACCGAGTACTCAATATCCTTACGCTTCATATCTGCATACGACTTTTGCCTATCAGATGCTTCCTTCAGCCGATCTCTGATTACTTTGACTTTATCTTTAGTATCAGCTACCAACTCTGGTCTAAGAACCTGCCGTTCTCCTAATTCGGTCCAACAACTAGGAGTACGACACCTACGTCCATACAACGCTTCATACGGTGCCATTCGAATACTCGCCTGATAACTGTTATTGTACTCAAATTCTGCCAACGGCAAGTAATCCTCCCAACTACCTCAGAAGTTAATAACGTATCCCCTCAACATGTCCTCTAGAATCTGAATAACCCTTTCCGACTGACCATCGGTCTGGGGATGGAAAGTCATACTAAAGTTCAACCGCGTCCCCAACGCCTCATGCAACTTCTGCCAAAATTGAGATGTGAATCTAGGATCCCGGTCAGAGATAATTGAAACTGGGACACCATGAAGTCGCAAAATCTCTACCACATACAACTTGGCTAACTTTTGAAGTGAAAAGTCAGTACGGACAGGTAGGAAATGGGTCGATTTGGTCAACCTATCCACAATCACCCAAACTGAGTCTTTCTTTGATGGTGTCAAGGGTAACCTGCTCATAAAGTCCATAGTTATCCTCTCCCACTTCCAAAGTTGTATCTTTACTGCCTGTAAAAGTCCAAAAGGTAATTGATGCTCAACTTTCACTTGTTGGCATGTCAATTATTTTCCCACAAATTCTGGTACTTCTCATTTCAGCCCAGGCCACCAATACAATTCTCGCAAGTCATGACACAACTTATTCCCTCCAGGATGCATAGCACAAAGCCCTCCATGAGCTTCCTTCAATATTGTCTACCTCAAGTCAGAGTCCTTCGGAACACAAATTCTTCCTTGGAAATGCAGAACCCCTTCACTATTCAACCCAAACTTAGAGGTTTCCCTTTTCTTAACTTGCTGGAAACGAGCAACCAAAGACTCATCCTTCAACTAATTTTCCTTAATCTGATCCACCCAGGTTGGCCTTACTTGCAACTCAGCCAATAGACTCCCATCATCATACAGACTCAGACGAGTAAACATTACTCTCAAATCAGATACAGTTCTATGACTTAGAGCATCGGCGACTACATTAGCCTTGCCTGGGTGGTACTCAATTGAACAATCATAATCCTTAAGCAACTCTATCCATCTCCTTTGCCTGAGGTTCAGTTCCTTCTGAGTCAACAAATACTTGAGACTTTTATGGTCTGTGTATATGATACACCTCTCTTCGTACAAGTAATGTCTCCAAATCTTAAGTGCAACGATTACTACTGCTAACTCTAAATCATGAGTAGGATAGTTCCATTCGTGAGGCTTAAGCTATCGTGATGCATAAGCAACCACCTTACCCTCTTGCATCAACACACAACCCAAACCCACATGTGATGCGTTACTGTACACAGTAAAATCCTTCCCAGACTCCGGCTGAGTTAGTACAGGTGCTTCAGTCAGAACTTTCTTTAACTTTTCAAAAGCTTCCTGCTGCTTCTCAGTCCATACAAACTGTACTCCTTTCTTTATGAGTTTTGTCAAAGGTTCTGCCATCATAGAAAACTTCCACAAACCTTCTGTAGTATCCTGTTAACCCTAGGAAACTTCAAATTTTCGACGCCGACCTAGGTGGCTTCCACTCCAAAATCGCCTCAATCTTTTGAGGGTCCACCTTGATTCCCTCAACAGAGACAACATGACCTAAAAAGGTTACCTCCCTCAACCAGAATTCACATTTGCTAAACTTCGCATAGAGTTCCTTCTCCCTTAATACTTGCAGCACAATGCGAAGATGCTCATCATGTTTCGCTTTCATTTCAGAATATATTAGAATATCGTCAATAAAGATGACTACGAATCAATCCAAGCATGATTGGAATACACGATTCATCAGATCCATAAACACTGCAGGAGCGTTCGTCAGTCCAAATGGCATAACCAAGAACTCGGAATGTCCATAGCAAGTCCTAAATGTCGTCTTATGAATGTCTGTCTATTTGACCCTTAACTGATGATATCTAGATCGAAGGTCGATCTTGGAAAATATAGAAGCTCCTCTAATTTGGTCGAAAAGATCGTCAATCCTTGGCAGTGGGTACTTATTCTTAATCATCAGTTTGTTCAAATACCGATAATCGATACACATCTGCATCGTCCCATCCTTCTTTTTCAGGAATAGCACCAGTGCTCCCTATGGAGACACGCTTGGCCTAATAAAGCCCCTATCTAACAACTCCTGAATTTGTGCTTTTAACTCCATTAACTCCTTCGGTGCCATCCTATACGGTGCAATGGACACTAGTGCCGTTCCAGGCAGCAAGTCGATTCCAAACTCAACTTCTCAGTTTGGAGGCAATCCCAGAAGCTCCTTAGAACTCTTTAACAGTCCTAACCTTATCCACTATCAGTCCCTCAGCTCCTGACTGGCTTACAAATGCCAAATAGGCCTCACAACCCTTACGAATCCACTTTTTGGCTATCAATGCCGACACCACATTGGATAGATAATCCCTTCGCTCACCTATCACCATAACCTCTTCACCTTCTGCAGTCCTTAACCCTATTCGCTTAGCAGCACAATCCAGAGTCGCCCTATGCTTAACTAGCCAGTCCATTCCCAGTATGAGGTCAAATTCTTTGAATGGTAACTCCATCAAGTCTCCAAGAAAGACCCTACCTTGAGTTTCTAAGGGCACATCCCTATATAGTTTGTCTACCCTAACCGAGTGACCCAAAGGACTTAGTACAGATACCCCACTCACAATCTTCTCAAAGTGCACATCCAACGACCTAGATATGGCACATGCAACATAGGAATGAGTAGATCCAATATCCACCAGAGTAGTATACGGCGTGCTAGAAATAAAAAATGTAACACCCGTGTAGCATGCGAAAATTTTTACAATCATACAGACCCTCGTATAAGTTTCTTGTTCACGAGTGAGCTAAATAAGAAAGAGAATTCATTTAAAAATTTGCTAGAATGGTACATTACATATACACATATATATGAATCCATTTCGATACTCAATCGGCTGAACCATAACTTCATAATCACTTACATAAATACTTAATTATACTTCTAAGACTATCTTTATGATTTCGTATTATCATACCCTAGACATGTTCACTAAACAATAGTTACATAAGTATAACACTTCACATTTGATTCCATGCCAAAACCGAATCTAAATGTATACATATCTAGCCATTTTCACATGGCTTCGGTTACATAAACAAAATATACACTTCAAAACACATATTCAAGCCTATACATGCCGTAATGTTCACCTAAGTAACTAAGAAAAGATACCAAAATGTGGCACACGGGCATGATGGCTTTGACGATGATCCGAACACGCAGTTGATTCAGGAAATCTATGTGGATAGCAAAAAAAGCACAAAGAAAGATAGAATGAGTATACAACCCAGTAAGTCATAAGTAATTTTCACACATAACATTGATATAAGGAGAGAAAATGTATAGAATTCACCTGTTTAGGTCATGCTGAACCATTTTACAATCATATAATTAAGTAAACCATCCACATGCCCGGGACAATTAAAAATCATCTATCAACCAACCAAATAACTTTAAAGCATCACTCAATATACGTACAACAATGTCAACCTTATACGTACACACATATTCATTTTATATCTCAACTTGATACCTCGAATAACAATACAACACCATGTGTCTTCCGTATACTACTTAGACCATTAATCACAGTCGCACACATAGTGCACAAGGATTTTCCACTTTACATATAGTGCCAAGATACATCTCACACTTAGTGCCTCAAAACTCACTCACGAATTGGCATTCAATTCAAAGACACATAGTGCCCTTCGATTTTGCACACGTAGTGTAGTAGTATTGAATACTTGCAAGAAGACAACTTAATTAACTACATTAGCATACATGGCCACGAATTTAAGTACATATATATTTATATATGAGTCTATAATCACTCTCATATAAAAGAAACTTATGGACTTACATTATGTCTAAGAAACGATTCCCGATCGATTACTCAATCTCCTTTGCTTTGCCTTTGTTCAATTCCCCTCCTTTGGATTCTTGAGCTAGAATAAATAAATTTAATATTTTAATCACCTTGTTAGTTAATTATCCCATACTATAATTAGTTTCACATAACAAGAATCACACGACATCAATTTGATTTTTTTATCCTCCTTATGCTTTTATCAAAACCACGCCATTCGGCTATTGACCACATATTATTCGGTTACTATCGATAACCAATCAAGATTTCCTTGGAATACATTTATATACATATGCATATATCTATACTAAGAACCACACTTGGCTAAGTACTCACCTATACAAATTTAATAATTTTCCACATCATCTTACAATTATCCTTGTTCATTATTTTAAACCTTCAATTTATGCCTATATAAGTTCTCAAGGCCGAATGTAATTCATCATTTTAATACCTAGTTTCACTTCACAACCATTTTGGCGTGTACTTCTAATTTGGCCAAAAGCCTTCCATTTATTCGCCTTCTTGTAGACATTATCTAGCTCATCTACTTCTAATTCCATAAGTTCAACACTTATATTGTTCATTACAACCCTCATGGTCTAAGTTTAGAGATTGACAAACACACACATGTTTCAACTCTCTTAGCCAAATTCTCCACAATACTTAGACCTAAGTAAGTACACTAAACTTAATCTTTTGCATTTCAATTAATCCAACAAGAGCATTCTTTTGTACTAAAATACCATTTCTTTCCTAAAATGACAATTTAAATCAAATAAGCATTCAATTAAAACTCCATATAACCGAATACCCAAATATCATCCAAGTATAAATTCAACAATTTCATATCATCCTATCATCTAATTCTTCAACAATGCAAGAAAACAATCACAAATCATAGCAATTTGTACACGGCTTAGTGCCCAATCACTACAAAAAAAAATTTATAATTTCCTTAACATTTCTAAGATACATTGCAATTTAATTTAAACATGTGAGAAGATATAACTAATAATTCAAAACTCACCTCCTCTTAGCAAGTAGCCAAAGCCGAATTTTCCTAGTGAAAATTTCTTATTTTCCTCTCTTTAGTTTCGGTTCTTGGAGGTAGAAGAAGATGAACATCTTTCTCTTTTCTAAATTATTTTCTTTAGTCTTTTGTTTTACTATTTTTATTATTATTTTATAATAAAAAATTATAAAAAATTAGGCTTAGTGGAGAGCCATCATAACTTGGCCGGCCACTTAATGGAATTTGGGAAAATTGACATGCAAAACCACTCATTTCCATGCATGCACTAATAGACCATTATAAGATTAACCTAGTACATTTTACAATGTTTCATATAAGTCCTTTCTTTATAAATTCACTTAGAGATGATCAAATTAATGCATGAAACTTTCACTCCCGTATCTACTCACATTGTAAACACCAAAATAAGTAAATTTTAATTACTTAATACTTGGTCTCGTGGTCCCGAAACCACTTCCCGACTAGGGTCAATCTATGGCCGTTACAAAAAACGTACCAGTTATGATGTTGGGTGCATCGCCCTCCTCTCGACGACGAGCTGCATACACCAATGGTGGCTATCGAGCCTCAGCATTTTTGGCACCCCTTCCAGGTGCCCCTTGACCTCGACTATTTCCATTTTTGCCCTTTCCTTGTCCACGTCCTCTCGGTGGTTATTGTCCACCTCTCACTGGTTAAGCAACCCTCTATTCAAAAACTTGAACCTGATCTACTTTCTGAGGATAGTCTTTGACTCTATGGTCCATAGATCAGCATTAGAAATAAGTGCTAGAATGTTTTCTACACTCACCTAGATGTACCTTACCACAGTCCCCACAGATTGGTGCTCTAACCACGTTCATCAAAACTGCCCGAACTGGCTCCTCCACTCTTGCTCTCTTGACATTCCTGTTTGCACCACCCGGAGGTCCTGAATCCTTTCAAAAATGGTTCCAATCCGTCTAGCGATTCTGCCTCTTAGTACACTTCACTTCCTCAGCTATCTTAGCTTTTTCCACCAAAACCACAAATTCACGCTCCCTCTGTGGAGCAATCAGCACCTTAAATTCATCCTTTAGACCATCCTCGAAGCGCACATTACGCTCATACTCTGTGGCGACTATTCCTACAAACATACCTGGCTCACCTCGAAACTCACCTCGTACTCATAATCGCTTTACCTCCTTGAACCAGATTCAAGAATTCCTTCCTGCGGGCGTCCACACTTCAACATATTTCCCTTTAAAGGCCGTCTTAAACAGCTCTCACATTACCCTATCTGCTGGGGTCCCATCTCTCACAATGAGCCACCACTGATAAGCCTCGTCTTCCAGCAACGATACGGCTCCCTTCAGCTTTTGCTCCACAGAGCAGTCCAAGTCGTTCATAATCCGTTTCGTGGCCTCCAACCAATATTCTGCCACATTCGGGGCTACACCAGATATGCCCCTAAAGATCTCCGCTCCATTAGCCCGGAGTCTTTTAGAAATAGATCCCCGAATTCCGTTGCCCGTACTTGCCCCGACAACCCTTTTCAGAACACGAAACATTACCTGCAACAGGGCATCTTCCCCGTCATCACGACCATGAGACTCCACTTCCGTTGCCAGTGGTACCGGTGTATCTGCCACCGGCATATGCCCTGAAGATGAAGATCCTACTCGAGCACTACTTTGGCCACGTCCACGGCCTCTTCCACGAGTGGCTCTCGTACTCATATCGTATTATCTGATTACAAATTTTATGCATCAATTAAATATTTCAGTGTTTATTACAGATGTTTTATGAAAAGATAGTAATTCAGAGTTTGTTTCCGCAGAATCGTAGTCTAGCTACAGTCTCAGTCCATTACCAAAATTCCTACAGTTTCAGTACCATTCTAACTAGAGTATCCTAGCATAGTTTCATTACAGACAGATAATTCAGAAAAATATTCAGAAAAGTTCAGAATAGTACTTATAGGCTTGGGCCAGAGATTCGGGTGCCACCTTCTAAAGATTCAAGTTTTAAAAACTGGGTTTTGCAATCTTTATAAAAAAATTTATTTTCGAAAATCTTTATTTTTGTAAACCTATTCCACAGCCAAGTTGTTGTAACCTGGCTCTGATACCACTAAATGTAACACCCCAAACCCGGCCTAGACGTTATGACCGAATTTGACGTGCCACAACGATGCGTTTAAAACATTTTGTATTATTACTCTAGAAAAACCTACTTAGTATTCTAAAGGTTAATCTCATTATAAATTAAAGTGAATGGAGGCTGTGCACCAGGTAGGAAACCGAAAAAGAGGACGTGAGTCCATCGGACTGCTTAAGTACCAAGCTCCCTTCGGATCCAATCCTAGACATGCACACCCACATTGCCACACCTTAACTTAGTGTATATTCTTAGAAAATCAATTCGATTAAGTCCGTTTTAGGAAAAATGATTAATTTTGGAAAAAGTTTTCGTTGCGGAAGTAGTGTTTTGTTGTCGTGTTATTTTGAAATCAATTACTGTTTTAAAAAAAAACTACGCCCTAAAGTTACTCAATTTCAACAGTTAAAAAGAATAATATATCTACTCTAGCAAATCCTATCAAAACCATAAAAATAATTAGAGAGGCCCTATTACAACTTAAAACCCAAAACATTTAAGAAAAAGGAAATCTGTCTAATTTACCAGACGAAAACCAAAATTTGCAGAACGTGTGGCCACTCCGAATCCCTCGTAGCACCAAGCCCACTATGGTTGGGGATTACCTGCATGGATGAAAATAAGGGGTGAGTTTGGGCAAACTCAGTGTGTAAAATAACCCAACCATAGTCTAAATCAACTTAACCACAGAAACAGATTAATTTGGCCTTAGCCCAGAACAGATTTTAGAATGAAGCCCATAGGCCTATAACAGATACAGAATAGATAGAATATTCCATGATAATGCATAAACCCAACCCAAATCCAACCATATGCACCCCCGTCCAACCTTACACCATGTGGGGAGACTACTCGACCCACTCAACCGCTTCACACGCCACGATTTTTGCAAAGATGGCTACGAGAAATGCAGAATAATGTGAGTCACGGATACAAATATTTGTGGCGAGCCACGGCATCAGAGATATTTGTGGCAGAGCCACCAGGTCAGATAAATGTGGCATAGCCACTAGGACGCTTCCTCCATGATATAACCCATGTCCCCATGCAACAGATAAACAAATCATGGCATACAACATACAGAACCAGATCATCATACTTTTCAGTAAAAATTAACCCTAGGGGTATAATGGTCATTTTGCACTTAGGGTTATAATGGTAATTTTCCATACATGGGGGTATTCTAGTAATTTAAATATTCTTAAGGTTTTCATGCATATCGTAACCATTTACGTACTAACAGGAACACTTACCGATCATACTTACCGTGTTGGGCCGGTTGGCCCATTAACCCGATTTTGGCCCATTAAGCCCAAAATATCGAAATTCACGAAATCGCGCGTACTATAATTTTGTCACTTTAGATTATCGAATATGTTAACCCGCTTATCTTACGAGCATTCACACACTCGTAAGTTCGTGAAATACCAGTTTTCTGGCATTTCGTCTTTTCAGCTTTTTACCGGTATAGTCTATGAGAGGGTGTCGCTATTTACACTTGCTTGTGACGCAAACGCTGAGTTCCACACGGAGAGTTGCCTCACGATCGATTACTTAATTCATTAATTAAGAATCCATAACAGCTTGTATAGAAAACTCCTTACCCAAAAGTCGGCCATCAACATTTTAGGCACTAAAATTCCTACCTTTGCCGCAACTAGCGACTAGGTTTAGATCCTGTCGTTCCACTTGTCCAAGCCTTCGATCAATAGCCTCTAGATCACACTAACACCATAATTAAATAATTGTTACAACCCTTAAAACCTTAAGCTTTAATCGACAGCCTCCCTAAGCCTTTAGGGATTTCGGCTTTTCTAAAACTTGAAATAAAGAATAGATTTGAAAGCTTACCACCGGTTCCTTTGGTCAATGATCCCACCTTAAACTCCTATTCGTTTTTGATGTAGATCTAATCCCCAAACCTGAGTAGAAATTGAACCTTAATGGTCTACGGATTTGACTATGCCCCTAAGAGTATGGGGTTTTTGGCTTTTTATAATTGTGTAGAGAAAGATGGAATATGGGAGTTTTGCTGTGGTCTTGTCGAAAGAAACTTGGGGTTCAGAGGATTAGAGAATCAGTCAAAAAGATGGAGAAGAATCAGATGGTTTTAGCTAGGAGAAATCGGCACAGAAGAAAATAGTTTTTTGGGATTTTGGCTTTTGTGTATAGGGCTTAAGAATAAATGATAAGAAAGTAGGGATGAGCAGAATAGTAAAAAGATTTGACTATAGGAAAAAAAGAAGAAGAAGAGAAAGTTGATAAAGAGAGGAGAAAAGAAAAAGAAGAGGAAGAATGGTAAAAAACGACACTCTTTTCCCAAATGTCGAAATTCCAACCCTTAGATGACCTAACCGAATTTTACCCTCTACAGAAACCCTTGGCTGGCCAACTCTTGTTCCTCAAGAGTCCACTATTAGGCCAACACCATCCTCCTTGATTAGCTCCTAAATCCTCTCCCTTATCCCCTCCTTACTCAATCTCCTGAGCAACTCCAACTCTTCCTAACAGAGTTTCACTTGAGTTCCATTACATCCCTTTTCTGTACATAAAAATTAATACTAATAATTTGCTTACCTTGTAACTCGAACCTTAGCTCTCCCTTATCATTCACACGCTACTTTTATAGCCTTCTTAGTGGTGCCACATGCCACTTTGCCACATGCCTTCTTGTGGCCTATTTTACCCATTAAATTCTTAAAAGCCCAAATTATCAGAACCCCTTTTTCTTGTGGAATTAAAATTAGTTAAATCTATCGATTTTTAACTTAGACTGAGGCCTTCTAAAGGCCCACTAACATACTTAGACTTACATCAAGCAGTCAAAATACAGAAATCCTGAAATTCACAAAAAATCACCGAAATCCCAAAAATCCCAAAAATTGGGGCGTTATAGTCAATTACTAATACATTAACGACGGATCCATAATAACTTATATACAAATCTCCTTACCATAAGTCGGCCATTAACACTTTAGGCACTAGAGATCCTACCTTTGCCGAAAATAGCGACTAGATCTAGATTCAGTTATTCCGCTTGTCCAAGTCTTCGATCAGCAGCCTCTAGATCACACTAACATCATAACAAAACAATTGTCACAACCCTTAGAGCCATAAGGCCCAATCGACAGCCTCCCTAGGCCTTTAGGGATTTCGGCGTTTCTAAATCCCGTAATAAAAATAGATTTAAGGACTTACCATCAGTTCTTTCAATCAAGGATTCCACCTTAGTTCCTATTCAAATCTGACGCAGATCAATCCCTCAAATATTAACAGAAATCGAATCTTTAATGGTCTAAAGATTCGGCTATGCCCCTGTGACTATGGTGTTTTCAGCTTTTTGAAACAGTAAAGAAAAGATGATTAGATATGGGGGTTTTTGCAATGTTGATGTTGACAAAGGTTGGGATTTAGAGGGTGTGAAAATCAGCCAGGAAAGATGAAAGAAAAATAGGAGAAGTTGGCTAGGAGAAATCGACACAAGCAATAGATTTTCAGGATTTCAGCTTTTATGGCAATCGGCTATAAGGGCTTAAAAACGAATGGAATGGAAAGGTAGAATGGTAGGAAGGTTCAGCTAGGGAGAAAAGAAAAAAAAGAAGAAGAAAAGAGAATAGGAGAAGAGAGAAGAAAGAAAAAGAGAAAAGAATAGTCAGAACAAAAGCCGAATTTTTCCCCCTTACTAGCCGAATTTTCCATATACTAAAAACCCTTGGCCGGCCAACTCTTGCTCCTCAAGAGTCCACCATTCGGCCAATTCTGCACTCCCTAATCAGCTCCTAAATCTTCTCCCTTATCCCCTCCGTACTCAATCTCCTGAGTAGCTTAAACTCTTCCTAATAGAGTTCTACTTGAGTTCCAATACATCCCTTTTCTATACATAAAAATAATACTATAACTTGCTTACCTTGTGACTTGAACCCTATCTCCCTCTAATCATACACACGCCACTTTTTTATCCCCCTAGTGGCATCACATGCCACTTTGCCACATGCCTTCTTGTGGCTTATTTTACCCATTAAATTTAGAAGCCCAAATTACCAGAACCCCTTTTCCCTTTTGAATAAAAATTAGTTAAATCAACTGGTTTTTAACTTAGACTTGGGCCTTCTAGAGACCACTAACATACTCAGACCTACATCAAGCAGTCAAAACACAGGAATCCTAAAATTTACCAAAAATCACAGAAATCCCAAAAATCTCAAAAATTAGGGTGTTACACTCTCCACACGTTCGTGTGGTTTTTTTATATGGGGCCCATACGGCTCGTTTCGGTCCACCATGGCCCAAATCAACCTCAGGCCATAAAATCGTTCATGGCTGGCCTTAAAAATCATATGTCCACATTTAGGCGTTCAAATTACCACAAGAGCGAGCACACACTCGTGTAGTGTCGACGATCATCTATTTTAGCTTTTGTCGATTTACGATTATGGTAGTGTTTTTACACACCTGATGTGATTGAAGTTAACCACACTCCGAATACTCCTATACCTAGATTCAATCAACAAGCCATTTAATCAGTTATCTAAATCATATATCAAATGGAATCTAACGAAGTTCCAACACGATCACAATAGACTCCTCCTTACTGAAAACCAATCGAAATCGCACTCTTGGTTCTTAGCAGACACACCAATCACCCTTGATCTTTACCTACACGAAAGTCACAACCTTTTTAGTACCCATTCTTGGATTATAAAATAACCTCGACAGAACCACACTTACTGATCAATACCACCCTCACTCAGTACTTGTGAATCATAAAACAAGGACCTAAAACACTTACCAAGCAACGACCGAGCAGAGTATAAATCAGTGATGCAGCGATCAAAGAGCTGAAAAGGAGAGTTGAACAATATTCGGTAAAGGGAATGTGCAAGTAGATGCACGGCCTGCTAAAAGAAACAGGGAAGAACTAAACCAAAAAGAGAAGAGCAATCTGTCTAAAAAACCCAAGAGACAAGAGAGGGAAAAGAAGCAATATTCGGCCAAAGCACAAAGGAAATGGTGACTGCCAAGAATCGATTGAGAAAGAAAAGAAGAAGCAGTTGGTCAGTAAAAGAACAAGCAACCTCGGAATAACAAAAGAAATGAGAAAACTTGAATGATCCCTAACAAAAAAATTGGCCCCAAGAAGAGAGAAAAAAATAACAAGTTAAAAAAGTAGAAGAAAGACAGAAGCAAGAATTTAGCCTATTAGGAAAAAGGGTTAACAGAAACTGAAACTAGAGAGAACAAATGCCTAGCTAAATTCTTTTGAGAAATAGTTCAATTTCAACATACTAGTCCCCTTCCCTTGATCCATTCCTTGAAAATCTCCTTACATCACTCCACCAACTAATTTGAACCCCACACAACCTCTTCTATCCACATTTTCCTCTCCCAAATCACTCAAACCGTCCACCAATCCCTTACTCCACTCTTCAAATCTCTCCTTTAATCTCTCAACCATCCAATTTGAACCCCCTTCAAACTTTTTAGAGTTTCAGCCAAGCTAGAACACTCCCACGTACTCACAACAAAATAAAATGCTCCACTACTCAAAGTAGGACTCAAACCTCAGACCTCAAGCAACATCAAAACGCCACCTATCCCTTCAACCAGCAGGCCCTTTTTGACATAAAATACACACATTTATTTAAAAGCCTACTGCCTAGAGACAGGGTTTATTCCTTTAAAAATAAAACTTTTGCATAAGCCAAGGCTTGAACCCAAGACTTCTCAGACTTTTCCCAGGACACTTAACCACTGAAGCAGATACACACTTGTGTGACTTTCTAACTGTTCCCATGCTCAAAACCTAATACTTCTAGGCCCAAAATTTGGGGCGTTACATAAACATCTTTTCTATGATGATACATGGAAATTATGGAAGTTGAAATGAGTAATAAACTCAAGTGTTACATGTTGATAATAAACGGTTATCAATGTGGAATTTATATGAAATATGTTCAAGTATGCTAACATGTGTTGTTGTTTGATGCTTAGGCATGTGCCAAGCTATTGGTTGAATTGTATTATTTTTACTTATAAGTTGCATTGAAATGGTAAGTGCTCAAATGGAAATATGCTCGTGTTCATGAAAAAGTGGTAAGGTTTAAATTATGTAATATCTTATGGAATGGTTTACCATGTGGTTAATTCTAAAAGAGCTATGTTTAAATGCACTAGCTTGTGGCTATGGTTAATAACATGCTTATGTCTTGTGTATTATGCATATGAAACGGATGTGGAAAGGTAATGAAGTAGTAAGTTCACACTTGAAGTGAAAAATGATGAGTTGAATTAATATTGTTATTTAACCTAAAGAAAGTAAATGCAATGTAAAGTAATAAAATGAAAATGAAAATAAGAAAATTTGAAAGGGTTCAAAGTTTCATAAAATCCTACTATGCTAGGGATGATATGTATATGTGATGCAGTGGAATTATTCACTTTGTGAGTTGTGAATATGGTTTCATGAATCTTGCAGTATTGGTATAGGATTATTCTTGACATGTATAATTTTCATATTTGAAATGGATTGATATGTCTAAAGTTTATATAAGCTTACTAAGCATTCATTGCTTACGTAGTTGGTTTTCCTTACTTTTTAGATTATTAGAAGCTCGATTAAGTTGGAAGCTAGTCGGAGATCCATCACACTATACAACAATTATATCGGTAGATTTTAATTTCTTGGTTAAGGTTATAATGGCATGTATAGGTGAACTTATGGTTGATGATTAGTTGAATGTTAGTTGTTGTGTTTGGCATGTATATGTCATTTTGGGTGATGTAGCCTTGATACATTTGGTGCCTTGTTGATATGTGTTAATTTGATAATGTGTTAAAGCATGTTTGAATGGCCAAGGTGATATGTGATTAATTAACCTCAACATGGTCAAGATGTGGTATACTTTGGAAATGTTTTGAACTAGATATGGCATCAATCTAATATGGTGTGGTGATTATGTAGCAATTATGTTATGTTTTGGCATAGAAATAAGTTAATTGATAATTAGATAAATATGCACATGTATAAATGTTTTTGGTTGATGTTTTAGCCATTATGTTTTGACTTGTAAATTTGGTATTTTGAATGATTGAAATGTTTGATATGTGGATATATGTATGTGGCCTTCTGATGGATTACTTTATAGCTTTTATGATGCTTAGACGATGGAAGTTGAGCATGGTCATTTTGGTATTAAAAAATATAGTTAGTATTTATGGCTTATGATGCTAAATGTTAAATGGTAAATTAAATACATATGAGTGTGGAATTGATATGTGTACAAAATGGTAAGTTTTGGCTAAAATACGTGTCTAATTGTTTTGGTTGAGGTGCCTTTGAGCATATTGGTTGTATGAATATGTACCTATTTGGATAGCTTGTTCTTATATGGTTTGGTGTACTTTGGGATGCTTGATTACATGTGGTAAATTGGTTATAGGTGTGTGTATGAATAGGTGAGAAAAATGGCTTGGAAATGGCCTATTTTTCATCCACATAGTTTGAGACACGGGCGTGTGTCTCAGCCATGTGTGATACACAGCTAGGCGACATGGTTGTGTGTCCCCTGTAGGTTTCTAAAAGGTTGCATTATGAGAGTTACATGGCTTGGCACACACCGTGTGACTCAAGTCAGAGAGTTGCACGGGCTCAGACACGGGTTGGGACATGGCCATGTGCCCCTACTTGGAATGTCCACACGACCTGAGACACAGGCGTGTCTCTCAACTGTGTGAGTCACACGGTCGTGTGACTCTGCAGTTTTAAAACTTCCATCTTTTTTCGAAAAATTCTAAATGTTTCCAATTTAGTCTTGATTTGTTTCTAATATGTTTTTAGGGCCTCGAGGGCTCATATAAGGGACAATATGTATGTTATTAATTGAGTTTGCTATGGTTAATGTTGTGAAATATATAATTTAAATTTTTTATTGTTTAGAATTGTAGTCTCCAATAATGCTCTGTAACCCTATTTCGGCAATGGATACAAGTCAGGGGTGTTACAGATGATCTACTTGATGGAAGCCTAGGTCTAAAGTTTAACCTGCCTTTGAGGCTAACAATCTCTGAACTAACTTTTACTTACATGTTTACATGATAATCTTGTATATTTTGAAAGGCTAATCTTTGAAATGAAAACATAAGGTATGCAAGTGTGATGCTTGAAGATGATGTGCTTTTGTTATGAAAAAAGAATGAGCTTGATGATACGTTTCTATTTTGTAGAAAAGTATGAACACGGTGAATATAAAAGAAAACATGGGCTGAATGATATGTCTCCATTTTGTTAAGTATGCATAAACAAGCATGAGGAGTCTGTGCATAAGTTTGCATATCGAGTCTACTTGCAAGTGAGTTCTTCGGGACAACAAACACAAATTTTGGCCATAAATTGAAGACCATATATTGTAAGGCCTAGCCATTTTCTATGGCATCATATTGTAAGTGAAGAACACATAGTGTAAGACCTAGTTTGAGACTATGATGTCATGTGGGGAAAAAGATAAAGGACGGTTGGGCGAGTACCAAGCGAGGAGGGGCAAACCTCAAGATGTTGAGTTTAGGCAAATCCCTATCAATGAAAAAATGTCACATACCAAAATGTGGAAGCCTTTGCGGCTGTTCTATGATAAGTGGAAGACCTTCTGATTGTTCTCTAATAAATAAAAGCCTTTGTGGTTGTTCTCTATTATATGTGAGCCTTTATGGATAAATATGTTATATGCGAAAGTCCTTATGGCTATTTTGTCATGAGAAGAGCCTTCGTGGCTGATTCTCATAAAGTGAAACCTTTGTAACTGTCCGTTTTTAGTCAAATCAGAATAGTAGTTTCAAGACGACAAATCTGAAGTTGAAATATTTATCTTATTATTATTTTAATGAATATAGCATGAAAATATGTTTGTATGAAAATTTCGTTAAGAAATTTGATCGTTTGATTAGTTAATTTGATAAAAAGGACTAAATCGTGTAAAATACAAAAGTAATGTTCTATAAGTTAAAAGGGTTTAATAGCTATGAAATTAAATAGTGGAAGTCCTTATGTGGTAATTTTACCATTATTAGCTTGAGTGGACAATTATGGACAAGTATTAAGTTATTTTTATTTTATATAACCAAGGTTAATTTTGTAATTTGGTAAATAAAGGTTAATTAAATAAAACAAAAGCCATTAATTTCATTCATCTTCTTCTTTACCCGTTTCTAACATGAAGAATAGCCATTTTTAGGGCTTGAATTTCGGCAAGCTATTCTTTTTCAATTAGGCATGTATTTTGTCTTGTTTTTAATGATTTCTATGTTTTTGTGATTGTTGCAACTAGGTCTATCTAGCCCTGGGACTATTTTGCAAAACTGTTAAAGATTTTGAATGACGCCATTGATGAATACATGTGTGCTTTGATGTTTGATGATAGATTATGAATGTTGGTTGTGAATTATACAAGTTTTATAAAGTGATTTTTAGTGAAAATGCAAATTAGGGATTAAATTGTGAAATGTGGAAACTTTGTGAAATGCAAATTAGCAACTATTCCCATAGGATACAGGCTTAACCTCAGAAACTTAGCCTCGTACTCCGCAACTAACTTATTTCCTTAAACCAGATTCAAGAATTCCTTTCTGCGGGCGTCCACATAACTCGCCCCAACATACTTCCCTTTAAAAGCCGTCTTAAACATCTCCCAAGTTACCCTATCAGCTGGGGTCCCATCTCTCATAGTGAGCCACCACTGATAAGCCTCATCTCGCAGCAACGATACGGCTCCCTTCAGCTTCTGCTCCACAGAGCAGTCCAACTCATCCATAATTCGCTCTGTGGCCTCCAACCAATATTCTGCCACATTCGGGGCTACACCAGATACGCCCCTAAAGATCTCCGCTCCGTTAGCCCGGAGTCATTCAGAAATTGATCCTCAAATTCCATTACCGGTACTTGCCCCGGGCAACCTTTTCAGAACATGAAGCATAGCCTGCGACAGGGCATCATCCCCGGCACCACGATCATGAGACTCTACTTCTGTTGCCGGTGGTATCAGTGCCTCTGCTATCGGCATATGCCCAGAAGACGCAGTTCCTACTCGAGCACTACCTCGGCCTCGTCCATGGCCTCTTCCACTAGCTGCTCGCGTACTCATATCGTATTATCTGTTTTATGAATTTTATGCATTAATTTCAGCATTCCAGTGATTATTACAGATGTTTTATGATTCAGTAATTCAGAGTTGGTTTTCACAGAATCGATGTCTAGCTACAGTTTCAGTCTCCTATCAAGTTTTCCTATGGTTTCGGTAGCATCCTATCTAGAGTACTCTAGTAGTATTTCATCTGATGCATGATAGTTCAGAACATATTCAGGAAAATTTCAGAACACTTACAGACTTGAGCCGGAGATTCTGGTGCCACCTTCTAAAGATCTAAATTTTGAAAATAAAATTTTTATTTTCGAAAATCTTTGTTTTTGTAAACCCATTCCACAGCTGAGTTGTTGCAACTTGACTCTGATACCACTAAATGTAACACCCCAGACCCGGCTTAGACGGTATGACTGGATCCGACGTGCCATATCGAAGCGTTCAAAATGTTTGTTGGTTTAGAAAACTATCTTAGTGTTTTAAAAGATACTTCCATTATAGGCTAAAGTGAATGGAAGCTATGCACCAGGTAGGAAACCGGAAAAGAGGAGGTGAGTCCATCAGACTGCTTAAGTACCAAGCTCTCCCCGAAACCAATCCTAGACATGCACACCGCCATTGCCACACTTTAACGTCGAGTGTACTTTTTTAGGAAATCAAGTTGATTAAGTCCATTTTAAGAAAAGTGTTTAATTTTGGAAAACATTTTAATTGCGGAAGCTTTGCTTGTTGTCGTGTTATTTTGAAATCAAATGCTATTTTTGAAAATGCGCCCTAAGCTTAATCAAATTCGACGGTTAAGTATAAATTATATCTATCTTAATAAAACCTATCAAAACCATTAAAAATAATTAAAGCGGCCTTATTACAATTAAAAACCCAAAAACCTCAAACGAAAAATAAAAGAAGGTCCAGTTCACCAGAAGAAAACCAAATTTGCAAAAAAGTGTGGCCACTCCGAATCCCTCACAGCTCCAAGCCCACTATGGTTGGGGATTACCTGCGTGGATGAAAATAAAGGGGTGAGTTTGGGGAAACTTAGTGTGTAAATTAACCCAACCATAGCCTATATCAGCTCAAACCACAGAAACAGAATAGATTGGCCTTAGCCTAGAACAGAATTCAGAATAAAGCCCATAGGACGATGACAGATCAGAACAGATATTACATGTTTATGCAAAACCTAACCCATATCCAACCACATGCACCCCATACCAACCTTTCACCATGTGGGGAGACTACTCGACCCACCCAACCGCTACACGCCATAGAAATATGCAGCATGGCTGCCAGAACAGATAGTGTGACAGAGTCATCAGAAATAGATAATCATGGCAGAGCCACCAGAACAGATAATTTGTGGCATAGCCACCAAAACGCTTCCTCCATAATATAACCCATGTCCCCATGCAACATATATATACAATCATGGCATACATCATACAAAATCAGATTGTCATGCATATCAAAGACATATATATACAATAATGGTAAGTTTTTTTACACTTACCGAGTGGTCTTACTGAATTGGGCCCGTTGGCCCATTTCCCCGATTTTGGCCCATTAAGCCCAAAAAAAATCAAAATTCACAGAAATGTGCACTCTGAAGTCTTAACACTTTAATTTATCATACACGTCAAAATATTAATCTTACAAGCACTCGCACACTTGCAAGTTCTCAAAATACTGACTTTTCGGTATTTCAACTTTTCAGCTTTTGCCGATCTAGTCTATGAGAGGGTGTCAGTTACACACCTATTTTATGATGTTTCATTGACGAGGACCACGCACGAACTGCCTATAATTATATTACTACCATGTTAATTCTAACTATCGAAATGAACTTCATATTAACCATTTACAATATTCGGCCATCCACTCCTTAGGCACTAGTGATCCTACCTATGTCGAAAGTAGTGACTAGATCAAGATCTGATCGTTCCAGTTGTCCAAGCCCTTGATCAGTAGCCTCTAAATCACACCATTATCAAAGTAAAACAGTTACCACAACCCCTTAGGGCTACAAGTCCAAATAGACAGCCTCCCTAACCTTTAGGGGTTTCGGCCTTTTCTAAACTACAAAAGAAAGACTAATGTTGGAAAGACTTACCACCAATTCCTTTAGTCAACGATTCCCCTCGGTTCTTACTCGATTCTGATGCAGTTCTAAGCCCTCAAATGATAACAACAGTCGAGCCTTCGGTGATCTTTAGAATTCGGCTATGTCCCTATGGCTATGCGTTTTCGGCTTTTTGTAACAGTAAAGAAAAGATGAAGATTTGTAATGGATTTGTCGATAGACACTTGGGGTTTAGAGGACTAAAAAATCGGTCAAGAATAATGAAGAGAAGTAAGGGGTTTTGGCTATAAGAATTCGGCACAAAGAGAAATATGGCTTTCGGGATTTCAGCTTTTATGGCGAACGGTTATGAGGGTTTAGAAACAACTGATAAAAGATGGTGATAAACAGGATGGTAGGAAGATTTGGCTATGGAGGAAAGAAGAAGAAAAAGAAAGTAGATGAAGAGAGGAGAAAGGAAAAAGTCGAGGATGAATAGTTAGAAAACAGCACAACTTACACCTTCCGCTGAATTTATAACTGTCAAATGACCTAGTCGAATGTTGCCCTCTAATGAAACCCTTGGCCGGCCAACTCTTACCCCTTAAGAGTCCACCATTCGGCCAACTTTGCTCTCTCTAATCAGCTCCTAAATTCTCTCCCTTATCCCTTCCTTACTCAATCTCCTGAGCAACTCAAACTCCTTCTGACAGACTTTTACTTGAGTTCCATTACTTCCCTTTTCTGTACATAAAAATTAATTCCCTTAATATGCTTTCATTGTGATTTGACACTGGGTCCTCACTAACATCCACACGCCACCTTTATAGCCTTCCCAGTGGCGTCACATGCCACTTTGCCACCTGCTTCCTTGTGTTTTATTTTACACAATTAATACTTAAAAGCCCAGCTTACCAGAACCCCTTTTTCTTATGGAATTAAAATTAACTAAAATTATCGGGTTTTAACTTAAGCTTGGGCCTTCTAGAGGCCCACTAACATAATTAAACCTACACCTAGCAGACAGAGCACAGAAAATTTTAAATTTTGCCAACATTTTAGAATTCCTGAAAATTGGGGCGTTACATGATGTTTAAACTTGTGGATTTCAACTCAAGATAATACCTAAACTTACGGAAACAACCTAAAATTTTAAATTCTCAAAAATCAACTTATCATGCTTAATTCTCTAATGTCTTAAAGTTTAAATAATCAATGCGTGACTGCCTATATTTTAATTCAAGATATATCAATAAAAATCATAAATTAATCAAAATTCATCCTAAAAATGATATGATAGATTTGCAAGAGAACAAGACAATATTCAGGGATTTTTCTGATAATGAAATGAATACCCCCCAAACTTAAGATGTATATTGCCCTCAATGTACAAAGATAAATATACTGAAAAATCTAAATATAAGATTATAAGATAGGGAAAGAAGTGAAACTTCCTGAGTTATGAATGGATGGAATCCCTGGATTACCGAGAGCGAGAATTGAAAATAGAGCTGGAGGGAAGGCATGATTCTGAGGAAGAATTAAGAAAATAATCTGATAACAATCATAAAGATAAGCCGCGTTTTAAGAAGAAATGAATCTTTAAAAATAACTAGAAATAAAAGTAAAAATAAAATAAGAGAAATAATCTAATTTTGCAAGTGGCACGGCCGTATCACACACCCGTGTTTGTCGCGAATTGAGAGTTTGTCGCACGGCCTGAGGACATGCCCATGTGTCTAGGCCGTGTGGCTACATGATCGTATTGCACGACCATGTGCGATGTGGTTCGCTTCTCTCATGCTTGTGTTATTTTGTGAGTGTCAACCAGGGGTGCTAGGCACGGGTGTGTCGCACACCCATGTCATTTTGGCAGATTTGCCCACATCCCGCTCACACGGCCATGGTAATTTATCGCATCTCGTTTTTTGTGAAAAAAATTTACTCTATTTTTACAGGACCGTATTGCACGGCTCTGTCTCTTCTCGTGTTACGAGCATGGCCTAAGGCACGCCTATGTGCATGGCCGTGTGGAATTTGTGAACCTGTGTTCAAAGATTCAGTTAGTGATCTAGATATTAAAATTTTAAAATTTAAATAAAATTTAAATAAATAAAAACTGTTAGTACTCAGGTTACCTCCTGAGAAACGCTTGTTTATAGTCTAAGCTCATCTTTCCCTTATTGGTGTATACAGGGAGGTTCGTGGAGTTGTAGCTCCTCTCCATCGTCCTTAAAGTTTTCACCGTTATAAAGTTTGAGACAATGGCCGTTTACCTTGAAAGTTCCTTGTGATGGGTGACTTACCTCTACTGTGCCATATGGAAAAATAGATTGAACTACGAAAGGTCTTGACCATCGTGATTTAAGTTTCCCAGGAAACAATTTAAGTCTTGAATTATATAGCAAGACAAAATCTCTGAATTCAAATTGTTTCCGTTGCTTTAAACGAGCGTCATGGTGCCGCTTTGTTGCTTCCTTGTATAGGCGTGAGTTTTCATATGAATTGGCTCGCCACTCATCTAGCTCGTTCAACTGCATCAACCTATTTTTACCTGCAAGTTTAGGATCAAGGTTTAGAAAATTAATAGCCCAAAATGCTTTATGCTCTAGTTCGAATGGTAGATGACAACTTTTTCCATAAACAAATCTGTAAGGCGATGTTCCTATGGGAGTCTTAAAAGCAGTTCTATAAGCCCATAAAGCATCATCTACTTTCATCACCCAATCTTTCCTGTTTGATTCTACTGTCTTTTCAAGAATCTGTTTGATTTCTCAGTTTGCCACTTCAACTTGTCTACTAGTTTGAGGATGGTATGGGGTGGCTGTTCTATGATGGACTCTGTATTTCTTAAGGTTTTTCTCTAATTGGATGTTACAAAAATGAGTACCCCTGTCACTGATAATTGCTCTAGGTGTTCCAAATCTAGAGAAAAGTTTCTTAAGGAATCGTACTACAACTCTAGCATCATTAATAGGTAAGGCTTGGGCCTCCACCCATTTAGACATATAATCAACTGCTACTAAGATGTATTTATTCCCAAATGAACTAGGAAATGGACCCATGAAGTCGATACCCTAAACGCCAAATATTTTACATGAAAGCATATAGTTTTGAGGCATTTCATCACGTTTGGAGATGTTACCTGTTCGTTGGCATTTGTCACAAGAAGTAATGTACCTGCTAGCATCTTTGAATAACGAGGGCCAATAAAAACCTAATTCAAGTATTTTATGTACAATTTTAGTTCCACTGTAGTGTCCTCCAATCAGTCCTAAGTGGCAATGTTCCAAGATCTTTGATGTTTCTGACCTTGTAACGCATCTTCTAATGACTTGATCTAGACATATGCGGAAAAGAAAAGGGTCATCCCAAAAATTGTTTTTCACATCATTAAAGAATCACTTGTTTTACTGGTATGTCAACTCTTTTGGGATAATGTTAGCGGCTAAAAAATTTGCAATGTATGTAAACCAAGGTATCTCAGAATTAGATATAACAAAGAATTGTTCCTCAGGAAATGAATAATTTATTTCAGCTTCATCTAGTTCTTTGGTATTTGAGTTCTCAAGCCTGGAAAGATGATCAGCCGCGAGATTTTCAACTCATTTCTTATCCTAAATTTCTAAGTCAAATTCCTGCAACAACAAAATCCATCGAATGAGTCGAGGTTTTGCATCAGTTTTAGTTAAAAGGTAGCAAATGGCAGAATGGTCAGTGTAAACAAAAACTTTAGACAATATGAGATATGATCGAAATTTATCAAATGCAAACACCACAGCTAGCAATTCTTTTTCCGTAGTGGTGTAGTTTTCTTGTGTGGCTGTCAAAGTCTTGCTAGCATAATAGATAGATTGAAAGTGCTTGTCTCTTCGTTGTCCCAAAATCGTACCTACTGTAAAATTACTCGCATCACACATTAATTCAAAAGGTAAATTCCAGTCAGGTGCAATTATGATTGGAGCATTAATTAATTTATCCTTTAAGGTATTAAATGCTTCTAAACATTCCTGATCTAAATTAAAAGGTACATCTTTTTCTAGTAATTTAGTCAAAGGCTTAGCTATTTTAGAAAAATCCTTAATAAATCTTCTATAAAAACTAGCATGTCCTAAGAAGCTTCTAATAGCCTTGACCGAACTAGGAGGGGGTAATTTTTCGATTGTATCAATTTTAGATTTGTCAACTTCAATCCCTTTACTAGAAATTTTATGCCCTAATACAATACCTTCTTGAACGATGAAGTGGCATTTCTCCTAGTTAAGCACAAGGTTCGTTTCCTCACATCTTATTAAAACTCATTTTAAATTTTTGAGGCAAAGATGGAAAGAGTTACCAAATACCGAGAAGTCATCCATAAATACCTTCATGATGTCTTCCATGAGTTCATCAAAGATGGCCATCATACAGTGCTGAAAATTGGCAGGAGCATTACATAATCCAAAAGGCATTCTACGATAAGTAAACATACCATACGGGCATGTAAATGTCATTTTTTCTTGATCTTCAAGAGCTATTGGGATTTGGAAATAGCCAGAGAGTCTGTCAGAAAATAGTAGTACATGTGCCCGGATAATCTTTCTAACATTTGGTCAATGAATGGCAAGGGAAAGTGATCTTTTCTTGTGGCATCATTCAGCTTCCTATAGTCAATACAAACTCTCCAACCTGTGACTGTTCTTGTCAGAATTAATTCGCTCTTCTCGTTGGTCACAACCATCATGCCTCCCTTCTTAGGAACAAACTGCACTGGACTTACCCAAGAACTGTTAGAAATAGGATAAATAATTCCAGCATCTAGAAGTTTAATTACCTCATCTTTAACAACTTCTTTCATGTTGGGGTTCAGTCGTCTTTGAGCTTGCATATGGCTTATATTCATCTTCCATTAAAATTTTATGAGTGCAAAAAGAGGGGCTGATCCCTTTGAAGTCAGAAATTTTTCAAGCTATGGCCCTTTTATGTTCTTTTAATACTTGGAGTAATTCCTCTTTTTCCTTGGGTTATAAGTTAGAAGCAATAATCACTAGTAAGGTAGAATTATTTCCAAGGAATTCATATTCCAAGTGATTTGGCAATTGTTTAAGTTCCAGTTTGGGAGGTTCTTCAATAGAGGGTTTTTGCTTAAGTTCATCGTTTGTCTTGATACCCTCATGTTCTACTTGTCTTGAGACTAATTTATCAGAGTTCTGTTTAGTTTTTACATCACCTATCTCAAAATCATCATCATCTACCACATCGCTTTAGGCAAGACACAGTTCCAATATATCCTCATGTATGATGTCCTGAAAAAGAATCTTGAGTGGCATGGTCAATAGAGTCAATAAAGTAACATGAATCATCTTGTTCCCTAGAAAATCTCATGGCATCATAGATCTTAAAAATAATCTCTTCATCACCTACTCTAAGTACAAGTTTACCATCCCCCATAACGATAACAACCCTAGTAGTGTCTAAAAATGGACGACCTAAAATTAAAGGCACTTCAACATCCTCATCCATGTCAAGTACAACAAAATCAACAAGGAATATAAAGTTATCTACTTTTACAAGTACATCTTCTATGATACCCCTAGGATATTTAATAGATTTGTCAGCTAATTGAATACTCATCCTAGTGGGTTTAGGTTCCCCAAGACCAAGTTGTTTAAACATCTTATATGGCATCAAATTAATGTTAGCGCCTAAGTCAGCTAGTGCTTTCTCAACATTTAGATTACCAATTAAACAAGGGATAGTGAAACTTCCTGGGTCTTTTAGTTTGGTCGGTAGTTTATTTTAGAGTATGGCCAAGCACTCTTCGTTGAGTTCCACTATAGATAAGTCCTCAAACTTCCTTTTATTTGTTAGAAGCTCCTTCAAAAATTTTGCATATATAGGCATCTGTGAGATGGCTTTAACAAAAGGTAAGTTGATATGTAATTGCTTAAAAAGTTTAAGAAACTTACCAAATTGTGCATCCATGTAGTCCTTTTTCAACTTTGCTAGGTATGGAACTGGTAGTTTATATTCCTTTGGCACTGGTTTGTCATTATCTTCGAGTTTTTCCTCCTCTCTTTTGTTCATCATGGCTTCTTATGGTAGCTTCTTTTCAGATTCAGCTAATACTTTCCCACTCCTTAGTGTAACTGCCTTTACATGCTCTTTTGGATTGGGTTCAGTGTTACTAAGTAAACTCCCTAATGGTCTTTTAGAAATTAATTTAGACAACTGGCCTATTTGAATTTCGAGCCCTTGGATCGATGCTTGTTGATTTTTAAGTGCCGTCTCGATATTCTAGAAGTGAGTTTCTGACACTGCGATAAATTTTGTTAGCATCTCTTCAAGTTTTGGATTTTTCTCTTGTTGGTAAGGTGGTTGTTGAAAACCCGGAGGATTTTGTTGCCTTTGATTTCCTTGACCACCCTATGATAAATTTGGGTGGTTCCTCCAACCTGCATTATAGGTATTACTGTATGGGTTATTTTGAGATCTAGAGTTATTGTTACCCATATAGTGGACTTGTTCCTCGTCGATTGTAGGATTGAAGGATTGATAATCTGTATGTACGCCTCCTCCATTTGAATCACACCTCATCACTAGATGTACCTACGTAGAACCAAGTAAACCATCAATTTTTTTATTTAGAAGTTCTACCTGATTTGATAACATGTTAACCACATCGACGTTATAAACGCCTGCTGTTTTGGTTAGCTTAGTCCTCATAACTTGCCACTGATAGTTATTCAGTGACATCTTGTCAATAAATTCCTAAGCTGCTTCAGGTGTTTTGTTGTTGATGGCCAGCGGCTGCGTCAACCATTTGTCTAGTCGAGGGATTCAGGCCATTGTGGAATGTTTGAACTTGCAACCATAGAAGGGCACCTTCGCAGTAGGTCCTTGTATCTCTTCCGTGCATCGTAAAGTGTTTTTAAATCCATCTGCACAAAAAAAGGGATATCATTACGTTATTTGGCCGTCTTAGCTGGTGAAAAATACTTTAATAAAAACTTTTCGGTCATTTGTTCCCAAGTAGTGATTGACCCTCGTGGTAACGAGTTCAACCACTGTTTAGCTTTGTTCCTCAACGAAAAAGGGAATAACCGAAGACAAATGGCATTGTCAGAAATGCCATTAATTTTAAATGTGTCGTAAAGCTCTAGAAAATTTGCCAAGTGAGTGTTGGGGTCCTCGTCCTGCAAACCATCAAACTGAACAAATTGCTGTATCATTTGAATTGTGTTAGGTTTCAGTACCAAATTATTTGCAGCAATAGCAGGCCTAACTATACTTGACTCAGTTCCTGTTAAATTAGGTTTTGCATAATCATACATAGTACGAAGAGCAGGATTCCGATTTACTAGATCAGTAAGTATCACAGGAGGTAGCAGATTTTCCTGATTTTCAGCCATCTCCTCGGTTGTAGTTAAGATATCGTCCTCTTGCTCTTCCTCTGTGTATCTTAGGCTTCGCCTTATTTCTCGTCGATTTCTACGAGCGGTGCGATCGATTTTTTCGTACAAAAGTAGTGGTCCCAACGGGTTTCTCCTAGTCATAAACTATAAGAACCTGCCAGAAGGAAGAAAAAGAAAATTTTAGTAAATAAAAACAAAAACAAAATTAAATTGCAGTAAAAGTAAATGGCTAAAGTAATAAAAATTGAGTGTTCCTAATATTTTAGTTCCCCAGCAACGGCGCCAAAAACATGATCGTGATTTTTAGTGATAAGTTTTATAAGGAAGAAAAAGAAAATTTTAGTAAATAAAAACAAAAACAAAATTAAATTGCAGTAAAAGTAAATGGCTAAAGTAATAAAAATTGAGTGTTCCTAATATTTTAGTTCCCCGGCAACGGTGCCAAAAACATGATCGTGATTTTTCGTGATAAGTTTTATAAATTTATAATTAATCATTCTTGAGACTAACTATTATCATGATGTAGGCAAGTGTACCTATCGAACAGTAGTATAGCTTTAGCAAGACCAGATTGTCGAACCCAAAGGAACTAAAAGTACTAGTAATGACTGTCTTTTTATTATCTAGCCTAAGAATAATAGGGTTTGTTTTAATTAACTAATTAACTAAACTAAGAGATCACGGAAAATAGAATTGGGGAATTACTTTTGGAAAAACGATCAAATTAAGACAATACCTAAGGAAAAATCCACCTAGACTTCACTTGTTATTTTGACTCCGAATCAGACGATTTATTCATTTAACTTCTTTCGTCGAAATCCCTAAGTTATGTTATTATCCCTATTTAAGACTAATAACATCTAACCCTAGATTGAATAATTAAAATTTCTTTCTAATTAACACCCTAGGGTTGCATTAACTCAATCTATGGATCCCCTTATTAGGTTTCACCCTAATCTGACAAAATCTTGTCACCCTATCTCTAGGCGCGCAATCAACTCTGCTTAATTTGACAAAGTTACTTAGATAGGGACTATTCATCCTCCAACTAAGAGCATTAACTTGAATCATTATCCTGAAATACCGAAACAAGAATTAAGAACACATAAATAAGAACAAGTCAAATATTTATCATACAATTCAAAAAATAATAACAATATTCATCTTAAGTTTCATTCCCCTTAGGTATTTAGGGGTTTTAGTTCATAACTAAATAGGAAGACATCTCAGAAGAATAATGAATACAAAACATAAAGAAAACCCAAAACTCCTGAAGGGAAATTGAGGAGATATCTTTAGTCTTAGTGATGAATCCAGCTTCTGAGATGGATCAATCGACTTTCCTGGAGTAATTCCTTCTCTTTACTCCCCGTCTCTCGTTTAGTCCTTCTCTAGGGTGTTTAAATAGGCTTTAGAATGCTAAAAGCCCTAAAAATTGCCCTTTTCCTAATAGAACTTAATTAGGGGTCGGTAGGGACACGCCCGTGTGTAATTAATTCAGGTCGTGGTCGAGGCTGAGAGATCAACATGCTCGTGTTGAGGTTGTTTTAGGCTGTGGTTGAGTCTATTAGAATGGCAAGGGTGTGTGTTCTGCCCGTGTGAGGAAGTCCGGGCCCTGCTGCTTTCCAACTTCAGCCCATTTTCTCCGTTTTTGGCCCGTTTCTTGTTCTTTTCGCTCTCCTATGCTCACCTAAGTATAAAACATGAAATTAAAGGATTAGGAACATTAAATTCACTAAATCTAAGGAGAAATTATTCATAAATGTGTTAAGCAGGGGATAAAAATATGTATAAATTACAGTTTATCATTGCACATAGAGTAAACAAATATTTCAGCCTTAATGCATCACCAACAAAATTTACTTTTCCCAGGTGGTAGTCAATTACTAACTCATAGTCTTTTAGCAATTCTAGCCATCTCCTCTGTTGCAAATTCAAATCTTTCTGACTCTTATGATCTGAATAAACATTGCATTTCTCACCGAAAAGATAATGGCGCCAAATTTTCAATGCAAACACAATGGCTGCTAACTCTAAATCGTGCGTCGGGTAATTCTTTTCATGCGGCTTCAACTGTCTCGAGGCATAAGCTATGACTTTGCTTTCCTGCATCAAAATGCAGCCTAGACCATTCAACAATGCATCACTGAACACTACGAACTCTTTTCCCAATTTAGGCTCAACTAACACCAGTGCCTCTGTCAATAAAGTTTTCAACTGATCAAAACTTTTCTGACATTTCTCGGGCCATTCAAACTTTACATCTTTTTGAAGCAGTCTCGTCAACAGAGTCGCAATCATTGAAAAGCCTTTCACGAATCGTCTATAATAGACAGCTAGTCCCAGAAAACTGTGGACTTCGGATACATTTCTCAGAGGGTTTGAATCCATTATTGCAGAATTCTTGTTTAGATCAACTCGAATGCCCGATGCTGACACAATATGCCCCAGAAAACCAACCTCACGCTACCAAAATTCACATTTACTGAACTTTGCATATAACTGCTTATCATGCAGAGTCTGCAATACAATTCTTAAATGCTCGGCATGCTCAGTTTCATCTCTCGAATAAATCAAAATATCATCTATGAACACAACAACAAATCGATCTCGGTACGGTTTGAAAATATGGTTCATTAAGTCCATAAAGACAGCAGGTGCATTCGTTAGTCTAAAAGGCATAATCAAAAATTCATAGTGACCATACCTTGTTCTAAATGCAATCTTTGGTACGTCAGAGTCTCTAACTCGCAAGTGATAATAACCCAATCTTAAATTTATCTTTGAAAGCATTGTAGCCCCTTTTAATTAGTCAAACAAATCGTCAATTCGCGGTAGAGGGTATTTATTCTTGATAGTCACTTTGTTAAGTTGTCGGTAGTCTATATACATTCTCATCGTGCCATCTTTCTTTTTCACAAACAAAACGGGGGCACCCCAAGGCGAGAAACTTGGTCTTGCAAAACCTCTATCCGTCAATTCTTGCAACTAAGCTTTCAATTCTTTTAACTCTATAGGAGCCATTCTGTACAAAGCTATCGATATCGGAGTTGTACCCGGCATTAACTCAATGCCAAACTCAACCTCTCAGATCAGTGGTAAACCCGGTAACTCTTCAGGAAACACATCTGGATATTCACACACAACTGGCACTTATTCAATCTTCTTTTCAGTCACTCTCGTATCAAGCACATAAGCAAAATAAGCTTCGCAACCCTTTCTCACATATTTCTGAGCCAAAATTGATGAAATCACTACTGGTAAGCCATTCAGATCATCTGACTCAATTCGAATAATCTCATTATTCTGACATCTCAGATCAATCGTCTTTCGTTTGCAGTTCAAAATAGCATCATGCAACTGTAGCCAGTCCATACCCAGAATTATATCAAATTCGTCAAATGGCAACAACATCAAATTGACCCAAAAAAATATCCCGAATCATCAATGGACAATTCTTGCACACTTTATCAACTAGCGTACACTTACCTAAAGGGTTCGTTACTTTAATTACAAATTTAGTAGACTCTATAGGCAAAGTCTTACCAGGTACTAAATTCACACATACATATGAATGGGGTGATCTTGGATCTATCAATGCAATAACTTTAGTATCATAGAGAGTAAAAGTGCCAGTGACAACATCAGGAGATGACGCTTCTTCGCGAGCTCGAATAGCATAGGCTCGTGCAGGTGCTCTAGCATCAGATCTCGTAGCAGTGTCTCTTGTTGCACCTCTACCACCACTCACATTTCCAACATTACGAGATCGTCTCCCTCTAATTACAGTGTTACTTGTCCTCGTACTCTGAGCATTATCTTTTTCAATTAACTATGGGCAATCTCTGATAAAATGATCTCGTGAACCACAACTGTAACAAGTTCTATTATTATTTTCACCCAACAATCTCTAAAATGTCATCTTTCACATTTTTGACACTCAGGTTTAACATATTTTACATTACCAACACTCGATACCGATGTGGCTTGAGTTTTAGGGTTGGTGTATTACTTTTCGCGATCTCTATTCTGATATCCCACTGAAGTTATCGATCGGTTAAAATAGTCTCTAGATTTCTTCGACGAGGAATGATAAGATTTACACATTGATCTCTTCCTCGAATCTCTTGCCTCTGAATCATCCTTTCTCTTTTCGTTGTTGAGATCCTCAGCTTTACAAGCACTCTCAACCAGTACTACAAATTCCTTCAATTCAAGTATCTCGACTAACAGCTTTATATCTTCATTCAAACTATTAACAAATCGTTTGCACATGATTTCCTCAGTAGATACATACTCTCGAGCATATTTGCCTAAACGTACATATTCTCTTTCATATTCTGTCACTGTCATCTGACCTTGTTTCAACTCCAAAAACTCTTTATGTTTCTGATCAAGAAATTGCTGGCTTATGTCCTTCTTTCGAAACTCGGATTGGAAGAACTCCCAGGTAACTCGTTCTTTAGGAACCATTGACGTCAATGTTTTCCACCAATGATATGCATTATTTCTAAGCAAAGATACCATACATTTCATACATTCTTCAGGAGTACAAGATAATTCCTCAAATACTCGGATCGTATTCTCAAGCCAAAATTCAGCTCTTTCAGCATCATTATCAACTATAGCCTGAAACTCTTCAGTCCCATGTTTCTGAATCTTATCAACAGGTGGCTTACTCAATCTAATCGGATCTATCACTTGTGGTACAACTAGGACTCGTTGAGGAACAAATAGGGGTAGAGGTTGTTGAGCAGCCGGATTCATTAGAAAAAACTCTGTGAGCCACTCACTCATCATTTGGAAGAAGGCTTGCTTAGCCTCTCCCCCTTGGCTACTCAAAATTAGCCTAGAATGAGCCAACGCTGTCCCTTGAGCGGGTGCAGGCGCATTACTTCCACATCACCAGCTATTGCTCATTTGGGATCCATTACTATACGAAAGCACAATTTAAACTGTCAGGAATCATCACACTATCGCAGAGTATATATATGGCATGTCTAGCTAGACTCTAACATGCTATGTTAGTCCTAGTATCGACTAAATCGTAGCTCTGATACTAATTAAATTGAACACCCTTAACCCGTATCCGTCACCAGAACAGGGTTATGAGGCATTACCGAATAACACACCTCATTCACATACATTTATACATTCATACTCAAGATCAATTCAAAAACATTCACAATGTCCCTTGTAAGGCTATACGAGACCTTAAATCATGCTTAGAAGTGGTTCAGGGCTAAACTAGTAACATTTGTAAACTTTGGGAAACCTAGAAAATTTCCAAACATTTAAGGGTCAGATGCCCGTGTGAACAGGCCATGTGCCTCACACGACTACCAGACACGCCCATGTCACAGGCCATGTGAAAACATAGCATACATTCTAACTCGCACCAAATGACTGGAGACACACCCATGTGCTATAACCGTGGGAAAACTGGAGGGGTTACTGACTTGGGTCACATGACCGGCCGCATGCCCATGTGCCAGCCCATGTGTTACACACAGCCAGTAGAC
The DNA here is from genome assembly GCA_025698475.1 of Gossypium anomalum. NCBI lineage: Eukaryota > Viridiplantae > Streptophyta > Magnoliopsida > Malvales > Malvaceae > Gossypium > Gossypium anomalum. The sequence goes on from CM046965.1 coordinate 42,902,035, forward strand.
ACGCCTGTGTGTCTAGGTCATATCAAATCTGTAGGGTATACTGTCTTAATTTGAAAGGATACCCCAGGGGACACACGGTCGTATAACATGACCGTATGTCGCACATGACTGAGACACACGCCTGTGTGGAAAAATAGGCCATTTGCAAAGCCAATTTGCCACCATTTTCTCAAGTATTAATACACAAAATAATAACTAACGAAATGTGCAACTGCTTAGCCATATTAACAATCATGGCAAACATGTCAAAACAAAAGGTAACTTATATACATCAGATATATTACTTATCAAACACATAATTTAAGCCAACTTAAATGACCAAGTACATACCAACATTTCAACGAAAGCAAGCCAAATCTCATGGCTATATCAAATCTCAAAACATAACATCAACTTACTAGCCTATACATGTCATATACCATATTTACAAGCATCCAAAAATACCAACATGTAGTCGATAGTGTGATGATGGTTCTAGATGATTCCTGATGTCCGAGCTAGCTTTAAAAATCTATAAAACATGGAAAGAACACACAAAGTATGCTTTAAAAGCTTAGTAAGTTCGTATGATAAAAACTTATCTAATCACAAATTTATCATTCATCAATCTAAGCATCATAACATGTAACTCATGATTAATAGCAAACCTTTCACATTCTTGTTCTTATGCTATATGTAACTTCATGACTTCTTCTATTTGAATTTCACGCTATATATGTACATATCTATACAAATTCATATCGAACTCATACTTTCTCGTGATACTATCGATTGCTCGATATCTCGCACACTAAGTGCCAAAGCATAGCCGAAGCTATTATAATCTCGCACACTCAGTGCATTACATAGCTGAAGCTATTATAATCTAGCACACTAAGTGCATTACATAGCCGAAGCTATTATAATCTCGTACACTAAGTGTATTACATAGCCAAAGCTATCATAATCTCGCACACTAAGTGCATTACATAGCCGAAGCTATCTCGATCTCGCACACTAAGTGCCAAACGTAATTGATTTCTCATCGAACATTATCGTAGTCTCATATATACAATTTATGCAATATCAAAGCATTAAGATATAATTGTAGCAATGTTTATCATGTACGAACTTACCTCAGACGTAAAAATGACGAAATTAGTCAATTAGTCGAGTACTTTATTCTTTCCTCGACCTAAATTTGGGTTCCTCTTTTCTTAATCTATATTATAACAAATTCAACCAATTTAATCATATAATCTTTCAATTTAGTCCACAAACACGTATTTTGGATTTTTTACACTTTGGCCCTAAACTTTCACATTTGAACAATTTAGTCCCTATTTCATAAAAACACAAATTACTCAAAATTCAATAAAACCCATGCTTGGCCGAATTCTCTATGGGTCCTAGTAGCCCATATTTCACATTTATTTCACAATTTAACCCTTCAATTTACACTTTTCACAATGTAATCCTATTTAGGCATTTTCACTCAAAATCACTTAACAAAACTTGATAATCTATCATTTAACTTCCATAATTCATCATCAACTATAACAAAGCTTAAGCATTCAACAATGGTATTTCACAAAATCATCAACAAATTCAAAAATTACGGCACGGGCTAGCTAGTACTTGAAGCAATGATCACAAAAACATAGAAATCATCAAAAACCGAGCTGAAATACTTACCAAATCAAGCTTGCAAGTGCCAAAAGTTTAAAACTTAATTTAGCTTCTTTTCTTCTTTTTTATTTTTGGTTAGATAATGATGATAACACATAATTTTTTTTTGGTTTTATTTAATATACCTTAATAACCAAATTTACAAATTTAACCTTGTTATTAAACCATTTAAAGACCTTAATCAATGCCCATTTATGTCCATTCCCACTATCCATGGTCTAATATCAACATAAGGACCTTTCATTTAATAAACCATGTCAAATAGACACATTTAACTTTTAGCATGTCACTTTCGCATTTTTCGTGATTAAGTCATTTTTCTCAAATTAAGCTATTAAACGATAAAATTAGCTCACAAAATTTTCACACATATATATTCACATCCTGTAAACACCAAAATAATATTAAAATAATTTTACGACCTCAGATTTGTGGTTCCGAAACCACTGTTCTGATTTAGATAAAACTGGGTTGTTACATGTATGACCACATGGCCTACCCGCATGGGCGTGCCCCAAAGCCACACGGGCGTATGACCCCTATTTTGATGAAATTTTTTTTAAGTGTTTTAAAATTTTTTACAGTTCTCAGATAAGTCCCGAACTACTCCTAATGCATGTTTTGGGATTTGTAGGCTCGTTTTAGGGACTATATGAATGTTTATGAAAAGTTTTGAATTTGAGTGGAAATTCATGTTCCATTTTTGTATGTTTGATTGTTTTTACGTCTGGTAATGCCTCGTACCCTGTTTCGGTGTAGAATACGGGTAAGGGGTGTTACAAAATCCATACAACCAATATGGCATATAAAGCACCACAAATGTATTCATTCATATTTTACCTAAACATGTAAACATACCACATTTCAATTATGCACATCAAGTCCAATACCTGTCCAAAACATAACCTATTTTGACCATTTTGCAACTATTCTATCATATAGCATATTGGCCATTAAAACATGCATCAAAACTTATCCATATGAACACATTCCAACAAGGCATCAAAAGTACCAAAACTACATCAATCCAAAATATCATATACATGCCAAATTCATCAAATAACATTCAAACAGAAGTCCACCTATACGTGCCATTATAACCTTGACCGACACATCAAAACTACCGATATAATCACTAGATAGTATGATAGATCTCCAATAAGCTTCCAAATCGATCAAGCTTCCGATTATCTATAAAATATAGGAAAGAAAGCTATGTAAGCACATAATGCTTAGTAAGTTCATATAAACTTTAAACATCATATTCCATTTCAAAGATGAACTTTATAGTATAAATATAAACCTATACAAATGCCACAAGATTTATCAAACTATATAACCATCAACTCACAAATGAGTAAGTCCATCAACATCATATATATTTTTCATTCCTAACATAATAGGATTTCTAAGACATATTGCACATTCATTAACCTTTTCCTAAGACTATGAACCACTCTATTTACTTACTTACCATTCTATTTACTTACTTTCCATTTCATTTACTTACTTTCCCCTCCATTTACTTAGCATAAGCTTAAATAACATTATTAATTCATGAATTAGTGTGTTTATTCATGACACAGATAAATACACCCACAGCATTTCATTACCTATATCATTTGCATAATACAAGACATATAAGTAAGTCTTTTAACCCATCAATCCTTTTATATCATCATATTACATCTCAATTATGAACTTACCATTTCATTACCTATATCATTTGCATAATACAAGACATAAACATTGTAACACCCTTAACCCATATCTATCGCCAGAATAGGGTTACAGAGCATTATAGGAATTTATAGAACAATTACAAACATTTCATGTCATTTACTATTTGATCGCGTGATTCGTAACAAGTAATAAATTGATCTATGGACTCCCATATTAGGTTTCACCCTAATCCTGTAAAATCTTGTAACCTTATCTCTAGGCGTTCGATCAACTCCGCTTAATTATGCCAAATCTTCTCTTAGGCAGGGTCTATTCCTCCTCTGCATAAGCACATTAAATCAAGAGTCAATACCCGAAATATTAACTCAAGCATTAGAAACACATAATTAAGAACAAATCAAGTATTTGTCATATAGTTCAGTTAATAATAACAAGATCCATCATAGGTTTCATCCCTCTTAGGTATCTAAGAGGTTTAGTTCATAATGAAATAAGAGTACATCTCAAAAGTATAAAAATAGAAAAACATGAAGAAAACTCTTAAAATCTCCTGAAGGGATTCTGAAAGAAATCTTCAGTCTTGGAGTAGCTCCGGCTTTTGGGATGGATCGTCTGGCTTCCTTCAAGTAATTCCGGGCATGTGGTTCTATGTTCCAGAAAAGCTCTAGAAGCCCTGGAAAAATCCCCCTTAGTAGGTCATACTTAGGGTGTGTTTATAGGCTTTGGATTGGCTTTCTTCTTCCCTAAGTATCATTTTTCGTGTAAAATACAACTCTTTGAAAAAGGGACATGCCTGTGTGCCACGGCCGTGTGACGTGTTTGCCAAGCCGTGTTCGTTCCGCTAAATTTCACACGGTCGTGTGGGTCAATGGCCAGGCCGTGTGAATCGTGAAATCTTTGGGCGGCACCCTCGACAGATACAAGTGTGTGAGCAGCCCGTGTGGCAAGGCTTAGGCTGTGTGATCCTCTTGATTTGGTCTTTTTTGTCTCTTTTACGCTCATTTTTTGCTCATTTTGACTCTTGGTGCTTTCCTGAGTACAAAACATGAAATAACCGGATTAAGAGCACCAAAATCCACAAATCTAATAGTAAACATCCATAAATATGCTAAGTATTTGGGGTAACAATATGTATAATTTGGCGTTTATCACTATTCATATCCAAAAATAATCATACCATCCGTTGAATGGACCCTCGAGATATCAGAGAAAATTTTTGCAAAATTTAAAAAATTTTCTCATATATAGGGGTCACATGCTTGTGTGAGTAAGCCATGGCTCACACAGCTAGATGACATGCCCATGTCTCAGGCTGTGTGGGCACTCGATGTGAGGTACACGACCCTGTTCTAGCTCGTGTCCTTACCCATGTAACTCTTTGACTTGTGCCACACGGCCTGTGACATGCCCATGTGCTAAGCCATGTGATCAATTTAATTTTCACATATTAGGTGCAGGTTTTACACGGCCAAGACACACGCCCGTGTTCTAAGCCGTGTGAGACACACACCTATGTACCCAATTCTGAGCATTCTACTTCCAAATTTTAGGATGTAGGGGACATACGGCCAAACCACATGCCCATGTGCCAGGCCGTGTGTCATATACGGTCAGGACACACGCCCGTGTGCCTACCTGTGTGGACAAAATAAGGCCATTTCCTAGCCTTATTTCTCACCTAAATTTGCCAATAACCTACAACAATACTTGTGCATATATACCAACCAATTTCAAGCATGAAACTAAGTAAACATCATTAACATGTATAGTATAACATTACATACATTCATATGGTCAAACTTACCTTTTTACAAGAATATATATATTTTACCCTAATTCAATCTAACCATATCTTATACATGTATGTATTAAACATGATATAACTTTATATTATCATACCAAAATATACCATTACTAGCCATTCCAATGGCTAGGTTACAAACATCCATTGACAACCCAACAATTGGCCAAGTTAACCTATCCATGCCATTATACCAAAAAAGTTTACTATTTATACCAAAACGGGCTGGTGGATAGTATGATGATACTCTGACTGATCTCTAACCTTTACGAGCTTTCGAGTACTATAAAATAGAGAAAAGAAAAACTAGTAAGCATCTAATGCTTAGTAAGTTCGTATAACAAGAATTTAACTTACCATATATTTACATTTAAGATAAGCATACAATAATTTATCCAAGCAATTTGGCTTATAGCCTAAAACACAACTTCACCAATCATGTTAGTTAAGTAATTTACATAATACCAAGAACATGGATGAACTCATCATTTAATGTCTTTCATATACATATTCTTTCCATATCATTATTCCATATTACATGTACACTTCAATGACAAATCATTTCAAGTTCAGTTTAGCCATGTTAGAACTTTACTCATTGAATTTATTTGAAATATCGATGGATATGCTTATATAGTACGCTTTAGTGTACACTACTATAATTCATCAATTCATTTCTAGGGGTACCCAATTAGGGCACATAATCGGGAAGCACACTCTCGAGCCTTGTAACGGCAAGCTCACACAGAGCCATTTTGGGAAGCTCATAAAGAACCTATCGAGAAGCTTATCAAGGCTACATAATAGGAAGCTCATAAGAGCCATAATCAAGAAGTTCACAAAAAACCTTATCGAGAAGTTCACAAAGAACCATATTGGGAAACTCCAGATAGCCAATATCAGGAAGTTCAAGCGGGCACTATCGGGAAGGTCACAAAGAGCCAATTTAACGGGAAGTTTACAAAGAACCTTTAATCGGGATGTCATAAGAGCGAAGGTGTGTCAACAAAAGATGTAGAATCACAACCTATCGAGATGCTCTAAAGAGCTATTATTAGGAAGCTTGCAAGAACCATATAACGGGAAGCTCGAGAGGGCCATATATCAGGATGCTCATAAGAGTTGTGGTGTAACAGCCTATTTTTAGTCAAATCAGAACAATGATTTCGGGACCACAAATTTGAATTAAAAATAATTATTTTATTATTATTTTAATGTTTACAAAATGATAGTATGATTGTGTGAAATTTTTATTAAGAAATTTTATCGTTTGAATGCTTAATTCGGTAAAAATGACTAAATCGCGTAAAGTGCAAAAGTGATGTTCTAATAGCTAAAGGTATTAAATAGCTATAAAACCTTAAAGTAAAGGTCCTTAAGTAGTAATTAAACCATTATAATGGTGACTGGACATTTATGGACACAATGTTAGGTGTTTTAAATATTTAATTAAAGGTTAATTTTATAATTTGGTAAATAAAGTAAATTAAAATAAAAGAAACAAAAGCATCATCTTTAATGTTGTCTTCTACCACCGAAAATTGAATAGAGGATTAGCCAAATTTAGGTTTCTTCATTCAGGCATCTCTTTTTTCTTCAATTAGGTATGTATTTTGTCTCATTTTTAATGATTTCTATGTTTTTGAGATCGTTGCAGCTTACTTTAGCTAGCCCAAGGACTATTTTGTAAAACTGTTAAAGATTTAGGATGTAACACCCCAAAAATGTAAATCTTGTAAATATGCATGTTATGACACAAGTTGCATGTTTGCTTTAATGGTTAAAAGTGTTTTGGGTGTGTTTAGGAGTATTAGAGAAGCCTGGGTTCAAGACTGGGCTTTTTCAAAATTTTTGGTTTTTCCCTTGAATGAATCTGGACATTAGCATGTAGACCTTATAAATAATGGTGGTTGAAATGTGACACCAATAAGCTTGTGGTCCTGTGGTAAGTGGCGTGTGGTAGTTGCTGGAGGTTTGAGGTTCAAGTCATGGCAATGTAAAAGAGTATTTATTTTGCCACTCTTGCCCTGTAAGAAGCAGATGTTGTTTGAAACTCTGTTGAGTAGAGTTTGACTTGGTCAAAGAGTGTTATGTGGAGGGAATCAAGGAGAGGATTGGGGAGAAAATCAATGAGAGGATTATGTAGAGATTTTAGGAAGAAAAAGGGGAGTTTGAGGGTGTGTAGGTTTGTGCCGAATTTTCTAAGGGGAAACTCATGGTTTCGGCTTTAGAGGGGTATGTTTTCATTTCAGCAATTGAGAGCATTTTGGGGGTCTTTCAAGATTTGTTTTATTCTTCTTTTCTTTCTGTTTTCTCTACTTTTTGTGCTACTTTGGGTCCCTTTTTGGTCAATAATTGTTAGCCAACTTCTTGTGCAACTTATTCTTTCTTTTTCTCTTTTGCAATTGTAGCCGAATTCACTTGAGTCCATTTGGGTAGTTTTTTGTTTGCTCTTTACTTTTCTGCTTCTTTTCAAGTGCCTTCTCTTAAAACAATTTCTTTTCCCCTCTAGTTCTCGATATTATTTCTTCCTAGCATTTTGTTTCTTGTTTGGCTGAATCTCTGCTTCCCACTCTTTTCCAATTCTGGCTAAATGCTATAGGCCTCTCAGGTACCAAGCCGAATACTGCATCCCTTAACTACTCTTTGACAACTGGCCGACTGTTCCATCATCCTTCCATATCTATCAGTTGATTTTAGAGTGAAGGGTTCTCAAGTGATTCAGGATTCTCCTTTCGGCATTCAATCTAATATTTGGGGGTAAATTGGCTTGTTTGGCCGAATATTTCTATGGTTTTTAAGTGTTGGGGGTTTTAAGTCTTATTTTTGGTTAACAATCCTATCTAATAAGTTTCATCACTAAAGTAGATAATTGGTAAGGACGTGAGATACATTCTTAATTAGCGATCTAAGGGTAATAAGCTATTTTCGTTCGTTCAAGGTGAGTAGTGAGTGACAATTTGGGTTTTAGTATTAAGAACTCTAACGATTGGAAAATTGACAGTAAATCTTGAATCAATGTAGGTTTTTGCATGGTGGGCTTTTCACTCGATTTTGCAATCAGGTGTGTAATCTCACCACCTATACTGTAAATCAGCAAAAGCTGAAAAGTAGAAAAATACGGTGATTGAGGCCACATAGGCGTGCGATCACTCGCGTGGTGAACCGAGCCCACGAAATGTTATACCCCAAATTTAGGCTTAGAAGTATTGGGCCTTGACTATGGGTCCGAAAGGAGGTTGCATATAAGTATTTAATTATGCAAGGAAATGACAAAAATAAATGACTACTCAAGTGGTTAAGGGTCTTGAGAGGAGTTGGAAAAGTCCTGGGTCCAAACCTGGGTTCTAGTAGAATTTTAATTTTAATTGAATAAAACCCTGGATGGTTGGATGAAGGTCTTGTGTTAAATAAATGACACAATGAAGCATGTGGTCTAGTGGTTGTTGATAAACCGTAATTTATATATATTTATACCCCATGCTTAACGTATTTTATGAATGATTTTTCCTTAGAATTAGTGAATTCGATGCTCCTAATGCCTTCATTTCATGTTTTATCCTTAGGTAACCATAGGAGAGCGAAAGGAACGAGAAACAGGCCAAAAACGGAGAAAATGGGCCAGGTATGGAATCAACACGGCCTGGACGTCTTCACACAGGTAGCTCAGACGGCCGTGTCAATTTACCAGAATTGAAGCACGACTCACACGGGTAGAACACACGCCCGTGCTTATCTAATAGGCTCGAACATGGCCTAAAGTTATCGTACACGGGCATGTCCCTACCGAACCAAAGTTGAGTCTAATTCGGAAAAGGCCACTTTTGAGGGTTCTAAGGCATTCCAAAGCCTAGAAATACACCCCAAAAGGTGAAGAAAAGGGAGACGAAGAATAGGGAGTAAGGAATTACTCCAAGAAAGCCGATTGATCCATCTCAGAAGCCAAATCCACTATCAAGACTGAAGATCTCTCCTCAATTTCCCCTTCAGGAGTTTTGGGTTTTCTTTATGTTTTGTATTTATTGTTATTCTTAGATGTTTTCTTGTTTAGTTATGAACTAAACCCCTAAATATCTAAGGGGGATAAAACCTATGATGAAATCTTGTTATTATTTCTGAATCGTATGATAAATATTTGACTTGTTCTTAATTATGTGTTCTTAATTCTTGTTTTGATATTTCAGGATATCACTTCAAGTTACTACTCTTAGTTGGAAGAGGAATAGACCCTAACTAAGAGTAACTTTGTCATAATTAAGCGGAGTTGATTGCGCGCCTAGAGATAGGGTGACAAGATTTTTCCAGATTAGAGTGAAACCTAATAAAGGAATCCATAGATAAAGTTAATGCAACCCTAGGGTGTTAATTAGAGAAAAGTCTCAGTTATTCAACCTAGGTATTAGACGTTATTAGTCTTGAATAGGGATAATAACATAGCTTAGGAATTTCTACGGAACAAGTTAAATGAATAAATCGTCCAGTTCAGAGCCAGAATAATAAGTACAAGTCTAGGTGGATTTTTCCTTAGGTGTTGTCTCAATCAATCGTTTTCCCCAACAGTAATTTCCCAATTCTATTTTTTGCAAGCTCTTAGTTTAATTATTTAGTTAAAACAAGCCTCTTTTCTTCGGCTAGATAATAAAAAGAAAGTTATTACTAGTACTCCTAGTCCTTTGGGTTTGACAATCCGGTCTTGCTAAAGCTATACTACTTTTCGATAGGTACACTTGCCTGCATCGTGATAATAGTTAGTTTCAAGAATGATTCATTATAAATTTATAAAACTTATCACGAAAAATCACGATCAGTTGTGGTGTCATTAAGGTTGCAAGGGAGCTTGGGTTCAAGTCTTGGCTCTTGCAATTTATTTTGGTTTTTCTTTTAAAGGAACTTGGACTTTCGCCTATAGACCTTATAGTTAAATGAGGACTAAATGTGACACAAAAGAGCCTTGTAGCTTAGTGGCAAGGGACGTGTTGAGCAATTGAGAGGGCTTGGGTTTGAATCCCATTGCAAGCAAAAAGGATATTTATTTTGCGTTATGGGATAGCAAGAGGTTGATGAGTTTCGAACTCTGTTGTGTGAGAGTTTGAACTAGTCTTGGTAGTAGTTATAGAGGATATCAATGAGGGATAAGGGGAGGGATTTATGGAGATTTTCAAGGGATTGGAAAGTTGGGCAGTTGTAGCTGGTTGGGAGACCTGTATGTGCAATTCGACTAAGGGGGTCTTTGGGTATGCATTTTTGGTAATTAATGAGGGAATAGGTGTCGAATTTCCCCTCTACCTTTTTTCCTCTTGGCATTTCTGGCTTCTCTTCTCCCTAGTGTCGATTTAGCAAGTAACCTTTCGCGCTCTTTCGGGATTTATGTAATGTAAGTTCTTACTAACGAAATTCCAATTCTCAACTTCCTTCTCTTTGCCAGATCATTCTTCTACTCCTAACTCTTTTCTATTTTCCAAGACTAGGCTGAATATCTATTGCCTGTTCCTTTTTTTCTTTCGGTCGGGCCTCTATCCATCCCTTGCTCTTCATATTTCATCTCTTCTCCTTTTCTTTTAGCTGCTCACGGCCTTTTTGTGTTCCTCTTCTTTATTTCCTTCTATTCTTGGGTGATTATCTCTGTGTTCTACTGCGAGTACTGTCATTCCAGTTCTGGGGGAATCCTAACAACGGTAGGTGTTTATACTTTCTCCTCTCGTTTAAATTTGTTCCTTCTTATTCTTTTTATTTAAATCAAGTGCTTCTTGTTCATGCCGACTCTAATGTCAACTCCTATTCTCTTCTCTTATATGTGTGGGTTCTTTGGGTTTCTAAAACTCTTTATGAGTAAAAGGACAGAAAAGGTGTGCTTTGGGGGTGTTAGCCGAATACTGCTGTTCCTCACTCTTAGTCTTCACTTTTGGTAAGTGGCTTTTGGTAAGTGGCTTTACGCTTGGTACAATGGATTGTGTATTTACAAAGAGTGTATGGGTTGCAGGTAGTCACTAAGGATTGGAAACGATTACTTGTAATGGCTCTTTGATCGGCCAAAACAAGGGGTAGGTAGTGCTATGAAAAGTGTTTCGATTAGGGTTTGCTTTAATTCAATTTTAGACTAATAACCGAAACTTCTGCTTGGAACAGATTGGCGAATCTCGTGCGCCGGTAGGGTAATTTTGTAATCAGGTGTGTAATCGGATGCCTTGTATGATAATCGATTGAAAAGATGAAAATGTACGAGATGTTTATTCTGCTATGATTGTAGATCGGCAAAATGCCGAAAAGCTAGGAAACATGACATATGATGCCACACGAGCATGCAATCACACGTGTGGTGAATCGAGTCCACAAAACATGGGTGATAGGTTGTAGAGGCCACCACGAGCGCTCTCGTGGACTTGGGCCGCTAAGGGGCTCAACGGGCCAAATGGGCCCAATGGGCCCGTGGGCCTGCATGGGTAAAACTAACTGTTAGGTGGGAAATAGTTAAGTTGTCATGTTGTGTACATAGCATAGGCTATTCTGGGCCTTGTTGGGCTGAAATGGGCTGTGTGGGCCCAATGGGCTCGTGAGCCTCACACGGATAAATGTATGTGATGTTGTAAGTGTTGGTTGGACTTTGATGTTCGCATAGTTGTGGCTGTTTCAGGGCTAAATGGGCCACACGATTGTGTAGGCCCACTTGGGCCGAGTAATGGGCCTTAGGCCCTATGTCTGTTTAGGTTACTTAAGTTACTCGAGGCGACGATGGACCATCTGTTGGATCGTTTAATACCCTTAATTTGTAAAATTACTAAAATACCCCTGGTTTGTAAAATGACCGTAATACCCCTGTAGGGTAAAATGACCGTAATGCCCCTGTATGGTAAAATGACGAGTATGCCCTTATGTTTCGTATGACTGATGTGCTTATAATTTACTTATATGATTTCGTATGACTGATGTGCCTATGATTTACTTATATGATTGTACTGGATATGACTGTGCATACACGTAATGATTATGACATAACATACTGCATGGGGTTGGGATTTTGATATGGAGGAAGCACTATACTGGTGACTATGTCACACTTACTGATACTAGTGGCTTTGCCACATTTACTATTTCTAACAGCTATGGTACATTATTATTACTGGCAGCTTTGCTGCGATATTGTTGTGCTAGCTAGGTGGGTCGATTTATATCCCCACATGGTGTGTTGGTTGGTACGGGTCGTGTGCTAGTTGGATATTGCATAAGGCTAAACCTGCATCGCTCATTCTCGAATAGGGCTCGTGCCCGCATCATATCGCATGTATTGTTTACTGTTTGACTGATAGGGATTTCATAATGAGTTTTCCTAAACTCACCCTTCTTTCTAATTGTACAGGTAATCCCCAGCCTTAGACGATTTAGAGTCGCGAGGGACTCGGAGGTGGCCACATGATTACTACTATTTGGATATGATTTTACTTATTTCAAAATTTCAGTTTGGGTTTATTTTAAATTTGTAATAAGGCCTCTCTAAATTACCTAGATTTTAATTTGGGACTTCTGATCATTATGTTTTATATCTTCTAAGTGTGGAACACGGTTTTCCAAAACGATAACTATTTTCAAAGCACTACGTTTTTGCAACACTTATGAAATGCTTTCGTAACAAACAATATTTTAAAGGTGATGACAATTTAAAATGAAAAACGAATTTTAGAAGGATTGAAGCTCTAACAAAGAGGTTTTAAATTCAGTATCAGACTTTTACCGAAAAGATCAATTTTGAGAAAAACTCTTCGATGTGACACGCCAGATTCGGCCATAATGTTTAGGCCAGGTTTGGGGTGTTACACAAAACATAAGTGATAGACTGTAGAGGCCGCCATGAGCATTCTCATGGGTTTGGGCTGTTTTGGGCCACGATGGGCCGAAAGGGGCCGTGTGGGCCCAATGGGCTTGTGGGCTCCACACGGATAAATTCCACAATATAGGGTAATTACTGGACTAGGCTGTGTAGTACGCATGGTCGTGGTAATTTTTGGGCTTGATGCGCCACACGGGCGTGTGGGCCTACTTGGGCCACATAATGGGCCTTGGGCCCACTTACACTGTTGGACCATTAAGGTTACACGAGTCACTCGAGGTGACTATAGACCTTCTGATGGGTCGATAAGAGTACCTAGACCCCAAGGTAGGTAAAATGACCAAAATACCCCTATAGGGTAAAATGACTAATTTACCCCTCAAGGGTAAATGACTGATTTGTGCTATGATTTGACTATTCTTTCTGAGCATGACATTTTGCATTCACGTATAAGGTTATGACATAACATATTGAATGGGGTTGGGATATTGTTTATGGAGGATGTATAATGTACTATTGGTTGTTAGCCTTTATATTGATTACTAACAACTTTGCTACGATACCGTTACTGCCAGCTTTGCTACGATACTGATTAGTGTCGCGACCGGTGCTAATATTGGTGTGTCTGGCTGGGAGGGTCGATTTTATCCCCACATGGTGTGGTTGGTGGTACAGAGTGGTGTGTCTAGCTGGATTGGGGTGGGTTTCATCATGCATTATCGCATCGAGATCAAGTTCTCATTCTCGTAATAGGCTCAGGGCCAGAATCTGTTATCGCGTACTATATTCTGACAGTTAGATAAGGGATTACACACTGAGTTTTTTGTAAATTCACCCTTCTTTTTAACTGTGTAGGTAATCCCCAACTTTAGAGGATTTGGTGTTGTGAGGGACTCGGAGGTGGCTACATGACCATAGTAATGCTATACATGATTTTACTTTTATCTTAATTTTCACTTTGGGTTTTTAATTCTGCAATAAGGCCTTTTATGTATTTAAATTTTAATTGGGAATTTGCTTGCTTACTTTAAACTGTTAGTCTTGGGGAAGACGAGTTTTTTAAAATATCGATTGTTTGCAAAGACACGATTTAACCTTTAAAATTTTGAAAAGGTTTCGCTTTTAAAACAATGTAATAAAATAATGGAAATTTAATATGACTAATGTTTTGACTAGCTGATTGGATAATAACAAGGAATTTAACATACTAAATTTTTTATCAAACCACAAAGAGATTTTAACTATTCAAACAAGTATTTACCAACAGAGTTCATATTTTCAAAATGCGGTGCAATGTGACACGTCAGATTCGACCACAACGTCTGGGCTGGGTTTGGGGTGTTACATTTAGTGGTATCAGAATCAAGTTGCAAAACACGGCTGGGGAATGGGTTCTTTTTATTTATTTTTGAAAATTTTGGAAAGTTGTTTGTGGAATGACTCGAAATGTGTTGGAAGGTTTATAAATTGTGTGGCACACCGAGTCTCCGACACCGAATCTGTAAGTTTCCTTGGTACTGTTGATTGTTTTAAACTGGAATACAGTAGGTAGAAAATACTAAGACTACTATAGATAAAAGTCTGTACTGAAACTCTTTAGATAGAGTAAACTGGAAACTATAGGTGATTGGAAACTGTAGTGAAAACTTCGATCTGCGAGAACAAACTCTAATTAATGCTTTTCATAAGACATCTGTTAATAATTGAAACTGTAAACTGATCTGCATAAAATTGTTAAATCAAATAATTAAGAGTGACTTTGTCATAATTAAGCGAAGTTGATTGCGCGCCTAGAGATAGGGTGACAAGATTTTGCTGGATTAGGGTGAAACCTAATAAGGGGATCCATAGATTGAGTTAATGCAACCCTAGGGTGTTAATTAGAGAAAAGTCTCAATTATTCAATATATGGATCAGATGTTATTAGTCTTGAATAGGGATAATAACATAAGTTAGGGATTTCTACGGAACAAGTTAAATGAATAAATCGTCTGATTCAGAGCCAAAATAACAAGTGAAGTCTAGGTGGATTTTTCCTTAGGTATTGTCCTAAATCAATCATTTTTCCAAAAGTAATTTCCTAATCCTATTTTCTGCAATTCCTTAGTTTAGTTGATTAGTTAATTAAAATAAACCCCTTTATTCTTAGGGTAGATAATAAAAAGACAGTCATTACTAGTACTTTTAGTTCCTTTGGGTTCGACAATCCGGTCTAGCTAAAGCTATATTACTGTTCGATAGGTACACTTGCCTACATTTTGATAATAGTTAGTTTCAAGAACGATTAATTATAAATTTATAAAACTTACCACGGAAAATCACGATCAAGTTTTTGGCACCGTTGCCAAGGAACTAGGATATTAGGAACACTTAATTTTTATTAATTTAACCATTTATTTTTTTTCTTGCAATTTAATTTTATATTTATTTATTTACTAATTTATTTTTTCTTTCTTCTGGTAGGTTCTTATAGTTTATGACAAGAAGATACCCGTCAGGACCACTACTTTTTGACGAAGAAATTGATCGCACAGCTCATAGAAACCGACGTGAAATAAGGTGAAGCCTAAGATACACAGAGGAAGAGCAAGAGGATGATATCTCAACTACAACCGAGGAAATGGCTGAAAATCAGGAAAATCAATTACCTCCTACGATACCTGTAACATCCCAAACCCGAATCTGTCGCCGGAGGGTTAAGGAATATTACCATACAAGCACGAAATTTCATTTAACTTTATTCAAATAACTCCCGTTGACACACTTTAAAACCGAATTCCAACTTGTTTTTCCAATTATACTATATAGAATAAAATCATCTCAAGTTGATAAGTACATTGATTCATTCTTAAGTTCAATTTACATCAAAACATTAACAACACTAATCGAATATCAACCACACATTCACATTAACTATGTGGAACACATTTAGTAACTTAACAAGCCATTTTCGCATGGCTATACATATATACATCATCAAAAAGATACTTATTTAACATCAAAAAGTCAAGCCTATACATGCCATTATAAAAGTTCAACAACAAAAGTACCGAATGGCTTAGATAGTGTGGATGACTTCGACTTTGAGATCCCCGAGACCGTAGCTAACGAACGAGATCTATAAAACAGAGAATTAAGGGCAACAGAGTAAGCATTTCTATGCTTAGTAAGTTTTAAGCAATACAAACAATTAAAACTTGTCATTTAAATCAGGCATTTAGTACCACAAAACTAATATACTAGTTAGTTATCACTTGGCCGAATATATATGTACATAAATACGTGAGTACACAAAGAAATTTCAGCATGTAACTTTACTTTACTCATAGCTCATACAGTTGATTTAAGTTACAGACTTTCATATAATGTCAAACATCGACCAAATAAGTCATGCTTAGTCGAAGATATAGTAATCATTCACACGAATATATTGTTTTTTTTATACGTACCTGACTTTCACAATATCATACATAATCACTATTAGTTTATCTCGAACTCTCAAATTCATAATCTTACTTGAATCACCGACGTTAAGTCTCATCGGGTTTAAAACTGATCCAGTCATCAAGACAAAACTGCGGGGCTTTAAGCTCGAATATAATACCAAAGACCAAGCTCTGCGGATTTAACCCGGATATAATACCAGCACTAAGCCTTCGGACTTTAACCCAATATAATACCAAACGAATGCCTTCTGGACTTAGCCCTGGATATAATACTCACACAAGGCCTGCGGGTCTTAGCCCGGTTGTAATCCCAAATTATCATGCACATATATATATATATATATATCATAACACATCGGTATTTCATTTACATTACTAGAACACAAGCACAACATACTTATTAACCATTCCACTTTCGGCTCAATAGCCACATACAAAGAGCACGATTTCGATTCGCTATCCAACATGATTTCTATAACCATTCGGCTACGAGTCATAAGTACAAACTATTTATCTCACTACGTAATTCAAGTAGAACCATTATGTCACAATTTATTTGTTATGCTTATATATCATGATTTTATCAAATCATAAGCTAAGTTCCATTACTCAAAGACTTACCTCGGATATACTTGAACGGTTGCGAAATGGCTACTCGGTTACTTTCTTTTTTCCCTTATCCGAAATTGCCCCCTATACTCCCTATGCTCTTGAGCTTTAATTCAATAAATTTTAAACTAGTCATTAATCGACTATTCAATTATTACTTTCAGAATATAATACATATATATTCGACTTTCACACATACAGATTATAGTAAGCTTATAAAAATCAATAAGCAATTCATTAGCAAATTTTTATCAATGTTTACAATATAATTACAATTTCACTATAAGCTGACTTCCTGAGCCACAGTCACTAAATTATTTATAACTAGAGCTACAAAATTCCAAATCAATTTCTATAAATTTTATCTGAAAATAGACTCATTTATCTATTATCCATAAAATTTTCATAATTTTTAGTTTAGCCAATAAATACCATATTTTTCCTAAAGTTTCCCTTGTTTCACTATTTGACTAATCTGACCATTCTTCGCTACGAAATAAATTTCTCATTGTACAGAATTCAAAATATGTTCTCATTTATTTCATTTTAAACTAGACTCATTAAGGAGTCTAAGCATATAAATTTTATCATATGACCATTTTTATACATTTTATAATGATTTTATAAAAACAGAACAGGGGATCTAGAAGTCATTTTGACTCAGTCCCACATTACTTCAAATATCTCATGATCAGAAATTTTTTTTTTTTTTTACAGTTTCTTTTATAAGAAACTAGACTCTTCAAGATTTAATTAAATAATTTATTTAGCTTCTAACTCAACTCCTACAATTTATGGTGATTTTCCAAAATCACCTTACTGTTGCTGTCCCAAGCAGATTATTACCAATTCACTCTTTCACACATTCTTTGTATACATATTATTTAAGCATGTATATCACCAATCGATTTCATCATATATATATCTATAAATTCACTTAAGCATAATCTCAATACAACACATTGTGCTCAAATCATTATTCAAGTTCAAATTTGGCTAACACACATAAAAACACTAGCAAGTATATATTAACATTTACATTTCACCATAATAGCTAATTTAGCAAACCTTAATTTAACATATAATTGTTTATAACACATTTAAAGCATCCACTCCATTCATTCAATGCAAAGCACATACATTACTCAATAATATCCAAGTTCATATTCGGCCTTAGTACACAACATGTTAGCCGATTTTTCCCATTTAGCAACTAATGCACATATATGCTCATTTGTTAGACTCTACTTCACCTATTTACCATTATTCATCCAAAATAACATGAACAACAACCATTTCCTTGGACATCTTCCTTAGCCGAATACTCATGTTACCAACAAATTCAAAATTTGGACATGGGCTAACTAAGGGACTTAGTAACTAGCCTAATACATGCAACAATTTCAAAAACTACCATGAATTACATACCTTATTTCATGCTCAAAGTGACCAAATGCTATTTCCCCTTTTCTTTCTCTAATATTCGGCTACTAAGGAAGAAGATGATACAAGCCTTTTGTTTATCCTTTTTTTTTCTAATCTCTTTTTTTTTTTATTCCATAAATTAAGCCATTACCATATTATAATATTATTACATAATACATATTGCTTATCATCATTAACATGGCCGGCCACTACTACTAAAGTGGGGAATTTGACATGCAAACCCACAAATATACATCATTAATTAATTGGCCACTACTAAAATAACCTATCATATAGTCACAAATTTTTAAATAAGTCCTTTTTAAATAATTTCACTCACAATTAGCAATATCAAAGCATGAAATTTTCACACACACACTTTCACATATAATAAGCACAAAATATAGCATTTAATTATTTTTATGACTCAGTTTTATGGTCCCGAAACCACTTCCCGATTAGGGTCAAGTTAGGGCTGTCACAATACCCGCTGACCTAGCAAATCAGAATCCTGCTCCTCGTACTATATATGATTATGCTAAACTTAATTTAACAGGAACTGAGTCAAGTATAGTTAGGCCTACTATTGCTGCGAATAATTTTGAACTAAAACCTAACACGATTCAAATGATACGGCAAATTGTTCAGTTTGATGGTTTGCAGGATGAGAATCCCAACACTCACTTGGCAAATATCATGGAAATCTGCGACAGTTTTAAAATTAATGGCGTTTCTGATGAAGCCATTCGTCTTCGGTTATTCCCATTTTCACTGAGGAACAAAGCTAAACAGTGGTTGAACTCGTTAACACGAGGATCCATCACTACTTGGGAACAAATGACCGAAAATTTTTTATTAAAGTATTTTCTGCTGGCAAAAACGACTAAATTACATAATGATAACTCTTCTTTTGTGCAGATGGATTTAGAAACTCTTTACGATGCATGGGAGAGATACAAGGACCTACTGCGAAGGTGCCCTCACCATGGGTTACCTCTATGGCTACAAGTTCAAACATTCTACAATGGCGTAAATCCCTCGACAAGATAGATGATTGACGCGGCCACTGGTGGAATCATCAACAACAAAACACCTGAAGAGGCTTCCGAATTCATTAAGGAGATGTCACTAAATAACTATCAGTGGCAAGTCATGAGGACTAAACCAACTAAAACAGCAGGCATTTATAACGTCGATTCAGTTACTATGTTGTCAAATTAGGTAGAACTTTTAAATAAAAAGATTGATGGTTTATTTGGTTCTACACAGGTCCATCTAGTAAAGCTATGTGAAGCAAGCAGAGGTGGATCGAGGAATTCAGAATATCAACCCTATGGCCACAACATGGAGGACGAGCAATTAAATTACATGGGTAATAATCCTCGATCTCAAAATAATCCTTACAGTAATACTTATAATGCAGGATGGAAGAACCATCCAAATTTCACTTGGGGTGGTCAAGGGAATCAAAGACCACAAAATCCTCCAATTTTCAACAACCGCCTTATCAACAGGAAAAGAAACAAAACCTTCAGGAGATGCTGTCCAAATTCATCTCAGTGTCAGAAACTCATTTCCAGAATACCTAGACAGCACTTAAAAATCAGCAACCATCAATCCAAGGGCTCGAAACTCAGATACGCCAGCTATCCAAACTAATTTCTGAATGACCACAAGGTAGCTTGCCAAGTAACACTGAGCCTAACTCAAGGCAATAGCTCAACTCAATTAATGTTCAAGGTGAAGAAGGATCAGTTGAGCCTGAGCCAGAACTGAGGCAAGAAACCGTGGTAAGCAAAGGTAAAGGTGAGGTAGGTCATAATGAAAACAAAACGGTAAGTGCAGAATATAAACCTCGTGTGCCATACCCTAATGCGACAAGAAAATACCGCTTAGATGAACAATTTGGTAAATTCCTTAAACTCTTAAAAAATTACATATTAACTTACCGTTTATTGAAGCTCTCTCGTAGATGCCGAACGCAATAAAATTTTTAAAAGAGCTTTTAGTAAATAAGCGGAAGTTGGACGAGGCATCACATGTAGAGCTAAACGCAGTTTGCTCAGCTATTCTACAGAATAAGCTACCCAACAAATTAAAAGATCCAGGGAGTGTTACAATTCCTTGCTTAATTGGTAGTTTAGATGTTAATAATGCATTAGCTTATTTAGGGGCTAGTATCAACGTCATGCCTTACAAAATGTTTAAGCAACTAGGTCATGGGAAACCTAAACAGACTAGGATGAGCATTCAATTAGCAGATAGAACCATCAGATTTCCTAGGGGTATTATTGAGGATGTGCTAGTTAAAATCGATAAGTTTATATTTCCAGTTGACTTCGTTGTTCTAGACATAGAGGAGGATAGCAACACTCCTTTGATTTTAGGAAGGCCCTTTTTAGCAACTGCTAGAACGATTATTGATGTTAGCACAGGTAAACTCACACTTTATGTGGGATACGAAACAATCACCCTTCAAGCTCGAATTTCTGGCAACACATCAAAAATTGAAGGTGACTGTATAAACCATTCTACTAAAACTGACAATATGGTGCAACCTACTTTGCAGGAAATGAGTTTGAAGGAAATACACGAACCATGTAGGACCTATTCATGAAGAATGGAGGCTACAAATAAATGAGCTAGATGAATGGTGGACATATAAACCGAGAGCACACGATAAACCAAAACTACGCCAGAACGAGCTCAATACCTCACCGAATCAACTTAAGGTTGGAGATAAAGTTTTATTAGATGCCGCAGATCCTCACATTGTCACTACCAACCCGAATGAAGAAATCCCTCTTACGGTACTTAGTAATTTTTTCATTCAGTACAATCGAGGTAAGTCATCCTAAGTTTGACACTTTTAAGGTAAACAACATCCGTCTAAAACCTTATTTTGATAAGATTGATAGCAGGATTGAGGAGTATAAACTCCTCGAACCACCATGACCATTAAATGGAGAGGTAAGTTGAGCTTAGGCTATAAATAAGTGCTTCTCGGGAGGCAACCCGAGCACTAACTATATTAACTTCTTTAAATTTTAGTGGTTAACACCTAACTTACTAATGGAGCTCTTGAAAACAGGTTCACCACATTGACAAGGCCGAGCACACGGGTGTGCTTAGGACCGTATGGAAATAGGGCAAAGATTTTTCCCAAACACGAGTTGCAAAAACTCACCACAATCGTGCAACATGGCCATGGGTGAACCTGCCAAAACAACACGGGCGTGCGGCACGCCCGTGCCTGAGAACCGTGGTTGAACCTGAAAAAATACTGCACGCCCGTGTCTAGCACCCGTGGTCGAACCTCTCAAACTAACACGAGCGTGGGCCTGTATACACGGGTGTGGAAGAATCGAATGAAGCTAGATACGGTCGTGCGACACGGCCGTGTGCACCAACACGCCCAAGGTACACGGGCGTGGGACAAATTTCAAACGCACCAAAATAGGAAAAACACGAAACACACGGGCTAAAATTGGGGCACACGGGCGTGTCCCCTGGCCGTGTGCCCTAAAATCTATAAATAGGCTGCACTATTCATTATCTTCTTCACCCAAAAAACCCTAACCCTAGTCGCTGCAAGTCAGCACGGCATCCCTACCACGCCCGTGCGCCGCTTCCAACCCTATTTTTAACGCTCATTCTCCTCTTTCTAGAGTTTGTTTACTTTTTTCTCTTTTATTTTACTGGTTTATAACGCTATTTATCATAGTAATCTATATTTTTCATGATATTTTCATCTTTTTATCACTCAAATTTCATTTATAGAACAGTTATCATCTTTTTCACGTTAAAATTCTTACTCATTGCATGATTTCTCTACTCCATTTGACTAGTTTAAAGTGAATATTCATGTTTAGGATAGTTGAAATACCCATGCCTTTTGTGTTGACATTTTTGTTCATCCATATAATATGTTGCATTCCATAAAATTCCCTGCCATCTTTACTCATACTACCATGCAATACCACAAAAGTATGTATTAAACTTATTGTTTTAGTTAGATTTGTTAGTTGTGGCTGAACTTATTTATGACTTTTTCCTCTTTAAATTTAGTTGCATTTTACCTTGACCACTCATCAAGACGAATTAATGGTTTTGATTGCAGGTTCACCATTCATCTTCAAGAGGAAAGAAAGCCGCTGTCCCTGCCTCGAAGAAAAAGAAGAGAGCATCATCTTCTTCGGGTCCTACCACAAAAATCTGTCAACCTTTCCTACAGTTCCCCATTGGGCCCCAAGAAGAACTCTTCCAAATACTCCGGGCCCGACCTTTAACTGCGGGCCACTACATCGACTGGGCTGCAGTAGAACAAGTTCAGTTGCCTGATGCGATTCGGGCCCTCTTAACCACCGATCCTTGGGAGCTTTTCTTTGGAATCACCGAGCCAACGTACTTCGAGCTCATAATGGAACTATGCTCAATGTTCCATCTTCAAACCGTAATGACGAACTACGATGATCTCGACACGGTCCAGTTTGGCCTAGGCAGATTAGTCCGCTAGCTAAGCATCCCAGAATTCGGCACTACGTTGGGCTTACAAATAGAGGAGTTCAAAGAGGAAACTGACTTACATGCTCTCAACCGCCACATCTATCATTATCCTTCACGTTGCTGGGATACCCTCGTCCCACATTCGGCTAGCTACGACCCCAGTTGCTCTAAGGCATCATCTTTCCCTCCATCCCTGAGGTACTTACATTCTATTTTATCTCACACCTTGATAGGACGGAGAGAGAGCACCGGTATTGTCACCACTCACGATGTCTACTACTTATGGTGTATGTCGCACGGGCACGTCTTCGACCTCACCTACTTTATCGCCCTTGCCATCCACCATCAAACGGAGCAGCATCGGAAGGGGGTCATCTCCATTGGCCCTTACGTGACTCGACTAGCACGGCACTTCAGACTCCTCGACACTGCGGCCTAAGAATCATCCCTTACACTCATTGGCCAGATGTCCCCACAAGGCATCTTGAGCATGCTAACCATAAGGATGATCGAGAAGCACCTAGGAACCTACCCTCCCCAATATCATCTCGCCCAATCTATCGAGGAGGAGGCCCCAGAGGACATTACTGATGATGTTCCTCCACAGCACAAGGACCCACCGTCTCAGCCACCATGCTCCCATCATCCAGTTCATGCGGCGGCTTGATATGCTAACATCTCTGAGTGCCTCAATCGATTCGAGCAGCAGTGTTTTCAAGGATATCATAACATTGATGCTACTCTCCAGTAGATTTTTCAGCACTTCCACATCTCATCGCCACCACCACCTCGCGAACCATCCGGCGATGATGATGTTTAATTTAATTTTATCTTTAAATTTATTTTTATTTCTATTTTTATTTTTACTTTTACTTTTTTTTATTAATTTCACTTTTAACTTTTAAATATTTTTTCCTTATTGATACTATTTTATATTTAGGTTTTATAAATTAATTCTAATATCGTCTATTACTTTATGAGTAATTATTCTTCCTAATATCCGCTAAAAAGTTCCTGATTTTCTCACAGTTATAAAGAGCCCCAAAGCTCACACACTTAGGAACTTCAAACTCCATTGGAAAAGGTTCTTCATGACTGTCATGCCCTGCTCAATTATGAGACATAATACTCTTTTGGCACAGCAATTGTGGAACCCAATCTCTACCACCATTGGAGTATCCTCCTCCACTCTACATAACTCCAAACTAGGGAGTTCGTTCATTCAACACTTATGAAGTTTCAATTCTTTCCCCATATTATGATCTTGTATTTATATTTCTCTATATATCTATCCTTGTACATTGAAGGCAATGTACATCTTAAGTGTGGGGAGGTAATCATTTCATTCTTAGAAAAATCCCTGAATGTTGCATTGTTCTCTTGTAAATCTCTCATATAATGATTAAGATAAATTTTGATTGATTTATGATTTTTATTGAAATATCCTGAATTAAAACATAGGCATTCATGTATTACTTATTTAAACTTGAAGACATTAGAAAATTAAGCATGGATAAGTTGATTTTTAAGAATTTAAAATCTTAGGTTGTTTCCCCAAGTTTAGGTATTATCTTGAATTGAAATCCACAAGTTTAAACATTACAAAACCATAATTTTTGTGAGATTATTGAGCCTTTAAGAGCATCTATTATTTCTTTCATGCTCACTTTTATTATTGCTTTGAGTGTGTCAATATCGAATTGTTATTCTAGAATTTGCTTGATTATGCATGTCAAGACCACACCATTTGATTTGATATGTCAAGATGATAGAGGCGCTTAGGATTAACCCACTCATGCCATGAAAAGCCTACCTCCACGATTAACCCTTAATAAACCCCTTTGAGCTTAACAAGCCATTCTTTGTACTACCCTTAATATCAACCCTTAACCCATTATTGTTGAAATCCCCTAAATTAATTTGATCCCTATTTTTGTCGAGATTTGATTTGAATAAATTGCTTAGCTATGTCTTGTTATTAATAT
Organism: Gossypium anomalum; assembly: GCA_025698475.1. Taxonomy (NCBI): domain Eukaryota; kingdom Viridiplantae; phylum Streptophyta; class Magnoliopsida; order Malvales; family Malvaceae; genus Gossypium; species Gossypium anomalum. The sequence continues at coordinate 42,926,980 of CM046965.1, forward strand.
TTAGTCTATGGTATTTGACTTGTTCTTAAAAAAAATGTGTATATATATTAGTAGCAGAAATCTTCTGTTCAAGTATTTAAATTCCATATTCTGAGAAGAAGCTCTGTTGTACGCAAGTGATAATTAAATATTTTTCTAGTTAAGTAATTTTTCAATTCAATCTGGATTCTAACCTTTTCTTTTAGCTTGTGACCACACCCCCTAACCAAGCCTCATTACAACCCTCTAAAGACCTTTTGATTGATGTATCATTTCAATTTATAATGGTGGAGATTTGATTTTCATGCAAGCCTATGGTAATAACTTTTCATATTGACTGATGAGTGCTGATTTCATTGTCCTTAAACAATTCTAGTGATTTGAGTGAACCTTTAAGTGAGGATGTTAAACTCTGTGAGATTTTGAATCAATGGCAACTACTTAGATGAGGGGAGATGCCTAAGTTTTTTGTGATTAAATACTCAACTTGGAATGTTTGAAGCTTTAATGTTCTTTTAGTTGAATTCTCAATGTATGATTACTTATGGATTAGTTTGAAATATAATTGATAGGAATTATAAGTTAAGAAAAAGAAATTCTTAATTGTGAATTGAGTATTTTACTTGAGGACAAGCAAACGCTTAAGTGTGGGGGTATTTGATAAACCGTAATTTATACATATTTTTATCGTATGTTTAACACGTTTATGAATGAATTCTCCTTAGATTTGGTGAATTTGATGCTCCTAATCCTCTAATTTCATGTTTTATACTTAGGTGAGCATAGGAGAGCAAAAAGAACAAGAAACGGGCCAAAAATGGAGAAAATGGTCTAACGTGGGAAAACAATACGGCCTGGACTTCCTCACATGGGCAGAACACACGCCTGTGCCATTCTAACAGGCTTAACCACGGCCTGAAGTAATCATACACTGGCGTGTTACACGGGCGTGTACCTGCCAAGCCCTAGCTAAGTTCCATTCGGAAAAGGGCAAGTTTGAGGGCTTTTAGGCATTCTAAAGCCTATTTAAACACCCTAGAGGAAGACTAAAAGGGAGACAGAGAGGAGGGACCAAGGAATTACTCTAAGAAAGCTGATTGAATCATCTCAGAAGCTGGATTCATCATCAAGACTGAAGATCTCTCCTCAATTACCCTTCAGGAGTTTTGGGTTTTCTTTATGTTTTGTATTCTTTATTCTTCTGAGATGTTTTCCCCCAAATACCTAAGGGGGATGAAACCTAAGACGAATCTTGTTATTATTTTCTGAATTGTATGATAAATATTTGACTTGTTCTTAATTATGTGTTCTTAATTCTTGTTTTGATATTTCAGGATATCGATTCAAGTTAATGCTCTTAGTTGGAGGATGAATAGTCCCTGTCTAAGAGTGACTTTGTCATAATTAAGCGGAATTGATTGCGCGCTTAGAGATAGGGTGACAAGATTTTGCTAGATTAAGGTGAAACCTAATAAGAGGATCCATAGATTGAGTTAATGCAACCCTAGGGTTTTAATTAGAAAAAAGTCTCAGTTATTCAATCTAGGGATTAGACGTTATTATTCTTGAATAGGGATAATAACATAAGTTAGGGATTTCTACGGAACAAGTTAAAAGAATAAATCGTCCGATTCGGAGCCAAAATAACAAGTGATGTCTAGGTGGATTTTTCCTTAAGTATTGTCCTAAATCAATCGTTTTTCCAAAAGTAATTTCGCAATCCTATTTTCTACAATTTCTTAGTTTACTTAATTAGTTAATTAAAACAAACCCCTTTATTCTTAAGCTAGATAATAAAAAGACAGTCATTACTAGTACTTTTAGTTCCTTTGGGTTCGACAATCCGGTCTTGCTTAAGCTATACTACTTTTCGATAGGTACACTTGCCTACATCGTGATAATAGTTAGTTTCAAGAATGATTCATTATAAATTTATAAAACTTATCACGAAAAATCACGATTAGGGTCGTTGGGACTAGTATGGGTGCTGTGGGCCGTGGGTCGATTTTGGAACAACTCCAATCAAATGGAGCTAAAATTTTTAAGGGTATTGCTGGTGTAGCCCCTAATGTGGCTGAAAACTAGTTGGAGGCCATGGAGAGAATAATGGACGATCTCGACTGCACTTCTGAGCAAAAACTAAAAGGTACAGTGTCATTACTGCGAGACGAGGCCTATCAATGTGGCTTACCACGAGAAAAGGTACTCAGGCCGACCGGTTAACGTGGGAATTCTTTAAAACTGCTTTTCAAGAAAATATGCGGGCGCAAGTTATATGGACGCCCGAAGAAGGAAATTTTTGAACCTAAATCAGGGGGGATAAAATTGTGGCAGAATACGAGGCAGAGTTCCTATGACTTAGCCACTATGCTCGAGGGATGGTGGCAACTGATTATGAAGGTTGTGTTCATTTCGGGGACGGTCTCCGAGATGAATTATGGATACTGATAGCTCCCCAGAGGGAGCGAGACTTTGCTGTCCTATTGGAAAAGGCAAAAATTACCGAGGACGTGAAGCACTCTGAGTGCCAGAACCACGAGAAAGAAAAGGGCAAAAATAGGGGCGATTCATAGCCCACAGGTTCTTTTGGTAGGCCTAAGAAAAAGGCTAGATTTATGGGCTAGTTTGAGTTGGGGCTTTTGTTGGTGTTACTAGATTACAGCCCTGCGCAGATTATGGGAGACAGCATCAGGGTGAGTGTTGGAAGAGGATTGGGACATGTTTCAGGTGTGAGTCAATGGAGCATCTTATCAAAAATTAACCACAGAGGCCTGTACAGATACAAGCTATAGGTCAGGGTTTTGTTCAGCCAGCGAGACATGCTCAGTAGCCACCGAGAGGCCGTGGTCAGGCCAAAGGTGGAAATGGTTTGGCCGAGGTCGTGGAGCACCGGGTAGAGGTGCTGGTAATACTGAGGAGAGGCAGCCAGCTTTGGTCTATGCTGTACGCCACTGAGAGGATGGTGATGCTCCTGATGTGATAACTGGTACGTTCTTTATCCATAATAAAACCTTATACTGCTTTGATTAATGTTGGGTCTAGGCATTCATACATTGCATGTACTGTGTCTGAGACACTGGGTATCCTGTGTGAGAGTACTGCTAGTGAGATGACTGTGATAAGTCCATTGGGATAGTCAATAAGGGTAGACAAGTTATTCAGAGATGTGCCTTTGGAGGTTCAAGGGGTTACCTTTCCAGCGGATTTGGTGGAGTTACCTTATGGTGAATTTGACCCAATATTGGGTATGGATTGGCTAGTAAAACACCGAGGCAGTTTAGATTATGCTGCTAAACATTTGGTACTAAAGACTACTGAGGATGAGGAGGTTGTTATGATTGGGGAGTGTAGAGATTATCTATCAAATGTGGTTTCTGCACTAAGGGCTAAGAAACTAGTTCGTAAGGGATGTGAGGCATTTTTAGCCTATATTGGTGTCTTTGATTCTGAGGGCCCTTCTGTTGAAAATATCTGAACAATTAAGGATTTTCCTGATTTTTTCCCTGACGAGCTTCCTGGATTGCCTCCTCACCGTGAGGTTGAATTTGGTATTGAGCTCCTACCTGGAACAGCTCTAGTGTGTATTACCCCTTATAGAATGGCATCGAAGGAGCTTGTGGGAGCTTGTGGAGTTAAAGGCTCAAATTTAAGAGCTACTAGACTGAGGATTCATCCAACCGAGTGTGTCTCCATGGGGAGCACCGATATTATTTGTGAAAAAGAAGGAGGGGTTTATGCGTATGTGCATTGACTATCGACAATTGAACAAACTAACTATCAAGAACAAGTAACCTTTGTTGAGGATAGACGATCTATTCGATCAGCTACGAAGAGCCGCGGTGTTCTCCAAGATTGATCTCCGTTCTGGGTACCATCAACTGAGAGTTAAAGAGGCCGATGTCTGCAAAACAACATTTAGGACTCATTATGGTCACCACGAGTTCCTAGTGATGCCATTTGGGCTAACGAATGCACCAGCTGCCTTCATGGATCTGATGAATCGAATGTTTCAGCCCTCTCTGGATCAGTTCATAGTGGTATTTATAGATGATATCCTAGTGTATTCGAGAACCGATGATGAACATGATGCACATCTCCGAGTCGTTCTACAGATTCTAAAAGAGAAGTAGTTATACGCTAAGTTCAGCAAGTGTTAGTTCTGGCTGCGAGATGTGACATTTCTGGGTCACGTGGTGTCTGCCGAGGGAATCAGAGTTGATCCTCGAAAAATTAAAGTTGTTCTAGATTGTAAACCACTTAAGATTGTATCTGAGATTAGAAGTTTTCTGGGTCTGGCAGGGTATTGAAGACGTTTTGTTGAAGGGTTTTCTTTGATTGCTGCACCTCTGACTAAGTTACCACGTAAAGGGGTACTGTTTAACTGGACTGATAAGCAGCAGGAGAGTTTTGAGAAACTTAAAAAGGTTCTTACTGATGCCCCTATCTTGATACAGCCAGAATCTGGTAACGAATTCGCTGTCTACAGCGATGCATCACATGTCGATTTGCGATGTGTGTTGATGCAAGAGGGTAAGATGGTGGCATATGCATCTCGCCAACTTAAGACCCATGAAGTGAATTACCCTACACATGTCCTGGAATTGACCGCGGTGGTTTTCGCACTGAAGATTTGGAGGCATTATTTATACGATGTATAACAGTCCGATTTAGACCCTAGTCAGAATAGTGGTTTTGGGACCACATATCTGAGTCTAAAAAATATTTAAATATTATTTTCTGTGCTTATGATATGTGAATTAGCATGTGTGAAAATTTAATATTAAAATTTAATCGTATGTATGCTCAATTTGATAAAAAGACCTAATTGCGTAAAATGTAAAAGCTGTGTGCTAGATGTTAAAAGTGCCTATTTGAGTTGGCTTTCTAAAGCAAGGGTCCTTATGTTGTTATTTGTCCATTGATAATGTTAATGGACTTAAATAACCATCCATTAAATGGTATTATAATGGTTTAGTAAAGGATAAATTGGTAAATGGTTTATTAAACATATACTAATAAAACAAAACATTAAAATTTGCTATCATATTCACCATCTAGCCGAAATTGAAGAAAGAAAATTCGAGTTCTAACTCTTTAAGCATTTGGCACTCACTTCGGTTAATTGGTAAGTGATTTTTGATACGTTTTTTATAATTTCTACGTTTTTGTGATTGTTGTTAAATGCTCTAGCTAGCCCATGCTTAAATTCATGAAATTGTTGATGATTTGATGAGATGCCATTGATGAAAATATGAGTTTTGTGATGTTAGTTGATGAATTATGAAAGATATGTTTTGGTTTAATATATCTTGTCTTTGGATTTTTGATGATTTTGAGTAAAATGGGCTAAATTGTGAAAATTGTAAATTGAGGGACTAAAATGTAAAATAAATGAAATGTGTGGACTAGTATGAGTGCTAGGAGAATTTAGCTAAGCATGAGTATATTCAAATTATGTGCATTTTGTGATTTTGTGAATTAGGGGCTAAAGTGTCGAAATGTGAAAATGTGAGGGCTAGTTTGGAAAATGCCCTAAATATATGTCTATGGATTGATTTGAATTATATAGTGAATAAAAGGGTTAATTTTGAATACATATAGATCAAGAAAAGAGGAATTCAGATTTAGACCGAGGAAAGTCGAAGATTATAGAGTAGACGTGTCTTGTGACCGTGTGGACAAGTCAGTATGTATGCCGTGTTTCGCCATGGCTTAGACACACGGGCATGTCTAATGCCGTGTAAGGCACACAGCTTGTTCACACAGGCATGTGACCTTTGAAAAGTTGAAATTTTTTTATAAGTTTTAAAACTTTTATATGTTACCGATTTACTCATAGATGCATGGATTAGACCTTGTATGCTCGATTTAAGTTTGTATTGAACATGAATGTATGGTATTTATGGAAATGAGATGATATTTGATATTTGATTGTTCTGAACTGTGTTACGAGTCTAGTAATGCCTCTTAACCGATTCCAGCGACGGTTACTGGTTAGGGGTGTTAACGGTGAGAAGTGTATTTTTTACACGGATCACAAGAGCTTCAAGTACCTCCTTACTCAGAAAGAGTTAAATCTTAGGCAGCGAAGATGGATCGAGCTGCTTAAGGATTATGATTGCTCAATCAAATACCATCCTGGTAAGGCGAATGTGGTAGCCGGTGCACTGAGCCGTAGGGCTATGCTTGATCTAAGGGCAATGTTTGCATGACTAAGTTTGTTTGATGATGTGGTTTGTTGGCTAAGCTTCAAGTTAAACCGACATAGACTGAATAGATTAAGGGTAAACAGTTGTTGGATGAGTCACTGGTTCCACGTTTTCGACAGATTGAGAATAGTGAAACTTTTGATTTGTGCTAAATAACAAAGGGGTATTGTGTTCCCGTGGGAGAGTTTGTGCTCTGAGGGATTCTGATTTGAGGCAGTTTATACTGCAAGAAGCGTATAGTAGTTCTTAAGCTATGCATCCTGGTGAAAACAAGATGTATCGAGACCTTCGTGAAATATATTGGTGGATAGGACTTAAGCATGAGGTTATGGATTTAGTAAGTAAGTGTCTGACATGCCAGCAAGTAAAGGCTGAGCATCAGCTGCCTTCTAGGTTATTGCAGCCAATTAAGATTCCTCTCTGGAAATAAGAAACGGTAACCATGGACTTTGTTAGTGGGCTGCCCCTAACGCCTACTAAGAAAGATTCGGTATGGGTCATAGTAGATCGGTTGACCAAGTCTGCCCAATTCATATTGGTCCATACTGATTACTCGTTGCAGAAACTGGCTAAGTTATATGTGGCTGAGATTGTAAGATTGCATGGGGTGCCAGTTTCCATAATATTTGATCGTGATCCTCGTTTCACGTCTCTATTTTGGAAGAAGTTACACAAGGCACTGGGTACAAGGTTGGACTTCAGTACTGCATTCCACCCTCAGACAGATGGTCAGTTAGAAAGGGTGATTCAGATACTGGAGGACATGTCAAGGAGTTGTGTAATAGACTTCCGAGGCAATTAGGAAGATTACTTGCCGCTAGCGGAGTTCGCGTATAACAATAGCTACCAGTCCAGCATTCAGATGGCACCGTACGATACACTATATGGTCATAAGTGTTGTACTCCTATGTGTTGGACTGAGTTGGGCGAGCGGCGAGTTCTGGGGCCAGAGTTAGTATCTGATATCGAAGATAAGGTAAAACTGATTCAAGACTAGTTGAAAGAAGCATCTGATATGAAAAAGTCTTATACGGATCTTAAACACTAAGAGATTGAGTATTCTGTGGGGGACTTCATGTTTCTCAAGGTTTCCCCATGGAAGAAGATACTGAGATTTAGGTGGAAGGGCAAGCTGAGCCCTAGGTTTATTGGGCCTTACCGTATACTGAAGCGTGTGGGACCAGTTGCTTATCAACTTGAGTTGCCTGCAGAGTTGGACCAGATCCATGATGTATTCCACGTCTCCATGCTCAGGCGTTATCACTCTGATCCCGCACATATAGTGCCAGTTGAGGAGATCGAGGTTAGGTCTGATCTGACCTTCGAGAAAGAACCGGTACAGATACTAGGTCGTGACATTAAGGTACTGAGGAAGAAGTCTATTCCACTGGTTAAAGTGCTATGGCGCAACCACAATTCAGAAGAGGCCATGTGGGAACCTGAGGAGGCGATGCAACAATAGTACCCTCACCTATTTTGATCAGGTAAATTTTGAGGCTGAAATTTCCTTTAGGGGGTAGAGTTGTAGCACTCCAAAAATGTAAATCTTGTAATTACGCATGTTATGACACAAGTTGCATGTTTCCTTTAATGGTTAAAAGTGTTTTGGGTGTGTTTGGGAGTACTAGAGAAGCCTGGGTTCAAGTTTGGGCTTTTGCAAAATTTTTGGTTTTTCCCTTGAGTGAATTTGGACATTAGCATGTAGTCCTTATAAATAATGGTGGTTGAAATGTGACACAAATGAGATTGTGGTCCTGGGGTAAGTGCATGTGGTGGTTGCTGGAGGTTTGAGGTTCAAGTTATGGCAATGTAAAAGAGTATTTAATTTGCTACTTTTTCCGTGTAAGAAGCAGATGTTGGTTGAAACTCTGTTGAGTGGAGTTTGACTTAGTCAGGGAGTGTTATGTGGAGGGAATCAAGGAGAGGATTATGGAGAGATTTTAGGAGGAAAAAGAGGAGTTTAAGGGTGTGTGGGTTTGTGGGTTTGTGCCGAATTTATAACGGGGAAACTCTTGGTTTCTGCTTTGGAGGGGTGTGTTTTCGTTTCGACAATTGAGAGCATTTTAGGGGTCTTTCGGGATTTGTTTTGTTCTTCTTTTATTTCCATTTTCTCTGCTTTTTGTGCTATTTCGGGGTCCCTTTTTGGTCAATAATTGTTAGCTGACTTCTTGTGCAACTTATTCTTTATTTTCCTCTTTTGCAATTGTAGTTGAATTCACTTGAGTCCATTTAGGCAGTTTTGTGCTGGCTCTATACTTTTCTGCTTCTTTTCAAGTGCCTTTTCTTGAAACGATTTATTTTCCCCTCTAGTTCCCAATATTATTTCTTCCTGGCATTTTGTTTCTTGTTTGGCTGAATCTCTGCTTCCCACTCTTTTCCAATTCTGGCCAAATGATATAGGCCTCTCAGGTACCAAGCCGAATCTGCATCCCTCAACTACTCTCTCACAACCGGCCGACTGTTCCATCATCCTTCCATATCTATCGGTTGATTTTGAGTGAAGGGTTCTCAAGTGATTCAGGATCCTCCTTTCGGTATTCAATCTAATATTTGGGGGTAAGTTGGCTTGTTTGGCCGAATGTTTCTATGGTTTTTAAGTGTTGGGGGTTTTAAGTCTTATTTTTTGTTAACAATCCTGTCTAATAAGTTTCATTACTAAAGCATATAATCGGTAAGGTCGATTCTTAATGTGACAGCCCTAATTTGACCCTAGTCGGGAAGTGGTTTCGGGACCACAGAACCGAGCTATAAAAATAATTATAAGTTATATTTCATGTTTATGAAGTGATTAAATACAAGTGTGAAAGTTTCAAGCTTTGATTTGGTCATTTGCATGTGAATTTATTCAATAGGACTTAGGTGTGACACTTTTGAAATGTGATAGGTTAATGTATAAGGACCTAATAGTGTACAATGTCAAAAAAGTGTATTTGCATGTCAATTTTCCCCACTTAAGAATAGTGGCCGGCCATGTCAATTATGATAAGCATTATGTGTTTGTTATATTAATAAAATAATGTATTAGTAGTATAAAAAAAATAGCAAATAAATAAATAAAAATAGGAGTTAATTAATTAGATGAATAAAACAAAGAAAGAAAAATTGTGTTCATCTTTTAGCTTCCTTGGCCGAAACTAAGAAGAAAGGGGAAGGGGAAAAAAACAAGCATTTGGTCACACCTAGTCTTGGTTAAGGTATGAAATTCTTAATAGCTTTTGAAATTGTTGAATGTATTAAGTTAGTTACTAAGTTCCTAAGTTAACCCATGTCCAAACCTTGAATTTTTGTTGGTATCATGAGAAATTGGTTAAGAGAAAGATGTTCATGAAAGGGTTATTGTTCATGTTATTTGGTTGGAAAATGGTACATAGGTGAATGAGAGTTTAACAAATGAGCACATTGGGCATTAGTTGCTAAATAGAAAAGAATCGGCTAACAAATTGTATGCCTTGGCCGAATGTGATTTTAGGTATTTGGGTAATGTATACATTGTTAATGGATGGAATGAAGAGGATGCTTAAATTGTGTTAAGAACAATTGTAGGTTGAAATAAGGTTTGATAAGTTAGTTATTAAGGTGAAATGCAAATGTTAGTAATTGATTGCTAGTGTATATATATATGAGTATTAACTCGAATTTTGAACTTGAAAATGGCTTGAACACCATGTGTTGTATTGAGAATGTTGAAGTGAATTGGTAGATAATAAATTGATGAATTCGATTGTTAATATACATGCTAAAATAAAATGTATGCAAAGGATGTTTGAAAGAGTGAGCTAGTATTAAACTGCTTGGGGACAGCAACAGTAAGGTGGCTTTGGAAAATCACCATAATTTGTAGAAGTTGAGTTAGAAGCTGGATAAATTATGTCTTTAAAGCTTGAAGAGTCTAATTTCTTGCAGAGGAAGCTATAGAAACAAATGAGTTACCGATTTTGAGATATTTGAAATATTGTGAGGTTGAGTCGAAATGACTAATAGATTTCCTGTTTTGTTTTTATAAAATCAGTATAAATTGTACAAAAATGGCCTTAGGATAAAATTTATATGCTTAGATTCCTTAATGAGTCTAGTTTCAAATGAAATAAGTGAGAACACATTTTGAATTTTATACAATGATAAATCTGATTCGTATCAAAGAATGGTCAGTTTAGTCAAGCAGTGAAACAGGGTGAACTTTAAGAAAAATCTGGTAGTGATTGGCTAGACTAAAAATTATGAAAATTTTATGGCTAAAAGATAAATTAGTCTATTTTCGAGGAAAATTTACGGTCTTTGATTTGGAGTTTCGTAGCTCAAGTTATAAGTAAATTAATGACTGTTGCTCAGTAATTCAGCTTATAGGGAAGTTGTGATTTACTAATGAATTGCTTATTGTTTTATAAGCTTACTATAAGTTGTATGTGTGAAATTCAAATATATATATGTTTGCTATATTCTGAAAGTAATACTTGAGTAATTGATTAATGGTTAGTTTAAAATTTATTGATTAAGCTCAAGAGCATAGAGGGCAACCTCGATAAGGGAAAAGCTAAAGTCGTGGAATAGCCAACCCTAACTTGCCTAGAAAGATACAAGGTAAGTCTTTGAGTAATGGAATATAACTTATATTTAGACATAGAAATTATCAAATTATGTTTGCGATGAATAAATTATGACGTAATGGTCTTGGTTGCATCGTATGATCAAATAAATAGGTAAAATACTTGTTTGTAATCGCATGATAATAGAAAGTTTCGGAATAATGAAACGAGAATATGTCATTTGTTATGACTAGTGAATTAATTGTAAAATGGTTAGAAAGCATGCTGAAATTGTATTCAAATATCAAAGTGTTGTTTAAATGTGTGAATGTATGATTGTTGATCAAGGTTTGAAACCGAGCTAAGTCTCGAAGGGCTATAAGCCGATGTTAAAAACCGGACTTGGTTCCGGCGGCTTTAAGCCATCGTTAAAGCCGGACTTAGTTCGAAGGGCTCTGCGCCGATGTTATTGCGAATTTATTTTCAAGGGCCTTTAAGCTAGCAGCAGCAAACCGAACCGAGCTTAGTCTCGAAGGGCTTCGATCCAGCTTCTAAGATTCGGGTTTAGTTCACAAGGATGTCTTCGCCGCCTATTAATTGGGTGGATAAACCGTAAGTATGTACAAGTGAATTTATATAATGCATGTCAAGTTAATTCCAAGTATAAGTACAATTTAACGTGAAGTGATCAAGTAAGTAAATGCTTTCGTTAAAGATATGATTGATTGTTATATTTCGTGTTTCAAAGTCGGCAATTATGCTTAAACTAGCGCTTAAAATCCTTTGAATGTTTATTATTGGATTAGAAGGTATGAGTACTAACTTAGGCGATTTCAACATCACTAGTAGGCTATATATATACATGCATGAGAGTTGTCCGAAAATTAGGAAGATCGTATTCTGGTTATAAATTAAAAGAATAGATGAACGTATTGATTTTTCCCTTTATGATATGATCGATAAGGAAGCACCTTCGTTATGTTTGGATTCGGCCCAAGGCTGATTCATATAGATTTGATATTAATATGCCAATTTCTTAGATGATTTCATTACTTAAAGCTTACTAAGCATTGAAATGCTTATTCTTTTGTTTTGCTTCTCTGTTTTATAGATTTTGCTCGTCATCCATCGGATTCGGAAGTTCCAAAGTCGAAGTCAACCACACTATCTAAGCTTTTTGGTACATTTTTGATTAAGTTGTGATAATGGCATGTATAGGATCGACTTTGTAATTTGACTTAGTACCTTTTGGTGATGTATATATATGAATAGCCATACGCAAATGGCTTATTTAGTCAACTTGCAATTTTTTTTTTATAAATGATGAAAGTGTTTATGAATGTGATCGATAATGCTCGAATGTTTTATTTATATGGTTGATATTTAGAAATGAAATTAAGGATTACTTAGTAACATTCTTAACTCCTCCGGCGACGGAGGCGGGCTAGGGGTGTTACATTTTATTGGTATCGAGTCATGGTTTAGTTTCGATTCTAGGACTACCGTATTGCAAATTGGTCTAGCTATACATGCCATTATATGTTTATTTGATAGTGTGGTGATTTCCGACGCTTAAAAATGCGCTTATGTATAGTGATGGATCCCGATCCCAATCGAGCAATAGTTGATGATGTTGAGAGCGTGGCACCGCCTCACAAGCAAGGGACACAAATGAACTCTCAACCTATGGCTAGTAATCGTAACGAGGAAGCTAGACAAGCTTTCTATAGCGTGATGAATGATTGGTTCAATCAAGACATTCGAACTAACACGGCTATTCCCCAACCCCACTTCCGACCAATACACCCCTCGCACACGGCCAGCATCTCGATAACCGATCGGATGAGGATAAATAAGCCCCCAGCTGATGTAATCCAAAGCACGGGCTACCGAATTTAAAGCAACAGATGAGGATGATGCCAACAAGCTGAGTTTTGCTGGATAACACTATCCGGGTACTTGATGAACCGCCTTGCACACCCGATGAATGCTTGAAGTGTGCTATCTCTTTATTACGTGATTCTGCTTATTATTGGTGGAATACGTTGATTTCGGTTGTACCTAGAGAACGGGTAACATGGGAGTTTTTCCAAACTGAGTTTCGGAAGAAGTATATCAGTCAGAGATTTATCGATCAAAAACGGAAAGAATTTCTTGAGCTTAAACAAGGTTCCATGTCGGTTACTGATTATGAACGAAAGTTTGTGAGGCTTAGTCGGTATGCTCGAGAATGCATTTCTTCAGAAGATGTAATGTGTAAACGTTTCGAGGAGGGACTGAACGAAGACATAAAACTGTTCGTTGGCATTCTAGAAATCAGAGAATTTGTAGTACTTGTTGAGCGAGCTTGCAAAGCCAAGAGCTCGAAGGAAAAAAAGGAGAGCCGATTTGGGAGCAAGAGAGTTTCAAAAGATCTTCGGAAAACCATTTCATCACCATCGAAGAAGTTTAGAGATGATCCAAATAGATCTAAGAATACTTGGTTTTTTCTCGGGCGGGATCGTAATCGACCCCTATGAGTACACGAGCTACTACTTGCTGCGATGTTGGCAATGATCGCCGTGATAGATCCGATTGTCGTGATTGTGGCAAGTGGCATTCGGGAAGTCAGAGAGTTCGTGACCGCTCCTATATTTCAAATGTGGATCGACGGATCATTTTATCAAAGATTGCCCGAGATTGTCCGGTCGAATGTGAATCGAGTGAAAACCGACTAATACTACAAAGAAGAGGTAGGCCCCTAGAAATTCGGGAATGCTAGTGGCGGTCGAGAGGGCCTAAAGATACCACCACCAAATCGGAGACTCGTGCTCCTGCTAGAGCTTATGCTATACGCGCACGCGAGGATGCTTCTTCACCAGATGTTATTACCGGTACTTTTACTCTCTTTGATACTCATGTGATTGCCTTGATTGACCCTGGTTCTACTCATTCTTATATATGTGAAACCTTAGCATCCAGTAAGACTCTACCTGTTGAGTCTACTGAGTTTGTGATCCGGGTGTCAAATCCTTTGGGTCGTTACGTACTTGTCGACCAAGTGTGCAAGAAATGCCCCCTAGTAATCCGAGGTTCCTGTTTTCCGGCCGATTTGATACTTTTACCGTTTGACGAATTTGATGTTATCCTCGGTATGGATTGGTTGACCGTACATGACGCAATTGTAAATTGCAAAAGAAAAACCATCGATTTGAGGTGTGTGAATAACGAGATAATTCGAATTGAGTCTACCGACTTGAATAGGTTGCCAGCTGTAATATCGTCGATGCTGGCTCAGAAATGTGTAAGAAAGGGGTGTAAAACATACCTTGCGTATGTACTTGATGACAAAGAGTTAGAAAAGAAGCCTGAATCTGTGCCAGTGGTTTGTGAATACCCGGATGTTTTCCCTGAAGAATTACCGGGTTTACCACCGCTCGGAGGTAGAGTTTGGCATCGAGCTTGTACCTGAGACTACACCGATTTCGATAGCTCCGTGATCGTATGGCACCAACGGAATTAAAGGAATTGAAAGCTCAGTTGCAAGAGTTGACGAATAAGGGTTTCGCTCGACCAAGTTTCTCACCTTGGGGTGCGCCAGTTTTGTTTGTGAAAAAGAAAGACGGAACCATGAGGTTGTGCATTGACTATCGTCAGCTGAATAAAGTGACGATAAAGAATAAATATCCGTTACCGCGTATTGATGATTTGTTTGATCAACCAAGGAGCCTCGGTGTTTTCAAAAATAGATTTGAGATCGGGTTATTATCAGCTGCGAGTTCGAGATTCGGATATACCTAAAACCGCTTTCAGAATGAGATACGGCCACTATGAGTTCTTCGTGATGCCGTTTGGGCTCACTAATGCCCCTGCGGTATTTATGGATTTGATGAATCGAATCTTCAGACAATATTTGGACCGGTTTGTAGTCGTGTTTATTGATGACATCTTGGTCTATTCAAGAGATGAGACCGAACATGCCGAGCACCTGAGATTAGTGTTGCGAATTTTACGGGGTAAGTAGTTATATGCTAAGTTCAGTAAGTGTGAGTTCTGGTTAAGAGAGGTTAGCTTTTTGGGTCATGTGGTATCCGCATCGGGTATTCGAGTTGATCCGAACAAAATCTCAGCCATACTTAATTGGAAACCTCCGAGAAATATTACTGAGGTTAGGAGCTTTTTGGGACTTGCCGGTTACTATCGAAGATTTGTAAAAGGTTTTCGATGATAGCCACGCCAATGACGGCTACTTCAAAAGGATGTTAAGTTTGAATGGACGGAAAAGTGTCGTAAAAGTTTTGATCAATCAAGACTTATTTGACCAAGCTCCGATCTTTGTACAGCTTCGAATCCAGAAAGAGTTTGTCATTTACATGTGATGCATCCTTGCTTGGGTTGGGTTGTGTGTTGATGCAAGAAGGTCGAGTCATAGCATACGCGTCGAGGCAATTGAAGCCACATGAGAAAAAACTATCCAACTCATGATCTCGAATTAGTCGCCATTGTATTTGCTCTTAAAATATGGCGACACTACTTGTTTGGTGAGAAGTGCCATGTATTTTCAGATCACAAAAGTCTCAAATATTTGATGACTCGTAGAGAATTAAATTTGCGACAAAGACGTTGGCTGGAGTTGTTGAAAGATTATGAGCTTGTCATTGATTATCACCCGAAAGGCTAATGTGGTTGCGGATGCTTTAAGTCGCAAAATCACCGCTTTGCTTTACTTGAGCAATGAATGTACATTTGTCAATCCTATCCAACAATGTGTTAGTGGCGGAATTAAAGGCCAAACCATTATTGATTCATCAAATTCGTGAAGCTCGTAAAATCGATGAAGAATTGGTCGCAAAACGGGCTGAATGTGTCCCGAATACGGAATCGGAGTTTCAACTTGAT
The DNA here is from genome assembly GCA_025698475.1 of Gossypium anomalum. Classification (NCBI taxonomy): domain Eukaryota; kingdom Viridiplantae; phylum Streptophyta; class Magnoliopsida; order Malvales; family Malvaceae; genus Gossypium; species Gossypium anomalum. Next base: position 42,942,569 of record CM046965.1, read on the forward strand.
GAGGACGATTGTTTGAGGTTCGGTCGGTCGTGTGTGTTCCAAGAAATGCGTAACTCATTTCGATGATTACGAACGAAGCTCATTGTAGTCGAATGTCACTTCACCCGGAGTACGAAAATGTACAACGATCCGAGACGCCGGTTTTGGTGGCATGGTATGAAACGAGACATTTCCGATTTTGTTTCAAGTGTCTAATATGTCGCCAAGTGAAGGCGGAGCATCAAGTGCCTACGGGTTTACTTCAAATCATCATGATACCTAATGGAAATGGGATCGAGTCACGATGGATTTTATAAGCTGGGCCGCGATCGATCGACAAGTAAGAAAGATGCGATTTGGGTTGTTGTTGATAGATCGACTAAGTCGGCTCATTTTATCCCCGTGCGTCACATTTTTCTTTTTCATTGGATAAACTAGCTGAATTGTATGTTTCTCAGATTGTGAGATTACACGGGGTACCAATTTCTATTGTGTCGGGCAGAGATCCGAGATTTACCTCACGATTTTGGAAGAAATTGCAAGAAGCCTTGGGTACCAAGCTGCATTTTAGCACCGCTTTTCATCCGCAAACTGATGGTCAATCCGAGCGGATAATTCAGATACTTGAGGATATGTTGAGATGTTGCATCCTCGAGTTTGGTGGTTCATGGGAGCGGTATCTACCTTTGATTGAGTTCGCTTACAACAATAGTTTTCAATCAAGTATTAAGATGGCACCTTATGAAGCTTTGTACGGGCGTAAATGCCGTACGCCATTGTTTTGGACCGAGCTCGGTGAAAATAAAATTTTCGGAGTGGATTTGATTAAAGATGCCGAACAGAAAGTAAAAATAATTCGTGAAAGTCCAAGGCGCGATCGATCGTCGAAAATCGTATGCGGACTTAAAAAGAAGAGATATTGAGTATCGTGGGAGACAAAGTGTTTCTTAAGGTCTCACCTTGAAAAAGATACTCGATTTGGCCGTAAAGGCAAAGCGAGTCCGAGGTTCATAGGGCCATATGAAGTGTCCGAAAGAATTGGTCCAGATTGCTTATAGATTGATTTTGCCTCCGAACTTGAAAAGATTCACAACGTCTTTCATGTTTCAATGCTTCGACGTTATAGATCTAATCCATCACACGTAATTAATCCATCGAAATTGAAATTCAATCCGATATGAGTTCTCAAGAAGAACCGATTCGTATCCTAGCTCGTGAAGTGAAAGAGTTGCGAAACAAAAGGTTCCGTTAGTAAAGGTGTTATGGCTCAAACACGGGATCGAAGAAGCTACGTGGGAAACCAAAACTCTATGAAAGAACGATACCCAAACTTATTTATCGTAAGATTTTCGGGGACGAAAATTTCTTAAGTGGGGAGAGTTGTGACAAAGACTAATTTGACCCTAGTCGGGAAGTGGTTTCGGGACCACAGAACCGAGCTATAAAAATAATTATAAGTTATATTTCATGTTTATGAAGTGATTAAATACAAGTGTGAAAGTTTCAAGCTTTGATTTGGTCATTTGCATGTGAATTTATTCAATAGGACTTAGGTGTGACACTTTTGAAATGTGATAGGTTAATGTATAAGGACCTAATAGTGTACAATGTCAAAAAAGTGTATTTGCATGTCAATTTTCCCCACTTAAGAATAGTGGTCGGCCATGTCAATTATGATAAGCATTATGTGTTTGTTATATTAATAAAATAATGTATTAGTAGTATAAAAAAATAGCAAATAAATAAATAAAAATAGGAGTTAATTAATTAGATGAATAAAACAAAGAAAGAAAAATTGTGTTCATCTTTTAGCTTCCTTGGCCGAAACTAAGAAGAAAGGGGAAGGGGAAAAAAAACAAGCATTTGGTCACACCTAGTCTTGGTTAAGGTATGAAATTCTTAATAGCTTTTGAAATTGTCGAATGTATTGAGTTAGTTACTAAGTTCCTAAGTTAACCCATGTCCAAACCTTGAATTTTTGTTGGTATCATGAGAAATTGGTTAAGAGAAAGATGTTCATGAAAGGGTTATTGTTCATGTTATTTGGTTGGAAAATGGTACATAGGTGAATGAGAGTTTAACAAATGAGCACATTGGGCATTAGTTGCTAAATAGAAAAGAATCGGCTAACAAATTGTATGCCTTGGCCGAATGTGATTTTAGGTATTTGGGTAATGTATACATTGTTAATGGATGGAATGAAGAGGATGCTTAAATTGTGTTAAGAACAATTGTAGGTTGAAATCAGGTTTGATAAATTGTGTTAATTGATTGCTAGTGTATATATATATGAGTATTAACCGAATTTTGAACTTGAAAAATGGCTTGAACACCATGTGTTGTATTGAGAATGTTGAAGTGAATTGGTAGATAATAAATTGATGAATTCGATTGTTAATATACATGCTTAAATAAAATGTATGCAAGGGATGTTTGAAAGAGTGAGCTAGTATTAAACTGCTTGGGGACAGCAACAGTAAGGTGGATTTGAAAAATCACCATAATTTGTAGAAGTTGAGTTAGAAGCTGGATAAATTATGTCTTCAAAGCTTGAAGAGTCTAGTTTCTTGCAGAGGAAGCTATAGAAACAAATGAGTTACCGATTTTGAGATATTTGAAATATTGTGAGGTTGAGTCGAAATGACTAATAGATTTCCTGTTCTGTTTTTATAAAATCAGTATAAATTGTACAAAAATGGCCTTAGGATAAAATTTATATGCTTAGGTGAGAACACATTTTGAATTTTGTACAATGGGAAATCTGATTCAATATCGAAGAATGGTCGGTTTAGTCAAGCAAAGAAACAGGTGAACTTTAAGAAAAATCTGTAGTGATTGGCTAGACTAAAAATTATGAAAATTTTATGGCTAAAAGATAAATTAGTCTATTTTCGAGGAAAATTTACTGTATTTGATTTGGAGTTTCATAGCTCAAGTTATAAGTAAATTAATGACTCATTGCTCAGTAATTCACTTATAGGAAGTTGTGATTTACTAATGAATTGCTTATTGTTTTATAAACTTACTATAAGTTGTATGTGTGAAATTCAAATATATATATGTGTGCTATATTCTGAATGTAATACTTGAGTAATTGATTAATGGTTAGTTTAAAATTTATTGATTAAGCTCAAGAGCATAGAGGGCAACCTCGGATAAGGGAAAAGCTAAAGTCGTGGAATAGCCAACCCGAACTTGCCCGAAAGATACAAGGTAAGTCTTTGAGTAATGGAATATAACTTATATTTAGACATAGAAATTATCAAATTATGTTTATGATGAATAAATTATGACGTAATGGTCTTGCTTGCATCGTATGATCAAATAAATAGGTAAAATACTTGTTTGTAATCGCATGATAATAGAAAGTTTCCTAATAATGAAACGAGAATATGTCATTTGTTATGACTAGTGAATTAATTGTAAAATGGTTAGAAAGCATGCTGAAATTGTATTCAAATATCAAAGTGTTGTTTAAATGTGTGAATGTATGATTGTTGATCAAGGTTTGAAATCGAGCTAAGTCTCGAAGGGCTATAAGCCAGTGTTAAAAATCGGACTTGGTTCCGAAGGGCTTTAAGCCATCGTTAAAGCCGGACTTAGTTCCGAAGGGCTCTGCGCCAGTGTTATTGCCGAATTTATTTTCGAAGGGCCTTTAAGCCAGCAGCGCAAAAACGAGCTTAGTCTCGAAGGGCTTCGAGCCGCCTCTAAGATTCGGTTTAGTTCACAAGGGACGTCTTCGCCACCTATTAATTGGGTGGATAAACCGTAAGTATGCACAAGTGAATTTATATAATGCATGTCAAGTTAATTCCAAGTATAAGTACAATTTAACGTGAAGTGATCAAGTAAGTAAATGCTTTCGTTAAAGATATGATTGATTGTTATATTTCGTGTTTCAAAGTCGGCAATTATGCTTAAACTAGCGCTTAAAATCCTTTGAATGTTTATTATTGGATTAGAAGGTATGAGTACTAACTTAGGCGATTTCAACATCACTAGTAGGCTATATATATACATGCATGAGAGTTGTCTGAAAATTAGGGAAGATCGTATTCGGTTATAAATTAAAAGAATAGATGAACGTATTGATTTTTCCCTTTATGATATGATCGATAAGGAAGCACCTTCGTTATGTTTGGATTCGGCCCAAGGCTGATTCATATAGATTTGATATTAATATGCCAATTTCTTAGATGATTTCATTACTTAAAGCTTACTAAGCATTGAAATGCTTATTCTTTTGTTTTGCTTCTCTGTTTTATAGATTTTGCTCGTCATCCATCGGATTCGGAAGTTCCAAAGTCGAAGTCAACCACACTATCTAAGCTTTTTGGTACATTTTTGATTAAGTTGTGATAATGGCATGTATAGGATCGACTTTGTAATTTGACTTAGTACCTTTTGGTGATGTATATATATGAATAGCCATACGCAAATGGCTTATTTAATCAACTTGCAATTTTTTTTTTATAAATGATGAAAGTGTTTATGAATGTGATCGATAATGCTCGAATGTTTTATTTATATGGTTGATATTTAGAAATGAAATTAAGGCTTACTTAGTAACATTCTTAACTCCTCCGGCGACGGAGGCCGGCTAGGGGTGTTACACTTAATCGGCGATCTAAGGGCAATAAGCTATTTTTGTTCGTTCAAGGTGAGTAGTGACTGAAAATTTAGGTTTTAGTATTAAGAATTCTAACGATTGGAAAACTGAAGGTAAATCTTGAATGAATGTAGGTTTTGGCGTGGTGGGCTGTTCACTCGATTTCACAATCAGATGTGTAATCTCACCACCTTTATTGTAAATCGATAAAAGCTGAAAAGTTAAAAAATACGATAATTAAGGCCACATAGGCATGCAATCGCTCGCGTGGTGAATCGAGCCCACGAAACATGGGTGTTAGATTGTAGAGGCCGCCATGAGCATTCTCATGGGTTTGGGCTGTTCTGGGCCACGGTGGGCCGAAATAGGCTGTGTGGGCCCAATGGGCTTATGGGCTCCACACGGATAAATTCCACAATATAGGGTAATTACTGGACCGGGCTATGTAGTATGCATGGCCGTGGTAATTTTTGGGCTTGATGGGCTACACGGGCGTGTGGGCCTACTTGGGCCGCATAATGGGCCTTGGGCCCACTTACACTGTTAGGACCGTTAAGGTTACACGAGTTGCTCGAGGTGACTGTAGACCTTCTAATGGGTCGATAAGAGTACCTAGACCCCAAGGTAGGTAAAATGACCAAAATACCCTATAAGGTAAAATGACTAATTTACCCATCGAGGGTAAATGACTGATTTGTGCTATGATTTGATTGTTCTTTCTGAGCATGACATTCTGCATTCACGTATGAGGTTATGACATGTAACATCCTAAAATAGGACCTAAACGGAACAGTGGTTGTGAAACCACAAATCTGAGGTAGAAAAATTTATTTTATTATTATTTTGAGGTTCATGATATGATTGCATGATTGTGTGAAAATTTCGTGATGAAATTCTATGCATAAAGTGCTTAAGTTGAGATTAGGGACTAAATCGAATAATTTGTAAAACTTGCATTCTAGAAATTTTTAGTATGAAATTGCTTTGGAATATTAATTAGGAGGGTTTAAATAACAATTTGACCAATTTCTAAGTTCATGGACAAAATAGGACATGGATGAAATTTTTGAGAGTTTAATAAGGAAGGGCATTTTGGTCATTTGGATATTAAATGAAATAAAAAGGAAAAAAAATAACACAAAATTCATCATCATCTTCATTAGCACGAAATTTCAAGGGTTCTCCACAGCTAGGGTTTGTTTCAAGCTTTCAAGCTCCATAGTAAGTGATTCCAAGCCCCGTTTTTAATGTTCTTTACGTTTTCGGAGTCTCGGTAGCTCGATAAAGCTTATGCTAGCAATAATTTAAGTTAGGGTTCATATTTGGAAAAATACCCATAGGTGAAAAATGTTTATTTTGATGTTTTATGATAGAATATGAGGTCTTAGATTATGTTAGACAACTTGTGCTACTCAGTTTTAGGTAAAAACGAGTAAAAGGGCTTAATCGGTAAAAAATACCTAATAGTCATAAGTATAAGTTAGAGTGAGAATTTGATTTTGCTATAGAAGGGAAAAACGATTAGCATGTCATACATAAGAAAATAGGCTGAAGTTTAATTTACGAGATTTGGGGCAAAAGTGTAAATATGCAAAAGTTTAGGGGCAAAAATATAATTTTTTCAAAGTTTGAGTAAAGGACTGTTTTGATAAATGTGAATATTAAATAAATTAAATTTGCTATTATAGATCCAGAAGAGCAAAATTCGGGAGTAGATCGGGGAAAAGAAAAAGTAAAGGACTAAATTGTAAAGTTTAGTCACATTTTGTATCGAGGTAAGTTTACAGTAAATAAATGCAATATTCTTTTATTTTACATTATTATTGTAAATTTCAGCATTTATATACTTATTTAATGAGAATATTTGAAGTCGAATTAAAGCGAAGAAGCCCCGTTTGAACCTTAGGAATGTTAGGATATTGGGGTTGACAGAGACAGACAGATGAAAATGAGCCATGTAAGTCCATATCGATATATGGCTTTGGAGACAGAATGAGCCATGTAAGCCCATATTAGATATACATATGGAATTGGAGACAGAAAAATTCATGTAAGTCCATGTCGAAGACATGGTATTGGCAGATATTGATAGGCGAGAACGACCTAGTATCCTTAGTATTCCAAGTGGTTCAACGGGTCATTGTACACGTTAAATTACAATGAATTATCAGCAAAAGGGAAGGTAGATTATATTTATGAATAGTGAAAGGTCGTAAGAAAGAAGGTATGTGAGTAAAGAAGAAGGTAGAAAATGAGAAGTAAAGAAAGTTTATGAGGCTAGGTGACATTATGTATAATTATTCATTATGTTGAATGTTGTAATTTATTTGCTTGTAAGCTTACTAAGTCTAGTGCTTACTCTCTTTATTTTCTTTTTCTTATAGTTTTTATCAAGCCACTCGGGGATCGAAGGAAACGTCGGAGACCCGATCACACTATCGAAGGAATCACATTGGTATGGTTAGACGTTTCGTTTTGTGTATGGCATGTATAGGAACTTGGTTTCTTTTGATATGATATGATCAATGAATGATGTGTAAATACTTGCTAGTGATTAGCTAATAGAATGGCTGATGATATACATGTTTAATAGTATGTATGATTAAGTAGTAACTATCACATGAAAACTATGAAAAATGTGAAAGTAACTTAAAAACGGATTCAAGTATCAGAAATAATGTGATTTTGAAAAATCACTAAAAATCGTAGAGACATGGTTTGATGGTGAATAATATATGAAATTAAAACTCATTTTGTCTATTTTCATATGGAATAAGCAAAAAAGGTAAAGATATTTTATTTTATAAGATATCTGAGTTTTAGTCAAATAGGGCCAGAGCGATTTCTGGATCCCCTATTTTAAATTTAGAAATTCACGATAAATTTTAAAAAACTAATTATGTGGTATAATTTAATGGTTAAAATTCTTATTGAATCTAGTTTTAATAGAAACAAACTGTATAGTCATATGAATTTTGTAGAGGGAGAAAAGTGGTTCGTAGTAAGTAGAGGTCAGTGCAGTCGAATTCTGAAACAGGGGTAACTTTAACTAATAAACTCTACTAATTGGATAAGTCAAAAATTCTAGAAAAAAATTAATAGATAGATATATGAGTCTAGTTTCAAGAAAAATTTACGGATCTTAATTTTGAGTTTTGAAACTCGAGAAATGAATTTTTAAGCAACCATGATGCAGAAAAATAGTTTATTCTGAAAATTAAAATCAGTGGTTTAGAATTGTTTAAAAGGTAAGATAAGTTTAGTAACACCTCAAGCTTGACTCCAGTGACGGTTTCGGGCGTGGGGGCGTTACATGATATGACATATTACATGGGGTTGGTATATTGTTTATGAAGGAAGTATACTATATTGTTGGCTGTTAGCGTTTATACTGATTACTGGTAGCTTTGTTGTGATACTATTACCGGCAGCTTTGCTGCGATACTGATTAGTGCCGCGACCGGTGCTAATATTGGTGTGTCTGGCTGGGTGGGTCGATTTTATCCCCACAAGGTGTGGTTGGTGGTACGGAGTGGTGTGTCTGGATGGATTAGGGTGGGTTTCACTGTTACATTACTGCACTGACACTGTTACTGTTACTGTAATGGGCTCAGGCCCAAATTGTTACTGCGTACTCTATTCTAACAGTTAGATAGGGGATCACACACTGAGTTTTTTGTAAACTCACCCTTCTTTTTAACTGTGCAGGTAATCCCTAGCTTTAGAGGATTTGGTGCTATGAGGGACTCGGAGGTGGCCACATGACCGTAGTAATGCAATGCATGATTTTACTTTTATCTGAATTTTCACTTGGGGTTTTTAATTCTGTAATAAGGCCTTTTACGGATTTAAATTTTAATTGGGCATTTGCTTGCTTACTTTAAACTGCTAGTCTAGGGGAAGACGAGTTTTTCAAAATATCTATTGTTTGCAAAGACACGATTTAACCTTCAAAATTTTGAAAAGCTTGCGTGTTTAAAACCGTGTAATAAAATAATGGGAATTTAATATGACTAATGTTTTGACTAGCTGATTGGATAATAATAAGGAATTTAACATACTAAAGTTTTTATCAACCCACAAAGAGATTTTAACTATTCAAACAAGTCTTTACCAACATAGTTCATATTTTTAAAATGCAGTGCAATGTGACATGCCAGATTCGACCATAACGTCTGGGCCGGGTTTGTGGTGTTACATAGGATGTTGCCATTGATGAATAAGCATGTCTTTTAATGATTGATGATAGATTGTGAATTTTTTATGATAGTTATACAAGTTTTGTTATGTGATTTTTAGTGAAAATGCGAATAAGGGATTAAATTGTGAAATGTGGAAACTTTGTAGTTAAAATGTGAAATAAATGGAAAATATGGGCTGCTAGAGACCTAATTGAAATTCGACTAGCATGGGTTTTGGTTAAATAGCATGAATTTTTGATTTTATGAAATAAGGACTAAATTGTAAAAGTTGTGAAAACTAGGGGCAAATGTGCAAATGTGCTTTAATGAGTGTTTTGGATTAAATTGAATAGAGAGGTAATTAAATAAGCTAAATTTGATATTATATAGATCAAGAAAGGTGAAATACGGATTTAGATCGGGGAAAGAACAATGTTTCAAATTAATCGACTTAATTCGTCATTTTTACATCCGAGCTAAGTTTGTATGATTAATAAGCTTAATGTTATATGTGTTTATATGCTTAAATATTATAATTGTGATATTACGACACTGTGGAATCTATCGACAAAGCATTGACACTATGAGAATCCCAATTGATCCTTAAGAATATATAGGATACTAGTGACATGTCATTAGGGGTTTTAGTGATTATGTGATCCGGGTGTTGGTCCTGTACGTCCTACCAGTTGCTGAGTATACTAGCATGTGTTGTAGTTACTTGACAGCTTGTGTGAGCAGCACCATGTGGCTACATCTTGACTGACAGCTTGTATGAGCAGGCCCGTTGATAGCTCAAGAGTGAGCATATATGTGATAAGAGATTGAGATAGCATTGGCTATGTATGTGGCACTTTGGTACGAGATTCCTGAGTATCCGATATTATTCCGAATGGTTCAACAGGAAAAGTTGATGGTACGAGGATGTAAACAATGATACGGATCAGTTCAAGTACTCGTGATATGTTTGGCAAGTAAGTGATAATTGATAATTTTATATGTAAAGTAAGTGAAAGTTGATGAATTTATACATAATACCAATAATTATGGCAATGTGCAAATTGTTGAATTGAATGTATTACTTATGTTCTTTATGTAACACCCCAAACTCAGCCTGGACGTTATGGCCGAATCTGGCACATCACATTGAAGTGTTTTAGCGAAAACCGTGTTTTCATTGAAAACCCTTCTTAAAATAAAAGAAACCTTAACTATCCTACAAAAAAACTCTTTTCAATCACTTGTTTAAAATATATGATTTTATGAAAACATGTCATTTTAAAATGTAGTTGCGAAAACGTAGAAAGTCATACTATAGTTTAAGAAACCATGTTCAACTTCTTCTAATTACATCACATGAAAATAATAATCCAAATTATAATAAAGTGGAAGCCCTATTACAATCTGATTTGAAAAGTACTTAATAACATAGAACTGATAAGCTTTAAAAAGAAAAACAAGTCCAAATTATCTTGCTAGCTGGCCACCCAGAGTCCCTCCAAACATAGAACCTTCTACTGAGCATCACCTAAAAATAAAATAAAAGAGGGGGTGAGTTTTCGCAAACTCAGTGTGTACAACCCTCAACGAAAAACAAGTATTCAAAAATAAAATCATCATATACCAAACATGCAATGCAATCCCTTCCTAATATTCCATCTACTACACACTAGCTCCGTCCCCTGTCACACCATGTCGGGATATGAAATCGACCCACCCAACCGACACATCAATGGTAGCCCGGTTGCGGAACTACCTCCATTTACATATTGGGCTTCAAAAGCAATCGGTGGATCCACGATTGTCAAGCAACCATGCGATCCTCATATACTTCCTCCGTTCCATATTTCCCCATCCCATATGCAACCTAAGCAGAATGTCATATGTATGCAGCAAATAGGCATGTCACATTCATAAAACTTACATTTAACACATAAGGGTATTTTGGTCATTTTTGCCCTTACGGGTATTTCGAAAATTTTTACCTTATTACGATTATCACTTACCTTGGCCCGTTAACAAATCCCGTGAGCTAAGATAAATGAATACTATGCACCAGGTAGGATTCCAAAGAAGAGGAGGTGAGTCATTAAGACCGCTTAAGTACCAAGCTTTCCCTAGATCCAATCCTAGACATGCATATACCTATTGCCACACCTTAACTCTATGACTTGTCCACAGTCACAATATATTAATTAAGTTTTATGTGGTTATCATATACTAGGCCCAAAACCCTTACATACATGCATATGGCCCTCTTGGCCCAATCTTATTCATATGGCCCATCAGGCCCAATTTACGATCATATGGCCCATTTGGCCCAACCTCATTTATATGGCCCATCCGGCCCAAATCATACTATATTCATGCTTACATACAAATTTCCTATCACATATCAAATTTTGCCTATTATGGGCCTAACAACCCATCAGGCCCATTTAGCCCATTCCGGCCCACTTGGCCTATTCACAACCCTAGTCTAAGGAATCGCTCATGGGCCTAAGGCAATCTATCGGTCTCCCCCTTACGAGTATTCACGTACTCGCAAGACTACCGTAGCCAAACTTTCGGCTTTTTGGCATTTCAACTTTTCGGCATTTCGGCGTTTTGGCATTTCGGCTTTTGCCGATCTACTTGTGTGTGCAGTGTAAGTACACACCTGGTAAGCAAGCGTGATGCGATCTCCTTAGCCCCAAACCTTGTGCGATAAGTATAACAGCCCCTTCTTAAATCCCTAACCACGATCAACTCCTAGATCTGCACCAATCTTAACTATTAAAACAGAATAATAGGTGACTCATATCCTACACAAGTCCCCTTACCTTAACTATTAACATTCGGGCACCTTAGCTAATGGGAGAGGAATACTTACCAAAATCGCAAACACCTAAAGAGCAATTTCAACAGAGAGCTAAGATCCAAGATCCGAAACTAATTCCCTACCACAGTCGATTAGAAAAAGTGAGGAAAGAATAGCGTAATAGATTCTTAGCAAAAACGGTTGGAAGAACAACACTTACACTAGATTTGACCAAAGTAGAAGGAGTAGTAATTGCACCAAGGGTATTCGGCCAAAGAAGTTCGGCCCTTTGCGATTTTGTATGGCAAAAGAGATTTATTTGGCTCCAAGGAAAAAGAAGGACAATCAGCAATGAGGTAGAGGAAGAATGGAATTCGGCACAAGGAAGAAGGAAAAGGAAAAGAAAAGCAGAGGGTTTTTGGCTTTTTGAGAAAAGGATTTCCGGTAATAGGGTAAAGAAAATTTGGCATTAGCCTGACAACCCTACATTCGGCACTTATTTATAGCCCTATACTCGAATTGCCTGGGCCTAAGTTCTCCATTCGGCTCCATTACTTCCCCCTCTCATCTCCTCGTTTTTCTCTCTTATAACCCTTTGATCCTTTTCTTAATTTTCTCTCCTGAACACTCCCCTTTGTGTCCATCTTCACGCCATTTCCAACCTTCTAGAAGGCCAAAATTAAACTTTTAAAAACACTAAGCTAGGATTTGAACCCTGGATCTCTTTGCTAGCTACTAACACCACCTCCCTACACTCTAAGTGGCGTCACTTAGCCACTCTTCCACAAGGCTTTTTGATGCCATTTTCCCCTATCTTTATTTAAAAGCCCAACTACTTGCCAACAAGGCCCTTTAAATTATTAAATAATAATTTCTTCCACCCTTAGATTCGAACTCAAGCCTTGACCAAGACCTACCAATGCGTAATTAACACTTAAACGGGATTGCTAAGCACAAAAAGAAAAATTCAAGATTTCAAGATTTTCGGGTTTCGAGATTCTTGTGGTGTTACAACTCTACCCCCTAAAAGAAATTTCATCCTTGAAATTCCCAACTACTAACAGAGACTACCACACCACACTTCCGCTGCGCACTCTAATTCCAACTTAGGTAAATAGCACACTGTGGGTAAGTACATACCATTATTCGCCTCTGGAGCGTCTCCATCCTCTTGACGATGTGTTGCATAGACCAAAGCTGGCTGCCTCACCTCAGCATGACCAGCATCTCTGCCCAGTGCTCCATAACCCAAATCGTTTCCACCCCTAGCCTGTTCACGGCCTCTCGGTGATTGCTGACCACCCCTTGGTGGCTGTACACCACCTCGGTCCATGACTGGCACCTAACTTGACATTCTAGGGCAACTCTTGATCCTATGCCCCATGGATCCCCAACCTAGACAAGCTCCCGTCCTCTTCCAACACTCACGTACATGACCTTTCCCACAATCAGCACAAGGTCACACCCCTGGATTAATAGCAGGGGGCCCTGCTCTAACTGGCCTATTAACTCTGGCCCTAGCCCTAGGCCTCAGATCGACACCAGGAGTCTCAGCCTCCCTTTTATCCTTACCCCTTTCTTTCTCTCAATTTAAGTGCTCAGTGCGCTTTACCTCCTCCGCTATCTTTGCTTTCTCCACTAATTTCGAGAAAACTCGCTCCCTTTGTGGAGCTATCAGTACCCTGAGGCATCTCTTAGTCCATCCTCAAAACTAACGCAACGCTCATAGGCTGGAGCCTCTTCTACTCCAACATCGGGCATATGGCCCGATGCCGACGATTCATCCTTAACACTTCCGCGGCCTTGGCCACGGCCTCTTGCACCTCTTCTAGCACTTATCGTCGATTCACGTATTATCAGGGTTAGAAATTTTTATGAAGTTTTAGTTAGTTTCAATAATTAACCCGATGTTTTATGGAAGTAATTAAAGAGAAGATTGTTTTCGAAAATCCTCTACAATTTCAAGTTCCTGTAGGCTTTGGTTCCATTCTAACAAGATTATCTAAAGTATCCTTCTAACTATCTATGGTATAACAATTTAAACAAAGTTTAGAATAAGAATACTTACTTGGTTCGATGTCGAAAACTCGGTGTGCCACACACCAAGACTTCCCCTTTTCCAAAACATTGTAAAAAAACAAAATTTAAAAAAAACACAAAAAGAATCCAAGTAATGAGGCCCATTTCATAGCCTAAGTTTTGTAACCAGGCTCTGATATCATTAAATGTAACACCCCAAATTCGACCTAGACATTATGGCCGAATCTGGCGCATCACATTGAAGTGTTTTAGCAAAAATCGTGTTTTCATTGAAAACCCTTCTTAAAATAAAAGAAACCTTAACTATCTTAAAAAAAAAACTCCTTTCAATCACTTGTTTAAAATATATGATTTTATGAAAACAAGTCATTTTAAAATGTAGTTGCGGAAACGTAGAAAAGTCATACTATAGTTTAAGAAACCATGTTCAACTTCTTATAATTACATCACATGAAAATAATAATCCAAATAATAATAAAGTGGAAGCCCTATTACAATCTGATTTGAAAAGTACTTAATAACATAGAAACTGATAAGCTTTAAAAAGAAAAACAAGTCAAATTATCTTGCTAGCTGGCCACCCAAAGTCCCTCCAAACATCGAACCTTATACTGAGCATCACCTGAAAATAAAATAAAAGAGGGGGTGAGTTTTCGCAAACTCAGTGTGTACAACCCTCGACGAAAAACAAGCATACAAAAATAAAATCATCATACATCAAGCACACCAGCTCCGTCCCCCATCACACCATGTGGGGATATGAATATCGACCCACCCAACTGACACATCAATGGTAGCCCAGTTGCGAAACTACCTCCATTTACATATTGGGCTTTAAAAGTCTTTGGTGGATCCACGATTGTCAAGCAACCATGCGATCCTCATATACTTCCTCCGTTCCATATTTCCCCATCCCATATACAACCTAAGCAGAATATCATACGTATGCAGCAAATAGGCATGTCACATTCATAAAACTTACATTTAACACATAGGGGTATTTTTGTCATTTCTGCCCTTAGTGGCATTTCAAAAATTTTTCCCTTATTACGGTTCTTACTTACCTTGGCCCGTTAACAAATCCCATGAGCTAAGATGAACGAATACTATACACCAGGTAGGATTCTAAAGAAGAGGAGGTGAGTCATTAAGACCGCTTAAGTACCAAGCTCTCCCTAGATCTAATCCTAGACATGCATATACCTGTTGCCACACCTTAACTCTATGACTTGTCCACGGTCACAATATATTAATTAAGTTTTATGTGGTTATTATATACTAGGCCTAAAACCCCTACATACATGCATATGGCCCTCTTGACGCAATCTTATTCATATGGCCCATCAGGCCCAATTCACATTCATATGGCCCATCAGGCCCAATTCACGATCATTTGGCCCATTCGGCCAACCTCATTTATATGGCCCATCCGGCCCAAATCACATTATATTCATGCTAATATACAAATTTCCTATCACATAGCATCGCTTATCAAATTTTGCCTATTATGGGCCCAACAGCCCATCGGGCCCATTTAGCCCATTTCGGCCCACTTGGCATATTCGCAACCCAAGTCCATGGAATCGCCCATGGGCATCAGGCAACCTATCGGTCTCCCCCTCACGAGTATTTGTGCACTCACAAGACTACCGTAGCCAAACTTTCGGCTTTTGCCGATCTACTTGTGTGTGCAGCGTAAGTGCACACCTGGTAAGCAAGCGTGATGAGATCTCCTTAGCCCCAAACCTTACGCGATAAGTATAACAGCCCCTTCTGAAATCCCTAACCACGATCAACTCCTAGATCTGCACCAATCATAACTATTAAAATAGAATAATAGGTGACTCGTATCCAACACAAGTCTCCTTAGCTTAACTATGAACATTCGGCCACCTTAGCCAATGGGAGAGGAATACTTACCAAAATCGCAAACACTTAAAGAGTAATTTCGGCAAAGAGTTAATATCCAAGATCCGATACTAATTCCCTATCACATTCGATTAGAAAAAGTGAGGAAAGAACAGCGTAATAGATTCTTAGCAAAACTAATTGGAAGAATAACACTTACACTAGATTTGACCGAAGTAGAAGGAGTAGTGATTGCACCAAGGGTATACGGCCAAAGAAGGTCAGCCCTTTACGATTTTGTATAGAAAAAGAGAGTTATTTGGCTCCAAGGAAAAAGAAGGACAAGTCAGCCATAAAGTAGAGGAAGAATAGAATTTGGCACCAGGAAGAAGGAAAAAGAAAAGAAAAGCATAGGGTTTTCAGCTTTTAGAGAAAAGTGTTTCTGGTAACAGGGTGAAGAAAATTTGGCATTAGCCTGACAACCCTGCATTCGGCACTTATTTATAGCCCTATAGCCGAATTGACTGGCCCTCAGTTCCCCATTCAGCTCCATTACTTCCCCCTCTTATCTCATTGTTTTTCTCCCTGATAACCCCTTGATCCTTTTCTTAATTTTCTCTCCTGAAGACTCCCTTTCGAGTCCATCTTCACGCCACTTCCAACCTTTTAGAAGGCCAAAATTAAACTTCCAAAAACACTAAGCTAGGATTCAAACCTTGCATCTCCTTGCTAGCTACTAGTGCCACCTCCCTACACTCTAAGTGGCATCACTTAGCCACTCTTCCATAAGGCTTTTTGATGCCATTTTTCCCTATCTCTATTTAAAAGCCCAACTACTTGCCAACAAGGCCCTTTTAATTATTAAACTATAATTTCTTCTACCCCTAGATTCGAACTCAAACCTTGACCAAGACCTAACAATGCGTAATTAACACTTAACCAGGATTGCTAAGCACAAAAAGAAAATTTCAAGATTTCGGGATTTTTGGGTTTTGAGATTTTTGGGTTTCAGGATTTTTTGGGCGTTACAGTTTAAATTGTGAATGAGTTGGCAAATATACTTATTATTCATCTGAACTTACTAAGCTATAAAGCTTACTCTGTTTATTTTTTCATGTTTTTACTGATTTCATAGCTAGCTCGGATTTGGGGATCATCGGAGACTTCATCACACTATCAAGCTATCGTTTTGGTACTTTTGAATCTATGTTTTTGAAATATATGGCATGTATTGGAACTTTGGTCACTTTGGTATATAAGTTGATGATGAATTTAACCATTAGAATTGGCTTGTAAATGTTTAAATTTTGGTCTTCTGTATAGCCATGAATGTTGGCTTAAATTGTTGGTTTAGTTGTATATATATGTGTGTATGGTTTATGTAGTGAGTTATATTAATGGTTATATAATGCTTGTGGATTCTAGGTGTGGTGGATGGCAAATGTTTGATATATGAAAAGATATATGCTTGTAAGTTTGAGCATAATGATGCATGTTTGAAATTGTCTAATTAGCTGAAATGTATATGTGAATTTGGTATAAATGGATTGGCTTATTTTGTAACTTGTGTGTATTGTGGATAATGATATTGAGTTAGCATGAATTAGGCTTGATATAGTTGGTTTGAATGCCTATATATGCTATGTTTTGGTGTCAATTGAATGGATGTAGGTGTGTGCAAATTTGGGTGGCTAAATGTCTTGGTAAATAACCTATTTTTGTCCACATGGGCAGGGACACGGGCGTGCGTCCCAGCCATGTGTGACACACGGCTATGTTACACAGTCGTGTGTCCCCTGATATTCAATTAAAAATCAAGTCAGTATGCTCCACACGGCCTCACACACAAGTGTATGACTTGGCCATATGGCATAAGTCAGTATACCCTACAGGATTGGCACGGCCTAGCACACGGCCCGTGACATGAGCGTGTGTTGCCATGTTTAGGGTACACGAGTTGGCCACATGGGTGTGTGTACTGGCCGTGTGACCCAAGTCAGAGAGTTACACGGGGTCGTACATGGGCTGGGACACGGTAATGTGATCCCATTTTGAATGTCCACACGGGCGTGCCTTTGGCCGTGTAAGATGTAACACCCCAAACCCGTCTTAGACATTACGACCGGATCCGGCGCGTCACATCATATTGCTTTTCAAAACTTGACCCTTAGAGTAGAAATTTGATAATGAATCTAAACCCTTTTAATTACTATTTAATCAGAATTCTCGTCAAAATGCTTACCGATTAGTTTGCCAAAGTTAAGTATAGTTCATCGTTTAAAAATCGCGGAAGCATTTAAAAACTTTGTCGTTGGAAGCTCATGTTTCTTAGGGAAAACATGCCATTTTGAAAACTCGAATCTTCCTAGACTAGCAATTTAGCGTAAGAAATAATAATCCAAATTAAAATTTGGCCTTATTACATAAATCAAAACCCAAAGCGAAGTCTAATTGCAAATGGAGTAAACAGAAACATTAAACAGCAGTGTGGCCGCCACCGAGTCCGTCGCAACTCCAAACCATTTAGCTTAAGGATCACCTGCACAGTTAGAAACGGGGTGAGTTTACCTAAACTCCGTGTATAAACCCCAATACAATCAAACAGTGAGCAATACAGTTTTAGTATAGTCTGGGACAAGCCCTATTACAGTAGCAGTATAGTGCAAGATGCAACCCATCCCACAACCACTCAGCACACCACCCATACCAACCAACACACCTGTGGGGATATCTATCGACCCACCCAACCAGCGCACCAATATCACAAAACAAGCCGCGGCCAAAATCGAACGCAGTCGTAGTCGCTAATAATAATGGATAAGTGTGGCAAGCCACCGCACAGCATATGTGACGTAGTCACTAGTACAGTACTTCCTTCATATCACAACCCACCTCAATACAGATATCATAACATAAGTAATATGCAAGCAGTATATCACACTCATAACCGGTCATGCAAATGTCAATCACCCATTAATTAACCTACCGCTAGCATTATAGAGATCATTACGAACGACTCAGACCGCCCGTGGGACTAAAACAGTGTATGTGGGCCTAAGGCCCATTACTCGGCCCAGGTGACCCATAATGGCCAGAGCCCACGCAAGCGCTCGCGGTGTCGCCCAAAGCCTGTGGATCAAAACATATCGCGAGCGTTTGTACACTCACGAGATCGCAAATGCCAGCTTTTTGGCTTTTGACCAATAACAAGAATGGCGTACAGCTACACACCTTTTTAGAGAGAGACACGTCAAACTTTGCGCACCCAACCTAAAACCATGTTAGTGATCCCTTGTCAGTTCTCAAATATTTGAGTTAGCTACCCGACTATAAACTCATAAATCTCATCAATGCATGACGCTCACCTTGATATTCCAAGTACGTTTCAAAACTCTTCAACCTCCAATCACCCCTTCCTGATGGCCACACGCTGCATTAAAGTTCACTTGTTATACAACCTTATTATAAATCACTTGACCTCATAAGTCTCTTACCAAAACAAAGACTAGAAGAGGAGGGTAGTAATATTCGGCCTAACCCCCAACAACCACTACCGATTAGCGCCCAAAGCCAAGAACACGCCCCAAGCGAAACTGATAAAAGAAAGAGGTTAAAGAAAAGGAGTCTAACATAATATGACAAAAGAAGGAGAAGTGGCATAGCCACAATACACAAACAGATGAAACCATAGCAAAGTTCGGCTATTACTAGGAATTTGACAATCCAAGAGTAAACTTACCTTAGTCCAGCACGGAGAGTTTCAGTTAGATATGAGAGTATTCAGCTAAGGCTTCAAGAAATAAAACGCAAACCAAGAGCAAGTAGGAGATGAGTAAAGACCAAGAAGATGTTAGGCTAAACCAAACGAATGGGTGAGGAAAGAAGTGAAATTAATCGACCAAAGTGAAGTGTAGCAAGATAAAATGGAAAGGAGAGGTATTTGGGAAAACAACAATCGACTAAGGCTGAGAAGAGAGGGAAGATTCGGCACAAGGTAATACCCAAGATGAACCAAAAGAGCAAAAACCCGAAGAATAGAAGAAGCAAAATTTGGCTCCTACACCAAAACCAAAATACCGAAATGCCAAATGAGTTCCTCTAACCTATTTTTCTCCTATAAGTTGTATAGTTCGGCTACAACACTTCTCCCCACCAACTCCTTGAAAATCTCCATGAATCACTCCCCCTATCTCTCCTTAATCCTCTCCCAACAACTAAGACCAATTTAAAGTCCCATATAGTAGAGTTCGAATTCACCACAACCTCTTGCCACCCCCAAGCAGCAAAATAACATCCCTTGCCGCACATGAGATTCGAACCCCAGCCTTCACTAAAGCCAAAGCACGCTACAAGCCACCAGGCCACAAAGCTTCCTTGTACTCACATTCCCGCACCTTTATTTATTAAGCCTAAGTACCAGTGCTCAGGTTCTTCCAATAGCAAAACAGAAAATGCTTTAAAAGCCGAGGCTTGAATCTAGGACTACTCAGACACCCCCAAACACACTTAAGTCAACTAATCATTTAAGCAAACATGGAATTTATGCAACGCTAAGCAAAATTACAAACCCCATACTTTTGGGGCGTTACATGAGACACATGGTCGGGCCACACGGGCGTTTGTCCCCTGTTTTTGGAAAAAATTTCTAAGTGTTCTAAAAGTTTTCAAAGTTATCAGTTTAGTCCCAAACCACCTCGAATGCATGTTTTGGGCCTCGTGGGCTCTTAGTAAGAACGATATGAATGTTGTTGATTGATAATTGCATGAAACTAAAAATGTATGAGAAAATGTATGTGTAATTGTATAATATGTCTGGTAATTCTTCGTAACCCTATTTCGGTGTTGAATACGGGTGAGGGGTGTTACATGTGGTGTGTCCGCAACATATGCTGGACTACAACTAATACGTAAAATCCTGTGTCCATCGACTTTCATTTATTCAAATGGGATTTGACATTTATCGGGCATTATCAGATATTCAATCAGTTTCAGATACATGACAATTATACAATTCACATATACAAAATTTAATTCAAACATATAAATTTACATAATTTAGTTACACGAACTTACCTCGATACTTGTTCGTATACGAAATCTACTAATCCAAAACTTTTTGTTTTCCTCGATCCAACTCAGTATTAGGTCTTTCAAGATCTATATAAATGAATTTAACATCAATTTAATCCATTTCATACTCAATTTAATTCAATTCACATCCTAGGCAAAATTACTATTTTGCCCCTATACTTTTCATAAATGACAATTTCGTCCCTAGACTAAGAAAATGAAATTCATGCAATTTAATCCTTATTCCAAGCCTAATCAAAATTTTCATATAACTTTTATAGCTTTACAATTTAGTCCCTAAATCATAATTTCATCAATATTCTCTTTGTAAAAGTTTTTTATCTATTAACAACCTTTCATTTTCTACCATAAATTTCAAAATTCCAGCATATTCATCCATGGAAAAATTTCTATACTTTGATATCTTTTCAAATTAATCTCCAAAATAGATAGATTAGGTTATCCCAATCTCAAAAATATAAAAATTACTAAAAACGAGACAAGAATACTTACCCAATTAAGCAAAAAAAGCTTTCTTGAACACTTTTCTCTTTCCTAGGGTTTCCATGCCTTAACTTAGGGAAGATGATATAAAATGATGATATTTTTCTATTATCATCTTTTAATTATTTTAGTTTCCAATTTAGTCTTTGTCTTTTTCTAATTTTTCCACAGATGATTCAGCAAAAATATCTACTAACTTTTCTTTAATGGTCTAATTACCATATAAGGACCTCAAGTTTTGAATTCCATAGCTATTTGATCCTTCTAGCTACTAGAATTCAACTTTTGCATTTTATGCAATTTGGTCTTTTCCATAATTAAACACATAATCGGTAAAATTTTCTTATTAGAATTTTCATATGACATTCATATCATAATGCAGACCATGCAATAATATTAAAATAAATTTTCTTTTCGACTCAGATTTGTGGTCCCAAAACCACTGTTTTGATTTCACTGAAAATGGGTTGTTACACACATAAAAATCAACTAATTACACAAGCTTGACACAAATCTAAATATCATCATTAATACACAGGTTAGTGCATTTGTACATAACTCTACCACATGATAAGCCATTTAATAAGAAAACATATCTTTTGATTCATACAACTTTTTCATGAACATAAGCATATTTACATTTGGTCACTTACCATTTCAACGTAAATCATTAAGAATAAGCATGATATAATCCAACCCTAAGCTTGGCACAAGCCTAAGCACCATCAACAACACATGTTACTGCATGAACTCATAATTGACTTGAATCAACATAAGGTAAGTCATTATACATGAACAACTTCATTTGAAATCATCATTTTCATGAACATAGTTATACTTCTATTGAGCATTTCCTTTTCAATCCTTTTCATATTTTCATGATATAGTTAATTTGAACACTTACTATTCCTTTCCTTTTCACACTCATTGAATCACTTAGAATGACATTGGGTACATGGGAAAGCTCACACAAAGTGTGCTAAACATATAACCTTTTATTTCCTTTATGTTTACATCGTTGCTCACATGAGCTATGAAATAGGTCTGCTAACACAAGCTGACAACCGGATTGTAAGCTTTGCGATGCTACTCACACAAGCTGTTGAGAATCAGCAACAAATACAGAACCTCAGCCATCGATAGGACATTCAACACCAGCTCCAGAAACATGGTAAACCTAAGGACATGTCATTTGTATCCTATGAATTCCTAAGGTTCAACCGGGACTCGGTTACCATCAAATCATCACAACGTGGATACATTAAAATATATATTTATATAGTTACATTAAAAACAACATAATAAACATTCAATTTAAACAACACTACACCTAGTACAGTTTTTATGAACTTACCTGGGGAAATTACGTAATGACTAATTACAGGGGCTATTTGGTAATTTTCTTTTCTCCTCGATTTTTCACTCATTCTTGATCTAAATTAACAATTTCATTCAATTCATTAATTTCGACAGCAAAACCAATTCAATTTATACAATTTAGTCTTTTTTACATTTTTACAAAATTGTCCCCCACATTCTACTTTTATTCAATTTAGTCCCTGAGCCTAAAACATGCAAATTAACCATTTGTTTCTCAAATTAATATTATTTGAATTTATTGGGACCTTAATATAGCCCATATTTTCTATTATTATAGATGAAATCCTTGTACTTTTACTTTTTCAACAATTTAATCCCTAATTGTTAAATTCATCAAAAATCACTTAACAAAATACTCATAAATAACAACTAATACTTCAAATTCATCATTTTACATCTAAAATCACAAATATTCATCAGTGGTAAAATTCAAAATCTTTAATAGTTTCAAAAACAAAGGTATGGGCTAGTTGGACCTAGTTGCGACGATCTCAAAAACATAAAATCATTAAAAACAAAAATAAATTTACATACCAAGCAAAACTTTGAAATTGGATGAAACCTAGCTTATTTTCCATGGAAGAATCAGTTGTAAAAGTGGGAAAGAAGATGACAACCATTCATCTTTTGCTTATGTTTTATTTTAATTTTATTTATCAAATTACCATTTTAACCTTGATTAATAATTAAATAAAACACCAAATCGATGTTCATATTTGTCCACTAACTCTTTAGATGGTTTATTTACCATTTAAGCCCATTTACCTTTATTCATTAATCCATTTAATCACTCAAATCTTATAATGATCAAATTTTACATCATTTACGATTTAGTCCTTTTTGATTAATTAGCTATCTAAACGTTAAAATTTCTTAACGAAACTTTAATAAAACCTTAATAACACTCTATAAATATTTATAAAAATATTTATAGCTCGATTTATGGAAATGAAGTCTTGATACCACATTTTCTAAAATCACTTGACTTTAGGGTCTTACCACTTAAACCTATTTATTCATTCGAATAGCATAAATTGTCAATTCAAAATTTATTTTAATACCATATTTGGCTCATAAATATTAAATAATAATGTTCACAAACTTACTCGTTGGATTTGTGGCCCCAAAACCACTGTTTTGACACCATTGAAAAATGGGTTGTTACAGAGGACATTGCAATCTAAGGAAAATTGTAGATGTAGAAATCACATAGGCAGTTGCCAAGTGTCACCCACAAGAAATATTAAATACGATTACCAAAAAGCTAAATTTAAAGAAGAATGCCTTTAATTTTTTTAAAATTTTATATACGAATCTTATTAAGTTGATCTGAACTTATAAGTTTACTGCTCAAATGCAAGTTAGTTAAAGATTCAGAAATTGAGAGGGACCAAGCCAGACTTCACTAGGAGCTAGGTGAAACGCAGTAGTAGTGCATGTTTATAGAAAGGCACCTGTAGAGGCTTTGCCTCAGGGTTATAGTTGTTCTTTGACATTTTCGATCCCTTATTCAGAAATCCTGTAAATTTGCGATGATAAGGAACTTTAAAGTTTTAATACTAGTGCAAATTGTTTAATTATGTAATTTATGTCAAGAAAATAAATGTTGTTAACTCACTCGAGTTACTGTGGCATTCAATGCCTGAACTTGGTGAACAAGTCGAGTAGAGGGTGTTGCAATAGTGTCCCCTCCACAAGGCCCAAAGCTTCACACATCACGGTTTGTATTCAGCAACACTGTATGGCAGTATCTAATATAAATTCTCCTTTTCCCATATCTTAACTTCATCTAGCCCGTGAAGAATCCCACCCCCCGTACTCCACAATTTATAAGCACACAGGCACATGCATATGAGCACGAAAACATAATAATGTGGAGCATGCCAAACTTTGCTATGAGTTACCACAATCTAAATTTGACAATGTTAGGTTGATGAGATTGAAATTGGATGATATGAGCGAGTGTTCGAAGGAACACTTGTAGTAGCCACTAGGCATATAGAAGCGTTCATACAGAAAGAAAATAAAATAGTACAGGGTACTGTGCTAAATACCTATAGACATATATCGCTTAAGGCTTGGTAACTTGAGGTCTTGCTCTCAAAAGAAGCATACCATTTTAGAAATCTTCTAAGTAGTAGGTTAAGTATGGTTTTGCTGAGGCATTTTTGTTGTTCCTTGTAAAATAACTAATGCAATTTTGCAAGTCTACATGTCATTCAAGTAATAAATTGATAAGTAAGTATAGTCTCCACAGGGATAAGAAATTGGTAAGAAATTAAGTATGTTATTATAATACTGTTAATTATATCAAAATATCAAGAAATAATCACAGAGTGAATAATAAACTAAAATAATTGTTTACTAAAATTAAATGATAAAGAACAAATAATTGATATGGCAAATAAAATGATGTGGCAATTCATAGAGAATATCAAGAGTATTTCTATTGTTGAATGAATAGGGTTGGAATTATTTAGGAGAAATGTTCATATCAAGATAATGCCATGGAAAAATAATGTCTAATCTACTACCCAAAGATTCGCTACTGTGACCTACCTCTTTTGATAGCTAGATCTTAAGCTAAAAATCTAAGTTCATGTACGTCTACAGAACTTCGAATTGCTAACTGCAATGAACGTCCTCTCTGTACAACTTGCAACATCTATTTCTAGAGTGCTACGAATATTCTGTCAAGTATTCGCTTGCATCAAATGATTCAATATCCAGTATTCTGAACCTTTTCAGAATTAAAAACACCTAAGAACACAACATACATTCAATTATGTCTAGAGCTTGCATGAATGTATTTAAAATAAGCATGAACCAAATGTTATAGTGATATAGGAAATATCAAATCCAACGCATTAAAGATGAATAAACATTAAGCCAAACAACTTTAACCTAGAAAAGATTTAGTTCATGGGTGGAAAACTAAACATCAAAATAGAATCATTCATTAACATTTCTTAATTAATTTCAAATCACAGAAAACTCAATCTAGAAAAATAAAGGTAGAAGTGTAGGAAGTTAACTCCACACTCCAGCTTCTCTTTTATCTTCGGATTGTATGTGAATCCAAGCTAGATTTCCCTTCCCCTTCCTCACATTTGTATTCTGCTCTCTTCTAAGCTACTACCCTTTTCTTTCCCTGGAATTCTCCAATAGAGTTCTTCTTTATGCAGAGCGCAAGAAAATTATTGTTACCAGTCTCTTTCTCACGCTGATTCTCCTCTCCTTTTTATTCTTCTCCCTCCTTCTTCTATTGGAAAGATCTGTCCCACCTCAGCAGACATTTTTCATTCATCATTTCAGGTTGGTTTTTCTTGTACACGTCCAACTAGCTGAGAGTGATGTGGATAGAGTGTTGAGTCATCTTCTCGTAATTGCCATGGCAATTCTGTTGGTAATCAATCTTACCACTTGCCACGACAATGTTTCACTTTCTTTATTTTTGTCTACATCTTCTTGAACCTCTTCTTCTACCTACACTTGTGTTCACACAACCACACCTTTCCTCCCTAAGTGCTAAAAGTAACAAATAATAGCCAATGTAGCACAATCCAAGCTTTGTTATGCAATGTTCTAAAATTATCCTAAAAATGCTGATATGTTTACTTAATTTCAAACAATTAATTCCATCTAGAGGCCTGAAATATAACTCTTTGCAAGAGTTATCAAACCCCTAAACCTGAATTATTGTTTGTCTTCAAGCAAATAATGTGTAAATATGCATGAATGCATGGATTTGCCAAGACAATCAGTCACCAATTATACTACCAAATCATACTGAGCATACTGTGTACCTCTATTCTCAACAATCTTCTATTGAAAGAAAGAAAAATTGCTTACAGTTCTTGTAAACCTGTTTAGCAAATGAAGTGCAGAAAATGGTTCCTAAAAGTAAATGTTTTTAAATATTTCAGTAATTAAAACTACAGCAGATTTCTTCTGAATATATCGAGGTTATCTCTCTCCTAAACTCAACATTTTATTTATTAATTTATTTATTTTTAAATCAAACACTCATATCTGAACTCATTTTTGTAACGCCCTAATTTTGGGCCTAGCCAGAATAGTGATGTCGGGACCACAAATTCGAGATAGAAATAATTATTTTATGATTATTTTGAGGTCTATGATATGATTGCATGATTGTGTGAAAATTTCATGAAGAAATTCTATGCATAAAGTGATTAATTTGAAGTTAGGGACTAAATTGAATAAGTTGCAAAACTTTGTATTCTATAAGTTTCTAGTATGAAATTGCTTTAAAATATTAATTAGGAGGTCTTAAATAGAAATTTGACCAATTTCTAAGTTATGGAAAAAAATTGGACATGGATGGAATTTTTGAAAGTTTAGTAAGTAAGGGCATTTTGGTCATTTGGATTTTAAATGAAATAAAATGGGAAAGATCAAGCAAAAATCCATTCATCTTCTTCATGTTGCTGCCGAATTTTACTTGCTACCATAGCTAGGGTTTCTTCAACTTCTAAGCTCAATAGTAAGTGCATTCAAGTCCCGTTTTTAATGTTCTTTACATTTTTGAAATCCTCGTAGCTCGGTTTACCTATTTCTACCATTATTTCAAGTT
Source organism: Gossypium anomalum (assembly GCA_025698475.1). NCBI lineage: Eukaryota > Viridiplantae > Streptophyta > Magnoliopsida > Malvales > Malvaceae > Gossypium > Gossypium anomalum. The sequence continues at coordinate 42,969,577 of CM046965.1, forward strand.
AGGGTTTATGTTTAAAAATTTACCCATGAATGATATGCATGAATTTTGATGTTTTATGGTAGAATATGAAGTTTGAGATTGTGTTAAACAACTTTTGCTAAGTGATTTTTCAGTAAAAAGCGAGTAAAACTAGCATAATCGGTAAAAATATCTATTGTTCATAACTATGTGTTAGAGTGAGAATTTGATGTTTCCATAGAAGAGAAAATGATCAGCATGTCATTAAACATAAGAATAAGGGCTGAAATTAAATTTCCAGCCTTGGGGCAAAAGTGCAAATATGTAAAAGTTTAGGGTCAAAATGCAAATTTGTAAAAATATGATTTTTAGACCCATATGAATAGTGTGATTAATTATTAGGCTAAATATGATATTATAAATCAAGAAAGGTGTGGAATCGATCTCGAACGGGGGAAGGAAAATGTTTTGGATTAAATTGCAAAATTTCCATATTTTGCACCGAGGTAAGTTTGTTTGTAAATAATACATTAACTTCATTTACATTTTTATATTTCAGCCTATTATATATATTTTAGCCGATTTTGAAGCATAAATTGATTATTGGAAGAATGGAAATAAGTAATAGAGAGAAAATCCCAGATTGAACATTCTAAGAATTGAATAATATAGATGGAGTGTAGCTAGGTGACATGTATGATGCCGAGTGCACATCATGTGTACAAGAAAGCTACACGATACTATGTAGTAGCTAGGTCACATGTGTGATACGGAAAGTATCCCATGTAGACAAGAGAGCTGAGAGAGAGATAAATGTAGCTAGGTCACATGTGTGATACTGGAAGTATCCCATGTAGACAAGAGAGAGTGCAGGAGAGATAAATGTAGCTAGGTCGCATGTGTGATTCCAAGTGTAGGACACCATGTGGACAAGAGAGCTACGTAATAAATTGGCTAGGTCACATGGGTGGTACTAAGTGTTCACCATGTGTACAAGAGAGCCGAATTATATGAAATATGATGGTGGAGCTGTGTGCTGAAACCATCAAGTATCGGGAATTGATCCGAATTGTTCAACGGGATGGCTTTATGGTGACATTGCAATTATGGACCTATACTTGTAATGTATGAAATGTGGTGAAAATGATTTGTGATATATATATATATATATATAAAAGTTAAAATGAGGTTAATACAAAGAAAGTGTGAAAGAGTGAATTAGCACTAAAACTGTTGTGGGACAGTAGCGGTGACGTGATTTTCAAAAATCACCAAAAATAGTAATAATTTAATTAGAGGCTGAATGAGATGTGAAATTAAATCTTAATGATTCTATTTTCATATAAAAGAAACGGAGCAAGTAAAGGAATTCTATATTTTGAGATATTTATAATTGTGTGTGACTTGCGTAGAATGACTATGTGATCCCCTGTTCCAACTTTGAAAATTCATTAAAAATTGTACAAAAAAATTTAAGAAATATAGTTTATATGAATAAATTCCTTATTTAGTATAGTTTTAAATGAAACAGGTTTCATGGTCATTTGAATTGTGTACTGGGAGAAATTCAATTCGTAGTGAACAGAGGTCAGATCAGTCGAGCTGTGTAATAGGGGAAACTTTAACTAATAAACTGTACTAATTGGCTTGACCAAAAATTCTAGAAATAAATTAGTGAATATATACATGAGTCTAGTTTCAAGGAAAATTTACGGAATTGGATTTCGAGTTTCGTAACTCGAGTTATGATTTATTTTGTGAACATGACGCAGGAGAGACAGCTTGACCAAAGTGGAGTAAATAATGAAATTAAACGTAGATACACTTGAGTTATTATGTAATCATACTAAATTCTTTATTCATTATTTATATACTTGCTTACTAAGCGTAAAGCTTACTTCCTTCTTTCCATTTTTTTTTTAGTTTGTCAGTCACTCGGGGTTGGAGATCGTCGGAGGCAAAGCATCACACTATCAAGCCATTATCCTTGGAGTATTGGCTAGTATATGTTAAATATTTTCATGTGAGTGGCATGCATAGCAAGTTTGTTCCATGACATGTATTATTATTATGATTTGGTTTACTTATTGGCCTAGATTGAGCTTTTGTATATGGCCATGAGATGTGGTCTTTATTCATTGTGGTTTGTAAGTTTTAAATTTTGGGCAGAACTTGGTGACCCGATTTTATATGTTTGTGAATGTTTAAGTCCGGTAACACCTCGAACCCTGTCCCGGAGTCGGATACGGGTGAAGGGTGTTACATTTAGTGGTATCAGAGCTATGGTTTAGTCGGTTCTCGGACTAACCTAGCATGTGAAAAAAAAAGTCTAGCTATATATGCCACGGATCTGTGATAGTGTGATGTCTTCCGACGCGTATGAGAACCGTCTTGTTTAGACAGAGGTACTCTCCAACCGAGCTATGCATACCACCATGTTTAACGTGATGCAAAGGTAATTGAGTAAATTACGATTATAATAAGTTTAGATTCAGAAAGGTATGAATAAAGGTTTATAATATTTTAATACGAATAAAAATGTCATTGTCCTGGTTGGACGTTGAATGTTGATGAATGTCAATGATATTTTTTTTATGAGATAAAGGATTATAATGAAATGAACTTATCTATGTTAAATTGTTTGGACTGAATTATATGATTGTAAGGATATGTATATAATGATGCACGAAATGAAAGTTGTGACTGTGATGCAAATAACTATGTTTGTTTGGCCCTTATACGATGTCATGAGTATGATTTGTTTGAGTAAATGAATAGGTAAGTAAAGCTATCCAGAAAACATAGAATGCATGTATAAGTATACTTGTCTAAATAGGATAACTGAAAAATTTGGTGTAAACCAATATGAATGATGCATTACCTGAATGAATGACATGATTTTGACGTTGTTGCTATGATGATTAAAGTTGTATTATATGTGTATTTATAAGAAAGACGAGTCAGAGGCCTTATAACCCCTCCCTCTTATTGAAGTGGTGCTTATGATTGAATTTCATGAGATACATACTGAATAAGTTCTCGCTTGAAAATTCAAAGAGAGTTCAGTGGTAGAATAATTATAAGTATAATTAAAGATTAAGAATGAATTGATAAGTAAAGACAGAGCTAGAAAAGTATCAGGTTGCCATAAAAATTATTGAAATTATACACTATTCCAGTTAGAGAAGAAATTTACTTTGGTAAATCGAATTACTCAGGTACAAGGTCGAGAAAAGTGTAAATCAAAATTTATTCAAAACTGGTCTTCTTTAGCGAAAGGTCTAATATGAAATTTGTGATGGCAGAACTAGTTGTGGGAAATAATATTTGAAATCTGTAATATCTGAATGTGACAATTACTACTGGGACAAATTTTGGCATTAGGATTTTTTTAAATTTCCGTGTAAGGATTTGACAACAGTAAAGACATAAGTGATAAAAGCGCGAGTCTCAATCGATATGGTGGATTACTTCTCTCAAATAAGTCAACTATAATTAATGACTTCAATTGAGATATTTTGGTTACTTGAACTAATGAAATTGAGATGGTTTTAGTTAGCGTAATGAATGACTAGTAAAAGATTACTAGAAATGTCATTCACTGGTGATTAAGATCGACTCGAGTGTTCAATCAGTGTGAATTATTTATTTGAAATATTTCATGTGACAATCATGTCAAGATTATTTTTCTCAAGTCTGATAATAGAATTTCATTTCTTTACGGATAAAAGGCAAATATGCTGAACGAGAAGTGTATATCTCTTAAAAAAATAATAATAATAAATAAATAAATTTATATGAGTAAAAACCACTACGAATGATGAGGTTTTCGTTTCGTGAAAGCTGAAAAGTTTATTACATGTTGGTAAAGTTTGAGCAGGATGAGAATATTGTTAAGCTGGAATGTCCGAATTTGGACTAGTCTGTATTGAGTAAAGACTTCCTAATTTTTTTTAGTAATGTACTGTTGTATGAATTGTGATGTGTTTCAAGATAATAAGGTAATGTGATAGTATAGAGCATTCGATGCCATAGAGAATCTAAATTGATAATGGGGTTAAAGCCGAGCATCAGAATCTACCAGAATTATCTTTGACAAAATTGATATTAGGATGGAAATGAGAAATTAAAGAGATGTATTGGAGGCACTGCCTGAGTGAAGGTACTTTATTATTGAGTATGAGATTGAGGAATCTAAGTGAAGACCACTTTTTCGGTAAGATTTTCGGGGACGAAAATCCCTAAAGGGGGGAAAGAGTTGTAACGCCCTGATTTTGGGCCTAGCCGGAATAGTGATGTCGGGACCACAAATTTGAGATAGAAATAATTATTTTATGATTATTTTGAGGTCTATGATATGATTGCATGATTGTGTGAAAATTTCATGAAGAAATTCTATGCATAAAGTGCTTAATTTGAAGTTAGGGACTAAATTGAATAAGTTGCAAAACTTGCATTCTAGAAGTTTCTAGTATGAAATTGCTTTAAAATATTAATTAGGAGGTCTTAAATAGAATTTTACCAATTTCTAAGTTATGGACAAAAATTGGACATGGATGGAATTTTTGAAAGTTTAGTAAGTAAGGGCATTTTGGTCATTTGGATTTTAAATGAAATAAAATGGGAAAAATCAAGCAAAAATCCATTCATCTTCTTCATGTTGCTGCCGAATTTTACTTGCTACCATAGCTAGGGTTTCTTCAACTTCTAAGCTCAATAGTAAGTGCATTCAAGTCCCGTTTTTAATGTTCTTTACATTTTTGAAATCCTCGTAGCTCGGTTTACCTATTTCTACCATTATTTCAAGTTAGGGTTTATGTTTAAAAATTTACCCATGAATGATATGCATGAATTTTGATGTTTTATGGTAGAATATGAAGTTTGAGATTGTGTTAAACAACTTTTGCTAGGTGATTTTTCAGAAAAACGAGTAAAACGGCATAATCCAGTAAAAATATCTATTGTTCATAACTATGTGTTAGAGTGAGAATTTGATGTTTCCATAGAAGAGAAAAATGATCAGCATGTCATTAAACATAAGAATAAGGGCTGAAATTAAATTTCCGAGCCTTGGGGCAAAAGTGCAAATATGTAAAAGTTTAGGGGTCAAAATGCAAATTTGTAAAAATATGATTTTTAGACCCATATGAATAGTGTGATTAATTATTAGGCTAAATATGATATTATAAATCAAGAAAGGCGTGGAATCGATCTCGAACGGGGGAAGGAAAATGTTTTGGATTAAATTGCAAAATTTCCATATTTTGCACCGAGGTAAGTTTGTTTGTAAATAATACATTAACTTCATTTACATTTTTATATTTCAGCCTATTATATATATTTTAGCCGATTTTGAAGCATAAATTGATTATTGGAAGAATGGAAATAAGTAATAGAGAGAAAATCCCGGTTGAACATTCTCTAAGAATTGAATAATATAGATGGAGTGTAGCTAGGTGACATGTATGATGCCGAGTGCACATCATGTGTACAAGAAAGCTACACGATACTATGTAGTAGCTAGGTCACATGTGTGATACGGGAAGTATCCCATGTAGACAAGAGAGCTACGGGAGAGAGATAAATGTAGCTAGGTCACATGTGTGATACGGGAAGTATCCCATGTAGACAAGAGAGGTACGGGAGAGATAAATGTAGCTAGGTCGCATGTGTGATTCCAAGTGTAGGACACCATGTGGACAAGATAGCTACGTAATAAATTGGCTAGGTCACATGGGTGGTACTAAGTGTTCACCATGTGTACAAGAGAGCCGAATTATATGAAATATGATGGTGGAGTGTGTCTTTGAAACCATCAAGTATCGAAATTGATCCGAATTGTTCAACGGGATGGCTTTATGGTGACATTGTAATTATGGACCTATACTTGTGATGTATGAAATGTGGTGAAAATGATTTGTGATATATATATATATATATATATATATATATATATATATAAAAGTTAAAATGAGGTTAATACAAAGAAAGTGTGAAAGAGTGAATTAGCACTAAAACTGTTGTGGGACAGTAGCAGTGACGTGATTTTCAAAAATCACCAAAAATAGTAATAATTTAATTAGAGGCTGAATGAGAAGTGAAATTAAATCTTAATGATTCTATTTTCATATAAAAGAAACAGTGCAAGTAAAGGAATTCTATATTTTGAGATATTTATAATTGTGTGTGACTTGCTTAGAATGACTATGTGATCCCCTGTTCCAACTTTGAAAATTCATTAAAAATTGTACAAAAAAATTTAAGAAATATAGTTTATATGAATAAATTCCTTATTTAGTATAGTTTTAAATGAAACAGGTTTCATGGTCATTTGAATTGTGTACTGGGAGAAATTCAATTCGTAGTGAACAGAGGTCAGATCAGTCGAGCTGTGTAATAGGGGAAACTTTAACTAATAAACTGTACTAATTGGCTTGACCAAAAATTCTAGAAATAAATTAGTGAATATATACATGAGTCTAGTTTCAAGGAAAATTTACGGAATTGGATTTCGAGTTTCGTAACTCGAGTTATGATTTATTTAGTGAACATGACGCAGGAGAGACAGCTTGACCAAAGTGGAGTAAATAATGAAATTAAACGTAGATACACTTGAGTTATTATGTAATCATACTAAATTCTTTATTCATTATTTATATACTTGCTTACTAAGCATAAAGCTTACTTCCTTCTTTTCATTTTTTTTTTTTAGTTTGTCAGGTCAGCTCAGGGGTTGGAGATCGTCGGAGGCAGCATCACACTATCAAGCCATTATCCTTGGAGTATTGGCTAGTATATGTTAAATATTTTCATGTGAGTGGCATGTATAGCAAGTTTGTTTCATGACATGTATTATTATTATGATTTGGTTTACGTATTGGCCTACATTGAGCTTTTGTATATGGCCATGAGATGTGGTATTTATTCATTGTGGTTTGTAAGTTTTAAATTTTGGGCAGAACTTGGTGACCCGATTTTATATGTTTGTGAATGTTTAAGTCTGGTAACGCCTCGAACCCTGTCCCAGAGTCGGATACGGGTGAAGGGTGTTACAATTTTTCTGGTCAACAATATAATTGAGCAAACAAAATATTACTAACCTATTCATTGGAGTATTTGTATTATTTCACCATGACAAAAAATTATACCCTATTACTATATTGAAATTAAGTCAAGAAGTCCTAAATTTATTCAAAGAATGCTACTATAGCGTAGTTGCCTTTATATTTAAATTGTTCTACCTTTAGAAATTCATTTCAACAACTATCCTATGTTAAACATGCCCAAACAACTATCACCATATTTTCTAAGTTTATAAAGAAGAGTTATTATCCTCATTGAACATCGTTGATAACCATATACTCACATAATAAGGCAATTGAATGGCAACGAAATGTTATGGCAAAAGGATTGTATGGATAATTAACAATGCAGTATATATGCACAACACACCCTCAAACCTAAGGGATGCATTGTCCTCAACGCATGAACATGACAAAATTAAATGAATAAAAGCAATATGAATGCATGAAACATATAAAAATCAAAATGAATGATCATGAAAATATAAAAATCAAATCTTGGAAAGAAAGGAAGTTACTTCACTTGGGTTGTGTGGATTTCCTTGTAGCTCTCTTGTAATGGTTTTACCAGCGGCCTTCTTCAATCTTTTTCTTTTAAGCCGATTGATGTGTAACAGCCCTGTTTTAGCTAAATCAGAACAGTGGTTTCAGAATCAAAAATTCGATGTCAAAAAATTATTTTAATATTATTTTTGGTGTTTACAGCATGTTATTTTATATGTGTGATTAGTTAGTCAATTCAAGAAAAATGACTAAATCGCGTAAATTGCAAAAGTTGCATTCTACTTGATAAAGGTTTCAATTGACTTTGGCTTTTAAATATGATGGCCTTAAAAGGTAATTAGACCATTTTAAATGATAGTGGAAAATAATGGACATCCATTATATGATTTTATATGTTTATTAACAAGGTAAGTTTAGTAAATTAGTAATTAATAATAAAATAAAACAAAGCAAAGGTTGTATCATCTTCAACCTTGTTTATTTCCACAAAAAATTTGAAGAAAAAAAAGAAACTAGGGCTTTAAACATTCGGTCATTGCATAGCTCAATTGGTAAGTGATTTTGACTCCGTTTTTAATGATTTCTACATTTTTGTAATCGTTGCTTCGTAATCTAGCTATGTCGTACTTTTAATTTCAAATTTGTTTAAGATTTTGAGAGTTTCCATTGTTCAATCTATGTGTACTTTGATGTTTAATGTTGAAATATGAAAGCTTGATGATAGTTTTACTAGTTCTGTAAATTGATTTTTTGACAAAAATGTCAAAAAGGGATTAAATTATGAAATGTATAAATTGAGGGGTTGAAATGTGAAATAAATGAAAGTATTGGGCTGCTAGGGACCTATGTACAATTCGGTCAACCTTGGGTTTAAAGAAATTATGTGAATTTTGTGTAATTGTGAAATAGGGACTAAATTGATTAAATATGCAAGTTTAGGGGCTAATGTGCAAAAATGCCCAAGTGTGTGTTTTTGGACTAAATTGAAAGAATATGTGATTGAATAAGTGAATTTTGAATTCATATAGATCAAGAAAGAAAGAATTCAAATTTAGATTGGGGGAAAAGCAAGGTTGTCGAATAGTCGGTCCGATCAGTCAATTCTGAACATGAGGTAAGTTCGTATAATTGAACTTAAATGTATACCTATATATTTGATGGATGGAATTGAGATAGTAATTATTCCATTGGATAAATGTTTAGATATTAAATGAAATGTATGAATTGAGTAAGGCAAGTTACCGATAAGACCATAGCCGGGCTGTGGCAATCGAATAATAAGACCATAATCGGGTTATGAATGAAAGACCACAACAGGGCCTTGGCAATGTATGTGTAATATCATAGTTGGACTATGGAATCAGAAAATCGATGAATTTGTATCATAAGCATTGGTAAACCAGAGCGGTTTGATAAGAGTTTTGATGAGAAATAGAAATGTATAGGTACAGGTATGTACGAAAACTATTCAAGTATTGAGTTAAATGAAGTTAAGAACTCTATGATAGCTCATGATTTGATGCTTTGAATGTTTATGATATTATCCATTTTGAATTGCTAATGAATGTTGTGATTATTTCATGTTCACATACGAACTTACTAAGCTTTATAGCTTACTCTGTTTAATTTTGGATGTTTTATAGATCTACGAAGCTAGCTCAGATCCAAGAATCGTCAGGGACTTCATCGCACTACTGATCATCTATTTTGGTACTTTTGAAGTTATGTATATATGGTATATGGCATGTATAGGCTTGAGTCATTTTGATATGTTTGATGGATATGTATTTTGGCCATTTGAGGTGGTATAAAATGATGAACTTGTTGATGCTTATGAATGTGCAAATAGTTCTACTTTTAATGTTTGGTAATAGACCTATAATGATTGAATGGAATAGAAGTGGTTATGTATGTTTGGATTAATTTTGCTAAATGAATTATACATGTGAATTATGCTTAGGAAAGCAAATTAAATTGTTTGGTATTCAAATAGGTAAATGATATGGAATTGAGTATTGAATTTAGTTGAATTGGATATGATATGAATATGTATTGGTTGATGAATTTTGGCTGCATAATTGTGTCTTAAAATGATACCATATGAGCTTGTGTAAATATGTGCAAAGAGGGTGGCAAACTGGCTTTGCAAATGGCCTACTTTTGTGCACACGGGCAGAGGCACGGGCATGTGTCTCAGCCGTGTGTGACGCACGATTATGCTACACGGCCGTGTGTCCCTTGGCATTGAAATTGAATTGAAGTCAGTATGCTCCACAAGGTCTCACACACGGGCGTCTGATTGGCCATGTGGTATAAGTCAATATACCCCCTAAAGGGCACACGGGCTGGACACACGGTGTAACACCCCTAACCCACATCAATCGCTGGAACAGGGTTACGAGACATTACCGGACATCAACTTCTATACAATATAACTTCTAAATCCAATAGTAATCATCCACTAAATCATATTAGTTAAATTTGGACATATGGAACACCTAACCAGATAAAATTGGTCATGCTTTATTATTTATAATACATATACAAACAATGCTTCAAATTTCAACTGTATTAATATAATTTATATAACCACATATTTGAATTAACTAATGTACAACAAAGCCATGTTACAAGTACTTAATACATATAAATGTTCGAACCACATAACTCTAATATTAATCGCACTTATATACTTAAAACATATCCCATCATATATCATTATGCTCCAAACATCGAATATATATATGCCAATATCTATTTCATTAGTTGAATATCAAACATATCATTTGACAACTTCTGCAAAAGCATATAATAAAATTGTTCAAGCCATATTACATTAATTATTATGCAATCACATATGCGACTTTAGTAACATTACAACATGGCCGAACCTACTAACGATGCATATATATACAGTGCGCAATTTACCCCCCCAAAAAAAAAACAAAAGCCATATTGAACATTTGAATACAAATAACATTCCAATGTACACCTAATTCACATCTATATTAATATATTCATTTTTCATCTGATTAACTAATCATTATTTTGGTCACAGCATTATCAATATCATACGCATATCAAAATGAACTAAATATCATAATCGAATTTACAACCACACATGTACGCATACCTATATTAATATTACGATCAACTTGACATTTTTAACTATCTATTAAAACTAACCAAAACATACATAATCATAGCCATTATTTACCATTTGGATCTGTACCAAAACAATCATGAAACAAATTCATTACTTACCATTTAACAATCGAACCTATAAAGCCAATATACAATCATACCTACCATTTCTCATTGCCAAATCATATAACCAAATATCACAAACATATATATACCAAGAAACATACTTCATAAAATAAGTTTAAGTCATAGTCAAAATACACACAAGCTTCAATATTATAATCAAGCCATTTTTGCATGGCTATATATACACAAATTCACAAACTAAACATATTTAAACTAGCCTATACATTCCATATGTTTAAAGTTTCAAACTTCAAAAGTATCAAATGATAGCCGATAGTGTGATGATGGTCCTTGACAATCCCCAAGCTCGCAACTAACTTCCAAAATCTATTAAAAACACCGAATGAACACACAAAGTAAGCTTGGAAAGCTTAGTAAGTCATAAGCAAATATATAAACACATGATTATTAACATTATAATATCACTTGGTCGAATTCAAAACAATCACATGTACATATAAATCACCTTTTATAATATGCATAATTTATATCATCATTTCAAATACTAAACTTACCTTAATTTCATGAATATAACTTCTCACGTACCTAATTCATTTAACTTAATTTCACATTCGATCTTAACTTAACATTGCCTGTTGAACCATTCGAAATTAATAAGGATACTCGGATAATCAAAAAGCTCGTACAATGCCAACGTCCTAGACGCAGTCTTACATGTAATCACATATCGATGCTACTGTCCCAGACAGGTTCTTACACGTACTCATATATGATGCCGATGTCCCAGACATGGTCTTACACGTAAATCACAAATCGATGCCAACGTCCCAGACGTATTCTTACATATAATCATATATCGAAATCCTATGTCATGACATATGTATCCTAACTATTCCTAGGGTTCGTACGGGGCTTTTGAATGTCGTAAACCAATCGATTCCATCTCGTATATATATTTCTCCCTTGCTTATACTAATTTGACATCAATACATATATAAGTAATAATTTAATTTGGCACATATATTACATAAACATTTGAATTTAACGACATTTGTTTACTTCTGAACATACCTCGGACGAATACGAACGAACCAGAATGACTATTCGACAACTTTAGATTCCCTTGATCCAAATCCAATTTCCTCTTTTCTTGATCTAATTCAATATAAATTCGACTTATTTAATCATATATTCAATCAAATTCATCCAAAAACACATAAATGGTCTAATTACACTTTTTCCCCTGACATTTCACATTTTTCACAATTTAGTCCCTATTTCACAAAGCACAAAATATTCAAAATTTCTGTAACCCCCCTCACTCGGCCCCGAAGCTGGAACAGGGTTCAAGGTACTACCGAACACTTTTACACTATTTCAGGCTGTGGCATTCAAAAATTACCTTCATGGAATACATCTGATTTCAATTTTCTTATTTATTTACATATCGGGCGCATATCGTACATATAAGTGGGTTCGGACAGAAACCGAGACAATTCAGTCACGTAAGAAATTTAGCATTTAACTACGTCACACACCCGTGTAACATTAGACACGGCCGTGTTACCAAAACAGAATAGGGGGTTAAGTTGCAGGGGTCACACATCCTAAGAACACCCTCGTATGGTGTGACCGTGTGTCACACATGGCCTAGACATACGCCCGTGTGTCTATCCATGTGGACACTTCTAAGCTATATGACAAGCCATTTGCCACCCTGAACCATCCTAAACACTCATACAATTATTCATACATTCAAAACTTCGTAAACAATGAAATTATATCATATGATTACACATTATCATTATACATAACTCACACTCAAAAAAAAAAAAAAAAGGAGTCCCCTATACATGCCTTAAACCTTAATGATTTACAATCCTTCTCACCTCACAAGAGAACTCGATAGTGTGGTGTAATCTCCGGCCCTTCCAACTCGAGCTATTGTATAGACCGATAAGAAATGGGGAAAGAGAATGGGGAGTAAGGTCCAAAGCTTAGTAAGTTCATAAGAAAACAATTAGCAACTCATTAACAAGTTTTATCAATGTTTGCAACATAATCACAAATTCACTACAATCTGTCTTCCTGAGCAACAGTCACTAAATTATTTATAACTGGAGCTACGGAACTCCAAATCAAGTGCTGTTAATTTTACCTGAAAATAGATTCATATATCTTCTATCCACAAAATTTTTAGAATTTTTTATTTGGCCATTCAATACCAGATTTTCTTAAAGTTTCCCATATTTCACTGTTTGACTATTCTGACCACTCTTAACTACGAATCAAATTTCTCATTGTACAGAATTCAACATATGTTCTCGTTTATTTCATTTGAAACTAGACTCATTAAGGAGTCTAAGCATATAAATTTTATCTTATGACAATTTTTGTAAAATTTATAATGATTTTATAAAAATAGAACAGAGGATCTAGAAGTCATTTTGACTCTGTCCCACATCACTTCAAATATCTCATTATCGGCAATTCTTTTGTTACAAAGTTTCTTTTATAAGAAACTAGATTCATTAAGCTTTAATTACAAAATTTATTCAACCTCTAACTCAACTCCCACAATTTATGGTGATTTTTAAAAATCACGTTACTGCTGCTGTCCCAAGCAGATTTATTACAAATTTACTCTTTCACACATTCTTTGCATTCATATTATTTAAACATGTATATCACCATTCAATTTCATCACATTTTTATTCATCACAAGCATGGACCTATGATTACAAGGTCACCATAAATTCTATTTCAGATATATATAACATCTTCATATATACTTCTCATTTCACATCCATGATTCAATTCCGATCAATCTAACATATATAGGTATATAACATATACCTGGTCAACTTAATGTATTATACAAATTCTATTGCCGATCTAACACAAGGTCTCATAGTTGAACATAAACATGAAACCATTCCTCATATGTTTGATTCACATCAATCATCAAATTCATTTAATTCACATGTACATAATTAGGTTGTTCATACCTGAATAATTTACTTTACGGAACGAATCCACATATCGTATTAGCCCATAGTCTTATAGCACCACACTTTTAATAGTTCACTGGCAATTTTCCTGCTAGGTAATAACCTGATTTCATGACCGGCAATAAGCCTGCTAGACCTTTAAGTCTGATATCATTTCACCGGCATTACGCCTGCTAGGCTCGGAGCCCGATAATATTCACCAGCTTAAAGCTTGCTAGACCTTCAAGTCCGATATCATTTCACCAGCATTACTCCTGCTAGGCTCAAAGCCCGAAATTCATCACCGGCACAAGGCCTGCTAGGTTTGAAACCCGAATATATATTATAATGAATAACTTATATCATCGATCACTAACATTTACCTCATCGAAGTTCACATTTAATCACTTTAGTAACAAGCCACATTCGGCTACCACATATGACTAATAATAATTTTATACACATCATGGTTTCCTTTAGATATTCAATAATTACAAATCGTGAATATCTCTTCCAGCACATATACGACATAGTTTATTCATTGTAACATTCATTTAGTGCATCAAATTTCCAAATCCAACTCAACTTAAGCATAATATCCATAATCGGCTTATAGCCTTAAATCATTACATATTCGGTACATTAACTAAATAAAATTAACATTCTCTTTGCCATATTAATTTAACTCTTAGGCATATAAAAAAAATCAAGCTTAAACACTTAAGAACTTACCTTGAATGTCATTGAACAATTACGGGTTGATTAATCAACTACTTTTGCTTTCCCCCTATCCGAATTTGGCTCCCTTTGCTCTTGAGCTTAATTCAAGCAAGCAAATAAACATTTATTCACCTTAATCCATCTCATGACTGAATGCCTTTAAGCTTAATAATAGCAATCTTTTAACAATATTACACTCAACCAAAACAAATTCAGTTATACAACTATATAATTAAAAGCATCAATCATGCTTAACTAAACGTTAAGCTATAATCGAAATCACTCAAACATATTTATGGTCAAATATAGCAAGAAAACTAAATAGGCTTTACTAGCCACACTTATCTCTATTATAACATAACTTTACTTACTTATAAGCACATTCGGCAACTTGATAACTAAGTTAATATCATGGTACCATAACTCAACATTTATCAACATGTCATTAGCAAAATATGCTCATTTCAAATTTGCTCCCAATCACATCTCAAAATTCAACAAGCTTAAAGCTCATATAATAATTAAATTCCATTTCAAAGCATCAAAGCATTATCAAATGTATACTTATCCTAAAGGACCGAATGCACATTAACTAAGCACTTAACAATTTTCTTTAACCATTAAACTCATTCGGCAATGATAAGGACAAATTTAACAAACCTTAAATTCAAATTATAATTGTGCATATCTCATTCAAAGCATCCACACCAATTTATTATCCAATCATCCATAGCCGAATACCCATATTTCTTTCATTCATTCTTGACAAAATTTTATCAAGCTTAAATCTCCATTCCATCATTTTAAAACACAAACATTACTCAAATGTTATCTAAATTCACATTCAGCAACTACACATACACATAAGCCAATTTCTCCTTATCATCTAATCCATCTATATGAACATTTAACTAGCTTAAACTTCACCCATCCACAATTACTCATTAAAACATAAAGATAACAACCATTCCCTTCAAATTCTTCCCTGGCTGATTGCTCATATCACTACAAAATTCAAAATTTTGACATGGGCTAAGTAAGGGACTTAGTAACTGGCTTAAAACATGCTAAAATCTCAAGAACTAACATGAATTTCTTACCTTAATTCAAGCTTAAAGGTGACCGAATGGCTTAGATCCCTTTTCTTTCTTTTAAATTCAGCTAAGAAGAAACAAAGATGAGCACTTTGTTTTCTTCACCCTTTAGCTATTTTACTATCTTTATTTTATATTATAAAACTATTTAGTTACTATAATACTAATATAAAATACATATATTTTGTATCAAATACCATCACGGCCGGCCACTATCTCAAAAGTGGGGAATTTGACATGCAAGTCCACTTTTTTTTTAAATCATGCATTATTTGACCGCTACAATTTAACCTATCACATTTTCAAAGTTTCACACATAAGTCCTTTTTAATAATTTCACATCCAAATGATAAAATTAAGACATGATACTTTCACACATGATACTTCACATATAATAAACATAGAAAAGAGCATTTAAATAATTTTGTGACTCGATTTTGTGGTCCCGCAACCACTTTTCGACTAGGGTCAAATTAGGGCTGTCATAATTTCACCATACCCATGCTTGGCCGAATTTCACTAAAGTCCCTAGCAGCTTGTTTATTTCATTTATTTCACATATTGACCCCTTAATTTCCAAAATTCACAATTTAATCCCAAATAGACATTTTTACTAGAAATCACTTAATTAAACATGAAAATCTATTAACACATATTTATTTTTCATCATCAAACACAAAAATCATTAAACTTTCAACAATGGGAAAACACAAAATCTCATCAAATTCAAAAATTCAAGCATGGGCTAGCTAGTATAGAAAGCAATGAGCTCAAAAATGTAAAAATTATCAAAAACCGAGTAAAAATGAACCTTGAATCAAGCTTGGGCCATGGCCGAATGTTTGAAAGCTTAAAACCCCTTTTTCTTTCTCAAGTTTTGGTCAAAGATGAACATTTGCATGTTATTTTATGTTTTCTTTTATTTAATTACATTATAATACATTTTTTTTAGCTTTATAAACTTAATGAATTAATATAACAACTTAATAATGTTTGTCCATTTTTGTCCATACATAATTCTTGTGATTAATTTACAACATAAGGACTCCATATAATAAAATCCATAGCAAAAAGGTACTTTTACATAAAGCATGCTAGTTTTTCATTTTTTGCGATAAAGTCCTTTTAATTAACTCGAGCACACAAACGATAAAATTTTTACACGAAATTTTCACACATATTAATTCACATACTATAAACACCAAAAATAATATGAAAATGTTTTTCTGACTTAGATTTGTGGTCCCAAAAGCATTGTTCCGACTAAGGTCTAAACCAGGCTGTTACGCACGGGCGTGTGGTTGGCCGTGTGACCCAAGTCAGTATACTCTCCAGTTTTCACACGGCTTGGCACATCAGTGTGTCCTCAGCCGTGTGATGCAAGTCAGTATGTATGCCCTGTTTCCACACGGCCTAAGGCACGAGCGTGTCTACTAGCCGTGTGAGGCACACGGCCTATTCACACGGGCATGTGACCTCTATTTATATGAAAAAATTTTAAGTTTTCCAAAAATTATTGTATGTTATTGGTTTAGTCCCGAACCACTTCTAAAGCATGATTAAGGCCTCGTAGGCCCTTGTAAGGGACAATGTGATTGTATTGAATGATGTATGAGAATGAACGTTATATGTTGAGTTTTGATCGGTAATAGCTCATAACCCTATTCCACCAATGGATATGGGTTTGGGGTTTTACATTTTATTGGTATTAGAGCTACAGTTTAGTCAATTCTAGGACTAACGTAGCGTGTGTGAGAATCTAGCTATAGATGCCATATATACTCTACGATAGTGTGATGATTCCTGATAGCTTAAATTTTGTTTTCGTATAGTAATGGATCTCGAACGAGCTATAGTGGATGATGTAGAGAGTAATGCGCCAGCTCCCGCTCAAGGAACAACGCCTACTAAATCTAGACTGGTGTCGAGTAGTCATGGAGATGAGGCTAAAGAAGCCTTTTTCCAGATGATGAATGAATGGTTCACGCTGTAACAGTCCGATTTAGACCCTAATCAGAACGGTGATTTTGGGCTCATGAATTCGAGTCAAAAAATATTTAAATATCATTTTTTGTGTTTATTATATGTGAATTTGCATGTATGAAAATTTCGTATGAAAATTTTATTGTTTGTGTATTAAATTTGATAAAAGGACTTAATCGCGTACGTTGGAAACTTGATAGTTTAATTCATAAAGGTTGAATTGATAGTGGCTTTTTAATATGGAGTATTTATGTTGCAAATAATCCTTTATATTAGTGATGGCCTAATGTACCCTTAATGTATATGTTTATGTTATTATTTTTATAAGGTTAAAAAAGTAAAATATGTTAAATGTTAACATATAATATATTAAAACATGAAATAAAAATTATATTCATTATATTCCATCATTGAAACTTGATAAAAGAAAAAGAAACAAGAGCTTTGTGATTTTCGGCCAATTTCAAGCTTGATTCAAGGTTAGTTTGATTTTAGTTTTTGATAATTTTTACATTTTTGAGATTGTTGCTTCAAATACTACTCGACCCATGTTTGAATTTTTTATTTCGGTGAATATTTTGTGTTACGCCATTGATGAATATTTGTGTTTTGTGATGTTTGATGATGAAATATCAAAAATATGTTCTAGATTAACATGTTTTAT
Organism: Gossypium anomalum; assembly: GCA_025698475.1. Classification (NCBI taxonomy): domain Eukaryota; kingdom Viridiplantae; phylum Streptophyta; class Magnoliopsida; order Malvales; family Malvaceae; genus Gossypium; species Gossypium anomalum. The sequence goes on from CM046965.1 coordinate 42,987,803, forward strand.
ATTAGAGTTTTTGATGATTTTGAGTTATTAGGAATAAATAGCAAAAATAATAAATTGAGGGATTAAAATGTGAAATAGATGAAATATATGGACTGGTATGGTTATATGGAAAATTCGGCCCAACTATGATGTGATGAGATTTTGAGTATTTTGTGTTTTATATAATTAGGACTAATTTGTAAAAAGTATGAAATATAAGGGGTAAAATAGTAATTTGCCCACTTATGTGTTGTTGGATTAAATGGAATGAAATTGTGTTTGAATGAGGTTCATTTGAAATTTTATAGATCAAGAACAAAGGAAATCGAATTTGGATCGGGGAAAAACAAAAATAGCCGAATAGCCAATTTGTAACGTCTTTTGATTCCGAGGTAAGTATTTAAGTAATTAAACATGGTTTATTTTGATCATAGAATGTTTTACAGTGATGATTTGAATTTTATAATCTATTAGTATAATAGCCGAATGCGATGTATCATTGAATTATTGTGATTGTGGTTGAGTTTCATTTGACTGATTTAAAATCTCTAAAAGTGTGTATGTGGTACATGGAATATTTTATAATTCAATATATTAAATATTGTGAAATGATTCTGTATTTGTGATATTCTGGCTTTAAGCCTAGCAAGCCTTGTGCTGGTGACTTTGATCGGGCTTTGTGCCTAGCAGGCTTAGTGCCGGTGAATAAATATCAGACCTTGGGTTTAGCAGGATTTGCGCCAGTGGGTGATTCAGGTTTATGCCTAGCAGGTTTATTGCCGGTGATTTATTTTCAAGACTATGATTATAAGGATCCAAGTTATTGTGGTTATTGAACAAGTGAAATTGAGCTAAATTGCATTGTACATGTTCGGCCAAAAAGGTAAGTACATGTGAGCTTATATTGAACTTGTATATTTGGTTATATATGAAGTTATCTTGAATGTGCATATTCAGCCATATGTGATGTTCTTTTGAATTTGAACTATAGGTTACATGTGATATTTTATTTAACTTTTATATATTCGACCATATGTGATGATATAATGAATCTTTTGTATTTGGCCCTACATGTAAATGTCTATGTGATGATATGATTGATCTTGTATAATCGGCTATATAAGAAATATTTATGTGATGTTATATAATTGATTGTGAACATTTGGTTAAGGTATTTTATTAAGATAAAGTATAACATTATGGATATAATTTGGTTAGTCTAAATGTTTTGATATTCAATGAATTGTTTAATTTGCTTAAGGCTTACTTAGCTAAGTTAGCTTACATTATGTGTTTTTGTTATTCTATTTTATAGATTTTAGTTGGAAGTCTCGAACTCGGGGATCGCTATTGAAGTCATCCACAGTATCGTCAACTTTCAGTACTTTTAAAAGTCTATTTTCAAACTTATGGCATGTATAGGCTAATATGTATTTTGTTCGATTTTGAATATGTATAAATTGAGTCATGCAAACATGGCTTAACCTTAAAGCTTGGTTTTGGTTATGTTTGGTAATGGGTTATTTTATTTTGATTATAATATTATGTGAAATGAATGAAAAGTAAATGTGAATGGTGCTATATGTATTGAAAATAGCTTAAAGTGATAAGTGGAATTGGTTGTGGTTGATCATTCGGTCTTGATTTGTATAAATATGAATAAATATGGTTTGGCGATTTGATTTTGGTGTATGTTTATTCATTTATAAACATGAGCTTAAATGTTAAGCATGTTTAGTGTATTTTTAGAAATGCATGATATGAGGCATGCATATGTTCGAATATACATAAATTATTTTAGTTCGGTTTGCATGGAAAATGTATGAGTACTATAATTGGTTATGAAGTTAAATAATGGTGAATTATTGAGATTGTTTTGCTTAATAAGGCTTGTAAGTGAAACAATGATAAATGACCAAATGAATAATGATTTTGTGTAATAGTACACCATGCGATTTATATATAATCGTTTTTGAAAAAAAATGTTAAATATATGTATATATATATATATATATATACATGTGCATGTTTGCATATTCGAATGAGGCTTAATGAAAGTATATGTGTATGTATATATTTGCTAATGAATGAATGATTCGTGATATTATTATTTGGTTGAAAATGCGCATGTTATTTGGGTTGAAAATATGATCATTGGAATGGTATGGATTCGGTTAAATTTGAAGTATGATTCGTAAATGCAATATGATTATTAATGTATGTTTAATATTTAATTGGCAATGTGCTTTATGAATATAATTTGTTTGAATATGTGAATGTTTGGAATTATGTTTTTGTTCAGTAATGCCTTGTAACCTTAATTTGACGACGGATATGGGTTAGGGGTGTTACATTTTATTAGTGTCAGAGCTACGGTTTAGTCGATTCTTGGACTAACATAGCGTGTGTGAGTTTAGCTATACATGCCATAATTTATACTATGATAGTGTGATGACTTCTGACATTTGAAAATGTGCTTTTATATAGTAAATGGATCCCGATAGAGCTGTGGCTGATGATGTTGAGAGCGTAGTGCCTGCTCCCGTACATGGGACAGCGCCAGTTGAATCACGCCCTATCTCGAGTAGCCATGAGGGGGAGGCTAAACAAGCCTTCTACCAGATGATGAACGAATGGTTTACTTAGTATATCTGGGCTAATTCGGCTGTACAACAACCTCCACCCCTGAATAATCCATCTCCGATACCTGTGATACCTCCGATGATTGATCCGATGAGATTTAACAGGCCTCATGTAGATGAAATCAGAAAACACAGGGCCGAAGAGTTTAAGGCTAATGATGATGATGATGCTGAACGGGACAAATTGTGGTTCGATAATACTATCCGTGTGTTCGACGAGTTATCATGTACTCCAGATAAATGTTTAAAGTGTGCCATATCTTTATTACGAGACATCGCATATCGCTGGTGAAATACACTAGTATCGATGGTTCCAAAAGACACAGTGACCTGGGAATTCTTTCAGACTAAATTTCGTAAGAAATACATCAGCCAGAGATTTGTCGACAAGAGACGCAAAGAATTTTTGGAATTGGAATAGGGTCGTATGACCGTAACTGAGTACGAGCGAAAGTTTGTGAGACTTAGTCGATATGCTTGTGAATGTGTTTCAACCGAAGCTATCATGTGTAAAAGATTCCAAAATGGTTTAAATGAAAACATTAAATTGCTGGTTGGTATACTTGAAATTAAAGAGTTCGTGGTACTTGTTGAGGGAGCTTGTAAAGCCAAAGAGCTTGGGAAAGAGAAAAGAAAAGTTGATTTTGAAGCCAGAGATTCCCGTAAGAGATCAACGAGTAAGACATTTCACTCAGCATCAAAGAAATTTAGAGATGATTCTAGTCGATCTAAACCTACTTCAGATTTTTCTAGACAAGATAGAGACCGACCTCCTGTGAGTTTACGAGCCTCTTCGATAGTTAGTATTGGTAATGTTCGACAGAATAGAGTCGAGTGCAAGCATTGTGGTAAATGGCATTCTGGAGATTGCAAATTACATGACGAGTCTTGTTTTAAATGTGGATCGAAAGATCATTTTATCCAAGATTGCCCGATGTTAGCCAAACAAAACACTGTTCAGAACGCGAGATCAACTAACATGTCAGTACGAGGCAGACCACCCAGGCATTCGGGTAATTTAGGGGGTAGTCAAAGAGGGACGAAAGATACAGCAGTTCAATCTGAGGCTCGTGTACCCGCTAGAGCATATGCTATACGCACTCGTGAGGATGCTTCTTCTCTAGATGTTATTACCGGTACTTTCAGTCTTTATGATACTAGTGTTATTGCATTGATTGATCTTGGTTTGACTCATTCTTATGTGTGTGAAACATTAGTCTCCAGTAAGACTTTGCCTGTTGAGTCTACTGAGTTTGTGATTCGAGTATCAAACCCCTTGGGACGGTGTGTTCTGGTTGATAAAGTATGTAAAAATTGCCCGATAATGATTCAAGATTCATGCTTTCCAGCTGATTTGATGTTGTTACCTTTCGACGAGTTCGATATAATTTTGGGAATGGACGATGGTATTGTTAATTGCAACAATAGCAAAAGAAAGACCATTGATTTGAGATGTCAGAACAACGAGATTATTCAGATTGAATCTAATGATCTGAGTGGTTTACCAGCAGTAATATCTTCGATATTAGCACGGAAGTATGTGAGAAAAGGTTGTGAAGCTTAACTTGCTTATGTGCTTGATAGTAAAGCATCTGAAAAGAAGATTGAATCCGTACCAATTGTGTGCGAGGATCCGGATGTGTTTCTTGAAGAATTGCCGAGTTTGCCACCTATCCGAGAGGTAGAGTTTGGTATTGAGTTAGTATTAGGGACAACTCCAATTTCAATAGCTCCGTATTGGATGGCACCTACTGAATTAAAAGAGTTGAAAGCACAGCTGCATGAGTTAACAGATAGAGGTTTTGCACGACCGAGTTTCTCTCCCTGGGGTGCGCTAGTACTATTTGTGAAAAAGAAAGACGGAACTATGAGAATGTGTATTGATTATCGCCAGCTTAATAAGGTGACTATAAAGAATAAATATCCGTTGCCACGGATTGACGATCTATTCGATCAGTTGAAAGGGGCTTTAGTGTTTTTAAAGATAGATTTGAGATCGGGTTATTATCAGTTGCGAGTCAGAGACTCCGATGTGCCAAAAACTAATTTTCGAACAAGGTACGGATATTATGAGTTTCTCGTTATGCCGTTCAGACTTACTAATGCACCTGCTATTTTTATGGATTTGATGAATCGGATCTTCAGGCAGTATTTAGATCGGTTTGTGGTTCTATTGATTGATGATATATTGATCTACTCCCGTGATGAAACCGAACATGCCGAACATTTGAGACTTGTGTTACAGACTTTGAGAGAAAAATAGTTGTATGCGAAGTTTAGTAAATGGAAGTTCTGGTTATGTGAAGTTAGCTTTCTGGGGCATGTTGTTTCAGCATCAGGTATTCGGTTTGATCCGAGCAAAATTTCAGCAATACTTGACTGGAAATCTCCGAGAAACGTTTCTAAAGTTTGAAGTTTTCTAGGACTTGCTGGTTACTATAGAAAGTTTGTGAAAGGTTTCTCTATGATTGTAACTCCGATGATGAAGCTACTGCAGAAAGATGTTAAGATTGAGTAGTCAGAAAAGTACAAGAAAAGCTTTGATCAGTTGAAAGCCCTTTTAACCGAAGCTCCAGTACTAGTTCAGCCAGAATCGGGTAAAGAATTTGTTATCTAAAGTGATGCATCTTTAAATGGTTTGGGCTGTGTTTTAATGCAAGAAGGCATAGTTATAGCTTATGCCTCAAGACAGTTAAAGCCGCATGAAAAGAACTATCCGACGCACGATCTAGAATTGGCAGCTATTGTGTTTGCATTGAATATTTGGCGCCATTATTTGTTCGTTGAAAAATTTCATGTTGATTCTAATCACAAAACTCTAAAGTACTTGATGACTCAGAAAGATTTGAATTTGAGACAGCGTCGATGGTTAGAGTTACTAAAAGACTACGAACTTGTGATTGACTATCACCCGGGGAAGGCCAATGTGGTTGCTGATGCTTTAAGTCAAAAATCACCGTTTGCTTTGCATGCAATGAATGCACATATGGCTATGTCAGTTGATGGTGCGATGATAGCTGAGTTAAAAGCAAGACCGTTATTTATTTAGCAGATTTGTGAAGCTCAGAAAATTGACAATAATTTGATAATGAAATGAGATCAATGTAATTCAAATGTTGATTCAGAGTTTTGAGTTGATGTTGATAACTATTTGAGATTCAGAAATCGAATATGTGCTCCAAGAAATACATAATTGATTCAGATGATTTTGAATGAAGCTCACAACAGTAGCATATCTGTTCATCCGGGTAGTACAAAGATGTATAATGATCTGAAACAACACTATTGGTGGCCAGGTATGAAACGAGGCATTTCTGACTTTGTATCGAAATGTTTAGTTTGTCAGCAAGTAAAAGCCAAGCATTAGGTACCTTCTAGATTGCTACAGCCGATCATGATACCTGAATGGAAATGGGACAGAGTTACGATAGATTTTGTATCCGGTTTACCGATGACACCGAGCAAGAAAGATACAATCTGGGTTATTGTTCATAGATTCTAAATCTGCTCACTTTGTTCCGGTTCGTACAGATTACTCGCTTGATAAACTAGCTGAATTGTATGTTTCTGAGATCGTGAGGTTACATGGTGTGCCTATATCTATTGTTTCAGATAGAGATCCGAGGTTTACATCGCAGTTTTGGAAGAAACTACAAGATGCATTAAGTACTAAACTACATTTTAGTTCTGCTTTTCATCCCTAGGCAGACGGTCAGTCTGAAAGAATTATTCAGATACTTGAGGATATGTTGAGATGTTGCATTCCCGAGTTCGAAGGTATGTAGGAACGATATCTACCTCTGATTGAATTTGCGTACAATAATAGTTTTCAATCGAGTGTCAAAATGGCACCTTATGAAGCTTTGTACAGTTGTAAATGTTGTATACCATTATACTGGACTGAGCTCAGTGAAAATAAGATACACGGGGTCGATTTGATCAAAGAAATCGAATAGAAAGTAAAAGTGATCCGTGAAAGTTTGAAAGCAGGATCAGATCGTCAGAAATCGTATGCAGACTTGAAACGTAAAGATATAGAGCTTCAAATCTGGGATAAAGTATTTTTTAAAGACTTCCATGGAAAAAAATAATCAGATTCGGTCGTAAAGGCAAATTGAGTCTGAGATTTATTGGACCGTATGAGATTATAGAGAGGATTGGACCGGTTGCGTATAGACTGCTGTTGCCACCTGAGTTAGAAAAGATCCATAATGTATTTCATGTTTCGATGCTTCGGCGATATAGATCTGATCCCTCGCATGTGATTAGTCCATCAGAGATTGAGATTCAGTCAGACTTGACTTACGAAGAAGAACCGATTCGTATTCTAGCCCATGAGATTAAAGAGTTGTGAAATAAGAAGATTCTATTGGTTAGAGTATTGTGGCATAAACATGGAGTTGAGGAAGCAACATGGGAGCCAAATGATCCAGTGAAAGAGTGTTATCCGAATCTATTCACTGGTAAGATTTTCGAGGACGAAAATCCCTAAGGGGCGAGAGTTGTAACAGTCTGATTTAGGCCCTAATCGAAATGGTAGTTTCGGGACCACGAATCTGAGTCAAAAAATATTTAAATATTATTTTTCGTGTTTATTATATGTGAATTTGCATGTGTGAAAATTTCGTATGAAAATTTAATTGTTTGTGTATTTAATTTGATAAAAGGACTTAATCGTGTAAGTTGGAAACTTGATAGTTTAATTCATAAAGGTTGAATTGATAGTGGCTTTTTAATATGAAGTATTTATGCTACAAATAATCCTTTATATTAGTGATGGCCGAATGTACCCTTAATGTATATGTTTATGTTATTATTTTTATAAGGTTAAAAAAGTAAAATATGTTAAATGTTAACATATAATATATTAAAACATGAAATAAAAATTATATTCATTATATTCCATCACCGAAACTTGATAAAAGAAAAAGAAACAAGAGCTTTGTGATTTTCGGCCAATTTCAAGCTTGATTTAAGGTTAGCTTGGTTTCGGTTTTTGATAATTTTTACGTTTTTGATATCGTTGCTTCGAATACTATCCCACCCATGTTTGAATTTTTTTATTTCGGTGAATATTTTATGTTATGCCATTGATGAATATTTGTGTTTTGTAATGTTTGATGATGAAATATCAAAAATATGTTTTAGATTAACATGCTTTATATTGGAATTTTTGATGATTTTGAGTTATTAGGACTAAATTGAAAAAATAATAAATTGAGGGATTAAAATGTGAAATAGATGAAATATATGGACTGGTATGGTTATATGGAAAATTTGGCAAAACTATGATGTGATGAGATTTTGAGTATTTTGTGTTTTATACAATTAGGACTAATTTGTAAAAAGTATGAAATATAAGGGTAAAATAGTAATTTTCCCATTTATGTGTTGTTCAATTAAATGGAATGAAATTTTGTTTAAATGAGGTTAATTTGAAATTATATAGATCAAGAACAATAGAAATGGGATTTGGATCAGGGAAAAACAAAAATAGCCGAATAGCCAATTTGTAATGTCTGTCGATATCCGAGGTAAGTCTTTAAGTAATTAAACATGGTTTATTTTGATCACAGAATGTTTTTCTGTGATGATTTGAATTTTATAATCTATTAGTATACTAGCCGAATGTGACGTATCATTGAATTATTGTGGTTGAGTTTCATTCGACTGATTTAAAATCTCTAAAAGTGTGTATGTGTTACATGGAATATTTTATGATTCAATATATGAAATGTTGTGAAACGACTCTATATTTGTGGAATACTCTAGTAGTGTTTGTGGGAAGCAAATTACGAGTTCAAAAACTCCAGCTGTATTAGTAGCAAGTGTGGGTAATGTTAGATCAAATAAACCTGAATGTGGACGATATGGAAATGACATTTTGGAGAGTGTAGATTGAATGATAAAGCCTATTTTAGATGTGGCTCGCAAGAACATTTCATCTAGGATTGTCTTGAGCTAGATGAGAAAGATAAGTCTCAAAATGTAAGATTGAGCAACCCTACTGTGAGAGGAAGACCATTCCATAATGTTGGAAATGTGAGTGGTGGTAAAGGTGCAACTTGAGATACTATTGCGAGATCCGATGCTAGAGCACCTGCCAGAGCTTACACTATTCGCGCTCGCGAAGAAGCGTCATCTCCAAATGTTATCACCAGTACTTTCACTCTCTATGTTACTAATGTGATTGCATTGATAGATCCAAAATCAACTCATTCTTATGTATGTATGAATTTAGTATCTAGTAAGACTTCGTCTGTAAAGTCTACTGAATTTGTGATTAGAGTGTCAAACCCCTTAGGCAAATGTGTTTAGGTTGACAAATTTTGCAAGAATTGTCCGTTACTGCATCGGGATTTCTATTTTCTGGCTAATCTGATGTTGTTGCCATTTAATGGATTTGATGTGATTTTGGGTATGGATTGGTTTGCAATGCATAATGCTATAGTGGATTGTAGATAAAAGACAATAAAACTGAAATGCCAGAACAATGAGATTATTAGAATTGAATTTGATGATCTGAATAGTTTGCTAGTTGTGATCTCGTCTATGTTAGCTCAAAGATTTGTGAAAATGGGTGTGAAGCTTATCTTTCCTATGTACTTGCTACGAAAGTGACAAAAACAAAGATTGAATCAGTACCAGTTGTGTGTGAGTATCCAGATGTATTTCCTAAAGAATTATCGGGTTTACCACCTATTAGAAAGGGTGGATTTGGTATTAAATTAGTATCGAGTGCAATGCTGATATCGATAGCACCGTACAGAATGGCACCTACAGAGTTAAAAGAATTGCAAGCTCAATTGCAAAAGTTGACAGATAGTGGTTTTGCTAGACCGAGTTTTTCTCCCTGGAGTGCACCGGTGTTATTTGTGAAAAGGAAAGATGGCACTATGAGAATGTGTATAGACTACCAACAACTCAACAAAGTGACGATCAAGAATAAATATCCTTTGCCACGAATAGATGATTTGTTTGATCAGTTAAAAGGGGCAACAATGTTTTCAAAAATTGATTTGAGATCGGGTTATTATTAGTTGCAAGTTAAAGAGTCCAATGTGCTAAAGATTGCATTTAGAATAAGATACAGACACTATAAATTTCTTGTTATACCTTTCGGATTAACAAATGCACATGCTATTTTTATAGACTTGATGAACCGAATTTTCAGGCCGTATTTAGACTAATTCGTATTTGTGTTTATTGCTGACATTTTAATTTACTCTCGAGATGAATCTGAGCATGCTGAGCATTTGAGAATTGTGGTACAAACTTTGAGAGATAAATAGTTGTTTGCAAAGTTCAGTAAATGTGAGTTTTGGCTACAAGAGGTTAGATTTCTGGGACATATAGTTTCAGCCACGGGTATCTGAGTTGACCTGAGCAAAATTTCTGTGATTTTAGATTGGAAGCCTCCGAGAAACGTATCCGAAGTCCATAGTTTTTTAGGACTAGCTGGCTATTATAGACAATTTACGAAGGGCTTCTCGATGATTACGACTCTAATAACACAATTGCTTTAAAAAGTTGTTAAATTTGAATGGCCAAAAAACTGTCAGCAGAGCTTCGAATAGTTGAAAGCATTATTGACAGAGGCACCAGTGTTAGTTCAGCCTGAGTTGGGTAAGGAATTCATAGTTTTTAGTGATGCATCGTTAAATGGCCTAGGTTGTGTTTTGATGCAAGAAGGAAAAGTTGTAATTTATGCCTCAAGACAATTGAAGCCACACGAAAAGAATTATCCGACGCATGATCTAGAGTTAGCCGCGATAGTGTTCGCATTGAAAATCTGGCGTCATTATTTGTTTGGTGAGAAATGTCATATTTATACAGACCATAAAAGCTTGAAATATTGATTACTTGAAAAGACTTGAATTTACGATAGTAGAGATGGTTAGAATTACTAAAAGACTATGAATTAGTAATTGACTATCATCTGAGGAAAGCAAATGTAGTTGCTGATGCTTTAAGTTGAAAGTCCTTATTCACTTTATGAGCTTCGAACACACAATTACCTTTTTCTGACGACGGTTCGATAGTAGCTGAGTTAAAAGCGAGGCCGTTATTTCTACAACAGATTTGTGGGGCTCAAAAATTTGACAATGAGTTGTAACCAAAACGAGATCAGTGTGAGTCGACTCCAAACTCAAAGTTTCAATTAGGGTCTGATGATTGTTAGATGGTTTGTGATAGAATATGTGTACCAAGAAACTCTGAGCTTATTCAGAAGATTTTAAACGAAGCACACAGTAGTTGTTTATCAGTACATCTAGGAAACACAAAAATGTATAATGATTTGAAACAATTTTATTGGTGGCATGGTATGAAATGAGATATCTCAGAATTTGTTTTGAAATGTTTGATTTGTCTGCAAGTCAAGGGTGAACATTAAGTGTCGTCAGGTTTATTACAACCTATTATGGTTCCTGAGTGGAAGTGGGATAGAGTAACAATGGATTTTGCATTGGGTTTGCCCTTCAAAAAAGAAAGATGGAATCTGGGTTATTGTTGACAGATTGATGAAATTAGCTCATTTCATTCCGGTACATACGAATTACTCACTTGATAAATTGGCGGAGTTGTATATCTCAGAGATTGTTCAATTGCACGGAGTGCCACTATCTATTATTTCAGATAAGGATCTGAGATTTACTTTGCGATTTTGGAAGAAATTGCAAGAAGATTTAGGTGCAAAGCTGTATTGTAGCACTATATTTCATCCTCAAACGGATGGTCAATCTGAGCGAGTTATTCAGATGCTTGAGGATATGTTGCGATGTTGCATTCTTGAGTTTGAAGGTAGTTTGGAGAAATATCTACTGCTGATTGAATTTGCTTACAACAATAGTTTCCAATCGAGTATTAAATGGCACCGTACGAAGCTCTATATGGTCGTAAATGCCAAACATCATTGTACTGGACTGAGCTTAGTGAGAGTAAGATTCATGGGGTTGATCTGATCAGAGAAGCAGAAGAGAAAGTGAAAGTAATACACGATAGTTTGAAAATAGATTTGGATAGACAAAAATTGTACGTGGACTTGAAACGAAAAGATATTGTAACAGCCCGATTTAGACCCTAATTGAAACAGTGATTTTGAGACCACAAATCCAAGTTAAAAAACATTTTAATATTATTTGTGATGTATACAGCATGTTAATTTATGTGTGTGAAAATTTCATGTGAAAATTTTATCGTTTGTGTGCTCGATTTAATTAAAAGGACTTAATCGCGTAAAATGTAAAAGTAGCTAGATAATTGTTAAAGTGCTACATTACTATTGTTTTTATAATGTGAAGTCCTTAAGGTGAAATTTCACCCTTGAAATCATGCATGGACGGTATTAGACATTAAATATATGGTTTGGTTATTAATTTTATAAGGTTAATATGGTAAAAATGCTAATTAATAATGTTATAATAAAACAAAAAGTAATAAAACCAGGCAATTGTTCATCTTTTGGCCGATTATAACAAAGCAAAAGAAAAAGAAAAGAGTTGTGAAGGTTCGGCCCATGTGTTCTTCAAATTAGGTATGTAATTTGTTTGATTTTTTTATAAATTTTAAGTTTTTGAGATCGTTGCCACGAGTACTAACTAGCCGCTTGAATTTTTGAATTTGATGTATTCGTGAATTGCCATTGTTGATAGCTTGATGAGTTTTGTGTTTGATGATGAAAAATAAATATATGTTGTTAGATTGTCAAGTTTAATTAAGTGATTTTTGATAAAAATGTCTATTTAGGACTAAATTGTGAATTTTGTAAATTGAGGGGTCAAAATGTGAAATAAATGAAACATATGGGCTTGTATGGACTAGGGGTAAATTCGGCCTAACATGAGTGTAGTTAAATTTTGAATATTTTGTGTTTTGTGAAATAGGGACTAAATTGTGAAAAATATGAAATGTTAGGGGAAAAAGTGTAATTTTTCCATTTATATGTTTTTGGATGAATTTGATTGAATATTTGATTAAATAAGTTTAATTTATATTAATTTAGATCGAGAAAAGAGAAAATTGGATTTGGATCGGGGGAAATCTAAAGTTGTTGAATAGTGGACTCGGTCTATTCATCTTCGTACGAGGTAAGTACATAAGTAAATAAATGTCATTAAATTCGATTGCATATATATATATATATATCTGAATTGTGCCAAATTGAATTATCACTTGTATATGTATGTTTAAGCAGAATTTCTATAAGTATGGGAGAAGTATTTATGAGCCTAAATTGATCGAGTTACGACGTCCGGAAGTCCCGTACGAACCTTATGAATAGTTAGGACACATATGTCATGACATAGGATTTCGATATGTGATTCGTGTAAGACCACATTTGGGACGTTGGCATCGATTTGTTATTTACGTGTCAGACCCTGTCTAGGACAGTGGCATCGATATGTGACTACATGTAAGACCACGTTTGGGACGTTGGTGTTGTACGAGCTTTTCGACTATCCAAGTATCCTTATTAATTTTGAATGGTTCCACGGGCAATATTAAGTAAAGATCAAATGTGAAATCGAGTTAAAAGGGTCAGGTATGTGCTAAGTTAAAATGATTGAAAAATTATGGTAAGTGTGTACTTATGATTTAAATATGAAATATGCATTATAAGTGAGAATTGTTTATGTTATAAACATATGTACATTCGGCCATTGATATTATGCGATTAATGTTAATGAGTTAATGATTGAGTTGATAAGCATAATTCGTGTATACAAGGTTAAATTTTGTTTGGTTCGATTTGGTTTAAATTGAATTATGTATATTATTGAAATGATTTATTTGCTTATGACTTACTAAGCTATTTAAGCTTACTATGTGTGTGTTCGTTTACTATTTTATAGATTTTGGAAGTTAGTTACGAGCTCGAGGATCGTCAAGGAAATTCATCACACTATCGATCGTCGTTTCGGTATTTTAAAAGTTTGAACTTTGAACTTATGGCATGTATAGGCTAGTATTTTTTGGTTGGTTTTGAAGTTTGTATATATATTTAGCCATGCGAAAATGGCCTGGTATTAATGCTAATGATCTAATGTTTAAGTAATTTTGATCATGATAAATGTGTGTGTGTGCTTAGTATATGAATGCTATATGATGTAATGATATATATATGGCTTATGATTAGTTGATTTTGGTAAGCTTGGTATATGGATGATGGATGTGTTTTGGTTGTGGTTTGTTAATGATGGTGATATTCGGTCATGCATTAGCTTAATTTGTAAGTATGATTTATAGTATAAATTGTGTTATGGAATGGTCTTGAGGTTTGGCTTAATTAAATCATGTGTTTAAGTGTTTAGTTATATACAAATTTATTAATAATGAATCTAGTTGTATTTGATATATGAGAATTATACAATGCTATAGGTATTTGATTTATAGATATGGTTATTTTGAATTAGTTTGGAAATGGTGGATAATGTGTTTATGAATATTCGGCTTGGTCATTAGGTTCATAATGATAAGTATGCAATATAGGCATTTGGTGTATATATATATCTATATTGGTGATGCCGTATGCATTGGTTATTTCTTTGGATTTATAATGGTAGAAATAATTTTGTACCACTTTATATTATATATATGTGGTTGTATGTTCGGCCATGGTAAGTGGCTATCTAGGTTCGGTATATAATGGCAAGAATGTGTATATTTTTTTGGTTGTTGTTTGCACTGAAAATGGTTTGATTCTTTAAGATCTTATGCTCATAAATGGTGATAAAAAAATTTATGTAAAATTAGCCATTTGGTAATTATGTTTAGTTATAGTTTATTTCTATTAGTAAATATACACATGTAGTATAAACAACTATGGTCATGATGTAATATTGCTATTCGTAAATATACACAAGTAGTATAAACAACTATAGTTTATTTATGAACTGTGATAGTGTGATGATTCCTGACAATTAAAAATGTATTTTCATATAGTAAATGGATCCGGATTGAGCTATAACTGATGGCGCGGAATGCGCCCGCTCTTGCTTAAGGGGCAGTGCCGGCTGATTATAGGCCAATTTCGAGTAGCCACGAGGGAGAGGCCAAACAAGCCTTCGTCCAGATGATGAATGAATGGATCACACAACATATCCGGACAAATTTGACTATTCAACAACCCCCACCCCCACCTAATTGTCCTCAGATACCTGTGGTACCTCAAGTTATTGATCTGATGAGATTAAACAAGTCACCGGTTGATAAAATAAAAAAACATGGGGCTAAAGAATTCAAAGCCGCTGTTGATGACGATGCAGAGCGAGTTCAATTCTAGCTCGATAATACTATTCATGCGTTTGATGACCTATCCTGTACCCCTGACGAGTGTATAAAATGTGTTGTATCCTTACTTCGAGATTCTGCGTATCACTAGTGGAATTCATTAATATTATTAATTCTGAGAGAACGGGTCACTTGGGAGTTCTTTCAGACTGAATTTAGTAAGAAATACATCAGCCAGAGATTCATTATCAAAAACGCAAAGAATTCCTCGAATTGAAACAAGGTCGTATGACCGTAACAGAGTATGAATGGGAATTCGTGAGACTCAGTAGATATGCCCAGGAATGTGTTTTGACTGAAGCTATAATGTGTAAAAAATTTGAAGACGGGTTGAATGAAGACATTAAGTTGTTAGTCTGGATACTTGAAATAAAAGAGTTCGTTGTACTAGTCGAGCAAGCATGCAAAGCCAAAGAGCTTGGGAAAGAGAAAGAAAAGATGACTTTGAAGCTAGAGATTCACGAAAAAGATCATTGAGTAAAACATTTCAGTCAGCATTAAAGAAATTCTGAGAGGACTTTAGTCGTTCAAAGGCTACTGTGAGCTATTCTAGACGTGATTGAGATAGACCACCCATGAGTTCGAGACCTACCTCAGCAACTAGTGTTGGTAACATCCGACTGAATGAACCTGAGTGCAAACATTGTGGTAAACGACACCCCGGCAGTTGTAGATTGAATGATTGGGCATGTTTTAAATGTGGATCGATGGATCACTTCATTCGTGAATGCCCTAAGTTGGTTGAGCAAGACATGAAGTAGAATACGAGGCTGAGTAACACGATAGCTCGAGGTAGAGCACCTAGAAATACGGGTAATGTGAGTGGCAGTCAGAGGGGAACTAAAGACACGGCTGTTAGATCTGAGGCTCTCACATCTGCCAGAGCTTATGCTATCCGCACTCGTGAAGAAGCTTCGTCTCTAGATGTGATTATCGATACTTTCACTCTCTATGATACTAATGTTGTTGCATTGACTGATCCTAGATCGACCCATTCTTATGTATGTGAAACTTTAGTATCCAGTAAGACTCTGCCTGTTGAGTCTACTGAGCTTTTGATTAGAGTGTCGAACCCTTTAGGCTGGGGTGTTTTGGTTGATAAAGTATGCAAGAATTGCCCATTGATGATTCGAGATTCATGTTTTCCAACTGATTTGATGTTGTTGCCATTCGATGAGTTTGATATAATTATGGGTATAGATTGGCTAACGTTGCATGATGCTATTGTGAATTGCAAATGGAAGACTTTGATTTGCGATGCCAGAATGATGAGATTATTCAGATTGAATCTAATGATTTGAATGGTTTACCGGCAGTGATATCTTCGATGTTAGCTCGAAAATATGTGAGAAAGGGTTGTGAAGCTTACTTTCCCTACGTGCTAGACTCTAAAGTGACCGAAAAGAAGATTAAATCAGTACCAGTTGTGTGTGAGTATCCGGATGTGTTTCCTAAAGAAATACCGGGTTTGCCACCGATTCGAGAAGTAAAGTTTGGCATTGAGTTAGTGCCGGGGACAACTTCGATTTCTATAGCTCTGTACAAAATGGCATCGACCAAATTAAAAGAGTTGAAAGCTCAGTTGCAAGAATTGACTGATAACCGAGTTTTTCTCCTTGGGGTGCACCGGTTTTGTTTGTGAAAAAGAAAGACAGAACTATGAGAATATGCATCGATTACCAACAGCTCAATAAGGTGACTATAAAGAATAAATATCCTTTGCCATGAATTGATGACTTGTTCGATCAGTTGAAAGGGGCTAAGTGTTTTCAAAGATAGACTTGACATTGGGTTACTATCAGTTGCGAGTTAAAGACTCCAATGTGCCAAAAATTTCTTTCCGAACGAGGTATGGACACTATGAGTTTCTGGTTATGCCTTTCGAACTTACTAATGCACCTGTTGTTTTTATGGATTTAATGAATCAGATCTTCAAACCCTATTTGGATCGATTTGTGGTTGTGTTTATAGATGACATTATAATTTACTCCCGTGATGAATCTAAGCACATCGAACGCCTGAGGATTGTACTACAAACTTTACAAGATAAATAGTTGTATGCAAAGTTTAGTAAATGTGAGTATCTTCAAACCCTATTTGGATTGATTTGTGGTTGTGTTTATTGATGACATTATAATTTACTCCCGTGATGAATCTAAACACGTTGAGCGCCTGAGGATTGTACTATAGACTTTACAAGATAAACAGTTGTATGCAAAGTTTAGTAAATGTGAGTTCTGGTTGCGTGAAGTTGGGTTTTTGGGACATGTTGTATCAGCATAGGGTATTCGGGTTGATCCGAGCAAGATTTCAGCCATACTAGATTGGAAAACTCCAAGAAATGTTTTTAAAGTTTGAAATTTTTTAGGACTTGCTTGTTATTACAGACGGTTTGCAAAAGGTTTCTCTATGTTTGCAACCCCGATGACGAGACTACTTCAGAAAGATATTAAGTTCAAGTGGTCAGAAAAGTGCCAGAAAAGTTTTGATCAGTTGAAAGCTTTGTTGACTGAAGCTCCGGTGCTAGTTCAGCTAGAATTGGGTAAAGAATTCATAATCTGTAGTGATGCATCTTTGAATGGTTTGGACTGTGTTTTGATGCAGGAAGGAAAAGTTATAGTTTATGCCTCGAGACACTTAAATTCGTACAAAACGAACTATCTGACGCATGATTTGGAATTGGCAGCTATTGTGTTTGCATTGAAGATTTGGTGCCACTATCTTTTCAGTGAGAAATGTCACGTTTATCTGATCACAAAAGCACAAAATACTTGATGAATCAGAAAGATTTGAATTTACGACAGCGAAGATGGTTAAAGTTGTTAAAAGATTACAAGCTTGTAATTAACTACCATCCGGGAAAGGCCAATGTTGCTGCTGATGCTCTAAGTTAAAAATCTCTATTCGCTCTGCGTGCAATGAATGCGCATATGGCTCTGTCTGATGATGGCTCGATTGTAGCTAAGTTGAAACCAAGACCGTTATTTATGCAGTAGATTTGCGAAGCTCAAAAAGTCGATAATGAATTGTTAGTAAAACAGGCTCAATGTGATTCGAATATTGATTCAGAATTCTAAGTTGATGCTGAGGGTTGTTTCAGATTCAGAGGCCGAATATGTGTTCCAAGAAATTCAGAGTTGATTCAAATGATTTTAAAAGAAGCTCATAGCAGTCGGTTATCTATTCATCCAGGTAGTACAAAAATGTATAATGATTTGAAACAACTTTACTGGTGGCATGGTATGAAACGAGATATCTCTGACTTTGTTTTGAAATGTTTAATCTGTCAACAAGTAAAAGCCGAGCATCAGGTACCATCTGGGTTACTTCAACCGATTATGATACTCGAGTGGAAATGGGATAAAGTCACGATGGATTTTGTATCAGGTTTGCCTTTATCACCGGGCAAGAAAGATGTGATTTGGGTTGTTGTGGATACATTGACTAAATCAGTTCATTTTATTACGATTCGCAGAGATTATTCGCTTGAAAAGCTTGCTGAGTTATACATTTCTTAGATCGTGAGATTGCACGGAGTACCTATTTCTATTGTTTCAGATAGAGATCCGAGGTTCACATCGTGATTTTGGAAGAAACTGCAAGATGCATTAGGTACAAAACTACATTTTAGCAAAGCTTTTCACCCATAGACAGATGGTTAGTCCAAACGAATTATTCAGATACTCGAGGATATGTTGAGATGCTGCATTCCTGAATTTGAAGGTATGTGGGAACGATACTTACCATTGATTGAATTTGCGTATAATAATAGCTTTCAATCAAGTATTAAAATGCCTCCTTATGAGGCTTTATACTGTCGTAAATGTCAAACACCTTTATATTGGATTGAACTCAGTGAGAATAAGATACACGGGGTCGATGTGATCAAAGAAACTGAACAGAAAGTAAAAGTGAGTCATGATAGTCTAAAAGCAGTGTCAGATCGTCAGAAATCATATGCAAACTTGAAGCGAAAAGATATTGAGTTTCAAATCGGGGACAAAGTGTTTTTAAAAGTCTCACCGTGGAAGAAAATACTTCGATTCGGTCGTAAAGGCAAATTGATTTGTTGGGCCTATGAAATCATTAAGCTTATCGGGTCAGTTTCTTACAGACTATTCTTACCACCTGAGTTAGAAAAGATCCATAACGTATTTCATGTTTCGATGATTTGATGTTGTTGATCTGATCCATCACATGTGATTTCCCCATCAGAAATTGATATTCGATCTGATATGACATACGAAGAAGAACCAATCTGAATTTTAGATCGCGAGGTTAAAGAGTTAAGAAATAAAAAATTTCTTTAGTGAAAGTCTTATGGCATCGGCACGGAGTTGAAAATGCTACGTGGGAGCCTCAGGATACTATTAGAGAACGCTACCCAAACCTATTCGCTGGTAAGATTTTCGAGGACGAAAATCCCTAAGGAAGGGAGAGTTGTAACAGCCAGGTTTAGACCCTAATCGGAATAGTGGTTTTGAGACCACAAATCTGAGTTAGAAAAATATTTTAATATTATTTGTGGTGTCTACAGCATGTTAATTTATATGTGTGATACTTTTGTGTGAAAATTTTATCGTTTGTGTGCTCGATTTAATTAAAAGGAGTTAATCGCGTAAAATGTAAAAGTGGCTAGATAATTATTAAAGTGCTGCATTCCTATTGTTTTTATAGTGTGAAGTCCTTAAGGTGAAATTTCACCCTTGAAATCATGCATGGACGGTATTAGACATTACATATATAGTTTGGTTATTAATTTTATAAGGTTAATATTGTAAAAATTCTAATTAATAATGTTATAGTAAAACAAAAATTAATAAAGCCATGCAATTGTTCATCTTTTGGCCGATTATAGCAAAGAAAAAGAAAAAGGAAAGAGTTTTGAAGGTTTGACCCTTGTGTTCTTCAAATTAGGTATGTAATTTGCTAGTTTTTTTTTATAATTTTTACGTTTTTTAGATAGTTGCTACGAGTACTACCTAGCCCATGCTTGAATTTTTGAATTTGATGATGTATTCATGAATTGCCATTGTTGATAGCTTGATGATTTTTGTGTTTGATGATGAAAAATAAATATATGTTGTTAGATTGTCAAGTTTATTTAAGTGATTTTTGATAAAAATGTCTATTTAGGACTAAATTGTGAATTTTGTAAATTGAGGGGTCAAAATGTGAAATAAAAGAAACATATGGGCTTCTATGGACTAGGGGTAAGTTTGGCCTAACATGAGTGTAGTTAAATTTTGAATTGTGTTTTGTGAAATAGGGGCTAAATTGTGAAAAATGTGAAATGTTAGAGGGAAAAGTGTAATTTGCCCATTTATATTTTTTTGGATGAATTTGATTGAATATTTGATTAAATAAGTTTAATTTATATTAATTTAGATTAAGAAAAGAGAAAATCAGATTTAGACCGTGGGAAATCGAAAATTGTTGAATAGTGGACCCAGTCTATTCGTCTTCGTACGAGGTAAGTACATAAGCAAATAAATGTTGTTAAATTCGATTGTATATATATATCTTAATTGTGCCGAATTGAATTATCACTTGTATATGTATGTTTAAGCCGAATTTGTATAAGTATGAGAGAAGTATTTACGAGGCTAAATTGATCGAGTTACGATGTCCGAAAGTCTTGTACGAACCTTAGGAATAGTTAGGACCCATATGTTATGACATAGGATTCCGATATGTGACTCGTGTAAGACCACATCTGGGACATTGGCATCGATTTGTAATTTACGTGTAAAACCCTATCTGGGACAATGGCATCGAAATGTGATTACATGTAAGACCACGTCTGGGACGTTGGCATTGTATGAGCTTTTCAACTATCCAAGTATCCTTATTTATTCTGAATGGTTCCACGGGCAATATTAAGTAAAGATCGAATGTGAAATCGAGCTAAAAGGGTCAGGTATGTGCTAAGTTAAAATGATTGAAAAATTAAGGTAAGTGTGTACTTATGATTTAAATATGAAATATGCATTATAAGTGAGAATTGTTTATGTTATAAACATATGTACATTCGACCATTGATATTATGTGATTAATGTTAATGAGTTAATGATTGAGTTGATAAGCATAATTCGTGTATACGAGGTTAAATTTTGTTTGTTCGATTTGGTTTAAATTGAATTATGTATATTATTGAAATGTTTTATTTGCTTATGACTTACTAAGCTATTTAAGCTTACTATGTGTGTGTTCGTTTGCTATTTTATAGATTTTGGAAGTTAGTTACCAACTTGAGGATCGTCAAGGAAATTCATCACACTATCGATCGTCGTTTCGGTATTTTAAAAGTTTGAACTTTGAACTTATGGCATGTATAGGCTAGTATTTGTTTTGGTTGGTTTAGAAGTTTGTATATATATTTAGCCATGCGAAAATGGCTTGGTATTAATGCTAATGATATAATGTTTAAGTAATTTTGATCATGATATGTGTGTGTGTGCTTAGTATATGAATGCTATATGATGTAATGATATATATATGGCTTATGATTAGTTGATTTTGGTAAGCTTGGTATATGGATGATGGATGTGTTTTGGTTGTGGTTTGTTAATTATGGTGATATTCGGTCATGCATTAACTTAATTTGTAAGTATGATTTATGGTATAAATTGTGTAATGGTTTGTCTTGAGGTTTGCCTTGATTAAATCATGTGTTTAAGTGTTTAGTTATATACATATTTATTAATAATGAATCTAGTTGTATATGATATGAGAGAATTATACAATGCTATAGGTATTTGATTTATAGATATGGTTATTTTGAATTAGTTTGGAAATGGTGGATAATGTGTATATGAATATTCGGCTAGGTCATTAGGTTCATAATGATAAGTAGGTAATATAAGTATTTGGTGTGTTTATATATATATCTATATTAGTGATGCCGTATGCATTGGTTATTTCTTTGGATTTGTAATGGTATAAATAAATTTGTATCAATTTATATTATATATATATATGTGGTTGTATGTTCGGCCATGGTAATTGGCTATCTAGGTTCGGTTTATAATGGCAAGAATGTGTATATTTTTTTGTTTGTTGTTTGTGCTCAAAATGGTTTGATTCTTTATGTGCATAAATTGTGATAAAAAAATTGGTAAAATTAGTCATTTGTAATTATGTTTAGTTGTAGTTTATTTCTATTAGTAAATATACACCTGTAGTATAAACAACTATGGTCATGATGTAATATTGCTATGGTACTTTTGTTTTATTTGGTTCAATATGCGCATGGTCTAGTGACTAGAAAGAGGTATGTTTAATCTTAAATGATATTTATTAAAGTGAAGTATATTTAAATGTTTGATTATTGCCATGTGGATGTTTTTATTTAAAAATAATGTATAAAGCTTGTTTGTTCATAGTGATTAATATCCAATTCGCATATGTGAGTGATAATTAAGTTGAGTATTATGGCTCATTTAGTTTTAAAATGTGCATGTGTATTGATTATGAAATGTTATGTTTGATACTCAACTTATGAAAAATGGATGTAATATATATGGTAAATGTTGTGTAATGATTTATGTATCTACTTGAATAAATTTTTAAATATACCAATGATAGTAATATAGTAGTTTTGAGTTCGAAATTGAATAAAATAAGTGTTTTGATGAGTATAAATTACGAATGCAAGAAATGTATTAAATGTCTGTTTTGAACTATGATATGTCCTGTAATGCCTCGTAACCCTAATTGTAAGTCTATTTTTGCTCAATTTTTAATGATTTTTACGTTTTTGAGATCGTTGCTTCGTATTCTAGCTAGACCGTACCTTAGATTTCAAAACTATTAAAGACTTAACATGCTGCCATTGTTGAAATTTTGAGTAATTTGATTTTTGATGATGGATTTTGAATATTTGTAAATAGGTAAACTAGTTTTGTAAAGTGATTTTTGACAAAGATGTCAAAAAGGGATTAAATTGTGAAAATGTAAAATGTGCTGGTTAAAAGTATGAAATAATGAAAGATATAGGCTACTAGGAGTCCCTATCAAATTTGGCTAGGCATTGGTTGGTACTAAATTGCATGAATTTGCAATTTTATGTGATAATGACTAAATTGTAAATAATGTAAAAGTATAGGGGCAAATGTGTAAATTTACCAAAATATGAATTATGGACTAAATTGAATAAATTGAATACTGAGTGTATTGAATTTGATAATATATAGATCAAGATAAGCCGAGGTTGAGTTTAGATCAGGGAAAAAGGAAGATTGACAAATAATCGATAGTTTTTATCCGAGCAATACGAGGTAAGTTCGAATAATTAGAATCAAACTTTTAAATACTTGTATTTATTTGTAATGAGTGTGTATAATTGATATATTTGAAATATGAATGCCTTATCGATATAATCTATATGTTACCGAGCCCTGTTTGAACCATATGAATTCGTAGGATATGACTGACATGTCACTAGGGTTACCGTTTTGGTCGAGCCCCTGCATTTGTTGCGGACTCACCAAAGCTCGAATGGGCTTATTGTTTCAGCTCATATGAGCTCACTATTTCAGCTCAATAAAGCTAACTATTCATTAGCTCAGTAGGAGCTTACAGACCATGGCTTGAAAGAGCGAAAATGATAATGAATTCATGGATTACTGATGTATATCACTCGAGTATCCTTCGAGATTCTAATAAGTTCAACGGGCATAAATTCTATTTATAGGGATGAGGTATGGTTTTCAAACAAATTATTGTTTATATGATTTGAAATGAAATTGTTACCAATGTTGTACATGATATATGAACTTGATATAATGCAATGTATTGAGATAATGGATGAATTCATGTATTTAGGTGACTAACTTGTGATGAACGTTTGTGTTTAGGCATTTGGTAATTGAATTGAATAGACTTTGATTATTTTCCTTGATTTTGGTATTTATGGTAAGTTTAATTCTGAATTATACGGGCTTACTAAGCTTTAAAGCTTACTCTGTTTCTTTTTCTATGTTTTATAGAGGTTCGTTAGCTCGCTCGTTTCAGACAAGTCAGACTTTCACATCACACTATCCAATTGTCAATTGGTACTTTTGAACTTGTGGATAATTGTAAATATGGCATGTATAGTCTAGTTTTAAAGATGATAAATATGGTTACTTGAGATTATGATTTTCGTATATTTTCTATAAAGGTTAAGCCATGTGTTTGGCTAAACTTGATAAGCACGTTTTAGTATGCTTTGTCAAATGTTTGATGGAATGGAAAATATGCACAAGTGTCTTGTTATTTGAAAGGTATATGAATGGAAGATGTGTGACATTAGTTAAGCATTTGAATGGTAGGAAGAAATGGTATTATATGAGTATGAATTGTTATGGAATGGCTGCCAATTGAGTTGTAAAAATGTTACCATTTATGCTTGTGTATGCTTGTGAAAATAGGGTGGCAAAATGGCTTTGCAAATAGCCTATTTTTATCCACACGGGTAGGGACAAAGGCATGTGTCTCAGCCATGTGTGACACATGGCTAAGTACACGACCTTGGTCCCCTAGTGTTAAATTGAATTCAAGATAGTATGCTCCACACGGTCTCACACACGGGCGTGTGACTGGCCATGTGGTACAAGTCAGTATGTCACCTAATTGGAAGACAGCCTAGCACACGGGCGTGTGACTTAGCCGTATTGCATAAGTCAGTATACTTTATAGTTTTCACACGATCTGGCACACGGGCGTGTCTTCAGCCGTGTGATGCAAGTCAGTATGTATGCCCTGTTTCCACACAGCCTGTTCACACGGGCGTATGACCCCTGAAATGTTAAATTTTTTCTAAGTTTTCTAATATTTTCATATGTTATCGGTTTAGTCCCGAAGCACTTTTAATACATGTTTAAGGCCTTGTAGGCCATTATAAGGGACAATGTGATATTGTTGAATGTTATATGAGAATGAATGCTTATTGTACGAGTTATGTATGTATAAATGATGTGTATTG
The DNA here is from genome assembly GCA_025698475.1 of Gossypium anomalum. NCBI lineage: Eukaryota > Viridiplantae > Streptophyta > Magnoliopsida > Malvales > Malvaceae > Gossypium > Gossypium anomalum. The sequence continues at coordinate 43,012,682 of CM046965.1, forward strand.
ATCGGTAATACGGCATAACCCTACTCTGTCGACCGATACAGGTTAGGGATGTTACATTTATTGGTATCAGAGTCATGGTTTAGTCGATTCTAGGACTAACATAGTGTATGTAAATCTAGCTATACATGCCATATATAAAACTATGATAGTGTGATGACTCCTAACGTTTTCAAATGTGTTTTCATATAGTAATGGATCCCGAACGAGCTGTAGCGGATGACAGAGAGTAATGCGCCAACTCTAGCTCTAGAGACAGCGCCTTCTGAATCTAGACCCGTGACCAGTAGTCACGAGGGTGAGGCTAAAGAAGCCTTCTTTTAGATATTGAACAAGTGGTTCATACAGTACATTCAAACGAACCCAGCTGTTCAGCAACCTCCACCCCCACCTATTCCCCAACCAATCCCTGTAGTTCCTCAAGGTATGGATCTGTTGAGATTGAATAAGCCGCCTGTTAACGATGACCCTGAGAGAGTCGAGTTTTGGCTTGAGAACACGATCCGAATATTTGATGAATTATCATGAACACCTGAAGAATGTTTAAAATGTGTTGTACCACTGTTGAGAGGCACTGCGTATCAGTGGTGGAATACTTTGATATCCGTAGTTCCCCGAGAAAGAGTTACTTGGGAGTTCTTTCAAGTTGAATTCAGAAAGAAATACGTCAGCCAAAGTTTCATTGATCAGAAGAGAAAAGAATTTCTTCGATTGAAACGGGGTCATATGTCAGTAACATAATATGAAAAAGAGTTTGTACGACTCAACAAATATGCTCGTGAATGTGTATCATCTGAAGCTATAATGTGTAAAAGGTTTGAGGATGGATTGAATGAAGAAATCAAATTTTTAGTTTGAATACTTGAGCTGAAAGAGTTCGTTGTTCTGTTTGACAGAGCTTGTAAAGCCGGAGAACTTTGTAAAGAGAAAAAAAAAGCCGATTTTGAGGCTAGAGACTTTAGAAAGAGATTTGCAGGCAAATAACATCAATCAGCATCAAAGAGATCTAGAGAATATCATCCTCGTTCTGTTGCTTCTGCGGGGATTTCAATTAGAGATAGAGATGTGAGACATTTCAGCTCTAAACCTTAGACGACATCAGTTGCCAGTGTGGGAAGTGTTAGAAATGTTGGACTTGAATGTAAACATTGTAATAAGAGACATTATGGTGTATGTAGATTAGTCAGCAGAGCTTGCTTTAAATGTGGATCTCTTGATCATTATCTTAGGGATTGTCCAAAAAAGTTTACAGCTAAAAGAGATCAACCAGCGAAAGTAAGTAACATAGCTACTAGAGGGAGACCACTCTGAAACACTGGAAATGTGAGTGGTAACCGAGGTGTTATGAGAGATTCTGCTGTGAGATCAGAGGCACGAGCATCTGCCCGAGATTATGCTATCCGTACAGGAGAGAAGTCATCATCGCCAAACGTTATTACTGGTACTTTTTCTCTTTTTGATACTGATATAGTTGCATTGATGGATCCTGAATCAACCCATTCATATATCTGTATGAATTTAGTATTTAAAAAGAGTTTACATGTTGAGTCTACAGAGTTTGTAATTAAAGTATCGAACCCATTAGGCAAGTCTGTTTTAGTTGATAAAATTTGTAAGAATTGTCCTTTGATGACTTGGGGTTACTGTTATCGGGCTGGCTTGATGCTTTTACCATTTGATGAGCTTGATGTGATTCTTGCTATGGACTGGCTGACTATGCATGATGCAGTTGTGAATTGTAGATGAAATATTATTGAAATTGAAATGTCAAAATGGTCAAATTCTTCGGATTGAGTCTGATGATTCGAGTGAATTACCTACTATGATATCGTCTATGTTAGCTCAAAAATATATGAAAAAGGGCTATGATGCATATCTTGCATTCGTGCTAGACACAAAGGTTGAATTTGGTATTGAATTAGTACCAGGAATAAGACTGATATCGATAGCTCTGTATAGAATGGCTCCAACAGAATTAAAAGAGTTGAAACCTCAGTTGCAATAACTGACAAATAGAGGTTTTGCACGACCGACTTATTCTCCCTGGGGTGCACCGGTATTATTTGTGAAAAAGAAAGATGGCATGATGAGAATGTGTATCAACTACAGACAGCTAAATAAAGCAACTATAAAGAAAAAATACCCTCTACGTTGAATTAATGATTTATTTGATCAGTTGAAATGGGGTACAGTATTTTCAAAAATTGATTTGAGATCGAGTTATTATCAGTTACGAGTTAAAGAGTCAGATGTGCCAAAAACCGCATTTAGAATAAGGTACAGACATTATGAATTCCTGGTTATGCCTTTCGGATTAACTAATGCTCCTGCGGTTTTTATGGACTTAATGAACCAAATATTTATATTGTATTGAGAAAGATTTTTTGTATTCATTGACGACATTCTGATCTATTCACGAGATGAATCTGAATATACGAAGCACTTAAGAGTTGTGTTACAAACTCTATGTGATAAGCAGTTATTTGCAAAGTTCAGCAAATGTGAGTTTTGGCTTCGAGAGGTTGGATTTTTGGGACATATAGTTTTAGCTGATTGTATTACAGTTGATCCGAGCAAGATTACCGCTATTCTTGATTGGAAACCTTCGAGAAACATGTTTGAAATATGTAGTTTTCTGGGCTTAGCGGGTTATTACTGAAGATTTGTGAAAGGGTTCTTGATGATTACGACACTGATGACATGACTTCTTTAAAAAGATGTGAAGTTTGACTGGTCGAAAAAATGTCAGCAAAGTTTCGAATAGTTGAAAGTATTGTTAACTAAAGCACCAGTATTGGTTCAATCGGAATCGGGGAAGGAATTTGTGATTTATAGCGACGCATCATTAAATGATCTAGGATGTGTTTTGATGCAATAAGGAAAAGGTATAGCATATGCTTCTCAACAATTGAAATTGCATGAAAAGAATTATCAGACGCATGACTTATAGTTGGCTGCAATTGTGTTCGCATTGAAAATTTGGCGACACTACTTATACGGTGAGAAATGCCACATTTATATAGATCATAAAAGCTTAAAATATCTGATGTCACAGAAAGATTTGAACCTGCAACAACAAAGATGGCTTGAGTTATTAAAATATTATGACTTTGTGATTCATTATCACCCGAGAAAAGTTAATGTTGTTGCTAATGCCCTGAACTGAATATTTTTGTTTACATTATGAGAAATGAACATCCAGTTGATGATTTGTGATGATGGATCTATTTTAGTTGAATTAAAAGCTAAACCGGTATTTCTTCAACAAATCTGTGAAGCTTAGAAAGTTAACTGCAAATTGCAAGCTAAACGAATTCAATGTGAGAACATATCTGATTTAGAGTTTCAAATTGGGACCAATGATTGTTTAAGGTTCCAGAATATAATTTGCATACCGAGAAATTCAGAACTCATTCAAAAGATTTTGCATGAAGCACATCATAATTGCTTATCTGCTCATCCGGGAAGTACCAAAATGTACAATGATTTGAAACAATTTTACTAGTGGCAAGGTATGAAAGGAGATATATCAGATTTTGTTTCTAAATGTTTGATTTGTTAGTAAGTCAAAGCTAAACATCAAGTACCATCGGGTTTACTATAACCTGTGAGGATTCCTGAGTGGAAATGGGATAGAATTACACTGGATTTTGTGTCGGGATTACCCCTAACTCCAAAAAAGAAAGACGTTATCTGGGTTGTTGTTGATCGACTAATGAAATCTGCTCATTTCATACTGATACGTACAGATTAGTCACTTGACAAATAAGCTGAATTGTACATTTCTGAGATTGTTCTATTGCACGAGGTACCACTATCTGTTATTTTTTTATAGATATTCGAGATTTACATCATGATTCTGGAAGAAACTGAAAAAGCTCTAGGTACGAAATTGAATTTCAATACTTCTTTTAATCCTCAGACTGATGGTCAGATCAAGAGAGTTATTCAGACTCTCAAAGACAAGTTGAGGTGTTGTATTCTAGAGTTTGAGGTCAGACTATTGATTGAATTCGCGTATAACAGTAGTTTTCAAACGAGTACAAAGATGGCACCGTACGAAGCTTTATATGGTCGCAAATGTCAAACTCTGCTATACTGGACTGAACTAAGTGAGAAAAAGATTCACGGGTTGAATGGATCAGAGAAATTGAAGAAAAAGTGAAAATGATTCGTGACAGTTTAAAAGTAACTTCAGATCGACAAAAATCATACGCGGATTTAAAACGTAAAGAAATTGAGTTTCAAGTGGGGGACCAAGTGTTTCTAAAGGTGTCACTGTGGAAAAAGGTTCTTCGGTTCAGCCGTAAAGGAAAGTTAAGTCCACGATTCATCGGGCCATATGAAATTATTGAACGAATAGGACAAGGGGCATATCGACTAGCTGTATCGTTAGAACTTGAAAAGATTCATAATGTCTTTCACATTTTTATGTTACGTCGATATAGATCTGATCCATCACATGTGATTTCTCAGGTAGATGTTAAGATACAGGCTGATTTGACATATAGTGAAGAACCGATCAGGATTTTAGCTCATTAAATCAAAGAATTGAGAAATAAGCACATAGCCCTAGAAAAGATTCTTCGGCATAAACACAAAATCGAGGAAGCTACGTGGGAACTCTAGGAAGTTATGCGAAAATAGTACCCTAACCTATTTACTGGTAAGATTTTTGGGGACAAAAATCTCTAAGGGGGGAGAGTTGTAACAGCCTGTTTTTGAGTCAAATCAGAATAGTGGTTTCAGGACCACAAATCTGAAGTCAAAATATTTATTTTATTATTTTATTATAGTTTACAGCATGATAAAATGATAGTGTGAAAGTTTCATAAAGAAATTTTTCTGTTTGAATGATTAATTCGGTAAAAAGGACTAAATCGCATAAAGTATAAAATTTGAGTTCTAATAGTTAAAAGTATTAAATAGCTATGAAATTAAATTGTGAGAGTCCTTGTGTTGAAATTAAACCATTTTTATATTGTATGGACATTTATGGACTTGTAATATGTGATTTTAAAGTATAGTTACTAAGGTTAATTTAGTAAAGTGGTAATAATTTTAAGTTTAATAAAAACAAAATAAGAAATTAGTGTTAATCTTTCTTCTCCAACCGAAAATAAGAAACAAAGGAAGCTATTATTGAGTTTTAAAGGTTCGGCTAGTGCATGCTTCAATTGTGAGTCCATTTTTGCTCGGTTTGTAATGATTTTTACGTTTTTGAGATCGTTGCTTTGTAATGAAACAAAGGAAGACTTAACATGTTTCCCTTGTTGAATGTTTGAGTAATTTGATGTTTGATGATGGATTTTGAATATTTGTAAATAGTTAAACTAGTTTTGTAAATCGATTTTTGACAAAAATGTCAAAAAGGGATTAAATTGTGAAAATGTAAAATATGGTGGTTAAAAGTGTGAAATAATGAAAGATATGGGCTGCTAGGAGTCCCTATGAAATTTGGCTAGGCATGGGTTTTTACTAAATTGCATGAATTTGCAATTTTATGTGATACTGACTAAATTGTAAATAATGTAAAAGTATAGTGGCTAATGTGTAAATTTGTGAAAATATAAATTATGGACTAAATTGAATAGATTAGATGTTGAATGTATTGAATTTGATAATATATAGATCAAGATAAGCCAAGATCGAGTTTAGATCGGAGAAAAAGAAAGATTGACGAATAGCTGATAGTTTTTATTCGAGCGATACAAGGTAAGTTTGTATAATTAGAATCGAACTTTTAAATATGTAACGCCCCAAATTTGGCCCTAGAAGTATTGGATTTTGAGCATGGGAACAGTTAGGAGACTGGACATAAATATTTAGTTGTGCAAGACAGTAACACAAATTTGTATCTATTTTAGTGGTTAAGTGTTCTAGGAAGTGTCTGAGAAGTCCTGGGTTCAAGCTTGGGCATGTGCAAAAAGTTTTGTTTTTATGGAGTAAACCCTTGCCTTTGTCCAGTAGGCTTATAAATAAATATGGATAAAGATATGTCAGAATGGGCTTGCTGGTCTAGTGGTTAAGTGGAGTGTTAACGTTGCAAAAGGTCAATAGTTCGAGTCTTTGTGTGAGCGAAGGATTTATTTTTACTTATGGCCGTGTAAGTGGTTGTGTGTTAGTAAAATTCTAATACTAGTGGGCGGTTGGAGTGGTTGAGAAGTGTGGGGGATGCAGTTGCCGATTTTTAGGAAGATTTAGAGGGATTTTAATTTATTTTCCTTTTTGTCATCTCTTTTGAAAGAAATTCGGCTCCTCTTACTCCCAGAAAGAAAATGGACGATAGTTCTTCTGCCTCCCACTCTACTGTTCATCATTTTGCTGCTTTCTCTTACCAAAGTTGCACTGAGTTTTTTCTTCTTTTTCTTTTTTTTTTTTTTGTCTTTGTTCTTTTTTCCTCTTCATTCATTGCTTAAGGTTTTGTCGAAAGCAAGTCTTCCAATTCCAGGCTGCAAGTTTTGGTAAGTCTTTGTAAGTAATTTGTTTCTTTTGATGATTTCCCTTTGATGTGTCTCATACATGACATTAGGGAGAGGTTTTCAAGCACTTGTAGGCATCAATCGGAGATTTATTTGGTTGCGAGATTCAGTGCATATTTTGAAGGTAGGACGTTAGTCGCTTTTGGGGTAACCTTGATGCGAACTCATTATGGATTATTTTATCAATATGATATCAAGGGTTCGTAACTACCATTGTAGGGTGATGTTGTTTCGTACTGACTTCTTCGGCTGTTTAAGTTCGATTGTAATCACTCAGTTGTAGAAATGACTGTTAGTTCATTTTTTGGTGATAGGTTCTCTTCAGAGGACTGATGATCTCTAATCGTCGTGCGTGTTGTGTGAGACCTGTTGGTCTAGTGAAGGTAACGTTTCGGGATTTTGGCATATGGTCTGCTCTTTTTGTGTTTTGGAAAGGATGGTTGGAGGGGACACTATCTTTATGTTTAATGATCTGTTTCTAATGGAGGCCTAAATTGTATTTAGGTAATTGATAATCGACTGTAGCGATTTGAGCGGTGCTAAAGCAGTAAGGGTATCATTATCGTGCATTCTATGTGTTAGGGTATTCATGGTTGCGTTCTTTGAAAATAAGGTGTGTAAAACACTGCCCCTACTCGTAGATCGGCAAAAGCCGAAATAAGTGACCAACAACGCTACACGGGCATGCGAACTCTCGTGTGGTAATCTGAACGCATAAACATGAGTGTTTGATCGTAGAAGCCACCATGAGCAATTTCATGGGCTTAGGCAGTTTTGGGCCACGTTAGGCCGAAATAGGCGGTGTGGGCCCTACGAACGTGTGGGCCCTACATGGGTAAACCACACGAAAGTTTTAACAAGATTGGGCCAGGCTGTGTAGTTTACACGGCCAAGGCCATTTTAGGGCTTCGTGGGCCACACGGGGCTCACAATATAGGCCTTGGGCCCATTTTCACTATTCAACTGTTAAGGTTGCACGGCTCGCCTGAGACGACCATTGACCTTCTATTGGGTTGATAAGTGTACCTAGACCCTTAATCGATAAAATGACTATTTTGCCCTTATGAGGTAAAATGACTATTTTACCCTTATGTGGTAAAATGATCATTTTTCCTTTATGTGGTAAAATGACTGTTTTGCCCTCATGTGGTAAAATAACTAAAATGCCCCTACATGGTAAACTGATTGTTTTGCCCCTATGTGATATATGTTTATATTTTAGCATGCTATTTTAACTGTGTTGAGTACATGTTTAATATTATACTATGACATGACATGTGGCATGATGCATTGTATGGGGGTAGGTTTTTATATGATTGGAGGAAGTGTACTATACTGGCAGCTCTGCAACAAATCACTGATGGCTCTAAGCCTATTTTACTGGCAGCTCTACTGTAAATACTGTTTAGTGCCACAATCGATGCTAATTCTGGTTTGTAGGGATGGGTGGGTTGATTATATCCCCACATGGAGTGTAGGGATGGACGGAGATGGTTTGTAGAGGCTGGATGGGTAGGACTTGCATCGCTGTTTCATATTCTTTGCACTATTTATCATTCTCGCAATGGGCCAAGGCCCAGCGGATGATCTGCTTCTTCAGATAAGATGGGCTAAAGCCCAAACAGATATTGTCACTGTTACTAATATGGGCTTAGGCCCAAACTGTATTTTCTAACTGTATGTTTGACTGTTTGCTTATATGGGATTACACACTGAGTTTTCGTAAACTCACCCATCTGTTTTAATTGTACAGATAATCCCCAGACTTAGTCGGATCGGTGCAGCGGAGGACTTAGCGGTGGCCACACGACCTATCTAATTTTAGATAGTATTTTATGATTTTGATTTAAATTTTACGGTATTTTACTGTAATAATGGCCTTTATGGATTTTAACTTTAAATTGGGATTTTTATTTCCTTTGGTTTTGAACTTCTAGTGTTAAGAAAACTCGAGTTTTCAAAAGAAATAATGTTTTTACAAAGTAAATGAAACTACGCAACTGTTTTAAAAAGCTTCCATTATAAAATGATATTTTCGAAATGAATAACGTTTTTTTAAAAATATGGATAACTTTTTAATATGGATAACTTTTTCGGAAACAACTCACATTTTGAACCAAAACGACTATCTTTAAGGTTGCAGAAAGCATTTAAATAGAGAATGGGTTATTCAACAATATCTCACTTTACGAAAACCACTTCAATGTGGCATCGCCAGATTCGGCCATAACGTCCAGGCGGGGTTAGGGGTGTTACATTTAGTGGTAACAGAGTCAAGTTACAAAACTCGACTGTGGATTTGGGTTACTTTTTTTAGACTTGGAATTGCTGAAAAGAACTGTTCCAAATGTTTTGAAGTATTTTTCTTTTACTGAATGTGTGGTACACCGAGTCTCCACGTCAATCCTGTAAGTACTCTCCGAAAACTATATTTTGATTTTGATTGAAACTGCCATAGGTAGGATTATTGAGACTACTGTAGGTAGTAAGACTGCACTAAAATACTTTATTTAGGGTAAACTAGAAAACTATAGCCAGATTGCGATTTGCGAAAACAAACTCTGTATTACTACTGTCTTCATAAAACATCTGTTAATAAACACTAGAACTGTAAACTGATCTGCATAAAACTATTAACAAAGATAAAACGCAATTCAATTATGAACACCATAGGTACTCGCGGAAGGGGTACAAGAGGTAGCGGTAGAGGCTGTGGAGATGCTTGAGCTGAGTCTCATGATCGTGCGGCTGGGGATGATGCACTGTCACAAGCTATGTTGTGGATTCTGGAGAGGGTCGCTAGACCCAATACTGGTGCTATGGGCCATAGATCGGTTACAGAACGACTCTGGTCTAATGGAGCTGAGATTTTTAGGGGTATTACTGGTGTCACCCCTAATATGGCTGAGTATTGGATTGAAGCACTATCCCAGTCTATCTATAGACTATGTGAATACACTCAAGATAAAGGTGGTAGTGTTTTAGATCTAGAGTGCACAACGGGAGCGTAGTGGTGTAGTTTGTGTTATACGACTAATCTGATAGTTGGAAATTTTGAGGAAGAAATTTTTTTAGGAGGGGTGAATTGTAACACCCCGAATTTGGGCCTAGAAGTATTGGCTTTTGAGCATGGGAATAGTTAGGCGACTGCACATAAATGTTTAGTTGTGTAAGAAAGTGCCATAAATCTGTATCTGTTTTAGTGGTTAAGTGTTCTAGGAAGTGTCTGAGAAATCCTGGGTTCAAGCCTGGGCATGTGCAAAAAGTTTTGTTTTTAAGGAGTAAACCCTTTCCTTTAGCCAGTAGGCTTATAAATAAATATGGATAAAGATAGGTCAGAATAGGCCTGCTGGTCTAGTAGTTAAGTGGAGTGTTGACGTTACAAAGGGTCAAGAGTTCGAGTCTCTGCGCAAGCGAAGGATTATTTTTACTTGTGACCGTGTAAGTGGTTATGTATTAGTGAACTTCTTATACTAGTGGGCAGTTGGAGTGGTTGAGAAGTGTGGGGGATGAAGTTGCTGATTTTTAGAAAGATTTAGAGGGATTTTTTTATTTTTTTATTTTCCTTTTTGTTATCTCTTTTGAAAGAAATTCGGCTCCTCTTACTCCCAGAAAGAAAATGGACGATAGTTCTTCTGCCTTCCACTCTACTGTTATCTTTTTACTGCTTACTCTTGCCGAAGTTGCACTAAGTTCATTCTTCTTTTTCTCTTTTTATGTCTTTATTCTTTTCTCCTCTTCGTTCCATTGCTTAAGGTTTTGCCGAAAGCAAGTCTTTCGATTCCGAGCTATAAGTTTTCGTAAGTCTTTGTAAGTAGTTCATTTCTTTGGATGATTTCCCTTTGATGTGTCTCGTACATGACATTAGGGAAAGGTCTTCAAGCACTCGTGGGCATCAATCGGAGATTTATTTGGGTACGAGATTCAGTGCATAGTTTGAATGTAAGATGTTAGTCGCTTTTGGGTTAACCTTGATGCGAACTCATTATGGATTTTTTATTAATATGATATCATGGGTTCGTAAGTACCATTGTAGGGTGATCTTGTTTCGTACTAACTTCTTCGGCTGTTTAAGTTCAATTGTAATCACTCAGTTGTAGAAATGACTGTTAGTTTTTTTGTTGGTCATAGGTTCTCTTCAGAGGACTGGTGATCTCTAATCATCATGTGTGTTGTGTAAAACCTGTTAGTGCAGTGAAGGTAACGTTTCAAGATTTTGGCAAGGATGGTTGCAGGGGACACTATCTCTATGTTTAATGATCTGTTTCTAATGGAGGCCTAAATTGTGTTTAGGTAATTGATATTCGACTGTAGTGATTTGAACGGTGCTGAAGCAGTAAGAGAATCATTATCGTGCATTCTAGGTGTTAGGGTATTCGTGGTTGCGTTCTTTTCAAATAAGGTGTGTAAAACACTACCCCTACTCTTAAACCGACAAGTGCCGAAAAAGTGACCAACAATGCTGCACGGGCATATGCTCGCTCGTAAGGTAATCCGAACGCATAAACGTAAGTGTTTGATCGTAGAGGCCACCATGAACGATTTCATGGGCTTAGGCCATTTTGGGCCAGTTTGGGCCGATATGGGTCGTGTGAGCCCCACGGGCATGTGTAGTTCACACGACCAAGGCCATTTTAGGACTTTGTGGGCCACATGGGCGTGTAGGCCCACAGAGGCCTGCAATATGGGCCTTGGGCCCATTTTTACTGTTCAATTGTTAAGGTTGCACGGGTCGCCCAAGACGACCGTGGACCTTCTATTGGGTCGATAAGCGTACTTGGACCCTTAATTGATAAAATGACTATTTTATCGTTATGAGGTAAAATGACTGTTTTGCCCCTATGAGGTAAAATGACTATTTTACCCTTATGAGGTAAAATAACTATTTTGCCCTTATAAGGTAAAATGACTATTTTGCCCTTATGTGGTAAAATGAATATTTTGCCCTTATGTTGTAAAATGATTGTTTTGCCCTTATGTGGTAAAATGACTGAAATGCCTCTACATGGTAAACTGACTGTTTTTGTGACAGCCCTAATTTGACCCTAGTCGGAAAGTGGTTTTGGGACCACAAAACCGAGTCATAAAAATAATTAACTGTTAAATTCTGTGTTTATTATATGTGTAAATCATGTGTGAGAGTTTCATGCTTTGATTTGGTTATTTGTATGTGAAATTTTTAAGATAGGACTCATGTGATAAAAATTGAAAGTGTGATAGGTAAATTTTAAAGTACCAAATAATGCATGAAATGATGACATGAGGGATTTGCATGTCAAATGCACCAATTTTTTTTAGTGGCCGGCCATAAATGATGGTTGATGTATAATATATGTTTTGTTTTAGTATTATAATAAGTGATGGCTTTATTTTTAAAATAAAGTAATTAGTAAAACAATAAAAGATAAATAAAAATAAAAAAAAATACAAGCTCATATTTCTTCTTGATTGCCAAATTTGGGAAAGGGAATATTGAAGAGGAAAACCAAGGTATTCGGCCATGGCTATCCTAGTTTAAGGTATGTATTGTGATTTTTCTTTTTAATTGACTATGAGATTAAATTGATAAGTACATAGCTTATTTAACCCATGGTTTAATTTCATGAATCAATAGACAAATGTCCATTCGGCAAGTGCTAAATTGGTGTTATTTTGATAAGTTTTTTTTGAAAGATGTTAATTATTTGTTAACTAGCTTAAATGATGTTTGAATGAGTAGAATTCATGGTTGAAAAGTACAAATTGGAAGTTGCCGTATGAGTGTATATACATTTTAGAAAGAATAATGTTGTTGTTTAGTTTAGTTTTCATTTGATAAATATTCATTCGGTCAAATGGGAGAAGAATAAAATGAATTTAAATGTTGTGGTTTATTATTTTAGTTGGTTAAATGATTGTGGTCATTGCCGAATACAATTGTGTTAAGGGAAATAGGATTAAATATTGGTTTGATGAACTAAATGTTAATAGATATTAGGCTAAAAAGAGAAAAAGGTTAAGTTATAAGAGAATTGAGGGATATTCATATTTAGACATTAAGGGTTATATAAACTTTGGTTATTGAGTTATGTGTTTTGTGAAATATTTAATTAATATACATAATCGGTCTTGGTTTGACAATAATGTAACCTATGTGTAAATTGCTACAATTGATCATGAGATGGAATTTTTATATAAAAGCTAAGTTGTGTGGTTAGGGCCAAATGGGATATATAAGATATTAAAACATGCTATAATTATATATTGGTGTACATGGTTGTAATTAATCCTCTATTTGAATTCGATTAGGTATGGTCATGGTATGAGTTTAGTAGGGTTAATACCTTAAAATTGAATGGAGTTTTAGTTAATCTTTTGTGTCATGTTCGTTAAAATAGTTGATGATTTGGGTCTTATTATACGCATTTAGGCTAAAGATTTTTCAGCTATGTTTTATATCTATGAAATAATTATAATGGATAATATGTAGGAGTAATTTAAACTTGTTAAAAAATGTGGTACGTGTATGGCAAATTGTATATACATAATGTATTGAAGTTACCCTATAAGGTCGAAATGGGTAATTAAATTATTGGTGTGTATTCATTTTGTTTTTATTGTAACTTGGCATGTGAAATGGGTGTATGATAGTTAATATGTGTGCTTAAGGTGATGTGATAAAATAATTAGGTATATGGTTTGGTTTCATTATTGAGTATAAGGGTTAAGTGCTTTAAAAGAGCTTTTAATGTTCAAATGATTAAACAAATTCATTTGTTTAAACTAAGCTCAAGAGCAAAGAGAGGAACTAGACCGGACAAGGGAAAGGAGAAAGCGATCGAATAGCCTATCCGCAAATCTGTTCAAAAATATCCGAGGTAAGTTTTGAGTAATTACAGTTATTACATAATTGATGTAATAAGATAAGCATGATAAATGAAATTGTAATCTTTTGCCTCTACTTGAATAAAGTTGTTCAATAAATAACTTGAGTATATGGAATATAATCGAATAGATATTAAGAGTTAAGCCGGGATAGTTAAATAGTTATGTGTTCTTGTGTGAAAGTGTTGAACCGAAAAGTATATTGAAGGTGTATTTTCGTTGTGTGCTCATACTTGAATGAATAAAATGAAGCACAAATGTGATATATTATATGAGCCGAATTATCTGGTGGGTAAATATGCTTAGCTCTCAAAATATTATATATATCCGGTCAAATCCATGAGCTTCGTCTTTGTAATGTATATCTGGGTCAAATCCCGCAGGCTTCGTACTGGTAATGTATATCCGGGTCAAATCCCGCAGGCTTCGTGCTGGTAATGTATATCCGGGTCAAATCCCGCAGGCTTCGTGATAGTAATGTATATCCGGGTCAAATCCCACAGGCTTCGTGCTGGTAATATATATCCGGGTCAAATCCCGTAGGCTTAGTGCTGGTATTATATCCGGGCTTAAAGTTCTGCAGGCTTTGAGCTAGTAATTGGAATCGGGTTTGAAACCTAGCAGGCTTAACGCCGGTGATTCGAATGAGATTATAAACTCAAATGTTCAAAGAAAAATATTATCAAATAGGTATGATACATGGTAATGACCAGGTACGTATTATATACCGTTATGTGAATTGATTGCAAGATGAGTCATTAGTATTAAACAATGATATAATTATGTGAATGATTAATATATTTATGAATAAGAGAAATGACCTATTCGATCGATGTCTGTCATTGTATGAAAATATGCAAATTAGATTAGTGGTATGAACCATATAGTAAAGTGAAGCATGTGCTAAAAAAAAATTTCTTTGTGTATTATATTCAGCCAATAGTCTTTATGTGTGGTATAGTTGTGCATATTTGGCCTAGTGATTGTAATTAGAATATGAATTTGGTAATATTCATTGTTCGATTTAAATGATATGTTTTAATTGTTGAAATGCTTAAAACTTACTAAGCCTTGAAAGCTTACTCTGTTTCTTATCTCTCTGCTTTATAGATTGTTGATTTTGGCTACCAACTCAGGGATCGTCAGCAGTTCATCGTACTATTGATATTGTTGGTATAGTTATATTTTGGTCCTGATATGGCATGTATTGTTTAGACTGTTGGCAAAATACGTTTTGTAATTGTAAATATCTTGGCCGTATGAAAATGGCATTTTATAACTTATAAATCTGTATGTATCCAATTCGATTTCTGCTTTTGTTGATAGATTATGTGATTGAAATTAAATGTTTAGCTTGGTAATACCTCATAGCCTAAACTAGCGATCGGACTCGGGCTAGGGGTGTTACATTCTATTGGTATCAGAGCCACGATTTAGTCGATTCTAGGACTAACGTAGAGTGCTTGAGTCTAGCTATACATGCCATATAGTATTAATACGGTAGTATGATGAATTCTGACAGTTAAAATGTGTTTTCATATAGTAATGGATCCTGATCCCAATCGAACGGTAGGCGATGATGTTGAGAGTAGCGCCGCTGCTCACAAGCATAGGGCAAATAATGATGGACTCTCAACCTATTGCAAGCAATCAGAACGACGAGGCTAGACAGGCTTTCTATAGTGTATTGAATGATTGGTTCAACCAATACATTCGAACCAATACGGCCGTTCCACAACCCCCACTCCCGAATAGTATACCCCCTGCACCTACGGTACCATCAGTAATTGATCAGACAAGGTTAAATAAGCCTCTGGTTGACAGAATCCTAAAGCACGGGGCTACTGAATTTAAAGCTACAGATAGTGATAATGCCGAGCAAGCTGAATTTTGGTTAGATAACACTATTCGAGTACTTGATGAACTATCTTGCACACCCGATGAATGCCTGAAATGTGCTATATCCTTGCTACGTGATTCTGCTTACTATTGGTAGAACACATTGGTTTCTGTTGTACCCAGAGAACGGGTGACGTGGGAGTTCTTCCAAATTGAATTTCAAAAAAAGTATATCATCCAGAGATTCATTAATCAAAAACAGAAAGAATTTCTTAAACTTAAACAAGGTTCCATGTCGGTTACTGATTATGAACGAAAGTTTGTGAGGCTTAGCCGGTATGCTCGGGAATGCGTTTCTTCAGAAGCTGTAATGTGTAAACGTTTCGAAGATGGACTGAACGAAGATATAAAACTGTGAGTTGGCATTCTAGAAATCAGAGAATTTGTAGTACTTGTCGAGCGAGCTTGCAAAGCCGAAGAACTCAGTAAGGAGAAAAGAAAAGCTAAAGTGGGAGCGAGAGAGTTTCGTAAGAGATCTTCGGGAAAGCCCTTTCAACAATCATCGAAGAAATTTAGAGATGATTCGGGCAGATCTAAAGACACTTCGGGCTTTTCCAGACGAGATCGTGATCGACCCCCTGCGAGCACGCGAGTTACCTCGGTTGCCAGTGTTGGTAATGATCGTTAGGACAGGACAGAGTGCCAGTATTGCGATAAATGGCATTTGGGGAGTTGTAGGTTCCATGACCGCTCCTGTTATAAGTGTGGATCAACTGACCACTTTATCAAGGATTGTCCGAGACTGTCTGAACAGAAGGTAAATCAGAGTGGGAAACCGGGTGTTACTATAGCTAGAGGTAGACCATCTAAAAATGCGGGGAATGCTAGTGGTGGTCAGAGAGGATCTAGAGATGCTACAGTCAGATCTGAGGCTCGTGCTCTTGCTAGAGCTTATGCTATACGTGCATGCGAGGATGCTTCTTCGCCTGATGTTATTATTGTTATATTCACTCTCTTTGATACTGATGTGATTGCTTTGATTGACCCTGGCTCTACTCATTCATATGTATGTGAGACTTTAGCATCCAGTAAGACTTTACCTGTTGAGTCTACTGAGTTCGTAATTCGAGTGTCGAATCCCTTAGGTCGTTATGTACTTGTGGACAAGGTGTGTAAGAAATGTCCCCTAGTAATCCGAGGTTCTTGTTTTCCGGCTGATTTGATGCTTTTACCGTTTGATGAATTTGATGTTATCCTCGGTATGGATTGGTTGACTGTACATGATGCAGTTGTGAATTGCAAAAGAAAAACTATTGATTTGAGATGTGTAAATAATGAGATAATTCGAGTTGAGTCTACTAACTTGAATTCATTGCCAACAATAATATCCTCGATGTTGGCTCAGAAATATGTGAGAAAGGGATGTGAAGCATATCTTGCGTACGTACTTGATAGCAAAGAGTCAGAAAAGAGACTTGAATCAGTGCCAGTGGTTTGTGAGTATTCAGATGTTTTTCCTGAAGAGTTACCAGGATTACCACCCGTTCGAGAGATTGAATTCGGCATTGAACTAGTACCTGGTACCACTCCAATTTCGATAGCTCCGTATCGTATTGGACCGATGGAATTGAAAGAATTGAAAGAATTGAAAACTCAGTTGCAAGAGTTGACGGATAGAGGTTTTGCTCGACCGAGTTTTTCACCTTGGGGTGCACCAGTATTGTTTGTTAAAAAGAAGGACAGAACCATGAGACTATGCATCGACTATCGTCAATTGAATAAAGTGACAATAAAGAATAAATATCCGTTACCACGTATTGATGATTTGTTCGATCAACTGAAGGGAGCCTCTGTATTTTCGAAGATATATTTGAGATCGGGTTATTACCAATTGCGAGTTCGAGACTCAGATATACCCAAAACTGCTTTCAGAACAAGATACAGTCACTACGAGTTCTTAGTGATGCCGTTTGGGCTCACTAATGCCCCTGCGGTATTTATGGATTTGATGAATTGGATCTTCAGACCGTATTTGGGTCGGTTTCTAGTTGTGTTTATCAATGACATTTTGGTCTATTTGAGAGATGAAACCGAACATGCTGAGCACCTGAGATTAGTGTTGCAGATTTTGAGGGATAAGCAATTATATGCTAAGTTCAGTAAATGTGAGTTTTGGTTGAGAGAAGTTAGTTTTTTGGGTCATGTGGTATCTGCATCGGGTATTCGAGTTGATCCGAGTAAAATTTCAGCCATACTTAACTGGAAGCCTCCAAGAAATATTACTGAGGTTCGGAGCTTTTTGGGACTTGCCGGTTATTACAGACGATTTGTAAAGGGTTTCTCGATGATAGCCACACCAATGACAAAACTACTACAGAAAGATGTTAAATTTGAATGGTCAGAGAAATGTCAGAAAAGTTTCGATCAATTGAAAACTTATTTGACCAAGCTCCAGATATTAGTGCAAAACTCGAATCCGGTAAAGAGTTTGTCATCTACAGTGATGCCTCCTTGCTTGGACTGGGTTGTGTGTTGATGCAAGAAGGCCGAGTTGTAGCTTATGCATCGAGGCAATTGAAGCTGCATGAGAAAAACTATCCGACTCATGATCTCGAATTAGCTGCCATTATTTTCGCATTAAAAATTTGGCATCACTACTTGTTTGGTGAGAGGTGCCATGTATATTCGGATCACAAAAGTCTCAAATATTTGATGACTCAAAGAGATTTGAATCTGCGACAAAGACGTTGGCTTGAGCTGTTAAAAGATTATGAGCTTGTCATTGACTATCACCCGGGAAAGGCTAATGTGGTTGCGGATGCTTTAAGTCGTAAATCACTGTTTGCTTTATGAGCAATGAATGTACACTTGTCTGTTTTATCCAATAATGTGTTGGTAGCAGAATTAAAGGCCAAACCATTATTGATTCATCAAATTCATGAAGCTCAGAAAGTCGATGATGAATTGATTGCTAAACGAGCTGGATGTGCTTCTAATGTGGAATCAGAGTTTCAAATAGACGACAATGATTGTTTAAGGTTCAGAAGTTGATTGTGTGTTCCAAGAAATTCAGAACTTATTTCGATGATCTTGAGCTAGGCTCATAGTAGCCGAATGTCTATCCACCCGGGTAGCACAAAAATGTACAATGATTTGAAACGTCAGTTTTGGTGGCCTGGTATGAAACGAGACATTTCTGACTTTGTTTCGAAGTGTTTAATATGTCAACAAGTGAAAGTGGAACACCAAGTGCCTTCGGGATTACTTCAACCGATTATGATACCCGAATGGAAGTGGGATCGGGTCACGATGGATTTTGTATCTGGATTGCCATTGTTATCAAGCAAGAAAGATGCGATCTGGGTTGTTGTTGATAGACTAACAAAGTCGGCTCATTTTATCCCTGTACGTATGGATTATTCTCTTGACAAGCTAGCTAAAATGTATGTATCCCAGATTGTAAGGTTACATGGAGTACCCATTTCTATTGTGT
Source organism: Gossypium anomalum (assembly GCA_025698475.1). Lineage (NCBI taxonomy): Eukaryota > Viridiplantae > Streptophyta > Magnoliopsida > Malvales > Malvaceae > Gossypium > Gossypium anomalum. The sequence goes on from CM046965.1 coordinate 43,031,357, forward strand.
CAGATAGAGATCCGAGATTCACATTGTGATTTTGGAAGAAATTTCAAGAAGCTTTGGGTACCAAGTTACATTTTAGCACCACTTTTCATCCCCAGATTGATGGTCAATCCGAACGAATAATTCAGATACTCGAGGATATGTTGAGATGTTGCATCTTTGAGTTTAGTGGTTCGTGGGAACGGTATTTACCTTTGATTGAATTCGCTTACAACAATAGTTTTCAATCAAGCATTAAGATAGCACCTTACGAGGCTTTGTACGGTCGTAAATGCCGTACACCATTGTTTTGGACCGAGCTCCGTGAAAGTAAAATTTTTGGAGTTGATTTGATTAAAGATGCTGAGCAAAAAGTAAAGATAATTCATAAAAGTCTGAAGGCAGCTTCAGATCGTCAGAAGTCCTACGCGGATTTGAAACGAAAAGACATTAAGTATCAGGTGGAAGACAAAGTGTTTCTTAAAGTTTCACCTTGGAAAAAGGTACTCAGATTTGGTCGTAAGGGCAAATTGAGTCCAAGGTTCATCGGGCCGTATGAAATATCCGAACGAGTTGGTCCAGTTACATATAGATTGATTTTACCCCCTGAACTTGAAAAGATTCACAATGTTTTCCATGTTTCGATGCTTCGACGTTATAGATCAGATCCATCGCATATAATTAACCCATCTGAGGTTGAGATTCAGTCTTATTTGAGTTACGAAGAAGAACCAGTTCGAATTCTGGCAAGTGAAGTAAAAGAATTACGAAAAAAAATTTCATTAGTGAAGGTACTATGGATTAAGCACGGGGTTGAAGAAACTACTTGGGAACTAGAAGACTCTATGAAGGATAGATATCCTAGCTTACTCACCGGTAAGATTTTCGGGGACGAAAATTTCTTAAGTGGAGGAGAGTTGTGACAGCCCTAATTTGACCCTAGTCGGAAAGTGGTTTCGGGACCACAAAACCGAGTCATAAAAATAATTAACTATTAAATTCTGTGTTTATTATATGTATAAATCATGTGTGAAAGTTTCATGCTTTGATTTTGTTATTTGTATGTGAAATTTTTAGGATAGGACTCATTGATAAAAATTGAAAGTGTGATAGGTAAATTTTAAAGTACCAAATAATGCATGAAATGATGACATGAGGGATTTGCATGTCAAATGCACCAATTTTTTTTAGCGGCCGGCCATAAATGATGGTTGATGTATAATATATGTTTTGTTTTAGTATTATAATAAGCGATGGCTTTATTTTTAAAATAAAGTAATTAGTAAAACAATAAAAGATAAAAAATAAATAAATAAAAATACATGCTCATCTTTCTTCTTGATTGCCGAATTTGGGAAAGGGAATATTGAAGAGGAAAACCAAGGTATTCGGCCATGGCTATCCTAGTTTAAGGTATGCATTGTGATTTTTCTTTTTAATTGACTATGAGATTAAATTGATAAGTACATAGCTTATTTAACCCATGGTTTAATTTCATGAATCAATAGACAAATGTCCATTCGGCAAGTGCTAAATTGGTGTTATTTTGATAAGTTTTTTTTGAAAGATGTTAATTATTTGTTAAGTAGCTTAAATGATGTTTGAATGAGTAGAATTCATGGTTGAAAAGTACAAATTGGAAGTTGCCGTATGAGTGTATGTACATTTTAGAAAGAAAAATGTTGTTGTTTAGTTGAGTTTTCATTTGATAAATATTCATTCGGTCAAATGGGAGAAGAATAAGATGAATTTAAACGTTGTGGTTTATTATTTTAGTTGGTTAAATGATTGTGGTCATTGCCGAATACAAATGTGTTAAGGGAAATAGGATTAAATATTGGTTTGATGAACTAAATGTTAATGGATATTAGGCTAAAAAGAGAAAAAGGTTAAGTTATAAGAGAATTGAGGGATATTCATATTTAGACATTTAGGGTTATATAAACTTTGGTTATTGAGTTATGTGTTTTGTGAAATATTTAATTGATATACATAATCGGTCTTGGTTTGACAATAATGTAACCTATGTGTAAATTGCTACAATTGATCATGAGATGGAATTTGTATATAAAAGCTAAGTTGTGTGGTTAGGGCCGAATGGGATATATAAGATATTAAAACATGTTATAATTATATATTGGTGTACATGGTTATAATTAATCCTCTACTTGAATTCGATTAGGTATGGTCATGGTATGAGTTTAGTAGGGTTAATACCTTAAAATTGAATGGAGTTTTAGTTAATCTTTTGTGTCATGTTCGTTAAAATAGTTGATGATTTGGGTCTTATTATACGCATTTAGGCTAAAGATTTTTCAGCTATGTTTTATATCTATGAAATAATTATAATGGATAATATGTAGGAGTAATTTCGGCTTGTTAAAAATGTGGTACGCGTATGGCAAATTGTATATACATAATGTATTGAAGTTACCCTATAAGGTCGAAATGGGTAATTAAATTATTTGTGTGTATGCATTTTGTTTTTATTGTAACTTGGCATGTGAAATGGGTCTATGATAGTTAATATGTGTGCTTAAGGTGATGTGATAAAATAATTAGGTATATGGTTTGGTTTCATTATTGAGTATAAGGGTTAAGTGCTTTAAAAGAGCTTTTAATGTTCGAAATGATTAAACAAATTCATTTGTTTAAATTAAGCTCAAGAGCAAAGAGGAACTAGACCAGACAAGGGAAAGGAGAAAGCGATCGAATAGCCTATCCGCAACTGTTCAAAAATATCCGAGGTAAGTTTTGAGTAATTACAGTTATTACATAATTGATGTAATAAGATAAGCATGATAAATGAAATTGTAATCTTTTGCCTCTACTTGAATAAAGTTGTTCAATAAATAACTTGAGTATATGGAATATAATCGAATAGATATTAAGAGTTAAGCCGGGATAGTGAAATAGTTATGTGTTCTTGTGTGAAAGTGTTGAACCGAAAAGTATATTGAAGGTGTATTTTCATTGTGTGCTCATACTTGAATGAATAAAATGAAGCACAAATGTGATATATTATATGAGCCGAATTATCTGGTGGGTAAATATGCTTAGCTCTCAAAATATTATATATATCCGGGGTCAAATCCCATGAGCGTAAATCTTTGTAATGTATATCCGGTCAAATCCATGCAGCTTTGTGTTGGTAATGTATATCCGGGTCAAATCCCGCAGGCTTCGTGCTGGTAATATATATCTGAGTCAAATCCCGCAGGCTTAGTGCTGGTATTATATCCGGGCTTAAAGTTCCGTAGGCTTTGAGCTAGTAATTGGATTCGGGTTTGAAACCTAGCAGGCTTAACGCCGGTGATTTGAATGAGATTATAAACTCAAATGTTCAAAGAAAACTATTATCGAATAGGTATGATACATGGTAATGACCAGGTACGTATTATATACCGTTATATGAATTGATTGCAAGATGGGTCATTAATATTAAATAATGATATAATTATGTGAATGATTAATATATTTATGAATAAGAGAAATAACCTATTCAATCGATGTCTATCATTGTATGAAAATATGCAAATTAGATTAGTGGTATGAGCCATATAGTAAAGTGAAGCATGTGCTAAAAAAAAAAAATTTCTATGTGTATTATATTCGGCCAATAGCCTTTATGTGTGGTATACTTGTGCATATTTGGGCTAGTGATTGTAATTAGAATATGAATTTGGTAATATTCATTCTTCGATTTAAATGATATGTTTTAATTGTTGAAATGCTTAAAACTTACTAAGCCTTGAAAGCTTACTCTGTTTCTTATCTCTCTGTTTTATAGATTGTTGATTTTGGCTACCAACTCGGGGATCGTCAGCAGTTCATCGTACTATCGATATTGTTGGTACAGTTATATTTTGGTCCTGATATGGCATGTATAGTTTAGACTGTTGACAAAATACGTTTTGTAATTGTAAATATCTTGGCCGTATGAAAATGACATTTTATAACTTATAAATCTGTATGTATCCAATTCGATTTCTGCTTTTGTTGATAGATTATGTGATTGAAATTAAATGTTTAGCTTGGTAATACCTCATAGCCTAAACTGGCGATCGGACTCGGGCTAGGGGTGTTACAGTTTTGCCCCTATGTGATATATGTTTATATTTTACCATGCTATTGTAACTGTGTTGAGTACATGTTTAATATTATATTATGACATGACATGTGGCATGATGTGTGACAGCCCTAATTTGACCCTAGTTGGGAAGTGGTTTCGGGACCACAAAACTAAGTCACGAAAGTAATGAAATGTTATATTCTATGCTTATTATATGTGAAAGTGCATGTGTGAAAGTATCGTGTCTTAATTTTGTCTTTTGAATGAGGAATTAGCTAAAAAGGACTTGTTTGAGAAACTTTGATAATGTGGTAGGTGAATGTCCAAGTGATTAATGTTGTAAATTACTAAAGTAGAGGATTTGCATGTCTATTTTACCACTTTATTTAAGTGGACGGAAGTGGGGATTGGTTTAATGCATCATGTGCTTAATAATATTAAAATTATAACTTAAATTATGGTATAAAATAATATATGTTATTTTATATCATAAAATGGGGTGATAAAAACAAAGTGAACTTTTTTTTTTCTCTTTTCTATCACTTAGCCGAAACTTAAGAAAATAAATAGGACAAGAGAAACTCTTGAATATTCGGTCACTTTGGGAAGAAAAATTTAAGGTAAGTTCATGGTAGTTTGGTTGAAAATTCATGTTTTTGAGTTCCTCTCTTGGTTTTACTTTAAACCCATGAATTAATTTGTTAAATGTTGGTTAATTGTGCATTCGGTCATGATAGGAAATTGCAAAAATTTGTGTTTGATGATAGAAATTGATGAATAGAAGTTTGATAGACTATAATGTTAAAATCCATGTGATTGTGAGTTTATAAGTTTAAATTTTGAAATTAGAACTAGGTGTGCCTCAATTGCTTGGATTGGGCATTCGGCTATAGTATGTAATGCAAAGAAAGTTTGGTGTTGGATGTTTTAAATGATTTAAATAGTTATAAATTAAGTTTGAGGATTGGTACTTATGTATAAATGGTTTAAAAGGAGCATTCGGCCATGATGAAATATTATGATGAAGTGATGTTAAATTTGCCCTTAATATTTCCGGATAAGTTACTTAGTTAAGCTCGTTAAATTTGCCCTTAATATTTCCGGACAAGTTATTTAGTTAAGCTTGTTAAATTTGCCCTTATTATTTCCGGATAAGTTACTTAGTTAAGCTTGTTAAATTTGCCCTTATTATTTCTGGATAAGTTACTTAGTTAAAGAAAATTTTTAAAGTACTTAGTTAATTGATACTAGGTTAATGGTGTGTGCATATATTAATATAAACTTTGTATATGTACTAAAGGTTGTAGATGAATTCGGCCTTGGGAGAAATTTTGGTATAAAATGCTTGAATGTTAAATAGGTTATTGCTTTAATGACCGAATGTGTCAAAGGCTAATGCATGGACTAGTTGATCAATATGTGTTAAAAGGGAAACGTAAATAAATACCTATTTGATGAGCTATATATATATATTCAGCTGTATGGTAAGGATATGTATATGAAAATATGATAAGCCTTATGAGTTTTGTGTTTGTGTATGTGAACTAAGTATACAATGAATATTCGGCTATGAAGGTTATAGGTTAAGTCATAGGAATTTTGGTAGTGTACATATTTGGTCATTAGGGTTATATGTACTTAGGCTATTTGAATTATGAGTTAAGACAACTTACTTATTTGATATATGTATTCGGTCATAAAGGTGTACATGAGAAAATGTTAAATTGCTTAATGTGATTAAAAAAAAATGTGTATGACCATTTTGTATTTGAGCTAAAAGTAGCTAAATGGCCTATTAAATTTCTTGTCATATTCGGCCATAAGCTAGCATGATGGGACTTTAATAAGTTAAATTTTGTTTGAATTAGCTCAAGAGCATAGAGAACCAAGGTTGGACTGGGGAAAAGAGAAAGTAGTTGAATAGCTGATCCGAGACTATTCGAAAATATTCGAGGTAAGTTTTAAGTAGTTAAATGTAAATAATATTCGATAATGACATGATAGATTATGGGAATTAAGTATTACTTGTCATATATGTATATGGCCGAATGACATTTGTAATGGAAGTAAAATGTGATATGCTTTTATGATCAAATGATAGTGTTAGATGAATATGAGTAAGATATTACGTGTAAACTATCAAATGATAAATGTGAGTGATGAAATGAAACAAAAGTGAATAACATGTAGGATGATATGTTCGAATGATGCTGGTACCTAATTTGGTGTGATTGTGTTATATGAAATTTGTTGATTTGAATATCGTACAGATACTATCCGAGCCTTTGAGCCTAGCAGGCAATAATACCGGTGAAACGATATCGGGCTTCGAGCCTAGCAGGCGAAATGCCAGTGAATGAATTTGGGTTTTAAACCTAGCAAGCAATAATGCCGGTGAAATGATATCGAGCTTCGAGCCTAGCAGGCGAAATGTCGGTGAATGAATTCGGGTTTTAAACCTAGCAGGCTGAATGCCGATGATTTGATAAAAGTCTAAAACTAAGATTCCTCGTGTTAGAATCAACAAATGAATACATTCAGTACGTTAAATTGGCCAGGTACGTATTATGTGTTTATATGTGAGTATGATTTGAATTGAATCATAAGTGTATAATGTGATACATATGTGAATAAATGTTATATCTATATTTATGATCATGATACATTCGGTCAAGGTGTGAAAGTATGTGAAAATATTCGATTTATTTACGCTATATGAATTCAGATTGAGTGAAATAAGAATGCTAATTGTGCATTATGTGCTTGTGTATATTCGGCCAAATGGTGATATATCTAGAAAATGACCTCTTGAGAAATTGAATAATCTATGTATGATTGAGTTTGTTTGTTGCATTGCTTAAAACTTACTAAGCTTATGAAAGCTTACTCCGTTTGTTACGTTTCTCTATTTTATAGATTGTTGACTCCAGTCGCCTGCTCGGAAAGGGATCATCAGCAACTCGTCACACTATCTATCATTTTGGTATTACTATGTTTTGAAGCTAGTATGGCATGTATAGAATAGACTTAAGTGAATGGTATTTTGGAGATGTTGTTGTATATGGTCCATGCGAATATGACATCTTTTGAATGTTTGTATAAAGTTTTTGAATGTATCTAAAAGTTAATGTTCTTATATCTATGTGAATGTACAAATGTGGTATTTTGGGTTGGTAACACTTCATAACCCATTCCGGCGACAAGTACGGGTTATAGGGGTGTTACATGATGCATTGCATGGTGGTGGGTTTTTATATGATTGGAGGAAGTGTACTGTACTAGCAGCTCTGCGGCAAATCACAGATGGCTCTAAGCCTATTTTACTGGCAGCTCTACTGCAAATACTGTTTAGTGCCGCAGCCGGTGCTAATTTTGGTGTGTAGGGATGGGTGGGTTGATTATATCCCTACATGGAGTGTAGGGTTGGACGGAGATGGCGTGTAGAGGCTGGATGGGTAAGACTTGCATACTGTTTACTGTTTTTGCACTGTTTACTATTACTACAACGGGCCAAGGCGCAAGCACATTATTGTTTCTGTATTAAAATAGGCTAAAGCCCAAACTAATATTGTCACTGTTACTAATATGGGTTTAGGCCCAGATTGTATTTGCTCACTGTATGTTTGTCTGTTTGCTTATATGGGATTAAACACTAAGTTTTCATAAACTCACCCATCTGTTTTAACTGTACACTAATCCCAGACTTAAGAGGATTGGTGCAACAGAGGACTCAGCAGTGGCCACATGACCTATCTAATTTTATATAGCATTTGACGATTTCGATTTAATTTTTGGGGTATTTTACTATAATAATGGCCTTTATGGATTTTAATTTTAAATTGGGGGTTCTTATTTGCTTTGGTTTTGAACTGCTAGTGTTAGGAAAACTCGAGTTTTCAAAAGAAACAATGTTTTTCAAAGTAAACGCAAGTACAAAACTATTTTAAAAAGCTTCCGCTATAAAATTATATTTTTGAAATGAATAATGTTTTTCAAAAATATAATAAGGACGTTTTAATATGAATAAATTTTTGGCAAACAACTCACATTTTGAACCTAAACGAACGTCTTTAAGATCACACAAAGAGTTTAAATAGAGAATGGGTTTTTCAACAATATGTCGCTTTACGAAAAACACTTCAATGTGACATTGCCAGATTCGGCCAGAACATCCAGGTCGGGTTAGGGGTGTTACAAAATACTTGTATTTATTTGTAATGAATGTGTATAATTGATATACTTGAAATATGAATGTCTTATCGATATAATCTATTTGTTACCAAGCCCCGTTTGAACCGTATGAATTCATAGGATACAAGTGACATGTTACTAGGGTTACCGTTTTGGTTGAGCTCCTGCATTTGTTGCGGACTCACCATAGCTCGTATGAGCTTACTGTTTTAGGTAGTATGAGCTTATTGTTTCAGCTCAGGAGGACCTTACCGATCATGGCTTGAAAGAGTGAAAATGATAATGAATTGACGGATTACTGATGTATATAACCCGATTTTCCTTCGGGATTCTAATAAATTCAATGGGAATAAATTTTGTTTATACGGATGAGTTACAGTTTTTAAACAAATTATTGTTTGTATGATTTGAAATGAAATTGTTACCAATGTTGTACATGATATATGAACTTGATATAATGCAATGTATTGAGATAATGGATGAATTCATGTATTTAGGTGAGTAACTTGTGATGAATGTTTGTGTTTAGGCATTTGTTAATTAAATTGAATACACATTGATTATTTGCGTTGATTTTGGTATTTATGGTAAGTTTAATTCTGAATTATACGGGCTTACTAAGCTATAATGCTTACTCTATTTCTTTTTCTATGTTTTGTAGAGGTTCGTTAGCTCGCTCATTTCGGATAAGTCAGAGTTTCACATCACACTGTCCAATTGCCGATTGGTACTTTTGAACTTATGGATAATTGTAAATATGGCATGTATAGGCTAGTTTTAAAGATGATAAATACGGTTACTTGAGATTATGATTTTGGTATATTTTGTATAAAGGTTAAGCTATGTGATTTGGCTAATCTTGATAGCATGTTTTAGTATGTTTTGTCAAATGTTTGATGGAATGGAAAATATGCAAATGTGTTTTGTTATTTAAAAGGTATATGAATGGAAGATGTATGATATAGTTAAGCATTTGAATGGTAGGAAGAAATGGTATTAAATGTGTATGAATTGTTATGGAATGACTGCCAATTGAGTTGTAAAAATGTTACCATTTATGCTTGTGTATGCTTGTGAAAATAGGGTGGCAAAATGGCTTTGCAAATAGCCTATTTTTGTCCACACGGGTAGCGACACGGGCATTTGTCTCAGCCGTGTGTGACACACGATTAAGTACATGGTTGTGGTACCCTGTTGATAAATTGAATTGAAGTCAGTATGCTCGACACGGTCTCACACACGGACATGTGACTGGCCGTGTCGTACAAATCAGTATGTCCCCTAATTGGCACACGGCCTACCACACGGGCGTGTGACTTGGCCATGTTGCATAAGTTAGTATACTCTCCAGTTTTCACACGGTCTGGCACATGGATGTGTCTTCGGCCGTGTGATGTAAGTCAGTATGTATGCCCTGTTTCCACACGGCCTGTGACACAGGCGTGTTTACTAGCCGTGCGAGGCACACGGCCTATTCACACGGGCGTGTCTTTGGTGGTGTGATGCAAGTCAGTATGTATGCCCTGTTTCTACACGACCTGTGACACAGGAGTGATTACTAGCCGTGCAAGGCACAAGGATTGTTCACACGGGCATGTGACCCCTGAAATGTTAAAATTTTTCTAAGCTTTCCAAAATTTTCATATGTAATCGGTTTAGTCCCGAACCACTTCTAATGCATGTTTAAGGCCTCGTAGGCCCTTATAAGGGACAATGTGATACTGTTGAATGATATATGAGAATAAATGATTATTGTACGAGTTATGTATGTATAAATGATGTGTATTGATTGATAATACCTCATAACCCTACTCCGGCGACGGATACGATTTAGGGGTGTTACATTAGTAAGATTTTTGGGGACGAAAATCTCTAAGAGGGAAGAGTTCTAACAGCCCGGTTTTAGCTAAATCAGAACAATGGTTTTTCTAAGGTCAAAAAATTATTTTAATATTATCTTTGGTGTTTACAACATGTTATTTGATATGTGTGATAATTTTGTGAATTAATTTTCTCATTTAGTTAGCCAATTTGATAAAAATGACTAAATCGCGTAAAATGTAAAAGTTACATTCTACATTTTAAAGGTGTCAATTGACTTTGGATTTTAAATATGATGACATTAAATGGTGATTAGAACATTTTAAATGATAGTCGACAATAATGGACATCCATTTATAATTATTTTTGTACAATTTTTAGTGAATTTCTAAAGTCAAAATAGGGGATTCGAAAATCACTCTGACCCTGTCTCACTAAAATTTAATTATCTCATAAAATACAACTCCTTTATTTATTATGTTTCTTTCATTTGAAAATAGACTCAATACGATTTAATTATATATCTCATTCACTATCTAAATCCATTTCTACTATTTTTAGTGATTTTTCAAATTCACATCATTACTATTGTCTGATACTGTTTTAAAGCTAATTTCACCTTTTTCATTATTTCCATGGAATAACTAGCCATTCCAATAGCTAATCATTATCAAATCTTCAACCTTATTTATTTCCATCGAAAATTTGAAGAAAAGAAACTAGGGCTTTAAACATCTGGTCATTTCATAGCTCAATTGGTAAGTGATTTTGACTCCGTTTTTAATGATTTCTACGTTTTTGTGATCGTTGGTTCGTAATCTAGCTAGCCTGTACTTTTAATTTCAAATTTGTCAAAGATTTTGAGAGTTTCCATTGTTGAATCTATGTGTTCTTTGATGTTTAATGTTGAAATATGAAAGCTTGATGATAGTTTGACTAGTTTTGTAAAGTGATTTTTGACAAAAATGTCAAAAAGGGATTAAATTGTGAAATGTGTAAATTGAGGGGCTAAAATGTGAAATAAATGAAATTTTTGGGTTGCTAGGGACCTATATGTAATTCGGTCAAGCTTGGGTTTAAATAAATTATGTGATTTTTATGTAATTGTGAAATAGGGACTAAATTGATTAAATGTGCAAGTTTAAGGGCTAATGTGTAAAAATTCCCAAGTGTGTGTTTTTTTGACTAAATTGAAAGAATATGTGATTGAATAATCAATTTTGAATTCATGTAGATCAGGAAAGAAAGAATTCAGATTTAGATTGGGGAAAAGCAAGGTTGTCAAATAGTCGATCCGATCAGTCAATTTCAAACACGAGGTAAGTTCATATAATTGAACTTAAATGTGTACCTATCTATTTGATGGATGAAATTGAGATAGTAATTATTCTATTGGATAAATTTTGAGATATTAAATGAAATGTATGAATTGAGTAAGGCAAGTTACTGATAAGACCATAGGCGAGCTATGGCAATTGAATAATAAGACCATAACCAGGTTATGGCATGTGAAGGAAAGACTACAACAGGGCCTTGGAAATATATGTGTAAGATCATAGTTGGACTATGGTATCGGAAGATCAATGAATTTTTATCGTAAGCATTGGTAAACCAAAGTAGTTTGATGAGAGTTTTGATGAGAAATAGAAATGTATAGATACAGGTATGTACGAAAACTGTTCAAGTATTGAGTTCAATGAAGTTGAGAACTCATGAATCATAATAGGGATAAATTCTATGATAGCTCATGATTTGATGCTTTGAATGTTTATGATATTATCCATTTTGAATTGCTAATGAATGTTGTGGTTATTTCATGTTCACATACAGGCTTACTAAACTTTATAGCTTACTCAAGTTACTCTGTTTTACTCAGATCCAGGAATCATCAGAGACTTCATCGCACTATCGATCTATTTTGGTACTTATGAAGTTATGTATATATGGTTATGGCATGTATAGGCTTAAGTCATTTTGGTATGTTTGATGGATATGTATTTTGGCCATTTGAGGTGGCATAAAATGATGAACTTATTGATGCTTATGAATGTGAAAATAGTTCTACTTTTAATGTTTGGTAATAGACCTATAATGATTGAAAGGAATTGAACTGGTTATGTATGTTTGGATTAATTTTGCTAAATGAATTATACATGTGAATTATCCTTAGGAAAGCAACTTAAATTGTTTGGTATTTGAATAGGTAAATGATATGGAATTGAGTATTAAATTTAGTTGAAATGGATATGATATGAATATGTATTTGTTGATGACTTTTGGTTGCATAATTATGTCTTAAAATGATACCATATGAGCTTGTGTAAGTATGTGCAAAAAAGGTGGCAAATTGGATTTGCTAATGGCATACTTTTTCCCACATGGGCATGTGTCTCAGCCGTGTGCAACATGCAGTTATGCTACACGGCCATGTGTCCCTTGTGTTGAAATTGAATAGAAGTTAGTATGCTCCACATGGTCTCACCCATAGGCGTGTGACTGGCCGTGTGGTATAAGTCAATATACCCCCTAAAGGGCACACGGGCTGGACACACGGGCGTGTGGTTAGCCATGTGACCCAAGTCAGTATACTCCCTAGTTTTCACACGGCTTGGCACACGGGGCGTGTCCTTGGCCGTGTGATGCAAGTCAATATGTATGCCCTGTTTCCACATGGCCTAAGACACGGCCATGTCTACTAGCCGTGTGAGGCATACGGCCTGTTCACACAAGCGTGTGACCTCTATTTATATAAAAAAATTATGTTTTCCAAAAATTATTATATGTTATCGGTTTAGTCTCGAACCACTTCTAAAACATGATTAAGGCCTCATAAGCCCTTATAAGGGATAATGTGGTTATATTGAATGATGTATGAGAATGAATGCTATATGTTGTGTTTTGATCGGTAATACCTCATAACCTATTCTGGCAATAGATACGAGTTAGGGGTGTTACATGATGGGAACCTCTTCCTCATCATCATCAAAAAATATTGCCATCATGCAACACTGAAAGGTTGTCAGGGCATTACATAACCCAAATGGCATTCTTCTAAAAGCAAATGTTTCGTAAGGACCAGTGAATGTAGTCTTTTATTTATCAGTAAGAGAAATAGAAATTTGATTGTACCCTGAGTAGCTATCTAAAAAACAATAGAAGGCTTTCCCTGCTAGTCTGTCTAACATTAGATCTATAAAAGGCAGAGGGAAATGGTCATTCTTTATTGTTTTATGAGTTTCTGATAATCCGTAAAAACTATCCAACGTGTGACAGTATGTGTGGGAATGAGTTCATTGTTATCATTGCTAACTATTGTGACTCCTCCTTTCTTAGGTACATACTGAACAAGGCTCACCCAAGAACTATCAGAAATCAGGTATATAATTCCAGCATCCAACCGTTTGATAATCTCCTTTTTAACTATTTCCTTCATGACATGATTCAGTCTCATTTATTGTTCAATAGATTTTCCATTGCAATCTTCAAGTAATATTTCGTGCATGCAAATTGCTCGGCTAATTCCTTTTATATCCACAATTGACCATCCTAAAGCTTTCTTAAATTTTTTTAAAACCTCTAGTAATTGCATCTCCTGGTCTATTATAAGCTCGGCAGAGATAACTACAGGTAGTGTATCATTATCTCCCAAGTAAGCGTACTTTAGATGCACTGGTAATGGCTTCAATTCTAGCACAAGTGGATCTTTTATTGACGAGCGAGAAGGGTTGAAAGCTTGATTTGATCAGTCTAATGATTCAAAGCTCCTCTTGAATCCATTTCTAGATTGCTGAATTTCCATCAATTCTCATGATTTTTCAGTCAATTTTGTTTCAGTTAATTAAATAGAGACTGCATCAGAATTGTGGTGCATATGTCCTACAAATTCTTCCTGAATTACAGCGTCAATAAATTCAACAACATGGCATTCTTCATTTGGGTTTGCACACTTTAAAGCATCAAACACGTCAAGTGTCAACTGATGATCATTAATTCTCATGGTTAACTTACCAGGACATCTTCAATTTTACCTTCTGGATGACATATGATCTAGCAGCTAGTTGTAGTGTGACTATAGTAGGTCTTGCCTTTCCTATCCCAAGTTTCCTGAAAACAAACATAGGCATTAGATTGATGCTTGCACCTAAATCGCATAATGCTTTACCTACATAATGGTTTCCAATCGAGCAAGGTATAGTGAAACTCCCTAGATATTTTAATTTTTGTGGGACGTTGTTCTTCAGCATTACTGTGCACCCTTCAGTAAGTGCAACGGTTTTGAACTACCCTAGCCTTCTCTTATTGGATAGGATATCTTTCAAGAATTTCACATAGTTAGGCATTTGTTCTAATGCTTCCACCGAAGGTATGTTGATGTGTAATTGTTTCAAGACCTCCAGAAATTTCATGAATTGAGCATCTTATTTTGACTTTTGGAAATGCTGGGGAAAAAGTGGCGATGGCCTTCCTTCCATTTGTTGAGGTTGCTTTCCCATGACATTTGTATTAGCTTTGCAAGATGAATTTTCTTCTGTATGCTTCTTTTTAATCTAATCTTTTTTTTGTTCCACTACTAGCTCGAAAGTTGTACTTTTCGGGAACTTTTGAACTTTTCCCCTTAGTAAAGGCATCAGTCACAACTCTTGGCAACTGAGTGCCACTTTGGAGTGTTACAGCCTTACATTGTTCCTTTCCTTAAGATCAAGAAATTTTTGTGTCACTAAGGAATGCTCCTTGTTGTCTGGAACTTAATGCATGGCAATTTGTCCCCCTTGATTTTCTAGAATTCTTAAGGAAGCAGTCTAACTCTGAATAATTGCATCATTCTTAGCAATACACTCCTTTAATAGAGCTTCCATAGTTGATGTTGAAGATGACGAATTTTGTTCCACATTTTGTCGCGACATTAGTTGACTGTAACCAGGTGGTACACCAGCCACATTCTATCGATTAACATTGTTGGCATTTCCCATTCCTCGATTGTTTCCACCCTGGATTGTATGTGTTGGAGTAGGGATCGTTGTTGCTACAATTAAAATTCCCCATGTAATATACAGAGGCAGGGTTGGATGGGCATTCATCAAAAACATGATCCTCTCCACAATATACGTATGCTAGTTCTGCAACCTTCATCTACTGCACTATAGAGGGTCTTTTTAGAGTTTTAATCATATTTGTTAAAGATGATACATGAGCTATTAACGATGTAATCGCATCAAGTTCCATTGCTCCTACAACTCTTCTACCAATACCAACTCAGGTAGTGAGATACTGATAGTCATTTTCTTCCATCAAACATCAGAAACAATGCATATACATTCATGGTAAAACCTTAGAGTTTTAACAATTTTGCAAATTAGTCCCCGAGCTAGCTGGATTAAGCTACAACGACTCAAAAAACATAGAAATCATTAAAAACGGGACAAAATTACACTTACATGCAAGAGAAGTAGTAGGCCAAATGCTTGGATGCCCAAAAACGGTGTTTTTATTAGGTTAAAAATTGGCTAAGAAAGAAAACAAAGATGATAGCCTTTGTTTTCATTATTTTACTAACTTTATTTATTAAATTACTTAAATATCCCTTAATCAAACCATTAAAAATCACTTAAATGGTGTCTATCTTTGTCTAATAAGTATATTAATGGTCTAATTACCATCTAAGGTCACTCATATTCCAATTACATAGCAATTTGACACCTTTTATTTATAAAACTCAAATTTTGCATTTTATACAATTTAGTCCTTGTTATCAAATTAAGCATGCAAACGACAAAATTTCTTTAGAATTTTTTATACGATGCTACTATCATTCTAACGACATTAATATAATAATAAAATAAATTTTTTGATGTCAGATTTGTGGTCCCAAAGCCACTATTTTGATTTAATTAAAAATGAGTTATTACACTGAACATGTCCAGTCAGTAATTCAGAGCTCTTAACCCATTTAGTCGGATGAATTCTTGGAGTATCGGGCTCATTTCCTACATCGATCTGAATATTCCATCAAGTTTTTTGTTTGTTCTCCCACTCTCCCATTTTCGAGTTTTCAATTTTCCCTTTGTGTTTAGTTACACCGGAACATCCATCTTATCTTTCCTTCTCTGGTTCCAATCAATAATATTATTCCTCTTAAGCTCAACATATTGTTTATATATTGAATCTTTGATTATGCTATTTCTTGGCTTCATGAATTACTCATTTTCTCCTATTGGAACTTCTGCGTTTTGGCACAATACTATCATGAGCTGAGGGAAGAAAGGCCCGGCTCTTTAGCTATTCACATAGTGTTTCATCTCGTGATAAATCCACTTACCCACACATATTTTCATAAGTTGTAAAATTCTATAAAAAAAAGAATAGCTCGAAAAGTATTAATGTTATAAACATTCAATGCGGGTGCAATCCTAGTACCTATGAATTGCATCCACATTTTCACTATCGGAACATTATTAGTTGATTAGAATTAGTTGCTAAAGTTGTATCCATCCTATAATTCCATGTACCCCTACCCTGAGTTAAGTATTTAATGACATCTTCCATCTTTATATCATCAAATGTATTCAAATTAGTGTTATCAAGGACGTCTTTGCTATAATAAGAGATTTCAAAAAACTCACATAACTCTCTAGGGGTGATTGAGACTTTTTCTCCTCCCACTGTTATAGTGTTCCAACTTTCACCATACTTTTTTCTCGTTTCCTGATCCCTAAAAGAGGAGTAAACATCTTGCACTACTGGTACAATCACATTTTCTTTACGGGTGACACATAATCGCTCCCATTGATAGTACCTAGCTAAGGTGCAAATTTCCTTGCACAAAACCATTGAGGGTTTTCTCTTTTGTATAAACTGTCATCCCTGTAATTCAAGAAAATATTTCTCGCCATTTGGATTCACAAATTTCTCAGGGTCTAAAACTATCTAGAATTCAACTTCTAAATAATTAAAGAAAAGCAATCAATAATAAATAGAACAGGAGAATAAGTAAATATACTCTTAACCTTGACCTCCTTGCAACTTTCTCCATCTCCTTCAAGTGCTTGATGAAGTTTTTCTTAAATATAGGCTTAGAAATAGCAAAAGAGGATTGAGTGGTTTAGGGTTTGAATTTGAAAAAAGGGTCTAAAGGTGGATAGGATTAGAGAGGTTATAGTAGTTGAGAGAAATTTAGTGGTTAAATAAAAGTGTTTTTAAGTTAAAATTAAAGATTTTTAGGGTTAAAAAATTAGGTAAAGTAAGAGTTATTCCATCGGGTTGTGCGAATGGGTCGAGTCAAACCTACAAAAAATTATAGCAATGTCGCGAGATAGGGGTTCCATGTTGTGATGTCCCTACCAATGTTCCATTTTTGCGACATTGGGGCTTGGTGTCATGACACACCCTGAAATTTTTGAAAACCTAGGTAGTCTGGCTTTCATGTCGCGGCACATGGGGGCTATGCTGCGACATCAAGGTGATTTCCTTGATTCTCTATTTCTAGATGTGGTGTTACAACACAGAGGTGTTGTGTTACAACACTGACTCTTGCTTTTAGAAATTTTTTGAACTTCAGAGTGCTTCAGGCGTGTGTTAGACATGTTGTTGATTTTCCTGTAAAATTTTGATTTATTGGTTAGCGAAATGTACAATATTGTATATTAGGTTAACATTAAATCAAAATGTCAGGTCTCACTGCTGGACTTATCTGTCAGCTCGGTTAATATACACATAGGCATTCCTTGTATTTTTGTTTTTATTCGTATTGGTTCAACACCCGTCATGACACTCTATTCTTCTTTGTTTATCTCAGTTTCTAAATTTACCCTTTCGACCTGCACTAATCACTAACAATTCTTTCTGCAGATTGTAGCAGTTAGTCACTTCTAAAATCAAGTAGTAACACAACCACCCTAACCTTCTTTTATAGTATTTGTTCTACAATAGATTTAGGGATTACTCTTCATGCTTTTTGTGCATAACATTTTCAAATAATGTATCTAAAAGAAATGGTGTTATGGGAGTTACCTTGAACGTCTTGATGAAAGTGTCATTATGCACCACATAACTTGAGTTCTGGTTCCAAAAGTTTTTGAGTTTTTCTACACATTGGGTTATAAGTCTATTAGATGATTTTTGTATTAATCGAGTCATATATGGCTCCCTCAATCTTGTTTCTACACTTGCCAATAATTTTTTTTTATTGATGCCAACTTTGTAAGCATCAATCCTGTTAATGTATACTTTTTCAACTTTTGTTAGCATCCAGATGATCCCTATTTAACACCCCTAACCCGTAACCATCGTCGAAATAAGTTAAGAGACATTACCAGACTTGTAACTCAATTCAGAACAATTATTTATCCAAAAACATCCTATTTCAATCAATAACATTCATTCGCATTCAATATGTACTTAAATCGAGCATACAAAGCCTAAATTACGCATTCGGGACTAAATAGGTAACATATAAAAATTTGAGAAACTTAGAAAAAATTCAACATTTCAAATGTCACACGCCCGTGTGAATAAGCCGTGTGCCTCACACGGCTAATGGACACACCCGTCTCTTTGACCGTGTGAAAACAAGGCATACATACTGACTTGTGTCACACAGCCGAGGACACACCCGTGTGCCAGGCCGTGTGAAAGCTGGAGAGGATACTGACTTGGATCACACGGCTAATCACATGCCTGTGTGTCTAGCCCGTGTACCTTTAGAAATGGCTACACACGCCCATGTATCAGGCCTTGTCAAAACTGTAGGGTATACTGACTTAATTCGAAAGGGTACCCCAGGGGGCAAACAGCCTTATAGCATAACCGTGTGTGGCACACGACTGAGACACATGCCCGTGTCTCTGCCTGTGTGGACAAAAATAGGCTATTTGCAAAGCCATTTTGTCACCTTATAACACAAGCATTTACAATCATAATTGACCAAATTTAATTCAACCAAACATAATACCAAAATAAGCTACATCACATGGCTTAACTTATGTACACAAAAACATACCAAAGTCAAGATATCAAGTGACATAACTATTATCCTTTAAACTAGCCTATACATGCCATATTTACAAATCCACAAGCTCAAAAGTACCAATTGGAGATTGGATAGTGTGATGTGCAACTCCGACTTGTCTAAAACGAGCGAGCCAACGAGCCTCTATAAAACATAGAAAAAGAAACAGAGTAAGCTTTACAGCTTACTAAGCCCGTATAATTCAGAATTAAACTTACCATTTATACATAATCAAATCAATACTAAAATGCAACTAATTTCAATTAACCAACACCTAATCACAAGTATTCATCACATGTTAGTTGTTGTAAAAATACATGAAACCATCCATTAATACAATACTTTGCATCATTCCAAATTCATATATCATATATAACATTGGTAACATTCATAAACTGTAACTCATCCGTATGACATTATTTGTGCCCGTTGAACCTATTAGAAATGCAAAGGATACTTGAGTGAACAATGTTAGTAATCCGTCAATTCATTATCATATATGCTCTTTCGAGCCATAATAGGTAAGCTCCACCTGAGCTGATGAACAGTAAGCTCTATTGTGCTGAAACGGTAAGCTCTATTGAGCTGAACAGTAAGTTCATATGAGCTGTGGTGAGTTCACAACAAATGCAGGAGCTCGACCAAAACGGTAATCTTAGTATCATGTCACTCGTATCCAATGAATTTATATAGTTCAAAAAAGGCTCGGTAACATATACATTATATCAATAAAGCATTCATACTTCAATTATTTCAATTATACATATTCATTTCAATAATTATAAGTATAGAAAAGTTTTATTCTAATTATATGAACTTACTTCGTATGCTCAGATAAAACTATCGGCTATTCGTTGATCTTTCCTTATCCCTGATCTAAACTCGATCTAGGCTTATCTTGATCTAATACTATCAAATTCAATACATTCAGCATTCAATCTATTCAATTTAGTCCATAATTCATATTTTGGCAGTTTACACATTTGCCCCTATACTTTTCAATTTTTATAATTTAGTCCTTATCACATAAAATTGCAAATCCATGCAATTTAGTACCCACCCATGCCTAGCCGAATTTTATAAGGACTCCTAGCAGCCCATATCTTTCATCATTTTACATTCTTAACTACCACATTTTACAATTTCACAATTTAGTCCCTATTTTGCATTTTTGTCAAAAATCACTTTATAAAACTAGTTTAACTATCATCAAACTTCCATAATCTATTTCTAAACATCAAAGAACTCAAGTATTCATCAATTTCACTTTGCAAAATCAAGAAAAAATTCAAAAATTAAGGTACAGGCTAGCTAGATTAAGCTGCAACAAGCTCAAAAACATAGAAATCATTAAAAATCGAGTAAAAACAGTACCTTAATCTAGCTAAAAGTGTGCCAAAACCATGGAATCTTCAAACCCTTATTTTTTTCATAATTTCAATAATGAAAATGAAGGATGAGCTAAACTTTTGTTTTGTTTTATTATAATTAACCTTAATTAACCATTTACCATTTAACCTTAAAATTAATTCAAAATTACACCAATTGCCATGCTATCATCTTCAACTAACCATAAATGGTCTATTTATCACTTAAGGACCTTTACTTTAATGTTCTATAGCTATTTGACACTTTTAGCTAATAGAACACAAGTTTTACGCTTTACGCGATTTAGTCCTCTTTACCGAATTAAGCATTTAAACAGTAAAATTTCTTAACGAAACTTTCACATAATTAATCTATCATGCTGTAGACCTTATTAAAACAATAGAATAAATATTTTTACTTCAAATTTGTGGTGCTAAAACTACTGTTCCAATTTGACTCAAAAATGGGCTGTTACACCCTAAATCGCTGAACTTTTGGAGTGTCTGATTAAAAATTAGTGTCTTCAAAAGACATTCAAGTTGAATGTATCCCCCAAAATTGCATGTTTTTCCTTGCTCTGTTTCACAAGTTTTCGAGACTTCGAGTATTCCTTAAAAAGGTTAGTAGTGAATATTATTGTCCTCAATCATTCAGATAGATATGTAATGTTCTGACCTCGTGCGTCGTTCCTATCAATAGAACTTATTTTCTTTGGTAAGGTTAATCCAACTCCCAATTGATTCTTTTGCTCACTCACCATTTCCTCAATTGGTTCTACAACTTCTCATGATGTCAGTTCTCCTAATTCGCCTGGATACTCTCCCATACTCAAGATTAGTTGACTGTTCAATGGTTCTTTTCCCTCACGAATGTTTTTTGTTGAGTTCTTCTCTTCGTATGATTTTTTATCATGCTTTTATTGATGAGCCATTGAATTGATTGCATTTGAGACTTTTTCTTGAAGTCTGTGACTCATTCAGGTAGTAGGGTATTCTTGAAGATGCCCCTAGAATAAAATTATTCCCTTATTCATTACGAGATAGTGTCAGATCATGGTTGAATACATTAGCATCAGGTACAGTGGCATCTTGGAATAAACTATGTCAGAGATTTTTTCTTAGGTACAATCATCCTAACATGAATGCCAAGCTAAGGAATGACATTACATCTTTCAGGCAATCTGAAGATGAGACATTATACGAAGCATGGGAGCGTTTTAAGGAATTAATTAGAAAATGCCCAATGCATGATTTTTAGCATTGGACACAAATGGAAATGTACTACAATGGATTAAATGCTCATACGCGAATAGTGGTGGATTCATCTACTAATTGGACATTTCTTGGCAGATCCTTCAATGAAGTGTACAAAATTTTGGAAAGAATAGAAATTAATAATTATCAGTACCCTGCTACCAGAGTTGGTACTTGTAGAAGAGTTACCAGAGCAACAGAACTTGATGTGATTACATCATTAGCAGCTCAAGTATCATCTTTAATGAATATGATTAAAAATCTGAAAAGACCCTGTATAATGCAGGAGATGAAGGTTACAGAAATAGCATGTTATACTGTGGAGAAGATCAGGTTTTTTATGAATGCCTATCCAATCTAGCCTCTACGTATTACATGGGAAATTTTAATCATAGCAACAACAATCCCTACTCCAACACCTATAATCAAGGGTGGATGCAACATCTAAATTTTTGTTCGAGTACTCAGGGAATAGAAAATGCCAGCTTTGTTAATAGACAGAATGTGGCTAGTGTACAACCTGGACATAGTCAACCAATGTCACGAAAAAATGTGCAACTAAGTTCGTCATCTTCCACATAAGCTATGGAAGCTTTATTAAAAGAGTATATGGCTAAGAATGATGCAATTATTCAGAGTGAGGCAGCTTCCTTAGGAGCTCTTAAGAATCAAGTGGGACAAACTGCCACTTCATTAAGCTCCAGAAAACAAGGCGCATTACCTAGTGACATAGAAAGTTCTATATCTCAAGGAAAAGAATAATTTAAAGCCATAACACTCCGGAGTGGCACTCAGCTACTGAGAGTTGTGAATGATGCCTTGTTTGAGGAAAGTTCTGAAGTTCCTGGAAGCACAACTTTTAAACCAAAAGTGGAACAAACTACAAAAGATGGGAGTAGACAAAAGCAATATAGAAGCAAATTCATCTTGCTGAGCCAATACAAATGCCATGGCAATGCCACCTCAACAAATGGAAGGAAGGCCACCTCTACCTTTTCCGTAGCATTTCCAAAAGTCGAAACAAGATGCTTAATTCAAGAAATTTCTAAAGATCTTGAAGCAATTACACATCAATATACCTTTGGTGGAAGCATTAGAACAAATGCCTAACTATGTGAAATTCATGAACGATATCCTATCACAAAAGAGAAGGTTAGGGGAGTTCAAAACTGTTGCACTTACTAAAAGGTGCACAACAATGCTGAAGACCAAACTGCCACCAAAACTAAAAGGTCCAGGGAGTTTCACTATACCCTGTTCAATTGGAAACCATTATGTAGGAAAAGCATTATTGGAAACACGAAAATTTACGCACTTTTACATGCCCTTTTTAACTTAAAATCATACCGTTTCGATTAAATTAGTGTCGAAAAATGATTAATTTTTATAAAATAATTAAATTGTACTTAAAGTATGAACATGATAAATTTTAGTTAATTTTATAATTAATTTTGATTAATTTTAGTTATTTTCGATAGAATTGCGCAAAGGGCAAAAAATGGCTCGGCAGACACTGTTTGAAGCACAAAACCGAGAAGCAATTTGAAGTATCAAGGCAAATTAATTTCCAGCCTAAAACGGTCCAAATATGTGTATTAATTCATAATATAATTAATTTTAATTTATACCCAATTTAATTTGGGTTAAATAAATTATTATTAATTAATTATGGAAAAAGTGGTCCAGTTGAACTGAACCAATTAAAGTGAACCGGCCAAGAATTGGGCAGCCCAAAACCGTCCATATGCTGACCCAAATCAGCAGTTTAGCTGATTAATTAAGCTTGCAAAGAATCCCTTGAAGACTTTTCAAAGCTGCATTCAAACCCCTCCACAATTGGTGGATTTATGGATTTGCCCCAAGCTATTTTTAGCAAAGTTGAAAGCATCAACTTTGCCACATCTGTGGCCGGCCAAGGGAGGGCTCTTTGGCTGCTAATTTTAGATATTTTTAGCAGCCCTCCTCAGCTATAAAATCCCCCTTTGGCTGATCATTCAAGGCATCTCATTCACTCTTCATTCATCTCACAACACTTTTCTCCTCTCCCACTTTTTCCTCTCATTTTTCCCTTTCAATTTTCCTTTCTCTTGTGCCAATTTCTTCCCTTGGAAAAAGGGTTTTCTTCAACCATTTTGGAGCAGCAATTGAGTGTTCATCGAAGCCTTGATCGGAAGGGACAACAAGAAGGAAGAATGGAGCAACCTAGTCAAGCCTCGGAAAACTACCGGATTTGATTCTTGTTCCCTATCTCTTTAATTTTAGTTGTTGTTATGATGATCGTATCTATGAATATTTATATTATTTGAATGGTTAATTTAATCAGCCTAGTTTAAATTTAATTCGTGTTGGGTTGATTGCATTTCATCTTCTTAAATTGTTAAAATCGTGTTTATGTTGTTATAAGCCTCGTTAAGATGCTTGATTAAGTAAAATCATGCCTAAGTTATTCTTGCATTACGACTATGAGGTAGCTAATGAATTAATTATTTAAATAGACTGCAATTGTAATTAATTGACATAGAACTTAATCAGTGCATGTTTATTTTTCTAAGGTAGCTGAAGGTTAAATTAGCAATGTATCTGGCGATATTATTGCCTTGCATAACTTGCAAGATTAATGTGATTAAACTGTTTCAAGGTAGGGATACCTTGTTACCTCACATAGTCTTTTATATGCTTATTAGATTTAATTAATCGTTTGAATTGACATAGGGATATGCAAGAGATTAGTTTAGTTTAATGAGTATGTATGGGTAATAACATGTTTGCTTACTAGAATATGTTTGGTCGGTTGAATTGACATAGGGATATGTCAAGAGATGAATGGATTTTGGTATGTAAGCATGTTTATCAGTTAGCAAATTACCGGGTTGCCGTGATTTTATTCGTAACAATATAAACATGAGTTTAATAATTCTAAGATAAGAAGTGTAATTAATCCAACACAATTATATCATCTTCATTAAATCTTATTTGAAATTATGCATTATAACTTTTTACTTCATTTTTATTTATTTTAATTAGTTATTTTCTTAATTTTTTAATCAGCCTCTTTAAACAAAATATTTTCCTTCACCAAAGTGTTTAAATTGCATTCATAAATAATTCTTTTCATAGTCCCTATGGGTACGATAACTCGACATTTACTTTTCACTTTATTACTTGTTGCGATTGTGTACACTTGCACATTTTTGTCGTTCCAAGTTTTTGGCGCCGTTGCCGGGGACTGTTTTAAAAAAGTCATTATTTGTGAATTTGTTAGTTTTGCATTTTGGTTTATTTTTTTATTAATTTTTAACTTTATTAATTTTTTTGTGATTATTTCAGGTGTTTATGAGTATTGATCGAATTATTGACCTACTCCCTGTAGACCCTGAGTTTGAATGAACTATTCGAGAGCGAAGAAGACAAATGAATCAGAGATGGACCGATGAAACGAACTTTAAAAATTTGAATCAAGGAAACGGAGCAAACCCTACTCATAATCCTATCCTTATTGCAGATGATAGGGATAGAACTTTAAGACAGTATGTCGTGCCAGTGTTTAATGATCTTAATCTGGGTATTAGGAGACCCAAAATCGAGGCACAACAGTTTCAGCTGAAGCCAGTCATGTTCTAGATGCTTCAGACAGTAGGCCAATTTAGTGGAATGCCTACCAAATATCCTCATCTACATTTAAAACTATTTATGGAGGTGAGCGATTCTTTCAAGTTAGTCAGAGTACCCGAAGATGCATTGCGATTAAGTTGTTCCCATATTCACTAAGGGACAGAGCTCGAGCCTAGTTGAACTCATTGCCAGCAAATTCAATTTCCACATGGCAAGAGTTAGTAGAAAGATTCCTGATGAAGTATTTCCTGCCTAGCATGAATGCTAAGTTGAGGAAGGAGATCACTGCCTTCCAACAAATGGATGATGAGTCCTTGTATGAGGCATGGGAAAGGTACAAAGAGTTATTACAAAAGTGCCCTCATTATAGAATCCCACATTGCATCCAACTTAAGACATTTTATACTGGTCTCAACGTTCACACGAGGATGGTAGTGGACGCTTCTGCTTATGGTGCTCTCCTTTCTAAGTCTTATAATGAGGCTTATGAAATTATCAAGAGGATCGCCAGCAACAATTACCAATGGCCAACCAATCGAGTAGCATCAGAAAGATGAGTTGCTGCAATACATGAAGTAGACGCTCTTACTTCACTCGCATCTCAGGTATCATCAATATCCTCAATGCTTAAAAATTTTACTACTAATGGGTCTAACAGTTTTGCAGCATAACCACCAAATCAATTTGAAAATATAGCCTTTGTTTATTGTGAGAAAGGAAATTTGTTCGAAGAATGTCCATCAAACCCAGAATCCATGTACTACATAGGTAACCAAAACCAAAATTGAGGAAGACAAGGACTGTAATCTGATTTTTATAACCCATCTTGGCAAAACCACCCGAACTTTTCTTAGAGTAACCAAGGAGCTGGAACCAGTAACACTTACGCCCAACCTAGAACGACCCAGCCACCTAGTTTTCCCTAAGAAGTTCAAAAACCAACCCAAGCTAAACCATCCAATGGCTTAGACAATTTGTTGAAGGCATACATGGCCAAGAATGACGCCTTAATCCAAAGCCAAGTAGCTACATTGAATGTAACGCCCCGAATTCTGGGCCTAGAAGTATTAAGCCTTGAGCGTAGGAACTATTAGTAGGCGACTTATAAATATTTTAGTTAAGTAAGAAAGGGGCACAAATTGCATGTTTGGTGTGGTGGTTAAGTGAATTGGGTGTGTTAGGGGATGTTTGAGAAGTCCTGGGTTCAAATATAGGTTTTAGCAAAATTTTAGTTTTTCTCTTAAATGAATCTGGACACTAGCACATATGTCTTATAGTTAATTATGGACGTTTGTATCACAAAAGGACCCTGTGGTGTGGTGGCAAGGTGGTGTGTAAGGGAACCTTAAGGTCTGAGGTTTGAGCGTGGCACAACACAAATGAGGTATTTATTTTGTAATTGGGTTCGGCCAGTGGTTGAGTTGTAGTGGAATTCTGATGGAGGAGGTTGTTGAGGAGAGAATTGAGGAGTGATCTTGGGAGTGGATAATGGAGAGATAAGGGGAGGATTATGTAGAGAAAATTGTGGAGTTTGAATAGGGAAGGAGTTGGTTGAATTTGGGAGTATATGGGTGCCTATTCGGTCATTAACTTAGTGCCAAATTGGTCAATGACTTTGGGGGTTTCGATAGTTTTTTCTTATGCATTCATTTTGCTTTTGTTGACTTAGCCAAATAGTGCATTTTGGGATCATTCTCTGTTACGTTTTGGTGTTAGCCGAATATGTCTTTACCATTCGGGTTCCTTTTGCTTTACTATCTTCTTTTGCCAAAAGTGATAAGTGCCAAGCCTCTTCTTGACTCTTCTTATCTTCTATATTCCTCTCTCTACTGAAATTGTTGTGTCTTTTATATTACCTCTCTCACTTTTCCTCAACAATGGCCAAATAGTCTCTCTTGGATCATCTCTGTTTCCGATTCTCTTTCTGTTTTCTTAAGGAAATAACCGAATATAGTTTCCCTTTCTCCCAAACATTTCATTCTTTCTTTCGATCTTTTCTAAGCCAACCGTCCCTCATTCCCCTCTTATTTGCTTTCAATTTCTTGTATTCTATTTAGTGTTTGGTTGATCGTTCGGTGCACTATGGTGTGATGGTTCGGTTTTGCTGAAGATTTAACAACCGGTATGTGGTTGCAAAGTTTCTTCTTTATTTCTCTGTCAATTTTGTACGTACTTTATTTGTCTTCTTCTATCATTGTTGAAAGCCGAATGCTTCTTAATATTTATTAATCGTGATTTTTGTTCCCTCTCCGCAAGGTGAGATGCGTTGGGGTAAGAAATCCTGAGGAGTGGAAAAGGGAAAGGATTATTCAAGTTATCAAACTCTGCCTCTCATTAATCGTATAAGGCAAGATCGTTACCTTATTCTTACTTTGGGCCGTATATTCCTATAGTTGGTAAGTTAACGTCTGTAGACTGAGGCCACATATTTGATAACTGTATGGGTTAATAAGATCTGTTTTAATACAGATATGCGACAATCGCTTGTGATCAATCCTGATCGGAGGTTTTAAGAGATTAAAGTCATTCGCTAATCAAGGTTGGGACTCGGAGATTTTTACCGCATGATTCCGCAAACAGATGTGTAACGACACCTTTCCTTACTGTAGATCGGCAAAAGCTGAAAAGCCAAAATACTTAAATTTCGGCATTCGAGGTCTCACGAGCGTGCAAACGCACGTGGGGTGATCTGAATCCACAAAGTGTGGGCGATAGGCTATAGAGGCCGCCACGAGTGCTTTCGTGGATTTGGGCCTTAATGGGCCGATGGGCCCGTGGGCCTGCTTGTGTAAATTTAATTGTAGGTGAGAAGTAGTTGGGCTTGTCATGTCGTGTACATGGCATAGGCCGTTCTGGGCCACGTTGGGCCGAAATGGGCTGTGTGGGCCCAATAGGCTCGTGGGCCCCATACGGATAAAATCTGCGATAAGTGGCAAATAATGAACTAGACTGTGGTGTTCGCGTAGTCGTGACTGAAGTTGGGCTAAATGGGCCACACGAGTGTGTAGGCCCACTTCAACCGAGTAGTGGGCCTTGGGCCCATTTTCATCGTTTTGACCATCTAGGTTGCTTGAGTCGCTCGAGGCAACGACAGGCCATCTATGAGGTCGTAATCTACACTGAGACCCCAAAATTATTAAAATGACCAAAATACCCCTAAAGGGTAAAATGACTGTTTTGCCCATCGAGGGTAAAGGATTGATTTGCCTGTGATTTGTATGACTGATTTTGTGCATGACATTTTACATACATGACATACTGCTTGGGATTGGGATATTGTTATGGAGGAAGAAACAGTATTGGTGGCTGTGCCACATATTTTGATATTAGCAGCTTTGCTACGACTCTAGTTAGTGCCGCAACCGGTGCTAACACTGTAAGTGTAGGGATGCCGTGGGTGATTTATACCCCACAAGTAGTGTAGGGTTGAACGGAGGCAAGTGCAGGGTTGGATGGGCTATCATGCATTATTCATATGAGTTTCATATTGAAATGGGCTAGGCCCAACTGATGATGGTTCTGATATGGGTTAGGTCCAATTGATATTGATTCCAAGATGGGCTAGGCCCAATTGAGACTGTGATGGGCTGAGACCCAAATGTTAATGAATTGAGCTTTGGCCTACATATATTCTGAATTGGACTGTTCTGTTACTGAATAAGGCTAAAGCCCATATTGGTTTTAAATTCTATTTTTGACTGACTATTTGGATGCTAGGGGATGACACACTGAGTTTTCGTAAACTCACCCCATTTTTAACTGTGCAGGTAATCCCCAGCATTAGGAGGATCGATGTTACAAAGGACTCGAAGATGGCCACACAACTACTTTTGTTATCTACTATGTTTATTTGCTTCTCAGTACTTTAATTTCGGTTTGGTTTGTAATAAGGCCTCTTTGGTGTTTATTTTAAATTTTGGGATTTTGTTTACTATGTTTGATATTTGTTAAAAGTAGGTCGCGGTTTTCCAAAACAATAATTGTTTTCAAAACACTATGTTTTTGCAACTTAACTTTTAAACATCACGTTTTCGTCAATCGATTACTTTTAAAATTAGCTTCCGCAGCCTAAAAAGAATTTTGGGAATAATATTAATAAGTTTTCAATGTACTACGTTTAAATAAGAAGGGTTTCTAATGAAGATATGGTTTTCAAAAAACACTTCAATGTGACATGCCAGATTCGGGCATAACGTCTAGGCCAGGTTTGGGGTGTTACATTGAAAAACCTAGAAAACTAAATGAGCCAAATTGCAACTGAACTCAGGAACTGACCATAAAGTGCTTTACCTAGTGATACGGAGAACCTGAGGAATCCAGGGAATGAGCATTGCAAAGCATTGACATTGAGGAGTGGAAGGACAGTAAAGCCCAACACCATTGAAGCTGAAAAGGAGCAAGCTGATGCTCAAGAATCAGAGGAAGTTCAATCGAGTGTCCAAATTCCAGTTTCACAAGAACCAGAATCTACAAAACTCGATAAGGTAATCTCAGAACCAACCAATTCTGATCAACTAACAACTCCGTTAGATACAGAATTGCCATAGAAGACGAATCAACCAAGTCTAGTGAAGAAACCATCACCACCCTACCCTCAAAGACTTCAAAAGAAGAAGCGGGAGATTCAATTCAAGAAGTTCCTAGATGTACTCAAACAACTTCATATCAATATCACGTTGGTTGAAGCACTTGAGCAAATGTTGAACTGTGTCAAATTCATGAAGGATATCCTGTCCAAAAAATGAAGACTTGGAGAATTTGAGATGGTAGCTCTGACGAAGGAATGTAGTGCATATCTTAAAGACAAACTACCCCTAAAGTTGAAGGATCTTGGATATTTTACCACACCTTGCAACATTGGAGCAACATATTGTGGTAAGGCACTATGTGACTTAGGTGCGAGCATTAACTTGATGCTTATGTCAATATTTAGGAAGTTTGGGATAGGTGAAGTTAGACCTACTACGGTTACACTTCAATTAGCGGATTGATATTTAGCACATCCAGAAGGAAAGATTGAAGATGTATTGGTACGTGCAGATAAATTTATGTTCCTTGTTGATTTTGTCATTCTAGACTTTGAAGCAGACAAAGAAGTACCAATTATCTTAGGAAGACCATTCTTAGCAACCGAAAGGACCCTTATTGATGTACAGAAGGGCAAGCTTACTATGGGTGTGCAGGATGATCAGGTAACATTTAACGTTTTTAAGTTTATGCGATTTCCTGACACAATTGATGATTGTTCTACAATATCTAATTTAAAAGATTTAATAGTGGAGAAGGAGCTCAACTATGTTGAGGATCCGTTGGAAAAAATTTTGACATCAGATCCTCTAAATGATGAAGAGGAGGATGAATACTTAGCTTTGTTAGAAGCTAATCAGAGGGAATTTAATCTACAATCCCACTTTGAATCTTTGGAGTTAGAGAAAATGGATTACGCCCAACCAAAAGCGTCAATTGAGGAGCCACCTAAATTAGAACTGAAGGTACTTTCCTCACACTTCAAATATGTTTATTTAGGTAACTCTTCTACTTTGCCTGTGATTGTTTCAGCAGAGTTAACTACTGAGCAAGAAGAGAAACTCATCTTGGTGTTGAAATAATTCAAGAAGGCTATTGGATGAACCATAGCTGATATTCGCGATATTAGTCCATCTGTATGCATGCACAAGATCATACTAGAATATGGTGAGAAAGGGACGATTGATGGACAACGAAGATTGAACCTTATTATGAAAGACGTAGTTAAGAAAAAATCATCAAATGGTTAGATGTTGGTATAATTTACCCCATCTCAGACAACTCATGGGTAAGTCCAGTCCAGTGTGTGCCAAATAAAGAAGGTATCACGTTTATTGAAAACGAGAATAATGAGTTGATACCGACTAGAACGGTTACGGGATGGAGAATTTGCACCAATTACTGGAAGCTGAACAAAGTGACTAGGAAAGATCACTGTCCTTTGCCCTTTTTGGACCGATGCTGGATAGACTCACAGGGCGAGACTATTACTGCTTTCTCGATGGATACTCAGGGTATAATCAGATTACAGTAGCACTGGAAGATCAACACAAGACAACATTCACCTATTCGTACGGTACATTTACATTTAGACGTATGCCATTTGGTTTATGTAATGTACCTGCCACATTTCAAAGATGTATGATGTCTATTTTCACAGACATGGTTGAGAATTATTTAGAAGTTTTTATGGATGATTTTTTAGTATTCAGAGATATATATGACGATTGCTTAGCCAATCTAGCCAAGGTACTAAGGCGATGCGAAGAAACAAACCTAGTACTTAACTGGGGAAAGTGTCATTTCATGGTACGAGAAGGTATTGTTCTAGGGCATCGGATAACTAGACATGGAATCGAGGTAGACAAAGCAAAGGTAGATGTTATAGAGAAACTCCCACCTCCAACATCTGTAAAGGGTGTTAGGAGCTTGTTGGGCCACACCGGCTTCTATCGAAGATTCATCAAGGACTTCTCCAAAATTACTAAATCTTTATGCAAATTATTGGAGAAGGATGTGACATTCAAATTTGACGAAGAATGTTTAAAGGCTTTCAAATATTTGAAGAGTCGATTAGTTATGGCACCATAATCGTCACACCAGACTGGGATTTGCCATTTGAATTGATGTGTGACGCAAGTGACTTCGCTATAGGAGTTGTTATGGGCCAGCGAAGGAACAAAGTTTTTCATCCCATCTACTACGCAAGTCGAACTCTGACAGGAGCTCAACTGAATTATATGGTAACAGAGAAAGAGTTACTTGCTATTGTGTTTGCTTTTGACAAGTTTCGATCTTACCTTGTAGGTACTAAGGTGACTGTCTATACGGACCACTCAGTGATTAAGTATTTACTTGCCAAGAAAGACGCTAAGCCGAGACTGATCCAGTGGGTACTTTTACTTCAAGAGTTCGATCTAGAAATTCAAGATCGAAAGGGAGTAGAAAACCAAGTAGCAGATCACTTGTCCAGATTGGAGCCGCAAGAAGAGAACTCTCCTATTATACCAATTCAAGAGATGTTTCCAGATGAACACATACTGAAGGTAAATCATGTCTATAATACCCCTTGGTTTGCTGATATTGCTAACTTTTTAGCTTGTGGTTTGATGCCGATTGATAAAACCTATCATCAAAGGAAAAAGTTTCTTCACGATGTTAAGTACTATTTCTGGGAAGAACCATACTTGTTTAAAAAGTGTGCAGATCAAATGATCAGAAGATGTGTGGCAGAATAAGAAGTACAAAAGATTTTATACCATTGTCACTCTGCTCCGAGTGGGGGACACTTCAGAGGTACACGTATTGCAGCCAAAGTATTGCAAACCAGATTCTTTTGGCCAACATTATTCAAAGATGCATATGCTTGCTTAAAGAGTTGTGATCGATGTCAAAGGGCTGGAAATGTCACCAGCAAAAATGAGATTCCTCGAACAAATATCATTGAGGTAGAATTATTTGATGTTTGGGGTATTGATTTTCTTGGTCCTTTCCCTCCCTCTTTTGGTCACAAGTACATCTTGGCAGCTGTAGACTACGTGTCTAAGAGGGTTGAGGCTGAAGCTTATCCGACAAATGATGCTAGGGTTGTGATAAAGTTTTTCCAGAAACACGTGTTCACAAGGTTTGGAACCCCAAGAGCTATTATCAGCGATGAAGGGTCCCATTTTGTGAGCAAGTGGTTAAAATGGTTATTAGATAAACATGGAGTGAAACACAAGGTCGCTACAGCTTACCATCCGCAGATGAGTGGGCAAGCTGAACTGGCAAATAAGGAGATCAAAGGCATACTTGAGAAGGTAGTTTGTCCGAACCGACGAGATTGGTCCAAAAGACTGGATGATGCTTTATGGGCTTACAGAATAGCATACAAGACACCTTTAGGGATGTCACCCTATAGGTTGGTTTTCAAGAAAGCTTGTCATCTACCTTTAGAGTCAGAGCACAAAGCTTACTGGGCCCTTCGACAACTTAACTTGGATCTTAAGCTTGCTAAAGAGAAACGGATGCTCCAGCTCAATGAGCTAGAGGAATTCCGAATGTTCTCGTATGAAAAAGTGAAATTACTGAATGAGAGACTTAAGAAATGGCATGACAATCACATTCGATTTCGAGAATTTGAAGTAGGTCAGCAAGTCTTGTTATTTAATTCCAGATTAAAGTTCTTTCCAGGTAAACTAAAATCACGTTGGTCCAGTCCATTTACGATTCATCGCGTCTATCCATACGGAGTTCTTGAGCTTCAAGGTAAGGGAGGTAATTTTCAAGTTAATGCTCAGCGTCTGAAACATTACTAGGGAGATAAGATTGAATGGAATGAAATTTCGTTCATTTTATCAGATGTTTACATTTTCTTATTTTCCTTTTTAATAAATGATTTAGGGTATATGCTCGGGATTAGTATGTTTAAATAAATTATGTCAAGGAGATTGGAACTTAAGCAGGACCGCTTGTGACCCCTCCAATCTTTCTTGGGAATTGATTTTAACATAATTTTTCGAGAACTTATTCCCTAAATAGAAAATTAAAATTTTAGTTTTTCAAATAAAAAGGTCAGTTTTGACCCAAGTTTTAAATTGAAACTCAATTTCAAATTTTCATTAAGCCTAAGGACTTAATTGAATTACTTTTAAAATTTGGTTGCTCTTTTCGTAAATAATAAAAATTAGATGCCTCTTTTTGTAAATATTTGCAAGAAATTCTTGAGGAACTTATAGTTCCAGGTTTTAAGGGGACAGTGTCAAGGAATCCACACCTGTCGAAGAGAATCTTTGACACCACTTACAAAGGTATGGTTCTATTTCATCCGTTTCAGCCTTATGCCTAGTTTGCATGGGACTACAATCTTGTTAGAGCAAATGGTCTTATTATATTCGATTTTAACTGGAAAGACCATTGATATCAAAAAAATCATCCTACGAGAGATGAGGAATTGTGCCGCTAGACGTTCTGGCCCTTCTTTCTTCCCCTTTGCGATAACAATTCTCTGCTTAAAAGCTGATATTCTTGCAAACGTAAAGAAGACAGGGTATAGCCAGGGAACACTCATAGATTGGGACCTCTACCGAGTAGCTGGAGATTTTGTTCTACAGCAGCAAGTTGAAGAAGGTGAGAATCCTGATGAAAAGGAAGAAGATCCCACAGAGATCGAGCTAATACAATCAGCTGAAGTCCCTGATAAGGTGGAACCAACGGAACCAGAAGTTGAACCTGATGACGGAACTTCAATATTCAGAGCTCAACCACCTAGCCCATATCTTTGAGATGAACTATCAAAGTTAATGGACATAATGCAACATATGCAATGGCAGCAACAAGCTTACTGGAGATACTCAAAATTAAGGGATGACTCGATGAGAAATGCTCTTAAGAAAATTTACAATGACCCATTTATTTTTGTGCTTGAATTTCCTGATTTTATATTTGAACCATGGAGTCCATTATTGAAGAAGGAGCGAAGCAATTCATGCAAAGGCTATAGTGATGGAGCAAAAGATGAGCCAAATTCAGAAGGGTCTGCAAATAAATAAAGGGGGGATCTTAACTTTATTTTATTTTTGTTCTTAGGTCATTTTAAGATTAAGTTAATTAGGAATTTTTTTATTTCTGCATAATAAATTAAGGGAGGAAAATCATTAATAAAATGTGAGCAAGTCACAAAGTATAAAGTGTGGCAATAGGTATATACATGTTTAGGATTGGATTTGGAAAGAGCTTGGTACTTAAGCAGTCAAATTGAATCACCTCCTCTTTTCTAAAATCCTACCTGGTGTATAGTATTTATTCAATTTAAACAATGAGGACATTGTCCATTTTAAGTTGGGGGGAGCGACAAATTGAATTATTTCCATTCAGAATAAAATTTTCTTTTAATTATGATTAGGATATATTTTGTTCAATAATTTGAAATTTTGTTAACTATGCTAAACTTTAGTATGAAAAATGTTCTATTATTTCAATGAATTGTTATGTTAGCTTAATAATAATATAAATGTATTTTTAATAAAGCATGCAAATTGCACCATAAAATTTTAGTTCCTTACGAAAGTTAGGCATGCATGAAAGTTTAAGTCTTTAGAATTGACTTAGTAGTTTCTTGAGGCGAAATCCTAGGAAGCATGGAATGTTGGAAATGATCTAGGTAACTTTTGCTTGGACCGTTTGAGCCTTTCAAGCCAACCATGATGAAATTTTTTTCTTTGAAACCCAATTGAGACTATATGGCCTAATTTTATTTAAACCCTTGCAAATTTAGCCATCACTTCTCTCTTAACTATCTTACAATTGTCCCAAACACTAGACACAGTTCTATTCGAAGTATTCTTTAAAATAAGTTTGGGGGAGTTGAAAAGAAGAGTCGAATGCTCTAAAATTGTAGTACATTCAAAATGCTCGATTTGAAAAAAAAAATAAAGAGCATGAGTTCTTAAAATAAGACGTACAAAAGAGCATGTGAAAGCAAAGAAAGTTGATGTATTGAAGGTGATTATTTTGAAGGTCCGATACAAGCTGAGTCTAGGGTTTAAAAGCCTAAAATTATCTATCTTTTACCTACCATTAAGCCCAGCCATGTTACAACCTTGTTAAAGACCTATTGACTCAAAAGTTCCAATGCTACCTACATTATTGGAGAGAAATTGCTACGTTCAACATATGAAGGTATAAGTTAAACTTAATGATTGCAGCTTAATCTTGAATGAGGGAATAAAGTTACATTGGTAAGGCTTAACATGACTTTATTAGGAAGCATTTAGTCTAATTTTTGCTATCATAATTGTTGTTGAGATAAATTTGAACGATATGTATACTTAAGTAGCATAACTATCAAATTTCTTGTCTTTGAGCATAAGTATATTAAATTCATAACTTTGAGAAAAATGTTGTCCTAAAGGAATATTTCAAAAGTGTTTCCGAGTAATTCTTTTCAAAATTTGTGCATTACTTGGGACGAGCAATGAATTAAGCTTGGGGTGTGGAAACACGAAAATTTACGCATTTTTGCATGCCCTTTTTAACTTACAATCATACCGTTTCGATTAAATTTGTGTTGAAAAATAATTAATTTTTATAAAATAATTAAATTTTACTTAAAATATGAACATGATAAATTTTAGTTAATTTTATAATTAATTTTTATTAATTTTAGTTATTTTCGAGAAAATTACGCAAAGGGGAAAAAGTGGCTCGGCAGACACTACTTGAAGCACAAAACTGAGAAGCAATTTGAAGTATCAAGGCGAATTAGTTTCCAGCCTAAGACAGTCCAAATATGTGTATTAATTCATAATATAATTAATTTTAATTTATACCCAATTTAATTTGGGCTAAATAAATTATTATTAATTAATTATGGAAAAAAAGTGGTCTAGTTGAACCTAACCAATTGAAGTGAACCGGCCAAGAATTGGGCAGCCCAAAACCGTCAATATGCTGACCCAAATTAGCTTTTTAGCTGGTTAATTAAGCTTGAAAAGAAGCCCTTTAAGACTTTTCAAAGCTGCATTCAAACCCCTCAACAATTGGTGGATTTATGGATTTGCCCCAAGCTATTTTTAGCAAAGTTCAAAGCATCAACTTTGCCACATGTGTGGCCGGCCAAGGGAGGGCTCTTTGGCTGCTAATTTTAGCTATTTTTAGCAGCCCTCATCAGATATAAAAGCCCCCCTTGGCTGACCATTCAAGGCATCTCATTCACTTTTCATTCATCTCACAACACTTTTCTCCTTTCCCACTTTTTCCTCCCATTTTTCCCTTTCAAATTTCCTTTCTCTTGTGCCGATTTCTTCCCTTGGAAAAAGGGTGTTCTTAAACCATTTTGGATCAGCAATTGAGTGTTCATCGAATCCTTGATCGGCGAGGGTGATAAGAAGGTAGAACGAAGCAACCTAGTCAAGCCTCGGAAAACCACCGAATTTGATTCTTGTTCCCTATCTCTTAAATTTTTGTTGTTGTTATGATGAACATATCTATGAATATTTATGTTATTGGAATGGTTAATTTAATCAGCCTAGCTTGAATTTAATTTGTGCTGGGTTGATTGCATTTCGTCTTCTTAAATTGTTAAAATTGTGTTTATGTTGTTAAAGGCCTCGGTAAGATGCTTGATTAAGTAAAATCATGCCTAAGTTATTCTTGCGTTACGACTGTGAGGTAGCTAATGAATTAATTATTTAAATGGATTGCAATTGTAATTAATTGACACAGTACTTAATTAGTGCATGTTTATTCTTCTAAAGTAGCTGAAGGTTAAATTAGCAATGTATCTGGCGATATTATTGCCTTGCATAACTTGCAAGATTATTGTGATTAAACAGTTTCAAGGTAGGGATACATTGTTACCTCATATAGTCTTTTATATGCTTATTAGATTTAATTAATTGTTTGAATTTACATAGGGATATGCAAGAGATTAGTTCAGTTTAATGAGTATGTACTTGCAATAACATGTTTGCTTACTAGAATCTGTTTAGTCGGTTGAATTGACATAGGGATATGTTAAGAGATGATGGATTTTGGTATGTAAGTATTGTAATATCCTGATTTTGGGCCTAGTCGAAATAGTGGTTTCGTGACCACAAAATACAAGATAGAAATAATTATTTTATGATTATTTTGAGGTCTATGATATGATTGCATGATTGTGTGAAAATTTTGTGAAGAAATTTTATGCATAAAGTGCTTAAATTGAAATTAGGGACTAAATCGAATAATTTGCAAAACTTGCATTCTAGAAGTTTCTAGTATGAAATTGTTTTGAAATATTAATTAGGAGATCTAAAATAGAAATTTTACCAATTTCTAAGTCTATGGACAAAAATTGGACATGGATGGAATTTTTGGAAAGATTAGTAGTAAGGGCATTTTGGTCATTTAGGGGTAAAATGAATTAAAATACAAAATTAAAAGCCAATTTTGCTCATCTTCAACCCCATCGCTGAATATAGCAAGGAGAAACCATGGCTAGGGTTTTTCAAGCTTCCAAGCTCGATTGTAAGTCCGTTTCTAGCCCGTTTTTCAAGTTCTTTACGTTTTGGAATCCCTTAACTTGATTAAGCTTATTCTAGCAATAATTTAAGCTAGGGTTCATATTTGGAAAAATACCCATAGGTGAAATGTGTTTATTTTGATGTTTTATGGTAGAATATGAAGGCTGAAATTATGTTAAACAACTTTTGCTAAGCGATTTTAAGCAAAAATGAGTAAAACGGCTTAATCGGTAAAAATTGTTATTGTTCATAACTATGTGTTAGAGTGAGAATTTGATGTTGTCATAGAAAGGAAAAATGTTCAGCATGTCATAAAACATAAGAAAATATGCTGAAGTTTAATTTACGAGCTTTGGGGCAAAAGGGTAAAAATGCGAAAGTTTAGGGGCAAAACTGTAATTTTTTCAAAATATGATTTTGGGTTAATTTGAATAATGTGAGCCCTAATTAGACTATATTTTAAATGATAAAGCAAGGAAAACTAAAATTCGGGCTAAAATGGGGAAAATACCAAGTTGTGGACGAAATGGTAAAAATAGCCATTTTCACATACGAGGTAAGTTCATGTGTAAATGTAGTAACATAATTGTCATTTTAATTAAATTAATGATATTTATATGATATGATGATTATTATTATGAAATATTATGCTTTGTGGTTATTGTTGAGTAATATGCAAATTATGTTTATTACTTGTTAAATATGAATTGCTACCAGTATCGTTTTGATATTCCATGGAAGACGGCAAAGATATGTGATCGAGGAAAAAGCCCGTTTGAACCTTGGGAATAGATTAGAATACAAGTGACATGTCACTAGGATATTGAGTTCCGAACTCGTTGAGTTGAGTCTGAGTTCGAGAGATGTAACTAGGCATCCGAGCTCGTTGAGTTGAGTCCGAGTTCACTTATGGATGCGAACGCCCGAGCTCATTGAGTTGAGTCCGAGTTCACTTATGGGCGGGTTACATGGTAGCTTGGCTACATATGTGGCACTTATGTGCAAACTTTTCGTGTACCCGAATTATATTCCGATGTGTTCAACGGGTAAAATTCTACTCAAATGGAGGAATACTCGAGATGAAAGGGATGTATTGGTAAGTGTTGTGAAATGGATACTTTGAACAGGTATGTACTTAACCCTCGAGTTGAAACTCGATATAACAACAATATGGTAAGATGATAAATGAAAATGTGATATGAATGTCTCGGTGATGATCATGCAAATGATGTTTATGTTTGCTTATATAGTTGTGTTACTTGCTATTTGCATGTGAACTTACTAAGCATTTGTGCTTACTCCTCCTTTTCATTCCTTGTAGTGTTGACAAGCCAGCTCGGAAATCGAAATCGAAACGGTTGGAGGCACGCTCACACTATCCGTATACCATCTTGGCATAATGGCTTGTATATTTTGAGTATGGCATGTATAGCATTATAATCATTTTGTATATATGGTCTTATGATATGGTTATTGAGTGGTATGGAAATGCTTGGTAATGATTAGCCATTGGAATGGCTAATCATGATCATATTTGGTGTTATGTATGCTAAATTGGTAGCTAATCCATGGGAACCATGAAATGGGTAAAATTTACCATAAAATAGATTCAGACAACAGTAGTGACATGAATTTGAAAAATCACTAAAAATAGTAGAAATGGAATTAAGTAATGAATAAGTTATGGAATTGAAGCTTGGTGAGTCTATTTTCATATGGATGGAACAAAATGGGTATATGCGTTATATTTTATGAGATGTTTAAATTTTTGTGAAACAGGGCCAGAGCAATTTCTAGATCCCCTATTCTGACTTTGGAAATTCACCATAAAATTTTCAAAGATAATTAGAAGTCATGATTTATATGTAAAGATTCCTTATTGAGTCTAGTTTTATTAGAAATAAACGGCATAGTCATTGAAACTCTGTACAGGGAAATATTTGATTCGTAATACACAGAGGTCAGAGCAGTCGAACCCTAAAATAGGGGAGACTTTAACTAATAAACTGTACTAATTTGCTTGACTAAAAATTCTATAAAAAATTAGTAAATAGATATATGAGTCTAATTTCAGGGAAAATTTATGGAATTGGATTTCGAGTTTTGGAGCTTGAGATATGAATTTTTAAGTGACTGTGACGCAAATTGCTAGCTTGACTAAAAATTTTAA
Source organism: Gossypium anomalum (assembly GCA_025698475.1). Classification (NCBI taxonomy): domain Eukaryota; kingdom Viridiplantae; phylum Streptophyta; class Magnoliopsida; order Malvales; family Malvaceae; genus Gossypium; species Gossypium anomalum. The sequence goes on from CM046965.1 coordinate 43,071,837, forward strand.
AAATAAATTGTTTGAGCTGTTTAAAGTAATGAATTAAGTCTGTTAACACCTCGTGTTCGACTCCGGCGACGGTCTTGGTTATGGGGCGTTACATTTGGTTGTATCAGAGCCAGGTTTAGTCGGTTCTCAGACTAACTTAGCATGCGTAAAAATTTAGCTATACATGCCACTGATCAGTGATAGTGTGATGTCTTCCAACGCATATGAGTACCGTCTTATTTAGATAGGGTACTCTCCAACCGAGCTACGCCGACCATGTTTAATGTTATGTGAAGGTATTTGAGTGAAATTATGATTATGATAAGTCTCGATTCAGAAAAGTATGAATAAAAGTTTATGATACATATGTGATAAATATCCATATTTGCTTAATGCTCATATGATGTAGTGTATATGGCTTACTTGATAAGATGAACGAAATAAATAGAAAGTAGTAGAGGTATGAATAAAAGTCATAATATTATGATATGAATGAAAATGTCCTTGTCTTGATTTGGACGTCGAACGTTGATGAATGCTAATGATATATAATTTTTATGAGATAAAGGATTATAATGAAATGAACTTATCTATGTTAAATTGTTGGACTGAATTATATGATTGTAATGACATGTACATGATGCACGAAATGAAAGTTGTGATTGTGATGCAAATATCTATGTTTGTTTGGCCCTATATGATGTCATGAGCATGAAATAATTTCATTAAATGAATGGATAAGTAAAGCTATCTAGAAAACATAGAATGTATGCATAAGTATATTGTCTAAATGGGACAGTATAAAAATTTGTGTAAGCCAACATGAATGTTGCATTGCCTGAATGAATGACATGATTTTGATGATGTTGCTATAATGATGGAAGTTGTGTCATATGTGTATGTATAAGAAAGTCGAGTCAAAGGTCCTACAACCCCTCCCCTTTACCGAAGTGGTACTTATAATGGAATTTCATGAGATTTGTATTGAATAAGTTTCCGGTTGAGAACCCAAAGAGTTCAGTGATAGAATAATTATAAGTATGATCAAAGATTGAAAATGAGCTGATAAGTAAAGTTAGAGCCAAGAAAGTATCGGATTGACGTAAAGATTATTGGAGTTATGCATTTGTCCCAATTAGAGAAGGAATTCTCTTTGGTAAATCAATTACTCAGTGCAAGGTCGAGAAAAGTGTAAATCAAAATTTATTCAGAATCGCCTTCTTTAGTGAATGGTTTAATATGAAATTTGTGACGGTAGAACTAGTTGGGGAAATGATATTTGAAATGTGAACTATCTGAGTGTGACAGTTATGACTGGACAGATTTAATAGTCTCTTTTGAGAAGTTCTATGTGTTTACCCGTTCTCGAAAATATTTCTATGGCTATTGATCTTACGAAGAAATTCTTGTTATATGGGAATGTCTTCTAATTCTGGTGTTGGATGAAAGCATTAGTAGTCTGACTGGTTTATAATTTATATTGCTCTATTTCATCGGGTATTCTGTTTCATTTCGTTTGATAAGAATTGATGAGAGAATACATATGATATTATAATTCTGTTTCTTCTACTTGATGCTTCATCTGATATATATGTATGGGAAGATATATTGATCTTGTTATATTTGATTTGATCGGATTAAATGATTTTTCTTTTGGACTTTCTTTCTTTGAAGAATTATCGGGGTATTCTATATTTTCTCTATGAGTTTGGTTTTCGATTCTCTGACATAGTATCGTATCTTGGGTTTCTTTATCCTGGATCTTTTTATTCGGATTTCTTTATTCCGAGTTTTCTCTATCTTGGATTTCTTTATTCGGTTTTCTTGTTATCTTTGTTCCATAATTTGTCAATTCGACTCATGTTCAAGTGCGTTCTTCACTCGTGATAATCATGTCAAATATGACTATACTTCTAATTTGATCTTGGTAATGTGGTGATTTTAGTATTAGAAATTTTTTCTAATTTACGTAAGGATTTGACATCGATAAAGGCATAGGTGATAAAAGCGCGAGTTTCAATCGGTATGGTGAATTATTTATTTGAAAGATTTCATGTGACAATTATGTCGAGATTATTTTTCTCAAGTCCGATAATAGAATTTCATTTTTGTCTTGATAAAAGAGTAAATAGTCCGAACGAGAAGTGTATATTTATTAGAAAGAGTTGGATATTAGTTAAAGTCACTCTGAATGATAAGGTTTTCATCTTATGAAAGCTGAAAATTTTATTACATGTTGTGAGTTCGGATAGATGAGAATATTGGTAACAAGAAGCGTCTGAACTAGACTAATCTACATTGAGCAAAAACTTCCGACTTTCGATAATGTCTTTGTTGTATGAATTGTGATGTGTTTCAAGACAGGTGAGGTAATGTGATAGTTTAGAGCATTCGATGTTACATAAAATATGAGTTGTTAAAGAGGTTAAAGTGAGCATTGGGATCTATCTAAATTATCCTTGTCAATGTTGATATTGGGATGGAAATGAGAAGGATTATTCTTGAGGCCATATCGTAATCATTTCTATGGCGAGAAAGAGGAAATGTGATGTATCCTATTCTTAAATGTTTGGAGAAATCTATAAATCATATCGGTATTGAATGAATTCCTACTCATCAGATTCATGGAATTTCAGGTCTCTTTGATTGTTGAATTTCTTAGAATTCCGGTCTCCATTAATCAAGTTAAGATCCTGGTTTTATGTATGATATCATGGGAAACTGAGAAGGGTTGAAAATTTAAGAACAGTTGAGAGTTGAGACTGTAAGCTTTTAGACCATATGAGAAATTAAAGAGATGTATTGGAGGTACAGCCTAAGTGAAAGTTCTTCAGCACTAAATATGAGATTAAAAGTGAAGACCACTTTTAAGTAAAGATTTTCTGGACGAAAATCCCTAAAAGGGGGGGGAGAGTTGTAATATCTTGATTTTGGGCCTAGTCAAAATAGTGGTTTCGTGACCACAAAATCCAAGATAGAAATAATTATTTTATGATTATTTTGAGGTCTATGATATGATTGCATGATTGTGTGAAAATTTCGTGAAGATATTTTATGCATAAAGTGCTTAAATTGAAATTAGGGACTAAATCGAATAATTTGCAAAACTTGCATTCTAGAAGTTTCTAGTATGAAATTGTTTTGAAATATTAATTAGGAGGTCTAAAATATAAATTTTACCAATTTCTAAGTCTATGGACAAAAATTGGACATGGATGGAATTTTTGGAAAGTTTAGTAGTAAGGGCATTTTGGTCATTTAGGGGTAAAATGAATTAAAATACAAAATTAAAAGCCAATTTTGCTCATCTTCAACCCCATCGCCGATTATAGCAAGGAGAAACCATGGCTAGGGCTTCTCAAGCTTCCAAGCTCGATTGTAAGTCCGTTCTAGCCCCGTTTTTCAACTTCTTTACTTTTTTGGAATCCCGGTAACTTGATTAAGCTTATTCTAGCAATAATTTAAGCTAGGGTTCATATTTAGAAAAATACCCATAGGTGAAATGTGTTTATTTTGATGTTTTATGGTAGAATATGAAGGCTGAAATTATGTTAAACAACTTTTGCTAAGCGCTTTTAAGCAAAAATGAGTAAAACGGCTTAATTGGTAAAAATTGTTATTGTTCATAACTATGTGTTAGAGTGAGAATTTGATGTTGTCATAGAAATAAAAAATGTTCAGCATGTCATAAAACATAAGAAAATATGCTGAAGTTTAATTTACGAGCTTTGGGGCAAAAGTGTAAATATGCGAAAGTTTAGGGGCAAAACTGTAATTTTTTCAAAATATGATTTTGGGTTAATTTGAATAATGTGAGCCCTAGTTATACTATATTTTAAATGATAGAGCAAGGAAAACTAAAATTCGGGCTAAAATGGGGAAAATACCAAGTTGTGGACGAAATGGTAAAAGTAGCCATTTTCACATACGAGGTAAGTTCATGTGTAAATGTAGTGACATAATTGTCATTTTAATTAACTTAATGATATTTATATGATATGATGATTATTATTATTATGAAATATTATGCTTTGTGGTTATTGTTAAGTAATATGCAAATTATGTTTATTACTTGTTAAATATGAATTGCTACCAAGTATCGGTTTCGATATTCCATGGAAGACGGCAAAGATATGTGATCGAGGAAAAAGCCCGTTTGAACCTTGGGAATAGATTAGAATACAAGTGACATGTCACTAGGATATTGAGTTCCGAACTCGTTGAGTTGAGTCTGAGTTCGAGAGATGTAACTAGGCATCCGAGCTTGTTGAGTTGAGTCCGAGTTCACTTATGGATGCGAACGCCCGAGCTTGTTGAGTTGAGTCCGAGTTCACTTATGGGCGGGTTACATGGTAGCTTGGCTACATATGTGGCACTTATGTGCAAACTTTTCGTGTATCCGAATTATATTCTGATGTGTTCAACGGGTAAAATTCTACTCAAATGGAGGAATACTCGAGATGAAAGGGATGTATTGATAAGTGTTGTGAAATGGATACTTTGAACAGGTATGTACTTAACCCTCGGGTTGAAAACTCGATATACCAACAATATGGTAAGATGATAAATGAAATGTGATATGAATGTCTCGGTGATGATCATGCAAATGATGTTTATGTTTGCTTATATAGTTGTGTTACTTGCTATTTGCTTGTGAACTTACTAAGCATATGTGCTTACTCCTTCCTTTTCATTCCTTGTAGTGTTGACAAGCCAGCTCAGAAATCAGAAACGGTCAGAGGCACGCTCACACTATCTGTATACCATATTGGCATAATGGCTTGTATATTTTGAGTATGGCATGTATAGCATTATAATCATTTTGTATATATGGTCTTATGATATGGTTATTGAGTGGTATGGAAATGCTTGGTAATGATTAGCCATTGGAATGGCTAATCATGATCATATTTGGTGTTATGTATGCTAAATTGCTAGCTAATCCATGGGAACCATGAAATGGGTAAAATTTACCATAAAATAGATTCAGACAGCAGTAGTGACGTGAATTTGAAAATCACTAAAACTAGTAGAAATGGAATTAAATAATCAATTAGTTATGGAATTGAAGCTTGATGAGTATATTTTCATATGGATGGAACAAAACAGGTATGTGAGTTATATTTTATGAGATGTTTAAATTTTTGTGAAACAGGGCCAGAGCAATTTCTAGATCCCCTATTCTGACTTTGGAAATTCACCATAAATTTTTAAAAGATAATTAGAAGTCATGATTTATATGTACAGATTCCTTATTGAGTCTAGTTTTATTAGAAATAAACGACATAGTCATTGAAACTCATGCGGGGAGATATCTGATTAAGTAATACACGAGAGGTTAGACAGTCGAACCACTGAAATAGGGAGACTTTAACTAATAAACTGTACTAATTTGCTTGACCAAAAATTATAGAAAAAGATTAGTAAATAGATATATGAGTCTAGTTTCATGGAAAATTTACAGAATTGGATTTCAAATTTTGGAACTCGAGATATGAATTTTTAAGCGACTGTGATGCAGATTGCTAGCTGGACTGAAAATTTTAAAAATAAATTGTTTGAGCTGTTTAAAGTAATGAATTAAGTCTGTTAACACCTCGTGTTCGACTCTGGCGACGGTCTCGGGTACGGGGCGTTACAAGTATGTTCATAAGTTAGTAAATTATCGGGTTGCCGTGATTTTATTTGTAACAATATAAACATTAGTTTAATAATTCTAAGATAAGAAGTGTAATTAATCCAACACAATTATATCATCTTGGTCAAATCTTATTTGAAATCATGCATTAGAAATTTTTACTTCATTTTTATTTATTTTAATTATTTATTTTCTTAAGTTTTTAATAACCTTCTTAAACAAAATATTTTCCTTCACCAAAATGTTTAAATTGTATTCGTAAATAATTCTTTTCACAGTCTCTGTGGGTACTTGTCACTTTTTTACTTGTTACAATTGTGTACATTTGTACATTTTCGTCTTTCCAATTATGCAATTTAGATGCAAGTATCAATCTAATGCCTATGTTTGTTTTCAGGAAACTTGGGATAAGAAAAGCAAGACCTACTACAGTCACACTACAACTAGTAATAAATCATATGTCCATCCAGAAGGTAATATTTAATATGTACTAGTAAGAGTCGACAAGTTCATCTTTCCAGCAGATTTTATTATTCTGGAATGTGAAACAGGTAAAGAGGTATCTTTAATACTTGGACGACCTTTCTTAGCAACTTGTAGAACATTGATTGATGTACAGAAAGATTTAACTGATGAATCTGAAGAACTGATGGAAACTTAAAAATTTTAAAATGGATACAGAAGGATATTTGAATCATTAGATTTATCAAGTCTCTCTTTCAACCCTCCTCGTTCATCAATAGTAGATCCACCGGTGCTGGATTTAAAGCCATTACTAGTACATTGGAAGTACATTTTTTAGCAGAAAATGATACACTACGTGTAGTTATTCTACCAAGCTTAGAACAGACTCGGAGGTACAATTACTAGACGTTTTAAAGAAATCCAAGAAAGCTTTAGGATGGTCAATAGTGGATATCAAAGGAATTAGCCCAGCAATTTGCATGCACAAAATAATACTTGAAGATTACCATGGCAAATCTATTGAACAAAAAAGGACACTGAATCCTGTCCTGAAAGAATTAGTTAAGAAGGGGATTATCAAAGGATTGGATGCTGGGATTATATACCCAATTTCTGATAGCTCTTGGGTGAGCCTTATTCAGTGTGTACCCAAGAAATGAGGAGTCAAAGTAGTCAGCAATGATAATAACGAACTTATTCCCACATGTACTGTCATAGCTTGGAGAGTTTTATTGATTATCGAAAGCTCAACGAAGCAACAAAGAGGGACCATTTCCTTTTGCCTTTTATAGATTAGATGCTGGACAGACTAGCAGGGAAAGCCTTCTACTATTTTTTAGATAGCTACTCAGGGTACAATCAAATTTCCATATCTCCTACTGATCAAGAAAAAACCACATTCACCTGTCCTTATGGCAGAAGAATAGCATTTGGGTTATATTATGCCCTAGAAACATTTTAGCGTTGCATGATGGCAATATTTTTGGACATGGTGGAGAAACTCCTTGAAGTATTCATGGATGATTTCTCAGTGTTTGGCGACACTTAGTGAAGATTGCTTAAAAACTTTAGAGCCAGTACTTTGTTAATGTCAAGAAACAAATCTGGTGTTGAATTGGGAAAAATGCCACTTCATGGTTTGTGAAGGCATTATTTTGGGCCACAAAATTTCATAGTAAGGAATTGTCATCGACAAAACAAAAATAAAAGTCATTGAAAAGTTGTCACCACCAACTTTAGTGAAAGGAATCAGAAGGTTCCTCGGGCATGCTAGATTTTACCATCGTTTCATCATAGATTTTTTTAAAGATATCAAAGCCTCTATGTCAATTCTTGTAGCAAAACAAACCATTTCATTTTGATGAGTTATGCTCAAAGGCGTTCGAAGACTTAAAGGAATGATTAACTACAGCATCTATAGTCACCGCACTAAACTAGACTCTACCATTTGAACTAATGTGTGATGCAAGTGACTTTGTTGTCGGAGTAGTGCTAGGAAAAAGAAAAGCCAAGATGTTTCATGCTATGTATTATGCTAGTCACTCACTGACAGATTCCCAGCTTAATTACACCACTACAAAGAAATATTTGTTAGCAGTGGTCTTTGCCTTTAAAAAGTTCAGAGCTTATTTAGTGGGCACCAAAGTCACAGTTTATACAGACCATTCTACCATCAAATACTTGGTGACAAAAAAAGAGGCCAAACCTAGACTCATTAGAAGGATATTGCTGCTGCAGAAATTTGATTTGGAAATCAAATATAGGAAAGGCACTAAAAATCAAGTGTCGATCACTTGTCATGACTAGAAGTAGGGAATGAGTATGGTTAGGATCAAATGGTTAAAGATGAATTCCCTGATGAGAAAATATTATTGTCTATGGCATTGCATGATATGCTGATATTGTTAACTTTCTAGTCAATGGGTTAGTACAACCTATGTTCAATCATCAAGGACAAAAGAAATTCCTTCTTGGTGTCAACCAATATTACTAGAACGGTCTATTTCTATTAAGTAATATGCAGATCAAGTAATTCAAAAATGTATTCTAGATGATAAATTTCAAAGTATCCTGCATCATTGTCATTCTGCACCTTATGGTGGACATTTTGGAAGCATGAGAACTACTGCAAAGGTTCTCCAATATGGTTTTTATTGGCCCACCATGTTTAAAGATGCTAAGGAGTTTTGTAAAAATTGAGATCATTGTTAAAGAATTGGTAACTTATCAATAAGACACGAGATGCCGCTATAAAATATTTTAGAGGTGAAATTATTTAATGTTTAGGGGAATTGATTTCATAGGTCTATTTCCACCATCCTAGGGAAAAATCTATATTCTTGTCGTTGTGGATTATGTCTCCAAATGGGTTGAAGTTGTTGCTTTACCTACAAATAATGCCAAATCAGTTCTGAAATTCCTACATACAAATATTTTTACCAGGTTTGGTACCCCTTGTGCTTTAATTGGTGATGAAGGCTCACATTTTTACTAGAGATTAGTTGCCAATGCTCTAAACAAATATAGGGTTAAACATAAAATTGCCACAGCATATTATCCCCAAACAAACATACAAGCTAACATTTCCAACAGAGAAATCAAGCAGATTGTAGAGAAAGTTGTCAATCCCAACTGCAGGGATTGGTCAGTAAGGTTAGATAAAGCCTTGTAGGATTATCGCATAGCGTTCAAGACACTGTTGGGAATTGTAACACCTCTATAACCCGTATCCATCGCCGGAATGGGTTATGAAGTATTACCAACCCAAATACCACCTTTGTACAATCACACAGATATATGAACATTAACTTTTATATGCATTCAAAAACTTTATACAAACATTCAAAAGATGCCATATTCGCATGGCCCATATATAACAACATCTCAAAAATACCATTCACTTAAGTCTATTCTAAACATGCCATACTAGCTTCAAAACATAGTAATACCAAAATGATAGATAGTGTGACGAGTTGCTGACGATCCCTTTTTGAGCAGGTGACTGGAGTCGACAATCTATAAAACAGAGAAATGTAACAAACGAAGTAAGCTTTCAAAAGCTTAGTAAGTTTTAAGCAATGCAACAAATAAACTCAATTATACATCAATTATTCAATTTCTCAATAGGGCATTTTCTAGATATACTGTCACTTGGCCGAATATACACAAGCACATAATACACAGTTAGCATTCTTATCTCACTTAATCAAAATTCATATAGCATACATAAATCAATTACTTTCACATACTTTTACACCTTGACTAAATGAATCATGATCATAGATATAGTTATAACATTTATTCACATATATATCACATTACACACTTATGATTCAATTCAAATCAAACTCACATTTAAGTACGTAGTACGTACCTGGCCAACTTAACGTATTGAATGTATTCAATTGTCATTCTAACACGAGGTATCTTAGTTTTAGACTTTTATCAAATCACTGGCATTCAGCCAGCTAGGTTTAAACCCCAATTCATTCACCAGCATTTCGCCTGCTAGGCTCGAAGCCCGATATCATTTGACCGGCATTATAGCCTGCTTGGTTTAAAACCCAAATTCATTCACCGGTATTTTTCCTGCTAGGCTCAAAGCCCGAAATCATTTCACCGGCATTATAGCCTCTAGGTTTAAAACCCAAATTCATTCACCGGCATTTCGCCTGCTAGGCTCGAAGCCCGATATCATTTCACCGGCATTATAGCCTACTAGGCTCAAAGGCCCGAATAGTATCTGTACAATATTCAAATCAACAAGTTTCATATAACACAATCACACCAAATTAGGTACCAGCATCATTCGAACATATTATCCCAGATTTTATTCACTTTTATTTCATTTCGTCACTCACATTTATCATTTGATAGTTTACACGTAATATCTTACTCATATTCATCTAACACTATCATTTGATCATAGAAGCATATCACATTTTACTTTCTTTATAAATTCCATTCGGCCATATACATATATGACAAGTAATACTTAATTCTCATAATCTGTCATGTCATTATCGAATATTATATATATTTAACTACTTAAAACTTACCTCGAATATATTCGAACAGTCTCGGATCAGCTATTCAACTACTTTCTCTTTTCCCCTGTCCAACCTTGGTTCTCTATGATCTTGAGCTAATTCAAACAAAATTGAACTTATTAAAGTCCCATCATGCTAGCTTATGGCCGAATATGACAAGAAATTTAATAGGCCATATAGCTACTTTTAGTTCAAATACAAAATGGTCATAAACATTTTTAATCACATAAAGCAAATTAATACAATTAATTTAACATTTCCTCATGTACACCTTTAGTACATATACAAAGTTTATATTGATTTATACACACACCATTAACCTAGTATCAATTAACTAAGTACTTTAAAAATTTTCTTTAACTAAGTAACTTATCTGGAAATAATAAGGGCAAATTTAACAAGCTTAACTAAGTAACTTATCCGGAAATATTAAGAGCAAATTTAACAAGCTTAACTAAGTAACTTATCCGAAAATATTAAGAGCAAATTTAACAAGCTTAACTTCAACTTATAACATTATACTCAAAATTCAAAGCATTTAACATCACTTCATCATAATATTTCATCATGGTCGAATGCTCCTTTTAAACCATTTAAAACAGCCAACACTAAACTTTATTTGCATTACACTCTAATAACCGATTGCCATCTATCTATCTAACCACAACTATCCTTATTCATCAAGCTCAACTCATCTACCTTCACATTTAATACCAAAAACATCAAACACCTTCAAAGACACCCGAACAACCCATAGCCGAATGCATCACTTCAAACCAATAACAAAAATTAAGTCATGGGTTATGAAAGGAGCTTAGCAATTAACTCAATTTCACATAAATTATCAAGAAATAAAATCAAAATTAGAAACACCAAGGCCGAATATCCAAGAACATTTTGTTTTACTTGTTCTTTAAATTTTGGCAAAATGAAAGAAAGAATGGCTGAAAACTTTGTTTTTCTCGCCTATTTACTTTTAATAATTTATAAAATTCCTCTTATAAAATCATTAAATATTATAATACTAATATGGAATGCATATAATATTCATTAGGTTATTATTTTACAATACAAAATACATATTTTTCTTATCATCTAACATCATTGCCGTCTACTAATTTAATAGTGGTCGATTTGACATACAAGTCCTCCTTGTAATATACCATGCATTATTCAGCTCTCTAAATTCTACCTATCACATTTTTAAGTTTTATCACACAAGTCCTTTTTAGCAAATGCCACATTCAAATGACAAAGTTAAGACACGATACTTTCACTCATGCACTTTCACATATAATAAGCATAGAAAATAACATTTAATTATTATCGTGACTCGGTTTTGTGGTCCCGAAACCATTTTCTGACTAGGGTCAAATTAGGGCTGTCACAAGTCTCCCCCCTTAGGAATTTTCATCCCCGAAAATCTTATCAACGAATAAATTAGGGTATCATTCTTTCATGGAGTCTTTAAGCTCCCAAGTAGCTTCTTTAACCCTGTGTTTGACCCACAACACTTTCACTAACGAAATTGTCTTATTCCGCAATTCTTTCACCTCATGAGCCAAAATACGAACCGGTTCCTCTTTATAACTCAAATCAGACTTAATTTCTATCTCTGATGGACTAATCACATGAGAAGGATCGGATCTATACCAACGGAGCATCGAAATATGAAAAACGTCGTGAATCCTTTCAAGTTCAGGTGGCAAAAGTAGTCTATAAGCAACCGCCCAATCCGTTCTGTAATTTCATATGGTCCGATAAATCTCGGGCTCAATTTGCCTTTACGGCCAAATTTGAGTACCTTTTTTAACAATGAAACTTTAAGAAACACTTTGTCTCTGACTTGATACTCTATATCTTTCCGTTTCAAGTCCGCATACGATTTCTGACGATCTGGTGCTGCTTTCAGACTTTCACGGATCACTTTTACTTTCTGTTGAGCATCTTTAATTAAATCAACTCTGAATTTTTTATTTTCACTGAGCTCAGTCCAAAATAAAGGTGTACGGCATTTACGACCATATAAAGCCTCGTAAGGTGCCATCTTGATGCTCGATTGAAAACTATTGTTGTAAGTGAATTCCACCAAAGGCAAGTATCGTTCCCACGAGGCACTAAACTTAAGGATACAACATCTAACATATCCTCGAGTATCTAAATAATTCGCTCAGACTGACCATCGGTCTGGGGATGAAAACTGATACTAAAATGCAACTTAGTACCCAATGCTTCTTACAATTTCTTCCAAAATCGCAAAGTGAATCTCGGATCTCTATCTTACACAATAGAAGTAGGTACCCCGTGTAACCTTAAAACATACAGTTCAGCTAACTTATCAAGTGAATAATCCGTACGTACGGGAATAAAGTGAGCCGACTTTGTTAATCTATCAACTTGCTTGGTGACAATGGCAACCCAGATACAAAATCCATCATGATTCGATCCTACTTCCATTTGGGTATCATGATCGGCTGAAATAATCCTGAAGGCACTTGATGTTCTGCTTTCACTTGTTGACATATCAAACACTTCGAAACAAAGTCAGAAATGTCTTGTTTCATACCATGCCACCAATACTGACGTTTCAGATCGTTGTACATTTTCGTACTACCCGGATGAACGTCATTCGGCTGTCATGAGCCTCGTTCAAAATCATTGGAATAAGCTCTAAATTTATCGAAACACATAATCGATTTCTAAACCTCAAACAATCATTGCTATCAATAAGAAACTCTGAATCCTCTTTCGAAACACATAATGCTCGCTTTGCAACTAATTTATCATCAACTTTTTGAGCTTCACGGATTTGTTGCATCAATAACGGTGTTGCTTTTAACTCTACTACTAACGCATCATCAGCGGACACAGACAGGTGCACATTTATTGCTCACAAAACAAACAGTGATTTACAGCTTAAAGCATCAGCAACCACATTAGCCTTTCCTGGATGGTAATCAATGACAAGCTCGTAATCTTTCAATAATTCTAGCCAACGTCTTTGTCTCAAATTCAAATCTCTCTGAGTCATCAAGTACTTGAGACTTTTGTGATCGGAATACATATGGAATTTTTCCCCGAACAAGTAATGGCGCCAATTTTTCAAAGCGAAAATGATAGCAGCTAACTCGAGATCATGAGTCGGATAGTTTTTCTTGTGTGGCTTCAACTGTCTCGAAGCGTACGCTACTACTCTACCCTCTTGCATCAATACACAACCTAAACCATTCAGAGACGCATCACTGTAGATCACAAATTCTTTACCAGATTTTGGCTGAACTAACACTGGAGCTTCGGTCAAAAAAGTTTTCAATTGATCAAAACTTTTTTGGCACTTTTCTGACGATTCAAATTTGATATCTTTCTGAAGTAACTTTTTCATCGGTGTTGCTATCATCGAGAAACCTTTCACAAACCGTCTGTAGTACCCAGCAAGTCCCAAGAAACTTCGAACTTCCGAAACATTTCTTGGAGGCTTCCAATCAAGTATAGCTAAAATTTTACTAGGATCAACTCGGATACCCGATGCGGATACAACATGCCCCAAAAAGCTAACTTCTCTTAACCAGAACTCACATTTACTGAACTTCACAAAATTTGTAATACTAACTTTAAGTGTTCGGCATGCTCGGTTTCGTCATGTGAATAGATCAAAATGTCATCTATAAACACGACTACAAATTGATCCAAATACTGTCTGAAAATTAGATTCATTAGATCCATAAAAATAGCAGGGGCATCAGTGAGCCCAAATTGCATCACTAGAAACTCATAGTGTCCGTACCTCATCCTGAAAGCAGTTTTAGGCACGTCAGAGTCTCTAACTCGCAACTAATAATAACCTGATCTCAAGTCTATCTTCGAAAATACTGAGGCTCCTTTTAGTTGATCAAACAAATTGTTGATTCGTGGCAACGAATATTTATTCTTTATCGTACCTTATTTAGCTGACGATAATCAATGCACATTCTCATGGTTCCATCTTTCTTTTTCACAAATAGCACTGGTGCACCCCAGGGTTAAAAACTCGGTTGAGCAAAACCTCTATCTGTCAACTCTTGCAACTAAGATTTTAATTCTTTTAGTTCGGTTGGTGCCATACGGAGCTATTGAAATAGGTGTAGTCCCTGGCACTAGCTCAATACCAAACTCTACCTCCCGAACAGGTGGTAATCCAGGTAATTCTTCGGGGAATACATCTGGAAACTCACAAACCACTGGCACTATCTCAAGTTTCTTTTCTAACTCCTTATTATCCAGTACATACGCAAGATAGGCTTCACACCCCTTTTATACATATTTTTGAGCCAACATCGAAGATATTACTGCCGATAATCTGTTTAAATCTGTAGACTCAACTCGGATTATCACGTCATTCGAACATCTCAAGTCAATTGTCTTTCGCTTGCAGTTCACTACCGCATCATGCATAGTTAACCAATCCATACCGAGAATGATGTCAAACTCATCAAACGGTAATAGCATTAGATTAGCCAGAAAGCAAGAATCTTTGATCATCAGAGGACATTTCTTACACACTTTATCAACTAGCATATAATGGCCCAAAGGATTCGACACCCGAATCACAAACTTAGTAGACTCAATAGGTAGAATCTTGCTGGATGCCAAAGTTTCACACACATACGAATGAGTAGAACCGGGATCAATCAAAGCAATAACATCTATATTAAAAAGCGTGAAAGTACCGGTAATAACATCAGGCGAAGAAACATCCTCGCGCGCGCGTATTGCATAGGCACTGGAAGGAGCACGAGCCTCAAAACGTACAGCAGTATCTTTAGTCCCTCTCTGATTTCCACTAGCATTACCCACATGTCTAGGTGGTCTACCTCGTGTTGCAGTGTTACTAGGTCTCCCATTTGGATTAGTATTTTGTTCAGACAATTTTGGACAGTCTTTGATAAAGTGATCAGCTGATCCACACTTGAAACAGGAGCGGTCATGAAATCTACAGCTTCCTGAATGCTATTTACCACAATGCTTGCACTCAGATCTGTCCTGACGATCATTACCAACATTGGCAACAGAGGTGGCTCGCACACTCACAGGGGGTCGATCACGGTCATGTCTAAAAAAACTTGAAGTATTCTTAGATCGGCCTGAGTTATCTCTAAATTTTTTCGATGACTGATGAAAGGATTTTCCCGAAGATCTTTTACAGAACTCTCTAGCTCCATCATCAGCTTTTCTTTTCTCTTTACTAAGCTCTTCGGCTTTACAAGCTCGCTCAACAAGCACTACAAACTCTTTGATTTCCAGAATACCCACCAACAGTTTGATGTCTTCAGTCAACCCGTCCTCGAAGCGTTTACACATGATAGCCTTAGACGAGACACATTCCCGAGCATATCTTCTAAGTCTGACAAACTTTCGCTCGTAGTCGGTAACTGTCATAGAACCCGATTTGAGCTCAAGAAATTCTTTCCGTTTCTGATTGATGAATCTTTGACTAATATATTTCTTGCGAAATTTGATTTGAAAGAATTCCCAAGTAACCCATTCTCTCGGCACCACTGAAACCAAAGTATTCCACCAATAGTAGGTAGAATCACGTAACAGAGATATAGCACATTTTAAGCACTCATCGGGTGTGCACGATAATTCATCAGACACGCGAATGGTATTATCAAGCCAAAACTTAGCCTGCTCGGCATCATCACTGTCAGTAGCCTTGAAATTAGTAGCCCTGTGCTTTCAAATTCTATCAATCGGGAACTTACTCAATCTCAACGGGTCGACTATCGGAGGTACCACAGGTGCAGGGGTTGTATTAGTCGGGGGTGGGGGATGTGAAACAGCCGGATTAGTTCGAACATATTGAGTAAACCAATCGTTCATCATAGCATAGAAGGCTTGTTTAGCCTTATCATTTTAATTACTAGCATTCGGTTGAGAGTCCAACAGTGCTGTCCCGTGCACGGGAGCAGGCGCTACGCTCTCTACATCATCAGCTACCGCTCGATCGGGATTGGAATTCATTACTATATGAAAAACACATTTCAGCTGTCAGAAATCATCACACTATCGTACTAACACTTCATGGCATGTATAGCTAGACTCACACGCGCTACGTTAGTCCTAGAATCGACTAAATCGTAGCTCTGATACCAATAAAATGTAACACTTCTATAACCCGTATCCGTTGCCGGAATGGGTTATGAAGTATTACCAACCCAAATACCACATTTGTATAATCACACAGATATATGAACATTAACTTTTCTATGCATTCAAAAACTTTATACAAACATTCAAAAGATGCCATATTCGCATGGCCCATATATAACAACATCTCAAAAATACCATTCACTTAAGTCTATTCTATACATGCCATGCTAGCTTCAAAACATAGTAATACCAAAATGATAGATAGTGTGACGAGTTACTGACGATCCCTTTCCAAGCAGGTGCCTGGAGTCAACAATCTATAAAACAGAAAAACGTAACAAACGAAGTAAGCTTTCAAAAGCTTAGTAAGTTTTAAGCAATGCAACAAATAAACTCAATTATACATCGATTATTCAATTTTTCAAAAGGCCATTTTCTAGATATACTATCACTTGGCCGAATATACACAAGCATATAATACACATTTAGCATCCTTATCTCACTCAATCTAAATTCATATAACATACATAAATCAATTACTTTCACATACTTTTACACCTTGACCGAATGAATCATGATCATAGATATAGTTATAACATTTATTCACATATATATCACATTATACACTTATGATTCAATTCAAATCAAACTCACATTTAAGTACATAATACGTACCTGGCCAACTTAACGTATTTAATGTATTCATTTGTCATTCCAACACGAGGTATCTTAGTTTTAGACTTTTATCAAATCACCGGCATTCAGCCTGCTAGGTTTAAAACCCGAATTCATTCACCGGTATTTCGCTTGCTAGGCTCGAAGCCCGATATCATTTCACTGGCATTATAGCCTGCTAGGCTCAAAGGCCCGAATAGTATCTGTACAATATTCAAATTAACAAGTTTCATATAACAAAATCACACCAAATTAGGTACCAGCATCATTCGAACATATTATCCCACATTTTATTCACTTTTATTTCATTTCATCACTCACATTTATCATTTGATAGTTTACACTCTTACTCATATTCATCTAACACTATCATTTGATCATAGAAACATATCACATTTTGCTTCCTTTATAAATTCCATTCAGCCATATACATATATGACAAGTAATACTTAATTCTCATAATCTGTCATGTCATTATTGAATATTATATATATTTAACTACTTAAAACTTACCTCGAATATATTCAAACAGACTCAGATCGGCTATTCAACTACTTTCTCTTTTCCCTTGTCCAACCTTGGTTCTCTATGCTCTTGAGCTAATTCAAACAAAATTTAACTTATTAAAGTCCCATCATGCTAGCTTATGGCCGAATATGACAAGAAATTTAATAGGCCATATAGCTGCTTTTAGTTCAAATACAAATTGGTCATATACATTTTTAATCACATAAAGCAATTTAATACAATGAATTTAAGATTTCCTCACGTACACCTTTAGTACATATACAAAGGTTATATTGATTTATACACACACCATTAACCTAGTATCAATTAACTAAGTACTTTAAAAATTTTCTTTAACTAAGTAATTTATCCAGAAATAATAAATGCAAATTTAACAAGCTTAATTAAGTAACTTATCCGGAAATATTAAGGGCAAATTTAACAAGCTTAACTAAGTAACTTATCCGGAAATATTAAGAGCAAATTTAACAAGCTTAACTAAGTAACTTATCCAGAAATATTAAGAGCAAATTTAACAAGCTTAACTTCAACTTATAACATTATACTCAAAATTCAAAGCATTTAACATCACTTCATCATAATATTTCATCATGGTCGAATGCTCCTTTTAAACCATTTAAAACATCCAACACTAAACTTTCTTTGAATTACACTCTAATAGCCGATTACCATCTATCTATCTAACCACAACTATCCTTTTTCATCAAGATCAACCCATCTATCAACACATTTAATACAAAAAACATCAAACACCTTCAAAGACACCCGAACAACCCATAGCCGAATGCATCACTTCAAACCAATAACAAAAATTAAGTCATGGGCTATGAAAGGAGCTTAGCAATTAACTCAATTTCACATAAATTATCAAGAAATAAAATCAAACATACCTCAAATTAGAAACACCAAGGCCGAATATCCAAGAACCTTTTGTTTTACTTGTTCTTTAAATTTCGGCAAAATGAAAGAAAGAATGGCTGAAAACTTTATTTTTCTCACCTATTTACTTTTAATAATTTATAAATTTCCTCTTATAAAATCATTAAATATTACAATACTAATATGGAATGCATATAATATTCATTAGGTTATTATTTTACAATACAAAATACATATTTTTCTTATCATCTAACATCATTGCCGTCCACTAATTTAATAGTGGTCCATTTGATATGCAAGTCCTCCTTGTAATATACCATGCATTATTTGGCCCTCTAAATTCTACCTATCACATTTTGAAGTTTTATCACACAAGTCCTTTTTAGCAAATTCCACATTCAAATGACAAAGTTAAGACACGATACTTTCACACATGCAGTTTCACATATAATAAGCATAGAATATAACATTTAATTATTATCATGACTCGATTTTGTGGTCCCAAAACCACTTCCCGACTAGGGTCAATTTAGGGCTGTCACAGGAATGTCACCTTTTAAACTTGTTTATGGTAAACCATGTCATTTGCCAGTTGAGCTAGAACACAACATTTTGGCCAATCAAGAAACTAAACATGGATTGGGGTGTTGCTGCTACTCATCACCTACTGGAGCTTAATGAGATTGATGAGTTTCGAGCTCAAGCTTATGAGACTACAATACTGTACAAAGAAAAGACAAAGCGCTGGCATGACAAGAAAATTTTGCCACGACAATTTGTACTTTGACAAAAGTCTTACTTTTCAATTCCAAACTTAAACTATTTCCTGGTAAATTAAAGTTGAGATGGTCTTGACCATTCGAAGTCAAGCGTATATACCCTCATGGAGTTGTCGACATTAAACATGGAAAAACATGATCCATTTTCAAAGTCAATGGTCAACACATGAAACATTATTTTGGAGCTCCTATAATACGTGAAAAAAATTTCATTTCTCTTCAAAATAATTAAAATTTCTATCTTGTATTTAAACTTTTCTTCATTTAGTTTTAATTTGTTATTCACTAAACTTATTTAATTTTTCCTTCTTGTTACAAGATTTTCTTTGGGCCAGAATAAGTACAATTTGGCGCCATTAGCCTAAATTATTTTAATCCCACCAATTTGCGCTAATTTCATTTTATTTTCCAATTAAATGTTAATTGTTTTGTCTTGTCAGGACATGGTTGAGGCCAGCCTTATCACACACGTCATGTAACAATCCGATTTAGACCCTAGTAAAATAGTAGTTTCGGGACCACATATCTGAGTCAAAAAATATTTAAATATTATTTTTCGTGTTTATGATATGTGAATGAGCATGTGTGAAAGTCTCGTATGGAAATGTGAATATTTGTGTGCTTAATTTTGAAAAAGGATCTAATCGTGTAAAATGTAAAAGTTGCCTACTACTTGTTAAAAATGCCTATTTGATTTGGCTTATTATTTGAGAGGTCCTTATGTGGTTATTATGCAATTTATATGGTTAATGGACATTTATGACCTTGATAATCATGTTTTAATAGTTTTATAACAAAGGGTAAAATAGGAACTTAATTAAAATGTTAATTAAAAATGAAACAAAACATAAAATTTGGCCATTATCATCTTTGTTGGCCAAATTTAGCAAAAGAAAAAGAAAGAAAAACATGAGCTAGGGTTCGGCACTTTGAATTGGTGATTGAGGCATGTGTTTTCATCAAATTTTGATAATTTCTACGTTTTTGTAATCGTTGCTTCGCATACTATCGAAACCATGCCTCAATTTTTGATTTTTTTTGATGATTTTGAAATATGCCATGGATGAATTTATGAGCTTTATGTTATTAATTGATGAAATATGAAAGTTTGGGTTTTGTAACATCCCTAACCCGTAACCGACGCCGGAATAGGTAAGGAGCATTACCAGACAAACAAAGCATTTCAGAACAACACAGAATCGCAGATTTTAAACAACATTAATACTTAGGCATTCATCATTCAATTCATCCAATAAAATGGTCTATGAGACCAACAATATACATTTAAGAAAGGTCGGGACTATACCGAACCCATTCAGAATTTTTAGAACTTAAACAAACTTTTCAAAATTGACAAAGTCACATACCCATGTGACTAGGCCGTGTGACTCACACGGGTACAAGACACGCCCATGTGATCCAACCGTGCCAAAACGGGGTCCTATACTGACTTTTTCACACGGCCAATAAGCACGGCCGTGTGCCATGACCGTGTAAAATTTAGTTAGCTACTGACTTTTTCACACGACCACAAGGCATGCCCGTGTTCCCTGACCGTGTGGTACAATGCAGGATTGATTTAAGCCAAATTGCCACCCCTTTTGGGTCCAATCTTACAAGCAATAATATACAACATTCATATCATCATTTTCAACCAATTCCATACTTAAAGATGACCATTTTACATTAGAACATGGCACATTACAAACATACACCAAAACAATGCACAAACATCTCATTTGTAGCCAAATGACATGGCATAACTTATATACATATCAACCTTACATTCTTGAACGTTCTAGCCTATACATGCCATACTTATAAATATGTACATTTCCAAAAGTACCAAAATGAGTTTGACAGTGTGGTGACAATCCTCGACTATCCCGAGCCATTGGTAGCTACGATAACTGTAAAACAGACAGAATTTGTGACAGCCCTAATTTGACCCTAGTCGGAAAGTGGTTTCGGGACCACAAAACTGAGTCATAAAAATAATTAACCATTATAATCTATGCTTATATTATGTGTAAATGCATGTGTGAAAGTTTCATGCCTTGATTTTTGTCATTTGCATGTGAAATTTATTAAATAGGACTTATATGAGACATTTTTGAAATGTGATAGGTTAATGTGTAAGGGTCTATTAATGCATGTTATAAAAGTATGGACTTGCATGTCAAATTGTCCATTTTAGTTAGTGGCCGGCCATGTTGTTAATTATTATATAACACATATATATATTATATTAGCATTATTTCTATTATATGGTTTTATAATATAGAATAAGGTTATTAAAGATAGAAAATGGGTGAAGAAAACAATGAATTCATCTTTACTTCCTTCTAGCTGAGAATAAGAGAACAAGAGAGGAAATAGCTCAAGTCTTTCGGTCAGCTTTGAGCTGGAAATTAAGGTAAGAAATTCAAGTTAGTTTTTTTTTTTTGAAATTTTAGCATAGTTTAAGCTAGATCCTAAGTCCCTTACTTAGCCCATGCCAAAATTTTGAAGTTGATGGTGTTATGAGCATTCGGCTATGGAAGATGTTAAAGAGAATGGTTGTTGTTTCATGCTCTTTTAATGAATAATGGTAGGTAGGTGAAGTTGAGCCAAACAAATGAGCAGTCATATGCATTAGATGTTAAGTGAGAAAATCTGCTAATATGTTGTGTGTATTATGGCCGAATGTGATCTTGGTTAATATTGAGAAATGTTTGTCCTTTAAAATGATGAAATGAAGATTATGCTTAAGTGAAATTATAGATATGTGATGATTGATTGGTGATATGCATGTTTAAACAACATGTATGCAAAGAATGTGTGAAAGAGTGAATTGGTAATAATCTGCTTGGGACAGCACCAGTAACGTGATTTTGGAAAATCACCATAAATTTTGATAGCTGAGTTAGAAGCTAAATAAATTATGTAATTAAAGCTTGATGAGTCTAATTTCTTATAAAAGAAACTGTAAAAGCAAAAGAGTTTTTGATAATGAGATATTTGAAGTAATGTGGGACAGAGTCAAAATGACTTCTAGATCCCCTGTTTTGTTTTTATAAAATCATTATAAAATGTATAAAAATTTTCATAAGGTAAAATTTATATGCTTAGACTCCTTAATGAGTCTAGTTTCAAATGAAATAAACAATAACATATTTTGAATTCTGTACAATGAGAAATTTATTTCATAGTGAAGAGTGGTCAGAATAGTCAAACAGTGAAACAGGGGAAATTTTAGGAAAAATCTGGTATTGATTGGCCAAACTAAAAATTATGAAAATTTTATGGATAAAATATAAATGAGTCTATTTTTATGGAAAATTTATAACAATTGATTTGGAGTTTCATAGCTCTAGTTATAAATAATTTAGTGACTGTTGCTCAGGAAGTCAGCTTATAGTGAAATTGTGATTATATTGTAAACATTGATAAAAAATTGCTAATGAATTGCTTATTGATTTCTTATAAGCTTACTATAATCTGTATGTGTGAAAGTCGAATATATATGTATTATATACTGAAAGTAATACTTGAATAGTCGAATGATGACTAGTTTAAAATTTGTTGAATTAAAGCTCAAGAGCATGGGGGGGCAATTTCGGATAAGGGAAAAGAGAAAGTAACCGAGTAGCCATTTCGCAACTGTTCAAGTATATCTGAGGTAAGTTTTAAGTAGTCACCTTTAGTATATAATTGATGATGCCTTGATGTGTATACATTAGATGAATTGTGACCTTTTGGTTCTACTTGAATTAAGTTGTGAGACAAAGAATTTAGGTATGTGACATATAGTTGAATGGTCACTATGGGTTAAGCTTTAATGGTGAAATGGATATGTGATATTTATGTATGACTTTTGAACCAAATGTAAATGACTACTAATGTGATAAGTTGAATGAGATGTGTTAATATATGATTAAATATGCTTGATATTTGGTATCATATCCGGGTTAAAGTCCCGCAGGCTTAGTGCTGGTATTATATCCAGGTTAAAGTCCCGTAGGCCTAGTGCTGGTATTATTTATATCCGGGTTAAATCCCGCAAGCTTAGTGCTGGTATTATATCCGGGTTAAATCCCGCAGGCTTAGTGCTGGTATTATATTCGAGCTTAAAGCCCCGCAAGTTTTGTACTGGTGACTGGATCCGGGTTTTAAACCTAGCAGGCTTAACGCCGGCGATTCAAGTAAGATTATGAATTTCAAGGTTTGAATTAAACTACTAGTGATTATGTATGATATATTATGATAGTCAGGTACGTATTATGTACTCGCATGTGAATTGATTTTCAAGGTGAATTATTAGTATCAAAGAACGATATATGCGTGTGAATGATTACTATATCTACGACTAAGAGCATGACTTATTCGGTCGATGTCTGACATTATATGAAAGTCTGTGACTTAAATCAATTGCATGAGCTATGAAGTAAAGTAAATTAGATGCTGAAATTTCTTTGTGTATTCACGTATTTATACACATATATATTCGGTCAAGTGATAACTAATTAGAATATTAGTTTTGTAATACTAAATGCTGGATTTAAATGACAAGTTTTAATCGTTTGTATTGCTTAAAACTTACTAAGCCTTGAAAGCTTACTCTGTTCTTTATTTCCCTGTTTTATAGATTGTTGATTCTAGCCACCGACTTGGGGATCGTCAGCAGTTACTCACACTATCGATCTTTTTGTGTACAGTTATATTTGGACTCGATATGGCATGTATAGGTTAGGCTGTTAATAGCGATATTTTGAATTTGTAATTACTCTGGCCATACGAAAATGGCGTATAACTTAAATATTAGTATGTATTCCATCTCGATCTCTATTTATGTTATTTACAATGTGAATGAGGTTATTAAATGTTTAGTTCGATAATACCTCTTAGCCTCAACCTGGCGATCGGATTCGGGTTAGGGGTGTTACATTTTATTGGTATCAGAGCTACGGTTTAGTCGATTCTAGGACTAACGTAGCATATATAAGTCTAGCTATACATGCCATACAGTGTTAATACGATAGTGTGATGATTTCTGACAGTTAAAAATGTGTTTTTGTATAGTAATGGATCCCGATCCCAATCAAGTAGTAGCTGATGATGTAGAGAGTGTAGCGCCTGCTCCCGCGCCCGAGACAGCACCGATGGACTCTCAACCTATTGCGAGTAATCAAAATGACGAGGCTAGACAAGCCTTTTATAATGTGATGAATGATTGGTTTAACCAATACATTCGAACTAATACGGCTACTCCACAACCCCCACTTCTGACAAGTACACCTCTTGCACCCACGATACCTCCGGTAATTGATCAGATGAGGTTGAATAAGCCTCCGGTTGACAGAATTCGAAAGCACGGGGCTACTAAATTTAAAGCTACAGACAGTGATGATGCCGAGCAAGCTAAATTTTGGTTGGACAACACTATTCGAGTACTTGATGAACTATCTTGCACACCCGATGAATGCCTGAAGTGTGCTATATCTTTGCTACGCGATTCTGCCTATTATTGGTGGAATACATTGGTTTCTGTTGTACCCAGAGAGTAGGTGACGTGGGAGTTCTTCCAAATTGAATTCTGAAAAAAGTATATCAGTTACAGGTTCATTGATCAGAAACGGAAATAATTTCTTGAACTTAAACAGGGTTCCATGTCAGTTACTGTACGAACGGAAGTTTGTTAGACTTAGTAGATACGCTCGAGAATGTGTATCGTCTGAGGCTATTATGTGTAAACGCTTCGAGGACTGGCTAAATGAAGATATTAAAATGTTTGTTGGCATTCTTGAAATCAGAGAGTTCGTAATACTTGTTGAGCGAGCTTGCAAAGCCGAAGAACTTAGTAAAGAGAAAAAGAAAGCTGATGTTGGAGCTGGAGAGTTTCGTAAAAGATCTTTGGGAAAGACTTTTCAGCAATCATTGAAGAAATTTCGAGATGATTCGGGCCGATCTAAGAACACTTCGGGCTTTTCCAGACGAGACCGTGATCAACCTCCTATGAGTACGCGAGTCACTTCAGTTGCCAGTGCTAGAAATGATCGTCAGGATAGGATCGAGTGTAAGTTTTGTAGAAAATGGCATTCGGGGAGTTGTAGATTTCATGATCACTCCTGTTATAGATGCGGATCACCCAATCACTTCATCAAAGACTGCCCGAAGTTGTCAGAACAAAATGTGAATCAGAATGGGAAACCGGGTACTGCTACAGCTCGAGGTAGACCATCTAGAAATATGGGGAATGCTAGTAGCGGTCAAAGAGGGTCTAGAGATGCTACAACCAGATTTGAGGCTCATGCACCTACTAGAGCTTATGCTATACGGGCACGCGAGGATGCTTCTTTGCTTGATGTTATTACCGGTACTTTCACTCTCTTTGATACTATTGCGATTGCATTGATTGACCCTGGTTCTACTCATTCATATGTATATGAGACTTTAGCATCCAGTAAGACTCTACCTGTTGAGTGTACCGAGTTCGTGATTCGAGTGTCGCATCCCTTGGGTCGATATGTGCTAGTTGACAAAGTGTGCAGGAAATGTCCCCTAATAATCCGAGGTTCCTGTTTTCTGGCAGATCTGATGCTTTTACCTGATGTTATTCTCGGTATATATTGGTTGACAGTGCATGATGCAGTTGCGAATTGAAAAAGAAAGACTATTGAGTTGAGATGTGCAAATGATGAGATAATACGAGTTGAGTCTACTGGCTTGAATGGGTTAATAGCAGTAATATCCCCGATGTTGGCTCAGAAATATGTAAAAAAGGGGTGTGAAGCATATCTTGCATACGTACTTGATAGTAAAGAGTCAGAAAAGAAACTTGAATCAGTGCCAGTGGTTTGCGAGTATTCGGATGTTTTTCCTGAAGAGTTACCGAGATTACCGCCTGTTCGAGAGGTAGAGTTTGGCATTGAACTTGTACCTGGGACTACACCAATTTCGATAGCTCCGTACCGTATGGCACCATCGGAATTGAAAGAATTGAAAACTCAGTTGCAAGAGTTGAAGTTTCTCACCTTGGGGTGCACCAGTATTGTTTGTGAAAAAGAAAGACAGAACCATGAGAATGTGCATCGACTATCGTCAATTAAATAAAGTGACAATAAAGAACAAATATCCGTTACCACATATTGATGATTTGTTTGATCAGCTAAAGGGAGCCTCAGTGTTTTCAAAGATAGATTTGAGATCGGGTTATTATCAGTTGCGAGTTCGAGACTCAGATGTGCCTAAAATTGCTTTCAGAACGAGATACAGTCACTACGAGTTCTTAGTGATGCCGTTTGGGCTCACTAATGCCCCTGCGGTATTTATGGATTTGATGAATTGGATCTTCAGACAGTTTTTGGACCAGTTTGTAGTTGTGTTTATAGATGACATTTTGATCTATTCGCGAGATGAAACCGAACATGCCGAGCACCTGAGATTAGTATTGCAGATTTTATGGGACAAACAGTTATATGCTAAGTTCAGTAAATGTGAGTTCTGGTTGAGAGAAGTTAGCTTTTTTGGGCATGTGGTATCTGCATCGGGTATTCGTATTGATCCGAATAAAATATCAGCCATACTTGATTGGAAGCCTCCTAGAAATGTTACTGAAGTTCGGAGCTTTTTGGGACTTGCTGGTTACTACAGACGGTTTGTAAAGGGTTTCTCGATGGTAGCCACACCAATGACGAAGCTACTTTAGAAGGATGTTAAGTTTGAATGGTCAGAAAAGTGCCAGAAAAGTTTCGACCAATTAAAAACCTATTTGACTGAAGCTCCAGTGTTGGTGCAGCCCGAATCCGGTAAAGAGTTTGTCATTTATAGTGATGCATCCTTACTTGGGTTGGGTTGTGTGTTGATGCAAGAAGGTCGAGTTGTAGCTTACGCATCGAGGCAATTGAAGCCGCATGAGAGAAACTATCCAACCCATGATCTCGAATTAGCTGCCATTG
This sequence comes from Gossypium anomalum, assembly GCA_025698475.1. NCBI lineage: Eukaryota > Viridiplantae > Streptophyta > Magnoliopsida > Malvales > Malvaceae > Gossypium > Gossypium anomalum. The sequence continues at coordinate 43,098,895 of CM046965.1, forward strand.
TATTCGCTTTGAAAATATGGCGACATTACTTGTTTGGAGAGAGGTGTCATGTATATTCTGATCACAAAAGCCTCAAATATTTGATGACTCAAAGAGATTTGAATCTGCGACAAAGACATTGGCTTGAGTTGTTGAAAGATTATGAACTTGTCATTGACTATCACCTGGGAAAGGCTAACGTGGTTGATGATGCTTTAAGTCGTAAATCACTGTTTACTTTACGAGCAATGAATGTACTACTATCCGTTTCATCCGATAATGTGTTAGTAGCAGAATTAAAGGCCAAACCATTATTGATTCATCAAATACGTGAATCCCAGAAAGTCGACGATGAATTGGTTGCTAAATGAGCTGAGTGTGTTTCAAATATGGAATCAGAGTTTCAAATTGACGACAACGATTGTTTGAAGTTCAGAAGTCGATTGTGTGTTCCAAGAAATTCAGATCTTATAATTGTGTGTAATAATCTGCTTGGGACAGCAGCAGTAACGTGATATTGGAAAATCACCATAAATTGTGGGAGTTGAGTTAGAAGCTAAATAAATTATGTAATTAAATCTTGATGAGCCTAGTTTCTTATAAAAAAAACTAAAAAAGTAAAAGAATTTCTGATAATGAGATATTTGAAGTAATGTGAGACAGAGTCAAAATGACTTCTAGATCCCCTATTCTATTTTTATAAAATCATTATAAAATGTATAAAAATGGTTATAAGATAAATTTTATATTCTTAGACTCTTTAATGAGTCTAGTTTCAAATGAAATAAACAAGAATATATTTTGAATTTTGTACAATGAGAAATTTATTTCGTAGTGAAGAGTGGTCAGAATAGTCAAACAGTGAAAAAGGGGAAACTTTAGGAAAAATCTGGTATTTATTGGCCAAAACAAAAATTATGAAAATTTTATGGATAAAATATAAATGAATATAGTTTTAGGGAAAATTTACAACAATTGATTTGGAATTTTGTAGCTCCAGTTATAAATAATTTAGTAACTGTTGCGCAGGAAGTCAGCTTATAGTGAAATTGTGATTATATTGTAAACATTGATAAAAATTTGCTAATGAATTGCTTATTGATTTCTTATAAGCTTACTATAATCTGTATGTGTGAGAGTCGAATATATATATATTATATTCTAAAAGTAATACTTGAATAGTCGAATGACGACTAGTTTAAAATTTGTTGAATTAAAGCTCAAGAGCATAGGGGGGCAATTTCGGATAAGGGAAAAGAGAAAGTAACCGAGTAGCCATTTCGCAACTGTTCAAGTATATCCGAGGTAAGTTTTAAGTAGTCACCTTTAGTATATAATTGATGATGCCTTGATGTGTATACATTAGATGAATTGTGACCTTTTGGTTCTACTTGAATTAAGTTGTGAGATAAAGAATTTAGGTATGTGACATATAGTTGAATGGTCACTATGGGTTAAGCTTGAATGGTGAAATGGATATGTCATATTTATGTATGACTTTTGAACCGAATGTAAATGACTACTAATGTGATAAGTTGAATGAGATGTGTTAATATATGATTAAATATTCTTGATATTTGGTATTATATCCGGGTTAAAGTCTCGCAGGCTTAGTGCTGGTATTATATCCGGGTTAAATCCCGCAGGCTTAGTGCTGGTATTATATTCGAGCTTAAAGCCCCGCAGGTTTTGTACTGGTGATTGGATCTGGGTTTTAAACCTCTCAGGCTTAACGCCGACGAATCAAGTAAGATTATGAATTTGAAGGTTTGAATTAAACTACTAGTGATTATGTATGATATATTATGATAGTCAGGTACGTATTATGTACTCGCATGTGAATTGATTTTCAAGGTGAATTATTAGTATCAAAGAACGATATATGCGTGTGAATGATTACTATATCTACGACTAAGAGCATGACTTTTTCGGTCGATGTCTAACATTATATGAAAGTCTGTGACTTAAATCAATTGTATGAGCTATGAAGTAAAGTAAAGTACATGCTGAAATTTCTTTGTGTATTCACGTATTTATACACATATATATTCGGCCAAGTGATAACTAATTAGAATATTAGTTTTGTAATACTAAATGCTCGATTTAATTGACAAGTTTTAATCGTTTGTATTGCTTAAAACTTACTAAGCCTTGAAAGCTTACTCTGTTCTTTATTTCCCTGTTTTATAGATTGTTGATTCTAGCCACCGACTCGGGGATCGTCAGCAGTTACTCACACTATCGATCTTTTTGGGTACAGTTATATTTGGACTCGATATGGCATGTATAGGTTAGGCTGTTAATAGCGATATTTTGAATTTGTAATTACTCTGGCCATACAAAAATGGCATATAACTTAAATATTAGTATGTATTCCATCTCGATCTCTGTTTATGTTATTTACAATGTGAATGAGGTTATTAAATGTTTAGTTCGGTAATACCTCTTAGCCTTAACCTGGCGATCGGATTCGAGTTAGGGGTGTTGCAGAATTCACACAGAGTAAGCTACAAAGAGCTTAGTAAGTCAAATACAATTAAATAATTAATATAGCATATAAGTAACAGTTAATGACCAGAATTCACAACTGTCTCATAGAAATTTCCTTACTTCACAAAAACATAGTCCTTTCTATTCAGAAATCTAGTACGATACAAACGTACCTGTATGAATTATACATTCCATATATTTATTTCCATCTGTGATACTTTATTATTGGACAATCCCGAAACGGAATAGGTATTCACAGACAGGTACAATGCCAACATCCCAAACGTGGTCCTACATGTAATTCGATATCGAAGCCTCTTTCTCAGATAGGTTCTTACACGAAATCTCAAATCGAGGCCTGTGTCCCAGACATGGTCTTACACGATATCTCAGACCAATGTCAACGTTCTTCAGAAACATGCAGAGCTTCTCATACACTAGCACATTATCAGAGTTTATTCATCAGGCTCTCAAGGCCGTCCAAAGCAGATCACAGTTTTTATACGCAGAATTTAATCAACTTAACTCGTAAGTGTAGTTTGACTTACCTCGTACGGATTTTGGACGAACTGAGTCAACTATTCAACTACTTTAGACTTCCCTCGATCTAAGTCCGATTTTCTTTGTTCTTGATCTAATACAATTCAAATTCAACTATTCAATTATTTATTTCATTCAAAATAATCCATGATATGTGCACTTTGCATTTTAGTCCTTACATTTTCACACTTTGACAATTTAGTCCATTTTTCACAAAATCACAAATATGCAAAATTCACCAAAACTATAGCTTGGCCAAATATACATAGCTTCCATACAAGTCCAAATAACACATTTAATTCAGAATTTAGTCATTCAAAACCTCATTTTCATAAATTAGCCCAAATAGCTCTATTTCATCAAAATTCAAAGACAAAACTTAGAAATTATCTACCAAGTCTTCATAATTCATCCAAGAACATCAAAAAACTCATGATATCAACAATGACATTTCATGAAATCTTTAACAGAAATAGAAATTCAGACATGGGCTTTGAAGAACACGAAGCAACGATCACAGAAACGTAGAAATTATCAAAAGTAGACTAAAATTCATACCTTAATCTTCCAAGATTAATGCCAAACCCTAAATGGCTATGAAAGCTTTATTTTCTTTCTTCAAATTCGGCTAGGTGATGATAATGGAAGAAGAAATGGCTTTTATTTTATTTAACTTATAATTAATTAACAAATACCAATTTTACCCTTTATTAAGCCATATAAAAATCACTTAGTGGATGGTCATTTATGTCCATTAACCTTTGTTATGGCCTAACAACATCATAAGGACCTCTCAATTCCAAAGCCAAGCCAAATAAGCACTTTATCAATTAGCATGCAACTTTGGCAATTTACGCGATTAAGTCCTTTTTCATAATTAAGCACAGAAACAGACAAATTAAATCACAGAAATTTCACAGATGCAAATTCACATATCACAGACACAGAAAATAATATTAAAATATTTTTTGAACTCAAATTTGTGGTCCCAAAACCACTATTCTGACTAGGGTCAAAACCGGATTGTTACAATTCTCCCGATTAGGGATTCTCATCCCCAAAATCTTACCGTTAAACAGATTCAGATATTGTTGTTTCATTATATCTTCAGGCTCCCACATAGCCTCTTCTACTCCGTTCTATGCCACAGCACTTTGACTAATGAAATTCTCTTAATACGCAATTCTTTAATCTCACGAGACAAAATACGAATTGGCTTTTCTTCATCAGTCATATCAAAATGGATTTTAATATCAGACGGAGAAATTACATGCGAAGGATTAGATCTGTATCACCGAAGCATCGATATGTGAAATACATTATGAATCTTTTCTAACTCAGATGGTAGCCTCAATCTATAAGCAACCGGCCCAACACACTCAATGATTTCATACGGTCCGATGAACCTTAGACTCAGCTTGCCCTTTTTACCAAATCGGGATAGTTTCTTCCATGGAGATACTTTCAGAAACACTTTATCACTGATCTCATATTCAATATCCTTTCGTTTTAAATCTGCATAAGACTTCTGACGATCAGAGGTAGCTTTCAGACTATCTCGGATTATTTTTACTTTCTGTTCTGTTTCTTTTATCAGATCAATACCGTAAATCTTATTCTTACTGAGTTCAGACCAGTATAACAGAGTTCTACACTTCCTACCATATAAGGCTTCATACGGTGCCATTTTAATGCTCAATTGAAAGCTATTATTATAAGTGAATTCAATCAAAGGTAGATATTGTTCCCACGTACCTTTGAACTTAAGAATGCAACATCTCAACATATCCTCGAGTATATGAATAATTCGCTCAGATTGACCATTTGTTTGTGGATGAAAAGCAGTGCTAAAATGCAATTTAGTACCCAGAGCATCCTGCAATTTCCTCCAGAATCGCAATGTAAATCTTGAATCTCTATCTGACACAATCGACAATGGTACACTATGCAAACTCACAATATCAGAAATATAAAGCTCAGCTAACTTATCAAGCAAGAAATCAGATCGAATTGGAACAAAATGAGCTGATTTCATCAACCGATCAACTATGACCCAAATTGCATCTTTTATTCTCGGAGACAAAGGCAAGCCCGAAACAAAATCCATGGTCACTCGATCTCATTTCCATTCCAGAATTATAATCGGTTGCAACAGACCTGATGGCACCTAATGTTCAGCTTTAACTTGCTGACAGATCAAACATTTAGAAACAAAATCAGAAATATCTATTTTCATTCCCGGCCACCAGTATAGTTGTTTCAAGTCATTATACATTTTCGTACTCCCTGGATGTACAAAAAATCTACTACTGTGAGCCTCACTCAAAATCATCTGAATTAACTCTGGATTTCTAGGAACACAAAGTCTATTTTTGAATCTCAAACAATCATTAACATCAACCCAAAATTCAGAATCACACAGAGTTCGTTTTGCTATAATTCATTGTCAGATTTTTGAGCCTCGCAAATCTGTTGTATCAACAAGGGTTTTGCTTTCAGTCCGGCACAAACCAAGGTATCATCAGACAGTGCTAAATAAGCATTCATCGCATGCAATGCAGACAATGATTTCCAACTCAAAGCATCCGCTACCACATTTACTTTGCCCAGATGATAATCAATAACTAGCTCGTAGTCTTTTAACAATACTAACCATCTTCTCTGTCGCAGATTCAAATCTTTTTGCATCATTAAATACTTCAGACTTTTATGATCAGAAAACATGTGACATTTCTCACCAAACAGATAGTGACACTAGATTTTTAAAGCAAACACAATAGCAGCTAACTCAAGATCATGTGTCGGATAGTTCTTTTCATATGGCTTCAACTATCTTGAAGCATAAGCAATGACTTTACCTTCTTGCATTAGCACACATCCCAGACCAATCAATGAAGCATTGCTGTAAATTACAAATTCTTTACCCGATTCAGGTTGTACTAATATCGGAGCTTCAGTCAACAAAGCTTTCAACTAATCAAAACTGTTCTGACACTTTTCAGATGACTCAAACTTCACATCTTTTTGGAGCAATTTTGTTAATGGAATCGCAATCACCGAGAAACCTTTTACGAATCTTCTATAGTAACTAGCAAATCCCAGAAAACTATGGATTTCAGATACATTTCTCAGAGGTTTCTAATCCATAATAGCTGAAATTTTGCTCGAATCAACTGGGATACCAGAGGCTGATACAATATGACCCAGAAAACCAACTTCTCACAGCCAGAACTCATACTTACTAAACTTCGCATACAACTATTTATCTCCCAGTGTCTATAGCACTATTCTCAAATGCTTGGCATGTTCAGATTCATTACGTGAATAAATCAATATGTGATCAATGAATACAGCAACAAATTGATCTAAATACGGTATGAAAATCTTATTAATCAAATCCATAAAAATAGCAGGTGCATTCATTAATCCAAAAGGCATAGCTAAAAATTCATAATCCCGTACCTTGTTCTAAAGCAGTTTTCAGAATGTCAGAGTCCTTTACTCGCAACTGGTAATAACCCGATCTCAGATTTATCTTTGAAAACATAGTAGCACCTTTCAACTGATCGAATAAGTCATCAATCCGAGGTAAAGGATATTTGTTTTTTATAGTCACTTTGTTAAGCTGGCGGTAATCAATACACATTCCCATTGTGCCATCTTTCTTTTTCACAAATAGCACAGGAGTAACCCAAGATGAGAAACTCAGTCTAGCAAATCCTCTATCAGTCAATTCTTGCAACTGGGATTTCAATTCTTTTAGTTCAGTCAGAGCCATTCTGTACGAAGCTACCGATATTGGAGTAGACCAGGTACCAATTCAATGCCAAACTCCACTTCTCGAACCGGAGGCAAACCAGGTAGTTCTTCAGGAAATACATCAGAGAATTCACAGACAACAGACACTGATTCAATTTTCTTATCATCCACCTTTGAGTCTAACACATAAGATAAGTAGGCTTCACAACTTTTCTTTACATAATTTCGTGCTTTCATTACAGACATCACAGCTGGTAGTCCATTCAGATCGCTAGACTCAATTTGAATTATCTCATCATTCTTACATCTTAAGTCAATGACTTTTCGTTTGCAGCTCACAATAGTATCGTGCAAAGTGAACCAATCCATTCCTAGAATTATGTCAAATTCATCGAACGGTAAAAGCATCAGATCATCAGGAAAACTGATATCTCGAATCAATAACGGGCAATTCTTGCAGACTTTATAAACCAAAAAACTTTTGCCTAAGGGGTTCGATACTTTAACTACAAATTCAGTAGACTCTACAGGCAAAGTCTTACTATGTACTAAATTCATACAAATATAAGAATGCGTTGATCCAGGGTCTATCAATGCAATCACAGAAGTATTATAAAAAGTGAAAGTACCAGTAATCACGTCTGGTGACGAGGCTTCCTCAGGAGCTCGGATAGCATAGGCTCTGGTAGGTGCTGTGGCCTCAAATCTAACAGTAGTGTCCTTAGTAGCTCTTTGATCACCACTTGTATTTCTCGTATTTCTGGAAAGTCTACCTCTAGCTGAGGTGTTACTCGGTCTCAAATTCTATACATTCTCTTGCTCAGCAGGTTCAGAACAATCTCTTACAAAATGATCCAAAAATCCACATCAGAAACATGCTCGGTCATTCAATCTACAATTTCATGGATATCTTTTACCACAGTTTTTACACTCAAGTTTCTTAGATTGGACATTCCCGACACTTGTAGCAGAAGTAGCACGGGCTCTGGTGTTCGAATACGGTCTAGCTCGATCTCGGTTCAAATGTCCTACATTAGTATTTCAACGATTCAGATCAACTTAAAATTTCTCTGACTCGGACTAAAATGATTTGCTCAAAGTTCTCTTTCTAGCATCTCTAGCTTTAGAATTAGCTTTTCTTTTCTCTTTACTTAATTTTTTAGCCTTACAAGCTCGCTCAACGAGCACTACCATTTTTTTAATCTCTAAAATCCCGACTAGCAGACAAATATCTTTGTTAAGTCCATCCTCAAACCTCTGGCACATTATTTCTTCATTTAATACATATTTTTGAGCATACTGACTCAATCTCACAAATTCTCGTTCGTATTCAGTAAAAGACATACGACCCTTTTTAAGCTCGAGAAACTCTTTACGTTTCTAATCAATGAATCTCTGACTAATATACTTCTTCTGAACTTCAACTTGGAAGAAATCCCAAGTAACTCGTTCACTCAGAACCACAGACATTAAAGTTTTCCACCAATGGTACGCCGTATCTCTCAAAAGTGAAATGACACATTTAACACATTCTTCCCAATTCAGAGACATTTCATCAAACACTCTTATCGTATTTTCTAACCAGAATTTGACTCTTTTAGCATCATCATTCATTGTAGCTCAGAACTTTTCAGCCCCATACTTTCTAATCTTATCAACTGGCGGTCTACTAGATTGATCTGGATTCACGAAAGTCATAACAGGAATTTGAGAAGGATTAACCAGGGGTGGAGGTTGTTGTACAGCTGGGTTGGTTCTAATGTATTGGGTGAACCAATCATTCATCATCTAATAGAAAAGGCTTGCTTAGCCTCGCTATCACGGCTACTCATAGCAGGTCGAGAATCATCTTGCACCGTTTAATACGCGGGAGCAAGCGCATTACTTTCAACATCGTCAGCTACGGCTCTATTGGGATCCATTGCTATATATATAAAAGCACATTTCAATGTCACGATTCATCACACTATCGCAGTTTCTGACATATGGCATGTATAGCTAGACTCACACATGCTATGGTAGTCCTAGAACCGACTAAACCATAGCTCTGATACCATTAAAATGTAACACCCCTATCCCGTAACCGTCACAAGAATAGGTAAGGAGCATTACTGGATGAACAGAGCATTTCAGAACAACACAGAATTGTAGATTTTAAACAACATTAATACTTAGGCATTCATCATTCAATTCATCCAATAAAATGGTCTACGAGACCAACAATATACATTTAAGAAAGGTCGGGACTATACCAAACCCATTCAGAATTTTAGAACTTAAATAAACTTTTCAAAACTGACAAAGTCACACGCCCGTGTGACTAGGCCGTGTGACTCACACGGGTACAAGACACGCCCATGTGATCCAACTGTGCCAAAAATGGGTCTATACTAACTTTTTCACACGGCCAATAGGTACAGTCGTGTAAAATTTAGCTAGCTATTGACTTTTTCACACGACCACAAGGCACGCCCATGTTCCCTGACCGTATGGTACAATGCAAGCTTGATTTAAGCCAATTTGCCACCCCTTTTGGGTTCAATCCTACAAGCAATAATATACAATATTCATATCATCATTTTCAACCAATTCCATACTTAAAGATGACCATTTCACATTATAACGTGGTACATTACAAACATACACCAAAACAATGCACAAACATATCATTTGCTAGCCAAATAACATGGCATAACATATATACATATCAATCTTACATTCTTAAACCTTCTAGCCAATACATGCCATACTTATAAATATGTACATTTCTAAAAGTACCAAAATGAGTTTGACAGTGTGGTGACAATACTCGACTATCTCGAGCCTTTGGTAGCTATGATAACTGTAAAACAGACAGAATTCACACAGAGTAAGCTACAAAGAGCTTAGTAAGTCAAATGCAATTACATAATTAATATAGCATATAAGTAATAGTTAATGACCAGAATTCACAACTGCCTCATAGAATATTTGCTTACTTCATAGAAACATAGTCTTTTCTATTCAGAAATCTAGTACGATACAAACGTACCTGTATGAATTATACATTCCATATATTTATTTCCATATCTCATACTTTATCATCGGACAATCCCGAAACGGAATAGATATTCACAGACAGGTACAATGCTGACGTCCCAGACGTGGTCTTACGTGTAATTTAGTATCGAAGCCTCTGTCCCAGACAGGGTCTTACATGAAATCTCAAATCAAGGCCTGTGTCCCAGACATGGTCTTACACGATATCTCAGATCAATGTCAATGTTATTCAGAAACACACAGAGCTTCTCATACACCAGCACATTATCATAGTTTATTCATTAGGCTCTCAAAGTCGTCCAAAGCAGATCACAGTTTATATACACAAAATTTAATCAACTTACCTCGTAAGTGTAGTTTGACTTACCTCGTACGAATTTCGGACGAACCGAGTCAACTATTCAACTATTTTAGACTTCCCTCGATCTAAGTCTTATTTTCTTTGTTCTTGATCTAATGCAATTAAAATTCAACTATTCAATCATTTATTTCATTCAAAATAATCCATGAACACATATTTAGGGCATTTTGCATTTTAGCCCTTGCAGTTTCACACTTTACAGTTTAGTCCATTTTTCATAAAATCACAAATATGCAAAATTCACCAAAACTATAGCTCGGCCAAATATACATAGCTTCCATACATGTCCAAATAACACATTTAATTCATAATTTAGTCCTTTAAAACCTCATTTTCATAAATTAGCCCAAATAGCTCTATTTTATCAAAATTCAAAGACAAAACATATAAATTATCTACCAAGGCTTCATAATTCATCTAGAAACATCACAAAACTCATGATATCAACAATGGAATTTCATGAAATCTTTAAAAGAAATAGAAATTTAGACATGGGCTTTGAAAAACACGAAGCAACGATCACAGAAATGTAAAAATTATCAAAAATAGACGAAAATTCATACCTTAATCTTCCAAGATTAATGCCGAACCCTAAATGGCTATGAAAGCTTTATTTTATTTCTTCAAATTTGGCTAGGTGATGATAATGGGAAAAGAAATGTCTTTTCTTTTATTTAACTTATAATTAATTAACAAATATCAATTTTACCCTTTATTAAGCCATATAAAAATCACTTAGTGGATGATCATTTATGCCCATTAACCTTTGTTATGGCCTAATAACATCATAAGGACCTCTCAATTTCAAAGCCAAGCCAAATAAGCACTTTATCAATTAGCATGCAACTTTTGCATTTTACGCGATTAAGTCCTTTTTCATAATTGAGCACAGAAACAGACAAATTAAATCATAGAAATTTCATAGATGCAAATTCACATATCACAGACACAGAAAAAAATATTAAAATATTTTTTGAACTCGTATTTGTGGTCTCGAAACCACTATTCCGACTAGGGTCAAAATCAGATTGTTATAGGTTTATATATTTTGTCTTTGTATTTTTGATGATTTTGAGTAAAAAGGGCTAAATTGTGAAATTTGTAAATTGAGGGACTAAAATTTGAAATAAGTGAAATACATGGACTTATTTGAACCTTATGGAAATTCGGCTAAGCTTGTGTACAAGCAAATTATGTGTATTTTGTGATTTTGTGAATTAGGGACTAAAGTGTCAAAATGTGAAAATATGAGGGCTAGTTTACAAAATGCGCTAAATGTGTGTTTGTGGATAGTTTTGAATGAATTTGTGATTGAATTAGTTAATTTTGAATTTATATAGATTGAGAATTAAAGAAAACAGAGTTAGATCAGGGAAAGTCGAAAGTTGTTGAGTAACTGATTTTATTCATCAGAATTCGTACGAGGTAAGTCGATATACAAATAAGTTTCTTTGAATTGAATTATTATTATTCATATGACATTTAATTATGCTGAATGATTATTCAAACTGAATATGTGTTATCCGAGAAAGTATCGACAAAGCTTCGACGTTCGAGAAGCCCCGTACGAACCTTAGGAATAGTTAGGATACATATGTCATGACATAGGATTTTGATATGTGTTATCATGTAAGACGACATCTGAAACGTTGGCATCGACTTCTATTTTACGTGTAAGACCATGTTTGGGACATCGGCATCGTATCTGAATTCGTGTAAGACCCTGTCTGGGACGTGTGGCTACCTTCGAGTCCTTCGCAAAACCGATTCGCCTAAGAATTATCTACGCAGATAAGCAGAAGGGTGAGTTTAAGAAAACTCAGTGTGTAATCCCTTAAGAAAAAAACAGTCAAGCATATAGTGAGCAAATACAGTCTGGGCCTAAGCTCATATCAGTAACAGTGACAATATCAGTTTGGCCTTTAGCCCATCTCAATACAGAAACAGTCATGTGTTTGGGCCTTGGCCCATTGCGATGCTGATAATTAGTGCGATGAAGATTTAAAAACAAAGATATAAGTCCTACCCATCCAGCCTCTACACTCCAACTCTGTCCAACCCTACACTCCATGTGGGGATATAATCAACCCACCCATCCCTGCACTCTAGAATTAGCACTGGTTGTGGCACTAAACAGTAATATGTAGCTAAGTTGCCAGTAATTTAGGTTCGAAACCTTTCAGTACACTTCCTTCGATCAATATAAACCCATCCCAATGCAATGCATCATACAATCATGTCATATCATATCATAGAATCATAAATGTACCCATTACAATTTAAATAACATGCTAAAATACCGTCATACATGTACATATATATATACATCACAGAGGGCAACATAGTCATCTTACCATATAAGGGCAAAATAATCATTTTATCAAATAGGGGTCTAGGTTCACTTACTGACCCAACAATAAGTCCACAATAGTCTCGGGCGACCCGTGCAACCTTAACAGTCAAATAGTAAAAATAGGCCCACAACCCATATTGCAGGCCCATGTGGGCCCACATGTCCGCATGGCCCACAAAGCCCAAAAATGGCCCTTGTCGTGTGGAGTACACAGCCTGGCCTAATATTCTCCACACATCTATATGGATTACTCGTGTGGGGCCCACACGGCCCATTTCGACCCAACGTGGCCCAAAATGACCTAAGCACATGAAATTGTTCATAGTGGCCTCTACGATCTAACGCCCATGTTTATGCGTTCGGATTACCACATGAGCGAGTGCATGCCCGTTTAGTGTCAATGGTCACATGTTCCGGCTTTTGCCGAATTATGGTTAGGGTAATGTTTACACACCTGCTATGATTTGCGATACGCAACGCTCTCGAGACAAAACACACCTAGAGCAAACGGCAATTCCATGCCCAAAATTAGTCACCTTTAAAATCCATACCAATTAAACAACTACAAATGAACTTCAGTTATATTGCTTACCCCTACTGCTCCAAAAGAAATAGCCTACGGTTCTTATGGTGAACCAAGTCCATTGCAAATTGATGCTGTCATAACAATGTTCGACACAACAGAGGATTAGAAATATACTACACTTAGCAAAAGAAATCTCCCCCAAATCAAATGGGGCACAAATCCACCCTTACCAAAAGACCTACCAACTGATACAACCCACGGAGAACAGGAATAACCAATGCCAAATTTCCTCTTTTCAGAGAGAAATCGAAAGGCAAGAGAGGGGAGAGAAGAAGTTTTTGGCAAAAGTACAAAGGTAGAAGGTGACTGCTAAGAATGGGTTGAGAGAAGGAAAAAGGAACTACAAGCAATCTGTTAAAGCACAGAAAATCGAGATGCCGACTGTTAAAGGTGAGCCAGAGAAGTGAACAACAGATGAGGGAAAGAATTTGACCAACACAAAAATAGATTGAGAGAGGGAAGAAGGGTATTCGGCTAAACAAATGGGAGAGCACGATAGGTTAAAGAGTAAAGGAGAACAAGGGATCGGCTAATAGGAGTAAAATGGTTGAAAGGGAGAACAAAATCGTAAAATGTAGAAAAAGATTCCCGAATGGTCCAAGCAATAATCAGCCTCAAACAAAGAAGTGAAAAGAAACCAATAGAAACTACAGAAAATGAAATGGAGAGAAAAGATACTAAGCCAAAGTTGAATTCTTCCTAAACCGAATTCTTTGAGTACCTAAAGTTTAAATTTGGCACACCACTTCCTCTGACCTCAACTCCCCACGATTTTCTTCTCAAATCTCTTAACCATCCAATTTGAGCTCCCACCAAACTCTTAATTCAAATTTCACTCAAACACTATAGTGTTTTGATCAAATACAACTCTTCCACAGCATCAGTAGCAAAATAAAACACCTCAATGCGCCTGCCAGGACTCAAACCTCAGACCCCAAGGAACAACAACACGCCACCTATCCCTTAGACCAGCAGGCCCTTACTGTCATGTCTTACCCAAATTTATTTAAAAGCTTACTGACTAGAGATAGGGTTTATTCACATAAAAATAAAACTTTTGCGTAAGCCAAGGCTTGAACTCAAGACTTCTCAAATATTTCCCAGAACACAACCATTGAAGTAGATACACTGTTGTGTCACTTTCTTGCACAACTAAATATTTATATGCAGCCTCCTAACTATTCCCATGCTTAAGACATAATACTTCTAGGCCCAAAATTTAGGGCGTTACAATTCACCCCTCTTTAAAGAAATTTCGTCCTCGAAATTTCCAACTATCGATTAGTCACATAACACAAACTACCCCACTACGCTCCCGCTGCGTACTCTAGTTCTAAAACATTACCACCTTTAACTTGAGTGTTTTCAGTACAGTCTATAGATAGATTGGGACAGTGCGTCATCCCCAGTCGCACGATCATGAGACCTAGTCTCAGTCACAGGTGAAGTCGGTGCTTCCTTAGCTTCAACATTAGGCACGTGGCCAGATGACGAAGACCCAGCTTGAGCACCTCCACGGCCTCTTCTACCCCTTCCACAAGTACCTCTAGTGCTCATTATCGAATTGTGTTTTATCTTATTAACAATTTTATACATCAATTTATAGTTCCAGTGTTTATTAACGGATATTTTATAAAAATAGTATCAGTAATTCAAAGTTTGTTTTAGCGGATTGTAGTCTTACTATAATTTTAGTTTACCCTAAACAGAGTATTTTAGTACAGTCTACTACCTATAGTAGTCTTAGTATTTGAAATTAAATAATAAATAGTTTTAGAAGACATAAAGAATAGACACTGGAGATTCGGTGTACCACACATTCAGTAAAAAATTTTCAAAATACTTTCAAATCATTTGAAATAGTTCTTTTGGAAATTTCAAGTTTTAGAAGAAACCCAAATCCACAGTCAAGTTTGGAAATCTAGCTCTGATACCATTAAATGTAACACCCCAAACCCGGCCTAGACGTTGTGGTCGAATTTGGTGATGTCACATGAAAGGGCTTTTGAAACTAAGTTGCTGCTAAAACCATTTAAACAATCTCTTTAACTAATTGCTTTTTTTATCAAATCACATCATTTCTTTCCAAAAGTTATTCATTTCCATAGCATTATTTAATTTTAAATCGTAATACTTTGCGGAATCTTTTGAAATGGTTTTGCGTATTTGTGGTATTTTGGTAAATCATGCATCTCTTTTGAAAACCCGCATCCTACTACTAGCAGATATAAATCAAGATAAATAAAACACCAAAATTAAAGATAGAGAGGCCTTATTACATAAAAATACCCAAATAAAACTACTTATATATTAAAAGTCGAATATAGAAGCGTAAGCTGTTGTATGGCCACCTTCGAGTCCCTTGCAGCACCTATCTAACTAAGGATTACCTATGCAGATAAAAAAAAGGGTGAGTTTACGAAAACTTAGTGTGTAATCCCTTAATAAACAAATAGTCAAGCATACAGTGAGCAAATACAGTCTGGGCCTAAGCCCATATCAGTAACAGTGACAATATCAGTTTGGCCTTCAGCCCATCTCAATTCAGAAACAGTCATGTGTTTGGGCCTTGGCCCATTGTAGTAACAATGAAGTAGCGGCGATAAGAATGTCGAATCAAGCATGCGATTTAAAATAGTATGTAAGTCCTACCCATCTAGCCTCTACACTCGAACTCCGTCTAACCCTACACTCCATGTAGGGATATAATCAACCCACCCATCCCTACACTCCAGAATTAGCACCGGTTGCAGCACTAAACAATAATATGCAGCTGAGCTACCAGTAATTTAGGCTCCAAGCCTTTCAGTACACTTCCTCCAATCAGTATAAACCCATCCTCATGCAATGCATCATACAATCATGTCATGTCATATCATAAAATCATACATGTACCCAGTACAGTTTAAATAGCATGCTAAAATACGGTCATACATGTACATATATATATACATCAGATAGGGCAAAACAGTCATCTTACCATATAAGGGCAAAATAATCATTTTATTAAATAGGGGTCTAGGTTCACTTACCGACCCAACAATAGGACCACAGTCGTCTCGGGCGACCCATGCAATCTTAATAGTCAAACAGCGAAAATGGACCCACGACCCATATAGCAAGTCCATGTGGGCCCACACGTCCACGTGGCCAACAAAGCCCAAAAATGGCCCTGGCCAGTGGACTACACTGTAACGCCCTAAAATATAGGTGCTTATTTTTTGTATGTTGTGTATTACAAATGCATACTTGTCCCAGTGGTTAAGTGTCCTGAGAAGTGCCGAAGAAGTCTTAGGTTCAAGCCTGGGCACTTGCAAAAAACTTTTTTTTAAGAAAAAAACCATTGCCTTTGGTTAGTGGACTTTTAAATTTAAGTGAGTAAAACATGACATAAAGAGCCTATTGGTCTAGGGGTAAGTGGCGTGTGGAGTGTTTTTTCGAGTCTGAGGTTCAAGGCTTGGTGATGCAAAAGGGGCATTTTATTTTGCTACAAGTATGGTGGAAATGTCTTAGGTTAACTGAAACTGCGGTGTGTGATTGGAGTTTGAATGGGAGGTTGAGGAGATAATGGAGGATTATGTGAGATTTGAAAGTGGAAGAAGTTGTGCCGAAATTGAATTCTTGCTCGGAGAGTTTCGGTTGAGGTGGGAAAGTTTGGAAGAGTCAAGTGTGGGGCTTGTTTAGAGGTCTTGCCAAATTAGGAGTCCTTTTTTGGCAAAATCAGCATTAGCTCACCTCTCTTTGCTTTTGGTACTGAATTTGGCTACTTGTCGGTTTGGCTTTCTTGCTTGTTGTGGTCGAATAGTGCTTGATTATTCGGGTCTTTCTCTCTGTTGTTTTTGCAACTTTGTGCTCCCTTTTTAACCTTTTTTCCTCTGGTTAACTGATTTCTTTTCCTCTCTTTCTCATTTGGCTTTTTCTTTTCTTCTTGACCGATTGTTGCTATCTATATTTACCTCTCAACACTTTCGGTTTTGATTCTACCTTCTCCCTCCTACAATCGGTTGTAGTCTTTAGGCCGATTACCTTGTCTCTTCTCCTCTCCTTTTCTTTTCGCTTATCTGCTCTCTCTCAATTCATTCTCTATTCACTGGTGGATGGCCGAATATTGATTGGTAAGTCTCTGGTCTCTACTCTTTCGGCTTTTCTCCTCTTTTCCCTGAATGTCGATTCTCACATTTTTCTCTCTTGGTAATGGTTATTTTTTTGGGTTTTAGTAATGCTCGAGGAGTGAAGGAGTTTGCTAGTTTTACAAAAATGATTGAAACCTTTTTCTCGTCTCTTCATCGAAGGTAACGCTACTCGTTGGTATTATATTGAACTGAGGTATTTCGGCTTGGATTCTTCAGTTTTGGCCGAATATTTCTTTCCCTTGTTTTGGGTTTGCATTTTCTTTACGTTGGTATCTTTGTTTCAACCCTTGTGTATAAGCAAACATGAGTAATAGATTCACTTATTATGCAGATAATCATCAAGGAGTCTATTATCAACCTTCGTCAGCAATCTAAGAGGGCTAAAACCACGCTCGTTCAATCAAGGCAAGTATCGATATGATTTTGAGATGAGTGTTAAAAGTTGGTGTTTAACCTTTTTGATTAAAGGACTGACCGAGTGTCTTGATTGAATATAGGGTTGGTGCTCGTGGGTTTCTACGCCTTTTCACAACAAGGTGTGTAACCACACTGCTATAAACGTAGATTGGCAAAAGCCAGAAAAGAATGACTACTAATGCTACACAAGCATGCGCTCGCTCGTCTGGTAATTCGAACGCATAAAATGTGGGTGTTTGGTCCTATAGGCCACCATGAGCATTTTCATGGGCTTAGGCCCACACTGATACTATTATTGTAATGGTTTTAGGCCCTAACTGTGATTGAATTGCTACTGAAACGGGCTTAGGCCTAGTCTGTAACTGCATACTTATGACTGATTATTGATAATGGATTCCACACTGAGTTCTCATAAACTCACCCTTCTGCTTCTCTGTACAGGTAATCTTTAGGCGGGTCGGTGTTGCGAGGGACTCGACGGTGGCCACACAACCGCACTTGCTTTCACTTTTTAGCTTCTATTTTATAAGTAATTTAATTTGGGTATTTGTTATGTAATAAAGCCTCTTAAAGTTTTATTTTTGATTTGGGATTTATTTACTTTGAATCATATCTACTCGAAGTAGGCCACGATTTTTCACAAAGATATATGCTTTCAAAACACCACACTATTGCAACATATTCTAAAAAGCTTCCGCAAAAAACATTAATTTAAAGTGCAATAGAAAATATGATTAACACTTTGCTAAACCAACTTGAGTTTTAACAACGAACAAGATACTCTAAATTTTCATATAGATCACAACGAGATTTTAAATGGAATAGATTTTTCAACGGAACCATGTTTTTCGAAATACACTTTAATGTGACATCGCAGATTCAGCCATAACGTCTAGGCTGGGTTTGGGGTGTTAGATTTAGTGGTATCAGAGCCAGGTTACAAAACTCAGCTGTGGATTTGGGTTTCTTTTAAACTTATATTTCGAAAAAGAACTATTTCAAATGATTTAAAATATTTGGAGATGTTTTATTGAATGTGTAGTACGCCGAGTCTCCAGCGCCGATCCTATGAGTTCTCTGAAACTACTACTTATTTGAAATTGAGATACTAAGACTACTATAGGAAGTAGACTGTACCGAAATACTCTGTTTACAGTAACCTAAAACCGTAGTAAGACTGCGATCTGCGAAAACAAAACTCTGAATTACTGATAATATTTTCCATAAAATATCCTATAATAAACACTGGAACTGTAAACTGATGCATAAATTTTATAATACAGATAATCACGCAAATTGATAATGAGCACTAGAGGTATTCGTAGAAGGGGTACAAGAAGCGGTGGAGGCCGTGGTGGTGCTCGGGCTAGGTCTTCGACATCGGGCCATATGCCTAACGTTGAAGCTAGGGAGGCACCGGCTTCACCTGTGATTGAGACTGGGTCACACGATCATGTAGCTGGGGACGACGCACTGTCTCAAGCTATGTTGCGAATTATGGAAAGGACCTAATGCTGGTACTGTAGGCCGTGGGTCAGTTACGGAAAGACTCTAGTCTAATGCAGCTGAGATTTTTAAGCGTATCGTTGGAGTTGCCCCTAATGTGGCCGAGTATTGGATTGAGGCCACAGAGAGGATCATGGATGACCTCAACTAACCCCAGAGCAGAAACTAAAAGGTGCAGTGTCGTTGCTACGAGAGGAAGCCTATCAATGGTGGCTTACAGTTAAAGAGGGTACTCAGCCTGACCAGTTGACTTGGGAATTCTTCAAGACTACATTCCAAGGAAAATATATGGGCACTAGTTATGTGGATACCCAGAGGAGGGAGTTTCTGAATTTGACTTAGGGGGATAAATCAGTAGCTGAATATGAGTCTGAGTTTTTGCGACTTAGCTGCTATACACGTGGGATGGTGGCAACTGAATATGAGCGCTGTGTTCGTTTCGAGGACGGCCTTAGGGATAGTTTAAGGATTCTGATAGCTCCAAGAGGGAGTGATATTTTATTACTTTAGTAGATAAGTCGAAGATCGCCGAGGGTGTGAAGTGCGCTGAGTGCCAGTGTAACACCCCAAACCCAGCCTAAACGTTATGGCCAAATCTGTGATGTCACATTGAAGTGTGTTTTGCAAAGCATCGTTCTGTTAAAAAGTCCGTGCTATAATAAAACTCTCGTAGTGATCTTTTACTAAACTTGAAGGCATCTTGTTCACTGTTAAAACTCAAGAAGGTTTAGCAAAAAGTTTAATCATCTTAGATTGTTATCACACTTTAAAAACAACGTTTGTTGTGGAAACTTTAAAAAAAAATACATTTCAATAGCGTGGTGTTTTGAAAACATTTATTCTTATGAAAATCGTGACCTACTTCTAACAGATAAGATCCAAGATATATAAAAACACAAATCAAAAATAAAACTTTAAAAGGCCTTATTACATAACAAATACCCAAATTAAATAGCTTAAAGATTAAAAATTTAAAATAGAAGCAGAAACAGTTGTGTGGCCTCCATCGAGTCCCTCGCAGCACTGATCTGCTTAAGGATTACCTGCACAGATAAGCAGATGGGTGAGTTTGTGAAACTCAATGTGTAATCCTTCAACAACCAAATAGTCAGACATGTATTAAACAAGTCCAGTCTGGGCCTAAGCCCATCTATGTATCAGTCCAGGCTCAGTTAGGGCCTTAGCCCATTCAGTAATAGTATTAGTGTTGGCCTTAGCGTAATTCAGTAACAGTATCAGTATAAAATGCAAACAAAAATCCTACCCAGCCAGCCTCTACACTCCACTCCATCCAGCCCTACACTTCATGTAGGGATAAAATCGACCCACCCATCCCTACACTTCAAAATATAGCACCGGTTGTGGTACTAAACAGTATTTGCAAGAAAGCTGCCAGTACAATACACTTCCTCCAAATATATCAAACCCACTCCCATGCATCATCTCATGTCATAATATCATACGTGTATACAAAATGTCATGCTCGAAAACAGTCAAATATATTATAAGGTATATCAATCATTTTACCTCTTAGGGGGTATAACTGTCATTTCATCAGTATGGGGTCTAAGTGTACTTCCTGCCCCAACAGAAGGTCCACAGTCGTCTCAGGCGACCCGTTCAACCTTGACGGTCAAACATTGAAAAAAGGATTGATCAGATTCTATTGGGTCTGACTCATAGTGATCATTTATCAAAGAATGACTCTGGTTATCAAATGTGTAAAACCTCAAACCCAGCCTAAACGTTACGACCAAATTCAATGTGCCACATCGAAGCATTAAAAACATTTTATATTATTGATCTATAAAAAATTTACTTAGTGTTTTAAAGGTTAATCTCATTATAGGTTAAAGTGAATGGAAGCTATGCACCAGGTAGGAAACCGGAAAAGAGGAGGTGAGTCCATCGGACTGCTTAAGTACCAAGCTCCCTTCGGAACCAATCTTAGACATGCACACAACCATTGCCACACCTTAACTTAGTGAGTGTTTTTTTTGAAAACCAATTCTTTTAAGTCCATTTTAAGAAAAGTGATTAATTTTGGACAACGTTTTCGTTGCGGAAGCTTTGCTTTGTTATCGTGATATTTTGAAATCAAGTAACTAATTTTAAAATCGTGCCCTAAAGCTATTCAATCTTAACGATTTAAAATAACATCATATCTACTCTAATCAAAACATAATAAGACAATTAAAAATAATTAAAGCGACCTTATTACAACTTAAAACCCAAATTGTTAAAGTAAATAAAAAGATGTCCAAATCACCAGAAGAAAACTGAATTTGTAGAAACGTGTGGCCACTCCGAATCCCTCACAGCTCCAAGCCCACTATGGCTGGGGATTACCTGCATGGATGAAAATAAGGGGTGAGTTTGGAAACTCAGTGTGTAAAATAACCCTACCATAGTCTATATCAGCTCAAACCACGAAAATGTTTAATTTGGCCTTAGCCCGCAAGCAGATTTTGAAATGAGGCCCACAGCCCATAACGAATGAGCACAGATATTACATGTTTATGTAGAAACCCAACCCAAATCCAACCATATGCACCCCCGTCCAACCTTACACCTTGTGGGGAGACTACTCAGCCCACCCAACCGCTACACGCCATAGAATTTGTAGCATGGCTGCGAGCGCATAATGTGATGAGTCGCGGATCTGAGATATTTATGGCAGAGCCACCAGAACAG
This sequence comes from Gossypium anomalum, assembly GCA_025698475.1. Classification (NCBI taxonomy): domain Eukaryota; kingdom Viridiplantae; phylum Streptophyta; class Magnoliopsida; order Malvales; family Malvaceae; genus Gossypium; species Gossypium anomalum. Next base: position 43,120,752 of record CM046965.1, read on the forward strand.
ATATTTGTGGCAGAGCCACTAGATCAGGTAATTGTGGCATAGCCACCAGGACGTTTCCTCCATAATATAACCCATGTCCCCATGCAACAGATATACAAAACATGGCACACAACATACAGAATCAGATCATCATGCTTTTCAGTCAAGATTAACCCTAGGGCTATAATGGTCATTTTGCACCTAGGGGTATAATGGTAATTTTCCATGCATAGGGGTATTCTAGTAATTTAACTATTTTAGGGTTTTCATGCATATTTCCACTATTTACGTACTAACAGAAGTACTTACCGACGTTCTTACCGTATTGGGCCTATTGACCCATTAACCCGATTTTGGCCCATTAAGCCAAAAAATATCGAAATGCATGAAATTGCGCGTACTGCAGTCTTATCACTTCAGATTACCGAATATGTTAATCTACTTATCTTACAAGCATTCGCACAATCGCAAGTTCACAAAATACCGGTTTACTCGCATTTCGGCTTTTCGAATTTTACCGATCTAGTCTATGAGAGGGTATCAGTTACACACCTGTTTGCGACGATATGCTGACGAGTTTCACACACGAGTTTCCTACAGTCAATTACTAGTATGTTAACTATGAATCCAATAGCAACTTATGGACAAAAACCCTTACCAAAAATCGGCCATTAACACTTTAGGCGCTAACAATCCTACCTTTGCAGAAACTAGTCACTAGGTTTAGATCTAGTCATTCCGCTTGTCCAAGCCTTCGATCAGTAGCCTCTAGATCACACTAACACCAAAAAAAAAACCATGGTTACAACCCTTAGAGCCCTAGGCTCTAATCGATAGCCTCCCTAAGTCTTTAGGGATTTCGACTTTTCCAAATCTCAAAATAAAAAATAGATTTGAGTACTTACCACCGGTTCTTTCAGCCAACAATTCCACTTTAGTTCCTATTCAGTTCTGATGTAGATCTAACCTTTAAACACTAGCAGAAATCTAATCTTAGAGATCTATAGATTCGGCTATATGCCCCTAGGCCTATGGTGTTTTCGGCTTTTTTTTTTAAATTGTGAAGAATAGTTGATTTAATATGAGTATTTTGTAGTGGTTTTGTCGACAGGGGTTGGGGTTTAGGGGATTGTATAAATCGGCCAAAAATATGAAAGAAGATAGGAGAAGTCAGCTAGGAGAAATCGGCACAAGAAACAGGTTTTTGAGATTTCAGCTTTTATGGCAATCGGTTATGGAGGTTTAGAAAGATCGGGAGTGGATGAGTAGAATGGTAGGGATGGTTCGGCTAAAGAGGAAAAAAAAGAAGAAAAGAGGATGGAAGAAGAGAGGAGAAACAATGAAGGTCGATCTCAAAAAAATAATAGTAGATATGAATGACCCCGACCTAAATCGACTAATCACTTAAAAATACCCAAAACTAAACAAAAAGAAAACAACCTATACACCAAAATTTTAAGAGTTTTTTGGCATTTAATTGCTTATAGCCGAATTGGTACTGCCATGAATCCTATTTCGGCATAAAATCCTTCCCAAGCTCAAATTCCATATTTTCCTCCTTAATTTCAGCCACTACCAATTTAAATTCCATCCAACTTCTTTGCACCACCAGCAGCAGTCCACCGCTTGACCGACTCAAGCCACTGTTAGGAGAGTTTTGGTCAAACTCTCACTCTCCCCCACATGAGAAGCAAGATTGGCCCTTTGCGCGCACAGTAGCTCGAACTCCAGACCCCTTCCTGTCCCTGCGCTCCACATTCTACTGCTTGCCACTGCACCAAGCTTTCCTCTACAACATAACAGGGTCACAATTAATCTTAATCCATTACTACTGAGGCCTCAGTTACTTGCGAAATAAAAAGAAAATTCTGCCTACTACACCCCTCGAACCTGCGACCTTCTAAACCCACACATACGCTTCTTGCTACTGCACCGAAGTTCCTTTCATGTCACGATCTTCTCATAGTTATTTATAAACCTTACCTGCTATAGTTCTGGCCCATTTAAAAATAAAACAAAATTTGCCTTCCCCTGGAATCGAACCCATAACCTCTCGGCAGGCCAGCACGCTGCTGCCACTGCACGGAAGCTCTTCTCATGATATAATCTACTCACAAATAATTTTAAGACTTATTTGCTATAGTCTCGATTCGTTTAAAAATAAAACAAAATATGCTACTTACCATACTCGAACCCCTAACCACATGCACACTCTTAACGCCTCCTTGCCACTTGACCACGTGCCTCTTTTGTGTCACCTTTCCTCCTGAGATATTTATAAGGCCTCCTTGCGGCAATTCCTAGTTGTAAAATAAAACAACCATTTGCGCACACCGTGCCTTGATCCCAGGCACCTCCCATGCCTTCCTAGCGTGCTTAGCCACTGGGCCAGATGCTCCTTTTATGCTAAAACTCAGCCCAAATTATTAATAAGGCCTACTGCCCAGATTCTCTTAAGAGGCAAAATTTAAGAATTTTGCTAAAGCTATGGCCCGAGCCCAGACTTTTTCCACACTATAAGCCCTTCGTATTTTATTTAATTACTAATCTAAACTAATAATAATAATAATAATAATTAAAACATCCAAACTATTCGGGCCGTCTTCTCCCCGAACCCAAACTCAAGGCCCAATTTTTGGGGAGTTACAGAATGACTGAAAAATCGGGATCAATTTACTTACGATACTTAGTTAACATTCATAAAAAGTATCTAATGAATTATGAGTTCAATACATCCTGTTTAGCAGAAAGGCAGATATTCCTTGCTCATTATCAGACAATCACTTATTCACATACTTCGTGTGGGGCTATAGTTTTCATTTTTCGTCTCATGGAAAACCCTTTTCACTCCACTTAGCCCTATCTCCCTATAGGAGCATTTTTTCTACCATACTATCGAGTTTTATAGGATACTGTTGATTCTAGTCCATTCATTTTATTTAAGACGTGAGATTTGTATCCTTTTTTTCTTAACTCCTTGATCTTAATAAAAAGTCAAGTTTCATTCAAATTAATCAATTTGACTGACAGTTTTTACGTATATTATAAGTAAAAGAGCGGTAGGAACTAGAATGAACAGCGCTGTAGTAATAAATGCGAGAATATTTACTTCTATAATTTCATTTTTTTTACTTCGCAATAACTCGGGATTTAATCCCATAGAGATGATAAATTTGTCGCTTGTAAATTCAATGCAATGACTTGCATTTCAATGACATCGAATCGGATCAATATCATGAATAACAATATCTAGGCTATCAAATTGATTTACCGTCGAGAATTGAATAGTATAACTTGGAATTATCCATGATTTCTTCATTCCTTATTTCCAAAAAGAATCCTATCCCTATCTCTATTTCTAAAATCCTATTTTAAAAATTCAAATTATAGAATTAATATAATAAATAGGATTTGGTTTGTAAGCATTTCTTGTAAAATATGAGCAACACCAAACCCCTCTAGAGCCCAAACCTCCATTTCTCCTACTCGTTGTCCTCCTTGCTTGGACCTTCCTCTAAGTGGTTGTTGTGTAACAAGTGAAGAATGTCCACTAGACCACCCATGTATTTTATCATCAACTTGATGAATTAATTTCAAGATATAAGGTTTTCCTATTATAACAGGTTGCTCAAAGGGGCCTGCCATTATTCCATCAAATATTCTACTTTTTCCTGGATATTCGGGTTCAAATACCCATGGATTCATTGTTTGCTTACTGGCTTGATATAATTCAAAAAACACTAGTTTTCTCGAAGCCTCTTGTTCATATCTCTCATCAAATGGTGCTATTCGATAATGTCTATCTAGTAGACTCCACGCTAAACCAAGCGAGCATTCAAATAGCTGACCTACATTCATTCGTGAAGGTACTCCTAATAGGTTGAAGGCCATATCAACAGGTCTTCCATCTTGCAAATAAGGCATATCCTGTCTAGGTAAAATTTTTGAAATGATCCATTTATTTCCATGCCTTCCGGCTACTTTATCGCCTACTTTGATTTCGCATTTCTGAGAAATATATACACGAATTGTTTTCGGGATTATAACTAGAACCCCTTTTTTTCTAGACCCATCTCACATCGATAACTCGACCACTCCCACCTATAGGTAATTTTAGACAAGTTTCCTTTGAAGTGGATACCTGAATCCCAAGTATGGCCTGTAATAATCTATCTTCTGGAGCATACGATGATTCGTTCACCACCTGAGGTGTTAATTTACCTACTAAAATATCGCCTGTCTCCACCCAGGATCCCAGCATCACAATTCCATTTTTGTCTAAATTGCGGAGTAAATAGGCTTCTAGGTTTAGTATTTCGTTAGTGATTCTTTCTGGACCTTGGCTTGTCACATGAGTCTGAATTTCATATTTTCGTATGTGAAAAGAAGTATAAATATCTTCATATACTAGACGCTCACTAATGAGCACCGTGTCCTCAAAATTGTAGCATTCCCATGGCATATAAGCTACTAGTACATTTTTTCTCAAAGCGAGTTCGCCATCAACCGTAGTGGCACCGTCTGCTAAAATTTGCCCCTTTTAAATGCAATTACCCCACCGAACCCAAGCAGTTTTATGCATACAAGTATTTTTTTTGGAACGTTTGATACATAACTAATGGAATGCCTAGAGCATTTCCATTGCCCGATAAAATAATCTTGTCAGTATCGGTAGAAATGATCTTTCCCTCGTGATCAACTATAGCGGGAACTCCTGAATCTAGAGATGTTTAAAATAAATCTATATGTTATCCCCACATATATGAATGGTTCCATATGTAGGAAAAAAGTTACCCGATTCCATTTTACGGAGTTGCAATTATACATTCCAAGGAATTTTATTTTTTATAGGTAAATGCTCAATACCCAAGTAGGCGTACAAAGTTGATTGTGATCAAGTGCTTTATGGGTCATCTTAGGCCTTGCGATTCACCTTTATCCCAAAAATATATCGAGATTTTTTACATACAAAGGATTTAGTTGTTACTAATATAGTCTAGCCTTTACTCTTCTTTAGATCCCTTATTTCAGTCCGATAGTATAATTAAATCAGGTCGATGTAGAAGAAATGAATGCATTTTCATACTATTAAGATAAGAAAGTAAAAAAAAAAACTAAAATCTAATTTGGATTATGCCAAATCACTTATTCTACTGGATCTTACGGAGCCTTATTTATACACAACATCGTCAGGTCTGATCATAGTAAAGATTCTCTTCAAACGAACCACCTATCCTTTGTATGGGGCTTACATGGTGATTGAAACAAAGACACATTTGGTTGTGAATTCCAATGTAGCAGATAAAGGCATATTTCTGCACGGTCGAATCAATAGTTCAAGTCACACACTCCCATAATCCATTTTCTCTTCGGGGAATTCCCTTCAACTATTTATGTCATATCAAATAAATAATAGAATATTGTTGTAGTTGAAAGAAAATATCCAAATACATGTCTTATTTTTTTTTCAATAATCCATATTTTTACCAATGAAATACTATTTATTTTGAGCTAGATAGTGTTGATTGACTCCATTTTTTCTACTTTTTGGATGGTAAATACTTCTCAGAACATGGAGTGTGAATCAAACCCATGTCTGAATTGAAATTGAGATATTGATGCAAGTTCTTTTCTTCTGAATCAAATGGATTCATATCTGAAAGAGGTGGACAATAAGTTCTTTCAAAATTGACTATTTGTCCCTCTGTTAGAGGTGTTCCAGAAATATCTGCAATCGATTAAATAGCTCCACAAACTAATGGATCAGATTGAATTGCAAACTGGAAAGATTTGTACAAGCTATACCTTTTGTCACCACTTTGTGGAAAATCATTAGATATGAATATGTTAGATACCTACGACTCGATTGGTGAAGGTGAAATAATATCTCTCCCCAAAAAAGTATGTTTTTTTTTACCACTACACAAAGAAAATATTTTGTACGAATGAACACGATATTGAGGAATTATCCATACGTAAAATCATAATTATTGATACGATCATTTTCCACATAAAAAGGGAATCTTTTGTTACAATAGAAGCAGAAGTGATATGGATTATTCAAGAATTGAAGTCGATTTGCTTTATAAAAAGAAGATATCAATGAACTTCTATGAAATGGTTTCCTGTATTTCTTCTAGAGAATCCCCTAATTGTTCTAGAGCAAATAGAAAGGGATTCTTTAACCAGAAAGAATTTAGTTCAGATGTAGGATACCTATCAAGAAGTTTTTGCAACTCAATCATGTATGATGGAATCATCAAAGATTTGACCTTTTCGAACTCACATCAGAACTCACTATAGGCTCTGGAAACAAAGAGATGATGTGTACGAACGAGATATCCAGCAACAAGTAGAAGGAAAAGGATTGAATAGAGGAACTCCTGAACATTTGGCGATCTCAGATGTGTCGATAACAATGGTGACTCATTATTTCAATGAATCATTTCTTCGGACAGAAGAAAGTTATGTAAACACTTACTCGAAATCTCACTTATCAGATTCCATTGTGGAAGACACAATTTTTTCTGAAGAATTTGCCATGATATATCAGATCCATGCATAATATCATGGAAAATGGATACAAATATTTGACTGCTACTTAGTATCGGTAATAGGTCTGAAAAAGTATCTAAAAATATCAAATTTAGATATTTGTACCCTGTCAAACCATGGCATATATGTTTGGAATAGATTTCGTTTTGAGAGAGTTGAAAAAGCACTATCTCGTTGAAAGGTTCTATACATCCACCCTTTCTCAATGCATTTCTTTAGACAAAGACCGTGGGGCCCACGCGGTCCATTTTGGCCCAACGAGGCCTAAAATAGCCTATGCCCATGAAATCATTCATGGTGGCCTCTACGGTCCAACGCCCATGTTTTACGCGTTCGGAGTACTACACGAGCGAGTGCACGCTCGTCCAGTGTCAACAATCATACTTTTCTAGCTTTTGCCAATCTACGTTAATAGCAGTGTGATTACACACCTAATTGTGAAGAGTGCTAAAAGTCCACGAGCACCACAGCCTATATTCATAAAAGACATACAATCAGTCTTTTAATTACTAGGGTTAAACACCCTCTTATTAACCCTTAATCCCAACACGGTGATTATTACCTGCCTTGATTGAACAATTGCGATTCAACCTACTTAACCTGCTGACCAAGGTTGACTCTAAGAACCTTGGCAAAGATCTGCATTAAAACCTAATCTTGTTAACTAAAACCTTAAACGTAAACAACTTGAACCAATTGATCAACTTACCAAAATGTAAAACTAAGAGTGGAGGGCAGCAATAATCGATCTACAAAAGTACACCCTAAACTGAGACACGAGATGGTGCAATCACCCCTGACAGCAACCCGTGGAGAATAGTAAACGTTAGAGGGAAAAGCTATTGGCAAAGAATAAAGAAACAACAGCTGCACTTATACCTGAAATGGAATATTCGGCTAACACCATATAGTGAAAAGAGAAGAAAGCCAAAAGAAAGAAATGAGGGGAAGAGAGAAGCCAAGAGCACTTACCCAAAACTGAAACACAAGAGATGAAGAGAAGTGATGAGGTATTCAGTGTAGATGCAAGGTGGAAGGGGAAAAACTATTGAGAGGGAGAAGAGAGAGAATCGACCAAAATAGCATAAGTAAAAGAGGAAATAATGATCTCAAAAAAAACTGAGAGGAGGGGATAGAAGGCATTCGGCCAATTGGGAAAAAAAAGGAATAATGGAAAGAAAAGGTAAGGGATGTTAAAATACTAACTCGAAACAACCAAAATACGGCTAATAACCTTTGCACAAAATGGTTTCTAACAAACAGAAAAAGTAAAAGAAGTGACAAAAACGAGTTGAACAACAAAGTACCCAAACTAAATCCTGAAAGCTCCCCAAAACTGAACTCACAGATGCCTACAATCCCAATTCGGCTCCAACACTCTCTCCATTCCCATCCCCTTGATTTTCTCCTATAATCTCTCCACAAAACCCTCAAATCGGGTACTATCCAAATCTCATCTTTTTCTTCCTAAATTTCAGCTACACCATCCCCACACCCCTCAAACATTCCAACCAACCAGCATCAGAGTCCCACTACCTTACAACCTCCCACACGACCACTTGCAAAATAAAACACTCCCTACGCATAGCAAGGCTCGAACTCTAGTCTCTTAGTAATAGCAACACGCCACTAACCCCTAGACCAATAGGCTTTTTATGAAATTCTTTACCAACATTTATTTAAGAAGCCAAGAGATTAAAGAGAACTCAGGACTTCTCCAACACTTCTCAAGACACACAACCATTGAAGCAGGCATGAATTTATGTACACAACACACAAAAATAAATACTTAGATTTTTGGGGTGTTACAGCCAGAACTGTGAGAAGGAAAAGGGTAGGAACAAGAGGGATTCAAAGCCCTCAAGTTCATTTCAGATACCTAAGAAAAAGGCTAGAGTTGATGGGCCAGTCAGAGTTAGGCCCACTGTTGCTGCTACTGGACCGCAGCCTTGTGCTGATTGTGGGAGACTCCATTAGGGCGAGTGCTGGAAGAGGATTGGGGCATGTTTGAGGTGTGGATCTATGGAGCACTATATCAGGGATTGTCCATGGAGGCCTGATTAGAAGCAAGCTACTGGTATTGTAACAGTCCGGTTTAGACCCTAGTTGGAATAGTGGTTTCGGGACCACAAATTTGAGTCAAAAAAATATTTTAATATTATTTTCTGTACTTATTATATGTGAAAGTCTCGTATGAAAATTCAAATGTTTGTGTGCTTAATTTGCAAGAAGGACCTAATCGCATAAAATGTAAAAGTTACTTACTGTTTGTTAAAAGTGCTTAAATGCTATGCTTTGTGAAATGTGAGGTCCTTATTATGTAATTGGACCATGGATAGTGCGATTGGTCATAAATGACTTTAAAATGGATGACTTATAAATTATTAAGACAAGGGTAAAATAGTAATTGATGTATTAAATGTATTATAATAAAATAAACATGAAATAAAAGCCATTATTCATTCATCTTCCACCAAAAATTGAAGAAAAACATACAAGGTTTATATGTTTGAAGCACTCGACCAACATCTAGCTTGATTAAAGGTCCGTTTTTGTTTGATTTTTTATAATTTCTACGTTTTTGTCATCGTTTCTTTGTGTTTTACTAAGCCCATGCCTCAATTTCTGAATTTGATTATGATTTTAAGTTATGCCATTGATGAAACTATGAGTTTGATGAAACTATGAGTTTGGTGAAGTTAGTTGTTGAAATATGAAAGTTTGATATTTGGTTTACATATTTTGTCTTTGGATTTTTGATGATTTTGAGTAAAATGGGCTAAATTGTGAAATTTGTAAATTGAAGGACTAAAATGTGAAATAAATGAAATGTGTGGACTAGTATGAGTACTAGGAGAATTCGGCAAAGCATGAGTGTATGCAAATTATGTGTATTTTGTGATTTTGTGAATTAAGGACTAAAGTGTCAAAATGTGAAAATGTGAGGGCTAAATTGTAAAATGCCCTAAATGAATGTTTATGGATTGATTTGAATTATTTGTTGAATAAAAGGGTTAATTTTGAATACATATAGATCAAGAAAAGAGGAATTCGAATTTAGACCGAGGGAAGTCGAAGGTTAGAGAGTAGACAATCGGAGTCAACAATTCTGAGTACGAGGTAAGTTCGTACGTGATACATGATGTTACAAGTATATTTTTGATGCTTTGATTATACATAAATTGTGTATATATTTTATTATGGTTTAAATACGATGATAAATCAATTGCATTTGGCACTAAATGTGTAATTCACATTAGCTTCGACTATAAATAGCACTAAGTGTGTGACATAGAGTAGCTTCGGCTATATGAGGCACTAAATGTGCGATACCGAGAGAGCTTCGGTTAATTGAGATGGCACTAAGTGTGCGAAATCATTCTAGCTTCGGCTAATCCTTAAAGCATTAAGTGTGCGGATGTTTAAAGCATGAATAATCTTCAGAAAGTCTTAAAATATCTGAACGAGAGGTGAGAATGAAAATGAATAAATACGGGAAGGTTCAGGTATGTGCGATACCTATGTGGTAGATGATATTATGTATATGAAGTTCATTGAATTGGTATAAACATATGAATTGTATTGGCATAGAATTGATAGATGAATTGAGAACTAATAAGTGCTTATGTGTTTATGTTTTATATTTTATAAATTGTTGATGATATTTGGTACGAGCTTACTAAGCTTTTGAAAGCTTACTTTGTGTGTGTTTACATTGTTTTATAGATATTAAAGCTACTATGAGCTCGGGGATCATCGAGGATCGTCACCACACTATCGAACCTTGTTTTGGTACTTTTTAAAATGTATATATTGAAGTATGGCATGTATAGGCTAGAAGTGATTTGGTTAGGTTTTGTAATATATATATCATGCCATGTGATATGGCTAATTTATGTTTGAACTTATGGTTGGAAATGTTATATGATATGTGAGGCATTATGAATTATATGGTTGTTTTGAATGACCAAAAGAAATGGTCAATATTGATAAGTTTTGGTATGTTTCGAGCATGATATTGAATGATGTATTGAAACATATGTTTTAGTATGACTTTAGTTTAGGTTTTGGTTTGATTTGGCAGATGAATTGAGATTGGAATTTATTGGTAATGTAAAGGCATGAATAATGTATGTTTTGGTATAGAGATTGGTTGAAATTGGTGAACAAAAATGCTTTGTTTGGTGCTTGTAGGTTTGACCTAATTAGGGTGGCAAGTTGGCTATTCAAATGGCCTATCTTTATCCACATGGGTAGAGACACGGGCGTGTGCCTCACACACGGCTATGTTGTACGGCCGTGTGTCCCCTGGGGTACCCTACGATTTTAAGTCAGGCTCGAGCGTGGCCAAGGCACACGGGCGTGTGGCTAGCCGTGTGGCCCAAGTTAGGCTCGACCACGGCCAAGACACACAGGCGTGTCTTATGGTCGTGTGAGCAAGTTAGTATGTATGCCCTGTTTGGACACAGCCTAGACACACGGGCATGTCTAATGACGTGTAAGGCACGCGGCCTGTTCACACGACCGTGTGACCTGTACTACTTTGAAAATGTTTAAGTTTTGGAAAAATTTTGTATGAGTTTGGTTTAATTTCGACCCCTTTCTAATGCATGTTTAAGGTCTCGTTGACCTATTTAAGGGACTCTATATTGATGTTTAACCTCTGATGTTCCGATGTTTATGAAATGAATATTAAATATTTTGAATTGTTCGATAACGCCTTTAACCCTAGTCTGACGACGGATATGGAATAAGGGTGTTACAGGTATGGGTACTGTTTAGCCGTTGAGAGGTGTTCAGCAGCCACTGAGAGGCCGTGATCAGGCCAGAGGTGGAAATGGTATGGGTCGTGGTCGTGAAGCACTGGGCAGAGGTGCTAGTCATACTGAGGCGAGGCAGCCAACACTAGTTTATGCTGCACATCGCCGAGAGGACGGAGACACCCCAGATGTTATTATGGGTACATTCTTTATCATTAATGTACCTTATACTGCATTGGTTGATGTTGGGTCTATGCATTCTTATATAGCATGCACTGTATCTGAGACTTTGGGTGTAATGGTGGAAAACACTACAAGTGAGATTATTATGTTAAGTCCATTAGGGCAGTCAGTGAGAGTAAATAAACTGTTTAAGGATGTACCTTTGGAAGTTCAAGGAGTGATCTTTTTGGTGGATTTGATGGAACTCCCTTTTGTAGAATTCGACTGAATACTAGGCAAGGACTAGCTGGTTAAGCATCAAGTGAATTTGGACTATGCTGTAAAATGGGTGGTACTGAAAACTGCAGAGGGTGATGAGGTAGTTGTGATTGGGGAGAGTTAGAATTATCTGTCAAAAGTGATTTTTGCACTTAGGGCTGAGAAATTGGTTCGTAAGGGTTGTGAGGCGTATCCAGTCTACATTGGTGTTTCTGATTCTGAGGTTTCTTTGGTTAAGGATATCAGAACGATTAAAGATTTTTCGGATGTTTTTCCCGATGAACTACCTAGGTTACCTCCAAACTGTGAAGTTGAGTTTGGGATTGAGCTCCTGCCTGGTACAGCTCTAGTGTCTATTGCCCCTTATAGAATGGCAACGAAGGAGCTTGTGGAACTTAAGGCTCAGATTCAGGAATTTTTGGATCGAGGGTTTATCTGCCCTAGTGTGTCTCCGTAGGGAGCATCGGTTTTATTTGTGAAAAAGAAGGGTGGAATCATGCGTATGTGCATCAATTATTAGTAATTGAACAAATTGACTATTAAGAACAAGTACTCCTTATCGAGGATAGACGATCTATTCGACTAGTTTCAAGGAGCTTCGGTCTTCTCTAAGATTGATCTCCGATCAGGGTATCATCAATTGAGAGTCAAAGAGGCTGATGTTTACAAGACAGCATTTAGGAGTCATTATGGTCATTACGAGTTCCTAGTGATGCCGTTTGGACTGACTAATGCACCAGCGAGTTTTATGGATTTGATGAACCGAGTTTTCTAGCCTTATCTGGATCGGTTCGTAGTGGTGTTTATAGATGATATTTTGGTGTATTCGAGAATTCAAGATGAACATGATGCACATCTCTGAGTTATTCTATAGATTCTGAGAGAGAAACAACTGTACACCAAGTTTAGTAAATACGAGTTTTGGTTACGAGAGGTCACATTTCTGGGCCATGTCGTATCTACTAAAGGGATTAGGGTTGATCCTCTAAAATTGAAGCTGTTCTAGATTGGAAGCCGCCTAAGACGGTATCTGAGGTTCAAAGTTTTCTGGGTCTGGTAGGGTATTATAGACATTTTGTTGAGGGGTTTTCGTTGATTGCTACACCTCTGACTAAGTTGTTGCGTAAAGGGGTATCGTTTGACTGGACTGATAAGCAACAAAAAAGTTTTGAGAGACTTAGGAAAGTTTTGAATGAGGCCCCTGTCTTGATACAACCAGAGTTTGGAAAAGAATTTACTATCTAAACCGATGCATCACATGTTGGTTTAGGATGTGTGTTGATGCAAGAAGGTAAGGTGGTGGCTTATGCGTCTCGTCAACTTAAGACGTATGAGGTGAACTATCTGACGCATGACTTGGAGTTGGCCACGGTGGTTTTTGCACTGAAAATTTAGAGGCATTACCTGTACGGTGAGAAGTGTATCATTTACACGGATCACAAGAGCCTCAAGTATCTCCTCACTCAGAAGGAGCTAAATCTTAGGCAACGTAGATGGATTGAGCTGTTTAAAGATTATGACTGTTCGATTGAATACCATCCTGCTAAGGCCAATGTGGTGGCTGACGCACTGAGCCGTAGGGCTATGATTGATCTGAGGGCGATATTTGCTCGTCTTAGTTTATTTGATGATGGTAGTTTTTTGGCCGAACTTCAAGTTAAATTGAGGTGTATTGAACAGATTAAGGGTAAACAGTTGGATAATGAGTCACTAGGTCTTCGATTCTAACAGATGGAGAGTGGGGAAACTTCAGATTTTGGATTGAATAGCAAAGGGGTACTTTGTTTTCATAGGAGAGTTTGCGTACCGAAGGATACTGATCTGAGGTAGTCTATACTACAAGAGGCACATAGTAGTCCTTACACTATGCGTGAAGTTATATTGGTGGCCGGGTCTTAAGCGTGAAGTTATCGACTTTGTGAGTAAATGCCTTACTTACCAACAGGTTAAGGCTGAACATCAGTTACCTTCTAGGTTACTTCAGCCAATTAAGATTCTGTTGTGGAAGTGGGAGAGAGTGACTATAGACTTTGTTAGTGGGCTACCCTTAACGCCTACTAAGAAGGATTCAGTATGGGTCATTGTGGATCGATTGACCAAGTCTGCCAATTTCATACCTGTTCGTACTGATTACTCGTTGCAGAAGCTGGCTAAACTGTATGTGTTTGAGATAGTACGACTGCATGTGGTACCAGTTTCCATAATATCTGATAGAGATCCTCGCTTCATGTCTCGGTTCTAAAAAAAGTTACACGAGGCTTTGGGTACAAGGTTGGACTTCATGATACGTTTCATCCTCGAGCGATTTGGTCGATTGGAGAGGTGATTCGATCTTCGGAGGACATGTTAAGGGGTTGTGTGATTGACTTCTGAGGCAGTTGGGAGGACTATTTACCGTTAGCAGAGTTTACGTATAACAATAGCTACCTGTCTAGCATACATATGGCACCTTACGAGGTGCTATATGGTCGTAGGTGTCATACTCCTTCGTGTTGGACTGAGTTGGGCGAGCGGCGTATTCTGGGCCCTGAATTGATTTCTGATGCTAAGGATAAATTAAGATTGATTCGGGACCAAATGAAGGTTTCACCATATAAGAAGGTCAGTCGTATGCGGATCTAAAACGTAAGAAAATTAAATATTCTGTGGGGGACTTCGTCTTTCTCAAGGTCTCACCATATAAGAAGGTACTGAGGTTTGGATGAAAGGGCAAGTTGAGCCCCAGGTTCATTGGGCCTTACCACGTACTAAAACATGTGGGATCGATTGCCTATCAACTTGAGTTACCTCTAGAGTTAGACCAGATTCATGATGTTTTCCACGTCTCCATGCTGAGGCGTTATCTCTCTGATCCCATGCATATTGTCTCGACTGAGGAGATTGAGGTTAGGTCAGATCTAACTTTTGAGGAAGAACCGATTCAGATTCTAGAGCATGATGTAAAAGTGTTAAGGAAGAAGTCCATCCCGCTGGTTAAAGTACTTTGGCATAATCACAGCTCGGAAGAGGCCACGTGGGAACCTGAGGAGGCAATACGACAACAATACCCTTAATTGTTTTAACCAGGTAAATTTCGAGGCTAAAATTTTTGTTTAGGGGGCTAGAGTTGTAATGCCCCAAAATATATGTGTTTATTTTCTGTACGTTTTGTATTACAAATGCATGCTTGTCTCAGTGGTTAAGTGTCCTGGGAAGTGCCTGAAGAGTCTTGGGTTCAAGCCTGGGTACTTGCAAAAAACTTTGTTTTTTAAGAAATAAACCATTGCATTTGGTTAGTGGACTTTTAAATTTATGTGAGTAAAACATGACATAAAGAGCCTATTGGTCTAGGGGTAAGTGGCGTGTGGAGTGTTCCTTGGGGTCTGATGTTCGAGGCTTGGTGACGCAAAAGGGGCATTTTATTTTGCTACAAGTATGGTGAAAGTGTCCTAGGTTGACCGAAACTGAAATGTGTGATTGGAGTTTGAATAGGCGGTTGAGGAGATAATGGAGGAGGGATTTTAGGAGGATTATGTGGGATTTGAAAGTGGGGGAAGTTGTGCCAAAATTGAATTCTTTTTCAGAGAGTTTCGGCTGAGGAGGGAAAGGTTGGAAGAGTTAAGTGTGTGACCTGTTTAGAGGCCTTGCCAAATTAGAAGTCCCTTTTTGGAAAAATTGGCATTAGCTCACCTTTCTTTGGTTTTGGTGCCGAATTTGGCTACTTCTCAGTTTGGCTTTCTTGCTTGTTATGGCCGAATAGTACTTGATCATTTGGGTCTTTCTCTCTATTGTGTTTTGCGATTTTGTGCTCCCTTTCTGGCCTTTTTCCTCTCTTTATCATTTGGCTTTTTCTTTTCTTCTTGACCTACTGTTGCTATCCCTTTTTTCCTCTTAACAGTTTCGATTTTGATTCCACCTTCTCCCTCCCACAATCAGTTGTAGTCTTTAGGTTGATTACCTTGTCTCTTCTCCTCTTCTTTTTTTTTTCGCTTCTCTGCTCTGTCTCAATCCCTTCCCTTTTCACTGTTGGGTGGCCGAATATTGATTGGTAAGTCTCTGGTCTCTGGTATGTCGACTTTTCTCCTCTTTTCCCTAAATGTCGATTTTCATATTTTTCTCTCTTGGTTATGGTGATCTTTCGGGTTTTTTGTATTACTTGAGGAGTGAAAGAGGTTGCTGGTGTTATAAAAATGATCAAAATCTTACTCTCGTCTCTCCATCAAAGGTAACGCTACTCGTTGGTATTTTATTGAACTGAGGTATTTTGTCTTGTATTCTTCGATTTTGGCCAAATGTATTTTTCCCTTATTTTGGGTTTGCGTTATCTTTAGGTTGGTATATGTTGTTTCAATCCTTGTGTATAAGCAAACATGAGTAATAGATTCGCTTATTATGCAGATAATCATCGAAGAGTCTGTTATCAATCTTCGTCAGCAATCTAAGCGGGCTAAAACCATGCTCGTTTAATCAAGTAAAGTATCGTTATGATTTTGAGATGAGTGTTAAAAGTGGATGTTTAACCTTGTTGATTAAAGGGCTGACCGAGTGTCTTGATTGAATATAGGGTTGGTGCTCATGGGTTTCTGCGCCTTTTCGCAACAAGGTGTGTAACCACACTGTTATAAACGTAGATCGGCAAAAGCTGTAAAAGTATGACTACTGACACTACACAAGTGTGCGCTCGCTCGTATGGTGATCTAAACACGTAAAACATGGGCGTTTGGTCGTAGAGGCCACCATGAGCGTTTTCATGGGCTTAGGCCATTTTTGGCCACGTTGGGTCAAAATGGGCCCCACGGGCTCGTGGGCCCTACATGGGTAAACCATACTAACTGTGGAGATTATTGGGCCAGGCACAGTTCACACGGCCAAGGTCATTTTTGGGCTTTATGGGCCACACGGGCTTGTGGGCCCACATGGGCCATATTATGGGCTTTGGGCCCATTTTCACTATTTGAATGGTAAGGTTGCACAGGTCACCCGAGACGAGTGTGGACCTTCTGTTGGGTCGGTAAGTATACCTAGACCCTAATCTGCTAAAATGACTGTTATACCCTATGAGGTAAAATGACTGATATACCCTTATGATATGTATGACTGTATTCGAGCATAACATGTTATGCATACACGTATGATATTATGCCATGACATATTGCATGGGGATGGGTTATTGTATTTGGTGGAAGTGTACTGTACTGGTAGCTTTACTACAAATACTGTTTAGTGTCGCAACCGGTACTATATTTTGGAGTTTAGGGATAGGTGGGTCGATTTTATCCCCACATGGAGCGTAAGGCTGGACGGAGTAAAGTGTAGAGGATGGATAGGTAGGATTTTTTATTGCATTTCTGTTACTATTACTGAAATGGGCTAAGGTCCACACGTTACTGTTACTGAAATGGGCTAAGGCCCACACTGTTAATGTTACTGAAATGGGCTAAGGCCCTAATTGAGATTGAACTGCTACTGAAACGGGCTTAGGCCCAGTCTGTAACTGCCTACTGCATGATTGATTGTTGAATGGACACACTAAATTTTCATTAACTGACCCTTCAGCTTCTCTGAGTAGGTAATCCTTAGGCGGGCCGGTGCTGCGAGGGACTCGATGGTGGCCACACAACCACACTTGCTTTCACTTTTTAACTTCTATTTTATAAGTAATTTAATTTGGGTATCTGTTATGTAATAAGGCCTTTTAAATTTTTATTTTTGATTTGGGATTTATTTTCTTCGAATCATATCTGTTAGAATTAGGCCGTTGTTTTTCATAAAGATAAATACTTTCAAAAATCCACGCTATTGCAACATATTCTAAAAATCTTCTGCAAACAAACATTGTTTTAATGTGCAAAAACAAATACGATTAACACATTGCTAAACCAACTTGAGTTTTAACAACGAAAAAGATACTCTAAATTTTCATATAGATCACAATGAGGTTTTAATATGGAATGGATTTTTCAACAGAACTATGTTTTTTGAAATACACTTTAATGTGACATCGCAGATTCGGCCATAATGTCTAGGCCGGGTTTGGGGTATTACATACACAGCCTAGCCCAATATTCTCCACACATCCATGTGGTTTACTTGTGTGGGGCCCACACAGCCCATTTCGGCCCAACGTGGCCCGAAACGACCTAAGCTTATGAAATCACTCACGGTGGCCTTTACGATCTAACGCCCACGTTTATGCATTCGGATTACCACACGATGCTCGACACATGTTCCAGCTTTTGTAGAATTATGATTTGGGTAGTGTTTACACACCTGATATGATTTTTGATACACAACACTCTCGAGACAAAACACACTTAGAACAAACGTCAATTCCATGCCCAAAATTAGTCACCCTTAAAATCCATACCAATTAAACAACTACAAAAGAACTTTAGTTATATTGCTTACCCCTACTACTCCAAAAGAAATAGCCTAAATTCCGCTGGTAAACCGAGTTCGCTGCAATTTGATGCTGTCATAACAATGTTCAACATAATAGAGGATTAGGAATATACTACACTTAGCAAAAGAAATCTCCCCCAAATCAAATGGGGCACAAATCCCCCTTACCAAAAGACTTACCAACCCATGTAGCCCACGAAGAACAGGAATAACCAACACCAACTTTTCCCTTTTCAGAGAGAAACCGAAAGGCAGGAGAGGGAAGAGAAGAAGTATTCAGCAACAGTACAAAGGAAGAGGGTGACTGCTAAGAATCGGTTGAGAGAAGGAAAAGGAACTAGAAGCAATCGGTCAAAGCATAGAAAACTGAGATGCCGATTGTTAGAGCTGAGCCAGAGAAGGGAACGGCAGAGGAGAGAAAGTATTCGGCCAACACAAAAATATATTAAGGGAGGGGAGAAGGGTATTCGGCCAAACAAAAAGGAGAGCACGATAGGTTGAAGAGTAGAGGAGAACAGGGGATCGACTAACAGGAGTAAAATGGTCAAAAAGGAGAACAAAATCGTAAAATGTAAAAAAAGATTCCGGAATGGTCCAAGCAATAATCAGCCTCAAGCAAAGAAGTGAATGAAACCAAAAGAAATTATAGAAAAGGAAATTGAGAGAAAAGATACTAAGCTAAAGCCAAATTCTTCCTAAATCGAATTCTTTGAGTGCTTAAAGTTCAAATTTGGCACACCACTTCCTCTTACCTCAACTCCCCACGATTTTCTCCTCAAATCTCTCAACCATCCAATTTGAACTCCTACCAAACTCTCAATTCAAATTTCACTCAAACACTACAGTGTTTCGATCAAACACAACTCTTCCACGGCATCAACAGTAAAATATAACACCTCAATGCCCCTGTTAGCACTCGAACCTCAGACCCCAAGGAACAGTAACACACCACCTATCCCCTAGACCAGCTGGCCCTTTCTGTCATGTCTTACCCAAATTTATTTAAAAGCCTACTGACTAGAGACAAGGTTTATTCATATAAAAATAAAACTTTTGCATAAGCCAAGGCTTGAACCCAAGACTTCTCAAATACTTCCCAGAACACATAACCACTGAAGTAGATACACTACTGTGTCACTTTCTTGCACAACTAAATATTTATGTACAGCCTCCTAACTGTTCCCATGCTCAAGACGTAATACTTCTAGGCCCAAAATCTGGGGCGTTACAAGAAGGGGAAGAGACATCTATCCTGGATTCATGTATGATTGGAAGATAAATGAGAAGATGGAGTGTGGTGAGAAATCCTGCAGTTTTCCCTTTAGTTTACCTGATTTCTGTGATTCAAACTTCTTTAAATGTTAATTAATAATTTAAATTTGGTGCTGACTTTTCCACCCATGATTATTCTTTTCTAGGTTGGAGTTATTTGGGTGGATGTTTATCATCTTTAATGTTCATGATTCGAGATTGCCTATATCAATGTTTCATTCGATCTATGCCTATTTTAAATACATGCTTGCAAGCTCTAGACATAGTTAATGGTATTTTGTGTTCATAGATGAATTTTTAATTCTGAAAAGGTTAAGTATACTGGATCTAAAAATCATTTGATGCAAGTGAATATTTGATAGAATATTCACAGCACTCTAGACATAGATGTTGCGAGTTGTGCAGAGAAGAATGTTCATTACAGTTATTAATCCAGAGTTCTGTAGACATACACTAACTTAGATTTTTTACTTAAAATCAAGCTATCGAAAGAGGCAGGTTACAGTAGTAACTCTCTGAGCAGTTAATTAGACAATATTTGCCATGACATTATTTTTATATGAGCAATTCACCTGAATAATTCCAGCCCTATTCACTCAACAATAGAATTACTCTTTCTTTTCTCGGTAATTTGCCACTACATTTTATTTTCCTAATCAATTCTCTATTTTTAGCATTAAATTACATTAATTCATTATACCAACATCTTAATCAATTTAAGAGTATTTCCTGCTATTTAGTATAGTAAATAGGATTATAATAGCTTAATCAATCTCTTACCAAATTTTGATCCCTGTGGAGACGATACTTACTTATCACTTTATTACTTGAATGATGTGTACACTTGCACAATTGCATTAGTTATTTACAAAATCAAATAAAATACTAATTAATTCCTCTAAAAAAATAACAAGAATAATAACAAGTCAGTTTTTCACCAATGTTGTCGATCCCCGGCAATAGCGCCAAAAACTTGTTTCGTGGAAAATAACTAATGCAATTGTGCAAGTGTATTCAAGTAATAAAATGATAAGTAAGTATCGTCTTCACATGGACCGAAAATTGGTAAGAAATTGAGTATGTTATTATAATACTGTTAATTATACCAAAATATCAGGAAATAATCTCATTGTGAATAAGAAACTAAAACAATGAATTACTGAAATTAAATGATAAAGAAAAATAATTGATATGGCAAATAAAATGATGTGGAAATTCACAGAGAGTATCAAGAGTATTTTTGTTGTTGAATGAATGGGGTTGGAATTATTCAGGAGAAATGTTCATATCAAGATAATGCCAAGGTAAAATATTGTCTAATCTACTACCCAAAGATTTGCTACTGTGACCTGCCTCTTTCGATAGCTAGATCTTAAGGTAAAAATCTAAGTTCATCTATGTCTATAGAACTTGGGTTTGCTAATTGCAATGAATGTCCTCTCTGTACAGCTTGAAGTATCTATGTCTAGAGTGCTACGAATATTCTATCGAGTATTCGCTTGCATCAAATGATTCAAGATCCAATATTCTTAACATTTTTAAAATTTAAAACACCTAAGAACACAACATGAATGTAACAATGGTATTAGATATCCCAATTCCTAGGTATTAAAGATGAATAAACATTCACCCAAACAACTCCAACCTAGAAAAGATTAAGTTCATGGGTGGAAAAGTAAATATCAAAATAGAATTATTCATCAACATTTCTCAATTAAGTTCGAATCACAGAAAATTCAATCTAAAAAAATAAAGGGAGAACTGCAAAAAGTTCGTTCCACACTCCAGCTTCTTTTTTATCTACTGATTGTACGTGAATCCAGGATATATTTCTTTTCCCCTTCCTTAAGTCAATATTTTGCTCTCTTCTAAGCTGCTACCTTTTCTTTCTCTAGAATTCTCCAATAGAGTTATTCTTTATGTAGAGCATAAGGGGATTGTTGTCACCAGTCTCTTTCTCATGCTAATTCTTCTCTCTCTTTCTTTTATTGGTAGATCCATCCCACCTCAGCACACATTTTTCATTCCTCTTTTCAGGTTGGTTTTTCTGGTACACATCTAGCTGGCTGAGAGCGATGCGGATAGAGTGTTGAGTCATTTTCCCAGAATTGTCATGGCAATTCTGTTGGCAATCAATCTTACCAATTGCCATTGTAATGTTTCACTTCTCTTATTTGCTTTCTGCATCCTTTTCATCCTCTTCTTCTACTTGCACCTATGTTCACACAGAACCACACATTTCCTCCCTAAGTTATAAAAGTGACAATTAATGGCCAATGTAGTGTAATCCAAGCTTTGTTATGCAATTTTCTAAAATTATCCTAAAAATGTAGATGTATTTACTTAATTTCAAATAATTAATTCCATTTAGAGGCCTAAAATATAACTCTTTTGAAGATTTATAAATTGTTAATAAAGGCAAAGTCTTAGTAATCCCGACCTTCCAAATCTACATCGTAGACCCGTTATCCCTTGATGTGGTGTTTTTGCCATAGCATATTTTTAGTCATTTACTTGTTCATTTGCATATTATTTATGTGATTAATCTCAAATTTGCCATTGCATTCTTAATTTTGTCTGGTTGTGTCATAGCATTTTTCATTACTAGACACATCATTATTCCTTCAAATTACCATTGCATTGTTATCATTGTTTTTTCCATAACATTAATCATACCTTACTTTATTAACTTGACCAAATTATACTATTGTAATCCTTGTGGATATGATCTCACTTATCATTTTATTACTTGATTCGACATGTATACTTGCACAATTCACATATCATGTCATACGTGACAAGTTTTTGACGTCGTTGCCAGGGATTGACAATTGGTGAAATTTGGTTTTGTTATTTTCTTTTGTTTTCCTAGATTTATTTAACTTAGTTGTATTTAATTTTTATAAGCTTGAATTTAGCTTATGAGAAGAGGCATTCCTGCTTACGCAGAGTATCCTTTTGACCTAGAGGTTGAAGGAACTATGCGAAAAAGAAGAAGGGAGTTACATAATATGGCTAGGGAAGGAAATGATCCTAGCCTAAATGATCCTGGTCTCAATGATGATCCCATTAGTCAGGATGTTAATCTCTTGTTCATCGTGTGATAGATGATCGAAATAGACCAATTCAAGAACATCTTGTTCCAATTTTGGATGACTTGAATCCAAGGATAGTCAGACCACACATACAAGCTTATCAATTCGAGCTGAAACTGGTAATGTTTCAGATGTTGCAAATAGTAGGGAAGTTCGGCGGATTACGCACTGAAGATCCAAGAATACATTGAAGACTTTTTCTAGAGGTTTGTGACTCATTTAGACAACAAGGTGTACTTGAAGATTCCTTGCGGCTTAAATTGTATCCATATTCTTTAAGAGGTCATACAAAAGTGTGGTTGAATGCTTTGTTGTCAAGAATAGTAGATTTTTGCTACGGTATAATCCACCCAATATGATTGCCAAGCTTAAAATGATGTCACATATTTTCAGCAAGTGAATGAGGAAACGCTACATGTAGCTTGAAAACGATTTAAAGAATTACTTCAAAAATGTCTGATACATGGATTCTAGGACTAGACGCAAATAGAGATATTTTATAATGGGTTGAATGCACATATGAGGATGGCAGTTTATGCTTCTACCAATGGTACCTTCTTGGATAAATCTTATAATAAAGCATATGAGATTTTGGAAAATATTGACAATAATGATTATCTATATCCTACCACGACAGTTGGGACGTGTAAGAAAGCTGTTGTAATATGGAGCTTGATGCAATCACTTCATTGACAGCCCATGTATCTTCTTTAGCTAATATGATCAAAATAATAAAAAGGCCCACTGCAGTCCAGGAGATGAAGTAATCTGAACTATCATGTGTTTATTATAGCGAAGACCATGTATTGGAATAAAAACCCTATCCTAACACCTACAATCTAAGGTGGAAGCAGCATCCTAACTTTTATTGGAATAATCAAGGTGCAGGGAATTTAAATAGAATGCTAATAGTGCACTGCTTGGTTATAATCATCTAATGCTGAGGAAAAATGTTCAACGAGGTCCATCATCTTCTACCTCCATTAAAGCCTTGTTGAAGGAATATATGGCAAGAATGATACTATAATTCAGAGCCAGGCTGCGTCTCTTAAAGCTTTTGAGGATCAAGTAGGGCAGATAGAGAATACTTTAAATTTAAGGCCACAAGGAGCTTTGCCAAGCAATATTGAGAATTTGAGAACACAAGGAAAGGAACAGTGCAAAGCCACCACTCTCAGAAGTGGGACACAATTGGATTATGTTGTTCAAGACACCACTATAGAAGAGGACGAATCCAGATTGAAACATAGAAAGAACTTAGAATCAACTGAAAAGCATACTACACCTGAAAAGGGTTATAGAAGAATGTTGTAGCAAAATCGGATCATGTTGCCAACAAAAATGGCACAACAAAGCAATATCAGTAACCTGAAGGATGAACACCTCTACCTTTTCCTCAGCGAATTCCATAATTCTTAACAAGATGTTCAGTTCAAAAGATTTTTGGATGTTCTGACGTAACTCTCCATATCAACATACCGCTAGTAGAAACCTTGGATAAAATGCCCAATTATGTGAAGTTTATGAAAGATATATTTCCAAAGAAGCACAAACTAAGAGAATTTTAGATTGTTGCTCTCACTAAAGGGTGTACAACAATGTTGATGAATAAATTACCTCTAAAGTTGAAAGACCCAGGAGTTTCACTACCCCATGTTCAATTAGAAATTATTATGTTAGTAAGGAATTAAGTGATTTAGGAGTGAGTATAAATATAAGGCCAATGGTTATTTTTAGAAAGCTGGGAATTGGGAAAGCAAGACCAACTGTGGTTACGTTACAACTGGCTGATCGATCCTACACGCATCTGGAGGGTAAAATTGAAGATGTGCTAATAAGAGTAGATAAATTTATTTTTCCCATAGATTTCCTTTTTTTTGAATGTGAAGCTAACCAAGATGTGCAAATTATTCTTGGAAGACCTTTTCTTGCTACTGGTAGGACTTTAATTGATGTGCAGAAAAGCAAACTGACCATGAGGGTAAATGATCAGCAGATTACTTTCAATATATTTGATGCCTTGAAATGTGCTGATGAGAATTAAGAATGCCATGTGATTAGGTTGATAGAAATTGTAGTAGAGACAAAATTTTTAAAATTATTCCACAACAATTCTGATAGTGGTTCAAATTAATCTCAATTTGATAGAAATGTCTATATATTTTCGTGATTTGATAGGAATGTGCATGAAAAAGTATATATTTTCATGTTTCCACACCCCAAAACTTAACTCGTAGCTCGTCCCGAGTAATGCACAAATTGAAAGGAGTTTCTTGGAAACACCTTTGAAAAATTCCTTCAAAAAACATTCTTCTCAAAATTATGAATTTAGTATACTTATGTTCAAGAACAAAAATTGAATTTTATGCTACTTAAGTATACATATCATTCAAATTAATCTCAATTATTATTATGATAGCAAAAATAAACTAAATGCTTTCTTAATAAAGACATGTTAAATCCCTACCAATTTGATTCTATTCATTTTCTTAAGATTAAGATGCAATCATTAAGTTTAATTTATGCCTTCATATGTTGAACATAACAATTTCTCTCCACTAATGTAGGTAGCATAGAAACTTGAATCAATAGGTCTTTTAAAAGGTTGTAACATGGCTAGGCTAGGGGTAGGTAAAAGATAGATAAATTTAGGCTAAAAACCTTAGACTCAGCTTACACAGACCTTTAGAATAAGTACCTTCAATACACCAACTCATTTTACTTTTTACATGCTCTTTTGTACATCTAGTTCTTTCGAATACACATGCTCTTTCTTCTCTTTTTTTCCAATATTTGATACTTCTTTTCAACTCCCCCACACTTATTTTCAAAGAATATTCTGAATAGTACTGAGTCTAGTGTTTAGGACAATTTAAACATAATTATAAGAGAAGTGATGGCTAAATATTAAAAAGGTTCAAATAAAATTAGGCCATATAGTCTTAAAGTTGGGTTTCAAAGGATAAAAATTCATGAAGGTTGAAAGGCTCAAACAGTCTAAAAAATTTTTTGCCTAAATCATTTTCAACATTTCATGCTTCTTAGGATTTCCCCTCAAGAAATTTCTACGTCAATTTTAGAGACTTAAACTTTCATGCATGCCTAGCTTTCCTAAGGAACGAAAAACTTTATTGTATGATTTACATACTTTATTAAGAGTACATTTATGTCATAATTTATCTAACATAACAACAATTGAGATAATAGAACTTTATTCATAGTGAAGTTGAGCATACTTAACAAAATTTGAAAATTTTTGAACAAAATATAACGTAACCATAATTAAAAGAAAAAATTATTCTCAAAGGAAATAATTTCAATTTTTCTATCTCCCTACTTAAGATGAACAACGTCCTTATTATTAGAAGTGAATAGATACTATACACCAAGTAGGATTCTAGAAAAGAGGAAGTGAGTCAATTTGACTGCTTAAGTACCAAGCTCTTTCTAGATCTCATTCTAGACATGTATATATGTATTGCCACACTTCTTATTTTGCAACTTTTTTGTTTTTATTTATGATTTCCACCTCTTATTTTATTATGCAAGAAATAAAAATCCTAATAGAACCTAATCTTAAAAATATTATATATCTTAAGAAAGAAAATGAGGTAACGATTCCCCCCTTTTTATTTATTTGTAGAGCCTCAGAATCTGACTCATCTTTTGCTTCATCGTCTTTGTGTTTTCATGAATTTCTTCATTCCTTCTTCGATAATGGCTCAAAAAAATTGGAAACTTATGCACAAAAATAAACGGGTCATTGAATATTTTCATAAAAACGCTTCTCATTGAGTTATC
Organism: Gossypium anomalum; assembly: GCA_025698475.1. Taxonomy (NCBI): domain Eukaryota; kingdom Viridiplantae; phylum Streptophyta; class Magnoliopsida; order Malvales; family Malvaceae; genus Gossypium; species Gossypium anomalum. Next base: position 43,147,036 of record CM046965.1, read on the forward strand.
CCGTATTTTTTAATATCTCTAGTAAGCTTCTTGTTGGCACTGCATATGTTGCATTAGGTCCATCAACTTTGATAGCTCATCACGAAGATTTGGGTGATTGAGTCTTGAATATTGAGGTTGCCATGTTTGTAATATCCCGAATTAGGGCCTAATCGGAATAGTGGTTTTGTAACCAAAAATTTGAGATAGAAATAATTATTTTATGATTATTTTGAGTTCTATGATATGATTGCATGATTGTGTGAAAATTTTGTGAAGAAATTTTATGCATAAAGTGCTTAAATTGAAATTAGGGACTAAATCGAATAATTTGCAAAACTTGCATTCTAGAAATTTTTAGTATGAAATTGCTTTGGAATATTAATGAGGAGGTCTTCAATAGCAATTTGACCAATTTCTAAGTCTATGGACAAAAATTGGACATGGATGGAATTTTTGGAAAGTTTAGTAGTAAGGGCATTTTGGTCATTTAGGGGTAAAATGAATTAAAATACAAAATTAAAAGCCAATTTTGCTCATCTTCTTCACCATGGACGTGTATACCAAGGGAGACTCCATGGCTAGGGTTTCCAAGCTTCCAAGCTCGATTGTAAGTCCGTTCTAGCCTCGTTTTTAATGATTTTTACGTTTTTGGAGTCCCGGTAACTTGATTTGGCTTATGCTAGCAATAATTCAGCCTAGGGTTCGTATTTGGAAAAATAGCCATAGGTGAAATTTGTGTATTTTGGTGTTTTATGATAGAATATGGGGTTTTAAATTATGTTAAACAACTTGTGCTACTCGGTTTTAAGTGAAAACGAGTAAAAGGGCTTAATCGGTAAAAATACCTAATAGTCATAAGTACATGTTAGAGTGAGAATTTGATGTTACCATAGAAGGGAAAAATGATCAGCATGTCATAAAACATAAGAAAATAGGATGAAGTTTAATTTCCAAACCTTGGGGAAAAAGTGCAAATATGCAAAAGTTTAGGGGTCAAAATACAAATTTGTAAAAATATGATTTTTGGACCCGTATGAATAATGTGACTAATTATTAGGCTAAATGTGATATTATAGATGAACGAAATCGAGATTCGAGCTTAAATCGGGAAAATACAAGGTTATGGACTAAAATAGTAAATTGCCGTTTCTGAATCGAGGTAAGTTAAATGCGTTAATAATAATGCAATACCATGCATGAATTGTAATTCTCTATTGATATGGCATAAATTGTATGATTTAATATGTTTAAGAGAAGTTGATGGATGGTATGTATATATATAAAACAAAAATGTAATGCTAGTTGTGTCATGTGAAATTGAATGGAAAATTATTGTTACATGAATTAAACGTTATGGTGCCAAGTTTATGAATTGCTTTAAAAATATGTCTATGGTACATGAAGTGCATTGAATTATCATACATAAATGTGATTTCTATGATTATGGATATTATGAGCAATCGTAAGTTCATATGATTTTTAATAATGCAATGTGTAATTTAATGTTATTGCCTTGATATTAAATGAGATGTAAGTTTATATGTAAGTGATCCATCAATTTTACTTGTATTATGACATTTTATAATAATATTGGAAATATGTTTGTTGATAATTACTTGATTGGAGAAATTGTTGGAAAAGAGTGAGAAATCCCAGTTGAACCTTCGGAAAGATTGGATGATACAGATGGTATGTAGCTAGGTCACATGTATGGTGCTGAGTGCACATCATGTGTACAAGAGAGCTACGAGACATTATGATGTAGCTAGGTCGCATGGGTGATACTATGTGTACACCATGTAGACAAGAGAGCTACGGGATATATGTAGCTAGGTCGCATGCGTGGTTCCAGGTGAAGGACACCATGTAGACAAGAGAGCTACGAGATAAACTGGCTAGGTCACATGGGTGGTACTAAGTGTTCACCATGTGTACAAGAAAGCCGAACTTTATGATGGGTGGAGCTATTTGCGGAAACCACCAAGTATCGAGGATTGATCCGAAGTGTTCAACGGGAGACTTATTATGTACTGCTTTGTGAGCTTTGTGATGAATAAGTGCAGGAACTTGGTTATGTGAATAATGTGTTCATTAAGTGATCGGGTTGTTGTAAGGTTATAAACAAGTAAGTTATACATGAGGATGATTTTATGGTGACCTTGTAATCATGGGCCTATACTTGTGATGTATGAAATGTGGTGAAAATGATTTGTGATATGTATGTTAAAATGAGGTTAATACATAGAAAGTGTGAAAGAGTGAATTAGCAATAAAATTGTCTTGGACAGCAGCAGTTGCGTGACTTTGAAAATTCACTAAAAATTATGGAAGTTGAATAAAAATGCAAATGATATATGAAAATAAATCTTAATGAGTATTTTCACATGAAAGAAACAGAGGAAGCAAAAGAATTCTATATTGTGTGATATTTGAATTATTGTGAAATAGGGTTTGAATGAATTCGAGATCCCCTGTTCTGAATTTAGAAATTCATCATAAATTGTACAAAACTTATTAAGAGTCATACCTTACATGCATGGATTCCTTATTGAGTCTATTTTTAAGGGAAACAAACGGCATGGTCGTTGGAATTCTTTACAGAGAGAAATTTGGTTCGAAGTACACAGAGGTCAGAGTAGTTGTACCCTGAAACAGGGGAGAATTTAACTAATAAACTGTACTAATTGGCCAAACCAAAAATTCTGAAAATTTTATGGAAGAAATATATATGAATCTAGTTTCAAATAAAATTAACGAAACTAAATTTGGAGTTTTGTAGCTTCAGATATGAATGATTTAGTAACTATAACTCAATAACACAGCTTAACCTGAATATGTGTAATTATACAATTATAGTGTTTTATCTTGAAAAGCATGGTAGTAATTGCTTATTATTTTCATATGAACTTACTAAGCGTAAAGCTTACCCATCCTCTCCATTTCTTTAGTATTGACAGTCGGCTCAGGGGTTGGAGATCGTCGGAGAGGCAAAATCACACTATCAAACTATCATTTTTGGGAGAATTAATTCAAATATTAGAAATATCAAGTGAGTGGCATGTATAGGAAGTTAGTTTGTGATATGTATTTTTATTATGATTTTGATCGTATGTATCAGTCTGCATTGAGTTATTGTATATGATCATGAGATGTGGTCCTTATCCATTATGGTTTATAAGTTTAATTAATCATGCTATATCATATGTTTTGATGTAATGATATAGTTAGCTTTGTTTGTTATGCATGTGTTCAAAAAGTTTTAAATTAAATGAAATTTTATGGCCCAGTTTTCGTCTATGTGTGTTGTTAAGTCTGGTAATGCCTCGTACTCTGTTTCGGCCTTGGATACGGGTAAAGGGTGTTACAATGTTAGGTTCGGTTATTAGTTCCATTGGTTCTGCCTTATCAAGGATTTCAGCTAACTGCATTGGTTCAATCTCTATGGGATCTTCTTCTTCATCTTTGAGATCCTCACTCAATTCAACTTATTATTGTAGAACACAATCTCCAGCTACTCGGTAGCACTCCCAATCGGTGATTTTGCCCTGGCTATAACCTGTCTTCTTTACTTTTGCAAGAAATTTAGCTTTCAAGCACAAAATTCTTATTGTAAAGGGGAAGTATGCTGAGCCAGAACTTCTAGTAGCACAATTTCGCATTTCTCTCAGAATGATTTTTCCCATATTAATGGTCTTTGTCATTAAAATCAGGTATAACAAGACTATTCGCTTTAATAAAATTATAGTCCTATGTGAAATAGGCATATGGCTGAATCAAACGTAAGAGAACCATACCTTCGCTAATGGTGTTAAATATTCTCTACGACAAGTGTGAGTTCCATGGTTTAACACCGGCCAGTTAGAACCTAGAATTGTAAGTTCCTCGAGAATTTCTTGCAATTTTTCAGCCTCAATATTTCACATCAAAGAACAATATCCATCATCTTCAAAATCATGTAGTTCAAAGAATTGATTAATAACATTTGAGCTTATTAGTACATTGATTCCTTGGACAGAAACTTCCATTTATTCACTTTCGATCAAATTCACATAAAATTCATGAACTAATTCTAAAACACCCCTCACCCAAATTCATTGCCGAAATAGGGTTACGGAACATTACTGTACTTGTTACAAAATAAACATACGAAACATTACTGTACTTGTTACAAAATAAACATACATTTCTCATACAATTTCCATTTCCAAACAAACATCATTCATAATCAATCACATTGTCCCTAATACGAGCCTACAAGTCCCAAAACATGTTTTAGAAGTGGTTTGGGACTAAATCGATAACTCAAGAAAATTTTGAAACACTTAAAAAATTTTACAAAATACAGGGGACACACGCCCATGTCACGAGCCGTGTGGACATTCGAAATGGGATCACATGGCCGTGTCCCAGCTCGTGTGATACAAAGTCATTCTTATGATTTGATTCGAGTTGTTTCTTTACCCAATTGTAAAATTAAGAAGAATGAATTGACGTTTTCAAAGTAGGTTGTAAATGAGCAAGTTGGCTTGAAAACAAGAAAATGGGTTTAAGCTTTTAAAGATATAAGAAAGGTTTCAATTTCAAGGCTAAAGATAGAACCAATATTATAAACAATATTGACCCAAATCTTATAATAGCTCGAAATAAAGTTAATAGCTAATCGTGACCCACTACCTATAGAAGATAGGAACCAACGATATAAGGTTGAACGCCACACTTTGGAAAAGTGATGAGTTAAGAAGATGACAGGATTGACGCCACAAGAAAATCTTGATAAGCCAATGGAGTCAAGAGAGAACAAAGGGAGTTGTGATCTTGAAAGATTTTTCGTGAGCAAATGGCCTGATTTGAGGACAAATCGTTTTCAAGAGGGAGGGTATGATGCGATCCCGACTGCATCATTTCATGATACAATTCGACGACATCAGAATTGGCCCAAGCACGAGGGGCCCAAGTACAAAATAAAGCTTTAATTTCAGTTTGTTAATGTGGTTGCTGGAAAATAAGGATGTTTATCCATTTTAGTTATTTTAGTCTAATTAATTCTACAGTTTTTAATTATGTATTATTTATTATATGCATCTTTAATTAATGTCTTGCATTATTAATCTACTCTTTTAATTGTGACATGCACTATGTGTTCTGCATTTAATAAAGTCATGCATTATGTAACTCTCATGTTAGTTAAGTTTGCATCATAAATTATGACATGCATTATGTAACTCCCATGTTAGTTAAAGTTTGCATCATTAAATTAAGTCATATATTAAGTAACTCATTTGTTACTTTTTTTAATGCATAAGTTATAGTGTGTTTAATTTTTCTTAAATAAATTAATTGTGTGTTTAATAGTTTGTTGTAGGAAAGTCTAAAAGGCTGGTCACATATTTTAAAGCTACAATAGGGTTCTTTATTTTCCAAGAAGAATCAAATGTTGTCACATTCAAATGGTTGTTCAATTTTGGCATAAAAGAGTGTGCATTTGGTCACTTAATTGCTAGTTCATAAAGGGAACATTTTTGGTGGATATTGAAGCACTCAAAGCTCAAGAGTGACTCTTCAAGTCTGATCGGTTTCATGCAGTCAAAGCTAATTATGTTGCCAATTAAGGAGATGAATGCACAAGTCTTTTGACACTCAGTTTAAGGGAGATGAAGGGACACAAACAACACATTAAGGGTTCATTAAGTCATCAATAAAGTGAAGAGGCATGCCTATTCATCTACACCAGAATCAAGTGAAGAGACATGACTATTGGCTTCCCTACATAAGTTTAAAATGAAATTAACACTTGTAATAACCTTAGTTAATTGCTGAAAGGTGAAAGTTCAAAAATAGGCATTCAAATAGTCATAATAGTGCCTATAAATAGATTGTAAGAAGACATTATTTTGGTTAGAAAACTTTTGATCATTTTTTGAATTATATGATATTGGTGAGTGTTCAACTCCCTTTGTTCTCTCTTGACTCCATTGACTTATCAAGACTTTCTTGTGGCGCCAATCCTGTAATTTTCTCACTTTTCCAAAGTGTGGCGTTTAACCTTATATCTTTGGTTCCTATAACACCCAAACCTGGCCTAGACGTTACAGTCGAATCTGGCGATGTCACATTGAAGTGTTATTTGTAAAGTGCGATATCGTTGAAAAGCCCGCTCTTTATTTAACCTCTTTGTGTGATCCTAAGAATTATTTCAGTACGTTTGTTCATTTTCAAGAAGTGAGTTGTTTATCAAAAAGTTAATCATATTAAAACATCTTCATTATTATTTATTTTAAAACATTATTACATGGGGAAGCTCTTGAAAATAGGTCTCGTATTCGTGGTGTCTTTGAAAAAAACATTTATCTTTTTGAAAACCTGCGTCCCTTCCTACTACTAGTAGTTATAAATCAAAACCAATAAAATTCCCAAAATAAAATGAAAACCCAAAGAGGCCATTATTACAGTAAAATTCCCCAAAAATTTAAAAGAAATCGTGTGACATCCGCTGAGCCCTCCGTTGCATCGATCCGCCTATGTCTGGGGATTACCTGTATAGTTAAAACAGGAGGGTGAGTTTACGAAAACTCAGTGCGTAATCCCATAGGCAAAAAATTAGAAAAAAAGGCACAGTCTAGGCCTAAGCCCTTTTGAGTAGCGGTGATAATATCAGTTTGGGCTTTAGCCCATCTCAATACAGAAACAGTCATGTGTTTGGGACTTGGCCTATTATAGTAACAATAATAAGTGCAGCAACAGTTTAAACAGTATATAAGTCCTACCCATCCAGCCACTACACTCCAACCCCATCCACCCCTACACTCCATGTGGGGATATAATCAACACACCCATCCCTACACTCCAAATAGTACCGGTTGCGGCGATGAAATGAAAATATGCACTGGCCGCACTTGATAATTAGGCTTGAAGCCTTTCAGTACACTTCCTCCGATCAGTATAAACCCATTCCCCATGCAATACATCATATAGTCATGTCATGTCATATCATAGAATCATACATGTATCCACTATAGTTTAAATAGCATGCTAAAATACGGGCATACATGTACATATATATATACATCACATAGGGGCAAAACAATCATCTTACCATATAAAGGCAAAACAGTCATTTTACCATATAAGGGGTCTAGGTAAATTTACTGACCCAACAGTAGGTCCACAGTCGTCTCAAGCGACCCGTGCAACCTTAACAGTTAAACAGTGTAAATGGGCCAACGGCCCATATTGCATGTCCATGTGGGCCCACATGTCGGTGTGGCCCACTTAACCCAAAAATGGCCTTGGCCGTGTCGAATACATAGCCTGGCCCAATATTCTTCACACATCTGTCTGGTTTACCCATGCGGGGCCCACACAGCCCATTTCGACCCAAGATGGCCCAGATGATCTTGGCCCATGAAATTGCTCATGGCCAGCCTCAATGATCACATGCCCATGTTTAGGCATACGGACTACCACACGAGCAAACGCACGCCCGTGTAGCGTCAATAGTCACTTACTTCGGCTTTGGCCGATCTATGATTAGGGGCAGTGTTTTTACACACCTGCCGTGATTTGAAGTTAACCGCGTTTTAAAAACTCTTATATCTGAATTAAATAAAACCGACATCTAATCAGTTACTTTATTCATGTTTCAAATGGGACCTAACGGAGTTTCATATTGATTACAATCTCCTTACCTAAGATCAACCGCAGTCGCACCCTTGGTTCTTAGGAGACATGCCAATCAACCTCGATCACCACCTACACGAAAGTCACAACCTTTTTATTAAACTCATACTTGGAGTACGATACAATGTTAACTGAACTACACTTATCGCCCAACACCACCTTTCATATAGTAACCTATGATTCTTTACAACAAACCCTAAACTACTTACCAACAACGACAAAGTAGACTATAGGTCAGTGATGTAGCATACAAAGAACCGAGCAGAAGGATTTATCTACCAATATTTGACCAAGGAAAATCGATAGAGAGAAAGGGAGAGAAAAATCGTACACTCAAACCCGATTGATCAAAGAACACTTGCCAAAACTGAAAACAAAAATAGAGAGGGGGAAAAGAAGTATTCGGCCAAGGTAGCAAGATGAAAAGGGGAAAGAATTGAGAGTGAAAGAAGAGAGGGTATTCAGCCAAAGCTTCAAAGAGGGGGAGGAGAAGAGAATCGGCTAAAGCAAAAAAAGACAGAGAGAATCCCTAATAGAGGAGAGCCAATTGATCAAAGAAAACTCGAGGGAAGTGCAGCCTCGGAATGAACGAGAACAACAAAAAGAACATGAGAATACCCAAATGATCTTTTGCAATATTCAGCCTCAAAACCAAGAAGTGAACAGAAACAAAGAGAAAAAAAAGTCAGAAACTGAAAATGAGGAAAGAAAACATACCAATCCCTAGCCAAATTCCTAAGTGGCTAGCATACCAATTCGGCACTAACTCTCCCACACTTCAAAATCCCAAATTTTCCTCCCCATATCGCTCAAATCGTCCACCAATCCCTTGATCCACTCATCAAAACTCTCCTCTAATTTCTCCACCATCTAATTTGAACTCCCACCAAACTCTTAATTCAAATTTCACTCAAACACTATAGTGTTTCGATCAAACACAACTCTTCCACAACATCAGTAGCAAAATAAAACACCCATTGCGCAAAGTAGGATTTAAACCTAATACCTCAGATAACCATAGCACGTCACTTATCCCCTAGGCCAGCAGGCTCTTTCTGAAATAAAATACTCACATTTATTTAAAAGTCTACTGACTAAAGACAGAGGTTTATCCATTTAAAACAAAACTTTTGGACAAGCCAAATCTTGAACCGAAGACTTCTCAGACTCTTCCCAGGACACTTAACCACTAAAGCAGACATGCAATTGTGTCATTTCTTGCACGACTAAACATTTATGTGCAGCCTCCTAATTGTTCCCACGCTCAAGACCTAATACTTTTAGGCCCAAAATTTAGGGCGTTACAGTTCCTATCTTCCATATATGGTGGGTCATGATTAGCTATCAACTCCATTTCAAGCTACTATAAGATTTGGGTCAATATTGTTTATAATATCGGTTCTATCTTTAGCCTTGAAACTGAAACCTTTCTGTAATAGCCTAATTTTAGCAAAATCAGAACAGTGGTTTCAAAAAAAAATTAAGGTTAGAAAATTATTTTAATAATATTTTTGGTGTTTACAGCATGATATTTAATATGTGTGAAAATTTTGTGAATTAATTTTATCGTTTAATTAGTCAATTTGAGAAAAAGGACTAAATCGCGTAAAATGCAAAAGTTGCATTCTACTTGTTAAAGGTGTCTAATAGCCATGGTTTGTTAAATTAAAAGTCCTTATGATGATATCAGACTATAGGTAGTGCTAATCGACATATATGGACATTTAATGAATGTTTGAAATGGTTTTTCATTAAGGTTATAATGGTAATTAGCCTGATTATAATGTGTTAAATAAAAAAATAATTTTGAGTTCATCTTTCTCATGTTGGCTGAATATTGACGAAGGAAAAGAAGCCATTTTTCTCATTTAGGGTTCAGCACACACATAGCTTGATTAAGGTATGGTTTTAGCTCGATTTTTGATGATTTTTATGTTTTTGTAATCATTGCAGCTCAATCTAGCTAGCCCATACCTTAGAACTCGAAACTGTTAAAGATTTTGAGAGTTTCCATTGTTGAATCCAGGTGTTCTTTTAGATTTAATGATAGTTTATGAAAGCTTGGTGATAGATTTACATGTTTTGTAATGTAATTTTTTATGAAAATGCATATTAAGGGCTAAATTGAGAAATGTAGAAAATGTATGGTTAAAATGTGAAATAACTTAAAGTTTTGGGCTACTAGGGACTTATATGTAATTCAGCTAAGCTTGGGTTGAAAGAAATTATGTGAATTTTGTGTAATTGTGAAATAGGGACTAAATTGATTAAATGTGTAAGTTTAGGGGCTAATGTGTAAAAATGCCCAACTGTGTGTTTTTGGACTAAATTGAAAGAATATGTAATTGAATAAGTCAATTTTGAATTCGTATAGATCAAGAAATAAAGAATTTAGATTTAGATCGGGGGAAAAACAAGGTTATCGAGTAGTCGACCCGATCCGTTAGTTTCATATAAGAGGTAAGTTCGTATAATTAAACTTAAATGTGTATACATTTATTGAGTGAATGAAACTGAGATAGTATTTATTCTATTAGATAAATGTTGAGATATTACATGAAATGTACGAGTTTAATACAACAACTTTCCGAATAATAAGACCATAGCCGAGCTATGGCAATCGAATAATAAGACCATAATGGGGTTATGGCATGTGAATGAAAGACCACGGCAAGGCCTTGGTAATGTATGTGTAAGACCATAGTTGGACTATGGCATCAAAAAATTGATGAATTCGTATCGTAAGCACTTATGAACCGGAGAGGTTTGATAAGAGTATGGATGAGAAATAGAAAGTCTCGGTACAGGTATGTACGGAAAACTATTAAAGTTTCGAGAATTGATGTTAGCTCATGAATTGATGCTTTAAATGTTAATGATATTCTCTATTTTGAATTTCTATATGAATGTTGTGATTATTTCATGTTCACATACAGACTTACTAAGCTTTATAACTTACTCTATTTAATTTTTAATATTTTATAGATCTACGAAGCTAGCTCGGATCTAGGAATCGTCAGAGACTTCATTGCACTATCGATCATCAATTTTGGTACTTTTGAAGTTATGTATATATGGTATATGGCATGTATAGGCTTGAGTCATTTTGGTATGTTTGATGGATATGTATTTTGGCCATTTGAGGTGGCATAAAATGATGAATTTATTGATGCTTATGAATTTACAAATAGTTCAACTTTTAATGTTTGGCAATAAACTTATAATGAATTTAGTTGAAATGGATATGTTATGATTATGTATTGTTTGATGACCTTTGGCTGCATAATTGTGTCCTAAAATGGTACCTTATGAGCTTGTGTAAGTATATACAAAAATGGTGGCAAATTGGCTTTGCAAATGGCCTATTTTTGTCCACACAGGCAGAGACAGGGGCGTGTGTCTCAGCCGTGTATGACACATGGTTATGCTACACGACTGTGTGTCCCCTAGTGTTGAAGTTGAATTGAAGTCAGTATGCTCCACACGGTCTCACACACGGGCGTGTGACTGGCCATGTGGTATAAGTCAGCATACCCCCTAAAGGGCACAAGGGTTGGACACACAGGCGTGTGGTTGGCCGTGTGACCCAAGTCAGTATACTCTCTAGTTTTCACATGGCTTGGCACATGGGCATGTTCTCGGTCATGTGATGTAAGTCAGTATGTATGCCCTATTTCCACACGGTCTATGACACAGGCATGTCTATTAGTTGTGTGAGGCATAAGGTCTGTTCACATGGGCGTGTGACCTCTACTTATAAGAAAAATTTCTAAGTTTTTCAAAATTTTCGTATGTTATCGGTTTAGTCCCGAACCACTTCTAAAGCATGTTAAAGGCCTCGTTGGTCTATATAAGGGACAATGTAGTTGTATTAAATGATGTATGAGAATGAATGCTATATGTTGTGTATTGATTGGTAATACCTCGTAACCCTATTCCGGTGACAGATACGGGTTAGGGGTGTTACGCTTTCTTATATCTTTAAACACTTAAAACCATTTTCTTATTTTCTAGCCAACTAGCTCTTTTACAATCTACTTTGAAAACAAAATTTCATACTTTTAATTTTGTGATCGGGCAAACAAATAACTCGAATCAAATCACAAGAATGAGTTCGTATCATTTTGTATCAGAGCTATTAAAATTAAGTAAGTATCGCCATTTTTACCAATCCCGAGTTGTAATTAGTAAAAAAGAAAATTCGTAAAAAAAAACCTTCAACATAAATTTGTAATTTTCAAATTAGAAGTACTAAAGGGAGTTCTAGTTTCATTATAAAAAAAAAGAGTAGCTAGCTTCAAAGTGTCTTTGCTGCCCGATTCTACTTTATTTTTCACCTAGCCAAATTCGGCCACACTTTAATCCATCTCAATTTGTTTCTAGTCTACCTTTTCATCCTAACAATTACTTCTATCGTTACATTAAATTTTGAAGCCAACTTCACATAGTTGCTGATTCGTTTAAGTAGTCAATTGAGAACCTAGAGAAGCGAACTTGAGTGGGAAGAGGTAAGAGAGCGGTAAGATTATTAGAGAGGTTAAAAGCCAATAGAGTGCAAATTTTGTTTTTTGAGGGTATTTGTAAGGTTTGTTGTGAGAAAAAAATACTATGTCAAGAAGTCCGCAAAGAAATCCCGTGGAAGGCGGAGGCTTACATCCTGTTCGAAATGCTGCTATCAGAGGAGGAGTGCCCAATTTGATTCAACAAGCACTCATTCGCTAATTTAAACATATGCTCCAAAATGAATTAGAGCCTATACAAAAATGATTGGACCAATTGAAGGAAAGAGCCCAACGGGAGCAAATTTCTCCAAGTCAAAAGACGGAAACAAGATCATCAATGAGACAAACGTCCAATGATTACTTAAGAAGAGATCCATATCGTGATTCTTACATGACGAGGAATTTGAGTCAAAATAAATCCAGCTATGAGTTTGAATCCTTTCAAGGTAATAAACAAGAAGGCACAATCTTCCCTTCGACTGCCCCAAAGTTCTCTTCCGTAGAGGTTCACTCACGAAGAGTTGATCGTATCTCAAATGTAAATCCTTCCACTTTTACCCAACGAAATTCTTCTCATTCCAATTCTTTCATGTTAACCCCATCTTGTAACGAAAGAATGAGAGAAAAGGAAATTGAAAGAAAAGAAAGACAAGAGTTGATAATGAGAGAAAATGAGTGAAAAATAAAAGAAATTGAGAGAAGAAAAAAAGAATTGAAAGAAAAGAGAAAGAAAAAGAAAAAGAAATTGAAAAAAAAGGAAATAAAGAGTGAGAGTGAGTTTTCAAAAATAAAAGAGACTGCAGAAAAAGAAAGATAGTTTGAAAATGAGATTGGAAAAGAAACTGAAGAAGAAGAAAGTGACCAAGCAAAACTGAGAAATGTCCTAACTAACCCACATGCGAGTTTTCCTTGTGAATTTTCTTCTTTTCAGGTCTCTAAAGATTCAATTGACAAGTTCCAACTTCAATACCTTCCCGATGAGAGATAATTCCGATTGATCAAGAAAGGTAAGATAAAAAATGACATTTATCCACAAGTGCTTAAAGGTAAGCAAGGTAAGGAATCTTTAGTAATTGAATCACAACAATCCAACTTGAATGTTGTTGATAAAATTACCAGTGACATAGTTTTCGAAAGATCTCCTCACTTTGGTTTGGTTAATTGTAATTCTCTGACTATTTTTGATGATTTCGTTTCAAGTAGTGGCATGAAATGTTTTTCTTATGGTGAGTATTATGTTGGTAAGTCTACTAATGACGTTAGATTAAATCAATGTATTTAAAATTTTATCGTGTGTGATAAAGAGTTTTCATGTAAAATGCTTAATCTATTTGATTATGATGGTAATGTGAATTTTCTAAATTTTTGTGTGAAATCCTCATGTATATGCATGCCTGTTCATATGAAATTTGAGAGGATTGGTTGTTTGAACATGTGTATGCCTAAATCTTGCTCGTTTATCATGTGTGAATTACCGGTGAAAAAGAAACTCTTGCTGCATTTTGGAACAAGTGAACAAAATCGTGTGTTCAAACCTGGAGTTTGTTATTTTGGTTCGTCATTGAGAGAAATCAAGCATTCTAAATTTTGTGTGAATAAATGTGTGAACAATTTTTTCTTGTTTGATGTTTTGCCTTTAAATATGAAAACAAAATATGTGAATTCTGATGACTCACAAAGTCAAGATCAATTTTTTTATCTTAGAGATTGCTCTATATTATGGTTTAAAGGATTCGAGCATGTTTTGCATGATTATAACTTACAATTGCTTCATGTTCCTTCTATGTTGCTGACTATGAAATTTTCAAGATAGATTGAAATGGTAAGAGAAAACTTTATTTTTGATCCAGAAGGTTATTGTTTTATATTATTGTTTAAGGGATTTGAGCCATGGAATTTTGTTTTCCAAGATTGTAACTTTCCAATGCTTTTGTGAATATGGTTTGTTGCCATTGATGAAACTTTTGATTCTTTCTGAAAAGGTAAGACCAACTTATAATTTTTATTCTGGCATTGGTGTACGCACTCCATTTTTTATTAGGATACCAAAAAGTTATTCTGTGTTTATAATTTATAATGATACTAACTTGTTTCCTTCTTGTGTAGGTAACAAATTGAAATGGTACCCTTCTGAACAGGGAGGGCATGTAAATAACCTTCTTCTTTTTTGAACCATTTGTTATTCTCACATTTTAAAAAGCAACTTTGTCAGGTTCATGAAGAAAGGGGTTCGTGATCTTGAAAGATTTTTCGAGAGCAAATGGTCCTATTTGAGGACAAATTATTTTCAAGAGGGAGGGTATGATGCGATCTCAGCCGCATCATGTCATGATACAGTTCGACGACATTGGAATTGGCCCAAGCACGAGAGGCCCAAGTGCAAAATAAAGCTTTAATTTCAGTTTTGTTAATGTGGTTGCTGGAAAATAAGGATGTTTACCCATTTTAATTATTTTAGTTTAATTAATTCTATATTTTTTAATTATGTCTTATTTATTATATACAGCGTTAATTAATGTCTTGCATTATTAATCTACATCTTTTAATTGTGACATGCACTATGTGTTCCGCATTTAATAAAGTCATACATTATGGCTTGGTGTAGGTGTATACAAATTTGCTTGGCAAATTGGCTTGGTAAATAGAAACCAAGTCAGTATGCTCCACACGGGCGTGTGACTTGGCCGTCTGGCATAAGTCAGTATACCCTAAAGGTTTAGCATGGCCTAGCACACGGCCTGACACATGGGCGTGTATGGCTATTTTTAGGGAACATGGGCTAACCACACGAGCATGTATATTGGCCGTGTGACCCAAGTCAGAGAGTTACGCGGGGTCAGACACAGGCTGAGACACGGTCATGTACTCCCATTTGAAACGTCCACACAGCCTGTGACACAAGCATGTTTGTTGGCCGTGTGAGACACACAGCCGGGCCATACGGGCGTATGTCCCTTGTGTTTGAGAAAATTTTCTAAGTACTTCAAAAGTTTCTAAAGTTATCGATTTAGTCCCGAACCACTCCCAATGCATGTTTAGGGCCTCGTAAGCTTGTATTAGGGACAAAATGTTTGGTTGTGAATGGAATGTATATGATTTGATTAATTGTATATGAAATGTATGTTTAAAATGTTGTATAAATCTGGTAATGCTTTGTAACCCTATTTTGACATTGAATATGGGTGAGGGGTGTTACATTCATTGGTATCAGAGCTATGGTTTAGTTGATTCTTGGACTAACATAGCATGTGTGGGAGTCTAGCTATACATGCCAAATATAACTTGTAATAGTGTGATGACTCCTGACAATTTAAAATGTGTTTTTGTATAGTAACTCGATCCCGATCAAGCTGTAGCTAATGATGTTGAAAGTAATGCGCCAGCTCTCGCTCAAGGGGTTGCACCGTCTGAATCTAGAAATGTATCGAGTAGTCACAGAGGAGAGGCTAAAGAAGCCTTTTTCCAAATGATGAACGAATGGTTCACGCAATTTATCCAGAAAAATCCGGCTGCAAATCAATCTCCAACCCCACCTAATCCCTAACTGATTCCCGTAGCTCTTCAAGTTGTAGAAATTCAACGACTGAATAAGTCACCAATAGATAAAATCTGAAAGTATGAGTTTGGAGAGTTTAGAGCTACCGTTGATGATGATCCCGAGTGAGCTAAATTTTTGCTTGAAAACACTATTCGGGTATTTGATAAACTATCGTGTACGCCAGCTAAGTGTTTAAAATGTGCCATATTTTTATTGAGGGATGCATCGTATCAATGGTGGAATACTTTGGTATCAGTGGCATCGAGAGAAAGAGTGACCTAGGAATTCTTTCAAACTAAGTTCCGGAAGAAATATATGAGTCAATGATTTCTTGATCAAAAGCGTAAAGAGCTTCTAGAATTGAAATAGGGCCCGTATGATTATAACTGAGTACGAAAGAGAATTTGTATGATTAAGTATGCTCGGGAGTATGTTTCTATTGAAGAAATCATGTGCAAAAGGTTTGTTGATGGGTTGAACAAGGATATTAAACTTCTAGTTGGAATGCTAGAATTTAAAGAATTTTTTCCCTGGTTGATAGAGCTTGCAAAGCCGAGGAGCCTAGCAAAGAAAAGAGAAAAATAGATTTAGAGGCTAGAGACTCGAGAAAAAGACCGATGAATAAGCCATATCAATCTTCGTCAAAGAAATTTAGAGATTCATTCACTCGTCCAAAATTTTCAATCGGGCATTCGAACAGGGATCGTGGAAAACAATTCTCAAGTCCTAAAGCTCAAGTGATCTCAGTATCGAGTGCTGGTAGTGTGAGAAACTATAGACCTGAATGTTAACGATGTGGAAGAAGACATCCTGGTGAATGTAGAATGAATAATCGGGCTTGTTTCAAATGTGGTTCGCAAGATTATTTCATACGAGATTGCCCTAAATTAGCTGAGAAAGATGCGTTTTAGAATGTAAGACCGAGTAACACAGCTACTCGAGGGAGGCCACCTAGAAATACGAGAAATGTGACCAGTAGTAGAGGTACAACAAAAGAATCTACTATAAGATCCGAGGCCAAAGCACATGCTAGAGCTTACGCTATTCGCGCTCGCGAAGAGGTGTCATCACCCGATGTTATCACTGGTACATTCTCTCTTTATGACACTAATGTGGTTGCTTTGAATAAAATGAATTGAATGAATTGCCTATTGTGATTTCGTCTGTGTCAACTCAAAGATGTGTGAGAAAGGGTTGCGAAGCTTATCTTGCTTATGTTTTAGATACAAAAGTGTCTGAATTAAAGATTGAATCAGTGCCTGTAGTCTGTGAATATTCGAATGTATTTCCAGAAGAATTACCAGGGTTACCATCGATAAGAGAGGTTGAATTTGCTATTGAGTTATTATCGAGAACTTTACCGGTATCAATAGCTCCGTACAGAATGGCTCCGACAGAATTGAAAGAGTTGAAATCTCAGTTGCAAGAGTTAACAGACAGAGGTTTTGCTCGACCTAGTTTTCCGCCCTAGGGTGCGCCAGTATTATTTGTAAATAAGAAAGACGGGTCAATGAGAATGTGTATTGACTATCGACAGCTTAACAAGGTTACAATAAAGAACAAGTATCTGTTACAGAGAATAGATGATTTGTTCGATCAGTTAAAAGGGGCAATAGTATTTTCAAAGATTGATTTGAGATCTGGCTTATCAGTTCCGAGTGAAAGATTCAGATGTGCCTAAAACTGCTTTCAGAATGAGGTATGGACATTATGAATTTCTTGTTATGCCTTTCGAATTGAGTAATGCTCCTCCAATCTTTATGGATTTGATGAACTGAATTTTTAGACCGCATTTAGACATATTCATTGTTGTGTTCATTGACGACATTCTGATCTATTCACGCGATGAGTCTGAGCATGCCGAGCATTTGAGAATTGTGTTACAAACCTTGAGAGATAAACAACTGAACACTATATTCAGCAAATGTGAGTTTTGGCATCGAGAGGTTGGATTTCTGGGACACACTGTTTCAGCGGAAGGTATACGAGTTGATCCAAGCAAGATTTCAGTAGCTGTTAATTGGAAACCACCGAGAAATATATCTGAAGTTAGAAGTTTTCTGGGGTTAGCTGGTTATTATCAATGTTTTGTTAAAGGGTTCTCGATGATTGCTACACCTATGACCAAATTACTACAAAAAGATATGAAATTTGAGTGGTTCAAGAAATGTTAACAGAGTTTCGATTAGTTGAAAGCATTGTTAACTGAGGCACCAGTGTTGGTTCAACGTGAATCGGGTAAAGAATTCGTGATTTATAGAGATGCGTCATTGAACGATTTGGGTTGCGTTTTGATATAAGAGGGTAAAGTGATAGCTTATGCCTCCAGATAGTTGAAGCCGCATGAAAAGAACTATCTGACACGTGATTTAGAATTTGCAGCTATTGTTTTCACATTGAAAATTTGACGACATCATTTGTACGGTGAAAACTGTCATATCTTTACCGACCACAAAAGTTTAAAGTATATAATGACTCAGAAAGATCTGAAATTACAACAACGGAGATGGCTCGAACTATTCAAAGATTACGAGTTAGTAATTGATTATTATCTAGGGAAAGCAAATGTATTCGCGGATGCTCTGAGTAGAAAATCTTTATTTTCTTTGTGGGCAATGAATACATGGTTAACCTTATCTGGTGATGGTTCAATTTTAGTTGAGCTAAAAGCTAAACCGGTGTTTATTCAATAAATTTATGAAGCTCAAAAGTGTGACGATGAGTTGCAAGCTAAAAGAGTGCAATGTGAGTCTACTAGTAATTCAAAATATTAGATTGGATCCGATGATTGTTTAAAGTTCCAGGTAGAATTTGCGTACCAAAGAATTTCGAACTCATTTAGAAAATTTTACATGAAACACATAGTGGTTGTTTATCTGTTCACTCGGGGAGTACCAAAATGTACAATAATTTGAAACAATTGCATTGGTGGTGGGTATGAAATGAGACATTTCAAAATTTGTATTGAGATGTTTGGTGTGTCAACAAGTTAAAGCTGAGCATCAAGTGCCTTCAGGATTGCTACAACCGGTGATGATAACAAAATGGAAATGAGATAGAGTTACGATGGATTTCGTATCAGGTTTGCCTCTGTCTCCAAAAAAGAAAGATGCTATTTGGGTTCTTGTAGATCGACTAACAAAGTCTGCGCATTTCATTCCGGTACGTTGTAATCCGTAGGTTTGTGCAAGTGCACACAGTCATTATCAAGTAATAAGTAAGTATCGAGTTATCGTGCCCACATTGATTGTATTTGTGTTAAATCACTTAATTGTAAAATTATATTAACAACTTGGTAAATAAAAACACAATATGATTGAGAAGTGATGATTAAAATTAAATATATTAAACTAAATGCAACGATCCCCAATGCAAATTATCCTAAATATACAAATTATATGAATGAAATAGATTTTACCAAGCCAATTTGCCACCCACACTTATGTTCACCTAAATAACCAGAATGGCACCATTTCATAGTATAAATAGACATCCAATTTAGCCATAAACAAGTCTAAGTTATACCATAACCTCAAGTTTTATCCAAACAAAAAATACTAAAATACATATACAAATCATCTAGTTAAACTTTTACCTATCATACATCATGTTGCACCAATTCACAAGCATGATATCAATTCCACAAACTACATAATATAAGTCATTCACATATCCATTTATGTACTCAAAATATCAACCATATATGCACATAATCAAATCTACCAAATTAAGTCAACATTCATGGCCATATTTACAAACCAAAACATATGCCATTACAAATCATTACAATTGACCAAAATCACTATCAATCCATAATCAAAATGACTCAAAACACCTATACATGCCATATACTTAATATACCAAAGGTCAAAGGTACCAAGTGATATGTGGTAGTGTGAAACGATCTGCAACGATCTACAAATCCGAGATAGTTTCGATATCACTATAAAACATGAGAAAAATACATAAAGTAAGCTAAAAAGCTTAGTAAGCTCGTATTATATAAACTTAACTAATCACAAATACGCCATTCATCAATTTAAACATATTAACATGAAGTTCATGATTACTAACAAACTTTTCACATTCTTATTCATAATCTTATATGCAAACCTCATAACTTCTTCGATTTAAAGCTCCTACTATGCATGTACATACCTGTACCAATCCGTATTAAAGTTATACATATTCAGAATACCATTGAATACTCGATATCTCACACACAAAGTGTCGTTCATAGCCGAATCTATTTCAAATCACACACTAAGTGCCATATATAGCTAAAGCTATCTCGATCTCGCACACTAAGTGCCATATATAGCCGAAGCTATGTCAAATCGCACACTAAGTGCCATATATAGCCGAAGCTGTATCGAATCGCACACTAAGTGCCATATATAGCTGATTTGTCGTTGAACATGATTGTAGTCCTATATATACAATTTATGGAATATTGATAAACCATAATTTATACATATTTATAACCCATGCTTAACGCCTTTTATGAATGATTTCTCCTTAGATTTGGTGAATTCGATGCTCCTAATATCTTAATTTCATGTTTTATTCTCAGGTAGGCATAGGAGAATGAAAGGAACGAGAAACGGGCCAAAAACGGAGAAAATGGGCCAAAGCACAAAATCAACATGGCCCAGAGCTCCTCACATGGGCAGATGACACGGCCGTGTCAATTTGGTAGAACTGAAGCACGATTCACACGGGTATAACACACGTTCGTGTACCTCAAACACGGCCTAAAGTTATCGTACACGGGCGTGTCCTTACCGAGCCCAAGGTTAGTCTAATTCAGAAAAGGCCACTTTTGAGGATTGTTAGGCACTCCAAAGCCTATAAATACACCCTAGAAGAGGAAGAAAGGAGAGACAGAGAATAGGGAGTAAGGAATTACTCCAAGAAAGCCGATTGATCCATCTCAAAAGGCAGAGCCATTATCAAGACTGAAGATCTCTCCTCAACTTCCCCTTCAGGAGTTTTGGGTTTTCTTATTGTTTTGTATTTATTATTATTTTGAGATGTTTTCTTGTTTAGTTATGAACTAAACCCCTAAATACCTAAGGGGGATAAAACCTATGACGAAACCTTGTTATTATTTTTGAATCGTACGATAAATATTTGACTTGTTCTTAATTATGTGTTCTTAATTCTTGTTTTGGTATTTCAGGATATCACTTCAAGTTACTACTCTTAGTTGGAGGAGGAATAGACCCTAACTAGGAGTAACTTTGTCATAATTAAGCGGAGTTGATTGCGCGCCTAAAGATAGGGTGATAAGATTTTGCCAGATTAGGGTGAAACCTAATAAGGGAATCCATAGATCGAATTAATGCAACCTTAGGGTGTTAATTAGAGATAACTCTCGGTTATTCAACCTAGGGATTAGACGTTGTTAGTCTCGAGAGGGATAATAATATACAGTAGGGATTTTTACGGAACAAGTTAAATTAATAAATCGTCCGGTTTGGAGCGAGAATAACAAGTAAAAGTCTAGGTGGATTTTTCCTTAAGTATTGTCTCAATGAATCGCTGTCCCTAAAAGTAATTTCTCAACTTCTATTTTCTGCAAGTTCTTAGTTTAATTAATTAGTTAGTTAAAATAAATCTCTTTTCTTCGGCTAGATAATAAGAAGATAGTAATTACTAGCACTCTTAGTCCTTTGGGTTCGACAATCAGGTCTTGCTAAAGCTATACTATTGTTCGATAGGTACACTTGCCTACGTCATGATAGTAGTTCGTTTCAAGAATGATTCACTATAAATTTATAAAACTTATCACGGGAAAATCACGATCAAGTTTTTAGCGCCGTTGCCGGAGACTAAGATATTAGGTACGCTCAATTTTTATTACTTTAGCCATTTATTTTCTTGCAATTTAACTTTAATTTTTATTTTACCAATTTTCTTTCTTTTTCTCCTGGCAGGTTCTTGTAGTTTATGACTAGAAGAAACCCGTCAGGACCATTGCTTTTTGATGAGGAAATTGATCGTAAAGCTCGTAGAAACTGACGAGAAATTAGGCGCAGCTTAAGATACACAGAAGAAGAGAAAGAGGGCGATATCTCAACTACAACTGAGGAGATGGCTGAAAATCAGGACAATCCACTACCTCCAGCCATACCCGCTAAATTAGCAAATCAAAATCCTGCTCCTCGTACTATGTATGATTATGCTAAACCTAATTTTACAGGAACTGAGTCAAGTATAGTTAGGTCTGCTATTGCTGCAAATAATTTTGAACTAAAACCTAACACGATTCAGATGATACAACAATTTGTTCAGTTTGATGGTTTGCAGGATGAGAACCCCAACACTCACTTGGCAATTTTCCTAGAACTGTGTGACACTTTCAAAATTAATGGTGTTTCTGATGATGCCATTCACCTTCGATTATTCCCTTTTTCACTGAGGAGTAAAGCTACATAATTTTTATTAAAATATTTTCCACCGGCAAAAATAGCTAAGTTGCATAATGATATATCTTCTTTTGTGCAAATGGACTTAGAAACACATTACGATGCATGGGAGAGATACAAGGACCTTTTGCGAAGGTGCCCACACCATGGATTACCTCTATGGCTACAAGTTCAAACATTCTACAACGGTGAAAAGCCTTCGACAGGACAAAAGATTGATGTAGCTACTGGTGGGACCATCAATAACAAAACACCTGAAGAGGCTTCAGAATTTATTGAAGAGAAGTCACTGAATACCTATGAGTGGCAAGTCATGAGGACTAAGCCAACGAAAACAGCAGGCGTTTATGACGTCGATTCGGTCACTATGTTGTCAAATCATGTAGAACTTCTGAATAAGAAAATTGATGGTTTACTTAGTTCTACACAGGTACATCCAACGATGAGGTGTGATTCAAGTGGAGGAGGTGTGCTTACAGAATACCCACCATTCAATCTTACAACCGAAAAGGAGCAAGTCAACTATATGGGTAACAATAATTTTAGATCTCAAAATAAGCCATATAGTAATACTTATAATGCAGGTTGGAAGAACCACCCAAATTTCTCTTGGGGCGGTCAAGGACATCAAAGGCCACAGAATCCTCAGGGTTTTCAACAGCCACCTTATCAACAGGAAAAGAAGTCAAACCTTGAGGAGATGCTATCCAAATTCATTTCGGTGTCAGAAACTCATTTCTAGAAGACCAAGACAGCACGCAAAAATCAACAAGCATCAATTCAAGGACTCAAAACTCAAATAGGTCAGCTATCCAAATTAATTTCTGAACGACCACAAGGTAGCTTGCCAAGTAATACTAAACCAAAGCCAAGGGAACAGCTCAATGCAATTGATGCTCAAGAAAGATGCGTTGAGACTGAGCCAAAACCAAGGCAAGAAAATGTGGAAAGCAAAGGTGATGGTGAGGTAAGTCATAATAAAACGGTGAATGTAGAACACAAACCTCGTGTGCCATACCCTAACGCGACAAGGAAAGACCGCTTAGATAAACAATTTGGTAAATTCCTTAAACTTTTAAAAAAATTACATATCAACTTACCGTTTATTGAAGCTTTGTCATAGATTCCTTAAGCAGAAGTTGGACGAAGCATCGCATGTGGAGCTAAATGCAGTTTGCTCAGCTATTCTATAGAATAAGCTACCCAACAAATTGAAAGATCCAGGGACTTTTACAATTCCTTGCTTAATTGGTAGTTTAGATGTGAATAATGCATTAGCTGACTTAGGGGCAAGTATCAATGTCATGCTTTACAAAATGTTTAAGCAACTAGGTCTCGGGAAACCTAAACAAACTAGGATGAGCATTCAATTGGTGGATAAAACTATAAGATTTCCTAGGGGTATCATTGAAGATGTACTAGTGAAAGTGGATAAATTCATATTTCCCGTTGATTTCGTTATTTTAGACATAGAGGAGGAGACCAACACCCTTTTGTTTTTAGGGAGGCCCTTTTTAGCAGCTGCTAAAACAATTATTGATGTTGGCACAGGTGAACTTACACTTCGCATGGGAGACGAAACGATCACCCTTCAAGCTCGTAATTATAACATCACATCGAATATGGAAGGTAGTGATCCACACCATCCTACTAAAATTGATAATCTAACACAATCTACTGTGCAGAAATTAAGTTTGAAAGAAGTACACGAGCCATGTTCCAGCAACAATAGAGGACCCATTCATGAAGAACAAAGGCTATAGATAGAGGTGCTAGATGAATGGTGAGCACATAAACCGAGAACACCCGACAAACTGAAACTACGCCAAAACAAGCTCGATACCTTTCCAAATCAACTTAAGGTTGGAGATCAAGTCTTACTAGATGCCGCAAACCCTCACATTGTCACTCCCAACCCGAATAAAGAAACCCCTCTTACGGTTCTTAATATTTTCCAATTTGGTACAGTGGAGGTAAGTCATCCCAAGTTTGGCACTTTTAAGGTAAACAATTCCCAGCTAAAGCTTTATTTTGATAAGAATGATAGCAGGAATGAGGAGTACAAACTCCTTAAACCACCCTGACCATTAAACGGAGAGGTAAGTCGAGCTTAGACTATAAATAAGTGCTTCTCGGGAGGCAACCCGAGCACTAATTGCACTAACTTCTTTAAATTTTAGTGTTTAACACTTGCCATGACTAACAGAGCTCTTGAAAACAGGTTTACCACAGGGACACGGCCAAGCACACGGGTGTGTGTAAGACCGTGTGGAAACAGGACAAGATTTTCCCAAAACACGGGCAACAATAAACTGCCACGACCGTGGGACATGGCCGTGGGCGAACCTGCCAAAACAACACGGGATTGCAACACGCCCATGCCTTAGGACCGTGGTCAAAACGAGAAGCTAGCACGAGCGAACGACACGCCCGTGCCTAGCACCCGTGGGCGAACCTGTTAAACTACGGGCATGGGGACTGCATACACGGGAGTGGGAGAAGCGAACAAGGCAAAAAATGGTCGTGCGACACGACTGTGTTAAACAACATGCTCAAGAAACACGGGCGTGTGTCAAATTTCAGAGGCACCAAAATAGGAAAAACGTGAAACACACGGCCTGAAATTGGGACACACGGGCGTGTCCCCTGACCTTGTGCTCCAAAATCTATAAATACCCTACACTATTCATTGCCTTCCCCACTCAAAAACCCTAACCTTAGCCGCTACAAGTCCACACGGCCTCTACGCCACGCCCGTGTGCCACCTCCAACTTCATTTTTGACGCTTAATCCTATCACCCTAGCGTTTGTTTACTCTTTTCACTTCTATTCTACTCATTTTTAATGCTTATTCTTGAAATAACTGTTATTTTTATCATAATATGTCCATTTTGTTCATTCTTTTCTACATTCTTAGATTAATAGATTATTAGATTTTTTATCATGCATTTTATGTTCATGTAAGTTGTTAGGAAAGCTTCATTCTTTTGTCATTCGTATGCCATTACTATAACCATCCTCATGCCCTTACAATGATAATGTCACGAAATTATGCTAACAAAAGAGATTGTGTTGGTTGTGATTTGGTTCATATTTTGGCTGAAATTGTTAGTTCAAAAGTATGGCTTTTTAAATTCATGTACTTACTATTTTCTTCATTAATTATAGGTATACAATGTCATCCTCACAAGGCAAGAAAGCCGTCGTCCCCGCTTCGAAGAAAAGGAAGGGAGCATCATCTTTCGCGGGCGTTACCGCTGAAATCCGTCACCCTCTCCTCTAGTTTCCCAACGGACCTCAAGAGGAATCCTTTCAGATACTATAGGCCCGACCTTTAACAGCAGGCCGCTGCATCGACTGGGCTACTGTTGAACAAGTCTAGTTGGCTGACACGATCTGGGCCCTCCTTACTACCGATCCACTGGAGTTATTTTTTAGGATCATTGAGCCAACATATTTAGAGCTGACGATAGAGCTATGTTCCACGTTTCATCTTCAAACCGTGATGACAAACTATGATGATCCTGGTACAGTACAGTTTCGCTTAGGAGGATTAGCCCGCCAACTAAGCGTTCCCGAGTTCGGTACGGCATTGGGTCTTTATCCAAGGAGTTTAGAAAGGAGAATGATTTACACGCTCTTGACCGCCACATCCATCGTTCTCCCTCATGTTGTTGGGATGCCCTTGTCCCACGTTCGGCTACCTACGACCCCAGTCGCACTAAGGCATCATCTCTCCCTCCATCCCTAAGGTACTTTCACTCTATATTATCTTACACTCTAACAAGACGGAGAGAGAGCACCGGCGTCGTCACTACCCACGACGTCTATTATTTATGGTGTATGTCCAACGGGCACGTCATCGACCTCGACTACTTCATCGCCCTTGCCATATGCCACCAGACGGAGCGACATAGAGGGGGGTCATCTCCATTGGCCCCTACGTGACTCGACTGACGCGACACTTCAAACTTTTCAACACCACGGCCCAGGAATCATTCTTGACCCTTATTGGCCAGATGTCTCTACAAGGTATCTCGAGTATGCTGAGCATGAGAATGATCGAGAGGCACTGAGGAACCTACCCTCCCCAATATCATCTCGCTCAATCTATCGAGGAGGAGGTTCTCGAGGACATTTCTGATGATGTCCCTACCCAACATGAGGACCCACTTCCCACCCACCACCACCTTCTCGGCCCGTTCATGCGGTGGCTTCAAACGCTGACATTTCTGAGCATCTTAACAGATTCGAGCAGCAATGTTTTCACAGATTTGACAACATTGATGCTACTCTACAGCAGATTTGTCAGCACCTCCACATCTCATCGCCAGTCCCACCTCGTGAACTATCTAGCGACGAAGATGTTTAGAAATTTTTGTTCTTTATTTCTTATTTTATGTTTTTATTTTTATTTTCATTTAAGACAGTTTTTTTATTAATTTTCTTTCATTTTATTTTTATTAGGATTCATAATATTTATCTAACAATTTTTAATCTCAGCTAACCTTTTACAAGTAAATCATTTTTTCCTAATATCCCCTAAACAGTTCCTGCTTTTATCATAGTTATCAAAGAGCTCCAAAAGCTCGCAATCATTTAGGGACTTCAAACTCCGATGGAAAAGGTTTGCCACGGTTACCATGCCTTGCTCAATAAGGAGATCTAATATTCTTTTGGCACAGCACTTGTGGTACCCAACCTCTACCGCCACCTGAGTATCCTCCTCCACCTCCATAACTCCGAACTAGGACACTCAAGAAGTTTCAATTCTCTCCCTCTCTCATGATCTTGGATTTTCTTATATATCTAACCTTGTACATTGAGGGCAATGTACATCTTAAGTGTGGGGGGTAATCATTTCATTATCTAAAAATCCCTAAATAGTACTTTGTTCTCTTGTGAATCTCTCATATCATGTTTAAATTGAATTTTGATTAACTAATAATTTTTATTGATATATCTTGAATTAAAACATAGGCATTCATGCATTGATTGTTAAACTCTAAGACACTAGAAAATCAAGCATGATAAGTTGATTTTTAAGAATTTAAAAGTTTAGGTTGTTTCCCCAAATTTAGGTATTATCTTGAATTAAATCCTACAGATTGTAACATCAAAAAGCCATAATTTTTGTAAGATTTTTGAGCCTTTTGAGCATTTATTAATTCTTTCATGCTCACTTTTATTATTGCTTTGAGTGTGCCAATATTGAATTGTTATTCTAGAACTTGCCTGATTATGCATGTTAAGACCACACTATTTGATTTGATATATCAAGATGATAGAGGCACTTAGGATTAACCCACTCATGCCATGAAAAGCCTACCTCCACGATTAGCACTTAGTGAAACCCTTTGAGCCTAACAAGCCATTCCTTGTATCACCCTTGATATTAACCATTAACCCATTATTATTGAAACCCCCTTAAATTAATTTGATCCCCATTTTTTTTTTTGTCGAGAATTGAATTGAATAAATTGTTTAACTATGTCTTGTTATTAATAGTTAATTTATGATTATTTGACTTGTTCTTAAAAAAAACTAAACCATGTATACATGTCAATAGTTATCTTTTGCTTGTACGTCTCATTCCATAGTCAAAGAAGAAAGCTTTGCTATACACAAGTGATGATTAAATATTTTTCTAGTTAAGAAAATTTTCACGACAATCTCAATTCTAACCCTTTCTTTCAGGCTATGACCACACCCCCTAACCAAACCTCGTTACAACCCTTTAAAGACCTTTGGATTGATGTATCATCTCGATTTACAGTGTGGGGATTTGATTTTTATGCAAGCCTATGGTAATAACTTGTCATATTGACTGATGAGTGCTAATTTCATTGTCCTTAAACACTTCGAGTGATTGGAGTGAATCTTTAGTAAGGATGTTAAACTCTGTGAGGTTCCGAATCAATGATAACTACTTAGAGGAAGGGAGATACCTAAGTTTTTCATGATTAAAATACTCAATTTAGAATGTTTGAAGTTCTAATGTTCTTTTGGTTGAATTCACAATGTATGATTACTTATGAGATGGTTTGAGATAATATTGATAGGAATTATAAGTTGAGAAAAATGAAATTTTAATTGTGATTTGAGGATTTTGCTTAAGGACAAGCAAACGCTTAAGTGTGGGGGTATTTGATAACCCATAATTTATACATATTTATAACCCATGCTTAACTCTTTTTATGAATTATTTCTCCTTAGATTTGGTGAATTTGATGCTCCTAATGTCTTAATTTCATGTTTTATTCTCAGGTAGGCATAAGAGAATGAAAGGAACGAGAAACAGGCTGAAAACGGAGAAAATGGACCAAAGCACAAAATCAACACGGCCTAGAGCTCCTCACACGGGTAGATCATACGGACGTGTTAATTTGGTAGAATTAAAGCACGATTCACACGAGTATAACACACGCCCGTGTGCCTCGAACACTGCCTAAAGTTATCGCACACGGGCGTCTCCCTGCCAAGCCCAAGTTTAGTCTAGTTCAGAAAATGTCACTTATGAGGATTCTTAGGCACTCCAAAGCCTATAAATACACCCCAGAAGAGGAAGAAAGGAGAGATGGAGAATAGGGAGTAAGGAATTACTCCAAGGAAGCCGATTGATCCATCTCAGAAGCCGAAGCCATTATCAAGACTGAAGATCACTCCTCAGCTTCCCCTTCAGGAGTTTTGGGTTTTCTTATTGTTTTGTATTTATTATTATTTTGAGAGGTTTTCTTGTTTAGTTATGAACTAAACCCTTAAATACCTAAGGGGGATGAAACCTACGACGAAACCTTATTATTATTTCTGAATCGTATGATGAATAATTGACTTGTTCTTAATTATTTGTTCTTAATTCTTGTTTTGGTATTTCAGGATATCACATGGAGGAGGAATAGACCCTGACTAGGAGTAACTTTGTCATAATTAAGCTCAGTTGATTGCGCGCCTAGAGATAGGGTGACAAGATTTTGCCAGATTAGGGTGAAACCTAATAAGGGAATCCATAGATCGAGTTAATGCAACCTTAAGGTGTTAATTAGAGATAACTCTCAGTTATTCAACCTAGGGATTAGACGTTGTTAGTCTCAAGAGGGATAATAATATACAGTAGGGATTTCTACGGAACAAGTTAAATGAATAAATCGTCCGGTTCAGAGCCAGAATAACAAGTAAAAGTATAGCTGGATTTTTCCTTAGGTATTGTCCCAATCAATCGCTTTCCTCAAAAGTAATTTCCTAACTTCTATTTTCTGCAAGTTCTTAGTTTAATTAATTAGTTAGTTAAAACAAATCTCTTTTCTTCGGCTAGATAATAAGAAGACAGTCATTACTAGTACTCCTAGTGCTTTGGGTTCGACAATCTGGTCTTGCTAAAGCTATACTACTGTTCGATAGGTACAGTTGCCTACGTCATGATAATAGTTAGTTTCAAGAATGATTCATTATAAATTTATAAAACTTATCACGGGAAAATCACGATCAAATATCAAAGCATTAAAAACATAATTATAACAGTGCTTATTACATATGAACTTACCTCGGATGTATAAATGATGAAATAAGTCGTTTAGTCAATAACTTTCATTTTTCCCCGATCCTGATCCGAATTCCATTTTTCTTTATCTTAATTAGCTATTGAATATCGTTGAATGAAAAAACCTAAGAGAATGGTTTTCTTTTTCTCAAATTTGGTTGAAGATGATGATATTAAGTGATGATTTTATTTTGTTTTATTTATTTTAACTTAATAACCTAATTACTAAATTAACCTTAATGAATTTTGGTTATTTTACTACATGCCAAACCATTATAATCCATTACTTCTCTAATGGGTAAATTATTACTCAAGGACCTTAACTTTAAGGTTTTATAGCTAATAGACACCTTTAACTAATAGAACATCACTTTTGCACTTTACGCGATTTAGTCTTTTTTCTCAAATTAACTAATTAAATGATAAATTTTCTTAATGAAATTTTCACACAATCACTCAATCATGCTGTAAAAATTAAAATAATAATAAAATAAATATTTTGAGCTCAGATTTGTGTTTCTGAAACTATTGTTCCGATTTGACCAAAAACGAGCTGTTACAGAATTGCATCGAAAACCCTTACCGAAGCTCACACGAAGTGTGCTAACGATGGTCGTAACCACCCCTTTTCATATTCGATGGTCGTCACCATCCCTTTTTATATTCAATTTTAAAAACCAACCCTTTTCATTAATTGATGGTCGTCACCATCCCTTTCCATAGTCGATAGTCGAAACTATCCCTTTTCATATTTGATGGTCGTCACCATCCCTTTTCATAGTTGATGGTCGTCACCATCCCTTTTCATAGTCGATGGTTGTCGATACGTTGTTGGATTTTTTTCTATTAAGACTTAATATGATAATATAACATGATAGAATGTAAAACATAAATTTAAAAACCTATTTAAACGTATGAACTTACCTCAACGATAAAAAGTAGATGCGAAGTCGATTAATCTGAAACTTTATCATTGCCCCGATCTAAAGCTGAACGAGGTCTATCTTGATCTAAATGAATAAATTTAATCCATCTAATAATCATTCCATTCAATTCAATAAAAATTCATATTCTTTTTCAAAAATACGCTTTTGCCCCTAATGTTTTGATTTCTTTAAATTTTAGTCCTTAAGCTCGTAAAATGAAATTCATGCAAATTCATCCCTACCCAAGTCTAGACGAATTTCATATAGGCTCATAGTAGCTCATAAATTTCATTATTTCACAATTTCCACCACACATTTTACAAAATTTACAAATAAATCCCTAATTGACATTTTCAACCAAAATCACTTTACAAAAGTTGTTTATCTAACAACAAAGATTGATTTTATACCATAAAACTTCACAAAAAACATGAATACATTCATGGGAAAACCCTAGTATTTTAACAATTTTGCAAATTAGTCCCTGAGCTAGCTAGATTAATCTACAACGATCCCGAAAAACATAAAAATCATTAAAAACGAGATCAAAAAAATACCATGAAGGGAATTGAGTAGCTGAATGTTTAAGCTCCTTCAATGGAGTTTCCTAGCTCTATCTTCGGTAGAAGATAAACAAAAAATAAAGATGCTATATTTGTTTCCATTATTTTACTATACGTAATTAATGAATTACATAATTAACCTTATTATTAACCTTTGAAGTAACATATTAAATTTCCATATTTGTCCACCCAACATAAAAATGGTATAAATACCACATAAATCCCTTAACTAATTAATTCCATAGCCATTTAATATTTAACCTATATAACTCAAATTTTGCATCTTTTATGATTTAATCCTTTTTATCGAATTAAACATGCAAACAGTAAAATTTCTTAACAAAATTTTTATATGATAATACTAATATGTTGTAGACATTAAAATAATAATAAAATAAATATTCTCACATTAGATTTATGGTCACGAAACCACTGTTTCAATTTCACTAAAAATGGGCTGTTATAGGGCTGGAACCATTAACACTTATGCACAACCTAGACTGACCTAACCACCTATTTTTACCCAAAAAGTTCAGAAACCAACTCAAGCCAAACCTTCTAATAGCTTAGAGAACCTATTGACGACATATATGCTAAAGAATGTGTAACACCCCTCACCCGTATTCAACGCCGGAAGAGGGTTACGAAGCATTACTAAACTTATACCACATTTTAAACATACATTTCACATAAAATTAATCAAATCATATACATTCCATTCACAACCAAACATTTTGTCCCTAATTCGAGCTTACGAGGCCCTAAACACGCATTGGGAGTGGTTCGGGACTAAACTGATAACTTTAGAAACTTTTGAAGTACTTAGAAAATTTTCTCAACAATAGGGGACATACGCTCGTATGGCCTGACCGTGTATCTCACATTGTAATATCCTGATTTTGGGCCTAGTCGAAATGGTGGTTTCGTGATCACAAAATCCAAGATAGAAATAATTATTTTATGATTATTTTGAGGTCTATGATATGATTGTATGATTGTGTGAAAATTTAGTGAAGAAATTTTATGCATAAAGTGCTTAAATTGAAATTAGGGACTAAATCGAATAAATTAAAAAACTTGCATTCTAGAAGTTTCTAGTATGAAATTGTTTTGAAATATTAATTAGGAGGTCTAAAATAGAAATTTTACCAATTTCTAAGTCTATGGACAAAAATTGGACATGGATGGAATTTTTGGAAAGTTTAGTAGTAAGGGCATTTTGGTCATTTAGGGTAAAATGAATTAAAATACAAAATTAAAAGCCAATTTTGCTCATCTTCAACCCCATGGCCGAATATAGCAAGGAGAAACCATGGCTAGGGTTTTTCAAGCTTCCAAGCTCGATTGTAAGTCCGTTCTAGCCCCGTTTTTCAGGTTCTTTACGTTTTTGGAATCCCGGTAACTTGATTAAGCTTATTCTAGCAATAATTTAAGCTAGGGTTCATATTTGGAAAAATACCCATAGGTGAAATGTGTTCATTTTGATGTTTTATGGTAGAATATGAAGGCTGAAATTATGTTAAACAACTTTTGCTAAGCGATTTTAAGCAAAAATGAGTAAAACGGCTTAATCGGTAAAAATTGTTATTGTTCATAACTATGTGCTAGAGTGAGAATTTGATGTTGTCATAGAAGGGAAAAATGTTCAGAATGTCATAAAACATAAGAAAATATGCTGAAGTTTAATTTACGAGCTTTGGAGCAAAAGTGTGAATATGCAAAAGTTTAGGGGCAAAACTGTAATTTTTCCAAAATATGATTTTGGGTTAATTTGAATAATGTGAACCCTAATTAGACTTTATTTTAAATGATAGGGCAAGGAAAACTAAAATTTGGGCTAAAATGGGGAAAATACCAAGTTGTGGACGAAATGGTAAAAGTAGCCATTTTCACATACGAGGTAAGTTCATATGTAAATGTTGGTAACATAGTTATTATTTTAAATATTTTTATGTTATTTAAATGATATGATAATTATTATGAAATATTATACTCGTGATAATTGTTTGATAATATGTCAAATTATGTGATATACTTGGAAAATGTGAAATTATATCGAGTATCGGTATCGGCATTCCGTAGAAGATGGTTGAGACACATGATTGGGAAAAAGGTCCTGTTGAACCTTAGGAATGGATTAGGATACAAGTGACATGTCACTGGGATATTTGGGCATCCGAACTCGTTGAGTTGAGTCCGAGTTCACTTATGGATGTGAATGTCCGAACTCGTTGAGTTGAGTCCGAGTTCGAGAGATGTAACTAGGCATCCGAGCTCGTTGAGTTGAGTCCAAGTTCACTTATGGATGCGAACGCCCGAGCTCGTTGAGTTGAGTCCGAGTTCACTTATGGGCGGGTTACATGGTAGCTTGGCTACATATGTGGCACTTATCTGCAAACTTTCCATGTATCCGAATTATATTCCGATGTGTAGGTTATTTTACACATTGAGTTTCCAAACTCACCCCTTATTTTCATACATACAGGTAATCCCCAACCATAGTGGGCTTGGTGCTGCGAGGGATTCAGAGTGGCCACACGTTCTACAAATTTTAGTTTTCTTCTGGTGATTTGGACAACTTTCCGTTTACTTAAATGTTTTGGGTTTTAAATTGTAATAAGGCCGCTTTAATTATTTTAATGGTTTTAATATGTTTAGTTAGGGTAGATATGATATGATTTTAAACGTTGAATTTGAATAGCTTGTGGGCGCATTTTTAAAAATAGTTACTTGATTTCAAAAGATCACGATAACAAAGCAAAGCTTCTGCAATGAAAACGTTTCCAAAATTAATAACCTTTTTAAATGGATTTAAACGAATTAGATTTCTAAGAACATCCACTAAGTTAAGGGTGGCAATGGTTGTGTGCATGTCTAGGATTGGATCCGAAGGGAGCTTGGTACTTAAGCAGTCTAATGGACTCACCTCCTCTTTTCTAGCATCCTACCTGGTGGACAGCTTCCATTCACATTAACCCGTAATGAAGTTCTCTTTTAAACACTAAGTAAGTTTTTTTAGATAGAAAGGATAAAAATGTTTTAAACGCTTCTATGTGGCACGTTGGATTCGGCCATAACGTCTAGGTCGAGTTTGGGGTGTTTCATTTAGTGGTATCAGAGCCCGATTACAATAACTCGACTGTGGAATGAGTTTATAAAGATAAATATTTTCAAAAATGAAAATTTTACAAAGATTGCAAAACTCGATTTTCAAATTTGGATCCTTAAAAAGGTGGCACCTGAATCTCTGGCCTAAGTCTGTAATTATCATGCTAAGCTTATTTGAATATTATCTGAATTATCTGTCTGTACTGAAATCCTTTTAGGATACTCTAGTCAAGATGGAAATTTGGTAGCCTGAGACTGTAGCTAGACTTTGATTCTTCAAAAAACAAACTCTGAATTACTGTCTGTTCATAAAGCATCTGTAATAAACACTGAAATAATTACTTGATGCATAAAATTCGTAATTAGATAATACGAAATAAGTACGAGAGCCACACGTGGAAGATGCCGTGGACGTGGCCGAGGTAGTGCTCGAGCAGGATCTTCATCTACAGGGCATATGCCGGCAGTAGATGTATTCATACCACTGACAACAGAAGTGGAGTCTCATGATCGTTGTGCCAGGGATGACGCTCTGTCTCAGGCAATGCTTCATGTTCTGGAAAGGGTTGCAGGGGCAAGTATAGGAAATAGAATTCGGGGATCTATTTCTGAGCGACTCCAGGCTAACGGAGCGGAGATCTTTAGGGGCGTATCTGGTGTAGCCCCAAATGTGGCGGAATATTGGTTAGAGGCCACGGAATAGATTATGGCTAATTTGGACTGCTCCGTGGAGCAGAAGCTAAAGGGAGTCTTATCGTTGCTACGAGACAAGGCTTATCAGTGGTGGCTCACTGTGGGAGATGAGACCCCAGCTGACAGGGTAACTTGGAAGCTTTTTAAGACGTCCTTCAAAGGGAAATATGTTGGGGCGAGTTATGTGGACGCTCGTAGGAAGGAATTCTTAAATCTGGTTGAAGGAGGTAAGACAGTTGTTGAGTACAAGGCTGAGTTTTTGAGGTTAAGCCGGTATGCCGTGGGGATAGTCGCTATGGAGTATGAGCGTAGTGTGCACTTCAAGGATGGTCTTAAAGAGGAACTTAGGGTGCTGAGTGCTCCGCAGAGGGAGCGTGACTTTGTGGTGTTGGTGGAGAAAGCTAAGATAGTTGAGGAAGTGAAGCGTGCTAAGAGGCAGAATCGTGAGAAGTATCAGAACCATTTCTAGAAGGATTCAGGACCTTCTGGTGGTACAAATAGGAATGTCAAGAGAGCAAGAATGGAGGAGCCAGTATGAGCAGTTTCGATGAACGTTGTTAGACCACCAATCTGTGGGGACTGTGGTAAGGTACAGCTGGGCGAGTGTAGGAAATGCTCTGGCGCTTATTTCCAGTGTAGATCTATGGAGCATAGAGTCAGAGACTGTCCTTAGAATATAGATCAGGTTTAAGTTGCTGAACAGAGGGTTGCTCAACAAGTAAGAGGTAGACCACAACCACCGAGATGACGTAGACAAGGTAAGGGCAGAAATGGAAATGGTGGAGGACGAGGAGCACTTGGTAGGGGTGTCGAAAATACTGAGGCTTGACAGCCCACGTATGCAGCAGGTTGTCGAGAGGAGGGCGATGCACCCGATGTCATAACTGGTACGTTCTGGGTTTCTAGCATGCCGTATACTGCTTTGGTAGATATTAGATCTACTCATTTGTTTGTTGCATGTGCCATATCTGGGTCGTTGGGTGTGCACTCTGAGGAGATTGTGAGTGGAGTATCTGTACTAAGCTCTTTGGGTCACTCGGTTAGGGTAGACAAACTATATAGGGATGTGCCCTTAGAAACTCAAGGTAGGATTTTATCTAGAGACTTGATGGAGTTACCGTTCAGAGTATTCGATCATATTCTGGGAATGGACTAGCTTGTTAAGCATAAGGTGACTCTGGATTGTACTGCTAAGCGAATGGCATTAAGGACCACAGAGGGTGAGGAGGTTATGGTCATAGGTGAGCAAAGAGACTATTTGTCCAATGTGGTGTCGGCATTGAGAGTTGAAAAGTGGATTCGTAAGGGTTGTGAGACCTATTTGGCATTTGTAAGTCAGTCGAAAGCTGAGGGACTGACGGCGGATAAGGTTAAAACCATTAAGGAGTTCCAAGATGTCTTTCCAGAGGAGCTTTCGGGATTGCCTCAGAACCGAGAAGTCGAGTTTGGAATCGACTTGCTGCTGGAACGGCACCAGTGTCCATCGCACCGTATAGGATGGCACTAAAGGAGTTAGTGGAGCAGAAAGCTTAAATTCAAGAGTTGTTGGATAGAGGCTTTATTAGGCCGAGTGTGTTTCCGTAGGAAGCACCGGTACTGTTCATAAAAAAGAAGGATGGGACGATGCGGATGTGTATCGATTATCGACAGTTGAACAAATTGACGATCAAGAATAAGTATCCTCTACCAAGAATTGATGATCTGTTTGACCAAATTATGGGAGCTTCTGTATTTTTCAAGATCGATCTTCGATCTGGATATCATCAGTTAAGGGTCAAGGAGGCAGATATTTATAAGACGGCATTCAGGACTCGGTATGGTCATTACGAGTTCTTGGTTATGCCATTTGGACTGACAGACGCTCCTGCAGCATTCGTGGATCTAATGTATCGTGTATTCCAACCATTCTTGGATCAATTCATAGTAGTCTTTATCGACGATATTCTAATATATTCTGAAACTGAAGCAAAACATGATAAGCATCTCCGCATTGTGCTGCAAGTGTTGAGGGAGAAGGAACTTTATGCGAAATTTAGCAAGTGTGAATTCTAGTTGAGGGAGGTAACCTTCTTAGGACATGTTGTCTCTGCTGAGGGGATTAAGGTGGACCCTCGGAAGATTGAAGTGAATTAGGAATGGAAGCCGCCTAGGTCGGTGTCAGAAATTCAGAGTTTCCTAGGGTTGGCTGGATACTACAGAAGATTTGTGGAAGGTTTTTCTGTGATGGCAGCACCTTTGACAAAACTCATAAGGAAGGGAGCACCGTTTGTTTGGACTGAGAAGCAGCAAGAAGCTTTTGAGAAGTTGAAAAAAGTTCTGACCGAAGTACCTATATTAATTCAGCCGGAGTCTGGGAAGGATTTTACGATATATAGTGACGCATCACATGTGGGTTTGGGTTGTGTGTTGATGCAGGAGGGTAAGGTGGTTGCTTATGCATCACGAAAGCTTAAGCCTCACGAAGGGAACTATCCTACTCACGATTTGGAACTGGTAGCAGTAATCTTTGCACTTAAGATTTGGAGACACTACTTGTACGGAGAAAGGTGTGTTCTATACACGGATCACAAGAGTCTCAAATACTTGCTGACTCAGAAGGAGCTGAACCTTAGGCAAAGAAGATGGATAGAGTTGCTTAAGGATTATGACTGTTCGATTGAGTACCACCTAGGGAAGGCTAATGTTGTAGCCGATGCTCTAAGTCGTAGAGCTGTATCTTATCTGAGAGCAATGTTTGCTCGTCTGAGTCTGTGTGATGATGGTAGTCTATTGGCTAAGTTACAAGTAAGGCCAACATGGGTAGATCAGATTAAGGAAAAGCAGTTGAGGGATGAGTCTTTGGTTGCTCGGTTTCAGCAAGTTGAGAAAGGGGAAACTTTTGAGTTTGGGTTGAACAGTGAAGGAGTTTTGGGTTTCCGAGGGAGAATTTGCGTTCCGAAGGACTCTAACTTAAGGCAGTCAATATTTAAGGAAGCTCATGGAGGTCTTTGTACTATGCATCCTGGAGGGAACAAGTTGTATCACTACTTACGAGAATTGTATTGGTGGCCTGGGCTTAAACGGGAAGTAACGGAGTTTGTGGGGAAATGTTTAACATGCCAGCAAGTGAAAGTTGAGCATCAACTACCTTCTAGACTTTTGTAACCAGTGAAGATACCACTTTGGAAGTGGGAGAGGGTAACCATGGACTTTGTGAATGGGCTACCCTTGACACCAATGAAGAAGGACTCGGTTTGGGTAGTTGTGGATAGGTTGACCAAGTCTGCTCATTTCATACCTATCCGCACTGATTATTCACTTCAAAAGTTAGCCAAGTTGCATGTGGCGAAAATAGTTCGACTTTATGGTGTCCCAGTTTCAATTATTTCTAATCGAGATCCAAGGTTCACATCTCGGTTTTGGTAAACGTTTTATGAAGCGTTGGGAACACAATTGAACTTCAGTACGGCTTTCCATCCCCAGACTGATGGTCAGTCGGAAAGGGTTATTCAGATTTTGGAGGACATGTTGAGGGGATGCGTTATTGACTTTCGAGGTAGTTGGGAGGATTACCTACCGTTGGCAGAGTTTGCGTACAACAATAGTTATCAGGCGAGTATTCGAATGGCACCGTATGAAGCGCTGTATTGACGAAGGTGTCGTACCCCTAATTGTTGGACCGAACTGGGAGAGCGACAAGTTCTTGGACTTAAGCTAGTAGCTGATACTGAGGATAATGTCAGAATAATCAGAGATCGATTAAAAGAAGCTGCTGATAGGCAAAATTCGTATGCAGATTTGAAGCGTAGGGAGATTGAGTACTCAGTGGTGATATGGTCTTCTTGAAGGTTTCTCTTGGAAGAAGATATTAAGGTTTGGTAAGAAGGGTAAGTTGAGTCCGCGGTTCATTGGGCCTTATCGGGTTTTGAAGCGAGTAGGTCCAGTGGCTTATCAACTGGAATTACCTCTGGAGTTAGATAGGATTCACAATGTTTTTCACGTCTCCATGTTAAGGCATTATCGTTCTGACCCTACTAATGTCGTGTCGGTTACACAGATTGAGGTGCAGGCTGATTTGACTTTTGAAGAAGAGCCTGCGTAGATATTGGATCGAGATGTTAAAGTTGTAAGAAGGAAATCTGCTCCATTAGTAAAGGTGCTTTGGCGTAATCATGGCAAAGAGGAAGCTACTTGGGAGCCAGAAGAGGCGATGCATCAACAATACCCTCATCTGTTCGGATCAGGTAAATTTCGAGGACAAATTTTTTTTAAGGAGGGTAGAGTTGTGACGCCCCAATTTTCGAGATTACTGTGATTTTTAGCGAACTTTAGAATTTTTGTGTTGCAATTGTTTAGTGTGGGTCTGAGTATGTTAGCGGGCCTTTAAAAGGCCCAAGTCTAAGTAAAAACCTGGAAGTTCTAGCTGATTTTTAATTCCAAAGGGAAAAAAAGATTCTAGTATATTAGGCTTTTAAGGTTTCATGGGTAAAATAGGACACAGGAAGACATGTGGTAAAGTGGCAAGGGTGACGCCACTAAGGTGCTTAAAAAGTGGCGTGTGGATATGTAAGGGAAGCCAAGGTTCAAGTCACAAGGTAAGCAAATTATAGTATTATTTTTGTGAACAGAAAGGGGATGTGATGGAACTTAAGTGGAACTCTGCTCGGAAGAGTTTGAGCTGTCCAGGTGAGTGAGTAAGGAGGGGATAAGGGAGAAAGTTTAGGAGCTGATCAAGGAGGGTGGTATTGGCTGAATAGTGGACTCTTGAGGAGTAAGAGTTGGCCGGCCAAGGGATTCTAGTATAGGGAATTTCGGCATTTGGGTATGGGGTGCCATTTCTGACAAATTCTTTTCCCTTCTTCTCTTCTTCTATTCTCCTTTCTTCTTCTATTTCCTTTTCTTCTTCTTTTCATCCCTAGCCAAATCTTCCTACCATTCTACTCATCTCCACTTCCATTCCATTCGTTTCTAAGCCTTCATAGCCAAATTTCATAAAAGCTGAAATCCCGAAAACCTGTTTCTTGTCTCGATTTCTCCTAGCCACCTTCTCTTATCTTCTTTCATCTTTTAGACGATTTACACAATCCCCTAAACCCCAACCCCTATCAGCTAAACCACTGTAAAACCCTCATGTTAAATCATCTTTCTCTTCACAGTTACAAAAAGCCGAAAACACCATAGTCTTGGGGCATATAGCCGAATCTTTAGATCTTTAAGATTCAATTTCTGCTAGTGTTTGAGGGTTGGATCTGCAACAGAACTGAATAGGAACTAAAGTGGAATTGTGTTGGCGAAAGAATCGGTGGTAAGTACTCAGATCTACTCTTTATTTCGGGAATTAAGAAAAGCTGAAACCCTTAAGGGTGGCTAACGTTTGGACTAAGGGTTTTTGTGCCTCTTTTTATTTGGTTCTGTATGTGTTAGCGTGGACAAGGGGACACTCAGCGAAGGGTTTGAAGACTAATTCGGTTGGCTCTTTAGATCTAATACATAGTTCGGCAAAAAGGTAAGAACTCTAGGGTGTATAGCTTTGTTGGCCGAATATAGTAGGGGGATAAGTACGTAGATTGTTTTCAATATTTAGATTGACGTGTTAGTAGTCCAATTGTAGGCAGCTCGTGTGTGGATCTCACCATCGAGTCGCTACCAATCAGGTGTGCAACTGACACCCTCTCATAGACTAGATCAGCAATAGCCAAAAAGTCAAAATGCCAAAAAGCCGGTATTTTATGAACTTGTGAGTGTACGAATAC
The DNA here is from genome assembly GCA_025698475.1 of Gossypium anomalum. NCBI lineage: Eukaryota > Viridiplantae > Streptophyta > Magnoliopsida > Malvales > Malvaceae > Gossypium > Gossypium anomalum. Next base: position 43,187,725 of record CM046965.1, read on the forward strand.
TCGTGAGATAGATTGATTAACATATTCGGTAATCCAAAGTGATAAGACTGCAGAGTGCGCGATTACGTGCACTTCGATATATTTGGGCTTAATGGGCCAACGGGCCCAATTCGGTAAGAACACTCGGTAAGTGTTTCTATTAGTACGTAAATGACTGGAATATGCATGAAAACCCTTAAATAGTTAAACTACTAGAATACCCCTAAGTATAGAAATTACCATTTTACCCATTAGTACAAAATGACCAATATACCCCTAGGGTTAATTTTTGATTGAAATGCATGATGATCTGATTCTGTATGTTGTATGCCATGACTTGTATATCTGTTGCATGGGGACATGGGTTATATTTCTAGAGGAAGCGTCCTAGTGGCTATGCCACAACTATCTGATCTGGTGGCTCTGCCACAATTATCTGTTCTGGTGGCTCTGCCACGATTTTCTGTATCTGGTGACTCTATCACATTATCTATTTCTGGCAGCCATGCTGCAAATTCTGTGGCGTGTAGCGGTTGGGTGGGTCAAGTATTCTCCCCACATGGTGTAAGGTTGGTATGGGGGTGCATATGGTTGGATATAGGTTGGGTTCTGCATATATATATGATATCTATTCTGCTTCTGTTATGGGCCTATGGGCTTCATTCTGTAACCTGTTTTGGGCTAAAGCCAATTTAAACTGTCTCTGTGGTTTGAGCTGACTTAGACTATGATTGGGTTATTTTACACACTGAGTTTCCAAACTCACCCCTTATTTTCATCCATGCAGGTAATCCCCAACCATAGTGGGCTTGATGCTACGAGGGATTCGGAGTGGCCACACGTTATGCAAATTTCAGTTTTCTTCTGGTGATTTGGACAGCTTTCCGTTTACTTCAATGTTTTGGGTTTTAAATTGTAATAAGGCCGCTTTAATCATTTTAATAGTTTTAATATGTTTAGTTAGGGTAGATATGATATGATTTTAAATGTTGAATTTGAATAGCTTTTGGGCGCATTTTTAAAAAAAATAGTTACTTGATTTCGAAAGATCACGATAACAAAGCAAAGCTTCTGCAATGAAAACGTTTCCAAAATTAATAACCTTTTTAAATGAATCTAAACAAATGGGTTTTCTAAGAGCATCCACTAAGTTAAGGTGTGGCAATGGTTGTGTCCATATCTAGGATTGGATCCGAAGGGAGCCTGGCACTTAAGCAGTCTAATGGACTCACCTCCTCTTTTCTGGCATCCTCCCTGGTGCACAGCTTCCATTCACTTTAACCCGTAATGAAGTTATCTTTTAAACACTAAGTAAGTTTGTTTTAGATAGAAAGAATAAAAATGTTTTAAACTCTTCTATATGGCACGTTGGATTCGGCCATAACGTCTAGGCCGGGTTTGGGGTGTTACAAGTATAGACCATCTCAAATCAGTACCCCTTCGCTATTCTGCCCAAGATCTGAAGTTTCCCCACTCTCTATCTGTCGAAAACGAGAACCCAGTGACTCATCCTCTAACTGCTTACCCTTAATCTGCTCAATCCACCTCGGTTTAACCTGAAGTTCAGCCAGTAAACTGCCATCATCGAATAAGCTAAGACAAGCAAACATCGCCCTCAAATCAGTAATAGCTCTACAGCTTAGTGCATCGGCTAACACATTAGCCTTTCCAAGATGGTATTCAATCGAACAGTCGTAATCCTTAAGTAACTCTATCCATCTACGTTGCCTAAGGTTTAACTCTATTTGAGTGAAGAGATACTTGAGGCTGTTGTGATCCGTGTAAATGATACACTTCTCACCATACAGGTAATGCCTCCAAATCTTCAGTGTGAGGACTACCGCAGCCAACTCCAAGTTATGCATGTGGTAGTTCGCTTCATGCGTCTTAAGCTGATGAGATGCATAAGTCACTACCTTACCCTCTTGCATCAACACGCATCCCAAGCCAACATGTGATGCATCACTGTAGACAGTGAATTCCTTCCCAGATTCTGGCTGTATCAAGACAGGGGCCTCAGTCAGAACTTTCTTAAGTTTCTTAAAACTTTCCTGCTGCTTATCAGTCTAGTTAAACAGTACTCATTTACGTAACAACTTAGTTAGAGGTGCAGCAATCAACTAAAACCCCTCAACAAATCGTCTATAATACCCTACCAATCCCAAAAAACTTCGAATCTCAGGTATTGACTTAGGTTGCTTCCAATCTACAACTGCTTCAATTTTTTGAGGATCAACCTTAATGCTCTCAACAGATACCACGTGATCCAGAAAAGTTACCTCACGTAGCCAGAATTCACAGTTGTTGAATTTAGCATACAATTACTTCTCCCTCAAAATCTATAGAACAACCTGAAGATGCGCATCATGTTCCTCCTCAATCTTTGAATTCACCAGAATGTCATCTATAAACACCACTACGAACCGATCCTAATAGGGTTGAACACCCAGTTCATCAAATCCATAAAAGCTGCCGGTGCATTCGTCAATTCGAACGGCATCACCAGGAACTCGTAATGATCGTAACGGGTCCTAAATGCTATCTTGTACACATCAGTCTCCTTGACCCTCAGTATCAATCTTAGAGAATACTGAGGCTCCTCGAAATAGATCGTGATCTTCGGTGGGGGTACTTATTCTTGATAGTCAATTTATTCAGTTGCCGATAGTAGATGCACATTCACATGGCTCCATTCTTTTTCTTTACGAATAAAATTGGTTCTCCCTACGGCGACACACTAGGGCGGATGAACCCTCAATCTAGTAACTCTTGAATTTGAGCCTTAAGCTCCATGAGATCCTTTGGTGCCATCCTATAAGGGGCGATAGACACCGAAGCGGTACCAGGCAAGAGATCTATTCCAAACTCAACTTTACGATTAGGAGGTAACCCCAGTAGCTCATTGGGAAAGACATCAGGAAACTCCTTAACTATTATGATATCTTTAACAGACGCAACTTCAAATCCAGAAACACTGACATAGGCTACAAACGCCTTGCAACCCTGACGAACCAACTTCTCAAATCTAAGCACAGAAATCACATTTGAGAGATAATTTCGACGCTCCCCAATCATGACACCTCATTACCTTCTACAGTTTTTAGTACTACCTACTTAGCAGCACAATCCAAATTTTCCTGAAGCTTAACTAGCCAATCCATACCCAATATCAAATCAAAATCCCCAAAAGGGAGTTTAATTAAGTCTGCCAAAAAGACCCTTCCTTGAACTTCCAAAGGTACCTCCTTATACAGTTTACTCAGTCTCAATGACTGCCCTAATGGACTTAGCACAGTAACCTCGCTCGTAGTGTTTTCACACATCACACTCAAAGTCTCAGACATAGTGCATGCTATATAAGAGTGCGTAGAACCAACATCAATCAATGCAGTGTAAGGTAAATGATGAATAAATAACATACCCATAATAACATCTGGGGCGTCTCTATCCTCTCGGTGACGTGCAGCATAAACCAGTGCTGGCTGCCTTGCCTGAGCATGTCTAGCACCTCTGCCCGGTGCCTCACGGCCACGGCCCGTACCATTTCCACCTCTGGCCTGACCACGACCTCTCAGTGGCTGCTAGAAACCTCTCTACGGCTGAATAGTACCCATACTAATAGCTTGCACCTGATCAGGACTCCGTGGGCAATCCCTGATATGGTGCCCCACAGATCCACACCTCAAACAAGCCCATATTTGTACCCAGCACTCGCCCTGATGGCGTTTCCCACAAACAGAGAAGGCCCCGACCCAAAAGTAGAAACAGGGGGCCCAACTCTAACTGGCCCATCAACCCTGGCCTTTTTCTTAGGCCCCATAGCTGAACCTGTAGGCTCCCAAAGCCTCTTATTTCTCCCCTTATCCTTTTCACGATTCTGGCGCTCCGTGCGCTTCACATCCCCAACAATCTTTGCCTTCTCTACTAGCACTGCAAAATCTCACTCCCTCTGTGGAGCTATCCAAATCCGCAGATTATCTCTGAGGCCATCCTTGAAACGAACACAGTGATCACACTCAGTGGCCACGATCCCACGCGCGTAGCGACTAAGGCACAGAAACTCAGACTCATATTCAGCTACTGTCTTTTCCTCTTGAGTCAGATTCAAAAACTCCCTTCTTCGGTCATCTACGTAACTAGCACCTACATACTTCCCTTGGAAAGCATTCTTGAAAAATTGCCAAGTCAACCGATTGAACTGAGTACCCTTTTTTACAGTAAGCCACCAAGGATAGGCTTCATCTCTCAACAATGACACTGTACCTTTTAATTTCTGCTCTGGGGTGCAGTCGAGGTCATCCATGATCCTCTCTGTGGCCTCAATCCAATATTCAACCACATTAGGAGCAACTCCTGCGATACCTCTAAAGATCTCAGTCCCATTAGACCTGAGTCGATCCGTTATTAACCCACGGCCCACAGTACCAGTATTGGGCCCAACGACCCTTTCTAAAATTTGCAGCATAGCTTGGGACAGTGCGTCGTCCCCAGTTGCCCAATCATGTGACCCAGTCTCAATCACAAGTGAATTCAGAGCCTCTCTTGCCTTAACGTTAGGCATATGGCCTGAAGCCGAAGACCCAGCCTAAGCACCTCCACGGCCTATGTTGCGACCTCTTGTACCCCTTCCATGAGTACCTCTAGTACTCATTATCGATTTGCATATTATCTGTATTAAAAGTTTTATGCATTAGTTTTATAGTTCAGTGTTTATTAACGCATATTTTATGAAAAATAGCATCAATAATTCAGAGTTGTTTGTTTTCACAGATCGTAGTCTGACTGCAATTTTAGGTTACCTTAATAAAAGTCTCAATACAGTCTATTATCTATTGTAATCTTAGTATTTCAATTAAACGATAGTTTTAGAGAACTTATAGGATCAGAGCCAGAGACTTGGTAGACCATACATTCGGAACAACACCTCAAAATATCTTTCCACCATTTAAAACCATTCTTTTGAAATTTACCTTTTTTTAGGAAAAACCCAAATCCACAGCCCAGTTTTGTAACCCAGCTCTGATACCACTAAATGTAACACCCCAAACCCGGCCTAGACGTTATGGCTGAATCTGTGGTGTCACATTGGAGTGAATTCTGGAAAAACATAGTTTTATCGAAAAAGTTACTTATCTTACTCATTTGTTAAATTTCAGGATTGTTAAGGAAAGCATGTCTTTTACGAAAACTGTTACTATACTTTAAAACTTAGTTTGTTGCGGAAGCTTTTAAAGCAAGTTACTTAGCGTTGGTATTTGAAAAACATTTGCCTTTTTAAAACTCGAGTACTAGTGCTAACAGTTATAAGTCAATTTAAATAAGTTCCCAAATAAAAATAAAAACTTAAAACGACCTTATTACGTAAATTTACCCAAATAAAATTACTTTTACTAAAATAAAAAAGAAAGCATAAACAGTGGTGTGGCTGTCTCCGAGTCCCTTGTAGCACCAACCCACCTAATGGTTACCCGCAGAGATGAGCTGGAAAAGGTGAGTTTATGAAAACTTAGTGTGCAACCACTAACAAGATCAGACAGAAACAGTTTGGGCCTAAGCTCATTTCAATGACAGTCCAGTATTAGTGTAGGCCTTAGCCTATAATAATAGCAATAACAATGTAGGCCTTAGCCCATTATAGTAACAATATCAGTAATGCAATAAAGGTCCTACCCATCCATCCACTACACTCCACTTCGTCCAGCCTTACACTCTATGTGGGGATAAAATCGACCCACCCATCCCTGCACTCCAAATATAGCACCGAATGCGGCACTAACAGAATTTGCAACTGAGCTGCCAGTACAGTACACTTCCTCCACAATCATATAGATATCCCACCCTATAATGCAACATAATATCATACGTGTATACAGTAATACATGCTCAAATACAGTCAATTAAAGCATAGGGGCATATCAATCATTTTACCTCTAGGGGTAAATGCTCATTTTACTAGTAAGGGGTCTAAGCATACTTACCGACCTATCAGTAGGCTCATAGTCGTCTCATGCGACCCGTGCAACCTTAAATGATCAAACAGTGAAAACAGGCCCAAAGCCTATAGTACGGCCCGTGTGGGCCCACACGCCCGTGTGGCCCAATAAGCCCAATAATGGCCTTGGCCATGTGGTCTACACAGCCTGGCCCGATAATCTCCATATATTTGTACGGTTTTACTAGTGCAAGGCCCACAAGCCTGTGGGGCCCATACAGCCCCATTTGGCCCAACGCGGCCCAAGACGGCCTAAACCCATGAGTTTGATCACGGTGGCCTCTATTGTCTAACGCACATGTTTATACATTTGATTCACCATACGAGTGAGCGCACGCTCGTATAGTGCGCATGAACATACTTTTCGACTTTTGTCGATTAACAACAGTGTAGTGTGATTACACACCATTTTGAGAGAAGAACGCCAATCTCCACGCGCCCCAACCTAGATCCAAGTATGATCCAATGTTAGTCCTTAAATCGGTAGGGTTAACACCCTTTCATCAACACTTAAACTCCAATCGAACCATTCACTTACCTTGGTTAAGCAAGCAGGGTTCACTCCCTCCTTAAGTTAGCGATCAACCACTCCTTGTCAGGATCTGCACTACCAAAGTAGTCCATTAATGATGATTTCATATACACGCACAACTTGAGTCAAAATAGTCTTATAGAAAATACTAGATCAAGTATAGGAAATAAAACATTTCTCCAACACTTCCTTACCCCAATCTTACTCCATGTTTACCACAAGATATGAGAGGGCTAAGTTACCCTTAGTCGAGTGAAAAGCAAAAGGTTTAGAATGTTTCAGCAATCCCTTGAGAACCCCTTCACTCCTCAAGTAGTTCTAAAATGCAGGAGCATTATGAATGATGGCACAAAGAGAAACGTTGAGAATGAAGGAACATATAGAAACTTACCAGGCACTATTTGGCCAATGAACCAATGCGATAGAATGGTAAAGAGAGAAAAGAAATAAAGAGGGAGAAGAGACAAGAGATTTGGCCAGAGAAAAACAAAGGTTGAGGGAGAAAATGATGTTAGGAGAAATCAGTTAAGAAGGAAGACTCACAAGGAAAGGAAAAATAATAGATTTCAAGAAGACCCAAATGGTAAAAAAGAGCACCAGTAATTGAAAAACAAAGCTAAGTTACCTGAAAGACAAGCAATATTCGGCCTCTACCAAAAAGTGCAAGGAAACAAAAAGGAACTCTTTGGAAAAAAATTGAAAAGAATAGCAATCCCAAACAAATTCAGCACTTACTGGCCAATAACCGATTGTGGCACTAGAGAGTTCCACTTTCGGTAGACAACTACCTCACCCTTCAACTCTCCTAAAATCCCTCCCCTTATCTCTCCCCAAATCCCTCAAACACCTATTCAAACTCCCTTCAAACTCTCTCCAATAATCGGCCACACACCACTCTCCCCCAAATACTCCAACCATCAGAGTTTTGGTCAACCCCAACCACCTACCTCGCGTGAGCAGCAAAATAAAACTCCCTTGCACATAGGGTAGTTCAAACTCAAGACCCCTAGGCTCACCCACATGCCATTTACCATTACACTAATAGGCATTTCATTGCCATGCTTTACACATTTTAATTTAAAAGTCCACCATCAACATGCAAGGGTTAATTCAACAACAAGCCAAAATTTTTGCTGCAGCCTAGGTTTGAACCCAGGACTTCTCACACTACTTAGGACCCTTAACAATCTTAGCAAACAAGCCAACATGTAACATAACACGCAATTAAATTACTAAAAATTTGGGGCGTTACAACTCTTTCCCCCTAAAAAAAATTTTGGCCTTAAAATTTACCTGATTAAAACAGATAAGGGTATTGTTGTCGCATCATCTCCTTGGGTTCCCACATGGCTTCTTTAGAACTGTGATTACGCCACAGCACCTTAACCAGTGGAACTGACTTCCTTCTCAGAACTTTCACATCGTGATCTAAAATCTAAACTGATTGTTCCTCAAAGGTCAGATCTAGTCTAACCTCAATCTCTTTAGTCGAAACGATATGTGTAGGATCAGAGTGACATCACCTCAATATAGAGACGTGGAACACATGATAAACCGTAATTTATACATATTTTTATCCCCTACTTAACACATTTATGAATGATTTCTCTTTAGATTTGGTGAATTTGATGCTCTTAATCCTTTAATTTCATGTTTTATACCTAGGTGAGCATAGGAGAGAAAAAAGAACAAGAAACGGGCCAAAAACGGAGAAAATAGGCCGAAGTGAGAAAACAACACGGCTTGGAGTTCCTCACACGGGCATAACAGACGCTCGTGCCATTCTAACAGGCTCGACCACGGCCTAAAACAACCTCAGCATGGGTGTGTTGATCTATCAGCCTCGACCATGGCCTAAAGCAATCACATACGGGCGTGTCACACGGGAGTGTCCCTACCAAGCCCTAGTTAAGTTCTATTCAGAAAAGGGCTATTTTTAGGGTTTTTAGGCATTCTAAAGCCTATTTAAACATCCTAGAGGAGGAGTAAAGGGGGACGGGGAGTAGAGAGCAAGGAATTACTCTAGGAAAGCCGATTGATCTATCTCAGAAGTCAGATTCATCATCAAAACCAAAGATCTCTCCTCAATTTCACTTCAAGAGTTTTGGGTTTTCTTTATGTTTTGTATTCATTATTCTTCTGAGATGTTTTCCTATTTAGTTATGAACTAAAACCCCTAAATACCGAAGGGAATGAAACCTAAGAAGAATCTTGTTATTATTTTCTGAATTGTATGATAAATATTTGACTTATTCTTAATTATGTGTTCTTAATTCTTGTTTTGGTATTTCAGGATATTGATTCAAGTTAATGCTCTTAGTTGGAGGATGAATAGTCCCTGTTTAAAAGTGACTTTGTCATAATTAAGCGGAGTTGATTGTGCGCCTAGAGATAGGGTGACAAAATTTTTCCGGATTAGGTTAAACCTAATAAGGGGATCCATAGATCGAGTTAATGCAACCTAGGGTGTTAATTAGAAATAAATTTCAATTATTCAATCTAAGGTTAGACGTTATTATTCTTGAATAGGGATAATAACATAACTTAGGGATTTCTACGGAACAAGTTAAACGAATAAATCGTTCGATTCGAAGTCAAAATAACAAGTGAAGTCTAGGTGGATTTTTCCTTAGGTATTGTCTTAATTTGATCATTTTTCCAAAAGTAATTCCCCAATTCTATTTTCTGTGATTTCTTAGTTTAGTTAATTAGTTAATTAAAACAAACCCCATTAATTTTTAAGCTAGATAATAAAAAGACAGTCATTACTAGTACTTTTAGTTTCTTTGGGTTTGACAATCCGGTCTTGCTAAAGCTATATTACTTTTGATAGGTACACTTGCCTACATCGTGATAATAGTTAGTTTCAAGAACGATTAATTATAAATTTATAAAACTTATCATGGAAAATCATGATCAAGTTTTTGGCACCGTTGCCGGGGAATTAAAATATTAGGAACACTCAATTTTTATTACTTTAGCCATTTACTTTTACTGCAATTTAATTTTGTTTTTGTTTTTATTTACTAAAATTTTCTTTTTCTTCCTTCTGGCAAGTTCTTATAGTTTATGACTAGAAAAAATCTGCCAGGACCATTACTTTTTGACGAAGAAATCGATCGCACCGTTCGTAGAAATCGAAGAGAGATAAGGCGAAGCCTAAGATACACAGAAGAAGAGCAAGAGGATGATATCTCAACTACAACCGAGGAGATGGCTGAAAATCAAGAAAATCCACTACCTCCTGCGATACCCGCTGATCTAGTAAATCAGAATCCTGCTCCTCGTACTATGTATGATTATGCTAAACCTAATTTAACAGGAACTGAGTCAAGTATAGTTAGTCCTGCTATTACTGCAAATAATTTTGAACTGAACAATGCCTCGTGTAACTTCTTTCAGAACCGAGACATAAAGCGAGAATCTCTATCGAATATGATGGGAATCGGTACCCCATGCAGTCTCACAATTTTAAACACAAACAGCTTAGCCAACTTCTACAACGAGTAATCAGTACGAATGAGTATAAAATGGGCAGATTTAGTAAGTCGATCAACGATGACCCACATTGAATCCTTCTTAGTAGGCGTTTAGGGTAGCCCACTAACAAAATCTATAGTTACTCTCTCCTACTTCCAGAGCGGAATCTTAATTGGCTGAAGGAATCCTGAAGGCAACTGATGCTCCGCCTTCACCTGCTGGCAAGTCAGGCACTTACTCACAAAATTAGTAACTTCCCGCTTATGTCCTGGCCACCAATACAATTCCTGAAGATCTCTATACATCTTATTCCTACCAGGATGCATAGCGTAAGGACTACTATGCCTCCTACAGTATAGACCGTCTCAAATCAGTATCCTTCAGTACATAGGCTCTCCCATGGAAACAAAGTGCCCCTTTACTATTCAACCCAAAATCTGAAGTTTCCCCAGTCTTTATCTGTCGAAAATGAGAACCTAGTGACTCATCCTTCAACTGCTTACCCTTAATCTGCTCAATCCACCTTGGTTTAACTTGAAGTTCAGCCAACAAACTGCCATCATCGAATAAGTTGAGACGAGCAAACATCACCTTCAAATCAGTAACAGCTGTACGGCTCAATGCATCAGCTACCACATTTGCCTTTCCAAGATGGTATTCAATCGAACAGTAGTAATCCTTAAGTAACCCTATCCATCTATGCTGCCTAAGGTTGAACACCTTCTGAGTGAGGAGATACTTGAGGCTGCTGTGATCCATGTAAATAATACATTCTCACCATATAGGTAATGCCTTCAAATCTTCAGTGCGAAAACTACCGCAGCCAACTCCAAGTCATGCGTCGGGTAGTTCCCTTCATGTGTCTTAAGCTGACGAGACGTATAAGCCACTACCTTACCCTCTTACATCAACACGCACCCCAAGCCAACCTGTGATGCATCGCTGTAGACAGTTAATTCCTTCCCAGATTCTGGCTATATCAAGACAGGGGCCTCAATCAGAACTATCTTAAGTTTCTCAAAACTATCCTGCTACTTATCAGTCCAGTTAGACAGTACTCTTTTATGTAACAACTTAGTCAGAGGTGCAGCAATCAACGAAAACCCCTCAACAAACAGTCAGCTTTTGGGCCCAATTTTGGGCCTAGTCAGAATAGTGGTTTCGAAACCACTATTTTGAGGCTGGAGAAAATTATTTTGATGTTATTTTATGTGATATAGCATGTTTATAAAGGTGCATAAAAATTTTGGTAATTTTATTTTAGCGATTTCTAGCTTAATTTCGAAAAAGGAATAAATCACGTAAAAGGTAAAAGTTGTATTTTAGTACCTAAATGTGTCTAATAACTAGATAATTAAAATTGAGGACCTTTTAAAGGAAATTAGACCCTTTTTAATAGAGGTGGCCGGCCAAGGGAGACAAGATTGGTCAAAAAGCCATATTTTTATGGGATTTAGATGACTTTTTGGTAATAAAATAGAATAAAGAAAAAAATTGTCATTTTCATTGATTTTTCTTCTTCTCTTTCACCAAAAATGGAAGCAAAGAAAGGGTTTTGAAGCTAGAAAATTTTAGTAAAGAAACTCCCTTGATAGTAAGTGATTTTAATGCCTTTTCTTGATGATTTTTGTGTTTTTGGAACCCCTAAAGCATGAGCTTTTAAAAGAAGGGACTATTTTGCAAAATGATTAAGAGTCTAGGGTTTTTCCATAAAAGCATATGTGTTTTTTACTGAGTTTTTATGCAAGAATATGAGTCTTGGTAGTGTTATAAACAACTTTTATGAAAGAAATTTGTATGAAAGCACCTAATGGATTATTGTGTAAAGTTTGAAAGATAAGTGATAAAAATGTGTAATAATGAGAATGGTGGGCTGTTTCAAGTATAGAAATGTTTGACTAGGCTTGGGTAAGAGAAAATGTGACAAAAAAATCATTTTACGGGCCTAGGGGCAATTTGGTAATTATGGAAAAATATAGGGGCAAATTGTAAATTTTTCCAAAATGTGTCATTGGACTAATTTGATTAGTGTATTGTTTTAATAAATTAAATATGATGTTATAGATGATGAAAAAATGAGATTCGGGCTTAGAACGAGGAAAAACGAGAAATTGATGTTTAGGCCTCTTTTACCAATTTGGTGTCGAGGTAAGTTCATATGATAATAATAATGCAAAGTTATGTTTGAATTACATTCCTTAATAATATTGCATATATTATATGATTTAACATATTGGAAAAGTTGATGGAATGTTGTTTAATGTGTGGAATTATGACATGGAGAATATTACATGAAATGTGAGAAAATGACGATACATGACATGTGGTATATGAAATATGTGAAATTAAATGCTTTATTGTTACCATGTGATGTGTTTGATGATACATGCCTTAAATGTCAATTATTGCCATGAAAGTATGAATATGTTATGAACATGGTGAGATGCCATTACGAGCAAGTATGACAGAGATGCAAAGTATGAGAAAGGAAAATCTCGTTTGAACCTTAAGAATAGTCTAGGATACAAGTGACATGTCATTAGGAAACTATAAATCCAAGCTGGTTGAGTGGTCCCAGTTCATTATGGATGTGCTACATTTTATGAGGTAGCTTTGGCTACATATATTATACGCTATTGAGTGGTCTAGCTGCGTATATAGCACTTATGTGCAATCTCCCGTGTATCCATTAGTATTCCAAATGTTCAACGGGAAATCTGAGGAAAGAGTTGGTAATGGTTCTAATGAGGTAAGTCATTGGTGAGTATGTACTTGAGTTATGTTACAAGTTATACAAGTATGTACACTAAACTTATGAGTAATGCCTTGATATGTGATAATCTATGATGTATATAGTATTTTGTGAATACTATGAAAATGGCATGATTTGGAATAAGTCTTTGATACTTGAAGGATTGAGATTATGGGTCCATGCTTATGGTGCATAGCTATGTGTTCTTACCATGATAGATGAAATGATGCATTAATTTGGTGAACAATAATTATGAATGAGTAAATTAGCCTGGACAGTTTTGGGCTACTACAGCGGTGTAAATTTGATAATACACTAAAAATAGTGGAAAATGAGTTAGAGGCTGAATAAAATATGGAATTAAATCTTATTGAGTCTAGTTTCTTAAAAATGGAACCATGTAAGAAAAACAGTTTCCTATTATGAGATATTTGAAGTTGTGTGAGATAGAGTCAGAATGACTTCGAAATCCCCTATTCTGATTTGAGAAAATCATTGTAAATTTTAAAAAACTATTTATGAGTTATAATTTATATTTTTAGAATCCTTAAGGAGTCTATTTTCATGAGAAATATACAATAACATTATTTGAGTCCTGTGCTATGAGATAATTAAACTTTAGTGCATAAGGGTCAGAACTATCAGACAGTGAATCAGGGGTAAATTTGAGGAATAAACTATATTAATTGGCTGAACCAAAAATTCTGGAAATTGTATGGTAGAAAGGTACATGAGTCTAGTTTCAAGAAAAATTAACGAAACTTAATTTAGAGTTTCGTAGCTCCAGATATAAAGATTTTATTTACTGTTGTACAAGAAGATAGCTTATCATGAACTTGAGAATATGTTGGGAACATTGATAAAAACATGTTAATGATTTGCTTATTGTTTTCATATAAACTTACTAAGCATAAAGCTTACCCCCTTCCTTTCCCATGTTCTCTAGTGTTGCCAGGTTAGCTCGGGTTGGAGTTCGTCGGAAATATTATCACACTGTCAAGCTATCACTATTGGTGTAAGTGATTTCAAGTACTTTGAGTCTATGGCATGTATAGGAGTTTAAATATTTGAGTGTGTGATATTTTCTTTAGCCAAATGTATTGGCTTATATTGATTATGGGGTTGGTAAACCTATTTGTTTATGATGTGTCTTTAGTGGCTTGGTATGAATGGTTTGTGGGTGTGACTATGGATGCTTAGTGTTGAAAATGAGGTTTGAAGAACATGTTGATAGCTATAGCATTAAAGTGATAAAGATAAAGATAAGACCTATAATATTGGTTGCATGTGAAATTTTCATGACCATGACATGCTTATGGATGTTTAAGTGCTCATCTATGCCCTGTTGTATGCCATTGAATATGTGTGTATGCATGAGTTGTGAAGGGTGAGAAAAAGGCTTGGAAAATAGCCTTATTTTGTCCACACGGGCAAGGCACATGGGCATGTGTCTAGGCCGTGTGTGACACACGGTTCGCTCCCATAGGCGTGTTGTCCAACCGTGTGTCCCCTGCACCTAAATATTTCAAGTCAGTATGCATGGTAGTAAACACACGGGCTGAGACACGGCTATGTGTCTCAGCCGTATGAAGGACACGGGCGTGTGCCTTGGCTATATGGTTTCAATTTGTTCATGACCAAATTGGCAGAATGTCCAGGGTTTTGGAGACGGGCTAAGACATGGCCATGTCGGGGCCGTGTGAGGGACACAGGCCGGGCACACTGGAGTGTGCCAGGCCGTGTGAAAACCACTGCAAGTTAAATTTTGAAATTAATTCCGCACGGGTACGGGACACGGGCGTGTGCTCTATATTCATACGGGCGTGTGGAGCCTTAAAGCATAAAATTTTCCAAGTTTTTCTTAAGTTCTCTGTTTAGTCCCAAACCGTCTCTAATGTATGTTTTGGGCCTCGTGAGCCCATTTAAGGGACAAAATGCATGTGAACAAAAAGTTTTAAGTTAAAAGAAATTTTATGGCCCGGTTTTATATGCGTATGCTTAAGTTAAGTCCAGTAGCACCTCGAACCCTATCTCAGCGTCGGATACAGGCGAGAGGTGTTACATTTAGTGGTATCAGAGCTATGGTTTAGTTAGTTCTCGGGCTAACATAGCGTAAGTGAGTCTAGCTATACATGCCATAGTAATACTCGTGATAGTGTCATATCTCCCAGTGCTAACGAAACTATTTGCTAAGACAGGAAAGACTTCCAACTGAACAAATCTTGTTAACGATAGAAGAAATATTGAGATGATTGAAACGTGCTTGTGGTATGTTGAAATTTGGAAAGGTATGAATATAAATTCATGATTTTTATATGAATTAATACTTAATATGAGATAATCATAAGCTAAAGAATGTGGGAACGTGGAATGAAATGAAAGTTAAGTTGTGATATGCTCTTTCATGCATGTTAGTATTCATACGATGTTACGTGCCTAACTCATTTGGCCTAGTGATTATGAAAAGAAAACTTCACTTGAAATGACAGAATGTGTGTACAAGTACTTCTATTTAATGATGTGTAATCAGTATGTACATGTGATTGACATTTATGTTTAAATCTTTAAATTAAAGATGTCATAAATGTTATGATAGCATGAAAACTGAAATGCAAGATCAAATTGAGTAGAACACTGGAATTGAGTACAATCGTTCGATTATGAACTGAAGGGTAAGACCATGGTTGGACCATGGCAGTGCAGGTGATATGTGCGCCAGTGTAAGACATGTTTGGGACATGCATCAGCCACATTGTGAAAGCCAGTGTAAGACATGTCTGGGACATGCATCGGCTTTGAGACGAGAGCCAGTGTAAGACATGTCTGGGACATGCATCGGCCTCAAGATATGCGTGCTAGGTAAGACATGTCTAGGGCGTGCATCGGCCGCATTGTGAAAGCTAGTGCAAGACCACGTCTGGGACATGGCATCAGCTTGATATGTGTCAGTGTAAGACCTGTCTGGGACACAGCATCGACACAGATGGACGAGAGCTACTACAAGACCATAGTTGGACTATGACATTAAGTAAACGATGTACTCAAGACCGTAAGATGTTCTCTAATTTGATAAAGGTTGGTAAGTAAAATAAGGCTAAGTGTTGAAACTTGATTAGACATTAATGATGATTCGAGTAAAAGAAATGAAAATTTGTATTGTGATAAGTTCACTGATGTTTGGTTGGTATTCATATGAAATAAAGTTGCAAGTGTTACTAAGATATGTGAAAGTGTGCTCATAACAAGTTGGAAATTTGAAATGTTTGAATCGATGTGCATGATACTGTGTTGTTGTTAAGTGTGTATATGTATGAGAGTAAAAAATTTAGAGGCTTTACAATCTTCACCCCCTTACCAGAATAGAGTTATATGACGAGATTCGCGAGAGATTTATAGTATAAGCTTGCAAATGTGAAACTGAAGAGTGCAGTAATGGAATATTATGGGATTAGTGAAGACAGAATTAATAAGAGGAATGATCTTGGATTTGCAAGGATGTCTGAGTATGACGAATTCAATTAAGTAAAAAAATTATGGCTATCTCTCTCTTCTGAGTATTCTGTATTTTCCTCTATCCTTAGGAATATGTATGGTTGTCCATTCCTAGTGAAAATTTTATTGTATGAGAATGTTAGCAACTATGATATTAGATGGAAAGCTCTGTTAATCCGGTTAGTTATGATCAACATTTCTTATCTCTTCGGAATTCTTTGATATGCCAGAAGGAAGTCGATGGTGAAAATTCAGGTATTCTGATGTTTCTATTGATTATGGTTTTATATATATATGTGGAAAATATATTATCTCTATTATGATGGAATTCCAGAGCGTATAGACGGCAATTTCTTTCTTCTCTGAGGGATTTTTCAAACCTTCCTCATTATATTCTTCTGGGTTATATTCTCAGATTTCTAGTATGGTATTATATCTTGGAATTATTTATCTTGTTTTTTCCTATCATTCTTATTTTGAAGAATTATCAAATCTGGCTTATCTTCATGTATATTCTTTGACTTGCGATAATAATTTCTCTTATGATTATGCTTCTGGTTCAATCATGGAAGTGTGGGAATTCTAGTATCTGGAATTCTCTAATCTTCGTGTAAAGAACCATTATCAGTAAAGGTAAATTAAGTTATGTGCATTAAGTTTATTCTCTAGTCCGAGAATAATGTTGTGCAATTACGGTTAAATAGACGTACAGCCTGAAATGAAGAAATTTTATTCTTATAACTATGATACGGAAACACATTAGTTGGACTTTTATCATTCGAGAGATATTGTTATAAGTAAAGCTGTCCTGATTGATAAGGAGATCACATTTATGAAGTTGAAATCATTTAATTCATGTTAGTAAGATTTCTGAATAGTCGATGGCCTGAACATAGAGATGTGACTGTAAATGATAAATTAGGCTAGTACAGCATGATTCGACTTTCAATTTGGAATTTCAGGGAGGATCTGATTCTAGTTTCTGTTATTATTATTTCCGAGTAAGATTTAAGTACCGAGAAACTTTGGGTTATGCAGAGAATCGTGTAGAGAGCTCACAGTAGCATCTTGCCTGTTCTTCTAAAGGATAGTGAATTGTCTACAGGGAAAAGCCGAATATCAAATGTATTCGAGGTTATTATTGTCAGTGATGACATTGAAAAGAAAATGAGAAAGGACTGTTATGAATTTCGTATCGGGATATCTCTCATCTCCGGGAAATAGGAGAGATGCCAATTGGTTTGTGTTAGATTGATGATGGAAGTCCGCATGATTATTTTAGTATGTACAGATATATTATTCGACAAATTTGGTAAAGTTATGTTTCTGAGTTTATAGTTCTTAGAATGTCAGTCTTCAGTATTTCGAATTGAGCCCGGGGTTTATACCACAAATATGGAAAGGCTACAGAAAATCCTGAGTATGAGACTGAGTTGATTTGTAATTTTGAGAAAAGGGTGAAAGTGACTCGTGAAAGTGGAAAACAACTTCTTCTGGTAAGATTTTTGGGCACGAAAATCCCTAAAGGGGGAAGAATTGTAACAGCCCGATTTTGGGCCTAGTCCAAGCAATGGTTTCGAAACCACTATTTCGAGGCCGGAGAAAATTATTTTGATGTTATTTTATGTGATATAGCATGTTTATAAAGGTGCGTGAAAATTTTGATAATTTTATTTTAGCGATTTATAGCTTAATTTTGAAAAAAGACTAAATCGCATAAAAGGTAAAAGTTGTATTTTAGTACCTAAATGTGTCTAATAGCTAGATAATTAAAATTGGGGGCCTTTGAAAGGCAATTAGACCCTTTTTAATAGAGGTGGCCAGCCAAGGGAGACGAGATTGGTCAAAAAGCCATATTTTATGGGATTTAAATGACATTTTGGTAATAAAATAGAATAAAGAAAAAAATTGTCATTTATTCATGTTTCTTCTTCTCTTTCACCAAAAATGGCAGCAAAGAAAGGGTTTTGAAGCTGGAAAATTTCAGCAAAGAAACTCCCTTGATAGTAAGTGATTTTAATGCTTTTTCTTGATGACTTTTGTGTTTTTGGAACCCCTAAAGCATGAGCTTTCAAAAGAGGGGAATATTTTGCAAAACGATTAAGAGTCTAGGGTTTTGCCATGAAAGCATATGTGTTGTTTGCTAAGTTTTTATGGAAGAATATGAGTCTTGGTCGTGTTATAAACAATTTTTATGAAAGAAATTTGCATGAAAGCACCTAATGGATTGTTTTGTAAAGTTTGAAAGGTAAGTAATAAAAAAGTGCAATAATGAGAATGGTGGGCTGTTTCCAGTATAAAAGTGTTTGGCTAGGTTTGGGTATGAGAAAATAGGATAAACAAATCATTTAGAGGCAATTTGGTAATTATGGTAAAGTATAGGGGCAAAATTGTAAATTTTGCCAAAATGTGTCATTGGACTAATTTGATTAGTATATTGTTTTAATAAGTTAAATGTGATGTTATAGATGATGAAAAACGAGATTTGAGCTTAAAACGAGGGAAAATGAGAAATTGATATTTAGGCCTCTTTTACCAATTTGGTGTCGAGGTAAGTTCATATGATAATAATAATGCAAAGTTATGTTTGAATTACATTCCTTATTAATATTGCATATATTATATGATTTAACATATTGGAAACTTTGAAGGAATGTTGTTTAATGTGTGGAATTATGACATGGAGAATACTATAGGAAATGTAAGAAATGACGATACATGACATGTGGTATATGAAATATGTTAAATTAAATGCTTTATTGTGATGATACATGCCTTAAATGTCAATTATTGCCATGAAAGTATGAATATGTTATGAACATGGTGAGATGCCATTACGAGCAAGTATGACAGATATGCAAAGTATGAGAAAGGAAAATGTAACACCCTTCACCCGTATCCGACTCCGGGACAGGGTTCGAGGCGTTACCGGACTTAAACATTCACAAACATATAAAATCGGGTCACCAAGTTCTGTCCAAAATTAAAACTTACAAACCACAATGAATAAAGACCACATCTCATGGCCATATACAAAAGCTCAATGTAGACCAATACGTAAACCAAATCATAATAATAATAGATGACATGAAACAAACTTGCTATACATGCCACTCACATGAAAATATTTAACATATACTAGCCAATACTCCAAGGATAATGGCTTGATAGTGTGATGCTGCCTCCGACGATCTCCAACCCCTGAGCTGACCTGACAAACTAAAAAAAAAATGGAAAGAAGGAAGTAAGCTTTACACTTAGTAAGCAAGTATATAAATAATGAATAAAGAATTTAGTATGATTACATAATAACTCAAGTGTATCTACTTTTAATTTCACTATTTACTCCACTTTGGTCAAGCTGTCTTTCCTGCATCATGTTCACTAAATAAATCATAACTCGAGTTATGAAACTAGAAATCTAATTCCGTAAATTTTCCTTGAAACTAGACTCATGTATATATTCACTAATTTATTTTTAGAATTTTTGGTCAAGCCAATTAGTACAGTTTATTAGTTAAAATTTCCCCTATTACACAGCTTGACTGATCTGACCTCTGCTCACTACGAATTGAATTTTTCCCAGTACAAAATTAAAATGGCCATAAAACCTATTTCATTTATAACTAGACTCAATAAGTAATTTATGCATATAAACTATATTTCTTAATTTGTTTTGTACAATTTTTAATGATTTTCTCAATGTTGGAACAGGGGATCACATAGTCATTCTGAGCAAGTCACACACAATTATAAATATCTCAAAATATAGAATTCCTTTACTTGCTCCGTTTCTTTTATATGAAAATAGGCTCATTAAGATTTAATTTCACATCTCATTCAGCCTCTAATTAAATTATTAATATTTTTGGTGATTTTTCAAAATCACGTCACTGCTATCGTCCACAACAGTTTTAGTGCTAATTCACTCTTTCACACTTTCTTTGTATTAACCTCATTTTAACTTATATATATATATATATATATATATATATATATCATATCAATTCATTTTCACCACATTTCATACATCACAAGTATAGGTCCATAATTACAATGTCACCATAAAGCCATCCCGTTGAACAATTCGGATCAATTCCGATACTTGATGGTTTCAAAGACACACTCCACCATCATATTTCATATAATTCGGCTCTCTTGTACACATGGTGAACACTTAGTACCACCCATGTGACCTAGCCAATTTATTACATAGCTCTCTTGTCCACATGGTGTCCTACACTTGGAATCACACATGCGACCTAGCTACATTTATCTCTCCCGTAGCTCTCTTGTCTACATGGGATACTTCCCATATCACACATGTGACCTAGCTACATTTATCTCTCTCTCGTAGCTCTCTTGTCTACATGGGATACTTCCCATATCACACATGTGACCTAACTACTACATAGTATCGTGTAGCTTTCTTGTACACATGATGTGCACTCGGCATCATACATGTGACCTAGCTACACTCCATCTATATTATTCAATTCTTCCGAATGTTCAACCAGGATTTCTCTCTCTATTACTTATTTCCATTCTTCCAATAATCAATTTATGCTTCAAAATTGGCTAAAATATATATAATAGGCTGAAATATAAAAATGTAAATGAAGTTAATGTATTATTTACATACAAACTTACCTCGGTGCAAAATATGGAAATTTTGCAATTTAATCCAAAACATTTTCCTTCCCCCGTTCGAGATCGATTCCACGCCTTTCTTGATCTATAATATCACATTTAGCCTAATAATTAATCACACTATTCATATGGGTCCAAAAATCTTTTTTTTACAAATTTGCATTTTGACCCCTAAACTTTTACATATTTGCACTTTTGCCCCAAGGCTCGGAAATTTAATTTCAGCCCTTATTCTTATGTTTAATGACATGCTGATCATTTTTCTCTTCTATGGAAACATCAAATTCTCACTCTAACACATAGTTATGAACAATAGATATTTTTACCGATTATGCTAGCTTTACTCGTTTTTTACTGAAAAATCACTTAGCAAAAGTTGTTTAACACAATCTCAAACTTCATATTCTACCATAAAACATCAAAATTCATGTATATCATTCATGGGTAAATTTTTAAACATAAACCCTAACTCGAAATAATGGTAGAAATAGGTAAACCGAGCTACGAGGATTTCAAAAATGTAAAGAACATTAAAAACGGGGCTTGAAATCACTTACTATGAAGCTTGAAAGTTGAAGAAACCCTAGCTATGGAGGAGAGCAAATTTCGGCAGCAACTAATGAAGATGATGGCCAATTTTGTGATATTTTTCCTGTAACGCCCCGAGCCTGAGGCCATTACCGGAAACGAACACAAGTTATTTACGGACTTATTTCATTTACTTACACGGTTCATTTTAAATTCAGACATGCTGGCTAACTGCATCACCACCACTTTAAAAATCATATCTCGAGTTCCGAAGCTCAAAAATTTATTCCGTAAATTTTTCCTGAAACTAGACTCGTATATCCATCTATAAATTTTTTTCTAGAATTTTTGATTGGGCCGAACAGTACAGTTTATTAGTTAAAGTCTCCCCTATTACAGGGTTCGACTTCTCTGACCTACATGCATTGCGACTTAGGTAACTCCCTGTACAAAGCTTCAAATCTTATGCCGTTTGTTTCTAAAGAAACTAGACTCAAAAAGGAATTTGTACATATAGCGCATGACTTCTAATTATCTCTGATTAATTTATAGTAAATTTCTAAAGTCAGAACAGGGGATCCAGAAATCGCTCTGGCCCTGTTTCCCGAAAACCTAAATACCTCTTAAAATCAGACTCATATGGCCGTTTCGTTTCTTCCATATGAAAGTAGATTCATCAAGGTTCGATTACATAATTTATTCACTATTTAACTCCATTCTTACTAATTTTAGCGATTTTTCAAATTTACACCATTGATGCTGTCAGCATCTGCCTTTAGGGTAGACTTTACCTATTACATAGTTTCCATGATTTAACTAATCCTATAGCATACATAGCACAATTTATGATTGTGATTAACCATTCCAATGGTCAATCATTGCCAAACATATCCGCACTTCTCAATAACCATATACATACACGATGATTATAACATTATGATCAAAATATAAACACAAGCCATTTTCGCATGGCTATCCAAATTTGTACAATTCCAAAAGGTGCATGTCCAACATCAAAAAGGGTAGTCCTATACATGCCATTTCAAAGTTCAACCAAAAATGTACCAAAAGAAGCTTTGATAGTGTGGACGACTTCGATCATGACAATCCCGAGTCCGATAGCTAACGAACCAAAATCTATAAAACAAAAATCAAAGAAACGGAGTAAGCATTTAATGCTTAGTAAGATTGAGTAAGTAAATTATGCACAACTGAAATGTAGCATTCATATGACTAAACAAATAATTTCATACTCACATATCCTCAAAATCATACCTACTTCACATTTCCAATCCTTATATTCATACATAAGAATTCAAATTAACTAAAAGCCGGAAGCTGATTAATCGATGGAGCGAATACTATTTAAACGGAATCAACTATTTCAATGCATATTCGAAACATACCTCATCCATTGGGACTTTTCAAGTGTATTAATTGAAATTATTACAGCAAAACCGTTCATTCCCAAACCATGTACCTTCGGGATTTGACCGGACATAGCTACTTGCTCAAATGCCTTCGGGACTTAGCCCGGCCATGGTAACTCACACAAATGTCGTCGGGATTTAGCCCGGATGTGGTAACTCGCACAAATGCCTTCGGGACTCAGCCCGGATATGGTAACTCGCACAAATGCCTTCGGGACTCGGCCCGGATATGGTAACTCGCACAAATGCCTTCGGGACTCAGCCCGGATATGGTAACTCGCACAAATGCCTTCGGGACTCAAATTTCTGATATCATCCGAATATCTATGCACATAGCAATAATTCATGACATATCTATATTTCGATTTCATAATTAGAATTCAAACACAAATTGCTTATCAAGCATTATCATTTTCGGCTCAATAGCTACATACAAGAGCATGATTTTGATTTACTTAAAACATGATCTAATTGAATCGTAACCTAAGCTCCATTACTCAAAGACTTACCTCGGATGTTGTCGAACGATTTAGACGGCTATTCGACCACCTTTTCTTTTCCTTTATCGGATTTAGCTCCCCTTTGCTCTTGAGCTTAAATTTAAACAAATAAATTTATTTAATTATTTTTCATTTGGGCAATTCCATTCGATACATGTATGTCATAAAATTTTAAGTACAATGATCTTGCTCAATACTATTTAAACACCATGCATTATCGAATTTCATCATCACTATCTAACTTCATATAGAAACACATATCATCCTAGGTTGGTACACAAGTCAAATGCATCATTTAAATTGTCAAGGTCCACAATTTAGTCATATTTCTCTAGCACAGTTTCTTCACTTAAATCAAATTAGCAAGCCCATATAGTCTTTGGCCGAATGCTCACATGGTTAAGTTAATAAATTAATGTTCAATTTTCAAAAGCCAAGATGTCATTATAAAACCTAATACACATGCATACATATACATAAGCTCATGAATCAAGATATAAATTCATATACATATACAAACTATGTGGTCGAATATACAAGATCATATATACACATTACTTCATCTCTACCGGTCACGTTTACTCTACTTAAGCCGAATAAACTTGCACCTAAGGTCCTTGGTCGAACCTCACTAAAAACAAGTCAACCAAAAACTTAGTATTTATCTTGTGTATAACCTCATTTACCTTCCAAAAATCACAAAAACATCAAACCCTTAATGTTTATGTACAAGGCCGAATCTTAACATGATCCGACCTCCAACTCATTCCTTTCAATCACTCACACGGCATTAGTTTCATTCTTTGGACAAATTTAAGCTTGACCATTGTACTCACAAACATTAAAATTTATAATTTGACTACTTAAACCTTTCTCTCTTCAACAATTACTCAAACCCAATCACATTCACATTCGGCCTTGGTACAATAATAAGGTAACCGATTCTTTTCCCTTAGCACCCAATGCTCATATATGATCTTTTGCATAATTCAAACACACCTCTACCATTATTGATCTAAATTTAACATGAACAACCCCCATTACACTTATTAAGCATCATAGCCGAAAGCCCTAATCAATCCCACAATCACAATTCAACATGGGTCTCCAATATAACTTAGCATTTCATTCAAGCTTAACCTTAACTTCAAAAATTAACATAAATTCTTACCTTAATGTTAGCTTAGCACAACCGAATGCCCTTCTCCCCCTTTTTCCTCTTCACATTCGGCCAACAAGAAAGAACAACTCAACTTTGTTTTCATCACCCTTCAATTTCCTTATTACCCATTATCTTTTTCCTTTTTATTATTTTATAATATAGAAAGCCACTAACTAATAAATAAATACATATTATATGCACATAATCCATCATGGCCGGCCACTACTCTCATAAGTGGAAATTTGACATGCAAACCCTTGGTTTTTTTATAACTTGAACTAATAGATCCTTTTAGATTAACCTATCATATTTCAAAAGTGTCACTCATAAGTCCTATTAACTAAATTCACATTCAATCGACTAAATCGAAACTTAAAACTTTCACACATTCAATATTCACATATTTTAGACAATAAATATTATATTCAAATAATTCGGTGACTCGGTTTAGCGGTCCCGAAACCGCTTTCCGACTAGGGTCACTTTAGGGCTGTCACATTTCCCATTTTATTTCATTTAATATACAAATGACCAAAATGCCCTTACTACTAAACTTTCCAAAAATTCCCTCCATGTCCCACTTTTGTCCATAACTTAGGAATTGGTCAAATTACTATTTAAGACCTCCTAATTAATATTTTAAAGCAATTTCATACTAGAAACTTCTAGAAAGCAAGTTTTGCAACTTATTCAATTTAGTCCCTAACTTCAAATTAAGCACTTTATGCATAGAATTTCTTCACGAAATTTTCACTCAATCATGCAATCATATCATAGACCTCAAAATAATCATAAAATAATTATTTCTATCTCGAATTTGTGGTCCCAAAATCACTATTCTGACTAGACCCAAAATCAGGGTGTTACAACTCTTCCCCCCTTTAGGGATTTTCGTCCCAAAAATCTTACCAAAAAGTGGTCTTCACTTAGATTCCTCAATCTCATACTCAATAATAAAGTACCTTCACTCAGCAAAGGCCTCCAATACATCTCTTTAATTTCTCGGTTCCATCCTAATATCAATTTTGGCAAAGATAATTCTGGTAGATTCTGATTCTCGGCTTTAACCCCATTATCAATTTAGATTCTTTGTGGCATCGAATGCTCTATACTATCACATTACCTTATTATCTTGAAACACATCACAATTCATACAACAGTACATTACTAAAAAAATCGGGAAGTCTTTACTCAATACAGATTAGTCCAAATTTCGGACATTCCAGCTTAACAATATTCTCATCTGTTCAAACTTTACCAACATGTAATAAACTTTTCAAATTTTCACGAAACGAAAACCTCATCATTCGTAGTGGTTTTTACTCATATAAATTTATTTATTTATTATTATTATTATTATTTTTTAAGAGATATACACTTCTCGTTCAGAATATTTGCCTTTTATTCGTACAGAAATGAAATTCTATTATCAGACTTGAGAAAAATAATCCTGACATGATTGTCACATGAAATATTTCAAATAAATAATTCACACTGATTGAACACTCGAGTCGATCTTAATCACCAGTGAATGACATTTCCAGTAATCTTTTACTATTCATTCATTACGCTAACTAAAACCATCTCAATTTCATTAGTTCAAGTAACCAAAATATCTCAATTGAAGTCATTAATTATAATTGACTTGTTTGAGAGAAGTAATCCACCATATCGATTGAGACTCGCGCTTTTATCACTTATGTCTTTCATCATTGTCAAATCCTTACATGGAAATTTAAAAAAATCCTAATGCCAAAATTTGTCCAGCCGTAATTGTCACATTCAGATATTATAGATTTCAAATATTATTTCCCACAACTAGTTCTGCCATCACAAATTTCATATTAGACCTTTCGCTAAAGAAGACCAGTTCTAAATAAATTTTGATTTACACTTTTCTCGACCTTGTACCTGAGTAATTCGATTTACCAAAGTAAATTTCTTCTCTAACTGGAACAGTGTATAATTTCAATAATCTTTATGGCAACTTTGATACTTTTCTAGCTCTGTCTTTACTTATCAATTCATTCTTAATCTCTAATTATACTTATAATTATTCTATCACTGAACTCTCTTTGAATTTTCAAGCGGGAACTTATTCAGTATGTATCTCATGCAATTCAATCATAAGCACCACTTCAATAAGAGGGAGGGGTTATAAGGCCTCTGACTCGTCTTTCTTATACATACACATATAATACAACTTTCATCATCATAGCAACATCGTCAAAATCATGTCATTCACTCAGGTAATGCATCATTCATATTGGTTTACACCAAATTTTCCAGTTATCCTATTTAGACAAGTATACTTATACATGCATTCTATGTTTTCTGGATAGCTTTACTTACCCATTCATTTACTCAAACAAATCATACTAATGACATCGTATAAGGGCCAAACAAACATAGTTATTTGCATCACAGTCACAACTTTCATTTCGTGCATCATTATATACATATCCTTACAATCATATAATTCGGTCCAAACAATTTAACATAGATAAGTTCATTTCATTATAATCCTTTATCTCATAAAAAAATATCATTGACATTCATCAACATTCAACGTCCAACCAGGACAATGACATTTTTATTCGTATTAACATATTATAAACCTTTATTCATACCTTTCTAAATCTAAACTTATTATAATCGTAATTTACTCAATTACGTTTGCATCACGTTAAACATGGTCGGTACAGCTCGGTTGGAGAGTACCTCTGTCTAAACAAGACGGTTCTCATACGTGTCGGAAGACATCACACTATCAAAGATCCGTGGCATATATAGCTAGACTTTTTTTTTCACATACTAGGTTAGTCCGAGAACCGACTAAACCATAGCTCTGATACCACTAAATGTAACACCCTTCACCTGTATTGTAACACCCCTTACCCAAGACTGTTGCCAAAATCGAGCACGAGGCATTACTAAACTTAATCTATCACTTAAATAGTTTTAAAAATTGTTTATTTAAACTTTTCGGAATGTGCTGTCATTCTGCGTTGTAGTCGCCTAAAAATTCATATCTTGAGTTCCGAAACTCAAAATTTAGATCCGTAATTATTTTCTGAAATTAGACTCATATATCTATCCACTAATTTTTTTCTAGAATTTTTGACTTAGCCAATTAGTACAGTTTATTATTTAAAGTTACCCCTATTTCAGAATTCGACTGCACTGACCTCTACTTACTACGAACCACTTTTCTCCCTATACAAAATTAATATAACTATACCGTTTGTTTATATTAAAACTAGATTCAATAAGGATCTAACCAAATAAATTACACCACCTAATTATTTTTGTACAATTTATGGTGAATTTCCAAAGTTGAAATAGGGGATCTAGAAATTTCTCTGACCCTGTTTCACTTAAACTCAGATATCTCATAAAATATAATACCTTTACCTGTTTTGCTTATTCCATAAGAAAATAGACATAATAAGATTTAATTTCATATATTATTCACCATCAAACCATGTCTCTACGATTTTTAGTGATTTTTAAAAGTCATGCTATTTCTGATACTTAAATCTGTTTTTAAGTTACTTTCACATTTTTCTTAGTTTTCTTGTAATAGTTACTACTTATTCATACATACTATTAAACATGTATATCATCAGCCCTTCAATTAGTTAATCACTAGCAAGTATTTACACATCATTCATTGATCATATCATATCAAAAGAAACCAAGTTCCTATACATGCCATACACAAAACGAAAGTCTAACTATACCAATGTGATTCCTTCGATAGTGTGATCGGGTCTCTGACGTTTCCTTCGATCCCCGAGTGGCTTGATAAAAACTATAAGAAAAAGAAAATAAAGAGAGTAAGCACTAGGCTTAGTAAGCTTACAAGCAAATAAATTACAACATTCAAAGATAATGAATAATTATACATAATGTCACCTAGCCTCATAAACTTTATTTACTTCTCATTTTCTACCTTCTTCTTTACTCACTTAACTTCTTTCTTACCGACCTTTCACTATTCATAAATATAATCTACCTTCCCTTTTGCTGATAATTCACTGTAATTTAACGTGTACAATGACCCATTGAACCACTCGGAATACTAAGGATATTGGGGTCGCTTCTGCTCTCTATCAATATCCTACCAATGCCATGTCTTCGACATGGACTTACATGAATTATTCCTGTCTCCAATGCCATATATATGTCTAATATGGGCTTACATGGCTCATTCCTGTCTCCAAAGCCATATATCTGATATGGACTTACATGGCTCGTTTACATTACATCCCGTCTGTCACAACCCCAATATCCTAACATTCCTAAGGTTCAAACGGGGCTTCCTAATGCTTTTTCTCTGTCACTTCTTTTAATTCGACTTTAAATATTCTCATGAAATAAGTATATAAATGCTGGAAATTGACAATAATAATGTAAAATAAAAGAATATTGCATTTATTTCTCAGAAACTTACCTCGTATGCAAAAAAAATAGCTACTTTTACCATTTCGTTCACAACTTGGTATTTTCTCCATTTTAGCCCGAATTTCAGTTTTCCTTGCTCTATCATTTAAAATATAGTCTAATTAGAACTCACATTATTCAAATTGACCCAAAATCATATTTTGGCAAAATTATAGTTTTGCCCCTAAACTTTCGCATATTTACACTTTTGCCCCAAAGCTCGTAAATTTAGCTTCATCCTATTTTCTTATGTTTTATGACATGCTGGTCATTTTTCCCTTCTATGGCAGTATCAAATTCATACTCTAACATGCACTTATGACTATTAGGTATTTTTACCGATTAAGTCGTTTTACTCGTTTTTGCTTAAAACCGAGTAGTACAAATTGTCTAACATAATTTAAAACCTCATATTCTATCATAAAAAATCAAAATACACAAATTTCACCTATGGGTATTTTTCCAAATATGAACCCTAACTTAAATTATTGCTAGCATAAGCTTTATCGAGCTACCGGGACTCCGAAAACGTAAAGAACATTAAAAACGGGGCTTGGAATCACTTACTATGGAGCTTGAAAGCTTGAAAAAAACCCTAGCTATGGAGAACCCTTGAAATTTCGTCCTCATGAAGAAGATGGACAAAAATTGGCTTTTAATTTTGTTTTTAATTCATTTTAATAACTAAATGACCAAAATGCCCTTACTACTAAACTTTCCAAAAATTCCTTCCATGTCCTAATTTTGTCCATGAACTTAAAATTGGTCAAATTGCTATTTAATACCTCCTAATTAATATTTCAAAGCAATTTCATACTAAAAACTTCTAGAATGCAAGTTTTGCAAATTATTCGATTTAGTCCCTAATCTCAACTTAAGCACTTTATGCATAGAATTTCATCACGAAATTTTCACACAATCATGTAATCATATCATGAACCTCAAAATAATAATAAAATAAATTTTTCTTCCTTGAATTTGTGGTTTCGCAACCACTATTCCGTTTAGGCCCTATTTCGGGATGTTACATTTCTCCCCCTTTAGGATTTTCGTCCCAAAAATCTTACACATGAAAAGATTTGGGTACTTTGTTTTCGCATAGCCTCTTCGGTTCCCATGTAGCCTCGTCTACCCCATGCCTATTCCATAGTATTTTCACAAGTACAATACTTTTGTTCCTTAATTGCTTTACCTCTCGAGCTAGAATCTTTCTTGGTTCTTCACCGTAAGTCATGTCCGATCAATCTCAACCTCTGTCTCGAGAAATTACATGTGACGGATCTGAACGATAACGACGTAGCATAGACACATGAAATACATTATGAATCTTCTCTAACTCAATCGCAAAGCTAACCGATATGCTAATGGTCCGACTCTCTCAATCACTTCAAACGGTCCAATAAAACGTGGACTTAGTTTGCCTTTCTTGCCAAATCGAGAATTTTCTTCCACGGGGATACTTTCAAAAATAAAAAAACTTTGTCACCAACTTGATACTCAATCTCTTTTCTCTTCAAATCTACATACGACTTTTGTGCATCTGCAGAAGGTCGCTTTTAAGCAATCTCGATGATTTTTACTTTCTCTTACTGTTTCCTTAACTAGATCAACTCAGTAAATCATTTCCTTAAGCTCTGTCCAATACAAAGGTGTGCGACATTTACGTCCATACAAAGCTTCATAAGGTGCCATCTTCAAACTCGACTGATAACTATTATTGTAGGCAAATTCTACTAATGGTAAATATTTTTTCCCAATTGCCTTGAAATTCCAATACACAGCATCTAAGCATATCTTCAAGTACCTGAATAACTCTCTCTGACTGACCGTCGGTTTGAGGATGGAAAGCTATACTAAAACTCAACTTTGTGCCCAAAGCCTTCTGTAATTTCTTCCAAAACCGTGAAGTAAATCCTGGATCTCTCATGCAAATAATCGATAATGGCACTCCATGTAGTCTAACTATCTCTCGAAATGTATAACCCAAACAACTTGTCAAGTGAGTAATCCATACGGATTGGGATAAAATGAGCCGACTTAGTTAACTTATCAATCACAACCCATATTGCATCTTTCTTTCTCGATGTAAACGGCAATCCTGTCACAAAATCTATAGTAACTCGATCCCATTTCCACTCAGGGACTAGCACAGGCGCAATAAACTCAAGGTACTGATGTTCGGCCTTTACTGCGACAAATCAAGCATCTAGAAATAAACTCAAAATGCCCCTTCTCATTCCTACCCACTTGACGATCGGATATCATCATTTAACCCATCCTCAAACCTTTTACACATGATAGCCTATGTGGACACACATTCTGAGCATATTTATCGAGCCCGACAAATTCACGCTCATAATCGGTCCACCGTCATATTGCCTTGTTTCAATTCCAGAATTCTTTTCTCTCTCGGTCAATAAACCTCTCGACTAATGTACTTTTACTAAATTCCTCCCGAAAGAAATCCCAAGTGACCCTCTCCTTTGGTACAACTGATATAAGTGTCTTCCACCAGTAGTAGGTTTGAGTCTCCAAAAAGTGATACTACACATTTCATACATTCCTCGGGTGTACAAGATAATTCGTCAAAGACTCGATAGTATTTTCTAACCAAAATTCTCTCTTTTCTGCATCATCATCTTTTGTTGCTCAAAATTCTTCCCGCCCCTTGTTTCTGATTCTATCAATCGGTGGCTTTTCTCTTATCATGCACTGTGACTAAGGGAGCTTGAGCTACATGGGTAGCCTGAGAATCATGAGGGGGTGGAGGTCTAACTACCGGATTCGAACGAACGAACTCGGCAAACCAATCATTCAAAGCTTGGAAGAGAGCTTCTCAAGTCACTCCTCCCTAATTAATCATTCTTGGCCTATTCTCATATGGCGCTACCCCTTCCACGGAGCAGCGCGCATTACTTCCTACATCATCATCACCACTCACTCGGGATCCATTACAATAAAACAAAATATTTAAAAATCGTCGAGAGTCATCACACTATCAAAATACATGTATGGCATGTATAGCTAGAATTTTACTCACACTAACTATTCCGAGAACCGACTAAACCTGCTCTGATACCAATAAATGTAACACCCCTTACCCAAGACTGTTGCCAAAATCGAGCACGAGGCATTACTAAACTTAATCTATCACTTAAATAGTTTTAAAAATTGTTTATTTAAACTTTTCGGAATGTGCTGTCATTCTGCGTTGTAGTCGCCTAAAAATTCATATCTTGAGTTCCGAAACTCAAAATTTAGATCCGTAATTTTTTTCTGAAACTAGACTCATATATCTATCCACTAATTTTTTTCTAGAATTTTTGACTTAGCCAATTAGTACAGTTTATTAGTTAAAGTTACCCCTGTTTCAGAATTTGACTGCACTGACCTCTACTTACTACGAACCACTTTTCTCCCTATACAAAATTAATATAACTATACCGTTTGTTTCTATTAAAACTAGATTCAATAAGGATTCTAACCATATAAATTACACCACCTAATTATTTTTGTAAAATTTATGGTAAATTTCCAAAGTTGAAACAGGGGATCTAGAAATTTCTCTGACCCTGTTTCACTAAAACTCAGATATCTCATAAAATATAATACCTTTACCTGTTTTGCTTATTCCATAAGAAAATAGACATAATAAGCTTTAATTTCATATATTATTCACCATCAAACCATGTCTCTACGATTTTTAGTGATTTTTAAGATTCATGCTATTTCTGATACTTAAATCTGTTTTTAAGTTACTTTCACATTTTTCTTAGTTTTCATGTGATAGTTACTACTTATTCATACATACTATTAAACATGTATATCATCAGCCCTTCAATTAGTTAATCACTAGCAAGTATTTACACATCATTCATTGATCATATCATATCAAAAGAAACCAAGTTCCTATACATGCCATACACAAAATGAAACGTCTAACTATACCAATGTGATTCCTTCGATAGTGTGATCGGTCTCCGACGTTTCCTTCGATCCCCGAGTGGCTTGATAAAACTATAAGAAAAAGAAAATAAAGAGAGTAAGCACTAGGCTTAGTAAGCTTACAAGCAAATAAATTACAACATTCAAAGATAATGAATAATTATACATAATGTCACCTAGCCTCATAAACTTTATTTACTTCTCATTTTCTACCTTCTTCTTTACTCACTTAACTTCTTTCTTACTGACCTTTCACTATTCATAAATATAATCTACCTTCCCTTTTACTGATAATTCACTGTAATTTAACGTGTACAATGACCCATTGAACCACTCGGAATACAAAGGATATTGGGGTCGTTCTGCCTATCAAGATCTCACCAATGCCATGTCTTCGACATGGACTTACATGAATTATTCCTGTCTCCAATGCCATATATATGTCTAATATGGGCTTACATGGCTCATTCCTGTCTCCAAAGCCATATATCTGATATGGACTTACATGGCTCGTTTCTGCATTCCGTCTGTCCTCACAACCCCAATATCCTAACATTCCTAAGGTTCAAACGGGGCTTCCTAATGCTTTTTCTCTCATCACTTCTTTTTTAATTCGACTTTAAATATTCTCATGAAATAAGTATATAAATGCTGGAAATTGACAATAATAATGTAAAATAAAAGAATATTGCATTTATTTCATGTAAACTTACCTCGTATGCAAAAAAATAGCTACTTTTACCATTTCGTCCACAACTTGGTATTTTCTCCATTTTAGCCCGAATTTCAGTTTTCCTTGCTCTATCATTTAAAATATAGTCTAATTAGGACTCACATTATTCAAATTGACCTAAAATCATATTTTGGCAAAATTACGATTTGCCCCTAAACTTTCGTGATATTTACACTTTTGCCCCAAAGCTCGTAAATTTAGCTTCATCCTATTTTATTATGTTTTATGACATGCTGGTCATTTTTCCTTCTATGGCAGCATCAAATTCATACTCTAACATGCACTTATGACTATTAGGTATTTTTACCGATTAAGTCGTTTTACTCGTTTTTGCTTAAAACCGAGTAGTACAAATTGTCTAACATAATTTAAAACCTCATATTCTATCATAAAACATCAAAATAAACAAATTTCACCTATGGGTATTTTTCCAAATATGAACCCTAACTTAAATTATTGCTAGCATAAGCTTTATCGAGCTACCGGGACTCCGAAAACGTAAAGAACATTAAAAACGGGGCTTGGAATCACTTACTATGGAGCTTGAAAGCTTGAAACAAACCCTAGCCATGGAGAACCCTTGAAATTTCGTCCTCATGAAGAAGATGGACAAAAATTGGCTTTTAATTTTGTTTTTAATTCATTTTAATAACTAAATGACCAAAATGCCCTTACTACTAAACTTTCCAAAAATTCCTTCCATGTCCTAATTTTGTCCATGAACTTAAAATTGGCCAAATTGCTATTTAATACCTCCTAATTAATATTTCAAAGCAATTTCATACTAAAAACTTCTAGAATGAAAGTTTTGCAAATTATTCGATTTAGTCCCTAATCTCAACTTAAGCACTTTATGCATAGAATTTCATCACGAAATTTTCACACAATCATGTAATCATATCATGAACCTCAAAATAATAATAAAATAAATTTTTCTACCTTGAATTTGTGGTTTCGAAACCACTATTCCATTTAGGCCCTATTTCGGGATGTTACATGTATCCGACTCCGGGACAGGGTTTGAGGCGTTACCAGACTTAAACATTCACAAACATATAAAATTGGGTCACCAAGTTCTGTCCAAAATTAAAACTTACAAACCACAATGAATAAAGACCACATCTCATGGCCATATACAAAAGCTCAATGTAGACCAATACGTAAACCAAATCATAATAATAATACATGACATGAAACAAACTTGCTATACATGCCACTCACATGAAAATATTTAACATATACTAGCCAATACTACAAGGATAATGGCTTGATAGTGTGATGCTGCCTCCGACGATCTCCAACCCCTGAGCTGACCTGACAAACTAAAAAAAAAATGGAAAGAAGGAAGTAAGCTTTACGCTTAGTAAGCAAGTATATAAATAATGAATAAAGAATTTAGTATGATTACATAATAACTCAAGTGTATCTACTTTTAATTTCACTATTTACTCCACTTTGGTCAAGCTGTCTTTCCTGCATCATGTTCACTAAATAAATCATAACTCGAGTTACGAAACTCGAAATCCAATTTCGTAAATTTTCCTCGAAACTAGACTCATGTATATATTCACTAATTTATTTCTAGAATTTTTGGTCAAGCCAATTAGTACAGTTTATTAGTTAAAATTTCCCCTATTACACAGCTCGACTGATCTGACCTTTGTTCACTACGAATTGAATTTCTCCCAGTACACAATTCAAATGACCATGAAACCTGTTTCATTTAAAACTAGACTCAATAAGGAATTTATGCATATAAACTATATTTCTTAAGTTGTTTTGTAAAATTTTTAATGAATTTTTCAATGTTGGAACAGGGGATCACATAGTCATTCTGAGCAAGTCACACATAATTATAAATATCTCAAAATATAGAATTCCTTTACTTGATCCGTTTCTTTTATATGAAAATAGGCTCATTAAGATTTAATTTCACATCTCATTCAGCCTCTAATTAAATTATTACTATTTTTGGTGATTTTTCAAAATCACATCACTGCTACTATCCCATAACAGTTTTAGTGCTAATTCACTCTTTCACACTTTCTTTGTATTAACCTCATTTTAACTTATATATATATATATATATATATATATATATATATATCACAATTCATTTTCACCACATTTCATACATCACAAGTATAGGTCCATAATTACAATGTCACCATAAAGCCATCCCGTTGAACAATTCGGATCAATTCCGATACTTGATGGTTTCACTGCAGCTCCACCATCATATTTCATATAATTCGGCTCTCTTGTACACATGGTGAACACTTAGTACCACCCATGTGACCTAGCCAATTTATTACGTAGCTCTCTTGTCCACATGGTGTTCTACACTTGGAATCACACATGCGACCTAGCTACATTTATCTCTCCCGTAGCTCTCTTGTCTACATGGGATACTTCCCGTATCACACATGTGACCTAGCTACATTTATCTCTCTCCCGTAGCTCTCTTGTCTACATGGGATACTTCCCGTATCACACATGTGACCTAGCTACTACATAGTATCGTGTAGCTTTCTTGTACACATGATGTGCACTCGGCATCATACATGTGACCTAGCTACACTCCATCTATATTATTCAATTCCTAAACTTTTACATATTTGCACTTTTGCCCCAAGGCTTGGAAATTTAATTTCAGCCCTTATTCTTATGTTTAATGACATGCTGATCATTTTTTTCTTCTATGGAAACATAAAATTCTCACTATAACACATAGTTATGAACAATAGATATTTTTACCGATTATGCCGTTTTGCTCGTTTTTACGAAAAATCACTTAGCAAAAG
Source organism: Gossypium anomalum (assembly GCA_025698475.1). Taxonomy (NCBI): domain Eukaryota; kingdom Viridiplantae; phylum Streptophyta; class Magnoliopsida; order Malvales; family Malvaceae; genus Gossypium; species Gossypium anomalum. The sequence goes on from CM046965.1 coordinate 43,224,150, forward strand.
TTTGTTTAACACAATCTCAAACTTTATATTCTACCATAAAACATCAAAATTCATGCATATCATTCATGGGTAAATTTTTAAACATAAACCCTAACTTGAAATAATGGTAGAAATAGGTAAACCGAGCTACGAGGATTTCAAAAATGTAAAGAACATTAAAAACGGGGCTTGAAATCACTTACTATGAAGCTTGAAAGTTGAAGAAACCCTAGCTATGGAGGAGAGCAAATTTCGGCAGCAACTAATGAAGATGATGGCCAATTTTGTGTTATTTTTCCCATTTTATTTCATTTAATATACAAATGACCAAAATGCCCTTACTACTAAACTTTCCAAAAATTCCCTCCATGTGCCACTTTTGTCCATAACTTAGGAAATGGTCAAGTTACTATTTAAGACCTCAAAATTAATATTTTAAAGCAATTTCATACTAGAAACTTCTAGAATGCAAGTTTTGCAACTTATTCAATTTAGTCCCTAGCTTCAAATTAAGCACTTTATGCATAGAATTTCTTCACGAAATTTTCACTCAATCATGCAATCATATCATAGACCTCAAAATAATTATAAAATAATTATTTCTATCTCGAATTTGTGGTCCCAAAATCACTATTCCGACTAAACCCAAAATCAGGGTGTTACAGAAAATCCCATTTGAACCATAGGAATAGTCTAGAATACAAGTGACATGTCACTAGGAAACTATAAATCTGAGCTCATTGAGTGGTCCGAGTTCATTATGGATGTGTTACATTTTATGAGGTAGCTTTGGCTACATATATTACGCGCTATTGAGTGGTCTAGCAGCGTATATAACATTTAAGTGCAATCTCCCATGTATACATTAGTATTCCAAGTGTTCAACGAGAAATTCGAGGAAAGAGTTGATAATGGTTCCAATGAGGTAAGTCATTGGTGAGTATGTACTTGAGTTATGTTATAAGTTGTACAAGTATGTACACTAATCTTATGAGTAATGCCTTGATATGTGATAATCTATGATGTATATAGTATTTCGTGAATACTATGAAAATGGCATGATTTGGAATAAGTCTTTGATACTTGATGACATTGAGATTATAGGTTAATGCTTATGGTGCATAGCTATGTGTTCTTACCATGATAGATGAAATGATGTATTAATTTGGTGAACAATAATTGTGAATGAGTAAATTAGCCTGGACAGTTTTCGGCTACTGCAGTGGTGTAACTTTGATAATACACTAAAAATAGTGGAAAATGAGTTAGAGGCTGAACCAAAAATTCTGAAAATTGTATGGTAGAAAGGTACATGAGTCTAGTTTCAAGGAAAATTAACAGAACTTAAGTTGGAGTTTCGTAGCTCCAGATATAAATATTTTATTTACTGTCGTACAAGAAGACAACTTATCATGAACTTGAGAATATGTTGGGAACATTGATAAAAACATGTTAATGAGTTGCTTATTGTTTTCATATGAACTTACTAAGCATAAAGCTTACCCCCATCCTTTCCCATGTTCTCTAGTGTTGCCAGGTTAGCTCAAGTTGGAGTTCGTCGGAGATATTATCACATTGTCAAGTTATCGCTATTGGTGTAAGTGATTTCAAGTACTTTGAGTCTGTGGCATGTATAGGAATTTAAATATTTGAGTGTGTGATATTTGCTTTAGCCAAATGTATTGGCTTATATTGACTATGGGGTTGGTAAACCTATTTATTTATGATATGTCTTTAGTGGCTTGGTATGAATGGTTTGTAGGTGTGACTATGGATGCTTAGTGTTGAAAATGAGGTTTGAAGAACATGTTGATAGTTATAGCATGAAAGTGGTAAATATAAAGATAAAACCTATAATATTGGTTGCATGTGAAATTTCCATGACCATGACACGCTTATGGACGTTTAAGTGCTCATCTATGCCCTGTTGTATGCCATTGAATATGTGTGTATGCATGAGTTGTGAAGGGTGAGAAAAAGGCTTGGAAAATAGCCTTATTTTGTCCACACGGGCAAGGCATACGGGCATGTGTCTAGGCCATGTGTGACACACGGTTCGTTCCCATGGGCGTGTTGTCCAACCGTGTGCCTTGGCCATGTGGCTTCAATTTGTTCATGACCAATTTGGCAGAATGTCTAGGTTTTTGGACACGAGCGTGTCGAGGTCGTGTGAGGGACACCGGCCAGGCACACAGGAGTGTGCCAGGCCGTGTGAAAACCACTGCAAGTTGAATATTGAAATTAGTTCCGCATGGGTACAGGACACGGGCGTGTCCCTAGCTCATGGGCGTATGCTCTATATCCATACGGGCGTGTGGAGCATTAAAGCATGAAATTTTCCAAGTTTTTCTTAAGTTCTCAGTTTAGTCTCGAATCGTATCTAACGCATGTTTTGGACCTCGTAAGCCCGTTTAAGGGACAAAATGCATGTGAACGAAAAGTTTTAAGTTAAAAGAAATTTTATGGCCTTTTTATATGCGTATGCTTGAGTTAAGTCCGGTAGCACCCTGAACCCTGTCCCGACGTCGGATATGGGCGAGGGGTGTTACAACTAATCCCAGAAAACTTCGAATCTTAGGTATTGACTTAGGTTGCTTCCAATCTAGAACCGCTTCAATTTTTTGAGGATCAACCTTAATCCCCTCTGTAGTAGCCCAAATTTGACCGGGCTGTAAACCAATTAAATAAATAAATAATTGTTTTTAAAAACAGTCCATATAAAAGTCCATTTACATTGACCCACCCACTGTTACTACCCAAGCCTAAACAGACCAATGCCCATGTGACCCAAGTACACCCGAAGCCCACAACATATACCAAACCCAATAAACCTATCAGCCCCTAAAATCCCTGACCCAATTACAAAATTTAAGTGGCCCAGTTGGTCCAAACTATTACACCAAGGCAGGAAACCCTAGGGTTTCTGCCTTCTTTCTCCTTGAGCTGCCGCTGCTTCTGGAAGATTCGGGAGCGTCTGTCCAGTCCCCAAAATCGAGACGGCCATCAATGCTCTATCTTAGGTTTCCAATGCCTTATCAGTGCCTCGACGTATCAACAGCCACCGATCGTGTCCCCATCAAGGCCACGATTCCAGGCCTTGAGTCACGCCATGATCAATGCCTCTGGTAGACCATCGTTAAGCCTTCGCAACCGCCAGATCTCTCGCAAACATCTGCAGGAAAAGGAAAGAAATCAAAGTAAAGTTGCAGCAAATAGATTAGAGTAGGATTTGGAAAGAAATCTTTCGATTTCTTTCTGAAATAAGCAATAGATTAAGGCTATAAAACTTTTTCTCAAATATGTAAAAACGGAGGAGGGTAAAAAGAAAAAACACACGAAGGATCGAGAGAAAACTTCAAACTTGTACACCAGGATTCTACGAACAGTTGTAAAAGTTTATCACTGATATATACAAAAAGCAGTTTTCTTTCTAAAGAAAGCGATTCCCTCTTCAAATTCGCTTTATTATTTATGGTTTTACATATAGTTGGCTTAGTTTACAGATAAAAATAAAGAAAGAGAGAGATGGCATACCGAAATCTGCATGAAAAAGGCGAAGGTTTTAACCCTCTGACCACCGTGTATGGTGGCGCGTGAGGTGCGCGAGGCGCGTGGGCCTGAGTGGCTCGGAGGCCAAAAGCCAGAGATCAAAACCCCCCTTTTGTCTCCTCATTTCAGAGGATTTTAGTTTTTTTTTTTTTTCTAAACTGATTGCTAAATGAGTTTTAGGCCTAAGTTTTAGCTTATATAATCCAGCAAAAACGGTGCCGTTTTGCTTAATTCGATAAGTACTAAAATGGCATCGTATTAGGCAGAAGATCCGCGTGTTGACCCAATTACCCGGAGAGGATCCGCGTGTTTTCGTAAGATGGGTTAATTACCCAATTGGTCCTCTCGTAATTTTTATATTTTTAATTTCATTTTATTTATTTTTTAATTTGGCTTTAATGTTTCAATTCTATTTCAATTCGGCCCTCCAATAATTTGCAATCGTATTAGGGGAAACAGTGTCATTTTGGGATTAGGGCAAATAGCCCAATGAGTCCCTCTTTTTAAAATAAAATTCAATCAGGCCCAGAATTTTTATTGTTTTGCGAATTAACCCTAATTTTCTAATTAATTTTAATTTTCATCCTTATACACCCTTAATTTATTTTATTTAGGATACCTTATGTATATGTGTTTATAAATATTAATTATATTTAGTAACATATTATTTTATTTATATTATTTGTAATAATATATGTATATATATAAATTCCATTATATGTTTTATTATTATTATTTAATCATATTTTTGTATATACATGTTACATTGTTATTAATATTATGCATACACTATATTTCATTATAATTATTTATGTATTTCTATTACATACTATATTATATTATTTGATATTTCTTATAATATTTATTTTACTTATATATCTTTATATTTTATTATACAAATGTATTTTTTTATGTTATATATCATATATTAATTATTTTACCATATTTTTATATGCAAAATATCTATGATATAATTATTATCTTACATTATATTTTATTACTTATTATATTATTTATAATTTTGAAATTTGTAAATTACTATTATTAAATCATATTTTTAACTCATATTATATACATATTTCATGATTAATTATTTATTTATTAAGTGCCATTTTATTTTAAATTTGATGCTTTTATATATTATATAATTATTTTATAAATTCCTTTACATACTTTTATTCTTTATTTTTTCTAAGAAAAAAAAACAATATATTTTTATTATTCTTTTATAATTATGTATTACATATTGAATATTAAATATAAATACTATTTTAAAATTATTATTAAATATCATATTTTATTTGTATTATATGTATATTTTGTTAACATTTGCTCACTTTATTTTATATTTTATATATACTAATCCTTTTATATATTTTTATATTATATATATCATTTAGGTATTAAATGTTATTTTATAATTATTATTTGATGCTATATTTTATGAATGTGTATATTGATACTATATTACATTTTTTATTAATTTGTGTATCAGTCATTTTTAATTATTATTTTGTATGTTTGTATGTTTTGCTTATTCATTTTCAATATATGCTATATGTATCTTTGTACGTATGTTGTTAAGATTTGCTATATTTATTTTTATACATATGTATCTAATGCATGATCTTTATATTATTGCTATCATCTTGTTTAAATGCATACTTTATTTACCTATCACGATACTATGTTATCATGCATGATTTATAATGTAAATATGCTCCTTCATGTATCAATTTAAAAAACGAGACTCTAAAGTTTTCAAAAATAAAAGGCAATGCTTGGTGTTTGGAAACTTCGGGAAAAGTAGTGCCCTAACTTATTGGGTTGCAATTTTTCTCGTTGAGTTCGAATAGTCAAATATCCTTCTAAACTTTTAAAATTTTCAAAACCCAAGCAACTATCTTGGAATTTCAAAGCATTGTGTCCTAACTTACTGGATGTGGTGTTTTGTCGTTTCGAGATAGAAATTTCCAAAAAGGCTAACTTAATGCCAAATATCTTAAAAATATGGTATCCTAACTTATTGGATGAAATATTTTGATTTATTTGATATAAGTGAACCCTAATTTTCAAAACAAAAAAATCAAAAATATTAAAAGAGGATTGCATCTTAAAATTTCTAATTTCCGACCTTAAAGACATTTGATAATTAATTAGGTACCAATTATTGGGTGATACGAGGGTGCTAATCCTTCCTCGTACGTAACCGACTCCCGAACCCGTTCTTTTACTTTGTAGACCAAAACTAATGATTTTAAAACAAAATGTTTTAAAGGTGATCCAATCACACCTAAAAAGATTGATGGCGACTCCCGTTTTCATTTTTAAAGTCGATTCCCATTTTCCAAAACTCGATTTTAAAAATGGTCATGACAGCTTGGCGACTCCACTGGGGACTAATAAGAGAGTCAAGCCGTGTAATTGATTATCTCTTGTCTTAATGTCGGAAATTAAAAATTTTAAAATTTAATCCTCTTTGCATTACATGTGTTTGTATTATTGCATGTGTTGTTATTTTCTAATACGCATTGCATTTGCATGACCGTTGTGGTCACACCCTTAAGTGGGAGTGAGAAGCTACGCCTTCGTGAGGTTTTCACCTCCGTGCAGGATAGTGGATCACTTTCGGGATACATCCGTACCTATGGTTTCGTGAGATTTTCATCTCCGTGTAGCCATAGGGAAATGTATTCCCCTGAACTGAACTCGATTGAAATGAGCCTATAATGGGTGAGGATCGAGGAATCTACTGGTTCGGGTACCTCAAACATTAGAACCAACCTCATATCGAAAGACTGTATGAGCCCAACTTAGTTAGGTTTAAACTTTAAATGTTACCCTTATAAGTTATCATTGAAATTTATTGATATCATGCGATACTGACTATTTCTTTTCTTTTGTTTGCATGTCATTTTTCATTTACAAAGATATCGATTCACGGTCAGTTTCTAAGTTAGGAAGTTTTATTATGGAGAACGGACTTCTTGATAGAGTAGAAGGCAACGCTAACGTCCATAGATGGTCCGAGCAAGCTCAACTAGAAAAGGGAGATAGTATAGCTGAGGGATACGTATCAGAGTTGTCAGATTACACTCGTATTAGCGTCACACAGAATAATCTCTAGGAGCTTAAGGAAATTTGGAATCAGTGGGGCAACGAGACCAAACAGTTATTCTACAGTAATTATGGAGACTTACCTTACTTGCTTGATATTCAGGTAGATGAGCACTTGTTCCGAGCCCTCGCTCAGTTTTGGAACCCAACATACAGTTGTTTCACTTTTGGGGAAGTAGACTTGGTGCCTACCATAGAGGAGTACACTGCCTTGCTTCGTTGTCCTAGGTTTCAAATTGATAGGATCTATTCTCGAGCTGCTAGTGTCCCTACCTTTTGGAAGAAATTGATGACTATCACAGGTATGAGCGAGCAGTGGATCACGGCCAGAATTAAAGAGAAGGGTGAGTACAAGTGCATTTCATGGGACGCTTTGAAGGGTCTGATTTTGACACACCCTGATGAGGCAAAGAGGGTAGATGTTTTTGCCTTAAGCTTATATGGATTGATGGTATTCCCCAGAGCTTTGGGATATGTGGATAAGGCAACCACGGATCTTTTCCATCGACTTGATAAGAGGGTCACTTCTGTCCCTGTAATTTTAGCGGAGACATTTAGGTCCTTAGGCACATGTAGGAAGGCTGGTACAGGCAGGTTTGTTGGTTGCGCTCAGTTACTTTTAGCTTGGTTCTACAGCCATTTCCAATTGATAGATAAGGTGTTTTGTCGAGTTTTCTTTAAAGATTATTCACCGCTGAAAGACATAGTTGCTTCAACTAGGAGAGTTGATGTTTCAGAGAAGAATTGGATAGCGCTACTTCAGAATTTTCAGGCAAAAGATGTTGAGTGGAGAGCTCCGTGGATTATTCCAGGTGAGATTCTTTACCGGTGTGGCAGTTTCGATTGGGTCCCTCTATTGGGAATTTGGGGTGCCATTGGTTATGCTCCTTTACTCGTGTTAAAACAATTTGGTTTAAGGCAGTTCGTACTAGTAACTCATAGATTGGCTCAAAGTGAGTTTGTGTATAGAGGAGCTAATTACAAGAAGAAAGTTGGTGAGATCTCTAATGCTTGGAATAAGACTTGTCGGCTGAAAGGAATAGCTATTACCCCTGCTACGACCCCGGAATACATCAAGTGGAGAGGCAGAAGAGTTAATGATAACATCCCTAAGCCAAGCATGGAAGGAGCTCGACCGGTAGAGGAATATTTACGAGTGATGCCTTCGGAGTTAGAAATCATGAGGCAAGAATTTGAGAGAAAGAACTTGGAGCTTGAGAAGAAGATAACAAAGCTTGAAGAGGACAAGATGTACTTGAGTTTAGATGTTGATGTCCAAAAGAAAGAGGTCGAGAAAGAAAAAAAAGAAAAGAAGAAGATCGAGGAAGATCGAGATGATTTGAAAGAGCATTACAAAAAGGCGCAAGTATCCTTGAAGAGGGCGAGAGTAGGAGGATCTTCAGATCAGTTATAGAAAGAGGTCCAAGAAGGAAGAGCTAGAGCCGAATATTGGGAGAGAAAGTTCCAGGAGATGCAGTCACAGAATTTGGCATTAGAGGAAGAGAATAAGGGGTTGAAGTCCAAAGTAACTAAGCTCGGAAGATCCCTTTGTTGGCATCGTAGCCATGATTCTACGGTCGAGTTAAAAGAACTTAAAAGTAAAGTTGACGATTTGGAAGTAGCATTCCATGACGGTGAACTCTGGGTTGAGCAACTCAAGGCGCAAGAAGATTATCTGAAGGGAGAGCTACATCAGGCTAGAGAATAGGTCGAAGAAAGGGATTATGTTATTGGTGAGGCCATAGCCCAGATTCGAGAAGTTGCTAAGTATGTGTGAGACTTGGCAATACGAGCCGATGTATTAAGTCTGATGTATTCATCATCATCTGATGTAGGACGAGAATTAGCCCTTTTATTAGATAGAGTTAAAGCTTTGGGTCTTAGGGTGAAAGCATATTTGTAATCCTCTCATATGTAAAGATATTCTTTTTCTAAATGGAATTTTCTAAATGAAGTTAAACCAAAATCAATATTCTTTTTGCATTCATGCATCTCATGGCATTTCATCACATCATTTGCATTTAAAGTTATAGAAAGACCCTGATTAGTTAAAGTTTACTCTCAAAAGGTTGAAAAGAAAATCTGGAAATCACACATCCAAAGTAACTAAGAGTATGGATCAAAGGTTCAAGAAATTACAAAAAGATATGCAAGATCAAATGCAGGAGCAGTTGGCCAAAATGCAGAATGAAATGAAGGAGCAGATGCTAGAGGCTCAAAAAAGCATGATGGCTGAAATGGCTCAGTTGCTGAAGGCTACTGATAAAGGAAAAGTTCCCATGGCAATCACTGAAGAGGAAAATGAGGGTCCTCCTCCAGGTTTTACTCCACCTTATGTGCCATTGCAAACTGAGGCACCTCCTAGAAGGCCATCCGTCATTGTGAGGCCTCAACATGGGCCGGTAGATGCTGGAATCCCCATAAATTTCCCATCTGGGTTGGGAAATAATTTGGGTGATAGCTCGATCAACCCTATCACTCCTGATCTTGATTTAATGGAGAAGGAAAGAATGGCCACTGAATCCGCGAAACAATTGGAAGATCATTGCAGGTGGTTAGAGGAGAAGTTTAGGGTTTTGGAAGGCGCTGGCAACCATCATGGGATTGATGCCAAAGACTTAAGTTTGGTTCTAGATTTGGTGCTTCCTCATAAAATATAACGGGACTACTTGCCTAGAGGCACACATAACAATGTTTTGTAGGAGAATGATTGGTTATGTGAACAACGATCAATTATTGATCCATTATTTTCAGGACAGCCTAGTAGGAGCAGTGGCTAGGTGGTACAATCAGTTGAACCGTGCAAGAATTGGTTCATGGAGAGATCTTACACAGGCTTTCATGCAACAGTATAACCATGTGACTGATATGACGCCAGATAGGATCACACTTCAAAACATGGAGAAAAAGCCTAATGAAAGTTTTAGGCAATATGCACAACGATGGAGGGAGGTGGCAATGCAAGTACAACCACCATTGTTGGAAAAAGAAACCACTATGTTATTTATTAATACTTTGAAGGCGCTATTCATTACACATATGATTGGAAATACCACGAAAAGCTTCATGGATATAGTTATGGCGGGTGAGATGATTGAGAATGCCGTGAGGGGCAGTAAAATCGAGGGAGAAGTGGGTAAAAGATCAGCCCCAAGGAGAAAAGACAATGAGGTGAATAACATGAACAGTTTCAACTCCAGGGCAATCACAGTTGGACAACTTAAGACAGCTACGGGTGAGCAGCAAGGTACTCAGAGGCAGGAATCAGGTATAAGACCGAATTCGGAGAGGATGCAATTCACTCCTATCCCTGTGACATATCGTGAGCTTTACCAAAGCTTATACGGTGCACATACCATTGCTCCATTCCAATTGAAACCGCTGCAGCCATCGTACCCCAAATGGTATGATGCAAATGCTAAATACGAATATCACGCAGGAATATCGGGGCATTCAATTGAAAACTGCACTGGGTTTTTTCCGAAGGTCGTGGAGAGGCTCATCAAAATGGGGGTTGTGAAATTTGATAGTACATATAATACTGAAAATCCATTACCAGATCATAGCAATCAAGGAGTGAATGCCATTGATGAAATAAAGAAAGGAAACGTCAAGGAAGATATTGTTGAGGTAAAGACACCTTTGAAGGTAATATGGGAGGAGATGGTGAAGAGAGGTATGCTGACCTTTAGAAAAGGAGAAGAAGGGATGGAGAACTATTGTGAATTCCATGGAAAGGTGGGTCATGTGATCCAAACTTGTGAAGAATTCAAGGCCATGATACAAGGCCTTGTGGATAACAAAGAGCTGTAGGTTTCTGAGAGTAGCTCTTGTGAAGGACAAATATGTGTGCTGGAGAATGAACGACAAAGAACTAGCCAACCAAGAATTATTATTTCCTTGCCAGAGAATAATGAAGTGGGGACACCAGCAGCACCCAAAGTCATTATCCATGCACCTACTCCTTTCCCTTACAAGGATAGCAAGAAGGTACCATGGAGTTATGACTGTAGCGTAACAGTGCCGGAGGAAGGAAATGTAGCTAGTGCATCTAAAAATGTACAAATTGAAGGTTCCCATACGCGGAGTGGGAAACGTTATGATACGGGGAACGTCAGAGTGGAGCCCACAAAATCCAAAAGTGTGGAGGTAGAAGAAGAGAAAAAGAGTGAAGTACTTGTTAACGAGCCAGTGAGGGAGGAGAAGGCTAAGGAATTTCTAAAGTTCCTTAAGCATAGTGAGTATAGTGTGGTCGAGCAGTTGCGTAAGCAACCAGCTCGCATATCGGTTTTAGCCTTATTGTTAAGCTCTGAAGTACATCGGGAAGCGTTGATGAGGGTACTCAACGAGACATATGTCACTCACGATATATCTGTCAATAAATTGGACCGGTTGATAAATAACATCAGTGCTGATAATTTCATCTACTTCAATGATGATGAAATTCCACCTGGGGGCATAGGGTCAACTAAGGCTTTGCACATCACCACTCGTTGCAAAGGATACACTCTTCCAAGTGTACTTGTGGATAATGGTTCTGCTTTGAATGTCCTGCCGCTATCCACCTTGAATAGGTTGCCCATTGACAGTTCGCATATGAAGGCATGTCACAATGTGGTAAAAGCCTTTGATGGAACTGAAAGGAAAGTAATGGGACGAATTGACATCCTTCTGGAGATTGGACCAGATATGTATGAAGTTGACTTCCTGGTAATGGATATCAAGCCCTTCTATAATTGTTTGTTGGGGAGGCCATGGATACACTCAGCAGGAGCGGTGCCTTCTTCACTGCACCAAAAATTAAAGTTGGGGACAGATGGACGCTTGATAACCATCAATGCAGAGGAGGACATCATAGCAGCTGTCACTAGTAAAGCCCCTTATGTGGAGACAAATGAGGAGGCTATCGAGTGTTCTTTTCGTTCCTTGGAAATTGTTAATGCTACCTTCATTTCGGAGGGAAGCAAGGTGCCGGTTCCCAGAATGTCTAGAGCAACAAGGATGGCCCTGCAAATAATAAGGGGGAAAGGAGCATTGCTAGGAAAAGGACTAGGAAAACAGTTGCAAGGAGGGATTCAAGTCCCAAAATTGATGGAGAAGAAGGATCGCTTTGGTTTGGGTTTTAAGCCAGACTATAAACAAAAGAGACAGGAGATGGAAAAACGTCAAGCAAGAAGGAAGGCGCGTTTGAACGGAGAAGAAGTAGAGTGGGAACTGATGACATTCCCACCTATATCCAAAACCTTTAAGTCAGGAGGGTTGCTGGTAAAAGAGAGTCATCAAATCAATGTTGTACATAGTGAGTGGTTTGGACAGGAAAACCTTGAGGGTATTCGCCCTTACGAACCGGGGAGCTCTCTGAACAATTAGACTGCGGAGGATCTTCCTGTAGTCTTTAAAAATTTTTCAGAGTAATTCTCGAAACATGTTTATTACTCTAGGGCCTAGGAGTAGTAAGATTACATTTGTGAAAATAACTTATGTTCATCTGTTATTATTCAAATAAAACATAACTTTTATCAATTTAAAAGGGTATTGCTTCATTTTTATCAACCAATATTCCTTTAAATTCTAACAACTCTTATTCTTTTATTCATGGCATATAAATGATCATTCTTAAATTCATTCTTTTTATATTCTTTCATACCCCTCACAGGTCTCTAGATATTAATGATATGAGCGCTAATACTGTCGTTCCTGATTTTTTTTGTGAGCAAGACATGTTTTTAGAGGAGCCTCAGGATTTTGAAGATGTTCAAGATTGTGACATATCTCTCGATCTATTAAGAATGGTAAAACAGGAGGAGAAACAAATCATGCCACATGAAATAGAGGCAATAGAGAATATAGCCTTAGAGGAAGGGAAGAAGGTGAAAATTGGAACACTGATCGCTAATGACACAAGGCGTAGCTTGATTGAGTTGCTTCAGGAATTTAAGGATATATTGCATGGTCTTATCAAGATATGCCCGGATTGAGTACTGACATTGTAGTACATCGTCTTCCGATAAGACAAGAATGTAAACCAGTCCAACAGAAGTTGCGAAGGATGCGGCCAGACATTGTCCTAAAAATAAAAGATGAAGTCAAGAAGCAGTTCGATGCAGGGTTCTTACAAGAGGTAAAGTACTCCGAATGGGTAGCTAACATTGTGCCTGTTCCTAAGAAAGATGGAAAGGTACGAATGTGTGTTGATTATAGAGATCTGAACAAAGCAAGCCCAAAGGACAATTTTTCTTTACCGCATATCGACACTTTAGTAGACAACACAGCGGGGTATTCGTTGTTCTCCTTCATGGACGGCTTTTCAGGATACAATCAGATAAAGATGCATCCAGAGGATATGGATAAAATTACTTTCATAACATTGTGGGGAACTTTTTGTTATAAAGTAATGCCGTTTGGGCTGAAGAACACAGGGGCAACATACCAACGAGCCATGGTAAACTTGTTTCACGACATGATGCATAAGGATATTGAGGTATATATTGATGATATGACTGCCAAGTCGCAAACAGAAAAGGAACACATTGAGGTCTTGAGAAGTTTGTTCTTGGTTGAGAAAATTTCAGTTGAAGCTCAATCCAGCAAAGTGCACCTTTGGAGCCAGATCGGGGAAGTTATTAGGCTTCGTAGTCAGTGAAAAAGGAATTGAAGTTGACTCAGACAAGGTCAGAGCCACACAAGAGTTGCCTCTGCCACGTACTCAAAAAGAAGTTCGAGGATTCCTAAGAAGGTTGAATTACATAGCCCGGTTCATTTCACAATTGACTGAGAAATGTGATCCTATCTTTCGCCTTCTCAGAAAGCACAATCAAGGTACTTGGGATGAAGAATGCTAGAATGCTTTTGAGAAAGTCAAGCAGTATTTATTGAATGCTCCAGTGTTATCTCCGCCTAGTCCAGATAAACCGTTAATACTATACTTGTCAGTGTTCAGCAATTCTATGGGATGTGTGCTTGGTCGGCATGACGAGTCAGGGAAAAAGGAAAAGGCAATTTATTATCTCAGTAAGAAATTCACTAACTGTGAAATGAGATATTTGCCAATTGAAAAGTTGTGCTGTGCATTGATTTGGACCACACGGAGATTAAGATAGTACATGTTATACCATACTACTTGGCTCATCTCAAAATTAGATCCATTAAAATACATGATGGAATCAACGGCTTTAAATGGAAGAATGGCGAGATGGCAAATTTTGCTTTCAGAGTTCGATATCAGAAGGCTATCAAAGGAAGTGTGGTGGCAGACTTCTTGGCCAGTAGAGCTTTGGAGGATTACGAGCCATTGAATTTTGATTTTCCAAATAAGGAGCTAATGTGTATAGCAGCAACTGAAGATTCTCCATGGAAGCTAAATTTTGATGGGGCTTCTAATGTAGTCGGAAATGGAATTGGGGCAGTCTTGGTATCCCCGAATGGTAACCATTACCCGTTCACGTGCAAGTTGGATTTTGACTATACAAATAATATGGCTGAATACGAAGCATGCATCATGGGGCTCCAAGCAGCCATAGAAAGAGGCATAAAAACCTTAGAGGTATATGGAGATTCTGCATTGGTAATCTATCAGCTAAGAGGTGAATGGGAGACAAGAGACCCTAAATTGATCAATTATCGAATGGTAGTTTTGGGGTTACTAAGAGAGTTCGATGATATCACCTTCAACTATCTCCCACGAGATGAGAATCAGATGGCAGATGCTTTAGCAACCTTGGCTTCAATGATTAAGGCAAACAAAGAGGAAGAGATGAGACCAATTCAAATGAGTGTCTATGAATTTCCAGCTAGCTATTGTAACCTTGAAGAGGAAGAAAAGGATGACAATCCTTGGTATCAGGATATATTGCAATATGTAAGGGATCGTAAATACCTAGCACAGGCATCCGAAAATGACAAACGAACCCTGAGAAGATTAGCTTGTGACTATGTTTTGAACGGGGATGTTCTGTACAAGAGAAGGAAAGACCAAGTACTTTTGAGATGTGTCGATGCTGGGGAAGCCAAGCTAATCCTAGAAGAGGTTCATGAAGGTGTATGTGGTACGCATGCAAATGGGTTCACGATGGCAAGACAAATCATGAGGTTTGGCTATTACTGGGCCACCATGGAAGGAGACTGTACCAGCTATGCCAAAAAATGCCATAAGTGTCAGATTTATGGTTACAAAATTCATGTACCACCCTCACCTTTACATGTCATGATGTCTCCATGGCCATTTTCCATGTGGGGCATGGATGTCATTGGACCAATATCGCCGAAAGCTTCGAATGGACATCGATTTATTTTCGTAGTGATTGACTACTTTACAAAATGGGTAGAAATCGCTTCTTACGCAAATGTTACTAAATCAATTTGTAAGTCGATTTTTGAAGAAGGAAATCATTTGTTGGTATGGAATGCCTGAGAGGATCATATCCGACAATCCATTGAATTTGAATAACAAAATGATAGCAGAGGTTTGCGACCAGTTCAAAATCAAGCATCATAACTCTTCACCCTATCGTCCAAAGATGAATGGGGCAGTGGAGGCCACCAATAAGAACATTAAGAAAATAGTGGGAAAGATGACTGAGACTTATAGGGATTGGCATGAAAAGCTACCGTTTTCACTCTTGGCCTATCGAACATCTGTTAGAACTTCTACTGGGGCAACTCCGTTCTCGTTAGTTTACGGGATGGAAGCAGTTTTACCTATTGAAG
Source organism: Gossypium anomalum (assembly GCA_025698475.1). NCBI lineage: Eukaryota > Viridiplantae > Streptophyta > Magnoliopsida > Malvales > Malvaceae > Gossypium > Gossypium anomalum. The sequence continues at coordinate 43,239,501 of CM046965.1, forward strand.
TGGAAATACCTTCTCTCCAAATTTTAACATAGATAAGGTTAGATGAAGCTGAATGGGTTCAGTCTCGATATGACCAGCTAAACTTGATTGAGGAAAAGAGGCTGAAAGCTATCTCGACATGTTCGAGATGTACCAGAAGCGTATGATGCGAGCTTATGATAAAAAGGTTCGTCAAGGAATTCCATGAGGGGACCTTGTGCTAAAGAAAATCTTTCCCATTCGAGAAGGACTTTAGGGAAAATGGATGCCAAATTGGGAGAGGCCATACGTCGTGAAGAAGGCTTTTACGGTGGTGCATTGATTTTGTGAAATGGATGGAAAGAGCCTACCTAATCCAATGAACCCAGGACTCGGTCAAAAAGTACTTTGTTTAAAGGAAAAAAAGATCCAGGTGAAAATCATAAAGGGCACCTTGAATTTTTCAAAAAAATGGAGAGGCCAAGGTGAAAACCATGAAGGCGCCTTGTGACCAAAGGGGTTTTGAGTTGAAAACCCGAAAGAGGCACTCAAATTTTGAAGGGCATACAGACAATTTGGCTATATCTCACTCGTGGCAGAGTAAAGCGGGATGTACATTAGGGCGTCAATAAAGTACTTTGGATCTTTTAAACACATGTCAAACTCGAGAAAGGTTTTGTGGAACTAATGTATAGACGCTCAAGCGGCGATATTTAGAGCATCTAACTTTTATCCTGCTTGCTATCTTTAGATTCTATTTCTTCTTAAAGATATGCAATCAGACTTATTTCCTTTGTATTGTTAACAATTCATTCAAATCCAATTTTTCTTAAAGATTTATTCATCTTCCGATATCCTTAAAGTATGTTGCATTGAAATAATAATAGATGAACTAAAATATTTTCACAAACGAAGTTTTGCACATTACTTTGGAATTTCTAGATAATGCAAGAAACTAAAACAGGACAATTGTTCGAGAAATTCATGTAAGTAAGGGATGAAAGAACTCGAGGAATTCTTTTCTTCTAGTCCAAAAGGAAAATAGACAAAGCCAATAATTCAGTCCTTACAGACATCCTCAGTGGATCATAGCATTGGAGAACGGCTTACAGGCTGAGCAAGAATAATACTTGGAGAAAAGAAAAGACAAATGAAGGAATGATTGATGACGTCTAAGATAGGGGTCATGATCACAACATTTTGCATCATAACATGTTTAATTAGGCACATTTGACTCATTTCGATCATGGCATCCTAATTATCAGGCATAATTATTCTGCAGGTGCGCCTTAACCCCCTAAGCAGTAGGGTAGCAGGTTAAAGCATAGCAGATCTCACCTTCAGATGTTTACACTGAAGCAGATCCAAGATGGCAGATCTTATCTCTCTGTATTCGGCGAGGAGCAGATCAAAGATATAACTGATTTGGCTTTCACGTGTTTACGATGAAGCAAATCTAAGATGATTTGTCGTCTCTGTATTGTCAGAGAACAAATCAAGTCCAGCATTTCCACTTTGATGGAAGGCGGACACATAGCGAATCTCACCTTGGATGTTTACGCTGAAGCGGATCCAAGATGACGATCTTATCTCTCTCAGTATTCGACGGGAAGCGGATCAAAGATATAGCTGATTTGGCTTTCACGTGTTTACGATGAAGCAAATCTAAGATAATTTGTCGTCTCTGTATTGTCAGAGAACAAATCGAAGTCTGGCATTTCCACTTTAATAGGAAGCAGACACATAGCAGATCTCACCTTTAGATGTTTATGCTGAAGCAGATCCAAGATGACAGATCTTATCTCTCTGTATTCGGTGGGGAGCAGATCGAAGATATAACTGGTTTGGCTTTCACGTGCTTACGATGAAGCAAATCTAAGATGATTTTTTGCCTCTGTATTGTCAAGAGAACAAATCGAAGTTTGGCATTTCCACTTTGATGGAAGGTAGACACTTAGCAGATCTCACCTTTAGATGTTTATGCTAAAGCGGATCCAAGATGATAGATCCTATCTCTCTGTATTCAGTGGAGAACAGATCAAAGATATTGGCATGACATTCAAGAAGATTGAAGACTATGATAGGACCGGTCAAATTTAGTTTTTCTAAATCTTTGCTCGATTCCCGCTATCTGACAATGAGCAAAGAGAGGCAGGTATAATGTTAAATTTGACCAGTACATAAACCAAATAAACAAATAAATAATTGGTTTTAAAAACAGTCCATATAAAAGTCCATTTACATTGACCCAACCCACTGTTACTACCCAAGCCTAAACAGACTAATGCCCGTGTGACCCAAGTACACCCGAAGCCCACAACATATACCAAACCCAATAAACCTATTAGCCCCTAAAATCCCTGACCCAATTACAAAATTTAAGTGGCCCAGTTGGCCCAAACTATTACACCAAGGCAAGAAACCCTAGGGTTTCTGCCTTCTTTCTCCTCGAGCATGGCGCTTCTAGAAGATTCGGAGCGTCTCTGTCCGATCCCCCAAAATCGAGATGACCATCAATGCTCTATCTCAGGTTTCCAATGCCTCATCAGTGCCTCGACGTATCAACAGCCACCGATCGTGTCCCCATCAAGGCCACGATTCCAGGCCCTGAGTCACCCGTGGTCAACTCCTCTAGTAGACCATCGTTAAGCCTTCGTCACCGCCAGATCTCTCGCAAACATCTGCAGGAAAAGGAAAGAAATCAAAGCAAAGTTGCAGCAAATAGATTAGAATAGGATTTGGAAAGAAATCTTTCAATTTCTTTCCTAAATAAGCAATAGATTAAGGCTATAAAACTTTTTCTCAAATATGTAAAAACGGAGGAGGGTAAAAAGAAAAAACACACGAAGGATCGAGAGAAAACTTCAAAGTTGTACACCAAGATTCTACGAACAGTTGTAAAAGTTTATCACTGATATATACAAAAAGCAGTTTTCTTTCTAAAGAAGGTGATTCCCTCTTCAGATTCGCTTTATTATTTATGGTTTTACATATAGTTGGCTTATTTTACAGATAAAAATAAAAAAGAGAGAGATGGCATACAAAATCAGTATGAAAAAAGCGAAGGTTTTAACCCTCGACCGTAGTGTATGGTGGCGCGTGAGGTGCAGCGAGCGCGTGGGCTGAGTGGCTCGGAGGCCAAAAGCCGAGATCAGAACCCCCTTTTGTCTCCTCATTTGAGGAGGATTTTAGTTTATTTTTTCTAAACCGATTGCTAAATGAGTTTTAGGCCTAAGTTTTAGCTTATATAATCCAGCAAAAAGCGGTGTCGTTTTGCTTAATTCGATAAGTACTAAAAAGCGGCACCAGTATTAAGCGGAAGATCCTTTGTTGACCCGATTACCCGGAGGATCCGTGTGTTTTGTAAGATGGGTTAATTACCCAATTGGTCCTCTCTCTTAATTTTTATATTTTTAATTTCATTTTATTTATTTTTAATTTGGCTTTAATGTTTCAATTCTATTTCAATTCGGCCCTCCCAATGATTTGCAATCGTATTAGGGGAAACGGTGTCATTTTGGGATTAGGGCAAATAGCCCAATGAGTCCCTCTTTTTAAAATGAAATTCAATCAGGCCCAGAATTTTTATTGTTTTGCGAATTAACCCTAATTTTCTAATTAATTTTAATTTTCATCCTTATACACCCTTAATTTATTTTATTTAGGATACCTTATGTATATGTGTTTATAAATATTAATTATATTTAGTAATATATTATTTTATTTATATTATTTGTAATAATATATGTATATATATAAATTTAATTATATTTTTTTTTATTATTTAATCATATTTTTGTATATACATGTTACATTGTTATTAATATTATGCATACACTATATTTCATTATAATTATTTATGTATTTCTATTACATACTATATTATATTATTTCATATTTCTTATAATATTTATTTTACTTATATATCTTTATATTTTATTATACTAATATTTTTTTATGTTTATATATATATATTAATTATTTTACCATATTTTTATATGCAAAATATCTATGATATAATTATTATCTTACATTATATTTTATTACTTATTATATTATTTATAATTTTAAAATTTGTAAATTACTATTATTAAATCATATTTTTAACTCATATTATATACATATTTCATTATTAATTATTTATTTGTTAAGTGCCATTTTATTTTAAATTTGATACTTTTATATATTATATAATTATTTTATAAATTCCTTTACATACTTTTATTTTTTATTTTTTCTAAGAAAAAAAAAATATATTTTTATTATTCTTTTATAATTATGTATTACATATTGAATATTAAATACTATTTTAAAATTATTATTAAATATCATATTTTATTTGTATTATATGTATATTTTGTTAACATTTGCTCACTTTATTTTATATTTTATATATACTAATCCTTTTATATATTTTTATATTATATATATCATTTAGGTATCAAATGTTATTTTATAATTATTATTTGATGCTATATTTTATGAATGTGTATATTGATACTATATTACCTTTTTTATTAATTTGTGTATCAGTCATTTTTAATTATTACTTTGTATGTTTGTATGTTTTGCTTATTCATTTTCAATATATGCTATATGTATCTTTGTACGTATGTTGTTAAGATTTGCTATATTTATTTTTATACGTATGTATCTAATGCATGATCTTTATATTATTGCTATCATCTTGTTTAAATGCATACTTTATTTACCTATCACGATACTATGTTATCATGCATGATTTATAATGTAAATATGCTCCTTCATGTATCAATTTAAAAAGCAGAGACTCTAAAGTTTTCAAAAATAAAAGCAATGCTTGGTGTTTGGAAACTTGGGAAAAGTAGTGCCCTAACTTATTGGGTTGCAATTTTTCTCGTCGAGTTCGAATAGTCAAATACCCTTCTAAGCTTTTAAAATTTTCAAAACCCAAGCAACTATCTTGGAATTTCAAAGCATTGTGTCCTAACTTACTAGATGTGGTGTTTTGTCGTTTCGAGATAGGAATTTCCAAAAAGGCTAACTTAATGCCAAATATCTTAAAAATATGGTGTCCTAACTTATTGGACGAAATATTTTGATTTATTTGATATAAGTGAACCCTAATTTTCAAAACAAAAAAATCGAAAATATTAAAAGAGGATTGCATCTTAGAATTTCTAATATCCGACCTTAAAGACATTTGATAATTAATTAGATACCAATTATTGGGTGATACGAGGGTGCTAATCCTTCCTCGTACGTAACCGACTCCCGAACCCATTCTTTTACTTTGTAGACCAAAACTAATGATTTTAAAACAAAATGTTTTAAAGGTGATCCAATCACACCTAAAAAGATTGGTGGCGACTCTCGTTTTCATTTTTAAAGTCGATTCCCATTTTCCAAAACTCGATTTTAAAAATGGTCACGACACCCTTAGCAGATGCCACGTGACCTAGAAAAGTTACCTCACGTAGCCATAATTCACAGTTACTGAATTTACCATACAATTGCTTCTCCCTCAAAATCTGCAGAACAACCAATATATGTGCATCATGTTCCTTCTCAATCTTCGGATTCACCAGAATGTCATCTATAAACACCACTACGAACCGATCCAGATAGGGCTGGAACACTCAGTTCATCAAATCCATAAAAGCTGCTGGTGCATTTGCCAATTTGAATGGCATCACCTAAAACTCGTAATGACGTAACGGGTCCTAAATGCTGTCTTGTACACATCAGTCTCCTTGAACCTCAGTTGATAGTACCTTGATTGGAGATCAATCTTAGAGAATACTGAGGCTCCTCGAAACTGGTCAAATAGATCGTCAATCCTCAGTAGGGGGTACTTATTCTTGATAGTCAATTTGTTCAGTTGCCGATAGTCGATGCACATCCGCATGTTTCCATCCTTTTTCTTTATGAATAAAACTGGTGCTCCACACGGAGACACACTGGGGCGGATGAACCCTCGATCCAGTAACTCTTGAATTTGAGCCTTAAGCGCCACGAGCTCCTTCGGTGCCATCCTATAAGGAGCGATTGACACCAGAGCGGTACCAGGCAAGAGCTCTATTACAAACTCAACTTCGATATTAGGAGGTAACCCCGGTAGCTCATTGGGAAAGACATCAGGAAGCTCCTTAAATATTCTAATATCTTTAATAGACACAAATTCAGATCTAGAAACACTGACATAGGCTACATACGCCTCGCAACCCTTACGAACCAACTTCTCAGCTCTAAGCACAGAAATCACATTTGAGAGATAATTTTGACGCTCTCCAATCTCAACACCTCATCACCATCTACAGTTTTTAGTACTACCCACTTAGCAACACAATCCAAATTCGCCTGATGCTTAACTAACCAATCTATACCCAATATCAAATCAAAGTCCCAAAAGGGAGTTCCATTAAGTCTACCAAAAGGACCCTTCCTTGAACTTCCAGAGGTACCTCCTTATACAGTTTACTCACTCTCACTGACTGCCCTAATGGACTTAGCACAATAACCTCGCTCGTAATGTTTTCACACATCACACCCAAAGTCTCACACATGGTGCATGCTATATAAGAGTGTATAGAACCAACATCAATCAATGCAGTGTAAGGTACATGATGAATAAAGAACGTACCCGTAATAACATCTGGGGCATCTCTGTCCTCTCAGTGACGTACAGCATAAACCAGTGCTAGCTGCCTCGCCTTAGTATGTCCAGCACCTCTGCTCGGTGCCCCACAGCCACGGCCCGTACCATTTCCACCTCTGGCCTAACCACGGCCTCTCAGTGGCTACTAGAAACCAATTTGCAGCTGAACAGTACCCATACCAATAGCTTGCATCTGATCAGGCCTCCATGGGCAATCCCTGATATGGTGCTTCACAGATCCACACCTCAAACAAGCCCATATCTGTACCCAGTACTCGCCCTGATGGCGTTTCCTACAAACAGAGAAGGATGCGACCGAAAAGTAGAAACAGGGGGCCCAACTCTGACTGGCCCATCAACCCTGGCCTTTTTCTTAGGCCCCACAGCTGAACCTGTAGGCTCCTAAAGCCTCTTGTTTCTCCCCTTATCCTTTTCACGATTCTAGCGCTCCGCGCTCTTCACATCCTCAGTAATCTTTGCCTTCTCTACTAACACTGGAAAATCTCACTCCCTCTATGAAGCTATCAAAACCCGCAGATTATCTCTGAAGCTGTCCTCGAAACAAACATAACGCTCACACTCAGTGGCCACTATCCCACACGCGTAGCGGCTAAGGCACAGAAACTCAGACTCATATTCAGCTACTTGTCTTAGGTTCAAAAACTCCCTTCTTCGGGCATCCACGTAACTAGCACCTACATACTTCCCTTGGAAAGCATTATTGAAAAACTGCCAAGTTAACCGATTGGACTGAGTACCCTCTTTCATAGTAAGCCACCAAGGATAGGCTTCATCTCTCAACAATGACACTGCAGCTTTTAATTTCTATTCTGGGGCGCAGCCGAGGTCATCCATGATCCTCTCTGTGGCCTCAATCCAATATTCAGCCACATTAGGAGAAACTCCTGCGATACCCCTAAAGATCTTAGCCCCATTAGACCTGAGTCGATCCGTTACTGACCCACGGCCCACAGTACTAGTATTGGGCCCAACGACCCTTTCTAAAATTTGCAGCATAGCTTAGGGCAGTGCGTCATCCCCAGCTACCTAATCATGTGACCCAGTCTCAGTCACAGGTGAATTTGGAGCCTCTCTTGCCTCAACGTTAGGCATATGGCCTGAAGTTGAAGTCCCAGCCTGAGCACCTCTACGGCCTCCGCCGCGACCTCTTGTACCCCTTCCACGGGTACCTTTGGTCATCATTATCGATTTTTTATGAAAAATAGCATTAATAATTCAGAGTTGTTTATTTTTGTAGATCGTAGTCTGACTACAGTTTTAGGTTACCCTAATAAAAGTCTTAGTACAGTCTATTACCTATTGTAATCTTAGTATTTTAATTAAACGATAGTTTTAGAGAACTTATAGGATCGGCGCTGAAAACTTGGTAGACCACACATTCAGAACAACATCTCAAAATATCTTTCCACCATTTAAAACCATTATTTTGAAATTCACGTTTTTTTAGGAAAAACCCAAATGCACAGCTGAGTTTTGTAACCCGGCTCTAATACCACTAAATGTAACACCCCAAACCCAGCCTAGACGTTATGGCTGAATCTGTGGTGTCACATTGGAGTGAGTTTTGGAAAAATATAATTTTATCAGAAAAGTTCATTTGTGTTAAAACCTCGATGTGTCCTTTTGAAAAGCTAATTATCTTACTCATTTGTTAAATTTTAGGATTGTTAAGCAAAGCATGTCTCTTACTAAAATTGTTACTATACTTTAAAACTTAATTTGTTGCAAAAGCTTTTAAAGCAAGTTACTTAGCGTTGGTATTTGAAAAACATTTGTCTTTTTAAAACCTGAGTCCTAGTGCGAACAGTTATAAGTCAATTTTAATAAGTTCTCAAATAAAAATGAAAACTTAAAAGGACCTTATTACATAAATTTACCCAAATAAAATTAAAAAAAGAAAGCATAAATAGTGGTGTAGCCGTCTTCGTGTCCTTTGTAGCACCAACCTGCCTAATGGTTACCTGCAGAGATGAGCAGAAAAGGTGAGTTTATGAAAACTCAGTGTGCAACCATTAACAAGATCAGATTGAAACAATTTGGGCCTAAGCCCATTTCAGTGACAGTCCAATATCAGTGTGGGCTTTAGCCCAAAAAAGCGATGCTTGATACGATGTGGGCCTTAGCCCATTCGATGCTGATATCGATGTCTGCAATAAAGATCCAACCCATCCATCTGCTACACTCCACTTTGTCTAGCCCTACACTCCATGTGGGGATAAAATCGACCCACTCGTCCCTGTATTCCAAATATAGCACCGATGCGACACTAACAGAATTTGCAACTGAGCTACCAGTACAATACACTTCCTCAACAATCATATATATATCCTACCCCATGTAATGCAGCATAATATTATATGTGTATGCAGTAATACCATGCTCAAATACAGTCAATTAAAGCATAGGGGCATATCAGTCATTTTACCTCTAGGGGTATGACGGTCATTTTACCAATAAGGGGTCTAAGCATACTTACTGACCTATCAGTAGGCTCATAGTCGTCTCGTGCGACCCATGCAACCTTAAATGATCAAATAGTGAAAACGGGCCCAAAGCCTATGGTATGGCCTATGTGGGCCTACACGCTTCTGTGGCCCAATAAGCCAATAATGGCCTTGGCCGTGTAGTCTACATAGCCTGGCCTGATAATCTCCACATATCCGTGTGATTTTACCCGTGCGAGGCCCACAAGCCCGTAGGGCCCACACGACCATATTTCGACCCAACACGGCCCAAGATGGCCTAAACAAGGAGTTCGCTCATGGTGGCCTCTATTGTCTAAAGCACGTGTTTATACATTTGATTCACTATACAAGCGAGCGGACGCTCGTATAGTGCGTATAAACATACTTTTCAGCTTTTGCCGATTAACAACAGTACAGTATAATTGCACACTTTTTGAGAGAAGAGCGCCCCAACCTAGATCCAAGTATGATCCAACATTAGTCTTTAAATCGTTAGGGTTAACACCCTTTCATCAACACTTAAACTCCAATCGAATCATTCACTTACCTTGGTTAAGCAAGCAGGGTTCACTCCCTCCTTAAGCTAGCGATCAACCACTCCTTGTCAAGGATTTGTACTACCAAATTAGTCCATTAATGATGATTTCATATACACACACGACTTGAGTCAAAACAGTCTTATAGAAAATACTAGATCAAAGACAGGAAATAAAACATTCGGCCAACACTTCTTTACCCCAATCTTACTCCAAGTTCACCACAATATATGAGAGGGCTAAGTTACCCTTAGTTGAGTGAAAAGCAGAAGGTTTAGAATGTTTCAGCAATCCCTTGAGAACCCTTTCACTCTTCAAGTAGTTCTAAAATATAAGAGCAATATGAATGAGGGCACAAAGAGAAAAGCCAAGAATGAAGGAACATACATAAACTCACCAGGCACTATTCAGCCAATGAACCAACGTGATAAAATGGTGAAGAGAGAAAAGAAATAGAGAGGGAGAAGAGACAAGAGATTCAGATAAAAAAAACAAAGGTTGAGGGAGAAAGTGCTATTAGGAGAAATCAGTCAAGAAGGAAGACTCACAAGGAAAGGAAAAACAATCGATTTCAAGAAGAACCAAATGGTCAAAAAAAGCACCAACAATTGAAAAACAAAGCTAAGTTACCCAAAAGACAAGCAATATTCAGCCTCTACCAGAAAGTACAAGGAAACAAAAAGGAACTCTTTGGCAAAAACTAAAAAGAATAGCAATCCCAAACAAATTCGGCACTTACTAGCCTATGACCGATTTTGGCACTAGAGAGTTCCACTTTCGGCAGACAACTACCTTACCCTTCAACTTTTCTAAAATCTCTCCCCTTATCTATCCCCAAATCCCTCAAACACCTATTCAAACTCCCCTCAACAACTGGCCACACACCACTCTCCCCCAAACACTCCAACCATCAAAGTTTCGGTCAACCCTAACCACCTACCTTGCATGAGCAGCAAAATAAGACTCCCTTGTGCATAGGGTAGTTTGAACTCAAGACCCCTAGGCTCCCCCACATGCCATTTACCATTATGCTAACAGGCATTTCATTGCCATGCTTCACCATCAACATGCAAGGGTTTATTCAACAACAAGCCAAAATTTTTGCTACAACCTAGGTTTGAACCTATGACTTCTCACACTACTCAGGACCCTTAACCATCACAACAAGCAAGCCAACATGCAACACAACACACAATTAAATTACTAAAGATTTGGGGCGTTACATCTACAATCCTTCATGGCGTAATTAACCTAATTTTTATTGGAGCAACCAAGGAAATGGACCGAACAACAACTTATTTTAGCGTAGACCCAAACAATCTCAAGGGTTTAATCAGCAAGCTCTAAAACCACCTCAAGCTGAGGTATCAAACAATTTGGAGAACTTGTTGAAAGCGTACATGGCAAAGAATGACGCTTTGATCCAAAGCCAAGCAGCAATATTGAAAAATTCAGAAAACCAAAGGGGTCAGTTAGCTACAGAGCTTCGTAATAGACTATAAGGAACCTTGCCGAGCGATACTAAAAATCCAAGAAATTTGGGTAAAGAACATATCAAGGCAATGGCATTGTAAAGTGGTAAAATTCTGGAACCATGATTGATTGATGTCGAAGATAAGCCCATTGAGAAGAATCAATCAGCTGTTGAAATTCCTACACCAAAAGAGTCAAAATCTGCTAAGACTGACAAGGTAAATCCCAACTTAGTGAATTCAGATACTTTAACATCTTCTTTGGCTACAGATTTACCTACTCTGAAGAGTTATCCAATTCAATCGAAACTTCCATCACCTCCATATCCACAAAGATTGTCGCATTACAAGAAGAAACAGGAGGTGCAATTCAAGAAGTTTTTAGATGTTCTGATATAGTTACACATCAATATTCCATTGGTGGAGGCTTTAGAAGAAATGCCAATTTATGTGAAGTTTATGAAAGAGATGCTGTCCAAGAAGAAACGATTGAGTAAGTATGAGACTGTTGCCCTGGCAAATGAGTGCAGTGCGTTCCAGTAGAACAAACTGTTATCAAAAAAAAGACCCAGGAAGCTTTGATATACCCTATAACATTGGTGAATCTTACTGTGGTAAAGCTTTGTAAGATTTACGAGCGAATATTGTAACACGTAGGTTTGTGCAAGTGTACACAGTCGTTATCAAGTAATAAGTAAGTATCGAGTTATCGTCTCTCCAAGGATTGTATTTGTGCTAAATCACTTAATTTGTAAAATTATATTAACAATTTGGTAAATAAAACCATAATTTAGTTGAGAAGTGATGATTAAAATATATTAAACTAAATGCAATGATCCCTAATGCAATTTATCCTAAGTATGCAAACTATATGAATGAGATAGATTTTAGCAAAATTTAAACACCATTTGCAACAATTATAACATAGATAAACTAGGACAATTACTTTAATTAAACTTAACTTATTATCAACATGCTTAATAATATTCGGAAAAACATTCCATGTCAACTCGATCTTTCATGAGTTTGGAAACCACGTTAGGTCCTTAAGGAATCCTTTACTTAGTAAATACACATTTTACTGATCCTTATTTACTAAGGGTTTCTTAGTATTCGTGTGAGGTAACAGGGACATGTTAGGTTTGAAACAGTTTAATCACACAAATCTAAAAACCATGCAGATAACAGAGCCTAGTTAGGGTTGTTATGCAACCTGCAATTTAACCGGGTTAGGATCTAAATTGAGCATGCACATTTCAATTATGAGTCCAATAGCTGTCATTTGGTTAGGATTGCTCAGCTAATTCAGGTGCATTTCAATCACGTATGAATGGAATATAGACTTGATTTTAATTGAAAACATGATCGATTGAGGCACAAACATTCTAAGCATGAATCTAATAAATATTATTTAATCAAAGCAATCATCCTACCTTAAATAAAATTAATCTAACATTGTTGTAAACAAGAACAAAGAACACATAGCAAACATCTTTAAATTAAATTAAAGAAAAGAAATATTAAACCCAAGACTCTGACTGACGAAGCTCTTTCGTTCCTTTGCTTCGCTCCTTTACTGATGGCTTTCTAAGGTGGCCAACCAAGGGTTCTTTAAGAGGCTCAAATGCTAAAATCTTTATGAAAAGATGATGATAGGTGTGGGGAGAAAAGAAAAATGCTAAGTAAATGGATGAGGAATGAGAGATGAGAGATGAGGGATGATTAGAAATGTGAGAATGAGGTCTTATTTATAAGTGATTAGAGGGGAATAGTTTACTAAAAATAGGAGTTTTCATCTTTTGAAGCATCTTCCATGGGTGGTCGGCCATAAATTGAGGAACTTGAGCTGATATTTGCTTGACTTTTGGTCAATTTGAGTGCCACAACAACTCAGGACTGAGACTCGGTCAAGTGCAAATCTTCAGGTAAATCTCTAATTTCTTCAACTGTTCAAGGACCTTGTGCAATTAAAACAAAAAGTGGTTTATGGACAGCCATGTGCAGCCAAATTTTGGGTTGACTTGGTCCCCAATTTGGACGGTTTTGTAGTCCAGCAAAGCTGTTAGTCCTGTCCAGAATAAATCAACAAGTTAGAGGACCAAAGAATAAAATTTATCTAATTTAATTAATTAATTTAAAACCCAATTTATTAATGAAATATTTTAAAATGAATTATTAAATATAATTTTATATTTTATTATTTAATTTAATCATGCATGGCCCACTTTATGACTTAAAAATATACTATGTTCAAATTAATATAAAATAGGCCATTTATTGCATGAAAACTATATAATAAAGCATAAAATCACATTTTAATAATTTCTATGTCCTAATTTCATATTTTCACATATTTTATTAATTTATTAAACAATTACTTAGTTTTAACAATAAATTTAAGTAAAAAGGTGATAAATTTCATAGGACAAATCCTATATATTTTTCCGTTTACACACCCCAAAACTTAAATTATTGCTCGTCTCGAATAATGTTCATGCATAGCAAAAGGTCTTGTTAAGCCAAAATTTCTAATTGTGTAAGTAGCATCAATATTTGTCTCATAATCATGCATTAATAACTTCACGCTCATCGATCTTCTTTATTAACAAGTAATTCATATGGAAACACTCCTTAAGATTATACTAAGCTTCAAAATATGCCAACATGAATCATAGTTTGCATGTATGTCACAGCCATAGATAACATTCTTCATTCAGCATAATTTCCTATCAATCAAGCAAACAATCATAAGGCTCATTTATGATCTTCATATGTTGAACTTAGGACTTCCTCTTCACTAATGTAGCTGACATTATCATCAAATCAATAGGTCTTTTCTAAGGTTGTAATGGGGCTCAGTTAAAGGTAGGGATTTTAAGAAATGGGACATTTCGATTTGAAAAATCTTAACCTTTAACTTTGTCTTGATTTTCTCGTAATACAACCTTTTTCTTTAAGTGAACCTTTGAAACACCCCCAAACTTATTTTGAACTCAAGCTCATACATTTTTCCTTTATGAAGACTGAGCAAACTTTTCTTCACTCTTTTATTTCTTTTATAAGCATAAGCACAAACATCTTTATGAAAACTTCCTCAAATGTTGATTACCAAGACAACTTTAGTTAAGATAGGTGCACAAAACTGGGATAACTTTAAAAGATGGTAATGTGGCTTATAGCACTAAATAGGCCTTTAAGCTAAAAATTTCAGTTTCAAGGGTCAAACATCAGGTTGGCTTGAAAAGGCTCAAACGATCAAAAAAAATATTGCCTATATCATTTTAGATTTTTATGTCCCCTACGATTTTGCCTCAAGAAAGTTACTAAGTCAATTCTAAAGATATAAACCTTCATTCATGTCTAATCTCAAAAGAAACTAAGTTTTCATGGCAAATATTACTAAGGCTAAGAACATACAAGCATTCCATTCTTCATGATAACATACTTTCACTCAGATAAAATCATCATTCATACTTGCATACAAACTATCTCATTAACCAAAAAAATATCTCTAAACATTCATTTATTAAAACATACTTATGAAAGAAATGATTGAAACATACTTGAAAATTTTTTTAAAATTTGAGCAATTTATTTGTGTTACCCCCTTTAAAAAGAAGCAACGTCTTCAGTGCAAGAACAAAGTAATGAATGAAAACTGAACACTAAGTAGGGTTGTAAAGAAAGAGAGGTGAGTCATTAAGACTGCTTAATTACCAAGTCTTTCCTAATAACCCAATCCTAGACATGTTCATTCCCATTACCACATCACTTAGTCTTTTTCTTTCTAAAGAAGTGTTAAGTTTATTCATGCTTACTATGTTTTATTCTGCATAAATTAAATCCTAATTACAAAAGAAATAAATTCCTAAGACCTAAAAATAAATAAATAATAAGACAGGAGTCTCCCCTTTTATTTTCTTGACTAATTCCCCTTGTCTTTTTCAGCTCCATCTCCACTTGCATCGTCAGTATCTTCCGTCCATGTCTCAAAGATAGCATCTTGGAACTCAGGAACAAAAGTATTAGAAATATTCATAAAAGAATTTTGAATTGAGTCATCTCTAACTTTTGTGTATCTCCAGTAAGTTTGTTGTTGATTGTGCATGAACTTACACATATCCATCAAAATTGACAACTCTGATTTCCTTGAAGTATTTGCAGAAGTTGGCATGGGAGTTGTATATTCAGGTTCAACACTTAGCTTGAGTAGTTCTTCTTCTAGCTCAACCCTTAGTTCAGGGATGTTCGGTTCCTTATCAAATTCTTTCGTTTCAGAGTCTATAACAGAATTAGCTTCAGTCTCAGTTTCATTTGTTGACTCCTCAGTATCTGACTCAGTTGGCTTTTCTTGCTCACCTTAATTCAGCCCATGCACCCTCTCTACTAATCTTTCAAGATCATAATTTGTAATGCATCCTTGCACATATCGCCCCTTCAGATTTGCTTGTATTTTAACATGGGCCCTTAAGCAAAGTAAAGTGATTAATGATGGGAAATAAACACTTCCTGCCTTCTTTTTAGCACAATCATGAATCTCCTTGAAGATAATTTTCCCAATATTAATGGACTTTTCTGTCAATATTGCATATAACAAGAGCATTCGTTCCATCGAGATGGTGGAACTATGTGAGATAGGCATAAAATAGTAGTGAACAAAATAAAACCATTCCTTTGCTACTGGTTTTAGGTATTCCTTTTGGCAAGAATGGCTCCCATACTTTCTTATAATCCATTGGGATCTCGGATTTGTCACAACATTAAGCATTTGTTGATGAAAATCCTAATAGATATTGTTCATCATAGGGTAGTACTCGTCTTCTTCAACATCAAGTAAGTTAAGCAAATCATTGATGGACTTAGAAGTAAGAGGTACCTTTTTCTTTCGAACGATGACTTCAGTAGCATCTTACGTAGTCAAGCTAGCATAGAATTCTCAAACTAGTTCATCATCAGGAAGTGAACGAGCATCACAAAATCATTCCCACTTAAGAGAAATGATTATCTTTCTAACTGGCACAGGAATAACCATCAAATCATTAATCTTCAAGTCAAAACCTTTTTCCGACATCATAGGTTGATGCTTGAAGATTGAACCAAATCTCTCTTTCACTTCTTCATCCATCAAAATCGAGTTTTTAGGAGTAGTCTTTGATGATCTAGTTCTTTTGCGAGACATTCTATCTTTTCTTGAAAATTTCGGCACAATTTCTGCTCAAAAGGGGAAAAGAGAAATCTGCAAGGTGGATGAAACTTGCTACGGTAAGAATGTAACACCCCAAACCCAGCCTAGACGTTATGGCCGAATCCGACGTGCTATATCGAAGTGTTAAAAACATTTTTATTCTTTTAATCAAAAAACTTTCTTAGTGTTTTAAAGGATAACTTCATTACGGGTTAAAGCGAATGGAAGCTGTACACCAGGTAGGATGCCAGAAAAGAGGAGGTGAGTCCATTAGACTGCTTAAGTACCAAGCTCCCTTCAGATCCAATCCTAGACATGCACACCACCATTGCCACACCTTAACTCAGTGAATGTTCGTAGAAAATCAATTCGTTTAAATCCATTTGAAAAGGTTATTAATTTTGGAAACGTTTTCCTTGTGGAAGCTTTGCTATGTTATCGTGATATTTTGAAGTCAAGTAACTATTTTTAAAAACGCGCCCTAAAGCTATTCAATTTCAACGATTAAAATCATACCATATCTACTCTAACTAAAAATATTAAAACCATTAAAATAATTAAAGCGGCCTTATTACAATTTAAAACCTCAAAACATTTAAGTAAACAGAAAGCTGTCCAGATCACAAGAAGAAAACCAAACTTGCAGAACATGTGGCCACTCTGAATCCCTCGCAGCACCAAGCCCATTATGGTTGGGGATTACTTGCATGGATGAAAATAGGGGGTGAGTTTGGGAAACTCAGTGTGTAAAATAACCCAACCATAGTTTAAGTCAGCTCAAACCACAGAGACAGATTAAGTTGGCCTTAGCCCAAAACAGATTACAGAATGAAGCCCATAGGCCCATAACAGAAACAGAACAGATATTATATATATATGCAGAACCCAACCTATATCCAACCATATGTACCCCCATACCAACCTTACTCCATGTGGGGAGACTACTCAACCCACCCAACCACTACACGCCACAGAATTTGCAGTATGGCCGCTAAAAACAGATTATGTGACAGAGTCATCAGAAACAGATAATCGTGGCAGAGCCACCAAAATAGATAATTGTGGTAAAGCCACCAGATAAGATAGTTGTGGCATAGCCACCAGGACAATTCCTCCATAAATATAACCCATGTCCCTATGCATCAGACACACAAGTCATGGCATACAACATACTGAATCAGATCATCATGCATTTTAGTCAAAAATCAACCCTAGGGCTATAATGGTCATTTTGCATCTAGGGGTATAACGGTAATTTCCATACTTAGGGGTATTCTAGTAATTTAACTATTTAAGGATTTTCATGCATATTTCAGCCATTTACGTACTAACAGAAACACTTACTGAGTGTTCTTACCGAATTGGGCCCGTTGGCCCATTATCCCGATTTTGGCCCATTAAGCCCAGATATATCGAAATGCACGTAATCGTACACTCTGCAATCTTATCACTTTAGATTACTGAATATGTTAATCAATCTATCTCACGAGCATTCGGACACTCGCAAGTTCACAAAATACTGACTTTTCGGCATTTTGACATTTTGGCTTTTGCCGATCTAGTCTATGAGAGGGTGTTAGTTACACACCTGATTGGTAGCAATTCGATGGCGAGATCCATATAGGAGCTACCTACAAATGGATTACTAACACGTTAGTCTAAATATTGAAAACAATCTACGTAGTTATCCCCCTACCATATTTGCCCAACAAAGCTATAGACCCTAGAGTTCTTACCTTTTTACCGAACTATGGATTAGATCTAAAGAGCCAACCGAATTAGTCTTCAAACCCTTAGATGAATGTCCCCTTGTCGATGCTAACACATACACAACCAAACAAAAAGAGGCACAAAAACTCTTAGTCCAAACTTTAGCCACCCTTAAGGGTTTCGGCTTTTCTTAATTCCCAAAATAAAGAGTAGATCTAAGTACTTACCACCGATTCTTTCACCAACATGTTTCCACTTCAGTTCCTATTCAGTTATGATGCAGATGCAACCCTCAAACACTAGCATAAATTGAATCTTAGAGATCTAAAGATTCGGCTTTATGCCCCTAAGACTATGGTGTTTTCGACTTTTTCAACTGTGAAGAAAAAGATGGTTAGATCTGAGGGGTTTTGCAATATGTTGTCGATAGAAGTTGGGGTTTAGAGGATGAGAGAATCGGCCAAAAAGATGAAAGAAGATAGGAGAAGTTGGATAGGAGATATCGACGCAAGAAACAAGTTTTCAGGATTTCGGCTTTTATGAAATTCGGCTATAAAGGCTTACAAACGAATGGAATGGCAGTGGAGATGAGTAAAATGGTAGGAAGATTCGGCTAGGGAAGAAAAGAAGAAGAAAAGGAAATAGAAGAAGAGAGGAGAAAAGAAGAAGAGAAAAGAATTTGTCAGAAACGGCATCCCCTGCCCAAATGCCAAAATTCCCTATACTAGAAACCCTTGGCCGGCCAACTCTTGCTCCTCAAGAGTCCACTATTCAGCTAATACCACCCTCCTTGATCAGCTCCTAAACTTTCTCCCTTATCCCCTCTTTACTCACTCTCCTGGACAGCTCAAACTCTTCCTAGCAGAGTTCCACTTAAGTTCCATCATATCCCCTTTCTGTTCACAAAAATAATACTATAATTTGCTTACGTTGTGACTTGAACCTTGGCTCCCCCTACATATCCATACCCCACTTTTTAAGCACCTTAGTGGCGTCATTCTTGCCACTTTACCACAGGTCTTCTTGTGTCCGATTTTACCCACGAAACCTTAAAAGCCTAATATACCAGAATCCCTTTTCTCCTTTGGAATTAATAAATTTGCTAGAACTTTTGGGTTTTTACTTAGACTTGGGCCTTCTAAAGGCTCACTAACATACTCAGACCCACACTATACAATTGCAACACAAAAATTCTAAAGTTCGCTAAAAATTTCCTCCTTAAAGAAATTTCATCCTTGAAATTTACCTGATCCGAATAGATGGGGGTATTGTTGACGCATCGCCTCTTCTGGCTCTCAAGTAGCTTCCTCTTTGCCATGATTACGCCAAAGCACCTTCACTAATGGAACAAATTTCCTTCTTAGAACTTTAACATCTCGATCCAATATCTGCACAGGCTCTTCCTCAAAAGTCAAATCAGTCTGTATCTCATTCTCTACAACCGGCACGACATGAGTAGGGTCAGAATGATAACGCCTTAACATGGACACGTGAAAAACATCGTGAATCCTATCTAACTCTGGAGGTAATTCCAGTTGATATGCCACTGGACCTACTCGCTTCAAAACCCGATAAGGCCCAATGAACCGCGAACTCAACTTGCCCTTCTTACCAAACCTTAATATCTTCTTCCAAGGAGAAACCTTCAAGAAGACCATATCACCTACTGAGTACTCAATCTCTCTACGCTTCAAATCTGCATACGACTTTTGCCTATCAGCTGCTTCTTTTAATCGATCTCTGATTATTCTGACCTTATCCTCGATGATCGACTACTACCACCAGTCCAAGAACACCGTCGCTCTTCGATTCGGTCCAACAACTAGGGGTACGACACCTTCATCCATACAGCGCTTCATACGGTGCCATTCGAATACTCGCCTGATAACTGTTGTTGTATGCAAACTCTGCCAACGACAGGTACTCCTCCCAACTACCTCGGAAGTTAATAACACATCCCCTCAACATGTCCTCCAAAATCTGAATAACCCTTTCCGACTGACCATCAGTCTGGGGATGGAAAGCCATACTAAAGTTCAATCGCGTTCCCAACGCCTCATGCAACTTTTTCCAAAATCGAGATGTGAACCTAGGATCTCGATCAGAAATAATTGAAATTGGGACACCATGAAGTCAAACTATTTCTGCCAGATACAACTTGGCTAACTTTTAAAGTGAATAATCAGTGCGAACAGGTATAAAATGAGCAGACTTGGTCAACCTATCCATAACTACCCAAACCGAGTCTTCTTCGTTGGTGTCAAGGGTAGCCCACTCACAAAGTCCATGGTTACCCTCTCCCACTTCCAAAGTGGTATCTTCACTGGCTGCAAAAGTCCAGAAGGTACTTGATGCTCAGCTTTCACTTGCTGGCATGTCAAACATTTCCCCACAAACTCCGTTACTTCCTGTTTAAGCCCTGGCCACCAATACAATTCTTATAAGTCGTGATACAACTTGTTCCCTCTAGGATGTATAGCACAAAGACCTCCATGAGATTCCTTCAATATTGACTGCCTTAAGTCAGAGTTTTTCAGAATACAAATTCTCCCTAGGAAACACAGAACTCCTTCACTGTTCAACCCAAACTCAGAAGTTTCCCCTTTCTCAACTTGCTGGAATCGAGCAACCAAAGACTCATCCCTCAACTGCTTTTCCTTAATCTGATCCACCCATGTTGGCCTTACTTGTAACTCAGCCAATAGACTACCATCATCATACAGACTCAGACGAGCAAACATTACTCTCGGATCGATCTGACTTTCACGACTTAGAGCATCGGCTACAACATTAGCTTTGCCTGGGTGGTACTCAATCAAACAGTCATAATCCTTAAGCAACTCTATACATCTTCTTTGCCTAAGGTTCTGCTCCTTCTGAATTAGCAAGTATTTGAGACTCTTGTGATCCGTGTATAGAACACACATTTCTCTGTACAAGTAATGTCTCCAAATTTTAAGTGCAAAGATTGCTGCTGCCAGCTCCAAATCGTGCGTAGGATAGTTTACTTCGTGAGGCTTAAGCTATCCTGATGCATAAGCAACCACCTTACCCTCTTGCATCAACACACAGCCCAAACCTACATGTGATGCGTCACTGTATACCGTAAAATCCTTCCCAGACTCCGGCTGAATTAATACAGGTGCTTCAGTCAGAACTTTCTTCAACTTCTCGAAAGCTTCTTACTGCTTCTCAGTCCAAACAAACGGCACTCCCTTCCTTATGAGTTTTGCCAAAGGTGCTGCCATCACCGAAATACCTTCTATAAACCTTCTGTAGTATCCAACCAACCCTAGGAAACTCTGAATTTCTGACACTAGGTGGCTTCCATTCCAAAATCGCTTCAATTTTCCGAGGGTCCACCTTAATCCCCTCACCAGAGACAACATGTCCTAAGAAGGTTACCTCCCTCAACCAGAATTTGTACTTGCTGAATTTCACATAGAGTTCCTTCTCCCTTAATACTTGCAACACAATGCAGAGATGCTCATCATGTTTCGCTTCAGTTTTAGAATATATCAGAATATCGTCAATAAAGACGACTACGAATCGATCCAAGAATGGTTGGAATACACAATTCATTAGATCCATGAACGCTGCAGGAGCGTTCGTCAGTCCAAATGGCATAACCAAGAACTTGTAATGACCATACCGAGTCCTGAATGTCGTCTTATGAATATCTGCCTCCTTGACCCTTAACTGATGATATCCAGATCGAAGATCAATCTTGGAAAATACAGAAGCTCCCCTAAGTTGGTCAAACAGATCATCAATTCTTGGCAGAGGATACTTATTCTTGATCGTCAATTTGTTCAACTATCGATAATCGATACACATCTGCATCGTCCCATCCTTCTTTTTCACGAACAGCACCGGTGCTCCCCACAGAGACATACTCGGCCTAATAAAGCCTCTATCCAACAACTCTTGAATTTGAGCTTTTAGCTCCACTAACTTCTTTGGTGCCATCCTATACGGTGCGATGGACACTGGTGCCGTTCCAGGCAACAAGTCGATTCCAAACTCGACTTCTCGGTTCGGAGGTAATCCCGGAGCTCTCCTCTGGAAAGACATCTTAGAACTCTTTAACGGTTTTAACCTTATCCACCGTCACTCCCACAACTTCCGACTGACTTACAAATGCCAAATAGGCCTCACAACCCTTACGAATCCTCTTTTCGGCTCTCAATGCTGACACCACATTGGACAAATAGTCCCTTCGCTCACCTATCACCATAACCTCCTCACCCTCTGTGGTCCGTAACACTATTCGCTTAGCAGCACAATCCAAAGTCGCCTTATGCTTAACAAGCCAGTCCTTTCCTAGAATGATGTCGAATTCTCCGAATAGTAACTCCATCCAGTCTCTAGAGAAAATCTTACCTTGAGTTTCTAAGGGTATATCCCTATACAGTTTGTCTACCCTAACCGAGTGACCCAAAGGACTTAGTACAGATACTCCACTCACAATCTCCTCAGATTGCACACCCAATGACCCAGATATGGCACATGAAACATATGAATGAGTAGATCCAATATCTACCAAAGTAGTATACGGCATGCTAGAAACCAAGAACGTACCAGTTATGACGTCGAGTGCATCGCCCTCCTCTCGAAGACGAGCTGCATACACCAATGCGGGCTATTAAGTCTTAGCATTTTTGGTACCCCTGCCAGGTGTTCCTCATCCTCGACCATTTCTATTTCTGCCCCTACCTTGTCCACATCCTTTCGGTGGTTGTGATCCACCTCTCACTGGCTGGGCAACCCTCTGTTCCGCAACTTGAACTTGATCTGTTTTCTGTGGGCAGTCTCTGACTCTATGCTTCATAGATCCGTACTAAAACAAGCACTAGAATGTTTCCTACACTCGCCTAGATGTACCTTCCCATAGTCCTCACAGATTGGTGGTCTAACAATGTTCATCGGAACTGCTTGGACTGGCTCCTCTATTCTTGCTCTCTTGACATTCCTATTTGCACCACTCGAAGGTCCTGAATCCTTTTGGAAACGGTCTGATCCTTCTCACGATTTTGCCTCTCAGCATGCTTCACTTCCTCAGCTATCTTAGCTTTCTCCACCAACACCGCAAAGTCACTCTCCCTCTGCGGAGCAATCAGCACCCTAAGTTCATCTCTATGACCATCTTCGAAGCGCACACTACGCTCATACTCCGTAGCGACTATTCCTATGGCATACCGGCTTAACCTCAAAAACTCAGCCTCGTACTCAGCAATTATCTTACCTCCTTGAACCAGATTTAAGAATTGCTTCCTACGAGCATCCACATAACTCGCCCCAACATATTTCCCTTTGAAGGCCGTCTTAAACAGCTCCCAAGTTACCCTGTCAGCTGGGGTCCCATCTCTCACAGTGAGCCACCACTGATAAGCCTCGTCTCGTAGCAACGATACGGCTCCCTTCAGCTTCTTCTCCATGGAGTAGTCCAAATCATCCATAATCCATTCCGTGGCCTCTAACCAATATTCCGCAACATTCAGGGCTACACTAGATATGCCCCTAAAGATCTCTACTCCGTTAGCCTAGAGTCGCTCAGAAATAGATCCCCAAATTCCATTTTTCGTACTTGCCCCGGTAACCTTTTCCAGAACACGAAGCATTGCCTGAGACAGAGTGTTATCCCAGGCACCACGATCATAAGACTCCACTTCTGTTGCCGGTGGTATCGGTGCATCTGCCGCCGGCATATGTCCTGAAGACGAAGATCCTGCTCGAGCACTACCTCGGCCACGTCCACGGCCTCTTCTACGTGTGGCTCTCGTACTCATTTCGTATTATCTGATTATGAATTTTATCCATCAATTAATTATTTCAGTGTTTATTACAGATGTTGTATGAATAGACAGTAATTCAGAGCTTGTTTTTTGCAGAATCAAAGTCTAGCTACAGTCTCAGACTATCAAAATTTCCTACAGTTTTAGTACCATCCTAACTAGAGTATCCTAACAGGATTTCAGTATAGACAGATAATTCAGATAATATTCAGATAAGCTTAGCATGATACTTACAGACTTGGGCCGAAGAATCGGGTGCCACCTTTTAAGTATCCAAATTTGAAACTGAGTTTTACAATCATTGTAAAAATTTCATTTTCGAAAATCTTTGTCTTTATAAACCCATTCAACAGTCGAGTTGTTGCAACTTGGCTCTGATACCACTAAATGTAACACCCCAAACCTGACCTAGACATTATGGCCGAATCTAACGTGCCACATCGAAGCGTTAAAAACATTTTTATTCTTTCAATCAAAAAACTTTTTTAGTGTTTTAAAGGATAACTTCATTACGGGTTAAAGTGAATGGAAGCTGTGCACCAGGTAGGATGCCAGAAAAGAGGAGGTAAGTCTATTAGACTGCTTAAGTACCAAGCTCCCTTTGGATCCAATCCTAGACATGCACACCACCATTGCCACACCTTAACTCAGTGAATGTTCGTAGAAAATCAATTCGTTTAAATCCATTTAAAAAGGTTATTAATTTTGGAAATGTTTTCATTGCGGAAGCTTTGCTATGTTATCGTGATATTTTGAAGTCAAGTAACTATTTTTAAAAACGTACCCTAAAGCTATTCAATTTCAACGATTAAAATCATACCATATCTACTCTAACTAAACGTATTAAAACCATTAAAATAATTAAAGCGGCCTTATTACAATTTAAAACCCAAAAACATTTAAGTAAATGGAAAGCTATCCAGATCACCAAAAGAAAACCAAACTTGCAGAACATATGGCCACTCTGAATCCCTCGCAGCA
This sequence comes from Gossypium anomalum, assembly GCA_025698475.1. Classification (NCBI taxonomy): domain Eukaryota; kingdom Viridiplantae; phylum Streptophyta; class Magnoliopsida; order Malvales; family Malvaceae; genus Gossypium; species Gossypium anomalum. The sequence continues at coordinate 43,264,261 of CM046965.1, forward strand.
CCAAGCCCACTATGGTTGGGGATTACTTGCATAGATGAAAATAGGGGGTGAGTTTGGGAAACTCAGTGTGTAAAATAACCCAACCATAGTCTAAGTCAGCTTAAACCACAGAGACAGATTAAGTTAGCCTTAGCCCAAAACAGATTACAGAATGAAGCCCATAGGCCCGTAATAGAAACAGAACAAATATTATATATATATGCAGAACCCAACCCATATCCAACCATAAGCACCCCCATACCAACCTTACGCCATGTGGGGAGACTACTCAACCCACCCAACCACTACACGCCACAAAATTTACAGCATGGCCGCCAGAAACAGATTATGTGACAGAGTCACCAGAAACAGATAATCGTGGTAGAGCCACCAGAACAGATAATTGTGGTAGAGCCACCAGATCAAATAGTTGTGGCATAGCCACCAGGACGCTTCCTCCATAAATATAACCCATGTCCCCATGCAATAGATATACAAGTCATGGCATACAACATACAGAATTAGATCATCATGCATTTCAGTCAAAAATTAACCCTAGGGGTATAATGGTCATTTTGCACCTAGGGGTATAACGGTAATTTCTATACTTAGGGGTATTCTAGAAATTTAACTATTTAAGGATTTTCATGCATATTTCAACCATTTCCTTACTAAAAGAAACACTTACCGAGTGTTCTTATCGAATTGGGCCCGTTGGCCTATTATCCCAATTTTGGCCCATTAAGCCCAGATATATCAAAATGCACGTAATCGTGCACTCTGCAATCTTATCACTTTAGATTACCGAATATGTTAATCAATCTATCTCACGAGCATTCACACACTCGTAAGTTCAGAAAATACGGGCTTTTCAGTATTTTGGCTTTTCGGCTTTTGCCGATCTAGTCTATGAAAGGGTGTCAGTTACACACCTGATTGGTAGCGATTCGATGGCGAGAGCCACACATGAGCTGCCTACAAATGGATTACTAACATGTCAATCTAAATATTGAAAACAATCTACGTACTTATCCCCCTACCATAGTCGGCCAACAAAGCCATAGACCCTAGAGTTCTTACTTTTTTGCCGAATTATAGATTAGATCTAAAGAGCCAACCGAATTAGTCTTCAAACCCTTCGCTGAATGTCCCCTTGTCCATGCTAACGTATACACAACCAAACAAAAAGAGGCACAAAAACCCTTAGTCCAAACATTAGCCACCCTTAAGGGTTTCGGCTTTTCTTAATTCCCGAAATAAAGAGTATATCTGAGTACTTACCACAGATTCTTTCACCAACACGATTCCACTTCAGTTCCTATTCAGTTCTGATGTAGATCCAACCCTCAAACACTAGCAAAAGTCGAATCTTAGAGATCTAAAGATTCGGCTTTATGCCCCTAAGACTATGGTGTTTTCAACTTTTTGAACTGTGAATAAAAAGATAATTAGATCTGAGGGGTTTTGCAATGATGTTGTCGACAGAAGTTAGGGTTTAGAGGATGAGATAATCGATGAAAAAGATGAAAGAAGATAAGAGAAGTTAGCTAGGAGAAATCGACACAAGAAATAGGTTTTTGGGATATCGGCTTTTATGAAATTTAGCTATAGAGGCCTAGAAATGAATGGAATGATAGTGGAGATGAGTAAAATGGTAGGAAGATTTGGCTAGGGAATAAAAGAAGAAGAAAAGGAAATAGAAGTAGAGAGGAGAAAAGAAGAAGAGAAGAAGAGAAAAGAATTTGTCAGAAACAGCACCCCCTACCCAAATGACAAAATTCCTTATACTAGAAACCCTTGGCCGGCCAACTCTTACTCCTCAAGAGTCCACTATTCGGCCAATACTACCCTCCTTGATCAGCTCCTAAACTTTTTCCCTTATCCCCTCCTTACTCACTCTCCTGGATAGCTCAAACTCTTTCTAGCAGATTTCCACTTAAGTTCCATCACATCCCCTTTCTGTTCACAAAAATAATACTATAATTTCCTTACCTTGTGACTTGAACCTTGGCTCCTCCTACATATCCACACGCCACTTTTTAAGCACCTTAGTGGCGTCACCCTTGCCATTTTACCACAGGTCTTCCTGTGTCCTATTTTACCCATGAAACCTTAAAAGCCTAGTATACCAGAATCCCTTTTCCCCCTTGGAATTAAAAAATTTGCTAGAACTTCCGGGTTTTTACTTATAGTTGGGCCTTCGAAAGGCTCACTAACATACTCAGACCCACACTATACAATTGCAACACAAGAATTCTAAAGTTCGCTAAAAATCACAGAAATCCCGAAAATCTCAAAAATTAGGGTGTTATAAGGAATCTTGTGAGGCAAGAATGGTGCAACGAAAATGACAGTGTGTGATAGCAACGACGGTGCTCCAGCAATCTCTTTGTAGTGACAATGGATAATTTTAGCAAAAAGGGAAGAGAACTAAAGGTCCTTTCGAGATTTGAGGTTGACGGCACAAAAGGGAGATTTAGGGATTTTTAGGGTGTAAGTAAATTGCTTTGAGGGATATGAAATTTAGTAGAATGTAGAAGGGTTTATATAGGAAAAAATTAGGGCAACATGTAGCAAAAAATTAGCTACATTAGGGTTACTTGGGCGGCAAGTAGTAGCGACAATAGGTATGAATTTTTCCCTCCTTTTTGCTGTCTTGGGCCTCAAACTCAGACTGTATCTTACTAAAAAAAACTGATTAGTACTTGGGCCAAATTTGACCCCCTTTAAAAATTAAAAATTTAAACAAAATAAATTAAACTTAAAAATTTTAAATCTCAATTAGAAAATTTCTTCTTAACAATTTACATTAAATTAATTCCCAGGAAAGGTTGGAGGGGTCACAGCAGTCCCGCTTAAGTTCCAATCTCCTTAGACAGAATTAATTAAATGTACTGAATTAAGAAAATAAATTCTAACTATTTATTTATTTACAAAACATGTTCATGAAACATCAAGGTCTGTTAATTTGAATGAGGATATAACTCGCTCAACTTCACCATCCCAATAATGTTTGAGATGTTGACCATTAATTTTAAACGTACCTCCGTGATTGTCTTATAATTCAACAGCTCCATAAGGATACACTCAGTAGATGGTATAGGGTCCTTTCCATCTAAATTTAAGCTTCCCAGGAAATAACTTCATCCTTGAATTAAACAACAAAACCTTCTGACCTTCTTTAAACTCGTGAGGTCGTATATGACTATTATGCCATCTTTTTTTTATCTTTCTTTACACATTTTGGCATTCTCATAGGAAAACAACCTCAACTCTTCCAACTCATCCAGTTGTAACATTCTTCTCTCATCGGGTTGCTTAAGATCAAAGTTCAATTGCTTGAAGGCCCAATGAGCTCTATTCTCCAACTTTAATGGAAAATGACATGCCTTCCCAAATACTAACCGATAAGGAATCATTCCTAATGGTTCTTAAATGCTATTCGATAGGCCCATAATGCATCATCGAGCCTTCGAGACCAATTTTTTTCTAGGGCGTACTACCTTCTCAAGGATACCTTTGATTTCATGGTTCACTCTCCAACTTGCTCATTGGACTAGTGGTGATAGGCAGTAGCAATCTTGTGCTTCACATCATATTTGTCAAGAAACCACTTAAGCCATTTGTTCACAAAGTGAGAACCTTCATGTAACACCCCTTACCCATATCTAAGGCCAGAACAGAGTACGAGGCATTACCAGACTTAACAATACACATAGACGAAAACCAAGCCATAAAATTTCATTTAATTCAAAACTTTTCGAACATATGCATAACAAACAAAGTTAACTATATCATTACATCAAAACATAGGACATAGCACGATTAATTAAACTTATAAACCATAATGGATAAGGACCACATCTCATAATCATACACGATAACTCAATGCAGACTGATACGTATGGTCAAAATCATAATAAAAATACATATCACAAACCAACTTCCTATACATGCCACTCACTTGATATTTCTAATATTTGAATTAATTCTCCCAAAAATGATAGTTTGATAGTGTGATTTTGCCTTCGACGATCTCTAACCTCGAGCTGACCTGCCAATACTAAAGAAATGGAGAGGATGGGTAAGGTTTACGCTTAGTAAGTTCATATGAAAATAATAAGCAATTACTACCATGCTTTTCAAGATAAAACACTATAATTGTACAATTACACATATTCAGGTTAAGCTGTGTTATCAAGTTACAGTTACTAAATTATTCATATCTGAAGCTACAAAACTCCAAATTTAGTTTCGTTAATTTTCCTTGAAACTAGATTCATATATCTTTCTCCCACAAAATTTCCAGAATTTTTGGTTTACTCAATTAGTACAGTTTATTAGTTAAAGTCTCCCCTATTTCAGAGTACGACTACTCTGACCTCTGTGCACTACGAACCAAATTTCTCCCTGTACAGAAGTCCAACGACCATGCCATTTATTTTTCTTAAAAAATAGACTCAATAAGAAATCCATTCATGTAAAATATGACTCTTAATAATATTTTTACAATTTATGGTGAATTTCTAAATTCAGAACAGGGGACCTCGAATTCATTCAGACCCTATTTCACAAGAATTCAAATACCACACAATATAGAATTCTTTTGCTTCCCCTGTTTCTTTCATGTGAAAAATAGACTCATTAAGATTTATTTTCATATATCATTTGAATTTTTATTCAACTTTCACAATTTTTAGTGAATTTTCAAAGTCACGTCACTGCTGCTGTCCAAAACAATTTTATTGCTAATACACTCTTTCACACTTTCTTTGTATTAACCTCATTTTAACATACATATCACAAATCATTTTCACCACATTTCATACATCACAAGTATAGGCCCATGATTACAAGGTCACCATAAAATCATCCTCATGTATAACTTACTTGTTTATAACCTTACCACATCCCGGTCACTTAATGAACACATCATTCACATAAGCAAATTCCTGTACTTATTCATCACAAAACTCACAAAGCAGTACATAGTAAGTCTCCCGTTGAACACTTCGGATCAATCCTCGATACTTGGTGGTTTCAGAAAATAGCTCCACCCATCATAAAGTTCGGCTCTCTTGTACACATGGTGAACACTTAGTACCACCCATGTGACCTAGCCAGTTTATCTCGTAGCTCTCTTATCTACATGGTGTCCTTCACCTGGAACCACGCGTGCGACCTAGCTACATATATCCCGTAGCTCTCTTGTCTACATGGTGTACACATAGTATCACCCATGTGACCTAGCTACATCATAATGTATCGTAGCTCTCTTGTACACATGATGTGCACTCTGCACCATACATGTGACCTAGCTACATACCATCTGTATCATCCAATCTTTCTGAAGGTTCAACCGGGATTTCTCTCTCTTTTCCAACAATTTCAATAAAGTAATTATCAGTAAACATATTTCCAATATGTTACAAATTTATTCATAGTCCTTTTTCAATTTTCAATTTACAGCAAATAGTCAATCTATAGGTAGCCACATTTCATATGATAACAAAATATAACAAAATAAAAAGAATCGATAAATTATTTACGTACAAACTTGTCAAAATCTCATCAGGTACAACTGTACAACAGTTTCATACAACCAGTAATAGTAATTTAACACTCAATTCTTGTAACAATAATTTTCCATTCAATTTCACAGGACACAACTAGCATTACATTTTTTTTATATCATACATACCATCCATCAACTTCTCTTAAACATATTAAATCATACAATTTATGCCATATCAATAGAGAATTACAATTCATGCAAGGTATTGCATTATTATGAACACACGAACTTACCTCAATCTAGAAATGACAATATACTATTTAGTCCATAACCTTGTATTTTCTCGATTTAAGCCTGAATCTCGATTTCCTTCATCTATAATATCACATTTAGCCTAATAATTAGTCACGTTATTCATACGACTCCAAAAATCATATTTTTTACAAATTTTTATTTTGACCACTAAATTTTTGCATATTTGCACTTTTGCCCCAAGGTTCGGAAATTAAAATTCATCCTATTTTCTTATGTTTTATGACATGCTGATCATTTTTCCCTTCTATGGCTACATCAAATTCTCACTCTAACATGTACTTATGACTATTAGGTATTTTTACCGATTAAGCCCTTTTACTCGTTTTCACTTAAAACCGGGTAGCACAAGTTGTTTAACATAATTAAAACCTCATATACTATCATAAAACACCAAAATACACAAATTTCACCTATGGGTATTTTTCCAAATACGAACCCTAGGTTGAATTATTGCTAGTATAAGCTTAATCAAGTTACCCGGATTCCAAAAACGTAAAGAACTTGAAAAACGGGGTTCGAACGGACTTACTATTGAGCTTGGAAAGCTTGAAAACCCTAGCCATGGCTTCCCCCATGCTAATTTTGGCCTCCATGAAAAAGATGAGTCAATTTTGGCTTTATTTTCCCTTTTTATTTCTTTTAATTACCAAATGACTAAAATGCCCTTACTACTAAACTTTCCTTAAAAATTGGTAAAATTGCTATTTAAGACCTCCTCATTAATATTTCAAAGCAAGTTCATACTAAAAACTTCTAGAATGCAAGTTTTGCAAATTATTCGATTTAGTCCCTAATTTCAATTTAAGCACTTTATGCATAAAATTTCTTCACGAAATTTTCACACAATCATGCAATCATATCATAGACCTCAAAATAATCATAAAATAATTATTTCTATCTTAGATTTGTGGTCACGAAACCACTATTCCGATTAGGCCCTTATTCGAGATATTACACTTCATCACTAATAATAGCTCTTGGTGTCCCAAATCATGTAAACACATGCTTATGTAGTAATCGCATAACTACCTTAGCATCATTTGTCAGGTATGCTTCAGCTTTAACCCATTTGGATACATAGTCCACAGTAACTAAGATGTATTTGTTCCCATACGAAGAAGGAAACGGGCCTAAGAAGTCAATGCCCCATACGTCAAATAATTCAATCTCAAAAATGTTTGTCAAGGGCATCTCATTCCTCCTTGATATATTTCTGGCCCTTTGGCATTTATCACAGTTCTTCACATAAGCATAAGCATATTTAAATAGTGTAGGCAAAAAAAAAACTACTTGTAAAATCTTTTTTGCAGTACGTGAACTACCAAAGTGTCCCCCACTTGGAAATGAATGGCAATGATACAAGATCTCAGCAATCTCACTTTCAGCTACACACTTTTGGATTATATTATCTGCAAACTGTTTAAACAAAAATGGATCCTCCAAAAAATAATACTGACTAACATGAAGGAACTTTTTCCTTTGTTGGTATGTCATTTCTCGAAGAATTATTCCACGTACAAGATAATTGACAAAATCAGCAAACTAAGATGAATTTGACTTACCTCAAATAAGTGCTCATCTGGGAAATTCTCATTGATAGGCACACATGATTGAGTTACCTCATCTTGTTCCAACCTCGACAGATGATCAACTATTTGATTTTCAACACCTTTTCTATCTTGGATCTCAAGGTCAAATTCTTGAAGTAATAGTATTCAACAAATTAGCCTCAATTTTGCATCTTTCTTCGTGAGCAAGTATTTAATGGCCGCATGGTTAGTAAATACTGTGACTTTGGTACCTATAAGATATGAGTGAAATTTGTCAAAAGAAAAAACTATTGCAAAGAGATCCTTTTCGATTACCATATGATTGAGTTGGGCTCCGGTCAAAGTTCTAATTGCATAGTAAATTGGGTGAAACACTTTATTTCTTCTTTGACCCATCACAGCTCCAATAGCATAATCACTTACATCGCATATCAACTCAAAAGGTGAGTTCCAATCAGGTGTAACGATTATTGAGGCTGAGATTAACCTTTTTTCAGATCTTCAAAAGCTTCTAAGCATGCTTTGTTGAAATCAAACATTGCATCTTTCTCTAACAACAAACACAATGGTTTAGAAATTTTCGAGAAATCTTTGATAAACCTTCGGTAAAAATCGGCATGGGCTAAGAAACTTCTGACTCTTTTCACTTTCATTGGGGCCGGTAATCTTTCAATTACGTCCACCTTTGCTTTATCGGCTTCAATTTCTCTCTTTGAGATTTTTTGCCCTAAGATAATCTCTTTCTTAACCATAAAATGACATTTTTCCCAGTTAAGGACAAGGTTCATCTCTTTGCATCTCATCAATACCTTAGCCAAATTACTCAAACAAATATCGTAAGTGTTACCAAAAATAGAAAAATCATCAACAAAATTCTCAACCATATCAGTGAATATTGCCATTATGCATCGTTGAAATGTAGCTAGTGCATTGCATAAACCAAAAGACATTCACCTAAAAGAAAATGTACCATATAGACAAGTAAAGGTTGTTTTATATTGGTCCTCTATTTGGTTATATCTCGAATAGCCATCTAAAAAATAATAGAATTCATTACCTGCCAATCGATCTAACATTTGATCCATAAAAGGCAACAGAAAATGGTCCTTCCGAGTGGCTTTGTTCAACTTTCTGTAATCAATAGATTCTCCAACTAGTAATAGTTCTCATTGTAATTAACTCATTACTCTCATTTTCAACAATTGTGATTCCACCTTTCTTCAGCACACATTACACTGGACTTACCCACGAACTATCTGAAATAGGATAGATGATTCCTACATCTAGCCATTTGATCACTTTCTTTCTCACAACTTCTTTCATAATAGGATTAAGCCTCCTTTGCCCATCAATTCAAGCTCTTTCACCTTCTTCTAAAATAATCTTATGCATGTAAAAATAAGGGCTTATATCTCGAATATCAGCTATGGTCCAACCAATTGCTTTCTTAAATTTCTTTATAGCAACAATTAGTTGCTGCTCTTGATCTTTCGTCAGTTCCGCTGAAACAATCACATGCAAAGTAGAAGAGTCACCTAAATAAATGTATTTCAAATGGGAAGGAAGTAGCTTTAGTTAAAGTTTTGGTGGTTCTTAAATTGACAACTTAGGTTGCACAAATTCTCTAACTTCCAACTCTAACGGTTCAAACTGTGTGGATTGGATAAAATTTCTCGGATTAGCTTCCATCAAAGCTATGTTCTCTTCACCTTCTTCATCCTCTAAAGGGCCAAGATCTAAGGCTTTCTCCAATGGATCTTCTTCAAAATTTCTTACCATAGAAACCAAGGTTTCTATCTCTTCCATAACTGAACACTCTTCATCCGGATCAGGAAATTTCCTCGCTTTAAGAATGTTAAAGGTTACCTGATCATCTTGAACTTGCATGGTGAGTTAGCTGATCATCTTCGGGATATGCTAAAGATCGATCCGCTAGCTAAAGCGTCATAGTTGTAAGTCTTACTTCACTTATCCCTAGCATCTTGAAAATAAACTTAGGCATCAAGTTGATACTCACTCCTAAATTACACAAAGCTTTACCACAGTAAGATTCACCAATGTTACAGGGTATAGTAAAACTACCTCGGTCTTTTGTTCTATAGGAATGCACTGCACTCCTGTAACACCCCAAATTTTGGGCCTAGAATTATTAGGTTTTGAGTATGGGAACAATTAGGAGGCTGCACATATATATTAATTTGTGCAAGAAAGTAGCACAAAATGCATGTTTGTTTCAGAAGTGTCTGAGAAGTCTTGGATTCAAGCCTTGGCTTACACAAAAATTTTGTTTTTATGTGAATAAACCTCTATCTCTAATCAATAGGCTTATAAATAAATGTGGGTTTTAGGGTTTAGGGTTTTAGCCTGCTAGTCTAGGGGATAAGTGGCATGCTATAGGTACTTGAGGTTTGAAGTTCAAGTCCTAGTTTGCGCAATGGGGGTTTGATTTTGCTACCTTTTCTGTGTGGGTAGTAGAGTTGGACTGAAATACTACAGAGTTGTTATGGAATTCGAATTGGATGGTTGAGAGATTGGAGGAGAGATTTGAGGAGTGGATTAAGGGTTGGTGGACGGTTTGAGTGATTTGGCGAGGAAAATTTAGGATTTTGAAAGGAATAAGGAGTGTGTGTTGAATTAGAAGTCTGGCTTCTCAGAATTTAGCTTTGAGTAGTCTTTTACTCCCTAATTCGGTTACTTGAAACACTTTGGCTCTTTTCTTTCTTGGAGGCCGATTCGTGCTAAGGGTGTGGGTAGAATCTTTTCATTTTTGGTCATATCGAATACCTTTTGGGTCCATTTGTTCTCGACTTTGCGTTTCCCTACAAACCTCCTGTCAAACTGATTCTTTTTCTCTCCTTTACCTCTTCACACTTTTGCCAAATATTTCCTTCCTCTCTCTCAATTGGTCCCTTCTTGACTGAATCCTCCTCTCACCCTCACCCCAAATTAATTTTTACTTGACCGAATACTGCTAGTCCTTTCACCCTCACTGTGTCGATTCTTCATTGTTCTCTGCCGACTTTGGTGGTAACTACAACTATTCGATTACTTTCTATCTTTTTTATCTTTTTGTCATTCTAATAGTTTTCTTATAACAATATTTTCTTTTTCTGCCATTAATGGCTAGGGGTGTGTCGCGATAAGCTTTTGCCTCTATTGTAGAGGTTGATTTTTTGGGGGTAATAGGCCGATTGTTTCCCTTCCTTATATCTGGCTTTGTGTTTTAGGTAAGTGGCATACATTGGTTCAAGTGGTTTATGCGAGCAATAATGTTTTAGGTTAATAGGTTTCGGTTGGTATGCAGGAATGATCGAAGGGCCTGTAATCAGTTCCTGCAGCGGTGAAAGGGTGTAAGCCTAAATCAATTGATTTAGGCAAGTGATAATCTATTTTTTGGGGATAAGTAAATTAAGAAGGGTCTTGTAACCTTATCATGAAGGGACTAACAGTGTGTTATGTTTGACTTTAGGTTGGAGTACTCTAGCGTGGTGTGCACACTTTCGCAAACAAGTGTGTAAACACTACCCAAATCGTAAAATGGCAAAAGCCGAAAAATATGACTATTGATGCCACATGGGCATGCGCACACTCGTATGCTAATCTGAATGCATAAATGTGGGTGTTTGACTGTAGAGGCCACCATGAGCGATTTCATGGGCTTAAGTCATTTTGGGCCACGTTGGGCCCGTGCCCAAATGGGCCGTATGGGCCCCACGGGCTTGTGGGCCCCATACGGGTAAACTAAATGGATGTGTGGAGAATATTGGGCCGGCTGTGTAGATCACACAGCCAAGGCCATTTTTGGGCTTTCTGGGCCACATGGGCGTGTGGGCCACATGGGCCCGCAATATGGGCCTTAGGCCCATTTTTCACTGTTTGACCGTTGTGGTTTGCACGGGTCACCTGAGACGACCATGGACCTACTATAGGGTTGGTAAGTACACTAGACCCCCTTATGTGATAAAGTGACTATTTTGCCCTTGTGTGATAAAATGACTATTTTGCCCTTATATGGTAAGATGACTGTTTTGCCCATATGTGATGTATGTTTATATTTTAGCATGCTATTGTAACTGTGTTGAGTACATGTATAATATTATGATATGACATGACATGCGGCATGATGCATTGCATAGGGGTGAGATTTTATATGATTGGAGGAAGTGTAGTGTACTATCAGCTCTGTTGCAAATCATTGATGGCTCTAAGCCTATTATACTGGCAGCTCTGCTGCAAATACTATTTAGTGTCGCAACCGGTGCTATATTTTTGGTGTGTAGGGATGGGTGGGTTGATTTTATCCCCACATGGTGTGTAGGGCTGGACGGAGATGGAGTGTAGAGGCTGGATGGGTAGGACTTTCATACTGTTTACTATTTTTGCACTGTTTACTATTATTGCAAAGGGCCAAGTCCCGAACATATGATTATTTTTGTATTGAGATGGGCTAAAGCCCAAACTGGTATTTCCACTTTTACTAAAAAGGGCTTATGCCCAGACTGTATTTACTCACTATATGTTTGACTATTTGTTTATTAAGGGATTACACACTGAGTTTTCGTAAACGCACCCTTCTGCTTTTCTACGTAGGTAATCCTTAGGCGGATCGGTGCTGCAAAGGACTCGAGGGTGGCCACACAACCGCTCATGCTTCCATATTTATCTTTTAATTTATAAGTAGTTTAATTTAGGTATTTTTATGTAATAAGGCCTCTTTATATTTTACTTTAATTTAGGGTTACTTATTTGGATTTATATTTGATAGTAATAGGAAGCAGGTTTTCAAAAAGATAAATGTTTTTCAAAAATACCACGAATACGTAATCGGTTTTAAGAACTTCCGCAAGAAACAACATTTTCAAATAGACAACGACATTTTAATATGATTGACTTTTGACAAACGACATACATTTTGAAGTTAAACACCAAGCCTTGAAATCATCTTCAAGGTCATTCAAAAAGGTTTAATAGAGAGTGGGTTTTTAACAATTTTGCACTTTGTGAAAAACACTCCAATATGACATTGCCAGATTTGACCATAATGTCTAGGCCGGGTTTGGGGTGTTACAACTCTTTTGTCAAAGCAACAGTCTCAGACTCACTTAGTCCTTTCTTCTTGGACAGTATATCCTTCATAAACTTCACATAATTCAACATTTGTTCTAAAGCCTCCACCAACAGAATATTGATGTGTAACTATTTTAGAACATCCAAAAACTTCTTGAATTGCACCTCATGTTTTTGCTTGTATTGCTGCAATCTTTGCGGATATAGAGGTGATGGAACTTCCAGTTAAACTAGGCAACTCTTCTGAGTAGGTAAATCTACATCCAAAGAAGATGTTAAAGTATCTGAATTCACTAAGTTAGGATTTACCTTGTCAGCCTTTATAGATTCTGATTCCTTTGTGTAGGAATTACAACAGCTGGTTGATTCTCCTAAATGGACTTATCTTCAACATCAATAAATCGGAGTTTCAAAATTTTGCCACTTCGTAATGTCACTGCCTTGATATGTTCTTTACCCAAATTTCTTGGATTCTCAGTATCGCTCCGCAAGGTTCCTTGCGATCTATTATGAAGCTCTGTACTAACTGACCCATTTGGTTCTCCAAATTTTTCAGTGTTGCTGCTTGGCTTTGGATCAAAGCATAATTCTTTGCCATGTACGCTTTCAACAAGTTCTCCAAATTGTTTGATGCCTCAACTTGAGGTGGTTTTGGAGCTTGCTGATTAAACCCTTGAGATTAGTTGGGTCTATGCTGCAATAAGTTGTGGTTCGGTCCATTTCCTTGGTTGCTCTAAGAAAGGTTAGAATAATTACGCCATGAAGGATTGTAAAAGTTAGACTGGGGTCCTTGTCACTCCTATTTTGACATCGGTTCCCCACATAGTACACTAGTTCAGGATTTGATGGACAATTCTCAAAAGAATGACCTTCCCCATAGTACACATAGGAAACTACTTCAAACATACTTGGTGGCTGAGCTGCAAAATTATTAGCACTATTAGCGGTCAACTATTTTAACATAGAGGAAATAGATGATACCTGAGTTGATAATAAAGTGAGGGCGTCAACTTCATGAACTCCGGCTACACGTCTTCCTGAAGCTGTTCAATTTGTTACCCATTGATAGTTATTACTCGTGATCCTTTCGATGATCTCATAAGTCTCATTATAAGACTTAGACAAAATTGTGCCAGTCGCAAAAGCATCTACCATTAATCTTGTATGTGCATTGAGACCATTATAGAATGTCTCCAACTGGATACAATGAGGAATCCCATGATGAGGACACTTACGGAGTAACTCCTTGAATAACTCCTAAGCCTCATACAAAGACTCGTCATCAAATTATTGGAAAGTTGTGATCTCGTTCCTCAACTTAGCATTTTTACTAGGTGGGAAATACTTAACCAAAAATCTCTCTGCTAATTCTTGCCATGTAGATATGAAACTTGGTGGCAATGATTTGAGCCATGCTCGTGCTTGATCTCGTAACGAGTACGGAAACAACTTCAACCTCAGTGCGTCTTCAGTCACACTGGCTATCTTGAATGAATCACTCACCTCCATAAACAACCGAATGTGGAGATGTGGATCTTCTGTGGGCATACCACTGAATTTTCCCATCATTTGGAGCATTTGAAACATCACCAGTTTCAATTCAAATTGGGTCGCCTCAATATCTAGCCTTCTAATTCCTGGATTTAACTTAATGAAAAGTGGCACAACATATTGTCTAATGCATCGATCCCTATCATCGACAATGAGGATGGGATTTCGTACATGATCGACTTCATTACCTTGGTCTTGATTCTGATTTCCAATGTCCATCTTGACATTTCTTTGAGTTGTTCGTTCACTTCTTTTTTGTCTGAAAGTTCACTTAATTTCAGGGTCTATAGGGAGTAAATTGATAATCTGATCTATGCTCATAAACACCTGAAAAGAAAATCACAAAATTAAAAAGAATAAGTTAGTAATGTTAGAAATAAATCAAATTGAAAATAAATAATTTCATGAAAGAAATGACTATGGAAATAGTTGACAATGCCCGGCAACGGTGCCAAAAACTTATAACGCATAGGTTTGTGCAAGTGTACACAGTTGTTATCAAGTAATAAGTAAGTATCAAGTTATCGTCTCCACAGGGATTGCATTTGTGCTAAATTGCTTAATTCGTAAAATTATATTAACAATTTGGTAAATAAAACCACAATTTAGTTGAGAAGTGATGATTAAAATATACTAAACTAAATGCAATAATCCCTAATGCAATTTATCCTAAATATACAAACTATATGAATGAAATAGGTTTTAGCAAAATTTAAACACAATTTGCAACAATTATAACATAAATAAATTAAGACAATTACTTTAATTAAACTCAATTTATTATCAACTTGCTTAATAATATTCGAAAAAACATTCCATGGCAACTCGATCTTTCATGAGTTTGGAAACCACTTTAGGGCCTTTCGGAATCCTTTACTTAGTAAATACGTATTTTACTGATCCTTATTTACTAAGGGTTTATTAGTATTCGTGCGAGGTAACAGGGACGTCTTAGGTTTGAAACAGTTTAATCACACAAATCTAAAAACTATGCAAATAACAGAGCCTGGTTAGGGTTGTCATGCAACCTGCAATTTAATCGAGTTAGGATCTAAATTGAGCATGCATAGTTCAATTATGCGTCCACTAGCCGTCGTCTGGTTAGGATTGCTCAGCTAATTCAGGTGCATTTTAATCACGTATAAATGAAATACAAACTTGATTTTGATTGACAACATGATTGATTGAGGCACAAACATTATAGCACGAATCTAATAAATATTATTTAATCAAAGCAATCATCCTAGCTTAAATAAAATTAAGCTAACATTGCTGTAAACAAGAGCAAAGAACACATAGCAAACATCTTTAAATTAAATTAAAGAAAAGAAAGATTAAACCCAATTCAAAGTGGCTGTCACCTAAGACTCTGACTGATGAAGCTCCTTCGTTCCTTTGCTTTGCTCCTTTATTAATGGCTCTTGAAGGTGGCCGACCAAGGGTTCTTTAAGAGGCTCAAATGCTAAAATCTTTATGAAGAAATGATGATAGGTGTCGGGAGAAAAGAAGAATGCTAACAAAATGAATGAGGAATAAGGGATGAGTGTTGAGTGTTGAGGGATGATTAAAAATGTGAGAATGAGGTCTTATTTATATGTGAGGAGAGGGGGGTAGTTTACTAAAAATAGGAGTTTTCATATTTTGAAGCATCTTCCATGGGTGGCCTACCATAAATTGAGGAACTTGAGTTGATTTTTGGTCAATTTGAGTGCCACAACAACTCAGGACTGAGACTCGGTCAAGTGCAAATCTTCAGGTAAATCACTAATTTCTTTAACTCTTCAAGGACCTTGTGCAATTAAAACAAAAACTGGTTCGTGCAGCTAAATTTTAGGTTGACTTGGTCCTCAATTTGGACAGTTTTGTAGTCTAGCAAAGCTGTCAGACCTGTCCAGAATAAATCAACAAGTTGGAGGACCAAAGAATAAAATTTATCTAATTTAATTAATTAATTTAAAACTCAAATTATTAATGAAATATTTACCATCCCCATGTAATATGTCATGCCATAATATCATACGTGTATGCAAAAGTGTCATGCTTGAATACAGTGATACATATCATAGGGGCTTGTCAGTCATTTTACCTTATAGGGTATAACAGTCATTTCATCAGATTGGGGTCTAGGTATACTTACTGACCCAACAGTAGGTCCACAGTCGTCTCAGGCGACTCATGCAACCTTTACAGTCAAACAGTGAAAATGGGCCCAAAAGCCCATAATACGGCCCAATGGGGCCACAAAGCCGAAAAATGGCCTTGGTCTTGTAAACTACACAGCCTGACCCAATAATCTCCATACGTTCGTGTGGTTTACCCGTGTGGGCCCATAAGTTCGTGGGGCCCACACGGCCCAACGTGGCCCAAAACGGCCCTAGCCCATGAAATCGCTCATAGTGGCCTCTACGATCAAATGCCCACGTTTATGCGTTCGGATTACCACACAAGCGAGCGCACGCCTATGTGGCATCAAAAATTACATTTTTTGACTTTTTGCTGATCTATAGTTTGGGCAGTGTTTACACACCTTGTTGTGAACATGTGCAGAAACCCACGAGCACCAACCCTATATTCAATCAAGACACTCGGTCAGTCCTTTAATCAACCAGGTTAAACGCCCTCTTTTTAACACTCATCTCAAAATCATATTGATACTTGCCTCGATTGAACGAGTGTGGTTTTAGCTCGTTTAAATCGCTGACGAAGGTTGATTACAAACTCCTTGATGGTTATTTGCATAATAAGAGAATTCATTACTCATGTTTGCTTATACACATGGGTTGAATCAATGTATACAAACCTATAGAAACGCAAACCCAAAAATAAGGGAAAGAAGTATTCAGCCAGTACCAAAGAATCCAAGCCAAAACACCTCAGTTCAATATAATAACAACAAATAGCATTACCTTCGATTGATAAATGAGAGAAAGGTTCCAATCGTTTTTGTAGACTCCTTCACTCCTCAAGAAGTACTAAAACCCAAAAGAACACTAAAACCAAGAGAAATAAGATGAGAATCGACATTTAGAGAAAAGAGAAGAAAAGCCAAAAGAGTAGAGACAAAAAGGGACTTACCAATCAATATTCAATCAACACACCAGTGAAAAGGGAAGGGATCGAGAGAGAGCAGAGAAGAGACCAGAAGAGAAGAGGAGACAAGGTATTCGGTCTAAGGACTACAACTGATTGTGGCAGGGAGAAGCTAGAATCAAAATCGAAAGTGATGAAAGGGAATGATGAAGAAATCGACCAAAGCTAGAGAGAGGGGAGAATAGAAAAGAACAGACCCAACCACAAAGTGCAAATTGCAAGATAGACAGGAAGAAAGAATTGCAAAGGGAGTCGGTTAACAAGGCAATTGACCGAAAGGGAGATTAAAGTTGCACAAAAAAGCAGAAACAAGAATACCCAAAAGACCCCAAGCAAAAGTCGGCCTGCCAAATCGAAAGTGCAAAGAAGCAAAAGAAAAACACTTGGTAACAACTGAAATGGAGAAAAAGAAACCTACTACACTCCAAGCTGAATTCCTTTGAGTACCTAGAGTCCCCATTCGGCACCAACACTCCCCTACTTTACAACCCCTTGATTTCCTCCTAAAATCTCTCCACAACATCCTCAACCGATCACTATCCAAATCCCCCCCTTTTTCCTCCTAAATTTTGGCTACACAAACCCCTACACCCTGTAATGCCCCCACGCCCGAAACCGTCACTGGACTCAAGCTTGAGGTGTTACTAAACTTATCTTACCTTTTAAACAACTCTAAACCACTTATTTTAATTTTCAGAATAAACTGTTTTTCTGCATCATGGTTGCTTAAAAATTCATTTCTTGAGTTTCAAAACTCAAAATTATGATCCGTAAATTTTTCCTGAAACTAGACTCATATATCTATCCACTAATTTTTTTCTATAATTTTTGACTCAGCCAATTAGTACAGTTTATTAGTTAAAGTTACCCCTGTTTCAGAATTCGACTGCACTGACCTCTACTTACTACGAACCACTTTTCTCCCTATAAAAAATTAATATAACTTTACCGTTTGTTTATATTAAAACTAGATTCAATAAGGATTCTAACCATATAAATTACACTACCTAATTATTTTTTTAGAATTTATGGTGAATTTCTAAAGTTGAAACAGGGGATCCAGAAATCACTCTGGCCCTATTTCACTAAAACTCAGATATTTTATAAAATACAAAACCTTTACCTTTTTTGCTTATTCCATATGAAAATAGACACAATGAGTTTTATTTTCATATATTATTCACCATCAAAACATGTCTCTACGATTTTTAGTGATTTTTCAAAGTCATGTTATTTCTGATACTTGAATCCGTTTTTAAGTTACTTTCACATTTTTCATAGTTTTCATGTGATAGTTACTACTTAATTATACATACTATTAAACATGTATATCATCAGCCATTCTATTAGCTAATCACTAGCAAGTATTTACACATCATTCATTGATCATATCATATCAAAAGAAACCAAGTTCCTATACATGCCATACACAAAACGAAACGTCTAACTATACCAATGTGATTCCTTCGATAGTGTGATCGGGTCTCCGACGTTTCCTTCGATCCCCAGAGTGGCTTGATAAAACTATAAGAAAAGAAAATAAAGAGAGTAAGCACTAGGCTTAGTAAGCTTACAAGCAAATAAATTACAACATTCAACATAATGAATAATTATACATAATGTCACCTAGCCTCATAAACTTTCTTTACTTCTCATTTTCTACCTTCTTCTTTACTCACTTACCTTCTTTCTTACCTGACGTTTCACTATTCATAAATATAATCTACCTTCCCTTTTGCTGATAATTCACTGTAATTTAACTTGTACAATGACCCATTGAACCACTCGGAATACTAAGGATACTGGGGTCGTTCCTGTCTATCAATATCCTGCCAATGCCATGTCTTCGACATGGACTTACATGAATTATTCCTGTCTCCAATGCCATATATATATATATATCTAATATGGGCTTACATGGCTCATTCTTGTCTCCAAAGCCATATATCTGATATGGACTTACATGGCTCATTTCTGTCCTGTCCTGTCCTGTCAACCCCAATATCCTAACATTCCTAAGGTTCAAACGGGGCTTCCTAATGCTTTTTCTCTGTCACTTCTTTTTAATTTGACTTTAAATATTCTCATAAAATAAGTATATAAATGCTGGAAATTGATGACAATAATGTAAAATAAAATAATATTGCATTTATTTCATCAGAAACTTACCTCGTATGCAAAAATAGCTACTTTTACCATTTTGTCCACAGCTTGGTATTTTCTCCATTTTAGCCCGAATTTTAGTTTTCCTTGCTCTATCATTTAAAATATAGTATAATTAGGACTCACATTATTCAAATTGACCCAAAATCATATTTTGGCAAAATTACAATTTGCCCCTAAACTTTCACATATTTACACTTTTGCCCCAAAAGCTCAGTAAATTAAACTTCAGCCTATTTTCTTATGTTTCATGACATGCTGGTCATTTTTCCTTCTATGGCAGCATCAAATTCATACTCTAACTTGCACTTATGGCTATTAGGTATTTTTACCAATTAAGTCCTTTTACTCGTTTTTGCTTAAAACCGAGTAGTACAAGTTGTCTAACATAATTTAAAACCTCATATTCTATCATAAAACACCAAAATACACAAATTTCACCTATGGGTATTTTTCCAAATATGAACCCTAGGTTGAATTATTGCTAGCATAAGCTTAATCGAGCTACCGGGACTCCAAAAACATAAAAATCATTAAAAACGAGGCTAGAACGGACTTACAATCGAGCTTGGAAGCTTGAAAAACCCTAGCCATGGTTTCTCCTTGCTATATTCGGCCATGGGGTTGAATATGAGCAAAATTGGCTTTTAATTTTGTATTTTAATTCATTTTACCCCCAAATGACCAAAATACCCTTACTATTAAACTTTTCAAAAATTCCATCCATGTCCAATTTTTGTCCATAGACTTAGAAATTGGTAAAATTACTTTTTAAGGACCTCTAATTAATAATCTAATTCAATTTTATGCAAAATACTTCTAGAACACAAGTTTTGCAATTTATTCAATTTAGTCCCTAATTTCAAATTAAGCACTTTATGCATAGAATTTCTTCACGAACTTTTCACACAATCATGCAAACATATCATAGACCTCAAAATAATAATAAAATAAATTTTTTACCTCAAATTTGTGGTTTCGCAACCATTGCTTACCTCTTTAGGCCCTATTTCGGGATGTTACATTTCTCCCCCTTTTAGGGATTTTCGTCCCCAAAAATCTCTTACCAGTGAAGAGATTTGGGTACTATTTTTGCATAGCCTCTTCGAGTTCCCATGTAGCCTCGTCTACCCCATGTAGTCGACTATCTCTCAAATATACAACTCGGCCAACTTGTCAAGTGAAAAATCCATACTGAACTGGGGATAAAATGAGCCGACTTCGTTAACTTATCAATCACAACCCATCACGCATCTTTCTTTCTCGATGTAAACGGTAATCCTGTCACAAAATCTATAGTAACTCGATCCCATTTCCACTCGGGGACTAGCACAGTTTAATAAACCTGAAGGTACCTGATGTTCGGCCTTTACCTGCTGACAGATCAAGCATCTAGAAACAAACTCTGAAATGTCCCTTTTCATTCCTACCCACCAGTACATTTCTTCAAATCATTATACATCTTTGTACTACCTGGATGAATAGAAAAAAAAACTACTATGTGCTTCCTGTAAGATCTTTCGAATAAGCTCATCATTCTTCGGTACACATACCCTGGGTGATAATCAATCACTAGCTCATAATCTTTAATAAACTCTAGCCCTCTTCTTTGCTTCAATTTCAAACTTTTGTGATCAGTGAATATGTGGCACTTCTCACTGTACAAATGATGTCTCCAAATCTTCAACGCAAAAATAATGGCAGCTAGCTCTAAATCATGTGTCGGATAGTTCTTCTCATGTGGC
Source organism: Gossypium anomalum (assembly GCA_025698475.1). Taxonomy (NCBI): domain Eukaryota; kingdom Viridiplantae; phylum Streptophyta; class Magnoliopsida; order Malvales; family Malvaceae; genus Gossypium; species Gossypium anomalum. The sequence continues at coordinate 43,285,236 of CM046965.1, forward strand.
TTTAGCTGTCTGGTTCTAGTTGTACTAAAACAGGAGCTTTAGTCAATAATGCTTTTAACTTGTCAAAACTCTGTTCACACTTCTCAATCCATTCAAACTTGATATCCTTTCGCAGCAATCTTGTCAGCGGGGTAGCTATCATGGAAAATCCCTCTACAAGTCGCCTATAATATCCGGCAAGACCAAGAAAACTTTTAACTTCTGATACATTTCTAGGAGGCTTCCAATCAACAATGGCTGAAATCTTGCTCGGATCAACCTTAATACCTTCACATTAAACAATATGTCCAAGAAAACTAACTTCTCGTAACTTGAACTCACTTTTACTTTGAACTTGGCATACAATCGATTATCTTTCGAATCAGTAAATCGTTTCTCAAATGCTCTGCATGCTCGGTCTCATCATGAGAATAAATCAAGATATCATCAATGAACACAACTACAAACTTATCCAAATACGGATCTGAAAATTCAGTTCATTAAGTCCATGAAAATGGCGGAGCATTAGTCAAGCCAAATGGCATCACAAGGAACTCATAATGACCATACCTATTCCGAAAAGCGCCTTCGGGACATCTCGACTCTTTAACTCATAATCGATAGTATCCTGGATCTCAAACCTATCTTGGAGAACACGGTAGAGCTCCCTTCAATTGATCAAACAGATCATCAATTCTAGGCAATGGATACTTTTTCTTTACTGTTACCTTGTTAAGTTGCTGATAATTTATGCACAATCTCATTGATCCGTCATATTACCTTATTTCAATTCCAGGAATTCCTTTCTCTTCTGGTCAATAAACCCCTGATTGATGTACTTTTTACGAAATTCCTCCTGAAAGAAATCCCAAGTGATCCTCTCCTTTGGTACAACTGATACAAGTGTCTTCCACCAGTAGTAGGCTGAGTCTCTAAGAAGTGATACTACACATTTCATACATTCCTCGGGTGTACAAGATAATTCATCAAAGACTCTGATAGTATTTTCTAACCAAAATTCTGCTCTTTCTGCATCATCATCTTTTGTTGCTCGGAACTCTTCTGCCCCTTGTTTCCTGATTCTATCAACTGGTGGCGTTTCTCTTATCATTGCACCTGTGACTGGGGGAGCTTGAGCCACATGGGTAGCCTGAGAATCATGAGGGGGTGGAGGTCTAACTACCGGATTCGTACGAACGAACTCGGCAAACCAAACATTCAAAGCTTGGAAGAGAGCTTCTCGAGTCACTCCTCCCTGATTAACTGTTACTGGCCTATTCTCAGATGGCGCTACCCCTTTCGCGGGAGCAGGCGCATTACTTTCTACATCATCATCACCAGCTCGCTCGGGATCCATTACAATAAAACAAAATATTTAAAAATCGTCAGGAGTCGTCACACTATCAAAATACAGGTATGGCATGTATAGCAAGACTTTTACTCACACTAACTATTCCGAGAACCGACTAAACCTGCTCTGATACCAATAAATGTAACTCCCCCACGCCCAAAACCGTCACCGGAGTCAAGCTTGAGGTGTTACTAAACTTATCTTACCTTTTAAACAACTCTAAACCACTTATTTTAATTTTCAGAATAAACTATTTTTCTGCATCATGGTTGCTTAAAAATTCATTTCTTGAGTTTCAAAACTCGAAATTATGATCCGTAAATTTTTCCTGAAACTAGACTCATATATCTATCCACTAATTTTTTTCTATAATTTTTAACTTAGCCAATTAGTACAGTTTATTAGTTAAAGTTACCCCTGTTTCAGAATTCGACTGCACTGACCTCTACTTACTACGAACCACTTTTCTCCCTATAAAAAATTAATATAACTGTACCGTTTGTTTCTATTAAAACTAGATTCAATAGGTATTCTAACCATATAAATTACATCACCTAATTATTTTTTTAAGATTTATGGTGAATTTCTAAAGTTGAAACAGGGGATCCAGAAATTGCTCTGGCCCTATTTCACTAAAACTCAGATATCTTATAAAATACAAAACCTTTACCTATTTTGCTTATTCCATATGAAAATAGACACAATGAGTTTTATTTTCATATATTATTCACCATCAAACATGTCTCTACGATTTTTAGTGATTTTTCAAAGTCATGTTATTTCTGATACTTGAATCCGTTTTTAAGTTACTTTCACATTTTTCATAGTTTTCATGTGATAGTTACTACTTAATTATACATACTATTAAACATGTATATCATCAGCCATTCTATTAGCTAATCACTAGCAAGTATTTACACATCATTCATTGATCATATCATATCAAAAGAAACCAAGTTCCTATACATGCCATACACAAAACGAAACGTCTAACTATACCAATGTGATTCCTTCGATAGTGTGATCGGGTCTCCGACGTTTCCTTCGATCCCGAGTGGCTTGATAAAACTATAAGAAAAAGAAAATAAAGAGAGTAAGCACTAGGCTTAGTAAGCTTACAAGCAAATAAATTACAACATTCAACATAATGAATAATTATACATAATGTCACCTAGCCTCATAAACTTTCTTTACTTCTCATTTTCTACCTTCTTCTTTACTCACTTACCTTCTTTCTTACTGACCTTTCACTATTCATAAATATAATCTACCTTCCTTTTGCTGATAATTCACTGTAATTTAACTTGTACAATGACCCATTGAACCACTCGGAATACTAAGGATACCGGGTCGCTTCTGCTCTATCAATATCTCACAATGCCATGTCTTCGACATGGACTTACATGAATTATTCCTATCTCCAATGCCATATATATATATATCTAATATGGGCTTACATGGCTCATTCCTGTCTCCAAAGCCATATATCTGATATGGACTTACATGGCTCATTTCTGTCCTGTCCTATCCTGTCAACCCCAATATCCTAACATTCCTAAGGTTCAAACGAGGCTTCCTTATGCTTTTTCTCTGTCACTTCGCCTTTAATTCGACTTTAAATATTCTCATAAAATAAGTATATAAATGCTGGAAATTGATGAGAATAATGTAAAATAAAAGAATATTGCATTTATTTACTGTAAACTTACCTCTATGCAAAAATAGCTACTTTTACCATTTCGTCCACAACTTGGTATTTTCTCCATTTTAGCCCGAATTTCAGTTTTCCTTGCTCTATCATTTAAAATATAGTTTAATTAGGACTCACATTATTCAAATTGACCCAAAATCATATTTTGGCAAAATTACAGTTTTGCCCCTAAACTTTCACATATTTACACTTTTGCCCCAAAGCTCATAAATTAAACTTCAGCCTATTTTCTTATGTTTCATGACATGCTGGTCATTTTTCTCTTCTATGGCAGCATCAAATTCATACTCTAACTTGCACTTATGGCTATTAGGTATTTTTACCAATTAAGTCCTTTTACTCGTTTTTGCTTAAAACCGAGTAGTACAAGTTGTCTAACATAATTTAAAACCTCATATTCTATCATAAAACACCAAAATACACAAATTTCACCTATGGGTATTTTTCCAAATATGAACCCTAGGTTGAATTATTGCTAGCATAAGCTTAATCGAGCTACCGGGACTCCAAAAACGTAAAAATCATTAAAAACGAGGCTAGAACGGACTTACAATCGAGCTTGGAAGCTTGAAAAACCCTAGCCATGGTTTCTCCTTGCTATATTCGGCCATGGGGTTGAAGATGAGCAAAATTGGCTTTTAATTTTGTATTTTAATTCATTTTACCCCCAAATGACCAAAATGCCTTTAGTACTAAACTTTTCAAAAATTCCATCCATGTCCAATTTTTGTCCATAGACTTAGAAATTGGTAAAATTACTCTTTAAGGACCTCTAATTAATAATCTAATTCAATTTTATGCAAAATACTTGTAGAACACAAGTTTTGCAATTTATTCAATTTAGTCCTTAATTTCAAATTAAGCACTTTATGCATAGAATTTCTTCACGAACTTTTTACACAATCATGCAAACATATCATAGACCTCAAAATAATAATAAAATAAATTTTTCTACCTCAAATTTGTGGTTTCGCAACCACTGTTCTGTTTAGGCCCTATTTCGGGATGTTACACACCCTTCAAACACTTCAACTGTCCAAGCATCAGAGTTCCATTGACATACAACTTTTCACGCGGAAACTAGCAAAATAAAACACCCCTTGCGCGCAGCAAGACTCAAACTCAAGTCTTTTAGTAGCAATAACACGCCAGTATCCCTGGACTAGCAGGCTTTTATGACTTGATATTCCCACGACTATTTAAGAACCCACTATCTAGAAGAAAGGGTTTTATTCAATTAAAACAAAAAATTTTGCTAAAGCTGAGGTTTGAACCTAGGACTTCCCACACTTCTCAGGACATTTAACCACTAAAGCAAGCAAGCATATATGCAACATAACATACAAATTTAATCACTTAAGATTTGGGGCGTTACAACTCTACCCCTCAAAAAGAAAATTTCGGGCTCAAAATGTACTTGGTCAAAACAGATGAGGGTATTGCTGTCGCATCGCCTCCTTGGGTTCCCACGTGGCCTCCTCTGAGCTGTGATTATGCCAGAGTACCTTAACCAGTGGGACAGACTTCTTCCTCAAAACATTTACATCACGGTCTAGAATCTGAACCGGCTCTTCCTCAAAGGTGAGATCTGGTCTACCCTCAATCTCCTCAGTCAAGATAATATGCGCATGATCAGAGCAATAACGCCTCAGCATAGAGATGTGGAGCACATCATGAATTCGGTCCAACTCTAAAGGTAACTCAAGTTGATAGGCAACTAGTCCCATACGCTTCAGTATGCGGTAAGGCCAAATGAACCTAGGGCTTAGCTTGCCCTTCCGTCCAAACCTCAGTACCTTCTTCCACTGCGAGACCTTGAAAAAAACTAAGTCCCCTATAGAATAATCAGTCTCCTTATGCTTCAGATCCACACATGACTTCTGTTTGTCAGATGCCGCCTTCAGTCGATCCCAAATTAGTCTAACTTTATCCTCGATATCAGAAACCAATTTAGGACCCAGAACACACCGTTCGCCCAATTAAGTCCAACACGAAGGAGTACGACACCTGTGACCATATAATGCCTTGTATGGTGCCATCTTAATGCTAGACTGATAGCTATTGTTATACGCAAACTCTGCTAATGGCAAGTAATCCTCCCAACTACCTCAGAACTCTATCACACAACCCCTTAACATGTCCTCCAGTATCTGAATCACCCTCTCTGACTGACCATCTGTCTGAGGATGGAACGCAGTACTGAAGTCTAACCTTGCACCCAAAGCCTCGTGTAACTTTTACCAGAACCAAGATGTGAAGCGAGGATCTCTATTAGATATTATGGAAACCGGTACCCCATGCAGTCGCACTATCTCAAACACATACAGTTTAGCTAGCTTCTACAACGAATAATCAGTAGGCACCTACTACACTTGGTAACAACCGAAATGGAGAAAAAGAAACCTACTACACTCCAAGTCGAATTCCTTTGAGTACCTAGAGTCCCCATTCGATACCAACACTCCCCCACTTCACAACCCCTTGATTTCCTCCTAAAATCTCTCCACAACATCCTCAACTGATCACCATCTAAATCCCTCCTTTTTCCTCCTAAATTTCGGCTACACAATCCCCTACACCCTTCAAACACTTCAACCGTCCAAGCATCAGAGTTCCACTGACATACAACCTCTCACACAGCAACTAGCAAAATAAAACGCCCCTTGCGCGCAGTAGGACTCGAACTCAAGTCTCTTAGTAGCAGTAACACGCCATTATCCCTTAGACCAACAAAATTTTATGACTTGATATTCCCACAGTTATTTAAGAACGCACTATCTAGAAGCAAGGGTTTTATTCAATTAAAACAAAAAACTTTGCTAAATCCAAGGCTTGAATCCAGGACTTCCTACACTTCTCATGACACTTAACCACTAAAGCAAACAAGCATATATGCAACAAACCATACAAATTTAATCACTTAAGATTTGGGGCGTTACAATTGTGGCATGAAATATTGCACTGGATTTGAGGTACTTAAGGTACTATTGATTGCTTACTGGTTGTAGTTAATATGGTCAAATTGGTGTATGTTTTGAAATGACCAAAATTGGTATGGTTATTATGTATAAATTATGTAACACCCCTAACCTGTATCTGTCGCCGGAATAGGATTAAGAAGAATTACCGGATAATACACATCGCTCACATACATTTATACAATCATAATCAAAATCTATTCAATTCATTCACATTGTCCCTTATAAGGTCTTACAGGACCTTAAAACAAGCTTAGAAGTGGCACAGGACTAAACCGATAACATTTGAAAACTTTGAGATACATATAAAATTTTTAACATTTAAGGGTCACACGCCCATTTGAACAGGCCATGTGCCTCATACGGCTACCAGACACGCCCGTGTCACAGACCGTGTGAAAACAGGGCATACATACTGACTTATACCATACTGCCGAAGACACGCCCGTGAGCCATTGCCGTGGGAAATTTTGAGAGGTTATTAACTTTAGTTACATGGCCGACCACACGCCCATGTGCCAGCCCATTTGTCACACACGACCAGTAGACACACCCGTGTGTCTAGGCCATGTCAAAACTATAAGGTATACTGCCTTAATTTAAAAGGGTACCCCAGGAGACACACGGCCATGCAACATGACCGTGTGTTGCACACGACTGAGACACATGCCCGTGTCTCTGCCCGTGTGGACAAAAATCAGCCATTTACAAAGCCAATTTCCCACCCTTTCCATAAGCACACATAGCAACCAATTTGAAACCATTTCCATACACTTATAAGTAGCCAAAACATACCAAATCCACATACTTATCATACCATCTATCATCAACCATCTCAACTACTCAAATCCTTATTCAAAACATACCAAATTACTAAACCAAAGTCATCAAGACTTACATATCTCCTAAATGAATTTTCTGACCTTTTTATCAACGAAATCATGCTTCTCAAACATACCAATTCATCATCTATAAATCACACCAAAATATACCATTTCTCAACATTAATATATCAACTAATAACTAACCAAATGTGCAACCACTTAGCCATACTAACAACCATAACAAACATGCCTAAACACATGGTAAATTTTAAGCATCACATATATCATTTGTCAACATATAAATCAAGCCGACTTAAATGGCCATACATATCACCATTTACAAGCCAAATCTCATGGCTAAAATTATAACTCAAAACAAACCATCAACTCACTAGCCTATACATGTCATATACCATATTTAAAAGCATCCAAAAGTACCAACAAGTAGTTGATAGTGTGACGATGGTTCCTAATGATCCCCGATGTCCGAGCTAGCTTCAAAAATCTATAAAACAAAGACAAATAGCACACAGTAAGTTTCATAGCTTAGTAAGTTTGTACCAACAATACTCAATATACAAATCATCAATTAATAAACACTTAGTAGTTCTCATATCATCATTCAATTCTAATTCATGACCATTTATCGTGTATATACAAAGTCATCAAGCTTCATACACATAGTATCAACTACCACATAGGTATCGTATGTACCTGTACTTTCCCGTATTTATTTATCTCATTCTTTTTCTTTAATACGTTAAACCGTTTGAAAATCTTTCAATGCTTTAAGAACTCGCACAATTAGTGCATAAATGTTTAGCCGAAGCTATCACGATATCGCACACTTAGTGCCGTCACATTAAATCGAAGCTATCTCAGTATCGCACACTTAGTGCCACATAAAGTCAAAACTATTCCAATTCGTACACTAAGTTCTGTTTAAAGTCGAAGCTATCTCGAAACGCACACTAAGTGCCAAACATAGTTGATTTATCGTCATACGCATTCTTAGTCACATATATACAAATTATACATTATTAAAGCATTAAAAAATAATTGTAATAATGTTTATTACATACAAACTTATCTCGTACTCGAAATTGACGAATCGGATCGATTACTCGATAACCTTCGATTTTCCCCGATCTAAATCTGAATTCTTTCTTTCTTGATCTATATGTATTAAAAATTAACCCATTTAATCACCAATTCATTGAATTTAATCCATAAACACATATTTGGGAATTTTTGCACTTTAGGCCATAAATTTCCATATTTATTCAATTTAGTCCCTAATTCACAAAAACACAAAATACACAAAATTTAATTACACCCAAGCCTAACGGAATTTCCTAGGGACTCCTAGCAGCCCAAAACATTTATTTATTTCAAAATTTCACCCTTCAATTTACACTTTTCTTAATTTAATCCCTAATATACATTTTTACTCAAAATCACTTTACAAAACATGTATATCACGCACCAAGCTGTCATAATTCATCATCAAACATCATAAAACACATGAGTTCATCAATGGCAACTTTCAAAGTCATCAACACTTTTAGAAATTGAGGCATGGGCTAGCTAGTATTCAAAGTAACGATCACAAAAACATAAAAATCATCAAAATCGTACCTTAATTGCTTGAATATACAAGGCCGAATGAAGATCCATAGAATGACTTATTTTTCCTTCTTATTTTCGGTTATGGTTGATGAAAATAAAGATGATAATGCCTTTGGTTTTGTTTATTAATTACTTAATACATAGTTTACCTTTTTACCCTTGGTTATTAAACCATTTAAACATCAAATATAAGACCATTTATGTCCATTAACACAATCAATGGTCTAATATCAACATAAGGATCTCTCATTTAATGCCTCATAGCAAATAGGGGCAAAACCGAAACAAAATCCATAGTCACCCTATCCCATTTCCATTCAGGGATCATAATCGGCTGTAATAAACCAGATTGCACTTGATGTTCAACTCTTACTTGCTGACAAACTAAACATTTTGAAACAAATTTTGAAATATCATGTTTCATACCATGCCACCAATAGAGCTATTTTAAATCGTTATATATTTTCGTACTTCGGATGAACAGATAAACAACTATTATATGCTTCATTCAAAATCATCTGAATCAACTCTGAATTTCTTGGAACACATATTCGGCCTTTGACCCTTAAAAAATCATCGAAATCAACTTGAAACTCAGAGTCAGGATTCAAATCACATTGAACTCATTTTGCTAATATTTCATTATCGCCTTTCTGAGCTTAGTAAATCTGTTGTAAAAACAACAGTTGCGCTTTCAACTCAGCTACAATTGAGTCGTTATTAGATAAAGTCAACTGAGTATTCATTGTATATAAAGAAAACAAAGATTTCTGACTTAAATCATTAGCAACAACATTTGTTTTTCCCGGATGATAGTCTATCACTAGCTCATAATCATTAGCAATTCTAACCATCTTCGCTATCGCAAATTCAAATATTTCTGAGTCATCAGATATTTCAAACTCTTGTGATCTGAATAAACATGGCATTTCTCACCGAATAGATAATGGTGCCAAATCTTTAACGCAAACACAATGGCTGCTAACTTTAAATCGTGTATTGGATAATTCTTTTTATGTGGCTTCAACTGTCTAGAGGCATAGGCTATGACTTTTCCTTTCTATATCAAAACATAGCCCAAACCATTTAATGATGCATCACTAAAGATCACAAATTCTTTACCCGATTCTGGCTGAACTAGCACTGTAGCTTCGCTCAAAAGAAACTTTAACTGATCAAAACCTTTCTGACATTTCTCGGGCCATTCAAACTTTACATCATTCTGAAGCAATCTCATTAACGGAGTCACAATCATTGAAAAGCCTTTCACAAACCATCAATAATAGCCAGCTAGTCCCAAAAAATTGTGGACTTTCGATACATTTCTCAGAGACTTCCAATCCATTATTGTAGAAATTTTGCTTGGATCAACCTGAATACCCGATGCTAACACAATATGCCCCAGAAAACCAACCTCGTACAACCAAAATTCACATTTACTGAACTTTGCATACAACTGTTTATCACGAAGAGTTTGTAATACAATTCTCAGATGCTCAGCATGCTCAGTTTCATCACGTGAATAAATCAAAATGTCATCAATGAATACAACGTGTAACGCCCCCACGCCCGAAACCGTCATCGGAGTCAAGCTTGAGGTGTTACTAAACTTATCTTACCTTTTAAACAACTCTAAACCACTTATTTTAATTTTCAGAATAAACTATTTTTCTGCGTCATGGTTGCTTAAAAATTCATTTCTCAAGTTTCAAAACTCAAAATTAAGATCCATAAATTTTTCCTGAAACTAGACTCATATATCTATCTACTAATTTTTTTCTAGAATTTTTTACTTAGCAAATTAGTACAGTTTATTAGTTAAAATTACCCCTGTTTTAGAATTTTACTGCACTAACCTCTACTTACTACGAACCACTTTTCTCCCTGTACAAAATTCATATGACTATATCGTTAGTTTTTATTAAAACTAGATTCAATAATAATTCTAACCATATAAAGTACACCGCCTAATTATTTTTTTAAAATTTATGGTGAATTTTTAAAGTTGAAATAGGGGATCTAGAAATCGCTCTGGCCCTATTTCACTAAAACTCAGATATCTTATAAAATACAAAACCTTTACCTGTTTTTCTTATTCCATATGAAAATAGACACAATGAAATTTAATTTCATATATTATTCATCATCAAACCAAGTCTCTATGATTTTTAGTGATTTTTCAAAGTCACGTTATTTCTGATACTTGAATCCGTTTTTAAGTTACTTTCACATTTTTCATAGTTTTCATGTGATAGTTACTACTTAATCATGCATACTATTAAACGTGTATATCATCAGGCATTCTATTAGCTAATCATTAGCAAGTATTTACACATCATTCATTGATCGTATCATATCAAAAGAAACCAATTTCCTATACATGCCATACACAAAACGAAACATCTAACTATACCAATGTGATTCCTTCGATAGTGTGATCGGGTCTCCGACGTTTCCTTCGATCCCCGGGTGGCTTGATAAAAACTATAAGAAAAAGAAAATAAAGAAAGTAAGCACTAGGCTTAGTAAGCTTACAAGCAAATAAATTACAACATTCAACATAATGAATAATTATACATAATATCACCTAGCCTCATAAACTTTCTTTACTTCTCATTTTCTACCTTCTTCTTTACTCACTTACCTTCTTTCTTACCTAACCTTTCACAATTCATAAATATAATCTACCTTCCCTTTTGTTGATAATTCACTGTAATTTAACATGTACAATGACCCGTTGAACCACTCGGAATACTAAGGATACTAGGGTCGTTCCTGTCTATCAATATCTTGCCAATGCCATGTCTTCGACATGGACTTACATGAATTATTCCTGTCTCCAATGCCATATATATATCTAATATGGGCTTATATGGCTCATTCCTGTCTCTAAAGCCATATATCTGATATGGACTTACATGGCTCATTTCTGTCCTGTTTTGTCCTGTCAACCCCAATATCCTAACATTCCTAAGGTTCAAACGAGGCTTCCTAATGCTTTTTCTGTCACTTACTTCGCTTTAATTCGACTTTAAATATTCTCATAAAATAAGTATATAAATGCTAGAAATTGACAATAATAATGTAAAATAAAAGAATATTTCATTTATTTACTGTAAACTTACCTCGATGCAAAATGTGATTAAACTTTACAATTTAGTCCTTTACTTTTTCTTTTCCCCGATCTACTCCCGAATTTCGCTCTTCTTGATCTATAATAGCAAAATTAGCTTATTTAATATTCACATTTATCAAAACAATCCTTTACTCAAACTTTGGAAAAATTACATTTTTGCCCCTAAATTTTGCATATTTACACTTTTGCCCCAAATCTCGTAAATTAAACTTCAGCCTATTTTCTTATGTTTTATGACATGCTGGTCGTTTTTCCCTTCTATAGAAAAATCAAATTCTCACTCTAACATATACTTATGACTATTAGGTATTTTTACCGATTAAGCCCTTTTACTCTTTTTTACCTAAAACCGAGTAGCACAAGTTGTCTAACATAATCTAAGACCTCATATTCTATCATAAAACATCAAAATAAACATTTTTCACCTATGGGTATTTTTCCAAATATGAACCCTAACTCAAATTATTGCTAGCATAAGCTTTATCGAGCTACCGGGACTCCGAAAACGTAAAGAACATTAAAAACAGGGCTTGGAATCACTTATTATGGAGCTTGAAAGCTTGAAACAAACCCTAGCTATGAAGAACCCTTGAAATTTCGTGCTAATGAAGAAGATGATGAATTTTGTGTTATTTTTCCCTTTTTATTTCATTTAATATCCAGATGACCAAAATGCCCTTCCTTATTAAACTTTCAAAAATTCCATCCATGTCCTATTTTGTCCATGAACTTAGAAATTGGTCAAATTGTTATTTAAACCCTCCTAATTAATATTCCAAAGTAATTTCATACTAAAAACTTCTAGAATGCAAGTTTTGCAAATTATTCGATTTAGTCCCTAATCTCAACTTAAGCACTTTATGCATAGAATTTCATCACAAAATTTTCACACAATCATGCAATCATATCATGAACCTCAAAATAATAATAAAATAAAATTTTCTACCTCGGATTTTTGGTTTTGCAACCACTGTTCCATTTAGGTCCTATTTCGGGATGTTACACAACTACAAATCGATCTAAGTATGGTCCAAAAATTCGGTTCATTAAGTCCATAAAGACAGCAGGTGCATTCGTTAGTCCAAAAGGCATAACTAAAAATTCATAATGTCCATACCTCGTTCTAAAAGTAGTCTTTGGTACATCAGAGTCTTTAACTCGCAACTGGTAATAACCTGATCTCAAATCTATCTTTGAAAACACTGTAGCCCCTTTCAATTGGTCAAAGAAATCATCAATTCGCGGTAGAGGATATTTGTTCTTGATTGTTACTTTGTTGAGCTGTCGGTAGTCTATACACATTCTCATCGTGCCATCTTTCTTTTTCACAAACAATATGGGAGCACCCCAAGGCGAGAAACTCAGTCTTGTAAACCCTTTGTCAGTTAACTCTTGCAATAGAGATTTCAATTCTTTTAACTCTGTCAGAGCCATTCTGTACGGAGCTATTGATATCGGTGTTGTACCCGCCATAAACTCAATACCAAATTCAACCTCCCAGATCGGTGGTAAACCCGGTAACTCAAAGCACATCTGGATACTCACACACAACTGGTACTAATTCAATCTTCTTTTCAGTTACTTTCGTATCAAGCACATAAGCAAAATAAGCTTCGCAACCCTTTCTCACATATTTCTGAGCTAACATCGATGAAATCATCACTGGTAAGCCACTCAAATCATCTGACTCAATTTGGATAATTTCATTATTCTGACATCTCAGATCAATCATCTTTCATTTACCATTCAAAACAACATCATGCAGCGTTAACCAATCCATACCCAGATTTATATCAAATTCGTCAAATGGTAACAACATCAAATTGGCCGAAAAATAAATATCCCAAATCATCAATGGACAGTTCTTGTACACTTTATCAACCAACACACACTTGCCTAAGGGGTTTGATACTCTAATTACAAATTCAGTAGACTCTATAGGCAAAGTCTTACTAGATACTAAATTCACACATGCATATGAATGGGTTGATCCTAGATCTATCAATGTAATAACTTTAGTATCATAAAGAGTAAAAGTACTAGTAATAACATCCAGAGATGATACTTTTTCACGAGCACAAATACCGTAGGCTCGTACAGGTACTCTAACATCAGATCACACAGTAGTGTCTCGTGTCACACCTCTACCACCACTCACATTTCCCATGTTTCTGGGTGGTCTACCTCTATTTGTAGTGTTACTTGGCCTCGTACTCTGAGCATTATCTTTTTCAGCTAACTTTGGGCAATTTTTGATAAAATGATCTTATGAACCACAACTATAACAAGTTCTATTATTATTTTTCACCCAGCAATCTCCAAAATGTTGTCTTCCACATGTTGACACTCGGGTTTAACATCTTTTACATTGCCAACACTTGATACTGATGTGGCTTGAATTTTAGGGTTGGTATATTGCTTCTGCGATCTCTATTCTAATATTCCGCTGAAGCTGTCGATCGGTTCAAATAGTCTCTAGATTTCTTCGATGAGGAATGATAAGATTTACTCATCGATCTCTTCCTCGAATATCTTGCCTCTGAATCAGCCTTTCTCTATTCTTTACTGAGATCCTCGGCTTTACAAGTCGTCTTAACTGTAACACCCCTTACCCGTATCCAAGGCCGGAACAAAGTACGAGGCATTACCAGACTTAACAATACACATAGATGAAAATCGGGCCATAAAATTTCATCTAATTCAAAACTTTTCAAACACATGCATAACAAACAAAACTAACTATATCATTACATCAAAACATAGGACATAGCACGATTAATTAAACTTATGAACCTTAATGGATAAGGACTACATCTCATAATCATATACGATAACTCAATGCAGAATGATACGTATGGTCAAAATCATAATAAAAATACATATCACAAACCAACGTCCTATACATGCCACTCACTTGATATTTCTAATATTTGAATTAATTCTCCCAAAATGATAGTTTGATAGTGTGATTTTGCCTCCGACGATCTCCAACCCCGAGCTGACTGCCAATACTAAAGAAATAGAGAGGATGGGTAAGCTTTACGCGTAGTAAGTTCATATGAAAATAATAAGCAATTACCACCATGCTTTTCAAGATAAAACACTATAATTGTACAATTACACATATTCAGGTTAAGCTGTGTTATCGAGTTACAGTTATTAAATCATTCATATCTGAAGATACAAAACTCAAAATTTAGTTTCTTTAATTTTCCTTGAAACTATATTCATATATCTTTCTCCCATAAAATTTCCGGAATTTTTGGTTTAGCCAATTAGTACAGTTTATTAGTTAAAGTCTCCCCTGTTTCAGAGTACGACTACTCTAACCTCTATTCACTACGAACCAAATTTCTCCCTGTACAGAATTCCAACGACCATTCTGTTTATTTCCCTTAAAAATAGACTCAATAAAAAATCCATGCATGTAAGGTATGTCTCTTAATAATTTTTGTACAATATATGGTGAATTTCTAAAGTCAGAACAAGGGATCACGTAATCATTCTGAACCAGTCTCACAAAAATATAAATATCTCAAAATATAGAATTTCTTTGCTTGCTCTGTTTCTTTTATATGAAAAGAGACTCATTGAGCTTTAATTTCATATCTCATTCAGCCTCTAATTAAATTTTTAATATTTTTAGTGATTTTTCAAAGTCACATCACTGCTACTGTCCAAAACAATTTTATTGCTAATTCACTCTTTCACACTTTCTTTGTATTAACCTCATTTTAACATACATATCACAAATCATTTTCACCACATTTCATACATCACAAGTATAGGCCCATGATTACAAGGTCACCATAAAATCATCCTCATGTATAACTTACTTGTTTATAACCTTACCACATCCCGGTCGCTTAATGAACACATCATTCACATAACCAAGTTCCTGCACTTATTCATCACAAAACTCACAAAGCAAGACACATAGCAAGTCTCCCGTTGAACACTTGGATCAATCCTCGATACTTGGTGGTTTTAGCACATAGCTCCACCCATCATAAAGTTCGGCTCTCTTGTACACATGGTGAACACTTAGTACCATCCATGTGACCTAGCCAGTTTATCTCGTAGCTCTCTTGTCTACATGGTGTCCTTCACCTGGAACCATGCATGCGACCTAGCTACATATATCCCGTAGCTCTCTTGTCTACATGGTGTACACATAGTATCACCCATGCGACCTAGCTACATCATAATGTCTCTTAGCTCTCTTGTACACATGATGTGCACTCAGCACCATACATGTGACCTAGCTACATACCATCTGTATCATCCAATCTTTCCGAAGGTTCAACCGGGATTTCTCTCTCTTTTCCAACAATTTCACCAATCAAGTGATTATCAACAAACACATTTCCAATATTATTATAAAATATCATAATACAAGTAAAATTGATGTATTACTTACATATAAACTTACATCTCATTTAATATCAAGGCAATAACATTAAATTACACATTGCATTATTATTAAAAATCATATGAACTTACAATTACTCATAATATCCATAATCATAGAAATCACATTTATGTATGATAATTCAATACACTTCATATACCATAGACATATTTTTAAATCAATTCATAAACTTGGCACCATAACATTTAATTTAACATAATTCAATTAATTCACTAAATTTAACTTTCAAATATGAATTACAACATTATTGCAGTATTATTATCATACCAACTTATCTCGATCCAGAAACGGCAATTTACTATTTTAGTCCATAACCTTGTATTTTCTCGATTTAAGCCCGAATCTCGATTTCCTTCATCTATAATATCACATTTAGCCTAATAATTAGTCACATTATTCATACGGCTCCAAAAATCATATTTTTACAAATTTTCATTTTGACCCCTAAACTTTTGCATATTTGCACTTTTACCCCAAGGTTCGGAAATTGAACTTCATCCTATTTTTTTATTTTTTATGACATGCTGATCATTTTTCCCTTCTATGGCAACATCAAATTCTCACTCTAACATCTTATGACTATTAGGTATTTTTACCGATTAAGCCCTTTTACTCGTTTTCACTTAAAACCGAGTAGCACAAGTTGTTTAACATAATTTAAAACCTCATATTCTATCATAAAACACCAAAATACACAAATTTCACCTATGGGTATTTTTCCAAATATGAACCCTAGCTTAAATTATTGCTAAAATAAGCTTAATCAAGTTACCGGGATTCCAAAAACGTAAAATCATTAAAAACGAGGCTAGAACGGACTTACAATCGAGTTTGGAAGCTTGGAAACCCTATCCATGGAGTCTCCCTTGGTATACACGTCCATGGTGAAGAAGATGAGCAAAATTGGCTTTTAATTTTGTATTTTAATTCATTTTACCCCTAAATGACCAAAATGCCCTTACTACTAAACTTTTCAAAAATTTCATCCATGTCCAATTTTTGTCCATAGACTTAGAAATTGGTCAAATTGCTATTTAAGATCTCCTCATTAATATTCCAAAGCAATTTCATACTAAAAACTTCTAGAATTTAAATTTTGCAAATTATTCGATTTAGTCCCTAATTTCAATTTAAACACTTTATGCATAAAATTTCTTCACAAAATTTTTACACAATCATGCAATCATATGATAGACCTCAAAATAATCATAAAATAATTATATATCTCAAATTTATGCTGACGAAACCACTATTCTGATTAGTCCCTAATTCGGGATATTACATTAACTAGTACTACAAATTCTTTCAATTCGAGTATCCAGACTAGTAGCTTTCTATCTTCATTCAACCCGTTAATAAATCGTTCGCACATAATCTCTTCATTAGATACATATTCCCGAGCATACTTACTCAAACGTACAAATTCTCTGTCATATACTGCCAAAGTCATTCGATCCTTTTACAACTCCAGAAACTCTTTATGTTTCTGATCAAGAAATTGCTGGCTTATTTACTTCTTCTGGAACTCGATCATTCTTTAGGAACTACCGATGCCAATGTTTTCCACTAATGATTTGCATTATCTCTAAGCAAAAATACCACACATTTGATACATTCATCAGGAGTACAGGATAATTCATCAAATACTCTAATCGTATACACGAGCCAGAACTTAGCTCTCTCAACATCATCATCAACTGTAGCCCAAAACTCTTCAGCCCCATGTTTACGAATCTTATCAACAGGTGCCTTACTCAATCAAATCAGATCTATCACTTGTGGTACAATTGGGACTTGTTGAGGAACAAGTGGGGGTGGAGGCTGTTGAGCAGCCGAATTCATTCGTACAAATTTCGTGAACCACTCACTCATCATTTGGAAGAAGGCTTGCTTAGCCTCTCCCCCTTGGGTACTAGAAATTGGCCTAGAATCGGCAGGCGCTGCCCCTTGAGTGGGAGTTGGCGCATTACTTTTCACATCGTCAGCTACAACTTGATAGAGATCTATTTACTATATAAAAACACATTTTTAATTGTCAGGAATCATCACAGTATCACAGTTTATATATAAAGCATGTATAGCTAGACTCTCACATGCTACGTTAGTCCTAGAATAGACTAAACTATGGCTCTAATACCAATTAAATGTAACACCCCTAACCAGTATTTGTCGCCAGAATAGGATTACAAGGCATTACCGGATAATACACATCGTTCACATACATTAATACAATCATAATAAAAATCCATTCAATTCATTCACATTGTCCCTTATAAGGTCTTACAGGACCTTAAAACATGCTTAAAAGTGGCTTAGGACTAAATGATAACATTTGGAAACTTTGAGATACATATAAAATTTTTAACATTTAAGAGTCACACGCCCATTTGAACAGGCCGTGTGCCTTACATGGCTACCAGACACGCCCGTGTCACAGACCGTGTGTAAATAGGGAATACATATTGACTTGTACCACACAGCCAAAGACACGCCAATGTGCCATGGCCGTGGGAAACTTTGAGAGGATACTGACTTGAGTCACATGGCCGGCCACACGCGCATGTCAGCCCGTGTATCACACGCGACCAGTAGACATGCCCGTGTGTCTAGGCCGTGTCAAAAGGGTATACTGCCTTAATTTAAAAGGGTACCGCAGGAGACACACGGCCGTGTAACATGACCATGTGTCTCACACAGCTTAGACACACGCCCGTGTGGACAAAAATAGGCCATTTGCAAAACCAAATTGCCACCCTTTCCACAAGCACATATAGCAACCAATTTTGAACCATTTACATACACTTATAAGTAGCCAAAACATACCAAATCCACATACTTATCATACCATCTATCATCAACCATCTCAACTACTCAAATCCTTATTCAAAACATACGAAATTACTAAACCAAAGTCATCAAGACTTACATATCTACTAAATGAATTTTCTTACCTTTCTATCAACAAAATCATGCATCTCAAACATACCAATTCATCATCTATAAATCATACCAAAATATACCATTTTTCAACATTAATATATCAACTAATAACTATCCAAATGTACAACCACTTAGCCATACTAACAACCATAACAAACATGCCTAAACACATGGTAAACTTTAAGCATCATATATACCATTTGTCAACATATAAATCAAGCCAACTCAAATGGCCATACATATCACCATTTACAAGCCAAATCTCATGGCTAAAATCATAACTCAAAACATATCATCAGCTCACTAGCCTATACATGCCATATACCATATTTACAAGCATCCAAAAATATCAATAAGTAGTCGATAGTGTGATGATAGTTCCCGATGATCCTTGATGTTTGAGCTAGCTTTGATAATCTATAAAAAAAAGACAAATACGACATAATAAGCTTTATAGCTTAGTAAGTTTGTACCAACAATACTCAACAGTTCATAATATACAAATCATCAATTAATAAACACTTAGTAGTTCTCATATCATCATTCAATTCTAATTCATGACCATTTATCATGTATATACAAATTCATGAAGCTTCATACACATAGTATCAACTACCACATAGGTATCGTACGTACTTGTACTTTCCTGTATTTATTTATCTCATTCTCACCTCTTTGTTTAATACGTTAAATCGTTTGAAAATCTTTCAATGCTTTAAGAACTTGCACACTTAGTGCATAAATGTTTAGCCGAAGCTATCACGATATCGCACACTTGGTGCCATCACATTAAAGCGAAGCTATCTCAGTATCGCACACTTAGTGCTACATAAAGCTGAAACTATTCCAGTTTGCACATTAAGTGATGTATAAAGCTGAAGCCATCTTGAAACGCACACTAAGTGCCAAACATAGTCAATTTGTCGTCATACGCAATCTTAATCACATATATACAAATTATACATTATTAATGCATTAAAAACATAATTTTAACAATATTTAGCATGTACGGCTGGGCCACATGGCCGTGTGACCCCTGCAGTTTGAAAATTTTCATCTTTTTCCTAAAAACTTCATATGTTTCTGATTTAGTCCCGATTCATTTCTAATGTGTTTCTAGGGCCTCGAGGGCTCGTATAAGGGACAATATTTATATTATTGATTGATTTTGCTATGATTGATGTTGTGAATTATTTTAAATTTTTGATAGTTTTGAAATGTAAACTCCGGTAATGCTCCGTAACCCTATTCCAATGACAGATACGGGTTAAGGGTGTTACAGTTCGTATGCTGGTAGGGTTTGCACAAGCATTTCCCAATAATATAATTTTGTAGTAATCAGAGCTTGCATTACTGTAAAACCCATAATTCACATACGAGGTTTGTGCATGCATAGATGTGCATTATCAATAAAGTTCACATATTATAAGAGTCTACATTATATTATTTATTTTAATATATGTATTATATATATACATACCTATTTACTGCAATAGCTCACAAATAGATATATACTCGCTTAGTGCAGCAACTCAATATTTGTAATATGCACACTATGCAGCCTTTAATGCACAATCCACTCACATGCAGCACAATTAAATTCACAATTCAGCCACAATTATCACATCAAGTACATAGTGCCATGTTTCGCATACCATAAGGGGGTATGCTTCATGCTAAAACACAACATACAAATACATTCACTTGTAGCTCACCACACTCGTGGAACTAGATAACTTTCTGCTTGCCTTTATCATGGTTTCTTAAGGCTCCACTAATGTTTTTAGCTTTGTATAAAAATATACATATTATTAAGCATTCAAAAAAAAAATCTAATTTACTCTCTTTGTGTTCCTACAATAACTCACCATTCACACATACTTATTCGACTTATTTCATACAATCTATTTCACTTAATTTCTTCTTTTTAACTTAACTAAATCCTTACTTTCTACCTCTTAACTCCCTAACTTGTGCCTAACTATAAATCTAGACCGATAATTCAGCTCAATTTTGCTAGAGTTTACTTTTCCTGAAAAACCATCATTCATCCTTGCTCTCAAGAGAAAAACCATTTAATTCATACAATTACAAAAAGATTTTATTAAATTGAATTTTTAAACCTCTTAATCTCGTCAAAATATACTGAAAATCATTTTTAAAAAAATCTCTTAGCTCTTTATTATGAGATTCACTTTTTTATTGCTTAAAACTATGAAAATTCAAATTAAGCACACCTAATAAAAATTTAATATAGAAGAAAATAATAGATTTACTTTTAGTTCAGAAACCTCCACGAGTTTGCACTAATTGAGCAAAAACAAGATAAGTTTATGTGAGAAATTAGAGAAGAAAGAGTGATTTTCTTGCAAATCTGAGGGAATAGAGAGTGTTTGGATGCCAAGAAATTATAAATGATGCATAAATTTTTTAGAGAAAAGTATCCAATCTAGATCTAACAAAATTTTAAAATGAAGAAGCATGGAGGGAAATTGGAACGATAGATGGCTTTTATAGCGAATTATTTTTTTAAAAAAATTCAACTATTTACCCTCTAAGTTCTCTCCACTTTCTCCTTTCTTCTAATACCTCCCCTTTTAACTTCTAGTCTTAATTTACACATTTAACCTCTACTTTAACCATTATTCCAAAATTTTCCCTATTCATCTTTACTAATGCCTCAAATACTACTACCATAGTTATTTAATTTAATTATTATTGTTTTTACTATTATTAACTAAGTAATTATTTTATCCTATTTCAACTCCTACAACACAATACCTGATTTTTTCTTTCGAGCCCATAATCTAATGCCTAATTTTTGTAACCCAATGTTTCAGGATTTGACAAAGTACCTATTAAGTTTTCACCAGCTTAACATGTTGTTTTGAACACGTAGGTAAAGATTGTTTTGAAGACATCTTTTGAAGTGGTCATCTTCATCTAATCATCAAAGAAAGGATTGAAGTGTGTGGAACTTGTATTTTGGTAATTTAGTGGCATGTACAAAGGATTATAACCATTGGAATGTTATAGTAATTTAGCGAAATGGTTCCAAAACTGTGTTATGCATGTTTAACATCTTTTTGCACCTTGGGATGATCTTTCTTAGGTGAATGTATACATGTGTTACATGTGGTTTTTGAATGATATTTTGAGATATTTAAATTCTAAAAATGTTGCGAAATGTTGCGAAGTGATAAGAGATAATTTTGACTTAGTTTAAGGTGATCACGTCATATTTTGGGCAATCTGTCCTAAGTGTTGTGACGTCCAATATTTAGTGTTGCAACATTGGGCTATGTCACGAAATCCAATATTTAGTGTTGCGACATTGGGCTATGTTGCAACACCACAATCAATGTCGCAACACCTATTATTGTAAGATTGACCTTGTTTACCCTGTTTTGATTCGAAAAGGCCTCGAATGGTCCCTGTTTGATACAAAACTTTAAAGAAAGGTTAAAAAATATTTGAAAAGTTTTAAATAAGATTAAATATATTAAAATGAAGTGTTTATATAAATGTTCAAGTTAATCAATTATAGTATTCGAATGTGATATTTCTTACTTGAGATATAAGTTCAATCCGGGTAAGGGATGTTACACCTAATACTTAGCTCGATTTTGTAATTGTAACACCTTATACTCGGTTTGATTGTCAAGTTCAAATATTAGGATGTCATACCATCGTCTCACATCGATTTCATCATAATCGTCACATTTAGTATACAAGCATCTTTACTTTCTTTTATGACTATAGCAATAATGCAAATATTAAGACATGCAAATTCTAATTAACATTTAACCATGCTAACTGTTACAACCCAATTTAGGGCCTAGTCAAAACAGTGGTTTCGAGACCACGAATCTGACGTAGAAAAACTTGTTTTTATTACACTTTCATAGTCTACAATTTTACAGAATGATTTCATGAAAATTTCGTTCGAAAATTTTGACGTTTGAGCACTCAATTTAGCAAAAAGGACTAAATTGTAAAAAGTATAAAAAATGAGTTCTACATGCTAAAGGTGTCTAATTGTTATGAAATTTTAAATTGAAGGTCCTTAGATGGTAATTAGACCATTTTACTTTAAGTTGGACAAAAATAGATATGAGGTAAGAGAATTTTAGTGTTTTGAGTAAAGGACATTTTGGTCATTTAGTAATTAAAAGAATTAAAAAGCAAAAGTCAAGCCAAAATTTTGTCCATCTTCTTCATGCTTGTGCCGAAAATTAGAAAAGAAGCTATAGCTAGGGTTTGGCCACTTTTAAGCTCGATTGTAAGTCCGTTCTTGCCCCATTTTTAATGCTCTTTACATTTTTGAAGTTGTTATCACTCGATATATCTATTTTGACCATTAATTTGAGAAATGATTAAGGTCTAGGGTTTGACTCATGTTAGATATGTGTGTATTTTGATGTCTAATGGTAGAAAATGTCAATAGGACCAATTTGTAAAAAGGTTATAAAATGGGTATAAAAGTGTGATTAAATGAAAAATGTAGGCTGTTATAAGTATAAAAGAGGTTTAGCTAGGCTTTGGAATCGAAGAAATTGAATCTATTTCAATTTACGAGCCTAGGAACCAAAGTGTAAAAATGTAAAAGTTTAGGGGCAAAAATGTAATTTTTCCCTAATGTGATTTTTGAACTGAATTGAGTAATGTGAATACTAAATGAGTTAAATTTTCTATTATATATCAAGAAAAATGAGGTTCGAACCTAGATCGAGGGAAAAATAAGGTGTTTGATGATTAGGTTCTATTTCTACTTTTTTTGTACCGAGGTAAGTTCTTACGTAAATAATGCATCGTTTTAATTATGTTTTAAATACTTTACTATTGTATGAATTATGATTGACCATTGAGTGTGTTCGAAAAAGTTACGACATGAGTGAAATCCTGATTGAACCTTAGGAATAGATAAGATACAAATGTCATGACATTAAGGTTACTGAGACTACGTGTAAGACCATATCTGGGATATGACATCTATATGAGACTTTGTGTAAGACCATATTTGGGATATGGCATCGTATGAAATTTCGTGTAAAACCATAGCTGGGCTATTGGCATCGATACGTGATCCCATGTAAGACCATATCTGGGATATGGTATTGGTATGGTACCGTGAGTACGGGACTCCCTAGTATCCTTTAGTATTCCAAGTAGTTGAATGGGTAATTTAATGAGTATGTCAAAGATGAATTGTGTGTAAATCCATTTCGAGATGACTCAGGTATGTATGAAAAACTCATACGTGATGAGCTTGTTATGTGATGAACCCTCGGTAAGGTTGTGATTGAGTAAGTTATGTTTATAAGATCTTAGTAATATTTATGCCAATTATCATCATATTGATTGTATGTTAAATGTGTGTTTTTGATGCCTAATATTTGCATGGGAACTTTCTAGGCTATATAGCTTACTCCCATTTTCTTTCTTTTGTCTTATAGTGTCACCAAGCTAGCTTGGGGATCAGAGATCGTCGAAGATCCACTCACACTATCAACTAATATTTTAGGTACCAATGAAATTGACATTTTGAGTTATAGCATGTATAAGGACTTGGTTATTTTGCTATATGTCATAATTGGTTTGGATAAATGTATTGGCTTTTGTTGGTTGATAATTCATTTTGTATATGGCCATTGAAATTGGCTAATATTGGTCTAAGTATATATGTATATGATAATGTTTTCATGAATGTGAAAATTTGCATGGTTTAAGTTGATAAGTATGTGATAATTGTATGTAGTAAATGGTAGCATGTGAATGATGTGTAGATGTCTTGATTGTGGCTGAATTGGTTGAATGTAATTACTTGGATTGGTGTTATGTTTTGTTGTGTAGGTGTGTGCAAAAAAGGGTGACAAAATGGCTTGGTAAATAGACTTGTTTTTGTCCACATGGGCAGACACACGAGTGTGTGTCTAGGCCGTGTGTGACACACGGCTTGCCCCATACGCGTGTGTTCTAGCCGTGTGTCCCCTGTACCTTAATGTTCCAAAACAAAATGCTCAAAATTAAGCACACGGACAGAGACATAGGTGTATGTATCAGCTATGTGGATGACATGGCCTCAGGTACAGGTGTGTGCCCTGGGCATATGAAGTCTGCATCTAACTTATGAAAAATTATTTAAATTAAATTGACCACATGACCTAGGACAAAGGTGTGTAACTTGGCCGTGTGTCTTCAATTTGCTATTGGGTGACAAACAAAGAGTTACACGGGTTAGGGACACAGACATGTATGACCACACGGCCTGCGCACACAGGTGTGTCCCAAGCCACACGGGCGTGTAGCCCTTAAAACATGAAATTTTTTTCTAAGTGTTGTGAAATTTTCTAAAGTTCTCAGTTTAGTCTCAAATCGCTCCCAATATATGTTTTGGGCCTCGTAGGCTCGTTTTAGGGATAAAATGAATGTATATGAAAAGTTTAAAATTTGAATGTAAATTTAAGTCTCGATTTTGTATGATTACTTGTGTATAAGTCTGGTAATGCTTCGTACCCTATTCTGGCGTTGGATATGGGTAAGGGGTGTTACATTCTCAGAATTTGTAAGAATGAACAAGCCCCCGGTTGATAAGATCCGAAAGCAAGGGGCTGAAGATTTCAGAGCTACTATGGTTGATGATCCCGAGAGAGTTGAGTTTTGGCTCGAAAACTCCATTAGGGTATTTGATGAGTTGTCTTGCACACCGGATGAGTGTTTAAAGTGTACCATCTCACTTTTGAGAGATTTTGAATATCACTGGTGGAATACACTAGTATCGGTGGTACCAAGAGAGAGAGTTACATGGGAATCCTTTCAAGAGAAGTTCCGAAAGAAATATATTAGTCAGCAGCTCATCGATCAGAAACGTAAGGAATTTCTTAAGCTAAAACAAGGCTGAATGTCAGTAACGAAATATGAGCGAGAATTTTATTGACTTAGTAAATATGCTCGAGAGTGTGTTTCCACCGAAGCTATCATGTGCAAGAGATTTGAGGATGGATTGAATGAGGATATTTGTGTGTTAGTTTTGATCTTAGAGCTAAAAGAATTTGTGGTATTGGTCGAGCTAGCTTGTAAAACTGAATAGTTGAGTAAAGAGAAGAGGAAAGCTGATCTTGAAGCTAAAAATTCAAGGAAAATACTGATGAGTAAATCATTTCCATTTTATTCAAAGAAATCTAAAGAAATGTACTCTTGCTCAAATGTATCAGCTGGGTATTCCCATAGAGACCGCGGGAAGTAATACTTGAGGGTTAAATCTCAAGCCACTTCAATGGCAAGTGTGGGTAATGTGAGGCCTAACAGACCTGAATTTCAGCATTATTGAAGAAGACATCCCGGCGAGCGTAAAATGAATGACCGAGATTGTTTCAAGTGTGGTTCTAAAAAGCATTTTATTCGAGATTGCTTTAAAATGGCTGGGAAAGAAAATTTTCAAGGTGCAAGGACGAAAAGAAAATTTTCAAGGTGCAAGGACGAGTAATACTACTAATAGGGGTATGCCATCGAGGAATACTGGAAATGGAGCTAGTAGTAAAGGTGTGACAAAAGATACCACTGTGAGATTCGAAGCTCTAGCACCTTCTAGAGCCTATGCCATCCGTGCTCACAAAGAAGTGACATCTCTCAATGTTATCACCGGTACTTTCTCTCTCTCTAATACTAATGTAGTTGCATTGATTTATACTGGATCAATCCATTCTTATGTTTGTGTGAAATTGGTAACTAGTAGGAGCTTGCCTATTGAGTTTACTGAGTTTGTGATTAGAGTGTCAAACCTTTTAGGCAAACATGTGTTAGTTGATAGAGTTTGCAAGAATTGTCCTTTGATGATTTGAGGTCATTATTTTCTGGCTAATTTAATGTTATTGACATTTGATGAATTCGATGTTATTTTGGGTATGGATTGGTTGACACTACATGATGTCGTAATGAACTGTAAAAGAAAGATTATTGAACTAAAATACGAAAATGGTGAAACTCTTTAGATTGATTCAGATGAGTCGGGTGAGTTACCTATTCTGATTTCTTCGATGTCTGTCCAAAAATATGTAAGGAAAGGTTGTGAAGCTTACATTGCTTATGTGAATACAAAAGTGTCTGAATTAAAAATTGAATCAGTGTCGATAGTTTGTGAATATCCGGATGTGTTCCCGGAAGAGTTGCTTGGGCTACCACCAGTTAGAGAACTCGAGTTTGGTATTGATTTAGTACCAGGGACCTCGTCGATATCTATTGCTCCATATAGAATGGCCCCGACTAAATTGAAAGAATTGAAAGCTCAGTTGCAAGAGTTGACAGATAAGGGTTTTCCAAGACTGAGTTTTTCTCCCTGGGGTGTTCCAGTGTTATTTGTAAAGAAGAAAGATGGATCCATGAGGCTTTGTATCAACTACCATCAGCTCAACAAGGTGACTATAAAGATCAAGTATTCTTTACCGAGGAATGGATGACTTGTTCAACCAGTTGAGAGGAGCAACAGTATTCTCGAAGATTGATTTTAGATCTTGGTACTATCAGTTGAGAGTTAAAGAGTCAGATGTGCCGAAAATCGCTTTCAGGACAAGGTATGGGCACTATGAGTTTCTTGTTATGCCTTTCGGACTATCTAATGCACCCGCTATTTTCATGGACTTGATGAATAGAATTTTTTGACCGTATGACATTCTAATTTATTCTCGAGACGAGTCCGAGCATGTCAAGCACTTGAGAACCGTTGTACAAACTTTAAGAGATAAGAAATTATTTGCTGAATTCAATAAAAGTGAGTTTTGGCTTCGAGAAGTCAAATTTTCGGGGCATATGTTTTAGGTGATGGTATCCGGGTTGATCCAAGTAAGATTTCGATTACTGTTGATTAGAAATCATCGAGAAATGCATCTGAAATTAGAAGCCTTTTGGGCTTAGCTGGATATTACTGATGTTTTGTCAAATGGTTTTCGATGATTGCTACTCCTATGACCAAGTTGTTGCAAAAAGATGTTAAGTTTGAATAGTTCGAAAAATGTCAGCAAAGTTTTGAGAAGTTGAAAGCATTATTGACTGAGGTGCCAATTTTAGTACAATCTGAACAAGGAAAAGAATTCGTAATTTATAATGACGCGTCACTGAATGGAATAGGTGCCGATTTTAGTACAACCTGAACCAGGAAAAGAATTATCTGACGCATGATTTGGAATTAGCCGCCATTGTGTTCACTTTAAAAATTTGGAGACATCATTTGTACGGTGAGAAATGTAATGTTTTTTCTGATCATAAGAGTTTAAAATACTTGATGACTCAGAAAGAATTGAACTTGCGGCAACAGAGATGGCTTGAGTTACTGAAGGATTACGAGCTAGTAATTGATTACCACCCTGGTAAGGCAAATGTAGTCACAGATGCGTTGAGAAGAAAGACTTTGTTTGCTTTGAGAGCGATGAATACACGGTTGACTTTGTCTGATAATGGTTCGATTCTAGTCGAGTTGAGAGCTAGACCGTTATTTCTTCAACAAATTTGTGAAGCTCAGAAATGTGACAGTAACTTGCAAGCCAAAAGAGTTCTTTGTGAATCGTGTAGTGATTCAGATTCTCATATCAGATCCGATGATTGTTTGATGCTCCAAGGCAAATTTTGTGTGCCGAAAAATGATGAACTTGTTTAGAAAATTCTTCATGAAGCACATAATGGTTGTTTATCTGTGCATCCGGGTAGTACAAAAATGTATAATGATTTAAAGAAATTGTATTGGTGGTCTGGTATGAAACGAGATATTTCAGAGTTTATTTTGAAGTGTTTGATTTGTCATCAAGTAAAAGCTGAACACCAAGTGCCTTCGGGTTTATTTTAGCCAGTGATGGTGCCCGAGTGGAAATGGGATAGGATTATGATGGACTTCGTAACTGGGTTGTCTTTGACTCCGAAAAAGAAAGATGTCATTTGGGTTATTGTTGATAGAATGATGAAATCAGCTCATTTTATTCCGGTACTTACTAACTGCTCACTTGATAAGTTAGTCGAATTATACATTTTGGAGATTGTAAGATTGCACGGAGTGCCTATGTCTATTATTTTGGATAGAGACCCGAGGTTCACTTCGAGATTTTGGAAGAAATTACAAGAGGCTTTGGGTATAAAGTTGAAATTTAGTACCGATTTTCATCTGCAAACCGACGATCAGTCTGAAAGAACGATTTAGGTACTCGAAGATATGCTCCAATGTTGTGTTTTAGAATTCGAGGGCAATTGAGAAACATATCTGCCATTGGTCTAATATGCCTATAACAACAGTTTTCAGTTGAATTTATAAGGCATTGTATGGTTGCAAGTGTCGAACGCCATTGTATTGGACGGAGCTTAGTGAGAAACAGATTCACGGGGCTGATTTGGTCAGAGAAACCAAAGAGAAAGTAAAGGCAATTTGTGATTGCTTGAAAGCCGCTTCAGATCGGCAAAAGCCGTACGTAGATTTGAAAAGAAAAGAGATTGAATTTCAGATCAGTGATAAAGTATTTCTGAAAGTATCTCTGTGGAAGAAGATTCTGAGATTTGGCAGTAAAGGTAAGTTGAGTCAACGTTTCATTGGGCCATATGAGGTTATCGAAAGAATAGAGCCAGTGGCTTGACGCTTAGCTTTACCGACAGAGTTGGAAAGGATTCATAATGTGTTTCATGTGTCAATGTTGTGACGATATCTGATTGTCACTCACGATAAGTTTTAAAATTTATAAATGATCATACTCGATCTAACTATTATCACGATGAAGCCAAGCGCACCTATCGATCAGTAGTATAGTTCTAGTAAGACCGGATGTCGAACCCAAAGGAACTAAAAGTACTAGTATTAACTTTCTTTTTATTATCTAGCCAAAAAAATAATGAAAGTTGTTTTAACTACCTAATTAATTAATCTAAAAATGCACAAAAAATAGATTTAGGAAAATACTTTTGGAAAATTGATTGATTTAAGACAACACCAAGGAAGAATCCACCTAGACTTCTCTTGTTAACTGACTTTGAACCAAACGATTTATTCACTTGACTTGATCCGTAGAAATCCCTAAGTTATGTTATTATCCCTATTCAAGACTAATAACGTCTAACCCTAGGTTGATTAATTGAAATCTCTTTCTAATTAAAACCCCTAGTTTTGCATTAACTCGATCTATGGATTCCCTTATTAGATTTGACTCTAATCTGATAGATTTATGTCGTCCTATCTCTAGGATTGCATGCAACTCTGCTTAATTATGAGCGATCTACTCTTAGACAGGGACTATTCATCCTTCGAATAAGCACATCAATACTTGAATCAATATTCTAGAATATTCAAACAAGAGTTAAAGTTATAATTAAGAACAAATCAAGTATTTATCATACAATTCAGAAAATATTAACAAGATCCGTCTTAGTTTCATCCCCCTTAGGTATTTAGGGGATTTAGTTCATAACTATAAAAGAAAACATCTCAGAAGAATGATAACAAAACATAAAGAAAACCCAAAAACCCCTGAAGAAAATTGAAGGGAGATCTTCAGTCTTAGAGGTGAATCCGTCTTTTGAGATGGATCAATCGGCTTTCTTCGAGTAATTCCTTACTTCCTACTCTCTTTGTCTTCTTCAATCCTCCTTTAGGGTGTTTAAATAGGCATTAGAATGCCTAAAATCCCTCAAAATTGCCCTTTTCCGAATAGAACTCAACTTGGGCTTGACAGGGACACACCCGTGTGTGATTACTTCAGGCCGTGGTCAAGGCTGAGAGATAAACATGCTCGTGTTGAGGTTGTTTTAGGTCGTGTTCAAGCCTGTTAGAATGGCACGGGCGTGTGTGCTACCCGTGTGAGGAAGTCCAGGACGTTTGTTTTCCTACGTCGGCGTATTTTCTCCATTTTTGGCCCGTTTCTTGTTCTTTTTTCTCTCCTGTGCTCACCTAAGTATAAAACATGAAATTAAAGGATTTAGAGCATCAAATTCACCAAATCTAAGGAGAAATCATTCATAAATGTGTCAAGCATGGAACAACAATATGTTTAAATTACGGTTTATCAAATACCCCATGCTTAAGCTTTTGCTTGTCCTCAAGCAAAATCCTCAATTCACAATTAAGAATTCCTTTTTCTCAACTTATAATTCCTATCAATAATATCTCAAACTAATCCATAAGTAATCATACATTGAGAATTCAATTAGAAGAACATTAAAGTTTCAAACATTCCAAGTTGAGCATTTTATCATGTAAAACATAGGCATCTCTCCTCATCTAAGTAATCACCATTGAATTGAAATCTCACAGAGTTTAACATACTCACTAAAGATTCACTCAAATCACTCGAAGTGTTTAAGGATAATGAATTTAGCACTCAACAGTCAATATGAAAAGTTATTACCATAGGCTTGCATGAAAATCAAATCTCCACCACTATAAATTGAGATGATACATCAATCAAAAGGTCTTTAGAGAGTTGTAACGAGGCTTTGGTTAGAGGGTGTGGCCACAAGATGAAAGAGAAGGTTAGAATTGAGATTGAATTGATGAATTACTTAACTAGAAAAATATTTAATCATCAATTGCGTACAAAAGAGCTTCTTCTCAGACTATGGAATTAAACACTCAAGCTTAAAAAATACGACTTACTACTAATAAATAGTTATGTATGTATTATTATTATTATTATTATTTTAAGAACAAATCAATTAACTAACTATCAAGAATAAGACATAGTTAAGAAATTTATTCAAATCAAATCTCGACAAAAATAGGGATAAAATTAATTGAAGGGATTTCAACAATAATGAGTTATGGGTTAATATGGGGGGTAAATCAATGAATAAGATGTTAGGCTCAAAGGGGTTCACTAGGGGTTAATTGTGAAGGTAGGCTTTTATGGATTGAGTGAGTTAAACCTAAGTGCCTTTATCATCTTGACATGTCAAATCAAATGGGGTGGTCTTGAAATGCATAATCAAGCAAGTTCTAGAATAATAATTCGATATTGACGCACTCAAAGCAACAATAAAAGTGAGCATAAAAGAAATAATAGATGTTCTAAAGGCTCAAAATCTCACAAAAATTATGGCCTTTTGATGTTTAAACTTGTGGATTTCAATTCAAGATAATACCTAAACTTGGGAAAACAACCTAAATTTTTAAATTCTCAGAAATCAACTTATCATGCTTGATTCTCTAATGTCTTAAAGTTTAAGTAATCAATGCATGAATGCTTATGTTTTAATTCAAGATATATCAATAAAAATCATAAATTAATCAAAATTTATTCTAATAATGATATGAGAGATTCACGAGAGAACCAAGACAAAATTCAGGGATTTTTTTGATAGTGATATAATTGACCCCCCACACTTAAGATGTACATTACCCTCAATGTACAAAGATAAAGTTAGTGGCAATTACAGATAAAAGATCATAAGATAGGGAGAGAAGTGAAACTTCATGAATGTTAAATGAATGAACTCCTTAGGTTGGAGTTACGTAGAGTGGAGGAGAATACTCCGGTGGTGGTAGAGGTTGGGTTCCACAAGTGCTGCGCCAAAAGAATATTATATCTCGTGGTGGCTATGATTGTGGTCGAGCAGCGCATGGCAGTCGTGAAGAACCTTGTCCAGTGGAGTTTGAAGTTCCTAAGTAATTGTGAGCTTTAGAGCTCTTTATAACTGTGATAAGATTAGGAACTTTTAGGAATATAGAGGAATAAGATTACTCATGAAGAAATAAATGAAAATATAAAGTACTTAATAATTATAAAAATCTTAAAAAATGAAATAGAACAGTTTTAAAGAAAAATAAAATTAGAAAATAGGTATTTGAGGCACACGGTCGTGGGGCACCCCCATGTGCCTTTTATTTAGCCCGTGTTTTTCGTGGGTTTCGAATCTTAGGCGTGTTGGTGCACACGGCCGTGTAAGTTTGACAGTGTCAACCATGGGTGAAGGGCACGGGCGTGTCGCACGCCCGTGTTACTTTCTCAGTTTCAACCACGGTTCTAAGACACGGGCGTGTCGCATGCCCGTGTTGTTTTGGCAGAATTATCCACAGCCAGATCACACGGCTGTGGCGATTTATCGTATTCCATGTTTTGGGGAAAATTTTTTCTCTATTTTCAAATGGCCATATCGTATGGTCGTGTCACTTCTCGTGTTATGGACATGGCCTAAGGCACGCTCGTGTGCCTGGCCGTGTGGATTTGGGAACTTATGTTCAGAGACTCAGTTAGTAATCTAGATTTAAAAACTTAAAATTTAAATAAATTAAAACTGTTAGTACTTGGGTTGCCTCCCGAGAAGTGCTTATTTATAGTTTAAGCTCGACTGTACCTTGTCAGTGTATTTAGGGAGGTTCGTGGAGTTGTAGCTCCTCTCCATCATCTTTAAAATTCTCACCGTTATAAAGATTGAGACGAATTCCATTTACCTTGAAAGTGCCTTGTGATGGGTGACGTAACTCTTCTGTGCCATATGAAAAATAGATTAAACTACGAAAGGTCCTAAACATCGTGATTTAAGTTTCCCAGGAAACAGTTTGAGTCTCGAATTATATAGCAGGACAAGATCTCTGACTTCAAATTATTTTCATTCCTTTAAACGAGCGTCGTGGCACCGCTTTGTTGCTTCCTTGTATGGGTGTGAGTTTTCATATGCATTGGCTCGCCACTCATCTAACTCGTTCAACTGCATCAAGCTATTCTCACCTGCAAGTTTGGGATCATGGTTTAGAAATTTAATAGCCCAGAAGGCTTTATGCTCTAGTTTGAATGGTAGATGACAACTTTTTTCCATAAACAAGTCTGTAAGGTGATGTTCCTATGGGAGTCTTAAAAGCAGTTCTATAAGCCAATAAAACATCATCTACTTTCATCACCCAATCCTTCCTATTTGATTCTACTGTCTTTTCAAGAATCCGTTTGATCTCTCGATTTGCTATTTCAACTTGTCCACTAGTTTGAGGATGGTAAGGGGTGGTTGTTCAGTGATGAATTCCATATTTCTTAAAGGTTTTCTCAAATTGGATGTTACAAAAATGAGTACCCCAGTCACTAATAATTGCTTTAGGTGTTCCGAATCTAGAGAAGAGTTTCTTAAGGAATCGTACTACCACTCTAGCATCAATAATAGGTAAAGCTTGGGCTTCCACCCATTTGGACATATAATCAGCTGCTACTAAGATGTATTTATTCCCAAATGAATAGGGAATGGACCCATGAAGTCGATACCCCAAACGTCAAATATTTCACATTAAAGCATATAGTTTTGAGGCATTTCATCACGTTTGAAGATATTACATGTCCGTTGGCATTTTTCACAAGAAAGAATGTACCTGTTGGCGTCTTTGAATAACAAGGGCTAATAAAAACCTGATTCAAGTATTTTATGTGCGGTCTTAGTTCCACTGTACTGTCCTCCAATCGGTCTTGAGTGGCAATGTTCCAAGATCTTTGATGCTTCTGACCTTTCAACACATATCCTAATGATTTGATCTGCACATATGCGGAAAAGAAAAGGGTAATCCTGTAACGCCCCAAATTTGGGCCTAGAAGTATTGGGCCTTGAGTATGGGTTCGTAAGGAGGTTGTATATAAATAATTAGTTGTGCAAGGAAATGACACAATTAAATGTCTACTTTGGTGGTTAATGGCCCTGAAAAGTGTTGGAGAAATCCTGGGTTCCAACCTGGGCTTTAGCAAAAATTTTGGTATTAAGTGAATAAAACCCTGGATGCTTGGATGATGGCCTTTTAAATTATTGTGTTAAATAAATGACACAAGGAAGCATGTGGTCTAGTGGTTGTAGCGTCCTTAAGGTTGCAAGAGAGCCTAGGTTCAAGTCTTGGCTCTTACAATTCATTTTGGTTTTTTCTCTTAAATGAATCTGGACGCTGGCACATATGTCTTAAAGTTAATTACGGACGTTTTTATCACAAAAAAGCCTTGTGGTGGAGTGGCAAGGTGGCGTGTTGTGTAACTGTGAGGTTTGAGGTTAAAGTCTTGGGATGCATAATGGAGTATTTATTTTGCTATTTGAGTTACGAAGGAGGTGGAGTTGGACTAAAACTCTGTGGTTGAAGTGGTCATAAGAATGAGGAATTTTCTTATTGGTTGAAAGTAATCCCACATCGGGAAGCTAACATGAGAATTGGTGAGAAGCTAGCTTTAAATAGAGCGAACCAAATGAGTTGGTGAGCAAGACTCAATACAGGATGTGCCAAGGTTGGTGATCGTGGACTTCGGCGTATTCTCATAAACAGGTGTGTATTTCGCACTACTCTAGTTGTAGAAAGGCAAATACCGGAATGCCAAAATACCGGTCACACGGCGATGGCAGCCACACGAGCGTGCAAGCATACATGTGGGAGCTTTGACGTAATGGCTGAGGCCATCATGAGTGCTCTCGTGGGCTTAGGTTGCTTTGGGCCACAATGGGTTGGGATGGGCCATGTGGGCCATGGGCCCAAATGGGTAAATTGTATGATTGTGTAGTAAATATTAGATTGGACTATGTGAATCTCATATTTGTCGGTTAGTATTACGGAAATACCCCTGTAGGGTAGAATTACTAAAATACCCTCGACTTATAAAATTATCAAAATACCCTCGTTTTGTAAAATTACCAAAATATCCCTAACTTGTAAAACTACCAAAATACCCTCGATTTGTAAAATTACTGAAATACCCTCGACTTATAAAATTACAGAAATACCCTTGATTTGTAAAATTACCAAAATATCCCTAACTTGTAAAACTACCAAAATACCCTCGATTTGTAAAATTATAGAAATACCCTTGACTTGTAAAATTATCGAAATACCCTTGATTTGGAAAATTACAGAAATACCCCTGATTTACAAAATTATAGAAATACCCTTGACTTTAAAAAATACAGAAATACCATTAGTTTGCAAAATTATCGAAATACCCTTGATTTGTAGATTTACCAAAACACCCTTGTAGGGTGAAATGACTAAAATACCCCTAATAGGTAAAAAAGACCATTCTGTCCCTCTACGGTATATGACTCACTGATAATACAATTTGATTGATTTGACTATGTTTTGACTCACAATGTATGACTGTGATTGGACTGTTGTGACAGTGATTTGTATGATTTTGTATGACGTGTGTATATTTGCTGCATTCATATAATATTATGTTGCACATGGGTGGGAATTATGGAATGGAGGAAGTATATAAGGATTGCGTGGTTGTTTGACAACCGTGGATCCACCGACGGCTTTTAAGCCCAATATATGATTGTTGACGACTCTGTGTCGATCATATTTACTGAAGCTGTGTGCCGACTATATTATCGTCACTGATGGTTATGTGCCAACAGGATACAGCTACAGCTGGCTTAAAGCCAATTATTCTGATTATGGCTTTGTGCCAAATGTATTTGCTTAAGGCTATGTGCCAATATATGATTATTGACGACTCGGTGTCGATTACATTTACCTAGGGCTATGTGCCGATTATGATGGCTATGTGCCAAACTTATTATAGCTACAGATGGCTTTGTGCCAATTATAATACCACTACTGAAGGCTTAAAGCCGTATATATGTGATTGGTAGCTTGTTGCAACGAAGGTAGTTCCGCAACTAGGCTACCATTTATGTGTCAGTTGGGTGGGTCGATACTTATATCCCCACATGATGTGATGGGGGACGGAGCTAGTGCGTAGCGGATGGATTATTGGGATGGGTTAGCATGCATTTTTGCATTATGCATATGATTTGATTCTGACAAGGGCTGAGACCTAAGTGATTCTGTAACAGGCTTAGAACCACTACAATTGTACTATGTTGATTTGGGCTTAGGCCCACCTGATTCTATAAAAGGGCACAAGCCCAATTTGATTCTATTTCTGTTTGTCTTACTGACTGTTACCTATTTTAGTTTTGGAGGGGATTACACACTGAGTTTTCGTAAACTCACCTCATTTTAATTGTGCAGGTAATCCCCAACGTTAGGTGGTTCGGTGTTGCGAGGGACTCGAAGATGACCACACACTACTTATGTTTTCATATTTGTTATTACTATTGCGTATTTCTTTTTAATTGGGTTGTAATAAGGCCTCTCTTGATTCTGGTTTTTATTTTACTTTGGGATTTTAATTACTATGTTTTATAATGGTTAAAAGTAGATCGTGGTTTTCCAAAACTACAACTATTTTCAAAACACTACGTTTTCGCAACTTAACTTTTAAACATCACTTTGTCGTAAATCGGTTACTTTTAGAATTAGCTTCCGCAAAGTAAAAAGAAATTTTGGAAAGAAAATTAAGAAGTTTTCAATGCACTACGTTTTAAATAAGAAGGGTTTCTAATGAAAACATGGTTTTCGAAAAACACTTCAATACACGCCAGATTTGGGTCTAACTTCTGGGCCGGGTTTGGGGTGTTACACGTCCCAAAAGTAGTTTTTCACATCATTAAAGAATCACTTCTTTTGTTGGTGTGTAAACCCTTTTTGGATAATGTTAGCGGCTAAAAAATTCGCAATTTCTGCAAACCAAAGTACATCAGAATCAGATATAGCAAAGAATTGTTCTTTAGGAAATGAATCATTTATTTCAACTTCATCTAGTTTTTTGGTATTTGAGTTCTCAAGCTTGGAAAGATGATCAGCCGCGAGATTTTCAGCTCCTTTCTTATCCTAAATCTCTAAGTCAAATTCCTACAACAACAGAATCCATCGAATGAGTCGAGGTTTTGCATCAGTTTTAGTTAAAAGGTAGCGAAGGGAAGAATGGTCAGTGTAAACGACAACTTTAGATAATATGAGATACGATCGAAATTTATCGAATGCAAAAACCACAGCTAGCTACTCTTTCTCCATGGTAGTATAGTTTTCTTGTGCAGCTGTCAAAGTTTTGCTAGCATAATAGATAGGTTGAAAATTCTTGTCTCGTTGTTGTCCCAAAACCGCACCTACTGCAAAATCACTTCATTACACATTAGTTCAAAAGGTCAATTCTAAGCATTATTGATGAAAATTAAAAGGTACATCTTTTTTCTAGTAATTTAGTGAAAGGCTTAGCTATTTTAGAAAAATCCTTAATAAATATTCTATAAAAACCAGCATATCCTAAAAAGCTTCTAATAGCCTTGACCGAACTAGGAGGGGTAATTTTTTGATTGTTTCAATTTTAGATTTGTCAACTTCAATCCCTTTACTAGAAATTTTATGTCCTAATACAATATCTTCTTGAACCATAAAGTGACATTTTTCCCAGTTAAGCACAAGGTTCATTTCCTTACATCTTATTAAAACTTGTTTTAAATTTTTAAGGCAAAGATGGAAAGAGTTATCGAATACCGAGAAGTCATCCATAAATACCTCAATGATGTCTTCTACGAGTTCGTCAAAGATCGCCATCATATAGTGCTGAAAAGAGGTAGGAGCATTACATAATCCAAAAAGGCATTCTATGATAAACAAATGTACCATATGGACATGTAAACGTCGTCTTTTCTTGATCTTTAGGAGCTATTGGGATTTGGAAATAACCAGAGAGTCTGTCTAAAAAGCAGTAGTATATGTGCCCTGATAATCTTTCCAACATTTGGTTAATGAATGGCAAGGGAAAGTGATCTTTTCTCGTGGCATCATTCAACTTCCTGTAGTCAATGCAAACTCTCCAACTTGTGACTGTTCTTGTCGGGATTAATTCATTATTTTCGTTGGTTACGACCATCATGCCTCCTTTCTTAGGAACAACCTACACTGGACTTACCCAAGAACTGTCAAAAATAGGATAAATAATTCCAGCATCTAGAAGTCTAATTACCTCAGCTTTAACAACTTCTTTCATGTTGGGGTTCAGTCGTCTTTGAGCTTGCACACATGGCTTATATTCATCTTCCATTAAAATTTTGTGGGTGCAAAAGGAGGGGCTGGTCCCTTTTATGTCAGAAATTTTCCAAGCTATGGCCCTTTTATGTTCTCTTAATACTTGGAGTAATTCCTCTTTTTCCTTGGGTTGCAAGTTAGAAGCAATAATCACTGGTAATGTAGAATTATTTCCAAGGAATACATATTCCAAGTGATTTGGCAATTGTTTAAGTTCCAGTTTGGGGGATTCTTCAATAGAAGGTTTTTGCTTAAGTTCATTGTTTGTCTTGATACCCTCATATTCTACTTGTCTTGAGACTGGTTTATTGGAGTTCAGTTCAGTTTTTACCTTACCTATCTCAGGATCCTCATAATCTACCTCCTCGCTCTGGGTAAGACACAGTTCCAACGTATCCTCATGTATGATTTCCTGAAAAGAATCTTGAGTGGCATGATCAATAGAGTCAATAAAATAACATGAGTCATTTTGCTCCCTAGAAAATTTCATGGCATCATAGATTTTAAAAATAATCTCTTCGTCACCTACTCTAAGTACAAGTTTACCATCTCCCACATCAATAGCAGCCCTAGCAGTGGCTAAAAATGGACGACCTAAAATTAAGGGCAATTCAACATCCTTACCCATGTCAAGCACAACAGAATCAATAGGGAATATAAATTTATCTACTTTTACAAGTACATCCTCTATGATACCCCTAGGATATTTAACAAATCTATCAGCTAATTGAATACTCATCCTAGTGGGCTTAGGTTCCCCAAGACCAAGTTGTTTAAACATCTTATATGGCATCAAATTAATGCTATGCCTAAATCAGCTAGTCCTTTCTCAACATTCAAACTATCAATTAAGCAGGGAATAGTAAAGCTTCTTGGGCCTTTTAGTTTGGTTGGCAGTTTATGTTGGAGTATAGCCGAGCACTCCTCGTTGATTTCCACTGTAGATAAGTCCTCAAACTTCCTTTTATTTGTTAGAAGCTCCTTCAAAAATTTTGCGTATGTAGGCATCTGCGAGATGGCTTCAACAAAAGGTAAGTTGATATGTAATTGCTTAAAAAGTTCAAGAAATTTACCGAATTGTGCATCCATGCGGTCTTTTTTCAACTTTGCTAGGTATGGAACTGGTGTTTTATATTCCTTTAGTACTAGTTTGTCATTATTTTCGGGATTTACCTCCTCTCTTTTGCTTCTGTTGGCTTCTTGTGGTAGCTTCTTTTCAGATTCAGCTAACACTTTCCCACTCCTTAGTGTAACTTCTTTCACATGCTCTTTTGGATTGGTTTCGGTGTTGCTAGTTAAATTTCCTGGTGGTCTCTCTAAAATCATCTTAGTCAGCTATCCAATTTGATGCTCGAGCCCTTGAATCGATGATTGCTAATTTTTTAGTGTAGTTTCAGTGTTCTAAAAATGAGTCTCTGACACCGAGATGAATTTTGTTAGCATCTCCTCAAGGTTCAGCTTTTTCTCTAGTTGGTAAGGTTGTTGTTGGAAGCCTGAAGGGGGTGGTGGTCTTTGATTTCCTTGGCCTTCCCATGAGAAATTCGGGTGATTCCTCCAACCTGCATTGTAAGTGGTATTGTAAGGATTATTTTGAGGTCTAGAGTTGTTACCCATGTAATTCAATTGTTCGTTCTCCATGTTGTGGACATAGGTTGGATATTCTGGGTTGCTCATTCCACCTCTACTTGCATTGCATTGCATAACTGGATGTACCTACATGAAACCAAGTAAACCATCAATTTTTTTATTTAGGAGTTCTACCTGATTTGAAAGCATAGTAACCAAGTCGACGTTATAAACGACTGCTTCTTTGGTTGGCTTAGTCCTCAGAGCTTGCCACTGATAGTTATTCAGTGACATTTCTTCAATAAATTCATAAGCCTCTTCAAGTGTTTTGTTGTTTATAGTTCCACTGGCAGCTACATCAATTATCTGTCTCGTCGAGGGGTTTACGCCACTGTAAAACATTTGAACTTACAGCCATAGAGGTAACCCATGGTGAGGTCACCTTCGCAGTAGGTCTTTGTATCTCTCCCAAGCATCGTAAAGTGTTTCTAAATCCATCTACACAAAAGAAGAAATATCATTCCTTAGTTTAGTTGTTTTAGAAGGTGGAAAGTATTTAAGTAAGAACTTTTCAGTCATTTGTTCCTAAGTAGTGATTGATCCTCGTGGTTACGAGTTCAACCACTATTTAGCTTTATTCCTTAGTGAAAAGGGAAATAACTGAAGGTGAATGGCATCATCAGAAATGCCATTGATTTTGAACGTGTTGCAAAGTTCCAGAAAATTGGCCAAATGAGTATTTAGGTTTTTGTCCTGCAAACCATCAAACTGGACAAACTGTTGTATCATTTGAATTTTGTTAAGCTTTAGTTCAAAATTATTTGCAGCAATAGCAGGCCTAACTATACTCGATTCAATTCCTGTTAAAGTAGGATTAGCATAATCATACATTGTACAAGGAGAAGGATTCTGATTTACTGGGTCAGCAGCAATCGCAGGAGGTAGTGGATTTTCCTGATTTTTAGCCATCTCCTCAGTTGTAGTTGGAATATCGTCCTCTTACTCTTCCTTTGTGTATCTTAGGCTTCGCCTTATTTCTCTTCACTTTCTCGAGCTGCGCGATCGATTTCTTCATCAAAAAGCAATGGTCCTGATAGGTTTCTTCTAGTCGTAAACTATAAGAACCTGCCAGACGAAAGAAAAAGAAAGTTTAGTAACGAAAATCGAAACAAAATTTAAAGTGAAATAAAAATAAATGGCTAAAGTAATAAAAATCGAGTGTTCCTAATATCTTAGTTCCCCGGCAACGGCGCCAAGAACTTGATTGTCACTTGCGATAAGTTTTAAAATTTATAAATGATCGTACTCGAACTAACTATTATCAGGATGAAGGCAAGCGCACCTATCGAACAGTAGTATAGTTTTAGCAAGACTGGATGTCGAACCCAAAGGAACTTAAAGTACTAGTATTAACTTTCTTTTTATTATCTAGCCTAAAAAATAATGAAGGTTGTTTTAACTAACTAATTAATTAATCTAAAAATTCACAGAAAATAGAT
This sequence comes from Gossypium anomalum, assembly GCA_025698475.1. Taxonomy (NCBI): domain Eukaryota; kingdom Viridiplantae; phylum Streptophyta; class Magnoliopsida; order Malvales; family Malvaceae; genus Gossypium; species Gossypium anomalum. The sequence continues at coordinate 43,327,127 of CM046965.1, forward strand.
TAGGAAAAATACTTTTGGAAAACTGATTGATTTAAGACAACACCCAAGGAAGAATCCACCTAGACTTCTCTTGTTAACTGACTCTGAACTAGATGATTTATTCACTTGACTTGATTCGTAGAAATCCCTAAGTTATGTTATTATCCATATTCAAGACTAATAACGTCTAACCCTAGGTTGATTAATTGAAATCTCTTTCTAATTAAAACCCTTAGTTTTGCATTAACTCGATCTATGGATTCCCTTATTAGATTTGACTCTAATCCGACAAATTTATGTCATTCTATCTCTAGGATTGCATACAACTTCGCTTAATTATGAGTGATCTACTCTTAGACAGGGACTATTCATCCTCTGAATAAGCACATCAATACTTGAATCCATATCCTAGAATATTCAAACAAGAGTTAAAGTCATAATTAAGAACAAATCAAGTATTTATCATACAGTTCAGAAAATATTAACAAGATCCGTCTTAGGTTTCATCCCCCTTAGGTATTTAGGGGATTTAGTTCATAACTATAAAGGAAAACATCACAGAAGAATGATAACAAAATATAAAGGAAACCCAAAAACCTTGAAAGAAATTGAAGGGAGATCTTCAATCTTGGAGGTGAATCTAGCTTCCGAGATGGATCAACCGGCTTCCTTCGAGTAATTCCTTACTTCCTATTCTCTGTGTCTTCTTCAATCCTCCTTTAGGGTGTTTAAATAGGTTTTAGAATGCCTAAAATCCCTCAAAATTGCCCTTTTCTAAATAGAACTCAACTTGGGCTCAACAAGGACACGCCCGTGTGCGATTACTTCAGGCCGTGGTCAAGGCTGAGGGATAAACACGCCCGTGTGGAGGTTGTTTTAGGTTGTGTTGGAGCCTGGTGAATGGCACGGGCATGTGTGCTACCCGTGTGAGGAACTCCAGGCCGTGTTGTTTTCCCACGTTGGCCCATTTTCTCCATTTTTGGCCTGTTTCTTGTTGTTTTTGCTCTCCTGTGCTCACCTAAGTATAAAACATGAAATTAAAGGATTAGGAGCATCAAATTCACCAAATCTAAGGAGAAATAATTCATAAATGTGTTAAGCATGGGACAATAATATGCATAAATTACGGTTTATCAATATTATTCTGATCCCTCACATGTATTTCTCCAACAGATATTGAGATTCGACAAGATATGACGTATGGTAAAGAACCGATCAAGATTTTAGCTTGGGAAGTTAAACAGCTGAGAAATAACATTATAGCCCTAGTGAAAGTTTTATTCCAACGACATGGGGTCGAAAAGGCAATGTGGGAACTCGAGGAGGCTATGAGGAAAAAGTACCCAAACCTGTTTTCTAGTAAGAATTTTGGGGACAAAAATCCCTAAAGGGGGGAGAATTGTAACAACCCGATTTAGGGCCTAGTCAGAACAATGGTTTCGCGACCACAAATTCGATGTTGAAAAACATGTTTCTATTACATTTTCATGGTCTCCAGTTTTACAGATTGATTTCGTGAAAATTTCGTTCAAAAATTTTAACGTTTGAGCACTAAATTTAGCAAAAAGGACTAAATTGTAAGAAGTGTAAAAGTTGAGTTCTACATGCTAGAGGTGTCTAATTGTTTTGAAATTTTAAATTGGAGGTCCTTAGATGGTAATTAGACCATTTTACTTTGAGTTGGACAAAAATAGACATGAGGTAAGAGAATTTTAGTGTTTTGATAAAATGGCATTTTGGTCATTTAGTAATTAAAAGAATTAAAAAGCAAAAATCAAACCAAAATTTAGTCCATCTTCTTCATGCTTGTGCCAAAAATTAGAAGAGAAGCCATAGCTAGGGTTTGGTCACTTTCAAGCTCGATTGTAAGGCTATTCTTGCCCCGTTTTTAATGCCCTTTACGTTTTTAAAGTCATTATCACTCGATGTATCTATTTCTACCATTAATTTGAGAAATTATTAAGGTCTAAGGTTTGAACCATGTGAGATATGTGTGTATTTTGATGTCTAATGATAAAAAATGTGTGTTTGGTGTATGATAAACAACTTTTACTAGGTGATTTTTGATGAAAATGTCAAAAGGACCAATTTGTAAAAAGGTTATAAAATGGGTGTAAAAGTCTAATTAAATGAAAAATGTGGGCTGTTTTAAGCATAAAAGAGGTTTAGCTAGGCTTGGGAATTGAAAAAATTGAATCTATTTCAATTTACTAGCCTAGGAACCAAAGTGTAAAAATGTAAAAGTTTAGGGGAAAAATGTAATTTTGCCCTAATCTAATTTTTGAACTGAATAGATTAATGTGAATAATAAATGAGTTAAATTTTCTATTATATATCAAGAGAAACGAGGTCCGGACCTAGATAGGGGGAAAAATAAAGTGTTTGACAATTAGGTCCTATTTCTACTATTCTTGTACCGAGGTAAGTTCTTACGTAAGTAATGCATTGTTTTAATTATGTTTTAAATACTTTACTATTGTATGAATTATGATTGACCATTGAGCGTGTTCAATAAAGTTACGACAAGAGTGAAATCTCGGTTGAACCTTAGGAATAGATAGGATACAAATGTCATGACATTAGGGTTACTAAGACTATGTGTAAGACCGTATCTGGGATATGGCATCTATATGAGACTTTGTGTAAGACCATATCTGGGATATGGCATCGATATGAAATTTCGTGTAAGACCATAGCTGGGCTGTTGGCATCGACGCGTGATCCCATATAAGACCATAGCTGGGCTATTGGCATCGATATGGTACCGTGACTACGGGACTCCCGAGTATCCTTTAGTATTCCAAGTGGTTCAACGGGTAATTTAATGAGTATGTCAAAGATTAATTGTGTGTAAATCCAATTCGAGATGAGATAGGTATGTACGAAAAAGTCATACGTGATGAGCTTGTTAGGTAATGAACCCTCGGTAAGGTTATGATTGAGTAAGTTATGTTTATAAGATCTTAGTAATATTTATGCCAATTATCATCATGTTGATTGTATGTTAAATGTGTCTTTATGATGCCTAATATTTGCATGGGAACTTATTAAGCTATATAGCTTACTCCCCTTTTCTTTCCCTTGTCTTATAGTGTCACCAAGCTAGCTCGTTGTCAGAGATTGTCGGAGATCCACTCATACGATCAACTAATATTTTGGGTACCAATGAATTTGACATTTTGAGTTATGGCATGTACAGGGACTTAGTTATTTTGTTATATGTCATAATTGATTTACCCAAATGTATTGGCTTTTTTTGGTTGATAATTCATTTTGTATATGGCCATTGAAATTGGCTAATATTGGTTTAAGTATATATGCATATGATAATGTTTTCATAAATGTGAAAATTTGCCTGGTTTAAGTTGATAAGTATGTGATGATTGAATGTGGTAAATGGTAGCATGTGAATGATGTGTGGATGTCATGATCGTGGTTGAATTGGTTGAATGTAATTACCTGGATTAGTGTGATGTTTTGTTGTGCACGTGCGTGCATAAAAAGGTGACAAAATGGCTTGGTAAATAGCCTTGTTTTTTGTCCACACGGGTAGACAAACGGGTGTAACAGCCCGATTTAGACCCTAATTAGAATGGTAGTTTCGGGACCATGAATCCGAGTCAGAAAAATATTTAAAAATTATTTTCTATGTTTATTTTGTGTGAATTTATATTCGTCAAAATTTTCGTGATTTAATTTTGTCGTTTGAGTGTCCGATTAAATAAACGAACTTAATCGCGTAAAATGCAAAATTGGTATACTAATTGTTGAAGTGTATAATTACTTTGTTCTTTTGTTATGGAGTGTTTGTAATGCAAACATACCTTTGAATCTTTGCATGGACATATTCGGCCCTTAGTAAGTGAATTATAAATAATTAAACTAAGGGTATAAAGGTAAATTATGTAATAATAAGCTTATAATAAAACATAAAATTAAAAATAAGCTTTTATATTAATGTGTTCTTGCTGAAAATAAAAGAAACAAAAGAATAAGAAGCTAGGTATTTGACCATTGTTAATTCAAATTCAAGATCAAGAAATTTAGATCGAGGGAAAACTAAAGTTGTCGACTAGCCGATCCGTACTAGTTTTTCATCGTCCCAGGTAAGTTTATAAGCAAATAGACATGTTTAATTGTAAATAATTACTAGATTTATATGCTGTTATGAAATGTATGGATTTATATTTGTTATGGCCAAATATGAAAATGCTTGACTACTACATTTCTGAATTTGTTTCGACCGAGATACGACGTTCAAAAGCCTCGTATGAACCTTTGGAATAGTTAGGATACATATGTCATGACATACGATTTCGATTTATGTGTGCGAGTAAGACCATGGAATCGATATGTGACTCTGATATATGTGTGCGAGTAAGACCCTGTTTGGGGCAGTGGCATCGATATGTGATTACATGTAAGACCACGTCTGGGATGTTGGCATTGTACAATATGTGTGATTATCTGAGTGTCGTATCGAATTCTGAATGGTTCAACGGGCAACGATGAGTGTGATCAAATTTGTAAAATGAGCTAAATGACCAGGTATGAATTAGCTTGTTATTTATTGAATTAAGGTAAGTGAGTAATTTGATTATTTGTTACAAATTGCATTCGATACAAATGAAATAAATATGTGATTATAATATGTATATTCGGCCAAATAGTAATAAAAGTACATGATGCTATATTATGATTCTTGATTTTGTGTATTTGAGCATATATATATTTAGTTGCCTAATGATATTTTGATTATGAAAGTTGAATAACATTTGGTAAATTTGATCACTTGAACATTCGGCCAACGTGGAAAGTGGAGTATGAAATGTATTATATATGTAATTTTGTAGTTTGAGATTAAGGAATGATGAGTTTAATATAATTTGGTTAGCTTAAATGAACTGATTATATAGTTTCAATCGTTTATTTGCTTAAGACTTATTAAGCTATAAAAGCTTACTCTGTGTATACGTGTGATTTTGTTTAATAGATTTTGGAGCAAGTTACGAGCTTAGGGATCGTCAGCAAAGTTCATCACACTATCCAATGTTTCGGTAATTATATAGTTAAATCTGAACTATGGCATGTATAGGCTAGAACATACTTTTGAAATGTTGATTTTGGTTTTGTATAAAGGCCATGCGAAAATGGCTTAATTTCTATGTTTGATTTCTATTATGATTGGTTGTGGTTTGAAACCATTTTAGTTATATTGCTAAGTGTTATAAAGTGATGTTGTTCATGATACGTATTTTTATGTTTTCGAAATGGGTAATGATTTTGAATGAATGTATGGGTGACTCGGCTAAGGTATTCATAGAATAGGTTATATGTGATTGAGGTGGTTGTATTAAGTCAATGAATTAAATTTGTTTCAAAAATTACAAGTTGATTATTATATTTGAACATGAAATAATCTTATCATGATATGGTTATTATTTGATATGGCAATATTTACACAATTAATATAAGTATATATGTTAGATAAACGACTGTAAATGAGTAAGGACATTCGGTCATGAGATAGGAGACATGAATATTTCTTTTTGAGCTATCTATGGTTCGGCATTTGGAATTATTCATGTATTGAAGGGGTTTGATGTATCATTTGAATTATATGATTATAAGATAAAATGATTTAAAATATGGGTAATGGAAATTCGGTTAAGATTTTTGTTCTTTGATAAGTATGAAGTTTAGATATATATAGTTGTGAATATTCTGTCACTATGATAAAACATTCATTAAGTTTTAAAGATTAGTTTCATAAATGATCTATTTCACGAAATTAACATGCTTAAATGTTTGGCAGAACTATGTGACTTATGTGATTGTTTTCTTTATAATTAAATATTCAATACAAATTGGATTATTCATGCTGTAGGTATTTATTAGGATATTTATTTGTATAATGTGTTGTCAATTGGTTTTAAGTATAAATTCATTTGATATTACATATTGGGATGATATTTGAGTTTGGGTTGAGTAATGATATCATTAGCAGTTAATTTAGAAAATCGGCGTATACTCATGTATTTATAATAGCTGAATAATCATTTAGATTGTACCATACCCACTTGTTGAAGTCCGTAAATGTTTTTAGCATTTGAATGTTATAATATATATTATTGCATGTTAATGATATGACTAAGTATGATATGAAATGTTTCAAATTTATAAGTGTTATATCAGTTCATGAAATAAATTTTGACTGATTTCCGGGACTTGTTCATGTGTATATGTCAATGTTTGGAATTGTGTTTTTGATCGGTAATGCTTCATAACCCTATTCTGGCGACAGATACGGGTTAGGGGTGTTACAACAGGCGTGTGTCCAGGCTGTGTGTGACACACAGCTTGCCCCATGGGCATGTGTTCCAACCTTGTGTCCCCTGCACCTTAATTGTTGCAAAACAAAATGCTCAGACTTGAGCACACAGGCAGAGAGACGGGCGTGTGTCTCAGCCGTGTGGACGATACAACCTCAGGCACGGGCGTGTAAAGTTTGCACCTAATTTATGAAAAATTATGAAAATTAAATCGACCACACGGCCTAGCACACGGGCGTGTGACTTGGCCGTGTGTCTTCAATTTTTTCTTGGGTGACAAACAGAGAGTTTCACAGGTTAGGGAAACGGGCGTGTGTGACCACACGGCCTGCCTACACGGGCATGTAGCCCTTAAAACATGAAATTCTTTTTAAGTGTTGTGAAATTTTCTAAAGTTTTCGGTTTAGTCCCAAACCACTCCCAATGTATGTTTTGGGTCTCGTAGGCTCGTTTTAGGGACGAAATGAATGTATATGAAAAGTTTAAAATTTTGATGTAAATTTAAGTCTCGGTTTTGTATGACTGCTTGTGTATAAGTTCGGTAATGCTTCGTACTCTATTCCAACATTGGATCCGGGTAAGGGGTGTTACACTAACATATAACAAACAAACATAAAATGGAAAATAATCGAGCATTAGGACCACTTAACAAATTATCTCAAAACTGTTACGTAGATATTGATATTAAAGGACTGGTACAGATATTTTCTTTAAGTGGTATCGATACCACATGAAAAATCAATACCAAACTTGCATTCTATTTCTCACCAAAATTCCCAAACCTCGACAACTATCGGTACATTTTGCAAGGTATCGATAAATTTACCCCGAGTATCGAATCTCGAGTAAGGGTATTGATACCAATTCCAAATTTTGTTTCCCTGCACTTTCAAAAACAAAAAGGTATCATTTTGAAAAACCAAATATCAATACCTTTGCTTCAAGCTATAAAATCTCAGCATATAACATCAATAAAACCTTTAAAACTCGACCCTAAATAAAATGCTTCATTCACCTAGTTAAAGAAACATCAAAATATCCAAAATAGCAGTCCCAATATCATTTTTATGTCCACATGCTTCCAAACATAAATAGCATACAAATAATTCTGAAATTAACTAAGCAACCTGATACAGAATCTACAATGTTGGTCTATCATTTTGTCTTTATTACCCAAACATAAATAAGCATAAAACACCTACTAAAAGAAGCTAAATAATCAGCTTGGATCAATCCCTCGAAGGCCACATCGCTCACACCAGCACTATGTATCTGCAATGGTTAAGAAGGAGTGGATTCGCTTAACAAGCTCAATGAATGCTTAGAATAATCACTATGTAAACAAGTTATCATGCATCAACGAAACAGACACACATCATATTTATATCATCTTTTACTCTTTTGACATATTTTACACATTAATCATCTTTCTTGAATTATTTGCACATTAGTCACATGAATATTTAAACATATATTTCAGCATATATCAATAACTTTTAATCACATTCAATCACTTTTTTTTGAAAATTTGGCTCTTGAGATTATGAAACATAAAGAGGATTCTATCAACACATATCAGATACGCGAATTCTAATAGCCTATTTTTAGTCAAATTGGAACAGTGGTTTCGAGACCACAAATCTGAGATTGAAATACTTATTTTATTGTTATTTTAATTTTTACAGCATGATATATGATTGTGTGAAGGTTTCATTAAGAAATTTTATCGTTTATGTGTTTAATTTGATAAAAAGGACTAAATCGCATAAAGTGTAAAACTTGAGTTCTAATAGCTAAAGGTGTCTAATAGTTATAGAACTTTAAATGGAGGCCCTTAAGTGGTAATTAGACCAATTACCTATTCAAACACTTATATCATCAAGCATTAATTCACAATCACATAACTTCTCAAGTTAATAACTTCAATTACACCATATAGATTATTTACCAAACTCAAAATGCAACCATTTGAGTAACTATGAAACCGTAACCACATTTATACCAAAACATACCAAAATAAGCCATCACTCATGGCTATATATACAAAGCAAACATATACATTTACAAGCCAACTCTCATGGCTATATTCACAACCAAAGTATCACAGCTAGCCTATAAATGCCATATACCATATATACACAACTCAAAAGTACCAACTTAGGTGTTTGATAGTGCGATGATGTTCCCGATGACTCCTGGATCTAAGCTGGCTTTGATTCACTGTAAAACATAGACAAATAACACAAAGTAAGCTTCATAGCTTAGTAAGTTCATAAGTGAATACTCAATTCATCAAATAAATGTAATTCAATCAATTACACATTACTAAATCATAACCACATTAACTACAAACCTTTCTCATGTCTCAAAACATGATTAAGTACCATCTTATTAAACTTTCTCTGTTTAGTACTCGAATAGGTTCCATACGTACCTGTGTTAACTTGTACTAACCTCTTCTTCAACTATATCATTTGTTTACCCATTGAACCGTTCAAAATAGAAGTCAGATACTCAAGGATCATAATTGATAAGTACCTATACCATGGCCCGTAGCCAAATCAAGGTAACTTATCCCGGAGTACCTATACGATGTCCCATAGCCAAATCAAGGTAACTCCTCTCTGAAATACCTATACCATGGCCCGTAGCCAAATCAAGGTATCATTCACACCTGAAGTGCCGATATCATGGCTCAAAGCCAACACAATAGCCTAATGACATGTCACTAGCATCCTAAACTATTCCTAAGGTTCAACGGGGAAATTTCACTTGTCGATTTCATCATCGAACACTTCCGTAGAGTCGTATTCACAATTCAAACATTATCTGAAATCTCATAATCACAGTTTATACAATATAAAGCATTTAACATTCATTTATAATAAAATTACTACATCAAACTTACCTCGTATACGAAATTGATGAATCAGATCGATTACTCGATAACCTTGCTTTTCCCCCGATCTAAATCCAAATTCTTTCTTTCTTGATCAGTCAAGCCTTGCAAGTGCCGAATATCACAAGCCCTAATATGTTTTCTTCTTCCTCTTATTTTCAATTCAAATTGATGATAATATGAATAAACTTTCTTTTGTTTTATTAATAATAACATTATTAATCAAATGCCAAAATTAATATTAGTGAACATTAATAATAACGCCAAATGCCATGCCATTATCATCCATTAACTATCAAATGGTTTAATATCATCATAAGGACCTTTGGTTTCATAAATCATAGCAATTAAACACCTTTAACGAATAGAATACAACTTTTGCATTTTACGCGATTAAGTCCTTTTTCTCAAATTGACTATTCAAACAATAAAATTAGCTCACAAAATTTTCACACATACATGCTATCATATTGTAAACACAAAAAATAATATAAAAATACTATTCTGATTTAGCTAAAATCGGGCTATTACAATACCTGTACCATCTTGCAACATACCATGGTCTTTCGCAACATTAACATTTTCGTTATGATTCCCGTTGAACCACTTGGAATACTAAAGGATACTTGGGAAATCTCACACTCATAGCACCATACCAATGCCATATCCCAGATATGGTCTTACATGGGATTTCATATCGATGCCAATAGCCCAGCTATGGTCTTACATGAAGTCTCATATCGATGCCATATCCCAGATATGGTCTTACACATAATATCAAATAATCCTAATGTCATGACATTTGTATCCTATCTCTTCCTAAGGTTCAACTAGGATTTCTCTCTTATAGAACTTTGTTGATTACATCCAAGGAGTCAATCACAATTCATACAATATTAAAGCAATTAAAGCATAAATAATGACGCATTATTTACATACAAACTTACCTCGGTACAAAAATAGTGGAAATGGACCTAATCATCAAAGACTTTGGTTTTCCCCTCGATCTAGGTCTGAACCTCATTTCTCTTGATCTATAATAGCAAATTTAACTCATTTATTAACCACATTACTCAATCCAGTCCAAAAATCACACTATGGCAAAATTATATTTTTGCCCCTAAACTTTGACATACTTACATTTTGGTCCCTAGGCTCATAAAATGAAATCTATTCAATTTCATCTAGACCCAAGCCTAGCCAAACCCTATACATGCTTATAACAACCCACATTTTTCATAAAATCAAACTTTTACACACATTTTGAAATCTTTTTACAAATAGGTCCTTTTGACATTTTCATAAAAAATCACCTAGTAAAAGTTGTTTATCTAACATTAATCTTGCATAATATACCATTAAACATCAAAATTCTAACATTTGTCAAACCTTATACCTCAATCATAGCTCAAATTAATGGTAGAAATAGCTAGATCAGATGATAATGACTTAAAAAACGTAAAGAGCATTAAAAACGGGGGTAGGATGTACTTACAATCAAGCTTGGAAGTTGAACAAACCCTAGCTACGGTGACCTTCTAATTTTTGACACATGGAAAAGAAGATGGACAATAATTTTGACTTTATTTTCCCTTTTTATTCATTTATTTACCAAATAACTAAAATGCCCTTAATGCATAACTTTGAAATTTCATCTATTCAGGTCTATTTTTGTCCACTAACTTATCCAATGGTCTAATTACCAATTAAGGACCTCTAGTTTAAAATCTCATAGCAATTGGACACCTTTAACAAGTAGAACTCAACTTTTTCACTTTTTGCAATTTAGTCCTTTTTACTAAATTGAGTGCCCAAACGTCAAAATTTTCGAACGAAATTTTCAAAAATTCATTTCATACAATTGTAGACCATGAAAATATAATAAAAACAAGTTTTTCCTACATTGGATTCGTGGTCCTAAACCAATGTTTCGACTAGCCCCAAAATTGGGCTATTACAACTCTCCCCCATTTAGGGATTTTCATCCCCCAAAATCTTACCAGAAAATAGGTTCGGGTACTATTTTCTCATAGCCTCCTCAGGTTCCCACGTAGCCTCTTCAACACCATGTCTTTGCCATAAAACTTTCACTAGAGCTATACTTTTATTTCTCAACGGTTTAACCTATCAAGCTAATATCTTAATCGGTTCTTCATCGTACATCATATCCAGTCGAATCTCAATCTCTGTCGGAGAAATCACATGTGAAGAATCAGAACGATATCGTCGCAACATCGACACATGAAACACATTATGAATCCTTTCCAACTCTGTCGGTAAAGCTAATTGATATGCCACTGGCCCTATTCTTTCAATAACTTTATACGGCCCAATGAAACATGGACTCAACTTGCCTTTACGGCCAAATCTAAGAACTTTCTTCCATGAAGATACTTTCAAAAACACTTTGTCATCGACCTGAAATTCTATCTCTTTTCTTTTCAAATCTGCATACGACTTTTGTCGATCTGAAGCTACTTTCAAGCAATCACGGATTACCTTTACTTATTCTTCAGTTTCTCTGACCAAATCAACCCCATGTATCTGTTTCTCACTAAACTCGGTCTAATACAAAGGTGTCCGGCACTTGCGGCCATACAATGCCTCATAAGGTGCCACTTCTATACTCGACTGAAAACTGTTGTTATAAGCAAATTCAACCAATGGTAGATACTTTTTCCAACTACCTTCGAATTTCAAAACACAACATCAGAGCATATCTTCAAGTACTTGAATTGTTCTTTCGAATTGACCATCAGTTTGTGGATGAAAGCGGTACTAGAGTTTAGCTTCGTACCTAAAGCTTCTTGCAACTTCTTCCAAAATTGCGAAGTGAACCTCGGATTTCTATTCCAAATAATAGACATAGGTACTCCGTGCAGTCTTACAATCTCCAAAATGTACAATTCGGCTAGCTTATAAGGTGAATAATCATTATGTATCGGTATAAAACGAGAAAATTTCGTAAATCTAAAACCCACACAGTATCTTTCTTTTTCAGAGTCAAAGGCAAACTAGTTATGAAATCCATCGTAATCCTATCCCATTTCCATTCAGGTAACATCACAAGCTGAAGTAATCACGAAGGCACTTGGTGTTCGGCCTTCACTTGTTGACAAATCAAACATCTCGAAATAATCGTTGGGTCTGATATGAAAATCTGAATCACTAACCAATTCACAATGAACTCTCTAGGCTTGTAAATCACTATCACATTTCTGAGCTTCACAAATTTGTTGGAGAAACAACGGTCTAGCTCTTAACTCAGCTAGAATTGAACCATTTTCAGACAAAGTCAACCGTGTATTCATCACTCTCAGAGCAAACAAGCACTTTCTACTGAACGCATCTGTGACTACATTTGCCTTACTTGGGTGATAGTCAACCACTAGCTCATAGTCTTCAGTAACTCGAGCCATCTTTATTGTCACAAGTTTAAATTTTTTTGAGTCATCAAGTGCTTATAACTCTTATGATCAGAAAAGACATGACATTTCTCACTGTACAAATGATGTCTCCAAAATTTTAGAGCAAACACAATAGTGACTAATTCCAAATCATTCGTCAGATAATTTTTCTCATGAGGTTTCAACTGTCTCGAGGCATAAGCTATCACTTTTCCCTCTTGCATCAATACACATCCTAATCCATTCAGTGACGCATCGCTATAAATCACAAATTTCCCAGTTCAGGCTGCACTAAAACCGGTGCCTCAGTCAATAGTGCTTTCAACTTCTCAAAACTTTGTTGACATTTTTCGAACCATTCAAACTTAACATCTTTTTGCAACAACTTGGTCATAGAAGTAGCAATCATCGAAAATCCTTTAACAAACTGTCTATAATAACCGGTAAGCCCAAAAAGCTTTTGACTTTAGATACATTCCTTGGCGACTTCCAATAAATAATTGCCAATATTGTACTTAGATCAACTCGAATACCATCACTCAAAATGATATGTCCCAAAAATTTGACCTCTCAGAGCCGAAACTCATTTTTATTGAATTTAGTGAACAATTTCTTATCTGTAAAAGTCTACAAAATAGTTCTCAAGTGCTCAGCATGCTCGGACTCATTTCGAGAATAAATGAGAATATCATCAATAAACACAACCACAAACTTGTCCAAATACGATCGAAAAATTCTATTCAACAAATCCATAAAAGCAGCAGGTGCATTAGTTAATCCGAAAAGCATAACTAGGAATTCATAGTGTCTATACCTTGTTCTGAAAGCAGTTTTTGACATATCCGACTCTTTAACTCTCAACTAATAGTAGCAAGATCTTAAATCAATCTTCAAGAATATCGTTGCTCCTTTCAACTGATCAAATAGGTCATCTATCCTCGGCAAAGGATACTTGCTCTTTATAGTCACCTTGTTGAGCTGTCGATAATCGATACAAAGTCTCATAGATCCGTCTTTCTTCTTTACAAATAACACTGGAGCGCCCTAGGGAGAATAACTCAGTCTCGCAAAACCCTTATCTGTCAGCTCTTGCAACTGAGCTTTCAATTCTTTTAATTCAATCGGAGCCATTCTATACAAAGTAATAGATATAGGTGAAGTACCAGGGATTAAATCAATACCAAACTCAACTTCTCTAACTAGAGGTAACCCAGGCAGCTTTTCTGGGAACACATCCGGATATTCACAAATAATCAGCACTGATTCAATTTTCAATTCAGATTCTTTTGTATTCAACACATAAGCAAGGTAAGCTTCATAGCCTTTTCTTACATATCTTTGGGAAGTCATCGAAGAGATTACAACAGGTAGCTCACCTGACTCATCTAAATCAATCTGAAGAATTTCACCATTTTCACATTTTAGTTCAATAATCTTTCTTTTACAGTTTACCACAGCATCATGCAGTATCAGCCAATCCATACCCAAAATAACATCAAATTCATAATATGACAATAACATTAAATTAGCTGGAAAACAGTGACCTCGAATCATCAAGGGACAATTCTTGCAAACTCTATCAACTAACACATGTTTTTCTAAAGGGTTTGACACTCTAATCACAAATTCAGTAAACTCAACAGGTAAGCTCTTACTAGTTATCAATTTCACACAAACATAATAATGAGTTGATCTAGGATCGATCAATGCAACTATATTAGTATTATAGAGAGAAAAAGTACCAGTGCTAACATCGGGAGATGTCGCTTCTTTGCGAGCACGGATGGCATAGGCTCTAGCAGGTGCTCGAGCTTTAGATCTCACAGCAGTGTCTTTCATCACACCTTTATTACTAGCTCCAATTACGGTATTCCTCAGTGGCCTACCCCTATTAGCAGTATTACTTAGCCTCGTACACTGAAATTTTTCTTTCTCAACCCTTTTGGGGCAATCTCAGATAAAATACTCTTGAGAGCCACACTTGAAACAAGCCCAGTCATTCATCCTACACTCGTCGGGATGTCTCCTCCCACAATGCTAACATTCGGGTCTGTTTGACTTTACATTACCCACACTTGCCATGGAAGTGGATTGAGATTTAAAACTCAAATGTTGCTTCTCACGATATCTGCGTGAATACCCCGCTAAAACATTCAAACGAGAATATATTTCTTTAGATTTCTTGGACTGAGATGGAAATGACTTACTCATCAGTCTTTTCCTCGAATCTCTAGCTTCAAGATCAGCTTTCCTCTTCTATTTGTTCAACTTTTAGGCCTTACAAGCCCGTTCAACTAATACACGAATATCCTCATTCAATCCATCCTCAAATCTCTTGCACATAATAGCTTCGGTGGAAACACACTCTCGAGCGTATTTACTAAGTCTGACGAATTCTCGCTCATACTCGATCACTGTTATACAACCCTATTTTAGTTTAAGAAATTCCTTACATTTCTATCGATGAACCGTTGACTAATATACTTCTTTTAGAACTCCTCTTGAAAGAATTCCCATGTAACCCTCTCTCTTGGTACTACCGATACCAGTGTATTCCACTAATGATATGTAGAATCTCTTAGAAGTGAGATGGATCACTTTAAACACTCATCCAGTGTGCAAGACAACTCATCAAATACCCTGATAGTGTTTTCAAGCTGAAACTCGGCTCTTTCGGGATTATCATCCATATTAGCTCTGAAATCTTCAGCAGCATGCTTTCGGATTTTATCAACTGGAGACTTGTTCATTCTTACAAATTCCATACCTTGTGGGGCTATGGGAACCAGTCGAGGAATAGGTGGGGGTGGAGGAGGTTGGGCATTCGGATTTGTTCGAACAAATTCTGTGTACCACTCATTCATCATGTGGAGAAAGGCTTCCATGCCTCTTTCTCCCTGACTAACTGTAGGAGGTCTACTATCTGACGGTGATGCCCCTTGAGTAGGAGCTGACGTATTACTTTCGACTTCATTAGCCTCAGCATGATTGGGATCCATTACTATATGAAAACACAATTTGAAACTGTCAAGAGTTGTCACACTATCACAGTTCATTTATGGCATGTATAGCTAGACTCTTACTCATGCTACATTAGTCTGAGAATTGAATAAATTGTAGCTCTGATACCACTAAATGTAACACCCCTTATCTGTATCCGATGCTGAAATAGGGTACGAGGCATTAATAAACTTAAACGTAAGCAAACATACAAAATCGAGACATAAATTTCCCTTCAAATTTAAAACTTTTCACATACATTCAAATCATCCCTACAACGAGCCTACGAGGCCCAAACATGATTTGGAAGTGGTTCGGGACTAAACTAAGAACTTTAGAAAATTTCACAACACTTAGAAAATTTTTCCTCAAACAAGGATCACACGCCCGTATGGCTTAGGACAGACCCTTCTAAGCAGGCCGTGTGGTCACACATGCCCGTGTGATCAGACCGTGTGGTCACACATGCCCATGTCCAGATATTTGTCATCCATGAACAAAATGAAGCCACACGGCCAAGGCACACGCTTATGTGCTTAGGTCGTGTGGTCGATTTAATTTTCCTAATTTTTTATAAAATAGGTGCAGACTTCACGTGGCTAGGGTACACGCCCATGTTCAAGGCCGTGTCATGCACATGGCTGAGACACACGCCCGTGTCTCTGCCTATATGCTCAATATTGAGCAGTCTGTTTTGCAACAATTAAGGTGCAGGGGACACACGGCCGGATCACACACCCATGGGGCAAGCCATGTGTCACACACTGCCTAGACACAAGCCCGTGCGGACAAATATAAGGCTATTTACCAAGCCTTTTTGCCACCCTTCAATGCACAACCTACACAACAACATATAATACAAATCCAAGCATATACATTCAACTCAATTAGCCACAAACAAGGTATCCACACATCATTCACATACTATCATCTATCACATACAACCATCACATGCTATTCAACTTAAACCATACAAATTTCCACATCCATGAAAGGCATCATCATATGCATATACTTAAACCAATATTAGCCACTTTCAATGGTCATTTAGGAAATAAATTATCAACCAAAATAAGCCAACACATTTGGCCAAATCAATTATGACACATAATAAAAAGACCAAGTACCTATACATGCCATAACTCAAACATTAAAATCATTGGTACCCAAAATGTTAAGTTGATAGTGTGAATGGATCTCCAACAGTCTTCGATCCCCGAGTTGGCCTGGTGACACTATAAAACAAGGGAAAAGAAAGGGAGCAAGCTTTAAAGCTTAGTAAGTTCCAATACAAACAATAAGCATCATAAACACACATTTATCATGCAATTAACATGAAGTGAATTAACATATATGTCATTATAAATCTCATAGTCCAACTTGGCACGGATATTATTAAAACCTTAATATCATAACTTGCACAATCATAACCTTACCGAGGATTGCATCACACATCGAGCTCATTAAGCATAAGTCTTGTGTACATACCTGTACCATCTTGCAACATACCATGGTCTTTCGTAACATTAACATTTCCATTATGATTCCCGCTGAACCACTTGGAATACTAAAGGATACTCAGACACTCATAGCACTATACCAATGTCATATCCCAGATATGGTCTTACACGGGATCTCATATCGATGCCAATAGCCCAGCTATGGTCTTACACAAAGTCTTATATCGATGTCATATCCCAGATATGGTTTTGTACGTAATCTCAAATAACCCTAATGTCATGACACTTGTATCCTATCTATTCCTAAGAATCAACTGGGATTTCTCTCTTGTCAAACTTTGTCTATTACATCCAAGGAGTCAATCACAATTCATACAATATTAAAACAATTAAACCATAAATAATGATGCATTATTTACATACGACTTACCTCGGTACAAAAATAGTGGAAATGGACCTAATCGTCAAAGACTTTGTCTTTCCCCCGATCTAGGTCCAAACCTCGTTTCTGTTGATTTATAATAGCAAATTTAACTCAGTTATTAACCACATTACTCAATTCAGTCCAAAAATCATACTATGGCAAAATTAAATTTTTGTCCTTAAGCTTTAACATATTTACATTTTGGTTCCTAGGCTCGTAAAATGAAACAGAGAGCGAAAAGAACAAGAAATGGGCTAAAAATAGAGAAAATGAGCCGACGTAGGAAAACAACACAGCTTGGACTTCCTCACACGGATAGAACACATGCCCGTGCCATTTTAACAGGCTTGACCACGGCCTAAAACAACCTCAGCATAGGCGTGTTGATCTCTCAGCCTTGACCACGACCTGAAGCAATCGCACACGGGCGTGTCCCTGCGAGCCATAGTTAAGTTCTATTCGGAAAAAGGGCAATTAGGAGGGCTCTTAGGCATTCTACAGTCTATTTAAACACCATAGAGGAGGACAAAAATGGGGATGGAGAATAGGGAGTAAGGAATTACCCTAAGAAAGCCGATTAATCCATCTCAAAAGTCGAATTCATCATCAAGACTGAAGATTTCTCCTTTATTTCCCTTGAGGAGTTTTAGGTTTTCTTTATGTTTTGTATACTTTATTCTTCTAAGATGTTTTCCTATTTAGTTATGAACTAAAACCCCTAAATACCTAAGGGGAATGAAACCTAAGACAAATCTTGTTATTATTTTCTGAATTGTATGATAAATATTTGACTTGTTCTTAATTTTGTGTTCTTAATTCTTGTTTTGGTATTTCAGGATATCGATTCAAGTTAATGCTCGTAGTTGGAGGATAAATAGTACCTATCTAACAGTGACTTTGTCATAATTAAGCGGATTTGATTGCGTGCCTAGAGATAGGGTGATAAGATTTCGCTGGATTAGGGTGAAACTTAATAAAGGGATCTATAGATCGAGTTAATGCAACCCTAGGGTGTTAATTAGAGAAAAATCTCAATTATTCAATCTAGGGTTAGACGTTATTAGTCTTGAATAGGAATAATAACATAACTTAGGGATTTTTACGAAACAAGTTAAATGAATAAATCGTCTGATTCCGAGCCAAAATAACAAGTGAAGTCTAGGTGGATTTTTCCTTAGGTATTGTTTTAAATCAATCGTTTTTCCAAATGTAATTCCCAAATTCTATTTTCTGTGATCTCTTAGTTTAGTTAATCAGTTAATTAAAACAAACCTTATTATTCTTAGGCTAGATAATAAAAAGACAGACATTACTAGTACTTTTAGTTCCTTTGGGTTCGACAATCCGATCTTGCTAGAGCTATACTACTGTTTGATAGGTACACTTGCCTACATCATGATAATAGTTAGATCTAAGAGCAATTAATTATAAATTTATAAAAATTATCATGGAAAATCACGATCAAGGTTTTGGCGCCGTTGTCAGGGAACTAAAATATTAGGAACATTAAATTTTTATTACTTTAGCCATTTACATTTACTGTAATTTACTTTTGTTTTTGTTTTTATTTTTCTTTACTAAATTCTCTTTTCCTTCCTTTTGGCAGGTTTTTATAGTTTATGACTAGAATAAACTCGTTAGGACCATTGATTTTTGATGAAGAAATCGATTGCATAGCTTGCAGAAATCGACGAGAAATAAAGCAAAGCCTAAGATACACAACAAAGAGCAAGAGGACGATATCTAAACTACAAACGAGGAGATGGCTGAAAATTAGGAAAATCAGCTACCTCTTACGACACCTACTGATCTGGCAAATCAGAATCCTGCTCCTCGTACTATGTATGATTATGCTAAACCTACATTAACAGGAACTGAGTCAAGTATAGTTAGGCCTGCTAATGCTGCAAATAATTTTGAACTGAAACCTAACACGATTCAAATGATACAGCAATTTGTTCAGTTTGATGGTTTGCAGGACGAGGACCCTAACACTCACTTGGCAAATTTTCTGAAGTTTTGCGACAGATTTAAAATTAATGGCGTTTCTGATGATTCCATTCGTCTTCAGTTTTTCCCTTTTTCATTGAGGAACAAAGCTAAACAGTGGTTGAACTCACTACCACGAGGGTCTATCACTACTTGGGAACAAATGACTAAAAACATTTTATTAAAGTATTTTCTGCCGGCTAAGACGGCCAAATTACATAATGATATCTCTTCTTTTGTGCAAATGGATTTAGAAACACTTTACAATGTATGGGAAAGATACAAGGACCTATTGTGAAGGTGCCCTCACCATGGGTTACCTCTATGGCTGTAAGTTCAAACGTTCTACAATGGTGTGAATCCTTCAACAAGACAGATGATTGACGCAGCCACTGGTGGAACCATCAACAACAAAACACCTGAAGAGACTTGCGAATTTATTAAGGAGATGTCACTGAATAACTATTAGTGGTAAGTCATGAGGATAAAGCCAACTAAAACAGAAGGCGTTTATAATGTCAATTCGGTTACTATGCTGTCAAATCAAGTAGAACTTTTAAACAAAAAGATTGATGGTTTCCTTGGTTCTACACAGGTACATCCAGTGATGAGGTGTGATTCAAGTGGAGGAGGTGTACAGACAGAATATCAACAATTCAATCCTACAACTGGAGAGAAACAAGTCAACTATATGGGTAACAATAACTTTAGATCTCAAAATAACCCATACAGTAATACTTAAAATGCAGGTTGGAGGAACCTCCCAAATTTTTCTTGGGGTGGTCAAGGGAATCAAAGGCCACAAAATCCTCTGAGTTATCAATAGCCACCTTATCAACAGGAAAAGATGTAACAGTTCAGTTTTGACCTTAGTTGGAATAGTGGTTTCGGGACCACAAATTCGAGTCTAAAAAATATTTTAATATTATTCTTTGTGTCTGTGATATGTGAATTTGCATCTGTGAAATTTCTGTGATTTAATTTGTTTGTTTCTGTGCTTAATTATGAAAAAGGATTTAATCGCGTAAAGTGTAAAGGTTGAGTGCTAGATGTTAAAGCACTTAATTGGCTTGGCTTTTAAAATAAAGGTCCTTGCATGTCAATTATACCATTTGTTTAAATGGTGGACAATTATGGACATTAGTAGGTGAAAATTCACATGTATTAATAAAGGCAAAATTGGTAATAGTATATAATGTTTATCATAATAAAACATATCATGAAAATGAAGCCATTTCATACATGTATTGCTGAAAATACAAAAGAAAAAGAGAGAAAAAGAACAAGCTAGGTTTCGGCACTTTGATCCTTGATTAAGGTATGGATTTTTGTCTGTTTTTGATAATTTTTGCATTTCTGTGATCGTTGCTTTGTGTTCTTCAAAACCCATGTTTAAATTTTTGTTTTTATTGAAGAGTATAAAAGGTGCCATTGATGATTATATGAGCTTTGTAGTGTTCTCATATGGATTATGAAAGATATATGTGAAATTAGTATGTGTTGTTCTTGAATTTTTGATGAAATGAGCTTTGGGCTAATTTGTGAAAATGAGATCTTGAAGGACTAAATTGTGAATTACATGTGTTATTTGGGCTTGTATGGAATCCATGTATATTTGGCTAAGCTATAGTTTTGGTGAATTTTTGCATATTTGTGATTTGGTGAAAAATGGACTAAATTGTCAAAGTTTGAAATTATAAGGGTTAAAATACAAAGTGCCCAAAATATGTGTTCATGGATTATTTTGAATGAAATAAATGATTGAATGGTTGAATTTGGATTTAAATAGATCAAGAACAAAGAAAATCGGACTTAGATCAAGGGAAGTCCAAAGTAGTCGAATAGTCGACTCATTTTCGTCTGAAATCCGAACGAGGTAAGTCAAACTACACTTAAGTGTTAAGTTGATTTAAATTCTGCATGTATAAACTATGATCTGCATTGGACGGCTTTGAGAGCCTGATGAATAAATTCTGATAATGTGCCGGTGTACGAGAAGCTCTGTATGTTTCTGAAAGAATGTTGAAATTTAATCTCAGATATCGTGTAAGACCGTGTCTGGGACACAGGCCCCGATTTGGGATTTCGTGTAAGACCCTGTCTGGGATAGAGGCTTCGATATCAAATTACATGTAAGACCGCGTCTGGGACGTGGCATTGTACCTATCTGTGAATATCTATTTCGTTTCTGGATTGTCCGATGATAAAGTATGGGATATGAAATGTATAATTCATACAGGTACGTTTGTATCGTACTAGATTTCTGAATAGAAAAGACTATGTTTCTGTGAAGTAAGGAAATATTCTATGAGACGGTTGTGAATTCTGTCATTAACTATTACTTGTATGCTAGTTGAGTAATTGTGTTGACTTACTAAGCTCTTTGTAACTTACTCTGTATAAATTTCTATTTGTTTTACAGTTATCGTAGCTACGGAAGGCTCGGGATAGTCAAGGATTGTTACCATACTGTCAAACCCTTTTTGGTACTTTTGGAAAAGTACATATTTATAAGTATGGCATGTATAGCCTAGATGGTCCAAGATTACAAGTTTTGAATTGTATATATATATCATGCCATGTCAATTGGCTAGCAAATGATATGTTTGTGCATTGTTTTGGTGTATGTTGTAAGGTGCCATGTTCTAATGTGAAATGGTCATCTTTATGTATGAAATTGGTTGAAAATGATGATTATATTATTGCTTGTAGGTTTGGACTCAAAAAGTGGTGGCAAATTGGCTTAAATCAATCCTGCATTGTGCTACACGGTCAGGGAACACGGGCGTGCCTTATAGCCGTGTGAAAAAGTCAGTAGCTAGCTAAATTTTACACGGTCATGGATCAAGTCCGTGCCTATTGGTAGTGTTAAAAAGTCAGTATAGGACCTTTTTTTGGCACGGTTGGATCACATGGGCGTGGCTTATGCCCGTGTGTGTCACACGGTTTAGTTACACGGGCGTGTGACTTTGTCAGTTTTGTAAAGTTTGATTAAGTTTTAAAAATTTTGAATGGGTTCGATTTAGTCCTGACCTTCCTTAAATGTATGTTTTAGGTCTCGTAGACCATCTTAATGGATGAATTGTTGATGAATGCATATGTACTAATGTTATCTGATATCTGTGGATCTGTGTTGTTATGAAATGCTCTGTCCGTCCGGTGATGCCCCTTACCTATTTCAGCGACGGTTACAGGATAGGGGTGTTACAAAAGAAACCAAACCTTGAGGAGATGCTATCCAAATTCATCTTGGTGTCAAAAGCTCATTTCCAGAATACTGAGACAGCTCTTAAAAATCAACAAGCATCAATCCAAGGGCTCGAAACTCAGATAGGTCAGCTATCCAAACTAATTTCCAAACGACCACAAGGTAGTTTGCCAAACAATACTGAACCTAACCCAAGGGAACAGCTCAACGTGATTAATGTTCAAGGTGAAGAAGGATCAATTGAGCCTGAGCCAGGATCGAGAGAAGAAATTATGGTAAGTGAAGGTGAGGTAGGTCATAATAAAAATAAAATAGTAAGTGTAGAATATAAACCTCGTGTGCCATACCCCAAAGCGACAAGGAAAGACCGCTCAGATGAACAATTTGGTAAATTCCTTAAACTCTTAAAAAAATTACATATCAACTTACCGTTTATTGAAGCTCTATCGCAGATGCCAAACGCAATGAAATTTTTAAAGGAGCTTTTAGTAAATAAGCGAAAGTTGGATAAGGTGTCGCATGTGGAGATAAACGCAGTTTGCTCAGCTATTCTACAGAATAAGCTACCCAACAAATTAAAAGATCTAGGGAGTTTTACAATTCCTTACTTAATTGGTAGCTTAGATGTTAATAATGCATTAGCTGATTTAGGGGCTAGCATTAACGTCATGCCTTACAAAATGTTCAAACAACCAGGTCTTGGGAAACCGAAATAGACTAGGATAAACATTCAATTAGCAGATAAAACCATCAGATTTCCTAGGGGTATTATTGAGGACATGCTAGTTAAAATCCATAAATTTATATTTCCCGTTGACTTCGTTGTTCTAGATATAGAGGAGGAAAGCAACACTCCTTTAATTTTAGGAAGGCCCTTTTTAGCAACTGCTAGAATGATTATTGATGTTGGCACAGGTGAACTCACACTTCGTTGGGAGACGAAACAATCACCCTTCAAGCTCGCAATTTTGAAAACACATCGAAAATTGAAGGTGATTGTATAAACCATTCTACTAAAACTGACAATATGGTGCAACCTACTTTGTAGGAAATGAGTTTGAAGAAAGTACATGATCCATGTTCCAGCAACAATAGAGGACCGATTCATGAAGAATGAAGGCCACAAATAGAAGAGCTAGATGAATGGCGGACATATAAATCAAGGACACACGATAAACCAAAACTATGCCAAAATGAGCTCAATACCTCACCAAATCAACTTAAGGTTGGAGATAAAGTTTTACTAGATGCCGCCCTCACATCGTCACTGCCAAACTGACTGAAGAAATCCCTCTTACGGTACTTAGCATTTTTCCATTTGGTACAGTCGAGGTAAGTCATCCCAAGTTCGGCACTTTTAAGGTAAACAATAACCGCCTAAAACCTTATTTTGATAAAATTTATAGCAGGAATGAGGAGTATAGACTCCTCGAACCACCATGACCATTCAATGGAGAGGTAAGTCGAGCTTAGACTATAAATAAATGCTTTTCGGGAGGCAACTCGAGCACTAATGGTCTTAACTTCTTTAAGTTCTAGTGTTTAACAACTAACTTACTAATAGAATTCTTGAATACAGGTTTATCATAATCACACAGCCAAGCACACGGGCGTGCTTAGGACCGTGTTGAAACAGGGCCAAGATTTTTTCCAAACACGGGTTGTGACAAATGGCCACGGCCGTGCAACATGGCCGTAGGCGATCCTGCCAAAACAGTATGGGCGTGCGACACGCCCGTGGCATTAAACCGTGGGAGAGCCTGAGAAAATAGCACGGGCGTGCGACACGCCCGTGTCTAGCACCCGTTGTCAAAGTTGTTAAATTAACACGAGTGTGGTACGAACACAGGCGTGGGAGAAGCGAACGAAGCTAGACACGGCCATGCGACATGGCTGTGTGCACCAACACGCTCAAGGTACATGGACGTGGGGAAAATTTTAGACACGTTGAAATTAAGAAAAACGCGAAACACACGGCCTAAAATTGGGGCACACAAGCGTGTCCCTTGGCCGTGTGCCCCAAAATCTATAAATACCCTACACTATTCATTGTCTTCTTCACTTGAAATCCCCAACCCTAGCCTCTGCAAGTCCACACGGCCTCCCTGCCATGCCAGTGTACCGCTTCCAACCCCATTTTTGACGCTCATTCTCCTCATTCTAGCTTTTGTTTACTCTTTTCCCTTTTATTTTACTTATTTCTAATGCTATTTATCATAACAAACCACATTGTTCATATTATTTATATTTTTCTATCACTCAAATCCCATGTCTAGGGTAGTTATCATCTATTTCTTCACTTATTACATGATTTCTCATGCCTTATTCACCTATTCTAAGTCAATGTTTATAGGTTCCACTTGCTTCTTCGTCTTTGCCATTATAACCCATGCATTGTGCTAAATTTATGCTTTTTATATTTCCATAGAATTTATTGCCATCTTGATATTCATACTAAGGCCACGGCATTATGCCATAGAATTTATTATTTTAGTTAGATTTGTTAGTGTTAGTAGTTGTGGCTGAACTTATTTATGAATTTTTCCTCTTTGAATTTAGTTAAATTTTATCTTGTCCATTCATCAAGATGGAATAATGGTTTTGCTTACAGGTTTCCCATATCATATTCACGAGGAAAGAAAGCCACCGTCCCTGCTTTGATGAAAAAGAAGGGAGCGTCATCTTCCTCAGGTCCTACCGCGGAGATTCGTCACCCTTTCCTACAATTCCCCATTGGGCCCTAAGAAGTAATTTTCCAAATACTCTGGGCCCGACCTTTAATTGCGGGCCGCTACATTGATTGGGCTGCAGTAGAACAAGTCCAGTTGGCCGATGCGATTCGGGCACTTCTCACTACCTACCCATGGAACCTCTTCTTTGAGATCGTCGAGCCGACGTATCTGGAGCTCACGGTGGAACTATTCTCAACATTCCATCTTTAGACCGTAATGACCAACCATGATGATCCCGGCACGATCCAATTTTGACTTGGCGGTCTAGTCAACCAGTTGAGCATTCCAGAGTTTGGTTCAGCACTAGAACTTTACACGGAAGAGTTCCAATGGGAGAATAATCTCGATACCCTCAACCGCCACATCCATTATTCTCCCTCGAAGTGCTGGAACTTCCTTATCCCACGTTCAGCCACCTACGACCCCAGTCGTTCCAAGGCATCAGCTCTCCCTCCATCCTTGAGGTACTTACATTTTATTTTATCTCACACCTTTACAGGGCGGAGAGAGAGCACCGGCGTAGTCACCACTCACGACGTCTACTACTTATGGTATATGTCACACGGGCACGTTTTCAACCTTGCCTACTTTATCGCCCTTGCCATTTGCCATCAGACAGAGCGACATCGGAAGGGGGTCATCTCCATTGGCCCCTACGTAACTCGACTGGCGTGGTGCTTCGGACTCCTTGATACCGCGGCACAAGAATCATCCTTGACCCTTATTGGTCAGATGTCTCAACAAGGCATCTCGAGTATGCTAAGCATGAGGATGATCGAGAAGCACCAAGGAACCTACCCTCCCCAATATCGTCTCGCCCAATCAACCGAGGAGGAGGCCCCCGAGGACATTACTGATGATGTCCCTCCACAGCACGAAGACCCACCGTCTCAGCCACCACGCTCCCATTATCCAGTTCATGCGGCGGCTTCATATGCTGACATCTCTGAGCGCCTCACTCGATTCAAATAGCAGTGTTTTCGACAATTTGATAACTTTGATGCTACTCCACAGCAGATGTGTCAGCACTTCCACATCTTATCGCCACCACCACCTCGCTAACCATTCGGCGATGATGATATTTAATTTTATCTTATCTTTATTTTTATTTTTATTTTTATTTTTATTTTTATTTTATGTTTTTATTAATTTCACTTTTAACTTTTAATTTTATTTCATTTTCGCTACTAGTTTATATTTAGTATTTATAAACAAATTTTAATCTCGGTTAATTCTTTATGAGTAATTTTTCTTCTTTATATCCCCTAAAAAGTTCCTAATTTCATCACAGTTATAAAGAGCTACACAGCTCACAATCATTTAGAAACTTCAAAATCCATTGGAAAAGGTTCTCCACGACTGCCATGCCCTGCTCGGTCACAAGATATAATATTCTTTTGACGCAGCACTTGTGAAACCCAACCTTTACCACCACTGGAGCATCCTCCTCCACTCTACATAACTCCAAACTAGGGAGTTCATTCATTTAATACTCAGGAAGTTTCATTTCTCTCCCTATCTTATGATATTATATCTATAATTGCCACTAACTCTATCTTTGTATATTGAGGGAAATGTACATCTTAAGTGTATAGGGGTATTCATTTCATTATCAGAAAAATCCCTGAATGTTGCCTTGTTCTCCTGTAAATCTCTCATATCATGTTTAGGATGAATTTTGATTGACTTATGATTTTTATTGATATGTCTTGAATTAAAATATAGGCATTCATGCAGTGATTATTTAAACTTTAAGACATTAGAAAATTAAGCATGATAAGTTGATTTTTAAGAATATAAAATTTTAGGTTGTTTTCCCAAATTTAGGTATTATCTTGAATTGAAATCTACAAGTTTAAACATGAAAAAGCCATAATGTTTGTGCGATTATTGAGCCTATAAGAGCATCTATTATTTCTTTCATGCTCACTTTTATTATTGCTTTGAGTGTGTCAATATTGAATTGTTATTCTAGAACTTGCTTGATTATGCATGTCAAGACCACACCATTTGATTTCATATGTCAAGATGATAGAGGCATTTAGGATTAACCCACTAATGCCATGAAAAGCCTACCACCACGATTAACCCTTAGTAAACCCCTTTGAGCTTAACAAGCCATTCCTTGTATTACCGTTAATATTAACCCTTCACCCATTATTGTTGAAATCCCCTCAATTAATTCGATCCCTATTTTTGTTGAGATTTGATTTGAATAAATTGCATAGCTATGTCTTGATCTTAATAGTAGTCTCTGTTATTTGACTTATTCTTAAATAAAAAAATTATACATATTAGTAGTAGAAATCTTTTGTCTTTGAGCTTAAGTATGTAAATTCCATTTTCGGAGAAGAAGCTCTGTTGTACGCAAGTGATGATTAAATATTTTTCTAGTTAAGAAAATTTTCAATTCAATCTCAATTCTAACCCTTTCTTTTAGCTTGTGACCACACCCCCTAACCAAGCCTCGTTACAACCCTCTAAAGACCCTTTGATTGATGTATCATCTCAATTTATAGTGGTAGAGATTTGATTTTCATGCAATCCTATGGTAATAACTTTTCATATTGACTGATGAGTGCTAATTTCATTGTCCTTAAACACTTTGAGTGATTTGATTGAATCTTTAGTAAGGGTGTTAAACTCTATGAGATTTCGAATCGATGGTAACTACGTAGATAAGGGGAGATACCTATATTTTCCATGATTAAATGCTCAACTTAGAATGTTTGAAACTTTAATGTTCTTTTAGTTGAATTCTCAGTGTATGATCACTTATGGATTAGTTTGAGATATTATTGATAGGAATTATAAGTTGAGAAAAAGGAAGTCTTAATTGTGAATTGAGGATTTTGCTTGAGGACAAGCAAATGCTTAAGTGTGGGGGTATTTAATAAACCATAATTTATACATATTTTTATCCCATGCTTAACACGTTTATGAATGAATTATCCTTAGATTTGGTGAATTTGATGCTCCTAATCCTTTAATTTCATGTTTTATACTTAGGTGAGCATAGGAGAGCGAAAAGAACAAGAAATGAGCCAAAAACGGAGAAAATGGGCCGACGTGGGAAAACAACATAGCTTGGACTTCCTCACACGGGCAGAACACATGCCCGTGCCATTTTAACAGGCTCAACCACTACCTAAAAAAACCTCAGCACGGGCGTGTTGATCTCTCAGCCTTAACCACGGCCTAAAGCAATTGCAAACGGGCGTGTCCCTGACCGAGCCCTAGTTAAGTTCTATTCGAAAAAAGGGTAATTAGGAGGGCTCTTATTCATTTTACAGTCTATTTAAACACCCTAGAGGAGGACAAAAAGGGGGATGGAGAATAAGGAGCAAGGAATTACTCCAAGAAAGCTGATTGATCCATCTGAGAAGCCAGATTCATCATCAAGACTGAAGATTTCTCCTCAATTTCCCTTGAGGAGTTTTGGGTTTTCTTTATGTTTTGTATTCTTTATTCTTCTGAGATGTTTTCCTGTTTAGTTATGAACTAAAACCCCTAAATACCTAAGGTGAATGAAACCTAAGATGAATCTAGTTATTATTTTTTGAATTGTATGATAATTATTTAACTTGTTCTTAATTATGTGTTCTTAATTCTTGTTTTGGTATTTCAGGATATCATTTCAAGTTAATGCTCTTAGTTGGAGGTTGAATAGTCCCTGTCTAAGAGTGACTTTTTCATAATTAAGCGGAGTTGATTGCGCGTCTAGAGATAAGGTGACAAGATTTTGCCGAATTAGGGTGAAACCTAATAAAGGGATCCATAGATCGAGTTAATGCAACCTTAGGGTGTTAATTAGAGAAAAGTCTCAATTATTTAATCTAGGGTTAGATGTTATTAGTCTTTAATAGGGATAATAACATAACTTAGGGATTTCTACGGAACAAGTTAAATGAATAAATCATCTAATTCGGAGCCAAAATAAGAAGTGAAGTCTAGGTGGATTTTTCCTTAGGTATTGTCTTAAATAAATCGTTTTTCCAAAATTAATTCCCCAATTCTATTTTCTGTGATCTCTTAGTTTAGTTAATTAGTTAATTAAAACAAACCTCATTATTCTTAGACTAGATAATAAAAAGACAATCATTACTAGTACTTTTAGTTCATTTGGGTTCGACAATCTGGTCTTGCTAAAGCTATACTACTGTTCGATAGGTACACTTGCCTACATTGTGATAATAGTTAGTTTCAAGAGCGCTTAATTATAAATTTATAAAACTTATCACGGAAAATCATGATCAAGGTCCTTTTGACATTTTCATCAAAAATCACCTAGTAAAAGTTGTATATCTAACATTAATCTTTCATAATCTACCATTGGACATCAAAATGCACAAATATCTAACATGGTTCAAACCCTAGACCTCAACCATAGCTCAAATTAATGGTAGAAATAGCTAGATTGGATGATAACAACTTTAAAAATGTAAAGAGCATTAAAAACGGGGCTAGGATGTACTTACAATCAAGCTTGGAAGTTGAACAAACCCTAGCTATGGTGGCCTTCTAATTTTCGACACATGGAGAAGAAGATGGTCAATAATTTTGACTTTATTTTCCCTTTTTATTCATTTATTTACCATATGACTAAAATGCCCTTAATGCATAACTTTCAAATTTCATCTATTCATGTCCATTTTTGTCCACTAACTTATCCAATGGTCTAATTACCAACTAAGGACCTCTAATTTAAAATCTTATAACAATTGGACACCTTTAACCAGTAGAACTCAACTTTTGCACTTTTTACAATTTAGTCCTTTTTACTAAATTGAGTGCCCAAACGTCAAAAGTTCTAAGCATTTTCATGAAATCATCCCATAAAATTGTAGACCATGAAAATATAATAAAAAAAGTTTTTCCTATGTCAGATTCACGGTCCCGAAACCACTATTTTGACTAGCCCCAAAATCGGGCTATTAAACTATCATTGCCCATTTAGGTATGGTTTTTGTCCCATTTTTAATGATTTCTATGTTTTTGAGATTATATCTAGCCCAGGGACTATTTTGCAAACCTGTTAAAGGTTTATTGTTTTGCCATTGATGAATCTATTTGTATTTTGATGTTTGATGATAGAAAATGTATGCTCGTTGTTAGATAAACAACATTTGTAAAGTGATTATTGAGAAAATTGTCATTTAGGGATAAAATTGTGAAATATGGAAATTTTGTGGTTAAACTGAGAAATATATGAAAAATATGGGCTACTATGGTAATAATAGAAATTCGCCTAGCATGGGTAGGGACCAAATTGCATGAATTTGTATTTTTATGAGATAATGACTAAATTGTAAAAATGTTGAAATATTAGGGGAAAAAGTGTAAAGTTGTCTTAATGTGTATTTTGGACTTAATTGAATAGAATGATAATTAAATAAGTTAATTTTGATTACATTTAGATCAAGAAAAGTAAAATTCAGATTTAGTGTAACGCCCCGAATTTGGGCTAGAAGGAATAAGCCTTGAGCATGGGAATAGCTAGGAGACTACAAGTATTTAGTTGTGAAATAAAATGGCATAAATGCATGCTAGCTTTACTGTTTAACTGTCCTGAGAAGTGTTGGAGAAGTCTTGGGTTCAAACTTGGGATTTTGCAAGAATTTTAATTTTACGTGAATAGGGCCCTTGGTTCTAGATAGTAGGCTTCTTTAATTAAATTAGGTAACATATGATACAAAGAGAGTTGGGGTGTAGTGGTAGTGGCGTGTTGTGTTGTGTTGCTAAGGAGGTTGGGGGTTCGAGTCATGTAACAACCTGATTTAGACCCTAATCGGAACGATGGTTTCGGGACCATGAATTCGAGTCAGAAAAATATTTTAAAATTATTTTTTGTGTTTATTATGTGTGAATTTGTGTGTGTGAAATTTTCGTGATTTAATTTTTTCATTTGAGTGCCCGATTAAATAAAAGGACTTAATCGCGTAAAATGAAAATTTGGTGGTTAAATGTGAAAGTGCTTAATTGTTGTTGTCTTTGTAAGGTGAGGCACTTATAATGCAATTATACCATTGGTTTTATAAGTGGACGATTTGGACATGTTAAATATGGTTTTCTAATTAATTTTAAAAGGTTAAAAAGGTAAAATAAATAATATGTTTATATATGTTAAAATATAACATAATTCAAACCACTTTGCTCATACTTTTTGTGACTGAAACATAAAAAAAGAAGAAAATAAAAGGAAGCTAGGTTATTCGGCCATGGTTGGTCTTGATTAAGGTATGTAACTAGCCCAGTTTTTGATAATTTTTACAGTTTTTAGATTGTTGCTAAGTTATCTACAAGACCCATACTTGAATTTTTTATTTTGGTGAATATTTTGAGTTATGCCATTGTTGAAAACTTGTGATTTTTGTTGTTTGATGATGAAATATGGAAGATATGTTTTGTGTTAACATGTTTTGTATTGGAATTTTTGACGATTTTGAGTAATTAGGACTAAATTGAAAAAATAATAAATTAAGGGACTAAAATGTAAAATAAATGAAATATATGGACTTGTATGAACACTAGGAACATTCAGCCTAACATGGGTATGTTGAGATTTTGCATATTTTGTGTTTTGTGCAATAGGGACTAAACTGTAAAAGTGTAAAATATCAAGGGTAAAATGGTAATTTTCTCATTTATGTGTTTTTGGACTAAATTGAGTGAAAATATGTTTGAATGAGTTTAATTTGAAACTGTTTAGATCAAGAACCAAAGAAATCAGATTTGGATCGGGGGAA
This sequence comes from Gossypium anomalum, assembly GCA_025698475.1. Lineage (NCBI taxonomy): Eukaryota > Viridiplantae > Streptophyta > Magnoliopsida > Malvales > Malvaceae > Gossypium > Gossypium anomalum. The sequence continues at coordinate 43,359,303 of CM046965.1, forward strand.
AACTAAAGTTGTCGACTAGTCGTCCCGTTCTGTTTTTTCATTGTCCGTGGTAAGTTTATAAGCGAATAGATGTTGTTAAATTTCAATATAGGTGATCTATAAATAATTGTAATAAATAGTAGTAAATTAAAAATTGGCATTGAGTACTGAAAATTATTTTATGTTTAAAGATAAAGTAATGAATAAGTTTTGGTATTTGAAGTAATGACATGAACTGTACATGATAAAGTGTTGATTATATGTATAGTAATTGCAAATGTAAATTCGGTTAAATGATATATGTATATGATATTAATGGGTGAATCATGAGTATATATATATTCGATTATATGATGATTTTGTGACCTAGAGAGTAAATAAAAATATTATTAATGAACATATTTCTGTTTTGGCCAAGTTTAAATAGATACATATATATATATATATATATATATATATGAGACTTCGACTTGCGATATGTGATTCCGATATATGTGTGTGAGTAAGGCCATGTTTAATACGTTGGCATTGATATGTGATTCTGATATATGTGTGCGAGTAAGACCCTGTCTATAACACCCCTATCCTGTAACCGTCGCAGGAATAGGTAAGGGGCATTACCAGACAGATAGAACATTACAGATCAATACAGAATCACAAATATCACATAATATTAATGCATAAGCAAATCAACAATTCATTCCCTATGGAGGTCTGAAAGACCTAAAACATGCTTTTAGAAAAGGTCGAAACTAAACTGAACACATTCAAAATTTTCAAAACTTAGAAAAAAATTTGACTACTGTTGAGGTCACACGCCCGTGTGACCAAGCCGCATGGTACACACGGGCATCATACACACCCATGTGATCCAGCCGTGCCAAAACAGAGTACATATACTGATTTTTACCCATGGCTAATAGACACGGCCGTGTGCCATGGCCATGCGAAACATAGCTAGCTACTGACTTAAGCCCATGGCCATAAGACATGCCCGTGTTCCCTGACCGTGTAGCACAATGCAGGCTTGATTTAAACCAACTTGCCACCCCTTTTTGGGTCATTCCTACAAGCTATATTAAACAACATTTATACCAAAATTTTCAGTCAATACAAAGCTCAAAACATACTTCATTACAACTAAATCGACATCATTCAATAACCTATTCAAATCCATACAAAACACATTAAAAATCTTATTACATCAACATGCCAAAATGCTCATTTCATAGCTCACTTATGGCAGCTTCTAACTCATGCTTAAACTTACCATTTCCTCAACTTGGCATTTTTCAAAATGACCACCACATACAAGGCCATATAACCATTACAAGCATACACAATTTAGCATCACAAACCATTTACCAAAACTAAGCACAAACATACCATTTGTAGCCAACTCTCATGGCATAACATATATACATGTCAAAGCTTAAATACATAGACATTCTAGCCTATACATGCCATACTTAAAAATATTTACACTTTCAAAAGTACCCAAAATGAGTTCGATAGTATGGTGACAATCCTCGACTATCCCTAAGCCTTCAGTAGCTATGATAACTGTAAAACAGACAGAAATCACACAGAGTAAGCTACAAAGAGCTTAGTAAGCCAAATACAACTATCTTAGCTATTAAAGCATATAAAGTACAAGTTAATAGCAAGAATTCACAACTATTTTGTAGAGTAATTCATAAGCCTAGCCATGCTCAGCTTGTATACATGTCATGTTTCCTTATCTCATAGAAACAGAGTCTTTCATATTCAGAAATTTTGTACAATACAACTGTACCTGTGTAGATTATACATTTCATATATTCATTCCCATATCTCGTACTCTATTATCAGATGGTTCAGAAATGATACAGATACTCATAGACAAGTACAATGTCGACGTCCCAGACGTGGTCTTACATGTAATTCAGTATCGATGCCTCTGTCCCAGATAGGGTCTTACACGAAATCTCAAATCAAGGCCTGTGTCCCAGACACGGTCTTACACAACAACTCAAATCAATGTCAACGTTCTTTTAGAAACGTACAGAGCTTTTCAGATACTAGCATATTATCGGAGTTTACTCAAAATTTATTCTTCAGGCTCTCAAGGCCATCCAATACAGATTATAGTTTATATACGCAGAATTTAGTTAATTTAACACGTAATTGTAATCTGACTTACATCGTACGGATTTTAGACTGAAACGAGTCGACTATTCAACTATTTTGGACTTCCCTCGATCTAAGTCTGGTTTTCTTTGTTCTTGATCTAATACAATTCAAATTCAACCATTCAGTCATTCATTTCATTCAAAATAATCCATGAACACATATTTAGGGCACTTTGCATTTTAGCCCTTACATTTTCACACTTTGACAATTTAGTCCATTTTTCACAAAATCACATATATGCAAAATTCACCAAGACTATAGCTTGGCTGAATATACATAGCTTCCATAAAAGCGAAAATAACATATTTAAATCACACTTTAATCCCTCAAAACCACATTTTAACAAATTAGCCCAAATAGCTCTATTCCATTGAAATTCAAGAACAAAACATGATAATCCCACATATATCTTTCATAATCCATGTAAAAACATTACAAAGCTCATAAAATCATTAATGGCACATTTCATAATCTTCAATAGAAACAGAAATTCAGGCATCGGTTTTGAAGAACACAAAGCAACGATCACAGAAACGTAGAAATTATAAAAAATGGACTAAGGTACATACCTTAATCAACCAAATAAATGACCGAACCCTGGGATGGTTTTCTTCTTTATCTTTTCTTTGATTTTCGGCAAAAACAAAGTGTTTATGGCCATTTTCATGTTTTGTTTTATGTAATATAACTTAATAACTCATTTACCATTTTACCCATGCATTATAAACCTTTAAAACATTAATATCAAGGCCATTAATGTCCACTCATATACTCAAGGGTCAAATAACAACATAGGGACCTCTCATTTAATAAGCCAAGTCAAATTCATACATTAAACATGTAGCATGCTAATTTCACCTTTTAAGTGATTTAGTCTTTTTTGTAAAATCGAGTATAGAAATAGACAAATTAAATCATAGAAACTTCACAGATATAAATTCACATACCAAAAATATAGAAAATAATATTAAAATATTTTTTCAGACTCAAATTGGTGGTCCCAAAACAAAAATTCTGAGTAGGGTCTAAATCGGACTGTTGCAATTCTCCCCTTTAGGGATTTTCATCCCCGAAAATCTTACCGTTAAATAGTTTCAGATATTGTTGTCTCATAGCATCTTCAGACTCCCATGTGGCCTCTTCAACACCGTGTCCATGCCACAGCACTTTGACTAACGAAATTTTCTTATTATGCAATTCTTTAATCTCACGAGATAGAATACAAATCGACTCTTCTTCATAAGTCATATCAGAATGGATTTCAATATCAGATGGAGAAATTAATACGAAGGATAAGATCTATATCATCGTAGCATCGATACATGAAATATATTATGAATCTTTTCTAACTCAGATGGTAGCCTCAACCTATAAGCAACCGACCCAACTCGCTCGATAATTTCATACAGTCCGATGAACCTCAAACTCAACTTGACCTTTTTACCAAATCTGAATAGTTTTTTCCACGGAGATACTTTCAAAAACACTTTATCACTGATTTCAAATTTGATAACTTTTCATTTTAAATCTACATAAGATTTCTGACGATCAGAGGTAGCTTTCAGACTATCTTGGATTACTTTCACTTTTTGTTCTATTTCTTTTATTAGATCAATACCGTAAATCTTATTCTCACTGAGCTCAGACCAGTCTACACTTCCTACCGTATAAGGCTTCGTACGGTGCCATTTTAATTCTCAATTGAAAGCTATTATTATAAGCGAATTCAATCAAAGGTAGATATTGTTCCCACGTACCTTCAAACTCAAGAATGCAACATCTCAACATATCCTTGAGTATTTGAATAATCCACTCAGATTGACCATCTATTTGCAGATGAAAAGCAGTGCTAAAATGCAATTTAGTACCCAAAGCATCTTACAATTTCCTCCAGAATCGCGATGTAAATCTCGGGTCTCTATCTGATACTATCGACAATGGTACACCATTCAATCTCACGATATCAGAAATGTACAATTCAGCTAGCTTATTGAGTGAGTAATCAAATCAAATCGAAATAAAATGAGCTGATTTCATCAAACGATCAACTACAACCCAAATTGCATCTTTCTTTCTTGGAGACAAAGGCAAACCCGAAACAAAATCCATGGTCACTCAATCCTATTTCCACTCCGAAATCATAATCGATTGTAACAAACCAGATGACACCTGATGCTCAACTTTAAGTTGCTGACAGATTAAACATTTAGACACAAAATCAGAAATATCTCTTTTTATTCCCGGCCACCAGTATGGTTGTTTCAAATCATTATACATTTTTGTACTCCCCGGATGTATAGAAAAATCTACTACTGTGAGGTTTACTTAAAATCATCTGAATTAACTCCGGATTTCTCGAAACACATAGTCTATTTCTGAATCTCAAACAATCATCAATATCAAATCAGAATTCAGAATCACACTGAGCTCGTTTTACTTTTAATTCATTGTCAGATTTCTGAGCCTCGCAAATTTGTTGTATAAACAAGGGTTTTGCTTTCAATTCGGCACAAACCAAGGTATCATCTGACATTGCTAAATAAGTATTCATTGTACACAATGCAAACAATGATTTTTGACTCAGAGCATTCACTACCACATTTGCTTTGCCCGAATGATAATCAATAACTAGCTCGTAATCTTTCAGCAGTTCTAACCATCTTCTCTTCACAGATTCAAATCTTTTTGCGTCATTAAATACTTCAAACTTTAATGATTAGAAAACACGTGACATTTCTCACCAAACAGATAGGGACGCTAGATCTTCAAGGCAAACACAATAGTAGCTAGCTTAAGATCGTGTGTCAGATAGTTCTTTTTAAGCGGCTTTAACTGTCTTGAAGCATAAGCAATGAATTTTCCTTCTTGCACTAAAACACATCCCAGACCAATCAACGAAGCATCACTATAAATCACAAATTGTTTACCCGATTCAGGTTGTACTAATACCGGAGCTTCAGTTAACAAAGTCTTCAACCGATCAAAATTGTTCTGACATTTTTCAGACCAATCAAATTTCACATCTTTCTATAGTAGTTTTGTAACACCCTGATTTTGGGCCTAGGAGTAATGAGCCTTAAGTTTGGGATTGGTTAGAAGGCGGCTTGAATAAAAGAAAGTGTTCAAATATGTTATAATTTTGTGTTTAGTTTAATTGTTAAATTATTTGGGAAGGGTTGGTAGTGTGGAAAAAGTCCTCGGTTCGATCTAGGGCTTTAGCAAAACTTTGCATTTTTTTTCTAAAGAACTTTGAGCATTAGGTGGAAGGCTTATTAATAAGGCCTGGTAAAATCTGACACAAGGAAATGCTTGGCCTAGTGGCAAAAGGCGTGGGTAGTAAGCAAGAGGTCCAGGATTCAAGCCCTGGCCTTGGCAAAAAATTTTATTTCGCATGTGACTAGTAAGGAAGCTAGCGTTTAGGCTTTATAAATATGTTTGGTGGAAATTCGACACAAAGGATGCGCTTGGCGCAGTGGCATGATGGCGTTAGGAGTAAGGATAGGTGCTGGGTTCAAGTCGCAGCATGAGCAAAAGTTGTGGGTTTTTTTTAAGACAACCTGGCGGTCGGTAAAAAGACTTTATAATTAATTTGGGAGGAGAAACAACACAAAAGAAGCATGTGGTCAAGCGCCAAAGAGGCGTTAAGTGTGTGCATGTGGTCAGGGGTTCGAATCTGAATGGTAGCAAATATTTTTAGGATAATCTAGTTGCGGGTTAATAGGCCTTAAAAAGAGTTAGGGATGGAATATGACATAAGAGCGCTTGCGGTGCAATGGCTCGAAGCATGCTATGGCTATGAGAGGGAGCAAGTTCGAATCCCAAGCCTGGCAAAGTTTGAATTTTTATTCTTTAAGAAAGCTGAGTCTTAGACATATAATCCTCATAATTAATTGTGACCGAATGGTAGCATAAGAAAGGATGCGGTGCAGTGGCCAGTAGCGTGTTGGGAGGTAAAGTAACCCTGAGGTTTGGAGTTTGAGTGGTGGCGCGTGCAAAAAGGGAGAAGTTAACTTTGCTACTCAAGTGTTGTACGATGGAAGCAATTTGAATGCAATTCAAATTGGACTTTTTAGCTAAAATCACGGGGATTAGGATGAGAATTAAGTGTGGGTATGATTGGAGAATTTAAAGGGAACTTATCTTGACAAGTTTAAGTCGATTGAGGAGTGTAGGTGTATTTTTATTTATTTATTATTTATTTTTTTACTATAAATATGTGTGTCGTATGGGCGAGTAAGAGCATTTGTTATTTTGGTGTGCTTCAGTCGCATATCACCTCCTCTCTTTTTTTAAGCCAAACTCTTGATCTTTTCTTCCCTATTTTAATCGAATCAACCTCTTCCCTCTTTAACTTAGCCGACTGTTTCTTTTTCATTTAAAAACTAATTCATACACTTTGGGGGTTTAATTTCTTGTTAGCAAGCGATCTCGCGATTGGTAAGTAAGTTAGATCTTCTTCGGCTTTTGTTAAATATTTCTGAGTTCTTTCGTTTCTACACTCTTAAAAGCTGATTTTTCTTTATTCTTTCCAAAACTTTCATTAACCTATGGTTCGTCCACTTATTTCTCTTTTTTCCCACTCATTCAAGAGTGTGATCGCTGATGGAAAAAAGGGATTCTAGCAGAGAGGTTGGGATATAGGCTCTCAAGTTTAAGCGACATAAGGTGTCGGCCGTTAGGGACTTTTTGCCTGGATGCGGAAAGGGGAGTACGTCAGATTTTGAGTTACATAGGTAGATCAAAGTCGATCAATCTAGTTAAGGCAAGTATAGGTTTTTCTCCGGTAAGTAGTGGATTTATTTTGAATTAATGGAATGTGACTAATGGAGTATAATGTTGAATATAGGTTTGGGCGATTATGAAAACTTAGCACTCCAGGTGATAAGGTGTGTACTTCTACCCTATGATAACTTGATATAAAGCCGAAGGTGTGAACATACACAGTACACCCACTAGGAATCAGCAAAAGCCAAAATGCCGAAATGCCGAAAAACTAAAAATTTTGCTACGGTAGTCTTGCTATTGCGCGAACACTCGTAAGGGAGAGATCGATAGGTTGCCTGAGACCCACGGGTGCTCCATGGACTTGGGTTATGATTTGGCCATGCGGGCCAGAATGGGCTAAATAGGCCCGATGGGCTGGTGGGCCCATCGTAGGCGAAAATTGAATATTGATGCTATGTGATAGGAATTTGTATGTGAGCATGAATATGAATGTGACTGGGCCTAACGGGCCATAAAAATGTGATTTGGGACTAATGGGCCATAAACAGGTGATTTAGGCCTAATGGGCCATATGAATATGATTGGGCTTAATGGGCCAGATACAGGTATGTGAATTTGTTTAGGATTCATAAAGGGTTTTGGGCCTAGTATATGATAACTACATAAGACTTAAATAATATTTTGCGACCGTGGACAGGTCAAAGGGTTTTTTTTTCATTTTAAGGAAGTGTTTCTAATGAAAACAAGGTTTTTGATAAGACACTTCAATGTGACACGCCAGATTCAGCCATAACATCTGGGTCGAGTTTGGGGTGTTACATTTAGTGGTATCAGAGCTAGGTTTAAAACTCAAGCTGTGAAATGGGCTTTGTTTTTGGGCTTTTAAAATTGTTTACAAATGATATTGAGGTGGATTTGAAAGATTCTATTGTGTGGCACACCGGGTCTCCGACGTCGAGCCAAGTAAGTTCTCTTACTACCGAATTATGTTGAACTGATATACTGCAATATGTTGATTGTTTATATTCAGTAGGATTTCCTTGGATATCAGATTGTATTAAAACTTTTGAATTTGAATTTGATACTTATTTTGTGTATGTTTGAGAATGTTTACTATAGGTGGATGTTTTGAATATATATTAAAATTATTAGAATCAGAGTGCGCAGCGGTAGCATAGTGGGATAGTTGATACACGACTACCCTGGTATTTAGAAATTTCGAGGACGAAATTTTTTTAGGAAGGGTGAATTATAACACCCTGATTTTTAGCCTAGAAGTAATGGGCCTTGAGCTTGGGATCGGTTAGAAGGCGGCTTGAATAAAAGAAATCTTTTTCAATATCTTATAATTGTGTGTTTAGTTTAATTGTTAAATTATTTGGGGAGGGTTGGTAGTGTGGAAAAATTCTTGGGTTTGATCTTAGGCTTTAGCAAAATTTTGCATTTTTTTTTAAAGAACCCTAAGCATTAGGTGGAAGGCTTATTAATAAGGCCTGGTAAAATCTGACATAAGGAAATGCTTTGCCTAGTGGCGAAAGGCGTGGGTAGTAAGCAGGAGGTCCAGGGTTCAAGTCCTGGCCTTGGCAAAAATTTTTATTTCGCATGTGACTAGTAAGAAAGCTAGCGTTTAGACTTTATAAATATGTTAGGTGGAAATTTTACATAAAGGATGTGCTTGGCCCAGTGGCATGATGGCGTTACGAGTAAGGAGAGGTGCTGGGTTAAGTAGCAGCATGAGCAAAAGTTGTAGGTTCTTTTTAAGACAACCTGGAGGCCAGCAAAAAGACTTTATAATTAATTGGGGAGGAGAAACAACACAAAAGAAGCATGTGGTCAAGTGGCAATGATGCGTTAAGAGTGTGTTGCAGGTTTGAATCTGAATGGTAGCAAATATTTTTAGGATAATCTGGTTGCGGGTTAATAGGCCTTAAAAAAAGTTAGGGATGGAATATGGCACAAGAGCGCCTGCGATGCAGTGGGTTGAAACATGTTATGGTTATGAGAGGGAGCACGTTCAAATCCCAGGCCTGGGAAAGTTTAAAATTTTCTTCTTTAAGAAAGCTGAGGCTTAGACATATAATCCTTATAATTAATCGTGATCGAATGGTAGCATAAGAAAGGATGGGGTGCAGTGGCCAGCAGCGTGTTGGGAGGTAGAGTAACCATGAGGTCTAGAGTTTGAGTGGTGGCGCACACAAAAGGGAGAATTTAATTTTGCTACTCAAGTGCTATACGGTGGAAGCAATTTGAGTGCAATTCAAATTGGAATTTTGGCTAAAATGAAGGGGATAAGGATGAGGATTAAGTGTGGGTATGATTGGAGAATTTAAAGGGAATTTATCTTGACAAGTTTAAGTCGATTGAGGAGTGTAGGTGTATTTTTATTTATTTATTTTAGTATAAATATGTGTGTCGTATGGGTGAGTAGGGGCATTTGTTGTTTTTATGTGCTTCAGTCGCATATAACCTCCTCTCTTTTTTTAAGCCAAACTCTTGATCTTTCCTTCCCTATTTTAATCGAATCAACCTCTTCCCTCTTCAACTTAGCCAACTATTTCTTTTTCATTTAAAAGCTGATTCATACACTTTGGTGGTTTGATTTATTGTTGGCAAGCGATCTTGTGATCAGTAAGTAAGTTAGATCTTCTTCGGCTTTTGTTAAATATTTCTATGTTCTTTCGTTTCTACACTCTTAAAAGCCGATTTTTCTTTATTATTTCCAAAATTTTCATTAACCTACGGTTCCTCCATTTATTTCTCTTTTTTCTCTCTCATTCAAGAGTGTGATCGCTGATGGAAAAAGGGGGTTCTAGCAGAAAGGTTAGGATAGAGGCTCCCAAGTTTAAGCGGCGTAAGGTGTCAGTCATTAGGGACTTTCCGCCTGGATGCGGAAGGGGGACTACGTCAGATTTCAAGTTACATAGGCAGATCGTAGTCGATCAATCTAGTCAAGGAAAGTATAGGTTGCTCTCTGGTAAGTAGTGGATTTATTTTGAATTAATAGAATGTTACTAATGGAGTATAATGTTGAATATAGGTTCGAACGATTATGAATACTTAGTACTCCAGGTGATAAGGTGTGTACTTCTACCCTATGATAACTTGATATAAAGCCAAAGGTGTGTACATACACAGCACACCCACTAGGAATCGAAAAAAGCCAAAATGTAGAATTACCGGAATGCTGAAATGCCGAAATGCTGAAAAACCAAAAATTTGGCTATGGTAGTCTTGCGAGTACACGAACATTCGTAAGGGAGAGATCGATAGGTTGCCTGAGACCCATGGGCGATTCCGTGGACTTGGGTTGTGATTTGGCCATACGGGCCGAGATGGGTGGGCTGTTAGGCCCATAGTAGGCAAAAATTGAATATTGATGCTATGTGATAGGACTTTGTATGTGAGCATGAATATGAATGTGACTGGGCCTAACCGGCCATATAAATGTGATTTGGGCCTAATGGGCCATATACAAGTGATTTGGGCCTCATGGGCCATATGAATATGATTGGGCTTAATGGGCCAGATACAGGTATGTGAATTTGTTTGGGCTTCGTAAGTGGTTTTGGGCCTAGTATATGATAACTACATAATACTTAATTAATATTTTGCGACCGTGGAGAGGTCAAAGGGTTAAGGTGTGGCAACGAGTATATGCTTGTCTTGGATTAGATCTAGGGAAAGCTTGGTACTTAAGCAGTATTAATGACCCACCTCCTCTTCTATGGAATCCTACCTGGTGCATAGTATTCGCTCACCTTAGCTCGCAAAACTTGTTAACGGGCCAAGGTAAGTGGAAACCATAATTAAAGGAAAATTACCGAAATACCTCTAAGGGAAAAAATGACCAAAATGCCTCTAGTTAATGAATGTAAGTTTTATGGATGTGATATGCGTACATATGATGTTCTGCTTAGGTTGCATATGGGGTGGGAGCTATGGAACGGAGGAAGTATATGAGGATCGCATGGTTGCCTGACAATCGTGGATCCACCGACTGCTTTAAAGCCCAATATGTAAATAAAGGTAGTTCCGCAACTGGGCTATCATTGGTGTGTGGGCTGGGTGGGTCGATATTTATATCCCCATATGGTGTGATGGGGGATGGAGCTGGTGTGTAGCGGATGCATAATTTGGATGGGATTGCACTGCATTGTATTGCATGTATGATATTGTTGTGATATTATTGCGATGTGGGCTTTGGCCCAACTGAGGCTAATTTGGGCTAAGGCCCAAAGATCATCGTTATTGAATTGGGCTTTGGCCCAAAATGACTAATGATTGCTTTATACTCGTTGAGGGTTGTACACACTGAGTTTCCGAAACTCACCCCTTTCTTCTAAACTTTTCAGGTAATCCTTAGTAGGCGGTTCGATGGATAGAGAGACTCGGTGGTGGCCAACTAGCATAAAAGGTTTAGACTTAGTCTTTATGTAATTTTTAATATATTGACTTTAAATTATCTCTATTTGATTTGGGTTGTAACAAGGTTTTTCCTCTGGCAAATATTTCAAATTAGGATTATTATCATTTTTATGCTTTATATTTATTAGAAGTAGAACGTGGTTTCTTAAACCATAACTATTTTTTTATACTACGTTTCCGCAACTAAATTTTGAAATGACGAGCTTTCATAAAATCATATTTTCTAAATTAAGCTTCCGCAACCGAAAAGAGATTTTACAAAGTAATTGAGGTTTTTTTTTTCATTTTAAGGAAGTGTTTCCAATGAAAACAAGGTTTTCGATAAAACACTTCAATGTGACACGCCAGATTCGGCCATAACATCTGGGCCGGGTTTGGGGTGTTACAAGTTTCACCAACGGAGTTGCAATCATTGAAAAACCTTTTACAAATCTTCTATAGTAACCAGGAAGCCCCAGAATACAGACTTCAGAGATATTCCTCGGAGGTTTCCAATCCAAAATCGCTAAAATTTTGCTCGTATCTACCTAAATACTAGAGGCTGATACTATATGACCCAGAAAACCAACTTCTCGCAGCTAGAACTCGCACTTACTAAACTTCACATACAAATATTTGTCTCGTAGAGTCTGTAGCACTATTCTCAGATGCTTAGTATGTTCAAATTCATCACGTGAATAAATCAATATGTCATCAATGAATACCACAACAAATTGATCTAAATACGGTTTAAAAATTCTATTCATCAAATCCATAAAGATAGCAGGTGCGTTCGTTAATCCAAAAGGCATAACTAAAAATTTATAATGCCCATACCTCATTCTAAAAGCAGTTTTCAGAATGTCAGAGTCCTTTACTCGCAACTAGTAGTAACCCGATCTCAGATCTATCTTTGAAAACACAGTGGCACTGTTTAACTGATCAAATAAGTTGTCAATTCTGGGCAGAGGATATTTGATCTTTATAGTCACTTTGTTAAGCTGACGGGAATCAATACACATTCTCATTGTGCCATCTTTCTTTTTCACGAATAGAACAGGAGCACCCCAAGGTGAGAAACTCAGTCTAGCAAATCCTCGATCGGTCAATTCTTGCAACTGAGATTTTAGTTCTTTTAGTTAGGTCAGAGCCATTCTGTAAAAAGCTATCAAAATAGGAGTAGTACCAGGTACTAATTCAATGCCAAACTTGACTTCTCGAATCGGAGGTAAACCAGGTAGTTCTTCAGGAAACACATCAGAGAATTCACAGACAACAAGCACTGATTCAACTTTCTTATCATTCACTTTCGAGTCTAACACATTAGCCAAGTAGGCTTCATAGCCTTTCTTCACATATTTTCTTGCTTTCATTGCAGATATCACAACTGGTAGTCCACTCAGATCATTAGACTCAATTCGAATTACCCCATCATTCTTACACATTAAATCAATAACTTTTCGTTTGCAATTTAGAATAGCATCGTGCATAGTTAAGCAATCCATTCCAAAATTTATATCAAATTCAACGAAAGGTAAAAGCATTAAATCAGCAGGAAAATAGATATATCAAATCAATAATGGGCAATTCTTGCAGACTTTATCAACCAAGACACTTTTGCCTAAGGGGTTCGATACTCTAATTACGAATTCAGTAGACTCTACAGACAAAGTCTTACTATGCACTAAATTTATACAGATATAAGAATACCAGGGTCTATCAATGCAAATCACAGAAGTATCATAAAGAGTAAAAGTACCAGTAATCATGTCTAGTGACGAGGCTTCCTCACGAGCTCGGATAGCATAGGCTCTGGCAGGTGCTCTAGCCTCAGATCTAACAGCAGTATCCCTAGTAGGTCTTTGACCACCACTTACATTTCTCGTATTTCTGGAAGGTCTACCTCTAGCTGAGGTGTTACTCGATCTCGGATTCTGTACATTCTCTTACTTAGTGGGTTCAGAACAATCTCTTACAAAATGGTCCAGAGATCTACATCGAAAACAGGCTCGATCATTCAATCTACAGTTTCCCGGATGTCTTTTACCACAGTGTTTACATTCATGTTTCTCAGATCGGACATTCCCAACACTTGCAACAGAAGTAGTAGGAGCTCTGGAATTCGAATACGACCTAGCTCGATCTCAATTTGAATGTCTTACATTAGTCTTTGAACGGCTACGATAATCTCTGAATTTTTTTGACACAGACTGAAATGATCTACTCAAAGATCTCTTTCTAACACCTCTAGCTTTAGAATCAACTTTTCTTTTCTCTTTACTTAATTCTTCAGCTTTATAAGCTCGCTCAACGAGCACTCCCATTTCTTTAATCTCCAAAATCCCAACTAACAGATGGATATCTTCGTTTAGTCCATCTTCAAATCTTTTGCACATTATTGCTTCATTTGATACACGTTCCCAAGCATACTGGCTCAATCTCACTATAACGCCCCAATTTTCGAGAATTCTGTGAATGTTGGAAAAATTTAAAATTTCTGTGTTCTGTCTGCTTGGCGTAGGTTTAATTATGTTAGTGGGCCTCTAGAAGGCCCAAGCTTAAGTTAAAACCTGGTAATTGTAATTAATTTTAATTCCATAAGAAAAAGGGGTTCTGGTTAACTAGGCTTTTAAGTTTTAATAAGGTTAAATAAAACACAAGGAAGCATGTGGTAAAGTGGCATGTGATGCCACTGGGAAGGCTATAAAAGTGGCGTGTGGATGCTAGGGAGAACTGTGGTTCAAGTCACAAAGACAGCATACTAAGGGAATTATTTTTATGACTAGGAATGGTAAGTAATGGAACTCAAGTAAAATTCTGACAGGAGGAGTTTGAGTTGCTCAGGAGATTGAGTAAGGAGGGAATAAGGGAGAGAATTTAGGAGCTGATTAGGGAGAGCAGTGTTGACCGAATGGTGGACTCTTGAGGAGCAAGAGTTGGCCGGCTAAGAGTTTCTTTAGGGGGCAAAATTCAGCTAGGTTAAGTGCCAAATATAAATTCGGCATTAGAGGTAAGTGTGCCGTTTTCTGACCATCATTCCTCCTCTCCTTTTCTTTTCTTTTTCTCTCCATCTATTATTTTTCTCCTCTTCTTCTCTCCATAGCCGAATATTACTTCTCTTCACATCTTCTTCTTTCTTCCATCTTTTCTTTTTCATAATCGAACCTATACTCTTCTCTTTTCCTCCTTCTGTTTCTGCGCATAGCTTTTATCTTTTCTTTATTGCTCCTCAGTGAGCCGAAAGTTGTTATAGCCGAACCACATCCTTTTCTTCCTTAAAAGCCGAAACTCTTAAACCTGTAACATGGAAAGCTGATCCTTTGGCTATCAGGAATCTGTTTCTTCTCATAATACGGTGGATCAGAATTAGAATCGTGGATAGGCACACTCTTCTAGGCCAAACAATGATAGGTAAGTTGTTGAGCAACTTGCGTTATTTATTCGTGTTTTTAGGGAAAAATCGAAAACCTTAAGGGTGCCTAGAGGTTTGGACTAAGGGTTTGAGCCTTTTTCTATTTGGTTGTGTAAGCGTTAGCGTGGACAAGGGGGCATACAGTAAAAGGCTTGAAGAATTATTCGGTTGGCTCTCCAGATCTAACCCAGATTTCGAAAAAAGGTAAGAGCACTAGGGCTTAAAGCATGGTTGGCCGAATATGGTAAGGGGTTATTACGTAGTTTGTTTTCGATAGTTAGATTAACATGTTAGTAATCCAATTGTGGGCATTTCGTGTGTGGATCTCGTCAGCGTATCCTCACAAACAGGTGTGTAACTGACACCCTCTCATAGACTAGATCGGCAAAAGCCGAAAAAACTAAAATGCTGAAAAGTCGTTATTTTGGGAACTTACGAGTGTACGAATGCTCGTGAGATGGATTGATTCACGTATTTGGTATACTAAAAGGATAAGACTGCAGAGTGCATGATTTCGTGTATTTCGATATTTTTGGGCTTAATGGGCCAAAATCAGGAAAATGGGCCAACGGGCCCAATTCGGTAAGAACACTTGGTAAGTGTTTTTGTTAGTACGTAAATGGCTATGTTATGCATGAAAACCTTAAGAATAGTTAAATTACTTGAATACCCCTATGTATGGAAAATTACTATTATACCTCCAGGTGCAAAACTACCATTATACCCCTAGGGTTAATTTTGTCTGAAAAGCATGATGATCTAAATCTGTATGATGGATGCCAGAATTGTATATCTGTTGCATGGGGACATGGGTTATATTATGGAGGAAGCGTCCTGGTGGCTATGCCACAAATTATCTGATCTGGTCACCCTGCCACATATATCTGTTCTGGTGGCTCTACCATGATTATCTGTTTCTGGTGACTCTGTCACATTATCTATTCTGGAAGCCATGTTGCATATTTCTGTGGCGTGTAACGGTTGGGTGGGTCAAGTAGTCTCCCCACATGGTGAAAGGCTGGTATGGGGGTGCTTATGGTTGGATATGGGTTGGGTTTCTGCATAAACATGTAATATATGTTCTATTCTGTTATCAGCCTATGGGCTTTATTCTGAATCCTATTCTGGGCTAAGGCCAACTTATTCTGTTTCTGTGGTTTGAGCTGATATAGGCTATGGTTTGGTTAATTTACACACTGAGTTTCCCCAAACTCACCCCTTTATTTTCATCCACGCAGGTAATCCCCAACCATAGTGGGCTTGGAGCTGTGAGGGATTTGGAGGCCATGCGTTACGCAAATTCAATTTTTCTTACCGTGAACTGGACATCCTTTTATTTACGTTTATGGTTTTGGGTTTTTAAATGTAATAGGGCCGCTTAATTATTTTTGATGGTTTTAATATGTTTTATTAAGATAGGCATTACTTATATTTAACTGTTAAAACTGATTAACTTTAGGGCGCATTTTCAAAAACAATAATTGATTTCAAAATAACACGACAACAAGCAAAGTTTCCGCGATGAAAATGTTTTCCAAAATTAATCACTTTTCCTAAAATGGACTTAATCAAATGGGTTGCCTGAAAATATACATGACGTTAAGGTGTGGCAATGGCAGTGTGCATGTCTAGGATTGGATCCGAAGGGAGCTTGGTACTTAAGCAGTCCGATGGACTCACCCCCTCTTTTCCGGTTTCCTACCTGGTGCACAGCTTCCATTCACTTTAATCTATAATGGATTTGTCTTTTAAACACCTAAATAAGTTTTTGATTAAAAGCATAAAATGTTTTAAAGGCTTCGATGTGGCACGTCAGATCCGGTCATAACGTCTAGGCCGGGTTTAAGGTGTTACATTTAGTGGTATCAGAGCCAAGTTGCAACAACTCGACTGTGGAATGGGTTTACAAAAACATAGGTTTTTGGAAATAAAAGTTTTATAAAGACTGTAAAACTCTGCTTTCAAAATCTGGATCTTTAAGTGGCATTCTGAATCTCTGGCTCAAGCCTGTAAGTATTAGTCTGAACTCTTCTGAATATTTTTCTGAATTATCTGTCTGTACTGAAACCTACTAGGATACTCTAGATAGGATGATACTGAAATCATAGGAAAAATTTGATAAGAGACTGAAACTGTAGCTAGACTTCGATTCTGCGAAAACAAACTCTGAATTACTCTCTGATTCATAAAACATCTGTAATAATCACTGGAATATTGAATTAATGCATAAAATTCGTAATCAGATAATACGATATGAGTATAAGAGCCGCTCGTAGAAAAGGCCGTGGACGTGGCCGAGGAAGTGCTCGAGCGAGATCTTCAGCTTCGGGACATATGCCGATGGCAGATGCACCGGTACTTCTGACAACAGAAGTGGAGTCTCATGATCGTGGTGCTAGGGATGACGCCCTGTTGTAGGCAATGCTTCGTGTTTTGGAAAGGGTTGCTGGGGAAAGTACGAGCAACAGAATCTGAGGATCTATTTCTGAACGACTCTGGGCTAACGGAGCGAAAATCTTTAAGGGCGTATCTGGCGTAGCCCTGAATGTGGTAGAATATTGGTTGGAGGCCACAGAACGGATTATGCACGACTTGGATTGCTCTGTGGAGCAGAAGCTGAAGGGAGTCGTATCGCTGCTACGAGACGAGGCCTATTAGTGGTGGCTCACCATGAGAGATGGAACCCCAGCTAATAGGGTAACTTGGGAGCTGTTTAAGATGGCCTTTATGTAACACCCTGATTTTGGGCCTAGTCGGAATAGTGATGTTGGGACCACAAATTCGAGATAGAAATAATTATTTTATGATTATTTTGAGGTCTATGATATGATTGCATGATTGTGTGAAAATTTCGTGAAGAAATTCTATGCATAAAGTGCTTAATTTGAAGTTAGGGACTAAATTGAATAAGTTGCAAAACTTGCATTCTAGAAGTTTCTAGTATGAAATTGCTTTAAAATATTAATTAGGAGGTCTTAAATAGAAATTTGACCAATTTCTAAGTTATGGACAAAAATTGGACATGGATGGAATTTTTGAAAGTTTAGTAAGGGCATTTTGGTCATTTGGATATTAAATGAAATAAAATGGGAAAAATAAAGCAAAAATCCATTCATCTTCTTCATGTTGCTGCTGAATTTTACTTGCTACCATAGCTAGGGTTTCTTCAACTTCTAAGCTCAATAGTAAGTGCATTCAAGCCCCGTTTTTAATGTTCTCTACATTTTTGAAATCCTCGTAGCTCGGTTTACCTATTTCTACCATTATTTCGAGTTAGGGTTTATGTTTAAAAATTTACCCATGAATGATATGCATGAATTTTGATGTTTTATGGTAGAATATGAAGTTTGAGATTGTGTTAAACAACTTTTGCTAAGTGATTTTTCGTAAAAAAACGAGTCAAACTAAGCATAATCGGTAAAAATATCTATTGTTCATAACTATGTGTTAGAGTGAGAATTTGATGTTTCCATAGAAGAGAAAAATGATCAGCATGTCATTAAGCATAAGAATAAGGGCTGAAATTAAATTTCCAAGCCTTGGGGCAAAAGTGCAAATATGTAAAAGTTTAGGGGTCAAAATGCAAATTTGTAAAAATATGATTTTTAGACCCATATGAATAGTGTGATTAATTATTAGGCTAAATGTGATATTATAGATCAAGAAAGGCGTGGAATCAATCTCGAACGGGGGAAGGAAAATGTTTTGGATTAAATTGCAAAATTTCCATATTTTGCACCGAGGTAAGTTTGTATGTAAATAATACATTAACTTCATTTACATTTTTATATTTCAGCCTATTATATATATTTTAGCCGATTTTGAAGCATAAATTGATTATTGGAAGAATGGAAATAAGTAATAGAGAGAGAAATCTTGGTTGAACATTCGGAAGAATTGAATAATATAGATGGAGTGTAGCTAGGTCACATGTATGATGCCGAGTGCACATCATGTGTACAAGAAAGCTACACAATACTATGTAGTAGCTAGGTCACATGTGTGATACGAGAAGTATCCCATGTAGACAAGAGAGCTACGGGAGAGAGATAAATGTAGCTAGGTCACATGTGTGATACGGGAAGTATCCCATGTAGGCAAGAGAGCTACGGGAGAGATAAATGTAGCTAGGTCGCATGTGTGATTCCAAGTGTAGGACACCATGTGGACAAGGGAGCTACGTAATAAATTGGCTAGGTCACATGGGTGGTACTAAGTGTTCACCATGTGTACAAGAGAGCCGAATTATATGAAATATGATGGTGGAGCTGTGTACTGAAACCATCAAGTATCGGGAATTGATCCGAATTGTTCAACGGGATGGCTTTATGGTGACATTGTAATTATGGACCTATACTTGTGATGTATGAAATGTGGTGAAAATGATTTGTGATATATATATATATATATATATATAAGTTAAAATGAGGTTAATACAAAGAAAGTGTGAAAGAGTGAATTAGCACTAAAAGCTGTTGTGGGACAGATGAGCAGTGATGACGTGATTTTGAAAAATCACCAAAAATAGTAATAATTTAATTAGAGGCTGAATGAGATGTGAAATTAAATCTTAATGAGCCTATTTTCATATAAAAGAAACGGAGAAAGTAAAGGAATTCTATATTTTGAGATATTTATAATTGTGTGTGACTTTCTCAGAATGACTATGTGATCCCCTATTCCAACTTTGAAAAATCATTAAAAATTGTAAAAAACAAATTAAGAAATATAGTTTATATGAATAAATTCCTTATTGAGTATAATTTTAAATGAAACAGGTTTCATGGTCATTTGAATTGTGTACTGGGAGAAATTCAATTCGTAGTGAACAGAGGTCAGATCAGTCGATCTGTGTAATAGGGGAAATTTTAACTAATAAACTGTACTAATTGGCTTGACCAAAAATTCTATAAATAAATTAGTGAATAGATAAATGAGTCTAGTTTCAAGAAAATTTTACGGAATTGGATTTCGAGTTTCGTAACTCGAGTTATGATTTATTTAGTGAACATGACGCAGGAGAGACAGCTTGACCAAAGTGGAGTAAATAGTGAAATTAAACGTAGATACACTTGAGTTATTATGCAATCATACTAAATTCTTTATTCATTATTTATATACTTGCTTACTAAGCGTAAAGCTTACTTCCTTCTTTCCATTTTTTTTTAGTTTGTCGTCAGTCATCAGCTCGGGGTTGGAGATCGTCGGAGAGCGACATCACACTATCAAGCCATTATCCTTGGAGTATTGGCTAGTATATGTTAAATATTTTCATGTGAGTGGCATGTATAGCAAGTTTGTTTCATGACATGTATTATTATTATGATTTGGTTTACGTATTGGCCTACATTGAGCTTTTGTATATGGCCATGAGATGTGGTCTTTATTCATTGTGGTTTGTAAGTTTTAAATTTTGGCCAGAACTTGGTGACCCGATTTTATATGTTTGTGAATGTTTAAGTCTGGTAACGCCTCGAACCCTGTCCCGGAGTCAGATACGGGTGAAGGGTGTTACACTTTAAAGGGAAGTATGTTGGGGCAAGTTATGTGGACACCCGCAGGAAGTAATTCTTGAATCTGGTTTAAGGAAATAAGTCTGTTGCGGAGTACGAGGCTGAGTTTCTGAGGTTAAGCCGGTATGCTGTGGGAATAGTCGCTACAGAGAATGAGCGTAGCGTGCGCTTCGAGGATGGACTCAGAGATAAACTTAAGGTGCTGATTGCTCCGCAGAGGGAGCGTGATTTCGCGATTCTGGTGGAAAAAGCTAAGATAGCTGAGGAGGTGAAGCGTACTAAGAGGAAGAACCGTGAGAAGGATCAGAACCATTTTTAGAAGGATTCCAGACCTTCGGGTGGTGCAAATAGGAATGTTAAGAGAGCAAGAGCAGAGGAACCAGTTCGAGCAGTTTCGATGAATGTTGTTAGACCACTAATCTGTGGAGACTGTGGTAAGGTACACTTGGGCGAGTGTAGGAAACGTTCCGGTGCTTGTTTTCGATGTGGATCTATGGAGCATAGAGTTAAGGACTGTCCTCAGAGAGCTGATCAGGTTTAGGTTGCTGAACAGAGGGTTGCTCAACCCGTGAGGGGTAGACCACAACCACCGAGAGGACGTGGACAAGGTAGGGGCAGAAATGGAAATGGCCGAGGTCGAGGGGCACCGGCGGTGCCAAAATGCGAGGCTCGACAACCAAAGATTAGTGTATCTGACTCATCGTCGAGAGGAGGCGGCGCGCACCCGACGTCATAAGCTGCACGCTTTTTGGTTTGTAGCATACCGTATACTACTTTGGTGGATATTGGATCTACTCATTCCTATGTTGCATGTGCCATATCTGGGTCGTTGGGTGTGTATTCTGAGAAGATTGTGAGTGGGGTATCTGTACTAAGTCCTTTGGGTCACTCGGTTAGGGTAGACAAACTGTATAGGGATGTACCCTTAGAAACTCAAGGTAGGATTTTTCCTAGAGATTTGATGGAGTTACCGTTCGAAGAGTTTGACCTCATTTTGGGAATGGACTGGCTTGTTAAGCATAAGGCGACTTTGGATTGTGCTACTAAGCGACTGGTGTTAAGGACCACTGAGGGTGAAGAGGTTATGGTGATAGGTGAGCGAAGGGACTATTTGTCCAATATGGTGTCGGCATTGAGGGCCGAGAAGTGGATTCGAAAAGGTTGTGAGGCCTATTTGGCATTTGTAAGTCAGTCGAAAGCTGATGGACTGACAGTGGATAAGGTTATGTGACAACCCTAATTAGACCCTAGTCGGAATGTGGTTTTGGGAGCACAAAATCGAGTCACAAAAATTTATTTTAATTTTAATTGCATATATTTATGTGTGATAGTGTATGTATGAAAAAATAAATGTTTTAAATTAGTCTTAGGAATGCAATTTTTTCTTGAAAGGACTTAGTTAAGAAATTTAGAAAAGATGATAGATAATTTGTAAGGATCCAATAACAATAAGGTGAGAAAGCTTGGGTTTGCATGTCAATTTACCCTTAATGCATGCAGTGGCCGACCATGAAATGATGTTACTCCACTAAGTCTAATTAAATACAATTTTAATATGATGAAATAAAATTAATAAAACAAAAAAAAAAAAGGAAGGTAAGAGAGTGTTCATCTTCTCCTTGCAAAAGCCGAAACTAAAGTGAGGGAGGAAAGAAAATTTTTGAAGGCATTCGGACAACTTAGGGGTTGATTAAGGTAAGATTTCATGCTATTTTCATTAAATTTTATGAGAATTCAGTTCATAGTTAAGTTCATATTCCAACCCATATGTTGATTTTCTCTATTTAGTGACAAAATGTACATACGGTTACTATGGTTAGATGTTAAGAGATAGTGTTGAGGCTTAGGATGGATATATTAGAAGGTGAAGAATGAACTAGCTAATGGACATATGTGTTTTTGAATAATAGCATGAATAGATGAGGAGTTTTGTTAGTTAGAAATATTTGGTCAATTTGATATGTGGTAAAAATTAAGTGTTAAATGAAATGAAAATGATATTATATTGGAGTATGTATATTCAGCCATATGAGTAAATATATAGATATGTTAAATTTGATTATGTATAATCGGCCATATAGGGTACACATTTGTGATATTATCTTTAATTCTCTATAATTGATCAAATGGGTGATATTGGCTTATACGGTTGAATTTAATTCATGAATATGCATATTGAAGTGAAATATATCATAGGCTATGTTATTTTGGAAGTAAGAATGCATTCGGCCTTGAGACACTTTATAAGTATTAGTTAAGGTTTTAATGTTTTGAACAATAATGGTTGTAATATGAAG
The DNA here is from genome assembly GCA_025698475.1 of Gossypium anomalum. Lineage (NCBI taxonomy): Eukaryota > Viridiplantae > Streptophyta > Magnoliopsida > Malvales > Malvaceae > Gossypium > Gossypium anomalum. Next base: position 43,381,805 of record CM046965.1, read on the forward strand.
TGAAAATCATTAAAATATATATGTGAGTAATTAGCAAGGGTGGTTGCCGTGTATATATTATATATATGTGTTTATATATGAGTTTAATTAAAGTATTGATTGGATTATTGTTAATAAAGTGATATTAGGTGGTTGATAGCCGAATAGCATAAAAGCATAAGGTAGAATGATAAAAATTTTACCGTGAGTTTCTTGTGTTATGTAATCATTAATATTATTGGAGATAAATAACTAGCAAGGTAATTAAACTAGTTAATGTATTTTGATTAAGCTCAAGAACTTAAAGGAGGGGAATCAAGCAAGGGCAAGTCGAAGGACATCGAGTAGCTGATTAGGGTCGTTTTATTCGAAACAAGGTAAGTCTATAAGTAATTAAGGCTGTTTATTTTATACATAATTGGTATATGCATATCATGAAAGAATTGTCCTCATATAAATATTCTTTGATTGAAAAGGGTAATGGCCGATTCTATTTAGTTAATTAAATCAATCATTTTGTAATAACGAAATGACTTGGCACTAAGTGTGCGAAAAATTGTATGGCACTAAGTGTGCGGAAATTGTATGGCACTAAGTGTGCGGAAATTGTATGGCACTAAGTGTGCGAAAATTTTATGGCACTATGTGTGCGAATACATATGGCATTGGTGTGCAGAGTTAAACTATCATTTCGCGTGTGGATTTCTAAAGAACCATGTGTGAGAGTTAATATGGCATGATGGGTATAAGAATTTCTTATCCGAGCACTTCTTGTGTGAAATTGATTATATAATACTTAGATTTAATGGCGATAGTTGACTAGTAGTGAATTGATAATTTAGACATTATGTGAACCTTTTGATTTCTATTTTTTTTAGTTAGTTTACTATTACATTTCATTGCTTACGACTTACTGAGTTGAATACTCATATTGTGTGTTTGCTTGTCTCCTATTTAGAGGCTCTAACCCATTTTACGTGCTTTGGACCATCGTCGAAGTCATCAAAGCAACTTGCAACATTTTGGTACCCTCTTCTATGTTGACTAAGTGAACATTATGGCATGTATAGGCTAAAATTTATTTTGTTTGAATTTTGATATGTATACTTCCAGCCATGCGAATATGGCTTAAATATTAAGTTTGAATTTGGTTATATTTAATCATGGTATTATTCGTCTTGGTTATAATGTTTAATACTAAAAATGCATGATATAAAAATATATATATATATATATACTTGAGTGCTGAGAATGTTAGAAATATCGATTTTATGTTTGGAGTGGTTCGATTATGATACATTTATATAAGTGAACAATTGTAATTTGCCTATTGTATTTGATCTTAGTATTTTAATTTGAGATAACGTAATGAGTCATCTGGTTATGTTGGAACATAACATCAAATCTTTTAATACGGTTGTTATATGTCGTAAACTTATGTGATGGTTTAAAGTACCTAATGAAATGACTATGGTAGAAGTAGATGCATGAAAATTTATGAAAAAGTATTTGGTTCGGTAACATCTCGTAACTCATTCCAGCGATGGAAACAAGTTAAGGGTGTTACAGGTTAAGACCGTAAGGGAATTCCAAGATGTTTTTCCGGAAGAGCTTCCGGGATTGCCACCGAACCAAGAGGTCGAGTTTGGAATCGACTTGTTGCCTGGAACGGCACCAGTGTCCATCGCACCGTATAGGATGGCACCGAAGGAGTTAGTGGAGTTAAAGGCGCAAATTCAAGAGTTCTTGGATAGGGGCTTTATTAGGCCAAGTGTGTCTACATGGGGAGCACCGGTGTTATTCGTGAAGAAGAAGGATGGGACGATGCGGATGTGTATTGATTATTGCCAATTGAACAAACTGACGATTAAGAATAAGTATCCACTGCCAAGGATTGACGATCTGTTTGACCAACTTAGAGGAGCTTCTGTATTTTCCAAGATTGACCTTCGATCTGGATATCATCAATTAAGGGTCAAAGAGGCAGATATCTACAAGACGACATTCAGGACTCGGTATGGCCATTACGGGTTTCTAGTTCTGCCATTTGGACTGACAAATGCTCCTGCAACGTTTATGAATCTGATGAATCGTGTGTTCCAACCATTCTTGGATCAGTTCGTAGTTGTCTTTATTGACGATATCCTGGTATATTCTGAAACTGAAGTGAAACATGATGAGCATCTCCTCATTGTGCTGCAAGTGTTAAGGGAAAAGGAGCTTTATACGAAATTCAGCAAGTGTGAATTCTGGTTAAGGGAGGTAACGTTCTTAGGACATGTGGTCTCTGCTGATGGGATTAAGGTGGACCCTCGAAAGATTGAAGCTATTTTGGAGTTGAAGTCACCTAGGTCGGTGTCAAAAATTTAGAGGTTCCTAGGGTTGGCAGGATACTACAAAAGGTTTATGGAAGGTTTTTCTGTGATGGCAGCACCGCTGACAAAACTCATAAGGAAAGGAGTACCGTTTGTTTGGACTGAGAAGCAGCAGGAAGCTTTCGAGAATTTGAAGAAAGTTCTGACTGAGGCACCTGTATTAATTCAGCCAGAGTCTGGGAAGGATTTTACCGTGTATAGTGATGCATCACATGTGGGTTTGGGCTGTGTGTTGATGCAAGAGGGTAAGGTGGTTGCTTATGCATCACGACAGCTTAAGCCTCGCGAGGGAAACTATCCTACTCATGATTTGGAGTTGGCAGCAGTAATCTTTGCACTTAAGATTTGGAGACATTACTTGTACGGAGAAAAGTGTATTATATACACAGATCATAAGAGTCTTAAGTATTTGCTACCTCAGAAGGAACTGAACCTTAGGCAAAGGAGATGGATAGAGTTGCTTAGGGATTATGACTGTTCGATCGAGTATCACCCAGGCAAGGCTAATGTGGTAGCCGATGCTCTAAGTTGTAGAGCTGTATATGATTTGAGAGTAATGTTTGCTCGTTTGAGTCTGCATGATGATGGTACTTTGTTGGCTGAATTGCAGGTAAGGCCAACCTGGGTGGATCAGATTAAGGAAAAGCAGTTGAAAGATGAGTCTTTGGTCGCTCGTTTTCAACAAGTTAAGGAAGGGGAAACTTCTAAGTTTGGGTTAAATAGCGAAGGAGTTCTGTGTTTTCGAGGAAGAATTTGTGTTCTGAAGGACTCTGACTTGTGGCAGACAATATTAAAGGAAGCTCATGGGGGACTTTGTGCCATGCATCCTAGAGGGAATAAGTTGTATCACGACTTGCGAGAATTGTACTGGTGGCCTGGTCTTAAGCGAGAAGTAACAGAGTTTGTAGGGAAATGTCTAACATGCCAGCAAGTGAAAGCTGAGCATCAATTACCTTCAGGACTGTTGTAGCCAATGAAGATACCATTTTGGAAATGGGAGAGGGTAACTATGGACTTTGTGAGTGGGCTACCCTTGACATCATCGAAGAAGGACTCGATTTGGGTGATTGTTGATAGGTTGACCAAATCGGCCCATTTTATACCAGTCCGCACTAACTTTTCACTTCAGAAGTTAGCCAAGTTGTATGTGGCGGAGATTGTGCGACTTTATGGTGTCTCAGTTTTAATTATTTCTGATGGGATCCTAGATTCACATCTTGATTTTGGAAAAAGTTGCATGAGGCGTTGGGAACACGATTGAACTTTAGTACGGCTTTCCATCCCTAAACTGATGGTCAGTTGGAAAGGGTTATTCAGATTCTGGAGGACATGTTAAGGGGATGCGTGATTGACTTTCGAGGTAGTTGGGAAGATTACTTGCTGTTGGCAGAATTTGCGTACAATAACAGCTATCAGGCGAGTATTCGAATGGCACCATATAAAGCACTGTATGGACGAAAGTGTCGTACTCCTAGTTGTTGTACTGAATTGGGAGAACGATAGGTTTTTGGACCAGAGTTGATAGCTGATACTGAGAGTAAGGTCAAAATAATTAGAGATCGGTTAAAAGAAGCATCCGATAGGCAAAAATCATATGCGGATTTGAAGCGTAAGGAGATTGAATACTCAGTGGGTGATATGGTCTTCTTGAAGGTTTCTCCTTGGAAGAAGATTTTAAGGTTCGGTAAGAAGAACAAGTTGAGTCCGCGGTTCATTGGGCCTTATCGGGTTTTAAAGCGAGTAGGCCCAGTGGCTTATCAATTGGAATTGCCTCTAGAGTTAGACAGGATTCATGATGTTTTTCACGGCTCCATGTTAAGGCATTATCGTTCTGACCCTACTCATGTCGTGCTGGTTGCAGAAATTGAGGTGCAAACTGATTTGACCTTTAAGGAGGAGCTTGTGCAAATATTGGATCGAGATGTTAAGGTTCTAAGAAGGAAATCTGTTCCATTAGTGAAGGTAATTTGGTGTAATCATGGCAGAGAGGAAGCTACTTGAGAGCCAGAAGAGGCGATGTAACAACAATACACTCATCTGTTTGGATCAGGTAAAATTTCGAGGACGAAATTTCTTTAAGGAGGGTAGAGTTGTAACGCCCCCAATTTTCGAGAATTCTGTGAATGTTGGCAAAATTTAAAATTTCTGTGTTTTATCTGCTTGGCGTAGGTTTAATTATGTTAGTGGGCCTCTAGAAGGCCCAAGCTTAAGTTAAAACCTGGTAATTGTAATTAATTTTAATTCCATAAGAAAAAAAGGTTCTGGTTAACTAGGCTTTTAAGTTTTAATTGGGTTAAATAAAACACAAGGAAGCATGTGGCAAAGTGGCATGTGACGCCACTGGGAAGGCTATAAAAGTGGCGTGTGGATGCTAGGGAGAACTGAGGTTCAAGTCACAAAGACAGCATACTAAGGGAATTATTTTTATGACTAGGAATGGTAAGTAATGGAACTCAAGTAAAAGTCTGACAGGAGGAGTTTGAGTTGCTCAGGATATTGAGTAAGGAGGGGATAAGGGAGAGAATTTAAGAGCTGATTAGGGAGAGCAGTGTTGGCCGAATGTTGGACTCTTGAAGACCAAGAGTTGGTCGGCCAAGGGTTTCTTTAGGGGGCAAAATTCGGCTAGGTTATGTGCCAAATATAAATTCGGCATTAGGGGTGAGTGTGCCATTTTCTGACCATCCTTCCTCCTCTCCTTTTCTTTTTCTCTCCATCTATTATTCTTCTCCTCTTCTTCTCTCTATAGCCGAATATTGCTTCTCTTCTCATCTTCTTCTTTCTTCCATCTTTTCTTTTTCATAATCGAACCTATACTCTTCTCTTTTCCTCCTTCTGTTTCTGTGCATAGCTTTTATCTTTTCTTCATTGCTCCTCAGTAAGCCGAAAGTTGTTATAGCCGAACCACATCCTTTTCTTCCTTAAAAGCCGAAACTCTTAAACCTGTAACATAGAAAGCCAATCCTTTGGCTATCAAGAATCTATTTCTTCTCATAATACGGTGGATCAGAATTAGAAACGTGGATAGGAACACTCTTCTAGGCCGAACAACGATTGGTAAGTTGTTGAGCAACTTGCGTTATTTATTCGTGTTTTTAGGGAAAAGCCGAAAACCTTAAGGGTGGCTAGCAGTTTAGACTAAAGGTTTGAGCCCTTTTCTGTTTGGTTGTGTAAGCGTTAGCATGGACAAGGGGGCATACAGCAGAAGGCTTGAAGACTTATTCGGTTGACTCTCCAGATCTAACCCAGATTTCGGAAAAAGGTAAGAGCACTAGGGCCTAAAGCATGGTTGGCCGAATATGGTAAGGGGTTATTACATAGTTTGTTTTCGATAGTTAGATTAACGTGTTAGTAATCCAATTGTAGGCAGTTCGTGTGTGGATCTCGTCAGCGTATCGTCACAAATAGGTGTGTAACTGACACCCTGTCATAGACTAGATCGGCAAAAGCCAAAAAAAATTGAAATGCCGAAAAGTCAGTATTTTGGGAACTTGCGAGTGTGCGAATGCTCGTGAGATGGATTGATTCACGTATTTGCTATACTAAAGGGATAAGACTGCAGAATGCATGATTTCATGTATTTCGATATTTTTGGGCTTAATGGGCCAAAATCGGGAAAATGGGCCAACGGGCCCAATTCGGTAAGAACACTTGGTAAGTGTTTTTGTTAGCACGTAAATGGCTATGTTATGCATGAAAACCTTAAGAATAGTTAAATTACTTTGAATACCCCTATGTATGGAAAATTACTATTATACCTCTAGGTGCAAAACTACTATTATACCCCTAGGGTTAATTTTGTCTGAAAAGCATGATGATCTGAATCTGTATGATGTATGCCATAATTGTATATCTGTTGCATTGGGACATGGGTTATATTATGGAGGAAGCGTCTTGGTGGCTATGCCACAAATTATCTGATCTGGTGGCCCTGTCATATATATCTGTTCTGGTGGCTCTGCCACGATTATCTGTTTCTGGCGACTCTGTCACATTATCTGTTTTGGCAGCCATGCTGCATATTTCTGTGGCGTGTAACGGTTGGGTGGGTCGAGTAGTCTCCCCACATGGTGAAAGGCTGGTATGGGGGTGCTTATGGTTGGATATGGGTTGGGTTTCTGTATAAACATGTAATATATGTTATGTTCTGTTATCTGCCTATGGGCTTTATTCTGAATCCTATTCTGGGCTAAGGCCAACTTATTCTATTTCTGTGGTTTAAGCTGATATAGGCTATGGTTGGGTTAATTTACACACTGAGTTTCCCCAAACTCACCCCTTTATTTTCATCCACCCAGGTAATCCCCAACCATAGTGGGCTTGGAGCTGTGAGGGATTCGGAGTGGCCACACGTTCTGCAAATTCAATTTTTCTTCTGGTGAGCTGGACATCCTTTAATTTACGTTTATGGTTTTGGGTTTTTAAATGTAATAAGGCCGCTTAATTATTTTTGATGGTTTTAATATGTTTTATTAAGATAGGCACTTTAGGGCGCATTTTCAAAAACAATTATTGATTTCAAAATAACACGACAACGAGCAAAGCTTCCTCAATGAAAATGTTTTCCAAAATTAATCACTTTTCCTAAAATAGACTTAATCAGATGGGTTGCCTGAAAATATACATGACGTTAAGGTGTGGCAATGGCAGTGTGCATGTCTAGGATTGGATTCGAAGGGAGCTTGGTACTTAAGCAGTCCAATGGACTCACCCCTCTTTTCCGGTTTCCTACTTGGTGCACAGCTTCCATTCACTTTAATCTATAATGGATTTGTCTTTTAAACACCTAAATAAGTTTTTGATTAAAAGCATAAAATGTTTTGAATGCTTTGATGTGGCACATCGAACCCGGTCATAATGTCTAGGCTGGGCTTAGGGTGTTACACTCACAAATTCACGTTCGTATTCAGTAACAAACATATGACCTTGTTTAAGCTCGAGTAACTCTTTACGTTTCTGATCAATGAATCTTTGACTAATGTATTTCTTCCAAAATTTAGCTTGGAAGAAATCCCAAGTAACCCGCTCACTCAGAACTTCCACCAATGATACGTTGTATCTCTTAGAAGTGAAACGACACATTTTACACATTCTTCAGGATTCAGAGACATTTCATCAAACACTTGTATTGTATTCTCTAACCAGAATTCAGCTCTTTCAGCATCATCATTCGTTGTAGCTCGGAACTCTTCAGCCCCATACCTTCTAGTCTTATCAATTGGTGGTCTACTTAATTGAGCCGGATTCACTAAGGGCATAACCAAAATTTGAGAAGGATCAACTGGGGGTGGAGGTTGTTGTACAGCCGGATTGGTTCTAATATACTGTGTGTCATTCATCATCTGATAGAAGGTTTGCTTAGCCTCACCATTAAGGCTACTCGTAGCTGGTCGATAATCAGCTTGCACCGTCCCTTACGTGGGAGTAGGTGTATTGCTTTCTACATCGTCAGCTACAGGTCTATCGAGATCCATTTGTTATATAAAAACACATTTCAAAACCAAGATTCATCATACTATCGTAGTTTTAGATATCTAGCACGTATAGCTAGACTCACATATGCTATGGTAGTCCTAGAACTGACTAAACCATAGCTCTAATGCCAATAAAATGTAACACCCCTATCCCGTAACTGTCGTAGAAATAGGTAAGGGGCATTACCAAACAGACAGAACATTACAGATCAATACAGAATCACAGATATCACATAATATTAATGCATAAGCAAATCAACAATTCATTCCCTATGGAGGTCTCAAAGACCTAAAACATACTTTTAGAAAGGGTCAGAACTAAACCGAACACATTCAAAATTTTTAGAACTTAGAAAAAAAATTTCAAATCTGTTAAGGTCACACGCTCGTGTGACCAAGCCGTGTGGTACACGCGGGCACTATACACACCTATGTGATCCAACCGTGCCAAAACAGAGTACATATACTGACTTGTACCCACGGCCAATAGACAGGGCCATGTGCCATGCCTGTACGAAACTTATCTAGCTACTGACTTAAGCCCACGATCATAAGACACGCCCGTGTTCCCTGACCGTGTAGCATAATGCAAGATTGATTTAAGCCAACTTGCCACCCCTTTTTAGGTCATTCCTACAAGCTATATTAAACAACATTTATACCAAAATTTTCAGTCAATACAAAGCTCAAAACATACTTCATTATAACTAAATCAACATCATTCAATAAACTATTCAAATCCATACCCAAAACACATTAAAAATCTTATTACATTAACATGCCAAAATGCTCATTTCATAGTTCACTTATGGCACCTTCTAACTCATGCTTAAACTTACCATTTCCTCAACTTGGCATTTTTCAAAATGACCACCACATACAAGGCCATATAACCATTACAAGCATACACAATTTGGCATCACAAACCCTTTACCAAAACTATGCACAACATACCATTTGCTAGCCAACTCTCATGGCGTAACATATATACATGTCAAAGCTTAAATACATAGACATTCTAGCCTATACATGCCGTACTTAAAAATATTTACACTTTCAAAAGTTCCCAAAATGAGTTTGATAGTATGGTGACAATCCTCGATTATCCCCGAGCCTTTAATAGCTACGATAACTATAAAACAGATAGAAATCACATAGAGTAAGCTACAAAGAGCTTAGTAAGCCAAATACAACTATCTTAACTATTAAAGCATATAAAGTACAAGTCAATAACAAGAATTCACAACTATTTTACAGAGTAATTCATGAGCCTAACCATGCTCGTTTTCTTATATACATGTCATGTTTCCTTATCTTATAGAAACAGAGTCTTTCATATTCAGAAATTTAGTACGATGCAAATGTACCTGTGTCAATTATACATTTCATATATTCATTCCCATATCTCGTACTCTATTATCAGATGGTTCAGAAACGATACAGATACTCATAAACAGGTACAATGCCGACGTCCCAGACGTGGTCTTACATGTAATTCGGTATCGATGCCTCTGTCCCAGATAGGGTCTTACACGAAATCTCAAATCGAGGCCAGTGTCCCATACACGGTCTTACACGATAACTCAAATCAATGTCAATGTTCTTTTAGAAACGTACAGAGCTTTTCAGATACTAGCATAATATTAGAGTTTACTCAAAATTTATTCAACAGGCTCTCAAGGCCGTCCAATACAGATTACAGTTTATATACACAAAATTTAGTTAATTTAACACGTAATTGTAATTTGACTTACCTCGTACGGATTTCAGACGGAAACGAGTCAACTATTCAACTATTTCAAACTTCCCTCGATCTAAGTCTGATTTTCTTTGTTCTTGATCTAATACAATTCAAATTCAACCATTCAATCATTCATTTCATTCAAAATAATCCATGAACACATTTTAGGGCACTTTGCATTTTAGCCCTTACATTTTCACACTTTGACAATTTAGTCCATTTTTCACAAAATCACAAATATGCAAAATTCACCAAGACTATAGCTTGGTTGAATATACATAGCTTCCATACAAGCCCAAATAACATATTTAAATTATAATTTAATCCCTCAAAACCTTATTTTCATAAATTAACCCAAATAGCTTTATTCAATTAAAAATTCAAGAACAAAACATGATAATCCTACATATATCTTTCATAATCCATTAAAAACATTACAAAGCTCATAAAATCATTAATGGCACATTTCATAATCTTCAACAGAAATAGAAATTCAGGCATGGGTTTTTAAGAACACGAAGCAACGATCACAGAAACGTAGAAATTATCAAAAACGGACCAAGGTACATACCTTAATCAACCAAATAAATAACCGAACCCTAGGATTTTTTTCTTCTTTCTCTTTTCTTTGATTTTCGACAAAAACAATGTGTTTATGGCCATTTTCATGTTTTGTTTTATGTAATATAACTTAATAACTCATTTACCATTTTACCCATACATTATAAACCTTTAAAACATTAATATCAAGGCCATTAATGTCCACTCATAAACTCAATGGTGAAATAACAACATAAGGACCTCTCCTTTAATAAGCCAAGTCAAATTCATACATTAAACATGTAGCATGCAAATTTCACCTTTTAAGTGATTTAATCCTTTTTGTAAAATCGAGCACAGAAACAAACAAATTAAATCACAAAAACTTCGCAGATATAAATTCACATATCACAAACACAGAAAATAATATTAAAATATTTTTTAAACTCAGATTTGTGGTCCCGAAACCACAATTTCGACTAGGGTCTAAACCGCACTATTACACTGTCGGGGATAGTGGCATGGATATGTGATTACAAGTAAAACCACATCTAGGACATTGGCGTTGTACGATATATGTGATTTTCTGAGTGTCTTATTCAATTCTGAATGGTTCAACAGTCAATATCGAGCTAAGATCGAATGTGAAATCGAGTTAAAATGTCAGGTTTGTGCTAAGTTAAATGATTTGAATGATAAGGTAAGTATATACTTGAGATGCACAAATGAAATATGTATTATGAAAGTGAGGATTATATGCCTATGAATTTATGTGTATTCGGCCAAGTGATATAATTAGATATTGTCCATGTGGTGGCATAAGAGTTTATGTATATTTGGGTATATAATGGTTTAGTAGTTATAAAATTAATGTTTCTTTGATAATGAATACATGTACATTCGGCCAAGGTAAAGTTTGTATGTGGAAGTATATGTTATATATGAAATGGTGAGCTTGTACAATAATTGTGACCATAATAGGATAATTAGTTGATTAAATTGAGTTGATATTTACATTGAGTTATTTACTTGCTTATACCTTAGTAAGCTATGATAGCTTATAGTATGTGTTTATGTTTGTCTCAGTTTTATAGATTTTGGAGGTTAGTTACAAGTTCAGGGATCGTCAGCAAAGTCTATCACACTATTGACTATTTTCGGTACCTTATAAGCTAAAATTTGAATCTATGGCATGTATAGGCTAGATAATATTTGGAAATGTTGGATTTTGGGTTGTATATATATAAGCCATGCAAAAAATGGCTTGTTATTTTTGTTGAGTGTGGTTTCAAGTTTGATTATGCTATGATTATATTTGCTTAGCGATTTCGTATGTATATAATTGGTTGAATCGGCTATGGTGTATGCATAGATAAAATATATTTAAACTTGGTTGTTATGCTTTGTTAAGGTAACACAAACGACCTATGATTAATTCACTCCTGTCAAGTATAAAGTAAAGTTGGTTTTATAATTAGCTCATTTTAGAAATATTATATGTACTTAAATTCGTATGATGGGTGATTGTATAATGTTGGCTTGGTAATAAGGTAAAACGATTAATACATTATTGATTGTGATATGTTAATAAGGTTTGTAATGACAAAGTATGACTATGTTTCATGAATGTATGTTTGGACATTTGGGATAATATAATGTGTGTATTTATTAATGTTAAACAATTGCAAAATGACATATATATGTGTGGCATTTGGTTATATGGTTTGGATTGATTGATAGGTTAGTTGATGATATATTATTTTGACAAAGGATAAATATAATATGGTAGGTATATTCCATGACATGATTTATGTGGTTAACTTTATTACTCGAATTGATAAGAAGTAAGTTGGTTTTATGTTAAGTTTTTGTATAATGCAAAGTATGTGTAACTAATATTATTGGATCCGGCATTTGTATATATTGATTTGGTTGCATGATTTTATTGAGGTGGTAAAAATGCTTAATTAATGAATTATGCCTATGAAGTCATTGGATGTGAAATGATCAACTTTGTTTCATTAAGTAAATATTTATTTAAGCTTGTGGTTGAATGGCATAATTTGTATTATATATATATGATAAATTTTGGTAACCGAATAAGTGAGCAAATGAATTGATCATGTATTTGTATTTTTGTCATGGTGTTAGTATATACATTTTGATATGTTTGAATTATTAATTATGCTTTGAAATGGTTCGTAGTTTGTTTGAACATGTGATGATTGACATGATGGTTGGAATATAAGAAATGTTATATGCATATATAGTAATAGAGAAAATGATAGTTGACATTGGACAATGTATATATAACTAGCAGGTTTTAATATTCAGCTATTATATTGGTAATTGACCATATGAATAGTAATTCATGTTATAAGATAATAAAATGATTATATGTGAGTTTTAAAAAAAAATTGTTTGTACTATGTGTATTAATGATTTATGAATTGTTAAATTGAAGTTACAAATGTATACCTTCAAATATGTTTTGAGTGACTATGTGATTGTATGGAAGTTGTATCTTTTTCGGTAATGCCTTATGACCCTAATCTGGTGATGGATACGGGTTAGGGGTGTTAGAAGTCACTCCATGCACAAAAGAGTATTTATTTTACTCCTTTATTGCATGAGAAGTAGAGTCTGACTAGAACTTTGCAGGTTGGAATTTGAATGGGTCATGGAGAAAATTAAGGAGGACTTCGTGGAGAGGATTGTGGAGGGCTAAAGGGAGAGATATTTGGAGAAAATTAAGGAGTTTAAGTGAGAAGGAGAGTAGTGTGCTGAATTGGACTCTTTCACAAAGGAATCTGGCTTTGTGCAATCACTTTTGGTTTTTTGTTAAAGTTTTTGAGTTCTATTCTTTCTGTTTGTGCCGAATTTTTACCTTTGGTTATTGTCTTTCGTTCTTTTCTTTTTCTTTGTTCTAGGACCGATATTCGCTAGGGGACTTTCGGGTTTTCTCTTTTCTGACTTAGTCCGAACTCGATCCTCCCTAGTGCCTTTTGCACATTGTTAATATAGAGTATTTATGTGACAAAATACCATGGCTTTTAATAATGGACGGCATTAACCTTGTTTTATAATGATTTCAAATTATTATATAAAGGTTATTTAGGTGATTTAATAAAATAATATAAGTTATAATATAATAAAACATTAAAAAAACCATGCATGTGTTCATCAGTTTCTGACCAAAACTAGTAAAAGAAAAGAAAAAGAGAAAGCAAATGATATTTAGCCATTGATGATTCAAATTCAAGGTTAGTTTGGTTTTGATTTTTGATAATTTTTACGTTTTTGAGATCGTTGCTTCGAATACTATCTGACCCATGCTAGAATCTCTGATTTTGATGAATATTTTGAGTTATGCCATTGATGAATATCTGTGTTTTATGATGTTTTATAACACCCGAAACCTGACCTAGACGTTACAACCGAGTCTAATGTGTCACACCGATGTCCCTTCTAAAACTAGAACTTGTTGGTGAAAATCATTTCTACGTTAAAACCCATTTAGTTTTTATTTCTTGAGAAAACTCGGTAAATTTGGTTATTACAACTGAAACTAACTTATCAAAACGTTTGTTATCATTGATTTCTTAATCGGATTAAAACTGTGAAAGCTTCTCTAGTCGGAAACCTTAAGGTTAAAAATGCATGTTTTTCTTTGAAACCGTTACTATTTTGAAAACTCGATGTTCCTATTCAAGCAATTTAAAATACGAAATCAAAAGCCCAATAATAGTTAAAAATTTCCCAATTGGCCTTATTACATAATTTAAAACCCAAATATAAAATCTTTGAATAAATTAAGTCATAATCAAAACATCAGCGATCGCGTGGCCACCTCTGAGTCCCTCGTGGCTCTAAATCGTCTAAGGCTAGGGATTACCTGTGAGTTAAAAGAAAGGGTGAGTTTACGAAAACTCAGTGTGTAGTCCCCTATCTGTCAACAGTAAATAGTGCTTACAGTAACGGTCTGGGCCTGAGCCCTATTCCGTAACAGTACAGTCTGGGCCTTAGCCCTATTCGGTGACAGTGTGGGCCTAAGCCCAAAAACAGAATTAATACAGTGCAAGTATGCAACCCGTCTCAATCCAACCAATACACCACCGGTACCAACCAACACACCATGTAGGGATTAAATTGACCCACCCAGCCAACACATCAATATCACAGCGAGGCTGCTAACAGTAACGCAACAAAGCTGCTACTAACAGTATACGTGGTGTAGCCACTAATATCAGAATATGTGGTAAAAGCACCAGAACAGTAAAAACGTGGTAAAGCGATTAGTTCAGTACTTCCTCCAAATTAGAATCCCAACCCCAATGCAGAATGTCATGTCATAAATATTACATGTATGCAGTATGTCATACTCAAAACCAGTCATATAAATGTCGTACACATCAATTAACTTGCCACTAGGGGTATAATGGTCATTTTGTCGGTTAGGGGTAAAATAGTAATTTTTACCTCTTAGGGGTATTTCAGTCATTTAACTAATTTTGGGGTCTCGATATAGATAACGACCCTTCAGAAGGTCTAAGTTGTAATGCCCCCACGCCCGAGACCGTCGCCGGAGTCGACTATGAGGTGTTACTATGCTTAATTTAACATTTTTAGAACTTTGGATTATTTGTTTCTACATTCACAGCTTTTAAGCTACTTGCGTCACAGTCACAAGAAAAATCATATCTCGAGTTACGAAACTCAAAATCAAGATCCATAAATTTTCCTTGAATCTAGACTCATATACCTATCTACTAAATTTTTTTCTAGAATTTTTGGTTGAGCCAATTAGTACAGTTTATTAGTTAAAGTTACCCCTGTTTCAGGACTTGACTGGTTTGACCTCTGTTTACTACGAACCACATTTCTCTCTGTACAAAATTCATATGACTATTAGGTTTATTTCTACTAAAACTAGACTCCATAAGGATTCTTAGGATATAAAATACACCACCTAATTATATCTTTAAAATTTATGGTGAATTTATAAAGTTGGAACAGGGGATTCAGAAACTGCTATGACCCTGTTTCACTAAAATTCAAATATCTTTTAACATATAATTCCATTACCTATTTCATTTGTTTCATGTGAAACTAGACATAATTTGATATGTATTCCATCACCAAATTCAATTTCTATGATTTTTAGTAAATTTTCAAACTCGTGTCGATGTTGCTTTGCGATTCTTACATTTATGGCAAATTTCATCCCTTTTATGAGTTTTTATGCACTAAGTATCTTAATAATTTTCCTTAACATCAAACATAATCTAAACTAACCATTTTCATAATTTATCATTATCAAACATTTTCTCAACCATTCCATCACCATATCATAAGATCATTTACACAAAAATAGGTATATTGCTATACATGCCATACTTAAATTTACAAGTCATTTACCAAAAGTCTTCCGATAGTGTGATTGAGCCTTCGACCTATCCCGACTCCTGAGCTGGCTTGTCCAAGACTACAATGAGTAAGAAGGAGGGAGTAAGCATAAATGCTTAGTAAGTTCATATGCAAATAATAAGTAACATAACAAACGGTCATACCAATCAACATTAGCATGCATCACTAAAACACATATCACATTTCTAATCATTTTTCATCATCTTATTACCTTATCGTGATTGTATCAATACTCAACCCGAGGGTTAAATACATACCTGTCCAAAATATCCATTTCACATCACTTACCAATATGTCTCTTTACATCTCGAATATTCCTCCATTTGAGTATAACTTTACCCGTTGAACACATCGGAATATAATTCGGATACATGGATAACTTGCACATAAGTGCCATATATGCAATCAAGCAATCATGTAACCCGCCCATAAGCGAACTCGGACTCAACTCAACGAGCTCGGGCGTTCGCATCCATAAGTGAACTCGGACTCAACTCAACGAGCTCGGATGCCTAGTTACATCTCACGAACTCGGACTCAACTCAACGAGTTCGGACATTCGCATCCATAAGTGAACTCGGACTCAACTCAACGAGTTCGGATGCTCAACCATCCTAGTGACATGTCACTTGTATCCTAATCTATTCCTAAGGTTCAAACGGGATTTTCCTCGAACACATATCCTTACCATCTTCCGTAAAATACCAAAATCAATACTCGGTAACACTTTATATTTAACAAATAATACAAATAATTTGCATTTTATTCGAAAATAACCACAAAGCATATATTTCATGATAAAAATCAGCATATCATATAATTAACATCAATAATTTAAAAAAACAATTATACTACATTATTTACACATGAACTTACCTTGGTACCAATATACAAAGATTTTGCAATTTAGTCCACAATCTTTTCTTTTCCTCGATTAAGGTCGATTCCACGTCTTTCTGGATCTAAAATAACACATTTAGCTTATTTAATACTCACATTATCAAATTAATCCTTAACTCAAATTTTGGCAAAATTACAATTTTACCCCTAAACTTTTACATATTTACATTTTTTCCCCTAGGCTCGGGATTAAACTTTATTCCTTATTCTTATGTTTTACAACATGCTGATCATTTTCTCTTCTATGGAAACATCAAATTCTCACTCTAACATGTACTTGTGACTATTAGGTATTTTTACCGATTAAGCCCTTTTACTCGTTTTTGCTTAAAATCGAGTAGTACAAGTTGTCTAACATAATTTAAAACTTCATATTCTATCATAAAACATCCAAATACACAAATTTCACCTATGGGTATTTTTCCAAATATAAACCCTAGGTTAAATTATTGCTAACATAAGCTTAATCGAGTTATCGGGATCTCAATAACGTAAAGAACATTAAAAACGGGGCTTGGAAACACTTACTATGGAGCTTGGAAGCTTGAAACAAACCCTAGCTATGGAGAACCCCTGAAATTTCGGCCTAATGAACAAGATGGACAAAAATTGGCTTTTAATTTTGTTTTTAATTCATTTTAATAACTAAATGACCAAAATGCCCTTACTACTAAACTTTCCAGAAATTCCTTCCGTGTCCTAATTTTGTCCATGAACTTAAATTAGTCAAATTGCTATTTAAGACCTTCTAATTAATATTTCAATGCAATTTCATACTAAAACTTCTAGAATGCAAATTTTGCAACTTATTCGATTTAGTCCCTACTTTCAATTTAAACACTTTAGGCATAGAATTTCTTCACGAAATTTTCACACAATCATGTAATCATATCATAAACCTCAAAATAATTATAAAATAATTATTTATATCTCGAATTTGTGGTCACGAAACCACTATTCCGATTAGGCCCTAATTCGGGATATTACAACTCTCCCCCCTTTAAGGATTTTCGTCCTCGAAAATCTTACCAGATAAATGAGATGTGGGTATTGATTTCTCATAGTTTCTTCAGATTGCCATGTAGCTTCTTCTATTCCATGCCTTTGCCACAACACCTTCACAAGTGCAACATTTTTATTCCTTAGTTGTTTGACCTCTCGAGCTAAAATCTTAATCGGTTCTTCTTCGTAGGTCATATCCGGTTGTAGTTCAATTTACATCGGTGAAACTACATGTGAAGGATCCGAACGATACCGGACGTAACATAGATACGTGGAACACATCATGAATCTTCTCTAATTCGTGGTAATGCTAGGTGATATGCTACCGGTCCAACTTTTTCAATTACTTCATACGCCCAATAAAACGCGGACTTAATTTGCCCTTCCGTCCAAATCTAAGGACTTTCTTCCACGGGGATACTTTCAAAAACACTTTGTCACCAACTTGATATTCAATCTCTTTTCTCTTCAAGTCCGCATACGATTTATTGCCTATCTCAAGTAGCTTTCAAACAATCTTGAATCACTTTCACCTTTTCTTGCTTTCTTTTATTAGATCAACTCCATAAATCTGATTTTCCTTGAGCTCACCCAATACAAAGGCGTTCGACACTTACGACCATACAATGCTTCATAAGGTGCCATTTTCAAGCTCGTCTGATAACTATTGTTGTAAGCAAATTCTACCAACAGCAAATATCTTTCCCAACTTCCTTGAAATTCCAATACACAATATCTAAGCATGTCTTCAAGAATCTGAATCACTCTTTCTGATTGTCCATCGGTTTGTGGATGAAAGGCAGTGCTGAAATTTAACTTTGTACCTAATACTTCTTGCAACTTTTGCCAAAACCGTGAAGTAAATCTCGAATCTCTATCCGAAATGATTGACAAAGGTATTCCATGAAGTCTAACAATCTCACGGATATACAATTTAGCCAACTTATTAAGAGAATAATCATGCGTCACTCTAATAAAATGAGCCGATTTAGTCAGTCTGTCAACTATTACCCAGATGGCATTTTTCTTCCCCGGAGTTAACGGTAACCCTGATATATGGTAATTGGATCCCATTTCCATTCAGGAACCATGATAGGCTGAAGTAATCCCGAAGGCACTTGGTGTTCAGCTTTCACCTGTTGACAAATTAAGCATTTGGATACAAACTCGATATATCTCTTTTCATTCCATTCCACCAATACATTTTCTTCAGTCATTATACATTTTCGTACTACCTGATGAATCGAGAAATAACCACTATGTGCTTCTGTAGGATCTTTTGAATCAATTCCTCATTCTTTGGCACACAAATCCGATTTTTAAACATTAAACATCCATTAGAACCAATTAAAATCGACTCAGTATCAACTTCACACTTTGCTTTCTCTTGGCTTGCAAATCTTGATCATTTTTCCGAGCTTCACAAATCTCTTGTAAAAACATCGGTCTTGCTCTTAACTCTGCTAGAATCGAACCATCATCCGATACCTTGAACCGAGTGTTCATAGCTCTCAAAGCAACGGAACTTTCTGCTCAAAGCATCAAAGCAACCACATTCGCTTTTCTGGATGATAATCAATAACAAGCTCGTAATCTTTCAATAACTCCAACCATCTTCGATGTCTTAAATTCAAGTTGTTTTGTGACATCAAGTACTTAAGACTTTTATGGTCGGTATATACCCGGCACTTTTCACCATACAAATAATGTCGCCAAATTTTCAAAGCAAACACCACCGCAGCCAATTCCAAATCGTGAGTAGGATAATTCCTCTCATGAGGTTTTAACTGCCTCGAAGCATATCCCACCACTTTTCCTTCTTGCATGAGCACACACCCCAAACCATTTAGAGAAGCATCACTATACACCACAAATTCTTTACTGATTCGGGCAGTACTAACACCGGTGCCTCTGTTAATAACTTTTTCAATTCTTCAAAACTCTATTGACATTCTTCCGTCCATTCAAATTTAACATCCTTTCGGAGTAATCTAGTTATAGGAGCAGCAATTATAGAAAATCCATTTACAAACCGCCGATAATACCCAGCTAGCCCCAAGAAACTTCTAACTTGATTTACATTTTTCTATGGTTTCCAATCAACAATGGCTGAAATTTTACTAGGATCAACCCGTATACCATCACCAAAAAATATGACCCAAAAATCCAACTTCCTGTAGCCAAAATTCACTTTTACTAAACTTAGCATACAACTACTTATCTCTCAAAGTTTGTAAAACTATCCTCAAATGCTCAAAGATGCTCAGTATCATCTTTTGAATAAATTAAAATATCATCTATAAACACCACAACAAATTTGTCCAAGTATGGTCTTGAATATGCGATTCATTAAATCCATAAACACAAAGAGAGCATTTGTCAACCCGAATGGCATAACTAAAAATTCATAATGACCATACCTTGTTCTAAAAGCGCTTTTAGGCACATCCACTCTTTTACCCATGATTGGTAATACCTTGATCTCAAGTCAATCTTTGAAAACCATGTCGCTCCTTTTAGCCTGATCAAACAAATCATCAATTCTTGGCAACGGATATTTGTTTTTGATTGTCACCTTGTTTAACCGGCAATAATCAACACACAACCTCATAGAACCATCCTTCTTTTTCACAAATAACACGGAGCACCCCAAGGTGAAAAACTCGGTCTCACAAAACCTTTATCACCAACTCTTGCAATCTGCGACTTTAATTCCTTCAACTCACTGGTGCCATTCTATACGAGCAATCAAAATCGGAGTCGCTCCCTGTATCAAATCAATACCAAATTCTACTTCCTCGATCGAGGCAAACCCTAAATTCTTCTCGACATACGTCCGCAAATTCACACACAACCGCACTCGATTCAACTTTCTTTTCAACTTCTTTTGTATTAATTACATACGCCAAATAAGCTTCATAACCCTTTCTCAGATATCTTTGAGCCGACATTGAAGAAATCACACTAGGTAATGCCTCTGATTTATCTGATTCAACCCGTAGAGTTTCACCATTTTCACACTTTAATTCTATAACCTTTTCTTTGCAATTTATTTTAGCATCATGCAATGTCAACCAATCCATACCCAAAATAACATCAAACTTATCAAACGGCAACAACATCAAGTCGGCCGGAAAGTAATGATCCCGAATCATTAAAGGACATTTCTTACATACTTTATCAACAGTCACACATTTGCCTAACGTATTCGACACTCTAATCATAAATTCTGTGTTCTCAACAGGTATATTCATACTAGACACCAATTTCATGCATACATATGAATGAGTAGAACCAGGATCAATCAAAGCAATAACATTAACATTATAGAGAGAAAATGTACCAGTAATCACATCGTGTGAGGAAGCATCTTCACGCGCTTTAATAGCATAAGTTCTAGCTAGAGCCCTTCCTTCAGTCTAATCTGTGCATCCTCGCTATATTCTTACTTTGCTTGCTTCGCTCCCACTTTTCTTGGATATCTTCCTCTCGAATCCGCCCACTTGTTTTTGTATTCAAAATTTTTCTTTTTCATCTCTCTCTCAGGCGCTCTCTAATAAAATGATCCGGAGAACCACATCGAAAACATTCATTTGCTCTACACGACCAAAATGATTTCTACCACGTCGCACTCGTGTTTAACAAATCTCGAGTTCCCTACACCGTTCGCCAAGTAGTCCGGGATTTAGGACCTACATTTTGCTTCTTATAATTCCCATATGATTGCCCAAATGAAGCTTGGGAACGAGGATTCATATTCCTTGACTTTCCAAGTTGTTTGTGAAAATGAACCGCTCATCGGTCTTTTCTTCCAATTTCTAGTCTCACCTCTACCTTTTTCTTTTCTTTAAGTAATTCTTCTACTTACAAGCTCGATCAACCAATACTACCATTTCTTTTAATTCAAGAATTCCAACAAATACCTTGATGTCTTCGTTGAGCCTGTCTTCAAATCGTCGGCACATCTTGGCCTCAGAGGAACATACTCTCCAGCATACTTACTTAATTGAACAAACTCTTTTCATATTCTCAGAATCATCATATTACCTTGCTTCACTCAAGAAATTCTTTACGCTTCGATCAATAAATCTTTCACTAATATATTTCTTCCAAACTCTTCTTGAAAGAATTCCCAAGTTATTTTCTCTTTAGCACTCACCAAAATCAAAGTCTTCCACCAATTATAAGTGAATCCTCAACAAAGATATAGCACATTTCAAACATTCTTCGTGTGTACAAGATAATTCGTCAAATACCCTGATAGAATTTTCAAGCCGAACTCGCTTTCTCGGCATCATCATCAATATTTGCTTTAAATTCTTCGCCTTCTTGCTTGCGAATTCTATCAACTGGAGTTCGTGAAATTTCATCGATCCATACCTTGAGGTGTCGAAGTACAGGTTGAGGAATTGGGGAGGTGGGGAGGTTGTACATTTGGGTTCGCACGAACGAACTCGAGTGTACCATGCACTCATCATTTGGAGAAAGGCTTCCCGACCCTTTCTCCTCCTCCCCGACCAACAGTGGGAGGTGGATTTTCTGTCAAAGATCGCTTCCTTCTCCTTCAGAGCTGGCGCATTACTCTCTACTTCATCTCGCCACACTGGATCGGGATCCATTTACTATAAAAAAATCATTTAAATGGTCGGAAGTCGTCACACTATCACAATTTATACATATGGCATGTATAGCAAAATCCGTACATACTACACGTAGTCCGAGAACCGACTAAACCTGCTCTGATACCACTTAATGTAATGCCCCCACGCCCGAGACCGTCACCGGAGTCGAGTATGAGGTGTTACTAAGCTTAATTTAACATTTTTAGAACTTTGGATTATTTGTTTCTACATTCACAGCTTTTAAGCTACTTGCGTCACAGTCACAAGAAAAATCATATCTAGAGTTACGAAACTCGAAATCAAGATCCATAAATTTTCCTTGAATCTAGACTCATATACCTATCTACTAAAAATTTTTCTAGAATTTTTGGTTGAGCCAATTAGTACATTTTATTAGTTAAAGTTACCCCCTGTTTCAGGACTTGACTGGTTTGACCTCTGTTTACTACGAACCACATTTATATCTGTAAAAAATTCATATGACTATTAGGTTTATTTCTAATAAAACTAGACTCCATAAGGATTCTGAGGATATAAAATACACCACCTAATTATATCTTTACAATTTATGGTGAATTTCTAAATTTGGAAAAGGGGATTCAGAAACTGCTATGACCCTGTTTAACTAAAATTAAAATATCTTTTAACATATAATTCCTTTACCTGTTTCATTTGTTTCATGTGAAACTAGACATAATAAGCTTCAATTTGATATGTATTCCATAACCAAATTCAATTTCTATGATATTTAGTAAATTTTCAAACTCGTGTCAGTGTTGCTGCAGTATTCTGTTTATGGCAAATTTCATCCCTTTTATGAGTTTTTATGCGCTAAGTATCTTAATAATTTTCCTTAACATCAAACATAATCTAAACTAACCATTTTCATAATTTATCATTATCAAACATTTTCTCAACCATTCCATCACCATATCATAAGAACATTTACACAAAATAGGTATATTGCTATACATGCCATGTAACGCCCCCAAGCCCGGGACCGTTACCGGGGTTGAAAACGAGGTATTTACAGACTTACTTCATTGACTTATACGGTTCATTTTTAAAATTTCAGACATGCTGGCTAACTGCATCACGACTACTTTAAAAATCATATCTCGAGTTCCGAAGCTCGAAAACTTAATCCGTAAATTTTTCCCGAAAATAGACTCATGTATCTATCTACACATTTTTTTCTAGAATTTTTTATCAGGCCAAACGGTACAGTTTATTATATTAAGTTTCCCCTGTTACAGGGTTCGACTACACAGACCTTCATGCATTGCAACTTAGGTATCTTACTATACACGGCTTAAAATCTTATGCCGTTTGTTTCTAAAGAAACTAGACTCAACAAGGAATCTGTACATATGGGGCATGACTTCTAATTATCTCAGGTTAATTTATAGAAAATTTTTAAAATCAGAACAGGGGATCCAGAAATCGCTCTGGCCCTGTTTCATGAAAACCTAAATATCTCTTAACATCTGACTCATTTGGCCGTTTCGTTTCTTCCATAGGAAAGTAGATTCATCAAGGTTCGATTACATAATTTATTCGCTAGTTAACTCCATTCCTACTATTTTTAGTGATTTTTCAAATTGACACTACTGATGCTGTCTACATCTGCCTTTAGGGTAGACTTTACCTATTACTTAGTTTCCATGATTTAACTAACCCTTTAATATATATAGCACAAAATAAGATTGTGATTAACCATCCCAATGGTCAATCATGGCCAAGCATATCCACACATCTCAATAACCATATACATACACGAAGGTTATGACAATATACTCAAAACATATATATAAAAGTCATTTTCGCATGACTATCAAATTTATACAAAACCAAAAGGTGTAAGACAAACATCGACAAGGGTAGTCCTATACATGCCATTTCAAAGTTCAACCAAAAGTGTACCGAAAGGGGCTTTGATAGTGTGGAAGACTTCAACTTCGACAATCCCGAGTCCAATGGCTGACGAGCCAAAATCTATAAGACAGAGATTCAGGGAGAACGGAGTAAGCATTTAATGCTTAGTAAGTTTTGAGCTATGAAATTAAACACAACTATAATGTAACATTGTATAGCTAAACGGATAATTTCATATGCACAATTTCTCAATATCATATTTATCCCATCTTACCAACCTTTATATTCATACACAAAAGATTAACTTAACCAAAGACCGGTAGCTCAATTATCGACTGAGTGAGTACTATTTGCAAGGGATCAACTAAATCAATGCATATACGAAACATACCTCATTGCTGGGATTTCATGAGCATATTAATTTAAACTATGACAGCAAGATCACTCATTCTCAAGCCAAGTATCTTCGGATTTAACCGATATAGTTTCTCGCTCGAATGCCTTCGGACATAGCCGGATATAGTAATTTGCACAAATGCCTTCGGGACGTAACCCGGATATAGCAACTCACACTAAAGCCTTCGGGACATAGCCCGGATATAGTAACTCGCATCAAAGCCTTCGGGACATAGCCCGGATATAGTAACTCGCATCAAAGCCTTCGGGATTTAGCCCGGAACTAACAACTCGCGCAAAAGCCTTCTGGGACTTAGCCCTTGCTTAACATCCAAATATTCATGTACATATAAATAAATCATGACACATCTATTTTTTTATTTTTTTCATAATAAGTTTCAAACACAATTCACGTATTAAACAATCCCATTTTTGGCTCACTAGCCACATACAAACAGCATTGTTTAGTTTGCTTTACGACATGATTTCTATACACATACGGCTACCCTTCATACACATAGACTAAGTAACTCATCATATAATTCAAGTAGAATCATCATATCGCCTCTATATTTGTTATGCTCATACATCATGACTTAATCAAATCGTAAATTAAGTCTCGTTACTCAAAACTTACCTCGGATGTTGTCGGACGATTTCAACGGCTATTCGATCACTTTTTCTTTTCCTCTATCCAAGTTTGATCCTCTAAGCTCTTGAGCTAAATCAAACAAATTTACTTCCCAATCAAGCACAATTATATGGCATTCATATACACTTTTAGAACCATTTCACATGAATTAATTGTTCACCTAAGTCTATCATCATTTCGTTTTCATAATTGTATAATTGGTAAGTTACATTAAACAATTATACTTATAGTTTTAATACACTTTATACTAGCCGAATGTGCCATCAAGACATGCTCTAATCCATTAGCTTACCTTGGCCGAATAATCAAGATAAATTTTAGTACTACAATAGCTCAATATTCCAACTCAATAGATCAACACCTATGACCAAACTATGAATTCCTTATATCCTTACATGTATTTAAATGCACATGTTCAATATGATTTCTTCTTTAATCACACATAATCGACTAGAACAATGGAAGTCTTTAGCAATACTTAATTTAATATCAAATCAATTATAATACATTTGGGCATTCATTCTATTTTTATAAACTCAACCACCCAAATCACTCAAATACAACATTTCATATTCGGCCTTAGCATCAAATATACTAGCCGATTCTTCACGCTTTAAAGCTATACATCTATTTAAATCCTAGTTAGTTCAAGCACTCATCCACCTTTGTTTATCTAAATTTAACATGAACAAACACCATCACTCATCCTAATTATCATAGCCAAAAACCTTAATCATTCCCATAATCAAAAATTTAACATGGGTTACTAAAATAACTTAGTATCTCACTCAAGATTAAGCAAAATTTCAAGAATTAATATAATTTCTTACCTTAATGACACTTAAGATAGCTGAAAATCTTTCCCCTTCTTCTTCTTTTTACATTCTACCAAGGAGAAAGAAAATTTTAAGCTTTGTTTTTATCACCCTTCAATTTCTTATTTCCATTATCTTTTCCTTCTTTTATTTATTTACTTTATAAAATATAAAGCTTCCAACTAATAAATAAATACATATTATATGCACATAGTCTATCATGGCCACCACTACACTCAATAGTGGAAATTTGACATGCAAATCCTTGGTTTATTTATAACTTGAATTAATAGGTCCTTTTAGAATAACCTATCATATTTCAAAAGTGTCACTCATAAGTCCTATTAACTAAATTCACATTCAATTGACTAAATAGAATCTTAAAAATTTCACACATTCAAAATTCACATATTTTAGATAGTAAATGTTATATTCAAATAATTCAATGACTCGGTTTAGCGATCCCAAACCGCTTCCGACTAGGGTCACTTTAGGGTCACACAACTCTTCCCCACTTAAGAAATTTTCGTCCCAAAATCTTACCAGTAAATAGGTTTGGGTATCGCTCTTTCATAGAGTTCTTTGGTTCCCAAGTAGCTTCTTCCATCCCGTGTTTGAGCCATAACACTTTTACTAACGGAACCCTTTTGTTTCGCAACTCTTTCACTTCACGAGCTAGGATACGAATCGGTTCTTCTTCATAACTCATATCGGATTGAATTTCAACCTCCGATGGATTAATTACGTGTGATGGATCGAGATCTATAACGTCAAGCATCAAACATGAAAGACGCTGTGAATCTTTTCAAGCTCGGGGACAAAATCAATCTATACGCAATCGACCAATTCGTTCGGATACTTCATATGGCCCTATGAACCTCGGACTCGGTTTGCCTTTACGCCCAAATCTAAGTATCTTTTCCAAGGTGAAACTTTAAGAAACACTTTGTCTCCCACCGATACTCAATGTGTTTTCGTTTCAAATCCGCTGCACGACTTTTGGCGATCTGTGGCGCCTTCGGACTTTCACGGATTACTTTTACTTTCTCAAAAAGATCTTTAATCAAGTCAACTCCGAAAATTTTTCTTTCACCAAGTTCACCCAAAACAATGGCGCATTTACATTTACGCCCGTATAAAGCCTCGTAAGGTGCCATTTTAATACTCGATTGAAAACTATTGTTATAAGCGAATTCAATCAAAGGTAAATACCGCTCCCATGAACCATCGAACTCGAGGATGCAACATCTCAACATATCCTCAAGAATCAATTATCCGCTCAGATTGACCATCGGTTTGTGGATGAAAAGCGGTCTTTGAAATACAACTTGGTACCCAAAGCTTCTTGCAATTTCTTCCAAAATCGTGAGGAGAATCTCTGATCTCTATCCGACACAATAGAAATCGGTACCCCATGTAATCTCACAATCGAAAACATACAATTCAATTAATTTATCCATTGAAAAATCCGACGCACGGGGATAAAATGAGCCGATTTAGTTAGTCTATCAACAACAACCCAAATTGCATCTTTCTTACTTGTAGACAATGGCAACCTGCACACAAAATCCATCGTGACTCGATCCCACTTCCATTCTCGTATCATGATCGGTCAAGTAAACTCAGAGGCACTTGATGTTCCGCCTTCCGCTGCCGACATACTAAACACTTCAAACAAAATCGAAATGTCTCGCTTTCATACCATGCCACCAAAATCGACGCCTCGGATCGTTGTACATTTTCGTACTCCCGGGTGAATTGACATTCGCTACAATGAGCTTCGCTCGTAATCATCGAAATGAGTTCTCAATTTCTTGGAACACATAACCGACTTTTGAACCTCAAACAATCGCATCATCAATTTGAAACTCGATTCCATATTCGAACACATTCAAATTTCCCGCTTTTGCAACTAATTCGCCATCAACTTTCGAGCTTCACGAATTTGATGTATCAACACCGGTTTGGCCTTTAATTCGCCACTAACACATTGTCGGATAGAGAATGACAAGTGTACATTCATCGTTCAGAAAGCAAATAGTGATTTACGACTTAAAGCATCCGCAACCACATTAGCCTTTCCCGTGATAGTCAATGACAAGTTCATAATCTTTTAACAACTCGAGCCAACGCCTTTGTCGAGATTTAAGTCTCTTTGGGTCATCAAATATTTGAGACTTTTATGATCCAAAACATATGGCACTTCTCACCAAATAAGTAATGTCGCCATATTTTCAAAGCAAATACAATGGCAAAAATGCAATTCGAGATCGTGGGTCGGATAATTTTTCTCATGTGGTTTTAATTGTCTCGATGCATACGCCACAAGTCGACCTTCTTGCATCAATACACAACCCAACCCAAGTAGGGAGGCATCACTATAAATGACAAATTCTTTGCCTCGATTCTCGCCGCACTAAAATGGAGCTTCAACAAATAAGTTTTCAGCTGATCAAAACTTTTCCGACACTTTTCCGTCCATTCGAACTTAACATCCTTTTGAAGTAGCTTCACATTGGCGTGGCTATCATCGAGAAACCTTTACAAATCTTCTGTAGTAACCCTGCAAGTCCCAAAAAGCTCCGAACCTCGCATTATTTCTGAGGTTTCCAGCTAAGTATGGCTGAAATTTTGTTCGGATCAACTCGAATACCCGATGCGGATACCACATGACCCAAAAACTAACCTCTCTTAACCGTAACTCACATTTATCGAACTTAGCATATAAATCGCTTATCCCGTAAAATTCGCAACACTAATCTCTGTGTGCTCAAAGATGTTCGGCCTCATCTCTTGAATAGACCAAGATGTCATCAATAAACACGACTACAAACCGGTCCAAATATTGTCCAAGATTCTATTCATCAAATCCATAAATACCATAGGGCATTAGTGAGCCCAAACGGCATCACTAAGAACTCATAGTGGCCGTATCTCTGCTCTCAAAGCGCTTTTAGGTATATCCGAATCTCAAACTCGCAAATGATAATAACCCGATCTCAAATCTATCTTTGAAAACACCAAGCTCCTTCAGCTTGATCAAACAAATCATCAATACGCTGTAACGGATATTTATTCTTTATCGCCACTTTATTCAAATTGACGATAGTCAATGCACAACCTCATGGTTCCGTCCTTCTTTTCACAAACAAAATCAAGCACTTTAAGGTGAGAAACTTGGTCGAGTGAAACCCTTATCCGCCAACTCTTGTAATCGAGCTTTCAATTCCTTTAATTCCGCTGGTGCCATACGATACGAGCTATCGAAATCGGTGTAGTCCTGTGCACAAGCTCGATGCCAAACTCTACCTCCCGAATGTGGTAAACCCAGTAATTCTTCTGAAAAACATCGTGGTATTCACAAACCACCGCATGCATTCAGCTTCTTTTCTAACTCTTTGTCCTCTAGTACATACGCAAGGTATGTTTCACACCCTTTCTTACATTTTCGAGCGCCAAAGATCGACGATATTATCATTGGCAACCTATTCGAGTCCTTGAGAGACTCACTCGGATTATCTCGTTATTTACACATCTCAAATCGATGGTTTTTTTTTTGCAATTTACAATTGCATCATGTACGATCAACCAATCCATACCG
This sequence comes from Gossypium anomalum, assembly GCA_025698475.1. Taxonomy (NCBI): domain Eukaryota; kingdom Viridiplantae; phylum Streptophyta; class Magnoliopsida; order Malvales; family Malvaceae; genus Gossypium; species Gossypium anomalum. The sequence goes on from CM046965.1 coordinate 43,411,201, forward strand.
AGGATAACATAAAATTCACAAACGGTAAAAGCATCAAATCACCAGAAAACAGAAACCTCGATTACTAGAGGACATTTCTTGCACACTTTGTCGACAAGCACGTAACGACCCAAGGGATTTGACACCCGAATTACAAACTCAGTAGACTCAACAGGTAGAGTCTTACTGGATGCTAAGGTTTCACATACATATGAATGAGTAGAACCGGGGTCTATCAAAGCAATCACATCAGTATCAAAGAGAGTAAAAGTACCCGTAATAACATCTGGCGAAGAGGCATCCTCGCGTGCGCAGATAGCATAAGCTCTAGCTGGAGCACGAGCCTCGCCTCGGTTGTAATATCTCTAGATCCTCTCGACCTCTCGCTAGCATTCCCGCATTTCTAGATGGTCTACCTCGAGCAATGAGTAGCACCCGGTTTCCCATTCTCGATTTACATTCTGCTCGCATGGTCTCTGACAATCCTTGATAAAGTGGTCACCGATCCACACTTATAGCGCGAGCGGTCATGGAATCTACAACTCCCGAATGCCATTTACCACAATGCCGACACTCGACTGCCCCGCCGATCATTTCCCACACCGCAACCAAAGTGACTCGTGTACTCACAGGAGGTCGATCGCGATCTCGCCTTGAAAACCGGAAGTGTCTTTGGATCGCCGAATCATCTCTAAATTTCTTCGATGATCGTTGAAAGGGCTTTCCGATGATCTCTTACTAACTCTCTGCTCCCATTTCAGCTTTTTCTTTTCTCCTTACCGAGCTCTTCGCTTTGCAAGCTCGCTCGACAAGTACTACAAACTCTCTCGATCTCTAAAATGCCAACATACAATTTTATATCTTCATTCAAACCATCTTCAAAACGCTTACACATTATAGCTTCAAGAAACGCACTCGAGCGTCTCTGGCTAAGCCTCACAAACTTTCGCTCATAATCGATGGCTCACATGGAACCTTGTTTAAGTTCGAGAAATTCCTTTCGCTTTTGATCAATAAATCTCTCGCTCGATATACTTTTTCCAAACTCGGCTTTGAAAAAACTCCCAAGTTACCCGCTTTTTAGGCACAACAAATCAACGATTCCACCAATAGTAGGCGAATCACATAACAAAGAGATAGCACACTTCGTGCATTCCTGTGTGCAAGATAGCTCATCAAGTACCCGAATAGTGTTGTCCAACCAAAATTCAGCTTGCTCTGCATCATCGCTCGTCCGTAGCTTTAAATTCGAGAGCCCCTGCTTTTGGATTCTCACCAACTCGGGGCTTGTTTAACCTCATCCGTCGACACGGAGGTACCGCAGTGCGAGGAGAGGTATTAGTCGGGAGTGGGGTTGTGGAACAGCAGATTAGTTCGAATGTATTGGCTAAACCAATCATTCATCACATTATAAAAGGCTTGTCTAGCCTCATCGTTTTGATTGCTCGCAACAGGTTGAGAGTCCATCGGCGCTGTCCCATGCGCGGGAGCAGGCGCTACACTCTCCACATCGCCGCCATCGCTCGATTGGGATCGGGATCCATTACTAACATAAACACACATTTAAACTGTCAGAAATCACCACACTATCAAATAATCACAAAATGGCATGTATAGTTAGACCCAAACGTATCACGATAGTCCTAGAATCGGCTAAACCATGGCTCTGATACCAATATAATTGTAACGCCTCCAAGCCCGGGACAGTTACCGGGGTTGAAAATGAGGTATTTATAGACTTACTTCATTGACTTATACGGTTCATTTTTAAAATTTCAGACATGCTGGCTAACTGCATCACGACTACTTTAAAAATCATATCTCGAGTTCCGAAGCTTGAAAACTTAATCCGTAAATTTTCCCTGAAACTAGACTCATGTATCTATCTACACATTTTTTTCTAGAATTTTTGATCAGGTCAAACGGTACAGTTTATTATATTAAGTTTCCCCTGTTACAGGGTTCGACTACACAGACCTTCATGCATTGCAACTTAGGTATCTTACTATACACGGCTTAAAATCTTATGCCGTTTATTTCTAAAGAAACTAGACTCAACAGGGAATCTTTACATATGGGGCATGACTTCTAATTATCTCATGTTAATTTATAGCAAATTTTTAAAGTCAGAACAGGGGATCCAGAAATCGCTCTGGCCATGTTTCATGAAAACCTAAATATCTCTTAACATCTGACTCATTTGGCCGTTTCATTTCTTCCATATGAAAGTAGATTCATCAAGGTTCAATTACATAATTTATTCGCTAGTTAACTCCATTCCTACTATTTTTAGTGATTTTTCAAATTGACACTACTGATGCTGTCTACATCTGCCTTTAGGGTAGACTTTACCTATTACTTAGTTTCCATGATTTAACTAACCCTTTAATATATATAGCACAAAATAAGATTGTGATTAACCATCCCAATGGTCAATCATGGCCAAGCATATCCACACATCTCAATAACCATATACATACATGAAGGTTATGACAATATACTCAAAACATATATATAAAAGTCATTTTCGCATGACTATCAAATTTATACAAAACCAAAAGGTGTAAGACAAACATCGACAAGGGTAGTCCTATACATGCCATTTCAAAGTTCAACCAAAAGTGTACCGAAAGGGGCTTTGATAGTGTGGAAGACTTCAACTTCGACAATCCCGAGTCCAATGGCTGACGAACCAAAATCTATAAGACAGAGATTCAAGGAGAACGGAGTAAGCATTTAATGCTTAGTAAGTTTTGAGCTATGAAATTAAACACAACTATAATGTAACATTGTATAGCTAAACGGATAATTTCATATGCACAATTTCTCAATATCATATTTATCCCATCTTACCAACCTTTATATTCATACACAAAAGATTAACTTAACCAAAGACCTAGCTCAATTATCGATCGAGTGAGTACTATTTGCAAGGGATCAACTAAATCAATGCATATACGAAACATACCTCATTGCTGGGATTTCATGAGCATATTAATTTAAACTATGACAGCAAGATCACTCATTCTCAAGCCAAGTATCTTCGGGATTTAACCGGATATAGTTTCTCGCTCGAATGCCTTCGGGACATAGCCGGATATAGTAATTTGCACAAATGCCTTCGGACGTAACCCGGATATAGCAACTCACACTAAAGCCTTCGGACATAGCCCGATATAGTAACTCGCATCAAAGCCTTCGGGACATAGCCCTGATACAAGAACTCGCATCAAAGCCTTCTGATTTAGCCCGAACTAACAACTCACGCAAAAGCCTTCTGACTTAGCCCGTTAAACATCCAAATATTCATGTACATATAAATAAATCATGACACATCTATTTTTTTTTCATAATAAGTTTCAAACACAATTCACGTATTAAACAATCCCATTTTTGGCTCACTAGCCACATACAAACAAAGATGGTTTAGTTTGCTTTACGACATGATTTCTATACACATACGGCTATCTTTCATACACATAGACTAAGTAACTCATCATATAATTCAAGTAGAATCATCATATCGCCCTATATTTGTTATGCTCATACATCATGACTTAATCAAATCGTAAATTAAGTCTCGTTATCAAAAACTTACCTCGGATGTTGTCGGACGATTTCAACGGCTATTCGATCACTTTTTTTTTCCTCTATCCAAGTTTGATCCTCTAAGCTCTTGAGCTAAATCAAACAAATTTACTTCCCAATCAAGCACAATTATATGGCATTCATATACACTTTTAGAACCATTTCACATGAATTAATTGTTCACCTAAGTCTATCATCATTTTGTTTTCATAATTGTATAATTGGTAAGTTACATTAAACAATTATACTTATAGTTTTAATACACTTTATACTAGCCGAATGTGCCATCAAGACATGCTCTAATCCATTAGCTTACCTTGGCCGAATAATCAAGATAAATTTTAGTACTACAATAGCTCAATATTCCAACTCAATAGATCAACACCTATGACCGAAACTATGAATTCCTTATATCCTTACATGTATTTAAATGCACATGTTCAATATGATTTCTTCTTTAATCACACATAATCGACTAGAACAATGGAAGTCTTTAGCAATACTTAATTAATATCAAATCAATTATAATACATTTGGGCATTCATTCTATTTTTATAAACTCAACCACCCAAATCACTCAAATACAACATTTCATATTCGGCCTTAGCATCAAATATACTAGCCGATTCTTCACACTTTAAAGCTATACATCTATTTAAATCCTAGTTAGTTCAAGCACTCATCCACCTTTGTTTATCTAAATTTAACATGAACAAACACCATCACTCATCCTAATTATCATAGCCAAAACCTTAATCATTCCCATAATCAAAAATTTAACATGGGTTACTAAAATAACTTAGTATCTCACTCAAGATTAAGCAAAATTTCAAGAATTAATATAATTTCTTACCTTAATGATAGCTTAAGATAGCCGAAAATCTTTCCCCTTCTTCTTCTTTACATTCTGGCCAAGGAGAAAGAAAATTTTAAGCTTTGTTTTTATCACCCTTCAATTTCTTATTTCCATTATCTTTTTCCTTCTTTTATTTATTTACTTTATAAAATATAAAGCTTCCAACTAATAAATAAATACATATTATATGCACATAGTCTATCATGGCCGGCCACTACACTCAATAGTGGAAATTTGACAGGCAAATCCTTGGTTTATTTATAACTTGAATTAATAGGTCCTTTTAGAATAACCTATCATATTTCAAAAGTGTCACTCATAAGTCCTATTAACTAAATTCACATTCAATTGACTAAATAGAATCTTAAAAATTTTCACACATTCAAAATTCACATATTTTAGATAGTAAATGTTATATTCAAATAATTCAATGACTCGGTTTAGCGGTCCCGAAACCGCTTTCCGACTAGGGTCACTTTAGGGCTGTCACATGCCATACTTAAATTTACAAGCCATTTACCAAAAGTCTTCCGGATAGTGTGATTGAGCCTTCGACCTATCCCGACTCCTGAGCTGGCTTGTCCAAAACTACAATGAGTAAGAAGGAGGGAGTAAGCATAAATGCTTAGTAAGTTCATATGCAAATAATAAGTAACATAACAAACGGTCATACCAATCAACATTAGCATGCATCACTAAAACACATATCACATTTCTAATCATTTTTCATCATCTTATTACCTTATCGTGATTGTATCAATACTCAACCCGAGGGTTAAATACATACCTATCCAAAATATCCATTTCACATCACTTACCAATACGTCTCTTTACATCTCGAATATTCCTCCATTTGAGTATAACTTTACCCGTTGAACACATCTAATATAATTCGATACATGGATAACTTGCACATAAGTGCCATATATGCAATCAAGCAATCATGTAACCCGCCCATAAGTGAACTCCCTGACTCAACTCAATGAGCTCGGGCGTTCGATCCATAAGTGAACACGGACTCAACTCAACGAGCTCGGATGCCTAGTTACATCTCACGAACTCTGACTCAACTCAACGAGTTCTGACATTCGCATCCATAAGTGAACTCGGACTCAACTCAACGAGTTCGGATGCTCAACCATCCTAGTAACATGTCACTTGTATCCTAATCTATTCCTAAGGTTCAAACGGGATTTTCCTCGAACACATATCCTTGCCATCTTCTCGTAAAATACCAAAATCAATACTTTCTAGAAACACTTTATATTTAACAAATAATACAAATAATTTGCATTTTATTCAAAAATAACCACAAAGCATATATTTCATGATAAAAATCAGCATATCATATAATTAACATCAATAATTTAAAAAACAATTATACTACATTATTTACACATGAACTTACCTTGGTACCAAAATACAAAGATTTTGCAATTTAGTCCACAATCTTTTCTTTTCCTCGATTGAGGTTGATTCCACGTCTTTCTTGATCTAAAATAACACATTTAGCTTATTTAATACTCACATTATCAAATTAATCCTTAACTCAAATTTTGGCAAAATTACAATTTTACCCCTAAACTTTTACATATTTACATTTTTGCCCCTAGGCTCGGGATTAAATTTTATTCCTTATTCTTATGTTTTACAACATGCTGATCACTTTTCTCTTTTATGGTAACATCAAATTCTCACTCTAACATGTACTTGTGACTATTAGGTATTTTTACCGATTAAGCCCTTTTACTCGTTTTTGCTTAAAATCGAGTAGTACAAGTTGTCTAACATAATTTAAAACTTCATATTCTATCATAAAACATCAAAATACACAAATTTCACCTATGGGTATTTTTCCAAATATAAACCCTAGGTTAAATTATTGCTAACATAAGCTTAATCGAGTTATCGGGATCTCAAAAACGTAAAGAACATTAAAAATGGGGCTTGGAATCACTTACTATGGAGCTTGGAAGCTTGAAACAAACCCTAGCTATGGAGAACCCTTGAAATTTCGGTCTAATGAAGAAGATGGACAAAAATTGGCTTTTAATTTTGTTTTTAATTCATTTTAATAACTAAATGACCAAAATGCCCTTACTACTAAACTTTCCAAAAATTCCTTCCATGTCCTAATTTTGTCCATGAACTTAAATTAGTCAAATTTCTATTTAAGACCTCCTAATTAATATTTCAATGCAATTTCATACTAAAAACTTCTAGAATGCAAATTTTGCAACTTATTCGATTTAGTCCCTACTTTCAATTTAATCACTTTAGGCATAGAATTTCTTCACGAAATTTTCACACAATCATGTAATCATATCATAAACCTCAAAATAATTATAAAATAATTATTTCTATCTCAAATTTGTGGTCACGAAACCACTATTCCGATTAGGCCCTAATTCGGGATATTACGTAAGTCATCTCGAACGACTCAAATAACCTATATGGCCAAAATAGAGTAAATGGGCCCAAAGCCCATTACTTGTCCCAAGAGGGCCCACACGCTCGTGTGGCCCATTTAGCCCAAATTTAGTCGCGACTATGCGTTCACCATAGCCCACTCCATTATTGCCACTTATCGTAAATTTTATCCATGTGAGGCCTACAAGCCCCTTGGGCCCACTTGGCTCATCTCGGCCTAACGAGGCCCATAACGGCCCAAGCCCATGAGAACACTCGTGGCGACCTCTACAGTCTATCACCCATGATTTGTGGGCTCAGTTTACCACATGAGCGTTTGCACGCTCGTGAGGCCTCAAATGTCAAAGTTTCGGCTTTTCGGCTTTTGCCGATTCACAATAACATAGTGGTGTGAATACACACCTAATGCGATTGGAACCAATCCCCACTCCGAACACTCCTGTGCCACAAAAGCCTCAATAGTCACACACTTGATCCTCAAGAAATGGCCAGTCGCCTTTGATCAGTACCTAAACAAAAGATGCCACCATCCTACATTAGACTCACATTCGAAGTATAATAACATCCCCAACCGAAACTCACTTACCACACAACTGAACAAGGTATAGATTATTATCGTGGTGCACATCGAAACATGAAAAAAATTGATCTGAAAGGTAGATAAAAGAGGGTAGTCGGCAATAAGAGAAAAGTTAGCAGATGGTTTAGCAAGTAACAAACCGACAGCCGAAAGGGAAAACAGTGACATTGAGGGCTTACCTTACAGTATTTGGCCAAACACAAAACACTTGAGTGAGAGAAGAAAACCGAGTGTCTCACTCAACTGATCACCACACTCACTAACCAAAATAAAACAAAGGAATAAGATGAGATTCGGCCAAGATGTAAATATAAGGAGGGAAAAAGAGTTATGAGGCGATGATAACTTACCAAAATTCAGCCACAGTAAACAGTTGAGGAAGAGGAGAACAAGATTGAGGGAGCAAGGCAAGGTTCAGTTATAGTGAAAGAGGTATTCAGTTTAGAAAAGAGAAGGAGAAGAATGCCTATTCGGCAAAGAGAAAAAAATGTGAAGATGGAAGGAAAAGGTTTCAATTTCGGCACCTACTAACTTGTATTTAGCAACACTTTTGAGAAATAAAGTTGAGAAGAGAAAAGACCCGAATGGTCAAAATACACCATAACTACCAAAATTGTACAAAACCAAAAGAAGAAAATGAGCAAATGCTGAAACTAAAATGACTAAAACCCATTCAGCACTAAGTGGCATGACCAAATATGTACCCACAACTCCCAAATCGGCTACACTCACACTTCAAACTCCTTGAAAATCTCCATGAATCACTCCCCTTATCCCTTCTTGATATCCTCCATAACAACACCAAGACCAGTTCTGTAACACCCCTTACACGCATTCTACACCAAAACAGTGTACGAGGTATTACCAGAACATAACACATACCATTAAATAAAATCGAGACAAAAATATGGCATCCAATTGGATCATGAAACATTATAACATATGTTTTTAACAATATTAGCCAACTTCAATGGCTTTGTACAAAATAGTCGATCACATACTGAAGCCAATATTTTAAGCCTAGGCAATTATGACACGTAACAAAATAGCTAAGCCTACTATACATGCAATAATTCAAAATGTTTAGTTCAAATACCAAAAGTATTGATAGTGCGGACAGATCTTCAACGATCTCTAACTCCTGTGCTAGTTGGATGACATTATAAAACAAAAGAGAGAAAAGAAAGTAAGCTTATTGCTTAGTAAGTAAGTATATAAATAATAAATAAGGAATCTAATATGTTTACAAAGTAACTCAATCGTATTTATTTTTAATTTCACTATTTACTCCAATCTGATCAAGCTGTCCCTCCTGCGTCATGTTCACTGAATAAATCATAGCTCGAGTTACAAAACTCAAAATCCAATTCCGTAAATTTTTCTTGAGTCTAGACTCATATATCTACTTAAATTTTGCTAGAATTTTTGGTCTAGCCAAATAGTACAGTTTATTAGTTAAAATCTCCCTGCTTGTGGTTCAAACACACCGACTTCTCAGATATTACTTATCTGAGATATCTCTCTGTACAGAGTTTCAATGACTGTCATTTGTTTCTTATAAAACTAGACTCAATAAGGATTTCATACATGTAAGGTAAAACTCCTAATTGTTTCTTTACAATTTATGGTGAATTTTTAAAGTCAGAACAGGGGATCATGTAGTCATTCTAAATAGGTCTCACAAAAATATAAATTTCTCAAAATAAGATTCCTTTACTTGCTCTATTTCTCTTATGTGAAAACAAACTCATTAAGATTTAAATTCATATCTCATTCAGTCTCTAATTAAATTCCCACTATTTTTGGTTATTTTTCAAGTTCATGTCATCATGCATTCATTCAAACTGCTTTATTATAAATTTTTATCTTTCTCACTTTGGTTGCATTCTTTGCCTATCCTTAACAATTTTCCCAACTTCCCGTTACATATCGAACTTATTACTCATACGTTACACATGTATATCCTTACACTTATTATTACAAGATCATACATAATTTCATTAGTCGATTTTCCCGTTGAACACTTCGGATCGAATCCCCTATACTTGGTGGTTTCAGCACGTAGTTCCACCCATCACATAGTTCGGCTCTCTTGAACACATGGTGAAAATGAACACTTAGTACCACCCATGTGACCTAGTCACTAAATCTCGTAGCTCTCTTATCTACATGGTGTCCTTCACCTAGAACCACACATGCGACCTAGCTACAACATAGTATCTCGTAGCTCTCTTGTCAACATGATGTGCACTCAACACCATACATGTGACCTAGCTACAATATAGTATCCCGTAGCTCTCTTGTCAACATGATGTGCACTCAGCACCATACATGTGAACTAGCTACATACCATCTATCTCTTTCGATTCCGAAGGTTCAACCAATAAGTAGTTCACTTTCTAATTCTTACTTTCATTCTTCCAACCATCGATTATGATTTAAAATCAGTTGCATTGTATAAAATATGCTGGAATATACGAACGTAAATAATGATAATGTTTTATTTATATACAAACTTACCTCGGTGCAAAATATGGAAATTTTGCAATTTAGTCTGAAGTCTTTTCCTTCCCCGCTCAAGTTCGATTCCACGCCTTTCTTGATCTATAGCAACACATTTAGCTCATTTAACACTCATACTATCTATTTCAATCCAAAAATCACATTATGAAAAAATTACGTTTTCGCCCCCTAACTTTTACAAAATTATGATTTTGTCCCTAGGCTCGAAAATTTAATTCCAACCCTTATTCTTATGTTTTATGACATGCTGAGCATTTTTCTCTTCTATCACAACATCAAATTCTCACTCTAACATGTACTTATGAACATTAGGTATTTTTATCGATTATGCTGTTTTGCTCGTTTTCGCTAAAAATTGCTTAGGAAAGATCGTTATCCTAAGTTCAAACATTCATATTTTACCATTAAACATCAAAATACATGCATATCATTCATGGGTAAATTTTTAAACATAAACCCTAACTCGAACTAATAGTAGAAATAGGTAGACCGAGCTACAAGGATTTCAAAAATGTAAAGAACATTAAAAACGGGGCTTGAATGCACTTACTATTGAGCTTGAAAGCTTGGAAAAACCCTAGATATGGTGTTTAGGAGAGTTTCGGCCAAGCTTGGTGAAGATAATACCAATTTTGGCTTTGTTTTCCCATTTTATTATTTTATTTACCAAATGACTAAATTGCCCTTCATTTAAAAACTATGGTGTTTTATCTTCCTTAGGTATTTTTGTCCAAACTAATATAATGGTCTAATTACTATCCAAAGACCTCTACTTAAAACCCCCATTTCAATTAAATACTTTATGAACTAGAACACACATTTTTCACCTATTTCAATTTAAGCCCAAACATCAAATTAAACACCCAGTCATAAAATTTTCAACCTAGGATCTGTGGTGAAACCACTGTTCTGTTTTGGCCCTAAATCGGGCTGTTACAACTCTCCCCCTTTAGAGATTTTCCTCCCTGAAAATCTTACCGGTAAAGAGGTTTGGGTACTATTTTCTCATGGCTTCCTCCGGTTCCCACGTAGCTTCTTCTACTCTATGTCTTTGCCATAAAACTTTCACTAAAGCTATTCTTTTCTTTCTCAACTGTTTCACTTCTCAAGCTAAAATCTTAATCGGTTCCTCATCATAGGTCAAGTCTGATCGAATCTCAATTTTTGTTGGAGAAATCACATGTGAAGGATCAGAACGATAACGTCACAACATTGATACATGAAACACCTTATGTATTCTTTGTAACTCTATCGGTAAAGCCAATCAATATGCCACTGGTCCAATCCTTTCAATAATCTCGTACGGCCCAATAAATCGCGGACTCAACTTGCCTTTTTGGCCAAATATTAGAATCTTTTTCAATGGTGACACCTTCAAGAATACTTTATCACCCACCTGAAATTCAATCTCTTTTCTTTTTAAATCTGCATATGACTTTTGTCGATTAGAAGCAGCCTTCAAGCAATCACGAATTACTTTTACTTTCTCTTCAGTTTCTTTAACTAGATCAACTCCATGAATCTGTTTCTCACTAAGTTCGGTCCAATATAAAGGAGTCCAACACTTGCGACCATGTAAGGCTTCGTATGGTGCCATCTGTATACTCGACTGAAAACTGTTATAGTAGGCAAATTCAACCAAAGGTAGGTATTTCTCCCAACTGCCTTCATATTCTAAAACAAAGCATCTAAGCATATCTTCGAGTACCTGGATTACTCTTTCTGACTGACCATCTATTTGTGGATGAAACGCGGTACTAAAATTCAATTTTGTACCTAAAGCTTCTTGTAACTTTTTCCAGAATCTCGAGGTAAACCTCAGATCTCTATCTGATATGATAGACATAGGTACCCCGTGCAACCTCACAATTTCAGCATTATATAATTTAGCTAATTTATCAAGTGAGTAATCGAGTGCACTCAGATAAAGTGAGCCGACTTTGTTAACCTATCAACCACTACCCAGACAACATCCTTCTTTTAGGAGTCAAAGGCAAACCGGTTACAAAATCCATGGTAATCCTATCCCATTTCCACTCAGGTACCATCACCGGTTGGAGTAATCCTGAAGGCACTTGATGCTTAGCTTTTACTTGTTGACAGATCAAACACTTAGTTGCAAATTCAGAAATGTCCCTTTTCATGCCTGGCCACCAATATAACTTATTTAAATCATTATACATTTTGGTGCTACCAGAGTGAACTGTCAAAGGCAAACCGGTTACAAAATCCATGGTAATCCTATCCCATTTCCACTCAGGTACCATCATCACCGTTGGAGTAATCTCAAGGCACTTGATGCTCACTTTTTACTTGTTGATAGATCAAACACTTAGTTACAAATTCAGAAATGTCCCTTTTCATGTCTGGCCACCAATATAACTTCTTTAAATCATTATACATTTTGGTGCTACCAGAGTGAACTGTCAAACGGCCACTGTACACCTCATGTAATATTTTCTGAATTAATTCATCATTTTTCAGTACACATATCCTGCTCCTCGAACATCAAACGATCATCCGGTCCAACTCAAAAATCGAGTCGTAACCCGATTCGTGACTGAGTTCTCTTGGTTCGCAACTCACTATCGCTTCTTTTGAGCATCACAAATTAGCTGGAGAAATAACGGTTTAGCCCTCATCTCTGCCAAGATTGACCCATCATTAGACAATGCTAACCTCATATTCATGGCTCTTAAAGTAAAAAGAGATTTCCTGCTCAAGGCATCAGCAACTACATTCGCCTTCCCCAGATGATAATCAATCGCTAGCTCATAATCTTTCAATAATTCAAGCCATCTCCGTTGTCGCAGATTAAAATCCTTTTGATTCATCAAGTATTTCAAACTTTTGTGATCAGTAAAAATTTGGCATTTTTCACCATACAAACAATGACGCCAGATCTTCAAGGCAAATACAATAGCGACCAATTCAAAATCATGCGTAGGATAGTTCTTCTCATGCAATTTTATTGTCTCGAGGCATAAGCTACTACTTTACCCTCCTGCATCAGCACACATCCAAGGCCTGTCAATGATGCATCACTATAAATTACGAACTCCTTCCCGGGCTTGGGCTATACTAAAATCGGTGCTTCAGTCAATTATGCTTCAAGTTTTTTCAAAACTCTGCTGACATTTATCAGTCCATTCAAACTTAACATTCTTTTGCAGCAACTTAGTCATAGGAGAGGCAATCATAAAAAATCCTTCGACAAAACGTCTATAATACCCGGCCAAGCCTAAAAAGCTTCTAACCTCGGATACATTCTTTGGCGATTTCCAATCAATGATCGCGAAAATTTTGCTCGGATCCACCCGAATACCATCACCTGAGGCTATATGTCCCAAAAATCTGACTTCACGAAGCCAAAACTCACTTTTGCTAAACTTAGCAAACAATTTCTTTTCTCTCAAGACCTGCAATATGGTTCTCCAGTGTTCGGCATGCTCAGACTCATCTCGAGAATAGATTAGGATGTCATCTATAAACACTACCACAAACTTATCCAAATATGGTCGAAACATTCAGTTCATCAGGTCCATGAATATAGCTGGAGCATTTGTTACGCCAAAAGGCATCACAAGGAACTCATAATGTCCATACCTTGTCCTAAAGGCAGTTTCTGGCACATCTGACTCCTTGACTCTCAACTAGTAGTAACCGGACCTCAAATAGATCTTTGAAAACACTGTTGCCCCTTCAACTGATTGAATAAATCGTCAATCCTTGGTAACGGATACTTGTTCTTTATAGTCAGCTTATTGAGCTGACGGTAATCAATGCAGAGCCTCATTGAGCCATCTTTCTTTTTTACGAACAATACAGGAGCACCCCAAGGAGAGAAACTCGGTCTCACAGATCCCTTGTCTATTAACTCTTGCAACTGAGCCTTCAATTCTCTTAATTCAGTCGGAGCCATTCTATATGGAGCAATCGAGATCGGTGCAGTCCCCGGAAACAAATCAATGGCAAACTCTATCTCTCTATTCGGAGGCAACCCAGGCAATTCCTCTGGAAATACATCTGGAAATTCATAGACTATCAGCACTGATACAAGCTTCAATTCAAACATTTCAGTATTCACTACATAGGCAAGATAAGTTTCGCACCCTTTCCTTATGTATTTCTGTGCAGACATGCGCGAAATCACCATAGGCAATTTATTTGATTCATCTGTTTCAACCCACAGAATTTCACCGTTTTCATATTTCAACTCTAATGTTTTCTGTTTACAATTTTCCATGGCATCATACAATGTCAACTAGTCCATTCCCAAGATAACATCAAACTCATCAAATGGTAACAGCATCAAATTAGCCGGAAAACAGTGACCTTGAATCATTAATGGACAATTCTTGCAAACCTTATCAACTAGCACATATTGGCCTAAGGGGTTCAACGCTTTAATCGCATACTCAGTAAACTCAACAGGCGACTTCTTATTAGACACTAAATTCACACAAATATAGGAATGAGTAGACCTGGGATCAATCAATGCAACAATAATAGTATCATAAAGAAAAAATGTACCAGTAATCACATCGGGAGATGATGCATCCTCTCGGGTACATATGGTACAAGCTCTAGCAGGTGCTCTAGCTTCTGATCTCGCTGCTGAATCTTTCATCACAGTTTTACCGCTAGCTCCACTTCCAAAGATTTCTGGGGTCTACCTCTCACGGCGTAGTAGTACTGCCTAGTGCTCTAAAATTTTTCTTCTTTAACTTTCTCTCGATAGTCTCGATAAAATGCTCATGAGAACCACACCAAACAAGTCGCTCATTTCTCAAAGACTCACCAAAATGTTGCCTGCCACATTGTTGACATTCGGGTTTTCTAGACCGCACATTACCCACACTTGCCACTGAAGTAGCTTGAGCTTTAGACCCCAAATATGCCTTACCACAATCTCAGTGTGAATCTCCAGCTGAAACTGTCATTTGAGGGTTTGTCTCTTTGGACCTCTTTGACTGAGATTGAAATGACTTGCTTATCGGCCTCTTTCTGGCATCTCGGGCCTCAATAGCAGCTTTTTTTCTTTTTTTATTCAATTCTTCATCTTTAAGAGTTCGGTCAACCAATACTACAAATTCTTTCAGCTCCAGAATTCCCACAAGCACTTTAATGTCCTCATTAAGCCCATCCTCAACTCTTTTGCACATAATAACCTCGGTGGACACACATTCCTGGGCATACTTGTTGAATCTTACGAATTCACGTTCGTACTCTGCCACAGACATCTTTCCCTGCTTCAATTCAAGGAACTCCTTTTGTTTTTGATTAATAAATCGCTGACTTATGTATTTCTTTCTGAATTCTTCCTGGAAGAAATCCCGAGTAACCCTTTCTTTTGGCACCACTGCTACCAAAGTCTTCCACCAATGGTAAGCCAAATCTCTCAAAAGTGATACAGCACACTTTAAGCACTCCTTGGGTGTACATGAGAGCTCATCAAATACACGGGTAGAATTTTCAAGCCAAAACTCCGCCTTCTCGGGACCATCATTGATCTTTGCTCTAAACTCTTCGGCCCTTGTTTTCAAATCTTGTCGACCGGAGGCTTGTTCATTCTTACCAAAACTATGCCTTGGGCAGCTACAGGAACCGTCTGTGGTATGGGAGGGGGTGGAGGAGGTTGAGCATTTGGTTTTGCTCGAATAAACTCAATATACCAATTGTTCATCATTTGGAGAAAGTCATCCCGAGCCTCATCTCCCTGTCTCAATGTCTCAGGTCTACTTTCTACAGGCGCGGTCCCTTGTGCGGGGAGCCATTACATTACAACATCATCATCACCATGAGCCTGCTTTCGGGACCCATTATTATATTAAAACAAAACACAGTTTAGAATAATCAGGAGTCACCACACTATCATAATATATTTATGGCATGTATAGCTAGACTTTTACACACACCATATTAGTTCGAAAACTGACTAAACTATGGCTCTGGTACCACTAAATGTGACACCCCTTACACGCATTCCACACTTTGAAACAGTGTACGAGGTATTACTAGAACATAACACATACCATTAAATAAAATCGAGACAAAAATATGGCATCTAATTGAATCATGAAACATTATAACATATGTTTTTAACAATATTAGCCAACTTCAATGGCTTTGTACAAAATAGTCTATCACATACTGAAGCCAATATTTTAAGCCTAGGCAATTATGACACGTAACAAAATAGCTAAGCCTCTATACATGCCATAATTCAAAATGTTTAGTTCAAATACCAAAAGTATTGATAGTGCGGACAGATCTTCAACGATCTCTAACTCCCGTGCTAGCTGAATGACACTATAAAACAAAAGAGAGAAAAGAAAGTAAGCTTATTTCTTAGTAAGTAAGTATATAAATAATAAATAAGGAATCTAATATGTTTACAAAGTAACTCAATCATATTTATTTTTAATTTCACTATTTACTCCAATCTGATGGAGCTGTCCCTCCTGCATCACGTTCACTGAATAAATCATAGTTCGAGTTACGAAACTCAAAATCTAATTCCGTAAATTTTCCCTGAATCTAGACTCATATATCTACTTACTAAGTTATTTCTATAATTTTTGGTCAAGCTAATTAGTACAGTTTATTAGTTAAAGTCTCCCCTATTTTAGGGTTCAGCCACACTGCCCCTGTATATTTCGATTCAGATATCTCTCTGTACAAATTTTCAATGACTATGCCTTTTGTTTCTTATAAAACTAGACTCAATAAGAATTTCATAAATGTAAGGTAAAACTCCTAATTGTTTCTTTACAATTTATGGTAAATTTTTAAAGTCAGAACAGGGGATCATGTAGTCATTCTGAACAGGTCTCACAAAAATATAAATTTCTCAAAATAAGATTCCTTTACTTGCTCTATTTCTTTTACATGAAAACAGACTCATTAAGCTTTACATTCATATCTCATTCAGTCTCTAATTAAATTCCCACTATTTTTGGTAATTTTTCAAGTTCACGTCACTGCGACTGTCCAAACTGTTTTATTATAAATTTTTGATCTTTCTCACTTTGGTTGCATTCTTTGCCTATCCTTAACAATTTTCCCAACTTCTCGTTACATATCGAACTTATTACTCATACGTTACACATGTATATCCTTACACTTATTATTACAAGATCATACATAATTTCATTTAGTCGATTTTCCCGTTGAACACTTCGAATTGAATCCCCGATACTTGGTGGTTTCAGCACGTAGTTCCACCCATCACATAGTTCGGCTCTCTTGTACACATGGTGAAAATGAACACTTAGTACCACCCATGTGACCCAGCCACTTATTCTCGTAGCTCTCTTGTCTACATGGTGTCCTTCACCTGGAGCCACACATGCTACCTAGCTACAACATAGTATCTCGTAGCTCTCTTGTCAACATGATGTGCACTCAGCACCATACATGTGACCTAGCTACCATATAGTATCCCGTAGCTCTTTTGTCAACATGATGTGCACTCAGCACCATGCATGTGACCTAGCTACATACCATCTATCTCTTTCGATTCCGAAAGTTCAACCAAGAAGTAGTTCACTTTCTAATACTTACTTTCATTCTTCCAACCATCGATTATGATTTAAAATCAGTTACATTGTATAAAATATGCTGGAATATATGAACGTAGATAATGATAATGTATTATTTATATTCAAACTTACCTCAGTGCAAAATATGAAAATTTTGTAATTTAGTCTGAAGTCTTTTCCTTCCCCCGTTCGAAGTCGATTCCACGGCTTTCTTGATCTATAGCAACACATTTAGCTCATTTAACACTCATACTATCTATTTCAATCCAAAAATCACATTATGAAAAATTACGTTTTTGCCCCCTAACTTTTACAAAATTATGATTTTATCCCTAGGCTCAGAAATTTAATTCCAGCCCTTATTCTTATGTTTTATGACATGCTGAGCATTTTTCTCTTCTATCACAACATCAAATTCTCACTCTAACATGTACTTATGAACATTAGGTATTTTTATCGATTATGCCGTTTTGCTCGTTTTCGCTAAAAATCGCTTAGGAAAGATAATTCTCCTAAGTTCAAACATTCATGTTTTACCATCAAACATCAAAATACATGCATATCATTCATGGGTAAATTTTTAAACATAAACCCTAACTCGAACTAATAGTAGAAATAGGTAGACCGAGCTACGAGGATTTCAAAAATGTAAAGAACATTAAAAACGGGGCTTGAATGCACTTACTATTGAGCTTGAAAGCTTGGGAAAACCCTAGCTATGGTGTTTAGGAGTGTTTCGGCAAAGCTTAGTGAACATGATACCAATTTTGGCTTTGTTTTCCCATTTTATTATTTTATTTACCAATTGACTAAATTGCCCTTCATTTAAAAACTATGGTGTTTTATCTTCCTTAGGTATTTTTGTCCAAACTAATATAATGGTCTAATTACTATCCAAAGACGTCTACTTAAAAACCCCATTTCAATTAAATACTTTATGAACTAGAACACACATTTTTCACCTATTTGAATTTAATCCCAAACATCAAATTAAACACCCAGTCATAAAATTTTCAAGCTCGGATCCGTGGTTTCGAAACCACTGTTCTGTTTTGGCCCTAAATCAGGCTGTTACAAGTTCAAACTCTCACACAACAGAGTTCGAAACCACTTCAAACTCTTGCCATCCCAAGTAGCAAAGTAATCATCCCTTGCCTGACATGGGATTCGAACCCAAGCCTTCTCAGTTGCCAAGTCACGCCACTTCCACCAAGCCACAAGGCTTTTTGTGTCACCAATCAAACACGATTAATCCTAAAGCCTAGGTGCCAGTGTCCAGATTCTTTTAAGAGCAAAATCAAAATTCTGTAAAAGCCGGAGCTTGAACCCGGGACTTTCTAAACACCCCCAAACACGCCCAAATCACTTAGCCACCGCACCAAACATGCAATTTGTGTCAAACCATGCAAAATTAAAAACCCTATATTTTTGGGGCATTACATGTTTGATGATGAATTATGAAATATATGTTTTGGATTAATATGTTTTGTATTGGAATTTTTAATGAATTCAAGTAATTAGGGCGAAATTAAAAAAATTATAAATTAAGGGACTAAAATGTGAAATAAATGAAATGTATGGATTTTTATGAGCATAAGGAAGATTCAGCCTAGGCATAGTGCGGTCAAATTTTGTATATTTTGTTTGTTGTGCAATTTGGACTAAATTGTAAAAAGTGTAAAATATTAGGGGCAAAATGGTAATTTTCCCATATATGTGTTTTTGGACTAAATTGAATGAAATTATATTGAATTATTTTATTTTGAATATATTTAGATCAAGAACCAAAGAATTCAGATTTGGATCGGGGGAATTAGTTGAATAGTCATTTTATACCGTTCACAGATTTCTGAGGTAAGTCTATAAGCAAATAAACATCGTTAATTTTGAATGTAAATTAACTTGATATTCTGATTTGAATATTATGGATTTATAATTGAGATTGTCGAATGTGCTTATGCATAGAAATATTGTGTTCAAGTTCGATTCGATCGAGTTACAACGTTTGAAAAGCCTCATGCGAACCTTAGGAATAGCTAGGAAACATATGTCATGACATAGGATTTACGATATGTGATTGCGTGTAAGACCATGTTTCAGACATCGGCATCGTATATGTGATTCGTGTAAGACCCTGTCTAGGACAATGGCATAATATGTGATTACATGTAGGACCACGTCTGGGACATTGGCATTGTACGATATGTGTGATTATTCGAGTATCCTATTCGATTCCGAAAGGTTCAATAGGAAATGATAAATTATGAACGAATGTGTTTAACGAGCTAAAACAATCAGGTGTGTGATGTTTGGTTACCTATTTGGCAATAAGGTAAATTAGTTAATTTGTATGTAATAAAAATAATTCAAAATGCTATTATAAGTATATGTGTGTGATTTAAAAGCTTGATCTATGAGTATGTTTAGATGAATACATGTGAATAATTGGATCTATATGCCAACATGACTTTGAAATTGGAGAATGTATTAGTAATGTATATACATGTGTATATTCGACTATGTTAAGTTGTTTATAAAAGTATATGTTATATATAAAATTCTAAGCTTGAAATCATAAGTGATTATAATTGCATAAATTGGTTTGGTTAATTGAGTTGATTATGTTATTAAATGTTTTATTTGCTTATGACTTACTAAGCTTTGATAGCTTATTGTGTGTGTGTTTATTTTTTGTTTTATAGATTTTGGAAGCTATTTGCGGGCTCAGGGGTCGTCAGCAAAGTCTACCACCCTATCAACTAATTTCGGTATTTTTAAAAGTTTGAATTCTAACCTATGGCATGGATAGGCTAATTAATGTGTTTATTTTTTAGATATGTATTTACTAAGCCATGCGAAAATGGCTATGTTAATGGTTGTGTATATGTTTAATTAAATTATGGTCTATGTTTATGTTTGGTAGTGTGTTTATAAAATGAAATTGGTGATGGATGAATTTATGTTTCGGTAAGTTTAATTTTAGATTTGAGTTATAAGGTGTTATGATATAAGTTGATATATTTATTAAGCATGTTTTGGAGATGGATTTTGATTTCATAAACTTGGTTGATGAAGGTAACTTATGGTAGTGTATTGATTTATTATTATAGTCGAACATGTATTGAATAGATTGGTTTTTGGGTGTGACATTTCGGTGCATTGTAATTAGGTGTAATAAACATGTATTGTTTTATATTAAGATGGTTTAGCTGATTTTTATATTATTATAAAATGAGTTTGAGATCCGGTCGTATGATTAAATGATAAGTCAAGTATAATGCATGTTTATATTTGACTAGTAATAGGTAGGATCAATAAGCATATGTTTATGTCATTAATGACTTTGATTTGGTTATTTTTATTAAGGTTAAGGTAATATATATATATATATATATATACATTTTTGTATATGAATGAGTAGTAAAAAAATTGGTACCATCAATGTAGATAAGTTGAGTTGGTCGAATAGGTAAGGAAGAAATTTAGAAAATGTGTGCTTATAATGTCTAACAGTTAGTTTTTTTTTTCTAAAAAAAAATTAGCTTTTGTACTTGAATTCGTTGGATTATTTGTATAATAAGGCATGAAATATGGAATCTTTTGGATCATATGCGAAATGGGCCATTTGATTTAGCTTTGATGTTTATGCATATTCGGATATGATATATATATGAAGGATGCGTTTATAAAATGCAAATTATAGTATGTTTATATATGCTTCCATGTCTGATTGCATATTTGTTTAGTAATGGAATAAAGTTAGAAGGGAAATGGTAATAGGCATGTGTATATTCGGCTAATGAGATGAGAATTGACCAAATGAATAGTAACTTTTGCTAATTATTATTAAAATGCTTAAATATGAATTTGCTAAATAGATATGAGATTTGTACATCTATGCTAAGGTAGATTATGAGAGTACATTATTGTTCAAGATGTATTCAGCTTATTATATGTATTTATTTAAATGTGTTTATATTTAAAAGCATATTATACCTGACTTAGGTTATGAATTGTATTTTGTATCACGATTTATAAGGTATGTTTAATGTTTAATCAGTCATATGATTAATGTAATGCGAATATGACATGTATAAATTTGTGAATATTTGAAAACTATGTCTTGTTCGGTAATACCTCATAACCCTAATCCGGTGAGGGATACTGGTAGGGGTGTTACATTTTATTAGTTGTAATAGCCCGATTTAGACCCTAATCGGAATGATAGTTTTGGGACCATGAATCTGAGTCAAAAAAATATTTTAAAATTATTTTCTGTGTTTATTATGTGTGAATTTGTGTGTGTGAAATTTTCGTGATTTAATTTTGTCATTTGAGTGCTCGATTAAATGAAAAGGACTTAATCGCGTAAAATGAAAATTTGGTGGTTAAATGTGAAAGTGCTTAATTATTGTTGTCTTTGTAAGGTGAGGCACTTATAATGCAATTATACCATTGGTTTTATAAGTGGACAGTTTGGACATGTTAAATATGGTTTTCTAATTAATTTTAAAAGGTTAAAAAGGTAAAATAAACAATATGTTTATATGTGTTAAAATATAACATAATTAAAACCATTTTGCTCATACTTTTTGTGATCAAAACATAAAAAAAGAAGAAAACAAAAGGAAGCTAGGTTATTCGGCCAGGGTTGGTCTTGATTAAGGTATGTAACTAGCCCGGTTTTTGATAACTTTTACATTTTTAAGATCGTTGCTAAGTTATCTACAAGACCCATGCTTGAATTTTTGATTTTGGTGAATATTTTGAGTTATGCCATTGTTGAAAGCTTGTGATTTTTGTTGTTTGATGATGAAATATGGAAGATATGTTTTGGGTTAACATGTTTTGTATTGGAATTTTTGTTGATTTTGAGTAATTAGGACTAAATTGCAAAAATAATAAATTGGGGGACTAAAATGTGAAATAAATGAAATATATGGACTTGTATGAACACTAGGAACATTTGGCCTAACATGGGTATGTTGAAATTTTGCATATTTTGTGTTTTGTGAAATAAGGACTAAATTGTAAAAAGTATAAAATGTCAGGGGTAAAATGGTAATTTTCTCATTTATGTGTTTTTGGACTAAATTGAGTGAAAATATGTTTGAATATTTGAACATGTTTAGATCAAGAACTAAAGAAATCGGATTTGGATAGGGGGAAAACTAAAGTTGTCGACTAGTCATCCCGTTCCGTTTTTTCATCGTCCGAGGTAAGCTTATAAGCGAATAGATGTTGTTAAATTTCAATATAGGTGATCTATAAATAATTGTAATAAATAGTAGTAAATTACAAATTGGCATTGAGTAAGAAAAAATATTTTATGTTTAAAGATAAAGTAATGAATAAGTTTTGGTATTTGAAGTAATGACATGAACTATACATGATAAAGTGTTGATTATATGTATAATAATTGCAAATGCAAATTCAGTTAAATGATATATGTATATGATATTAATGGGTGAATCATGAGTATATATATATATTTGATTCTATGATGATTTTGTGACCTAGAGAGTGAATAAAAATATTATTAATGAACATATTTCTGTTTTGGCCAAGTTTAAATTGATACATATATATATATATGAGACTTCGACTTGCGATATGTGATTTCGATATATGTGTGTGAGTAAGACACATTTAATACATTGGCATCGATATGTGATTCCGATATATGTGTGCGAGTAAGACCACTTTAATAAGTTGGCATCGATATGTGATTCTGATATATGTGTGCGAGTAAGACCCTATCTAGGATAGTGGCATCGATATGTGATTACACGTAAGACCACATCTGGGACGTTGGCATTGTATGATATATTTGATTTTCTGAGTGTCCTATTCAATTCTGAATAGTTCAACGGACAATATCGAGCTAAGATCGAATGTGAAATCAAGTTAAAATGTCAGGGATGTGCTAGGTTAAATGATTTGAATGATAAGGTAAGTATATACTTGAGATGCACAAATGAAATATGTATTATGAAAGTGAGGATTATATGCTTATGAATTTATGTGTATTCGGCCAAATGATATAATTAGTTATTGTCCATGTAATGGTATAAGAGTTTATGTATATTTGGGTATACAATGGTTCAATAGTTATAAAATTAATGTTTCCTTGATAATGAAAACATGTACATTCGGCCAAGGTAAAGTTTGTATATGGAAGTATATGTTATATATGAAATGGTGAGCTTGTACAATAATTGTGACCATAACAGCACAAATTATTTGATTAAATTGAGTTGATATTTACATTGAGTTATTTATTTGCTTATAACTTAGTAAGCTATGATAGCTTATTGTATGTGTTTATGTTTGTCTCAGTTTTAAAGATTTTGGAGGTTAGTTACGAGTTCAAGGATCGTCAGCAATGTCTATCACACTATCAACTATTTTCGGTACCTTATAAGCTAAATTTCGAACCTATGGCATGTATAGGCTAGATAATATTTGGAAATGTTGGATTTTGGGTTGTATATATATAAGCCATGTGAAAATGGCTTGTTATTTTTGTTGAGTGTGGTTTCAAGTTTGATTATGCTATGATTATATTTGGTTAGCGATTTAGCATGTGTATATTTGGTTGATTCGGCTATGGTGTATGCATAGATAAAAATTGTGACAACCCTAATTTGACCCTAGTCAAAAAGTGGTTTCGGGACCACAAAAATGAGTCATAAAAATAATTAACCGTCATATTTTATGTTTATTATATGTGAATATGAATGTGTGAAGGTTTCATACTTTAATTTGGTCAGTATATGTGAAATTTATTAGTAGGGACTTGTGTGAGACAAATATGAAATGTGTTAGACTAATGTAAAAGGACCTAATAGTGCATGATGTCAAAAAAAAAATGTACTTGCATATCAAATTAGCCAAATTTTGGATAGTGGCCGGCCATGATATTGGTTATTAATGATAATATATTTTTCTATTAACATTTTTAACTTACAAAATGTATTATTGAAATTAAGAATAATAAAATATTGGGTGAGTGGGAGGAGAAACCAAAGTTGGTTCATCCTTGCTCCACCATTGCCGAAGCTTGAGAGAGGAAGAAGAAAAGGATTTTCTTGTTTCATGTTCGGCTTGGATGATGTTTAAGAAGAGGTAAGTACTTTGAAATTCTTGGAAATTTATGTGTAAATAAGGTGATTAGTTCAAATTCTATTCATTCCATGGATTAAGTTTTGGTTGTTTGGAGCTTTGATATTCTGCCATGTAGTTTGAAACTCATAGTATGTTTTGTTTTAGGTCATTAAAATGAAGGTAATGTATTATATGAGCATTGAAATTAGCTTGTTTATAGGGAGGTGCCGAATGTGTTCATTGAAGGGTAAGTAAAAACCTTGGCTTTTGTTATGAATATTGAAAAATGCGAATTAAGGAAATATGTCTATATGATATGTGTATTTGGTTTGTGAACGAATAATAAGCATGTATATGTGAACTAAGTACATAATGAATATTCGGCCCTGATGATTAAATGATAATATGTTAGTCTTGGCTTTACATACATTCGGTTAAAGTGTTAATATAAAAGAAAGTAATCGTACTTTGCTACTTTTAAGTTTCGAGAATGGAATTTGTATATGAAAACTAAGATGAGCGGTTAGGGCCGAATGAGGTTTATAAGATATTAAAGCATGCTAGAATTATAAATTAGTGAAAATGTGTGATTGTATTAAATTCCCTACTTGAATTCGGTTAGGTATAGTCATGGTAGGAGTTTATTAGGGATAATACCTTATAAGTGAAGGTAGTTTTAGTTAACTTTATGTGTTATGCATGTGTTAAAATAGTTAATGATTTGGATGTTATTATAGGCATTTATGCTACAGACTTTTCGGCTATATTTTATATCCATGAAATGATTAAATTGGCTAATATATATAGGAATGATTTCGGCTTAAAAAAAAAAAGAAGAAATGTGTGTAGTACGTGTAGGGCAATTGTATAAACATGAGGCGTTGAAGTTACCGTATAAGACCGAATTGGGTAATTAAATTATTGATGTGTATGCATTTCGATATATGTAACTTAACATATGAGATGGTATATGTTAGTTAACAGCTGTACTTAAAGTGATGAGTTAAAAATAATTAGGTATACAGTTGGTTTCATATTTAAATATAAGGGTTGAGTACCTTAAATTTATCTTTGATGTTCAAAATGATTAAATCAGTTCATTTGTTAATATTAAGCTCAAGAGCAAAGGGGAACTAAATCTGATAAAGGAAAGGAGAAAGCAATCGAGTAGCCTACCCATAACTTTTCAAACATATCCGAGGTAAGTTTTAAGTATCTTCCTATAGTATATGATTAATGATGCCATTATAAGAGAATAGTATGTAAATTCAATTTTTGACTTATAATTGACCTAAGATGTATAATGGATAATGCATGTATATGCCTTATAGTCTAATGATCACTTAGAGTTTAAGATTTAATAACAAATAGAGTGAGTAATATGAGATATAACTATTGATTTAAAATGTGAATGAAGAAGTGCGATTTGAGTTTGAATTCGAATGTAATATGTGACCATTAAGTGATAAGATGGCTAACATGTGTCAAAGTATGATCATAAATATATGAGACTGGAATTATATCCGGACTTCAGGTCCGCAGGCTATGTGCGGGAATTATATCCGGACTTCAGGTCCGTAGGCTATGTGCTAGAATTATATCCAGACTTCAAGTCCGCAGGCCATGTGCTGGAATTATATCCGGACTTCAGGTCCGCAAGCTATGTGCGGGAATTATATCTGGGCTTAAAGTCCCAAAGGCTTTGTGCTAGTGATTGAACTCGAGTTTTAACCTAGCAGACTTAACATCAGTAATTCGAGTAAGGTTATGAATTAAGTGTACGAGGTAACTGCTATTAGTTATGTATTATATAATATGAAGATCAGGTACATATTTGGTACACATAAGTGAACCAATCTCTATATTCAAGTAATTTTATCAAGGAATGTAATATATATATATATGTGTTTTTGGGCAAGTGGTATAAAGTTGATCTTGAGTTTGGTATTTCGCAATGTTGATTTACATGTCAAGTTTGTATCTGTTGAATTACTTAAGACTTACTAAGCATCAATATGCTTACCTTGTTGCCTTGATTCTTTGTTTTATAGATCCTGTTCGTTAGCTATCATCCTCGGGAGTTTTGAAGTCGAAGTCATCCACACTATCTAAGCCCTTTCAGTACTTTTGTAGCCGAATTTTGTTAATGGCATGTATAGGACTGACTTTTGTTGTTAATTAAGTATCTTTTTGGTAATGTATATTCGTATAGCCATGCAAAAATGGCTTGATAAGTTATTATACGTATTTCATATAGTTAATGTGTATGTGTGGTTGATATTCGATTAGTGTTTTAATGTTTATGATGTAAATTGAACTTAGGAATTATTCTATAACGATAAATGAAGTTTTCATGCTTGTTTTGTAATACTTCTTAATCCCTCCGGCGATGAGTACGGGTGAGGGGTGTTACATTTTATTGGTATCAGAGCTACGATTTAGTCGATTCTAGGACTACCGTAACACGTATGGGTCTAGCTATAATGCCATTATGTGTTTATTTGATAGTGTGGTGATTTCTGACAATTAAAAATGTGTTTACTTATAGTAATGGATCCCGATCCCAACCGAGCAGTAGCTGATGATGTTGAGAGTGTAGCACTTGCACCCGCGCATGGGACAGCGCCGGTGGACTCTCAACCTATTGCTAGTAATCAGAATGATGAAGCTAGACAGGCTTTTTATAGCGTGATGAATGATTGGTTCAATCAGTATATTCGAACTAATACGACTGTTCCACAACCCCCACTCCCGACTAATACACCCCCTGCACCCGCAATACCTCTAGTAACTGATCAGATGAGGTTAAATAAACCCCCAGTTGACAGAATCTGAAAGCACGGGGCTACTAAATTTAAAGCTACAGACAACGATGATGCCGAGCAAGCTGAATTTTGGTTGGACAACACTATTCGGGTACTTGATGAACTATCTTGCACACCCGATGAATGCCTGAAGTGTACTATCTCTTTGCTACGTGATTACGCCTACTATTGGTGGAATACGTTGATTTCACAGCCCAGAGAGCGAGTAACTTGGGAGTTTTTCCAAACCGAGTTTCAAAAAGTATATCACCCGAGATTCATTGATCAAAAGCGGAAAGAATTTCTTGAACTTAAACAAGGTTCCATGTCGGTTCATCGATTATGAACGAAAGTTTGTGAGGCTTAGCCAGTGCACGCTCGAGAATGCGCTTTCTTCGTAGTCGAATGTGTAAACGCTTTGAAGATGGACCAACGAAGATATAAAATCGTATGTTGGTATTCTAGAAATCGTGAGAATTTGTAGTACTAGTCGAGCGAGCTTGCAAAGTCGAAGAGCTCAGTAAGGAGAAAAGAAAAACTGATATGGGAGCCAAAGAGTTTCGTAAAAGATCTTCGGGAAAACCCTTTCAACAGTCATCAAAGAAATTTAGAGATGATTTAGGCCGATCTAAATACACTTCGGGCTTTTCCAGACGAGATCGTGATCGACCCCCTGTGAGTACGCGAGTCACTTCGGTTGCCAGTGTTGGAAATGATCGTCGGGACAGGACAGAGTGTTAGTATTGTGGTAAATGACATTCGGGGAGATGTAGATTCCATGACCACTCCTTTTATAAGTGTGGATCAGCTGACCACTTTATCAAGGATTGCCTGAGACTGTCTGAACAGAATGTGAATCAGAGTGGGAAACCGAGTGCTACTACTGCTCGAGGTAGATCATCTAGAAATACGGGGAATGCTAGCGGCAGTCAGAGAGGATCCAGAGATGCTACAACCAGATCTGAGGCTCGTGCTCCTGCTAGAGCTTATGCTATACGCGCACGCGAGGATGCTTCTTCGCCAGATGTTATTACCGATACTTTTACTCTCTTTGATACTGATGTGATTGCTTTAATTGACCCTGGTTCTACTCATTCATATATATGTGAGACTTTAGCATCCAGTAAGACTCTACCTGTTGAGTCTACTGAGTTTGTAATCCGAGTGTCAAATCCCTTGGGTCATTATGTACTTGTTGACAAGGTGTGTAAGAAATGTCCCCTAGCAATCTGAGGTTCCTATTTTTCGGCCAATTTGATGCTTTTACCGTTTGATGAATTTGATGTTATCCTCGGTATGGATTGGTTGACCGTCCATGATGCAGTTGTGAATTGCAAAAGAAAGACTATTGATTTGAGATGCGCAAACGATGAGATAATCCGAGTTGGGTCTACTGATATGAACGAGTTACCAGCAGTTATATCCTCGATGTTGGCTCGAAAATATGTGAGAAAGGGGTGTGAAGCATATCTTGCATACGTACTTGATAGCAAAGAGTCAGAAAAGAGACTTGAATCAGTGCCAGTGGTTTGTAAGTATTCAGATGTTTTTCCTGAGGAGTTACCAGGATTACCACCTATTCGAGAGGTTGAATTCGGCATCGAACTAGTACCTGGTACCACACCGATTTCTATAGCTCCGTATCGTATGGCACTAACGGAATTGAAAGAATTGAAAACTCAGTTGAAAGAGGTGACGGATAGAGGTTTTGCTCGACCGAGTTTTTTCACCGTGGGTGCACCAGCTTTGTTTGTGAAAAGAAGGACGGAACCTTGAGATCGCGTATCGACTATCGCCGCTTGAATAAAGTGACAATAAAGAATAAATATCCGTTACCACGTATTGATGATTTGTTCGATCAATTGAAAGGAGCCTCTATATTTTCGAAGATAGATTTGAGATCGGGTTATTATCAGTTGCGAGTTCGAGACTCAGATATACCCAAAACTGCTTTCAGAACGAGATACGGTCATTACGAGTTCTTAGTGATGCCGTTTGGGCTCACTAATGCCCCTGCGGTATTTATGGATTTGATGAATCGGATCTTCAGACCATATTTGGATCGGTTTGTAGTTGTGTTTATCGATGACATTTTGGTCTATTCGAGAGATGAAACCAAACATGCTGAGCACCTGAGATTAGTGTTGTAAATTTTACGGGATAAGCAGTTATATGCTAAGTTCAGTAAATGTGAGTTCTGGTTGAGAGAAGTTAGCTTTTTGGGTCATGTGGTATCTGCATCGGGTATTCGAGTTGATCCGAGTAAAATTTCAGCCATACTTAACTAGAAGCCTCCGAGAAATATTACTGAAGTTCGAGAGCTTTTTGGGACTTGCCTTGCTATTACATGCAGACGATTTGTAAGGGTTTCTCGATGATAGCCACACCAATGATAAAACTACTACAGAAAGATGTTAAATTTGAATGGTCAGAGAAATGTCAGAAAAGTTTCGATCAATTGAAAACCTATTTGACTGAAGCTCCAGTATTAGTACAGCTCGAATCCGGTAAAGAGTTTGTCATCTATAGTGATGCCTCCTTGCTTGGACTGGGGTGTGTGTTGATGCAAGAAGGCCGAGTTGTAGCTTATGCATCGAGGCAATTGAAGCCGCATGAGAAAAACTATCCAACTCATGATCTCGAATTAGCTGCCATTGTTTTCGCTTTAAAAATTTCGCGTCACTACTTGTTTGGTGAGAGGTGCCATGTATATTCGGATCACAAAAGTCTCAAATATTTGATGACTCAAAGAGATTTGAATCTGCGACAAAGACGTTGGCTTGAGTTGTTGAAAGATTATGAGCCTGTTATTGACTATCACCCAAGAAAGGCTAATGTGGTTGTGGATGCTTTAAGTTGTAAATCACTGTTTGCTTAAAGAGCGATGAATGTACACTTGTCTGTTTTATCCGATAATGTGTTAGTAGCAGAATTAAAGGCCAAACCATTATTAATTCATCAAATTCGTGAAGCTCAGAAAGTCGATGAGGAATTGGTTACAAAACGGGCTGAATGTGTTTCGAATATGGAGTCAGAGTTTCAAATAGATGATGACGATTGTTTGAGATTCAGAAGTCAATTGTGTGTTCCAAGAAATTCAGAACTTATTTCGATGATTCTGAACGAAGCTTATTGTAGCCGTATGTCAATTCACCCGGGGAGTACGAAAATGTACAATGACCTGAGACGTCAGTTTTGGTGGCATGGTATGAAACGAGAGATTTCTGATTTTGTTTCGAAGTGTTTAATATGTCAACAAGTGAAAGCGGAATACCAAGTGCCTTCGGGATTACTTCAGCCGATCATGATACCCGAATAAAAATGGGATCGAGTCATGATGGATTTTGTATCTGGGTTGCCATTGTCATCAAGCAAGAAAGATGCGATCTGGGTTGTTGTTGATAGATTGACAAAGTTGGCTCATTTTATTCCTGTACGTACGGATTATTCACTTGACAAGCTAGCTGAAATATATGTATCTCAGATTGTAAGGTTACATGGAGTACCTATTTCTATTGTGTCTGATAGAGATCCGAGATTCACATCGCGATTTTGGAAGAAATTGCAAGAAGCTTTGGGTACCAAATTGCATTTTAGCACCGCTTTTCACCCCCAAACTGATGGTCAATCTGAGCGGATAATTCAGATACTCGAGGATATGTTGAGATGTTGCATTCTTGAGTTTAGTGGTTCATGGGAACGGTATTTACCTTTGATTGAATTCGCTTACAACAATAGTTTTCAATCAAGTATTAAGATGGCACCTTACGAGGCTTTGTATGGTCGTAAATGCCGTACACCATTGTTTTCGACCGAACTTAGTGAAAGTAAAATCTTCGGGGTTGATTTGATTAAAGATGCTGAGCAAAAAGTAAAAGTAATCGCGAAAGTCCAAAGCGACTCTGATCGTCGTAAGTCGTACGCGGATTTGAAACGAAAAGACATTGAATATCAGGTCGGGGACAAAGTGTTTCTTAAAGTTTCACCTTGGAAAAAAGTGCTCAGATTTGGCCGTAAAGGCAAATTGAGTCCGAGGTTTATCGGGCCATATGAGATATCCGAACGAATTGGGCCAATCGCTTACAGATTGATTTTACCCCCTGAACTTGAAAAGATTCACAATGTTTTTCATGTCTCGATGCTTCGACGTTATATATCTGATCCTTCGCACATAATTAGCCCAACAGAGGTTGAAATTCAATCTGACTTGAGTTATGAAGAAGAACCGATTCGTATCCTAGCTCGTGAGGTGAAAGAGTTGCGAAACAAAAAGGTTCCTTTAGTAAAGGTGTTATGGCTCAAACACGGGATCGAAGAAGCTACTTGGGAAACTGAGAACACTATGAAAGAGCGATACCCAAATTTATTCACTGGTAAGATTTTCGGGGACGAAAATTCTTTATGTGGGGGAGAATTGTGACAACCCTAATTTGACCCTAGTCAGAAAGTGGTTTCGGGACCACAAAACCGAGTCATAAAAATAATTAACCGTCATATTTTATGTTTGTTATATGTGAATATGAATGTGTGAAGGTTTCATACTTTAATTTGGTCAGTATATGTGAAATTTATTAGTAGGGACTTATGTGAGACAAATATGAAATGTGTTAGACTAATGTAAAAGGACCTAATAGTGTATGATGTCAAAAAAAAAATGTACTTGCATGTCAAATTAGCTAAATTTTGGATAGTGGCCGGCCATGATATTGGTTATTAATGATAATATATTTTTCTGTTAACATTTTTAACTTACAAAATGTATTATTGAAATTAAGAATAAAAAAATATTGGGTGAGTGGGAGGAGAAACCAAAGTTGGTTCATCCTTGCTCCACCATTGCCGAAGCTTGAGAGAGGAAGAAGAAAAGGATTTTCTTGTTTCATGTTCGGCTTGGATGATGTTTAAGAAGAGGTAAGTACTTTGAAATTCTTGGAAATTTATGTATAAATAAGGTGATTAGTTCAAATTCTATTCATTCCATGGATTAAGTTTTGGTTGTTTGGAGCTTTGATATTCAGCCATGTAGTTTGAAACTCATAGTATATTTTGTTTTAGGTCATTAAAATGAAGGTAATGTATTATATGAGGAATTGAAATTAGCTTGTTTATAGGGAGGTGCCGAATGTGGTCATTGAAGGGTAAGTAAAAACCTTGGCTTTTGTTATGAATATTGAAAAATGCGAATTAAGAAAATATGTCTATATGATATGTGTATTTGGTTTGTGAACGAATAATAAGCATGTATATGTGAACTAAGTACATAATGAATATTCGGCCCTGATGGTTAAATGATAATATGTTAGTCTTGGCTTTACATACATTCGGTTAAAGTGTTAATATAAAAGAAAGTAATCGTATTTTGCTACTTTTAAGTTTCGAGAATGGAATTTGTATATGAAAACTAAGATGAGCGGTTAGGGCCGAATGAGGTTTATACGATATTAAAGCATGCTAGAATTATAAATTAGTGAAAATGTGTGATTGTAGTAAATTCCCTACTTGAATTCGATTCGGTATAGTCATGGTATGAGTTTATTAGGGATAATACCTTATAAGTGAAGGTAGTTTTAGTTAACTTTATGTGTTATGCATGTGTTAAAATAGTTAATGATTTGGATGTTATTATAGGCATTTATGCTACAGATTTTTCGGCTATGTTTTATATCCATGAAATGATTAAATTGGCTAATATATATAGGAATGATTTCGGCTTAAAAAAAAAAAAAGAAAGAAATGTGTGTAGTACGTGTAGGGCAATTGTATAAACATGAGGCATTAAAGTTACCCTATAAGACCGAATTGGGTAATTAAATTATTGATGTGTATGCATTTCGATATATGTAACTTAACATATGAGATGGTATATGTTAGTTAACAGCTGTACTTAAAGTGATGAGTTAAAAATAATTAGGTATACAGTTGGTTTCATATTTAAATATAAGGGTTGAGTACCTTAAATTTATCTTTGATGTTCAAAATGATTAAATCAGTTCATTTGTTAATATTAAGCTCAAGAGCAAAGGGGAACTAAATCTGATAAAGGAAAGGAGAAAGCAATCGAGTAGCCTACCTGTAACTTTTCAAACATATCCGAGGTAAGTTTTAAGTATCTTCCTATAGTATATGATTAATGATGCCATTATAAGAGAATAGTATGTAAATTCGATTTTTGACTTATAATTGATCTAAGATGTATAATGGATAATGCATGTATATGCCTTATAGTCTAATGATCACTTAGAGTTTAAGATTTAATAACAAATAGAGTGAGTAATATGAGATATAACTATTGATTTAAAATGTGAATGAAGAAGTGCGATTTGAGTCTGTATTTGAATGTAATATATGACCATTAAGTGATAAGATGGCTAACATGTGTCAAAGTATGATCATAAATATATGAGACTGGAATTATATCCGGACTTCAGGTCCGCAGGCTATGTGCGGGAATTATATCCGGACTTCAGGTCCGCAGGCTATGTGCTGGAATTATATCCGGACTTCAAGTCTGCAGGCCATGTGCTGGAATTATATCTGGACTTCAGGTCCGCAAGCTATGTGCGGGAATTATATCCGGGCTTAAAGTCCCGAAGGCTTTGTGCTAGTGATTGGACTCAGGTTTTAACCTAGCAGACTTAAGGTCAGTAATTCGAGTAAGGTTATGAATTAAGTGTACGAGGTAACTGCTATTAGTTATGTATTATACAATATGAAGATCAGGTACGTATTTGGTACACATAAGTGAACCAATCTCTATATTCAAGTAATTTTATCAAGGAATGTAATATATATATGTGTTTTCGGGCAAGTGGTATAAAGTTGATCTTGAGTTTGGTATTTCGTAATGTTGATTTACATGTCAAGTTTGTATCTGTTGAATTACTTAAGACTTACTAAGCATCAATATGCTTACCTTGTTGCCTTGATTCTTTGTTTTATAGATCCTGTTCGTTAGCTATCATCCTCGGGAGTTTTGAAGTCGAAGTCATCCACACTATCTAAGCCCTTTCGGTACTTTTGTAGCTGAATTTTGTTAATGGCATGTATAGGACTGACTTTTATTGTTAATTAAGTATCTTTTTGGTAATGTATATTCGTATAGCCATGCGAAAATAGCTTGATAAGTTATTATACGTATTTCATATAGTTAATGTGTATGTGTGGTTGATATTCGATTAGTGTTTTAATGTTTATGATGTAAATTGAACTTAGGAATTATTCTATAACGATAAATGAAGTTTTCATGCTTGTTTTGTAATACTTCTTAATCCCTCCGGCGACGAGTACGGGTGAGGGGTGTTACAAAAATATATTTAAACTTGGTTGTTATGCTTTGTTAAGGTAACACAAACGACCTATGATTAATTCACTTTCGTCAAGTATAAAGTAAAGTTGGTTTTATAATTAGCTCTTTTTAGAAATATTATATGTACTTAAATTCATACGATGGGTGATTGTATAATGTTGGCTTGGTAATAAGATAAAATGATTAATACATTGTTGATTGTGATATGGCTATTTAATAAGGTTTATAATGACAAAGTATGACTATGTTTCATGAATGTATGTTTGGACATTTGGGATAATATAATGTGTATATTTAGTAATGTTAAACAATTGCAAAATGGCATATATATGTGTGGCATTTTGGCTATATGGTTTGGCTTGACTGATAGGTTAGTTGATGATTTATTATTTTGACAAATAATAAATATAATATGGTAAGTATATTCCATGACATGATTTATGTGGTTAACTTTATTACTTGAATTGATAAGAAGTAAGTTGGTTTTGTGTTAAGTTTTGGTATAATACAAAGTATGTGTAACTAATATTATTGGATCTGACATTTGTATATATAGATTAAGGTGAATTGTTTTGGTTGCATGATTTTATTCGGGTGGTAAAAATGTTTTATTAATGAATTATGCTTATGAAGTCATTGGATGTGAAATGATCAACTTTGTTTTATTAAGTAAATATTTATTTAAGCTTATGGTTGAATGGCATAATTTGTATTATATATATATGATATATTTTGGTAGCTGAATAAGTGAGCAAATGAATTGATCATGTGTAACTTTGTCATGTTGTTTGTATATACATTTTGATATGCTTGAATTATTAATTATGCTTTGAAATGGTTCGTAGTTTGTTTGAACATATGATGATTGACATGATGGTTGGAATATAATAAATGTTATATGCGTATATAGTAATAGAGAAAATAATAGTTGACATTGGACAATGTATATATAACAAGCAGGTTTTAATATTCAGCTATTGTATTAGTAATTGACCATATGAATAGTAATTCATGTTATAAGATAATAAAATGATTATATGTGAGTTTTTAAAAAAAATTGTTTGTACTATGTGTATTAATGATTTAAGAATTGTTAAATTGAAGTTACAAATGTATACCTTCAAATATGTTTTGAGTGACTATATGATTGTATGGAAGTTGTATCTTTTTCGGTAATGCCTTATGACCCTAATCTGGTGATGGATACGGGTTAGGGGTGTTAGAAGTCACTCCATGCACAAAAGAGTATTTATTTTACTCCTTTATTGCATGAGAAGTAGAGTCTGACTAGAACTTTGTAGGTTGGAATTTGAATGGGTCATGGAGAAAATTAAGGAGGACTTCGTGGAGAGGATTGTGGAGGGATAAAGGGAGAGATATTTGGAGGAAATTAAGGAGTTTAAGTGAGAAGGGGAGTAGTGTGCTGAATTGGACTCTTTCACAAAGGAATCTGGCTTTGTGCAATCACTTTTGGTTTTTTGTTAAAGTTTTTGAGTTCTATTCTTTCTGTTTGTGCCGAATTTTTACCTTTGGTTATTGTCTTTCGTTCTTTTCTTTTTCTTTGTTCTAGGACCGATATTCGCTAGGGGACTTTCGGGTTTTCTTTTTTCTGACTTAGTCCGAACTCGATCTTCCCTAGTGCCTTTTGCACATTGTTTGCCTCTTCTCCTATCCTCTCTCTCAATCGGTCTCTTCTTGGCTGAATAACCTTTCTTCCACTTCCTCAAGTTCTTTGGTTTTAGCAACTCCCTCTCCACATCTTTTATCTTGGCCGAATACCCTTACCCATCCCCCTCTTTGTTTGTTCGGCTTCCCTCCCATTTTGTTAACTGAATACCCTTGTCTTTGGTAGCTGAACCCTTCTCTGCACTTAGTTAAGGTAACTTGATTTATGTTGGTTTTCTTTTTGGGGTTGCCAAATCCATGGCTTATAGGCGAACCTTGCAGTTGCTGGAATCTCTATTTGAGTTTGTGATTATTTTATTTCTCTCCTTCTTTCTCTCTGTCAGAATAGCTTGCCCCGCTAACACCTTTTCCCTGCTGGTTACTGTCAGGAGTGTGATCATACCACCTCGTGCCTCGGTTTTAGGGTATGTTGTTGTAGGTTGAATACTTGTACCTACCTTTTTAGTTCACGTTTCAGTAAGTTGTCTCACTTGGTTCATCATATCCGCATATATGGTTTTGGTTAACATGATGCAGTCATAATGTAGATTTTACCAAGGTTCTATAAGTTCATTCTAAATTAGTGGTAAGGTGGATAAACCATCTTCGTCTAGTCAAGGTAGGTAATAGTTACCAGTTGGGATTTGAGAGTTGTTAAGAGGGTGTTAACCCTAATGAATAAAGGCTAATTGTATGTCGTGTATACACGTAGGCTGTGGTGCTCGTGGACTCATTTCGCTTTTCGTAAATAGGTGTGTATACACACTAAATAGACTGTAGAACGGCAAAAGCCAAAAAGCCGAAAAGCTGAAAGAATGGCCTTTTGGCCACATGGGTGTGTGAACGCACATGACGTAAATCGAGCCCACGAATCGTGGGCATAAGACTGTAGAGGCCACCATGAGCGTTCTCGTGGGCGTAGGCTGTTTTGGGCCTCGATGGGCCAAAATGGGCCGTGTGGGCCCAATGGGCTTATGGGCTCCACACGGATACATTCCATAATATATGGTAATTATTGGACTGGGCTGTGTAGTATGCATGGCTGTGGTAATTTTTGGGCTTGATGGGCCACACAGGTGTGTGGGCCTACTTGGGCCACATAATGGGCCTTGAGCCCACTTACACTATTAGGACCATTAAGGTTACACAAGTCGCTCGAGGTGACTGTAGACCTTCTGATGGGTTGATAAGAGTGCCCATCAGAATACCCTAAACCCAAACCCAGCACGCGTTGGGCGGATCCAAATGTGTCACATTAAAGTGTTTTATCAAAGACCTTGTTTTCATTGAAAACCCTTCTTTAAATAAAAACTATTCCTTCTTGTATGATAATAATTACTTTGTAAAATCTCTTTTCATTTGCGGAAGCTTTATTTAAAATAGATGATCTACGAAAACTTGTCATTTAAAAATTGAGTTGCGGAACGTAGTATTTGAAAAACAAAGTATGGTTTAGGAAAACCATGTTCTACTTCTAATAAATATAAAGCATAAAAATAATAATAAACCTAATTTGAAATAATAAGCAGAGGAAAACCAATCCAAGCCGTCTTGCTAGTTGGCCACCTTGGAGTCCTCTCCAACCACGAACCACTTCATCAAGATCACCTGAGAAAAATAAAATAGGGGTGAGTTTTCAAAAACTCAGTGTGTACAACCCTTGGCAAATAGAAAAGCATGCAATAGCAAGTCTTTTCGGGCCTGAGCCCAATTCAATATCAGAACAGATGTATGCACGGATCCCACCCATCCAACCGCTACACACCATCTCCATCCCCGATACACACCATGTGGGGATATAAATATCGACCCATCCATCCGATACACTCTAATGGTAGCCCAGGTTGCGTAATATACTAATGTTGCAGCAAAGCTGCTAATCATATATTGGGCTTAAAAAGCCATCGGTCGATCCACGGTCGTCAAGTAACCATGCGATCCTCATATACTTCCTCCATTCCATAATTCCCAACCCATATGCAACTTAAACAGAATATCATATGAATGCGGCAGGTATACATGTAACATCCATAAACCTTACATTCAACACATAGGGTATTTTAGTCATTTTCTCCTTTTGGGGCTTTTCGGTAATTTCTCTTTATTATGGGTTATTACTTACCTTGGCCTATTAACAAGTCCTTGTTGGCTAAAGCGAACAGATACTATGCACCAGGCAGGAATCCAGAGAAGAGAAGGTGGGTCAATAAGACCGCTTAAGTACCAAGCTCTCCCTAGATCCAATCTTAGACATGCATATACCCATTGCCACACCTTAACCTTATGGCTTGTCCACGGTCACAATGTAACACCCCAGACCCGGCCTAGACGGTATGACTGGATACGACGTGCCATATCAAAGCGTTCAAAACGTTTGTTGGTTTAGAAAACTATCTTAGTGTTTTAAAAGATACTTCCATTATAGGCTAAAGTGAATGGAAGTCATGGCACCGTAGGAAAATCGGAAAGAGGAGGTGAGTCCATCTGACCGCTTAAGTACCAAGCTCTCCCGAACCAATCCTAGACATGCACACTGCCATTGCCACACTTTAACGTCGAGTGTATTTTTTTAGGAAACCAAGTCGATTAAGTCCATTTTAAGAAAAGTGTTTAATTTTGGAAAACATTTTAATTGCGGAAGCTTTGCTTATTGTCGTGTTATTTTGAAATCAAATGCTATTTTTGAAAACGCACCCTAAGCTTAATCAAATTCGACCATTAAAAATAATTAAAGCGGCCTTATTACAACTTAAAACCCAAATTGTTAAAGTAAATAAAAAGATGTCCGAATCACCAGAAGAAAATCAAATTTGCAGAAACGTGTGGCCACTCTAAATCCCTCATAGCTCCAAGCCTACTATGGTTGGGGATTACCTGCGTGGATGAAAATAAGGGGTGAGTTTGGGGAAACTCAGTGTGTAAATTAACCCAACCATAGCCTATATCAGCTCAAACCACATAAACAGTAATAAGTTAGCCTTAGCCTGCAATGTAATCTGCAATAAAGCCTATAGGCCCATAACAGATCAGAACAGATATTACATGTTTATGCAAACCAACCCATATCCAACCATATGCACCCCCATACCAGCCTTTCACCATATGGGGAGACTACTCGACCCACCCAACCGCTACACGCCATAGAAATATGTAGCATGGCTGCCATAACAGATAATGTGACAGAGTCACCAGATTCAGATAATCGTGGCAGAGCCACCAGAACAGATATATGTGGCAGAGCCACCAGATCAGATAATTTGTGCCATACCCACTAGGACGCTTCCTCCATATTATAACCCATGTCCCCATGCAATAGATATACAATTATGGCATACATCATTCAGAATCAGATCAACATGCTTTTCAGTCAAAAGTAACCTTAGGGGTATAACGGTAATTTTGCACCTAGGGGTATAATGGAAATTTTGCATACATAGGGGTATTCTAGTAATTTTACTATTCTTAGGGTTTTCATGCATATCATAACTATTTACGTACTAATAGAAACACTTACCGAGTGTCCTTATCGAATTGGGCTCGTTGGCCCATTTCCCCGATTTTGGCCCATTAAGCCCCAAAAAAACATCGAAATGCACAGAAACGTGCACTCTGTAGTCTTAACACTTTAATTTATCATACACGTCAAAATATTAATCTTACAAGCACTCGCACACTCGCAAGTTCTCAAAATACCGACTTTTCGGTATTTTAGCTTTTCGGCTTTTGTCGATCTAGTCTATGAGAGGGTGTCAGTTACACACCTGTTTGTGACGATATGCTGACAAGTTCCACACATGAGTTGCCTACAGTCAGTTACTTAATACATTATTTATGAATCCATAACAAGCTTGTATACAAAACTCCTTACCCAAACGTTGGCCATTAACACTTTAGGCACTAGAGCTCCTACCTTTGCCGAAACTAGCGACTAGGTTTAGATCCAGCTGTTCCACTTGTCCAAGCCCTTGATTAGCAGCCTCTAGATCACACTATCATCATAATAAAATAGTTGTCACAACCCTTAGAGCCATAGGGCCCAATTGTCAGCCTCCTTAAACTTTTTAAGGGTTTCGGCTTTTCTAAAACTTGAAATAAAGAATAGGTTCGTAAACTTACCAGTGGTTCCTTCAGTCAATGATTCCAGTTAATTCCTACTCAATTATGATGCAGATCTATCCCCTCAAATGTTAGCAGAAATCAAATCTTTAAAGGTCTAAAGATTCGACTATGCCCCTATGACTATGGTGCTTTCGGCTTTTAAAACTGTGAAGTAGAAGAGGATTTAATATGGAGGTTTTTGCAAGGTTGTGGTCGACAGAGGTTGGGGTTTAGAGGGTGTGAAAATTGGTCAGGATAGTTGAAAGAAAAATAGGAGAAGTTGGCTAGGAGAAACCGACACAAGCAATAGGTTTTCAGGATTTTGGCTTTTATGGCAATCGGCTATAAGGTTTTAGAAACAGATGGAATGGAAAGGGAGAATGGTAGGAAGGTTTCGGCTAGAGAAGAAAAGAAAAAGAAAAGAGAATAGAAGAAGAAAATAAAAGAAGAAAAAAAACAGAATCCTATAGGTAAAAAATATAGCACTTATTAGCTATGGCCGAGTGAGTGTATTTCGGGCATAAGAATTCTTCCTAAATTCTAATTCCCCGAATTGCTCCTTAATTTTTGGCCACTTTCAATGTTTGAATTCCATTCAAACTCTTGACTGAACAACCCACTGTTTGCACCGCTTCAACATCTGCCAAGAGTCCTGATCAGACCCCAACTTCTTCCCCACGCGTGCAGTAAAAATCCCAGCCTTGCATGCGCAGGATGAAGCTCGAACCCCAGACCTCCTTCCACCTTGCACCCTTGCACCTTCGCCGAGCCTGGCCACTACACCACGCTTTCTCCTTTACTAATATATGGTTGCAATTAATTATAAACCTTATCTCAAGCTTCACCCGCTTAAAAAAATAAAGGAGAATTTTGCCTTCCACGCGACTTGAACTCGCAACCTCCGTAAACCCAAACACACTACTCCGCCACTACGACACAACCTCTCTTTTGTTATAATACGACTTATAAGCCTTATTCGCTTCAATCACGGGTTACTTAAAAATAAAACAAATTTCGTTGTCCCCTGCATTCGAACCTGCGACCACTGGGTCTCCTTAGCACGCTGCGCTTACTAGACCAAAGTTCCTTTCATGACATAATCTTCTCATAATTATTTATAAACCTTAATCGCTTGCTGCTCGCCCATTTAAAAATAGAATTCGCCCAGTTTTGGCCCATCGAGGCCCACTTACCGACGTTCACGTATTTTCGCACACAACCAACTTACCACTTTGCGATGCCGAATCTAAACATTAGTCTATGACTTGAGAGCATTCGCACTCACAAGCCCATGAAATACTAGATTTCGGCTTTCGCTTTTGCCGACTTGAACAGAGAAAGGGTGTTCTGTGACACACCGCTTTCATGCGACGATCGCATCGAGATCCTTTACGATGTCCTACAATTATTCATCACCATTTTTAGCGCATGTTATGCTTAACAAACTCAAAATCCACCTTACCTTATTCGCCAAAGAACCCTTATTGACCATAAGTTGCTTACCTTCACAAGGTCCAATAATACGGTTCAAGCTTATCCAAGTCGATACTCCAAGCCTCGCTGCTCCTTCGAAGTTGTCTATATCACATAGTCCAAGTCAGTCACTTGCCCACAAGGGCAAAACAGTCATTTAGCACCCTAGGGGCAAAATGGTAATTCTACCCTACAGGGGTATTTCGGTAATTCTACCCTACAGGGGTATTTCAGTAATTTTACAAACCAGGGGTATTTTGGTAATTTTGCAAACCAGGGGTATTTTGGTAATTTTGGCAAACTAATTGTTCTAAACAATGATAACAATACGAATGGGCCTAAAGTCCTTTCATGGCCCAAATGGGCCCACACGCTCAGTGGCCCTTTTTAGCCCAATTCTAGCCACGATATGAGATTCACCTAGCCCAATCCAATATTTACTACACAATCAAACAATTTATCCAATTGGGCCCATAGGCCCATTAGGGCCATATGGCCCCTTTCGGCCTATCGCGGCCCGAAGTAGCCATCCTACAGCCAGAGTAGTGAGAAATACACACCTGATAGGAGACTGGAGTTAATCCGCACTCCGAGCACTTCTAGCCGATGCCCAACCCAAACGAGCACGCCATAACGCGAAAGGGATCACCAAGAAAGGTACCTTTGCTCTCCTCATGGTTCTCTCTATTTAAAGCCACCAGATCCACTCTTATGTTAGCTTACCGATGTGGGATCCTCCATCATCGTAGTTTAAATTCAACACCAACTCTTGCCATCCCAACATAGCAAAATAATCAACCTTTGCATGCCAAGGATTCGAACCAAAGTCCTCCTATATGCCAACTCACGCCACCACCACTAGGCCACCAACTCATTTGTGTCATAAATCCAACACATTAAACTTTAAAGCACACTACTTGCTTCTAGATTTATTGAAAAGAAAACTAAAATATATTGCAAGAGCCAAGACTTGAACCTTGGACCCTTTGCTTCCTCTATGGCGTCACTTCCTTGTCCCCTAAGTGGCGCCACCTTGCCACTACACCACACTTCTTTTTGTGTCATCTTTTCTCCAACAATATTCTTAAGCCTTACCTACTACACCTAGGGTTTGATTCACCTTAAACCAAAATTTTTGCTAGAGTCCAGGTTTGAACCCAAGACTTCTCTAACACTTCTCAGCACACTTAACCACTAAAACAAGCCTTCATTAACGAAATTTACATGCACAACA
Organism: Gossypium anomalum; assembly: GCA_025698475.1. Taxonomy (NCBI): domain Eukaryota; kingdom Viridiplantae; phylum Streptophyta; class Magnoliopsida; order Malvales; family Malvaceae; genus Gossypium; species Gossypium anomalum. The sequence continues at coordinate 43,454,388 of CM046965.1, forward strand.
AAATATTAAAATCGCTTTCAACCGCTCCCATGCTCAAGGCCCAAAACTTCTAGGCCCAAATTCAGGTGTTACAACTCTACCTTCCTTAAAGAAATTTCTGTCCTCGAAATTTCCATCTAACAGGTATTCATGTAACATCTACCCCACTACGCTACGCTCACACACTCGATCCTACTATCACTATCCCGGTGCTAGCTCCAACAACCCTTTGCAAAATCCTTAACATGGCCTGGGACAAAGCGTCGTCCCTTGCGGCCCGATCATATGGCCCATTTTCATTAGCCAGTGGTGGTCGTGCCTCGTTAGCTGGTATGTGTTCAGAGGATGCAGATCCAGCTTGGGTACTACCTTGGCCTCGACCACGGCCTCTTCTCCGAGTAGCCCTCGCACTCATATCGATTTATCTGATTACGAATTTTATGTCTTTAGCTTACTGTTTCCACTGTTTATTACAGAATGTCTTATGAACAGATGGAGTTTCAGAGTTAATTTCGCGCAATCACAATTTAGCTACGGTCTCAGTCTTGTAGCCTTAATACTACATTATCTATAGTACTATCTCTAAGGCCCAAAGACTATCTACAGATTATTTTCATCCAGCCCATATAAATATTTAAAGGAGAAAAAGAACACTTACAGACTTGGTGCCGGGATTCAGTGCTACCACTCCTTATCACCCATTTAAAATTTAAAACCATGTTTTTGTTTACCAAAATAAAAAGATTTGATTTGAAAACACTTTTATTTTAAAACTATTGATTTAACCCCGCTTAACAACAGAAAAACTTGAACATCTTCGAAAAACTTACCATTTCCAAAAATACCCTTCTTAGGCCTAAGTTTTTGAAAAGATTTTCGGACCTGATCCACAGCTGAGTTGTTGCAACTTGGCTCTGATACCACTAAATTTAACACCCTAAACCCAGCCCAGACGTTACGGCCGAATTCAGCATGCCACATGGAAAAAGTTGCTATTCGTTTCATCAAGAATCTCTTTCTTAGGGTTTAAAAACGTTAATATTATAAGTTTAAGTGAATGGAAGTCGTGCACCGGTAGGAAGCCGTAAAAAAGAGGAGGTGAGTCTCATTGGATCGCTTTAAGTACCAAGCTCTTCCTGATCCAATCCTAGACATGCACACATCCATTGCCACACTTAAAGCATGTTATGTGTCTATGAAAAATAAATCATGTTAAAGTCCTGGTTTAGATATTTATTTCCTTTGAAAACATTTATATTATGGAAACTTTACACGACACCAAAATATTTTGAAAACATATGGTCTTTATAAAACGCACTTAAAAGTGCTAACTAGCCAATAAATCTATAATTGAAATAATTTAATGAGCGGCCTTATTACAACCTTTGAAACAAAACGAGAATAATTAAAAATAAAAGAAGTGTGATCTATTTGAAAAAACTGCAATTTGTTCTTCTTCATGGCCACTCCGAATCCCGCCTGACCCAAGTCCACCAATTAGGGCTCACCAGTAGGGATGGAAAGAAAAGGGGTGAGTTTTGGGAAACTCGGTGTATATACAGAAAACCCATCCAAAGCCAAATCACTGAGCCCATTGGGCCTAAGCCCCATTCAGAGGACAAAGACACAAGTGGGACCAAGCCCTTTTCGCATACAAAGAACAAGGCCTTAGCCTCTTTTAACATAACAAAGGCGCCCATAGGCCCAATTCAATAATACATGTAATGAATAACAATGGATGCAATCCCATTTGGGGAGACTACTCAACCTACCAACCGCTACACTCCCCGCACTCACCCCTACACTCCATGTGGGGAATATCTCAACCCACCCAACCCTACACTCCATAGTTGCAAAGATTGCCGCTCGGTTATCGATGAAGGTGAGGCAAAGCCTCCAAAGACGTGGATGAACCACTTTAAACACTTCCTCCATCAATATCCCAATCCCATGCAATGACATTAATGAAAGCATATCATGCAGAATACAAAGATTTATCAATCATGCATATTAGTCAATATAAACCCTAGGGGTATATCGGTAATTTTGCCCTTTAGGGGTACATTCGTAAACTTACACATCTACACAAAGTTATTTCAAAGAACTTTTAACAGTTAAAAGCAATTCGAGTCTACCAACTAACTAACAGGCCGATTTTCCCATCTCTTACCCATATTGGTCCGTAAGCCCATTGGGCCCAGTTTTGGCCCATCGAGGCCCACTTACCGATGTTCACGTATTTTCGCACACAACCAACTTACCACTTTGCGATGCCGAATCTAAACATTAGTCTATGACTTGAGAGCATTCGCGTACTCACAAGCCCATGAAATACTAGATTTCGGCTTTTCGGCTTTTGCCAACTTGAACAGAGAAAGGGTGTTCGGTACACACCTGTTTCGCGACGACTGCTACTGAGATCCTTTACGATGTCCTACAATTATTCATCACCATTTTTAGCGTACAAGTTATGCTTAACAAACTCAAAATCCACCTGACCTTATTTGGCCAAAGAACCCTTATTGACCATAAGTTGCTTACCTTCACAAGGTCCAATAATACGGTTCAAGCTTATCCAAGTCGATACTCCAATCCTCGCTGCTCCTTCGAAGTTGTCTATATCACATAGTCCAAGTCAGTCACTTGCCCACAAGGGCAAAACAGTCATTTAGCACCCTAGGGGCAAAATGGTAATTCTACCCTACAGGGGTATTTCGGTAATTCTACCCTACAGGGGTATTTCAGTAATTTTACAAACCAGGGGTATTTTGGTAATTTTGCAAACCAGGGGTATTTTGGTAATTTTGGCAAACTAATTGTTCTAAACAATGATAACAATACGAATGGGCCTAAAGTCCTTTCTCGGCCCAAATGGGCCCACACGCTCGTGTGGCCCTTTTAGCCCAATTCTAGCCACAGATATGAGATTCACCTAGCCCAATCCAATATTTACTACACAATCAAACAATTTATCCAATTGGGCCCATAGGCCCATTAGGGCCATATGGCCCCTTTCTACCTATCATGTCCGAAGTAGCCATCCTACACCCGAGTAGTAGTGAGAAATACACACCGATAGGAGACTGAGTTAATCCGCACTCCGAGCACTTCTAGCCGATGCCCAACCCAAACGAGCACGCCATAACGCGAAAGGATCAGCCAAGAAAGGTACCTTTGCTCTCCTCATGGTTCTCTCTATTTAAAGCCACCAGATCCACTCTTATGTTAGCTTACCGATGTGGGATCCTCCATCATCGTAGTTTAAATTCAACACCAACTCTTGCCATCCCAACATAGCAAAATAATCAACCTTTGCATGCCAAGGGATTCGAACCAAAGTCCTCCTATATGCCAACTCACGCCACCACCACTAGGCCACCAACTCATTTGTGTCATAAATCCAACACATTAAACTTTAAAGCGCACCTACTTGCTTGCTAGATTTATTGAAAAGAAAAACTAAAATATATTGCAAGAGCCAAGACTTGAACCTTGGACCCCTTGCTTCCTCTATGGCGTCACTTCCTTGTCCCCTAAGTGGCGCCACCTTGCCACTACACCACACTTTTTTTTGTGTCATCTTTTCTCCAACAATATTCTTAAGCCTTACCTACTACACCTAGGGTTTGATTCACCTTAAACCAAAATTTTTGCTAGAGTCCAGGTTTGAACCCAAGACTTCTCCAACACTTCTCAGCACACTTAACCACTAAAACAAGCCTTCATTAACGAAATTTACATGCACAACAAAATATTAAAATCTGCCTTCAACCGCTCCCATGCTCAAGGCCCAAAACTTCTAGGCCCAAATTCAGGGTGTTACATTTTCTTTTATTGGAGGTAGAACACAGTTTTCCTAAACCATAACTGTTTTTAAATACCACGTTTCCACAACTCAATTTTTAAATAACAAGTTTTCATAGATCATCTGTTTTAAATAAAGCTTCCGCAACTGAAAATAGAATTTACAAAGTAATTATTATCATACAAAAAGGAATAGTTTTTATTCAAAGAAGGGTTTTCAATGAAAACAAGGTTTTTGACAAAACACTTCAATGTGACACGCTGGATCTGGCCATAATGTGCGGGCTGGGTTTGGGGTGTTACAGCCTTAGCTATCTATTCAAGACTTTTACACTTTATGCAATTTAGTCCTTTTTCACAATTGGTCTCATAAACGCTAAAATTAATCAACCAAATTTTTCATGCACTCCTATAATCATGCTATAACATCAAAATAATAATAAAACAATTTATTCGACTATGGATTTGTTGTCTCGAGACCACTATTCCAACTAGGCCTTAAATCGGATTGTTACATTAACGTTTAACCATGCTAACATACAACAAACAAACATAAATTGGACATACATCGAGCATTGCGACCACTTAGCAAATTATCTCAAAATTGTTATGTAAGTATCGATACTAAATGAGTGGTATCGGTATTTTCTTTAAGTGGTATCAATACCACATGAAAAACCGATACCAAACTTCCATTCTGTTTCTCACCAAAATTTCTAAATGTATTGATCCTAAAGGAGTGGCATTGATATTTTCTCTAAGTGATATCGATACCACATGAAAAATCGATACCAAACTTGCATTTTGTTTCTCACAAAAATTCCCAAATGTCGAAACCTATCGGTACCTTTCGCAAGGTATCGATAAATTTACCCTGAGTATCAATACTCAGGCCAGATATCAATACCAATTCTATATTTTGTTTCCCTGTACTTTCGAAAATACAAAATGTACCATTTTTTAAAACCAAATATAGATACCTCTGCTCCAGGCTAAAAAATCTCAATATATAACAACAATAAGACCATTAAAACTTGTCCCTAAAAAACATGCTTCATTCACCTAGTTAAAGAAACATCAAAATATCCCAAATAGCAGTCCCAATATCATCTTCATATCCACATACTTCCAAACATAAATAGCATGCAAATAATTTCGAAAATAACTAAGCAACCTGGTATAAAATCTACCACGTTGGCCTATCACATTCCCTTTATTCCCCAAACATAAATAAGCATATAACACCTACTAAAAGAAGCTAAGTAATCGGCTTGGATCAATCCCTCAAAGGCCACACTACTCACACCTGCACTATGTATCTACAATGGTTAAGAATGAGTGGGTGAGGTTAATATGCTCAATGAATGCTTAGAATAATCACTACGTAAACAAGTCATCATGCATTAACAAAACAGACACACATCATATTCATATCATCTTTTACTCTTATGACGTATTTTACACATTAATCATCTTGAATTCATTCACACATTAGTCACACAAATATTTAAGCATATATTTAAGCATATTTAATCACATTCAGTCACTTTTTATGATAACTTCGCTCTTAAGATTATGAAACATAGAGTGGAATCTGTAGCACCCCTAACTCATATCCATCACCGGAATAGGGTTACGGAGCATTAATGGACTGATTTCATAAATAATCATACATTTCACATACATTTCCCAATTCCAAATAAAACACATTCACAATTAATCATACAAATTCCCTAATACGAGCCTCACGAGGCCCAAATCATGCCTTAAAAGTTTTTGGGACTCAACCGATAACTCAAAATTGTTTTGGAAAATATTGAAAATTTTTCAAAATACAGGGGACACACACCTCTATGGCTTGATGCCCGTGTCACAGGCCATATAGACATTCAAAATGGGATCACATGACCGTATCGAGCCCGTGTCTGACCCCATGTAGCTCTCTGACTTGCGTCACACAGCCAACCACACGCCCGTGTGACTAGCATGTGTACCCTTCGAAATAGCCTCACACGCCCGTGTACCAGGCCATGTGCTAGGTCGTGCCAAACCTGTAGGGTATACTGAATTATGCCACATGGCTAAGTCATATGCCTGTGTGCTAGGCTGTGTGATACTGACTTGGTTACTAATTAAACACCAGGGGATGCACGGCCGTGTCACCTGACCCTGTGTCACACACAGCTAAGGCAAACGCTTGTGTCTTTGCCTGCGTGGACAAAATAGGCTATTTTCCAAGCCATTTTTCTCACCCAAATTTGCATTCACCTACACAATTCAAACTGTATATAAAATGGCATAAATAGGCATTCAAACCAATCTCAACCAAGCCTAATTTGTGCTAATTCCATACCATCAACCACAAGACACACTGTAACACCCCTAACCCGTATCCGTTGCCAGAGTATGTAACACCCCAGGCCCGAGACCGTTACCGGGGTTGAAAACGAGGTAATTACGGACTTACTTCATTGGCTTACACAGTTCATAAAAATTTCAGACATGCTGGCTAACTGCATCACGACCACTTTAAAAATCATATCTTGAGTTCCGAAGCTCGAAAACTAAATCCGTAAATTTTCCCTAAAACTAGACTCATGTATCTACCTACAAATTTTTTTCTAGAATTTTTGATCGGGCCAAACGGTACAGTTTATTAGGTTAAGTCTCCCCTGTTACAGGGTTCGACTACACAGACCTTCATGCATTGCAACTTAAGTATCTTCCTATACAGGGCTTCAAATCTTATGCCGTTTGTTTCTAAAGAAACTAGACTCAACAGGGAATCTGCCCATATGGGGCATGACTTCTAATTGTCTCTGGTTAATTTATAACAAATTTTCAAAGTCGAAACAGGGGATCCAGAAATCGCTCTGGCCCTGTTTCATGAAAACCTAAATATCTCCTAACATATGACTCATTTGACCGTTTCGTTCCTTCCATGAGAAAATAGATTCATCAAGGTTCGAATACATAATTTATTCACTAATTAACTCCATTCTTACAATTTTTAATGATTTTTCAAATTTACCCCATTGATACTGACAACATCTAACTTTAGGGTAGACTTTATCTATTGCCTAGTTTCCATGATTTAACTACTCCGATAGCATACATAACACAATTTATAATTTAGATTAACCATCCCAATGGTCAATCATTGCCAAAACATATCCGTATTTCTCGATAACCATATACATACACGATGATTATAACATTATGATTCAAATATGAACATAAGCCATTTTCGCATGGCTAACCAAATTTATACAATTCCAAAAGTTGCATGACCATTAACAAAAAAATAGTCCTATACATGCCATTTCAAGGTTCAACCAAAAATATACCAAAAGGAGCGTTGATAGTGTGGACGACTTCAATTTCAAAAATCCCGAGTCCGATAGCTGACGAACCAAAATCTATAAAACAGAGGTTTAAAGAAAACGGAGTAAGCATTTAATGCTTAGTAAGTTTTGAGCTATGATATTAAACACAATTATAAAGTAACATTGTATAGCTAAATGGTTAATTTCACATATACAAATTCTCAATATCTTACTTATTCCATATTACCAACCTTTATATTCATGCACAAAAGATTAACTTAACCAAGGTCAGGTAGCTCATTTATTGACTGAGTAAGTACCATTTGCAAGGGATCATCTAAATCAATGCATAAACGAAACATACCTCATCGTTGGGATTTTTCGAGCATTTTAATTTAAACTATGGCAGCATGATCACTCATTCTCAAAGCAAGTACCTTCGGGTTTAACCGGATATAGTTTCTCGCTCAAACGCCTTCGGGACATGGCCGGATATAGTAATCTGCACAAAGGCCTTCGGACGTGTGTCCCGATATAGCAACTCGCACTAAAGCCTTCGGGACATAGCCCGGATATAGTAACTCGCATAAATGCCTTCGGGACTTAGCCCGAACTAACAACTCGCACAAAGGCCTTCAGGACGTAGCCTTGTTAACATCCAAATATTCATGTACATATAAATATATCGTAACACATCTATTTTTACATTTTCATAATAAGTTTCAATCACAAATTCACGTATTAAGTAACTCCATTTTCGACTCACTAGCTGCATACAAACAAAGATGGTTTAGTTCGCTTTACGACACGTTCTCTATATGCATACGGCTACCCCCTTCATACGTATAGACTAAGTAACTCATTATATAATTCAAGTAGAATCATCTTATCACCCCATATTGGTTATGCTCATACATCATGATTTAATCAAATCGTAACTAAGTCTCAAGTACTCAAAACTTACCTCGGTTGTTGTCGAACGATTTCGACTTATTCGACCACTTTTTCTTTTCCCTTATCCAAGTTTGATCCTCTAAGCTCTTGAGCTAAATCAAACAATTTGCTTCCCAATCAAGCACAATTATATGGCATTCATATACATTTTTAAAACCAAACCACATGAATTAATTGTTCACCTAAATCTATCATTATTTCATTTTCATAATTGAATACTTGGTAAGTTACATTAAACAATTATACTTATAGCTTAAATACACTTTATACTAGCCGAATGGTATCATCAAGATATGCTCAACTCAATTAGCTTACCTTGGCCGAATATTCATGATAAATTTTAGTACCACAATAGCTCAACATTCCAACTCAATAGATTAACACCTATGACCGAAACTATGAACTCTTTATATCCTTACATGTATTTGGACGCATATGTTCAATATAATTACTTCCTTAATCACACATAATTGACTAGAACAATGGAAGTCTTTAGCAATACTTAATTTAATATCAATTCAAATCAATTATAATACATTTGGGCATTCATTTTATTAATAAACTCAACTACCCAAATCACTCAAACTCCCCATTTCATATTCGGCCTTAGCATCAAAATACTAGCCGATTCTTCACACTTTAAAACCATACACCTATTAAGATCCTAGTTAGTTTAAGCAATCATTCACCTTTGTTTATCTAAAATTTACATGAACAAACACCATTACTCATATAAATTTTCATAGCCGAAAATCCTAATCCATCCCACAATCAAAAATTTAACATGGGTTACTAATATAACTTAGTATCTCACTAAAGATTAAGCAAAATTTCAAGAATTAATATACTTTCTTACCTTAATGGTAGCTTAAGATAGCCGAAATTCCTCCCCTTCTTCTCTTCCTCACATTCGCCAAGGAGAAAGAAAATTTTTTTTGCTTTGTTTTTATCACCTTCAATTTCTTATTACCCAATATCTCTTTTTCTTTTTATTATTTTATAATATAGAAAACCACTAACAATTAAACAATTACATATTTTATGCATATGATCCATCATGGCTTTAGCCACTACTCCCAATAGTGGGAAATTTGACATGCACATCCTTGTTTTTTTTATAACTTGAACTAATAGGTCCTTTTAGATTAACCTAGTATATTTCAAAAGTGTCACTCAATAGTCCTACTAACTAAATTCACATTAAATTGACAAAATCGAAACTTAAACTTTTACACATTCAAATTCACATATTTTAGATAGTAAATAATATATTCAATTAATTCGGTGACTCGGTTTAGCGGTCCCAAAACCGCTTCCGACTAGGGTCACTTTAGGGTCACACAACTCTTCCCCACTTAAGAAGTTTTCGTCCCCAAAATCTTACTCAGTAAATAGGTTTGGGTATCGCTCTTTCATAGAGTTCTCTGGTTCCCAAGTGGCTTCTTCCATCCCGTGCTTGAGCCATAACACTTTTACTAACGGAACCCTTTTTGTTTCGCAAACCTTTCACTTCACGAGCTAGGATACGAATCTGTTCTTCTTCATAACTCATATCGGATTGTATTTCAACCTCTGATGGATTAATTACGTGTGATGGATCGATCTATAACGTCAAGCATCGAAACATGAAAGACGTTGTGAATCTTTTCAAGTTCGAGGCAAAACCAATCTATACGCAAGCTCGACCAATTCGTTCGGATACTTCATATGGCCCTATGAACCTCGGACTCGGTTTGCCTTTACGGCCAAACCTAAGTATCTTTTCCAAGGTGAGACTTTAAGAAATACTTTGTCTCCCACCAAACTCAATGTGTTTTCGTTTCAAATCGCTGCATTTAACTTTTGGCGATCTGTGGCGGTCTTCGACTTTCACGGATTACTTTTACTTTCTGTCAAAGATCTTTAATCAAGTCAACTCCAAAATTTTTCTTTCACCGAGTTCACCCAAAACAATGGCGTCATTTACATTTACGCCCATATAAAGCCTCGTAAGGCGCCATTTTAATACTTGATTGAAAACTATTGTTATAAGCGAATTCAATCAAAGGTAAATACCGCTCCCATGAATAAATGAACTCGAGGATGCAACATCTCAAAGATATCCTCAAGAATCAATTATCCGCTCAGATTGACCATCGGTTTGTGGATGAAAAGCGGTCTTTGAAATGCAACTTGGTACCCAAAGCTTCTTGCAATTTCCTCCAAAATCGCGAGGTGAATCTCTGGATCTCTATCCGACACAATAGAAATTGGTACCCCATGTAGTCTCACAACTGAGAAACATACAATTCAAATAATTTATCCAATGAAAAATCCGTGCGTCACGGGGATAAAATGAGCCGATTTAGTTAGTCTATCAACAACCACCCAAATTGCGTCTTTCTTACTTGTAGTCAATGGTAACCTGCACACAAAATCCATCGTGACTCGATCCCACTTCCATTCGAAATCATGATCGGTTGAAGTAAACCCGTAGGCACTTGATGTTCCGCCTTCACCTGCTGACATACAAAACACTTCGAAACAAAATCGTAAACGCCTCGCTTTCATCCCATGCCACCAAAATCGACATCTCAAATCGTTGTACATTTTCGTACTCCCGGGTGAATTGACATTCGGCTACAATGAGCTTCATTCGGAATCATCGAAATGAGTTCTGAATTTCTTGGAACACATAACCGACTTCTGAACCTCAAACAATCATCATCATCAATTTGGAACTCTGATTCCATATTCAGAACACATTCAGCTCGTTTTGAAATCAATTCTTCATCGACTTTCTGAGCTTCACGAATTTGTTGCATCCACACCGGTTTGGCCTTTAATTCGCTACTAACACATTGTCGGATAGAAATGCATAAGTATACATTCATCGTTCAGTAAAGCAAATAGTGATTTACGACTTAAAGCATCCGCCACCACATTTGCCTTTCCCGGGTGATAGTCAATGACAAGTTCATAATCTTTTAACAACTCGAGCCAACGTCTTTGTCGTAGATTTAAGTCTCTTTGGGTCATCAAATATTTGAGAATTTTGTGATCCGAAAATACATGGCACTTCTCACCAAATAAGTAATGTCGCCATATTTTTAAAGCAAAAACGATGGCAGCTAATTCGAGATCATGGGTCGGATAATTTTTCTCATGTGGCTTTAATTGTCTCGACGCATATGCTACAACTCGACCTTCTTGCATTAATACACAACCCAACCCAAGTAGGGAGGCATCACTATAAATGACAAATTCTTTGCCTGATTCTGGCTGCACTAAAATTGGAGCTTCAGTCAAATAAGTTTTCAGTTGATCAAAACTTTTCTGACACTTTTCCGTCCATTCAAACTTAACATCCTTTTGAAGTAGCTTCGTCATTGGCGTGGCTATCATCGAGAAACCTTTTACAAATCTTCGGTAGTAACCGGCAAGTCCCAAAAAGCTTCGAACCTCAGTAATATTTCTGAGGCTTCCAGCTTAAGTATGGCTGAAATTTTATTCGGATCAACTCGAATACCCGATCGTGATACCACATGACCCAAAAACTAACTTCTCTTAACCAGAACTCACACTTACTGAACTTAGCATATAACTGTTTATCCCGTAAAATTCGCAATACTAATCTCGGTGTGCTCAAAGATGTTCATTCTCATCTCTTGAATAGACTAAGATGTCATCAATAAACACAACTACGAACCGTCCAAATATCATCAAGATCCGATTCATCAAATCCATAAATACCATGAGGGCATTAGTGAGCCCAAACGGCATCACTAAGAACTCATAGTGGCCATATCTCGCTTACAAGCGGTTTTGGGTATGTCTCGAATCTCGAACTCGCAGCTTGATAATAACCCGATCTCAAATCTATCTTTGAAAACACCAAGCTCCTTCTTGATTGGTCAAACAAATCGTCAATACGCTGTAACGGATATTTATTCTTTACCGTCACTTTATTCAACCGACGACGGTAGTCAATGCACAACCTCATGGTTCCGTCCTTCTTCTTCACAAACAATACGGTGCACCCCAAGGTGAGAAACTTGGTCGAGCGAAACCTTTATCCGTCAACTCTTGCAATCGAAGCTTTCAATTCCTTTAATTCCGTTGGTGCCATACGATACGGAGCTATCGAAATCGGTGTAATCCCGTGTACAAGCTCGATGCCAAACTCTACCTCCCGAACCGGTGGTAAACCCAGAATTCTTCTGGGAAAAACATCGTGGTATTCACAAACCACCGTGCATTCGTGTTTCTTTTCTAATTCTTTGTCATCCCGCACATATACGCAAGGTATGTTTCACACCCCTTTCTTACACATTTCTGAACCAGCATCGACGATATTATCGCTGGCAACCTATTCGAGTCGGTAGATTCGATTCGGATTATCTCGTTACTTACACATCTCAAATCGATGGTTTTTCTTTTACAATTTACAATTGCATCATGTACGGTCAACCAATCCATACCGAGGATAACATCAAATTCATCAAACGGTAAAAGCATCAAATCGGCCGGAAAACAGAAACCTCGGATTACTAGAGGACATTTCTTGCACACTTTATCGACAAGCACGTAACGACCCAAGGGATTTGACACCCGAATTACGAACTCAGTAGACTCAACAGGTAGAGTCTTACTGGATGCTAAGGTTTCACATACATATGAATGAGTAGAACCGTGGTCTATCAAAGCAATCACATCGATATCAAAGAGAGTAAAAGTACCGTAATAACATCCGCGAAGAGGCATCCTCGCGTGCGCGTGTAGCATAAGCTCTAGCTGGAGCACGAGCCTCAGATCTGGTTGTGACGTCTCTAGATCCTCTCTGACCTCCGCTAGCATTCCCCGCATTTCTAGGTGGTCTACCACGAGCAGTAGTAGCTCCCGGTTTCCCACTCTGATTTACATTCTGTTCAGACATTTTCGGACAATCCTTGATGAAGTGGTGGTGATCCACACTTATAGCGAGAGCGGTTATGGAATCTACAACTCCCGAATGCCATTTACCACAATGTCGACACTCGACTGTCCACGTCGATCATTTCCCACACCGCAACCGAAGTAACTTGTGTACTCACCGAGGTCGATCGCGATCTCGTCTTGAAAAACCCGAAGTGTCTTTGGATCGGCCAGAATCATCTCTAAATTTCTTCGATGACTGTTGAAAGGGCTTTCCCGATGATCTCTTACGAAACATACCTCATCATTGGGATTTTTCGAGCATTTTAATTTAAACTATGGCAGCATGATCACTCATTCTCAAAGCAAGTACCTTCGGGTTTAACCGGATATAGTTTCTCGCTCAAACGCCTTCGGGACATGGCCGGATATAGTAATCTGCACAAAGGCCTTCGGGACGTAGCCCGGATATAGCAACTCGCACTAAAGCCTTCGGGACATAGCCCGGATATAGTAACTCGCATAAATGCCTTCGGGACTTAGCCCGGAACTAACAACTCGCACAAAGGCCTTCGGGACGTAGCCCGGTTAACATCCAAATATTCATGTACATATAAATATATCGAACACATCTATTTTTACATTTTCATAATAAGTTTCAATCACAAATTCACGATTAAGTAACTCCATTTTCGACTCACTAGTTGCATACAAAACAAAGATGGTTTAGTTTGCTTTACGACACGTTCTCTATACGCATACGGCTACCCTTCATACGTATAGACTAAGTAACTCATTATATAATTCAAGTAGAATCATCTTATCACCCCATATTGGTTATGCTCATACATCATGATTTAATCAAATCGTAACTAAGTCTCGTTACTCGAAAACTTACCTCGCTTGTTGTCGAACGATTTAACGGCTATTCGACCACTTTTTCTTTTCCCTTATCCAAGTTTGATCCTCTAAGCTCTTGAGCTAAATCAAACAATTTGCTTCCCAATCAAGCACAATTATATGGCATTCATATACATTTTTAAAACCAAACCACATGAATTAATTGTTCACCTAAATCTATCATTATTTCATTTTCATAATTGAATACTTGGTAAGTTACATTAAACAATTATACTTATAGCTTAAATACACTTTATACTAGCCGAATGGTATCATCAAGATATGCTCAACTCAATTAGCTTACCTTGGCCGAATATTCATGATAAATTTTAGTACCACAATAGCTCAACATTCCAACTCAATAGATTAACACCTATGACCGAAACTATGAATTCTTTATATCCTTACATGTATTTGGACGCATATGTTCAATATAATTACTTCCTTAATCACACATAATTGACTAGAACAATGGAAGTCTTTAGCAATACTTAATTTAATATCAATTCAAATCAATTATAATACATTTGGGCATTCATTTTATTAATAAACTCAACTACCCAAATCACTCAAACTCCCATTTTCATATTCGGCCTTAGCATCAAAATACTAGCCGATTCTTCACACTTTAAAACCATACACCTATTAAGATCCTAGTTAGTTTAAGCAATCATTCACCTTTGTTTATCTAAAATTTACATGAACAAACACCATTACTCATATAAATTTTCATAGCCGAAAATCCTAATCCATCCCACAATCAAAAATTTAACATGGGTTACTAATATAACTTAGTATCTCACTAAAGATTAAGCAAAATTTCAAGAATTAATATACTTTCTTACCTTAATGGTAGCTTAAGATAGCCAAATTCCCTCCCCTTCTTCTTCTTCTCACATTCGCCAAGGAGAAAGAAAATTTTTTTGCTTTGTTTTTATCACCTTCAATTTCTTATTACCGAATATCTCTTTTTCTTTTTATTATTTTATAATATAGAAAACCACTAACAATTAAACAATTACATATTTTATGCATATGATCCATCATGGCCGGCCACTACTCCCAATAGTGGGAAATTTGACATGCACATCCTTGTTTTTTTTATAACTTGAACTAATAGGTCCTTTTAGATTAACCTAGTATATTTCAAAAGTGTCACTCAATAGTCCTACTAACTAAATTCACATTAAATTGACAAAATCGAAACTTAAACTTTTTACACATTCGAAATTCACATATTTTAGATAGTAAATAATATATTCAATTAATTCGGTGACTCGGTTTAGCGGTCCCGAAACCGCTTTCCGACTAGGGTCACTTTAGGGCTGTCACAGAGTAGGTTAAGAGGCATTAGTTAACCCATAACACAATTTAGAATAATTGAATATCAAATATCATTTCGTTGCAGTAAATCTCATACATTCACATTCAATAAGATCGTAAAAGCGAATATACAATGCATAAAATATGCATTCAGGACCAAATTGACAACATATGAAAGTTTCAAAACTTATAAAAGTTTTCAACCTTTAAAAGGCCACATGCCCGTGTGAACAGGCCATGTACCTCACACAGTCTAGACACACTAGTGTGTCAAAGCCGTGGCAAAATAGGGTATAGCTACTGACTTTCCCACACGGCCAGACCACACGCTCGTGTGTTCAGCACGTGTACTAAGCACACGCCGGTGTCTAAGCCGTGTGCTAGGCCGTGCAAAAAATAGGGGGTATTCTGTTTATGACGTCAGCATACCAATCAGGGACACATGGCCAGACCATATGCCCGTGTGTCTTAGCCATGTTCGAGCCTGACTTACAATTGAAGGGTACCCCAAGGGACACACGGCCGTGTAACGTGACGGTGTGTCGCACACGGCTGACATACACGCCTGTGTCTTTGCCCGTGTGGATTAAAATAGGCCATTTGAATAGCCAATTTGCCACCCCAATTGATTCAAACCTACAAGCACCAAATCAAACATATTCCAAAACAATTTCTCACCAATTCATTCACCAAAGCATACACCATTCATGTCAAATCACAAGTTACCAATACCATATTTAGTACACATACCAAATCATATCAAAAACATATAATTCAAACATTCACTTTGCTTTATTCAATCTCATGCCATAACTTATCAAATTGACCAATTCACTAGGCTATATATATACACATACAATAACATCATTAGCAAGCCATTTTCGCATAGCTACATACATACAAATCAAAATGAACCATATCAAAACTAGCCTATACGTGCCATATAGCCAAAAACTCAAAGCTCTTATATACCTAAGCAATAACCGGATAGTGTGATGAGATCTCCTACGACTTCTATCCCGAGAAAATCTCCAAAACTCTATAAACAAAGGAAAAACACACAAAGTAAGCTTCGAGAGCTTAGTAAGCCATAAGCAAATAAATCTTCTCAAGATCATGCATATAATTCAACTTGATTAAGCCACAATTTGGTTAACATCATATGCATATTCGATCTCTTTTCCTACATAATCCAACATCGCCACATTAAGAAACTTTATTATGCTTATTTATCGGTGAACATACAAACCATACTTCTAATTTTAAACATCAACCATTAGGTCATTCATATAATTTAAGCTTGTACAATTTCATTATATAACCAACCGAAACATAGTCATTTGTTTCATTTTATGCATACAATATATCAATTCCTTTTTATGCATTTCGAAACCTGAATAACCATACCAAATCATACGTCCCAACCATATTCCATTTTTCATAATTCTCGTGTCTAAAATGTAGGACTATAATTTCATATAATGAACATATTCATAACACATCATTCCTTTTCAAATATTTCACATATCATCATTTGAATCATACTCACATTTCCTATAACACCCCAAACCCAGCCTAGACGTTAAGGCCGAATCTGGTGTGCTACATCGAGTGTTTACTAAGTCTAGAGCTTAATGGTGATAAACCGATTTTTTAGTTGAAAGCTTATAAAGATTTTAATGCGTGAGTAACTTGGTAAATTAGGTTATCAAAATGTATTCAGCTTGACAAAACATTTGTTGTTAAAGATCCTTCTTCTTTGATCAAAATCGCGGAAGCTTCTCTAGTTTAAAAAAAAACCTTAAGGATTTAATTTGCAGGTTTTTCCTTAGAAAACATTATTATTTTGTAAACTCGTTGCTCCTACACTAGCAGTTTAAGTTACGTAACCAAAAGCCCAATAAAAGTTAAAAATTCCCCAAATAGCCTTATTACAAAAATAAAAACCCAAATAAACATTTTTGAAAAGTTTCGACATAATCAAACAGTCTGCGGTCGAGTGGCCACCTCTGAGTCTCTCGCGGCTCCAAATCACCTAAGGCTAGGGATTACCTGCATAATTAACAAGGAGGGCAAGTTTTCATAAACTCAGTGTGTAACCCCCTACTAGTCTCACAGTAATTAGTGCTTACAGTACAGTCTGGGCTTGAGCCCCATTCAGTAACAGTGCAGTCTGGGCCAAAGCCCTATACAGTAACAGAATGGGCCAATGCCCATATCAAAATGTGCATCACAGATATGCAACCCATCCTAATCCAACCATCTCACCTCCCGTACCAATCAACATACCATGTGGGGATTAGATCGACCCATCCAGCCAACACACCAATATCGCAGCAAGGCTGCTAATAGTAACGCAGTAGAGCTACTAAATATAGTAAACGTGGTGTAGCCATTAATGTCAGAATACGTGGCAAGGCCACTAGAACGGTAAAACGTGGCACAGCCACTAGTACTTCCTCCGAATCAAAATCCCACCCCAGTGCAAAATGTCATGTCATAATAATACGTGTATGCAAGGTTTCACATTTAGATATAATCATGTATATAGCATATATCCATCTATAAACCTACCTCTAGGGTATTACGGTCATTTCCCTCCATTAGGGGTAAAATAGTAATTTTTACCCCTCAGGGGTATTTTAGTCATTAACAACTATTGGGGCCTCGGTATAGATGACGACCTTTTAGCTGGTCTACAGTCGTCTCAAACGACTTAGATAACCTATATGGCCCATATGGTGTAATGGGCCCAAAGCCCACTACTTGGCCCAAATGGGCCCACACGCACGTGTGGCCCAAACAATCCAATTCCAGTCGCGATTATGAGATCTACATAGTCTATTACATTATTTATCACTTACCGTAAACTTTGTCTGTGTGGGCCTACGAGCCCATTGGGCTCGTACGGCACATAACAGCCTCATTGCACAAGAACGCTCGTGACAGCCTTTCACTCTATCTCCCACGATCTGTGGGCTCAATTTCCCTCACAAGCGATCATACGCTTGTGAGGCCACAAATGTCGAAGTTTCGGCTTTTCGGCTTTTGCCAAATCACAGCAGCCTTGGTGTGAATACACACCTATGTTCATCTTTTTGCGATAGCTGAAGGTTGGGTGTACGTTACACACCTGTTTGGAGAAGAAAACAACGCACTCCACACGCCCAACCTAAATCAACACAACGTTCCACAAACAGTCTTAGTCATTTGGACTAACCATCAAGAACATCCTTTTACACACAACATAACATGTTGCATACCTTGATAGCTTAACTAGGGTTTAAACCACCTCTTCTTCCATAACGTAGTTTTCAACAATCTGCATTAACATCCACATCCATTATATTACCCAACTTATTCGTAAACTACTTAACTTTGAGAACCACTTACCGAAACAGAGACTAAGAGAAGGAAGTGGCAGTATTCGGCCTACCCCAACATACTCTACAGACGAGCACACGATGCCACGAACACACCTCTGACGACAGCCGATAAAAAGAAAAGGGATTAAAAAGGGAGACTAATGTAGTATAGCAAAAGAAGGAGAAGTAACATAGCGATGATCCCAAATATAGACAAAAGTAATAGCAAGGTTTGACTATTGCTAGAAATTCGGTAATCCAAAAGGAAACTCACTTAACTTAGACCCGCAAGGAGAGCGTCAGCTAGATAAGAGAATATTCGGCTAGCCCAGAGAATAGCCCAAATGAGTCAAGAGGGAGAAAAAGTAATAGAGGTTCGGCTAAAGCTCCCAGAAAGAAAATGCAACTTAAGAGTAGGAAGAGGGATGAATAAGATTAAATAGATGTTCGACCAAACCAAACAAATAGATGAGGGGAGAGGTGGAGTTGTTCGGCCAAAGTGAAGTGTGAAGAAACAAAAGGGAAGAAAAGGGTAACGAAAGAAGGCAGTATTCGGCTAAGGCCTAGAACATAAAGGAGATTCGGCACAAGGGAAGAAAATAACCAAAAACAAAATACCAAAAAGGACAAAAACCCGAGAATGGAAGAAGAATTCAGCTCCCACTCCTACACAAATGCCAAAATACCTAAGTGCATTCCCCCAGCCGAATTTGGCCATCCAAGTTCCACAATTCGGCTCTAACACTCCTCCCCACCAACTCCTTGAAAATCTCCACAAGTCACTCCCCTTATCCCTCCACAATCTTCTCCCAACAACCCAGACCAGTTCAAACTCCCATATAGCAGAGTTTGAATTTGCCACAATCTCTTGCCGTCCCAATACAGCAAAATAGCATCCTCTGCAGCACATGGGATTCGAACCCTAGTCCTTACTGAAGCCGAAGCACACCACCAGCCACCAAGCTACACGACTTCCTTATGCTAGCAAGTCACCACATTTATTTAAAAGGCCTAGGTGCTAGCTCCAGGGTTCCTTAAAGAGAGAAAAGCAGTATTTCGTAAAAGCTAAAACCTGATCCCCGAACTTCACTGACACTCCTAAACACACCCAAACCATTCATCCACCCCACCAAACATGCAAATTGAGTTAAACTAAACAAACTTACAGACCCCAAATTATGGTGCGTTACAACTCTACCCCTCTTAAAGAAATTTTAGCCTCAAAATTTACCTGGTCAGAATAAACGAGGGTACTAACATCGCATTGCTTCTTCCAGCTTCCACGTGGCCTCTTCTATGCCATGATTGCACCACAGCACCTTGACTAGAGAAATCGATGTCTTCCTCAGATTTTTAACATCCCGTGCCAATACCTACACTGGTTCTTCGTCGATCGATAAGTCAGGCTTAACTTCAATTTCCTCAATCTGTATGATATGCGAGGGATCAGAACAGTACCCCCTAAGCATTAAACATGGAATACGTCATGAATTCTATCTAATTCTTGAGGAAACTCAAGTTGATACGTGACTGGTCCTACACGCTTAAGTATCCGGTAAGGCCCAATAGATCTAGGGCTAAGCTTGCCCTTCTGTCCAAACCTTAAAATTTTCTTCCACGGCGACACTTTAAGAAAGACATAATCTCTCATAGCGTACTCGATCTCTTTCCAATGAAGGTCTGCATAAGACTTCTATCTAGCAGATGCCTTTTTCAACCAGTCTCAAATTAGTTTTAACTTGTCCTCTGTATCAAAAATTAATTCTGGCCCCAGAATCTGCCGCTCACCCAATTCCATCCAACATATAGGTGTACAAAACCTACGACCATACAACGCCTTATACGGTGCCATCCGAATACTAGACGGGTAACTATTGTTATACGCAAGTTCTGCCAACGGTAAATAATCTTCCCAACTGCCTCTGAAATCAATCACACAACCTCTCAACATGTCTTCCAATATTTGAATCACCCTTTCAGACTGTCCATCCGTTTGAGGGTGAAAGGCCGTACTAAAATCCAGTCTTGTACCCAAAGCCTCTTGTAGCTTCCTCCAGAATCGGGATGTGAACCTAGGGTCCCTGTCAGATATGATAGAAACTGGCACCCCATGCAATCCTACAATTTCAGCTATGTACAACTTAGCTAACTTCTGTAATGAGTAGTCAGTGTGAACCGGTATAAAATGAGTGGACTTAGTTAACCAGTCCACAACCACCCAAATTGAATCCTTTTTTGTAGGCGTCAAGGGTAGCCCACTTACAAAATCCATGGTTACCCTCTCCCACTTCCAGAGCAGAATTTTAACTTGTTGCAACAACCCAGTAGGTAATTGATGCTCAGCCTTAACTTGTTGGCAAGTCAGGCACTTACTCACATAATTCATAACTTCACGTTTTTAATTTATTTTCGCCCGAATGCATAGCATATGGACTGCTATACGCCTCGCGCAATATAGACTACCTCAGATCATGATCTCTCGGCATACAAACTCTCCCACGGAAACATAATACCCCTTCACTGTTCAACCCAAAATCCACAGTCTCACCTTTCTCCACTTCTCTAAAACGAGGAACCAACGACTCATCCAGCAATTGTTTTCCTTTAATTAGATCCATCCAAGTTGGTCTCACCTGCAGTTCAGCTAATAAACTACCATCATCGTATAGGCTGAGATGATCAAACATTGCTCTCAAATCTGACACCACCCTATGGCTCAGTGCATCAGCTACCACATTAGCTTTACCAAGGTGGTACTCAATTGAATAGTCATAATCTTTAAGCAACTTAATCCATCTTCGTTGCCTATGGTTCAACTCCTTCTAAGTAAGGAGATACTTGAGCCTCTTATGGTCTGTGTAAATAATTGTCCTTTCACTATACAAATAATGCCTCCAAATCTTTAGTACAAAAACCACGGTAGCCAACTCCAAATCATGAGTGGGATAATTCACCTCGTGGGGCTTAAGCTGACAGGATGCATAAGTAACCACCTTTCTGTCTTGCATCAACACACAACCCAACCCGCCGTGAGATGCATCACTGTAAATAGTAAATTCCTGCCCAGACTCTGGTTGTATCAATATAGGGGCTTCAGTTAGCACTTTCTTCAGCTTCTCAAAACTTTCTTGCTGCTTATTAGTCCAAACAAATGACACTCATTTCCTCAATAACTTAGTATGGGTGAGGCAATCAGTGAAAACCCTTCCACAAATTGTCTATAACAACTAGCCAAACCCAGAAAGCTTCAAATCTCGGATACAGTCTTAGGTGGTTTCCAATCCAATATAGCTTCAAGTTTTTGAGGATCAACCCTAATCCCTCGGCAGACACCACGTGACCTAAAAACGTCACCTCCTACAGCCAGAACTCACATTTGCTAAATTTGGTGTACAACTGCTTCTCCCTTAAAATTTGTAGAACCGTACAAAGATGTTCATCATGTTCCTCCTCGTTTCTCGAATACACCAAAATATCATCTATGAAAACTACTACGAACTGATCTAAATAGGGTTGAAACACCCAATTCATCATGTCCATAAAAGCAGCTGGTGCATTTGTTAACCCAAATGGCATCACTAGGAACTCATAGTGACCATAACGAGTCCTGAACGCTGCCTGATACACATCTACTTCCTTAACCTTCAGCTGATGGTAACCAGACCACAAATCTATTTTGGAGAACACTACAGCTCCTCGCAGCTAATCGAATAGATCATCTATCCTCGGTAAAGGGTACTTATTCTTGATGGTCAGTTTATTCAGTTGTCGATAATCAATACACATGTTGTAACACCCTAAAAATGGGGCCTAGAAATATTGGGTTTGGAGTCCGAGTCTGGGTAGAAAACGGCCCAAATAAATGGGATGATTTAAATTTTTTTATTATTTAGTATGTTTAGTTAGTAATTAAATAAATTACGAAGGGTTTATAGTGCGGGAAAAGTCCTGGGCTCGACCCAGGGCTCTGGTAAAAATTTGAGCATTTTTTTATTCTTAAAGGGATCTGGGTAGTAGCCTTATAAGTGATTTGGGCTGAGTTTTAGCACAAACAAGCACCTGGCCCAGTGGCTAAACACGCTAGGAGGGCGTGGAAGGTGCCTGGGTTCAAGGCACGACGCACGCAAATGGTTATTTTGTTTGTTAGTATTCAGGTTGCGATTAAAATAGGGGTTAAGAGGAGTTGCGACCATAATCCAGCACAAGGAGTGCACGTGGCGCAGTGGCAGCAGCGTGCTGGGCACTCGGAGGGGGCGCAAGTTCGAGTCCTTGCGTTGGCGAATTCTATTTTATTTTTAAAAGCGGGCTTGAATTGAAGCAGTTAAGGATTATAAATTATTGTGGCAGTATTATATCGAAAACAAGGTTGCGTCCCAGTGGCCAGCAGCGTGGGGGTGTGCCTGGAGGACCCAGGTTCGAGCTGCTGTGCGCGCGAAGGACTCTCTTTTTGCTGCATGCGTAAGGGAGAGTAGTAGAATTGGACCGAAACTCTTCTTAGTAGCATGATGAAGCTGTAGATAAGGCTGCTGATCAGTTAAGAGTTTGAATGAAATTCAAACATTGAATTTGGCCAAGAATGAAGGAGCAAAACATGGAATTTAAGTTAGGAAGGAATTGTGCCGAAATTATTCTTTTAATTTTGGGCTTTTATGGGTTGTTTCCTTTTTGTTCATCTCTTCTTCATCAAGAACCAAACCTATCTTCTTCTACTCTTCTCTTCTCTTTTTACTCGTCTTTTCTCTCGATTAAAGATAGCCTATTACCCTTAAAAGCCGAAAACCGAATTTCCTTGGAAGCCGATCGTTCCTCTTGGCCGAATCTTTTACCCTCTTTATTCCAATCTTTCAAGAGCCGAAAACCCTCAAATCTCTCATCCATTACCGATTATTTCCTCTTCTTCATAAAACTTCTTTTCATCTCTTTTATATTAAAGCCGAACCTTAACCTCTCATCTGCCGATAATCTCTTCTGTTTTGGTAACCCATTCTTCTATTTTCTTCTTAAACTGAAATAAGCATACCTCAGAATAGGTTCTAGAAGCCGAATCATTAGATACTCATATTTTGGGGATTTGATCTACATCAGATCGAGAATAGGAAGGTACTTGGGAATGTTTCTGGCAAGTGAATCTTCGGTAAATGTTCAGATCTCATCTCTCTGTTCCTTATTTTGGGAATTAAAAAAAGTCGAAAACCCCTATTCACATAGGGTGGCTATCGTCTAAGACTAAAGGGTTATTGGTTTTGTTTATTGTTCTGTTATGAGTGAGGTGGGCTAAAGGCTATCAATTAAGGAGAAGTTGGAGGTTAAGATCTTTGGAAAGACTAGATCTACTAGTTGAGGAGTGACGAAGGTAAATGGTTAAGGATGCCTATTGTGGCCGAATGTGGTAAGTGGCTGTTTCGTAAGGTTATCATCAATATGTAAACTAATAGCAAAGTGATTGATTCTAGGATACCGTGGAAGATTTCGTTGGCAGTCATCGCAAACAGGTGTGTAAACGACACCCACTAGTAGACTAGATCGGTAAAAGCTGAGAAGCTAAAATGCCGAAAAGTCGGCATTTCAGGAACATGCGAGTGTGCGAGCACTCGTGGGATTGTTTGTATTGATAATTTTGGTAACTTCAACAGTAAGATTGCAAAGTGTGCAATTTCATGCACCTCGGTTAATTTGGCCTTCGATGGGCTGAAATCGGGTTAATGGGCCAACGGGCCCAATTCGGTAAAAACACTTGGTAAGTGTTTCTGTTAATACATCAATGGCTGTAATATGCATGAAAACCCTAAAATGGTAAATTTTTTAAAATATCCCTAAGTGTGAAAATTACCATTATACCCCTAGGTGCAAAGTGACCGTTATACGCCAAGGGTTAATTTTGACTGAAATGCATGATATTCTGATTCTGTATGTTGTATGCCATAACATGTATATCTGTTGCATGGGATATGGGTTATATTGATGGAGGAAGAGTTTTGGTGGCTATGCCACAAATATCTGTTTCTGCTGGCTATGCCACAAATATCTGTTCTGATGGCTTTGCCACAATATCTGAATTTGGTGACTCTGTCACATTATCTGTTCTAGCAGCCATGCTGCAAATTCTAGGGTGTGTACCAGATAGGTGGCCGAGTTGCCTCCCCACATGGTGTAAGGTTAGTACGGGGATGTATACGGCTGGACATGGGTTGGGTTTCTGCATACATGAATAATATATGTTCTGTTACTGTAATAGGCTTAAGGGCCATACTGATTTCTAAATAGGGCTAATGCCCAGTGAATTCTATTTCTGGATAGGGCTTAGGCCCAGTAAAGCTTGAATCGATATAGGTTCTAGTTGGGTTTAGTTTACACACTGAGTTTTCCAAACTCACCCCCTATTTCCCATCTTTGCAGGTGAGCCTTAGATCGGTGGACTTGGAGCTGGAGGGATTCGGCGTGGCCACATGTTCTGCAAATTCAGTTTTCTTCATGTGTTTTGATCAGCCTTTACTTACTTTAATTGTTGTGGGTTTTAAGTTGTAATAAGGCCGCTTCTAAGTTTTTATTAAATTTCTTTATTAATACTCGTTTGAAACTAATAGAATTAAGCTACATGGGTTTTTGTAAAACTAAACAACATTTTTAAATGAAACACTCGTAACAAATGGATAACAAAATGACGAACATGATCTAGTAAATAGGATGCTCACAAATTAACCGGAAGTTTTCTAATCAACTTAAATAACGTTTTCGCAAACCACACCTTAATCGCAGTAACTAAAGAATGTGACTAACCTTTTGTTGATGTGACACACCAGATTTGGTCGTAACGTCTAGGCCGAGTTTGGGGTGTTACATTTAGTGGTATCAAAGCCTGGTTGCAGCAACTCAGCTGTGGATCAGGTCCGAAAAGCTTTTCGAAAAATTTTGCTAAACTTAGGCCCTGGAAGGGTATTTTGGAAACAGTTTTGGAAAGTTCTTTTCAAAGATATTGTACAAGGTATACATGTTTTAAGGTTTAATCCTAAAATGGTTTATGTTTTTCTGGGTTTCCGAAATTTGATAACCGAAGAAATGGCACACTGAATCCCCGACACCAAGTCTGTAAGTATTTCTGTTACTCATACTACACTGTATGAAGATATTACTATAGATAGAACTGAGACCACATCATGACATTATAGCTAGGGCAATACTAAAAAGCCTAGAATACTGAGACTATAGCTAGGTTATGATTTTGTGAAAATAGAAACTTTAAAATACTATTTCTGCATAAAACATATGAATAAGTACTAAAATTTTTGAATAGAGATCATCGTAGTTATTTTTATGCTTGTTGATAATATAGAGTGTTGATATGGATTCTGTGGGTAAGCGAAGTCTGCCAACTTCGGGTAGCAGTAACTTGGAGCTTGGGACTGAGGCATTGGTCGAGTTAGTAAGGAAAGTGGTAGAAGAAGTATTGGAGACCAATGTTAAGGAAATTAGGGAAACGCTTCAAGTAGGGTGCTTCGAGTGTAAGAAGAGCAAGGATTCTAGTTCTTAGACGATCGAGCCTCATTCTGTAAAACATGTTAAGATACGACCAAACTTTCCAACCTGCAAGAACTGCAACGGGCGTCATCCGGGTGAATGATATAGGAAGACAGGAGCATGCTTTAGATGTGGGTCCAAGGAGCATAGAGCTCAGGATTGCCAAGCTTATTCTATTTAAGTGTGTGTTACGAGTTGTATGCGTGCTTGGTAAATGTTTCTTTACTTTGGTAATTAGATGTTTTGGGTCGTACTAAGAATTATTTTTAATCAGAGTGCGTAGTGAAAGCATAGTGGTTTGACTTGAGTAATACGGTTAGTTGATAGTTTGAAATTTCGAGGAAAATTTTTTTTAAAGGGGTAGAGTTGTAACGCCCCAAAAGTTGGGCCTAGAAATATTGGGTTTGGAGTCCGAGTCCGGGTAGAAGACGACCCGAATAAATGGGATGATTTAATTTTTTATTATTATTTAGTATGTTTAGTTAGTAATTAAATAAATTACGAAGGGTTTATAGTGAGGGAAAAGTCCAGGGCTCGACCCAAGGCTCTGGCAAAAATTTAAGCATTTTTTTTTATTCTTGAAAGGATCTGGGCAGTAGGCCTTATAAGTGATTTCGGCTGAGTTTTAGCACTAACAAGCACCTGGCCCAGTGGCTAAGCATGCTAGGAGGGCGTGGGAGGTGCCTGGGTTCAAGGCACGGCACACACAAATGGTTGTTTTTTTTGTTAGTATTCAGGAAGCGGTTAAAATAGGGGTTAAGAGAAGTTGCGAGCATAATCCAACACAAGGAGAGCCCGTGGCACAGTGGCAACAGCGTGCTAGACACGCGGAGGCGGTGCAGGTTTGAGTCCTTGCGTAGGCGAAGTCTGTTTTATTTTTAAAAGTGGGCCAGAACTTAAGCAGGTAAGGGTTATAAATTATTGTGGCAGTATTATACAGAAAACAAGGTTGCGTCCCAGTGGCTAGCAGTGTGGGGGTGTGCCTGGAGGACCCAGGTTCGAGCTGCTGTGCACGCGAAGGACTCTTTTTTTGCTACATGCTTGAGGGAAAGTAGTAGAGTTGGACCGAAACTCTTCTTAGCAGCATGATGAAGCAGTGGATAAGGCTGCTGATCGGTTAAGAGTTTGAATGAAATTCAAACATTGAATTTGGCCAAGAATCAAGGAGCAAAACATGGAATTTAAGTCAGGAAGGAATTGTGCCGAAATTGTTCTTTTAATTTTGGGCTTTTATGAGTTGTTTCCTTTTTGTTCATCTCTTCTTCATCAAGAATCGAACCTATCTTCTTCTACTCTTCTCTTCTCTTTTTACTCATCTTTTCTCTTGATTAAAGATAACCTATTACCCTTAAAAGCCGAAACCCGAATTTCCTTGGAAGCTGATTGTTCCTCTTGGCTGAATCTTTTACCCTTTTTATTCTAATCTTTCAAGAGCCGAAAACCCTAAACTCTCTCATCCATTACTGATTATTTCCTCTTCTTCATAAAATTTCTTTACATCTCTTTCAAATTAAAGCCGAACCTTAACCTCTCATCTGCTGATAATCTCTTCTGTTTTGGTAACCCATTCTTTTATTTTCTTCTTAAACCGAATTAAGAATACCTCAGAATAGGTTCTAGAAGCCGAATAATTAGATCTATTCTCTACTCGTATTTTGGGGATTTTATCAACATCCGATAAGGAATAGGAAGGTACTTGGGAATGTTTCTGGCAAGTGAATCTTTGGTAAGTGCTCAGATCTCATCTCTCTGTTCCTTATTTCGGGAATTAAGAAATGCTGAAAACCCCTATTCACATAGGGTGGCTATCAACAAGACTAAAGGGTTATTGGTTTTGTTTATTTTTCTGTTATGAGTAAGGTGGACTAAAGGCTGTCAATCAAGGAGCAGTTGGAGGTTAAGATCTTTGGAAAGACCAGATCTAATAGCTGAGGATTGACGAAGGTAAGTGATTAAGGATGCCTATTGTGGCCGAATGTGGTAAGTGGTTGTTTCGTAAGGTTATCATCGATTTGTAAACTAATAGCATAGTGATCAATTGTAGGATACCATGGAAGATTTCGCTGGCAGTCGTCGTAAACAGGTGTGTAAACGACACCCACTAGTGGACTAGATCGGCGGCAAAAGTCGAAATGTCGAAAAACTGGCATTTCGAGAACTTGCGAGCGTGCGAGTGCTCGTGAGATTGTTTGTATTGATAATTTTGGTAACTTCAACGGTAAGATTGCAAAGTGCGCAATTTCGTGCACCCCGGTGAATTTGGGGTTCGATGGGCCAAAATCGGGTAAATGAGCCAACGGGCCCAATTCCGTAAAAATGCTCAGTAAGTGCTTCCGTTAATACGTTAATGGCTTTAATATGCATGAAAACCCTAAAATAGTAAATTTACTAAAGTACCCCTAAGTATAAAAATTACCATTATACCCCTAGGTGCAAAGGGACCATTATACCCCTAGGGTTAATTTTGACTAACATGCATGATATTCTTATTTTGTATGTTGTATGCCATGACATGTATATTTCTTGCATGGGATATGGGTTATATTGATGGAGGAAGCATTCTGGTGGCTATGCCACAAATATCTGCTTCTCAGTGGCTATGCCACAAATATCCTCTGATACAGTGGCTCTGCTACAATATCATATCTGTGGCTCTACCACAATATCTCATGTCCGTGACTCTGTCACATTATCTGTTCTGGCAGCCATGCTGCAAATTCTGTGGTGTGTAGCGGATGGGTGGGTTGAGTTGTCTCCCCACATGGTGTAAGTTTGGTACGGGGATGTATACGGCTGGACATGGGTTGGGTTTCTGCATACATGCATAATATATGTTCTGTTACTATAATGGGCTTAAGGGCCACACTGATTTTTGAATAGGGCTAAGGCCCAGTTAATTCTATTTCTGGATAGGGCTTAGGCCCCGTAAAGCTTGAACCGATATAGGCTCTAGTTGGGTTTAGTTTACACACTAAGTTTTCCAAACTCACCCCGTTTTTCCCATCTTTGTAGGTGAGCCTTAGATCGGTGGACTTGGAGCTGGAGGGATTCGGAGTGGCCAAATGTTCTGCAAATTCAGTTTTCTTCATTTGTTTTGATCAGCCTTTACTTACTTTAATTGTTGTCGGTTTTAGGTTGTAATAAGGCCGCTTCGAAGTTTTTATTAATTTTTTTTATTAATACTCGTTTGAAACTGATAGAATTAGGTTGCACGGGTTTTTGTAAAACTAAACAACATTTTTAAATGAAACATTCGTAACAAATGGTTAACAAAATGACAAACATGATCTAGTAAATAGGATGCTTACAAATTAATCGGAAGTTTTCTAATCAACTTAAATAATGTTTTCGCAAACCACACCTTAATCGCAGTAACTAAGGAATGTGACTAAACTTTTGTTGATGTGACACACCAAATTTGGCCGTAACGTCTAGGCCGGGTTTGGGGTGTTACATTTAACGGTATCAAATCCCGGTTGCAACAACTCAGGTGTGGATCAGGTCCGAAAAGCTTTTCAAAAATTTTTGCTAAACTTAGGCCCAAGAAGGGTATTTTGGAAACAGTTTTGGAAAGTTCTTTTCAAAGATATTTTACAAGGTATACATGTTTTAAGGTTCAATCTTAAAATGGTTTAAGTTTTTCTGGGTTTCTGAAATTTGATAACCGATGAAGTGGCACACTGAATCCTCGGCAGTAAGTCTGTAAGTATTTCTGTTACTCATACTACACTGTATTAAGATATTACTGTAGATAGAACTGAGACCACATCATGACATTATAGCTAGGGCAATACTAAAAACCCTAGAATACTGAGACTATAGCTAGGCTATGATTCTGTGAAAATAGAAACTTTAAAATATTATCTCTGCATAAAACATATAACTAAGTACTAAAATTTTTGAATCGAGATCTTGGTAGTTATTGTTATGCATGCTGATAATGTAGAGTGTTGATATGGATTCTAAAGGTAAGCGAAGTCTGCCAACTTCGGGCAGCGGTAAATCGGAGCTTGGGACTGAGGCACTGGTCGAGTTAGTAAGGAAAGTGGTGGAAGAAGTATTGGAGACCAAGGTTAAGGAAATTAGGGAAACGCTTCAAGCAGGGTGCTTGGAGTGTAAGAAGAGGAAGGATTCTAGTTCTCAGACGACCGAGTGTCGTTCTGTGAAACAAGTTAAGACACGACCAACCTTTCCAACCTAAAAGAACTGCAACGGGCGTCATCCGGGTGAATGCCATAGGAAGACAGGAGCATGCTTTAGATGTGGGTCCAAGGAGCATCGGGCTCAGGATTGCCAAGCTTATTCTATTTAAGTGTGTGTTACGAGTTGTATGCGTGCTTGGTAAATGTTTCTTTACATTGGTAATTAGATGTTCTGGGTTGTACTAAGAATTATTTTTAATCAGAGTGCGCAGTGAAAGAATAGTGGTTTGACTTGAGTAATACGGTTAGTTGATAGTTTGAAATTTTGAGTATGAAGTTTTTTTTAAGGCGGTAGAGTTGTAACGCCCTAAAAATTGGGCCTAGAAATATTGGGTTTGGAGTCCGAGTCCAGATAGAAGACGGCCCGAAAAAATGGGATGATTTAATTTTTTATTTTTATTTAGTATGTTTAGTTAGTAATTAAATAAATTACGAAGGGTTTATAGTATAGGAAAAGTCATGGGCTCGACCCAGGGTTTTGGCAAAAATTTGAGCATTTTTTTTATTCTTAAAGGGATCTGGGTAGTAGGCCTTATAAGTGATTTGGACTGAGTTTTAGCACAAACAAGCACCTGGCACAGTGGCTAAGCACGCTAGGAGGGCATGGGAGGTGCCTGGGTTCAAGGCACGACGCGCGGAAATGGTTACTTTTTTTGTTAGTATTCAGGTTGCGGTTAAAATAAGGGTTAAGAGGAGTTGCGAGCATAATCCAGCACAAGGAGTGCCCGTGGCGCAATGGCAGCAGTGTGCTGGGCACGCGGAGGGGGCACAGGTTCGAGTCCTTGGCGGGCCAATTCTGTTTTTTTTTTAAAAGTGGGACAGAAGTAAAGCAGGTAAGGGTTATAAATTATTGTGGCAGTATTATATCAAAAACAAGGTTGCGTCCTAGTGGCCAGCAGCGTGGGGGTGTTCCTGGAGGACCCAGGTTCGAGCTACTGTATGCGCGAAGGTTTTCTAATCAACTTAAATAACGTTTTCACAAAGCACACCTTAATCGCAGTAACTAAGGAACGTGACTAAACTTTTGTTGATGTGACACACTAGATTTGGCCGTAACGTGACTAAACAGAAGCACCTATAGACTCAGTTGTGCCGACATAAGCTAAAAATGCCTCGCCACCCTTGTGAATCAGCTTCTCGACTCTTAACGCTGAAATTACGTTAGACAAATAATCCCTTCGCTCACCCACAACCACCTCTTCATCATCCAAAGTCCTCAACACCATACGCTTAGCAGCACAACCCAACTTCGCATGATACATCACTAACCAATCCATGCCCAAAATGATATCAAACTCCCTAAACGGTAGTTCCATCAAATTTACCAAAAAACCCCTCCCTTGAACCTCTAAGGGTGCATCTCTGAATAACTTGTTTACCCCGACAGACTGTCCCAGTGGACTCAGCACAGTCATTTCACTAGCAGTACTTTCAGACTGAATACCTAATGTCCCAGACACAGTGCATGCAACATACGAGTGTGTAGACCCAATATCAATTAAGGCAGTGTAGGGTACATTATAAATTAGAAATGTACCGGTTATGACGTCAAGTGCGTCACCGTCCTCACGACGACGAGCAGCATAGACCAAAGCTGGTTGTCTCACTTCAGTCTTACCTGTACCTCTGCCTGGTGTGCCACGACCTTGTCCACTCCTATTTCCACCTCTGGCCTGACCACGGCCTCTCGGTGGCGGTTGACCACCTCTCACAGGCTGCACAAAACCCTGACCTGCAACTTGGGTCCGAGTAACTTCTTGAGTACAGTTCCTAACCAAATGGTCCTTCGAGCCACACCTAAAGCATGCCCCCGTTCCTTTCCAGCATTCACCTTGGTGAGCTCTCCCACAATCTACGCAAGGCTGCAGTCTTCCAACAGCAATAGGAACTTCAGCTCAAACTGGACCATCAAACCTGGTCCTCTTAGCAAATCCCCCAGAAGAACCCGAGGACCCAAAATCCCTCCTAAGTCTACCCCAATCCTTCTCACGGTTCTGTCGCTCAGAGCGCTTCACATCCTTAGCAATCTTCACTTTCTCAACTAGGGCAGCAAAATCCTACTCCCTCTATGGAGCTATCAGGAAACGCAACTCATCTTGAAGCCCATCTTCAAATCACACACAGCTTTCATACTCGGTTGCAACTATCCCATAGGTATACCGACTCAGCCACAGAAACTCTGCCTCGTATGCTGCCACAGCCTTATTCCCTTAGGTCAAACTCAGAAATTCCTTCCTTCGGGCATCTACATAACTCAGCCCCACATATTTCCCTGAAAAGGTCACCTTAAAGAAGTCCCACATCAAACGATCAGCTTGTGTACCCTCTCTCAAAGTGAGCCACCATTGGTCAGCTTCGTCTCGTAGTAAAGACACCGCCCCTTTCAGTTTTTGCTCTCTAAAATAGTCAAGATCATCTATTATCCGCTCTGTAGCCTCCAACCAATACTCTGCCACATTAGGAGCTACACCAGAAACTCCCCTAAAGATTTCTGCCCTATTAGACCGGAGTTGCTCAAAAATTGACCCTCGGCCCACTGCTCCCGTATTCGCTCTAGCAACCCTTTCAAGAACACGTAACATCGCCTGGGATAGAGCGTCATCCCTAGCTACTCAATCATGAGACCGTGTCTCAGTTACCGGTGAAGCTGGTGCCTCCCTAGCAGGCATGTGTCCCAAAGCTGAGGACCCAGCCCTAGCACTTCCTCGGCCTCTACCGCTGCCTCGTGTACCTCTTCCACGAGTACCTCTAATGCTCATATCGATATTCACTTAATCTATTTTAAGAGTTTTATGGCATCAGTGTATAATTCCAGTATTTATTATCGAATGTTTTATGTCAAATAGTACTTAAAGTTTTTGTTTTCGTAAATCGAGGTCTCAGTACCAACATAAGCTTTCTAGGGTTTTTTCTTCTACTCTACCTATAGAGTTTCAATACAGTTCTACTGCCTATAACAATTTCTCAGTATAACATGGCAGCTTATAGTAGTAATTAATAGCAGAAAGCTTACAGACTTGGTGCTGGAGACTCGGTGTGCCACACTCCCGGTAACGTCAGTTCGAAAAGACAAATCGAATTCCATTGAAAACATCTTCCCCAAAACTAAATTTTAGAAAAAATTCATTCCACAGCCGAGTTTTGAACCTGGCTCTGATACCACTAAATGTAACACCCCAAACCTGACCTAGACGTTACGGCCGAATCTGGTGTGCTACATCGAGTGTTTACTAAGTCTAGAGCTTGATGGTGATAAACCGGTTTCTTAGTTGAAAGCCTATAAAGATTTTAATGCGTGAGTAACTTCATAAATTAGGTTATCAAAATGTATTCAGCTTGACAAAACATTTGTTGTTAAAGATCCCTCTTTTTTGATCAAAACCGCGGAAGCTTCTCTAGTTTTAAAAAAAAAACCTTAAGAATTTAATTTGCAGGTTTTTCCTTAGAAAATGTTATTATTTTGTAAACCCGTTGCTCCTACACTAACAGTTTAAGTTACGTAACCAAAAGCCCAATAAAAGTTAAAAATTCCCCAAATGGCCTTCTTACAAAACTAAAAACCTAAATAAACATTTTTGAAAAGTTTCAACATAATCAAACAGTCTGCAGTCGGGTGGCCACCTCTAAGCCTCTCGCGGCTCCAAATCGCCTAAGGCTGGGGATTACTTGCACAATTAACAAGGAGGGTGAGTTTTTGTAAACACAATGTGAAACCCCTTGCAGTCTAACGATGTCGGTGCTTACTGATGCTGATGCGGGCTTGAGCCCTATTCGATGCTGATGCAATGCGGGCCAAAGCCCTATACAGTAACAGAGTGGGCCCATGCCCATATCAACATGTACATCACAGATATGGAACCCATCCCAATCCAACCATCTCACCTCCCGTACCAACCAACTCAACACGTGGGGATTAGATCGACCCACCCAGCCAGCACACCAATATAGTAGCAAGGCTGCTAATAGTAACGCAGTAGAGCTGCTAAATATAGTAAACGTGGCATAGCCACTAATGTCAGAATACGTGGCAAGGCCACTGGAACGGTAAAACGTGGCACGACCACTAGTACTTCCTCCGAATCAAAATCCCACCCCAGTGCAGAATATCATGTCATAATAATACATGTATACAAGGTTCCACATTTAGATGCAATAATGCATATAGCATATATCCATCTATCAACCTACCTCTAAGGTATAACGGTCATTTCCCTCCATTAGGGGTAAAACAGTAACTTTTACCCCTCAGGGGTATTTTAGTCAATAACAACTTTTGGGGCCTCGGTACAAATAACGACCCTTTAGCTGGTCTACAATCGTCTCAAATGACTCAGATAACCTATATGGCCCATATGGTGTAATGGGCCCAAAGCCCACTACTTGGCCCAAGTGGGCCCACACGCACGTGTGGCCCAAACAGTCCAATTCCAGTCGCGATTATGAGATCTACATAGTCCATTACATTATTTATAACTTACCGTAAACTTTATCCATGTGGGCCCATGAGCCCATTGGGCCCGCACGGCCCATAATGGCCCCATTGCACAAGAACGCTTGTGACAGCCTTTCACTCTATCTCCCACAATTTGTGGGCTCAATTTCGGCTTTTGCCAAATCACAGCAGCCTTGGTGTGAATACACACCTATGTTCATCTTTTTGCAATAGCTTAAGGTTGGGTGTACGTTACACACTTGTTTGGAGAAGAAAACAATGCACTCCATACACCCAACCTAAACCAACACAACGTTCCACAAACATTCTTAGTCATTTGGATTAACCATCAAGGACATCCTTTTACACACAACATAACATGCTGCTTACCTTGATAGCTTAACTAGGGTTTAAACCACCTCTTCTTACAAAACCTAGTTGTCAACAATCTGCATTAACATCCACATCCATTATATTACCCAACTTAATCGTAAACTACTTAACTTTGAGAACCACTTACCGAAACAGAGACTAAAAGAAGGAAGTGGCAGTATTCAACCTACCCCAACATGCACTACAGTCGAGCACACGATGCCACGAACACACCTCTGACGACAGCTGATAAAAAAAAAGGATTAAAAAGGGAGACTAATGTAGTATAGCAAAAGAAGGAGAAGTAACACAACCATAATCCCAAATATAGACGAAAATAATAGCAAGGTTCAGCTATTGCTAGAAATTCGGTAATCCAAAAGGAAACTCACTTACCTGAAACTTGCAGAGAGAGCGTCGACTAGATAAGAGAATATTCAGCTAGCCTAGAGAATAACCCAAATGAGTTGAGAGGGAGAAAAAGCAATAGAGGTTCGGCTAAAGCTCCCAGAAAGAAAACGCAACTTAAGAGCATGAAGAGGAATGAATAAGATTAGATAGATGTTCGACCAAACCAAACAAATGGATGAGGGGAGAGGTGGAGTTGTTCAGCCAAAGTGAAGTGTGAAGAAACAAAAGGGAAGAAAAGGGTAATGAAGGAAAGCAATATTCAGCTAAGGCCTAGAAAAGAAAGAAAATTCAGCACAAGGAAAGAAAATACCCAAAAACAAAATACCAAAAAGGACCAAAAACCAAGAATGGAAGAAGAATTAGGCTCCCACTCCTACACAAATGCCGAAATGCCTAAGTGAGTTCCCCCAGCTGAATTTGCAAATCCAAATTGTACAATTCGGCTCCAACACTCCTCCCCACCAACTCCTTGAAAATCTCCACAAATCACTCCCCTTATCCCTCCACAATCTTCTCCCAACAACCCAGACCAGTTCAAACTCCCATATAGCAGAGTTTGAATTCGTCACAAACTCTTGCCGCATATGGGATTCGAATCCCAGTCCTTACTGAAGACAAAGCACGCCACCAGCCACCAAGCCATACGGCTTCCTTGTGCTAGTAAATCACCACATTTATTTAAAAGGCCTGGGTGCTAGCGTCTACGGTTCCTTAAAGAGAGAAAAGCAGTATTTCGTAAAAGCTAAAACCTGACCCCCGAACTTCACTGACACCCCTAAACACACCCAAACCATTCATCCACCCCACAAAACATGCAAATTGAGTTAAACTAAACAAACTTACAGACCCCAAATTTTGGGGCGTTACATTTCCTATCAAAATTTCATATATAAATCACATGTACCTGCATCATATATTACAAATGACATTGACAATTCCACCTTTCTCATATAATTCATTTGATCATAGTTAGCTTGCTAGTATACACATCTTATTTTCACATAGATCATATATTCACTAATCATAATCATACTCACTTTCATTACATAATTTTTTCATCTACTCCATATTTAACATCATCAATCACATAGATTCCATACATACCTGTACCATTTCGTTCTTACCTATAACATTTATTACTTTAATGCTCAAAGCACCAATTCATTCGATCATCAATGAACATTCAACAAACTCGCACACTTAGTGCCAATTAATTAGTCAAAGCTATAATTATATCGCACACTTAGTGCCATTACCTCAAACCGAACTTATATCGATATTGCACACATAGTGCCATTTACTCAGCCAATGTTGTTGTAATCTCGCACACTCAGTGCCATTTTAATAGCCGTAGCTATTTCATTTATCACACACTTAGTGCCTCAATTTCAATTCATATTTCACATACTCTAATTTCACATTCATATTCCTTTGCAACTTAATTTAGTATATATGATATGCATACATTTCAATTTAATAACATTTACTTATGAACTTACCTCGTAAGAACACGAACGGACCAGAACGACTATTTGATAATTTTTTACTTTCCCCAATCTAAATCCAATTTTCTCATTTCTTGATCTAATTCAATACAAATTCAACTTATTTAATCATAATTTCATCAAATTCAGTCCAAAAAAACCATAAATGGGCCAATTACCATTTTACCCATGACATATTACACTTTTTACAATTTAGTTCTTATCGCATAAAATTGCAAATTCATGCAATTAAGGACAAGCCCCTGCTAGCTAATTTTTTCTTATTGCCTTAGCAGCCCATATTTTCCAAATAATCACACTTTCAACCACATAATTTTAATAATTCACAATTTAATCCAAAAGTGACTTTTTACCAAAATTCATTTTACAAAACATGTATATCCAACAATAATAATTTATTTTCCATCATCAACTATCAAAATACTCATGCATTCAACAATGGCAACATTCAAATACTTTAACAATTTTGAAATCAGAGATACGAGCTAGCTAGAATATGAAGCAACGATCTCAAAGACATAGAAATTATCAAAAAACTGAACACAAAACATACCTAAATCACTTTATGCAAGTGCCGAAACTAAGGAAGCTTCAATGGCTTTCTTTTTCCCCTCAATATTCGG
The DNA here is from genome assembly GCA_025698475.1 of Gossypium anomalum. Lineage (NCBI taxonomy): Eukaryota > Viridiplantae > Streptophyta > Magnoliopsida > Malvales > Malvaceae > Gossypium > Gossypium anomalum. The sequence continues at coordinate 43,491,992 of CM046965.1, forward strand.
CCAAGAGATCAATTTGGATGGCCATTTTATGATTTTTTTTATTAATTACATTTTAATATACCATTTACCCTTTTATCCTTTATAATAATTCATAATTTCATATATGCCAAACCACCAATCTCCACTATCATAAAATAATAGTTTAATTAATAAAAAGGGACTTTTACTTTAGTAAAACATAACAAATAAACACTTAAACAATTATAATGTAACTTTTGCATTTTACGCGATTTAGTCCTTTTACTAAATCTAGTACTCAAACGATAAAATTTTCATACGAATACTTCAAACATATCAATTTACATATTTTAAACATGAAAAATAATATTAAAATATTTTTCTGACTCAGATTTGTGGCTCCAAAACCACTATTCTGACTAGGGTCTAAATCGGGCTGTTACACACACAATTATTCACAATAAGCCATTCAATTCATACAAATTTCACACTATGCACTACTTTGCCTAAAACACAAACATACCAATCTCAATTTCAACCATTTGATACTCAAGCTACCAATCCACAAACAACCATTCACGTGGAAATTTTAAATCACATCACAAAAGGGCATTTGTAGATATATATAGCCAAATATACCAAAATAAGCCAAATCACATGGCTATACACCTAACCAAAACATACTTCAATTACAAGTCAAATCAATTGGCTAAATCCATCACAAATATATAACCATATTAACCGCAACTCCTATACATGCCATATAACCAAATACACAAGTTAAAAAGTACCAAAATGATAGCTTGATAGTGTGATGAGATCTCTGACGACTCTCAAATCCAAGCAAGCTTTGATATTCACTATAAAACACAGAAAAGTAAACAGAGTAAGCTATAAAGCTTAGTAAGTTCGTATAGTAATAAACTAAACTTACTATATGTACACAATAAGCTATAAAGCTTAGTAAGTTCGTATAGTAATAAACTAAACTTACTATATGTACACAATTTAAGAAAATTAAACATATCATAATATAACTCATATTGATCCACAAACCTATCACATATTTATTCACAAGGTTAGATATGAATTTCACAAGTTTCTTTGATTCAATGCTTGTATGGTTCATGTACATACTTGTACCAAATTGTATCAATCTCATACTTATCCATATCCTTGATATACCCGTTGAACCATTTGGAATAATATCTGATACTCGGGAATCTCGCACCCTAAGTGCCAATACAAGGCCGAAGCCATCTCAATCTCATATCTCATATAATGCTCACTCTTGAGCTATCAACAGGTCTTCTCACACAAGCCGACGATCAAGACATAGCTACACAGTGCTACTCATACAAGCTTACTAGAATCCATAACACATGCCGAAAAACTCAACCACTGGTAGAACGTATAGACCAGCACCCAAAACACATAACCCCTAATGACATGTCATTTATATTCTAATCTATTCCTAAGGTTCAACCGGGATTTCACATTGTTGAATTTTTGTCGAACATTTTCGTAAGATCGTATCCCTAATTAATTCCATAATAAAGCATTTAAAACACAATTATATTAATGCTTGTTAACATACGAACTTACCTTGATTCGCAAAAATGACGAAATGAATCGACTAGTCTGATACTTTGTTTTTCCCTCGATCTAGATCCGACCTTCATTTTTCTTGATCTATATAATATCAAATTTAACTTATTTAATTATCATTCTATTAAATTTAGCCCCAAAATCACATTATGGCAAAATTACACTTTTACCCTAATATTTCAACATCTTTACAAATTAGTCCTTAGCTCATAAAAATACAAATTCATGCAATTAGGTCTCTACCCATGCTAGCTGGATTTCTCTTATTAACATAGTAACCCATATTTTTCATTTATTTCACAATTCTACCATAAAATTTTCATATTTCAGAAATAAATCCTTAATTGACAATTTTATCAAAAATCACTTAACAAATGTTGTTTATTTAACAATAACCATTCATTTTCTATCATCAAACATCAAAATACACACATATTCATTAATGAAAAACCCTAAACCTTTAATATTTTTGCAAATTAGTCCCTGGGCTAGCTATATTATGCTACAACGACCCCGAAAACATACAGATCATTAAAAACTGAGTCAAAATCACTTACATGCACAAAGGAAACTTGGCCAAATGCTTCAAGCTATTCCCATGGCTTTTCTATACCCTAATTTCAGCTTGGAGAAGATGAATGCACCAAAAATTTTCATTTGTTTTATTTAATTTAACTTTAATTACTAAATACCAAAATTAACCTTAAAAATTATCAAAAACATTCAAAATTACCAAGCCATCATCATCCACTAACATATTAATGGGCTATTTACCACATAAGGACCTCTACATTAAGGTTCTATAGCTATTAGACACCTTTAGATAATAGAACTCAAGTTTTACATTTTACACGATTTAGTCCTTTTTATCAAAATTGAGCACTCAAACGATAAAATTTCTTACAAAAATTTTTACAAAATCATACTAACATGATGTAAACATTAAATATAATAATAAAATAATTATTTTGCCTCAGATTTATGGTCTTGAAACCACTGTCTCGATTTGACTAAAAGTGGGCTGTTACAACTCTCCCCCTAAGGAATTTTCGTCCATGAAAATCTTACCAAAAAATAGGTTAGGGTATTGTTTTCTCATAGCTTCCACAAGTTCCCACGTAGCTTCTTCAATAATGTGCCGTTGGCATAGAACTTTAACTAAAGCTATGCACTTATTACTCAACTCTTTAACTTCTCGAGCTAATATTCTGATCGGTTCTTCATAATAAGTCATATTAGGCTGAATTTCAATATCTATCAGAGAAATAACGTGTAACACCCCATACCCATATCCTATGCCGGGACAGAATACGAGGCGTTACCTACCTTGAACTCGTGCTTACAACCATTTTCGATTCTTTAAGACTTGGGAAAATTTAAAACTTCCTCAAACTTATCAACACTACCTTAATATGGGCCTACGAGGCCCAAAACACACATCAAAATTCATTCGGGGAAAATTTGGGTCCTTTAGGCAACTTTAGAAAATGACACTTGGCATAGGGGCACACGCCCGTGTGGAAGGGGCAACACGCCCGTGTGACCATTTCGACATGTTCGTGCTATTGACCCGTCTGCTGCACACGGCCTAAGCAATACAGGGACACACCCGTGTCCTCCACCTATGTAGAAAGAATTCTAAATGCACACCTACAGGGGTTTTCACACGGCCTGGCACACGCCCGTGTCCCTAGCCCGTGTCCTTCACATGGTCATGACACGCCCCTGTCCTAGCACGTGTGCAAAAACCTGGATATTTTGTTTTGACATCAGGAACCCCAAAATGTCACATTGTTAAGGCACACGCCCGTGTGCTAGGCCGTGTCATTTACACGGCTGGGACACACAGCCGTGTCTCTGCCCATGTGTTTATTATCATGCATACTGACTTGAAATTTTTACGTGCAGGGGACACACGGCAAGACCACACGCCCATGGGGCAGACCGTGTGTCATACACGGCTTAGACACATGCCCGTGTGTCTACCCGTGTGGACAATATAGGGCTATTTACCAAGCCTGTTTACCACCCTTACTTACACAACCTACACAATAGCAACCAAAACCAATATAATACTATCTCATGCAACCAAATCAGCCACAATAGACAACATTCCATTTGTGCAATTTACTCACCCATGAAAATAACATCATTCCATATAAATCAAAATGAATATTAGCCATCATTCGAGGCTTAATACAAAAATGAGGGATTTATCCCAAGCCAACACATTTGGCCAAGTTAATAATAACACAAAACACAAGTCTAGTTCCCTATACATGCCATATTCAAAAATATAAATCAAACTATACCGAAGGCTTCGATTGATAGTGTGATCGATATCTCTGACTTTCATTGATCTTTGAGCTAGATAGGCTGCACTATAAAAAAAAAAAAAAAAAAGAGAGGGAGTAAGCATAAAGCTTAGTAAGTTGCACATAAATAGATATACAACACAATTTTACCATTCATCAACAAGCTCATAATGCACAAGTAGGCATAAGCAAAACTTACTCATTAATATTCAATAAACATCATATAGTCTATATTGATATCACATTTCATACATACCAAATAGGTACCTGTACCACTCACAACACGGTTATACTTTCCTCGTTAACTTGAAATCATAACTCTCACCGTTGAACCATCAAGAACACTATCGGGTATTCATTAAGCCTCAAACGTAGGTAAGGTGTCGATGCCATGTCCCAGACATGACCTTAAGGCTATCATCGTCGAGGCCGATGCCATGTCCCAAATATGGTCTTACACTAGCTCTCGTATATCCGTGTCGATGCCATGTCCCAAACATGGTCTTACACTTACATTACTCGTATCCAATGCATGTCCCAGACATGTCTTACACTGGCTTACGTCCCGAGGCCGACGCATGTCCCAGACAGTACTCGTCTCAATACTAATGCCATGTCCCAGACATGGTCTTACACTGGCTCTCATAGTGTGGCCGATGCATGTCCTAGACATGTTTTACACTAGCTCACACAAGTGACCCAAATGTCATGGCATGAGTATCCGATTTACTTCCTAAGGTTCCAACAGAATTCTACTATCTCAATTATTATTTTACATTCTCAATTCCACAATCAAGCAATTTATGCTATATTAATTCAAACACATATAATAACAATGTAGTTATATTATTCACATACAACTTACCTCAGGTTACAAAATGTGGCGACTAGTCGGTTTAGTCGATTTGCTTGGCTTTCCCCCGGTCTAGGTTCGAATTTGGTAATTCTTGATTTAAAATAGCAAAATGCACTCATTTAATCACTAAATAAATTAAGCAATTAAGAATTTAGATCTTTGGTAAATTAATCGTTTTGCCCCTAGACTTTGACAGAATGACCATTTACCTCTATGCTCAAAAATTGATTTTTATCGAATTTCATCGCATCTTAAGTCTAGCCGAACCCTTTTCACTCTTAAAGCTACTTCAAATTCCCACTATTTCACACATTTATCACTTATTTCACAAACTTTTCCAAATGGTCCTATAAGGGTTTTCTATGAAAACTCCTTTACAAAAGTTGTTCATTCAACAGCCAAGACTCATTTTCTTCCATAAAAACTCAGCAAACATTATAAATCCATTCATGGAAAAACCTTAAACTCTTAATCATTTTGCAAAATAGACCCCTCATTTGAAAGCTCATGCTCTTGGGGTCTCAAAAATGTAAAAATCATCAACAAAGGACATAGAAATCACTTACTTGTGAGTGCTTCAAGTTGCTGAAAATTTTAAACTTTCATGCCCCCTTCAATGGTTGATTTTCTGTAAAGAAAAAATATGAAAAAGGGATGATATTATCCTTCCTTCCTTTATTTCTATTTTAGTAAAAGATAAGCCACCTAACTCACCAAATTTGAAAAGTTTGTCTCCACTTTGACTCTATGGCTGGCTATGCTCCTTTAAAAGGGTCTAATTACCCTTTAAAATCCTCCAATTTTGATTCTCTAATAAGATAACACCTTTAGCTATCAAATTAGGACTTTTGCACTTATGCAATTTAGTCCTTTTTCGCAATTGGGCTCACAAACATTAAAATTACTCCACCAAATTTTCATGCACTAAATTAAACATGCTATGACTCCAAAATAATAATAAAATAATTTATTCAACTTTGAATTTGTGGTCCCAAGACCAATGTTCTGACTAGGCCCTAAATCAGGCTGTTACATTTCTCCCCCTCAGGGATTTTTGTCCCCGAAAATCTTACCAGTGAATAAGTTTGGGTACCAGTGTCTCATAGTCTCCTCGGGTTCCCATGTGGCTTCCTCGACTCCATGTCTATGCCATAAGACTTTCACGAGTGTTGTACTCTTATTCCTCAACTGTTTGACTTCTCGAGCTAAAATCTTGACCGGCTCTTCGCCATAGGTCATATCCGGATAAATCTCAACCTCTGTTGGCTCAATTACATGCGAAGGATCTGATCTATATCGGTATAGCATGGACACATGAAACATGTCGTGAATCGTTTCCAGCTCTAGTGGGAAGGCCAGTCGATAGGCAACAAGCCCTAATCTCTCGACAACCTCATAATATCCTATGAAACGAGGACTCAACTTGCCTCTTTTACAGAATCTGAGGACTTTCCTCTACGGGGAAACTTTTAAAAATACCTTATCACTGACTTGAAACTCAGTTTCCTTTTGTTTCAAATCCGCGTAGGATTTTTGTTTATCTGAGGCGGTCTTTAAGCAGTCATGAATTACTTTAACCTTCTCTTCAGTCTCTTTGACTAAATCAACCTCGTGAATCTGACTCTCTCTGAGCTCAGTCCAATATAAGGGCATTCAACACTTTCGCCCATACAAAGCCTTATAAGGCACCATTTTCAGACTTGTTTGATAACTGTTGTTGTAGGTGAATTCAACCAATGGTAAGTATCTTTCCCAACTTCCCTGAAACTCGAGAACACAACACCACAACATGTCCTCTAAAATCTAAATCACTCTTTCTGACTGACCATCGGTTTGTGGGTGAAATGTCGTGCTGAAATTCAACTTGGTTCCTAAAGCCTCTTGTAACTTCTTCTAAAACCTCAAGGTAAATCTCAGGTCTCGATCTGAGATAATCGATAACGGCACTTCATGAAGCCTCGCAAGCTCAGAAATCGACTAATCTCTCAAGGGAGTAGTCGGTCCACACTGGTATAAAATGTGCTGACTTTGTTAGTCTATCCACAACAACCCAAACAGCATCCTTTTTCTTCGGGGTTACCGGTAAACCCGTCACAAAATCCATAGTGATTCGATCCCATTTCCACTCGGGGACCATGATAGGCTGAAGTAGACTCGAAGATACTTGGTGTTCAGCCTGTACTTGCTAACAACTAGGCACTTGGAAACAAACTCTGAAATGTCTCTTTTCATACCCGACCACCAATACATTTTCTTAATGTCGTTGTACATTTTCACACTACCCGAGTGGACAGACAAACAACCACTATGTTGCCCTTGTAGAATCTTCTGAATAAGCTCATTGTCCTTGGGTACACACACTCTATCTTTGAGTATTAAACATCCATCAATATCAAAACAAAACTCTGACTCATTTTTCATCTCACATAGAGCCATCTTAGCTTGCAACTTCTTATCACCTTTCTGAGCTTCACGGATCTCTTGTAGAAATGTTAGTCTAGCCCTCAACTTTGCTAAAACTGAACCATCGTTAGACATAGTCAACTGAGTATTCACGGCTCTTAAGGCAAACAATGACTTTCTACTCAATGCATCGACGACCACGTTCGCCTTTCCCAGATGGTAATCTATTACCAACTCGTAATCCTTTATTAGCCCTAACAATCGGCGTTGCCGTAGGTTCAAATCCTTTTGAGTCATCAAATACTTAAGACTCTTATGATCGGTGAATACTCGGCATTTCTCTCCATACAAATGGTGTCTCCAAATTTTCAGCGCGAACACAATGGTGGCCAACTCTAAATCATGCGTCGGGTAGTTCTTCTCAGGTGGCTTCAGTTGCCTTGAAGCGTAAGCTATGACCTTACCTTCTTGCATAAGCACTCACCTCAAACCATTCAAGGAGGCGTCGCTATATATCACAAACTCCTTACTCAACTTCGACTACACTAAAACTGGGGCTTCAGTCAATAAAGCCTTCAGTTTCTGAAAACTCTGCTAGCACTTTTTTGTTCATTCAAACTTGACATCTTTTGGCAGCAGTCTTGTCATCGGGGTAGCTATCATATAGAATTCGTTTACAAACTGTCTATAGTATCCGGCCAAACAAAAAAACCTTCAGACTTCTATCACATTCCTCGATGATTTCCACTCTACAATAGCCGAGATCTTACTTGGGTCAACTCGAATCCCGTCACCCGACACGACGGGTCCTAGGAATTTGACCTCCTTAGGCCAAAATTCGCTCTTATTGAATTTGGCGTACAATTGCTTGTCTCTTAAGGTCTGCAACACGGTTCTCAAATGCTTGCGTGCTCACACTCATCATGTGAATAAATCGATATGTCATCAATAAAGACGACGACAAACTTATCCAAATACGGTCTAAAAATGCGGTTCATCAGATCCATAAAAACCACCGGGACGTTAGTAAATCCAAAGGGCATGATGAGGAACTCATAATTGATAAGTCGTAATTTATACATATTTTTATCCCATGCTTAGCACATTTTTGGATGAATCATCATTAAATTTGTGGAATTTGATGCTCCTAATCCTTTAATTTCATATTTTTATGCTTTGTTATTATTATTCTTCTGAGAGGTTTTCTTTTACAATTATAAACTAAATCCCCTAAATACCTAAGGGGGATGAAACCTAAGACAGATCTCGTTAATATTTTCTGAATTATATGATAAATACTTGATTTGTTCTTAATTATCTGTTCTTAATTCTTGTTTTAATATTCTAGGATATTAATTCAAGTATTGATGTGTTTATTCAGAGGAGTAAAAGTCCCTGTCTAAGAGTAGATCTAGCATAATTAAGCAGAGTTGATTGCACCCCTAGACATAGAGCGACATAATTTTGCCAGATTAGGGTGAAACCTATTAAGGGAATCCATAGATCAAGTTAATGCAACACTAGGGGTTTTAATTAGAAAGAGATTTCAATTAATCAACCTAGGGTTAGACGTTGTTAGTCTCGAGAGAGATAATAATATAAATTAGGGATTTCTATGGATCAAGTCAAGTGAATAAATCGTCTAGTTCAGAGTCGAATAACAAGTGAAGTCTAGGTGGATTCTTCCTTGGGTATTGTCTAAATCAACCAGTTTTCCCAAAAGTTTTTCCCCAATTTACTTTTTTTTTGCATTCTTAGTTTAATTAATTAGTTTGGATAAAACAAATCCCCTTATTTTTAGGCTACATAATAAAAAGAAGGTTACTACTAGTACTTTTAGTTCTTGTGGGTTCAACATCCGGTCTTGCTATAAACTATACTACTGTTCGATAGGTACGATTGCCTTTATGGTGATAATAGTTAGTTTTTAAGTACGATCAATCATAAATATAAAACTTATCACACAGACAACCAAGTTTTTGGCACCGTTGTCGGGGAACGAAGATATTAGGAACACTTAATTTTTATTACTTTAGCCATTTATTTTATTGCAACTTAATTTTATTTCAATTTTGTTTATATTACTAAATTTTCTTTTATTTTCTTCTGGCAGGTTTTCATAGTTTATGACTAGAAGAAACCCGTCGAGACCATTACTTTTTGATAATGAAATTGAAAACACAGCTTATAAAAACTGAAGAGAAATAAGGAAAAGCTAAGATACATAGAGGAAGAGCGAGAGGATGATATTCGCACCACGACCGAGGAGATGGTTGAAAATCAGGAAAATCTGCTACCTCTTGCGATTGCTGCTGATCCAGTAAATCAGAATCCTGCTCCACATACTATGTATGATTATGCTAAACCTACTTTAACAAGAAATGAATCGAGTATAGCTAGGCCTGCTATTGCTGCAAATAATTTTGAACTGAAACCTAACATGATTCAAATGGTACAATAGTTTGTTCAGTTTGATGGTTTACAGGACGAGGACCCAAACACTCATTTGGCGAATTTTCTAGAGCTCTGCGACACATTTAAGATCAATGGCTTTTCTGATAATGCCATTCGCCTTTAGTTATTTCCCTTTTCACTGAGGAATAAGGCTAAACAGTGGTTGAACTTGTTACCACGAGGGTCAATCACTACTTGGGAACAAATGACCGAAAAATTTTTGCTTAAATATTTCCTACCGGCTAAAACGGCTAAACTAAGGAATGATATTTCTTCTTTTGTATAGATGGATTTAGAAACACTCTACTATGCATGGGAGAGATATAAGGATCCATTGAGAAGGTTCCCTCACCATGGATTACCCCTTTGGCTAGAGGTTCAGACATTCCATAATGGTTTGAACCCTTCAACAAGGCAACTGATCGACGCAGCCACCGGTGGAACTTTAAACAACAAAACACCTGAAGAGGCTTACGAATTTATTAAAGAGATGTCACTGAAAAACTATCAGTGGCAAGTCATGAGAACAAAGCTGACAAAAGCAGCTGGTGTTTTCAACCTCGACGCAGTTACTATGCTATCAAACCAGGTAGAACTTTTAAATAAAAAGATTGATGGTTTATATTGTTCTACTCAGGTACATCCAGTGATGAGGTGCGACTCAAATGGAGGAATGCACAACCCATATTATCCCCCCTTCAATCCTGGCACCAAGGAGGAACAAGTCCACTATATGGGTAATAACTCTAGACCTCAAAATAACCCGTATAGTAACACTTATAATGCAGGTTGGAGGAACCACCCCAATTTCTCGTGGGGTGGCCAGGGAAATCAAAGGCCACAACATCCCCCATGTTTTCAACAACCACCTTACCAGTAGGAAAAGAAGCCAAACATTGAGGAGATGCTAACGAAATTCATCTCGGTGTCAGAAACACGTTTTTAGAATACCGAGTCAGTACTGAAGAACCAACAAGCATCGATTCAAGGGCTCGAAACTCAGATAGGCCAGCTTGCCAAATTGATTTCTGAATGACCACAGGGTAGCTTACCGAGTAATACTGAATCTAACCCAAGGGAACAGCTCAATGCGATTAATGTTCGAGATGAAGAAGTGTTAGTTGAACCTAAACTAGAATCGAGGCAAGGAATTATGGTAAGTAAAGGTAAAGGTGAGGTGAACCACAGTGAGCGAAAATCGGTAAGAGAAGAGTACAAACCTCAAGTGCCATACCCTAATGCGACAAGGAAAGACCACGCGGACGAACAATTTGGTAAATTCCTTAAATTATTAAAGAAAGTACATATTAACTTACCGTTTAGTGAAGCTCTTTCGCAGATGCCAAACGCAGTTAAATTTTTAAAGGAGCTTTTAGCAAATAAGGGGAAGTTGGATGAGGCGTCGCATGTAGAGTTGAACGCAGTTTGCTCAGCCATTCTATAGAATAAGCTAACCAACAAGTTGAAAGATCCATGGAGTTTTACGATTCCTTGTTTAATTGGTAGTTTAAACATTAACAATGCTTTGGCTGATTTAGGGGCTAGTATTAATGTCATGCCTTATAAAATGTTTAAACAACTAGGTCTTGGGAAACCCAAACAAACTAGGATGAGTATTCAATTGGCAGATAAAACCATTAGATTTCCTAGGGGTATCATTGAAGATGTACTTGTAAAAATCGATAAATTTATATTTTTAATTGATTTTGTTGTTCTAGACATAGAAGAGGATAGTGATGTGCCTTTAATTTTAGGAAGGCCCTTTTTAGTAACTTCTAGAACTATTATTGATGTTGGTACAGGTGAACTCACACTTCGTATGGGTAATGAAACAATCACTCTTCAAGCTCGTAATTCGAGTAACACATTGAATATCGAGGTTGGTTGTATAAATCATGCTACTAATACTGATATGTGGTGCAACCTTCTTTACAGGAAACATGTTCGAAGAGCATAAATGAACCATGTTTACCTAACAACAAAGGACCCATCTATGAAGAACGAAGGCTATAAATTGAGGAACTAGATGAATGGCAAACACAGAAATCGAGAACACAATATAAACCAAAACTATGCCATGACAGACTCGATGTTTTACCAAATTAACTTAAGGTTGGAGACAGAGTATTATTAGATGCAGCAGACCCTCGTATTGCCACTTCTGAACCTAATAGAGCAATGCCTTTTACGGTCTTAACATCTTCCCATACGGTACCGTCGAGGTAACTCATTCCAAGTTCAAAACTTTTAAGGTAAATAGTACTCGTCTAAAACCTTATTTTGATAAAATTAATAGTAGGAATGAGGAATGTAAACTCCTCGAACCACCATGACCACGCAATAGAGAGGTAAGTCGAGTTAGACTATAAATAAGCGCCTCTCGGAAGGTAACCCGAGCACTAACGGTGTTAATTTCTTTAATTTTAATGTTTAACATCTAAATCACTAACTGAGTCCTTAAAGACAGGTTTTCCAAATCCACACGGCCAGGCACACGGGCGTGCCTTAGGCCATGCTCATAGCACAGGAGGTGACACGACCGTGCGATATGGCCGTGTGAAAACAGAGCAAATTTTTTACCAAAACACGGGATTTGATACATTGCCACATGCGTGCGACTTGGCCGTAGGCAATCCTGTCAAAATAACACGGGCGTGCGACACGCCCGTGCCCACCACCCGTGTTGAAACTGTTAAAATAACACGGGCGTGCCCATATATACACGGGAGTGAGAGAAGTGAACGAAGCAGTACACGGCTGTGCGACACGGCCGTGTGCACCAACACACCCAAAGAACATGGGTGTTGGCCGAATTTCAAACGTGCCCAAATTTGGAAATCATGAAAAACACAGGCTGAAATAAGGGCACACGGGCGTGCCTCACGGCCGTGTGACCCAATATCTATATAAACCTCTACTATTCATCATCCCTTTCCCCAATACCCTAACCCTAGCTGCCGCAATCTCTTCCCCCCACCTACCAGCCACCCTTAGCTCTCCTTTCTTCTTCCATTTTCTTCCTTCCCATACCCCCTTTCCCATTTCTTTTCCCTTTCCCCTCTTTTCTCTTCTCTTTCTCTTCTTTTAATTTTATTTCTCTTTAAGACTTTTTATTTCATCTTTAAGTTTTACAATTTATATTAAGTAATTTATGTTTTTGGCCATTTCTTTATGAGTAATCATGCGTCTCTATATTTCCTAATGAGTTATTGATTCTATCGCAGTCATAAAGAGCTCCAAAGCTCACTACTACTTAGGAATTGGAAACTGCACTAGAAAAGGTCCTCTACGACTACCATGTCTTGCTCGACCACGACACCGACCACCACAATAACCTCTTCACTAGACACTATGGTTGTGGAACCCAACCTCTACCACCACCAGAGTATCCTCCTCCAATCTCACCTTTTCCTTCGCCGATTACTTTTCATAACTCTAATTCAAGGATTCCGTTTAACATTTAGGAAGTTTCACTTCTCTCCCTATCTTATGATCTTATATCTATATTTTTTAATAAATCTATCTTTGTACATTGAGGACAATGTACATCTTAAGTGTGGGGGGTTATTTATATCACTATCAAAAAAATCTCTTTTGTGAGGTATTCTTTTGGACAGATATACATAATTATAATTGTGGTCGTATATGCCAATTGAACTAAGAAAATTGTCTTATTATAGTGAGTCAACATTGGCACTAAGTGTGCGGATTTGAATGGCACTATGTATGCGAAGTTGAATAGCACTATGTGTGCTGATTTGAATGTCAATACATGAGTAAATCTTCAAGGCACTATGTGTGCGGTGTAGCATGGCACTATGTGTGCGAATTTGTTTGGCACTATGTGTGTGAAATCGGTTGATGGTACAAGAAGTATAGGAAAAAAAAAAGTGCTAGAACTATTAACTGAAATATTGAATTTGAGACATGAAACATATATGCATGGATACATTTAGTTCATTATTGTTTCATACTTTGAGAAAAGGATTTAAATCATTTGGTTGTTTGATAGTTGATTGAATAGCAAGACTTGGCTTGTAGTTGGATCGATAAACTAGGTAATTGTAGCATAGTTCGGTATGGCTGAAATAGTTGATCTTACATTGTTTTTCTTATGATCTCATGTTAGTAGTCTGTATTATATTGCTTACAATTTACTGAGCTGAATACCCATTTGATGTGTTTGCTTGTCTCCTATTTAGATTTCTTTGACCCATTTTGCGTGCTTGGGACCATCGTCGAAGTCATTACACCAACTTGCAACATTTTGGTATCCTCTTCTTAGTTGTTTAAGTGAACATTATGGCATGTATAGGGTAAAATGTATTTTGTTGAATTTTGATATGTATACTTCTAGCCATGCGAATATGGATTAAATATTAAGTTTAAATTTGGTTATGTTTAATCATGGTATTATTCGTCTGGTTATAATGTTTAATACTAAAAATGCATGATTTAAAAAAATATATATATATATATATATATATATATACGCTTGAGTGCTGAGAATGTTAGAAATATCAATTTTATGTTTGGAGTGGTTCGATTATAATACATTTATATAAGTGAACAGTTGTAATTTTATAGCGTAATGAGTCATCTGGTTATGTTGGAACATAACATCAAATCTTTTAATACAGTTGTTATATGTCATAAACTTATGTGATGGTTTAAAGTACCTAATGAAATGACTATGATAGAAGTAGATGCATGAAAATTTATGAAAAAGTATTTGGTTCGGTAACATCTTGTAACTCATTCCAGCGATGGAAACAGGTTAGGGTGTTACAGATTCCTTAAAGAACTGAAAAGGAGGATTAAATTGAAATAGTAAATAGAGGGGAGTGTAACGAAAAATATAGGAAAAGAAGAGAAAAGCCGAAAGGGACAGAAGCAAAGCAAGGACTTACCTATCAATATTCAACCAATGTACGCCTTTAAGGAAATGAGTGCACCCACTAATTGTCAGAGAATAATTTCCAAACCGGAAACAAAAATAGAGGGAGTAAAGGATGAAGTATTCAGCCAGAGTACAAAATGAGAAGAGATGACAAGGGAAAGAAAATCGAAGAGAGGGGAACATAAGGTCTTCTGCAAAAGAGAGAATCGGTTGAGAGAGGGGGAGATGAGGAGGGCATCAGCCAAAGAAAAGAACAATTGCTGAAGGAGTAAGGGAGAAGAGCAAAGCAGCAATGGACAATATAAAAAAAAAACCCAAAAGATCCCCTAGCAAAAATCAGCTACCAAGAAGTGCAGAAAAGAACCCAAAAAGCTCACAATAGCCGAAATGGAGAGAAAATACCCTACCCAAAGCCAAAATCCCCAAAGCAAGAGTACACATTCGGCTCCAATACCCCCACTCCATTCAAAATCCCACATTTTCCTCCCCAAATCCCTCAAAATCGTCCACTCCTCCCTCAACCACCTAGTTCAAGTTTCATTCAAACTCTTCAGTGTTTTAGTCAAACCACAACACTCCCACGGCATAGCAGTAAAATAAAACACTCCACTGCGCCTACCAGAACTCAAACCTCAGTCCCTAAGCAACAACAACACACCACCTATCCCTTGGACCAGTAGGACTATCCTGTCATGCTTTTCCCAAATTTATTTAAAAAGCCTATTGACTAAAGATAGGGTTTATTCAAGTAAGAAACAAATTTTTTCCACAAGCCAAGGCTCGAACACAAAACTTCTCAAACTCCTCCCAGAACACTTAACCACTAAAGCAGACATGCAATTGCGTAACACCAACATAATCCTAAAAACAAGTTCAGTTGACGGCACTAGCAAGCTAGATAAGTCGCTTGAGACTCGTACAAAATTTGAGAGGAAGTTAACCTCACAGAAACAAAGTTTCATTAAACAAATTGTCAAAAGTTCTTTTATAATCAATTTGAACTAGTATTTATAGCTAAAACAAGTGGCTAGCCGAATAGCCTTTGAATGAGCTGAATGGTCAGTTAGTTTCAGCATTTAAGGAGCTAGAAAATTCCAAAAAACTTCAAGAAATTCCAGGAAGCTTCTCCCATCATTTAGAACGTCGTTGGGCAGCTTCTAGATGAAGTTTGTTCAGTTGAAATGAACTTAGAACATTTGGGAGCTGAATGGTTTGTCTAGGTTCGGCCATAAGCTTTAATGGGCTGAAATTAAGTTGCCTTGATTAGCTGGATGGACTTGGTGAATTAATGAGAAGCTTGGAGATTGCAAAAGGCTGGAAAGTGTGAACCGAATTTAAATAGCCCCTGTGTGTGTGAAAACACAAAAATAAACAGCCTTGAAGTCTGAATGGAATGTTCCAGCAATGTGAAATCTTTTAAAGCTACCTTGGAGAGCTGATCGGCCAGCTTGGGGAGATAAATCAGCAGCTTGGAAGAAAGAAAGAACCATCTCCTTTGGCCCTTGGTATGAACGAAAAGTTGCATGGAAAAGATGAACCATCAACACACCATGTTTAATGCTATCCTATGCATGTTCCTGCACCAAATAAATTCAAAAATAAATCAAACTTAAGACATATTAATTTCGGCAGCCCAAGACACATTAAAATCATGTATTCAGCTAAGACACATTTAAACAAGTAATAACTAAGACATATTAAACACAAACAATAAATTAAGACACAACTTAAATTCGGCTGTAACATAGACAAATTAAAAACATGTAATCGGCTGGGAAAATTAAATAGCAGCAACTATTAAATTTGTTCAAATCCTAACACATTAAAATTATGCACTAAATAAGACACATTTAAGCTTAAATTAAAACATGGTGAAAACATATTTAAGATGTCCAGATTTTAAGCACAAACACACAATAATTATTTGAGCTGAACCAAGTTAAATAAATTAAAACTAATGCTGAATTTATTCGAAGGATAAAATAAACCAGCTGGGAATAAATGAAATTTGAGCTCAAACAAGCTGGAGTAAGCTCAAGTGAGCTGATTTGAGCTGAACGGAGCTTGGAGAGCTAGAGATGAGCTAAGTTCGACTTGCACAAAGGTGCAAGGATTCTTTAGGAAGCTGGTTCGAGCTTCACCATTAACATCGAGCTTGTTTTCTCCCAAAACTTGATTAACGAAAGCTGAAATAGCTTTTTGAAATCGTTTAGATCGTGCTTGAGTCATTGGTCCTTTAGGCAGCTTGAGGGATTCTTGGCTCGTGCTTGTTGCTCTCCCGAGCATGCTCACATCATTCCCCCTTCTTCAAAGCGACTTGTCCTCAAGTCGAGCCTTTTGTTTTCCACAAAACATAGGTTCTTAAACGGCCCTTTACGGTAGGGGAGAATGAATGGGCTCACGATAACCTGAAAAGAAGTCACCACTTGACAAGGAGAGATGTTATCATTGGCATAGGAGAAGGGTCTAATAAAATGATGAGTTAGGAATATGCAAACCCCATTCACTTTTTTGATACAGAGTTGAGCAAATGAATGATTGTCGAATTCACAGGCATATATAAGTCTTACCTTTTTTGAATTGGCCTTCATATTCGACAATAGGACATGCATAGGAATCAATTTGGAAAGCATGAAGAAATCATTCGAATTGGCACTCACTCCACATCTCACTCGATCAAAACAGTCATGATTCATACAAAAAGGCAAGTTCCATATATTATCTTTACAATCAAATGAACAGAACCTTTTATATGTCAATGCCTTACCACATAATCGCTTCAAAAACACATATGTTTTGGAACACTAAGCCATCTCTATTTGCATCCACAAGTTAGGGTCTAAACAAATTGATTTCGTGCAATAGATCAAGTAATGCAAATCTTCATGATCTCGCATATTGAAGCCTTTCAGTTGTCAATGGACTTTCATTTTATCAACAAACTTATCAACAACACAATCATCAATCAAAGAATGGAAATTATCGACAACAAAGTACAGTACCTTTTCAAAATTCAAATCATGAGCAAAGTCATCAATTCGAGTCGAATAGAACTGGCTAAGAAATAATGAAAACTCACCTTGCTTACCATCAAGAAGAGGTGATTGGGGATCAATTTGAACATTACCTCATTCAATCAACTTAAATCTTCTTTCCCTGGTAATATAGTAAAGTCGAAGCTCTTCACTCAATTTAACCTAAAAAGTTGGAAAGACACAAAGACAATTTGCGCTTTTCAAAGTGTCACTTTCACAAAAATGAAAGAGGTTAATGTCTCCATGGTTGATGAACACGAAAGGACATGCTGAAATGATATTCACCAATTGAGCGTATGAATCGATATCAGCATCAAAAGCATGAGTTTCTAAACTCATCACCTCGAGATGAAACATGAATTTCACGTACAACCACATAAAATGAACAAGGATCGATTTAAAGTTGAAATCAAAATCTTTAAATTTTGTTTCCTTAATTAAAGACCAAGCATAAATCAAACAGGAATTGGTCGCACAAAATTTAAGATGCTTGATTTTCCCACATATCGAACCAGAATAACAAATTCCTGGCTTGAACACACGGGCTTGTTTACTTATTCCAAAGTGTAGCAAATGTTTCATTTTTGCCATTAAATCAAACATACTGAACCGAAAGGATTTGTATAGAATCAAATAATCAAACCTCTTTACGTTCATTAGAATAGATGAGCACAAATTCAAAGATTTCACACAATGCATTAAATAATATGCATAATGATCACAATCAACCAACTTAAATGTTTATCGTGAAAACTTGTTATCATGCAAGATTATATTTCGTGTTTGTCGATCTAGTCAATCAACGTCAATAGGTTTTTTGTCGCATAACAAATCTAGAGAACAACTCCTTATACTCCCACTCCGAATGAGTTTATCAACCATAAACAAAGAATAGCAATTAACCATCTCAAAAATAGGAGTTCTTTTAAAAACTAGGTCATCAAAAATTTTATCGACAATTTTCAAACCTGTTTGTCGTGGCTCAATTGCTAAAGATTCCTTACCTTGAAGCACTTGTGGTTGAATTTCACCTTCAACCTTACCTTTTTTGATCAAATGAAAGCGTCTCTGTAACACCCCTATCCCGTAAACGTCACCGGAATAGGACGAGACGTTACCAGAAATTAGGAATCGGATCAGAACAACAAAATTTTGAACCTTTTCTTAAATAAAAGATCATTTATTCATATAACTAATAGACACAAACAAAGATCGAATTTAAAACTTATAAAAGTAAACTTCTATAAGATGCCATATTCGCATGGCTTATATACAATAGTCAAAATATCATTCTACTTATAGTCTAACCTATACATGCCATAAGTTATCACATAACACTTTCTGAGTACAATACTATTTGGCCGATTATGCACAAACACATATCATTTTACTCCGTTTATACTCAAACTCATATAAACATAGTATTTACAAGCTTCCGGATTAACTTTAATTCTTTCAAATTTCACTAGTGTATCATTTCTTACCCATACTTACTTTCAACATTCATAGTTAAGTGACATATCAAAAACTATCTTGTAACTTTGCATAATAACTGAATGCACACATATACAAATATACATATGAATTTACAACATCTTTTCATATGCTTCTCATTACACATTCTTAATTCCCGTCAGATCAATCTCACATATATAATATATATATCACATACCTGAATCACTTAATATGTAATACGAGTTCAATTTATCATCTTAGCATAGGATCTTGTAGTCATATACTTTATCGAATTCACTAGCATTTGGCCTGTGAGGTATAAAATCCAAACATAACACCAGCACGAAGCCTACGAGACTTTAAACCCGGATACAATCTCAGCACAATATAATTTATACACTTTTTACTAACTTTGGCCTCATCAAATATCTAATAATACCCACCTTTCACAATTGGTCATTCGGCCACATTATATACACATAAACATATGTACATTTCACACTTACCCATTCGGTCACATCACATACACAAGTACATATATAAGATAATTCTTTTATCATTACTTGCTAATACATCATATACTTTGCTTTCATTTAAATAACCACTCAGCCATATTACATTTCTAAGTAACCATTTGGTCTCACTATACAAATAAGATAGCACACATTTTCATAAAGGCCATTCAGATAACTTGTACACATTTGATATTAGCCATTTCGGCCTCACCACATATACTTATCTTGTACATCAATTTCATCATATCAAAACCACTTATATATCATTTCCTAACGTCACAATTCAAAATTCACATATGGTTTTAATCAATATCTTATAAGCAACTCAAACAGTTTTATCAATGTTTACAACATAATCACAAATTCACTAACAAGCTATCTTTCTGAGCAACAGTCATTAAATTATTTGTAACTGGAGCTACGAAACTCCTAATCAAGTGCTGTTAATTTTCCCTAGAAATAGACTCATCAAGCTTTAATTTCATAATTTATTCAGCCTCTAACTCAACTCCAACAATTTATGGTGATTTTCTAAAATCACGCCATTGCTACTATCCCAAGCAGATCTATTACAATTTACTCTTAAATTTCCAAAAGTTCAAACACTTAAGAACTTACTAAGATCTCAATTTCCCTTCTTCAATTTCCTAATCACATTAGTAGTTTCACTTACTTTGTAACATTAACGGTAATTTCATCACATAATTTATTAAAATACCATTTCCTTATATTGATTTCAAATACATTCAAGAATTTAAAGCATAATTTCATAGCTAAATGTAATCACTATCTGGCATTTACAAGAAATTCATAGTATTTTATTCACGTCTTAACTCATGATGCTTTCGGTTATTCTATCTTATCCCATGTATTCAAAATACAATTCACACATATTAGTTCATAAGACATTTGGCTATCACACAAAGTCCTCACTAAATTCATACTCATTCTATTTACCATTACTTAACCGAAACACAGAGATCATATATCATTCTCTAAAACTCTTTTAGCATATACCTCATTTCCATGCACAATTCAATCGAGTAAGTTAGCCATTTTCGGCTCATATTATGAACATTATTAATCATTCGAAAATATATATATTTATATATCACATATACTAAAACTTTATTCTATATTCATTTAATATTTACACACATAAATTCAACTTAATCGTTTAAGAGCTTACCTCAAAAGTTATTGTACGACTATATCGACTACACTACACCCTTCGTTTTTTTTCCTCGATCCGAGTTTGTCCCCTTAAGCTCTTGATGCTCAATCAACAATTTTTAACTTCAAATTTACAAACGGCAATGTCATCACTTTACATAACAGAAATTAAATTTCATTACTTAAACTATCCACGGCAATCACCTTCTGAGCACCTTAATTTTCTTTAAGCTAAACCACCTCATAGCATACATATACACATTCGGCTAATTATAAAACAAAATCAGCACTCATAACCGAATCATTAACTAAAATCACATTTGGTAATATGCTTAAATAATATTCAATATTTAATAACATCTAAAACTAATTTGCTTGAGGTGCCATGAATTATTCAAAGTATTTAACAACACTTATGTAATATCCTGATTTTGGGCCTAGTCGAAATAGTGGTTTCGAGACCACAAATCTGAGATAGAAATAACTTTTTAATAATTATTTTGAGGTCTATGATATGATTGCATGATTGTGTGAAAATTTCGTGAAGAAATTCTATGCATAAAGTGCTTAATTTGAAATTAGGGACTAAATTGAATAAATTGTAAAAATTGTGTTCTAGAAGTATTTTGCATAAAATTGAATTAGATTATTAATTATAGGTCCTTAAAGAGTAATTTTACCAATTTATAAAAAAAATTTGGACAAAAATGGGCTTGGAAGGGTAAAATTTTAAAGAATAGTAAAAAGGGCATTTTGGTCATTTAGGGGTAAAATGAATTAAAAGACAAATTTTAAAACCCAAATGTGTCCATATTCAACCCCATGGCCGAATATATCAAGGAGAAACCATGTCTAGGGTTTTTCAAGCTTCCAAGCTGGATTGTAAGTCCGTTTTAGCTCCGTTTTTAATGTTCTTTACGTTTTTAGAATCCCGGTAGCTCGATTTAGCTTATGCTAGCAATAATTTAACCTAGAATTTATATTTGGAAAAATACCCATAGGTGAAATTTGTGTATTTTGGTGTTTTATGATAGAATATGAGGTTTTAAATTATGTTAGACAACTTGTGCTACTCGGTTTTAAGTGAAAATGAGCAAAAGGGCTTAATCGGTAAAAATACCTAATAGTCATAAGTACATGTTAGAGTGAGAATTTGATGTTGCCATACAAGGGAAAAATGATCAGCATGTCATAAAACATTAGAAAATAGGCTGAAGTTTAATTTACGAGCTTTGGGTCAAAAGTGTAAATATGCAAAAGTTTAGGGGCAAAACTGTAATTTTTCCAAAATATGATTTTGGGTCAATTTGAGTAATGTGAGTCCTAATTAGACTATATTTTAAATGATAGAACAAGGAAAACTGAAATTCGGGCTAAAATGGGGGAAAATACCAAGTTGTGGACGAAATGGTAAAAGTAGCCATTTTCGCAAATGAGGTAAGTTCATATGTAAATGTTGGTAACATAGTTATTATTTTAAATGTTTTTATGTTATTTAAATGATATGATAATTATTATGAAATATTATACTCGTGATAATTGTTTGATAATATGTACAGATTTATTATTGAGTCTAGTTTTAATATAAACAAACGTAATAGACATTTAAATTATGTACAGAGAGATATCTGATTCGTAATAGACAGAGGTCAGAGCAGTCGAACCCTGAAACAGGGGAGATTTTAACTAATAAACTGTACTAATTGGATTGACCAAAAATTATAAAAAAAATTAGTAAATAGATATATGAGTCTAGTTTCCGGTAAAATTTACGGAATTGAATTTCAAGTTTTGGAACTCGAGATATGAATTTTTAAGTGACTGTAATGCAGATTGCTAGCTTGACTGGAAATTTTAAAAAAATAAATTATTTGAGCGGTTTAAGTAATGAATTAAGTCTGTTAACACCTCGTGTTCGAATCCGGCGACGGTCTCGGGTACGGGGCGTTACAACTTAAAAATCCAAAAACCATAAAACTGAATTCATATAACACCAAACTCAATGCTAAATCACCTAAGGCACATTCGGCACTAGCACAAGCACACACACATTTAACTTTTATAAAATTCAACTTTTAACAAGCTCCCTATGCTTCCATGATAAAAACCGAATGCTCATCTTACCACCAACATGCATTTTTAATTATCTCAAGCCTCTCTTAATCAATTTTATTCATAATAGCATGAACTCAACAATCCATTACTCATACAAAACAAACATAATCGAAAATCCCTTCATGAACTAATCACTCACATGTAACATACTTTTCAAAAACAAGCTCATAAACATATGAATTTTGGTATCAAATTGTCCACTGAGCATTTGTTTACTATCTTCTATCTTCAACTCAAATTTCCTCACTCATTTTCACTAAGGCCGAATCTAAAATGCCTCATAAACCAAATTTATCAAGTGGGTTTCGGCTAGAAAAAGAAGAGAAACACAAATTCATCAATAATTTACAAAACCACATCAAATTACCTTCAAATTTGCCTCCAATTGACCGAACGGTCCCAAAACCATCCTTCACTCTTCTTTTTTTTTTTTGAATTTCAGCTAGGTGAAGAAACAAAGATGAGTTCTTGTTTTCTTCACCCAATTCTTATTTTATTTTTATCAATAACTATATAATAATGAATATATCAATAAACTACTTAAAAAAAATATCAATTCATTATTATACACATAAAATATGCTTATTTTGCTCACCAAAACTATCATGGCTGGCCACTAACATTAAAAGTGGCAATTTGACATGCAAACCCACTTATTTGCATCATTCAATAATTAATCACTTAAAATAAGCCACACATATATTCAAAGCTTCTCACATAAGTCCTTTTTATTTAGAAACACATTCAAATTGACAAAAATCAAAGCATTCAAATTTCACACATCCATGATCACATATTTTAGACATAAAATATTATATTCAATTATTTCTGTGACTCGGTTTAGCGGTCCCGAAACCACTTCCCGACTAGGGTCAGAATAGGGCTGTCACAGTCTCTTATCGGGAAGGTATTGAAGTTGAAATTTATCAATCAAATCTTCAGTAACCTAAAAAGAAGAAAGAAAACAAGGACAACTCACATGTGGGTTGGTTATAGCAACTTGTTCTCGCTCTTCTTTTTCACTCGTCTCTTTTGAAGACTTATTCCCACTTTTTATTTCAACTTGCTTTTCTTGCTTGCACTCCTTTTCTTTTCTTTCTTCATACTCATTCTTTTTTTGCTCACTCTCAATCTTTTTTTCTCTCTTTCGTTTTCTTTTTCTTTTTCGATTTCTTTTTCTTTTCTCGTTCGTTCATTACAATATGAAGATGATACAAATGAATCAGAATGATAAATGTTTTGGTCAAAGGAAGAGAAAGCGTTTACATAGGGGTCACGATCAATTCTTCGTGAAAGATCCTCCGTGGATGAATTCTTTGATGAACTTGAAGATATATATCTATCTTCTCTTTTGTCATCTTGAAAGATCTCAGACTTGAAGTTTGCTTTTCTTTGTCACGAATTCCTTGACGAATACTTGATAAGAATCTCTTCTCGAATAGTCTTTGGATGTGTATCTCCTTGTCGATCTTAACTCTGTGTCTCGACTTGGCGAAATTTTCTTCTGTTGGCCTTTTGCTTGATAGCCTAGCTTTTCTTGGATTGACTCAATTTTTTGGTCGAGCATGCACTCCATCTCTTTCAACAAATACTGAAATTTAAATTCTGAAAATTCTTCTCGCAACATGATTTAAAGAAACAAAATGATTAAAATAGAAAAAAGAAGTCCTCACCACAAACCTTACTATTTCACCCGGAAAGAAAATTTATGATTTGCACTCGCGCTCGTGTTTGCACTTGTTTTAAGGCTTTTTCTCCTTTCGAATGCTCTCACTCACTCATGCCTTTTACCACTTAAACTCCCTCTTGTGGTTTCGTATTTTGTCTCTTTGGGCTTATTTGCTGCTTAGAGGGTCAGTTTCAAGGGGTTTCAAGGTTGTAACGTAAGAAGTGTAGGGTAGGCTAAAACAAAGAAAAAAAATTTTGGTGTAGTGTAACACCCCAAACCCGGCCCAGACGTTACGGTCGAATTCAATGCGCCACATGGAAATGTTGCTAATGTTTTATAAAAAATCTCTTTATTAGGGTTTAAAGAATGTTAATGTTTCAAGTTTAAGTGAATGGAAGCTGTGCACCTGGTAGGAAGCCAAAAAGAGGAGGTGAGTCTGTTGGACTGCTTAAGTACCAAGCTCTTCCCGGATCCAATCCTAGACATGCACACATCCATTGCCACACTTAAAGCATGTTACTCGTTTACAAACATCAAATTTAGTTTAAGTCTTATTTAAAATATTTATTATGTTGTGAAAGCTTTACTCGGTTATCGTGATATTTTAAAAACAAGTAACTTTTATAAATCGCTCCCTAGTGCTGACCAGTTTAATAATCCCAAACTAAAAATAATTAAAAGAGCGGCCTTATTACAACTTTAAGCAAAATAAAATAATCAAAAGTAAAATGCGAACTTATTTAAAACCAGAAATCAATCTTCGTGGCCACTCTAAATACTGCCCAGCTCCAAGTCCACCAACCAGGGCTCACCTGCAAGGATGGAAGAGAAAGGGGTGAGTTTGGGAAACTCAGTGTGTACAAAAACCCATCTAAAGCCCAAGTCAGCTCAAGCCCATTGGGCCTAAGCCCCAATCAGATAACAGTGTATGGCAGACCGAAGCCCTCCTCAGAGTACAGTAAACTAGGCCATAGCCCCTTTTAAGACCCACAGGCCCAATTCAGTAACACATGTAACAATAGCAATAATGAATGCAAGCCCATATTGGGAGACTACTCAACCCACCAACCACTACACTGCACCCGTACCAGCCCTACACTCCATGTGGGGAATACCTCAACCCACCCAGCCCTACACTCACGATTGCGACATTCTTTGCTTTCGATTATCGGTAATGTGAGACAAAGCCTTCAGTACGTGGACAAGCCACTTTTAGTACTTCCTCCATCAATATCCCAGCCCATGCAACAGATAATAATAATAACATGACATGCAGTAAATAGTAACAGTCAATCATGCATTTTGGTCAACTTTAACCCTAGGGGTATATCAGTAATTTTACTCCTTGGGGTAAATCCGTAAACTTTCCCACCTATGAAGGTGTTTCAATAGTTTTATCAGTTTTAAGCAGTTTGAATCCACAGTCTAATAGAACATATTTATTTGCCCCTTTTTTTGCCATCTTACCCATATGGACCCGTAAGCCCATTGGGCCCACTTTTAGTCTATCGAGGCCCAATTACCGAAGTTCACAAAATTTCACATGCGTCTAGCTTACCACTTTGCGATGCCAGATCTAATAGTTTCTACACGTCTTGTGAGCACTCGCACATTCACAAACCCATGAAATGCCGAAATTTTGGCATTTCGGCTTTTGCCGAATTGTACTATGAAAGGGTGTTCGATACACACTTGTTTCGTGACGACTGCTACTGAGATCCTTTACGATGTCCTACAATTGATTAGCACAGTTCTTAGATTGCAAACCACAACCACCAAACCCAATATTCACTTACCCATATTCGAACTATGTCCCTAAAAGCCTTTAAAACCTTACCTTTTTGCCAAAACCGATAGCTAGCTCCGAATCTGATTGCTCCAACGATCCAAGCCTTCAATCCAACACTTAAGAAGACACTAATCACTGAAATAAATCATCAGTTAAAGACCCCTAGAGCCCTATGCCCAAATCGACAGCCTCCCTAGATTTTAGGGACTTCGGCTTTTCCTAACATTGTAAAATAAGACCAAATCTGAGATGATGAAACTTACCACTTACTTTGTTTGATTTCCACGCAAATATAATGTAGATTTATCCTTTAAACTATAGTAGAACTCAAATCTAGGAGTTTCTAAAGTTTTAGCTATAAGCCCCCAAATCTATGGTATTTTCGGCTTTTGGGTGATGAAGAAGATGATGATGTGAGGCTATAATCTTGAAGTAAAGTTATCGATAGATATTTAGGGTTTAGAAAAGATTATTGTTGATCAAAAGGAACAAAAATATTGAAAGATATGGCTTTGGAGAAATCGACACAAGAGGAATCAAGTTTTTGGGATTTTGGGATTTGAGGCAATCGGCTTCAGTCTTAAAAATAATGGAGGGAAAGTGGTGTATAGTAGGGTGGTTGAAGGATTCAGCTATGGGGGAAAGAAGAAGAAAAGAATAGCAAATGGAGAGAAAAAGAAAAATAAAAGGAGAGAAAGGGTGACCAGAAAATGGTTCACTTACCCCCTAGTGCCGAATTTATACAAGCATTAACCCTAGCCGAATTTTGCCCTCTTAGAGAAACTCTTGGCCGGCTCTTCAAGAGTCCACTATTTGGCCAACACAGCTCTCCCCAATCAGCTCCTAAATTCTCTCCCTTATCCCCCCTTGCTCAATCCTGAGCAACTCAAAGTCCTCCTGATAGACTTTTACTTGGATTCCATTTCTTCCCTTTTCTATACATAAAAATTAATTCCCTTAATTGCTGTCATTGTGACTTGAACCTCAGTTCTCCTTGATCATGCACACGCCACCTCTAAGATCCTTAGTGGCGTCACTTACCAACTCACCACAGGCTTCCTTGTGTTTTATTTTACACAATTAATACTTAAAAACCCAGTTACCCAGAACCCCTCTTTCTTATGGATTTAAAATTAATTAAAATTACCAGATTCTAACTTAAACTTAGGCCTTCTAGAGGCCCACTATCCTACTTAAACCTATGCCAAGCAGACAGAACAACTCTACCCTCCTTAAAGAAATTTCGTCATCAAAATTTACCTGGTCCAAACAGATGAGGGTATTGCTGTTGCATCGCCTCTTCTGGGTCCCATGTAGCTTCCTCTCTGCCATGGTTACGCCAAAGCACCTTCACTAATAGGACAGATTTCCTTCTCAAAACTTTAACCTCTCGGTCTAAAATTTGCACGGGTTCCTCCTCAAAGGTTAAATCAGTCTTTACTTCAATCTCCTCCACCAGTACCACATGTGAAGAATCCGATCGATATCGTCTCAACATGGACACATGAAAGACGTCATGGATTTTGTCCAACTTTGGCAGTAACTCTAACTGATACGCTACTGGCCCTACCCGCCTAAGAATCCGATAAGGCCCTATAAACCTCGGACTTAGTTTGCCTTTCTTGTCGAACCTCAAAATCTTCTTCCAAGGGGAAACCTTCAAGAAAACCATATCCCCAATAGTGAACTCAATCTCTTTGCGCTTCAGATCCGCATACGACTTCTGTCTATCAGATGCCTCCTTTAATCGGTCTCTTATTAACCTAGCCTTACTTTCAGTATTTGCCACCAATTTCGGTCCAAGCACTTGTCGTTCACCCAACTCTATCCAACATGTCGGCGTACAACATCTTCGCCCATACAGTGCTTCATAAGGTGCCATTCGAATACTCACCTGATAACTGTTGTTGTACGCGAATTCTGCTAACGGCAAGTAATCCTCCCAACTACCTCGAAAGTCGATAACACATCCCCTCAACATGTCTTCCAGAATCTGAATAACTCTTTCTGACTGACCATCAGTTTGGGGATGGAAAGTCGTACTAAAGTTCAAACGCGTCCTTAACGCCTCATGCAACTTTTGCCAGAACTGAGACATGAATCTAGGATCTCGATCAGAGATAATCAAAACTGGGACACCATGAAGTCATACAATCTCCGCCACATACAACTTGGCTAACTTCTGAAGTGAAAAGTCTGTGTGAACCGGTGTAAAATGGGCCGACTTGGTTAACCTATCCACAATCACCCATATCGAGTCTTTCTTCGATGGCGTTAAGGGTAGCCCACTCACAAAGTCCATGGTTACCCTCACGCACTTCCAAAGTGGTATCTTTACTAGCTGTAACAATCCAGAAGGTAATTGATGCTCAGCTTTCACTTGCTGGCACGTTAGACATTTCCCCACGAATTTCGTTACTTCTCATTTAAGCCCAGGCCACCCGTACAGTTCTCGCAAGTCGTGATACAACTTATTCCCTCCAGGATGCATGGCACAGAGTCCACCATGATCCTATTTTAGAATTAACCGCCTCAATTCAGGGTCCTTTGGAATACAAACTCTTCCACGAAAGCACAGAACTCCTTCAATATTCAGTCCAGAATCCTCATTCTCACCATTCTTAACTTGCTGGAACCGAAGAGCTAACGAATCATCCTTCAACTCTTTTTCCTTAATTCGCTCAGTCCAAGTAGGTCTCACTTGCAATTCTGCCAACAGGCTTCCATCGTCGAACAGACTCAAACAAGAAAACAAGGCTCTCAAATCAGTAACAACCCTTTGACTCAATGCATCAGCCACCACATTAGCCTTTCCTGGGTGGTACACAATCGAACAGTCGTAATCCTTAAGCAACTCTACCCATCTATGTTGCCTAAGGTTCAAATCCTTCTGAGTCAACAAATATTTTAGGCTCTTATGATCTGTGTATATGATAAACTTTTCTCCATATAAGTACTGTCTCCAAATTTTTAACGCAAAAATCACTGTTGCTAGCTCCAAATCATGTGTAGGGTAGTTCACTTCATGAGTCTTCAGTTGTCGCGATGCATAAGCGACCACCTTACCCTCTTGCATCAGTACGCAACCTAACCCCATATGCGACGCATCGCTGTATACAGTGAAGCCCTTCCTAGACTCCGGTTGAATCAACACTGGCGCTTTAGTCAATACCTTTTTCAATTGATCAAAAGATTTTCGCTGTTTCTTGGTCCAGACAAATGGTACTCCTTTCCTTATGAGTTTGGTCAAGGGTGCAGCCATCACCGAGAAACCTTCTACAAACCTTCTGTAGTATCCTGCCAACCCTAGGAAACTCGAATTTACGATCATCGACCTAGGTGGCTTCCATTCCGCAATGCTTCAATTTTACGAGGATCCACCTTAATCCCCTCGGCAGAGACCACATGCCCTAAGAAGGATATCTCCCTCAACCAGAATTTACACTTGCTAAATTTCGCGTAGAGTTCCTTCTCCCTTAACACCTACAGCACAATGCGAAGATGTTCATCGTGTTTCATTTCTGTTTCAGAGTATACCAGGATATCATCAATAAAGACGACTACGAGTCGATCCAAGTAAGGTTGGAATACTCGATTCATCAGATCCATGAAAGCCACAGGTGCGTTCGTCAACCCAAACAGCATAACCAGAAACTCGTAATGACCATATCGAGTTCTGAATGCTGTCTTATGAATATCCATTTCCTTTACCCTTAGCTGATGGTATCCAGAACGAAGATCAATTTTGGAAAATACTGAAGCTCCCCTAAGTTGATCGAATAGATCATCAATCCTTGGCAGTGGATACTTATTCTTAATCGTCAGTTTGTTCAACTGGCGGTAATTGATGCACATGCGCATTGTCCCGTCTTTTTTCTTCACAAACAGAACTGGTGCTCCCCATGGAGACACATTAGGTCTAATGAAGCCTCTATCCAACAACTCTTGAATTTGAGCTTTCAGCTCCACTAACTCTTTCGGTGCCATCCTATAGGGAACGATGGACACTGGAGCTGTTCCATGCAGCAAATCGATTCCAAACTCGACTTCTCGGTTCGAAGATAATCCCGGAAGCTCTTCTGGGAAAACATCCTGGAATTCTCTAATAGTTCTGATGGTCTCCATGGTTAGATTCTTAGTTTCAGCTTGACTTACAAAACCCAAGTATGCCTCGCATCCCTTATGCATCAGTTTCTTAGCAATCAAAGCCGATACTACATTGGACAAGTAATCTCTTCGTTCTTCAATAATCATTACCTCTTCACCCTCGACAGTCCTTAACACTATCGTCTTAGCTTCACAATCCAGAGTTGCCTTATGCTTGGTCAGCCAATCCATCCCTAGGATTAAATCAAATTCTTCGAACGGTAACTCCATCAAATCTCCACAAAAAACCCTACCTTGAGTCTCTAAAGGCACCTCCTTGAAGATTTTTTCTACCTTAACCGAATGACCTAAAGGACTTATCACAGTTGCCCCACACACAGTCTCCTCAAAGTGAACACCCAATGCCCCAGAAATGTTGTATGCAACATACGAATAAGTTGATCCCGCATCAATCAGAGCAGTATAAGGGCAAAATTAGAATTTGGTTAATTAAGTTAATAATAAGTAAATAAAACATAAAATTTGGCCATAATGTGTTCATCCACAACTGAAAATACAAAGTAAAAGAGAAGAAAAGAGTTAGCTAGGGTTCAGCCATACCAAAGCTCAATTTAAGGTTCGTTTTTGTTTCGTTTTCGATAATTTCTACGTTTTTGTGATCGTTGCTTTGTGTTTTACTAAGCCCATGCCTCAATTTCTAATTTTGATGATGAATTTGAAATGGGCCATCGATAAATTCATAAGCTTTATGTTGTTATATGATGAAATATGAAATTTTGATGTTGGGTTTATATGTTTTGTCCTTGGTTTTTGATGATTTCGAGTAAAATGGGCTAAATTATGAAATTTGTAAATTGAGGAAATAAGATGTTAAATAAATGAAATGTGTGGACTTGAATAAGAGCTATGAATATTTGGCCAAGCATGAGTATATGCAAATTATGTGTATTTTTAGAATTAGGGACTAAACTGTCAAAATGTGAAAATGTGAGGGATAAATTGTAAAATGCCCTAAATGAATGTTTATGGATTGATTTGAATTATTTGGTGAATAAAAGGGTTAATTTTGAATACATATAGATCAAGAAAAGAGGAATTCAAATTTAGACCAAGGGAAGTCGAAGGTTATAGAGTAGACAATCCGAGTCTGAGTCCGATTGAATCAGTACCAGTGGTTTGTGAGTTTATAGATGTGTTTTCGGAAGAGTTGCTCGGATTACCTCTGACTAGAGAAGTCAAATTTGGTATCGAGTTGGTCCCTGGTACGGAACCTATCTCGATCGCTCCGTATAGGATGGCTCCGATAAAATTGAAAGAATTGAAGGTATAGTTGTAAGAGTTAACGGATAAGGGCTTTACGAGACTGAGTTTTTCACCGTAGGGTGCTCCAGTACTTTTTGTGAAAAAGAAAGACGGGTCGATGAGGCTATGTGTTGACTATAGACAGCTCAACAAGGTAACTGTGAAGAACAAGTATCCTTTGCCAAGAATCGATGATTTGTTTGATCAATTGAAGGGAGCCATCATGTTTTCCAAGATTAATTTGAGGTCCGGCTACTATCAGCTAAGGGTTAAAGAGTAAGATATATCGAATACTGCATTTCAGATGAGATACGGGCATTATGAGCTCCTTGTCATGCCTTTTGGTTTGACTAATGCCCCGGCGATTTTTATGGACCTGATGAACCGCATTTTCTGACTGTATCTGGATAAGTTCGTCGTTGTTTTTATCGATGACATATTGATTTATTCGCGTGATGTGGGTGAGCATGCGGAGCATTTGAGAATAGTTTTACAAACATTGAGAGACAAGAAGTTATACGCCAAGTTTAGTAAGAGAGAATTTTGGCTTAAAGAGGTCGGATTTCTAGGACACATTGTGTCGGGTGACGGGATTAGAGTTGACCCAAACAAGATCTCGGCTATTGTTGAGTGGAAACCGCCGAGGAATGTGACTGAGGTTCAAAGCTTTTTGGGTTTGGATGGATATTATAGACGATTTGTAAATGAATTCTCTATGATAGCTACATTGATGACAAAGCTATTGCAAAAAGATGTCAAGTTCGAATGAACAAAAAAGTGCCAACAGAGTTTTGAGAAATTAAAGGCTTTGTTGACCGAAGCCTCAGTTTTAGTGCAACCGGAGTTGGGCAAGGAGTTTCTGATATATAGCGATGCCTCTTTGAATGATTTGGGGTGCGTGCTTATGCAAGAAGGTAAGGTCATAGCTTACGCTTCGAGACAGCTGAAGCCACATGAGAAAAACTAGCCGATGCACGATTTAAAGTTGGCTGCCATTGTGTTCGCATTGAAAATTTAGCGACACCATTTGTATGGCGAGAAATGCCTAGTGTTCACCGATCACAAGAGTCTTAAATATTTGATGACTCAGAAGGAGTTGAACTTACGGCAAAGGCGATGGTTAGAGAAGGAAATCATTATTCGCCTTGAGGGCTATGAATGCTCAGTTGATTGTGTCTAACGATGGTTCAGTTCTAGCAGAGTTTAAAGCTAGACCGAAATTTCTACAAGAGATCCATGAAGCTTAGAAAAGTGATAAGGAGTTGCAAGCTAAGAAGGCTTAGTATGAGTTGGGGAATGAATCCAAATTTCGTATTGGAATCGATAGATGTATAATGTTCAACGACAGAGTTTGTGTACCTAAGAATAATGAGCTTGTTCAGAGGATTCTAAGAGAGGCACATAGTGGTTGCTTGTCCGTCCACCCGAGTAGTGTGAAAATGTATAACGATTTGAAGAAAATGTATTGGTGGTCGAGAATAAAAAGAGACATTTCAGAGGTTTTTTCCAAGTGTCTTGTGTGTCAGAAAGTGAAGGCTAAACATCAAGTACCTTCGGGTCTACTTTAGCCTATCATGGTCCCTGAGTGGAATTGGGATTGGGTTACTATGGATTTTGTGACGGGTTTGTTGGTAACCCCGAAGAAAAAGGATGCCGTTCGGATTGTTGTAGATAGGCTAACAAAGTCGGCACATTTTATACCAGTGCGTACCAACTACTCCTTTGAGAGATTGGCTAACTTATACATTTCTAAGATTATGAGGCTACATGGAGTACCCTTATTGATTATTTCAGATAGAGACCCGAGATTTACCTTGAGGTTTTGGAAAAAGTTGCAAGAGGCATTGGGAACAAAACTAAATTTTAGCCCCGCATTTCAGTTGCAAACCAATGGTCAATCAGAAAGAGTAATCCAGATATTAGAGGACATGTTATGGTGTTGTGTTCTTGAGTTTCAAGGTAGTTGGGAAAAGCATCTACCATTGGTTGAATTCGCCTACAACAATAGTTCTCAGGCAAGTTTGAAAATGGCAACTTATGAGGCTTTATATGGATGAAAGTGTCGAGTGCCCCTATCTTGGACTGAACTCAAAGAGAGTCAGATTCACAGGGTCGATTTAGTCAAAGAGACTGAAGAGAAAGTTAAAGTTATTTGTGACTATTTGAAGGCCGCCTCGGATAGACAGAAATCCTACGTGGATTTGAAGCGAAAAGAGATCGAGTTTCAAGTCGAGGATAAAGTGTTCCTAAAGGTATCCCTATGGAAGAAAGTCCTCAGATTTGGTAGAAGAGGCAAGTTGAGTCCTCGTTTCATAGGACCTTATGAGGTTACCAAGAGAGTAGGGTCAGTTGCCTATCGATTGGCTTTGCCACCAGAATTGGAAAAGATTCACGACGTGTTTCATGTGTCCATGCTACGCCGATATAGATCAGATCTTTCGCATGTGATTAAGCCAACAGAGGTTGAGATGCATCCGGACGTGACTTATGGCGAAGAACCGGTTAAGATTTTGGCTCAGGAGGTCAAACAGTTGAGAAATAAGACATGGAGTCCAGGAAGCCACATGGGAACCCGAGGAGACTATGAGAGATCAATACCCGAACTTATTCACCGGTAAGATTTTCGGGGATGAAAATCTCTAAGGGGGAGAATTGTAACAGCCTGATTTTGGGCCTAGTTAGAATAGTGGTCTCGGGATTACAAATTTGAATGTTTAAAAAATTATTTTATTATTATTTTGGGGTTATAGCATGTTTATATGAGTGCATAAAAATTTAGTGAAGTAATTTTAACGTTTGTGAGCCCAATTACGAAAAAGGATTAAATCGCATAAAGTGCAAAAGTCCTAATTTGATAGCTAAAGGTGTTATTTAGCTATAGGATCAAAATTGGGGGTCTTTAAAGGGCAATTAGACCCTTTTAAAAGAGCTTGGCCGGCCATGAGACAATAAAATAAAATAGTCAATGAGTTAGGTGCAATTTGGTGGCTTAATTGACAAAATAGAAATAAAATAAAGAAAAGATTATATCACCTTGTCATCTTCTCCCTCTTTGCCAATTTTCAACATCAAAAAGGGGGGTTAAGAGAACTCAAAATATTAGCCATTAGTATCCCTTGCAAGTAAATAATTTTCATACTCTTTGTTGTTTTTGATTTTTACATTTTTGAGACCCTTGAAGCATAAGTTTTCAAATAAGGGTACTATTGTGCAAAATGATTAAGAGTTTAGGGTTTTGCCATGAAAGGATTTGTAATGTTTCCTAAGTTTTTGTGGAAGAAAATGAGTCTTGGGTGTCTTATAAACAACTTTTGTGAAATGTGTTAGCATGAACACCTAAAATGACTATTTTACATAAGTTGTAAAATAGATGATAAATGTGAGAAATAGTGGGAATTTAGGGTATAAGAGTAAAAAGGGTTCGCTAGACTTAAGATTAGAAGAAATTCAATAAAAATCAATTTTCGAACCTAAGGGTAAAATGGTCATTTTGTCAAAGTTTAGAGGCAAAATGGTTATTTTACCAAAGATGTGAATTTTTGATTGTCTAATTTTATTTAATGACTAAATAAGTACATTTTGCTATTATAGATCAAGAATTACCGAATTCGGACCTAGACCGAGGGAAAGCCAAGCAAATCGACTAAATCGACTAATCGCCACATTTTGTAATCCGAGGTAAGTTGTATGTAAATAATACAACTACATTGCTAATGTATATGTTGAATTGTATTTGAATTAATATAGCATGAATTTCTTGATTATGGAATTGAGAAAGTACGATTATAATAGAGATAGTAGAGTTCCCGTTTGAACCTAGGAGATAAATTGGATATTCATGCCATGACATATGGGTTATTGTGGGCTAGTGTAAGACATGTCTGGGACATGAATCGGCCTCAAAATGTAAGCCAGTGTAAGACATGTCTGGGACATGCATCGGCTACGAAATGATAGTCAGTGTAAGACCATGTCTGGGACATGGCATTGACTTGAGATATGAGCTAGTGTAAGATCATGTTTGGGACATGGCATCGGCACCATACCCACGTGTGAGGCTTAATGAATATCCGGTAGTGTTTCGAATGGTTCAACGGTGAGTATTATGACTTTAAGTTAATGAGGAAAGTATAACCATGTTGTGAATGGTACAGGTACCTAATTGAAATGTATGAGATATGAGTTCGATATATGCTATGAGATTTATATGGATAGCGATGAGTAAGTTATGCTTATTCCTACCTTTGTGTTATGAGCATATTGATGAAGGGTAAAATTGTCGTTGTATATTTATTTATATGCAACTTAATAAGCTTTATGCTTACTCCCTCTCCTTTCCTTTTCTTATAGTGCCGCCTAACTAGCTCAAGGATATCGTACGTCGAAGGCAACAATAATTCTATTAGCGGAAGCACTCGGTATAGTTAGACTATTTGTTTTTGAGAATGGCATGTATAGGGCTAGACTTTGACGTTTTAAGTCTTTGAAAAATTAGCCAAATGTGTTGGCATGGGTGATTCCCCTTCATTTTGTATTAAACCTCAAATGATGGCTAATATTCATTTTGATATATGCAAATGATGTTATTTTCATGGATGAGTAATATGCACAAATGAAATGTTGTCTATTGTGGTTGATTTGGTTGCATGAAATAGTCTTGTATTGGTTTTGGTTGCTATTGTATAGGTTGTGTAAGTAAGGGTGGCAAAGAGGCTTGGTAAATAGCCTTATTTTTGTCCACACAGGTAGACACACGGGCGTGTGTCTAGGCTGTGTGTGACACACGGCCAGCCCCATGGGCGTATTATCTAGCCGTGTGTCCCCTGCACGTAAAATTTAAAAGTCAGTATGCATGGTAGTAAATACACGGGCAGAGACACAGCCATGTGTCTCAGCCGTGTGAAGGGCACAGCCTAGCACACGAGCGTGTGCCTTGGCTGTGTAGCCCTTAAGAATTGCTGACGTCAGAAACAGAATGTCTAGGTTTTTGCACATGGGCATGTCATGGTCGTGTGAAGAATACGGGCCAGGGACACGGGCGTGTGGCAGGCCGTGTAAAAACCCCTGTAGGTATGAACTTAGAATTAATTCCACACGGATGTAGGACACGGGCGTGTCCCTGTATTGTTTAGGCCGTGTGAGCCACATGGCCAACAACACGACCATGTCGAAATGGTCACACAGGCATGTTGCCTTTCTCACATGGGCGTGTTGCCCTTCCCACACGAGCGTGTGCCCCTATGTCAAGTGTCATTTTTCTAAAGTTGGCTAAGAGACCCTAATTGGTCCCGAATGATTTTCGATGTGTGCTTTGGGCCTCGTAGGCCAATATTAAGGAGGTGTTGATAAGTTGAGAAAGTTATAAATTTGTCCAAGTCTTGGAGACTCGAAAATGGTTGTAAGCACAATTTCAAGTTGGGTAACGCCTCATATTACGGGTATAGGGTGTTACATCAATCCTTTTCAGTAATACATGATATAGTTCCTTTGAACATTTACCGTTCATTTCCTTTTCATGCCCATTGAAACACTTGGAATATCATCGAATACTCGGGAAAGCTCACACATAGTGTACTTAAACATATAACCTTAACCTTTCCTTTACATCATTGCTTACACGAGCTGTGGAGTATCTGCAACAAATGTAGGACCTCAACCATTGGTAGGACATTCAAGGCTAGCACCTGAAACATGAAAACCCTAATGACATGTCATTTATATCCTATGAATTCCTAAGGTTCAATCGGGACTTGATAACTGCCAATTCGTCGTAATGTGGATACATTTATATATATACTGATTCATTTACATTAAAAACAACATAATAAACATGTAATTTAATCAACATTATAATGATTACAGTCCATACGAACTTACCTAACTAAATTATAGCAATGACTAAGTATAGAGGCTATTTGGTAATTTTCTCTTTTCTTCGATTTTCCACTCATTCTTGATCTAAATTAATAATTTCATTCAATTCATTAATCTAGACAGTAAAACCAATTCATTTGATGCAATTTAGTCTTTTTTGACATTTTTACAAAACTACCCTCAACTTTTCATTTTTATTCAATTTAATCCATATGTCTTAATCATGTAAATAAACCAATTTTATTGAAAATCCATACAATCTGAATGTTGGTAGCATCCATTATAGCCCACATTTGCATCAATTTCACACCAAGTTCTTAAATTATTATTACTTTAGCAATTTAACCCCTAAACATTTAAATTATTAAAAATTACTTAACAAAATACTTATAAATAACAACTAATACTTCAAATTCATCACTTAACATCTAAAATCACAAAGGTTCATCATTGGCAACATTCAAAATTTTTTACAGTTTCAAAAACGAAGGTACGGGCTAGTTGGACCTAATTGCAACGATCTGAAAAACATAAAAATTATGAAAAATGGATAGTTTAGGGGCTTCGACACGTGTTGCTATAATAATGTGATCAGTTGTATTGAACAAGTAGTGATACAGTGGTGTGGCATCTTTATATTCGGGCTTGACGACTAGGCCAGGTATAGGGTGTAACGCCCCAAATTTTGGGCCTAGAAGTATTAGGTCTTGAGTATGGGAACAGTTAGGAAGCTGCTCATAAATATTTAGTTGTTCAAGAAAGTGACACAAATCTGCATCTGTTTCAGTGGTTAAGTGCTCTAGAAAGTGTCTAAGAAGTCTTGGGTTCAAACCTGAGCAAGTACAAAAAGTTTTGTTTTTAGAGGATTAAGCACTTTCTCTAGGCAGTAGGCTTTTAAATTAAATTGGGTAAAACATGGCAGAAAAGAGCCTGCTAGTCTAAGGGATAAGTGGCGTGTAGAGTATGCTAGTGGTCTGAGGTTCGAATCCCTACTTATGCAAATGGAGATTATTTTTCCTGATGGCCATGGGAGGAAGTTGTGTTTGACCGAAACACCAAAAGTTTGAACAAATTTGAACAGGG
This sequence comes from Gossypium anomalum, assembly GCA_025698475.1. NCBI lineage: Eukaryota > Viridiplantae > Streptophyta > Magnoliopsida > Malvales > Malvaceae > Gossypium > Gossypium anomalum. The sequence continues at coordinate 43,530,603 of CM046965.1, forward strand.
TTGTTGTTAGTCGAATTTGGGGAGTGAAAAGGGGGATTTTCAATTGTTGAGGTTTGTGAACAGAAGGGATTTTAGAAGGAAATAGGGGAATTCGAATTTGGTGGGAGTGGTGCTGCTGAATTTGAACTCTAGCACTCAGAATTTCCGCAGTGTGGGAGTGTCTTGGAGGAGGCTATGGTGAGAAGCTAATTGAATTAGAGGAGACCCATTTGGTCAAAAAGGATTTGGTCACAACTCTCTAGCTAATTGAGAGCTGATTTGGTTTCTAGCTTTGTTGCCAATTTCTTTCTCAAATTTTCGGGTCGGTCACATTCATTTTTGTTTTGTTTATCCTATTGCCAAATATTGCAAAGGAAAAGGGGGTTCTTTCGGGTTTCTGTCATTTTTTCTCCTAGCATATTCGAGTCCTTCCTTCATTTTTCCATTTGTGCTGACCTTTTCTGTTCTTTGTTAAGCCGAATCATCTCCTCCTTCTTTGTTTGGCCGGATACCCTGAGTGTTGTTTCTCTTTTTCTTCTCTTTGCTCCAAACTGAATACCCTCTAACATTGTGGCCGAATCTGTTAAAGCCTAATCATCTTCCTTCTCTTCTTTATTTCCCTGGGACGATTCTTACTGAGGTACTGCCGAAATCCCTTTGATTTCTCAGTAAGGGTTTTTACAGTTTATTTTCCCCTAGCCGAATCTTATTTGGCTTTCTTCTCAAAGGTTCGACTTCTGTATTTCTTAGGCTGAATGGTTGCTTTTTCTCTCTTTTTCTGCCATGAGGAAAGATTCATCTAACATCTCTATTCATACGAATGTTGCTAGGGGCTTGATCTCAATAATCAAAGTGTTAGGCCGATTACTCTTCCCCTACAAGTGGTTTTCCTTTATTGGTAAGTGCTTTAAGTGTTGATTAAGGATCTTGTCCTTGTGTTATGTTTCTTAATGGTAATTAAGTGTGCGATTTGTAATAAGGTAACTGGGGATCTTTTGTTATTAGGTGAGGACAACTGAAAGTCTAAGGTGAAGGGTTGTGTTTGGTGCTGAATATTTAAAAAAAGCATTTATGGTTTATAAGGTGTTTTAATCTTGGAAGTGGTTTGGCTACGACATCATAACAGGTGTGTAATCACACTACTTTAACTGTAGTTCAACAAAAGCTAAAAAATATGGCTAGTGTTGCTACACGAGCGTGCGCTCACTCGTGTGGTTATCCGAACTCATAAAACGTGAGCGTTTGATACTAGAGGCCACCATGAGCAATTTCATGGGCTTAGGTCATTCTAGGCCATGTTGGGCCGAAATGGGTCGTATGGGGCCCACAGGCTCGTGGGCCCCACACGGGTTAACCATATAGACGTGTGGAGATATTGGGCTAGACTGTGTAAACCATACGGCCAAGGCCATCTCTGGGCTTGTGGGCCACACGAGCGTATGGGCCCACGTAGGCCTGCAATATGGGCCTTGGGCCCATTTTCACTGTATGACTGTTAAGGTTGCACGGGTCGCCTGAGACGACTATGGACCTACTGTTGGGTCGGTAAGTTTACCTAGACCCCTATATATGTGGTAAAATGACTGTTTTGCCCTTATATGGTAAAATGACTGTTTTGCCCTTATATGGTAAAATGACTGTTTTGCCCTTATGTGGTAAAATGATTATTTTGCCCTTATGAGGTAAAATGATTGTTTTGCCCTTATGTGGTAAAATGATTGTTTTGCCCTTATGAGGTAAAATGACTATTTTACCCTTATGTGGTGAAATGACTGAAATGCCCCTACATGGTAAATCGATTGTTTTGCCCCTATGTGAGGTATTTATATATATGTACATGCATGATTGTATTTTAGCTTGCTATTTAAACTGTAATGGATACATGTATGATTCTATGATATAACATGAAATGGCTGTATGATGCATTGCATAGGGATGGGTTTATTATGATTGGAGGAAGTGTCTTTCGCAAAAAATTTCATCAAGAAATCACCGATGGCTTTAAGCCTATTATACTGGCAACTTAGCTGCATATTACTGTTTAGTACCGCAACCGATGCTAATTTTGGAGTGTAGGGATGGCTGGGTTGATTTTACCCCCACATGGAGTGGAGGGTCAGACGAAGATGGAGTGTAGAGGCTGGATGGGTAGGACTTGTAACACTCCTAACCCATATCTGTCACTGGATGAGGGTTATGAGACATTACTGATCATAATACATATCTTACAGGTTTGCAAAACATGTTACAATTTGAAAATTTTAATTACATTAATATACAATCTAAATTAGAGATTCAATATTATTATGTCATTTTTATTAACTTGACTTAATATAAAACATAATCTATGTCTATTAAACAATTTAGCTATATACTGAACATGCATCAAATTAATAGCTTGATTAATAGAATGTAAAACCAACATATATAATTCATGTGTACGTACATCATCAAACATTATTAGAAACTATTTCCAATACTTTTATTTTATTTATTTATGTGACCTTACTTTATTAATATAAACATATAGTTCATAAGTCAAACATTAAGGTTACCTAACACACCCATTTAATAAATATAAACTCATAAGTGGAAATAACTAGGCATAATCGAATGAAGCTTTTGATATAAATATTACCTAAGTTAATAGTCAATCACGTATGTAACCTTATTATGACACAACATGACCGAACATGCTTTTTACTCATATACATACTGTGCGTTTTTACCTTAAATTGAACACCACACTTCACATTTTATTCCATACAAACAAATGATTAAAATATTCATGGGATATTTTATTTATTATTATTTGCCTTACATAACCGAATTCCACTACTAAAGGCATGAACATATCCATAGATTTCATCACCGAAATTACTAAAATTAATTTCACTAAACATTACAACTAGAACATATAAGACTAAGACTAAACATGGTGATCAAATGCACTTATGCACTAAATAAACTAGTATAAAACACATCCAAAGCAGCCAAACATGCTTAAGATAGATTTCTCCATACCTCATGCAAAGTCATTAACTAAATTCAACATTCAAACAAATAACTCATTCCTATATCCATTCATGGCACACAGCATATTAATCAAAATGAACTTATACCATTATTAAACTAGAACCAAACACAAGCATAGAAATAAGCCATATTCGCATGGCCTTAATACAAAAAATAAGCTCAATATTTTCCAAACCACATTCCAGCCTATACATGCCATAATTTAAGTTTAACTTATAAAGGTAACAAAATAGCTGATAGTGTGATGAACTTTGCTGACAGTCATTGAGCTCGTAGCTTGAGTCCAAAATCTATAGAACAGAAACAAATATACACAGTAAGCTATTATAGCTTAGTAAGCCATAAGTAGTTAATAATTCAATAATACATTCAACCTATCTTATTAACTTGAATTATAGTATCATGGTCAAAGCATATCCTTAAACCCACATATGAGATATAATGGTACACTTCCATAAACCATTTCTTTTACTTGATCGAATACTTACATAAACAAATTAACCATCATCAATCAACATTTTGGGTCCAAAATGTCACCAAATAATCAAGCATGCATACCATTAAAACAAGATCAAGAATCGATATGACATTATGCACACATAGTCCTTATTTGGCCGAATACTCACATAGGCACTTCTCATGTTAGTAAACAATTTCCAAAGGCAAATAGTCATATTAAAATTTAATACATATTCATCCAAATGTAAAATTTCGAATATCGAAATAATAATATTGCATAAACATATATTAATTACATAATCAAGAATACCATATGATACTTACACATGTATATAGGTTATTCATGACATACTAACTATTCATTTAGTAAGCCAAATACACATAGCATACACATTTTCTACTTTATTTGCACCATACAAGATTTATAATATATAGTCATGGTGTTTACGTATCTTACCTCAAGTAAGTAACATATTAGTTCATACCTGGTATATAGCTCAATTAACACATTCGAACTCGATTTACCCTTTCCCGATGAGCCATTCGAAATTTGATAGGACACTCGGATAATCACACAATCGTACACTGCCAACGTCTCAGACGTGGTCTTACATGTAGTCACACATCGATGCCACTGTCCCAGACAGGGTCTTACTCGTAAACACATATTGGAATCACATATCGATGCCATGGTCTTACTCGCACACATAATTCAGAATCTTATGTCATGACATATGTATCCTAACTATTCCTAAGGTTCATACGGGGCTTCCGGACTTCGTAACTCGGTCAAAACAATTTCGGAAACATAGTAGTTAAGCTAAATCATATTCGACTATAGCTTAAATAAAATCATAAATTTCATTTCAGCATGTATAATTTGTATTTATTTAAAACTAAATACGTCTATTTGCTTATAAACTTACCTCGGATGTAGTAAAATGAGACAGAGCTGCTAGTCGACAACTTTCATTTTTCCCCGATCCAAACTTGATCTAAACATATTCAAATTAAGCTCATTCAAACATATTTTCATTCAATTTAGTCCAAAAACACATAAATGGGCAAATTACCATTTTACCCCTGACATTTACAATTTTTACAATTTAATCCCTATTGCACAAAACACAAAATACACAAAATTTCCAAGTACCCATGTTAGGCCGAATGGTACCCATGTCTATACAAGCCCATATATTTCATTAATTTCACATTTTAATGTGTCAAATTATTATTTTTGCAATTTAGTCCTAATTACTCAAAATCATCAAAAACTCCAATACAAAATGTGTTAATCTAAAACATATCTTTCATACTTCACCATCAAACAACAAAAATCACAAGTTATCAACAATGGCATCATTCAAAATATTCATCAAAATAAAAAATTAAAGCTTGGGTTTTGTAGTACTCGAAGCAACGATCTTAAAAACATAAAGATTATCAAAAACTGACTAAGAACGAACCTTGATTTAAGCTTGGAAGATGGTCAAACTAGGTTTTCTTCTTCTTTCTTTCTTATTTAGTTTCGGCAATGGTGGATTAAAATATGAGCACTATGTTTTATGATATATTTTATATTATACTATCTTATTTTATTAGTTTACTAATTTAACCATATTAAACTTATAACAAAGTCACATAATATAAGCCTGTTGCCGTCCATTCAATGTGTCAATGGGCTATTTACCACTTAAATCCTCCAATCTAGGAAGCGACTAATGATTTGGCCATTTATACATTAAACTACCAAATTTTTAATTTATGCGATTAAGTCTTTTTTTTTTAAATCAGACACCCAAATGACAAAATTAAATCACGAAAATATCACAGATATAAATTCACAAAAAATAAACACAGACAATAATTTTTAAATATTTTTTTGACTCAGATTCGTGGTCCTGAAACCACCGTTTCGATTAGGGTTTAAATCAGACTGTTACAGGACTGGCATACTATTTACTGTTTCTGCACTGTTTACTGTTACTGCAATGGGCCAAGGTCCAAGCATATGACTGTTTCTATATTGAGTTGGGCTAAAGCCCAAACTGATATTGTCACTGTTACTGATATGGGCTTAAGCCCAGTCTGTATTTGCTCACTAAATGTATGATTGTATATTTATTAAGGGATTACACACTGAGTTTTCGTAAACTCACCCATTTGTTTTAACTGTACAGGTAATCCCCAGACTTAGGCGGATCGGTGCAGCAGAGGACTCAGCAGTGGCCACACACCTATCTAAGTTTAGATAGCATTTTACGATTTTGATTTAATTTTGGGGGTATTTTACCGTAATAATGACCTTTATGGATTTTAACTTTAAAATAGGGGTTTTTATTTGCTTTGGTTTTAAACTGCTAGTGTTAGGAAAACTCGAGTTTTCAAAAGAAACAATGTTTTTACAAAGTAAACGCAAGTACGCAACTACTTTAAAAAGCTTCCGCTGCAAACGAGATTTTGAAACTTATAATGTTTTAAAGTAAATACTTTTTTATAATAACACAAGTTTTAAAACCATCTTTTAGATCACACAAAGAGGCTAAATAAGGATTGGGCTTTCAAATGAGATCACGTTTTATGAAAAACACTTCAATGTGACATCGCTAGATTCGACCATAACGTCCAGGCCGGGTTTGGGGTGTTACATAGGGTGTTACACTACCACTGATACACTTCGTCTTTCAATAGTAATAATGCACATCTTCAGTAGTCATCAAGTGCACTTGCCCATTCATCAAATACTTTTTGAATATTTTATAACCAGAATTCACTCTAACTGGGTCATCTTTTGTCTTGTCTCTAAACTCATCGGCCCTGTAACACCCTGAATTTGGGCCTAGAAGTTTTGGGCCTTAAGCATGGGAACGGTTGGAGGCAGCTTATAATATTTTGTTGTGCAGGTAAATTTCGTTAATGAAGGCTTGTTTTAGTGGTTAAGTGTGCTGAGAAGTGTTGGAGAAGTCTTGGGTTCAACCTAGACTCTAGCAAAAATTTTGGTTTAAGGTGAATCTAACCCTAGGTGTAGTAGGTAGGCCTTAAGAATATTGTTGGAGAAATTGTGCCACAAAAAGCCTTGTGGTCTAGTGGCAAAGTAGCGCCACATAAGAGGCAGGAAGGTGGCGTCATGGAGTTGGCAAGGAGTGTAATATCCCGAATTAGGGCCTAATCGAAATAATGGTTTCGTGACCACAAATTCGAGATAGAAATAATTATTTTATAATTATTTTGATGTTTATGATATGATTGCATGATTATGTGAAAATTTCGTGATGCAATTTTACGCCTAAAGTGCTTAAATTGAAATTAAGGACTAAATCGAATAAGTTGCAAAACTTGCAATCTCGAAGTTTTTAGTATGAAATTGTTTTGGAATATTAATAAGGAGGTCTTAAATAGCAATTTGACCAATTTTAAGTTCATGGACAAGAATTAGGACATGGAAGGAATTTTTGAAAGTTTAGTAAGGAGGGGCATTTTGGTCATTTGGATATTAAATGAAATAAAAAGGGAAAAATAACACAAAATAGTCATCTTCTTCATATGGTTGCTGCCGAATTTTTCTCTCTCCATAGCTAGGGTTTATTCAACTTTCAAGCTTCATAGTAAGTGATTCCAAGCCCCGTTTTTAATGATTTTTATGTTTTTGAAATCCCGGTAACTCGGTATAGCTTATGATAATAATATCTTGAGTTAGAGTTCATATTTGGAAAAATACCCATAGGTGAAATTTGTGAATTTTGATGTTTTATGATAGAATATGAGGTTTTAAATTATGTTAGACAACTTGTGCTACTCGGTTTTGAGTGAAAACGAGTAAAAAGGGCTTAATCAGTAAAAATACCTAATAGTCATAAGTACATGTTAGAGTGTGAATTTGATGTTGTCATAGAAGGGAAAAATGATCAGCATGTCATAAAACATAAGAATAAGGGATAAAGTTTAATTCCCGAGCCTAGGGGTAAAAGTGTAAATATTCAAAAGTTTAGGGGTAAAATTGTAATTTTGGTAAAATTTGAATTAAAGACTAATTTGATAATGTGAGTATTAAATAAGGTAAATGTGTTATTTTAGATCAAGAAAGACGTGGAATCGACCCCAATCGAGGAAAAGAAAAGATTGTGGACTAAATTGATAATTTGGTACCAAGGTAAGTTCATGTGTAAATAATGTAGTATAATTGTTATTTTTAAATTATTGATGTTAATTATATGATATGCTGATTTTTATCATGAAATATATGCTTTGTGGTTATTTTCGAATAAAATACAAATTATTTGTATTATTTGTTAAATATAAAGTGCTACCGAGTATTGGTTTCGGTATTTTACGGAAGATGGCAAGGATATGTGTTCGAGGAAAATCCCGTTTGAACCTTAGGAATAGATTAGGATACAAGTGACATGTCACTAGGATGGTTGAGCATCCGAACTCGTTGAGTTGAGTCCGAGTTCACTTATGGATGCGAATGTCCGAACTTGTTGAGTTGAGTCCGAGTTCGTGAGATGTAACTAGGCATCCGAGCTCGTTGAGTTGAGTCCGAGTTCACTTATGGATGCGAATGCCCGAGCTTGTTGAGTTGAGTCCGAGTTCGCTTATGGGCGGGTTACATGATTGATTGATTACATATGTTATGTGGCACTTATGTGCAAATTATCCATGTATCCGAGTTATATTCCGATGTGTTCAACGGGAAAAATTTCTAGTGAAATGGAAGAACACATAGATGCAAGTGACATTTTGGTAAGTGTTGCGAAATAGACACTTTGGATAGGTATGTACTTAACCCTCGGGTTGAAGTTAGATACAACAACAATAAGATGATAAGATGATGAATGATGTTTAGAAATGTGAAATATGTTTTGGTGATACCATGCTAAGGTTGTTTGTTATAATTGTATTGTTATGTTACTTGCTATTTGCATATGAACTTACTAAGCATTTATGCTTACTCCCTCCTTTTCATTCACTGTAGTTTTGAACAAGCCGGCTCAGGAATCGGGACAGGTCGAAGGTTCGATCACACTATCCGAAGGACTTTTTCTTGGTAAATGGCCTGTAAAACTTAAGTATGGCATGTATAGCACTATACCTATTTTGTGTAAATAATTTTGTTATATGGTGGTGATTTGGTTAAGAAAATGCTTGATAATGATAAGTAATGGAAATGGCTAATTTAGATCATGTTTGATGTCACGGAAGGTTAATAGGTTATCTAGTCCATAAAAACTCATGAAAAGATGAAATTTGCCATAAATAGAACATTGCAGCAACACTGACGTGAGTTTGAAAATTTACTAAAAATCATAGAAATTGAATTTTGTGATGGTTAAATATGAAATTGAAGCCTAATATGTCTAGTTTCACATGAAATAAACGAAATGGGAAAAGGAATTATATGTTAGAAGATATTTGAGTTTTAGTGAAACAGGGCCAGAGCGATTTCTGGATCCCCTGTTTCAAATTTAGAAATTCACCATAAATCATAAAAAAATAATTAGGTAGTGTATTTTATATTATTGGAATCCTTATTGAGTCTACTTTCAGGATGAACAAACGGAATAGTAATATAAATTTTTTACAGAGAGAAATATGGTTCGTAGTAAACAGAGGTCAGACCAGTCAAGTTCTGAAACAGGGGTAAATTTAACTAATAAACTGTACTAATTGGTCCAACCAAAAATTCTACAAAAAAATTAGTAAATATATATATGAGTCTAGATTTAGGGAAAATTTACGGATCTTGATTTCGAGTTTCATAACTTGAGATATGATTTTTCTTGTAACTGTGACGCAGGTAGTTAGAAAGCTGTGAATGTAGAAACAAATGATTCGAAGTTCTTAATTTGATAAATTATGTTCGGTAACACCTCAAGCTCGACTCCGGCGACGGTCTCGGGCGTGGGGCATTACAAGGAGGTCTAGGGTTCGAAACTCATGGCAATCAAAGAGCATTTATTTTGCTAACAAGGGGCGGCAAGAGTTGGTGTTGAATTTAAACTCTGATGATGGAGGGATCCCACATCGGGAAGCTAACATAATAGTGGATGCGAAGCTGGCTTTAAATAGAGAGAACCATGAGGAGAGTAAAGGTACCTTTCTTGGCTGATCCCCTTTCGCTTTATGGCGTGCTCGTTTGGGTTGGGCGTCGGCTAAGAGTGCTTGGAGCGCGGATTAACTCCAGTCTCCTATCAGGTGTGTATTACTCACTACTCTGGCTGTAGGATGGCTACTTCGGGCCGCGATGGGCCGAAAGGGGCCATGAGGGCCCAATGGGCCTACGGGCCTAATTGGATAAGTTGTTTGATTGTGTAGTAAATATTAGACTAGGCTAGGTGAATCTCATATCTGTGGCTAGATTTGGGCTAAAAGGGCCACACGAGCGTGTGGGCCCATTTGGGCTGACAATGGGCTTTAGGCCCATTCATATTGTTATCCCTAGTTAGAATACTTTAGTTTACCAAATCGCTCCTCGACTTGTAAATTTACCAAAGTACCCCCGATTTACAGAATTATCGTTTTACCCTCTATAATGTACTGCTTTTTAGGATTAACTTAATGTGGTTTCGGGTCACCACATCCGATTTAGAGTAGGTTTGTAAATATTATATTTAATATTTATGAGTTAATTGTGATTTTAAAAATGTTTTTGATATTGTGATATTTGTTTTATAAGTGATTTATTAAGTTCAAGTGGTATGACCCTAAGGTCAAGTGGGTTTAGGAAATGAGGTATCGAGACCTCATTTCTATAAACCGAGTCGTAAATATTTTTATAAATATTTACGGAGTGGCGAAAAGATGGTATTAAAGTTTCGTTGAAAAATTTTATCATTTCTATAGTTAATTAAGCAAAAAGGACAAAACCGCGTAAACTGTAAAAGTTGCATTCTAATTGTTTAAGTGTTTATTTTCCATGTTTTACGAAAGAAGAAGTCCCTATTTATCAATTAAACCATTACTTTATGATAGTGGAGATTGGTGGTTTGGCATATATGAAATTATGTATTATTATAAAGGACAAAAAGGTAAATGGAATATTAAAATGTATTAAATAAAAATAAAAGATAAGATGGCCATGCAAATTTTATTTCTTGGCCGAATATGGAGGAGAAAAAGAAAGCCATTGAAGCTTCCTTAGTTTCGGCACTTGCATGAAGTGATTTAGGTATGTTTTGTGCTCGGTTTTTGATAATTTTTATGTTTTTGAGATCGTTGCTTCGTATTCGAGCTAGCCCATACCTTTAATTTTAAAATTGTCAAAGTATTTGGATGATGTCATTATTGAATGTTTGAGTATCTTGATGTTTAATGATAGAATATAAATCTTTGATGTTAGATTAATAAGTTTTATTAAGTGAATTTTGGTAAAAATGTCAATTTTGGATTAAATTGTGACATGTGGAAATTTAATGGTTAAAATGTGAAATTCGGCCAAGTGGTTATAAGCATGATTTTAGAAATTCAATGATATTTGGCCAATTTGAATAATTCATGGCACCTCAAGCAAATTGGTTTTAGATGTTATTAAATATTGAAGATTATTTAAGCATATTACCAAATGTGATTTTAGTTAATGATTCGGTTATGAGTGCTGATTTTGTTTTATAATTAGCCGAATGTGTATATGTATGCTATGAGGTGGTTTAGCTTAAAGAAAAATTAACGTGCTCGGAAAGTGATTGCCGTGGATAGTTTAAGTAATGAAATTTAATTTCTGTTATATAAAGTGATGACATTGCCGTTTGCAAATTGAAGTTAAAAATTGTTGATTGAGCATCAAGAGCTTATAGGGACAAACTCAGCTCGAGGAAAAAACGAAGGTAGTCATGTAGTCGATATAGCCGTACGATAACTTTTGAGGTAAGCTCTTAAATGATTAAGTTGAATTTATGTGTGTAAATATTAAATGAATATAGAATAAAGTTTTAGTGTATGTAATATATAAATATATATATTTTTGAATGATTAATAATGTTCATAATATGAGCCGAAAATGGCTAACTTTCTCGATTGAATTGTGCATGGAAATGAGGTATAAGCTAAAAGAGGTTTAGAGAATGATATATGATCTCTGTGTTTCGGTTAAGTAATGGTAAATAGAATGAGTATGAATTTAGTGAGGACTTTGTGTGATAGCCAAATGTCTTATGGACTAATATGTGTGAATGGTATTTTGAATACATGAAATAAGATGGAATAACCGGAAGCATCATGAGTTAAGACGCGAATAAAATACTATGAATTTCTTGTAAATGCCGAGTAGTGATTACATTTGGCTATGAAATTATGCTTCAAATTCTTGAATGTATTTAAAATCAATATAAGGAAATGGTATTTTAATAAATTATGTGATGAAATTACCGAATGAATTATGAAATGAATTATGGATTAATGTTACAAAGTAAGTGAAACTACTAATGTGATTAGGAAATTGAAGAAGGGAAGTTGAGATCATAGTAAGTTCTTAAGTGTTTGAACTTTTGGAAATTCAAGAGTAAATTGTAATAGATCTGCTTGGGACAGCAGAAATAGTGTCATTTTAGAAAATCACCATAAATTGTTGAAGTTGAGTTAGAGGCTAAAAAAATTATGTAGCTAAAGCTTAATGAGTCTAGTTTCAAATGAAATCAACGAAAACATATTTTGAATTCTGTACAATGAGAAATTTGATTCGAAGTGAAGAGTGGTCAGATTAGTCATACAGTGAAACAGGGAAAACTTTAAGAAAAATCTGGTATTGATTAGCCAAACTAAAAATTCTGAAAATTTTATGGATGAAAGATATATGAGTCTTTTTTCAGGGAAAATTAACGGCACTTGATTTGGAGTTTCGTAGCTCCAGTTACAAATAATTTAATGATTGTTGCTCAGGAAGACAACTTGTAGTGAATTTGTGATTATGTTGTAAACATTGATAAAACTGTTTGAGTTGCTTATAAGATATTGATTAAAGCCACATGTGAATTTTGAATTGTGACGTTAGGAAATGATATATAAGTGGTTTTGATATGATGAAATTGATGTACAAGATATGTATATGTGGTGAGGCCGAAATGGCTAATATTAAATGTGTGCAAGTTATCTGAATGACCTTTATGAAAATGTGTGCTATCTTAGTTGTATAGTGAGGCCGAATGGTTACTTAGAAATGTAATATGGCTGAGTGGTTATTTAAATGAAAGCAAAGTATATGATGTATTAGCAAGTAATGATAAAAGCATTATCTTATATATGTGGTTATGTGTATATAATGTGGCCGAATGACCAATTGTGAAAAGTGGGTATTATTAGATATTTGATGAGGCCAAAGTTAGTAAAAAGTATATAAAATAAATTGTGCTGAGATTGTATTCGGGTTTAAAGTCCCTTAGGCTTCGTGCTGGTGTTATGTTCGGGTTTTATACCTCGCAGGCCAAATGCTAGTGAATTCGATAAAGTATATGACTACGAGATCCTATGCTAAGATGATAAATTGAACTCGTATTACACATTAAGGGATTCAGGTATGTGATATATATATTATATACGTGAGATTGATCTGACGGGAATTAAGAATGTGTAATATGAAGCATATGAAAAGATGTTGTAAATTCATATGTATATTTGTATATGTGTGCATTCAGTCATTATGCAAACTTACAAGATAATTTTCGATATGCCATTTAACTATGAATGTTGAAAGTAAGTGTGGGTAAGAAATGATACACTAGTGAAATTTGAAAGAATTAAAGTTAATCCGGAAGCTTGTAAATACTATGTTTATATGAGTTTGAATATAAACGGAGTAAAATGATATGTGTTTGTGCATAATCGGCCAAATAGTATTGTACTCAGAAAGTGTTATGTGATTTCGAACATTTGGTTTGTTTTTAAGTTCAACTGTTTAAATTGCTTAAGACTTACTAAGCTTATGAAAGCTTACTTTGAATGTTATGTTTCTCTATTTATTTTTGTAGATCGTTGACTCTTACTATTATCTCGGGGATCGTCAGCACTTCGTCACACTATCTACTATTGTGGTAATCATGTGATTTGGACTTAGCTTATGGCATGTATAGGTTAGACTATAAGTAGAATGATATTTTGACTATTGTATATAAGCCATACGAATATGGCATCTTATAGAAGTTTACTTTTATAAGTTTTAAATTCGATCTTTGTTTGTGTCTATTAGTTATATAAATAAATGATCTTTTATTTAAGAAAAGGTTCAAATTTTTACTGTTCTGATCCGATTTCTAATTTCTGGTAACATCTCGTCCTATTCCGGCGATGGTTGCGGGATAGGGGTGTTACATTTTTATTGGTATCAGATACAGTTTAGTCGATTCTAGGACTAACGTAGCACGTGTGAGTCTAGCTATACATGCCATAAAGTGATAAAATGATAGTGTGATGATTTCTGACAGTTAAAATATGTTGTTCGTAATATAATGAATTCCGATCCCAATCAAGCTGTAGCAGATGGTATTGAGAGGATTGAAACATCCTTATGATGTCTCAAAATTGAGAAAGGTATGAATAGAAGTATGATATACATTTGAAGTATTGAAATGCAAAGTAATTTTTGCTGAATGTATTATGAAATAAATATGGAAAAGTATATTAGGATAATAATAGTGATGTATATTGTATGCATGAGAAGTTATATTTTGGTTCAGGATTTTATGTAAATGGGCGAAATATATACATATATATGTCATCTATTAGAGATGGAATTGCTGTGTAGTTTATGCTTTGTTAATGTTATATATCATGTTATGTTTTAAATATGTGAATGAGAACTTTGAAGAGAAAATAATGTATTTGGAATGAGCCTACATGTAAATGATATCTATGATATAATGTAAAGGTGTATATGATATGTATATATTGAAACGAAGTAAGTGAATTACAAATATGATATGCTATATGAAATGTATTAAAATTTGAATAAATATGCATGAAACTCGGTGATGTGTATTCGGGCCTTCGTGCCTAGCGTGCTTCGTCTTCGGTGATGTGTATTCGGGCCTTTGTGCCTAGCGAGCTTCGTCTTGATGATGTGTATTCGGACGCCGTGCCTCAGCGAAGCCGTGCTCTGTGATGTGTGTTCGACCTTCGTGCCTCAGCGAGCTTAATGCCAGTGATTCGAGCAAGGTTTAAGTGTTCATTAGTATATGAATTCAAAGTTAAATGAAAGAATACGTTTAAAGTGTACATATATGACGTTTTATAGACTTGGTTAAGTCATTTCAATGTGTAATAACGAATGAATATGGGCATTATGTGTGCGAATGATTAGAGGCACTGTGTGTGCAAATTTCTTTAACCGAGCACTATGTGTGCGAGATCGGTAATTGAGGCACTATGTGTGCAAATTCCTTTAACTGAGCATTATGTGTGCGAGATCGGTAATTGAGGCATTGTGTGTGCGAGTTCTTCAACCGAGCACTATGTGTGTGAGATCGGTCAGTGGGCACTAAGTGTGTGAAATGAGATTCATGTAAGACCTCATCTGGGACGAAGGCACTGATTTGAGATGTTGTGTAAGACCATGTCTAGGACATGGCATCGACCAGATATGTCATAACATGTAAGATCATGGTTGGACTATTGCTTTAAGTAAACGACATACTAAGACAAGTACGACGCTCTTTAAATTGACAAATGTTAAGAAGTAGAATTGAAGTTAGATATTGAATTTTAATTAGATACTGATATTCGGTATTTGAGTTTGAATTAGGGATTAATAGATATAAATTGACGATTGATTATTGTTTCGGCTGTAATTTTGTTATAAGTGGATACGTGAAAAAAAAAATGGTGGATATGTTGTTAAGGAATGAATTTATGTTATATGTACACTTAGTGCTTAGTTGAAAATGTGTTATGGATTTAGTCTATGAGATTCTCGGTATATGAAGTTATATGTGCTATTGCTGAATGGACACTATTTTGTTAATCTTGTTCAAGAAATTATTTTGATTGAGTTTCGACATTCGAATGTCTATAAGAATTTTTGATGAATGCTGATAATTTTGGATATACGAGTTATGCTCTGGAATAAATCTCATGCCAGTGTATTATATTAGGCTTTATGCCTATTCGACTGTATACGGGTAACGTTAACTATGATTGAATGTACTAAATGAACTAAATATTCTGGTAAAGTTGACTTTTCTTTTGGAAATAAGTTAAGTTGAATATTGAGATGTGATAAAGTTATAAAGGATATTCATTGGGATGTTTGAGAATATGTATACTTTCGGCCAGGTTACAGCTTATACATGAATGAAAATGTGGGTTATGGATATGTGAGTTGATGTTATGTATTATACATGTTAATATGTGATTTATATGTGTTTGAAATGCAAGTATAAATTCAATTAAGTGATTATTGCTTATGAAATCAAGAAAATGAGATGTATGTGTATACTTGTAGAAATGTTTATGTATTTGTTTCAAGATAAGAAGGTGATTTTATAGATCGATGTGAAAGCAGTAATGAATTACAATTGTTATTGATGAGCTAATGTTTATATGGACATAATTCAATAAGAGGACGTTATCCTAACTTAGTCGCTACTAAGATTTTCGGGGACGAAAATCCCTAAGGGGGGAGAGTTGTAACAGCCCATTTTTAGGATTAACCGGAACAGTGGTTTCGGGGTCACCAAATTCGACGAGTAGGTTTGTAAATATTATATTTAATATTTACGAGTTAATTGTAATTTTAAAAATGTTTTTGATATTGTGATATTTGTTTTATAAGTGAGTTATTAAGTTCAAGTGGTATGACCCTAAGGTCAAGTGGGTTTAGGAAATGAGGTATCGGGACCTCATTTCTATAAACCGAGTCGTAAATATTTTTATAAATATTTACGGAGTGGTGAAAAGATGGTATTAAAGTTTTGTTGAAAAATTTTATCGTTTCGATAGTTAATTAAGCAAAAAGGACTAAACCGCGTAAAATGCAAAAGTTGTATTCTAATTTTTTAAGTGTTTATTTTCCATGTTTTACTAAAGTAGAAGTCCCTATTTATCAATTAAACCATTACTTTATGATAGTGGAGATTGGTGGTTTGGCATATATGAAATTATGCATTATTATAAAGGACAAAAAGGTAAATGGAATATTAAAATGTATTAAATAAAAATAAAAGATAAGATGGCCATGCAAATTTTATTTCTTGGCCGAATATGGAGGAGAAAAAGAAAGCCATTGAAGCTTCCTTAGTTTCGGCACTTGCATGATGTGATTTAGGTATGTTTTGTGTTTGGTTTTTGATAATTTTTATGTTTTTAAGATCGTTGCTTCGTATTCTAGCTAGCCCGTACCTCTAATTTTAAAATTGTTAAAGTATTTGGATGATGCCATTAATGAATGTTTGGGTATCTTGATGTTTAATGATAGAAAATAAATCTTTGATGTTAGATTAATAAGTTTTGTTAAGTGAATTTTGGTAAAAATGTCAATTTTGGATTAAATTGTGAAATGTGGAAATTTAGTGGTTAAAATGTGAAATTCGGCCAAGTGGTTATAAGCATGATTTTAGAAATTCAATGATATTCGGCCAATTTGAATAATTCATGGCACCTCAAGCAAATTAGTTTTAGATGTTATTAAATATTGAAGATTATTTAAGGATATTACCAAATGTGATTTTAGTTAATGATTCGGTTATGAGTGCTGATTTTGTTTTATAATTAGCCGAATGTGTATATGTATGCTATGAGGTGGTTTAGCTTAAAGAAAAATTAAGGTGCTCGGAAGGTGATTGCCATGGATAGTTTAAGTAATGAAATTTAATTTCTATTATGTAAAGTGATGACATTGCCGTTTGCAAATTGAAGTTAAAAATTGTTGATTGAGCATTAAGAGCTTATGGGGACAAACTCGGATCGAGGAAAAAATGAAGGTAGACGTGTAGTCGATATAGCCGTACGATAACTTTTGAGGTAAGCTCTTAAACGATTAAGTTGAATTTATGTGTGTAAATATTAAATGAATATAGAATAAAGTTTTAGTATATGTGATATATAAATATATATGTTTTCGAATGATTAATAATGTTCATAATATGAGCCGAAAATGGCTAACTTTCTTGATTGAATTGTGCATGGAAATGAGGTATATGCCAAAAGAGTTTTAGAGAATAGTATATGATCTCTGTGTTTCGATTAAGTAATGGTAAATAGACTGAGATGAATTTAGTGAGGACTTTGTGTGATAGCCAAATGTCTTATGGACTAATATGTGTGAATGGTATTTTGAATACATGAAATAAAATGGAATAACTGGAAGCATCATGAGTTAAGACGCGAATAAAATACTATGAATTTCTTGTAAATGCCGAATAGTGATTACATTTGGCTATGAAATTATGCTTCAAATTCTTGAATGTATTTGAAATCAATATAAGGAAATGGTATTTTAATAAATTATGTGATGAAATTACCGAATGAATTATGAAATGAATTGTGGATTAATGTTACAAAGTAAGTGAAACTACTAATGTGATTAGGAAATTGAAGAAGGGAAGTTGAGATCATAGTAAGTTCTTAAGTGTTTGAACTTTTGGAAATTTAAGAGTAAATTGTAATAGATCTGCTTGGGACAGCAGCAATAGCGTGATTTTAGAAAATCACCATAAATTGTTGGAGTTGAGTTAGAGGCTAAAACAATTATGTAGTTAATTGATTAGCCAAACCAAAAATTCTGAAAATTTTATGGATGTAAGATATATGAGTCTATTTTCAGGGAAAATTAACAGCACTTGATTTGGAGTTTCGTAGCTCCAGTTAAAAATAATTTAATGATTGTTGCTCAGGAAGACAACTTGTAGTGAATTTGTGATTATGTTGTAAACATTGATAAAACTGTTTGAGTTGCTTATAAGATATTGATTAAAACCATATGTGAATTTTGAATTGTGACGTTAAGAAATGATATATAGGTGGTTTTGATATGATGAAATTGATGTACAAGATATGTATATGTGGTGAGGCCGAAATGGCTAATATTAAATGTGTGCAAGTTATCTGAATGACCTTTATGAAAATGTGTGCTATCTTAGTTGTATAGTGAGGCCGAATGGTTACTTAGAAATGTAATATGGCTGAGTGGTTATTTAAATGAAAGGAAAGTATATGATGTATTAGCAAGTAATGATAAAAGTGTTATCTTATATATGTGCTTATATGTCTATAATGTGGTCGAATGACCAATTGTGAAAAGTGGGTATTATTAGATATTTGATGAGGCCAAAGTTAGTAAAAAGTATATAAAATAAATTGTGCTGAGATTGTATCCGGTTTTAATGTCCCTTAGGCTTCGTGCTGGTGTTCTGTTCGGGTTTTATACCTCGCAGGCCAAATGCTAGTGAATTCGATAAAGTATATGACTACGAGATCCTATGCTAAGATGATAAATTGAACTCGTATTACACATTAAGGATTCAGGTATGTGATATATATATTATATACGTGAGATTGATCTGACGGGAATTAAGAATGTGTAATGAGAAGCATATGAAAAGATGTTGTAAATTCATATGTATATTTGTATATGTGTGCATTCAGTCATTATGCAAAGTTACAAGATAATTTTCGATATGCCATTTAACTATGAATGTTGAAAGTAAGTGTGGGTAAGAAATGATACACTAGTGAAATTTGAAAGAATTAAAGTTAATCCGGAAGCTTGTAAATACTATGTTTATATGAGTTTGAATATAAACGGAGTAAAATGATATGTGTTTGTGCATAATCGGCCAAATAGTATTGTACTCGAGAAAGTGTTATGTGATTTGAACATTTGGTTTGTTTTTAAGTTCAAGCTGTTTAAATTGCTTAAGACTTACTAAGCTTATGAAAGCCTACTTTGAATGTTATGTTTCTCTATTTATTTTTGTAGATCGTTGACTCTTACTATTATCTCGGGGATCGTCAGCACTTCGTCACACTATCTACTATTGTGGCAATCATGTGATTTGGACTTAGCTTATGGCATGTATAGGTTAGACTATAAGTAGAATGATATTTTGACTATTGTATATAAGCCATACGAATATGGCATCTTATAGAAGTTTACTTTTATAAGTTTTAAATTCGATCTTTGTTTGTGTCTATTAGTTATATAAATAAATGATCTTTTATTTAAGAAAAGGTTCAAAATTTTACTGTTCTGATCCGATTCCTAATTTCTGGTAACGTCTCGTCCTATTCCGACGATGGTTGCGGGATAGGGGTGTTACATTTTTATTGGTATCAGATACAGTTTAGTCGATTCTAGGACTAACGTAGCACGTGTGAGTCTAGCTATACATGCCATAAAGTGATAAAATGATAGTGTGATGATTTTTGACAGTTAAAATATCTTGTTCGTAATATAATGAATTCCGATCCCAATCAAGCTGTAGCAGATGGTATTGAGAGGATTGAAACATCCTTATGATGTGTCAAAATTTAGAAAGGTATAAATATAAGTATGATATACATTTGAAGTATTGAAATGCAAAGTAATTTTTGCTGAATGTGTTATGAAATAAATATGGAAAAGTATATTAGGATAATAATAGTGATGTATATTGTATGCATGAGAAGTTATATTTTGGTTCAGGATTTTATGTAAATGGGCGAAATATATACATATATATGTCATCTATTAGAGATGGAATTGCTGTGTAGTTTATGCTTTGTTAATGTCATATATGATGTTATGTTTTAAATATGTGAATGAGAACTTTGAAGAGAAAATAATGTATTTGGAATGAGCCTACATGTAAATGATATCTATGATATAATGTCAAGGTGTATATGATATGTATATATTGAAACGAAGTAAGTGAATTACAAATATGATATGCTATATGAAATGTATTAACATGTGAATAGATATGCATGAAACTTCGATGATGTGTATTCGGACCTTCGTATTTCCTAGCGAGGTGCTTAGTGCTTGATGATGTGTATTCGGCCTTCGTGGCTAGCGAGCCGTCTTGCGTTGATGTGTATTTAAGCCTTCGTGCCGGTGATGTGTATTCGGGCCTTCGTGCCTAGCAGGCTTAATGCTAGAGATTCGAGCAAGGTTTAAGTGTTCATTACTATATGAATTCAAAGTTAAATGAAAGAATACATTTAAAGTGTACGTATATGACGTTTTATAGACTTGGTTAAGTCATTTCAATGTGTAATAACGAATGAATATGGGCATTATGTGTGCAAATGATTAGAGGCACTGTGTGTGCAAATTCCTTTAACCGAGCACTATGTGTGCGAGATCGGTAATTGAGGCACTGTGTGTGCAAATTCCTTTAACCGAGCACTATGTGTGCGAGATCGGTAATTGCGGCACTGTGTGTGGGAGTTCTTCAACCGAGCACTATGTGTGCTAGATCGGTCAGTGGGCACTAAATGTGTGAAATGAGATTCATATAAGACCTCATCTGGGACGAAGGCATTGATTTGAGATGTTGTGTAAGACCATGTCTAGGACATGGCATCGACCAGATATGTGGTAACATGTAAGACCATGGTTGGACTATGGCTTTAAGTAAACGACATACTCAGACAAGTACGATGCTCTTCAAATTGACAAATGTTAAGAAGTAGAATTGAAGTTAGATATTGAATTTTAATTAGATACTGATATTCGGTATTTGAGTTTGAATTGGGGATTAATAGATATAAATTGACGATTGATTATTGTTTCGGCTGTAATTTTGTTATAAGTGGATACGTGAAAAAAAAAATGGTGGATATGTTGTTAAGGAATGGATTTATGTTATATGTACACTTAAGTGTTTAGTTGAAAATGTGCTGTGGATTTAGTCTATGAGATTCTCGGTATATGAAGTTATATGTGCTATTGCTGAATGGACACTATTTTGTTAATCTTGTTCAAGAAATTATTTTGATTGAGTTTCGACATTCAAAAGTCTATAAGAATTTTTGATGAATGCTGATAATTTTGGATATATGAGTTATGCGCTAGAATAAATCTCATGCCAGTGTATTACATTAGGCTTTATGCCTATTCGACTGTATACGGGTAACGTTAACTATGATTGAATGTACTAAATGAACTAAATGTTCAGGTAAAGTTGACTTTTCTTTTGGAAATAAGTTAAGTTGAATATTGAGATGTGATAAAGTTATAAAGGATATTCATTGGGATGTTTGAGAATATGTATACTTTCGGCCAGGTTACAGCTTATACATGAATGAAAATGTGGGTTATGAATATGTGAGTTGATGTTATGTATTATACATGTTAATATGTGATTTATATGTGTTTGAAATGCAAGTATAAATTCAATTAAGTGATTATTGCTTATGAAATCAAGAAAATGAGATGTATGTGGATACTTGTAGAAATGTTTATGTATTTGTTTCAAGATAAGAAAGTGATTTTATAGATCGATGTGAAAGCAGTAATGAATTACAATTGTTATTGATGAGCTAATGTTTATATGGACATAATTCAATAAGAGGACGTTATCCTAACTTAGTCGCTACTAAGATTTTCGGGGACGAAAATCCCTAAGGGGGGAGAGTTGTAACAACCCGTTTTTAGGATTAACCGGAACAATGGTTTTGGGGTCACCAAATTCGACGAGTAGGTTTGTAAATATTATATTTAATATTTACGAGTTAATTGTGATTTTAAAAATGTTTTTGATATTGTGATATTTGTTTTATAAGTGATTTATTAAGTTCAAGTGGTATGACCCTAAGGTCAAGTGGGTTTAGGAAATGAGGTATCGGGACCTCATTTCTATAAACCGAGTAGTAAATATTTTTATAAATATTTACGGAGTGGCGAAAAGATGGTATTAAAGTTTCGTTGAAAACTTTTATCGTTTCGATAGTTAATTAAGCAAAAAGGACTAAACCGCGTAAAATGCAAAAGTTGCATTCTAATTGTTTAAGTGTCTATTTTCCATGTTTTACTAAAGTAGAAGTCCCTATTTATCAATTAAACCATTACTTTATGATAGTAGAGATTGGTGGTTGGCATATATGAAATTATGTATTATTATAAAGGACAAAAAGGTAAATGGAATATTAAAATGTATTAAATAAAAATAAAAGATAAGATGGCCATGCAAATTTTATTTCTTGGCCGAATATGGAGGAGAAAAAGAAAGCCATTAAAGCTTCCTTAGTTTCGGCACTTGCATGAAGTGATTTAGGTATGTTTTGTGTTCGGTTTTTGGTAATTTTTGTGTTTTTGAGATCGTTGCTTCGTATTCTAGCTAGCCCGTACCTCTAATTTTAAAATTGTTAAAGTATTTGGATGATGCCATTAATGAATGTTTGAGTATCTTGATGTTTAATGATAGAAAATAAATCTTTGATGTTAGATTAATAAGTTTTGTTAAGTGAATTTTGGTAAAAATGTCAATTTTGGATTAAATTGTGAAATGTGGAAATTTAGTGGTTAAAATGTGAAATTCGGCCAAGTGGTTATAAGCATGATTTTAGAAATTCAATGATATTCGGCCAATTTGAATAATTCATGGCACCTCAAGCAAATTAGTTTTAGATGTTATTAAATATTGAAGATTATTTAAGCATATTACCAAATGTGATTTTAGTTAATGATTCGGTTATGAGTGCTGATTTTGTTTTATAATTAGCCGAATGTGTATATGTACGCTATGAGGTGGTTTAGCTTAAAGAAAAATTAAGGTGCTCGGAAGGTGATTGCCATGGATAGTTTAAGTAATGAAACTTAATTTCTGTTATGTAAAGTGATGACATTGCCGTTTGCAAATTGAAGTTAAAAATTGTTGATTGAGCATCAAGAGCTTATGGGGACAAACTCAGATCGAGGAAAAAATGAAGGTAGTCGTGTAGTTGATATAGCCATACGATAACTTTTGAGGTAAGCTCTTAAACGATTAAGTTGAATTTATGTGTGTAAAGATTAAATGAATATAGAATAAAGTTTTAGTATATGTGATATATAAATATAAATATTTTCGAATGATTAATAATGTTCATAATATGAGCCGAAAATGGCTAACTTTCTCGATTGAATTGTGCATGGAAATGAGGTATATGCTAAAAGAGTTTTAGAGGTAATATGGCTGAGTGGTTATTTAAATGAAATCAAAGTATATGATGTATTAGCAAGTAATGATAAAAGCGTTATCTTACATATGTGCTTATGTGTATATAATGTGGCCGAATGACCAATTGTGAAAAGTGGGTATTATTAGATATTTGATAAGGCCAAAGTTAGTAAAAGTATATAAAATAAATTGTCTTTGAGATTGTATCCGGGTTTAAAGTCCCTTAGGCTTCGTCTTTGGTGTTATGTTCTGTTCTATACCTCTCGCAGCCAAATGCTAGTGAATTCGATAAAGTATATGACTATGAGATCCTATGCTAAGATGATAAATTGAACTCATATTACACATTAAAGGGATTGGGTATGTGATATATATATTATATATGTGAGATTGATCTGACGACGAATTAAGAATGTGTAATGAGAAGCATATGAAAAGATGTTGTAAATTCATATGTATATTTGTATATGTGTGCATTCATCATTATGCAAAGTTACAAGATAGTTTTAGATATGCCATTTAACTATGAATGTTGAAAGTAAGTGTGGGTAAGAAATGATACACTAGTGAAATTTGAAAGAATTAAAGTTAATCCGGACGCTTGTAAATACTATGTTTATATGAGTTTGAGTATAAACGAGTAAAATGATATGTGTTTGTGCATAATCGGCCAAATAGTATTGTACTCAGAAAGTGTTATGTGATTTCGAACATTTGGTTTGTTTTTAAGTTCAACTGTTTAAATTGCTTAACACTTACTAAGCTTATGAAAGCTTACTTTGAATGTTATGTTTCTCTATTTATTTTTGTAGATCGTTGACTCTTATCGTTATCTCGGGATTGTCGACGACTTCACACACTATCTACTATTGTGGTAATCATGTGATTTGGACTTAGCTTATGGCATGTATAGGTTAGACTATAAGTAGAATGATATTTTGACTATTGTATATAAGCCATGCGAATATGGCATCTTATAGAAGTTTACTTTTATAAGTTTTAAATTCGATCTTTGTTTGTGTCTATTAGTTATATAAATTAATGATCTTTTATTTAAGAAAAAGGTTCAAAATTTTACTATTCTGATCCGATTCCTAATTTTTGGTAACGTCTCGTCCTATTTCGGCGATGGTTACGGGATAGGGGTGTCACACCCTCAATTTACAAAATTACCAAAATACCCCTAGTTTGTAAAATTACCAAAATACCCCTGGTTTGTAAAATTACCAAAATACCCCTGGTTTGCAAAATTACCAAAATACCCCTGGTTTGTAAAATTACTAAAATACCCCTGTAGGGTAGAATTACCGAGATACCCTTGTGGGGTAAAATTACTATTTTGCCCCTAGGGTGTTAAATGACTGTTTTGCCATTGTGGGCAAGTGGCTAACTTGGACTGTATGGTTGACGGATTTGATTGTGAATATATGGATGGCTTGAATGTGATTGTTTGATTCAAATATGGGCATGGTATTTTGATTTTGTATGTTGTACGCCATGACATATATATCTGTTGCATGAGATATTAATATACATGATATGACATGATATGCACATGATATGTTATGAGATGCACATGATATGCTATGATATACTCATTATATGCATGGGTTGGGTTTTATATAGATGGAGGAAGTGCGAAAAGGGCTTTGCCCCAATTTACCAAAAAGGGCTTTGCCCCAGTTATTAAAAGAGGCTAGGCCTCCAGTTATATGATAATGCAGCTATGCTGCCAGTGGAGAGTTTGGTTGGGTGGGTTGAGTTATTCCCCACATAGAGAGCTTGGCTAGCACAGGTGAAGAGTAGCGGATGGTGGGTTGAGTAGCCTCCCCAAATGGGCTTGCATTCATTCATTGTTATTACATGTGAATTTGAAATGGGCCTATGGGCCATACCGTTTTCAGTAAAGGCTTCGGCCCAGTGATATGATTTATGAAAAGGCTTCGGCCCAGTGATATGATTTATGAAAAGCCTTCGGCCCAGTGATATGATTTATGAAAAGGCTTCACCCAAAGAATGCGAATAAACGAAAGGCTTGGCCCAAAGATATGTCGAGATCGAATTAGGCTTAGGCCCGGTATGTTGATATTAGTTGGGCTCACGAAGGGCTCGTTACTGCGAGTTTTCATAAACTCACCCCGTTTATTAACCTTTTAGGTAATTTCCAGCCTTACATGGATCGGAGCTGCGAGGGGCTCGGAGGAAGCCGCACACACTATTTATGTTACAGTTTTGATTATTACTCTTAAATGTTTTTATGTGAGTTGTAGTAAAGCTATTGTAATTTTCTAAATTTCTAATTTGGAATTTTATTTATTATTCTTATAATTGCTAGTATTAGAACATGGTTTTCCAAAGAAACTAATGTTTTCAAAACATCACGTATCCGTAATTGTTTTAAATTAAGCTTCCGCAACTGCCAAGATTTTTACAAAGTTGTTAAGAATGTTATTCATCTGAGGTTTTCTAACAAGGTTTAAAAAGGGTATAAGTTTTTAATTATTAAGAAGGGTTTCTAATGGAAACATGGTTTTCGAAAAACACTTCAATGTGGAAACTTGGTTTTTGAAAAACACTTCAATGCGACACACCAGATTCAAGCCAAACTTCCAGGCCGGGTTTGGGGTGTTACAGGCCCTACACTTACAAATCTTATCAATAGGGAGATGATGAATTACTGTATATGCGAGATTTTGAGGACACGGAGGTCCTGAAGGAGGCACATTTGGAGGAGGTGCAAGGTTGGCTCTAAGAAAATCATTAAACCATTGGTTCATAATACCATAAAAAAAACTTTTCATTTTACTATCAAATAATTGTAGAACTAACATACTTTGACTTACTTCCTGATTGGAAGCTTGAACATTAGTTTCAACTTCATTCATTATGGCACGATTTGATTCATCTGACATCTTGAATCTATAAGAATAACATAATCAAAACAGATTAAAAGCATCACACTATTGTAGTGTATATGAGGCATATATGTTTTTAGACTAATACGCACTACATTAGTCCTAGAATCGACTAAATCGTAGCTCTTATACCACTAAATGTAACACCCTTAACCCATTTCCTTTATCAAATTAAGGTCATGGAGTGTTACAGTACAAAACTAAACATTTAAATTCAAATGAAAGCAATTATACAATTGAGTAACAATCATTCAATAATTCAATGAAATTAATGAATAAATACACCTACGAGCCTTAATCTGAGCCTATGACGTCCTGAAAATAGCTTTGGAACATTCAAGGATCAATTTGAAACAAAACAGAAAATTTTGTGAAAATTTTAAAAATTTGGAAACAAGGGCACACGGTTGTGTGACTAAGTCGTGTGGCATATCTTAAACTGTGTCGACATTCGAAGTATGGACATGGCCGTTAGCTTACAGACTTGGGTCACATGTCCGTTTCATAGACTGTGTGCCAAACCATGTTTATATTTGAAATATGGTCACATGGCCATGTCGCAGACCATGCGAAACCTACACCTAAAGTAATATTAATGCGAGGCTGTGTGGGGTGGTCGTGTGTGGCACACCGCCATCTGATAACCCGTGTCCCAAGTCGTGTGCTCCATGTTTAACCCCCTAATGCAAGCCAAAAACAACACCAATTCTTGCACACCTTCAATGGTTGGAAACATATTCAAACACATACCAAATTTATGAAATCACACATCTTATGTGCCTAACCAATATGTCCTCATTGACACCACAATAGTTACACAGTTACAATATTCTCATCACTTAAAAGATTACCATTATACACATACTATTCATTTGGCAACCTTATTACCATTACATAATACCATAAACAAATCTAATATGTCCAACACCATAAGCTTCCTATCTAAATAGCCATACTACATTTCAACATCATTAATGTTACTAAATCAAAATGATGCTTAACTAAAGACACAAACACTTCCATACCAAAAAATTATTAACTTGGGACAAAACTAACCAAATCACAACCTTAAGAGTTCAGTTACAATTGAACTAATAAATTAACTTTAACCACATCAAATGCTATATACATGCCACAACCAAAATGACTTTAAGACAAAAGCTACCAAAAAGGGAGTCTGGATAGTGTGAGCATTGAAGCTTATCCGTCTGAACTATTCCACAAAATGGTAACTAAATAAAACAAAACAAACAAAAAGAGTAAGCTTGTGAAGCTTAGTAAGTCCATAATTAGAATTTGATTTAACTTACCTTAACTTATAACAGATCATTAGTTAACTTAAATCATTAAAACCCTTTCAATCATTTCCATAAATTACTTGTCATTAGTACCAAAGTAATCAAATACATAAATCAATATACACCATGACTAAAAACAAGCAATTCATGCTTCCATACTTATACATATATACACATACATATCATTATACATAAATTAAATTCATAAAATAATTTTACATTTAAAAATAAGGTTTCACGGCCCATTGAACTATAGCAAATTGACTCGGATACTTGGGTTTCCTCCAAAACACTCCAAAGAGCATCAAAATGCTAAAATAGACACTATAGTGTAAATATAGAAGAACCAAAGTGCAATCTTGTACAAGCGCGCGTACTAACCCTATTGGCATGCCAGTCGTATCCTAACCGTTTACTACGTTCAATCGGGCATTATAATTTAATTCAAACATTGAAAATCAACGGCACTTCTCAATTTTCGTACACATACTATAAATTCATCAATCTCATTTCAATAACATGTAATCAAGATATTCACCAATTAACAAATACTTGTTTCTCACTTGTACTAAACTGAAATATTTAAAAGTTTATTACTTACTAGCAAAATTTCATATTAACTACAATTAAATCAGCACATATTAATACAATATATAAATAAGAGCACATGTTTATTTTATACTATGAACTTACCTAATCTATATCAACGGTCAACTTGCAGGGACTATTCCATAATTTTTTCTTCTCTTCGATTATCCTTTGTACGAATCAAATCTTGATCTATAATAATTAAATTCAAGCTTATCAAATTCAAATACATATTCCAATTCACTTTTAAGCATATGACCCTTAAATTTTCATTATTTACACATTTTCCCTAAACTTTTACATTTCTCACAAATTAGTCCCTAAACCTGAAATTCCAAATTTATCAAAATTTCATAATTTTCCACACTAGTCAAATTTCTTCCTATACTAGTACAGTTCATAATTATTCACAATTCACAAAAATTCCATGTAAATTTTAATAGTTTATCAAATTAATCTCGTAGCTCAAAACTAACAAAAATCACTTTACAAAATAATCTTAATCAACAACTAAGAGTACAAATTCACTATTTATCATCAAGAATAACTAGGATTCAATAATAGTGAAATCCAAAACCTTTAACAAATTCAAAAATGACGGTACGAGTTAGCTAGACCTAGTTGTAACGATCTCAAAAACATAAAATTACTAAAAACAGGTGAAAAATTGACTTACATGCAAAGAAGTATTGATGGCCAATGTCAAGCTTAAAACAATGGTGTCTCATCTTTCAATATTTAGTGAAAAACAAAACAATTAGGAAGTTGATAGTTATTTTACTTAATTTAGTTTAGGTTAATTATTAAATTACCTTGTCCTTTAATAAAACATTCAATTAAACTTAAACACTAACCCTTTACTATCCACTAACCTTTAACATGGTATAATTACATTATAAAACCTTGCACCTTTACTAAATAATTCATTTAATCATGTAATTCAATAATAAATAAGTTTTTACATCTATTACAATTTAGTTCTTTCTAATTAATTAACTAATCAAACATTAAAATTTCTAAACAAAAGCTTCACATACCAAAATAGTAACTCCATAAATGTTTAATAAAAATATTCAAAGGCTTAGTTTTCAAAAATGAGGTCTCAGTATCTTTTTTTTTTAACCCAATTGACTTTTTGGACAACCACTTATACCTAACTTATTCATTCAATTAGAAAAAAGTTATCAAATAAAAAATCTATATAAAATTACAATTGAATTGTATTAATTAAATAATAATTATTATCGACTTACTCATCGAATTTGTGGTCTTGAAACCACTATTTTTGACACCACTAAAAATGGGCTATTATAGGCAAATCTGAGCTATCAATTGGATTGACTCTGGAGATCACACGATCTGTAAACTCTTTCGGTAGCTATGTGCTCATTTTGGCATGGTTATAAGTGGCATGTAAATAGGGTTTTGATATATGTATGTTTAAGATAATTTGGTCATGTTTGTGCCATTTGAAATATGAAATATGTATATTGATGTTAATCCTTAATGGTATTTTGGTTGGTTTGGTACTTGATGGCATAGATGCGTTTGAAACCTATAATTCATTGTTGGTTTGTTGAATTGGTGACCTTCAATTGATTATTTTGGCATTTGGTAATTGATGTTGATTTAATGAATGTATAAGCATGGAAATTTAGTTTGTTTAGGTTTGGTATGTTTCAATTGTGGTGCCAATAAGGACATATTGGCTAGACACTTAGGTTGAATGTTAATTGCTATGTTTTGGCATGTTTTGATACATTTTATGTAGGTTTTTTGGCTGGTAATTGCATGAGTTGTGATATAAGTAATTTACGTTGAAATTTCTTGTTTAGAAAGTACTTTCATGCACACACGGCCAGTGACATGGTCAGCCACAAGGGCATGTATCTCACACGGTTGCATGACACGGCCATGTGGCCTATTTAATTTTAGTAAAGGTTTGTCCATACAACATTAGTTTGTTACACGACCTAGGGACATGACTATGTTTCCCTAGAGTGCACAGCTTATTTTTATTACACGTTTAGGCACACTGTAACTTCCCAACCTTGACCTGGATGTTATGGCTAGATTGAGAAGGCTATATCAGCCACTGAAATGGCTAAGCTAACTTATGTTACTTCTAAAAACCTTAAATAAACTCATTTTAGAGAAAATTGTAGTTTTAATTTGTTAGCTTAAAAGCATTCATTCGTTAGGTCGTGTATACTTAAGATTCATTCTCTTGTTGATAGTGTTGTTTTAGAAAAACTGTTTGTGACAGCCCTAATTTGGCCCTAGTCAGAAAGTGGTTTCGGGACCACAAAATCGAGTCATAAAAATAATTAACCATTATATTCTATGCTTATTATATGTGTAAATGCATGTGTGAAAGTTTCATGCTTTGATTTTGCCATTTATATGTGAAATTTATAAGATAAGACTCATGTGATAAGACTTGAAAATGTGATAGGTAAATTTTTAAAGTGCCAAATAATGCATGAACTATATACATGGGGGACTTGCATGTCAAATGGACCACTTTTAATATAGTGGTCGACCATAATGATGGTTGATAGATAATATATATTTTATTTAAGTATTATAATAAGTAATGGCATTATTTTGAAATAAAAATAATTAGTAAAATAAGAAAAAGATGATAAAATAATGGGTGTTCATCTTTCTTTCTTTATTGCCGAAATAGAGAAAGAAAAATATAGAAGAAGAAGCCAAGGCATTCGGCCATGGTTATCTCAATTTAAAGGTATGTAATGTGATTTTCTTTGTAATTGATTATGAAATTATATTGATAAGTGCATAGTATAGTTAACCCATGGTTTAATTTCATGAATCATTGAACATATAACCATTCGGCAAGTTGCTAAATTTGTGTTATTTTGATAAGTTTTTGGAAGATGTTATTTATATGTTAAAGTAGCTTAAATGATGGTTGAATAAGTTGAATTCATTGTTGAGAGGTATGAATTGAAGTTGCCGTATGTATATATATGCACATTCGATCATAGGGGGAATAAGATGAATTTAAAATGTTATAGATTGTTTTTAAGGTTTGCTAAATTGTTGTGGTCATTGCCGAATATATGTTTAGTTAAAGAAAATTTTTTTAAAGTGTTTAGTTAATTAGTAGGTTAATGGTGTGTGCACAAATTATTTGAAATATAAACTTTGTATGAGTATTAAAAGATGTATATGAATTTGGCCTTGGGAGAATTTTTAGTATAAAATGCTTAAATTCTAGATAGGTTATTGCTTAAATGACCGAATGTGCCAAAGGTAAATGCATGGTCAAATTGATCAATATGTGTTAAGGGAATAGGATTAAATATCGGTTTGATGAACTATATATATATTCGGCTATATAGTTAAGATATGTACATGAAAATATGATAAGCCATATGAGTTTTGTGTTTGTGTATGTGAACTAGATATTTAATGGATATTCGGCTAAAAGGGTTAAAGGTTAAGTCATTGGAATTTTGGTGATATACATATTCGGTCATTAGGGTTATATGTACTTTGGCTATGTGGGTTATGTATTAAGTAAGCTACTTATTTGATATGTATATTTGGTCATAAAGGTGTACTTGGAGGAATTTTTAATTAATTGTATTAGAATGTTTAAAGTGATTAAAATGGGTATGACCATTTTGTATTTGAGCTAAAGGTAGCTATATGACCTAGTAAATCTCTTGTCATATTCAACCATAAGCTAACATGATGGGATCTTTAATAAGCTAAATTTGTTTGAATTAGCTCAAGAGCATAGAGGGGCAAACTCGGATAAGGGAAAAGAGAAAGTAATCGAATAGCCGTTGTAATCGTTCGACGATATCCGAGGTAAGTTTTGAGTAGTCGCCTTTAGTATAAAATTTATGATGCCTTGATATGTGTATATTAGATGAATTGTGACCTTTTGATTCTACTTGAATTAAGTTGTGTGATAAATAATCTAAGTATATGACCTATAGTCGAATGATCAATACGGGTTAAGCTTGGTTAATGAAATGTATATGTGATATTTATGTATAACTTTTAAACCGAAATGCAAATGATGGTGTTCACATGGAGCTTATATTCGAATGTAGGAAATGACTACTAATGTGACATGTTCAATGAGATGTGTTAATATATGATTAAATATGCATGAGATTTGAGGCGTGTATCTGGGCTTAAAGACCCGCAGGCTTCGTGCTGGAATGTTATCCAAGCTTAAAGACCCGCAGGCTTCGTGCTGGAATGATATCCAGGCTAATGACCCGTAGGCTACGAGCTGGTATTATACCGGGTTTAAATTCTCGCAGGCTTGTGCTAGAAATTTGTTTTAAGTTCTAAGACTTGACAGGATTGATGCCAGTAAATTAAGTAAGATTACGATATTGAATATCCACGAAAAACCATCATTGAGTAAGTACTATATATTTAAGATGTTAAGGTACGTATTATGTACTCATATGTGAATTGATTTTAAAGTAAATTATTAGTATCAAAGAACGATATATATATATATGTGTGGATGATTACGGTACCTACGAATAAGAGATTGACCTATTCGGTTGATGTTTGTCATTATATGAAAATATGTGACTTAAAGTAATTGTATGAGCCATATAGTATAGTGAAATATGTGCTGAAAATTTCTTATGTATTCATTTATATATATATATTCGGCGAAGTGATTTATAATTAGAATACGAGTTTTGTGATATTTAATGTTCGATTTAAATGACAAGTTTTAATTGTTTGAAATGCTTAAAACTTACTAAGCCTCAAAAGCTTATTCTATTCCTTATTTCACTGTTTTATAGATTGTTGATTTTGGCCACCGACTCGGGGATCGTCAGCAGTTCATCCTACTATCGATCTTTTTGGTACAGTTATATTTTGGCTTGATATGGCATGTATAGGTTAGGCTGAAGATAACTTTGTTTTGTAATTGTAAATATTTTGGCCATATGAAAGTGGCATATATAACACAAAGATCAATATGTATTCAGCTCGATCTCTATTTATGTTAATTAATGTGAATGAGAAATTTAATGTTTAGCTCGGTAATACCCTTTTAGCCTAAATTCAGTGATCGGATTCGGGTTAGGGATGTTACACTGTTTGCTTGTCGCTCTTCCTTAAAAGGAAAACTCGATGTCAAACTAATGCAGCAGAAAAACTATTTTTAAGTCATTTTGGAAACTTAGTTGCCTTGTTGATTTCTTTTACAAAAATGGTTCCTTTGCAATGCAGCGGAAACTAAGGAACAATATCAAATTTTACTTAAGTATCATGCATTATCTGATTACTATGCTTGAGCAATCCACGCATGCAAAAATCCCCAAAAGAAAAGTTACCAAGCCACAGACCAGAAACAATTAAAAATTACAAACCAAAACCAATAAAGACTTAATAATACTTATTAAGAAAAATAATCCGAGATCCAAGGTGGTTCTCTGAATGTTGAGT
Organism: Gossypium anomalum; assembly: GCA_025698475.1. NCBI lineage: Eukaryota > Viridiplantae > Streptophyta > Magnoliopsida > Malvales > Malvaceae > Gossypium > Gossypium anomalum. The sequence goes on from CM046965.1 coordinate 43,564,404, forward strand.
CTAGTCCTAATTTCGAGGTTTACCTGACAAGTTAAACACTATTGGGGGTGAGATTATGAAAAGCTCAGTCTGAGTTAAACAATTATTTAAACAGAAAAAAAACATCAAATACAATTAAATATATTAGCATTAACAGAAGAAAACAGAGCCATTATACGAAATTCATATCATTACATAGCCACTATCAAATTGATGTCAAACGGTGTATGAGCATGGGACATCATTCATTTGAGTAACAATCATTAATTTTGATACCATTCAACACAACACAATACAACACATATCATAAAGTAATAACATTCGAATATGTCGTGAGCATGATGTAATGCAAAAAGGTTCCTACCCATACCATCCTCTACACACCACAAGTTCCCTAAAAATCATCGTCTGAACTCCAAAACATTATAAGCTTTAGCCCGTTGTGGTTAAAACCACCGATAACAATATGCAAAAACTTCTGCCAGTAAAAATACAAACAAGCTGCAAGTAAAAATACGGTAAATAGCCATTCCCCTTGATACTTCAGGTGCAGGCACTAACTACGAATAATGGAGACTTAATATGCCCCAATACTCTACAGAACTCCTCCGTCAACCACAAAAGCCCAACCCAATGCATATGCAGTATGTCACACAATCTCATATATAATCATATCTCAATACTTCTCACATTCATTTGACATATTTAGCATGTCCTCAATAATCACATACTTTCAGTAAATGGAAACAGTGTTCAAATCTTTCAAATTATCATTGTGTTGGTATCAATTAATATCATTCAATTTCACATACTTTACAGATTTTCATTGTGTATAAATAGCACCCATTTTGGTACACAATATAACATATAGGTCATGCATTTAAATCATACATAAGTTTAATATCTCAACACATTATATCATTCAGTCAACATTCCCATATCTCATAACTCATATATTCAATTAAAACTCCATCAAACATTCATATTATCAAACTAGCAATTTTGCCAACATGTCAATCTCTTAAGGCTTGAAACATACCTATTTCGACCAAAAATCAATAATTTGGTTGTTAATCCAATCCAATCAGCAAGCTAATTTATCAAATATAACATGATATTTAACATTTTCAGTAACAACCTCTTTTTGGGTCAAATCAAAATAGTGGTTTTGGGACCGCAATCTGGAGTCAAAATATTTATTTTATTATTTTAATAAGTTTTTTTTATTATGATAGAATGTTTGTGTGAAAATTTTGTAAAGAAATTCTACCGTTTGAGTGGGTAATTCGGTAAAAAGGACTAAATCGCGTAAGGCATAAAAATTGAATTCTATAAGTTAAAGGTATTAAGTGGCTATGATATTAAATACTGGGAATCCTTAAGTGGTAATTATGCCATAAATGCTGATAGTGGAATTCTATGGCTTGATATTGTTGAAATTTATGATGTTATTAAAGGTTAATTTTGTAATTTAGTTATTATGTTACAATTAAAATAAAACAAACACATTTTTCCTATTCATTCATCATCTTAGCCGAATTTGAGAAAGAAAAATTAGCCATTTTTAAGGTAAAGCATTTGGTCACTTGGAAGCTTAAACAAGGTACAATTTTTACTCGATTTTTAATGATTTCTACGTTTTTGAGTTCGTTGCAGCTTAATCTAGCTAGCTCGTATCTCCACTTTTTAAACTGTTAAAGATTTTGTGAGATGCCATTGATGAATATTCATGCTTTTTTATGATTGATGATGAAATATGGAAGTTAGATGATAGTTTTACATATTTTACAAAGTGATTTTGAGTAAAAATGCAAATTATGGACTAATTTGTGAAATTATGAAATTATGTGGCTAAAAGTACGAATAAAGTGAAAATATGGGCTGATATATAATTGGGTAATATTCGGCTAAGCATGGAATTATTTAAATTTCATGAATTTTATATTTTATGTGTTAATGACTAAATTGAAAAAATGTAAAATAATAGGGCCAAAAGTGTAATTTTGCCAAAATGTGTAAATTGTGTTAAATTGAATGAATTGATGATTAAATAAGTAAAATTTGTTATTATATAGATTGAGAAAAATGAGATTCAGATAAAGAATGGGGGAAAACAAAGTATCAAATTAGTCGACCTAATTCGTCATTACAGCGATCGAGGTAAGTTCGTATGCTAATAAATGTGTTTAAATTGTGTTATAAATGCTTATTTATTATTGAATTGAATCTAATGCTAAATGGTTATGATTACGAGCCAAAATCGACAGAGTTAAGACGTCCGAAAGTCCCTTACGAACCTTAGGAATAGTATAGGATGCAAATGTCATGACATTAGGATTACTGAGATGAGATTACATGTAAGACCATGTTTGGGACATTGGCATCATTATGCTATTACGTGTAAGACCATGTCTGGGACATTGGCATCGTTATATGATTTTGTTTAAGACCCTATCTAGGATAGTTGCATTGATATGGGATAACATGTAAGACCATATTCAGGATATGGCATTGTATGAGCTTATGTGATATTTGAATATCCTTAGTGATTCTGAAGGGTTCAACGGGCATAGCCAAGATGAGAATGAAAGTAAAATCAAATTAAGTGATACAGGTACATAAAAAACCTATATGAGAATCAAATGAAGGTAATTTGGTAAGTTCTTAGTGTATCATGTATATGAAATGAGGAAGATTATGTATAAGTATGTTTCATGCCAAAATGTATTTATTTGGTTATAATGAGGTATGAATTGAATGATATGTGAAATATGAGCTATAGTTGTTTTAACTAAATATACATATGGCACATAGTGTGCGAAACATCATTATTTGATGTTTTTTCACATAATTCACTTGGCTAAAGAAAAGGTGATGAATATTGAATTGAATAAGGTTCATATATATAATTGCTTATGCATATGGAAATGTGAATGAATTGATAAGAAGTATTCAAACTATACGTGTTTTGAGTGAATAAACTCATGAAAATCTTGATTAACGATGTGTATGAATTCGAGATAGAATGGTGGAATCATATGAATTTTTATCATGTTTTGAGTAATTGTCTAAAATGCGATTATTTAATAATATGAGTTTATTATCATACGAGCTTACTAAGCTTTATAACTTACTTTGTGTTTTTCTTACTATGTTTATAGTGAATCAGAGGCTTGCTCGAGTTGGAAGTCATCGCAGATCTCATCACACTATCCAGCTATGGTTTGGTACTTATGAGCTTTGTGATTTTGGTTATATGGCATGTATAGGCTGGAGTCTTTTTTATAAAGGTTTTGGTGATGTATTTGGTCATTTTATATGGATTATTAATGACTTGTGTTTGATGTGTAATTTGCCTTGTGTAATGGCATAATCTTGTATGGTTGGTGATGGTTCAAGATGATCAATTGGTCATTTGATATATGATGAGTATTTATTTATGAAAAACATGATTTTGGACTTGATAAAGGAATGACTAATAGATGATTTATGAGTCAAGCTTTGTGTGTGATTGATGGGAGTAAAAATACATATTGAAATAGATTGTATTGATGAGTATGATATGTATTTTGGTATATGTTTGAATAGGTGAGTAATGAGGAATGAATCATGCTAGTTTAGTATGTATTTGAATGTACAAATGGTATCGAATTGAGTATATGAATGCTTGATTAAGAAATAGCATTGTTTGGCTGCCTATTAATGTATTGAAATAGCATGAAATGTGATGCTTTAGGTATGCTCAAGGAGGGTGAGAAATGTGGCTTTAACCAAGCCTATTTTCACTCCACACAATCGAGCACATAGGCGTGTGACTCGACCTTATGTGACACATAACCTTGGTACACGACCATGTGTCCCCTGGGGTTACCCTTCGAATTAAGTCAGTATACCCTACAGGTTTGTCACGGCCTAGACACACGGGCGTGTCTACTGGCCGTGTGTGGCACACAGGCTGGCTCATGGGCGTGTGGCCGACCGTGTGACCCAAGTTAGTAACCCCTCTAGTTTTCCCACGGCTATGGCACACGAGCGTGTCGTCGGTCATGTGGTGCGAGTTAAAATGTATGCCCTATTTTCACACGGCTTGTGACACAGGTGTGTGGCCCTTAAATGCATGAAAATTTTCTATGTTTCCCAAGGTTTGCAAATGTTATCGATTAAGTCCCATGTAACAGCCTAATTTTAGCTAAATCAGAACAGTGGATTTGGAACCACAAATCCAAGGTTGTAAATTTATTTTGATATTATTTTAATGTTTATAGCATGTGATTATGTATGTGTGAAAGTTTCGTGTGTTAATTTTATCGTTTATGTGGTTAATTTGACTAAAGGACTAAATCGCGTAAAATGCAAAAGTTGCATTATATTTGTTAAAAGTACGTAATTGCCATGGCTTATTAAATGTGAAGTCCTTATGTTGTAATTAGACCATTGATAGTGGGAATAGACATAAATGGGCATTTATTAAGTGGTTTTAATGGTTATTAAACAACATTAATTATGGTATTTTGTAAATAATGTTAAAATAAGTAATAATAAAACATAAAATAGCCATATTATCATCTTAGTGCATCAAAAATTTGAAGGAGAAGAAGAAATATAGGGTTTCTCATTTGACAAGCATAAATTCTTCGATTAAGGTACGATTTTAGCTCGATTTTTAATGATTTTTATGTTTTTGTGATCGTTACTTTGAGTACTAGCTAGCCCATGCCTCAATTTTTGAAAGTGTTGATGATTTTGAAAGTTCTCATTGATGAATCCATGTGTTCTTGAATGTTTGATGATGAAAAATGAGTATTTGTTGATAGATTATTATGTTTTGTAAAGTGATTTTTAGTGAAATTGCATAAAAGGTACTAATTTGTGAAAAGATGAAAATGTGTGGTTAAATGTGTGAAATATTGATAAATATGGGCTGTTATGTAGCCTATAGAAATTCAGCTAGCAAGTATTTCAAAGAAATTATGTAATTTTGTGTATTTATGAAATAGGGACTAAATTGTAAAAATGTGGAACTTTAGGGGATAGAGTGTAAAAATGCCCAAATATGTGTGTGTGGACTAAATTGAATGTGTTGATGAATAAAATAGTTAATTTTTAACGTGTTTAGATCAAGAACGAAAGAAATCAGATTTAGATCGGGGAAAATCGAAAGTTGACGAATAGTCAATACAGTTCGTTTATCCCAAATACAAGGTAAGGTCATATGCAAATAAATGTCTTTGAATTGATTATATATGTTTTATTATCATTGAATTGCTATGAATGTCGAACAAGCAAATACGAGCATGAATCGATGAAGTTATGACATCTGAAAGTCTCGTACGAACCTTAGGAATAGTATAAGATATGAATGTCATGACATTAGGTTATCGATATATGATTACAGTAAGACCATGTCTGGGACATTGGCATTGTATTGAGATTTCGAGTAAGACCATGTCTGGGACATTGGCATCGTTAATCGATTTCGTGTAAGACCCTGTTTGGGACAATGGCATCGATATATAATAACATGTAAGACCATATCTAGGATATGACATTGTACATGATATATATGTTGTCGAGTATCCTTAATGATTCTGAGTGGTTCAACAGGCAAAGTTAAGTCGAGAAAGAATATGTGAATGAGCTAAGTGACTCAAGTACGTGCAAAATTCATACGAGTATTGAAAAGGGGAAATATTTGATGAACTTGATTAAGACATTGAATATATGTTCAATGAGAAAGGTTTGTGAATTTGAATGAGATTAGCCATGTTAAGCATATTTAAATTGATATGTAAATATTCATGTGATGACTTTATTTGTATATGGCTTACTAAGCTTTTAAAGCTTACTTTGTGTGTTCTTTCCGTGTTTTATAGATTATTGAAGCTAGCTCAGACTCGAGGATCATCAGGAAATGTCATCACACTATCGATCATCTCGTTGGTACTTTTGGGAGCTTTGTATATATGGTATATGGCATGTATAGGCTAGCATCATATTCGTATGTTTTGGGTTGTGATTATAGCCATGAGATTTGGCTTGTAAATGTTGGTATGTATGGCCATTTATGTTGGCTTGAATTGTGCTTGGTAAGTGATATATATGTGATGTATATAATGCCTTATATGTTGGCTTATTTGGTGTGGTTATGTGTTGGTTATTTTGGATAGTTGTAAGTTGGTGTATTAATGCTTGGAAGATTGGCATATTGTGGTTTGATTTTGAAATGATGATATGGTGCAAATTGTGTCATGATATAGATGATAATTTGGTGAGAAAAATGCATTTAGAAGTTAAGTAAGTTTGATGACTTTGGCATATTGATTGGCTATGTTTTTGTTATGGATTTGAGTAACTAAGTAGATGGTTTATAAATGGTATAAATTGTGCATGAATTAGCATGTTTTGGTTGCTCATTATGTATGGAAGTGATGAAATTTGATGTGGTTTAGGGATGCTTTAGGAGGGTGAGAAATGTGGCTTAAATCAAGCCTATTTTCACTCCACACGGCTGAGCACTCAGGCGTATGGCTAAACCTTGTGTGACACATGGCCTTACCAAATGGCCGTGTGACCCTTGGGAAATAATTAGAGATTCAAGTCAGTCTTGTGCACAGCCTAGACACATGGGCATGTCTGGTGGCCGTGTGAGACATACAGCCTTCTCACATGGGCGTGTGTGGCCTTTTCGAAGGGTACACAGGTTAGACACACGGGCATCTGGTTGACCATGTGGCCAAGTTAGTAACTCCCCTTAGATTTCACACGGCCTGGCACACGGGCGTCTCCTCGGCCGTGTGGTAAAGTCAGTATGTATGCCCGGGCTTTCACGGCGATGCAGCATGGGTGTGTGTTTGGTAGTCAGTGCTGCTTCACACACGAAAGCAGACCCTCTATATTTGAAAATTTTTTAAGTTTTCCAACGTTTGCAAATGTTATAGGTTTAGTCCTGAACCTCTTCTAAGCTTGTTTTAAGGTCTCGTAGAGCCTTGTAAGGGACAACGTGAATGGTTTGAATGAGTTTTATATATGAATGCATAAATGAATACATTATGTATGTGAATGATTTGAATTGATTGGTAATACCTCGTAACCCTATTCTGGAGACGGATACAGGTTAGAGGTGAATGATTTGAATTGATTGGTAATGCCTCGTAACCCTATTCTGATGACAGATACAGGTTAGGGGTGTTACATTTAATTGATATCAGAGCTACAGTTCAGTCGATTCTAGGATTAACGTAGCATGTGAAAGTCTAGCTATACATGCCATATATATAAACTACGATAGTATGATGATTCCTGATAGTTAAAATGTGTTTTTCGTATAGCAAATGGATCCCGAATGAGCAATAGCTGATGATGTAGAAAGTAATGTGCCCGCTCCCACTTAAGGGGTAGCGCTGGCTGATTCTAGGTCGATTTCTAGTAGCCACGAGGGAGAGGCTGAGCAAGGCTTCTTCCAAATGATGAGTGAGTGGTTCATGAGTTCATGCGAACGAATTCGATTGCTCAACAACCTCTACCCCCATCTGTTCCTCAACAAGTTCCAATTGTGCCACATGTGATAGATCTGATTCGATTGAGTAAGCCACTTGTTGATAAGATTCGTAAGCACGGGGCTGAAGAGTTTCAGGCTACAGTTGATGATGATGCAGAGAGGGCTGAGTTTTGGCTGGAGAACAGAATCAAAGTATTCGAGGAATTATCTTGTACTTTTGATGAATGCATTAAATGCGTTGTATCATTGCTGAGAGATAATGTGTATCATTGGTGGAAAACCTTAATATCTGTGGTTCCTAGAGAAAAGATTACTCGGGAGTTCTTTCAATCTAACTTCTGAAAGAAATATATAAGGCAAAGATTTCTTGATCAGAAACATAAAGAGTTTCTAGAATTGAAACTGGGTCGATGACTGTGACTGAGTACAAAAGAGAATTTTTGCGATTGAGCAAATATGCTCGGGAATATGTTTCTACCGAAGAGATCATGTGTAAAGGATTCGTTGATGGACTGGTTGAGAGGGCTTGTAAAGCTGAGGATCTCAGCAAAGAAAAGAAAACAAGTTAATTTTGAAGCAAGATATTCGAGAAAGAGATCAAATAGTAAATCTTCTCAGTCTGCATCGAATAAATTCTGAGACTCGTTTAATCATTCTACTGCATCTGTGGGATATTCAAATAGAGATCGAGTAAGACAACAGTCAAGCTTCAAAGCTCCAGCAACTTCGATAGCTAGTGTTGGGAGTGTGAGACCTAATTGACTTGAATGTAAACATTATGGAAAAGGGCATTCTGGTTATTGTAGGTTGAATGATCGGGCCTGTTTTAAATGTGGATCATTGGATCATTTTATTCGTAATTGTCCTGAGTTGGCTAAGCAAGATACAGTACAAAACACGAGGTCGAGTAACACTTCAGCTAGAGTTAGACCACCTAGAAACTTGGAAGATGTGAGCGGTAGCCAGAAAGTGACTAATGACTCTGTTGCGAGGTCAGAGGCGAGAGCACTTGCATGAGCATATGCTATTCATGATTGAAAAGAAGCGTCATCTCCAGACGTCATTACCAGTACTTATACTATCTATGATACTAAAGTTATAGCATCGATAGATCCAGGATCAACTCATTTCTATATATGTGTGAATTTAGTATCCAGTAAGACTTTGCCTGTAGAGTCTACTGGATTTGTAATTAGAGTATCGAACCCTTTAGGCAAGTGTGTGTTGGTTGATAAAGTATGCAAGAACTGTCCGTTGATGATTCGAGATAATTGCTTTCTGAACAATTTGATGTTGTTTCCATATGACAAGTTTGATATAATACTAGGTATGGATTGGCTAACGTTGTGTGATGCTATTGTGAATTGCAAACGAAAGATGATTGATTTGAGATGTCAGAGTAATGAAATTATTCAGATTGAGTTAGATGATCTAAATGGCTTGTCAGCAGTGATTTCATCGATGTTAGCTCAGAAATACGTGAGAAAATGTTGTGAAGCTTACTTGGCTTATGTGCTTGTGCTTGATATGAAAGTGACTAAAAAGAAGATTGAATCAGTGCTAGTTGTGTGTGAGTATCCAAATGTGTTTCCTGAAGAGTTAAGTGTTCTAGAAAGTGCCTGAGAAGTCTTGGGTTCAAGTCTAAGCAGGTGTAAAAAGTTTTGATTTTTGAAGTAATAAGCATTGTCCCTGGGTAATAGGCTTTTAAATAATTGTGGGGATATCATGTCATAAAAAGCCTGCTAGCCTAGTGGTAAGTGGCGTGTGGAGTGTGCAAGGGATCTGAGGTTCGAATCCTTGCTAGTGCAAATGGGGATTATTTTTACTGTTGGCTATGGGAAGTAGTAGAGTTTGACCAAAACACTGCAAAGGGGAGTGGAGTTTGAATTGGTCATGGAGGGATAGTAGGAGGGAGTTGAGGAGAGATATGAGGAGGGATTTTAGGAGAAAATCAAGGAAAATGGGGTGAGAGGGAGTAGTGTGACGTTCGGGAACACTGGGCACTTTGGAAATTCAAATTTTGTGAGTTGGAGGACTCTATTTCGGGGTTGTAAACATTTTAGGTTCTTTTGTTCTCTGGTTGTCGAATTATTCTTGTGGTGTCACTCTTTTTGGTATCGGGGTTCTTTTGTTTTTCTTCTTGAGGGTACTTTTATTTTTGACTATCTCGGTTTTGTTCTGCTTCCTCTACTTTTGACAAACGTTTTCCCCTTGATGTCTTCTTTGGCTGAATACATTTCTTTCTCCCCCCAATCCATTCTTTCTTTGTTGACCGATTCTCTCCCTCTTTTTTCCTTTGCCAATCGGTTTCCTCATTGACTAATTGCATCTCTTTCTCTTCTCTTCTCGCTCTTTCTCTGCTAACTCTCAATTCTTCCCCTCTTCAGTCTTGTGTTTGGTAAGTCTGAATCTCGGTTTGGATGCTCGATACTTTTCTTTTTTCTCCCTTTCTTTATTGTACTTGTACTTCATCTAACAACTTCTTTCCCTACTGACTACTGTTAGGGCTATGATGGTTTCACCTTGTCCCTATCTCTCCGTATACTTTCGGCTCTAGTGGGGTGTAGGCCGATTGTTTCTTTCTTTTGTTTTGGACTCTATGATCAAGTAAGTGATTTACTTTTGGCTCAAATCATATGTGTGAGCAATATGATTAAAGTTAATAGATTTGGGTGATATGCAGATAATAATCGAGGAAGGGGGAAGGATTATTCTTGATCAACGGATTAGGTATGTAGAGGTTTGGGAGTTCGAAACAAGGTACGTGGCATTTGATCTTTGGATTAGTAGTATAAAAAGGAGTAGTATTAATTTGATTACTTTGTGACTAATGGAATGTTTGTGGATTGGATCAAGGTTTGGAATGCTCAAGGGGCTACGTGCGTGTTTCCATAAACAGGTGTGTAATCACACTACCTCTAATCGTAAAACAACAAAAGCCGAAATAACAGATCGTTGACTCTACACGAGCGTGTGCTCGCTCGTGTGGTAAACTAAATGCGTAAATCATGGGCATTAGAACGTAGAGACTGCCATGAGTGATTTTATAAGCTTAGGCCATTTTAGGCCATGTAGTGCTAAAATGGGCCGTATGGGCCCCACGGGCTTGTAGGCCCCACGGGGGTAAACCACATAGACGTGTGGCGATTATTGGGCCAGGCTGCGTAGTTTACACGACCAAGGCCATTTTTGGGCTTTGTAGGCCACATAGGCGTGTGGGCCCACATGGGCCACACAATGGGCCTTGGGCCTAATTTTTCACTGTTGGACTGTTAAGGTTGCACGGGTCACGCGAGATGACTGTGACCTTCTGTTGGGTCGGTAAGTATACCTAGACCCCAATATGTCGAAATGACTATTTTACCCTTATAGGGTAAAATGACTGAAATACCCCCATAGGGTAAAATGACCGAAATACCCCCATTGGGTAAAATTAAAAAAATACCCCTATAAGGTAAAATGAATGTAATACCCCTGTAAGGCAAAATGACTGATTTGTGCCACGATGTGTTTGCTATATTTGAGCATCCCACGTTATATGCATCCACGTTTGATATTATGTTGCATTGCATGGGGTGGGATATATTATTTTGGAGGAAGTGTACTGTACTGATATGGTCGCACGGGTCGTGCAAGACGACTGTGGACCTACTGATGGCTTTAAGCCTACTATACCGGCATCTTTGCTGCAATACTGTTTTAGTGTCGCAACCGGTGCTACTTGATGTGTAGGGTTGGGTGGGTCGATTTTATCCCCACATGGTGTGTAGGGTTGGTACGGAAATGGTGGGTAGAGGCTGGATTGGGTAAGATTTTCTACTTGCATACTGCACTGATTACTGTTACTGAAATGGGTTAAAGCCCAGACCGCTACTATTAATGAGATGGGCTAAGGCCAGACTGCTACTGTTACTGATATGGGCTTAGGCCCAGAATGTATTCGCTCTCTGTATGCTTAACTGTTTGTCATTAAGGGATTACACACTGAGTTTTCGTAAAGTCACCCTTCTGTTTTTACTGTAGAGAAAATCCTTTAGCAGATCGGTGCTGCGAGGGACTCGAAGGTGGCCATACAACCGTTTACGCTTCCTTATTTTTAATTTATAAGCAATTTTATATGGGTATTTTATATAATAAGGCCGCTCTAAGTTTTTATCTTTAATTAAGGTTTTATTTAAATTGACTTATGTCTATTAGCAGTAGGACTCGGGTTTTCAAACGGAAAATAATTTTCAACTACCATGTAACGTAACTTGTTTTAAATGCTTCTGCACCGAACAATGTTTTCAAAGCGTAATAACGATTTAGTATGGAACATGTTTTGCTAAACAAACCTCTAAATTAACAAATGAACAAATCAGTCAACTTCCTATAAAGATCATAAACGAGGTTTTAACACAAATGGTCTAATGAAAATACGTTTTCAAAACTCACTCGAATGTGACATCTCAGATTCAGCCATAACATCTAGGCCAAGTTTGGGGGTGTTATATTTAGTGGTATCAGAGCCAAGTTACAAAACTCAGCTGTGCATTTGGGTGTCTTATAAAAAAACTTGGAATTTCTAAAATGTTTCAAATGATTTGAAGTATTTCGAAATGTTTTACTGAATGTGTGGTACACTGAGTCTCCGTGCTGGTCCTGTAAGTTCTCTTTGAAACTGAATTTTGATTTTGACTGAAACTGCCATAGGTAGGAGTACTGAGACTACTATAGGTAGTATTGCAAACTCTTAGGTAGCGTATACTGAAACTGTAGTAAAACTGATGGACACTACGTTGTGTGAAAATAATATTCTATACTTTTGATACTATCTCCATAAAACATCTGTTAATAAAAATTGGAACTGTAAATTGATTTGCATAAAATTGATTAACAAAGAAAAAAATGCGAATTGATTATGAACACCAAAGATACTCGCCGAAGGGGTACAAAAGGCTGCGGCGGAGGCCATAGAGGTGCTAGAGAGGGGTCTCATGATCGTGCGGGGAAGTATTGGATTGACATATTGTTCCAATCTATCTATGGGCTGTATTGGAAATGCTCAAGTGAAATATGGTATGGTTTCGAACCTAGAGTGCGCAGCGGGAGCGTAGTGGTATAGTCTGTGTTATGCGACTATTCTGATAGTTGGAAATTTTGGGGATGAAATTTCTTTAAAGAGGGGTGAATTGTAATGCCCTGAATTTGGGCCTAGAAGTATTAGGTATTGAGCATGGGAATAGTTAGGAGGAGGCACATAAATAATTAATTGTGTAAGAAGTGATGCAAGTGCATGTTTGTCTCAGTGGTTAAGTGTTCTGGGAAGTGCCTAAGAAGTCTTGGGTTCAAGTATAAGCAGTTGCATTTGATCTGCACTTTGAGCTGAGTGACAATGGTATAAAATCTTTTTTACATCAGAGATTTTGTCAATCTGTAAGTGGGGGACACTTCGGAGGTACAGAAGTCTTGGTTTCAAGTGTCCCCCACTCGGAGCTGAGTGACAATGGTATAAAATCTTTTGTACTTCTTCTTCTGCCACACATCTCCTAATCATTTGATCTGCACACTTCTTAAACAAGTATGGTTCTTCCCAAAAATAGTACTTCACATCGTGAAGAAACTTTTTCCTTTGATGATCGTCTTGTCAATCGGCATCAAACAACAAGCCAAAAAGTTAGCAATATTAGCAAAACATGATTTACCTTCAGTATGTGTTCATCTAGAAATGTCTCGAATTTGTATAAGAGGAGTGTTCTCTTCTTGCGGCTCTAATCTAGACAAGTGGTCTGCTACTTGGTTTTCCACTCCCTTTCGATCTTGAATTTCTAGATTGAACTCCTGAAGTAGAAGTACCAACCAGATTAGTCTCAGCTTAGCATCTTTCTTGGCAAGTAAATACTTAATTACCGAGTGGTTCGTATACACAGCCACTTTGGTACCTACAAGATAAGATCGAAACTTGTCAAAAGGAAACACAATAGCAAGTAACTTTTTTTCTATTACCGTATAAGTCAGTTGAGCTCTTGTCAGAGTTCGACTTGCATAGTAGATGGGATGGAAAACTTTGTTCCTTCACTAACCCATGACAGCTCCTATCACGAAGTCACTTGCGTCACGCATCAATTCAAATGGCAAATCCCAGTCTAGTGTGATGATTATGGGTACCGTAACTAACCGACTCTTGAAATCTTTGAAAGCCTTTAAGCACTCTTCATCAAATTTTAATGTCGTGTCCTTCTCCAATAATTTGCATAAGGGCTTTGCAATTTTGGAGAAGTCCTTGATGAATCTTCGATAGAAACCGACGTGGCCCAAAAAGTTCATAACACCCTTTATAGATGTTGGAGGTGGGAGTTTCTCTATAACATCTACATTTGCTTTGTCTACTTCGATTCCATGTCTCGTTATCCGATGCCATAGAACAATCCCTTCTCGTACCATGAAATGGCACTTTTCCCAGTTGAGTACTAGGTTTGTTTCTTCGCACCGCCTTAGTACCTTCGTAAGATTGGCTAAGCAATCATCATATGTATCTCTAAATACTAAAAAATCATCCATAAAAACTTCTAAATACTTCTCAACTATGTTAGTAAAAATTGACATCATACATCTTTAAAATGTAGCAGGTGCATTACATAAACCAAATGGCATGCATCTAAATGTAAATGTACCGTACGAGCAGGTGAATGTTGTCTTGTGTTGATCTTTCAGTGCCACTATAATCTGATTATACCCTGAGTATCCATTGAGAAAATAGTAATAGTCTCACCCTGCGAGTCTATCCAGTATTTGGTCCAAAAAGGGCAAAAGAAAATGATCTTTCCTAGTCACCTTGTTCAGCTTCTGGTAATCGATGCAAATTCTCCATCCCGTAACTGTTCTAGTCAGTATCAACTTTTTATTCTCATTTTTAATGACTGCGATACCTCTTTTCTTTGGCACGCACTGGACTGGACACACCCATGAACTATCTGGGATGGGGTAGATTATACCCGCATCTAACCACTTTATGATTTCTTTCTTTACTATGTCCTTCATAATGGCATTACCTAAATAAACATATTTTAGATATGAAGGTAGTACCTTGAGTTCTAATTTAGGTGGCTCATTGGTTGATGCTTTTAGTTGAACATAATCCCTTTTCTCTAATTCCAAAGATTCAAAATGGGATTGCGAATTAAATCCCCATTGATTAGCTTCTAACAAAGCTAAGTATTCATCCTCCTCTTCATCATTTAGAGGATCTGATGTCAGAATTTGTTCCAACGGATCCTCAACATAGTTGAGCTCCTTCTCCATTATTAAATCCTCTAAATCAGATACTGTAGAACAATCATCAATTGTGTCAGGAAATCGCATAGACTTAAAAACATTAAATGTTACTTGATCATCCTGAACATGCATAGTAAGCTCGCCCTTCTGCACATCAATAAGGGTCCTTCCGGTTGCTAAGAACGGTCTTCCTAAGATAATTAGCATTTCTTTGTCTGCTTCAAAGTCTAGAATAAAAAAATCAACAGGGAAGATAAATTTATCTACATGTACCAATACATCCTTGATCTTTCCTTCTAGATGTGCTAAGGATCGATCTGCTAATTGAAGTGTAACCATAGTAGGTCTAACTTCACCTATCCCCAACTTCCTAAATATTGACATAGGCATCAAGTTAATACTCGCACCTAAGTCACATAATGCCTTACCATAATATGTTGCTCCAATGTTACAAGGGATGGTAAAACATCCAGGATCCTTCAAATTTTGGGGTAGTTTGTCTTGAAGGTATGCACTGCATTCCTTCATCAGAGCTGCTGTCTCAAATTCTCCAAGTCTTCATTTTTTAGACAGGATATCCTTATGAATTTGACGTAGTTCGGCATTTCCTCAAGTGCTTCAACCAACGGGATGTTGATATGAAGTTGCTTGAGTACGTCTAGAAACTTCTTGAATTGAATCTCCTGCTTCTATTTTTGAAATCTTTAAGGGTAGGGTGGTGGTGGTTTCTTTACTGGAACTAGTTGATTCGTCTTCTATGGCAATTTTGCTCCTAACGGAGTTGTTAGGTGATAAGAATTAGCTGGTTCTGAGATTAGCTTGTCGAGTTTTACTGACCCTGGTTCTCGTGAAACTAAAATTTCGACACTTGATTGAACTTCCTCTGTATCTTGAGCGTCAGCTTGCTCCTTTTCAGCTTCGATGGTGTTGGGCTCTACTGTCTTTCCACTCCTCAATGTCAATGCTTTGCAATGCTCCTTCCCCGGATTCCTCAGATTCTCCATATCACTAGGTAAAGCACCTTGTGATCGGTTGATAAGTTGTAATTTATACATATTTTTATCCCATGCTTAGCACATTTTTGGATGAATCATCACTAAATTCATGGAGTTTGATGCTCTTAATCCTTTAGTTTCATATCTTATACTTTGGTGAGCATAGGAAAGTAAAAAGAACGAGAAACGGGCTAAAAATGAAGAAGATGGGTCAACGTGGAAAATCAACACGGCTTGGACTTCCTCACACTGGTAGACCACACACCCGTATCTTTTTCGCAGACTTCAACACGGCCTAAGCCACCCTACACGGGCGTGTCTATTTAACAGTCTTTAACACGGTTTGAAGAACTTGCACACGAGCGTGGCACACGACCGTGTCCCTGTCGATCCCAAGTCTAATTTTATTCAAAAAAAGGCAATTTTGAGGGTTTTGAAGCATTCTAAAGCCTATTTAAACACCCTATAGGAGGATTAAAAAAGACATACAATGTTGGAAGTAGAAAATACCCAAGGACAACCATCAAAGAATCATCTCGGAAGCAAGGATTTACATCAAGACTGAAGATCTCCATCCAATTTCCTAGAAGTTCTTTGGGTTTTTTATGTTTTGCTGTTTTTCATATTTTGAGATGTTTTCCATTAGTATGAACTAAACTCCCTAAATACCTAAGGGAGATGAAACCTAAGACGACTCTTATTTTCCTTTGAATTATATGATAAATACTTGTTATTATTCTTAATTGTGAGTTTAATTCTTGTTTTAATATTCCAGGGTATTAATCCAAGTTTTGATGTGCTTATTCAGTGGAGCAAAAGTCCCTGTTTAAGATTAGATCATCATAATTAAGCAGAGTTGAATGCAATCCTAGAGATAGGACTACATAAATCTGTCGGATTAGAGTCAAATCTAATAAGGGAATCCATAGATCGAGTTAATACGATAATAGGGGTTTTAATTAGAAAGTGATTTCAATTAATCAACCTAGAGTTGATTGTTTTTAATCTTGAGAGAGATATTAACATAAATTAGGGATTTCTACGAAATAGTCAAGTGAATAAATCATCTAATTCAAAGATAATAAGTGAAGTCTAGGTGGATTCTTTCTTAGGTATTGTCTTCTCAATTGGTTTTCCTAAAAGTATTTTCCAATTTTCATCTCTGTCATAATTTTAGTTAGTTAAATAATTAGTTTTAGTTTAAAAAGCCTCTTAAATTCTTAGGCTAGATAATAAAAAGATAGTAATTACTAGTACTTTTAGTCCTCGTGGATACGATATCTCCGGTCTCACCAGAACTATACTACTGTTTGATAGGTGTGCTTGGCTTAGTTGAATTTTTAGTTAGTTTCACGATCATCATCGGTTCCTGAGTTTAGTAGCAAGCTGGCCCACTTGATTCTCCAAATTCCTTAGAGTGGCGTCATTTTTGGCCATGTATGCCTTCAATAAATTCTCTAAGCTATTGGATGATTTAGCCTGAGCTGGTTTTTGAGCTTGTTGGGGAAAACTAGGCAACTGGGTTGGTCTAGTTTGGGCGTAAGTGTTGCTGGCTCCAGCCCCTTGGTTACTCTAGGAAAAATTGGGGTGATTTCGCCACGATGGGTTATAGAAATTGGATTGCAGTCCTTGCCTTCCTCGATTTTGGTTCTGGTTACCTATGTAGTACATGGATTATGGGTTTGATGGACATTCTTTTTACAAATGTCCTTGCCCATAATAAACACAGGCTATATTTTCAAATTGATTTGGTGGTTAAGATACGAGTGTAGTAAGAGCGTCTACTTCATGTATTCTAGCAACTCGTCTTCTTGGTGCTGCTCGATCGGTTGGCCATTGGTAATTGTTGCTGGCGATCCTCTCAATAATTTCATAAGCCTCGTTATAAGACTTAGAAAGGAGAGCACCATTAACGGAAGCATCCACTACCATCCTCGTGTGAGCATTGAGACCATTATAAAATGTCTCAAGTTGGATGCAATATGGGAATCCGTGATGAGGGTACTTTCGTAATAACTCTTTGTACCTTTCCCATGCCTCATACAAGGACTTGTCATCCATTTGTTGGAAGGTAGTGATCTCATTCCTCAACTTAGCATTCTTGCTAAGTAGGAAATACTTCATTAGGAATCTTTCTGCTAACTCTTGCCATGTAGAAATTGAGTTTGGTCGTAATAAGTTCAACCAGGCTTGAACTCTATCCCTTAGCGAATACGAGAATAGCTTCAATCGTAATGCATCTTCGGGTACTCTGGCTAACTCGAACGAATCACTCACCTCCATAAATAGTCTTAAATGTAGGTGAGGATCTTCGGTAGGTATTACACTGAATTGCCCCACTGTCTGAAGCATTTGGAACATGACTGGCTTCATCTCGAACTATTGTGCCTCAATTTTGGGTCTCCTAATACCTGGATTAAGATCATTAAACATTGGCACGACATATTGTCTTAAAGCTCTATCCCTATCATCACCAATAAGGATAGGATTTTGAGCAGAGTTTGCTCCGTTTCCTTGATTTAGATTTTCAAAGTTCATCTCTTCGGTCCTTCTCTGACTTGCTTGTCTTCTTCGCTGTCAAAAAGTTTGTTTTATTTCAAGGTCTACTAGGAGTAGGTCAATAATTCGGTCAATACTCATAAACACCTGAAATTATCACAGAAAAATTAATTAAGTTAAAAATTAAACGGAAAAATAAACCAAAATGTAAAACTAACAAATTCACAAATAATGACTTTTTAAAATAGTCCTCGGCAACGACACCAAAAACTTGGAACAACGGAAATGTGCAAGTGTACACAGTCACAACAGGTAATAAAGTGACAAGTAAATGTCGAGTTATCGTACCCACAGGGACTGTCAAAAGAATTATTTATGAATGCAATTTAAAACACTTTAGTGAAGAAAAATATTTTGTTTGAAGAGGGTGATTTAAAAACTAAGAAATTAAATAATTAAAATAAATAAAAAGTTCTCAAGGCACAATTTCAAAATAAGATTTAATCAAGATTACTTAATTGTGTTGGATTAATTACATTTCTTTCACTTCGAATTCTTAAACTCATGTTTATCTTGTTACGGATAATTTCACGGCAACCCGGTAAGTTGCTAACTTATGAACATGCACACATACCAAAATCCATTCATCTTTTGACATCTCCCTATGTCAATTCAATCGACTAAACAGATTCTAATAAGCAAACATGTTATTGCACATACATACTCATTAAACTGAACTAATCTCTTGCATATCCCTATGTCAATTCAATCGATTAATTAAATCTAATAAGCATATAAAAGACTATGTGAGGTAACAAGATATCCCTACCTTGAAACAGTTTAATCACAATAATCTTGCAAGTTATGCAAGGCAATAATATCGCAAGATACATTGCTAATTTAACCTTCAGCTACCTTAGAAGAATAAATATGCACTGATTAAATACTATGTCAATTAATTACAATTTCAATCCGTTTAAATAATTAATCCATTAGTTACCTTACAGTCATAATGCAAGAATAACTTAGGCATGATTTTACTTAATCAAGCATCTTACTGAGGCCTATAACAACATAAACAAGATTTTAACAATTTAAGAAGACGAAATGTAATCAACTCAACACGAATTAAATTCAAGCTAAGCTGATTAAATTAAACATTCCAAAAACATAAATATTCATATATATGTTCATCATAACAACAACAAAAATTAAAGAGATAGGGAACAAGAATCAAATTCGATGGTTTTTCGAGGCTTGACTAGGTTGCTCTGTTCTTCCTTCTTGTTGTCCTTGCCGATCAAGACTTCTATGAACACTCAATTGCTGCTCCAAAATGGCTAAAGAACACCCCTTTTCCAAGGGAAGAAATTGGCACAAGATCAAGGGAATGGAAATGGACAAACGAGAGGAGAAAATGAGAGAGGAGAGAAGAGTTGTGAAATGAATGAGGGATGAATGAGATGCCTTGAATGATCAGCCAAGAGGGGCTTTTATAGCTGAATGTGGTAGCTGAAATTTGCTAAAAATAGCAGCCAAAGAGCCACCCCTTGGCCAGCCACCTATGTGGCTAAGTTGATGCTTTCAACTTTGTTAAATATGGCTTGGGGCAAATCTATAAAGCCACCAATTGTGGAGGGGTTTGAATGCAACCTTGAGAGTCTTCAAGGGATTCTTTGCAAGATTAATTAATCAGCTATTAAGCTGATTTGGGTCAGCATATGGACTATTTTGGGCTGCCCAATTCTTGGTCGGTTTAGTTCAATCGGTTCGGTTCTACTGGACCACTTTTTCCATAATTAATTAATAATAATTTATTTAGCCCAAATTAAATTAGGTATAAATTAAAATTAATTATATTATGAATTAATACACATATTTGGACCATCTTACGCTGGAAATTAATTCGCCTTGACACTTCAAATTACTTCTCGGTTTGTGCTTCAAGCAGTGTCTGCTGAGCCATTTTTCGCCCTTTGCGCAATTTTAACGAAAATAACCAAAATTAATCAAAATTAATTATAAAACTAACTAAAATTCATCATGTTCATATTTTAAGTACAATTTAATTATTTAATAAAAATTAATTATTTTTTGACACGAATTTAATCGAAACGGTATGATTTTAATTTAAAAAGAGCATATAAAAATGCGTAAATTTTCGTGTTTCCATGTAGCCACCTTCAAGTCCCACACAGCATCAATCCACCTAAGGATGGGATTACCTATACGGTTAAACAAATGTATGAGTTTATGAAAACTCAATGTGTAATCCCATATAAGCAAACAAACAATCAAACAGTGCAAATACAGTCTGGGCCTAAGCCCTTAATATAAATAGTAACAATATCAGTTTGGGCTTTACCCATCTCATTACAGAAACAGTCATATGTTTGGCCTTGGCCCATTACATTAACAGTAAATAGTGCAGTGATGCAATCAGAAATCTTACGCAATCCAGCCTCTACACACCACTCCGTCCAGCCAAACATACCATGTGGGGATAAAATCAACCCACTCAGCCAAACACACCAAGATTAGCATCGGTTGCAGCACTAAACAGTATTGCAACAAAGCTGCCAGTAATATGAACGGCTTAAAGCCATCAGTAGGTCCACAAACGTCTTGGGCGACCTGTGCAACCTTAGGTCCACAATCGTCTTGGGTGACCCGTGTGACCATATCAGTACAGTACACTTCCTCCAAAATAACAATCCCAACCCCATACAACATGTCATGCATCGTATCATATTATCTTACATGGATGCAACATACATATAACGTGGCATGCTCAAATACAGTCATACGCATCGTAGGGCAAACTAGTCATTTTACCTTACAGGGGTATTACAGTCATTTTACCCTACAGGGGTATTACAGTCATTTTACCTTTTAGGGGTATTTTGGTCATTTTACCCTATGAAGGTATTTCGGTCATTTTACCCTATGGCGGTGTTTTGATCATCATTTCAGCCCAACATATCCCAAAATAGCCTAAGCCCATGAGGTCGCCCATGGTGGCCTGTCGTAATCTAGTACCCACGTTTATACGTTTGAGTTTACCACACGAGCGATCGCACCCCCAAGTGGCATCAACAGTTCTATTTTCTGGCTTTTACCAATTTATGGTTAACACAGTGATTACACACTTGTTTACGAGAATAGCGCAAATCTCCACGTACACCAACCTAGATTCAAACATGACCCAATATCAGTTTTTTAATCGCTAGGGTTAAACACTTTCTTATTAACACTTAATCCCCAATATGGTACATACTTCTTACCTTGGTTAAGCAAGTATGATATAATCCAGTGATCACCAAATCCTTGGCACAACCTACATTGTATCTTAATCTCTTTAACTATCACCATGAACAAAAATAACTAGAACCGAAAGAGCGACAACTTACCACTATGTAGAACTAAGAACGGTTGATACAAGAAATCGGCCTATACCCACACAAGAGTCGAAATGCTTGTACCTTTATCATGAATCGACAGCACAAAAAGATGTTAGATGAAAGTACCTCAACGGTGGAGAGAAACAAGAGTAAACCAAGAGCACTTATCGATTCGTCAGAGAACCCTTACTAGCCGAAAACAGAATAAATGAGTAAGGGGGAATTATTCGGCTAACCCAACACACAGAAGGAGAATAGAACCGAAACAATAGAAATGAGGGGGAGGAGTAGATATATTCAGTCAAAGACAAAAGAAGAGGTAAATGCTAATGATCGATTGAGAAAGAGGGAGCATGAAGGTTTAGCAAAGGTAAAAAAAATTAAGAGAAGAAAAGTGAGGGAGAAAAGAAAGCTGAAAGTTTAAGCTATTAAAATAAAATACCCGAATGATCTAAGTAGTAATCGACCTCAGACAAAAATGAAATCAATAACAAAGGGGTAGCTACCAAAATGGAGAGCACTTGCTAGTCTCAAAGCCGAATTTTGAGTGTTGGGAGATCACAAATGGCACCACTCTCCTCTCCTTTCCAAATCTCGAAAGCATTGAGTGCCTACAATTCTCATTCGGCACCAACTCTTTTCCAACCACAAACCCCCACGATTTTCTCCTAAAATCCCTCCATGACCAATTTAAACTCCACTCCATTCAGTAGTGTTTCATTCAACCACTACTGCCCACACGGCAAGTGCAGCAAAATAAAACACTCCATTGGTCAAAGCAGGACTCGAACCTCAGTCCCTAAGCAACATCAACACGCTACCTATCCCTTGGACCAGCAGGTCTATTCTGTCACATTTCGCCAATATTTAATTATAAGGCTGCTGATTAAGGAAAAGGGTTTATTCACTTAAAAACAAAAATTTGCCCAAGCTAATGATTGGACCCAAGACTTCTCAGACACTTCCCAGAGCACTTAACCACTGAAGCAGATAGATATTTGTGTTACCTTCTTGCGCAACTAAATATTTATGTATAGTCTCCTAACTACACCCCTGCTCAAAACTTAATACTTCTAGGCCCAAATTTGGGATGTTACACTTACTGTGTGTGTTTGTTTATTGTTTTATAGATTTTGGAAGCTAGTTACGAGCTCAGGGATCGTCAAGGAAATCCGTCACACTATCGATTGCTATTTTGGTATTTTTAAAGCTTGATCTTTAAACATATAGCTTGTATAGGATACCGATTGTTGTTGTTGATTTCGAAGCTGTCTATATGTAAAGCCATGCGAAAATGGCTAGTAATGATGCTTATGTTTAGGTATTTTCGGTCATGGTATAAGTTCATGTTGGGAATTATGTTTCATGAAATATGTTTGTGGTGTCCTTGATATATGTTTTGGTATGAAATAATGATAAGTATGGTTTATAATTAACTCATTTTGGTAAAATTGTTAATTGATATGATATGCATTTTTGCTTGTTATAATTTGGCTCAACTGAATTAAGTATAGTTGTTGGATGTGTTTTTGGTATGGTTTGTTATTGATTTACATTTTGACTGTAATTTGTTTATTAATTAGTTTGGAAAATGGCAGTGATGAGCTCTTATATTTGGTTGATGATAGATAAATGAATACATATGTGCCTATGTCATGAATTTTGGTGATTTAAGATGTAAAGGTCAAATTGTTATATATATATATATATATGTTATTTTATGTTCGGTTTACGATTACAAGAATGGATATGTTTTAACGGTTATATGGAAGTCATATTAAATGATTGAATATATATATAAATTGATTTAGTTGTGTATATGAAATTTTGGCATGATTTATAGCATATGGAATTGACATGTTTTGATTTGGCTCAATTACATGTAAAATGATTAATGTTAGTCAAGTGAGCAACATATGAATTGGTTATGTTGCAAGTGAAATTCGGTTATTTGGTTATGCTTGTATGTATTTGTAAAATTTTGCTTAGTTAACCATGAGGTATAGTTCAACTTAGGCTAATATGCACATATGGGAAAGCTCATAATTGAATGTATTGTTGTAAGTTGAGTACATGAAAATGAAATATGATTAATGATTATTTTAAGTGTTCAAATGCCATGTTATTTAGTTAATATAGAAATATAAAGTATATGCGTTATGATATGTTTTATGTTAATGAGATCGGTAAAATGATTAAATAAATATTATTGATATGTTTAATTTCTAAAGCATGATTAGTATATGTTTTATAAGGGTAAAAATCATGTTGGTTTTTGTTTGGTTAAGTAATGCAAATGTGTGAATATTAAAAGTTGAGAACTATATGGTTTAAATTAATATGGTTTTATGCGCATAGTCTTGTGATGAGTTAAAATGGCTAGGCAAATTTGGTTTGGATTGGTTTTTTAGCATTCGGATTAGGTATGCTATGAAATGTCTTTGATGTTCGAAAACAATTAAAGATATTATAGTGGATTGCGCTTTAATTAGTAATGCACATGATTATATTTGGTTAATTAGTAATGTTTAAAAATGTTTCATGTATGAATATTTTATAAGACACATGTGGTAAGGTTTGATACATATTAATTGAATTGAAATCTTTTGATTTGACGAAAGATAATGATATTGATATGGTTAAATTTTATTGCATGGATTATTTTTGTAATATGATTAATAATGTATGTTCGATTTATATTGGTCATGTGCTTTGTATATGCATACTTGGCTTATATGGATGAGTGATTTGTTGCTAATTGAGTAAAAAAATTATTATAAAGAAGTCGATATAATTTTGAGTATGATTTGTAATAAGTGATTGTGATGAACTGTGCTTATGTTTTGTAATGCCTCGTAACCCTAATTCGGCGGCGAATACGGGTTAGGGGTGTTACATTCTACTAAGCTAGTTGAGAGAAACGATCAATGACACTTTCTTGGCAATGTTCAAGATCAATCTTGGGGTTAAAGATTTCAGATTTGGGGCTGATTTAGATAAGGATAAATGGAAAAAAATAGAGTAAAAGAGTTGGTGCACAATCTTGTTGCAAAAAGAAGAAGAAAGATATGGGAAAATGGGAGCTGTAGGAGACGAAAAAAATGGGAGAATAAAGAAAATTGAAGAGAAAAGAGGGGAGGAAGAGGGTGAACTGTAACAACCTGGTTTTAGCTAAGTCAAAACAGTAGTTTCAGAACCACAAATCTGATATCGAAAAATTATTCTAATATTATTTTATGTGTTTACAGCATGAAAGTATGAAGGTGTGAAATTTTCGTGAAGTAATTTCATCATTTAAATGGTTAATTTGAGAAAAAGGACTTAGTCGCGTAAAGTGTAAAACTTGTGTGTTATTAGTTAAATGTGTCTAATAGCTATGGCTTATTAAAGTGAAGGTCCTTATGTTATAAATAGACCATTTTTATATTGGGTTGACAATTATGGGCATAATATAAATGTTTTAATGGTTTATGAATAAGGTTAAAAATGTAAATTAGTAAATAAGGTTAATATTAAAAAAAAACCAAAATTAAGTTTGATTATCATCTTTCTTTGGCTGAATATTGAGGAGGAAGAAAACATTTGGTTCATTTTAGGGTTCGGTCAATTGGGAGCTTAATTGGCAAGTGTTTTGAGCTCGGTTTTTGATGCTTTCTATGTTTTTGTGATCATTGCTTCGTGTTCTAGCTAGCTCGTACCTTTAATTTTGAAACTGTTAAAGATTTTAAGCATTGCCGTTGTTGAATCTATGTGTTCTTTGAGGTTTGATGATAGATTATGAAAGTTTAATTATAGATTTTCATGTTTTGTAAAGTAATTTTTGACAAAAATGTCAAATAGGGGTTAAATTATAAAATATGCAAATTGAGGGGTTGTAATGTGAAATAAATGAAAGTTTTGGGCTGCTAAGGACCTATATGTAATTTGACCAAGCATGGGTTAAGTTGAATTGTGTGAATTTTGAATATTTTTGAAATAGGGACTAAATTGATTAAATGAGTTATTTTTTAGTACATATAGAACAAGAAAGAAAGAATTCTAATTTAGATTGGGGAAAAAGCAAGGTTATCGAGTAATCGATCCGATCCATTAATTTCGATCACGAGGTAAGTTCATACGTGATAAACATTATTACAACTATGCTTTTAATGCTTTGATATTGCATAAATTGTATATACGAGGCTACGGTCATGTTCGACGATAAATTGACAATGTCTAGCACTTAGTGTGCAATTTGAGATAGCTTCAGCTATATACGGCACTTAGTGTGTAGCACCCCAAACCCGGCCTAGATGTTATGGCCGAATCTGGCGCATCACATTGAAGTGTTTTAGCGAAAACTGTGTTTTCATTGAAAACCCTTCTTAAAATAAAAGAAACCTTAATTATCCTTAAAAAAACTCCTTTTAATCACTTGTTTAAAATATATGATTTTATGAAAACATGTCTTTTTAAAATGTAGTTGCGGAAACGTAGAAAAGTCATACGATAGTTTAAGAAACCATGTTCAACTTCTTATAATTACATCACATAAAAATAATAATCCAAATAATAACAAAGTGGAAGCTCTATTACAATCTGATTTGAAAAGCACTTAATAACATAGAAACTGATAAGCTTTAGAAAGAAAAACAAGTCCAAATTATCTTGCTAGCTGGCCACCCAGAGTCCCTCCAAATATCGAACCTTCTATTGAGCATCACCTAAAAATAAAATAAAAGAGGGGGTGAGTTTTCGTAAACTCAGTGTGTACAACCCTCGACGAAAACAAGCATTCAAAAGTCATCATACATCAAACATGCAATGCAATGTAGTGCAACCCACCCCAATAATCCAACCGGTACACTTCTACTCCGTCCCCCTTTTCACAACTTGTGGGGATATAAATATCGACCCACCCAACCGATACACATTAATGGTAGCCCAGTTGCGGAACTACCCAAGTTGCAGCAAGCTGCCAATGACATATTGGGCTTAAAAGCCGTTGGTGGATCCACAGTTGTCAAGCAACCATGCGACCCTCATGTACTCCCTCCGTTCCATAATTCCCAACCCATATGCAACCTAAACAGGATATCACATGAATACATATGAATGCATGTAGCAATCATAAATCTTACACACAACACTTGGGGGTATTTTAGTCATTTTCGCCCTTAGGGGCATTTCGATAATTTTTCTTTATTATGGGTTTTTACTTTCCTTGGCCCATTAACAAATCCAGTAAGCTAAGATGAACGAACACTATGCACCAGGTAGGATTCCAGAGAAGAGGAGGTGAGTCATTAAAACTGCTTAAGTACCAAGCTCTCCCTAGATCCAATCCTAGACATGCATATACCCGTTGCCACACCTTAACTTTATGACTTGACCACGGTCGCAATATATTAATTAAGTTTTATGTGGTTATCATATACTAGGCCTAAAACCCTTATATACATGCATATGGCCCACTTGGCCCAATCTCATACATATGGCCCATTAGGCCCAATTCAGATTCATATGGCCCATCAGGCCCAATTCACGTTCATATGGCCCATTCGGCCCAATCTCATTTATATGGCCCATTCGGCCCAAATCACATTATATTCATGCTCACATACAAATTTCCTATCACATAGCATCGCTTATCAAATTTTGCCTATTATGGGCCCAACAGCCCATCGGGCCCATTTAGCCCATTCCAACCCATTTGGCCTATTCACAACCCAAGTCCATGGAATTGCCCACGGTCCTCAGGCAATCTATCGGTCTCCCCCTTACGAGTATTCGCGCACTCACAAGACTACTGTAGCTAAACTTTCAGCTTTTCGGCATTTCGACATTTCGGCATTTTGAATTTTTCCGGTTCATAGTGTGTGTGTAGTGTATGTACACACCTGGTAAGCAAGCGTGATGCGATCTCCTTAGCCCCAAACCTTGCGTGATAAGTATAACAACCCCTTCTTAAATCCCTAACCACGATCAACTCCCAGATCTGCACCAATCTTAACTATTAAAACAGAATAATGGGTGACTCGTATCCAACACAAGTCCCCTTACCTTAACTATGAACAATCGGCCACCTTAGCCAATGGGAGAGGAATACTTACCAAGATCGTGAACACCTAAAGAGCAGTTTTGGCAGAGAGCTAAGATCCGAGATCTGATACTAATTCCCTACCACAGTTGATTAGAAAGAGTAAGGGACAATATTCAATACTTAGCAAAGAAAATCGATTGGAAGAGTAACACTTACACTAGATTCGGTCAAAGAGTATTTGGCTCTAGAGATCTGAATGACACAATTGCTTATTCGGCATCAAGAAAGAGGGAAGAAGAATCGGCTAAACCCAAAACTGAAACAAAGAAATCGGCATAAGAAAAATAAAAAGAGAACAAGGGTTTTCGGCTTTTGGGGAAATCGGCAGAAAGAAAAGGAAGAAAACAAAAGGGTTTTCGGGTTTTAGGGAAAAGGGTTTCCTGTAATAGGATGAAGGAAATTCGGTACTAGCCTGGCAACCCTGCATTCGACACTTATTTATAGCCCTTATAGCCGAATTACCTGGCCCTCAGTTCCCCATTTGGCTCCATCACTTCCCCCTTCTCATCTCCTCATTTTTCTCCCTGATAACCCTTTGATTGTTTCCTTAATTTTCTCTCTTGAACACTCCCCCTAGAGTCCATCTTCACGCCACTTCCAACCTTCTAGAAGGCCAAAATTAAACTCCTAAAAATACTAAGCTAGGATTCAAACCTTGGACCTCCTTGCTAGCTATTAAGGCCACCTCCCTACACTCTAAGTGGCGTTACTTAGCCATTCATCCACAAGGCTTTTTGATGTTATTTTCCCTTATCTTTATTTAAAACCCCAATTACTTGCCAACCCTGATTCTTTTAATAATTAAATTATAATTTCGTCTACCTCCTAATTCAAACTCAAACCTTGTCCAAGACCTACCTTTGCATAATTAACACTTACCCGGAATTGCTAAGCATAAAAAGAAAAATTCACTATTTTGGGATTTTTGGGTTTCAGGATTTTTGGGGCGTTACATAGTGTGTGAAACATCGAGTAAGGCACTTAGTGTGTGGAATTATAATAGCTTCGACTATGCGATGGCACTTAGTGTGCGAAACATTGAGTAAGGCACTTAGTGTGCAGAATTATAATAGTTTCGACTATGCGATGGCACTTAGTGTGCAAAACATCGAGTATTCGACAGTGCTACGGGAAGGTATGAGTTTGTTATGAATTTGTACAGTTTTGTACATGTAAGTATAAAGATCAAATAGAAAAGATTATGAGTTTGCATATTAGTATATGAATAAGTTATGAAAGGTTTGATTTTATCATGAATGATACAATACCTTGTTTAAATTGATGAATTGTGTTTTATGAATTGTTGAGTATATTAGTATGAACTCACTAAGCTATGAAGCTTACTTTGTGTTCTTTTCCTATGTTTTATAGAGAATCAAGGCTAGCTCGGATACTTTGTGTTCTTTTCCTATGTTTTATAGAGAATCAAGGCTAGCTCGGATCCAGGAGTCATCGAGAACATCATCACACTATCAAACTTCTAATTGGTGCTCTTGAGTTGTGTATATATGGTATATGGCATGTATAGGCTAGTTATGGTACTTTGGTTGTGAATATAGCCATATGATTTGGCTTGTAAATGTATATGTTTTGTTTTGTATATATAGCCATGAGTGATGGCTTATTTTAGCATGTTTTGGTGTAAATGTGGTTATGGTTTCATAATTTCTCAAATGGTTATATTTTGAGTTTGGCAAATGATTTACATGGTGTGATTGAAGTTGATAATTTGAGCAATTTTATGCTTGTGAATTGATGCTTGATGATATAAGTGTTGAATAGGTAATTGATATTAATTTCGGTATTGAATTTGGTTGAAATGGATATAGTATAAATTGTGCATTTGGTTGGTTATTTTGGAATGCCTATTGTATGATGAAATGGTACCATTTTGGTTATTTAGGTGATCAAGAAAAAGGCTGGCAAACTGACCTTGCAAATGGCCTATTTTTGTCCACACAGATAGGGAGATGAGTGTATCTCTCAGCTGTGTACGACACACGATAATGCTACTCGGCCATGTGTCCCCTAGTGTTTAAATTAAGTAGAATTTAGTATGCTCCACACGACCTCACACACGGTCGTGTGACTGGCCATGTGCCACAAGTCAGTATACCTCCCTAAATGGCACACGGCCTAGCATAAGGGCGCATGACTTGGCCTGTTGTATAAGTCAGTATACCCTACAGGATTGGCACGACCTAGCATACAACCTGGCACATGGGCATGTGTGGCCGCTTCGAAGGGCGCACAGGCTAGATACATGGGAGTGTTGTAACACCCCCTACCCGTGTCTGATGCTGGGACAGGGTACGAGGCATTACCAAACTTAAACAAAAACAATCATGCAAATCGGGCCATAAAATTTCATTCATATTTAAAAACATTAAATCACATGCACATAGTCCCTTATTTGGGTTTACGAAGCCCAAAACCTACTTTAGAAAGGGTTTGGGACTAAACCGGGAACTTTGGAAAGCTTTGGGAAAAGCTTAGAAATTTTTCTCATGAAATAGGGTCACACACCCATGTGAACCCAGGGGCACGCCCGTGTCCTCAGGCTGTGTAACTCTCTGTTTATGACATCAGCAAATAAATTAAACCACACAGCTAGGCCACACGTCTGTGTCCCCAGGCCGTGTCCCTCACACGGTTGAGACACACGGTCGTGTCTCGTCTCGTGTAGTTAACTCTTAGGCTATTTTCCAAGCCTTTTTGTCACCCTTACATGCACACACATATACATAGATCCAATAGCATTCAACATCCTCAATTATGATACAAAATATCATTTACCTATCAACATGCATGTGTTACACATTCTCACATTAAACCAAGACTAGTCATACCATAATTATCTTTGTGCCAATTTATTTCAACTTATCATCAAACTTCCATGTTTGAAGCATTATTATTTTATCTCTATATTACACATTTAATTCATTGTCATAAAACATGCATTCAACACACATGACATATTGCCAACCATGCATGACAAACAAACATAATCATATCTTCACATCATAAGCAATAAATCAAAACATGACTAGCTAGACTTACAAGCCATAATCATTATGAGCCACATCTCATGACCATATACAATAGCTCAAAATAGGCCAATACATTTGGCCAAATCATAATAACACGTCATAAAACTAGGTCCCTATACATGCCACTCACTTAATAATTCTAACATATGTAACAATATTCCAAAGGTATTGGCTTGATAGTTTGATGCTGCCTCCGACGATCTCCAACCCCGAGCTGACCTAACAACACTAAAAGAAATGGAAAGGAGGGAGTAAGCTTTACGCTTAGTAAGCTAGCATGAAAAATAATAAGCAATGTATTAACATGTTATTTTTCAATTCCTCTCTATTTATTCAAAGTCCAGTTAAGTTTTTTTCTCGAGTTATGGTCACTAAAGCATTTATATCCAGAGCTACGGGACTCCAAATTGAGAATTGATAATTTTCCCAGAAATTAAACTCACAGATCTTCTTACCATAAAATTTTAAGAACTTTTGGTCTAGCCAATAAGTACAGTTTATTATTCAAAGTCTCCCCTATTTTGCCATTTGATAACTTCAACCTTCCTCCACTAAAATTTATTTATCTCATAGTATGGGACTCTGATGATGCTCTAATCTATTTACCTTGAAAATAGACTCATTAATGATTTTAAGCATGTAATTTATATAACCCATGATTATTTTCACACAATTTTTAATGATTTTCCAAAATTAAGACAAGGGAGTCCGAAATCACTCTGACCCTGTCTCACAAAAATTCAAATATCTCATAATATGAAATTCTTCTACTTACAACATTACCTTTATATGAAACTAGACTCAGTAAGCTTTAAGTTCATGTTTAATTCAACCTTCTAATTCGATTTCCACCATTTTTGGTGTATTTTCAAAGTCGGATGACTGCTTCTATCCCAAACTATTTTAGTGCAATATAATGATCACTATTATAAGATCATTTTCAACTAATCATGAACTCATAATCTCATGGATTTCATACTAGATTACACAATAGATCTTAATATAAATGTCCTTAATTCTCAAGGTATACTTAATCATACAAGTTAGTCACATAACAATACATGATAACAATAGTCTTAGATGAGTTCATCATTAGAAGCATTCCAATTCCATTTCTCATATTAATCCCATTGAATTCCTCGGATTCTCGATGGATATTTCATAGTACATTTATGGCGTACTAAATCATTTATTGTCAATTCATATTAGTAACCTTTTCAACGAGCACTGTAATACCCCAAACTAGCCTAGATGTTATGGCCGAATCTGGCGCATCACATTGAAATGTTTTAGCAAAAACTGTGTTTTCATTGAAAACCCTTCTTAAAATAAAAGAAACCTTAACTATCCTTAAAAAAACCTCATTTCAATCACTTGTTTAAAATATATGATTTTATGAAAACATGTCATTTTAAAATGTAGTTGCAGAAACGTAGAAAAGTCATACTATAGTTTAAAAAACATGTTTAACTTCTTATAATTACATCACATAAAAATAATAATCCAAATAATAATAAAGTGGAAGCCCTATTACAATTTGATTTGAAAAGTACTTAATAACATAGAAACTAATAAACTTTAAAAAGAAAAACAAGTCCAAATTATCTTACTAGCTGGCCACCTAGAGTCCCTCCAAACATCGAACCTTCTACTGAGCAGCACCAGAAAATAAAATAAAAGAGGGGCTGAGTTTTCACAAACTCAGTGTGTACAACCCTCGACGAAAACAAGCATTCAAAAGTAATCATACATCAAACATGCAATGCAATGCAGTGCAACCCACCCCAATAATCCAACCAGTACACTTGTACTTTGTCCCCCTTTTCACAACCTGTGGGGATATAGATATCGACCCACCCAATCGATACACATCAATGGTAGCTCAGTTCCGGAACTACCCAAGTTGCAGCAAGTTGCCAATGACATATTGGGCTTAAAAGTCGTTGGTGGATCCACGGTTGTCAAGCAAACATGCAACCCTCATATACTCCCTCTGTTTCATAATTCCCAACCGATATGCAACCTAAGCAGGATATCATATGAATACATATGAATGCATGTGGCAATCATAAATCTTACACACAACACCTAGGGGTATTTTGATCATTATCGCCCTTAGGGGCATTTTGATAATTTTCCTTTATTACGGGTTTTTACTTACCTTGGCCGTTAACAAATCCCGTGAGCTAAGATGAACGAATACCATGCACCAGGTAGGATTCCAGAGAAGAGGAGGTGAGTCATTAAGACCGCTTAAGTACCAAGCTCTCCCTAGATCCAATCCTAGACATGCATATACCCGTTGCCACACCTTAACCCTATGACTTGTCCACGGTCGCAATATATATTAATTAAGTTTTATGTGGTTATCATATACTAGGCCCAAAACCCCTACATACATGCATATAGCCCTCTTGGCCCAATCTCATTCATATGGCCCATCAGGTCCAATTCACATTCATATGGCCCATCAGGCCCCATTCACGTTCATATGGCCCATTAGGCCCAATCTTATTTATATGGCCCATCCGGCCCAAATCGCATTATATTCAATCTCACATACAAATTTTCTATCACATAGCATCGTTTATCAAATTTTGCCTATTATAGGCCCAACAGCCCATCGGGCCCATTTAGCCCATTTCGGCCCACTTGGCCTATTCACAACCCAAGTCCATGGAATCGCCCATGGGCCTCAAGTAACCTATCGGTCTCCCCATTATGAGTTTTCGCACACTCGCAAGACTACTGTAGCCAAACTTTTTGGCATTCCGGCATTGCGGCATTTCGACATTTCGGCATTTCAGCTTTTGCCGATTCATAGTGTGTGTGCAGTGTGTGTACACACCTGGTAAGCAAGCGTGATGCGATCTCCTTAGCCCAAACCTTGAGCCCAATCCTAAACCGTTTTTCCTTTATCATGTATCCTTAGATCTGTAGCAATCTTAACTATTAAAACCCGAATAGTAGATGACTTGTATCCAACACAAGTGCTTTACCTTGCCTATGGCTATTCGGCCAACCTTAGCCAATAGAAGAGGAACACTTACCAAAACCGCAATACCTAAGGAGCAATTCGGCAATGAGCTAAGATCCGAGATCCGATACTAATTCCCTACCACATTGATTAGAAAGAGTGAGGGATAATATATGATACTTAGCAAAGAAATCGATTGGAAGAACAACACTTACACCAGATTTGGCCGAAGTAGAAGGAGTAGTGATTGCACCAAAGGTATTCGGCCAAAGAGGTTCGACCGTTTATGATTTTGTATGGAAGAAGAGGGTTATCCGGCTCCAAGGAAAAGAAAGAAAAGTTAGCAATGAGGTAGAGAAGAAATAGATTTTGGCACAAGGAAGAAGAAAAAAGAAAAGAAGGCAGAGAGTTTTCGGCTTTTAGAGAAAAGAGTTTCTGGTAACAGGGTGGAGGACATTCGACATTAGCTTCATACCCTAGCATTCGACACCTATTTATAAGCCTTATAGTCGTATTTTTCCTATGCCCAATTCCCCATTCGGCTCCATCACTTCCCCCTTCCCATCTCCTCGTTTTTCTCCATGATAACCCCTTAATCCCTTCCTTAATTTTCTCTCCTGAACACTGCCCTTGGAGTCCACTTCCACGCCACTACCATCCTTCTAGAAGGCCAAAATTAAACTTCTAAAAAACACTAAGCTAGGATAAAAACCTAGACCTCCTTTCTAGCCATTAACACCACCTCCCTACACCGTATGTGGCGTCACTTAGCCACTCCACCACTAGGCCTTTTTGATGCTATTTTCCCTTAACTTTATTTAAAAGCCCAACTACTTGTCATCCCTGACTCTTTTAATAATTAAATTATAATTTCTTCTACCCTTTAATTCAACTCACACCTTAACTAAGACCTACTAAAATTATCACTTAGCTAGGAATATTAAACACAATTTTTATCAAAATTGAAAACAAAGAAAGTTTGGGATTTCAGGATTTTTGGGTTTCGGGATTTTTGGGGTGTTACAAGCGCACTCCCGTGAACCTCAATCCTTACGGTAGATTACCAGTCCAAGCTAAGTCCCCCGTGGTATAAACTCATAGAGCAATGAAGAGATTACCAATCCAGGCTAAATCCCTTGCAATGACAATTACTCTAATGAGCTCGGATCTCAATTACCAGTCTATGCTAAATTTAGACCCTAATTCGGATTACCCATCCGGGCTAAATCCATTTAAACATATATTCTTTGGGAGGCTAGATCACATAAGGAATACCCATCTGAGCTAGATCCTTTTTATCGTCAATTCCTTTTTAGGAAAATCCATCGGACATCCTTTTCATTCAACTGGGATTTTTAGTCCTCTTTTCATCATTTCATTCATATAACATGAATTATTATACCATGACTATCAAAATCTCATAACATCAAAGAGCATACATTATAAGAATTAAAAGTACAGATTCGAGTTACACAATCTTACTTGTCGAATCCTCATTGGGCACAACCATGTAGCAATTCATACAACTCATGTAATAATAATTTAACATTCATCACATTTTCCACATCATATTCATCATCCATAAAATCTTCTAATATATTAAATAATACAATTTATGCCATAATAATAGAGAATTACAATTCAAGCATGGTATTGCATTATTATTAACACACGAACTTACCTCGATACCAAAATTGCAAAAAGGAACCTAATTGTTGATTTTCCATTTTTCACCCGATCTAGGTCCAATCCTCATTTTCTTTGATCTATAATATCACATTTAGTCTAATTATTAGTCACATTATTTAATGTGATCCAAAAATCATATTTTGGCAAAATTACATTTTTGCCCCTAAATTTTATCAAAATTACACTTTTACCCCTAGGCTCGTAAAGTGATTTTTATTCAATTTTCTCACTCTATAGGCCTACCCGAACCATTTTCATAACTATAGAAAACTACAATTCTCATCAAAACACCATTTTATACCATTTTTACAACTTTTACAAAATGGTCCTTTAGGACGTTTTCATCAAAATCGCTTAGTAAAAGTCGCTTATTTAACACCTAACACTCATTTTCTACCATTAGACATCAAAATACATGCATGTCACACATGGGTCAATTTTTAAACATGAACCCTAGCTCAAATTAATGGTAGAAATAGATAGATCTTGTTACGGGGATTGTAAAAATGTAAAAATCATTAAAACAGGGCTAGAACGGACTTACAATCGAGCTTGGAAGCTTGAAAAACCCTAGCCATGGTTTCTCTATGCAAGTTTCGGCCAAGAGGTTGAAGATGGACAAAATTTGGCTTTTAATTTTGTTTTTAATTCATTTGAATAACTAAATGACCAAAATGCCCTTAATGAAAAACTTTGGAAACATGCCTAACCATGTCCATTTTTGTCCACCAACTTAACCAATGGTCTAATTACCATATAAGGATCTCCAATTTAAAATTTCATAACAATTGGACACCTCTAGCATGCAAAACTCAACTTTTTCACTTTTTATGATTTAGTCCTTTTGACTAAATTGAATGCCCAAACGTCAAAATTTTCGAACAAAATTTTCACGTAATCATTCTGTTAAATTTTATACCATAAAAATACAATAAAAATAAAATTTTCCTCATTGAATTTGTGGTCCCCAAACCACTATTTTGACTAGGCCCAAAATCGGGATGTTACACGTGTGGTCAGCCGTGTGACCCAAGTCAATATGTATGACCTATTTTTACACAGCTTGGGACACGAGCATGTCTGGAGCCATGTGAGGCACACGGCCTGTTCACACGGGCGTGTGACCTTGTATGTTTGAAATTTTTATAAGTTTCCAAAATTGTCGTATGTTATCAGTTTAGTCCCGAACCACTTTTAAAGCATGTTTAAGGCCTCGTAGGCCCTTATAAGGGAATGGTATTTGAGAATGGATGATTAAATCTATGAGTTATGTATGTTAAATGATATGTATTGGTCGGTAATATCTTATAAACCTATTCTGACCGTGAATACGGGTGAGGGGTGTTACATTTATTGGTATTAGAGCTATGGTTTAGTCGATTCTATGACTAACGTAGCTTGTGTGAGAGTCTAGCTATACATGCCATATATACTCTACGATAGTGTGATGATTCCTGACATCTTAAATTGTGTTTTCATATAGCAATGGATCCCGAACGAGCTGTAGCCGATGAGGTAGAGAGTAATGCGCCCGCTCTAACTTAAGGGACAGTGCCTACTAAATCTAGACCTGTGTCAAGTAGCCACAAGGGAGAGGCTAAGCAAGCCTTTTTCCAAATGATGAATGAGTGGTTCACAGAGTTCGTTCGAATGAATGTAACTACTCAACAACCTCCACCCCCACCTGTTCCTCAATGAAACCCTGCTATTCCTCAAGTTATAGATTTGACACGGTTGAACAAGCCGCTAGTGGATAAAATTCATAAACATGGGGCTGAATAATTTTGGGCTACTATTGATGATGATACAGAGAGAGCTGAGTTCTGGCTCAAAAACACGATTCAAGTATTCGATGAATTATCTTGCACTCTTGATGAATGTATCAAATGTGTTGTATCTTTACTGAGAGATAATGCATACCATTGGTGGAAAACGTTGATATTTGTGGTTCCTAAAGAAAGAGTTACTTGGGAGTTTTTCCAATTTGAATTCTGAAAGAAATACATTAGTCAAAGAATCAGAAGCATAAAGAGTTTCTAGAGTTGAAACAAGGCCAGATGATTGACACCGAGTATGAAAGAGAATTTGTTCGGTTGAGAAAGTATGCTCGAGAGTATGTGTCTACTAAGGAGATTATGTGAAAATGGTTCGTTGACAGATTGAACAAAGATATAAAACTACTAGTCAAAATTCTAGAGTTAAAAGAATTTGTCATTCTTGTTGAAAGGGTTTGTAAAGCTGAGGATCTTAGCAAAGAAAAGAAAAATGCAGATTCAGAAACTAGAGCTACAAGAAAGAGATCGATGAATAAACCTTATCAATCCTCATCGAAGAAATCCAGAGACTATTTTAGCCGATCGGCAGCTTCAATGGGATTTTCTAATAGAGATAGAGGAAAGCAATTTACCAGCCTTAAAGCTCAAGCTACATCGGTATCAAGTGTTGACTATAATACCCCTAACCCGTATCCGTCACTAAATTACAGTTAAAGGCATTACCGGACAAAATCAGAACATTTAACATTCATTTCATAAACATCAAAGTATTAAAGATCAATCATCAATATAAAGTACCTTATATAGGTCATCGAGACCTTAAACATGCATTAGAAAAGGGTCGGGACTAAATCGAACACATACAAAATTTTTCCAAAACTTAAACATTTTTCAAGCAAGTATAGGTCACACGCTCGTGTGTCTAGGCCGTGTCAAAACAGGGCATACATACTGGCTTACTCACACGGCCACAAGACACTCCCGTGTTCTTTAGCCGTGGTCGAGTCTGACTTGGGCCACACGGCTAGCCACATGCCCGTGTGCCTTGGCCGTGCTTGAGCCTGACTTACAATTGTAGGGTACCTCAAGGGACACATGGCCATGCAACATAGTTGTGTGTCGCACACGGCTGAGACACATGCCCATGTCTCTACCTGTGTGGACAAAAATAGGCCATTTGAATAGCCAACTTGCCACCCTAATTGGGTCACACCTACAAGCACCAAACTATGCATATTTGTACACCAATTTCAACCAATCTCTACACCAAAACATACATTATTCATGCCTTTACAATATCAATAAAATCCAACCTCAATTCATCAACCAAATCATACCAAAACATTTGTTTCAATACATCATTCAATCACATGCTCAAAACTTACCAAAACTCATTAACTTTGACGATTTCATTTGGTCATTCAAATCATACCATGTAACATTTCCAACCATAAGTTCAAACATAAACTAGCCATATCACATGGCATAATATATACATTACAAAACTTAACCAAAGTACTTCTAGCCTATACATGCCATACTTTACTATATACATTTTAAAAGCCACCAAAATGAGTTTTAATAGTGTGACGACTGTCCTCGATGATCCCTGAGCTCACAGTAGCTTTGGTATCTATAAAACAATGTAAACACATACAAAGTAAGCTTTCATAAGCATAGTAAGCTCGTACTTAATATCATCAATAGATTATAAAATATAAAACATCAATCCATAAGTATTGATTAGT
The DNA here is from genome assembly GCA_025698475.1 of Gossypium anomalum. NCBI lineage: Eukaryota > Viridiplantae > Streptophyta > Magnoliopsida > Malvales > Malvaceae > Gossypium > Gossypium anomalum. The sequence continues at coordinate 43,603,351 of CM046965.1, forward strand.
TCTCAATTAACCTACAAATTTTATTCCAACACAATTCATAGGTTCATACCAATTCAAAGAACTTCATATATATAATATCATCTACCACATAGGTATTGTACATACCTGAACCTTCCCGTATTTATTCCTTTTCATTCTTACCTCTCGTTCGGATATTTTAAGATTTTCTGAAGATTATTCATGCTTTCAACATCCGCACACTTAGTGCCTTAAAGATTAGCCAAAGCTAAAATGATTCTGCACACTTACTGCCATCTCAATTAATCAAAGCTATTTCGGTATCACACATTTAGTGCATCATATAGCCGACGCTATTCCATTTCGCACACTTAGTGCTATTTATACCCGAAGCTAATATGAATCGCATACTTAGTACCGAACTTAGCCAATTGCCATCACACCCAAACCGTAATCACATATCTATACAATTTATACTTTATCAAAGCATTAAAACATATCTATAACATCATTTATCCCGTACAAACTTACCTCGTACTTGGAATTGTCGACTCGGATTGTCTACTCTATAACGTTCAACTTCCCTCGGTCTAAATCTAAATTCCTCTTTTCTTGATCTAATTCTCCAATTTAAAGTACTGAACCTTAAACTCTTTTTTTCTTTTCTTTTACTCTGTATTTTCGGTTGTGGATGAACATATAATAGACAAATTTCATGTTTTATTTTTGATTATTAACTTAAATAAATAAATTCCAATTTTGCCCTTAATAAAATAATAACAAAAACTTAGAATGGTTGTCCATAAAAGTCCATTAACCATGTTAATGGTTCAATTGCAACATAAGGACCCTTGTTTTCGAAAGCCAAATCAAATAGGTACTTTAACAAATAGAAGGTTACTTTTACATTTTATGCGATTAGGTCCTTTTTCAAAAGTAAGCACACAAACATTTAAATTTTCAGACAAAACTTTCATACATGCTAATTCACACATCATAAACACGAAAAATAATATTTAAATATTTTTTTGACTCAGATATGTGGTCTCAAAACCACTATTCTGACTAGGGTTTAAACCAAACTGTTACAATTCTCCCCCCTTAGAGATTTTCATCCCTAAAAATCTTACCATTAAACAGTTTCAGATATTGTTGTCTTATAACATCTTCTGGCTCCCACGTGGCCTCTTCAATATCGTGTCGATGCCACATCACTTTTACTAATGGAATTTTCTTATTTCACAGTTCTTTAATCTTGTGAGCTAAGATACGGATCGGGTTTTCTTCGTAAGTCATATCAGACTGAATCTCAATCTCAGACAGAGGAATCACATGCGAAGTATCAGATCTGTACCATCGAAGCATCAATACATGAAACACATTATGAATCTTTTCTAGCTCTGGTGGCAATAACAATCTATATGCTACTGGCCTAATACGCTCGGTAATCTCATACGGCCCGATGAATCTCGGACTCAATTTGCCTTTTCTACCGAACCGAAGCACTTTCTTCCACGGAGACACCTTCAAAAACACTTTCACTTTCTATCGTCGAAGCATCGATACGTGAAACTCAATGTCTTTTCTTTTCAAATCTGCATAAGATTTCTGACGATCGAAAGCTGCTTTCAAACTATCTCTGATCACTTTCACTTTCTGTTCAGTTTCTTTTATCAAATCTGTAACACCCTTCACCCGTATCCAACTCCGAGACAGGGTTTGAGGCGTTACCGGACTTAAACATTCACAAACATATAAAATCGAGTCACCAAGTTTTTGCCCAAAATTAAAACTTACAAACCACAATGAATAAAGGCCACATCTCATGGCCATATACAACAGCTCGATGTAGGCCAATACATAAGCCAAATCATAATAATAATACATGACATGAAACAAACTTCCTATACATGCCACTCACATGAAAATCTTTAACATATACTTGCCAATACTCCAAGGATAATGGCTTGATAGTGTGATGTCTTTGCCTCCGACGATCTCCACCCGAGTGACTGACAAACTAAAAAAAATGGAAAGAGGAAGTAAGCTTTATGCTTAGTAAGCTCGTATGAAAATAATAAGCAATGCGATAACATGCTATTTTCATATTCTTTCTATTTATTCAAATTCCAGCTAAGCTGTTTTCCCGAGTCACAGTCATTAAATTATTTATATTTAGAGATACAGAACTCCAATTTAAGATCCGTAAATTTTCACAAAAACTATAATCGTATCAATTTTTACTAAAATTTTTATAGAATTTTTAGTACAGCAAATTATTACATTTTATTAGTTAAAATTTCCCCTATTATACAGCTCGACTGATCTAACCTCTGTTCACTATGAATTGATTTTCTCCCCATACAAGAGTCAAATAGCCATGAAATTTGATTCATTTAAAACTAGACTCAATAAAGAATCCATTAATATAAACTATATTTCTTAATTATTTGTTTACATTTTTTAAGGATTTTTCAAAGTCAGAATAGGGGATCACATAATCATTCTAAACAAGTCTCACAAAAATATAAATATCTCAAAATATAGAATTCATTTGCTTGCTCTGTTTCTTTTATATAAAAATAGACTCATTAAGCTTTAATTTCATATCTCATTCAGCCTCTAATTAAATTCCTACTATTTTTTGGTGATTTTTCAAAGTCACATCACTGCTACTTTCCAAAACAGTTTTACTGCTAATTCACTCTTTCACACTTTCTTTGTATTAACCTCATTTAACATACATATCACAAATCATTTTCACCACATTTCATCCATCACAAGTATAGGCCCATGATTACAAGGTCACCATAAAATCATCCTAATGTATAACTCACTTGTTTATAACCTTACCACATCCCGGTCACTTAATGAACACATCAATCACATAACCAAGTTCCTGCATTTATTCATCACAAAACTCACAAAGCAGTACATAGTAAGTCTCCCGTTGAACACTTCGGATCAATCCTCGATACTTGGTGGTTTCCGCACATAGCTCCACCGATCATATAGTTCGGCTCTCTTGTACACATGGTGAACACTTAGTACCACCCATGTGACCCAGCCAGCTTATTGCGTAGCTCTCTTGTCTACATGGTGTCCTTCACCTGGAACCACGTATGCGACCTAGCTACATATATCCCGTAGCTCTCTTGTCTACATGGTGTATGCATAGTATCACCCATGCGACCTAACTACATCATAATGTCTCGTAGCTCTCTTGTACACATGATATGCACTCAACACCATACATGTGACCTAGCTACATACCATCCAGATCATCCAATCTTTCCAAGGTTCAACCGGATTTCTCTCTCTTTTCCAACAATTTCACCAATCAAGTAATTATCAACAAACATATTTCCAATATTATTATAAAATCTCATAATACAAGTAAAATTGATGTATTACTTACATATAAACTTACTTCTCAAGGCAATAACATTTAATTTACACATTGCATTATTAAAAATCATATGAACTTACAATTGCTCATAATATCCATAATCATAGAAATCACATTTATGCATGATAATTCAATGCACTTCATAGAAAGATATATTTCATTTATAACAATAATAACATGAATAATAGGCTTATTAAATCACACGGGCTTACCTCAATCCAAAAAAAACGACAATTTATCATTTTAGTCCATAACCTTGTATTTTCCTGATTTAAGCCCGAATCTCGATTTCCTTGATCTATAATATCACATTTAGCCTAATAATTAATCACACTATTCATATGGGTCTAAAAATCATATTTTTACAAATTTGCATTTTGACCCCTAAACTTTTGCATATTTGCACTTTTGCCCCAAGACTCGGAAATTAAACTTCACCCTATTTTCCTGTGTTTTATGACATACTGATCATTTTCCTCTTCTATGGCAACATCAAATCTCACTCTAACATGTATTTATGAACATTAGGTATTTTTACCGATTATGCCGTTTTACTCGTTTTTACGAAAAATCACTTAGTAAAAGTTGCTTAACACAATCTCAAACTTCATATTCTACCATAAAACATCAAAATTCATACATATCGCCCATGGGTAAATTTTTAAATATAAACCCTAGCTCAAAATATTGGTAGAAATAGGTAAACCGAGCTACGAGGATTTCAAAAATGTAAAGAACATTAAAAACGGGCATAGAAATCACTTCCAATCAAGGCTTAAAAGTGTTGAAACCCTAGATATGGTGGAGAGAAAAATTCGGCAGCAGAGAAGATGATCATTTTTGTGTTATTTTTCCCATTTTATTTCATTTAATATCCAAATGACCAAAATGCCCTTACTTACTAAACTTTCAAAAATTCCATCCATGTCCAATTTTTTGTCCATAAACTTAGAAATTGGTCAAATTGCTATTTAAGACCTCCTAATTAATATTTCAAAGCAATTTCATACTAGAAACTTCTAGAATGCAAGTTTTGCAACTTATTCAATTCAGTCCCTAACGTCAAATTAAGCACCTTATGCATAGAATTTCTTCACGAAATTATCACACAATCATACAATCATATCATAGACCTCAAAATAATCATAAAATAATTATTTCTATCTCAGATTTGTGGTCCCGAAACCACTATTCCGACTAGATCCAAAATTAGGGTGTTACAAAATCAACCCCGTGTATCTTATTTTCACTGAGCTCAGTCCAATACAAAGGTGTAAGACATTTGCGACCATATAAAGTTTCGTACGATGCCATTTTAATGCTCGATTGAAAACTATTATTCTAAGCAAACTCAATCAAACGCAAGTACTGTTCCTACGTACCTTCAAACTCAAGAATGCAACATCTCAACATATCCTCGGGTATCTGAATAATCCACTCGGATTGACCGTCCGTTTGTGGGTGAAAAGCAGTATTGAAGTGCAATTTATTACCCAGAGCATCTTGCAATTTCTTCTAGACTCGTGATGTGAATCTCGGTTCTTTGTCTGATACAATAGATAATGGCACACCGTGCAATCTCACAATATCAGAGATGTATAACTCAACTAATTTATCAAGTGAATAATCGGATCGTATAGGAATAAAATGAGCTGATTTCATCAAATGATCAACTGCAACCCAGATAGCATCTTTCTTTCTCGGAGTCAAGGGCAAACCTGAAACAAAGTCTATTACCACATGATCTCATTTCCACTCCGGAACCATAATCGGTTGTAACAAACCAGATGGCACCTGATGTTTAGCTTTAACTTGCTGACAGATCAAACATTTAGAAACAAAGTCAGAGATATCTTTTTTCATTCCGAACCACCAATAATGTTATTTCAAATCATTATATATTTTTGTAATACCCAGATGCACAAATAGCCGACTATTGTGAGTTTCATTCAAAATCATCCGAATTAACTCTGAATTTCTTAGAACACAAATTCGATCTTGGAATCTCAAACAATCATCTTTATCAACTCTGAATTGTAAATCAGACTCTAAATCACACTGAGCTCATTTTGCTAAAATCTCATTATCAATTTTCTGAGCTTCAATAATCTGTTGTATGAACAAAGGTCTTGCTTTCAATTCAGCTAAAACTGAACCATCATCAGACAAAGCTAAATGAGCATTCATGGCAAGTAAATGCAAACAACGATTTCTAACTCAAAGCATCGACAACAACATTTCCTTTTCCTGAATGATAATCAATAACAAGCTCGTAGTCTTTTTGTAATTCTAACCATCTTCTCTGTTGCAGATTTAGATCTTTTTGAGTCACCAGATATTTCAAACTCTTATGATCAGAATATATATGACATTTCTCGCCGAACAGGTAGTGGCGCCAAATCTTTAGAGCAAACACAATCGCGGCTAACTAAAGATTGTGTGTTGGATAATTCTTTTCGTGCGGATTCAACTGTCTTGAAGCATAAGCAATGACTTTGCCTTCTTGCATCAAAACACATACCAGTCCCGTCAATGAAGCATCACTATAGATCATAAATTCTTTACCCGATTCGGGTTGTACCAATACCGGAGCTTCAGTCAACAAAGTTTTCAACTGATCAAAGCTATTCTAAAACTTTTCAGACCACTCAAATTTAACATCTTTTTGAAGTAGTTTCATTAAGGGAGTTGCAATCATAGAAAAGCCTTTTACAAATCGTTTATAATAACCAGCAAGTCCCAAAAAACTACGGACTTCAAAGACATTCCTCGGAGGCTTCCACTCCAAAATAGCTGAAATCTTGCTCGGATCAACTCGAATACCAGATACAGATACAATATGACCCAGAAAATCGACCTCTCGTAACCAGAATTCACATTTGCTAAATTTCGCATACAACTATTTATCTCGCAGAGTCTGTAGCATATTCTCAAATGCTCAGCATGTTCAATTTTATCTCGTGAATAAATCAATATTCATCAATGAATACGACAAAAAATTAATCTAAATACGGTCTAAAAATTCTATTCATTAAATCCATGAAGATAGCAAGTGCATTAGTCAATCCGAAAGGCATAACTAAGAATTCATAGTGGTCATACCTCGCTCGGAAAGCAGTTTTCGGAATGTCTGAGTCCTTCACTCACAACTGATAATAACCTGATCTCAAATCTATTTTCAAAAACACAACAGCTCCTTTCATTTGATCAAACAAATCATCAATTCGGGCAGAGGTTACTTATTCTTGATAGTCACCTTGTTCAACTGACGATAATCGATACACATTCTCATCGTACCGTCTTTCTTTTTCACAAATAGAACCGAAGCACCTCAGGGTAAGAAACTCGGTCTAGCAAACCCTCTATCGGTTAATTTTTGCAACTGAGACTTTAATCCTTTTAATACAGTAGAAGCCATTCTATATGGAGCTATCAAAATCGGAGTAGTACCAGGCACCAATTCAATGCCAAATTCAACTTCTCGGATCGGAGGTAATCCTGGAATTTCCTTAGGAAACACATCAGAAAACTCACAGACAACAGGCACAGATTCAACTTTCTTTTCTGACACTCTCAAATCGATCACATAAGCAAAATAGGCTTCACAACCCTTTCTCACAATAATCAAAGCTTTCATTGAAGATATCATAGCAGCCAATCCATTCAAATCACTAGATTCAATTCTGACTATTTCATCATTCTTGCATCTCAAATCAATAGTTTTCCGTTTGCAGTTCACAACAACATCATGCAAAGTTAACCAATCCATACCCAGAATTATATCAAACTCATATAAAGGTAAAAACATCAGATTAACAGGAAAACAAATGTCTCTAAACATTAGTGGAAAATTCTTGCAGACTTTATCAACCAAAACACATCTGCCTAGGGGGTTCGAAACTCTAATTACAAATTCAGTAGACTCTACAAGCAAAGCCTTATTGTTCACTAAGTTCATGCATATATACGAATGGGTTGATCCAGGATCTATCAAAGTAATCACAGAAGTAGCATGAAGAGTAAATGTACCCGTAATCACATTTGGCGATGAAGCTTCCTCACGAGCTCGGATAGCATAGGCTCTGGCAGGTGCACGAGCCTTGGATCTAACAACTATGTCTTTTGTTCCTCTCTGACTACCACTCATATTTCCCGTATTTCTGGGAGGTCTACCACGGGAAGCATTTCCACTTGGCCTCAAATTCTGAACATTATCTTTTTCAGCTAAATCTGGACAATCTTTTATAAAGTGATTTCGTGAACCACAACTGTAACAAGCTCGGTTATTACTTTTTCCCTATCATTCTTCAAAATGACGTCTTCCACATTAATTACACTCAGGCTTCTCATTCTTTGCATTTCCAACGCTCGATACTGAAGTAGTTTGAGCTTTAGGATTGGTATATTGCTTTCCACGATCTCTATTTTGATATCCCGCTGAAGTGTCAATTGATCATTAACATTTCTAGATTTATTTAATGGTGAATGATAAGATTTATTCATCAATCTCTTTCTTGAATCTCTAGTCTTCGAATCAGCTTTTCTTTTCTCTTTCCCAAGATCTTTGGCTTTACATGCTCGTTTAACAAGCACAACAAATTCTTTGATCTCTAAAATCCCAACTAACAAATGGATATCTTTATTCAAGCCATCCTTGAATCTTTTCCACATTATTGCCTTAGTAGATACACATTCACGAGCATACTAACTTAGTCTTACAAATTTTCGCTCGTATTCTGTGACAGACATACGGCCTTGTTTAAGCTCAAAAAAACTCTTTACATTTTTGGTCAATGAATCTCTAACTGATATATTTCTTCCAGAATTTAGCTTGGAAGAAATCCCAAGTGACTCGTTCACTCGGAACCATGGATATTTAAGTCTTCCACCAGTGATACATCATATCTCTCAGAAGTGAAATAACACATTTTATGCATTCCTCAGGATTCAATGATAATTCATCAAATACTCGTATTGTGTTCTCTAACTAGAACTTGACTCTTTCAACATCATCGTTCGTTGTAGCTCGAAACTCTTCGACCCCATATTTTCTAATCTTATCGACTGGTGGCCTACTTAACTGAATCGGATTCACTGATGGCATAGCAGAAGCTTGTGGAGGATTAACCGGGGGTGGAGATTGTTGAACAGCCGATTGGTTCTAATATATTAGGTGAACCAATCATTCATCATCTGATAGAAGGCTTGTCTAGCCTCACCATCACAGCTACTCGTAGTCAGTTTAGATCGGATGGCGCCGTCCCTTGCGCTGGAGCAGGCGCATTACTTTCAACAACGTCCGCTATGGCTCGTTTGGGATCCATTTGCTATATAAAAGCACATTTCAATGTTAGGATTCATCACACTATTGCAGTTCATAAATATGGCATGTATAGCTAGACTCACAGACGCTATGGTAGTCCTAGAACCAACTAAACTATTGCTCTGATACTAATAAAATGTAATACCCCTAACCTGTATCCGTCGCTGAATTAGGGTTAAAGGCATTACCGAACAAAATCAAAACATTTAACATTCATTTCATAAACATCAAAGCATTAAAGATCAATCATCAATATAAAGTCCCTTATATAGGTCATCGAGACCTTAAACATGCATTAGAAAGGGGTCGGAACTAAATCGAACACATACAAAATTTTTCCAAAACTTAAACATTTTTCAAACAAGTACAGGTCACATACAGTATGTCTAGACTGTGTCAAAACAGGGCATACATACTGACTTACTCACATGGCCACAAGACATGCCCGTGTGCCTTGGCCGTGGTCGAGTATAATAAGTGAATTGTGGATGTTTGAATTTGATAAGTTTTAAATGTTTATTAATAACTACTCCAAATGCCATGCCACTAACTTCCATTATTTTAAAAATGGGTTACCACATAAGGACTTTCACCTTAATAAACCATTACTATTAGACACTTTCAACTAATAGCACACAAGTTTTTAGCTTTACGCGATTTAGTCCTTTTTACCGAATTAAGCATTCAATAGTAAAATTTCTAACTTTCACGTAATTAATCTATCATGCTGTAGACCTTATTAAAATAATAAAATAAATATTTTGACTTTGAATTTGTGGTCCTAAAACCACTATTCCGATCTAACCCAAAAATAGGCTATTACACGAACTCTTAGGCAAATTTGTTTTGGCTGATAAAGTCTGCAGGAATTGTCCGTTAATGAATCGGGGATTCTGTTTTCCAACTAATCTAATGTTGTTGCTATTCGATGAATTTGATGTGATTTTGGGTATGGATTAGCTAACGATGCATAATGCTATAGTGAATTGTAGACAAAAGACAATTGAATTGAAATGTCAGAATAATGAGATTATTAGAATTGAATCTGATGATTTGAACAGCATGCCAATTGTGATCTCGTTTATTCTAGCTCAGAGATTTTTGAGAAAGCGGTGTGAAGCCTATCTTGCATATGTATTAGATATGAAAATGACAGAAACAAAGATTGAATCAGTACCAATTGTATACGAGTATTTAGATGTATTCCTCAAAGAGTTACTAGGTTTACCACCTATCAGAGAGCTTGAGTTTGGTATTGAATTAGTACCAAGAATAACACCGATACCGGTAGCTCCATATAGAATGGCCCCAACAGAGTTAAAAGAATTGAAAGCTCAGTTACAAGAATTGACAGATAGAGGTTTTGCTAGACCAAGTTTCTCTCCCTGGGGTGCACTGGTGTTATTTGTGAAAAAGAAAGATGGCACGATGAGAATGTGTATAGACTATCGACAGCTCAACAAAGTGACGATCAAGAATAAATACCCTTTGCCACGAATAGATGATTTGTTTGATCAGTTAAAAGGGGCAATAGTGTTTTCAAAAATTGATTCAAGATCGGGTTATTACCAGTTGCGAGTTAAAGATTTAGATGTGCCAAAGACTGCATTCAGAACATGGTATGAACATTATGAATTTCTTATTATGCCTTTCGGATTAATAAATGCACCTACTATTTTTATGGACTTGATGAATGGGATTTTCAGGCCGTATTTAGATCGATTCGTAGTTGTATTTATTGATGACATTTTGATTTACTCTCGTCATGAATCTGAACATGCTGAGCATTTGAGAATCGTGTTACAAACTTTGAGAGATAAATGATTGTTTCCAAAGTTCAGCAAATGTGAGTTTTAGCTACGAGAGGTTAGTTTTTTGGGACATATAGTTTCAGTCGCGGGTATTCGAGTTAACCCAAGCAAAATTTCTGTGATTATAGATTGAAAGCCTTCAAGAAATGTATCTGACCTCTATAGTTTTCTGGGACTAGATGGCTATTATAGACGATTTGTGAAAGGTTTCTCGATGATTGCTACTTCGATAACACGATTGCTTCAAAAAGATGTTAAATTTAAGTGGTCAGAAAAGTGTCAGTAGAGCTTCAAACAGTTAAAAGCATTACTGATAAAGGCACCAGTGTTAGTTCAGCCTAAGTCAGGTAAAGAATTTGTAGTTTTCAGTGATGCTTCGTTAAATGGCTCGGGTTATGTTTTGATGCAGGAAGGCAAAGTTATAGCTTATGCCTCGACACAGTTGAAGCCGCATGAAAAGAATTATCCAACACATGATCTTGAGTTAGCAGCGACAGTGCTCGCATTGAAAATCTGGCGCCATTACTTGGTTGGTGAAAAATGTCACATTTATACTGATCACAAAAGTTTGAAATATTTGATGACTTAGAAACAATTGAATTTGCGTCAGCGAAGATGTAATAGTTTGGTTAATACCTTAGTCGGAATAGTGGTTTTGGGACCACAAATCTGAGTCAAAAAAATATTTAAATGTTATTTTTCGTGTTTATGATATGTGAATGAGCATGTGTGAAAGTCTTGTATGAAAATTTAAATGTTTGTGTGCTTAATTTTGAAAAAGGACCTAATCGCGTAAAATGTAAAGGTTGTCTACTATTTGTTAAAAGTGCCTATTTGATTTGGCTTTATAAATGAGAGTTCCTCATGATGCAAATAGACCATTGGTTTAATGAATGGACAAGTATGGATAATAGTTAGTGAAATTTTAATGAAATGTGCTAAGGTTAAAATTGGTATTTAGTAATTAAAGTTATGTTAAATAAAACAAATCATCAAATCATCCTTATTATCATCATTTTTGACCAAAAATTAGAAAAGAAGAAAGCCAAAGGCTAGGTTTTCATTCGGCTATGGTTAAAGCTTGATTAAGGTATGAGTTTTGTTCAGTTTTTGATAATTTCTACGTTTTTGTAATCGTTGCTTCAAATACTATCAAGCCCATGTCTCAATTTTTTATTTTGATGATGATTTTGAAATGTGCCATGGATGAATCCATGAGGTTTGTGATGTTATATTATGAACTATGAAAGTTTGATGTTGGGTTTATATGTTTTGCCTTTGGATTTTTTGATGATTTTGAGTAAAATGGGCTAAATTGTAAAATTTGTAAATTGAGGGACTAAGATGTGAAATAAATGAAATGTGTGGACTTGTACGGGAACTATGAATATTCAGCCAATCTTGTGTACAAGCAAATTATGTATATTTTGTAGGGACTAATAAGTTAAATTTGAATTTATTTAGATCAAGAATTAAAGAAAGCAGAATTAGATCGGGAAAAGTCAAAAGTTGTTGAGTAATCGACTTCGTTCATCCTAATCCGTATGAGGTAAGTCAATATACAAATAAGCTTGTTTGAATTGAATTATTATTATTCATTTGATATTGAATTGTGATGAATGATTGTCTGAGCTAAATATGTGCTATCCAAGAAAGTATTGGCAAAGTTCTGACGTTTGAAAAGTCTCGTACGAACCCTAGGAATAGTTAGGATACATATGTCATGACATAGGATTCCAATATGTGTTATTGTGTAAGACCACGTTTGGGACGTTGGCATCGATGGAAGACCATGTCTGGGACATCGGCATCATATCTGATTTTGTGTAAGACCCTATCTGGGACAGTGGCATCGATGTTTGATTACATGTAAGACTACGTCTGGGACGTCGGCATTGTATATGCTTTTCGAGCTTTCCGTGTATCCTTACATTTTTGAATGGTTAAAATGGGCATTCTGAGAAATGAATGACTTTGTGAAATGCATATTCGATTTAGGTACGTTTGAATTGCACATTATGTTGGGAATGAAAGGTAAGTATATGTATCTTTGAGAACATATGAATTATAGATGAACCATGTGATATATGTTAGTATCTTGACTATAAAGTGTGTTTATATGCTTATGTTGATAAGTTTAGTTATATATGACTTACTAAGATTTTGAAAGCTTACTTTGTATGTGTTTGCATTATTTTATAGACATTGAAGCTACTATGAGCTCGGGAATCATCGACGATTGTCACCACACTATCGAACCTTATTTTGGTACTTTGAAAATGTATATATTAAAGTATGGCATGTATAGGCTAGAAGTTGTTGGATTATGTTTTGCGATGTATATAGTTAGCCATGTGATATGGCTGTTTGTGTTTGAACTTATAGTTTGATAATGGCATATGATATGTGATGCTAATGTGAAATTTTGGTATGTTTTTGGTTGGCCAAAAGAAATGGTAAATATAGAGAAGTTTTGGCAAGTTTGAACATGAGATTGAAAGATGTATTGAAACTATATTTAGGTATGATTTTAGTTTAAGTTTTGGTATAAATTGATTGATGAATTGAGATTTGAATTTGTTGATTATGTCAAGTTATGAATAATGTATGTTTTGGTATTGAGATTTGTTGAAATTGGTATGCAATTATGCTTGCTTCTTTGATTGTAGGATTGACCCATTGGGGTGGCAAGTTGGCTATTCGAATGGCCTATTTTTGTCCACACAGGTAGAGACACGGGCATGTATTTCAGCCGTGTGCGATACACGGTCATGTTACACGGTCGTGTGTCCCCTAGGGTACGCTACGAATTAAAGTAAGTATACCCTCTAGTTTTGACATGGCCTAGACACACGGGTGTGTCTATTGGTAGTGTGTGGCACACGGGCTAGCGCACAGGCGTGTGGTCGGCTGTGTGGCCAAGTCAGTAGCCTCCCTAATTTTCACATGGCCTGGCACACGGGCGTGTCTTGTGGCCATGTGGATAAGTCAGTATGTATGCCCTGTTTTGCCATGATTTAGACACACAGGCGTGTCTAAAGTCGTGTGAGGCACACGGCCTGTTCACACGGGCGTGTGACCTTCTAAAAGTTGAAAATTTTTCTAAGTTCTAAAACTTTTATATGTCATTGATTTTGTCCTGAATGCATTGTTTAGATTTTGTATGCCCAGTTTAAGTTCATATTGAATATGAATGACTTATGTTTATTGCAATGAGATATTATTTGATATGTGTTTGTTCTGAATTGAGTTACGAGTCTGATAATGCCTCTTAACCTATTTTGGCGTCGGTTACGAGTTAGGGGTGTTACAGAAGATGGTTAGAATTGCTAAAAGATTATGAATTAGTGATTGATTATCATCCTGGGAAAGCAAATGTAGTTGCTGATGCGTTGAGTCGAAAGTCCTTATTTGCTTTGCATGTTATGAACACACAATTAGAGTTGTCTAACGACGGTTTGATTGTAGCTGAGTTGAAAGCAAGACCTATATTTCTACAACAGACTTGTGAAGCTCAAAAGTTTGAAAATAAGTTCAAAGCAAAACGGGTTCAGTGTGAGTTGATTTCTGATTCTGAGTTTCGAATAGGGCTTGATGACTGTTTGATGTTTCGTGCTAGAATATGTGTACCAAGAAATTCTGAGCTTATTCAAAGGATTCTAAATGAAGCACACAGTAGTTGTTTATCAGTGCATCCGGGAAGCATGAAAATGTATAACAATTTGAAACAATTTTATTGGTGGCATGGCATGAAACGAGATATCTCAGAATTTGTTTCGAAATGTTTGATTTGTCAACAAGTTAAAGCTGAGCATCAAGTGCCGTCAGGTTTATTACAGCCTATTATGGTTCCCGAGTGGAAATGGGATAGAGTAACAATGGGTTTCGTATCGGGGTCTGCCCTTATCTCCGAAAAAGAAAGATACAATCTGGGTTGTTATTGATAGATTGACGAAATCGACTCATTTCATTCATGTACGTATGGATTAGTCACTTGATAAATTGGCTGAGTTGTATATCTTAGAGATTGTTCGATTACACGAAGTGCCACTATCTATTGTTTTGGATAGAGATTCGAGGTTTACTTCGCGATTTTGGAAGAAATTGCTAGAAGCTTTTGGTACAAAGTTGCATTTTAACACTGTTTTTCACCCGCAAACGAATGGACAATCCAAACAAGTTATTCAGATACTTGAGGATATGTTACGTTGTTGCATTCTTAAGTTTGAAGGTAGTCGGGAGAAATATCTACCGCTGATTGAATTTTCTTACAATAATAGCTTTCAATCTAGTATAACCATGGCACCATAGGAAGCTCTATACGGTCATAAATGTCGAACACCGTTGTATTAGAGTGAGCTCAGCAAAAATAAGATTCAAGGGGTTGATCTGATCAAAGAGACTGAAGAAAAAGTGAAAGTAATTCGCGATAGTCGGAAAGATATTGAGTTCTAGATCAAGGATAAAGTGTTTTTAAAAGTGTCTCCGTGGAAAAAGATATTATGGTTTTGTAACATCCCGATTTTGGGCCTAATCGGAACAGTGGTTTAGGGACCACAAATCCGATGAGGAAAATTTTATTTTTTTATTATACTTTTGTAGTCTAAAATTTTACAAAATGATTTTGTGAAAATTTTGTTCGAAAATTTTGACGTTTGGGCACTCAATTTAGTCAAAAGGACTAAATCATAAAAAGTGCAAAAGTTTAGTTCTACATGCTAGAGGTGTCCAATTGTTATGAAATTTTAAATTGGAGGTCCTTATATGGTAATTAGACCATTGGTTAAGTTGGTGGAAAAAAATGGACATGGTTAGGCATGTTTCCAAAGTTTTTTCATTAAGGACATTTTAGTTATTTAGTTATTAAAATGAATTAAAAAAACAAAATTAAAAGCCAATTTTTGTTCATCTTCAACCTCTTGGCCGAAACTTGCATGGAGAAACCATGGCTAGGGTTTTTCAAGCTTTCAAGCTCGATTGTAAGTCCATTCTAGCCCCGTTTTTAATGATTTTTACGTTATTACTATCCCCGTAACAAGATCTATCTATTTCTACCATTAATTTGAGCTACGGTTTATGTTTAAAAATTGACCCATGTATGACATGCATGAATTTTGATGTCTAATGGTAGAAAATGAGTGTTGGGTGTTAAATAAGCGACTTTTACTAAGCGATTTTCGATAAAAACGTCTAAAAGGACTATTTTGTAAAAATTATAAAAGTGGTATAAAAAGGTGTTTTGATGAGAATTGTAGTTTGCTATAGTTATGAAAATGGTTCGGCTAGGCCCATAGAGTGAGAAAATTGAATAAAAATCACTTTACAAGCCTAGGGGTAAAAGTGTAATTTTGACAAAGTTTAGGGGCAAAAACATAATTTTGCCAAAATATGGTTTTTGGAACACATTAAATAATGTGCCTAATAATTATACTAAATGTGATATTATAGATAAAGGAAAATGAGGATTAGACCTAGATCGGGTGAAAAATGGAAAATCGACGGTTAGATTCCTTTTTGCTATTTTGGTCTCGAGGTAAGTTCGTATGGTAATAATAATGCAATATCATGCTTGAATTGTAATTATCTATTATTATGGAATAAAATGTATGATTTAATATATTAGAAGAATTTATGGATGATGAATATGATGTGGAAAATGTGATGAATGTTAAATTACTATTACATGTGTTGTGTGAATTGCAACACAGTTGTACCGAACAAGATTTCGACAAGTAAGTTCATGTGATTAAATAAGCATGATATTCATGATATTGTTGTTACGCTTGAAATCTATTTTGCTATGGTTGTATTGATTTATATGTTAATGATATTGTGTATGGGAACGTGATGTACCTATGAAGTAATCTATAGCTCAAATGTCGATAACATGTGATTGGATGATTGAATATAATGGAAATTTGATGAAACATGATATTTCTTTGAAATGAGTAAGTTTGTATCTAAATAATATATCGATTCTTTTTTTATGTTATTATCTTTTGTTATTGTATGAGATGTAGCTGCCTATAGAATGATCATTTGATGTAAATTACGAATCGAAATTGACTAGGAATGAATTAGTAAAATGTTGAAAAGTGAAGAATTTCCCGGTTGGACCTTCGGAATAGAAAAGATATGAATGATCTGTTGTGAGAACACATGTGTAGTACTATATACAGGCTACTATGTGTTTAAGATGGTTTTAGGTCACGTGTGTAGTACTAAGTGCAAGCTACTACATGTACCAGATTGTTAGGTCGTATGTGTAGTACTAAGTGCAAGCTACTATGTGTACCCGATAGCTTCGATCACGTGTTTAGTACTAAGTGCAGGCTACTACGTGTATCGATGGTTAGGTCACGTGTGTAGTACTAAGTGCAGGGTACTACGTGTACCAGATTGTTAGGTTGCATGTGAAGTACTAACTGTAGGTTACTATGCATACGAGAGAGCTTCAATTACAAGGGCGGCAATATGTATAGGCCACCGGGTATCTGTTATTATTCTGATGAGTTCAACGAGAAATTTACTAAGTGAAAATACATATGAACATGACTATGTAATGAATAAGTGAAGGTTCGTGTGTGTAAACTTATGAGCAACGTGCTCGATATGTGATCAAACTTTGGTAAGATTGATATGGAGTAAGTGTTATAATGAAAATTACTACAAAGAAAACATGAAAGAGTGAAATTTAGTAATAAAACAGTTTTGGACAGCAGCAGTTGTGTGACTTTGAAAAATCACCAAAAATGGTTCAAATCGAATTATAAGTTGAATAAGATATTAAATAAAATCTTATTGAATCTATTTTCATATAAAGGAAACGGTGTAAGCAAAAGGATTTTATATTATGAGATATTTGAATTTTGTGAGAAAGAGTCAGAATGATTTCGAAATCCCCTATTCTAATTTTAAAAAATTATTAAAAATTGTAAAAAGATAATTATGGGTTATAATTTATATTCTTAAAATCCTTAATGAGTCTATTTTTGAAAGAAACAAACAGGAACATCATCGAAATCTTATACGAAGAGATAATTAAATTTTAGTGCAGAGGGGTCAGAATTGTCAAATAGCAAAATAGGGGAGACTTTGAATAATAAAATGTACTTATTGGCTAGACCAAAAATTCTGAAAATTTTATGGTAAGAAGATGTGAGTCTAGTTTCAGAGAAAATTAACCGATCTTAATTTGGAGTTTCGTAGCTCCGGATATAAATAATTTAATCACTGTAACTCAAGAAAATAGCTTGACTGGACTTTGAATAAATAGAAAGAATTTGAAAATAGCATGTTAATACATTGCTTATTATTTTTCATGCGAGCTTACTAAGCGTAAAGCTTACTCCCTCCTTTCCATTCCTTAGTGTTCTCAGGTCGACTCGAGGTTGGAGATCGTCGGAGGCAGCATCACACTATCAAGCCAATACTTTTGGAGTATTTATACATAAGTTAGAAATATCAAGTGAGTGGCATGTATAGGGACTTAGTTTTATAACATGTGTTATTATAATTTGACCAAATGTATTGGCCTATATTGAGCTATTGATTACGAATTGTAAATCTAGCTATTCATATTGTGTCTAATAATTGTTATGTGAATATGCCTATTTGCCATGCATGGTTGGTAATATGTCATGCGTATTGAATGCATGTTTTATGACCAATTGAGGTGGCCATGACCATGAATTAAATGTGTAATGTAGAAATAAAATGATAATGCCTTGTACATGGACATTTGATGGATAGTTTGGTAACCATGGTACAATGGTATAAAGTGAGAAACAGTAATAATGTTAAATTGAATATGGAATTGGTGTAGAACGTCTTAGTCTAGCATATTGTTTTATGCATGTGAAATGTGGACATTATATAAATTTATGACTTGGCTAGAAGGTTATGCTTGATGATAAGTTGGAATTAAATAGACATGAAGATAGCTATGGTATAAAGGTATAAGTGGTAAGGTATTGATACAGCCAAATGAATAAGATAAGTGTGTCTAGACTTGATTTAATGTGAGAATGTGTAACATATGTATGTTGATAAGTAAATGAAATTTTTGCATCATAATTGAGGATGTTGAATGCTTCTAGATCCATGTTTGTGTGTGTGCATGTAAAGGGTGACAAAAAGGCTTGGAAAATAGCCTATGTGCTGGCCACACGGGCAGAAACACGATCGTGTGTCTCATCTATGTGGAAGACACAGTCTAGCACACGACATGTGACTTGGCCGTGTTACCCTTATTTGTTTGCTGGCATCATAAACAGAGAGTTACACGGGCTAAGGACACGGGCGTGTCTAGAGCCACGCGGGCGTGTGAGACCACACGGCCTACCCACACGGGCGTGTGACTCTCTAAAACATGAAAAATTTTCTAAGTGATGTAAAACTTTTAGAGGTTCTCGGTTTAGTCCCGAACCCCTTCTAAAGTATGATTTGAGTTTCGTAGACCCAAATAAGGTACTATGTACATATGATTGAATATTTTAAAATATGAATGAAATTTTATGGCCGGGTTTACATGATTGATTGCATTTAAATCTAGTAATGCTGTAACACCCCAAACTTGGCCTAGACGTTTTGACCGAATCTGACGTGCCATATCGAAGCGTTAAAAACGTTTTATATTTTTTATCTAGAAAAAAAAACTTACTTAGTGTCTTAAAGTATAATCTCATTATAGGATAAAGTGAATGGAAGCTGTGCACCAGGTAGAAAACCGGAAAAGAGGAGGTGAGTCCATCGGACTGCTTAAGTACCAAGCTCCCTTCGAATCCAATCCTAGACATGCACACCACCATTGCCATACTTTAACTTAGTGTATATTCTTAGAAAACCAATTCGATTAAGTCTATTTTAGGAAAAGTGATTAATTTTGGAAAATGTTTTCGTTGCGGAAGTTTTGCTTTGTTGTCGTGATATTTTGAAATCAATTACTGTTTTTAAAAATGCGCCCTAAAGTTACTCAATTTCAACAGTTAAAAATAATAACATATCTATTCTAGCAAAACCTATCAAAACCATAAAAATAATTAGAGAGGCCTTATTACAACTTAAAACCCAAAACATTTAAGAAAAAGGAAATCTGTCTAATTCACCAGAAGGAAACCAAAATTTGCAGAATGTGTGGCCACTCCGAATCCCTCGCAGCACCAAGCCCATTATGGTTAGGGATTACCTGCATGGATGAAAATAAGGGGTGAGTTTGGGGAAACTCAATGTGTAAAATAACCCAACCATAGTCTAAATCAACTCAACCAAAGAAACAGATTAATTTGGCCTTAGCCCAGAACAAATTTCAGAATGAGGCCCATAGGCCCATAACAGAGCAGAACAGATATTACATTTTTATGCAGAAACCCAACCCAAATCCAACCATATGCACCCCCGTCCAACCTTACACCTTGTGGGGAGACTACTCGACCCACCCAACTGCTACAAGCCACAAAATTTTGCAGCATGGTCGCGATCTGAATAATGTGACAGAGTCACGGATCTGATATTTGTGGCAGAGCCACCAGAATAGATATTTGTGGCATAGCCACCAGGACGCTTCCTCCATAATATAACCCATGTCCCCATGCAACAGATATACAAATCATGGCATACAAAATTAGATCATCATGCATTTCAGTCAAAATTAGCCCTAAGGGTATAATGGTCATTTTGCACCTAGGGGTATAACGAAAATTTTCCATACTTAGGGGTATTCTAGTAATTTAACTATTTCAGGGTTTTTATGCATATTTCTACCATTTACGCACTAACAGAAACACTTACCGAGTGTTCTTACCAAATTGGGCCCGTTGGCCCATTATCTCTAATTTTGGCCAATTAAGCCCAAAAATATCGAAATGCACGAGATCGTGCACTCTGCAGTCTAATCACATTATTTTCCCAAATACGTTAATTGATCTATCTCACGAGCATTCGCACACTCGCAAGTTCCCAAAAATACCGGCTTTTCAACATTTCGGCTTTTCAGCTTTTGCCGATCTAGTCTATGAGAGGGTGTCAGTTACACACCTGTTTACGACGAAACGCTGATGAGCTCCACACAAGAGTTGCCTATAGTCAGTTACTAATACGTAAACTATGAATCCATAACAACTTGTATACAAAAGCCCCTTACCAAAAATCGATCATTAACACTTTATCCGCTAACAATCCTACCTTTGCCGGAACTAGTGACTAGGTTTAGATCTAGTCGTTCCACTTGTCCAAGCCTTTGATTCGCAGCCTCTAGATCACACTAACACCATAATTAAACAATTATTACAACCCTTAGAGCCCTAGGCTCCAATCGACAGCCTCTCTAAGCCTTTTAGGATTTCGGCTTTTCTAAATCCCGAAATAAAGAATAGATTCGAGTACTTACCACAGGTTCTTTCAGCCAACGACTTTACTTCAGTTCCTATTCCACTTTGATGAAGATCTCACCCTCAAACACTGGAAGAAGTCAAATCTTAGAGATATAAAGATTCAGCTATATGCTCCTAGAACTATGGTCTTTTTGGCTTGTTGAAACTGTGAAGAATAGATGATTTAATATGAGAATTTTGTAGTGGTTTTGTCGAAAGGGGTTGGGGTTTAGGGGATTGTATAAATCAGCCAAAAATATGAAAGAAGATAGGAGGGTTTGGCTAGAAGAAATCGACACAAGAAACAACTTTTCAAGGATTCGACTTTTATGGCAATCGGTTATGGAGGTTTAGAAAGATAGGGAATGGATGAGTAGAATGGTAGGGATGGTTCGGCTAGAGAGGAAAAAGAAGAAGAAAAGAGGATAGAAGAAGAGAGGAGAAACAATGAAGGTCGATCTCAAAAATAACAGTCGATATGAATGGCCCCAACCTAAATCGATTAATCACTTAAAAATACCCAAAACTAAACAAAAAGAAAAACAACCCATACACCAAAATTTTCAGAGTTTTTGGGCATTTAATTACCTATAGCCGAATTGGTACTGCCATGAATCCTATTTCGGCATAAAATCCTTCCCAAGCTCAAATTCCATATTTTCCTCCTTAATTTCAGCCACCACCAATTTAAATTCCATCCAACTTCTTTGCACCATCAGCAGCAGTCCACTGCTTGACTGACTCAAGTGTAACACCCCTTACCCGTATCCAAGGCCGGAACAGAGTACGAGGCATTACGAGACTTAACAACACATAGACAAAAACTGGGCCATAAAATTTCATTTAATTTAAAACTTTTCGAACACATGCATGACAAACAAAGCTAACTATATCATTACATCAAAACATATGACGTAGCATGATTAATTAAACTTATAAACCATAATGGATAAGGACCACATCTCATAATCATATACAATAACTCAATGCAGACCGATACGTGCGATCAAAATCATAATAAAAATACATATTACAAACTAACTTCCTATACATGCCACTCACTTGATATTTCCAATATTTGAATTAATTCTCCCAAAATGATAGTTTGATAGTGTGATTTTGCCTCCGATGATCTCCAACCCCGAGCCGACCTATCAATACTAAAGAAATGGAGAGGATGGGTAAGCTTTACGCTTAGTAAGTTCATATGAAAATAATAAGCAATTACTACCATGCTTTTCAAGATAAAACACTATAATTGTACAATTACATATATTCAGTTAAGCTATGTTATTGAGTTACAGTTACTAAATCATTCATATCTGAAGCTACAAAACTCCAACTTTAGTTTCGTTAATTTTATTTGAAACTAGATTCATATATCTTTCTCCCATAAAATTTTCAAAATTTTTGGTTTGGCCAATTAGTACAGTTTATTAGTTAAATTCTCCCTGTTTCAGAGTATGACTACTCTGACCTCTGTGTACTACAGACCAAATTTCTCTCTGTACAGAATTCCAACGACCATGCCGTTTGTTTCCCTTAAAAATATACTAAATAAGGAATCCATGAATGTAAGGTATGACTCTTAATAAGTTTTGTACAATTTATGATGAATTTCTAAATTCAGAACAGGGGATCTCGAATTCATTCAGACCCTATTTCACTATAATTCAAATATCACACAATATAGAATTCTTTTGCTTCCCCTGTTTCTTTCATGTGAAAATAGACTCATTAAGCTTTATTTTTATATATCATTTGCATTTTTATTCAACTTCCACAATTTTTAGTGAATTTTCAAAGTCACGCAACTACTGCTGTCCAAGACAATTTTATTGCTAATTCACTCTTTCACACTTTCTTTGTATTAACCTCATTTTAACATACATATCACAAATCATTTTCACCACATTTCATACATCACAAGTATAGGCCCATGATTACAAGGTCACCATAAAATCATCCTCATGTATAACTTAATTGTTTATAACCTTACCACAACCCGATCACTTAATGAACACATTATTCACATAACCAAATTCCTGCACTTATTCATCACAAAACTCACAAAGCAAGACATAATAAGTCTCCGTTGAACACTTCTGGATCAATCTCGATACTTGGTGGTTTCATAAATAGCTCCACCCATCATAAAGTTCGGCTCTCTTGTACACATGGTGAACACTTAGTATCACCCATGTGACCTAGCCGATTTATCTCGTAGCTCTCTTGTCTACATGGTGTCTTTCACCTGGAACCACGCATGCGACCTAGCTACATATATCCCGTAGCTCTCTTGTCTACATGGTGTACACATAGTATCACCCATGTGACCTAGCTACATCATAATATCTCGTAGCTCTCTTGTACACATGATGTGCACTCAGCACCATACATGTGACCTAGCTACATACCATCTGTATCATCCAATCTTTCCAAGGTTCAACCGGGATTTCTCTCTCTTTTCTAACAATTTCACCAATCAAGTAATTACTAACAAACATATTTCCAATATGTTACAAATTTATTCATAGTCCTTTTTCAATTTTCAATTTACAGCAAATAGTCAATCTATAGGTAGCCACATTTCATATGATAACAAAATATAATAAAATAAAATAAAATAAATCGATAAATTATTTACGTACAAACTTATCAAAATCTCATCAGTACAACCGTGCAACAATTCATACAACCCAGCTTAATAGTAATTTAACACTCAATTCTTGTAACAATAATTCCATTCAATTTCACATGACACAACTAGCATTACATTTTTTTTTATATCATACATACCATCCATCAACTTCTCTTAAACATATTAAATCATACAATTTATGCCATATCAATAGAGAATTACAATTCATGCACGGTATTGCATTATTATTAACACACGAACTTACCTCGATTCAGAAATGGCAATTTACTATTTTAATCCATAACCTTGTATTTTCCCGATTTAAGCCCGAATCTCGATTTCCTTCATCTATAATATCACATTTAGCCTAATAATTAGTCACATTATTCATACGGGTCCAAAAATCATATTTTTACAAATTTGCATTTTGACCCCTAAACTTTTGCATATTTGCACTTTTGCCCCAAGACTCGAAAATTTAAATTTCAGCCCTTATCCCTATGTTTTATGACATGCTGAACATTTTTCTCTTCTACAACAACATCAAATTCTCACTCTAACATATAGTTATGAACAATAAGTATTTTTACTGACATATCTTTTTTTACTCGTTTTCACTTAAAACCGAGTAGCACAAGTTGTTTAACATAATTTAAAACCTCATATTCTATCATAAAACATCAAAATACACAAATTTCACCTATGGGTATTTTTCCAAATATGAACCCTAGCTTAAATTATTGCTAGAATAAGCTTAATCGAGCTACCAGATTCCAAAACGTAAAAGAACATTAAAAAGCGGGGCTTGGAATCACTTACTATTGAGCTTGGAAAGCTTGAAAACCCTAGCGATGGCCTCCCCATGCTAATTTCGGCCTCCATGAAGAAGATGAGCAAAATTGGCTTTTAATTTTGTATTTTAATTCATTTTACCCTAAATGACCAAAATGCCCTTACTACTAAACTTTCAAAAATTCCTTCCATGTCCTAATTTTGTCCATGAACTTAAAATTGGTCAAATTTCTATTTAAGACCTCCTAATTAATATTTCAATGCAATTTCATACTAAAAACTTCTAGAATGCAAGTTTTGCAACTTATTCAATTTAGTCCCTAACTTTAAATTAAGCACTTTATGCATTGAATTTCTTCACGAAATTTTCACACAATCCTGCAATCATATCATAGACCTCAAAATAATCATAAAATAATTATTTCTATCTCAAATTTGTGGTCCCGACATCACTATTTCGACTAGGCCCAGAATCAGGGTGTTACATCAAGCCACTGCGAGGAGAGTTTCGGTCAAACTCTGACTCTCCCCCATGTGAGCGGCAAAATTGGCCCTTTGCGCGCACAGCAGCTCGAACCCTCCATCCGCCTTGCACCCTTGTGCCTTCGCCCGAGCTGCTAGCCACTGCACCACGCTTTCTCCTTTACTAATATATGGTTACAATTAATTATAAACCTTACCTGCTTCGGTTCTGGCCCGTTTAAAAATAAAACAGAATTCGCCCGTGTAGGGACTCGAACCTCACGCCTCTTCCCTGTGCCCAAAGACGCTGCTGCCATCGCGCGCCACAGCGCGCTCCTTGTCTTTGATTTATGCTCACTACATTTCTTAACCCCTATCTTAATCGTAACCTAAAAAAAACATGTTTGCGCACGCTGGGAATCGAACCCCAGCCTTCTTTCCTGTTGTCCAGCGTGCCTAACCACTAGGCCAGGCGCTCCTTCATGCCCAGTTTTTGCCCAACTTATTTTTAAGGCCTTATGCCCAGATTCTCTTAAAAGGGAAAATTTAAGAATTTTGCTAAAGCTATGGGCCGAGCCCGGACTTTTTCCCACACTATAAGCCCTTCGTATTTTATTTAATTACTAAACTAAACATACTAAATAATAATAATAATCATAATAATTTATTAGAACATCCAAATTATTCGGGCTGTCTTCTACCCGAACCCAGACTCAAGGCCCAATACTTTCTAGGCCCAATTTTTAGGGCGTTACAAATGCCTCGTATCCTGTTTCGGTGTCGGACATGGGTAGGGGGTGTTACAGGTTTGGTCAGAAAGGAAAATTGAGTCCGCGATTTATCGAACCGTATGAGATTATCGAGCAAGTTGGACCAGTGGCATATTGGCTATCTTTACCGTCTGAGCTAGAGAAAACACATAATGTGTTTCATGTGTCGATGCTTCAACGATACCGATCAGACCCTTCACACGTCATTTCCCCGATCGAGGTTAAAATTCAGTCAGATATGTCATATGCTGAAAAACTGATTCAAATTTTAGCTCGTGAGATCAAAGAGCTGAGAAATAAGAAAAATGCATTAGTAAAAGTATTATGGCATCGACACGAGGCTGAAGAAGCTACGTGGGAACTCGAGAATGCTATGAGAAAACTATACCCGAACCTATTCACTGGTAAGATTTTTGGGGATGAAAATCCCTAAGGGGGGAAAGTTGTAACAGCCCGGTTTTAGCTAAGTCTGAACAGTGGTTTTGGAACCACAAATTCGATGTCAAAAAATTATTTTAATATTATTTTATGTGTTTACAGTGTGAAAGTATGAAGGTGCGAAATTTTCGTGAAGTAATTTCATCGTTTAAATGGTTAATTCGAGAAAAAAGGCTTAATTGCGTGAAGTGTAAAACTTGTGTGCTATTAGTTAAATGTGTCTAATAGCTATGGCTTATTAAAGTGAAGGTCCTTATGTTATAAATAGACCATTCTTATATTAGGTGGACAATTATGGGCATAATATAAATGTTTTAATGGTTTATGAATAAGGTTAAAAATGTAAATTAGTAAATAAGGTTAATATTAAAGCAAAACCAAAATTAAGTTTAATTATCATCTTTCTTTGGCCGAATATTGAGGACAAAGAAAACATTTGGTTCATTTTAGGGTTCAATCAATTGGGAGCTTAATTGGTAAGTGTTTTGAGCTCAATTTTTGATGATTTCTATGTTTTTGTGATCATTGCTTCGTGTTCTAGCTAGCTCGTACCTTTAATTTCAAAATTGTTAAAGATTTTGAGAGTTGCCATTGTTGAATCTATGTGTTCTTTGATGTTTGATGATAGATTATGAAAGTTTAATGATAGATTTTCATGTTTTGTAAAGTGATTTTTTACAAAAATGTCAAATAGGGGTTAAATTGTAAAATATGCAAATTGAAGGGTTGAAATGTGAAATAAATAAAAGTTTTGGGCTACTGGGGACCTATATGTAATTCGGCCAAGCATGGGTTAAGTTGAATTGTGTGAATTTTGAATATTTGTGAAATAGGGACTAAATTGATTAAATGAGTTATTTTTGAATACATATAGATCAAGAAAGAAAGAATTCAGATTTAGATTGGGGGAAAAGCAAGGTTGTCGAGTAATCGATCCGATCCGTTAATTTCGAACACGAGGTAAGTTCGTACGTGATAAACATTGTTACAATTATGCTTTTAACGCGTTGATATTGCATAAATTGTATATACGAGACTACAGTCATGTTCAACAATAAATGTAACACCCTAGACCCGGCCTAGACGGTATGACTGGATCCGACGTGCCTTATCGAAGCGTTCAAAATGTTTGTTGGTTTAGAAAACTATCTTAGTGTTTTAAAAGATACTTCCATTGTAGGCTAAAGAGAATGGAAGTTGTGCACTAGGTAGGAAACCGGAAAAGAGGATGTGAGTCCATCGGACTGCTTAAGTACCAAGCTCTCCCCGAAACCAATCCTAGACATGCACACCGCCATTGCCACACTTTAACGTCAAGTGTATTTTTTTAGGAAACCAAGTCGATTAAGTCCATTTTAAGAAAAGTGTTTAATTTTGGAAAATATTTTAATTGCGGAAGCTTTTCTTGTTGTCATGTTATTTTGAAATCAATTGCTATTTTTGAAAACGTGCCCTAAGCTTAATCAAATTCGACAGTTAAGTATAAATTATATCTATCTTAATAAAACCTATCAAAACCATTAAAAATAATTAAAGCGGCCTTATTATAATTAAAAACCCAAAAACCTCAAACGTAAATAAAAGAAGGTCCACTTCACCAGAAGAAAATCGAATTTGCTAAAAAGTGTGGCCACTCCGAATCCCTCACAGCTCCAAGCCCACTATGGTTGGGGATTACCTGCGTGGATGAAAATAAAGGGGTGAGTTTGGGGAAACTCGGTGTGTAAATTAACCTAACCATAGCCTATATCAGCTCAAACCACAGAAACAGAATAGATTGGCCTTAGTCCAGAACAGAATTCAGAATAAAGCCCATAGGCCCATGACAGATCAGAACAGATATTACATGTTTATGCAAAACCCGACCCATATCCAACCACATGCACCCCCATACCAACCTTTCACCATGTGGGGGGACTACTCGACCCACCCAACCACTGTACGCCATAGAAATATGCAGCATGGCTGCCAGAACAGATAGTGTGACAGAGTCACCAGAAACAAATAATCGTGGCAGAGCCACCAGAACAGATATATGTGGCAGAGCCACCAGAACAGATAATTTGTGGCATAGCCACCAGGACACTTCCTCCATAATACAACCCATGTCCCTATGCAACATATATATACAATCATGGCATACATCATACAAAATCAGATTGTCATGCTTTTCAGACAAAGTTAACCCTAGGGGTATAAAGGTAATTCTACACCTGGGGGTATAATGGTAATTTTACATACATGGGGGTATCCTAGTAATTTAACTGCTTTTAGAGTTTTCATGCATATCAAAGACATTTACGTACTAACAGAAACACTTACCGAGTGTTTTTACCGAATTGGGCCCGTTGGCCTATTTCCCCGATTTTGGCCCGTTAAGCCCAAAAAACATCGAAATGCACAGAAACGTGCACTCTGCAGTCTTAACACTTTAATTTATCATACACGTCAAAATATTAATCTTACGAGCACTCGCAAACTCGCAAGTTCTCAAAATATTGACTTTTCGGTATTTCAGCTTTTCAGCTTTTACCGATCTAGTCTATGAGAGGGTGTCAGTTACACACCTGTTTTATGACGTTTCGTTGACGAGAACCACGTAAGAACTACCTACAATTATATTACTACCATGTTAATTCTAACTACCGAAATGAACTTCATATTAACCACTTACCATATTCGGCCAACCACTCCTTAGGCACTAGTGATCCTACCTTTGTCGAAAGTAGTGACTAGATCAAGATCTGATCGTTCCACTTGTCCAAGCCCTTGATCAGCAGCCTCTACATCACACCATTATCAAAGTAAAACAGTTACCACAACCCCTTAGGGCTACAAGTCCAAATCAACAGCCTCCCTAACCTTTAGGGGTGGCCTTTTCTAAACTACGAAAGAAAGACTAATGTTGGAAAGACTTACCACCAATTCCTTTAGTCAATGATTCCCATTATTTCCTACTCGATTCTGATGCAGTTCTAAGCCCTCAAATGATAACAAAAGTCGAGCCTTCAGTGATCTTTAGAATTCGGCTATGTCCCTATGGCTATGCGTTTTCTGCTTTTTGTAACAGTGAAGAAAAGATGAAGATTTGTAATGGCTTTGTCGATAGACACTTGGGGTTTAGAGGACCAAAGAATTGGTCAATAATGATAAAGAGAAGTAAGGGGTTTCGGCTATAAGAATTTGGCACAAAGAGAAATATGGCTTTCGGGATTTCGACTTTTATGGCGAACGGTTATGAGGGTTTAGAAACAACTGATAAAAGATGGAGATGAATAGGATGGTAGGAAGATTCGGCTATGGAGGAAAGAAGAAGAAAAAGAAAGTAGATGAAGAGAGGAGAAAGGAAAAAGTAAAGGATGAATAGTCAGAAAACTGCACAACTTACCCCTTCTGCCGAATTAATAACTGTCAAGTGACCTAGCCGAATGCTGCCCTCTAATGAAACCCTTGGCCGGCCAACTCTTGCTCCTCAAGAGTCCACCATTCGGCCAACTCTGCTCTCTCTAATTAGCTTCTAAATTCTCTCCCTTATCCCCTCCTTGCTCAATCTCCTGAGCAACTCAAACTCCTCCTGACTGACTTTTACTTGAGTTTCATTACTTCCCTTTTCTGCACATAAAAATTAATTCCCTTAATATGCTTTCATTGTGATTTGAACCTGGGTCCTCACTAACATCCACACGCCACCTTTATAGCCTTCCCAGTGGCGTCACATGCCACTTTGCCACCTACTTCCTTGGGTTTTATTTTACACAATTAATACTTAAAAGCCCAGCTTACCAGAACCCCTTTTTCTTATGGAATTAAAATTAACTAAAATTTCAGGTTTTAACTTAAGCTTGGGCCTTCTAGAGGCCCACTAACATAGTTAAACCTACATCTAGCAGACAGAGCACAGAAAATTTTAAATTTTGCCAACATTTTAGAGTTCCCAAAAATTGGGGCGTTACAACTCTACCCTCCTTAAAGAAATTTCGTCCTTGAAATTTACTTGATCCAAACAGATGAGGGTATTGCTGTTGCATCGCCTCTTCTGGCTCCCAAGTAGCTTCCTCTCTGCCATGATTATGCCAAAGCACCTTTACTAATAGGATAGATTTCCTTCTCAGAATCTTAACATCTCGATCCAATATTTGCATAGGCTCCTCCTCAAAGGTCAAATCAGTTTCCACCTAAATTTTTGCAACCGGCACGACATGAGTAGAGTCAGAACGATAATGCCTTAACATGGAGACGTGAAAAACATCGTGAATCCTATCTAACTCCGGAGGCAACTCCAATTGATAAGCTACTGGGCCTACTCGTTTCAAAACCCGATAAGGCCCAATAAACTGCAGACTCAACTTGCCCTTCTTACCAAACCTTAGTTTCTTCTTCCAAGGAGAAACCTTTAAGAATACCATATCACCTACTGAGTACTCAATCTCCTTACGCTTCAAATATGCATATGAATTTTGCCTATCGGATGCCTCTTTTAACCGATCTCTAATCAACTTGTCTCTATCCTCGGTATCTGCCACCAACTCAGGTCCAAGAACTTGTCGTTCTCCTAGTTCGATCCAACAACTAGGTGTACGACACCTTTGCCCATACAAAGCTTCATATGGTGCCATTCGAATACTCGCCTGATAACTGTTATTGTATGCAAATTCTGCCAATGGCAAGTAATCCTCCCAACTCCCTCGGAAGTTAATAACACATCCCTCAACATGTCCTCCAGAATCTGAATAACCCTTTCCGACTGACCATCAGTTTGGGGATGGAAAGCTGTACTAAAGTTCAATCGCATACCCAACGCCTCATACAACTTTTTCCAAAATCGTGATGTGAATCTAGGATCTCAGTCAGAGATAATCAAAACTGGGACACCATGAAGTCGCACAATCTCCGCCACATACAACTTAGCTAACTTCTGAAGTGAAAAGTCAGTGCGAACAGGTATAAAATGGGCCGATTTGGTCAACCTGTCCACAATCACCCATATCGAGTCTTTCTTCGATGGTGTCAAGGGTAGCCCACTCACAAGTCCATGGTTACCCTCTCCTACTTCCATAGTGGTATCTTTACTGGCTGCAACAATCCAGAAGGTAATTGATGCTCAGCTTTCACTTGCTGGCATGTCAGACATTTCCCCACGAATTCCGTTACTTCTCCTTTAAGCCCAGGCCACCAATACAGTTCTTGCAAGTTATGGTACAACTTATTCCCTCCAAGATGCATAGCACAAAGTCCCCCATGAGCTTCCTTAAGTATTGACTGCCTCAAGTCAGAGTCCTTCGGAATGCAAATTCTTCCTCGGAAACATAGAACTCTTTCACTATTCAGCCCAAACTCAGATGTTTCCCCATCCTTGACTTGTTGGAAACGAGCAACCAAAGACTCATCTCTCAACTGCTTTTCCTTAATATGATCCACCCAGATTGGCCTTACTTGCAATTTAGCCAACAGACTACCATCATCATACAGACTTAGGCGAGCAAACATTGCTCTCAGATCAGATACAGCTCTACGACTTAGAGCATCGGCTACTACATTAGCCTTGCCTGGGTGATACTCGATCGAACAGTAATAATCCTTAAGCAACTCAATCCATCTCCTTTGCCTAAGGTTCAGTTCCTTCTGAGTCAACAAATACTTAAGACTCTTATGATCTGTGTAAATAATACACCTTTCTCCGTACAAGTAATGTCTCCAAATATTAAGTGCAAAGATCACTGGTGCCAACTCCAAATCATGAGTAGGGTAGTTTCCTTCGTGAGGCTTAAGCTGTCGTGATGCATAAGCAACCACCTTACCCTCTTACATCAACACACAACCCAAACCTATGTGTGACGCATCACTGTACATAGTAAAATCTTTCCCAGACTCTGGTTGAATTAACACAGGTGCTTCAATCATAACTTTCTTCAACTTCTCAAAAGCTTCATGCTGCTTCTCAGTCCATACAAACGATACTCCTTTCCTTATGAGTTTTGTTAGAGGTGCTGCCATCATAGAAAAACCTTCCACAAACCTTCTGTAGTAACCTGCCAACCCTAGGAAACTCTAAATTTTTGACACCGACCTAGGTGGCTTCCATTCCAGAATTGCTTCAACCTTACAAGGGTCCACCTTAATCCCCTCAGCAGAGACCACATGTCCTAAGAAGGTTACCTCCCTCAGCCAGAATTCACACTTGCTAAACTTCGCATAGAGTTCCTTCTCCCTTAACACTCACAGCATAATGCGAAGATGCTCTTCATATTTTGCTTATGTTTTAGAATATACCAGGATATCATCAATAAAGATGACTACGAACCGATCCAAGAATGGTTGGAACACACGATTCATCAAATCCATAAATGCTGTAGGAGCATTTGTCAGTCCAAATGGCATAACCAGAAACTCGTAATGACCATACCAAGTCCTAAATGCCGTCTTATGGATATCTGCCTCTTTGACCCTTAAATGATGATATCCAAATCAAAGGTCGATCTTGGAAAATACAAAAGCTCCTCTAAGTTGTTCAAATAAATCATCAATCCTTGGCAGTGGATACTTATTCTTAATCGTCAGTTTGTTCAACTGGACATAATCGATACACATCTGCATCGTCCTATCCTTCTTTTTCATGAATAGTACCAGTGCTCCCCATGGAGACACACTTGGCCTAATGAAGCCCTTATCCAATAACTCTTGAATTTGAGCTTTCAGCTCTACTAACTCCTTCGGTGCCATCCTATACGGTGCGATGGATACTGGTGCCGTTCCTGGCAACAAGTCGATTCCAAACTCGACTTCTCGGTTTGGAGGCATTCCCGGAAGCTCCTCTGAAAAAACATCTTGGAACTCTTTTACGGTCCTAACCTTATCCACTGTCAGTCCCTCAGCTTCCGACTGACTTACAAATTCCAAATAGGCCTCACAACCTTTCGGAATCCACTTTTCGGCTCTCAAAGCTGACACAACATTGGACAAATAGTCCCTTCATTCACCTATCATCATAACCTTATCACCTTCCGTGGTCCTTAGCACCATTTGCTTAGCAGTACAATCCAAAGTCACCTTATGCTTAACAAGCCAGTCTATTCCCAGAATGAGATCAAACTCTCTGAACAGCAACTCCATCAGATCTCCAGGAAAAATCTTACCTTGAGTTTCTAAGGGTACATCCCTATACAGTTTGTCTACCCTAACCGAGTGACCCAAAGGACTTAGCACAGATACCCCACTCACAATCTTCTCAGAGTGCACACACAACGACCCAGATATGGCACATGCAACATAGGAATGAGTAGATCCAATATCCACCAGAGCAGTATACGGCATGCTAGAAACCAAAAATGTACCAGTTATTACGTCAGGTGCGTCGCCCTCCTCACGACGATGAGCTGCATACACCAATGCTTTGGCCGTCGAGCCAAAGATTTCGCACCGCTAGGCGCCCCTCGACCTCAACCATTTCCATTTCTGCCCCTACCTTGCCCACGTCCTTTCAATGGTTGTGGTCCACCTCTTGCGGGTTGAGCAACCCTCTGCTCAGTAACCTGAACCTGGTCAGCTCTCTGAGGACAGTTCTTAACTCTATGCTCCATGGATCCACAACGGAAATAAGCACCGGAACGTGTCTTACACTCACCCAAATGTACTTTACCACAGTCTCCACAGATTGGTGGTCTAACAACATTCACCGAAACTGCTCGAACTGGCTCCTCCACTCTCGCCCTTTTGACATTCTTATTTGCTCCCCCCGAAGGTCCGGAATCCCTCCGAAAATGGTTTCGATCCTTCTCATGGTTTTGCCTCTCAGTATGCTTCCCCTCCTCAGTTATCTTAGCTTTTTCCACTAGAACCGCGAAATTACGCTCCCTCTGCAGAGTAATTAGCACCTTAAGTTCATCTCTGAGTCCATCCTCGAAGTGCACACTACACTTATACTCTGTCCCGACTATTCCCATAGCATACCGGCTTAACCTCAAAAACTCAGCCTCGTACTCCGCAACTGACTTATTTCCTTAAACCAGATTCAAGAATTCCTTCCTGCGGGCGTCCACATAACTCGCCCCAACATACTTCCTTTTAAAAGCCGTCTTAAATAGCTCCCAAGTTACCCTATCAACTGGGGTCCCATCTCTCACAGTGAGCCACCACTGATAAGCCTCATCTCGTAGTAATGATACGGCTCCCTTCAGCTTCTGCTCTACAGAGCAGTCCAAGTCATCCATAATTCGCTCTGTGGCCTCCAACCAATATTGTGCCACATTCGGGGCTACACCAGATACGCCCCTAAAGATCTCCGCTCTGTTAGCCCAGAGTCGTTCAAAATTTGATCCTCGAATTCCATTACCGGTACTTGCCCCGGCCACCTTTTTCAGAACACGAAGCATAGCCTGCGACAGGGCGTCATCCCCAGCACCACAATCATGAGACTCTACTTCTGTTTTCAGTGGTACCGGTGCCTCCGCTATCGGCATATGCCCAGAAGATGCAGTTCCTACTCGAGCACTACTTTGGCCTCGTCCACGGCCTCTTCCACGAGCTGCTCGCGTACTCATATCGTATTATCTGTTTTATGAATTTTATGCATTAATTTCAGCATTCCAGTGATTATTACAGATGTTTTATGATTTAGTAATTCAGAGTTGGTTTTCGCAGAATCAATGTTTAGCTACACTTTCAGTCTCCTATCAAGTTTTCCTATGGTTTCGGTAGCATCCTATCTAGAGTACTCTAGTAGTATTTCAGTATAGACAGATAGTTCAGAACATATTCAGGAAAATTTCAGAACACTTACAGACTTGAGCCGGAGATTCGAGTGCCACCTTCTAAAAAACTAAATTTTGAAAATAAAATTTTTATTTTCGAAAATCTTTGTTTTTGTAAACCCATTCCACAGCCGAGTTGTTGCAACTTGGCTCTGATACCACTAAATGTAACACCCCAGACCCGGCCTAGACGGTATGACTGGATTCGACGTGCCTTATCGAAGTGTTCAAAATGTTTGTTGGTATAGAAAACTATCTTAGTGTTTTAAAAGATACTTCCATTATAGGCTAAAGTGAATGGAAGCTGTGAACCAGGTAGGAAACCAGAAAAGAGGAGGTGAGTCCATCGGACTGCTTAAGTACCAAGCTCTCTCCGGAACCAATCCTAGACATGCACACCGCCATTGCCACACTTTAACGTCGAGTGTATTTTTTTAGGAAACCAAGTCAATTAAGTCCATTTTAAGAAAAGTGTTTAATTTTGAAAAATATTTTAATTGCAGAAGCTTTGCTTGTTGTCGTGTGATTGAAGTTGATAATTTGAGAAGTTTTATGCTTGTGAATTAATGCTTGATGATATAAGTGTTGAATAGGTAATTGACATTAATTTAGGTACTGAATTTGGTTGAAATGGATATAGTATAAATTGTACATTTGGTTGGTGATTTAGAATGCCTATTGTATGATGAAATGGTACCATTTTGGTTGTTTAGGTGACCAATGAAAAAGGGTGGCAAATTGGCCTCGCAAATGACCTATTTTTGTCTACACAGACGGGGACACGGGCGTGTGTCTCAGCCGTGTACGACACACGGTCATGCTACACGACCGTGTGTCCCCTAGTGTTTAAATTAAATTGAAGTCAGTATGCTCCACACAGCCTCACACACGGAACTGTGACTGGTCGTGTGGCATAAGTCAATATACCTCCCTAAATGGCACACGGCCTAGCACACGGGCATGTGACTTGGCCATGTTGCATAAGCCAGTATACCCTACAGGATTGGCACGGCCTAGCACAT
This sequence comes from Gossypium anomalum, assembly GCA_025698475.1. NCBI lineage: Eukaryota > Viridiplantae > Streptophyta > Magnoliopsida > Malvales > Malvaceae > Gossypium > Gossypium anomalum. Next base: position 43,639,094 of record CM046965.1, read on the forward strand.
AGCCTGGAACACGGGCGTGTATGGCCGTTTTGAAGGGCACACGGGCATGTGGTCAGCCGTGTGACCCAAGTCAGTATGTATGCCCTATTTTCACACGGCATAAGACACCGGTGTGTCCGGAGCAGTGTGAGGCACACGGCCTGTTCACACGGGCGTGTGACCCTTGTATGTTTAAAATTTTTATATGTTTCCAAAATTGTCGTATGTTATCGGTTTAGTCTCGAACCACTTTTAAAGCATGTTTAAGGCCTCGTAGGCCCTTATAAGGGACAATGTGAATTTGATTGAATGGAGTTTGAGAATGGATGAATAAATGCATGAGTTATGTCGTTAATACCTCGTAACCCTATTCTGATCGTGAATACGGGTGAGTGGTGTTACATGAACGGCTAGGGTAGGGAAAATTTGAATGAAAGGCTAAAAAGTACAATAAAAATTTGTATTTATAATTAAGGTTCAAGGGTATAGATGACACACACATTAAAAAAATAAGGGATTTTGCATAATTTAATTATTTTGCAAGGGAAAGGATTCGAACTTAGGACCTCATTTAATTTCCATGCTTTCTCATTTTTTTTTACCCATTAGGTTTTTTTCTCATTCTTGAAATAATTATGCAATATTTATTTTAAAAACAAGGCATGTCACATAATAGGGTTTAAGGAAAAATTTTGAAAGTAATAAAAATGATGTGAGAGAAGGGATTTGAACTTGGGTTTCAAAAAACGTTTCACTAACAATTAACCAACAAAATAATACCTGATTTATTTCCTAAAAATTCATAGATAATCTAAAAAATTAAGGCATGACCACTCTCTCTCGATTCTACTAACCCACGATTTTTGGGATATTACACACACAACCATGTTATGGGACCACACGGTCTCAGCCTTGTTACACAGCCTGGCCGCACGACCGTGTGACCCCTATTTACACTTTTTACCTTAATTTTTGTAAAATTTTTAGATTAGTCCAGATTAGTTCCCAGATTAATTTAATAGTTTCATATGCTCAATTAAGGCTCGGTTATGATTGATTATCATTGAATGATTGTAATTATATTATATTATGAATTTTTTGATTAATTATGTCAATATAGTGGATAATGTTGATATCTTACAGTTGTAATACCTTATAGCTCGGGTCAAGTGACCAGACTCAGTATAGGGTGTTATATTTAGTGGTACTAGAGCTACAGTTTAGTCAATTCTATGACTGAACGTAGCACGTATTGAGTCTAGGAATACATGCCACTTTATAACTTGCGATAGTGTGATGACTCCTGATTAGTTTGACTTGTTTTCGTATAGATAAAAGATGTCATATGAATCCAGTCGATCAGATTTCAATGAGGTACAGAGTTATATTCCAGCCACTGATCAACGGGCTACTCAAAATGTGCTTGAATTTTAAAGGCCCGAGGAGGAGGTTTAAGGTGCCTTTCCGCGTATGACGAATGACATGTTTATTGCTTATATAAGAGCTAATCTCGTAGCTAAACAACCTCCACCCCCTCGTCTTCAAAGCCCTATACAATAGAATATCCATAGGATTTCTATTGATAAAGTTCAAAAATGTGGGGCCGAAGAATTTTATGGTAATATGGGTAACGATCTGGCCAGAGCCGAGTATTGGCTAGAATGCATAGAGAGTTTTAGATGAGATGTTGTGCCCTCTCGAGGATTGTTTAAGGTCTATAGTATCACTGTTAAAAGATAAGGCTTTTCATTGGTGGTCAACTATAACTGTTGTTGTATGAACAAGTTAATTGGGATTTCTTCAAATTTAAATTTTGAAAGAAATATGTCAACAAGCTATATTTAAAGAGGAAGAAAAAGGAATTCTTTGAGTTGAATCAAGGAAACAGATCAATTTTTGAATACGAGTTTGAATTTGTGCAGCTCAGTAAATATGCTCGTGAGATTGTGTCTACTAAGGAAGAATTGTGTATCCATTTTGAAGATGGATTAAACGGCAAGATCAAGATATTGGTTGGTTAAATGGAAATCCATGAGTTTGTAGTTTTATCTGATCGAGCTCAGAAAATGAAAGAAGTACATAACCATAAGAAACAGAATGGAAAGAGAACTCGTGAATTTAATAAGTAAAATACATCCAAAGCATTTTCTGCTTCCTTGTCGACGAAAGTGATAGAATCTGGTAGTTATTTTTTAGCACCATTAGGGTTTTCTAGCAGAGATAGATCAAAATAGAGTAATATGAGACCATTGATAACTTTAGTAGCTAGTGTGGGTAATGTTTGGAATGTGACTAGACTTGAATATAACCATTGTGGTTGAAATCATTCCGATTATATAGATTGAATGATAGGTCACGTTTTGGTTTTAGATCTCTTGATCATTATAAGAAAAACTGCCTGAATTGAGCTATTTTGAACAAAGACCAGAATGTAAAACCAGTTGTTACTCCTACGAGAGGCTGACAACTAGGAAATAGTGGCATAGCAAAATTTAGTAGAAGAGAAACCAAAGATACAACAATTTGGTCTGAAGCTCAAGCTCCTACCAGAGCTTATGTAATCCATACATGCGAGGAGGCATCAGCTCCTGATCTTATTGCTGGTACCTTTTCTATCTTTGGTGTTACTGTGTATGCATTGATTGACCATGGGTTAACACATTCATATATATGTACTACATTAGTAACAGAAAAGAGTTTACCAGTTGAATCAAATGATTATGTCATTCAAGTAATGAACCTAATAGGTTAAAGTGTCATACTTGATCTAGTTTGCAAATAGTGTCCACTAAAAATTCAAGGCTATAACTTTCCCACTGATTTGATGTTATTGTCTTTTAATGAGTTTGACGTTATTCTAGAAATGGATTGGTTGACGGTACACAATGTTGTAGTGAATTGCAGACAAAAATGAATTGATTTGGGCTATTAGAATGGTGAATTGATTTATGTTAAATCTGATTGTGCTTCGAGTATGATTTCAGCAGTGTCTGCACAAAAATTGATCTGAAAAGGTTGTAATGCATTTTTAGCTTATATTCTAGACTCCATAGTATCTAAAATGAAAGTTGATCAAGTACTGACAATTTGTGAGTTCACTAATGTATTTTCTGAGGAATTGTCGGGTTTACCACCTGAGCGGGAAGTTGAGTTTATTATAGAGTTATTGCCAGGGACTACTTCGATCTTGATTTCCCCATACAAAATGGTTCCAACAGAATTAAAAGAATTAAAGACTTAGTTGTAAGAATTGATGAGGCACACTTGTACTGTTTGTGAAAAAGAAAGATAAGTCGATGAGATTCTGTATAGATTACCGACAATTGGATAAAGTCACGATAAAGAATAAGTATCCATTGCCTCATATTGACAACTTATTTGATCAGCTGAAAAGTGCTATAGTACTCTCAAAGATTGATCTCATATCTGGCTACTACAGTTACAAGTGAAAGATGAGGATGTGTTGAAAACAACATTCAGAACCTGTTAGAAATATTACAAGTTTTTAGTTATATCTTTCGGATTGACTAATGCCCTTGTAGCATTTATGGATATGATGAATCAGGTTTTTCAGCCGCATCTTATAAAACTAGGGTTTGTGCAAGTATACTCGTTATCAAGTTATAAGTATAAGAGCTATTGTCTCCACAATGACTGTATATGTTAATCAATATTTTGCAAAATTAAAGATTTACAAGTTGGTAGGAAAACACAATATTTTTGAGGTGATTAATGATAAAATTAAATTAAATTAAATTAAATTATCTAAATGCAATTTAACCTAAATGAAATGTATGTAATAAAATGTATGAGATGAATTTAGTAGCAAATTCATAAGCTTCAACGGCAATAACATGAATAGGCTAGAATAATCACATCAATTGACTTAATTTTTTTCATCATGTTTAATAATGTTCCAAAAAATACTCCATGGAAACTCGATCATTCATGAACTTGAAACCAATATTAAGTCCTCTCGGAATCTTTTACTTAAAAAAATAAGCATACTACCATGATCATATTTAACTAAGGGTTTCTTCAAATTCATGTGAAGTACTAGGGATTAGGTCATTTTGAAACAGTTTAATCACATAAACCTAAAAGCTATGCAAGGTAATAGAGCTCGTTTAAGTTATTACAAACCTTCAATTAATTCTGGGTCAGATATACATAAGCATCCATGTTTCAATTTTTGTGTCCTCTAATCACCATCAGGTTCAGATTAAGCAACTAATTCTAATGCATTTAATCACATTTTAATGAATGAAATAGATGAAACACCCATCACCCGTATTCAACATCGAAATAGAGTTACGGAGCATTACCAGACTTATTACGCAAATAAACATACATTTCTCATACATTTTTCCATTTCAAAAATAATCATTCATAATCATTCATATCATCCCTAATACGAGCCCACAAGGCGCAAAACATGCGTTAGGTCTGGTTCAGGACCAAACAAATAACTCAGGAAAATTTTGAAACACTTCAAAAATTTTTACAAAATATAGGGGACACACGCCCATATGGTACGGTCATGTGTCTCACACGGCCAAAGACACGCCTGTGTCACAGGCCGTGTGGACACTCGAAATGGGATCACATGGCTGTGTCCCAACCTGTGTCTGACCCCGTGTAACTCCCTGACTTGGGTCACACGACCAACCACACGCCCATGTGATCAGCTCGTGTGCCCTTCGAAATGGCCTCACACGCCCGTGTGCCAGGCCGTGCCAAACCTGTAGGGTATACTGACTTATACCACACGGCCAAGTCACACACCCGTGTGCTGAGCGGTGTGGAGCATACTGACTTGATTTCTAATTAAACACTAGGGGAAACACAGCCGTGTTACCTGACCGTGTGTCACTCACGGCTAAGACACATGCTTGTGTCTCTGCTCGTGTGGACAAAAATAGGCTATTTTGATTCTCACCCAAATTACATACACCTAAACCAACCAAATTTGCATATAAGCACAACATCAAATGGCATCTAAACTCATCTAAACTAAGTTCAATTCATGCTATATCAACACCAAAAACTACAAGGTACACAAGTACCATAATATGCTATTCAATTCATGCCAATTTCACATTCTCAAATCACCTAAATGGTCACTTTCATTTATGCATCACTTTGCCAAAAATCATAAGAATACCAATTCTCAATTATCAACTATTTGAACTCAAATTACCAATTCACAAACAACCTTCAACCACAAGCATTTACATAGCATTTACCAAATGCATAACAAAGGCCATTTTCATATATATACACAACCAAATCAACCAAAATAAGCCAAGTCACATGGCTATACATATAACTAACCATTCATCAATTACAAGCCAACTTAAATGGCTAAATCCATTACTAACATATATCAAAATGACCATAGCTCCTATACATGCCATACAACCAAATACATAAGTTCAAAAGTACAAAAGTGAAAGCTTGATAGTGAGATGAGATCTCCAACGATTCCCAATCCGAGCTAGCTTTGATAAAACTATAAAACACGAAAAAGTAAACAGAGTAAGCTATAAAGCTTAATAAGCTCGTATAGTTAATAAGTAAAGCTCATCATTCATTCACAAATCAAGCTGTATAAACATAATATATGACAAAATCATTAAATCATAAGGTTAACATAGATTCAATCACATAAGTAACTATAAACTCATAACTTACATAGATTCAATGATCATATAGTTTCCATACATACCTATATTGATACGTATCTATTTCTTACCATTTCATATCTTTGATATACCCATTGAACCATTTGGAATACTATCGGATACTCAGGAATCTCGCACCCTAAGTGCCAATACATAGCCCATGTCATATCTTATATAATGCTCAATCTCGAGCTACCAACGGGTCTGCTCACACAAGCTGACGGTCATGAAGTAATTACATGGTGCTACTCACACAAGCTAACAAGAATCTGCAACACATGCCGAGGAACTCAGCCACCGATAGGACATACGGACCAGCACCCAAATCACATAACTCCTAATGGCATGTCATTTGTATCCTAATCTATTCCTAAGGTTCAACTGGGATTTCTCATTTTTTGAATCTTCGTCGAACAATTCCATACCATCGTGTTCATCAACAATTCAAATATAAAGCATTTAAAATAGAAATATGTCAATGCTTATTAACGTACGAACTTACCTCGATTCACAAAAATGACGAAATGAATCGACTAGTACAATACTTTATTTTTTCCTCGATCTAGAATTGAACTTTGCTTTTCTTGATCTATACGTAATCAAATTTAACGTGTTTAATTATCATTCTATTCAATTTAGCCCAAAAATCATATTATGACAACTTTACACTTTTGGCCTAACATTTTAACATTTTTAAAATTTAGTCCTTATCTCATAAAAATAAAAATTCATGCAATTCAATTTCAACCCATCACAGTCAAATATCAATTAAGTCCCTATCAGCCCAAAATTTTCATTTATTTTACATTTCTACCACAAAATTTACACATTTCTCAATTTAATCCCTAACTGGCAATTTTACAAAAAACCACTTTACTATCTAACAACAAGCATACATTTTATATCATCAAACATCAAAATAAATATACATTCATCAATGAAAAAATCCTAAACTTTTAACAGTTTTGCAAATTAGTCCCTTGGCTAGCTAGATTAACCTGCAACGATCTCAAAAACATAGAAATCATTAAAAACAGGACAAAAATCAGTCATCAATTTAACAATGAAATAGTCGAACCCTAGAAAGCTTCGATGGAGGTTTCTATCTTCTTAATTTCGGTGGGAGAGATGAGTGAAAGATGATAGCTTTTGCTGTTTTATTATTTTTACTTATTTATTTTACTAAATTACCTTTATAACCTTACTAATAAACCATTAAAATCACCTAATTAATGCCCATATTTTTCCACTCATATTAAGAATTGGCTAATTACTACATAATGACCTTCACTTTAATATTCCATGGCTATTAGACACCTTTAGCTAATAGAACACAAGTTTTACACTTTACATGATTTAGTCCCTTTTTATCAAATTATGCACTTAAACGATAAAATTTCTTAACAAAATTTTCACACGATCATACTATCATACTGTAGACCTTAAAATAATAATAAAATAATTATTTTAACCTTGGATTTGTGGTCCTAAAACCATTATTCTGATTTGACTAAAAATCACTTGTTACAATTCTACCACCATAGGAATTTTCATCCCCAAAAACCTTACCAAAAAAGAGGTTAGGGTACTATTTTCTCATAGCTTCCTCGGGTTCCCACGTAGCTTCTTCAATCCCGTGACGTTGCCACAAAACCTTCACGAAACCTATGTTCTTATTTTTCAACTCTTTAACTTCTTGAGCTAAAATTTGATCAGTTCTTTGCTATACGTCATATCAAGTTGAATTTAAATCTCTATCGGAGAAATTACATGTAACAGGTCTGATCTATATCAACGCAACATCAAAACATGAAATACATTATGGATCTTTTCTAATTCTGACAGTAAGGTTAGTCGATATGCCATTGCCCTATTCTTTCGATAATCTCATACGGCTCGATAAATCGTAAACTCAATTTGCCTTTACGACCAAATTGAAGAATCTTCTTCCACAGAGATACTTTCAAAAATAATTTGTTGCAAATTTGAAATTCAATGTCTTTACGCTTCAAATTCGCATACGATTTTTGTCAATCTGAAGTTACTTTCAAACTTTTGTGAATTACTTTCACTTTATCTTAGGTCTCTCTAACCAAATCAATCCCATGAATATTTTTCTCACTAAGCTCGGTCTAGTATATAAGAGTTCAGTATTTACGACCATACAATGCTTCATATGGTGCCATATTTATGCTCAATTGAAAACTGCTGTTATATGCGAATTCAACCAATGGTAAATATTTTTCCCAATTGCCTTCAAACTCTAAAACACAGCAATGAAGCATATCTTTGAGTATCTATATCACTCTCTCAGACTGACTGTTGGTTTGCGGATGAAATGCAGTACTAAAGTGTAACCATGTACCCAAAGCTTCTTGCAATTTCTTCCAAAATTGCGATGTGAACCTCGAATCTCTATCTGAAATAATAGAAACTAGCACCCCGTGCAATCTGACAATTTCAGAGATGTACAACTCAGCTAATCTATTGAGCAAAAAGTCTATACGTATCGAAATGAAGTGTGTAGACTTTGTCAGTCGATCAACGACAACCCAAATAGCATCTTTCTTTTTAAGAGATAAGGGTAATCCCGATACGAAATCCATCATAACTCTATCCTATTTCCACTCTGGTATCAACACTGGCTGTAGTAGTCCTGAAGGCACTTGATGTTCGGCTTTAACTTATTGTCAAACCAAGCATCTCGACACAAACTCTGAAATGTCTTGTTTCATACCCGACCACCAGTACAACTGTTTCAAATTATTGTACATTTTAGTACTCCACGGATGAATAGATAAACAACCACTATATGCTTTGTGTAGAATTTTCCGAATAAGCTCATAGTTTTTCGGTACACAAATTTTACCTCAGAACATTAAACAATCATCGGATCCGATCTGATAGCCTGAATCAACAATCGACTCGCATTGTACGCTTTTAGCTTGTAACTCATTATCACATTTCTGAGCTTTGTAAATTTGTTGTAGAAATAACAGTTTAGCTTTTAACTCAGTAAAAATTGAACCATCATCAGACAAAGTTAACTGTGTATTCACTGCTCACAAAGAAAAAAAAGATTTTCTACTCAAATCATTTGCAACTACATTCGCTTTCCCTGGATGATAATCAATCACTAACTCATAATGTTTTAACAAATCGAGCCATCTTCATTGACGTAAATTCAAATCTTTCTGAGACATTAGATACTTCAAGCTCTTGTAGTCGATAAAGATGTGGCACTTCTCACCAAATAAATAATGTCACCAAATTTTCAAAGCGAAAACAATAGCAGCCAATTCTAAATCATGCATCAGATAATTGTTTTCATGTGGCTTTAACTGTCTAGAAGCATAAGCTATCACTTTTCCCTTATGCATCCAAACACATCCCAAATCGTTCAATGACGTATCGTAGAAAATCACAAACTCTTTACCTAATTTAGGCTGAAGTAAAACTGGTGCCTCAGTTAATAATGCTTTCAACTATTCAAAACTCTGTTTGTAATGCCCTGAATTTTGAGCCTAGAGGAATTAGGCTTTAGGTCTCATAAAATTTTTAAGTGAGCAAGAAAATGACAAATGATATGTTAGCTTTAAGGGTTTAATGAATTTAGAGTGTTTAGGTGTGCTGGAGAAGTTCTAGGTTCGAGTTTTATGGTGGAGGAACTTTAATTTAATTATTAAAAGAACCAGGGTTGTGAGTAGTTGGGCTTTTAAATAAAAATAGGGGAAAATGGCATCAAAAAGCCTTGTGGTGGAGTGGCTAAGTAACTCCACTTAGGGTGTGGGGAGGTTGCATTAGTGGCTAGCAAGGAGATCCTAGGCTTGAATCCTAGCTTAGTATTTTTAGGAGTTTAATTTTAGCCTTCTAAAAGGTTGGAAGTGGCGTAAAGATGGACTCTAAGGGGAGTGTTCAGGAGAGAAAATTAAGGAAATAGATTGGGGACTTATCAAGGAGAAAAATGAGGAGATGAGAAGGGGGGAAGTGATGGAGCTGAATTGGGAATTGAGGGTCAGGCAACTTGGCTATAGGCTATAAATATGTGCTGAGTTTGGGATCCTAAGCTACTACCAAATTCTTAATTTTTTTTTAGTGCTGATTGGCTTTTCCATCTTTGCTAGCTGATTCTTTTTCCATTCTTTCTCTCCTCAATTCTCTTTTGATTTACCCTTTAGGTTAGCCGATTCCTTCTTCTACTCTTCTTTTTTAATTTGTGTCGAATAAACCTTATTCACCATATTAGTTTAAAAGCAGAAAAGCTGAATCTCCCTTGGGCCGATTGCTCTTTTGGTGTAAGTACCTTATCTCTTTTTCGGCTAGTATTGTTAATACCGATTACTCCTCTCCCTTACTTTTTCTAATCGACTTTGGTAGGGAATTAGTATTGGATCTCGGATCTTAGCTCTCTGCTGAAATTGCTCTTTAGGTGTTTACGATTTTGGTATGTATTCCTCTCTCATTGACTAAGGTGGCCAAATGTTCAAAGTTAAGGTAAGGGGACTTGTGTTGGATACGAGTCACCTATTATTCTAGTTTTAATAGTTAAGATTGGTGCAGATTTAGGAGTTGATCGTGGTTAGTGATTTAAGAAGGGGCTATTATACTTATCGCGCAAGGTGAGGTTAAGGTGAGGTTTCGGTTTTAGTAAAGTTATGTATTAAGCATGTGATTAATTGAAGGTTGATATCGTTTGTAGGTTGGTGACTAAGGGAATCGCAACACGCTTGCCTACCAGGTGTGTATATACAATACACACACAAGTAGATCGGCAAAAGCTGAAATACCGAAAAGTCAAAAAGTTTAGCTGTGGTAGTCTTGCGAGTGCACGAACACTTGGGAGGAGGAAACCGATAGGTTGTCTGAGGCCCATGGGCGATTCCATGGACTTGGGCTATGATCTGGCCAACCGGGCAAGAATAGGCTTAATGGGCCCGATGGGCTGTTGGGCCCATAATAGGCAAATTTTGATAATTGATGCTATGTGATAAAAAGTTTATGTGTGAGCATGAATAGAAGGTGATTTGGGTCAGATGGGCCATATGAATGTGAATTGGGCCTGATGGGCTATATGAATGAGATTGGGCCAAAAGAGCCATATGTATGTATGTAGGGGTTGTGGGCCTAGTATATGACAACCACATAAAACTTAATTAATATCTTACTGTGACAACCCGAATTAGGGCCTAATTGGAATAGTGGTTTCGTGACCACAAATCCGAGATAGAAATAATTATTTTATATTTATTTTATATTTATTTTGAGGTTTATGATATGATTTCATGATTTCGTGAAAATTTCGTAATGAAATTCTATGCATTAAGCGCTTAAGTTGAGATTAGGGACTAAACCGAATAAATTGCAAAACTTGCATTCTAGAAGTTTTTAGTATGAAATTGCATTGAAATATTAATTAGGAGGTCTTAAATAGCAATTTGACCAATTTTAGGTTCATGGAAAAAATTTGGACATGGAAGGAATTTTTGAAAGTTTAGTAGTAAGGGCATTTTGGTCATTTGTATATTAAATGAAATAAAATGGGAAAAATAACACAAAATTTGGTCATCTTCATCACTAGTTGTCACTAAATTTACTCTCCTCCATAGCTAGGGTTTCTTCAACTTTCAAGCTTCATAATCAAGAAAGGCGTGGAATCGACTTTCGAACGGGGAAAGGAAAAGCTTTGGACTAAACTACAAAATTTCTATATTTTGCACCGAGGTAAGTTTGTACGTAAATAAATCATCGATTTCTTTTATGTTATTGTATTTTGATAACATGTGGAATATGGCTGCCTATCAAATGGTTATTTGATGTAAGTTATGAATTTAAATTGATTTGGACAATTTAATAAAATGTTGGAAAAGTGAGAAATTTCTGTTGAACCTTCGAATAAAAACGATACAAATGAACTATTGTGTGGTCACGTGTGTAGTACTAAGTGCGAGGCTACTACATGTACCAGATTATTGGTCGCATGTGTAGTACTAAGTGCAAAGCTACTATGCGTGCCAAACCGTGTGGTCACGTGTGTAGTACTAAGTGCAAAGCTACTACGTGTACCAGTTATTATTGGTCGCATGTGTAGTACTAAGTGCGAGCTACTATGCGTATCATATAGCTTCGCTACATGTGTGGAAATGGGAAAATGTTCAAGTAGTGGTGTATCTGTTGTTATTCCGATAAGTTCAACGGGAAATTGATTTAAATGAAGATACATGTGAAAGTGATTATGTGATGAATAAATGCAAGTATATGTTTATTTGAATTTATGAGCAATATGCTCGATAAGTGAGCGAACCTCAGTAAAATGGAAAGGATTGAGCGAAATATGTAAGAGTGAATTTTTGTAGTAAAACAATGTTGGACAGCAGCAGTTGCATAATTTTGAAAATTCACCAAAAATCATGGAAGTAGAATTAAATCTCAAATAAATTATGGAATTAAATATTAATGGGTCTAATTTCATATAAAAGAAACAGGGGAAACAAAATACTTCTATATTATGTGATAATTGAATTCTTATGAAACAGGTTCTGAATGAAATTAAGATCCCCTGTTCTGACTTTAGAAATTCACCATAAATTGTACAAAAATTATTAAGAGTCATACCATACATGCATGGATTCCTTATTGAGTCTATTTTTAAGGGAAATAAACGGCATGGTCGTTGGAATCTTTTACAGGGAGAAATTTTGTTCGTAATGCACAGGTGTCAGAGTAGTCATACCCTGAAATAGGGGAGATTTTAACTAATAAACTGTACTAATTGGCCTGACCAAAAATTCTAGAAAAAAAATTAGTAAATATACTTATGAGTCTAGTTTCAAGAAAAATTTATGGAATTGAATTTCGAGATATGTAGCTCAAGATATGATTTTTCTTTTAATCGGGACTCTAGAAAACAGCCTGTCATCAATATATGTAACCATGTACTAGTATGATTGTTTTACTTTGATAAATTATATATCAATTTAGTACTTACTTACTAAGCTATATGCTTACCATCTTTTCTTTTTCTTGTTTTATAGAATTATTAAGCCAGCTCGGGATTTTGGAGATCGTCGGAGACTCATCTACACTATCAATACTTTTTGGTCTTTTGTAATCACTACTTTGGAATTATGGCATGTATAGAGAGAGACTAATCATTTTGTTATATGTCATAATTAATTTGTTTTAAAGTATCCCTTTTTTTTTTAAATTTTAAAATCTACATGTATCTATGTATATCTGTTAATGCTATCAACTTTAGTCTAAGCTAAAGTAAGTAAATTGAGTAAGGTCAGGTTAATGTGTAAATTCATGTTTTCATGAATGGTAATGCTCCATACCTTATTTCGGTCTAGAATATGGGTATGGGGTGTTACACTTACGACCGTGGACAAGTCATAGAGTTAAGGTGTGGCAGTGGGTATATGCATGTTTAGGATTGGATCTAGGGAGAGCTTGGTACTTAAGCGGTCTTAATGACTCACCTCCTCTTCTTTGGAATCCTACTTGGTGCATAGTATTCGTTCATTTTAGCTCACAGGATTTGTTAACGGGCCAAGGTAAGTGAGAACCGTAATAAGGAAGAAATTATCGAAATGCCCCTAAGGGTAAAAATGACCAAAATACCCCTATGTGTTATATGTAAGTTTTATGAATGTGACATGCCTATTTGCTGCATACATATGATATTCTACTTAGGTTGCATATGGGATGGGGAAATATAGAACGGAGGAAGTATATGAGAATCGCATGGTTTTTTGACAATCGTGGATCTACCGACGGCTTTTAAAGCCCAATATGTAAATGGAGGTAGTTCTGCAATCGGGGTACCATTGATGTGTCGGTTGGGTGGGTCGATATTTATATCCCCATATGATGTGACGGGGGACGGAGCTGGTGTGTAGCGGATGGATTATTATGATGGGATTGCATTGCATGTTTGATGTATGATGACTTTTGAATGCTTGTTTTCGTCGAGGGTTGTACACACTGAGTTGCGAAAACTTACCTTCTCTTTTATTTTATTTTCAGGTGATGCTCAGTAGAAGGTTTGATGTTTGGAGGGACTCTGGGTGGCCAGCCAGCAAGATAATTTGGACTTGTTTTTATTTTTAAAGCTTATAAGTTTCTATGTTATTAAGTACTTTTCAAATCACATTGTAATAGGGCTTCCACTTTATTATTATTTGGAATATTATTTTTATGTGATGTAATTATAAGAAGTTGAAAATCTATAGTATGACTTTTCTACATTTCCGTAACTATATTTTAAAATGACATGTTTTCATAAAATCATATATTTTAACAAGTGATTGAAAGGAGTATTTTTTTTAAGGATAGTTAAGGTTTCTTTTACTTTAAGAAGGGTTTTCAATGAAAACAAGGTTTTCACTAAAACACTTCAATGTGATGCACTAGATTCGGCCATAATGTCCAGGCCGAGTTTGGGGTGTTACACTGTTAGCATTTCTCAGACCACTCAAACTTCACATCTTTCTATAGCAATCGAGTCATCGATTTAGAAATCATCGAAAATCCTTTTACAAAACACTGATAGTAGCCAGCTAATCCCAGAAAGCTTCTGACTTTAGACACATTTCTTGGTGGTTTCCAATCAACAACTGTTGAAATCTTACTTGGATCAACTCGTAGACCTTCCGCTGAAACAATATGTCCCAAAAATCCAACCTCTCGGAGGCAAAACTCGCATTTACTGAATTTAGCAAATAGTTTCTTCTCTCTCAAATTTTATAATACAATCCTCAAATGGTCAACATGCTTAGACTCCTCTCGAGAATAAATCAGAATGTCATCAATGAATACAACAACAAATATGTCTAAATATAGTCTAAAGATTCGATTCATCGAATCCATAAAAACTACAAGAGCATTTGTTAATCTAAATGGCATAACAAGAAATTCAAAATGTCTATACCTTGTTCTAAATGCACTTTTCGGCACATCCGAATCTTTAACTCACAACTGATAATAGTCAGATCTTAGATCGATCTTCAAAAATACTGTTGCTCCATTCAACTGATCAAATAGATCATCAATTCTTGACAAAGGATACTTATTCTTAATCATAACCTTATTGAGCTGACGATAGTCGATGCATAGCCTCATTGATCCATCTTTCTTCTTTACAAACAACACTGGTGCACCCCAAGGCGAAAAAACTAGTTCGCGTAAAACCTCTATCTATTAACTCTTGCAACTGAGATTTCAAATCTTTTAATTCTATCGGAGCCATTCTGTACGGAGCTATCAATATCGGTTATGTTCCTGGTACTAACTCAATAGCAAACTCGACTTCTCTGATCGATGGCAATCTAGGTAACTCTTTTGGAAACGCATCTGGATACTCACAAACCACTGGTACTTATTCAATCTTCGATTCAGACATTTTTGTATCCAGCACATACGCAAGGTAAGCATCAAAACCTTTTCTCACATATTTCTGAGCTAACATCATTGATATTACAACAGGCAATTCATTTGACTCATCAGATTCAATTCGAAGATTTTCATTATTCTAATATTTCACTTTAATAGTTTTTCATCTACAATTCACAACAGCATCATCCAGAGTCAACCAATCCATACCCAGAATCACGTCGAATTCATCAAATGGTAAAAGCATCAAATCAGCTGGAAAACAGTAACCCCGAGTCATCAAAGGACAATTCTTGCAAACTTTATCAACTAGGACATATTTGTCTAAAGGGTTTGATACTTTAATCACAAATTCGGTAGACTCAATAGGCAAACTCTTACCAGACACTAAATTCTCACAAACATATGAATGAGCCGATCCAAGATCAATCAAAGCAATTACATTAGTGGCATAAAGAGAAAATGTAGCGGTGTTAACATCTGGTGACGAGGAATCTTCACAAGTGCGAATAGCGTAAGCTCTGCTAACGCTCGAGCCTCGAATCTCACAACAGAGTCCTTTTTCGCTTCTTTGCTACTAGTTACATTTCTCGTATTTCTAGGTGGTCTCCCTCTAGCAACAGTATTACTCGAGCTTGTATTCTGATATCTTTTTCAAGTAACTCAAGACAATCCCGAATGAAGTGATCTTAAGAGTCACATTTGAAACAACCTTTATTATTCATCCAGCAGTCTCCAAAATGTCATCTTCCACATTGTTGACACTTGGGTTTGTTGGTTCTAACACTACCAATGCTCGATACTAAAATGACTTGAGATTTCTATGACGAAGAGTGATAGGTTTTACTCATCGATCTATTTCTCAGATCTCTAGCCTCAAAATAAGCTTTTCTCTTTTCTTTGCCAAGTTCTTCAGCTTTTCATGCTCTGTCGACTAACACAACAAATTCCTTTAATTCTAGAATCCCGATTAGCAGTCTGATGTCTTCGTTTAACCCATCTTTAAATCATTTACACATAATTGCCTCAGTGGAAACACATTCTCACGCATATTTACTGAGTCTTACAAACTATCTCTCACACTCTATCACAGACATTCGACCCTGCTTCAGTTCCAGAAATTCTTTGCGTTTTAGGTTAATAAACCACTGACTGATGTATTTTTCTGAACTCGGTTTGAAAGAATTCCCAGGTGACTCGTTTTCTTGGAACCATAGATATCAAAGTATTCCACCACTGATATGCAGTGTCTCTTAGAAGTGATACGGTGCATTTAACACATTCAACTGGCGTGCAAGATAGTTCATCAAATACCTAGATCGTATTCTCAAGCCAAAACTTGGCTCTCTTAGGATCATCATTGATGGCAGCTCTAAACTCTTTAGCCCCATACTTTCAAAATTTATCAACAGGCGGCTTACTCAACCATAAAGATTTCAAACCTTGAGGAGCTATGGGGACTGGTTGGGAAATAGGTGGGGGTGGACGTTGCTGAGTAGCCAGATTAGTTCAGACAAACCCAGTGAACCACTCGTTCATCATTTGGAAGAAGGCTTTCTTGGCCTCTCCTCCCTAACTACCCGATACGTGTCTCTACTCAGATTGCGCTACTTCGTGAACAGAAGCTGGCCCATTACTCTCAACATCATCAGCCACTGCTCGATTGGGATCCATTACTATATGAAAGTACGATTTAAACTGTTAGGAGATATCACACTATCACAGGCTATATATATGGCATGTATAACTAGACTCTCACATACACTACGTTAGTCCTAGAATCGACTAAATCGTAGGTCTGATACAAATAAATGTAACACCCCTCACCTGTATTCAATGTCAAAATAGGGTTATGGAGCATTATCAAACTTATTATACAAATAAACATACATTTCTCATACATTTTTCCATTTCAAAAATAATCATTCCTATCATCCCTAATATGAGCCTACGAGGCCCAAAACATGCTTTAGGAGTGGTTCGGGACTAAACCGATAACTCAGGGAAATTTTGAAACACTTACAAAAATTTTATAAAATATAGGGGACACACGCCCGTTTGGCCAGGCACACGGCCAAACACACGCCCGTGTCACAAGCCGTGTGGACATTCGAAATGGGATCACATGGCCATTTCCAAACTCGTGTCTAACCTTGTGTAACTCCCTGACTTGGGTCACACGGCCAAACACACACCTGTGTGACCAGCCCATGTGCCCTTCAAAATGGCCTCACACGCCCGTGTGCCAGGTCATGCCAAACCTGTAAGGTATACTGACTTATACCACACGGCAAAGTCACACGCCCGTGTGCTGAGCTATGTGGAACATACTGACTTGATTTCTAATTAAACACCAAGCTGACTGTGTGTCACACACGACTGAGAGACACGCCAGTGCCTCTGCCCATGTGGACAAAAATAGGCGATTTTCCAAGACATCTTTCTCACCCAAATTACATACACCTATAACCACAACTTCAAATGGCATTTAAACTCATCTAAACTAAGTTCAGTTCATGCTATAACAACACCAACAGCTACAAGGCACACAAGTACCACAGTATGCTATTCAATTCATGCCAATTTCACATTCTTAAATCACCTAAATGGTCACTTTCATTTATGCATCACTTTGCCAAAAATCACAAGAATACCAATTCTCAATTATCAACTATTTGATACTTAAATTACCAATTTACAAACAACCTTCCACCTCAAGCATTTACATAGCAATTACAATGTAACACCCCAAACCCGGCCTAGACGTTATGGTTGAATTTGGTGTGGAACATCGAAGTGTTTTATGAAAATTACTCTTTTCGGTAAAAAAATTGTTACTGAATTTAATCCCCTTTTACTATTATTTAACAAAGGTTCTCATCTAAATGTTTAACTTATTAACCATCATTTTTATATTAAATTGATTTAAAAACGCGGAAGCTTTTAAAGCCGATGAAGTTTACAACGCGAGTTTTAGAAAATAGTAATTGTTTTAAAGACTCGTCTTTACCTAGACTAGTAGTTTAAAAATATCTAGTCCAAAGCCTAATTAAAAACTAAAACCCACAAACGGCCTTATTACAAAATTAAAAACCCAAAAGTAAAGTTTAATTTAAATAAAGTCAAATGCAAGACACAGCAGTCGTGTGGCCACCTCCAAGCCCCTCGCAGCCCCAAATCGTCTAAAGCTGAGGATTGCCTGAATAGATTAAAAGGAAAGGTGAGTTTACAAAAACTTAGTGTGTAATCCCCTAACAGACAACAAAAATTAGAATATGCAAAAGCATGCAGGCCATAGCCTTATTCAAGAATGAGAGCGATGCAGGGTTTAGCCTTATACAGTAGTAGAGTGGTCCTAAGCCCAATACAGTTTCAGTACAATGTAATACAATTATGCATCCCACCCAAATCCAGCCAACACACCACCCGTACCAACCAACACACCATGTGGGGATGTAAATCGACCCACCCATCCAGCACACCAATATTGCAACAAAGTCGCAAGAATAATAATGCGAAAGATAGCCATCGAGAAATGCGATAAATGTGGCAAAACCACTCAAAGATCGATAATTGTGGCATAGCCACCGAATGAATGATGAATGTAACATAGTCACCAAAGACAAACTTCCTCCATATCAAAATCCCAACCCTATACAGTATGTCATGTCATAAATATTACGTGTATACAAAGTCATACTCAGTACAATCATATAAGGAAATCATAAGCACATCAGTCATACAGAACATAAGGGCATAATTGTCATTTTACCATACCAGGGTATTACGATCATTTTACCCTACAGGGGCATTACGATCATTTTACCTATTTTAGGGTTTCAGCTCACATAACGGCCTCTCTGAATGTCTACAGTCACCTCGAGCGACACAGATAACCTAAATGATCATAACGATGTAAATAGGCCCAAGGCCCATTACTCAGCCCAAGTGGGCCCACACGCTCGTATGGCCCATTTAGCCCAAATTCAGTTACGGCTATGTGACATACATAGCCCAGTCCAATATTTATCACTTTTCATAGATTTAATCTGTGTGGGGCCCATTATCCCATTAGGCTCACACTGCCCGTTTCGGCCCAACGTGGCCCATAACGACCCAAGTCCATGGAAACGGTCATGGTGGCCTTACAGTCTATCATCCATGATTAGTAAGCTCGATTTATCCCACGAGCGATCGCATGCTCGTGAGGCCTCAAATGTCAAAGTTTTGGCACTTTAGCTTTTCGGCTTTTGCCGATTTACAATAAGGAAGGGTGTGGTTACACACCTCTTTTGGCTTTGACAGTTATTGAGTGGTGTACGATTACACACCTGATTGCAACCACTTGTGAAAAACCCTAAAGCACCGACCTACATTCATTCCAAGTATTCAGTCAGCTCCCCAAATTATTAACATTCACAAGCACTTAATCCACGATTAAGCAATCATCACCTACCACGACTAGATGATCTGCGATATATCCCTCCTAGAATGCCAGCCAAAACCAATCACTTGTACCTTGGTGATTGACTACACTAATGGTAAATCCTATTAAACAGAATAAACTAAAGATGTGGCCTATATCCCAAATATTACCCTATATAACATTAGGCTAACCGACCTACCCCAAAAATAAGGTATCGAAATTACCTTAATCGAATACTAAGAGACAGGGTTTCGAAAGCTTGAAAACTCTTGCACTTTTCACTCCTCGGTAATACCTAGAATCCAATGAGTGATAAGTATGAGTAATAATGAGAATTTTGGGCTGCTCCTAGTATAAAAATAATTTGGCTAGGCTTGGGTAGTGAGGAAATTCGATAAAAATCGATTTACAAGCCTAGGGGTAAAATCATAAATTTGTGAAAGTCTAAGGGCAAAATGGTCATTTTGCCAAATTATAAATTATGAAATGTATTGGTTAAGATGATGATTAAAATAGTGGATTTTATCATTATAGATCAAGAAAATGGGGATTCGAGCTTAAATCAGAAAGTACGAGGTTATGGACTAAAATAGAATAATTGGCCAAAATTTTTCTTCGAGGTAAGTTCATGTGACAATAATAATGCAATGTTATAATTGAATATTAAATGCTTTATTGTTATTATTATAAAAATTGTATGATTGATTATATGGATATTCTTAATGAAGATTCGACAAGTAAGTACATAAGCAAATAAAGCATATTTTAATACTTTGATAATATGTACATTTAAATGTTTTATTGCTATCATGAAAGTATGAAATGTATGATGGAAGAATAAATGACATTATGAGCAAGTGTGTCGACATTGAGTTAGACAAGAAACCCTTTTTGAACCTCACAAATAGTATAGGATACACGGGATATGTCATGACAAATAATATGGTCTGAACTCATGGGTTGTGTCTGAGTTCATGAGATAAGTGATATATGTAATGTGGGTTCAGGTACTGACTATGTGATCAGGCCCGTGAGCAGCTCACTGAGCGAGCATATCATGTTAATGCTTTGACGTCTGGGTGCTGACTTTGTGTATAGACCCGTAAGTAGCTCAAATGCGAGCATTACATAATACGTTAGCTTTAGCTACATACGTTACACACTATGAGTTGGTTCTAGTTGCGTATATGGCACTATGTGCAAGTTTCCATGTATCCATTAGTGTTCCTAGTGTTCAACGGGTATGAGTTATGTCATTGGTGAGAATGAACTTGAGTTATGTTACGAATGAGTACTGGTATGTACAAAAACTCAATTGAATATGAAATCCACGAATGGTAAGTGCCTGAGTATTATGAAATGATGTTGTGTTTATTTGGTGGACTAAGATATATGTTTATAAATGCATAGATTTCTAATTTAAAAGAAATAAAGGTGTGATGAACTTAGTCATCATCATTTTTGTACTAAAACTGTTTTGGATAGTAGTTGTAGTCCAAATTTGAAAATTCACCAAATATTGTGGAAATTGAATTTGAGGATTAATAAAATATGAAATTAAAGCTTATTGAGTCTAGTTTCACATAGAGGAAATGGTGTAAGAAAATGAATATCAGATTATGAGATATTTAAATTATTGTGAGACAGAGCTAGAATGATTTCGAAATCCCCTGTTATGATTTGATAAAATAATTGAAAATTGTACAAAAATATTTATGGGTTATAATTTATAATATTAAAATCCTTAATGAGTATATTTTCAAGAGAAATAGACGAGAACGTCATCCGCATCCCGTATTATGAGATGATTAATTTGTAGTGAAGAGGGGTAGAAACTGTCAGACAGCGAATAAGGGGTAAAGTTAAAGAATAAATTGTATTTATTGCCTAGACTAAATATTCTAAAAATTTTATGTAAGAAGATATGTAAGTCTAGTTTCAGGGAAAATTAGTGGATCTTAATTTGGAGTTTCGTAGCTCCAGATATAAATAAATTAGTAACTATGACTCGAGAAAAATAGCATGACCAGAAAATAAGTAAAAGTGTAATTATAGTCGTATTACCATTAGAAGCATGTTGGCATATTGCTTATTATTTTCATATGGACTTACTAAGCGTAAAGCTTACTCCCTCCCTTTTCATTTCTTTAGTGTTGTTGGGTCAGCTCGGGGTTGGAAATCATCAGAGGCAGCATCACACTTTCAAGCTATTACCTTTGGGGTATCAATAAACCTTAGGTGTATTTGAGTGAGTGGCATGTATAGGGACTTAGTTATTATGATGTGTATTCTTCTGATTTGGTCAAGATGTTGGCTTAAATTGATTCGTTGTGTTTAGCCATGAGACGTGGCTTATAAGGGTGATGGCTTGTAAGCCTATTTATCCAAGCTATGTATTGATGCCTTGCGATGTGGTCATGTGATTATATTTGTTTGATATGAATGGTTAGTGTTACAGTATGTATGCTGGATGAATGTCTTATGACCAAACGAAGTGGTCATAATTAGAGAATAAAAGTGTGATATGGCAATATGTTAATAATGCTGGAAAACGAAATTGGTGTGGAATGACTTAGGCAGGCATGTCATTTGTGAATGTGAAATAATGTCAAGCATGGTATAAATATATAAGTGATAACCAAAATGACATGTTCAATTGATTGTAAATTTGTATGGTTAGACTTGGTATAAAATGAGAAAGCAAAACATATGTATGTTGACATATGAATATTACAATTGAGTCTTATTGGAGGATGTTTAATTATCTACTTGACTACAATATATGTGTCTATTATGTATTTAGGTATGTGAGGTATTAATGGTAATAGAAGGCTTGGAAAATAGCCTAAGTGTTGGCCAAACGGGTAAAGACACTGCCATGTGTCTCAGCCGTGTGGAGGACACGGCCTAGCACACAGGCGTGTGGCCTGGCCATGTGGTTCAAATTATTTGCTGACGTCACAAACAGAGAGTTACACAGGCTGAGGACACGAGCATGTCCCAAGCCACATGGGCGTGTGTGACCACACGGCCCAACCCACACGGGCGTGTGACTCTCTAAAGCAAGAAAATTTGTTAAGCTGTTCAAAGTTTATCGAAAGTTCCCGATTTAGTCCTTAACCACCCCGATGTATGTTTTTGGCCTCGAAGGCCCGTACAAGGGATGATATACATGCGTTTGAAAGGTTTTAATTTGGACAAAATTTTATGGTCCGATTTTGTATGTTTGTGAATGTTTAAATCCAATAATGCCTCGAACCCTGTCCAGACATCGGATACGGGTAAGAGGTGTTACATTTAGTGATATCAGAGCTATGGTTTATTCAGTTCTTAGACTAACCTAGCATGCATAAGAGTCTAGCTATACATGCCACCAACCTGTGATAGTGTGATGTGTAACGCCCCATACCCGAGACCATCGCTGGAGTCGAATACGAGGTGTTAACAGACTTAATTCATTACTTAAACAGCTCAAACAATTTAATTTTAAAATTTTCAGACAAGCTGAAAATCTGCATCACAGTTGCTAAAAAATTCATATCTCGAGTTACAAAACTCAAAATTAAGATTCGTAAATTTTCTATGAAACTACACTCATATTTATATCTACTAATTTTTTTCTAGAATTTTTGGCTGAGCCAAATAGTACATTTTATTAGTTAAATTCTCCCCTATTTCAGGGTTTGACTACTCTGACCTCTGTGTATTACGAATCATATATCTCTCTATAAAAAATTTCAATGACTATTAGGTTTGTTTCTCTTAAAACTAGACTTAATAAGGAATCTGTACATATAAAGAAAAACTTCTAATTATTTTTTTAAAATTTATTATGAATTTTTAAAGTCAGAACAGGGGATCCAGAAATCACTCTGGCCCTGTTTCACAAAAGTTTAAATATCTCATAAAATATAATTTATATGCCTGTTTTGTTCATTCCATATGAAAATAGACTCATCAAGATTCGATTCCATAACTTATTCCATTTCTACTATTTTTAGTGATTTTTCAAATTCACGTCACTACTGCTGTCTGAATCTATTTTATGGTAAATTTTACCTATTTCATGGTTTCCATGGATTAGCTAGCAATTTGACATACATAACACCAAATATGATCATGATTAGCCATTCCAATGGCTAATCATTACCAAGCATTTTCATACCACTCAATAACCATAGCATAAGACCATATATACAAAATGATTATAGTGCTATACATGCCATACTCAAAATATACAAGCCATTATGCCAAGATGGTATACGGATAGTGTGAGCGAGCCTCCGACTGCCCCGATTTCCAAGTGACTTGTCAAAACTACAAGGAATGAAAAGGAGGGAGTAAGCATAAATGCTTAATAAGTTCACATGCAAATAGCAAGTAACATAACCATATAAGCAAACATAAAATATCATTTGCATAATCATCATCAAGACATTCATGTCATATTTTCATTTATCATCTTACCACATTGTTGATATATCGAGTTTTCAACCCGAGGGTTAAGTACATACCTATTCAAAGTATCCATCTCACAACACTTACCAATATGTCCCTTTCATCTCTAGTATTCCTCCATTTGAGTAGAACTTTACCCGTTGAACACATCGGAATATAATTCGGATACATGGAAAGTTTGCACATAAGTGCCACATATGTAGCCAAGCTACCATGTAACCCGCCCATAAGTGAACTCGGACTCAACTCAACGAGCTCGGGTGTTCGCATCCATAAGTGAACTCGGACTCAACTCAACGAGTTCGGATGCCTAGTTACATCTCACGAACTCGGACTCAACTCAACGAGTTCGGACATTCGCATCCATAAGTGAACTCGGACTCAACTCAACGAGTTCGGATGCCTAGTTACATCTCACGAACTCGGACTCAACTCAACGAGTTCGGACATTCGCATCCATAAGTGAACTCGGACTCAACTCAACGAGTTCGGATGCTCAACCATCCTAGTGACATGTCACTTGTATCCTAATCTATTCCGAAGGTTCAAACGGGCTTTTTCCCTCGATCTGACATTTGTCGTCTTCCACGGAATATAGGAACCGATACTCGGTAGCAATTCATATTTATCAAGTAGTAAACATAATTTGCATATTACTCAACATTAAACACAAAGCATAATATTTCAAATAAAAATCAGCATATCATATAATTAACATCAATAACTTAAAAATAACAATTATGCTACATTATTTACACATGAACTTACCTCGTATGCGAAGATGGCTACTTTTACCATTTCGTCCACAACTTGGTATTTTCCTCATTTTAGCCCGAATTTCAGTTTTCCTTGCTCTATCATTTAAAATATAGTCTAATTAGGACTCACATTATTCAAATTGACCCAAAATCATATTTTGGCAAAATTACAATTTTGCCCCTAAACTTTTGCATATTTACACTTTTGCCCCAAAGCTCGTAAATTAAACTTCAGCCTGTTTTCTTATGTTTTATGACATTCTAATCATTTTTCCCTTCTATAGCAACATCAAATTCTCACTCTAACATGTACTTATGAACATTAGGTATTTTTACCGATTATGTCGTTTTACTCGTTTTTACATAAAATCACTTAGCAAAAGTTGTTTAACACAATTTCAAGCTTCATATTCTACCATAAAACATCAAAATGAACACATTTCACCTATGGATATTTTTCCAAATATGAACCCTAGCTTAAATTATTGCTAGAATAAGCTTAATCGAGCTACCGGGATTCCAAAAACGTAAAGAACATTAAAAACGGGGCTTGGAATCACTTACTATTGAGCTTGGAAATCTTGATAACCATAGCCATGGCTTCCCCCATGCTAATTTCGGCCTCCATGAAGAAGATGAGCAAAATTGGCTTTTAATTTTGTATTTTAATTCATTTTACCCCTAAATGACCAAAATGCCCTTACTACTAAACTTTCAAAAATTCCTTCCATGTCCTAATTTTGTCCATGAACTTAAAATTGGTCAAATTTCTATTTAAGACCTCCTAATTAATATTTCAATGCAATTTCATACTAAAACTTCTAGAATGCAAATTTTGCAACTTATTCGATTTAGTCCCTACTTTCAATTTAAACACTTTAGGCATAGAATTTCATCACGAAATTTTCACACAGTCATGCAATCATATCATAATCATCAAAATAATCATAAAATAATTATTTCTATCTCAAATTTTGTGGTCACGAAACTACTATTCGACTAAGCCCAAAATCAGGATATTACAACTCTCCCCCCCTTTTAAGGATTTTCGTCCTCGAAAATCTTACCAGAAAAGTGGTCTTCACTTTTAATCTCATATTCGATGCCGAAAAACTTTCACTTAGGCTGTACCTCCAATACATCTCTTTAATTTCTCATATGATCTGAAAGCTTACAATGCAACTCTCAACAAGTTTGTTCTTAAATTTTCAACCCTTCTCAATTTCCCATGATATCATGACATAATACCCGGAACTCAACTTGATTAATGGAGACCTGAATTCCAAGAAATCCAACAATCAAAGAGACCTAAAATTCCATGAATCTGATAAGTAGTAATTCATTCAATATAGATATGATTTATGGATCTCGCCATTTTCCTCTTTCTGCCACAGAAATAATTCTGATATGGCCTCAAGAATAATCCTTCTCATTTTCATCCCAATATCAACACTGGTAAGGATAATTTTGATAGATCCCAATGCTCGGCTTTAACCTCTTTAACAATTCAGATTTTATGTAACATCGAATGCTCTAAACTATCACATTACCTCACTGTCTTGAAACACATCACAATTCATATAGTAGTACATTACTGAAAGTCAAGAAGTTTTTACTCAATGTAGACTAGTCTAGTTCAGAAGCTTTGGTTACCAATATTCTCATCTATCTGAACTCTGTCAAGATGTAATAAACTTTTCAGCTTTCACAAAACGAAAACCTTATCATTCGTAGTGACTTTAACTAATATCCAACTCTTTCTAATAAATATACACTTCTCGTTCAGACTATTTACTCTTTTATCAGTACAAAAATAAAATTCTATTATCAGACTTGGGAAAAATAATCCTGACATAATTGTTACATAAAATCTTTCAAATAAATAATTCACCATACCAACTGAAACTCGCACTTTTATCACTTATGCCTTTACTGATGTCAAATCCTTACACAGAAATTAGAAGAAAAAAAAAACCCCAATACTAAAATTACCACATTACCAAGATCAAATTAGAAGTATAGTCATATTTGACATGATTATCACGAGCTGAAGAACACACTTCGAACATGAGTCATAATTGATAAATTATGGAACAAAGATAACAAGAAAACCGAATAAAGAAATCTAAGTTAGAGAAACCCAGAATAAAGAAATCCAGAATAAAGAGACCCAAGATATGATACTATGCCGGAGAATCGAAAACCAAACTCATAGAGAAAATACGGAATACCCCGATAATTCTTCAAAGAAAGAAAGTCCAAAAGAAAACATCATTTAATCCCACTGAAATCAAATATAACAAGATCAATAAATCTTCTCATACATATGTATCAGATGAAGCATCAAGTAGAAGAAATAGAATCATAATATCATATGTATTCTCTCATCAATTCTTATCAGATGAAATGAAATAGAATACCCGATGAAATAGAGCAATATAAATTATAAACCACTCCAGATTACCAATGCTTTCATCCAACACGAATTAGAAGACATTCCCATATAACAAAAATTTCTTTAGAAGATCAATAGCCATAGAAATATTTACGAGAACGGGTAAACACATATAACATCTCAAAAGAGATCACTAAATCTGTCCAAATATAATGTCACACTCGGATAGTTCACATTTCAAATATCATTTCCCCAACTAGTTCTGCCTACATACAAATTTTATATTAAACCATTCACTAAAGAAGGCCAATTCTGAATAAATTTCAATTTACACTTTTCTCAACCTTGCACCTGAGTAATTCGATTTACCAAAGAGAATTCCTTCTCTAATTGGGACAAGACATAACTCCAGATAATCTTTACGTCAATCCGATACTTATCGTCTCGACTTTACTTATCGCTCATTTTCAATCTCCGATCATACTTATAATTATTCTATCGGTGAACTCTTTGGGTTCTCAACGAAACTTATTCAATACAGATCTCATGAAATTCCATTATAAGTACCACTTCGGTAAGGGGAGGGTTGTAGGACCTCTGACTCGACTTTCTTATACATACACATATGACACAACTTCCATCATCATAGCAACATCATCAAAATCATGTCATTCATTCAGGGCAATGCAACATTCATGTTGGCTTACACAAATTTTCCTATTGTCCCATTTAGACAATATACTTATGCATACATTCTATGTTTTCTAGATAGCTTTACTTATCGATTCTTTAATTAAATTAAGTCATGCTCATGACATCATATAAGGCCAAACAAACATAGATATTTGCACCACAATTACAACTTTCATTTCGTGCATCATCATGTACATATCATTACAATCATATAATTCAGTCCAACAATTTAACATAGATAAGTTCATTTCATTATAATCCTTTATCTCATAAAAATTATATATCATTAACATTTATCAACATTTGACGTCCAAATCAAGACAAGGACATTTCCATTCATCTTATCAAGTAAGCCACATACACTACATCATATGAGCATGAAACAATTATGGATATTTATCACATATGCATCATAAACTTTTATTCATACTTTTCTGAATTGAGACTTATCATAATCATAACTTTACTCAAATGCCTTCACATAATATTAAACATGGTCGGTGCAGCTCGGTTGGAGAGTACCCTGTCTAAATAAGACGGTACTCATACGCGTCGGAAGACATCACACTATCACAGATCAGTGGCATGTATAGCTAAACTTTTACACATGCTAGGCTAGTCCGAGAACCGACTAAACCTGCTCTGATACCACCAAATGTAACGCCCCGTACCCGAGACAGTCGCTGGAGTCGAATACGAGGTGTTAACAGACTTAATTCATTACTTAAACAGCTCAAACAATTTAATTTTAAAATTTTCAGACAAGCTGAAAATCTGCATCACAGTCGCTAAAAAATTCATATCTCGAGTTACAAAACTCAAAATTAAGATCCGTAAATTTTATATGAAACTATACTCATATTTCTATCTACTAATTTTTTTCTAGAATTTTTGGAGGAGCCAAATAATACAGTTTATTAGTTAAAGTCTCCCCTGTTTCAGGGTTCGACTACTCTGACCTCTGTGTATTACGAATCAGATATCTCTATATACAAAATTTCAATGACTATGAGGTTTGTTTCTCTTAAAACTAGACTCAATAAGGAATCTGTAAATATAAAGAAAAACTTCTAATTATTTTTGTAAAATTTATTATGAATTTTTAAAGTTAAAATAGGGGATCCAGAAATCACTCTGGCCCTGTTTCACAAAAGTTTAAATATCTCATAAAATATAATTTATATGCCTGTTTTGTTCATTCCATATGAAAATAGACTCATCAAGATTCGATTCCATAACTTATTCCATTTCTACTATTTTTAGTGATTTTTCAAATTCACGTCACTATCTTTGTCTGAATCTATTTTATGGTAAATTTTACCTATTTCATGGTTTCCATGGATTAGCTAGCAATTTGACATACATAACACCAAATATGATCATGATTAGCCATTCCAATGGCTAATCATTACCAAGCATTTTCATACCACTCAATAACCATAGCATAAGACCATATATACAAAATGATTATAGTGCTATACATGCCATACTCAAAATATACAAGCCATTATGCCAAGATGGTATACGGATAGTGTGAGCGAGCCTCCCGACCGCTCCCGATTTCCGAGCCGACTTGTCAAAACTACAAGGAATGAAAAGGAGGAGTAAGCATAAATGCTTAGTAAGTTCACATGCAAATAGCGAGTAACATAACCATATAAGCAAACATAAAATATCATTTGCATAATCATCATCAAGACATTCATGTCATAT
Source organism: Gossypium anomalum (assembly GCA_025698475.1). NCBI lineage: Eukaryota > Viridiplantae > Streptophyta > Magnoliopsida > Malvales > Malvaceae > Gossypium > Gossypium anomalum. The sequence goes on from CM046965.1 coordinate 43,668,590, forward strand.
TTTCATTTATCATCTTACCACATTGTTGATATATCGAGTTTTCAACCCGAGGTTAAGTACATACCTATTCAAAGTATCCATCTCACAACACTTACCAATATGTCCCTTTCATCTCTAGTATTCCTCCATTTGAGTAGAACTTTACCCGTTGAACACATCGGAATATAATTGGATACATGGAAAGTTTGCACATAAGTGCCACATATGTAGCCAAGCTACCATGTAACCCGCCCATAAGTGAACTCCGGACTCAACTCAACGAGCTCGGGCGTTCGCATCCATAAGTGAACTCGGACTCAACTCAACGAGTTCGGATGCCTAGTTACATCTCACGAACTCGGACTCAACTCAACGAGTTCGGACATTCGCATCCATAAGTGAACTCGGACTCAACTCAACGAGTTCGGATGCCTAGTTACATCTCACGAACTTCGGACTCAACTCAACGAGTTCGGACATTCGCATCCATAAGTGAACTTCGGACTCAACTCAACGAGTTCGGATGCTCAACCATCCTAGTGACATGTCACTTGTATCCTAATCTATTCCGAAAGGTTCAAACGGGCTTTTTCCTCGATCGACATTTGTCGTCTTCCACGGAATATAGAAACCGATACCCTGTAGCAATTCATATTTATCAAGTAGTAAACATAATTTGCATATTACTCAACATTAAACACAAAGCATAATATTTCAAATAAAAATCAGCATATCATATAATTAACATCAATAACTTAAAAATAACAATTATGCTACATTATTTACACATGAACTTACCTCGTATGCGAAAATGGCTACTTTTACCATTTCGTCCACAACTTGGTATTTTCCCCATTTTAGCCCGAATTTTAGTTTTCCTTGCTCTATCATTTAAAATATAGTCTAATTAGGACTCACATTATTCAAATTGACCCAAAATCATATTTTGGCAAAATTACAATTTTGCCCCTAAACTTTTGCATATTTACACTTTTGCCCCAAAGCTCGTAAATTACACTTCAGCCTATTTTCTTATGTTTTATGACATTCTAATCATTTTTCCCTTCTATATAAACATCAAATTCTCACTCTAACATGTACTTATGAACATTAGGTATTTTTACCGATTATGTCGTTTTACTCGTTTTTACATAAAATCACTTAGCAAAAGTTGTTTAACACAATTTCAAGCTTCATATTCTACCATAAAACATAAAATTAAACACATCTCACCTATGGGTATTTTTCCAAATATGAACCCGAGCTTAAATTATTGCTAGAATAAGCTTAATCGAGCTACCGGGATTCCAAAAACGTAAAGAACATTAAAAACGGGGCTTGGAATCACTTACTATTGAGCTTGGAAAGCTTGAAAACCCTAGCCATGGCTTCCCCCATGCTAATTTCGGCCTCCATGAAGAAGATGAGCAAAATTGGCTTTTAATTTTGTATTTTAATTCATTTTACCCCTAAATGACCAAAATGCCCTTACTACTAAACTTTCAAAAATTCCTTCCATGTCCTAATTTTTTCCATGAACTTAAAATTGGTCAAATTTCTATTTAAGACCTCCTAATTAATATTTCAATGCAATTTCATACTAAAAACTTCTAGAATGCAAATTTTGCAACTTATTCGATTTAGTCCCTACTTTCAATTTAAACACTTTAGGCATAGAATTTCATCACGAAATTTTCACACAGTCATGCAATCATATCATAATCATCAAAATAATCATAAAATAATTATTTCTATCTCAAATTTTGTGGTCACGAAACTACTATTCTGACTAAGCCCAAAATCAGGATATTACATGATGTCTCCCGACGCGATTGAGAATTATCTTGTTTAGACAAAGGTACTTTCCAATCGAGCTACACCGACAATGTTCAACATGAAGCTAAGGTATTCGGGTATAGTACAATTATGATGAGCCTAAACTCAAGAAAGTATGAATAAAAGTCCATGATATATATGGGATAACATGTGAGATGAAAGTTCATGTTACGATGAGTACCTATGCTTGTCTGATGTTCATATGATATTGTGCACTTGAATTGTTTGAATAAGTCATTGTGATAAAAAGAAATTCATAAAGGTATGAATAAAGGTTTACAATATCATGTTATGGATAAAAATGTCATTGTCCCGATTGGACGTTGAATGTTGATGAATTCTAATAATATCTTTAAATGAGATAAAGGAATACATTGTGATAAGCTTATCCATGTTTAGTCGAAAATACTATGATATATATCACCAATTTGCTCTAGTCAATGTATGTATTTGAGTAACTTACCCACCTTATTGATGGAACGAATGTTCGTGTATACTTGTTTGGACAACTATAATGGGCAAACTCGTATAGCTTAAGTAAATGTGCTAAATTGATTGAATTGAGTTACATGATTGTAATGATATATATATGATGATGTACAAGATGAAAGCTTAGATTGTGATATGCTTATTCATGTTTGTTTGGCACCATGTGATGTCATGTGTATGACTTGTTTGAGTAAATGAAGATGATAAGTAAAGTTGTTTGGAATCCATAAAATGCATACATAAATACACTTGTTTAAATAAGATAACTAAAAAGTTCGTGTCATACGAACGTGAATAATAGTTTGCCTGAAGTGAATGATATGTTTGTGAAAATGTTACTTTGATAAGGAATTAGTGATATATGTATATGAGTATAAGAAACGAGTTAGGGACCTTATGACCCCACCCCATTACCAGAGTGGTATTTTGTAAAAGAAATTCATAAGATTCGTGTTGAATAAGTTCATAAGTATTAGACCTAAGAGTTCAGCTGTAGAATGATTACGAATATCATTAGAAATTGAGATGGGTTAATGAGTCGAGGTAGAATTAGAATGGTATCGGACTGATCTAAAGAATCTCTTAGATTATGCAATATCACAGTTGGTGAAGAAGTTAGCTTCGGTGAATCCATCTATTTAGAAATAGTTGAAGGAATAATATTTAAAAGATAAGATATCTAAGTATGGCCGTTATAACTGAACAGATTTTGGCAGTCTCTTCTAGGGCATTCTATGTGAATATTTATTCTTAGAGGTATTCTTGTGGCTATCTATCCTTTAATGAAATTTTATTGTATGGGAATTGATCATGATTTTCCGTGATAAGTTTTATAAATTTATAATTAATCGTTCTTGAAACTAATTATTATCACGATGTAGGCAAGTGTACCTATCGAATAGTAGTATAGCTTTAGCAAGACCGGATTATTGAACCTAAAGGACCTAAAAGTACTAGTAATGACTGTCTTTTTATTATCTAGCCTAAGAATAATAGGGTTTGTTTTAATTAACTAATTAACTAAACTAAGTAATCACATAAAATAGAATTGGAGAAGTATTTTTGGGAAAAAACGATTGATTTAAGACAATACCTAAGGAAAAATCCACTTAGACTTCACTTGTTATTTTGGCTCTGAATTGGACGATTTATTCATTTAACTTGTTCCTTAGAAATCCCTAAGTTATATTATTATCCCTATTCAATACTAATAACGTCTAACCCTAGATTGAATAATTGAAATTTCTTTCTAATTAACACCCTAGGGTTGCATTAACTCGATCTATGGATCCCCTTATTAGGTTTCACCCTAATCTGACAAAATCTTGTCACCCTATCTCTAAGCGCGCAATCAACTCCGCTTAATTATGACAAAGTCACTCTTAGACAGGGACTATTCATCCTCCAACTAAGAGCATTCACTTGAATCAATATCCTGAAATATCAAAACAAGAACTAAGAACACATAATTAAGAACAAGTCAAATATTTATCATACAATTCAGAAAATAATAACAAGATTCGTCTTAAGTTTCATTCCCCTTAGGTATTTATGGGTTTTAGTTCATAACTAAATAGGAAAACATCTTAGAAGAATAATGAATACAAAACATAAAGAAAACCCAAAAACTCCTGAAGGGAAACTGAGGAGAGATCTTTAGTCTTGATGATGAATCTGACTTCTGAGATGGATCAATCTGCTTTCTTGGAGTAATTCCTTGCTCCCTATTCTCCTCCCTCCTTTTTATTCTCCTCTAGGGTATTTAAATAGGCTTTAGAATGCCTAAGAGCCCTCCAACTTGCCCTTTTCTGAATGGAACTTAGCTAGGGCTCGATAGGGACACGCCGGTATGACACACCCGTGTGTGATTACTTCAGGCCGTGGTCAAGGCTGAGAAATCAACACACCTATGTTGAAGTTGTTTTAGGCCATGGTCGAGCCTGTTAGAATGGCATGGGCATGTGTTCTGCCCGTGTGAGGAAGTCCAGGCCTTGTTATTTTCCCTTGTCGGCCCATTTTCTCCATTTTTGGCCTGTTTCTTGTTCTTTTCGCTCTCTTATGCTCACCTAAGTATAAAACATGAAATTAAAGGATTAGGAGCATTAAATTCACCAAATCTAATGAGAAATCATTCATAAACGTGTTAAGCATGGGATAAAAATATGTATAAATTACGGTTTATCAGGAATGTTTTCTAATCATGATGTATAGACAAAGGTATTGATAACCTGATTAGTTCATAATTAGCACTGCTCTATTTCTCTTTGGCATTCTATTATATTTCATCTATTGGAACTTTATAAGAAAATACACATGATATTATAATTATGTTTCTTCTAATCGATGTTTGGTTAGATACATATATGGGAAGGTATATTATCCTTATTGCATTTGAAATGGCCTTTGATTAGTATGATAAGTGAACTTTGAATGATTACATGTTGGATCGTTCTATTGACTGGAAGAGAGGATTTCTTGAAATGTCATTTATTGGTGATTAAGACTGACTCCGTGGTTCAATCGATATTGGTTACTATTTGAAGGACTAAACGAGGTATTCATGTCTGGGAATAAAATTTCATTTCTGTAAGGGAAAAAAGATGGATAATCTGAACGAAAGTGCATATTCCCTAGTAGCCTTTGATTATGATTTAAATTTGCTATGAATGATAAAGTTATCGCCTTGTGAAAGTTGAACAGACTATTGCATGTTAGTAAAGTTTAGAACAGACGAGAACATTGTTAATCAGAACATTAGACTTGGTTTAGCCTACATCAGACAAGAAATTCTTGATTTTTCTGTGATGTGTCATTAAACGGATTGTGATATGTTTTGGGACAAAAAGGCAATGTGAGAGCTTAATGTATCTGCTGTCATAGAAAGATTTGAGTTTGAGATATCATACATGATCTAAGATTGTTGTTGTATGATCTTTGAGAAAAGGAAAATATGGTTGCAAGTGCTTGAGTAGAAAATCCAAAGCTGATACAGAAGGTCACAAGAAAAGTCAAAGGAGTAATGTATTGGTGTTTGAGTTTGGAACTCAACATTTTTTGTCTTTTTACTTGAATACATGAAATGTTATCAGGATTAGAGTTGAATATCAGATAATGTCAGAATGATTTTTGCCAGTGGTGGTAATGGAATGGAAATAAGAATGAGATTACTATAGATTTCATATCAGGATTATTCCTATCTTTGAAACAGAAAGATGTTTTGTAACTTGTTGTTAAGTAATTGATGAATCTGCAAATGATGTCTGTATGTATTGAATTTCCATTCATCAGACTTATGGAATTAAGTATCTTTGAAATTGTTGAGTTTCTTAAAATGCTATCTTTTTTTAATAGAATTGAGATCCAGGATTTATATCGTGAATTATTAAGAACAAAAAAACTAAATGAGGCTCTGAATTTTAATGACGACTAGAGGTTGAATTAGTAAACTATCGGGCTGTATAAAATGATAGAGAACTTAAGGCCATGATGATGGGGTTGGCTGGGCCATTTGGAATCTGAGAGGATTCAAGTACGATGTGTATATATATTTTCTATGACGATATGGATTCAACCCTTGTATACATGAATTTTCTAATAGAAGTCGAGATTCGGTTAATGCGTCGTATAACATAGAATTGTTTATGACTTTAGTATGAGAAATTAAAGAGCTAAGTATTAAGCATAGCCTGAGTAATAGTTCTTCAGCAATGATTATGAGATAGGGGAGTTTATGTGATAACTAAACCACTTTTCTGGTAAGATTTTCAGGGACTAAAATCCCTAAAGGGAGGAAGAATTGTAACAGCCTAATTTTGGGCCTAGTCGGAATAGTGGTTTCGAAACCACTATCCCGAGGGTGGAGAAATTATTTTTAATATTATTTTATGTGTCATAGAATGATTATACAAGTGTATGAAAATTTTGGTTAATTAATTTTAGCTATTATGAGCTTAATTACGAAAAAGAACTAAATTGCATAACGGTCAAAAGTTTTGTTTTGCTACCCAATTGGGTTAAATAGCTAGAGAATCATAATTGGGGGTCTTTAAAGTGCAAATAGGCCTTTAATTTAGTGGTGGTCGGCCGTAGGGGACAAGAATTGACAAAATAGTCAAAGTTGGTAATGGTTTGGTATTTGATGACAAAAGCAAATACTAATAAAATAAAACAAGTCGTCATTTCTCATCTCCATTTCCTTTCTTTGCTAAAATATTAAAGAAGAAACCTTCATGGAAGCTTGAAATTTTCAGCCACTTACAACCCTTCCTAGTAAGTCATTTTGATGGTCATTTTTGTTGATTTTTGTGTTTTTGGGATCCTTGTAGCATGAGCTAGCTAATGGGGGGATTATTTTGCAAAATGGTTGAAAGTCTAAGGTTATTCCATGTGAATCTTTATGTTGTTTGCTGAATTTTTATGGAAGAAAATGAGTCATGGTTGTGTAATAAACAACTTTGTGAAAGGATTTTCATGAAAACACCTAAAATGGACCATTTTGTAAAGATGACAAAATGAGTGATAAGTATGAGTAATAATGAGAATTGTGGGCTGCTCCTAGTATAAAAATAATTCAGCTAGGCTTGGGTAGTGAGGAAATTCGATAAAAATCGATTTTCAAGCCTAGGGATAAAATTGTAAATTTGTGAAAGTCTAGGGGCAAAATGGTCATTTTGCCAAAGTATAAATTATTAAATGTACTAGTTAATATGATGATTACAATAGTGGATTTTATTATTATAGATCAACAAAACCGGGATTCGAGCTTAAATCAGAAAGCACGAGGTTATGGACTAAAATGGAATAATTGGCTGAAATTTTCCTTCGAGGTAAGTTCATGTGATAATAATAATGCAATGTTAGAATTGAATATTAAATGCTTTATTGTTATTATTATATAAATTGTATGATTGATTATACGGATATTCTTGATGAAGATTCGACAAGTAAGTACATAAGCAAATAATGTGATGTTTTAGCATATTTTAATGCTTTGATAATATGTACATTTAAATGTTTTATTGCTGTCATGAAAGAATGAAATGTACGATGGAAGAATAAATGACATTATGAGCAAGTGTGCCAACATTGAGTTAGACAAGAAACCCCATTTGAACCTCAGGAATAGTATAGGATACACAGGATATGTCATGAGAAATAATATGGTCTGAACTCATGGGTTGTGTCTGAGTTCATGATATAAGTGATATATGTAATCTGGGTCTGGGTGCTGGCTATGTGATCAGGCCCGTGAGTAACTCGCTAAGCGAGCATATCATGTTAATGCTTTGGGGTCTGGGCGCTGACTTTGTGTACAGACCCGTGAGTAGCTCAAATGCGAGCATTACATAATATGTGGTAGCTTTAGCTACATACGTTACGTGCTATGCGTTGGTTCTAGCTGCATATATGGCACTATGTGTAAGTTTCCGTGTATCCATTAGTGTTCTTAGTGTTCAACGTGTAATTCAAGGACGGATTTGATGATGGTTCCAATGAGGTATGTCATTGGTGAGAACAAACTTGAGTTATGTTACGAATGAGTACTGGTATGTACAAAAACTCAATTGAATATGAAATCCACGAATGGTAAGTCCATGAGTATTGTGAAATGATGTTTTAATTTGGTGGATTAAGATATATGTTTATAAATGCATAGATTTCTAATTTAAAAGAAATGAAGGTGTGATGAACTTAGTCATCATCATTTTTGTACTAAAACTGTTTTGGACAGTAGTTGTAGTCCAAATTTGAAAATTCACCAAAAATTGTGAAAATTGAATTTGAGGCTGAATAAAATATGAAATTAAATATTATTGAGTCTAGTTTCACATAGAAGAAACGATGTAAGAAAATAAATATTAGATTATGAGATATTTAAATTTTTGTGAGACAGAGCCAAAATGATTTCGAAATCCCTTATTATGATTTGAGAAAATCATTGAAACTTTTACAAAAACAGTTATGGTTTATAATTTATATTCTTAAAATCCTTAATGAGTTTATTTTTAGGAGAAATAGACGGGAACATCATCTGAGTCTCCTATTATGAGATGACTAATTTTTAGTGAAGAGTGGTCGAAATAATAAGGGGTAAATTTAAAGAATAAAATGTACTTATTGGCCAGGGTAAAAATCCTAAAACTTTTATGGTAAGAATATATGTGAGTCTAGTTTCATGTAAATATAGCGGATCTTAATTTGGAGTTCCGTAGCTCCAGATATAAATAAATTAGTAAGTATGACTCGAGAAAAATAGCATGACCAGAAAATAAGTAAAAGTGTAAATATAGTCGTATTACCTTCAGAAGCATGTTGGCATATTGCTTATTATTTTCATATGGACTTACTAAACATAAATATTACTCCCTCCGTTTTCATTTCTTTAGTGTTGTCATGTCAGCTCGGGGTTGGAGATCGTCGGAGGCAGCATCACACTATCAAGCTATTACCGTTGGGGTACTGATAAACCTTAGGTGTATTTGAGTGAGTGGCATGTATAGGGACTTAGTTATTATGATGTGTATTCTTCTGATTTGGTCAAGATGTTGGCTTAAATTGATTCGTTGTGTTTAGCCATAAGACGTGGCTTATAAGGGTGATGGCTTGTAAGCCTATTTATCCAAGCTATATATTGATGCCTTACGATGTGGTCATGTGATTATATTTGTTTGATATGAATGGTTAGTGTTACGGTATGTATGCTTGATGAATGTCTTATGACCAAACAAAGTGGTCATAATCAGAGAATAAAAGTGTGATATGGCGATAAGTCAATAATGCTGGAAAACGAAATTGGTGTGGAATGACTTAGGCAGGCATGCCATTTGTGAATGTGAAATAATGTCAAGCATGGTATAAATGTATAAGTGATAATCAAAATGACATTTTCAATTGATTGTAAATTTGTATGTTTAGACTTGGTATAAAATGAGAAAGCAAAATGTATGATGATGACATATGAATATTACAATTGAGTCTTAATGGAGGATGTTTAATTATCTACTTGATGCTACAATATATGTGTCTATAATGTATTTAGGTATGTGAGGTATTAATGGTAACAAAAGGCTTGGAAAATAGCCTAAGCGTTGGCCATACGGGGAAAGACACGACCATGTGTCTTAGCCATGTGGAGGACACGGCCTAGCACACGGGTGTGTGGCCTGGCCGTGTGGTTCAAATTATTTGCTGACTTTACAAAGGGCTGAGGACAAGAGTGTGTCCTAAGCCACATAGGTGTGTGTGACCACACGGCCCAACCCATACGGGCATGTGACTCTCCAAAGAAAGAAAATTTGTTAAGTAGTCCAAAGTTTATTGAAAGTTCCTGGTTTACTCCTAACCAGCCCAATGTAAGTTTTTGGCCTGGAAGGCTCGTATAAGGGACGATATGCATGCGTTTGAAATGTTTTAATTTGGACAAAATTTTGTGGGCCAGTTTTGTGTGTTTGTGGATGTTTAAGTCTGGTAACGCCTTGAACCTTTTCCCGGCGTCAGATACGGGTAAGGGGTGTTACAACACGGGCTAGACAGACGGGCGTATGGTTGGCCTGTGACCCAGGTCAGTATGTACCCCCTATTTTCAAACGGCCAGTGACACGGGCGTGTCTAGTGGCCATGTGAGACACACGGTCTGCCCACACGGGCATGTATCCTTTGTTTTGAGAAAAACTTTCAAAGTTTCGTGAAAATTTTATAAGTTATCAGTTTAGTCCTCAATCACTCGTAAAGCATGTTTATGGCCTCGTAGGCTATTATAAGGGACAAGTTGATTGAGATTGAATGATGATTGTATGAATTGATTGAATGCATGAGAAAAGTACGGTTGTATGTGTTATAAGGCTGATAATGCTCCGTAACTCTATTCCGGCGTTGAACACGGGTAAGGGGTGTTACACTAAACATGCATTGGGAGTGGTTCGGGACAAAACCGATAACTTTGGAAACTTTTTGAACACTTAGAAAATTTTCTCAAAAACAGGGGACAAATGCCCGTGTGGTCTGACCATGTGCCTCACATTGCCAATAGACATACCCGTGTCACAGGCCGTGAGGACATTCGAAATGGGAGCACATGGTCGTGTCCCAGCCCATGTCCGACCCCGTGTAACTCTCTGACTTGGGTCACATAGCCACAACACACGCCCGTGTGGCTAGCCCGTGTACCCTAAAATTAGCATACACACCTGTATGCCAGGCTGTGTGCTAGGTCGTGCCAAACCTATAGGGTATACTAACTTATGCCACACGGCCAAGTCACACGCCCGTATGTGAGGCCGTGTAGAGCATAGTGACTTGATTTTAATTTCAACACCAGAGGACACATAGCCATGTAACATAACCGTGTGTCACACACGGCTGAGACACACGCCTCTGCCTGTGTGGACAAAAATAGGCTATTTACCAAGCCAATTCGCCACCCAAACTTATACACACCAACATCAAATTCAAATGGCACAAACATAGCATATAATAGGCATATAATCAACCTCTCTAAAGCATATTTCACACCATTTCCTACACCAACCAATACAAAACATATCAATACCATAATATGCTATCTAAATTCATACCAAACTTGTAATAGCCCGTTTTTATTCAAATCAGAACAATGATTTTGGAACCACAAATCTGAGGTCAAAATAATTATTTTATTCTTATTTTAATGTTTACGGCATGATAGTATAGTTGTGTGAAAATTTTATTAAGAAATTTTATCATTTGAATGCTTAATTCGGTAAAAAAGACTAAATCTTTTAAAGCGTAAAAGTTGAATTCTATTTGTTAATACAATAAATGAATATGAATATTAAATGTGGGGGTCCTTAAGTGATAAATGGACCATTATTAAAGTAAGTGGTCATTAATGGACATGAAATGGATGATATAAATGTTTTATCATTAAGGTTAATTTAGTAATTTGTCAAATGAGGTTAATTAAATAAAACAAAACAAAAAATTATCTCATTGTCATCTTCCTTGGCTGAATGAAGCATAAAGAAAAGTCATTTTAGGGCTTGAAGCTTTTGGTTACTTTGATACTCAATTGTAAGTCTGTTTTTATTTCGTTTTTAATGATTTCTACATTTTTATATCGTTGCAACTAGGTCTAGCTAGCCCAGGGACTATTTTACAAAATTGTTAAAGATTTTGAATGTTTCCATTGATGAATGTTGATATTTTTTTATATTTAATGATGGATTATGAATGCTTGTTGATAGGATATACAAGTTTTGTTAAGTGATTTTCGGTAAAAATGCAAAATAGGGATTTATTTGTGAAAATGTGAAAATGTATGGTTAAATGTGTGAAAAGTTGATAAATGTGGGCTGCTAGGGGCATTATAGTAATTCAGCTATCATGGGTATTAAAGAAACTTCATGAATTTGTGATTTTGTGTAATAAATTCTAAGGGTAAAAGTGTAAATGTGCTTAAATGTGTATTTTGGATTAAATTGAATAGAGAGATTATTAAATAAGTTAAATTTGAATATATTTAGATTAAGAAAAACAGAATTCAGATCTAGATCAGGGGAAAACTAAAGTTATCGACTAATCAAATTATTTCATCATTTTCACATCTTAGGTAAGTTCGTAAGTGATAAATTTCATTATAAATGTATTTTAAATGCTTTGATATTGTTTAACTGTGAATACAAGATTTTGAACAAGTTCGACAATGACTCAATTGTATTTCGACATTTGAAATCTTGGTTGAACCGTAGGAATAATGTAACGCCCCAAAAATCCCAAAATCCTGAATTTTCTTTTTTTCGGTTGTGATAAAAAATGTGTGCTTAGTATTCCCGGTTAAGTGTTAATTATGTGATAGTAGGTCTCGATTATTTTTGGAGTTAGAACTAAAAAGTGAAGGAAATTATAGTTTAATTATTAAAGGAACCCTGATGGCCAGTAAGTGGGCTTTTGAATAAATGAAGGAAGAATTGGACAGAAAAGAGCTTGCTGGCCCAGTGGATAAGTGGCGTGTTACTAGTGTCAGAGGTCTGGGGTTCGAATCCCTCTTTCCTCAAAAAGGGGATTTATTTTTGCTTGAAAGATGGACAGAGGTGGCGTTGGATATAAACTCTGTAGGGAGTGATAAGAGAAGAAATTTGAGGAGGGGATTACGGAGTTATCAGGGAGAAAATCTAGGAGATGAGGAGTGAAGAAGAGGTGGAGCCAAATTGGGAATTTGGGCATGGGAAATTCGGCTATAGAGGCTATATATAGGTGCCAAATGGGAGGTTACTAGGCTAATGTCGAATTCTCCTTCACCTTGTTGCCAGAAACCCTTTTTACTCTTTAAGATTTAAAAGCCGAAAACCCTTGTTCTTCTTTCCTTCTCTTTGTGCCGATTTTCCATCCTTCCTCTACTCAATTTTCTTTGATTCACTTTTGGTTTAGCCAACTTCTTATTCCCTTTTCCCTTGGTACCGAATAATCTTTTGTTTGCCATACAAAACTCAAGGGCCAAACACCTCTTTGGCCGAACCACCTTGGTGCCGCCACTACCCTTTCCACTCAGTCGATTCTAGTGTAAGTGTTTGCTCTCCCAATCGGTTTTTGCTAAGTATCGATTACAATGTTCTTCACTTCTTCCAATTGGTTTTGGTAGGATTAGTATCAAATTCTAGTCTTTTGGATCCCTGCCGATTTGCTCCTCAGGTGAGAGACATTGGTAAGTGTTCTTCATTTGATAAGGGTTGGCCGAATAGGCTTTAGTGAAAAGGGTGACATATGTTGGATACAAATCACCCATTATGTTTTAACAATAAAGGTTAATGCAGATCTGAGAAGTACACGTGATTAGTGTTCAAAGGGAAAATTATTAAGGCTTGGCGTTTCAGGTAAGGTTAAGGTGAGACTTCGACTTTTGGGTAAAGTATTCGATAGGTTTATGTAATTAATCATTGAGTGATATCGGTTTCAGGTTCGCCATAAGGGGGATCGCAGCGTACTTTATTATCAAGTGTACATACACTGTACACACAAATAGATCGACAAAAGCCAAAATGCCAAAAAGCTAAAATGCTGAAAAGTCAAAAGTTTGGCTACGGTAGTCTTGCGAGTGCGCGAACACTCGTAAGGGGGAATCTGATAGGTTGTCTGGGGCCCATGGGCAATTCCATGGACTTGGGCTGTGAATTGGCCAACCGGACCAAAATGGGCTAAATGGGCTATTAGGCCCATAATAGGCAAAAATTGATAATTGATGCTATGTGATGGAAAATTGTATGTGAGCATGACTGTAAATGTAATTTGGCCTAATAGCCATAGGAATGTGATTTGGGCCTAATGGGCCACATAAATGTGATTGGGCCTAATGGGCCATATGAAAGAGATTGGGCCTAGTGGGCCATATATAGGTATGTGGATTTGTCTGGGCTTCGTAAGAGGTTTTAGGCCTAGCATATGATGACTGCATAAAACTTAATTAATTTATTGGGACCGTGGACAAGTCATAGGGTTCAGGTATGGCAACGGGTATATGCATGTTTAGGATTGGATTTAGGGAGAGCTTGGTACTTAAGCGGTCTTAATGACTCACCTCCTCTTCTCTAGAATCCTACTTGGTGCATAGTATTCGTTCATCTTAGCTCACGGGATTTATTAGCAAGCCAAGGTAAGTAAAAACCCGTAATAAAAGAAAATTACCGAAATGCCCCTAAGGACAAAAATGACTAAAATACCTTTATGTGTGGAATGTAAGATTTATCGATGTTACATGTATACTGTTGCATTCATATGCATTCATATGGTATCCTGTTTAGGTTGCACATGGGTTGGGAATTATGGAACGGAGGAAGTATATGAAGGTCGCATGCTTGCTTGACAACCGTAGATCCACCTATGGCTTTTAAGCCCAATATGTGATTGGCAGCTTGCTGCAACGAAGGTAGTTCAGTAACTGGGCTACCATTGATGTGTATCGGTTAGGTGGGTCGATATTTATATCCCCACAGGATGTGTATCGGGGGACGGAGCAGAAGTGTACCGGTTAGATTATTGGGGTGGGTTGCACTGCATTGCATTGCATGTTTGTTGTATGGTGATTGATGGATGTTTGTTTCTAGTCGAGGGTTGTACACAATGAGTTTTCAAAAACTCACCCCCTCTTTTATTTTTCTCAGGTGATGCTCAGTAGCAGGTTCGATGTTTGGAGGGACTCTGAGGTGGCCGGCTAGCAAGACAACTTGGACTTGTTTTTCTTTGAAAACATATAGGTTTCTTAAGTGATTTTCAGTTTGGATTGTAATAAGGCCTTCCCTTTTGATTATTTGGATTATTATTGTTATGCGTTGTAATAACGAGAAGTTGAACACAGTTTTCTAAATCATAATATGTTTTCTACGTTTTCGCAACTAAATTTTTAAATGATAAGTTTTCTTAAATCAAATGTTTTAAACAAAGCTTTTGCAACTGAAAAGAGATTTTACAAAGTAGGGTTTTTAATGGAAACAAGGTTTTCACTAAAACACTTCAATATGACACACCGAATTTGGCCATAACATCCGGGTCGGGTTTGGGGTGTTACAAATAATTTAGGATACTAGTTACATGTCATTAGGGGATACATTGAGTTGGCTTTGAGCCATGATATTAGCACTTCGGGTGCGAGTTATACCGATTTGGCTTCGGGCCATGAATATCGGCTGATTTGGCTTCGAGCCATGATAGCAGTACTACAAATATAAGTTACCTTGATTTGGCTTCGGGCCATAGTATAGGTACTTAGTGTGCAAGATTCTTGAGTATCTGACTTCTATTTCGAATGGTTTAACAGGTAAATGAATGATGTGGTTGAGAATGAGATTGGTACAAGATGGTACAGGTATGAGCTTAAACCATATTAGCTTGAATCGAAGAAATGGTGAAGAAAGTATATAGTTTTGCGAATGAGTAATTGAAAGGTTTGTTAGTTGATGTGAATTCATGTATCTATAATCAATTATTGAATTATGTCGTTATGATTATATTGAGTTTATTCATACGAGCTTACTAAGCTATAAAGCTTACTTTGTTTATTTTTCTATGTTTTATAGTGATTACAAAGCTAGCTCAGATTCGAGAATCATCAGAGTTTGCTTCACACTATCCACCTACCTCTTGGTACCTATGAACTTTGGTATTTTAAGTATATGGCATGTATAGGGTCTTTATGTATTTTTGGTTATTTTTTGGTAATGATTTTGGCCAATTGAGCTGGCTTGTAAATGTATATGATTTAGTTTGTATATATAGCCTTGAGTGATGGCTTATTTAGGGTTATTTTGGTATGGTTGAAACATGTATAGATATGTTTATGTCTTGTGTAATGAGCTGGTTGATGGTTGTGGATGATTTTTGGACATTGGTTTGTTTGTGAAACTAGGCTAAAAGATGCATATTTGGGAATGTATAGTTAAATGAATTGTATATGTGAATTAGGTATAAAATTAGATGGAATATTATGGTAGTTTGTGATTTGTATTGATGGGTAATGAAATGGTAAGGCATATGCTTGATGTGAGATTGATTTAATGCCTATTATGCCTTGTGTTGGTGCCTTTGAATTGTGGTGTAGGTACATGTATTTAAGGTAGCAAATTGGCTTGGTAAATAGTCTATTTTTGTCCACACGGGCATGTGTCTCAGCCGTGTGTGACACACAGTTATATTGCACAGCCATGTGTCCCCTGGTGTGTTTTTAGAAACCAAGTCAGTATGCTCCACATGCCCTAACACACGGGTGTGTGACTTGGCCGTGTGGCATAAGTCAGTATACCTTACAGGTTTGGCACGACCTGGCACACAGACGCTTATGGCCATTCTTCAGGGCACACGGGCTAGCCACACGAGCATGTGTGTTGGCCGTGTGACCCAAGTCAGAGAGTTACACGGGATTGGACACGGGCTGGGACATGGCCATGTGTTTCCATTTCGAATGTCCACACGGCCCATGACATGGGCGTGTCTAGTGGCCGTGTGAGACACACGACTTGGCCTCACGGGCATGTGTCCCCTATTTTTGAGAAAATTTCTTAAGTGTTCAAAAAGTTTCAAAGTTATTGGTTTAGTCTCGAACCACACCCAATGTATGCTTAGGGCCTTGAAGGCTCGTATTAGGGACAAAATAATTGAGATTGAATGATGAATGCTTGAATTGTGAAAATGCATGCTAAGTGGATGTTTAATCGTTTTATAAGTCCGTTACCACTCCGTAATACCACATTAGGGCAAAATAGTCATTTTACCACATAAGGGCAAAACAGTCATTTTAACACATAAGGGCAACATAGTCGTTTCATCATATTGGGGCCTAGGTATACTTATCGACCCAACAGTAAGTCCATAGTTGTCTCGTGCAACCCGTGCAACCTTAACCATCAAACAATAAAAATAGGCCCAAGCCCATAATACGGCCCATGTGGGCCCACACGTCTGTGTGGTCTACGTGGCCCAGAATGACCTAAGCCCATGAAATCGCTCATGGTGGCCTCTACTATCAAATGCCCACGTTTTATGCGTTCGGATCACCACACGAGTGAGTGCACGCTCATGTAGCATCAATAGACATATTTTTCGGCTTTTACCGATTAACAATTATTGCAATGTGATTACATACCTGATTGCGAAAATATGCTACTGGCCCACGAGTATTCCAAACCTATCACAATCAGAACTCCGGTCAAACACTTATCCAACGGATTGAAAAGAACCCTAGCCAACACTTGCTGAAGAAATTACCTATTACTCGCTTTGATTGATCACCCTGGAACCGTTGCAAAAGATTTAATCACAAGGCCTTAGGGGTTTCCTGAACTCCAATAAACCTTATCAACCATCAAACTACAGAACAATTTGAACTAGTTGAACAATCACTTACCGAAAACGTAATGTCCAGACTAGAAGGAAGAATATTCAGCCCACCCACGAGAGCCGAAAGTACTCAATTGATAGAGGCAAAATGGAACACTTGTACCTTTCAAAAAACGGCAGCATAGGGAGATATTAGATGACACTCTAAGTGCGACAGAAGAGAGAAAGAGAGAGAGAAGAAATAACCACGTACCCTCACACCTGATTAGTCGAATATCAACAGTCCAGAACCAAAAGTATTGTAGGAGAGAACAAGGTATTCGACTACAATACTAAGATGAAGAGATGGAAAAAGAGCAAGAAACAATCGGTCAAGGTAACAGTATGGAAAAGAAAGGGGATCAGTTAATGCAGAAAACGCGAATGAGGGGAAAAAGAAAAGAAGAGAAGAGGTTCAGCTAAACAAACCGATTTGAGGAAAGGAAAAAGAAACAAGAGTATTCGGCAATGGGTTGTGGAGGGAGAAAAAGAGTGTTTGGTCAAAAAGAGAGCACAAAACGCAACACCAGAATACCCAAATGGTCCAACAACATATGGCCTTAACAAAGAAAAGCAAAGAAGCAAAAGAGAACTCTTTGGTCGAAACTGCAAAATGAAAAGAATAGACCAAATCAATAATTGAGAGAATGGCTAATTCAGTCAAAATTTCTATACACCTACTAGCCAATTTCGGCACCACTCAACCACTTTCAAATCCCTCAAAAACCTCCTAAAATCACTCCACTATTATCTCTTCTACCACTGAATTCAAACTCTACTCAACTAGTAAAGTTTCGGTCAACCTCAACTTCCCACACAGCAGAGCAGCAAAAGAAATATGCCTTGTGTGCAACAGGGCTCGAACTCAAGACCTTTAATAGGGATGACACGCCACCTGTCCCGTAGACCAGTAGGCCCTTTCTGTGATGTTCTTCCCTTATTTACTTAAAAGCCTACTGCCTAGAGACAATGCTTATTCCTCTAAAAACAAAACTTTTTGCACTTGCTCAGGTTTGAACCCAAGACTTCTCAGACACTTCCCAGAGCACTTAACCACTGAAATAGATACACAATTGTGTCACTTTCTTGCACAACTAAATATTTATGAGTAGCTTCCTAACTGTTCCCATGCTCAAGACCTAATACTTCTAGGCCCAAAATTCAAGGTGTTATAAGAAGTCTTTGGATATGTTTTGAGATGTATATATATATCATGCCCTGAGACATGACTTGATTTTGGATGCAATTATGGTATGATTTTTGGTAAGTTTGATTTGTTCATAAATGGTTAATGAAATGGTCATTTTGGTAAGTTTCGTGGTTGGTTAGGTAGTTGATATGATGATGAAATGGTATGTTTTGAATTGGTATGAAATGAGATATGAACATATGTCTTTGGTATGAATTTGGCATGTGATTTTGGTATGTTTTGGTATGGATGATGAGTATGATTTGGTTGAGAATATTATGATTTGAGTGATGTATATTTTGGAGTTGAAATTGGTTGGAAATGTGGTATGACCAAAATGGGTAGCAAATTGGCCTTGCCAATGGCCTATATTTGCCCACACAGTTGAGCACACGGGTGTGTGTCTTGACCATGTCCTTCAATGTTTCTTTTAGAAGCAAGTCAGTCTCAAGCACGGCCTAGACACACGGGCGTGTCTGGTGGCCCTGTAAGGCACACAACCTTGGCACATAGGCGTGTGTGGCCATTTCGAAGAGTACACGGGCTAGACACACAGGCGTGTGGTCAGCCGTGTGACCCAAGTCAGTTTCGACCACGGCCAAGGCACACGGGTGTGTCTCCGGCCGTGTGGTTCAAGTCAGTATGTATGCCTTATTTTCACATGGTCTATGACAAGGGCGTGTCTAGTAATCGTGTGAGACACACAGTCTGTTCACACAGGCGTGTGTCCCTTGAAATGTTGAAAATTTTCTAAGTTCTTGAAATGTTTATATGTTACCAATTTAGTCCCGAATGTATGATTAAAGCTTCGTATTCTAGATTTGATTACATATGGAATGTGAATGATTGATATTGACCGAAATATGAGGACTATCTGATAAAGGTTTGTTTTGAACTGAGTTACGAGTCCAGTAATGCCTCTTAACCCATTCCGGTGACGGTTACGGGTTAGGGGTGTTACATTTTTAACTTTGAATCATCGTTGAATCATTGTCGAACATGTCCATAGTCTCGTATTAACATTTTATGTAATATCAAAGCATTTAAAATACATTTATAACGAAATTTATCACATACGAACTTACTCGGATATAAAAACGGCTAAACTGGTCGATTAGTTGAGAACTTTGTTTTTCCCTCAATCTAGATTCGAGTTTCACTTTTCTTGATCTATATGTAATCAAAATTAACTTATTTAATTATCTCTTAATTCATTTTAGTCCAAAATTCACTTTAAGGAATTATTACACAATTGCCCCTAATATTTCACATATTTTACAATTTAGTCCTTATTTCATTAAAACACAAATTCATGCAATTTAACCACAACTGATGCTAGACGAATTACTATTCGATCCCTAGCAGCCTATATTTTTCATCTATTTCACATTTTAACCATAAATTTTTCACATTTCACAATTTAATCCCTAATTTACATTTTTACTAAAAATCACTTAACAAAACTTGTATAACTATCATCAAACATTCATAATCTATCATTAAACATCAAAATAATCATGTATTCATCAATGGAAACATCTAAAATCTTTAACAATTTTGCAAAATAGTCCCTAGGCTAGCTAGACCTAGCTGCAACGATATCAAAAACGTAGAAATCATTAAAAACGGAACAAAAATCGTACCTTAATTGATCAAAAATAGCTTGGCCGAATGAACCCTAAATGAATGGATTTTCTTCCCTTTAGAAATCGGTGGAGATGAAGAATAAAAGATGATAGTCATTTTTTTATTTAATTTTGTCTTTATTAACTAAATTACTAATTTACCCTTTATTATAATTCATTAAAATTCATCAATCATGTCCATCTTTGTCCACTCACACTAATCATGGTCTAATTACAACATAAGGACCTCTAATTTATGATTCCTTAGCTATTTAATACCTTTAACTAATAAAACATCACTTTTTCACTTTACGCGATTTAGTCCTTTTTATCAAATTAAGCACTCAAACGATAAAATTTCTAAACAAAACTTTCACACAATCATATATTCATGCTGTGGACCTTAAAATAATAATAAAATAAATATTTTGACTTTGGATTTGTGGTCCCAAAACCACTATTCTGATTTGACTAAAAATAGGTTGTTACAACTCTCCCCCCTTAGGGATTTTTGCCCCCGAAAATCTTACCAGAAAAGAGGTTAGGGTACTATTTTCTCATAGCTTCTTCGGGCTCCCACGTAGCCTCTTCAACCCCTTGACGTTGCCACAAGACTTTCACTAAAGCTATGTGTTTATTTCTTAATTCTTCAACCTCTCGAGCTAAAATTCGAATCGGCTCTTCATCGTATGTCATGTTAGGTTGAATTTCAATCTCTGTCGGAGAAATTACAGGCGAAAGATCCGATCTGTATCGACCCAACATTGACACATGAAACACATTATGGATTTTCTCTAACTTAGTCGATAAAGCTAGCCGATATACCATTGGCCCTATTCTTTCGATGATTTCATATGGCCCGATGAATCGCGGACTCAGTTTAACTTTACGACCAATCGAATGATTTTTTTTCACAGCGACACTTTTAGAAATACTTTATCACCAATCTGAAATTCAATATCTTTCCATTTTAAATCTGCGTAAGATTTCTTTCGATCTGAAGCTGCTTTCAGACTGTTACGAATTACTTTCACTTTATCTTCAGTTTCTCAGAACAAATCAACACAGTGAATCTTTCTCTTGCTAAGTTCGGTCCAGTACCATGGAGTTTGACATCTGTGACCTTACAAAGCTTCATACGATGCCATCTTCATACTTGATTGAAAGTTGTTGTTATACGCAAATTCAACCAATGGCAAATATTTTTCCCAATTACCTTCGAACTCCAACACACAACAGCGAAACATATCTTTGAGAATCTGAATTACTCTCTCAGACTGACCGTCGATTTGCGAATGAAATGTCGTACTAAAATTTAACCTCGTACCCAGAGCTTTTTGCAATTTCTTCCAAAATCGTGATGTAAACCTCGGATCTCTATCTGAAATAATCAAAACTGGCACCCCGTGCAATCTAACGATCTCAGATATGTACAATTCATCTAATTTATCAAGTGAATAGTCTATACGTACCGGAATGAAATGCACAGACTTCGTTAGTCGATCAACAACAACCCAGATAGCATATTTCTTTTTTGGAGACAGAGGCAAACTCGATACAAAATCCATTGTAACTCTATCCCACTTCCACTCTAGTATCATCACAGGCTATAGTAATCCCGATGGCACTTGATGCTCAGCCGTAACTTGCTGACACACCAATCATCTCAATACAAATTTTGAAATGTCTCGTTTCATTCCCGACCACCAATACAGTTGTTTTAAATCATTATAAATTTTGGTACTTTCCGGGTGAACAGATAGACAACCACTATGTTCTTCATGTAAAATTTTCTGAATGAGCTCAGAATTATTTCGTACACAAATTCTATCTCGAAACATTAGGCAATCATCAGATCCGATCTGATAGTCTGAATTACTAATCGACTCACATTGCATTCTTTTAGCTTGTAACTCGGCATCACACTTTTGAGCTTTGCAAATTTGTTGAAGAAAAACTGGTTTAGTTTTCAACTCTCCTAGAATCGAACCATTATAGCTAAGTATTCATTGCTTTCAAAGTAAACAAAGATTTTCTACTCAAAGCATCTGCGACTACATTTGCTTTTCCTGGATGATAATCAATTATTAACTCATAATCTTTTAATACCTCGAACAATCTCTGTTGTCGCAAATTCAAATCTTTGTGCATCATAATATACTCTAAACTCTTGTGACTGGTAAAGATGTGACACTTTTCACCGTACAAATGATGTCGCCAAATTTTTCAATGCGAACACAATAGCAGCTACCTCTAAATCATGCGTCGGATAATTCTTTTTATACGGTTTCAACTGTCTAGAGGCATAAGCTATAACTTTTCCTTCTTGTATCAAAACGCAACCGAAGCCATTCAATGATGAATCACTATAAATCATGAATTATTTACCAAACTCAGGTTGAACCAACACTAGCGCCTCAGTTAACAATGCTTTCAACTAATCAAAACTCTATTGACATTTCTCAGACCACTCAAACTTCACATCTTTCTATAACAATCTGGTTATCGGTGCAGCAAGCATCGAGAATCTTTTAACAAAATGTCGATAATAACCAGCTAAGCCTAGAAAACTTCTAACTTTGAATACATACTTCGGTGGTTTCCAGTCAATAACTACTAAAATCTTGCTCTGATCAACTCGTATACCCTCCGCTAAAACAATGTGCCCCAAAAATCCAACCTCTTGGAGCCAAAACTCGCATTTACTGAATTTAGCGCACAGTTGCTTATCTCTCAAGGTTTGTAACACAATTCTCAAATGTCTGGTATGCTCCAACTTATCTCGTGAATAGATCAGAATGTAGTCAATGAATACAACAACAAATATGTCTAAATACTGTTTAAAAATCTGATTCATCAAATCTGTAAAAACTACAGGAGCATTTGTTAACCTGAAAGGCATAACAAGAAATTTATAATGTCTGTACCTCGTTCTAAACACAGTTTTTGGCACATCTGAATCTTTAACTCGCAACTGATAATAACCAGATCTCAAATCAATCTTCAAGAACACTATTGCCCCTTTCAACTGATCAAATAAATCATCAATTCTCGGTAATGAATACTTATTCTTTATTGTAACCTTATTGAGTTGACGATAATCAATGCACATTCTCATTGACTCGTCTTTCTTCTTTACAAACAACAATGGCACACCCCAAGGTAAAAAACTAGGTCGTGCAAAACCTCTATCAATTAACCCTTGCAACTGAGTTTCAACTCTTTCAATTCTATCGGAGCCATTCTGTACGGAATTATAAATATCGGTAAAGTTCCCGGTACTAACTCAATAGAAAATTCAACATCTCTTATCAGTGTTAACCCCAGTAATTCTTTTGGAAACATGTCTGGAAACTCACAGACTATCGGCACTAATTCAATTTTCGATTCAGACACTTTTGTATCCAAAACATAAGCAAGATAAGCTTCACAACCTTTTCATACATATCTCTGAGCTGACATCGATGAAATCACAACTGGCAACCCATTTGACTCATCCGATTCAATTCGAAGAATTTCACTATTCTGACATTTCAATTCAATTGTCTTCCATCTACAATTCAGAACGACATCAAGTATCGTCAACCATTCCATATCTAGAATTACATCAAATTCATCAAAAGGTAGTAGCATCAAATTAGTCGAAAAATAGTAATCCTGAGTCATTAAAGGACAGTTCTTGCAAACTTTATCAACTAGAATGTACTTGCCTAAGGGGTTCGATACCTTAATCACAAACTCAGTAAACTCAACAGGCAAATCCTTACTAGACACTAAATTCTCATAAACATATGAATGAGTCAGTCCAAGATCAATCAATGTAATAACATTAGTGTCGTGAAGAGAAATGTACCGATGATAACATCTGGTGACAATGCATCTTCGCGAGCGCGAATAGCGTAAGCTCTAGCAAGTGCTCTGGCCTCAGATCACATAGCCGAATCTTTTGTCACACCTCTACTACTGGTCACATTTCCCGTATTTCTTGGTGGCCTCCCTCTAATGACTGTGTTACTCGGTCTTGCATTATGAAACTTATCTTTTTCATCTAATTCATGGTAATCCCGTATGAAATGATTTTGTGAACCACATTTGAAACAAGCTCGATTATTCATTCTACATTCACCAAGATGTATTCTTCTACATAGTTGACATTCAGGTCTAAAATTTCTCACACTGCCGACACTCGATATCGATGTAGCTTGAGCTTTAGGACTTGAGCATTGATTTCCACGATCTTTGTTCGAATACCCGATTGAAGCATTTGGACAAGTGAACGAATCTCTGAATTTCTTTGACGAAGATTGATATGGCTTATTCATCGGTCTTTTTCTTGAATCTCTAGCCTCTGAATCTTCTTTTCTCTTTTCTTTACTAAGCTCCTTGGCTTTGCAAGCTCTATCAACTAAGACAACAAATTCTTTCAATTCTAGAATTCTGACTAGAAGTTTAATATCCTCGTTCAACCCATCAACGAACTGTTTGCACATGATTTCTTTAGTAGAAACATACTCCCGAGCATACTTACTCAATCTTACGAATTCTCTTTCGTACTCAGTCACAGTCATTCAGCCCTGTTCCAATTCTAGAAACCCTTTTATGCTTTTGATCAAGAAACCGCTGACTTATATATTTATTTCGAAACTCAATCTGAAAGAATTCCCTTCTCGGTACCACTGATACAAAGTATTCCACTATTGATATGTTGTGTCTCTCAATAAGGAAATGGCACACTTTACACACTCAGTTGGCCTGCACGAAAGTTCATCGAATACCCGAATAGTGTTTTCAAGCCAAAATTTAGCTCTCTTGAGATCATCATCAACAGTAGCTCTAAACTCTTCAACTCCATGTTTTTGAATTTTATCAACTGGAAGCTTATTTAATCTTAAAATTTCCACACCTTGAGGAGCTACGGGAACCGATGGGGAATTAGGTGGGGGTGGAGGTTGTTGAGCAGCTGAATTTGTCCGTACAAATTGTGTGAACCATTCATTCATCATTTCAAGAAAGGCTTCTTTAGCCTCTCCTCCATGACTACTCAATACATTTTTAGATTCAGATGGCACTGCCCCTTGAGCGGGAGCTGGCGCATTACTCTCGACATAATCAACTACAGCTTGATTAGGATCCATTTGCTATATGAAAACACAGTTTAAATTGTCAGGAATCATAACACTATCACAGTTTATATATGGCATGTATAGCTAGGCTCTCACACAAACTATATTAGTCCAAGAATCGACCAAACCATAGCTCTGATACCAATAAATATAACACCCCTCACCCGTATTCAATGCCAAAATAGGGTTACAAAGTATTACTAGACTTACAACACATTTAAACATATATTTCATATATAAATAGGTTGTTACAGCAACCTCCACATCATCCTCGGTTCTCAAAACAACCCTCTTAGTCGCGTAATCCAAACTGACTCGGTGCTCTACAAGCCAGTCCATACCCAAAATCAAATCAAACTCTCTAAACGGTACCTCCATCAAATTTTTCAAAAACACAACCTCTTGTACTTCTAGCGGTACATTCCCATACAGTCTGCTTACCCGAACCGGTTGATCCAGCGGACTCAATACAGAAATCACACTAAAGTACTCTCAATAGTAATTCCAAAGTTTTCAAAGACAATACTAGCTACGTAAGAGTTTGTTGACCTTATGTTTATCAGAACAATATAAGGGGCATCAAAAATAAGGAACATACCTATAATCACATCAGGGGTGTCTCTATCCTCACAGCGTCTATCAGCATAAATCAGCATAAGCTGCCTTACCTTAGTCTGATTAGCACATTTGTCTGGTGCTCGCTGTCATCTACCTAAGTGTTACCACCCCTGGCTGGACCACGGCCCCCAGACGGTGTTGTGCTGCCCTCTAAGGCTGAACAAAACCTAGAACTAAAGCTTGCATTTGATCAGAAAGCTGTGGGCACACTCTAATATGATGCTCCATCGACCCACAATGCACATGCCCCTAACCTCCTTCAGCACTCGCCCAGATGGCGCCTACCACAGTCACTGCACGGCTGAACCTTAATAGGAGCAATTGGAACTCCAACTCTAGAAAGCCCATCAGGTTTAGCCCATTTCTTAAGCCTCTGAGCAGAACTAGGGGGTTTTGAATCCCTCTTATTCTTGCCTCTCTCACAATCCCTGTTCTGTCGCTCAACGCGCTTAACTTCCTCAGCTTCGTCTTGTCCACCAAAATGGCGAACTCTCACTCCCTATGCAAAGCTATTATAATTCTCAGACTATCTCTTAGACCATCCTCAAAATGAACACATTTTTCATATTCAGAAGCCATGATGCGATCCCGACCGCATCATGTTATGACTCAAATCGATGACACTAGGAATGGCCTAAACACGATGGGCCTCAGTGCAAAATGAAATTTAATTTCATTTTGTTAATTTGTGTGCAGGTCTTAATTAATCAACCGTGGGGTGGAAACCATTGCTGGCTTTATCAAATAATTAAGGACATTCAACTCAAGTGTTCCATGCAACTTGCTACAAGCTCATTTAGCTCATTCATAGCTCATACTAGCTCACTGAGCTCAACATTATTTGGTTTTAGCTTGTGCATCAATTTTTTGGAATATCTAATTCGGTTTAGCTCAATTTTAGCTTTCTTTAGTTTATGCGTTTAAGCTGCTGAAATAATTAATTTGGGTTTAGTTTAATTAGTTTAATTAGCTCAAATAATTAAGGTAGTGTTTAAGTTATGTCATAAATTAAGTAGGATTTAAATATGCATTAATCTGAATGTATTTAATGTGTTTGAGTTTATTTAATGTGTTTTATTTAGTTCATCAATTTATTATGTCTTAAGTTTATTTAATATTCCTTAGTTAGCATAGCTATTTAATATGGCCTAGGATCAGACATTTTAATTGTGTCTAAATTTTAGACAACTTAATTGGTGTCTTGAATATGTCCTACACCGATTATTAATTCTGCTTGTAGGAGTTCACAACAGCTGATTAGCTAGTCAAATTCATGGGACGACATTAAAGAGAATACATGCACTCAGCTAGTTCATGGATGACAATAAATTCAGCTGCTGCTTTCTCTTCTCCAAAGGGCTGTTCGTGAAGATCAATGGACAAGGAGCTGTTCACACAAGTCCATTCAGCTCACAAATGTTTCCACACCTTAGTAGCTACTCAAATCCATCCATTCACACATTGTGGTTTATTGTATTCAAGTGTTCACATTCAAGGGTTGTTCGTGTGCCTAAAATGCCATCAATGTTGGCTGCTGCTTATTCAGCTGACCAAGGATGAATATTGAAGTTTCTTGGCTGCTCAATCATTGGACATTTCAGCTCAACTCATCAGCTCATTAATTTAGCTGAATTGGGAAACTAAATAAGCTGACCATTGGCGTCATCTAGGCCTAGATTTTGTTACAAGACATGTAACTATTCTAGAATCTTATTAACAGCTTGATTAAGTTGATTGCATGTGACCATTCAACTAGGCTTAACTTAGACCTATAAATATTTTATTTTCAGCTATTTGTAGGGACTTGTTTTGCAAATCTATAAACTTTTGTTCCTTAAGTGAGAATTCAACTCTCATTGTTCTCTCTTGGACTGAATCGACTTATCAAGCTCAGCTTGTGGGTTCCTTGATTAACCCGAACTTATCACTTTCAAGTGTGGTGTTCGAACATTCATTTGGTTCCTATCTTGCTAGATAGCATGTCAAAGTTTCCTTGATAATTCCATAAAACTGAATTCACCTAAAATCTATTTAAGTCACGGGTCAACAATTTCCTATATTATTGGTTCTATCTTAGCCCTTAGCCTAATTCATCCATCCATCACCAAACTATCCTTAAACCCTTTGTTTTGAACTTATCTATCAAACCTTCCTTAGCCATTTTCAAAACAACTTGTTCTTACTTAATTTTACGATAGGGCAACCTAAACGACTCGAATCATCATCGAGGCAAGTTCGTATCTTTTGGTATCAAAGCTTGTGAAAATTAAGTAAGTGTTGACATTTTTAGCATTCTCGGGTTGTGATTAGTTTAAAAAAAATTCAAAAAAGAATTTGTGAAAAAAGAAGAAGGTATATATATATTTGAAGTGCAAAAAAATTTTGAAATATTAAAAAAAAAAAAAGAAAGGATTACGAAAATTTAAAAAAAAAATAAGAAGTGAAGCTAGTTGTGCCAAGTTCTTGCTGCCCAGTTCTACTTTACCATCTCACCCAATTCAACCACACTTCAAACCTTTCCATTTTTTTTCTAGCCTACCCTTTTGTCCTAACATTAATCCATATCCAAACCAATCATCATTATTGCAAAAATTGATTCCACAACGATTGCTGATTTGTCTAAACAGTCTATTGAGAATTTTGAGAGGCGAACTTGAATGGAAAAAGGCAAGAGTGCAGTGAGACTATTCGAGCAAGTAAAAAGCCAAAGTGTGTGAAAATTTCTTTGCGAGAGAAGTTGTGAGATTTGATGTGTGATTAAACCAAAATGTCAAGAAGTACCGAAAGGATTGTTGATGATGACGGTGTTTTGCCTGATCCAACATATCATACATTTATTCATGAGATGGGCCGAATGCTCAAACAGAAACTAGAATCGATGCTTAAAAGATTGGATTGTGTAGAAGGAAGATTCTTGAAGGAGTCCTTTGTGCAAAAAAAGCGAAAAGATTCAATTAGGAGAGAGTCATGACTTGATTCCTATTCTTCATGGGATCCAAGTTAGAGTAAAAAAATCACATGTTTAAAGCCTTTCGAGGTACCAAACGAGAAAGCACAAGTAATTCTTCATATACACCAAGGTGGTCGCCCACGGAGGGTTATTCACGAAGAGTTGATCATTACTTATATGAAGATTCTGCCACTTCTGTCCAACGAAAAGCTTGTCGTTGTGATTCTTATATGTTATCTTCTTCTTTTGATGAAAGAATGAGACAAAAAGAAATTAGATGAAAAGAGAGACAAGAAATGCTAATAAAAGAAAATGAATGAATATGGAATGAAATTGAGAGAAAGAAAAAAGAAGTGAAAGAAAAAAATTGAAAAATAAAAAGAGAGTGAGAGAAAGCAAAATGAGAATGAGATTGAAAAAGCCTGTGAGAAAGAAAAGAAAGTTAAAAAGAGAGAGAGACTGAAGAAAGAAAAGATGGTGAGCAACAATCGAGTGTTGTTGTTGAAAATAAAAATGAAAAGAAGAATGAAAGTGAGTTTTCAACAATAAAAGAGACTGTGGTAAAAGTGAGAGGATTTGAAAATGAGTTAGAAAAAGAGACGAGTGAAAAGGATGCAAGTGAACAAGAAAAAGTGAGGAATGTTTTTACTAACCAACATGCAAGTTGTCCTCGTACTGTTTCTTCTTTCCAAGTTTCTAGAGATTCAATTGACAAATTTCAACTTCAATACTTTTTGGATGACAGACGATTTCAATTGATCGAGAAAGGTAATGTTGAAAGTGAAATCCAGCCACAAGTGCTTAAAGGTAAGCAAGGTAAGGAGTCTTTAGCCATTGAATCACGGCAAACCAATTTCAATATTGATGAGAAAATTACCGATGACTTAGTTTTTGAAAGATCTCCTCATTTTGATTTAGTTAATTGTCATTTTATGATTAATGTTGACAATTTCGTTTTAATTGGAGGCATGAGGAGTTGTTCACTTGATGTGTTTTGTGTTGACAAATATGTTGATGTCGTTCGATTAAATCAACGAATACAAAATGTGATCTTGTATGATAACGAGTTTTCACGTAAAACACTTAACCTGTTTGAATGTCCTGTTAATGCGAACTCTTTAAAGTTTTGTATGGAATCCTCATGTATGTGGAAGAATTTTAAGAGGTTTGATTGTTTGAATTTATTTATGCCTAAATCTTCTTTATTTGGCATGTGTGGTTTCTTTGTGAAAACGATATTTTTGTTGCATTGTGGAACAAGTGATCAAAACCATGTGTTTAAGCCAGGAGCATGTTTTCATAAGCTGTTGATAAATGAAGGTAAGCATCATGAATTTATTCTGCATAAATGTATTAAAACATTTCATCTGCTTCGAATTTTATCATTTTGTTCAAAAACAAAGCATGTGAATTTTGTTGGCTTGCAAAGTCAAAATCAATTTTTTTATTTTGGAAACTGTTTTATATCGTGGTTTAAAAGATTCAAGCATGATTCATTTGATCATGTCCTTTATATGATGTCAGTCAAGGAACTTTCAAGTGTAAGTGAAATGGCAAGAGAAAACCTCATTTTTTATCTCGGTGGTTATCGTTCTTTATTATTGATCAAGGGAAATGAACCAAGGGATTTTAATTTTTGAAACTATAACTATAGGAAGCATTGTTATTCTGGATCATTATTGAAAGAAATCAAGCATTCTGAATTTCGTGTGAATATATGTGTGAACCATTTGTGCTTGCTTGATGTTTTGTCTTTAAATCTAAAAACAAAGT
Organism: Gossypium anomalum; assembly: GCA_025698475.1. Classification (NCBI taxonomy): domain Eukaryota; kingdom Viridiplantae; phylum Streptophyta; class Magnoliopsida; order Malvales; family Malvaceae; genus Gossypium; species Gossypium anomalum. Next base: position 43,699,010 of record CM046965.1, read on the forward strand.
TGTTGAACTGTGATAAGTTGCAAATGCTAAATCAAAGCTTTGGTTCTATATCATTTTTCAAAGGAATTGACTCATGGACTTTTGTTGTCCAAAATTATAATTCTCGAAAGCTTCATGATTCTGGTGTATCACCATCAAAGAAATTTTTGATTTATTTTCAAACGGTAAGGCCAACTCATGTCTTTGATCCTGGCATTGGTTCATAGGTTCAATTTTTGAATAAGGTTTCAGAAATTTCTTTTGATCTTCTAAACCATGGTGTCACTAATCTATTTCATTTTTTTGTAGGTGACACTTTGAAATGGTTCCCTTTTAAAGAGGGAGGGCATAAACATAACTTGTTTTCTTTTTGAGGCATGTGTGATTTTCAGGTTCTTGGGAGCAACTATGTCAATTTCATCAACCAAGGGGCTTGTCATGGTGAAAGATTTTTCACAAGCAAGTGGCCCGATTTGAGGACAAAATGTCTTCAAGAGGGAGGGTATGATACGATCCCGGCCGCATCACGTTATGACTCAAATCGACGACACTGGGAATGGCCTAAACACGAGGGGCCCAAGTGCAAAATGAAATTTAATTTCATTTTGTTAATTTGTGTGAAGGTCTTATTTAATCGACCGTAGGGTGGAAACCATTGTTGGCTTTATCGAATAATCAAGGACGTTTAACTCAAGTGTTCCATGCAACTTGCTACAAGCTTATTTATCTCATTCATAGCTTATCCTAGCTCATTGAGCTCAACATTATTTGGTTTTAGCTTGTGCATCAATTTGCTGGAATATCTAATTAGGTTTTGCTCAATTTTAGCTTTCTTTAGTTTATGCGTTTAAGTTGCTGGAATAATTAATTTGGTTTTAGTTTAATTAGTTTACTTAGCTCAAATAATTAAAGTAGTGTTTAAGTTGTGTCATAAATTAAGTCATAAATTAAGTAAGATTTAAATATGCATTAATTTGAATGTATTTAATGTGTTTGAGTTTATTTAATGTGTTTTTTTTAGTTCAGCAATTTATTATATCTTAAGTTTATTTAATATTTCTTAGTTAGCACAGCTATTTAATATGTCGTAGGATCAGACATTTTAATTGTGTCTAAAGTTTAGACAACTTAATTGGTGTCTTGAATCCTAAACCGATTGTTAATTCTTCTTGTAGGAGTTCACACCAGCTGTTTAGCTAGTCAAATTCATGGGACGGCATTAAAGAGAATACATGCACTCAGCTAGTTCATGGACGGCAATAAATTCAGCTACTGATTTCTCTTCCCCAAAGGGCTGTTAGTGAAGATTAATGGACAAGAAGCTATTCACACAAGTCTGTTCAACTCACAAACGTTTTCACACCTTGGTAGCTGTTAAAATCCATCCATTCACACCTTGTGGCTGATTGTATTCAAGTATTCACTTTCAAGGGTTGTTCGTGCGCCTAAAATACCATCAATGTTGGCGGCTGCTTATTTGGCTACCCAAGGATGAATGATGAAGTTCCTTGGCTTCTCAATCATTGGACATTTCAGCTCAACTCATCAGCTCATTAATTTAGCTGAATTGGAAGACTAAATGAGCTGACCATTGGCTTCATCTAGGCCTAGATTTTGTCAAAAGACATGTAATTATTCTAGAATCTCATTAACAGTTTAATTAAGTTGATTGCATGTGACCAATCGACTAGGCTTAACTTAGACCTATAAATATTTTATTTTCAGCTATTTGTAGGGATTTTTTTGCAAATCTACAAAGTTTTGTTCCTTAAGTGAGAATTCAACTCTCATTATTCTCTCTTGGACTGAATCGACTTATCAAGCTCAGCTTGTGTGTAACACCCCAAACCCGACCTAGACATTATGACCGGATCCGACATGCCGCATCGAAGCGTTCAAAACATTCCGTATTACTTAGTTTAGAAAACTTAATCGACGTTTTAAAAGATACTTTTAAAGGTAGGTTAAAGTGAATGGAAGCTGTGCACCAGGTAGGAAACCGAAAAAGAGGAGGTGAGTCCGTCGGACTGCTTAAATACCAAGCTCCCTTTGGATCCAATCCTAGACATGCACACTGCCATCGCCACACTCTAACATCTCGTGTAATTTTGAGAAAACCATTTTGGTTAAGTCCATCTTAAGAAAAATGTTTAAGTTTGAAAACGTTTGCTTAGCGGAAGCCTTACCTGTAATCGTGTTATTTTGAAATCACTTATTGTCTTTGAAAATGCGTCCTAGAGCTAATCCATTTCAATAGTTATCTCGGTTCATTTTTATCATAATAAAATAAAAATAAAACAAAACCATCAAATAATTAAGCGGCCTTATTACATTTTAAAACCCAAAACCATAAACGAAAATAAAAGGACGTCCGCTTCATCGAAAAGAAACGAGTTTTGCGAAAACAAGTGGCCACTCCGAATCCCTCACAGCTCCAAGCCCACTGTGGTTGGGGATTACCTGCAAAGATGAAAATGAAGGGGTGAGTTTGGGGAAACTCAATGTGTAATTAACCCAACCATAGCCTAAATCAGTTCAAACCACAGAAATAGAATAAGTTGGCCTTAGCCCTAAACAGATCTCAAAATATAGCCCATAGGCCCAGAATAGATCAGAACAAATATATCATGCTTATGCAGAAACCCAACCCATATCCAACCATGTACACCCCATACCATCCTTACACCATGTGCGGAGATTACTCGACCCACCCAACCTTACACGCCACACGAAATATGCAAAGCATGGTCATGCGGATCTGAAAAATGTGACAGAGTCACCAGATACGATATATATGTGGCAAAGCCACGGAGCAGAGATATATGTGGCAAAGCCACGAATCAGATAATGTGGCATAGCCACCAGACACTTCCTCCATAATATAACCCATGTCCCCATGCGATGATATTCATTCATGGCATACATCACACATGATTTAAATCATCATGCTTTTCTTACAAAAATTAACACTAGGGGTATAATGGTCATTTTGCATACATAAGGGTATAATGGTAATTTTGCATACGTAGGGGTATTCTAGTAAACCTAACTATTTTTAAGGTTTTCATGCATATCGTAGCCATTACATATAACCAGAAACACTTACCGAGCGTTCTTACCGAATTGGGCCCGTTGGCCCATTAACCTAGTTTTGGCCCATTAAGCCCAAAATATCAAAACGCACGAAATCGCGCGTACTGCAGTTTTATCACTTTCGATTACCAGTAATATTTACCCATATATCTTACGAGCATTCGCACACTCGCAAGTGCCCAAAATACCGGCTTTTCAGCATTTTGGCTTTTCGGCTTTTGCCGATCTAGTCTATGAGAGGGTGTCAGTTACACACCTGTTTTTCGAAGATTCGTTGACGAGATCTACGCACGAACTGCCTACAATTGAATTACTAACATATTACTCTAGATATCGAAATAACACTGAGTATGTAGTCCCTTACCATATTCGGCCAAACATGCCTAAAACCCTATTGCTCTTACCTTATTGCCGAAATATGATTAAGTCCAAAGATCCGATCGTTCCACTTGTCCAAGCCCTTGATCAGCAGCCTCTAAGTCACCATTTATCAAAGCAGAACAGTTATCACAACCCCTCAGGGCTACAAGTCCAAATCGACAGCCTCCCTAACATTTAGGGATTTCAGCTTTTCCTAAAATACGAAAGAAAGACTAAGTTGGAAAGACTTACCACCGATTTCTTTCGGTCAATGATTCCAATGAGTTCCTACTCGATTCCGATGTAGATCTAAGCCCTCAGATGATAACAAAAGTCGACCCTTCAGTGATTTTTGGAATTCGACTATGCTCCCTAGACTATGGGGTTTTCGGCTTTTTGTAATAATGAAAGAAAAGATGAAAGTTTTGTAGTGGCTTTGTCGACAGAGGTTTTGGGGTTTAGAAGAACAAGAATCGTCCACAAGATAGAGAAAAACCACAGGGTTTGGCTGGGAGAAATCGACACAGAAATAATATAAGCTTTCGGGATTTCAGCTTTTGTGTATAAGGCTTAAGAACAATTGATAAGAACGTGGAGATGAATAGAACAATGGAAAGATTCGGCTATGGGGGAAAAGGAGAAGAGAAAATAGATGGATAGAAAAAGAAAAGAAAGGAAGAGAAGGAAGAATGGTCAGAAAAACGGCACAACTCTTCTAAATGCCGAATTTATACCTAGCTTAACCCTAGCTGAAATTTTTCCCTCTTAGAGAATCCCTTGGCCGGCCACCTCTTGCTCTTCAAGAGTCCATTATTCGGCCATCACAGCTCTCCCCAATCAGCTCCTAAATTCTCTCCCTTATCCCCTCCTTGCTCAATCTCCTAAGCAACTCAAACTCCTCCTACCAGTCTTTTACTTGAGTTCCATCACTTTCCTCTTCTGTACATAAAAATTAATCCCTTAATTTGTTGTCATTGTGACTTGAACACAGGTCCTCCCAATCATCCACACGCCACCTATAGCATTCCCGGTGGGCGTCACTTAGCCACTTTACCACATGCCTCCTTGTTATTTATTTTACACAATAAATACCTAAAAGCCCAATTAACCAAAACCCTCATTTTTCTTATGGAATTAAAATTAACTAAAACTATCAGATTTTAACTTAAGCTTGGGCCTTCTAGAGGCCCACTAACGTACTTAATCCTACGGCAAACAAACAGAACACAGAATTTTAAATTTGTCCAACATTTTTAAAATTCCCAAAAATTGGAGCGTTACAACTCTACCCTCCTTAAAGAAATTTCGTCCTCAAAATTTACCTGGTCCGAACAGATAAGGGTATTATTGCTGTATCGCCTCCTCTGGCTCCCAAGTAGCTTCCTCTCTGCCATGATTACGCCAAAGTACCTTTACTAATAGGACAGATTTTCTTCTTAGAACCTTAACCTCTCGATCTAGTATTTGCACAGGCTCCTCCTCAAAGGTCAAATCAGTTTGCACCTCAATTTCTGCAACCGGCACGACATGAGTAGGGTCAGAACGATATCGCCTTAACATGGAGACGTGAAAAACATCGTGAATCCTGTCCAACTCTGGAGGTAATTCCAACTGATAAGCCACTAGGCCTACTCGCTTCAAAACCCGATAAGGCCCAATGAACCACGGACTCAACTTGCCCTTCTTCCCAAACCTTAATATCTTCTTCCAAGGAGAGACCTTCACAAAGACCATATCACCCACTGAGTATTCAATCTCCTTACGCTTCAAATCTGCATACGACTTTTGCCTATCAGACGCTTCTTTTAACCGATCTCTAATTATTCTGACCTTTCCCTCAGTATCAGCTATCAACTGTGGTCCAAGAACTTGTCGCTCCCCTAGTTCGGTCCAACAGCTAGGTGTTCGACACCTTCGCCCATACAGTGCTTCATAGGGTGCCATTCGAATACTCGCCTGATAACTATTATTGTATGCAAATTCTACCAATGGCAAGTAATCCTCCTAACTACCTTGGAAATCAATAACATATCTCCTCAACATGTCCTCCAGAATTTGGATAACTCTTTCCGATTGACCATCAGTTTGGGGATGATAAGCCGTACTAAAGTTTAATCACGTTCCCAACGCCTCATGCAGCTTTTGCCAAAATTGAGATGTGAATCTAGGATCTCGATCAGAGATAATCAAAACTGGAACTCCATGAAGTCGCACAATCTCTGCCACATACAACTTGGCTAGCTTCTGAAGTGAAAAATCAGTGCGAACTGGTATAAGATGAGCTGATTTGGTCAACCTATCCACAATTACCCATATCGAGTCCTTTTTCGATGGTGTCAAGGGTAGCCCACTCACAAAGTCCATGGTTACCCTCTCCCACTTCCAAAGTGGTATCTTTCTCGGCCGCAACAATCCAGAAGGTAATTGATGCTCAGCTTTCACTTGTTGGCACGTCAGACATTTCCCCACAAATTCTGTTACTTCGAGTTTCAGCCCAGGCCACCAATACAGTTCTCGCAAGTCGCGATACATCTTATTCCCTCCAGGATGCATGGCATAAAGTCCCCCATGAGCTTCCTTAAGTATAGACTGTCTCAAGTCAGAGTCCTTCGGAACACAAATTCTTCCTCAGAAGCATAGAACTCCTTCGTTATTTAACCCAAACTCCGAAGTTCCTCCTTCTTTAACTTGTTGGAAACGAGCAACCAAAGACTCATCTTCCAACTGTTTTTCCTTAATTTGATCCACCCAGTTTGGCCTTACTTGCAATTCAGCCAACAGACTTCCATCATCATACAGGCTTAAGATTGCTCTCAGATCAGATACGGCTCTACGGCTTAGAGCATCAGCTACCACATTAGCCTTGCTTACGTGATACTCGATCGAACAGTCATAATCCTTAAGCAACTCAATCCACCTCCTTTGCCTAAGGTTCAATTCCTTCTGAGTCAGCAAATACTTAAGACTCTTATGATCTGTGTATATAATACACCTTTCTCCATACAAATAATGTCTCCAAATCTTAAGTGCAAAGATCACTACTACTAACTCCAAATCATGAGTAGGATAGTTTCCTTCGTGAGGCTTAAGCTGTCGTGATGCATAAGCAACCACCTTACCCTCTTGCATCAACATACAACCCAAACCTACATGTGATGCATCACTGTACACAGTAAAATCCTTCCCAGACTCTGGTTGAATTAATACAGGTGCTTCCGTCAAAACTTTCTTCAACTTCTCAAAGGCTTCCTGTTGCTTCTCAGTCCATACAAACGGTACTCCTTTCCTTATAAGTTTCGTCAAAGGTGCTGCCACCACAGAAAAACCTTCCACAAACCTCCTATAGTATCCTGCCAAGCCTAAGAAACTTTGAATTTCTGACACTGACCTAGGCGGCTTCCATTCCAGAATTGCTTCGATCTTACGAGGGTCTACCTTAATTCCCTCAGCAGATACCACATGTCCTAAAAAGGTTACCTCCCTCAGCCAGAATTCACACTTGCTAAACTTCGCATAAAGTTCCTTCTTCCTTAGCACTGGCAACATAGTGCGAAGATGCTCATCATGTTTTGCTTCAGTCTCAGAGTATACCAGAATATCATCAATAAAGACGACCACGAATTGATCCAGATATGGTTGAAATACACGGTTCATCAGATCCATAAATGCTGCAGGAGCATTTGTCAGTCCAAATGGCATAACCAAAAACTCGTAATGACCATACCGAGTCCTAAATGCCGTCTTATGGATATCTACCTCTTTGACCCTTAACTGATGATATTCGGATCGAAGATCGATCTTGGAAAATACAGAAGCTCCTCTAAGCTGGTCAAACAGATCGTCAATCCTTGGTAGTGGATACTTATTCTTAATCGTCAGTTTGTTCAACTGGCGATAATCAATGCACATGCGCATCGTCCCATCCTTCTTCTTCACGAATAGCACCGGTGCTCCTCATGGAGACACACTTGGCCTAATAAAGCCCCTATCCAACAACTCTTGAATTGTGCCTTTAACTCTACTAACTCTTTCGGTGCCATCCTATACGGTGCAATGGACACTGCTGCTGTTCCAGGCAACAAATTGATTCTAAACTCGACTTCTCGGTTTGGAGGCAATCCCGGAAGCTCCTCTGGAAAAACATCTTGGAACTCTTTAACGGTCCTGACCTTATCTACTGTCAATCCCTCAGCTTCCTTTTGACTCACAAATGCCAAATAGGCCTCACAACCATTCCGAATCCACTTTTCAGCCTTCAATGCCGATACCACATTAGACAAATAGTCCCTTCGTTCACCTATCACCTTAACCTCATCCCCTTCCGTGGTCCTTAGCACCATCTACTTAGCAGCACAATCCAAAGTCGCCTTATGCTTAACAAGCCAGTCCATTCCAGAATGAGGTCGAGCTCTCCGAACGGCAACTCCATTAGATCTCCAAGAAAGATCCTACCTTGAGTTTCTAAGGGTACACCCCTATACAGCTTGTCTACCCTAACCGAGTGGCCCAAAGGACTTAACACAGATACCCCACTTACTATCTTCTCAGAATGCACTCCAAAGGCCCAGATATCGGACATGCAACATAAGAATGAGTAGATCCAATATCCACCAAAGTAGTAAACGGCATGCTAGAAACCAAAAACGTACCAGTTATGACGTCAGGCGCGTCGCCCTCCTCTCGACGACGAGCCGCATACACCAACGCTGGCTGTCGAGCCTCAGCATTTCCAGCACCCCTGCCAAGCGCCCCTCGACCTTGTCCATTTCCATTTCTATTTTCGCCCCTACCTTGCCCACGTCCTCTCGGTGGTTGTGGTTTACCTCTCACGGGTTGAGAAACCCTCTGTTCGACAGCTTGAACTTGATCAGCTCTCTGAAGACAGTCTTTAACTCTATGCTCCATAGATCCGCATCGGAAGCAAGCACCAGAACGTTTCCTACACTTACCCAAGCGTACCTTACCATAGTCTCCACAAATTAGCGGTCTAACCACGTTTACCGGAGCTGCTCGAACTGGCTCCTCCACTCTTGCCCTTTTGACATTCTTATTTACTCTACCCGCAGGTCTAGAATCCCTCCGAAAACGGTTCCTTTCTTTCTCACGGTTTTGCCTCTCAGTACGCTTTACCTCCACAGCTATCTTAGCTTTTTCCACTAGAACCGCGAAATCCTGCTCCCTTTGCGGAGCAATCAGCACCTTAAGGTCATCTCTGAATCCATCCTCAAAGCAAATGCCACGCTCATACTCCGTAGCGACTATCCCCACAGCATGCCGACTCAGCCTCAGAAACTCCGCCTCATACTCAGCAACAGTTTTACCTCCTTGGACTAGATTCAGGAATTCCTTCCTGTGGGCATCCACATAACTTGCCCTGACGTACTTCCCTTTAAAGGTTGTCTTAAACAGCTCCCAAGTAACCCTATCAGCTGGGGTTCCATCCCTCACAGTGAGCCACCACTGATAAGCCTCATCTCGCAGCAGTGATACGGCCCCCTTCAGCTTCTCTTCCACCGAGCAGTCCAAGTCATCCATAATTCGTTCTGTGGCCTCCAACCAATATTCCGCCACGTTCGGGGCTACACCAGATATGCCCCTAAAGATCTCCGCTCCGTTAGCCCGAAGTCGTTCAGAAATTAATCCTCAGATTCTGTTGCCCGAACTTGCCCTGGCAACCCTTTCCAGAACTCGAAGCATAGCCTGCGACAGAGCGTCATCCCCGGCATCACGATCATGGGACTCTACTTCAGTTTCCGGTGGTACCGATGCCTCTGCTGCTGGCATATGTCCCGAAGACGAAGATCCTGCTCGAGCACTTCCTCGGCCATGTCCACGGCCTCTTCCACGCGTAGCTCTTGTACTCATATCGTATTATCTGATTACGAATTTTATGCATTAATTTTAGCATTCCAGTGATAATTACAGATCTTTTATGATTCAGACAATAATTCAGAGTTGGTTTTCACAGAATCGATGTCTAAATACAGTTTCAGCCTTTTAGCAAGTTTTCTAGGGTTTCAGTAGTATTCTATCTAGAGTATTCTAGTAAAGTTTCAGTACAGACAGATAATTTAGAATATATTTAGGAAAATTCAGAATACTTACAAACTTGGGCCGGAGATTCGGAATGCCACCTTCTAAAGATCTAACTTTCAAAAACTAAGTTTTGTAACCTTATAAAATCTTGTTTTTGAAAATCCTTATTTTTGTAAACCCATTCCACAGCCGAGTTGTTGCAACTTGGCTCTGATACCACTAAATTAACACCCCAAACCCGGCCAAGACATTGTGACCGGATCCGACATGCCACATCGAAGCGTTCAAAACATTCCGTATTACTTAGTTTAGAAAACTTAATCGATGTTTTAAAAGATACTTTTAAAGGTAGGTTAAAGTGAATGGAAGCTGTGCACCAGGTAGGAAACCGAAAAGAGGAGGTGAACCCGTCGGACTGCTTAAATACCAAGCTCCCTTTGGATCCAATCCTAGACATGCACACCGCCATCGCCACACTCTAACATCTCGTGTAATTTTAAGAAAACCATTTTGGTTAAGTCCATCTTAAGAAAAATGTTTAAGTTTGAAAACGTTTGCTTAGCGGAAGCCTTACTTGTAATCGTGTTATTTTGAAATCACTTATTGTTTTTAAAAATGCGTCCTAAAGCTAATCCATTTCAATAGTTATCTCGGTTCATTTTTATCATAATAAAATAAAAATAAAACAAAACCATCAAATAATTAAGCGGCCTTATTACATTTTAAAAACCCAAAACCATAAACGAAAATAAAAGGACATCCAGTTCATCGAAAGAAAAGCGAGTTTGCGAAAACAAGTGGCCACTCAAATCCTCTCACGGCTCCAAGCCCACTATGGTTGGGGATTACCTGCAAAGATGAAAATGAAGGGGTGAGTTTGGGGAAACTCAGTGTGTAATTAACCCAACCATAGCCTAAATCAGTTCAAACCACAGAAATAGAATAAGTTGGCCTTAGCCCCAGAGCAGTTTCGAGAATAGAGCCCATAGGCCCGAGCATGGTCATCGTAGATATATCATGCTTATGCAGAAACCCAACCCATATCCAACCATGTACACCCCCATACCATCCTTACGCCATGTGGGGAGATTACTCGACCCACCCAACCGCTACACGCCACGGAAATATGCAACATGGCTGTCAGATACAGAAAATGTGACAGAGTCATCAAATACAGATATATGTGGCAAAGCCACCAGAACAGATATATGTGGCAAAGCCACCAAAACAGATAATTTGTGGCATAGCCACCAGGACGCTTCCTCCATAATATAACCCATGTCCCCATGCAACAGATATTCATTCATGGCATACATCACACAGATTTAAATCATCATGCTTTTCAGACAAAATTAACATTAGGGGTATAATGGTCATTTTGCATACATAAGGGTATAATGGTAATTTTGCATACGTAGGGGTATTCTAGTAAACCTAACTATTTTTAAGGTTTTCATGCATATCGTAGCCATTACATATAACCAGAAACACTTACTGAGCGTTCTTACCGAATTGGGCCCGTTGGCCCATTAACCCAGTTTTGGCCCATTAAGCCCAAAATATCAAAACGCACGAAATCGCGCGTACTGTAGTTTTATCAATTTTGATTACCAGTAATATTTACCCATATATCTTACGAGCATTCGCACACTCGAAAGTGCCCAAAATACCGACTTTTCGGCATTTCAGCTTTTCGACTTTTGTCGATCTAGTCTATGAGAGGGTGTCAGTTACACACCTATTTTTTGACGATTCGTTGACGAGATCCACGCACGAATTGCCTACAATTGAATTACTAACATATTACTCTAGATATCGAAATAACACTGAGTATATAGTCCCTTACCATATTCAGCCAAACATGCCTAAAACCCTATTGCTCTTACCTTATTGCCGAAATATGATTAAGTCCAAAGATCCGATCGTTCCACTTGTCCAAGCCCTTGATCAGCAGCCTCTAAGTCACCATTTATCAAAGTAGAACAGTTATCACAACCCCTTAGGGCTACAAGTCCAAATCGACAGCCTCCCTAACATTTAGGGATTTCGACTTTTCCTAAAATACGAAAGAAAGACTAAGTTGGAAAGACTTACCACCGATTTCTTTCGGTCAATGATTCCAATGAGTTCCTACTCGATTTCGATGTAGATCTAAGCCCTCAGATGATAACAAAAGTCGACCCTTCAGTGATTTTTGGAATTCGGCTATGCTCCCTAGACTATAGGGTTTTCGGCTTTTTGTAACAATGAAAGAAAAGATGAAAGTTTTGTAGTGGCTTTGTCGACAGAGGTTTTGGGGTTTAGAAGAAGAAGAATCATCCACAAGATGGAGAAAAACCATAGGGTTTGGCTAGGAGAAATCGGCACAGAAATAATATAAGCTTTCAGGATTTCAGCTTTTGTGTATAAGGCTTAAGAACAATTGATAAGAACGTGGAGATGAATAGGACAATGGAAAGATTCGGCAATGGGGGAAAAGGAGAAGAGAAAATAGATGGATAGAAAAAGAAAAGAAAGGAAGAGAAGGAAGAATGGTCAGAAAAACGGCACAACTCATCTAAATGCCGAATTTATACCTAGCTTAACCCTAGCCGAAATTTTTCCCTCCTAGAGAATCCCTTGGCCGGCCACCTCTTGCTCTTCAAGATTCCATTATTCGGCCATCACAGCTCTCCCCAATCAGGTCCTAAATTCTCTCCCTTATCCCCTCCTTGCTCAATCTCCTAAGCGACTCAAACTCCTCCTACCAGTCTTTTACTTGAGTTCCATCACTTTCCTCTTCTGTACATAAAAATTAATCCCTTAATTTGCTATCATTGTGACTTGAACCTGGGTTCTCCCAATCATCCACACGCCACCTACAGCATTCCCAGTGGCGTCACTTAGCCACTTTACCACATGCCTCCTTGTTATTTATTTTACGCAATAAATACCTAAAAGCCCAATTAACCAAAACCCTCATTTTTCTTATGGAATTAAAATTAACTAAAACTATCAGATTTTAACTTAAGCTTGGGCCTTCTAGAGGCCCACTAACGTACTTAATCCTACGGCAAACAAATAGAACATAGAATTTTAAATTTTTCCAACATTTTTAAAATTCCCGAAAATTGGGGCGTTACATTGTGGCTTCCTTGATTAACCCAAACTTATCACTTCCAAGTATGGTGTTCGAACATTCCTTTGGTTCCTATCTTGCTAGATAGTGGGTCAAGGTTTCCTTGATAATTCCCTAAAACCGAATTCACCTAAGAGCTATTTAAGACACGGGTCAACAATTTCCTATATTGTTAGTTCTATCTTAACCCTTAGCCTAATTCATCCATCCATCACCAAACTATCCTTAAACCGTTTGTTCTGAACCTATCTATCATCCCTTCCTTAGCCATTTTTGAAACAACCAGTTCTTACTTAATTTTACGATCGGGCAACCTAAACGACTCGAATCATCACCGAGGCGAGTTCGTATCATGCCACCATCCCTCGAGTGTAACGGCTTAATCTCAGAAATTCGGCCTCATACTCTGCCACAATCCTGTCCCCTTGCATGAGATTATAGAATTAATATAATAAATAGGATTTGGTTTGTTTATTTTATTATTGTTTATTTTATTATTTATCATTTAAATATATAAATTTAAATATATTAATAATATAATAATATATAGAGAAAATGTGTTATATATATAACTAATTATATGCTTATACTTAATATATTATATTCCTAATGTCATATTTTCATATTCTCAGAAAGTGGTGACATACGAGCACTTGATTCAATTTATTTCTTTATCTCCCCGTGAATTGTATGTTTGTAACAATAGGGACAAAATTTCTTCAATTCCAATCAACTGCACGTATTGTGTCGATTTTTTTGAGTAATATACTCAGGATCTCACATCAGCGAGCATTCACATAACTCGCTCCCACATACTTCCTTTGGAAAGTTGTTTTGAAATATTCCCAGATCGGATGAGTACCCTCCTCAACCAATAACCACCATTGGTACACCTCATCGCGAAGCAGAGATACTGCACCCTTTAGTTTCTGCCTCAGGGGTGCAATCAATGTCGTTCAATATTCTCTTGACGACCTCCAACCAGTATTCGGCCATCGTGGGGGCAACTCCAATGACACCTCTAAATAGCTCAGTACTATTGGACCAGAGTCGTTCAGTTACCGACCCACGGTCCCCAAAACCAGAATGGGGCCCAGCAACCCTCTCCAACACTCTGAACATGGCTTGGGACAATGTGTTGTCCCCAGTCGAGCAACTTTGAGACCTGGTCTCAACAATAGGTGTAGCCGCTGTTTCGCTCGTATCCAAATTAGACATACTGCCCAGTGAGGAAGATTCATCTCGAGTCCCTCTATGGTGCCCGTCGCGCCCATGAATACCACGACCATGCGTTCCACGAACTCATCGTCATTATAGTTTTATCTACATTACGAAATTTTATGCTTCAGTTTCAGTGTTTATTAGCATGTATTTTATGCTTCAAGTATTTATCAGAAGTTTCAGAAATTTTCCACAAACTTAAATCCCTGACTAACTCAGTATAGTTTCAAACAATTCAAAGTTTTCTAACTACAGTAATTGTAAGTTTAGAAGTACTTACAGGATCGGCGCCGAAGACTTTACTAAAAAAAGAAACAAACTTTGTTTGAAAACTAGTTCTTTCACAAATACAATTTTGAACCCAAAATTCACAACCCGAGTTTTGTAACATGGCTCTACTACCACTAAATGTAACACCCCAAACCCGACCTAGACGTTATTGCCGAATCTGGAATGTCACGAAGAAAGGTTAAGAATTCAATTTTATAATATTGAAACCTCATTAAATTTATTACTAAAAGAGTCCTCATTTAAAAAAAACATATTATTATGCTCATTAATGAATCCATCAATTGTTTGCTCTTTCAAGTAAAACGATAATTTGCAGTGGAATTTTAAAAGTCGTTACATCACAAAAACATTTGTTTGCGTAAAACTGTTGTTTTCGTAAATTGTTTTGCTGAGCGTCACAAGAAACCTAAATCAAATCCAAAACCAACAATAAAACCAAAATAATTTCTGGAGAGTCCCATATTTGCAAAACTCTCAGAATAAACCAGAATTTAAATAAACTTTTCAGTAAATATGATTTATGGACATGTGATCGCAACTGAGCCTCTGTCGCACCGACCTGCCTATGCCTTAGGATTACCTGAACAGAACAGACAAACAAAAGTGAGTTTTAGAAACTCAGTGTGTAACTCGACAGAAACATAAATTCAAATTTTATCAGATAGCAAAACATATACAAACATAATTTCTGTACAGAATCAGATATGCATAGTCCTACCCCCATCCTCTGCACACTAACTCCGACCATCCCAACACACCACATGGGGTATAAAACACCACCCAGCCCTACACACCACATAGTGTCCGTACGACACTTATCAAAATAAATCGCAATCATGCTACCAGAATAATGGCAAAATATTGTCTAACAGAATACTTCCTCCACATAAACATATCATATCCCAAACACATATATAGATATACAAAATAACAGATAATATGCATGCTTATACATAACAGACGTAATACACGCATATGCGTGACAAAGCAGATTATACATATCATGTCTCATTAATCTCGTACAAACCCTATTTAAGCTATTTTCAGTCTAACCGAATAACAGGTTTCATGCTTAAGGGTTTGTTTTGCCCATACTAGCCCTACAGAAAGCCCACAGTGGATTAGAACGATACGTGCAGCCCTAGGAAAAATTTCTAAAATTTGGGCTCACACACCCGTGTAGCCCACATGTTCAAATTAGCCTAGGCTGTGTGACCCACACAGCAGTGTGTTGCACACGACCTACCACACGACCGGGCACATGGATAGGCCAGATTTTTAGCTTTCACCGAACATCGTTTTCTCTCTTTTTATTTAGACACCTGATTCATTTTTTATGCGAACACAATCCCGAGAGAACCAGAACCTAAAAATCGTCAATAAACACCCAAAACTACGGCACTAAAAGACTACACTAAAAACATTTCAAAAGCTTACCCACAACAACGGCAGCCCCTAAACATTACTACGTAGCTGGAGAGTCTTAGATATCCTGAAAATCACCTAGCGAAACAGTACACCGAATCAACTTTATACAACAATAGAAAACTGAAACATTAATCAAAACTCCCTCAAAACCACAACGAGCCCTTACCTACGAAGCAGCACAAAGAACCCAAAAATTTAAAGTATCTCGATTAAATAAAAAAATGGTGACAAAATCAAAAAAAGGGAAGAAAAGAAATTGATAGTAACAAAGAAGGGAAGAGAAAGAAAAACGTCAAAAGAAGAGAGGAATTTTGGGGAAAAAAAAAGAAAATTTACAAAATAATAAAATCACTAAAATCCCCAACTCCCCACTAACCAACATATCGCACTAAAACTGACAACTGATTTTCATCCAACAACCTCAGAATTTCAATTCCACCGAACCTCTATCAGACAACCGAACCAAAAATTATCATCCTCGCTCACACAAGGATTTTAACACGAGACCTTAGGCAAGCTAACACGAAACCTTAGGAAGCTAACTGCTTACCACTTGAACCAGCAGGCTCATTCTAATATGAGTTTATCAAAAATAAAATATATGCAAAACCACTAAAGATAAGGCTAGGATAAAAAAATAGCATATTTTTCAAAAGTAGGACCTGAACCCATTACCTCAAACACAACCCCAAATCACTTAACCATTGGAACAGATACTCATCTATGACCGAATTCACAGAAACAAAGTTAAATAAATTAGGGTGTTACATTAATACTCTATAGAATATATCCAGATTAAACGTATCCTTCATCTTAGAAATTTTATATCTGACCTTGTTCCTATTTACTAGTTCCTGATGCTTCAAGCACTCTCTACAAATTCATTAGAAGGGACTATCCACTCCAGTGATTGGAGAACGTTCACAAATTCCATATCGTCCACTACATTCTGATTTATTTTTTCCCCCTGTCTGATAACCCAGAGATTGCTTTGGGAATGACTCCAAATCTTAATTCATTATTGCATATGGTCGTTATTTCCTAGCTTGGCTCTCTTTTTCAGAGTATCTTCTTGTAATGTTATTTCCACTAACTTACCTTGGTTGTCTTCTACGCTTAAAAGTGCTTGACTATTCAGAATTTCCCCAGGTACTTTGGTCATTAAGTTTTCCTCTTTATCTAGACTTTGGGGTTGCTCATCCTGGTGACCAATATAATTTACGTTTGTGCTCATGTAATCGTCCTGTAGATCCACAAGAGTTTCACCTTTAAGTTGACTTAGTTCCAGCATTAATAGCCTTTGGTTCTCCTAAATATCCCACTCTTCATATACTCCTTCGTAAATTTCATCGTCATAATCTATTTCATCATCTAACCATATATAATCAAAGTTGCCCATGATGCTTGCTAAACTAATTTCAATAGTCACTGCTGCAGCTCCTTTTGCAGAGGGGTGTATCGAGATTTCTTGAAGAGCAAAGAAGTGTTAGTAATGTTAAGCAAATAAGAATAAACTAAATATCAAATATATAATTTAGATATTTTCTACTTATTCTATTAGAATGCAAAAATCAAAATTAATTTAGTGACATTGCCTCCCCGGCAACAACATCAACAACTTGATCGCCTCCAAACGTACTAATATCTAGAGTAGAAATTGTTTTCTACGCTCAGAAGTGCCTGGCTATTTAGAATTTCTCCAGGTACTTTGGTCATTAAGTTATTCTCTTTATCTAAACTTTGGGGTTACTCAGACTAGTGACCAATTCGATTTACGTTTGTGCTCATGTAACCGTCTTGTAGATCCACAAGAGTTTCACCTCTAAGTTGACTTAGTTTCAGCATTAATAGTCTTTGGTTCTCCTAAATCTCCCACTCTTCATAGACTCCTTCGTAAATTTCATCATCATAATCTATTTCATCATTTAACCATATATAATCAAATTTGTCCATGATGCTTGCTAAACTAATTTTAATAATCACTGTTGCAGTTCTTTTTGCAGAGGGGTGTATCGAGATTTCTTGAAGAGCAAAGAAGTGTTAGTAATGTTAAGCAAATAAGAATAAAAGTGTTAGTAATGTTAAGCAAATAAGAATAAACTAAAGATCATATCTATAATTTAGATATTTCCTAATTATTCTATTAGAATGCAAAAATCAAAATCAATTTAGTGACGTTGCCTCACCAGCAACGACATCAACAACTTGACCACCTCCAGATGTACCAATATCTAGAGTAGAAATCCTACACAAAATATGTTAAAAAGGCAATATTCATAAGTATACAGGTCAAGTTAAAATATAGTTACAACGGAGTAGGTGAGTACTCCGAGGATCATACCCAAGGGAGGCGAACACTAAACTAATCTTAACCTGAACAAAAATAGATCTAAACATAAAATTAGAGTTTTTAATAACTAAATAACTAAAATCATATAAATAGCAAAACTTGGAAGATTTGCTATGACTTAGACAGATCTGAGCAAGGGTGATTAGCTCGATTCGGGAATCCTAATTAACTTTATCTTTGGGGTTCTTTGTTCAATTAACTAGTCAATACCCTAGCAGGATCTTCCAATCTTTCACCAGAATAATGAGCCAGTAGTAACTACTTATCTCTCGACCCCACAGTCTAGACCGATTCGGGGCTAAAGTGTTCGCGGATAGGCCATACCAATTATAGGTTACTTCCCACCTAAATGACTTCTTAGGGTCGTCAAGCCAAGGGTTTACGTTCTTCCTCTCCCAAACAGTTGACCCGTTAAGAGAGCCTTACAAAACAGTTAACTAATCATATCTCCACTTGCTAATACACCATAAAAGAATTACTTCCTCATGGATCTCATAAACATGATAAATGTGATATATAAAATAGACATGAATAACGAATCAAGAGGATAAGGTTTAAGATAAGCCTGAATTGTATTTAAAGATAATGTTGAATCCACACAGAGTTTGATTGAGTTTTACAGATCAGATCTCCCAATGAAAGCAAATAACAAAACTAGAAATAAACCTAAAACCTAAGAAAAGAGAAAACTAAAGACTAAAACTATGAAGAAAATTCTACAATATGAAAAGTCATCCATAACATGTATTAAATGAGCCCATTTATAGACTAATAGTGGTTGTCATCCTTAACGCTAGGTCAGCTGTCGCTCTTGTGCTTAATGTTTGATTGTGTGAACCAAAACGCCCCTGGCTTGTGATTATTTCCAGTACAGAGTTGATGTTGCGACACACCAGATCCTGTGTCACGACATCAAAGACAATTTGCTCATTCTTTAAGGATTTTTCAGGGTTGTGTCATGACATCTTCAGGCAATCTTGAAATTCTTATATTCTGCTCCCTATGTTGCGGCATCCAACTCTCTGTGTTGCAACACAGTGACCAATATTAAGTTAGCTCAACTTTTAATAGTCTCCTGCACACTCACAAAGCATATTAGCTCACCCTTGGTCCTCATTTGGCCCCTAAGATTAATAAAAGACTCAAAATACACATTTTATTGAATTTAAATAAAGTAATAAAAACTTAACTAAAACCTAACTAAAGTGCTTGTATTCAAGCTCCTCAAATACGAAAACTAGTTTAATCTGATACACTGAATTACAGGTGATCACCTTGTCACACGGCCATGTGTCCCCTATTTACACTTTTTACCATAATTTTTGTAAAAGTTTCAAATTAGTCTAGATCAGTTCCTGGGTTGATTTAATATTTTTGTATTCTCGATTAAGGATCGATTATGATTGATTATCGTTGAATGATTGTAATTATATTATATTATGAATTGTTTGATCAATTATGTCGGTATAGTGGATAATGTTGATATTTTATAGTTGTAATACCTTATAGCTTAGGTCAGGTGACTAGATCGGGTATAGGGTGTTACATATTTGGACGAGTTAAAGCTAAAAACATGAAGACCAATTGAGTTGAAATTGAAAACTTGATGATTGGTTACTTGCGGAACAAGTTAAGTCACTTTCTATGATTGAAGACTTTTGATTACACTGAGACTCTTATGGAATTATTATTCCATTATGTCCTTTTAGCTTTAATTTATAGAAAAGTGATCAGATTATAACTCTTATGTAAGCAAAACTTAAAGTAGTATATAAGCTTAAGTTTTATCTAGGTTGAAAAGTAACTGAGAGACTGAGAGATTAAGAGAGTACAAATATGTTCAAGTTAGGAACATTTTATGTGTGCATTGTTTCTGTAACCAATCAAGAAAGTCTCTTGAGTTGGAAAGCTAAGCTGTCAAGGGGAAAGCTTAGTGGGAGTGATCTAGCCTTTGTACAATGGTGAGATTGCTAAATTGGTGAGTCTTAGAACAATGTTAGGACTTAAACCATTGGTTGTACTGTGAAAAATATAGTGGATCATTGCTCCGAGCAAGGCCCCACAGATGTAGGCTAAGGTCGAATTGTGTAAACACTCTCAATGTTCATCTTTACATTTTCATACTTTTGATTTCGTGGTTGAAACTGTGGCCACGGTTCCAAGCAATATTTTAGCCACAATTTCTTGTTTGGAAAGCAAGTATCCCTCATTTCTTCATTTTTACTATTTACTCTTTCATATATGTAATTTATAATTTTATTAATAATACAATATATTTATAATATTTCAAGTTCTTAATAAAGGAAGAGTAAATGTAATATATATTAAATATATATATATTTTTATCAAACAAAAACATATTTTGCTTACACAAATATGCTAAAATGAATTGTTATATGTAAAACTGTTTGAATCATTTTGATTCATCGTTATTTTCATATTTCTTATAATTGAAAAAAAACATTAGTATTATCTATACTATTAATAAAACCTTCAGTGAGTTAATGTCACAAGTGAGTTAATGTGACGGGTTAATCGATACTAATAAAATTAGAAAATTATGAAAATGTATTTTTTATAATTAAAATAAGTCATATTATTCGAGGGTATTGCAGTGGTTCCATTTTAACAAAAATAAAAAAAAAATATGCATATGGTGAGATTCAAACTTGTACCAAGTGGATTAACAAAACCTTAATTTACCACTTAACCAAAACTTTATTTTATTATTTTTCATACTTTTTTTAATATGCACGATTTATCATCTCCACCAGTTGTATATCTATAATAAAACCTCTGGCTCACAATTGCTGATAAAATCATAATAAATAATTATGTGATCTATTTAGGTGTTAAAATTTTGTTTTACTAGTAACTTAATATAATTTTTTTATTTTAATATCGTACATATTTTAGTGTTATTATGCTTAATTAGTTTTAAATCATGTATTTCTTTATTTATTTTATTTTATTTTTAAATATATATTTATCATTTAAATTTATGGTTTCAGTATTTTTAAATATATATTTATCATCTAAATTTGTGGTTTCAGACGCTGATTAGATTTCTAATGCAGTAACGTAATGATTTAAGAAAATATATTAAAAAATCCATTAGTGCTTGAACTGAAGCAAATCTTTCATTGTGCACAGGCTAATTAAGAGTGGAAGATGGAAGCAAAGCCAAAATTTGAAGTCTTACATTGCGAAAGAATAAATTTCCAAGTGTCAAATAGCTCTTAACAATGGGAGAAAAACAAATATTACTGCCAGCATTACACAGGAATTATAAAAACCTGTAGCTTCTATTTGTCTGTGTACCTATTTCCTTTATACAAAGCTTCTAAAGGGGGACTAGCTAGTGCAGTGGTTTGTTGGGTAATTGCTTTAATGGTAAATTATGAAAGAGCGGTAACATATAGTGAACTAATACTACCCGCAAACGAATAATAAAGTAAAAACGATGACCGAATGCCAGTATACCCGCTTCATAAATTCGTAAGCTTAATGTCTCGAAGCAGATACCTTCTTCGCAAGCTGCTTATCTTGCTGCTTTTTCAGATGGTCCTGAGCAGTCGCATTGACAATCTTCACAAAGAAGTTCATAAGCATAAGCCACACAATAGTGTTCCAGATCGAAGCAAATGAAAAATCCCACTTCTCCTGCAGAAGAGATTTGAAATCTATTTTACAGAGTCGTTTTAAAAGACTAAAATGGATATATATTTTTTACTGATTCAAGGGGTACCTTGACATTTGAAGGGACAGGATGTGGGGCAGCTAAGTACTTTTCCTTTACGGCATGAAGTTTTTCTGTGAGTGTGGGCAAGTAAGAATCAAATCCAGGAATGAGGCTACTGAGAACCCAGATCAGTTCATTCTCTATCCAGTCCAGAAGTTGATTATTACAGACAGAGATAATGAAAACCGTCTGCAGAGAAGGAACCAAATAGATACTAAGAAGATGCTTGCAAAAAATTAGGATAATTTAACTTTATTGATACAATTAACACACAGAAGTTTGTTTTTGTCAGATAGTAGTCAATTCCACCTGAATCTTTTCAGAGTGGTGACATTCTCGTTAACACCGTAATCGAAAGTAAAACAATGATTTAGAATAAGACCTTCAACTTCATGGGTAGAAACAACTTGATTCAGTAGAAATAAAACAGTGAAAGGGAACCGAGGCTCTGCTTGTATGGTAAACACAAAGAAAACATCACAAACCTGTATGTGAGTTTTAATAATTGCCTTCCCAATCAAAGTTGCAAGAAAGAACTTCCAAAACGGAATCCCAAATTGTCCACACATGATGCCAGCAAGGTCAAATAAAGGATTTGGGACCTGAGACATGGTTCAGTCCGTCAGCAGGTTGACATGATAAAATCAATCAACAATGGCATAAATAGCATTTATAAACTGTGAAGTCATATGGTCTTAAATGGAAATAACTAATGAGACTTGGTGTTCAAATGCCATTGAAGTTTCTCCATTAGGCTCTCTCAACATAATGCAACACTTCGTAATTAGCTTGTTTTTTATCAACAAAATTTTATATCTTTTTAAAATACAAAATTTATAAAATAAACAAACAGCACCGTACAACAAAATATAGATAAAGTGTACAAGATATTAAGGCTTAATTATTGCTCAAGTGTACAAGATATTAAGCAAATGCCATTCAAATGCAACACTTCAACATAATTCAACATTTCGTAATTAGCTTGTTAAAATTTTCATATGAAATTTATTTTATCAACAAAATTTTATATCATGGGACAGATTATATAGTATCTTTTAAAATACAAAATTTCTCCATTACAAGAGCTGCTATTTATAGACTTGAGATTATTGCTTAAGTTTCATATACTCCATTTCGTAAGCATTTTTATTATTCTTTTTAAGTTTACGTCTGATGTATTCTTAGTATTTGACCGTTCTCAAAAAATTGTAATTTTTATCAGTCGGTACTTGCATATTGTTTCCGATTCTTAGACAAAGCTAGTGTACAAGATATTAAAGCTTAATTCTAGAACAAGATTTGATTTCTTTTATTTCTTTTCTCTTTTAGACTGCGTAAGCATGTATCTTTTTTGGCATACCATAAAGCTGAATATAACACACATTTTCTCATTTCTTCTATCTGTTAACTTGGCGTACAGAGCCTATCTTTATTAAAAAAAAAAAGATTAAAATCTTTTTTGTCAATTTTTGTTTCTTCTCTGGTGGCTTTTTTATTTAGCGTCACCTAGTGTGGGTGAGCAATCTTGTTGGGAGCTTAGTTTTTCTAATATTCAAATAGCTTCTTAAACTGCATGTTTTGTTATCATGTACTATTCCTTATTTGAACAACAGACCTTTGAATAGTAGTCTGGGCTTACAAGACCGCCTAAGTGCAATGTATTGTTGGAATTTTTTATTTTGATCTTCATGATGTGTTAGTCAGTTAGTAAATGATCCTCAAGTCATGTTTTAATCCACCCTCAATGATGTTGATTGAATTTGGAAAGAAGGACGAGTAAGGACGTCAATCTCATCTTAAAGGCATCCTTTTCCTTTTTACTTTGAGACCAAGCTAACCGATTTACTTAGATATGAAGGAAATTATGTAATAATTATTGAAGATATTTCAAGAGATAAATTTAGCCTTTTATTAAGAGTTTTAAACTTATCAAAATGTTGCTTCAAAGCTCTTGTGCCAACTTATAAAAGGTTGCAGGTGATTCTATGTTCGATTTAAAGTAATGATGTCCAAGAAGAAAGGTCATTTTATCTCACATCCATCTTCGGTGATTAAAGCTTCAAATTCATACAATGATAATGATGTTGATTTTAATAACCTAGAGGATGTTTTTAAGTATATGTTGAAGAAAATGGAAGTGTTGTGTAAATTGAATGATTCTCTGAGAGAAGTTGTAATTCTCAAAGGGGAAAAAAGAAAGACCCAATACTATTGTCAAAGAGAAAGATGGTGTAATTATTGATCTTAGAAAGATTAACGAGATACTTGATGAGACTATCAAGAAAAATGATGAAACAATTGCTAAAACTAATGCAACTTTGAAAGCAAATGAGCAAGATTTAAATTATACCAAAGCCATTATCAAAAAATATGAAATCCAAAGTGATGAGATCTCGAAAGATCCGAACTTGGTTGTAATGAACCTAATAAGAAACCTATATCTCCTACGAATTTTGTTAAATTTAAAGAAATGGTTGCTACTAATCTACTTTAATTTGATATGTCAAATTAGGCTCTCTCGAGCACTTAATGAGCTTGTTGTCAAGTAGTTTACTAGTCTTTTTTATGTTTTTTTATTGATTCTTAGATTTTAGTGTTAATGATAGTTTTTCTTACATTTTATCTCTTTTGAGACCCAAATTGACAAAACTATGTTATTAGGAGCCTAAAGGTGGGTTTGAACTTGTTTAGGGAGATGACTAAGGTCAAACATCAAGGAGGACCTCAACTATTGTAGGGGTCACGACACAGGTGCATGTGTGTCATGACATTGATCCTCCATCACCTCAAGGAAGTGAACTTCAACAAAAACCCAACTTGGAGTAACCTGTGGTGTCGCGACACCAAGCATCAATTACAAGCCCTTAAGGTCGCAACTCCAAACCAATTGTTGAAGTGAAGGAACCCAACCCTACTATCGTCGAGGTTGCGACACCAATAAGGCTGTGTCGCAACACCAAGTGCCTCAAGCCAAGCTCGTGTATGCTTCCATGGATGTCGTAACACCAAAACCTGGGTGTTAAAATACTGAGGTTTGACAGGTGAAAAAAAAAACTTCAGGGGTAATTTTGTGTCCAAACTCAGCTAAAGTCATATCATTTTCTTTAAAGGTATTTTTGTTAATGTTAGGGTTAGGGAACCTCATGTATTTAAGACATCTTTATGTCACAACTAATAGAGGGGATCTTTATTATCTTTCTGTGAACATCTTTTATTCCCTCAACATTTTTCGCTTTTCAGGTTTTTCCTTTCTTAGCTTAGTAGTTATTTCTACTATTTTATTCATCATTTTTACTACACTTTTAGTTTTCTTAAAAAGATACAAGAGCCTTCATTGTTATTTTGGGTTTTTCTTTAAAATATTTAATACATTTACATACTGCTAGTTATCAAAAGTGCAAAAGTATTAACTTGTGATGTGGATTTGTCAAACATTCTTGTTGTCATCATTTTCATCAAAAACATCCTCAAGAGTCTTTAAGGATTTTTAAACCCTTGTCTTTTTTGTGGTTAATTAATGAATCATTTAAGCATGAAATTGGCTAGACTTTGTATTTTGATTATGAGTAGAAACTAAATTTTATAGTTGTTGGTTAATTCAAATATTGCATGATTAATTTTAGGGTCAAGAATTAAATTGAATAGGCTTAAAAATCTTAAATTGATAACTTTATGTGAACAGTTAGAAGGTAAGACCGAGAGGAGATCCTATTGTGAACTAATTTGATTGTCCCAATTTAGTTTAGTGAAGTTGAGAGATAAACTAGATTAAATTGTCTAATTAGGTAAAATGGTGATCAAGAGTTTAAATTGAACCAATTAGGAGTTTGAGAAATTTAAACCCCTGCTCCAATAATTAATTAAAAGCATGGGTATCAATCGACCACTCTATCATATAGAAATGATATTGTTATACTTTTGACTGTTGTTCAATTTAGTCCTTTTAGGTATAGTTTAGCTTAATTAACATTGAAGTATGAATTGTCGTAATATAGCACTTAGTTATTAGCTATCTAGACTTCTTAATTGCATGCTTGAGCGTTGTCATTTATCTTATCGCCCAATCTCTCTTGGGTTTGATCCTTGGAATACTCGAAATGTTCTATTGTAACATTTATAAATATTACAACTGACTTGTCACACTTGCAGTAAAAGTCACTTTTAAATCCTTATATTTTGTGTTAATTCTCTACTCAGCGTATGTACACTGTGGCACGGTCAAGTTATTGGCACCATTGCTAAAAGGATGTATGTGTGATGAGTTAAATTATTTTAGGTTTTGCCTTCTTTTCTAGGAAGATAATTAGTGAAAGCTAGGTTTATAGATACAATGCTTTATTTTGTGTTAATGAAAATATTTAATATTTCTTTGTTGCTAATGTTTTCAATCAAGGACAACAATAGTTATAACTGGCCAGAAAATCAATTCACATCTGATGAGAGTAGGGTTTCCATGTCTAGCTTAGACTATGATGACAATTATGGGAGATAAGAATATGAGTCTTCTTACGATTTTTATGGTTACACGTCTGAAATCAATAGTTACCATCGAGGGTGGTTAGATAGTGTGTCAACATATGATTCATATTCTCAGTATTCAAATCTGGATAGGGAATTGTATGGTGAAGAGTATATTTAAGACACATATCTTATCACTCATGTTGGTATGCTTGAGGATAGCATGCCTTCATGTCATGACATGATAAGGACTATGAAAAATCAATTGTCATTAATGATAGAAACTCTTCAACGTTAAGCAAATGTGTAGGTTTAGGTGGGAGAGTTCGTTGAATCAAATGCTTTTGAGCTTGAAGAGGTGGTCACCTGTATTATTATTGGTCATGAAAACTCAAAGGTTGGTTTTCAACAATAGTTAGAAATTGGAGTGCCTTGTGAGGTTGGATAACATGGATAAAATCTCCAACTCCATTGACGTAGAGGTATAGATAAGAGTATATATAATCTTAGATAAAGAAATCATTGAGCTTAAATTGATGTTAAGTGAAAATGTGGAGCGCATTTTCTAATGATTTTTGAATAAGATCAAACTCAAGGGATAACTGAGGATATATGTAAGTATATGAGTTTTCAACCAGATGAAGGAGATAAGGTTCAAGTAATGCACTATTCGAAAGAATTTGAGTTTGTGATTCCTGAATCGATCATTCCTCATAAGAGGATATGGAGTTGGCTTGGTTTTGGTGTGAGGTGTCTAATGACGTAGATGTCTAGTCGGTTGAAGATAAAATGTATGCAAATTGTTTGATCAACGGGGTGATATGCATCTTACCAATCATTAACAACCATCGAGTCAAAGTCTCGAACACTCCTTGGAAGTTCTTCTTCAATGGCAAGACTCATCATCTGAGAAAACTTTTCTTTTAAACTCTTATGCATGATTTTTTATTAACTTGTTCAATAAGTTAGTTTTGTTATTTTGGCAATTTTGTTAGATTTTTGCAATTCAAATTTTTAATATTAGGTTTTCAACAATTTTCATGTGAGCAAGGATTTTGAGTTTGATTGTTGAAAACTAAATAAGTTTTATTCATATTATTTTCAGTGTGGCAACATTCACCTAGAAATATTGTGACACCAAAGGCAGTAAAGCCGTGATGATTTTACGTGTTCATTGTCGCGACATCTATGACAGTCTTGCATTTGAAGCTTGAGGCAAAAAAATAGGGCCAATATCACGGCATCGTGCTAGTAAAGTCGTAACACTATAGACAGATTGCACTTAGTGTCGCGACACCAGGAGTGGGTGTCGTCACATTATTGTCAAGTATCACAAAATACCCATTTTAAAGTGGCGACTTGATTCGTGTTTAACACTAGAACAACCTTTTTTACCCTATTTACTTCATTTTACTTCATTTTTTTATCTTCTAAACTACCAAAAAGCTTTCCCTTTTTGCTCATTCTAGGGTTTCAAAAACTCAATTCTTTTTAAATATGCACTAACCTGGAAATTTTTTGCACTTTATTTCTTCTTTCTTTCACAATTTTTTGTATTCCATTTCAAGTTGGAAACAAGAAGCAAAAAGGTGGTGTCCAATGTTCGTCTTTATCTTCAACAACTATCGAGGTTAAGGGTTTCAATCTCTTCATTTTAGAGTATTTTAATATATTTTTGCAAAAGTTGTGTTGCATGATTGCTTTGGGTTATTTTACACTATTCTTATAATTTTTTGAATGCCCATAATGTTTTATATTAGAGTTGGTGTTTCCATGTATATTTAAATAGTTGAATATTGCTCAATGATTGGTTTGAAATTGATAATTGTTAAGGTTATTTATTAGAACGTTGTTTTAGACACCGAGAATTTTTTCTTGCTTAAACCTTAAAGGAAATTGGTGATATGAATCCAAAAGGAACAAAAAGGACTAAATCCCAACTAGAAACCTTTCGTCTCCGGGGTATAACAAGGAAAACTTTAATAATAGAGAGGCCAAAAATAATTTTCTTGTAACTTTAAGGCAGAATGTTCATACTTGAACTTGGATTTGATCCGGCCTCCTCTTTTTGTAATGACATTTGGGAATTAGTCCAATACTACGAGCAGTACAATTTTTTCCTCATTTTGAAAAAACTCGCTATCATTCCCATTGTATTAGAATTTTATTCTAATTTGAAATATATGAAGAGTGATAGAGTGTTTGTTCGGAATAAGAAAGTTGGCATATCTCCTAATTCTATTTGTAAACGTTATGGTGTTCCATATTTTGAACATGATGATGTTTGAAATGGATACCATAATGAATTATCTAACGAAAAATAGGAGAGAATGGAAACAAATGTCATATTTTGATTTTCATTTCTCTTTTTATTAGTCAATAATGTTTTCAAATGAGAAAATGTGAATATAACTAATTTGTACTCGGGTAGGCCCAGTATTAAACACTAACACTATCAATGTCTTTCGAGTTGCATTATTTTACTCTATTTTACAGAGAAAGAGAATTTCCTTAGGGAAATGGATTCACGAATACATGTGCAAGTGTGTTTTTGAAGGTAAATTTGGTATATATTTCCCATACTTGGCCATAGATTTATGTCTTAAAGTCGAGGTGAAAATGGAGCCAACTGGACAGTTTCATAAACCCACGAAAAGTATTATTAGTGGCACCATTCTTGGACAGTATTGAAAATTGCAACATAAGCAAATTCAAGAATGGAACCAATGTCAAAAGAAAAATATGGAAGTACCAACTTCCTTACCAAAGAGGAAATCTACAAGGAAGAATCTATAGAAAAAAAAAAAAGAGAAAGCAAATACGCTAGTAAATAAAGTAGTAGAAAAAAATAGGCTTTCTATATATTGCATCGTCCAAAAATCAATTTTTATCAGTTGTAACAAAAAAAGAAACTTCATAGAAGTCAAAATATGAAGAAATATATATGCTTAGATACTTTATTCTATGGATAAAGATATAAATTAATAGATGAAGAAGGATCGTAAAGATCAATTAGCGAGGTTTTGAGCCGATACAATAAATAAGAATTGCTTATTTATGTCATGATATGAGATAAAAATTAGGAATCGACTTATGTAATAGAGTCGATCCCCTAAGTTATTGAGCAACAATGTAGCATCAGATCTTAAAGACAGAATCTTTTAAAATCTAACAGTGTAACTACTTTTTCCTTTGAGATAGGTAAAAAGAAGTATGAAAAACATGTTTATTACTATTATGGAAAGGCCAAACATATTAGATCTCATTGATACAAGTTATGGAATGATCAAATAAAAAGGAAAACAAGGCATATTCAATCTAAAGTTGCAATAGTTGATAGAATTATACCTAGAAAGTAACATATAGAACAAGGATAAAAGGAAATTCATTTTCCATTATTGTAAGGGAAAAAGGCACTTCAAACCTTACTAGTAAGGTTCTTAGTCTTTCAGCATACATAGGATTAATTGAATGAAGTTAAGGGTTTCCATAACCATTTTAGGGGTTCTACATGTTTTTGGAAAACTAAGGTGGAAGTTAAAAAGATATTGAGTTTAACCCATGATTTGGTTGTCAAGCTTAGCTACTAGGAGAATGGAAGTTTTAGCGTTCGGAAAAGTAAAGCTAATAAGGCAAAGAAGCATCAAGTGAGTTTTTGTACTTCGTTCTTGAAATGCCTAGTAGCTGGCTTATCTTTATGATAAGTCCTGTAAAGGATAAGCTTATATGAAATTTGCTCGATGTTTGTGTATTCGCCAAAATAGTTTAATATACGTAGCATGTTAAAACTAATAGTGTACTCCATGTTAGTATGTAAGTGAAATGTTGCATTACATGATGATAACAGTGAGGCACTGTGGGAAAATCATGGACGGGTTAGACAAAATTAAGTTTGGGAAAAAGGATATTTCTATTAGATACTGCCATACAGTGTTACTGAGTGTACCCGTGATGTGCGAAGCTTCGGGCCTTACGGAAGGAATAATACGGTGTTCAAGCATCAATGTATAGGAATGACGAAATGGAGGAATGGGTAGAGGAAGAGGGAAATTGGAATTTGATCAAGACTCCGCTATCTAGGATTGCTGGGAGCAAATCGTGATGTCCAAATCTTTAGGCCTTGCAGGGGGCACTTTGGTGTTAAAGTATCATGGTGGATATAAGATAAGACAATATTGACGACTTTAAGGTTTCACAGAGCAACACCACGACAACAGTCAACAAACTTTATGGGGTGACATCGTGACGACTCTAAGGTGTGAGACTATGCTCAACCAATAGAGTCCACCAAGACAATAAATATGAGCATATGTTGTGTAAGACCATAGCTCGGCTATTACATCATATATATAATCTTCCAAGACAGAAAACATGGGATAGTTTATCGGAATAGCAAACACAGGATCGTCCGTCGAGACAATAAACATGGGGTAGTCTACCGGGGCAATAAACACGGGATGTAAGGGGAGTAAGACCCTATTTTAGATACGACAAACAATAGAGTCAACTAGGACATTAACCACAGGGCAGATCGTTAGGATGTTATCTACAGGATGTCACATATAAAGGAAGGGTTAGAAAAAAAATGTAATTAATGGAAAGCGGGTTTGAGGAATCCACAAGACAAAACAGTGGAAGTAAAAAGGGGAAAACAAACCGTCTGAACAATAATCACGAAAGCCGGCAAGGTAACAGGGTGGTAACCTAGTAGAAAGCAGTTATGAGAAAAGGCACGTTAGTAGGTGCCTGGTGTTCAAACGAATGAAAGAGGGCTTAACCGAGGATCGCAGGCAAGGACCCATCATGAATGATATCTAAAATGTGCTCAATGAAACCATGTACACTCATCATGATGGAAAGTATGCCAACTAGTCCAAAATGAAAGAAAGGGTTAGATAAAATCTCAATTAAGTAAATTGCCAAAAAGAAAAACATCGAGTGACAGATATGTCTGTCAAGACTATTTTTCTTTAAGGAGAAACTAGTGTGAAAGTACTGGCCAAATGAATAGTTTCGTAGGGAATCGATATATATATATAAGAGAAATTGTGAACTCAAATGGCCACTCATATGATAGTTTACTAAGTATTGTAGGCTCAACAGTTCATAACAAAAAGGCATGTTACGCTTAAAAGTAAGATATTGCGAACAAGGCGAGTTACAAGGATGTAAACCGATCTCTATTTAACCAAAGTGGGACTTAGTCTGCTAAAGTGGCAAGAGACCTTATTAGTTATACCAACAAAGGGAATGTTTGTAAGTCCCTTGGGACTAAGGTAAGAAAAGGAGACCTCCATGGATTAAACAGATTTGGAAATATCGCTAATGGGCGACATAGCCAAGGGGCCATTAAAAGTGTAGTCTAAAAGGCCCCTTTATAAGGGCATGGTGGAGGGAAAAGTCCACACTAGAAGTAATGGAAGAAAAAAAAAAGTAAAGGAAAGACAAAGTCTACGGATACGATGAGGTATCATAGGAACTGTCGAGATTGAGCAAAGGTTGATTTGGATCATCCCAAGAAAGATCACTTAGTGACCAATCCACTTAAAGATAAGTTCGAGAAAAGAAATAAAGGTCACCAACCCAGATAGAAAGATTATTTCGAGAAAAACCAAGAAAAGTTCTCTTTTTATTACTCCGATGAATTTGGGCTAATTCGCTTAATATGGTAAAGAGACTCACTAAGTTCTTTGAACTTATGGAATTTGCTTTATGTATGCAGGAC
Organism: Gossypium anomalum; assembly: GCA_025698475.1. Classification (NCBI taxonomy): domain Eukaryota; kingdom Viridiplantae; phylum Streptophyta; class Magnoliopsida; order Malvales; family Malvaceae; genus Gossypium; species Gossypium anomalum. The sequence goes on from CM046965.1 coordinate 43,730,811, forward strand.
TCATTAAACGAGAAAGGATCAAAGGAAGGACCTAGCCAGACAACGGTAGATCGAGGGGCGACTACTAGTTTGGTGTCACTACGCCTAGGGGCCGAATGTTTTGTAACTAAAAATTTCTTTAAGAATCTAGAGTTTAAATAGTGAACATTTACTTTAATTTATTGTCTCTATTGTAAAAATTTTAAATAAATAGGTAATATAATCTAATTTTTTAAGTTCTAAGTATGTACATTAACCCGATTCAATTATGACACCCCATACTTGATTTCGGTGATCAAGTCAGGTAAAGGTGTTACAATTAGGACATCATTATTTACCATTGTTGAAAAGATATGTTTACAATTTTATGATCTACCTTATTTGGAATGTTAAGTATTTGTTAGCACTCTCGAAACACCTTTTAGACTTTGAATTGATAAACAAGCTAGTTTTGCTTTTGAGTTGATACTTTCAGATGTTTGGGGGCCATGTTCAGTAGTATCTAAACCTAGATATAAATATTTCATTAAATTTTTGGATGATAATGATGTGATTTTGGGCACCAAGTTTGAATTAAATCTAGTCAAGGTGAAACAAGTTGATGATGGGCTAAATCTCCAAGAGCCACATCTTCTTGTGATGATCAAAACGAAGACTGATCCTTTTGTGATTTTTAATTGAGTCAATAATGGAAGGTCGAACAAAGTGGGTCAAGAGGAGTTTAAAGGGCCTTTGTGTGGACTTGGGGAACAAGTCCAAAATAATCAAGTTTTGATTAGGCCAAGATCAAGCCAAATTCTGATCCAAGAGATTGGATGATTCCTTTTTATGGGTTTTAATTAATAAAGGACTTTGTTTAAGTTTGTTTTTGTTTTTAAATGCATATTTAAATTAGTGTCTTGCATTATTATTCTACATCTTTTAAATTATAACATGCATTATGTAACTCTCATGATTAGTTAAGTTTGCATCATAAATAATGACATGCATTATGTAACTCCCATGTTAGTTAAAGTTTGCATCTTTAAATTAAGTCATGCATTAAGTAACTCATTTGTTCATTTAGTTTGCATCTTAAAACCATACATTTAAGCATATTAGTTAATAAATATCTTTAAGTTAATTTATTTATGTGTGTTATTTAATTTGGTTGTTATTTTAATGAATAAGTTAAATTGTGTTTATTTTCATTCAAGTGTTTTAAGTTGAATAAGAATGCGAATAGATTTCAAGTGTATAATAAGCATTCAATCTTGATCAAGTGACTCTTCAAAAGACCAAGGGAAGACTCTTCAAATACTGTTCGATTTTGGTACACTTAAAGGCAAATTCATGGCACCAATTAAAGGGAGGACATACAAAGAATGAAGGCAAGTCTATAAACAACAACTTAAGGAGCATTAATCTTCATAAATATGGTAACCTTTAAACTGTCCATAGATTAATGAAAAGAAATGCCTTTCATCTACTCAAAGACAAGTGAAGAGACATGTCTTTTGGGCTAACCATCAAAGAGTTAAACCGAATCTAATGGTTTTATTTAAGCTAGTTAAATGACCAAATTTGAAAGGTCTTAAGGGAACTTGAAAGGTCATTTGAGGCCTATAAATTTCGTTCTAAGTCATTCATGTAAAAGAAAACTTTTGTTTGAAATTAAATCATATTTTGTGAGAATATTTCTCTCTTGGTTCTTCATTGAACTGTTCGAACTTATCAACTTTCTTCAAAGTTTGTGGTATTCAAAATTTGTCTTATCACTCTATTTACCATCCCGGGGTGTGATAACTTCGATATGCCAATATTGGAGTATAAGGTCAAGTTTAAACGGGTCATAGTTTTAATATAGCTACGATTCCTTAGAGAATTCAAGTGCTTAGAATTAAGGTTTCCACCTTTTGAACCATTTCAAGATGATTCTTCAATCAAGTTGTTTTCTGAACCCACAAAGCTTGGGAAATTGCATCATATTCTCACATGACATGGATACTTTTCATGAAAATTCGGTCGGAGATAACTTTCTCATTTCTATGCCTTTTATTTTAAAATAAAATTATAGTTTGGTGTGTCTACCTAGATTCTACAAGCGATAATGCTAAATAATACTTCTCTAACCCTTTATAGGCTTTCATGACCAAGAATGGGATTCTTCATCAATCTTTATCTATTGACACACCATCCTAGAACGAAGCAACTAAAGAAAATAACATATATATTTTTTAGATAATAAGAGCTCTTTTATTTCAAAAAAAGGTTCCTTAACAATTCTATGGTGACGTTATGACAATGACTTGCTTTCTAATCAATCCCATGCATTTTTCTATACTAAATGGTGATGGCCCATACAATATTTTATTTTTAGTCCAAGAAATTATTTCTAGCACAACCAAACATTTTTTAGAGTACTTGCTTTGCGGGATAATCAAACACAAAATCCTAATCCTTTGGCACAAAATCCTGATCCTTTGGCACAAAATCCTGATCCTTTGGCACTTAGTTTATTCCTAATCATATTACTCCTAATTCGACATAATCATCAATTACTTAAGTTTATTCTAGATGAAAGGATGCTTATTATACAAGTCCTATATCGACCTTTTTATCATCAAATCTGACAAGTGGCCTGACACATGCTCAGATGGGGTAAAATTTATTAAATTTCATTCACCAAAGTTGCCAATTTTCAAGTTTAGGAAATCAGTAGACTTACAACGTCTTTTTAGATAGGATCTAGACATTTCTAGGTTGAGATATCTTCATGGAGTTCGAATATCTATCTTTTAGCTTTGAAACGCACTTTGAATCACTCAATTTAAAGTTTGGGAACTCAAATTATAACCGTTTTAGTGAAGACTGTGCGAGCAAAATTTTTGGACGGAATTATGACGAAAATTACGAGTTTTGGGCTTTTAATTTGAGTTTAAATCATATTAGGTTCGGGTTCTGGGCTAAAGTTTTATTATATATGAGCCCAATATTGTATTTATCAGTTCTTATTATTTTATTATTTTATTATTCCAAATTTTTAATAATTATTAAGTAGTTTAAGTTATTTAGGAGTTTTATGTCAATAAAAAAGTTTAGTTTAAAACTACTTCTTGTTTATATTAATTAGAGTTCTAGTATACTTAAGAGTTTTATTTAGATTTATTTAGCTAGCCTATATATCGGCCTTTGCATTGTACACAAATCATTCATTAAATTCTATCTAACTTGAATTAATAAATTCTCTTTAAGTTTTCTTTTTAAGAATTTCTCTTGAGTTTCTTTTTAAAGAATTTTAATAATCTTTTTATATTGTAGGATCATCTTCAAACTTTTTCTTGCCAATTTTTCTTTCTTGAAGGGGAAATTAGAATCGCTTGAAAGGGGTTGTGAATTTTCCGTGTTTCTAAGGCTTATTAAGACTTCTAAATACCACGTTTTATCTTTCCATCTATCTTCTTTATTTTCTTTCTTATTGTTCTAATCATAGATTTATTATTCTATTTTAATTATCTTAGTTATTTATTTTAATAGTTTTATCTAACTTGGATTTTGATTGCGTTTTATGTTATGTCAAAATCCAAGTTTCTTTCCAAATGTCTAAAGCCTTAAGTTAAATCCGCGACTTTGACAAATTTTACAATCTGCTTCCGCATTCATCCGTCTCATTCTGTACCATGATCTTGACCTTCCTATCTCCCTACGCAAAAGTAAACATCAATGTACCTATCTCTTTCCAATTTTGTTTCATTCAACCATTTTTCTCTTTTGTCTTGCTCTTTAATTGTGTCTTTAGACTCTATTTCTATTTCTAAAATAGTTGAAGAGACCTTAAGTCATACTAGCTAACGTGATGTAGTGAAGGAAGGAATACATGCATTAGATGAGAATGGTACTTAGGACCTGGTGGATGGCTAGACTTAAGCGAGACTTGTTGCAAAGGGTTACTTAGTCAACTACTTTCTCCCCTATGGTTATGCTCATCTATTCATTTAACATATTGCTTCTCGAAATTGGTATTTACATCATTAGATATCACAAATGCTTTTTTCAAGGTAATGTCCAAGAAGAAATGTATATAAAATAACTAGATGGGTTTGTTGCTTAAGAGGAGTATAGAAATGTCTATCATTAAAAGATATCTTTTTTTATGGATTGAAGCAAAGCCTCTAGGCTTGATTTATCAATTTTAATGAAGTAGTTCTAGAGTTTTGGCTAAAAAAATGTAAATGTGACCACTCACTATTCTATGGACAATTAGTAGTTGGGACTATTTTTTGTTGTGGTGTATGTTGATGATATGTCAATACAAAAGATATAGTTGTAGCCTCTTCTATCATTTTTTTTTCTTGCATACCAATTTTCACAAGATTTGGGATAGTAGTAGTTCTTGGTGTAAAAGTCACAAGTAGCAAAAAGGAAATTTTTTTTCTATTTTAGATAAAGTATGTTCTTGACCTACTTAAAAAAAATTGGAAAGTTGGTAGCAAAACCGTGTAGTATTCAAATGGTACCTGATGTGCATCTTAGAGATGATAACGATCCTTTTTATGGTCATAAGAGATATGAGAGGATAGTTAGGAAATTAAAACACCTCATTGTAACTCAACTAGATATTGCATTTCTCATGACTTTTGTTAGACAATTTATGCCTACACCTACATTGAAACATTGGTCAAGAGAAAATCCTTTAAATACCAACTATTAATGAAAACAGACCAATTTTGAATTATCCCAAATTTAAATTATTTAAACATTCCTCAAAAATATTATATTATGATATACCCTAACATCCTTAAAATAGATATACAAATAAATACATAAAAAAAAAAACACTTTCATTATATTTTTTCTATTTTACGTGTCCCGAAACGGCTAAAAATGCTTAAAGCATTAATTTCTTTCTTTTATAATTTTTTTTTTAAAACTTTGTCTCTATATTGTTCGTCTTTCTTCTTCTCTTTGTCTCCATCTCAATAAGAGCGTTCTCTCTTTGTCAGCAAAACGCGCTCTCTCAATTGTGTCAATACGAGTATGACACCCCAAACTCTTGAGTACTTGTAACAAAGGTCGGAACATTCATAAACTAGTAAAACTTTGATGCAATAATCAAATTACTCTTTACATCGCCTCAAATCATGTCTATCACGAAACAATCATTGATTTTCACTTCATTCATGAGAAAATTTTAGACAACACAATGTTCACTGGAAATGTGAAATAAGGGGTCAACTTTTTGATTTATTCACAAAGACACAAAATAAGAATCACCTATATTCACAAAGACACAAAATAAGAATCACCTATGTAGCAAGCTAGGTATATAAACATTTATGCGTCAGTTTGGGGGACAGTGCTACAGATTCTTAGGCAAAGATAGTTGGCATGATATAAAGCTTAATTCTAGGATAGGAACTAATTTGATTTCTTTTATTTCTTTCGTCTTTTATACTATGTAAACATGTCCCCAGTTAAAATATAACACACATTTTCTCCCATTTCTTCTATCTATTAACACATGATTAATTAGCTTAACGATTATATAGACTTTAAAAATTAAGGTTTACTTTGTTCACCAAAAACAAGTGTAATCCTTTGCTTTTAACTATGTAGTTTCTATTTTCTGGTACACTAGTTAAGAACGATATATAGTACTTCAACAGAAATTTAGAGATAACTAGTATAATCTCTACTTATATTATTCTTCAAATGATAAACAAATTAAGTTTGATATTATTTGTATAATATTTATTTTATAAATAAATAAATAATGAAACAATAAAAGAATTCAATCAATATCTGTATAATTGATAAATCTTATAATTTTATAATTTATCAATTAGAATAGTATTCTTCTATTTTTTGAGTAATAAATCTTAAAAAGAAAAATGACAAAAAAATACAGATAGAAATTCAAAAACCGACCGATTAATTACGTTTTGACAATATAATTTGATTTATTTGGTTTTAATAGTTTATACGGTTCTTAATATATAAATCTTAGTAAACATTCCAAATGTGGGCATGACCGCGGAGGTATAGGTTTGCACTTTTTCACGCACATGCAAAAAAAGAAAACACAGGGATAACATAGACAAACTAAGATGCACTTAAAACAAAACGTCAAAAGAAGCATCAATATTTTGCTTTGTTCAAAAATTGGGCTATGAAATGAAAAGAGTGAATTATAACTAACCGAGGCAAGCACTAAAATGGTGAGGAAGTTCATGTGTTGGGAATGGGATAACAACCAACGTTTGATCTGGTTCAGGAGGGTAGCTATGACTCCATTATCCTTACTTGAGGAAGCATCCAATTCTTCCATAGCATTAAATTTGCCGCCTGATAGACTAGCTATATACGTCATAAGATCAATGTAAGACGGATAATTTATCAGTACAGACTAGTAGAAAATCGAATTGGAAATAACAATCTTTAGAAGATAACAAACATTTAAACAAAGAAAATCAAAGAATTTCAACATCATAATCACTTTTCAAAGCAGAGACAAACGCTAAAAATGGCAACTACATTGCAATCTTAGGCCAATTTGATCAAGAAACAACATTTAAATATTTGAAGTTACGAATCGAAACAAAACTTTAAACAAGAAATCCATGTTTCATAAAGTGTTAAATAAAAACAATAAGCTTCATAATATCTTGGAACATAGGGGGTCAAGGAACATATGGAAGCAATGCTAAAAGGATTAGGGCCAGCTCTTCAAGAAATATGCCCTTGCAGCCTACTAAACATAATTTCTTCTAGCAAATATTGTTATGGCAACAGAATATATAAAGACAATGCTCCTACCTGCCCTTGAGATGAAGTAAGGAGGAAGCTCCCCAAGTGCAGTCCCAAGACCCCATAAGATAGCTTCCATTTGCACCTGTGGTAATATGCTGCTGATGGGAACCCTTGACCCCTGTGATGATGAAAACAATGGGGGCCCAAACTCTCCGCAAGATTTGTCCAGCCATGAAGGACCGCTCTTCAATTGTATCGTATCATAAGGAGCACTTTTCAGGTCTATTCGTCCACATTGCATAGCTTTTATTGTAAAGAAGGCAATATGAGGACCCAAATAAAGAACAAAAGTGTGCAAACCAGATCCTGGTATACCAAATGTGGAGTAGAAAAGTTAAAAGGAACATTTCTTTTGGTGACCCAAAACATAGAAAGAAAAAATAATAAAACAGTATTAAAGTGTAATCAGATCGGATTCTAGAAATTTTCTTTGGCACAAAAGTGTACATAGCAGAAACCAGACAAAGGGATATCCTCTCTTTCACCACCTTAAAATTTTGAAAAAAAAAAAAGAGTATTCCATGCACAACAATTCTTGAAATACTCATTGAAGTTCTTCCTATATCCCAATTTAGATTAGAGCTATAACGCAACTTTAAAAATTAGAAAACAAGAAGAACTAGAAAGAAATACATCTAAAAGATAAGATACATGTTTCAATGATGAAATAATTGACTATTTCCACAATGATCATTTGACATCCGGTATGTCAACCATTGTTTAGTAGGAAGGGTTTAAACAACCTACAGATCAACTGGTATATGTTAGGATGCACATTGTAAAGGCTACAATAGAAGACAAACAACAAAGATCTGCCAAGATCAAGGGCATAACTGGCAGGAAGGATCAAGGGATTAAGAAGGCAAGATCTGCAAAAATTAAGGGCAGAACTGGAAACAAATATCAAGGGATTAAAAAGACAAGATTTGACCTAACCTCTAGAAGATTTTGTCTAGAAGAGTTATCCAATCAAATCTAAAAAATTCTACTTCAAAGTAGCAATAGCTCCAGGGTGTGACCACAAGGTTATGAAGCAGTCAGCACCATTGTCCCCGTGAAGACAGAGCTACTGGTGTTCAAACAACCTCCTTCGTTCTCAAGTGAACCAAACTTTATTTTCCCACCTATGATGGTACTAAGGATCCATTGGGCTTATTAATAAGGTTCCAGGAGCAGTGTTCAACATGAAAAAAGGGCCCAATTATGGTTCTACAAGTTTGAACAAGAACAACCAAACCTACCTTGAGTGTGGTTCAAAGAATTCTGCCGTTTGAGGTTTGGCCCACCATTGAGGAGAAACCATTTGGTGAACTCTTAAACCTTTTCAAAACCAACCATTTATGATTACTTGAGCAAATTCCAAGCACCAGTATCTTGATCCACTTCAATCTGACCAGATTAGCAGGTTGACATTTTTTCTACAGGCCTATCAGATGAATTAAGAGTGGAAGTGGAACGTCAGAGCCCCAAAATCTAATCACAGCCATGATTTTAGTCCATGCATTTAGAAGAAAATAGGGTTTGGCTCGATCTAAGGAGAAACCATAGCCAATCAAGACTTAGACATCATCAAAGGCCTTCTTCACACTATCCATACTTGCAATGAAAACTAAAAGTTTAGCAAGAGAATTTCACCAAAAAAGAAAAAAAAAATTAGCAAGAGAAAAATCAGCCTCGATATCAAGCATATATAATACAAAGGGGTTATACTTCAATGTGGACCAAAATCCCACACTTCGAGGGATCAATGTAAAAGACGTTCTTGGTTAGAAGTAGAAGATTGCCATCCAAATGAACATAATACAAACTCCGGTAAAGCCATAGAAATCTCACTTCTTACGATCACTGGAGTTCAATATTCATAAACCATGCAATTATCGGCACAAGTTGATAAAACTACCCTCTCAAAATTCTAGTTAATCTGGGCAGCACCTATAATTTTTCTAAGTGAATAACCAGCTAAGAAATTAGTTCTCATCAGCAAAATAGCTGATATGGAAATTAAATGGAAATGGTGCAAAAATACATGGCTTAGGTGTTTGTAATTCGGTAAACATCAAAGTGCAATAGCACCTTTTTATTATGAGTGTGTTCTTTTCTTTCTCTCTCTCTTTTTTTTTTTTTTTTTTTTTTTTTTTTTTTTTTTTTTTTTTTTTTGCATTTCAGTAGATGGGTTTGGTGTAGTTTTAAGGTTACAATGGGTTGAACATTTAGGTCAAATATTAGTCGCCATAAAGAAGCTAGCTTACAATTCACCTAAAGAGAGCCACAAATAAAAATCATGGATTAGAAGACTATTTGCTAGAATTTTAGACTTATTCCAAGATCCCATTGGACTTCCTAATTTAGGCATGTGACCACAAGATACATATGCTTCCAAGATCAGGCCCTATAATGGTTTACCTTTATTGATATCCATATTTGCAAAATTATGAAACTGAAAAACAATGAATAAAAAGTCAAGGGATTATCTAACCTAGTACATCTCCATTCTCTTCACTAGTCCTATTGATAAAAAACAAGATGGCACAAAGAGATTCTGCATACACCACACAAATTGAATGCCCCAGCTATGAAAGATAATTTCCCAATTTTGATATTAGAAAATCTACTAGATGAATCTTCACGAAATTCGACCTTAAATCAAGTTACCATCAAATTGAATAAAATAAACAAATAAAACATTGGCACTCACTAGGGCCACTTTAATTTCATGGTGAAGCCATTTGGATTGACCAAGGCACTTTTAGCCTTTCAAGCGACTATGAAACTACTACAACGATACATGATGAGGTTAAATTTATTAAATTTTATTAATTAAAATTATCAATTTTCAAGTCTAAAAAATTATTTGACTTGTGATATAGTTTTGGGTTAAGATGACTGGAAGCACTATACTTATCTTCAAAACACACTTTAAATAACCTAATTTTGAGTTTGGGAGCTTAAGTTATGTCTGTTAATGAACATTATACGAGCAAAAAATTTTGGACAAGATTATTACGAGAATTATGAGTTTTTAGCCTCATTCGTGTTTAAATCATATAAGGTTTGATTTTAAGAATGAACTTTGATTATATATAAGCCCCCATATTGTATTTATTAAGTTTTATATTTTTTGTATTTATTTATTCCTTTTATATTTTTAAGTATTTTAAGTTGTTTAAAAGTTTTATATTTTTTAGTTGTCAAGAAAATTCAATTCAACTAGAAATACTTCTTACTTAGCCAATTACAAGTTTAATTAAATGACAAGTTTGTTTTTAATTCAATTTGTAGCCTATGTAAATGCACTATCATTATTCATTATGTAAGACCACCTTGATTATTTGATTAATAAAAGTACTCTTTGAAGTATTTTATTTTGCAAGACTCAATTCCTGTTTTTATTCAGAAAATTCTTTGTACTTAATCTTATTCAAGAATTTTGAGTAAGTTCTTCAAATTTCGGGTTGCCAAGAGCTTGTTCAAGGAGGGTCTGTTACAACCATTGGTTGAGTTTGTTGGGAAATCTTTCTCGAAGGGTCAATCAAAAACTTGTCATTCTAATCATCTCCATTGGTTTATCTATTCCATCTTCCACCTTTAATTTTCGTTTTTTTTAATTAACTTGTTTTTATTTCATTCGTTCATTATCATTCGATTAATCATCTTCTCTGTTGAATATTGCAAGTTCTAAGCTTCTTCCTTGTTGCCCAAACCTAGAGTTCATTCTAGAGCACCCCAATTCAAATTGAGTCTTTTAAAGCTCGAAACAATGTCGAATCATATTGGGACTTTTGGGACTTGTGTGGACTACCCTCATATCAACAACCTTATCTATAGAATTTGTTCTCGTTTTATTTTATGACATTTTTATATATAAAAAGTCTTGGGAGGGAACACATTTAGCACGTTATGAAAATCTTGGAACTCTTTCGCGCTCATCACTTATTCTTAAAAAGGACTATGTACATTTGGAGCTAAACTAATGGCATACTTGGGGCATAATATTTTAACTGGTGGAGTTTCAAGAGATACTCGCCTTATACGAGGTAAATCACTAGTTTCAAATACTCGATGGAGCAACAATTGACTACTTCCCCACAACAACATTGGCTTAGCTAGTTTATGGGACTTGATTTCAAAATTGAATACAAGGTAGGAAAACTCAACAATGTGGCTAATGCCTTATCTCGTATAGATGAAGAAGAACCATATGTTGTATCAAATACTTCAATTCCATTATTTTAGGAGGAGACAAACAACTCAAATACTTACTAGAATTGAGCAAAAGGCTTTCGACACGCATTGGACCATTAGAGAAGGCTGATTATGTAAAAACGGGAATATATATCCTCACCCACTTTCTTTTATTACTACTATAATGTATGGCAACACAAACAAAGGGGTGCAAACAACTCTCCAATGATTTTGTCAAGACTTTTGCTGAAATGGCATAAAGACAGATATTCAAACTTTAGTGGCATCTTGCTTCAACTGAAAAATGAACGAAGTAGAGCATTTACATCCAATTGCTTTTATATCCACTACAAGTTCCTAACCTCATTTGGAACATCTCAAAAGACTTCATTGATGGCTGATCGAAATTAAGTATGCTATATGTCGTTGACATATTTTCCAAATTTGCGCATTTTATTCATGTGGCCCATCCATATTGTATTGTTACTGTTGCTCACATTTTCTTTGAGGAAAATTTTCTTTTACATGCCTTGCCTTAATAAATTGTTTGTAATAAAGACGCCATTTCCCTAGCATTTTTTTGGAAGGAATAGAACAAATTTGGTGATACTCAACTTATTTCTCTTTTGCCTATCACCCACAAATAGATGGCTAGAAGGAAGCTATCAATAACACGATTGAAATGTGTCTTCATTGTTTCAAAAGAGATAATCTAGGAAGTTGGATCAACTAGATTCCTTAGGTTGAATATTACTACAAGATGACTTTCTGCGTAGCCCTAGCCAAGAGAGATGAGATGTAAACTATAATTCAGTATCACTTATTGCAAGCACAAAATTCCATGAAGAGAACTTATAACCTGTGAAAAATCTAGAATTCTCAATAAGTTTATTGATTCGCACTAGAATTTCATAATATTTTCCACAGAATCATCTTGTAATATTTTCGTAATATGTTATGTGGCTTTTATCTTGTAATTCTGTAATTCTGTTTCATAATGTTTTCCTTAGAGCTAACACTTGGTTTTTTTTTTACAAAATAGACCCAAAAGCTCTTTTCCATAAAATCCCTCGGAATTCATTGATAAAATATCACCTTCACTCAAATTAGACATAACATGCAAATCTAAAATGGAATTCATGACAATATTTTCACTGTTTAAAGATAGAAGGATAAAGATTTGATCCACGACATAACATATATTGAGAGGAAATACTAAAAGAATAAACAGAGAGAAAGAAGACAATATGAGAAAGAATCATTATTTATTTGTGGTAAAACGATTAGGAATAAAAACTAGATGGTTTTAGAAGGATTAAAAGGTCAACAATTATGCTGAATTTAAAAACATGAACTCTGAAGGTGGGGAGGTTTGGCAGCAGTGGATGGGTCTATCGGAAGGGCCACAAAAAAGGTAAGAAGGAGGCCGGAGGAGTCTCTGAACCCTGTTGACCCGAGTGTGAACGATAAGGGAATCAAGGTGGCTTCGAATAAACCGCAGAAGGCATCATGGAAGGATAAAATTTTGGGATCTTCATCTGAAGGGGAGAGGTTTCAAGATGATGAGGATATAGATCTTCTCGAGGGAGATGCTAAGAAAGAAATACTCGATGGTATTCCTTCTATCATTTTTTCGGATAGAGTCTCACCAATTCATTGCAAAACTTATGGGTAGAACGGCTATAGTGAAGCTAATGGGCAGGAAGATCTCTTATCCGACAATGGTCAATAGGCTTTTTTGTGGGGGTCTACTTCTAATCGCAAGCCATCACAAGTAAGTTGGAATGTCTGTTGTAAAGCCAAAGACAATGGTGGTCTGGGGTTAAGAAGCTTGCAAGTCCAAAACAAGTTGTTCCTTATGAAGATTGGCTTTAATCTGATTGCTAATACAGATGCGTTTTGGGTCAAAGTTCAAAGGAACAAATATAACGTCATAAGTTTGATACCTGATGATATTCGACGTAGTAATCCGTCTTACTTATGGAGATCCTTAATGCACATTTGGGACAAGGTCAAGGAAGGTATAATCTGGATTATCTAGGATGGTCATCTTGTTAATATTTAGAACGATGAATGGGTGCGAGAAATTGGTCCTCTTAGACAATTCTACCTTGGATCCGGAGAACCAGATGAATCCATCCTAGTACGCGATGTGGCACTTTCGGATGGAATCTGGAACATGCGGTGGTTATCTTTAGTTCTACCCGGTGAAGTTGTAACACATATTGTTTCCCATAAAGCACCTACTAACAGTGCTAGATTAGATTCTATTTCGAAGTTCTCTACCGCAGAGACTTATAAGCATCAATTTGTCGAGTCTGGTTCTGAATTCTTTTAGAAACGACAAGATAATATAAAAATCTATAGCACCTCAACGAGTCAAGATGTTTTTGTGGTTACTTATTACAGGCCATCTATTGACCAATGAGAAACGTACTAGAAGAGGTATGAGTTATTTTCCCTGTTGTGAACATTGCAGTGCTATTTTGGAATCTGCTTTTCATGTTGTTAGGGACTGTTCCTATGCTTAATCAATTTGGAAAGTAGTTCTTCCCATGGAATTTTGAAAATGTTTTTTCAGCTTTCCCCTTGAAAAATGGATCATTTGGAACTTAAACAAGGGTAACTATGCTTCTAATTGTGGCCAATGGGAGGTTTTTTTTGGGTTTACTTGTTGGTTTATTTGGAAAAGTAAGAACAATGCCATTTTTAACAGGGCAAACAAGAAAACCAGAGATATTATTTCTTCCACTACGATATTATTTCTTCCGCTACCGCTTGGACTAAATCCGTGCAAATTGGAGATGCAACTGGACATTGGGAATGCACTACTATGTCGTTGAACAGTTGGCAAAAACAAGCAATTAGATGGATCCTTATCAAGATGCGGTTCAAAAGCAGCAATTGGCGGAGTGGCTCGAGGACCAAGTGGTGACTGGTTGTTTGGTTTCAAGTATCACAGATATTTTCCAGATTGAAGCCAAAGCTGTTCTTGAAGGCTTGAGACTAGCTTAGAATAAAGGGTTTAGGCAAGTGGAACTGGAGAGTGATAATGCTTTCTGTAATGAAATTCTTCAAACGGGTCTCTCAACAGTGAGCAATGTTGTTGACTTTCAGCTGATTCATGACTTGTGTCTCAAAGAGTGGAGAGTAAAATTCAGAAATATCCGAAGAACTAATAATAAGATATTGAGCATTTTGTGGTTCTTGAGGAGCCGCCGCATGAAATCAAGACCTTATTAGAAAAAGATACTCGTTCCAATATTCTTGAAGAGTCAATTAGTATTTAGCATATTTTCTTATAACTAGACTTAACCTATGTTTCCTTCTACAAAAAAAAAAAAAAAAAAAAAAAAAAAAAAAAAGTCAACAATTATGAGCTTACAAAATGTTTTCCAATTTTGGAACATTTACATGAAAACACGCTCTTTTTACATTGACTTGTAAAATATTTTGGATTGACCATATTGGTTTTCCTAATCAAATATCTAAAAAATATTTTCATGAGACAAAAAGGGATCAAAATTATGGCTACAATCACATTTTTAATAGTGTCACATTTATCGCCATTGTGAGCCTAACAGTGGGCATGGCGCTCATCACGTTTGTGAATTTTTTTTTTTTTTTTCATTTTCACATAAGTTATTGTAAAAGTTAATAATTATTAACATAACAATAAAATCTCTTTGATTTCATGATTTTTAAAGTATTTTTTTATATTTTATTATCTTATTTAATATTTTTATCATGGTGTTTTATGATATTTAAAAATATTATCTATAGGTTAAAATCATTTATTCATATAATAGTTATTACTTAAAATCAACTTGATTTTTCAATGAAAAGTTTATTAACATAAATGTTAAATATAAAATATATAAAATGAAATTTTAAAATTTTATATTATTTAAATAGTAGTCAAAAATATTTTTTATTTTTGTATTTATAGATATAAATATGCACAACATTAAAACTCCTTTCCATTTTCTTTTATTTCTTTTTTTTTTTTATTTTCCCCCTTCCATTTTCCCCTTGAACTTGAGACACAAAATTGTGGGAATAGACTCCCACCCTAAAACTGTTCATATTATATTTTTTTTTATAAACACAATAAATTTCTATTTTTAAATTAATTTATTAACTTTCCTTATCTCTATTTTCTCTCATTTTTGTCTCTGTCTGCCTTCATCTTCTAAGAGATTCCATCATCCAAGCTTTCTCTTTGAAAGCAATTCCTGTTAGTTCTAGGGAATCGATTTTGAAATACAACTATTCATCTACAATTTGTGGCAAAGTTAGCAATTACTTATCTTCCTCAATACTCTTACAACCTTCGCTCCAATCAACCCCTGATCTTCTCCCCTTCACTTCATTTTATATATATTGTTTATCGCTTCTTTGGTTTATTGTGTTGGGATGAAGTTGGTTGCCTTGTAAGGTTGTTGGGTGCTCTTTTTTCCGTTGTAATTTTTTTAATTAAACAATATATCTTAATAGTTTGAACCAAAAATGAGACTAGCAATAATAGTAGACTGATATTATTGATACTCACAATTATACCGATTATTGCGGCCCCTATTTTATGATTCAGTTTTACAACTGTTTTTCCTTCAATAGTGGTGCAGGGTGGTGGCACTACTGCTAAATAGTGATTGCTATACCGCTATCCCACTACTATCTGAATCCCTAATAGGTCTTGTGGCCTATCAATTGGACCTTCTGCCTACCAACAAGATCCATAATGTGTTTCATGTGTCCCTCATTAAAGGGAGAAAAAGAGATCCCAACCTACATTTTAAGGCTATCCCCACTATTGGATGGAAAAATAATTCCCCAACATGAAGATGTTTTATGATTGCATCTCAACGTCAAACATTTTAATCCTAGTGCGATGGCAAGGCATGAACATTGTTGATGTTACATGGAAAATTATTTCAGAACTCAAAAATGCTTGCCCACAGCTTTCTCTCCAATAAGGGACTGATGTTAAGGATGCATTTGTTTGTAAAGTCAATAGAAGACAAACAATAAATAATCTGCCAAGTCAGGTGCATAACTGGCAACAATGATCTAGGGATTAAAAAGAAACAATTTGGCCTAACCTAATGTCTATAAATCTAAAATTGTTTTGGTATCAATTTCTTTCCTATAAATAATTTTGTAATTTATTTTCCTTTTAAAATGATTTAATGCCTATTACATAAACACCATCAAAAATGAAAATGAAACAAGTAAAAAAGTTTGTCTAAAATTTGCTTGAGCTTTGAAGGTTTCCTCTAAAGAGCCTTTAATTATCCTTTCCACCATAAGTTCCTCTAAGAAGGGACATAATGCCAACAAGGGTAAATCCACCCACTTAAATGATGATTTTCCGATTCACTGCCACGTAACTTGATCCTATTTTCATACACAAAATAGTATAACAACAACCAAAAATTGCCAATTCATCCTAATCATTCTTTACTTATCTGGCATACTTCAGATACCATATATGTTATTCATGAAATCAATGTTCTTACCGAGACCAATTGATGATGCAACTCCAAGTACAATCCACCATAATCCAAACCGAACATACCGAGAAACTTCCTCAACATGCTGTAAGAAAATGTAAATCAAGACAGCAACTGTTAATTATTGTTTCCATTAATCTTATTATAAAAAAGTACGAACGAAGCAAAAATTATTTCAACTAAATATGCACAAGCTCATTATAGTCACCGTGAAAAGTAAAAAGGTCCAAATGTAAATTTAATCATGAGGCAATATGAAGTAGCAGAACCCACCCACTCTTACCCTCCCCACCGCAACCCACACACAAACTAATAGTACCAATTGCATTTTTTAATTGCATGATTCAATGGAGAAAATAGTGCAAAAAAGTAAGTAACTCTAAACAAATAAAATACCTCAAATACTTACACATGTATGTTGTACATCAAAAGAAAACAATGAGAAAGACAGATGTAATACATTGATAACCTACAATATTACCTTTTCATGAGGACCTTCAATGGTCACAAGCAAAATTCCAAGAGTTGCTATTAGAGTGCTTAAAAGCAAAAGCCAACCGCCCTTTGCAAAAAGATAAAATATTGATTGCTTGAAATATTCAAAGATAGCCAGAATGAAAAGCCTTAATGTTTTAAAAGGCCGTGTTGTCAATGTCAAATTTTCTAATTCTTGCCTATGTCTCTTACGAAGATCTGCAAAATTTAACAAGTCCATCAGCCATGGTTCTTGAAGAACTCCATGACTCAAGATTCACTCTTTATTCAAAAAATCCACATAAAGCTACTATTATTGAGCATGCATGCATACAAGTACTATATCCACGTCTAATTCATTTTCAAAGGATAAAATAGGTATTATATGACCCAAAAAAAAAAAAAAAAAGAATGAGCATTCCTGCACAAAGGTATGTAAGCTATCTATTTTTTTGAGAATAGAATCTCGTGTGCAAAATAAATTGAATAAAAGACAATATTGCACTGTTTGGTAGTAAAAATTAAACATTCCCCTTTTTTCTAAAATTTCAAAAATTTCAACAAGAATAAGAAAATTAATTAACCTATTTCTATCATGAAGACTCCTACCTAAAGAAAATGCGGATGGGAAAAGCAGAAGCTTGGGATAGCATTTTACTTGCTTAAGTAATAAGAGGTTCCACGTTAATAACCCAAACTATTTTTAGAAAATATATTATATTACCTTAATTGATAATAGCTGATAGCGCTGCTCATAAGTTATTATTTCAATTGCTTGAGTAGATGGAGGAATTAAAGGGTTGGAACAAGAAATATGTTTTAATGCACTCAAAGTGGTGCTTAATTATCCAAAACAGAATTGCCATAAAATTGGTTAGATAATATTTAGATAAATAATATAAGCATAAATGCTTTCAAACAAAAGGCAAAAGAAATTTGAACCAATCTTATAGAGAAAGGCTAAGATATGCCACAGTTGTGCAGAAGCTAAAAGGCTAAGCCAAAGCATTAAGAAAATAGTTCATTATTCGATTTTGTCGACCCTCAGTTACCAGACAATGGTAGCGAATCAACCCCTAAAGAAATTGTATACAAATGAGTGCACATTTTCACCATTTTCCTGGACACAACAAAATGTTTTCTAAGTACCTACACGACAACAAAAATTCCAAGCAGAACAATTTCCAAGCACCAACTCTAATCAAGTTGTACTTAGATTATTACATCTATAAAAACAAAGCCAACAATTTCATTGTTCTATTTTGTAGCTTTACCAGAAAATGAAGAAGTAATCATGTCATGTAAGAAGAATAAGATTTGAACTTTCATGTTAAAAGAGTATTCAACAATTGTCTTTTTGCAACTTGAAACCCAAAAGGTATTTGTTTTTATCATCCTTATACATTCAGCTCAGTTTGATCTTTTGAGGAACCATCCGACCAATTTTTAAGACTCAATTACATAAATGATTGGTTTTTACAATAATTATATCATAATATATCTAATTAATAAACGAAATGAGATCTAGAAAAAATGCAACATGATTCAAGTTCTTAAATAAAATTATATGAAGAGAAATCCAATGAAAAAGAAAAGAAAAGGAAAAAAACAATAACCAAAATCAAAATTTGAGGAGAAAAAATATAAATAAATAAATAAACTTGCCTTCTATCGACCTGTGCATTCGTTGAGAAGAAGAAGTCACGCGTTTGCTTGACCCCATCTCCAGATTCACGGTAAAATTGAAAAAAAATCCTTTTTTTTTTTCAAATTCTTCAATAAAATTTGAAAAAAATATTAATGAATACCATTTGGGCCAGAATTTAGATGGCTATGATCGAACTACTTGAAAAGGAATCAAAACTTTTTTTCTTTCAAACAGGAATAATAATAGGAAAGAACGTTATTTGAAGTAAAATATAGATTTAGAAAAGAAGCAATCAAGGGCCGGGGAGAGTAATTTTTTCGTGAAGATTTCTTCTCTTCTTAGTTTTAGCCTTTTTTGCGCTCTCTCTCCCTCTCTCTCTCTATCCATCCTTCCTTCCTTTCTCTCTCTTCCTCGCATCTTTTTTCAACTAATAATCCCATTTCAACGAATTATCCCATCCATAATCATTCATAGTTCATAATCTCTTTTAATTTCTTTAACAAAATAGTTTCTATTTAAATTAAGTTGGTTGCAATATTTTATTTATTTTATTGGTTTTATGCTATTTATTTATCTATTCCAACTTAAGTTAGAATAAAGTTCAGGTTTGTAAAAATTTCCATTTAATTTATACTCGTTTCCATCTTAATATTTAAACTTTTCTTTTATCAAAAATAATATCTAAATTAATGTTTATGGATTATGATGTGACTCAATAACTAAGCTACACAAAGCAAAAAAAAAAAAAAAAAAAAACATTATCAATGCCACATTCTTATTTATGTAAAAAAAATTAGAAAGAAAGGAATAATTATAAAAATCGAATAAAATTGGAAAAAGATATAAAATTTTAGAAAAATAATTTTTTTCAATTTTCAATTTTTTTGTTTCTCATGTAAAATAATGATAAATAATTGCCCAATTCTTGTGAAGGTGAAATAAAACATAAAAAGTGAAAATTCAATATATTTTTTTAGTTTTTAGTTTATCCTCCATTTTTTCTTATCAATAGTCTTCTTGTTTCTTTTCCAGGTTTATTTCCATTTCAAAAAAAGTAATTGTTACAAAACCTTGAAGTCATTGCTGGAGCGAGAGTTAATGCATAAGTTGATTGCATGACAACTTTATCTCCAACTCATATGAAATTCACATCTTCCATTGTTAATGTTCAAAGTTCTTATAATGCAAGTTCAAAGCTATCTTTTAAGAAGAAAAATGGATTTTTTTTTTTCAATGTAATTGTGGCACACCACACTCGACTCGGACGACGGGTCCGAATGCGAGATGTCATATTCATTGTCAAAGTAATTCAGGTTCTGATCATACGTTGTATTCACTCAGTAATCGAATTTAAACATCTTTATAATATCATTCAATAATAATCAATTTTAATTTTAGGATGTTATAATCATATTGGAAACATTTTAATTCAAATTTTAGGCATTCGGAGGTGATCGGGATTGAATACGGGTCTCCAGGAGTCAAAATAACTCAAAACGTGGAAGGGACCCCTGTCTGCCATAGTTGCATCAGTACAAGTGAGGACTTGTACTAATACAAGTCTGGTATTGTAGCAGTAGACATATTGCCTTACTTGTTGCAATACAACTAACTCCAAGTACTGATACAACTATGCGTGTACCTAAAAATCAACCTTAAAACTCATTAGTTTTTACCCCTCACAATATATTATCAAAACCTTGACACACAGGACTAAAACTCAAGTTCAAAAAATCCAAAATAAACAATAGAACACATCCAAAACTAATGAACACATACATGCTAAAGGGACTATCATCTTAATCATCTAACTAGTTTACTTAACATTCAAGTTACTTTTCATTCTAATGCTTACCCATCAAGTGACAATCTCATATATCTAACTATTGGATTTGGTGCCCTAAGTGTAGTATTTTGTCCATGTACACTTGTATTTTTCGAGCTAACTGGTTTAATAATAATATCCATTAATTACATTAAAACCCTTTGTTTATTTTCCTCAATGGTTTTGGCACGCAAAGAAAAAATAGAAGCAATTATTGGCTCATGGTTATCTAATGTTTAAATAGTAATAAACGGTATTATGTGGTCAGATCGTAATACGAAAAGACAACTTGTATTAGTATATGAACCTAAACATGTCCTTAGTCTAATAAAAAATGAGCAAACTAATAGAAAGACTAATATGTTGTCTATCAAGTCCAATTGGGAGATACTTTGTCTTAAGCATTAGAGCGGATGACTCCTAAAAGATAGAGACATAGATGTGATTGATTAGACTAGTAGTACATCAGACACGACTCAAGTAGAATAAGTCCTGAATTTGTTTATGGATTTATTCATAGTGTGACATATTTTAATCCTAGTTGGACAATGGACTATGTATTTGTGACTCATATATTTGATGTAAGTAAAATCCTAATTTCAAATAGATAAGGAACGAAAAGCTGGTGCATTAGGTATATGACTTTTACAGTATGTAGCATCATTAACAATAGTGGAATACACAGCTCGAGAGATGGATAAATGATATAGCTCGAGAAATGGATAAATGATAACCTCTCATTTACATTACATGATAGATGAAAAGTAAAAGTGGTCATGAGTCGTTTGTCTTTGTGATAAATGACTTAATTACTATTTGATAGCAATTGACTTTTCATGAAGGAAAATGTAATGGTTACCATGATATAAAATAGAATCATATTGGGAGAACGAATTTATCCCAAAGAGATTAAAAATATTTAAAGCTAATACACTTATGACAAGGTCATTGGATGAGCACTGATCAAGTAGCTTTCGTAATGGTTTGTAATTAGGTAGTGCTCATTCACGGTTATTTAGTGAAATGACTCTATGACTAATTGAGTTTATAATTAATAGGTGAAAAACTTAAACTTAATTATAAATCATTTGAGCTCTAATTACATATATCCAATTGATTCCTCCTCTAAATCGTTGAAACAAAAAATGATTGCATGTAGAAGCAAATAAATAAAAATGAATAGAAATGATAAAGTTAGAGAAGTGGGTGGTTACATTCGAAAATGAATATGGTTTCTCACAAAGTATGGAAATGACTTGAGAATTAATTTAAGTTTTTTGAATTATTATTTAATTAAATATTTGAAGTTCAAAAATCAAATTAAATTCATTGCTCATTGTGAATCCATTAAATATGGAAATTAAATATATTTTGTAACACCCATACTTGACCCGATCGTCATGTTTAAGCTACAGGATGCTGCATTCATTGTTAAAGTAACTACGATCAATTATATTCAAATTATACCATTAAATATTTAAAACAATCAAAACACACATATGATACAATATATAATCTTCTTCAGGTATTATACAAGCTCACAAAAGCTCTTTTGCTAACTTGAGGTCAAATTAGGACCAAATTGTAAAGACTATAAAATATCGGGTTAACGTCGCGACTTTGGGGGTTCCTTGTTACGATACAACTCAATAACTAGGTCTCGTAGCGATGATAAGGGCTCGACGTCGCACGTGACTGTTTACTTGCATAAGGTCCAAAATGTTACCAACTTGCAATTGCCTAAACAAACCAAAACTCATTTCCATTCACATTTTCAACCAAATACACATCCTCACTAGGTTTAAACCTAAACAATAATACCATATCTATACAAGTACATTTCCAGTTCAACCATATCATTATTTCTTTTCAACATATAGGCTAAATTCATGGTACTAACCATTTAAAACAATTGACATATCTTCAAACTCAATTTAGCCATAGCATAACAACATTTCATACACTTCTAACCTTTTGACAAACTCAAACTTACAATTCCAAACATTTAACCATTTCCAAAATATCAAAGCTAGACTCAAATGTTCACATGATCACATATTATAACAAAAACTGACTCAACCTAGGTACATACCATATATTTAACAAAACGAGACTATACAAACATTGTTGAGTCAAGGATCATTGGCTGGATGATGGATCGCACTTTGAAATTTTGGGCTTTACCTATACCTGCGCACGGAGAAATCAAACCGTATGTTGAATGATAAAGCTCAATAGTATTTTGATGATTCAAGTCAATATAATATAAGTTTGATTCAAATGTACAAATTCTATTCTAGTTCAAATTATTGCCAATTCTCATAAAATTTCATGCTAAAATTTCCATTACCATATGAACATGCATATAATCATTTTTGAATATGAATTCACTACATATGCACCTAAACTTAGCATTCATACTATTCAACATTAAGATACCATTTCTTTCTTTTGTAACATATCAACTGATGGCATAAACTTAATCATCAAAGCATATAATTGAACAAAGACATATTTATGTATACTTGCCATATCATCTTTCATTCATTTCACATATCACCTATTCATTTCACATTATCATCTATAACCATATACTTGTCCATACATAATCAACATATTGTATATACATTATTGGTGTTGGGTCGCCAGGATGCCCCGTGGCGTAACAAAAAATTATTTCGATGATCCAAACTAGGAATCCATGCACGAGGAACGAATCAGGAAGAAAAGGTTTGAAAAATATACCTTTCGTTCTCTGAAAAATAAGAAGGAACCATTGTTGTCTTAATCCACTTCGCACACTGTCGATCCAAAGCCGCAACAAAATCGTCCTGGCCTCTACGCAGTCCACCCTGTTGCGAACAAACGAACAAAAACTCTCATTGAACGTTTCAAAAAGTTTTTTCGAAAAGAAATGTGGCTGCTAGACCTAGGTTCTTTTTTATTTTGTGGTTAATGTTGGTTAACACTTTTTTGCACCATAGTATTTTATTTTATGATTCATTTCGTTTTATTTAATATTCCCTAAAAAACAAAAATGCAATCCCCTTTTTGGTGCCAGAATATATATGAAAATATCGCATTGTAATATCTTTTCCAAAAGGATATTAATTTCCATATATATTTTATGTTTGACTGAAATTAATTATTATAATACTTTATTTTAATAGTTTCAGTAAACAGATCATAATTAATATTTTATATGAATCAAATTCAGATATTTATTTTAATTATGTTCTCTATTCTTGTACAACAAATTTGTACATTTATTGTGTTTATTATTTAACTATCAAATTAAATTAATTCCATAATTAATATAATTCTAGTGATAGTTAAATTTAATACCAACTATGTTTAGGTTCTGTTTGTTTCAACCATAGGGTGTGACCCTGTAGGCTTTTGTAACATTGGTAGTAATACTAGAACACTTGTAACGTTACAAACAATGAGTGACATCTAGCAATGCATCATCGCTACCCAAGTTACAAGAAGTCGTGGTTCAACATTTTCTATGATAAATTTTCATGTATTATATCATTTTTTCCTTTATATCTCGATTGGACACAAGTCATGGAATAATCACACTTGCAAAGTCCAATCTCATGTTTCTTAATACTATAATAGCCCGATTTAGGGCCCAGTCAGAACAGTGGTCTCGAGACCACAAATCCAAAGTTAGAAAAATTATTTTATTATTATGGAGTCATTGCATGATTATATTAGTACATGAAAATTTTGGTGAATTAATTTTAACGATTGTGAGCCCAATTGCGAAAAAGGACTAAATCGCATAAAGTGCAAAAGTCATAATTTGATAGCTAAAGGTGTTATTTTACTAGAGAATCAAAATTGGGGGATTTTAAAGGCAATTAGACCCTTTTAAAGGAGCATAGCCGGCCATAGGGTCAAGAGGAGACAAAATTTTAAAATTTGGTGGGTTAGGTGACATATTTTGACTAAAATAGAAATAGATGAAAGAAGGATGATATCATCCCTTTCCATCTTCTTCCTCCACCGAAATTTTCAGCAAAGAATGGGGTCTTGAAAGCTTCAAAAATTTTAGCAACATTAAGCCTCTCAAGTAAGTGATTTTGAAAGTTTCTCTTAATGATTTTTACATTTTTGGACTCCTTGAAGCATGAGCTTTAAAATGAAGGGTCTATTTTGTAAAATAATTAAGAGTTTAGGGTTTTACCATGGATGGATTTGTGATAGTTGCTGATTTTTTATGGAAGAAAAAAAGTCTTAGTTGTGTAATAGACAACTTTTGTGAAAGAATTTCTCATGAAAACACTTATAGGACCATTTTGCAAAGTTTGTGCAATAAGTGATAAATATGTGAAATAGTGAGAATTCGAAGTTTCTATAAGAGTAAAAAGAGTTTAGCTAGGCTTAAAATACAAAGAAATTTGATAATAATCGATTTTCGAGCATAGGGACAAAATGATCATTTTGCCAAGGTCTAGGGGCAAAAATGGTCATTTTACCTAAGATGTGAATTTTAAATTGCCAAATTGTGATTAGTGACTAAATGAGTGCATTTTGCTAATATAGATCAAGAATTTTCAAATCCAAACCTAAACCGGTGGAAGGCCAAGCAAATCAACTAAACCTACTAGTCTGTGTATTTTGTAATCCTAGGTAAGCTGGTTGTAAATAATACAACTACATTGTTAATGTATGTATTCGAATTGTCATTGAATTGATCTAGCATGAAATGCTAGATTGTGAATTGAGAATGTATAATGATAATTGAGATAGTAGAAATCCCAGGAAACCTAGGAAATAAGCCGGATATTCATGCCGTGTTATTGGGTCATTTGTGTGAGCTAGGGTAAGACATGTCTGGGACATGCATCGGCCACATTATGAGAGCCAGTGTAAGACCATGTCTGGGACATGGCATCGGCATTGAGACGAGTTCCAGTGTAAGACGTGTCTGAGACATGCTTCGGCCTCGGAAAGTAAGTTAGTGTAAGACATGTCTAGGACATGCATCGGCTACGAGATGTGTTAGTGTAAGACCATGTCTGGGACATGGCATCGGCACACTTACCCATGTGTGAGGCTTATGAAATATCCGGTAGTGCTCCGAATGATTCAACGGTGAAAGTTATGAATGTGAGTTAATAAGAAAAGTATAACCATGTCGTTAGTGATACATGTACCTAATTGGTACGTATGAGAAATGAGCTCGATGTAAAATATGAGAATTGTGTGGATGGTAATGAGTAAGTTATGTTTACGTTTACCTTTGCGTTATGAGCATGACGATTTGATGAAATTGTTGTTGTATATTTATTTATATGCAACTTACTAAGCTTTTATGCTTACTCCCTCTTTCTTTCTATTTTCTTTCAGTGCCACCTAATTAGCTCAAGGATCACCGCAAGTTAGAGATATCGATCACACTATTAGCCGAAACATTCGGTATAGTTGGATTTATATTTTTGAATATGGCATGTATAGGACTTAGACCTTATAATTTTGTGTCTTTGAGAATTTGCCAAATGTGTTGGCTTGGGTTAGAAACCCTTCATTTTGTATTAAGCCTTGAATGGTGGCTAATATTCATTTTGATTATATGCAAAGACGTTATTTCCATAGTTGAATATTTTGCCTTATAAATGAATATCTATTGAGGCTAATTTGGTCATATGAATTGTTCTTGTTTTGGTATTGATTGGTATTTGTATGGAACTAGGTACATAAGGGTGGCAATGAGGCTTGGTTAATAGCCTTGTATTGTCCACACAGGTAGACACACGAGTGTGTGTCTAGGCCGTGTGTGACACACGGTCTGCCCCATGGGTGTATGGTCTGGCCGTGTTTCCCCTACACGTAAAAATTTCAAGTCAGTATGCATGGTAATAAATACATGGGCAGAGACACGACCCTATAGTGGACACGACCTAGTACACGAGCGTGGCCGTGTGACATTTTGAGTATGATAATGTCAGAAATAGAATACCCAGGTCTTTCCACACGGGCTACGACACGGGCGTGTCATGGCCGTGAAATAGACATGGGCTATGGACACGGGCGTGTGTCGTGGCCGTGTATCCCTAGTTGGTGATGAAGTCACAAACAGAGAGCTCCACGGGCTATAGACACGGGCGTGTCGAGGCCGTGTGAACAACACAGGCTAGGGATACGGGCGTGTGTCCAGGCCGTGTGAAGTCTGCACTTGAATTATGTGAAATTGTGTAATTAAATTGGTTACACGGGTAAGGGACACGAGCGTGTCCCTAGGCGCTTAGGCCGTATAAGACACACGGGTCATCAGCACGACCATTGATAAGGGCGTTTCTCGGTGAAAACAACGTTCCTTATAAGTTGCGGAACTAGGATTGAAGCAAACACTTCCCTACAATCAAAACAAGACACAATGGATGTTCTAGGCTTAAAATGATCTTAAGAACAAGAAAATAAACAAAGAAAGAAAAAAAACAAAAAAAAAAGATAGGGCTAAAATTTTTGGAAGATTTGAATCAAGGTTGAAGATGACTTCTTGAAGCTTCATTCATGGCAACCTTGAACATTCAAAGATGGCAGACTTGATATAGAATATTGCTGGAAATTTAGAAAAACGAGGAACTCGAAAGAACTCGTACAATATGCTGAACGAACTCGAATCGAATCTATTCTTCGTCAACAGACTTGGACCCACTAGATAGCAATCTAGGAACCCGAAGTATCAAGTAAAATTGACACAACAAACACAGTCTGATATGCCAAGAAAGTTTAGTGAAAAACTGAAGTTTGAGGGAAAATCTCACAAAGATAATATTTCATTCAAAATGTTACACTTCTTACATTGTTTTTACACATATATATGGATAACAAGAGGTGTATGGCCGAATTCCCTTGTGTGGCTAAAAATAGAGGATTTAAAATTCTAATTTTAAACTCCTAATAACTCCTAAAATGGGCGGTATT
The DNA here is from genome assembly GCA_025698475.1 of Gossypium anomalum. NCBI lineage: Eukaryota > Viridiplantae > Streptophyta > Magnoliopsida > Malvales > Malvaceae > Gossypium > Gossypium anomalum. The sequence goes on from CM046965.1 coordinate 43,758,160, forward strand.
GTATGGTAGCCTTGTATTTGAAATTTGAAATTCAAACACAAACTACTTGATCTTATCCTTTAAGTTGACGCCAAGTAAGAAAAAGGAAGGGCTGCTCCAATTCGGCTAATAATGTACTCATTCATCCAAGCTGCCACGCGGATGTGTGAATGACCGGATGCCACTTGGGCTGCCAGATGTGCACTGGTACACTCCCTGACTTGTAAATCGATGTTCAACTACGCTGGACTTGCCAGGTGAAGTTGAGCTAGTGGAGTGAAATTGGTGACGGAATCGAATCGAGCTAGAGCAGGCTAGCGTGGAGTGGAGTGGTGACATGAGCTGGTGTAGAGTACTCTGAGCTATCTTGAGCTGAAGATGAGCTACATATACACTCTTGAGCTAGTGTCCCTTCGAGTACCTAATCCAAAAGGCATAAACACTTATCAAAGTGTATGTAGATTTAATGTAACATAGTCTTAATAAGTTGTAAATAAGTGTACACTTATTTATTAACACCCAAACAACTTAGAAACAATACAAAAACTATCAAACCAATCCCAAAGCATACGTAGCATAATATATACATATGTAAACACACAAAATGAATAGTATAACCTAAATATGTCACATGTCAGCATGCAACACATTATAAAGCCTATGTTCTAAGGCATAAACATGATCGAATGAATCTGGAATTATAGCACAAGTAAGGAAAAAAACTTCCCTGAATTTATTTGCCTTAGAACGGGTAATAGGTCCCAATGGTAAGACCTCCGGATCAGTTTCCTTGATTGGCATGGATGTGCTCACATCAACCATGTTAAGATGGTCACATAGGCGTGTTACCCGTCCACACGAGTGTGTGCTCTGTTTTAAATTCAAAGTTTTCATAAATTGGATAAGGACCCGGGAAGGTTTCAAATGGTTTTTAATGGTCGATTTACGCCTCGTAGGCCCATATTAAGAGGTTAAAAGTAGAAATCAAAAAAGTTTTGATTTGGACTGAGTCTCGGTGACTTGAGAACGATTGGTTGCATGAGAACAAGTTAGGTAATGTCTCATACTCTGCCCCAGCGTGAGTTACGAGTATGGGGTGTTACAGATACTGAAAGTAGACTACAATAAACAAATAAGTGTAATATCTCATATTAACTTATTTGAGCATGGCTATGCATTTCTATTCTCACTTCATCAAATGGCCTAAGATATTGTTCCCATTATGTAGGAGGGACAAATCCTATCTTGATCAATCATATTCCACGACATAGATTGTGGCATACCCAACACCAATCTTTATAGTATAACCTGTTACAATAGACGTTTGATTGTATCAAAATATATGACTCACTATGTTGGGACAATGATGATCTCAAATCTAAGGATTGTATACATAGTTATCACTATGAGCAATTGTAACACCCCTAACCCTTATCCGTCGCCGAAACAAGGTTACGGAGTATTACCAAAAATTTCACCTCAAACGAATACAATTTTTAAACATTTCAAATCATAACAATAATCATATAAAAAAACAATCCAAATCATACATATTGTCCCTTAAACGAGCCCTCGAGGCCCTAAAAACATATTAGAAACAAGCCGAGACTAAATTAGAAACTCATAGAATTTTGCAAAAAATAGTGAAAATTTTTAACACTATAGAGGTCACACGGCCGTGTGGCTAGGCCATGTGGGCATTCAAAGTAGAGACACATAGCCATGTCCCAACCTGTGTCCGTGCCCATGTAACTCACTGACTTGGGTCACACAGCCAAGCCACACGCCTGTGTGCCAGGTTGTGTACCCTTCAAAATAGCCTCACACGCCCGTGGGCTGGGTCGTGTGTTAGGCCATGTAACAGCTTGACTTACAACCCTTTGAAAGCTACAAGGGGCACACGGCTGAGACACACTCCCGTGTCTCTACCCATGTGGATGAAAATAGGCCATCTTATAAGCCATTATTCTCACCCATCTTAGCATGTACCTACACCCAAAATTGCACATAAATACAAACCATAACAAGGCACTAATGTAACACCCCTAACCCGTATCCGTTGCCGGAATAGGGTTACGGAGCATTACTAAAACTTTCAGAAAATTTTTCAGATAATTCACGTAAATTACTATTCATTAACCAAGATTATTCGTAACATCCCTTAAATGGACCTCCGAGGCCCAATATGAACATTAAAATCAAATTAGGACTTAATCAGAAACTCTAAGAATTTTTCACGATATTTTAAAAATTTTCCAAGGTAGAGGGCTCACATGCCCGTGTGGTCCAAGGGAAATGCCCGTGTGACCCTGGGACACGCCTGTGCTGCAGGCCATGTTCAACCCCGTGTAACTCTCTGACTTGTACACATGGTGTAACACCCCTTACCCGAGACCATCGCCGGAGTCGAGCACGAGGCGTTACCGGACTTAGCTTACTAATTTGGGGCATAAAAATTTGCTTTTAAAATTAATTTAGTTTCATTCATTCAATATGTCCCTAAAAAGGGTCCCCGAGACCCTAAAACATGAAATTGAAATGGTTCGGGAACAAACCGGAATCAGTAAAAATTTTCCGATCACTTTGAACAAATCAAAACAATTTATTTCATCTTTCATAAATAAAATGTCCATCTGCGTCTTAGTACTAAATAAATCATAACTCGAGTTAAAAAACTCAAAATTCAAATCTGTAAATTTTCTCTGAAACTAAACTCATATATCTTCTTACTAAATTTATTTCAAAATTTTTGGTCTAGCCAATTAGTACTGTTTATTAGTTAAAGTTGCCCCTGTTTCAGTGTTCGGCTGCTCTGACCTCTGTTCACTACAAATAATTTTCTCCATGTAAAGAATTCAAATAACCATGCCATTTATTTCTCTTAAAAGTAGACTTAATAGAGAATCTATATATATAAAGTATAACTCCTAATTATTTTTGTACAATTTTTAGTGAATTTCTAAAGTCAGAACAGGGGATTTAGAAATCACTCTAACCCTGTCTCACCAAAATTTAAATATCTCATAAAATACAATTCCTTTATTTACTATGTTTCTTTCATATGAAAATAGACTCAATAATATTTAATTCTATATCTCTTCACTATCTAAATCCATTTCTACTATTTTTAGTGATTTTTCAAATTCACATCATTACTGTTGTCTGATACTATTTTAAAGCTAATTTCACCTTTTTCATGATTTCCATGAAATAACTAGCATTTAGGCATTACATAACACCAAACATGTCCTTGATTTGTCATTCCAATAGCTAATCATTATCAAGCATTTACATACCATTCATTAGCCATATCATAAGATCATACAGACAAAATGGCTACGATGCTATACATGCCATACTCAACATGAAACGTCTAGCTATACCAAAATCTATAAAAAGAAGGAAAATAAAGGGGGTGAGCATCAAACTTAGTAAGTTTGAATGCAAATAAATAACAACATTCATAAGAATTATCTTAACTTGGCATGATACTACTTAATGCAACTTCATTAATTGTCATAGACATATTTTAAACTTCTTCACTTACTCACTTACTTAAATACTTACTTAATTAATCAAATTTATTAATACATTTTACTTACCTTTTTCCTTATCAAGCATACATGAACATTATATACTTACCTTTGCTCTTCTAGCATGAACTTGTCTTACCTTTCTAGTATAACTCGTCTTACCTTACCTTACCTTGATATTCTCTTTAAATTTTCCCGTTGAACCACTTGGAATACTAAGGATACACGGTTACCTTACTATTTCCATGACTTGTCATGGTCTTACGTGGTATCCTTTTGAAACTTACCATTGCCATGTCTCGACATGGTCTTACATGGTATCCTTGCCTTATGAACTCACTAATGCCATGCCTTGGCATGGTCTTACATGGGACCTTTGCCTTATAGTAACTTATCAATGCCATGTCTTGACATGGTCTTACATGATTTCCTTGCCTTAGAAACCTTACCAATTGCCATGCCTTGGCATGGTCTTACATGGTATCCTTAAACCCTAATGTCATGAGTCATGGCATTTGTATCCTACACATTCCTAAGGTTCAACCTGGACTTTCTGAAATTACTTCTCCGTCAATTCATGCTTGAGTCTTCTTTGAATAATTTCTTAAAATAAATATACAAATGCTGGAAATTAACAACATTAACATAAAATAATAGAATATTGCATTTATTTACCGCAAACCTACCTCGAAACAAAATATGATCAACTATATCGATTTAGTCCACTATCTTTTTCTTTCCCCGGTCTAACTCCAGATTTTGTTCTACTTGATTTATAATAACAAATTTAGATTATTTAATACTCACATTTATTAAAACAGTCCTTGACTCAAACTTTGGCATAATTACACTTTTGCCCCTAAACTTTTACATATTTACACTTTTTCCCCAAGGTTCAGAAATTAAACTTCATCCTATTTTCTTATGTTTTATGACATGCTGATCATTTTTCCCTTCTATGGCAACATCATTTTTCCCTTCTATGGCAACATCAAATTCTCACTCTAGCATGTACTTATGAACATTAGGTATTTTTACCGATTATGTCGTTTTACTCGTTTTCACGTAAAATCGCTTAGCAAAAGTTGTTTAACACAATTTCAAGCTTCATATTCTATTTTAATTTCGTTTTTAAGCCTATTTTCTCACCTATATATATTAAAACATATAAAAAATATAAAACAAATAATAATAAAAAATTACCTTTTTACCACCACTGCACGGTGTGTGCCGCATGCTGACGGATCCGTGACGCCACCCATGGCCGGAGATCTCTTCCCTTCCCCTCTCCCTTTTCTCTCCCTTTTTTTTTCTTCTCCCTGTTCAAATGAATTTTTTAAAAAAAATTTGTCTTTTATAGGGACCAAAACGGTGCGTTTTGGTCCCCCCATTTAAAAGAAAACGGTGTCATTTTGGTCCTGGGTCGGATCAACCCGACTCGCTCCAATTAGGATCCGCGTGTTTTTTAAACGGAAGGGCTATTTGCGCATTTAGCCCTTCCGCATTTTCATGCATCTACAATTAGGTTATTTTTGCTTTTAATTCAGCCCTGAAATTTATCGTACTTTGCGATTTGTCCTCCCTTCAACGACGTCGTTTTAAGGGTTCGAGTAAATTGCTTATTTAGCCCCCTACAGTTGCACACGCGTTCAAATGGATCCTTTTGTTTATCTTTTATTTTAAATTCGCCCCAAAACTTTGATTTTAATCCAATTTTAGTCCTTTTTTTTATTTATTTTTCGTATTTATCCTAAATTTTATATTATTTTTGCTGTTTCATTCAACTTTAAATATTATTCATGTTATTTATTGTACTGTTATCACTATTATTTTTTATATTATTATTATATTATATTTAGCTTTTTTTATGTTTCGTTTTTTTATTATTATATGCATATGTAATTTTATTATTATATTTATTATTAACATTATTAATACATAGCTATGCATGTACGTACTTATACAGTGTGTTAATATTTGTTTTTATTATTATTTTAGTTATTTTTATTCCTATTATATTATTAATGTTAGTACGTATTTTATTATACATGTATATAATAGTATTATATAATATTATTTTCATATATCATAATATTATTTATTATACCTATTATTTTCATTATTATCACTTGTTATTTTATTTTAATATTATTATGTATACATTTTTCATATATGTTTATAGTTTTTTTCTTATGTTACTTTTATTCCTAATATATATTATGTATACATATTTTAATATTATGTTAAGTATATTTTGTATTATGTATATGTATATTTTTCAATATTACATTATTTAGATTATTTATATATCATCTTATGTATATATTTTAGATATTATCTCATACATATATTTTTAATAACTATTATGTATATTCTTAATACTATATATATTGTATGTTTTTAATAAATATATATTATATATATACTATGTACGTATTTTTATGTTATTAATACTATATTATATATATACATTTTTATTATATATATTACGTATATATATATCCTTTTTAATATTATATCTTTATATATATCGTGTATATGTTTCTCATGATATATTACATTTTTGCATATTATCTCATATATATTTTTCTATAACTCTATATTATGTAGGTATTTTTAACATTATACTATGTATATATTTTTTACACTATGTATATACTTTGTAATACTATTACTAATTATTATTATATGTATATATATATTCATTATTTTTTTTATTTCGTGTTTAATACTACTATTACGTTTATTATCGCATATACATTGTTAATGTTGTATATATTATTTGCTTTGTATATTCTTAACTTTTCATTATTTAGCTGTTCCGAATTTAGCATATTAGTTCACACCTTATTTCAACATTGATATTAGTTTTCTTTTTATTCATTTTTCTAAATTTCAATAAATAAGGCAATGTACCAGTTTAACATTAAGTCATCGATTTCATCGCTACGTTGGGTGAAATCCGTCGACTCATGTTAAAAACGGGACACCCTTCTAAAAAAATTGAAAACTAAAAATTCTCATTTTTCAATCGGATTACGATTAAATGTCAAATTGAATTCGTACTTTTGAAAATCAAGACAACACGTGTTTAATAAAGATACCAATTTTGGGCGTCACGGGGGTGCTAATACCTTCCTCGTGTGTAACCGACTCTCGAACCCTTTTTTTCTCTGAATTTTAACGTAGACCTAAACCCGGCCTTCTTTTTACCCAAAAACTAATTTTAATTTTCTAAAAAAAAGATTTATTAGGTGTCCGATCACACCTAGAAAAAGATCGGTGGCGACCCCCTTTTTAACAAAACCGAAACTTGGATTTCACATTTTCACTAAATCGCCATAATTAGCGACCGAAAGCAAAGATTTCACGTCGCTACAACAAGTATAGACCAATAATCACAAGGTTTTCACAAAATCATTCTCGTGGAAATCATGAACTCACAATTTCATGAAGTCAATGCTTATAAACTTTACGTACATACTTGTATCAATTCGTAATACTTACATGCTCTTTCTCTTCTTTGACATACCCATTAAATTACCCGTTGAACCACTTGGAATACTACAAGATACTCGGGAATCTAGTACACACAGTACCGTACCAATGCAATATCCTAGATATGGTCTTACATGTAATCTTATCGATGCCAATAGCCCAACTATGGTCTTACACGAAGTCTCATATCGATGCCATCTCCCAGATATGGTCTTACATGTAATCTCAGTGACCATAATGTCATGACATCTGTATCCTATCTATTCCTAAGGTTCAATCGGGACTTTTGTTGTATCGAATCTCTGTCGATCATTTTCGTAGTATCGTACTCAATAGCATTCACATTTCATTTCAATAATATAACATTTACCACAATTATATCAATTAAGCATTTATACATATATAATTTAATGCTTATTAAACATACAAACTTACCTCAACATAAAAATGGTGAAAATGACCTAACCGTCAAATGCTCGTTTTATTACCCCGTTCTAATTTCGAACCTCATTTTTCTTGATAATCGAGCTTGGAAGCTTGAAAAACCCTAGCCATGGTTTCTCCTTGTAAAATTCGGCCATGGGAGGAAGATGGACAAAAATTGGCTTTTAATTTGGCTTTTAAATTAATTTAATTACCAAATTACTAAAATGCCCTTAATGAAAAACTTTAGAAACATACCTAACCGTGTCCATTTTTTCCCGACAACTTAACCAATGGTCTAATTACCATTTAAAGACCTCCAATTTAAAATTTCATAACAATTAGACACCTCTAGCTTATAGAACTCAAGTTTTGCACTTTTTACAATTTAGTCTTTTTGACTAAATTGAGTGCCAAAACGTCAAAATTTTCGAACAAAATTTTCACAAAATCATTCCATAAAATTATAGACCATAAAAATATAATAAAAACAAATTTTTCTATGTTGAATTTGTGGTCCCGAAACCACTATTCCAACTAGACCCAAAATCTGGCTGTTACAAAAACAACCATTACTAGCCATTCCAATGGCTAGATTACAAACCCCATACTTAATCCATCTATGGCCAAGTTAGCGTATACATGCCATTATACCAAAATGATCTTACTATATATACCCAAAATAAGCTAACGGATAGTGTGATGATTCTCCAATAACCTCCAACCTTCGCGAGATTTCGAGCACTATAAAACAGGGGAAAATAAAATGGAGTAAGCATTACATTCTTAGTAAGTTTGTATAATAGAAGCTAAACTTACCAATCTTTTTTATTAAATCTAAGCATACAATGTCATGTTTTTCATCCATTTTGTAACACCCCTTACCTGTATCCGACGCCGGAACAGGGTACGAGGCATTACCGGACTTAAACTCAATCAAACATTCAAAATCGTGAGATAAATTTCCACTCAAATTTAAAAATTTTCGTAAACATTCATATCATCCCCTAAATGAGCCTACGAAGCTCAAAACATACAATGGGAGTGGTTTGGGACTAAACCGAGAACTTTGGAAACTTTCCCAACACTTAGTAAATTTTTCATAAAAACAGGGGTCACACGCTCGTGTGGGTAGGCTGTGTGGTCACACACGCCTGTGTTCCTAACCTGTGTAACTCTCTATTTATGACGTCATCAACAAATTAGGGTCACATGGCCAAGGCACACACTCGTGTGCTAGTCCGTGTGGGCAATTTAAATTTCTTGAGTTTTCCAAAAATAGGTGCAGACTTCACATGCCCTGGGCACATGTTCATGTCCCTGGGCCGTGTCTTTCACATGGCCGAGACACACGGCCGTGTCTCTGCCCATGTGGCCAATTCGAAGCTAAAATTTACAATACAGGGGACACATGACTGGATCACACACCTATAGGGCAAGCCGTGTGTCACACACGGCCTAAACACACGCCCGTGTGGACAAAAATAAGGTTATTTACCAAGCCTTATTGCCACCCTTACTTGCACCAACCTACACAACATCAAGCCTCACTAACCCAAGCATATACACACAACCAATTCAGCCACAACCAAGACGTCCACACATCAATTACATGTTATTTTCTATCACATACAACATCTCATACTTATCATCACAAATCATGCAAAAACCACATCCATGAAAGGCATCATCATATGTATATATACTTAACCAATATTAGCCAATACCAAATGGTCATTTACAAAATGAATCAATTAACATTACAAGCCGATACATTTGGCCAAATCAATAATAACATATATAACAAAAAGACCAAGTCCCTATACATGCTATAACTCAAAATAATGGAATCATAAGTACCCAAAACGATAATTTGATAGTGTGAATGGAATTCCGACCATCTTCGATCCCTGAGCTGGCTTGGTGACACTGTAAAACAAGGGAAAAAGAAAGGGGAGTAAGCTTTAAAAAGCTTAGTAAGTTCCTATGCAAATAATAGGAATCATAAACACATTATAACATATATATTTAACATGAGGTAAATTATCATAAATGTCATTGTAAATTTCACAATTCAATCATGACATGGATATTATATAAAACTTTAACATCATACTTGCACAAACATAACCTTATCGAGGGATTCATCATATATCGAACTCATCAAGCATAAGTTTTACATACGTAACTGTACCAACTTGCAACATACCATGGTCTTTCGTAACATTAACATTTCCGTCACATTTCCCGTTGAACCACTTGGAATACTAAAGGATACTCGGGATATCTCACATACATAGTAATATACCAATGCCATATCCCAAATATGGTCTTACATGGGATCTCATATCGATGCCAATAGCCCAGATATGGTCTTACACGAAATCTCATACTGATGCCATATCCCAGATATGGTCTTACACGTAAACTCTAATAACCTTAATGTCACGACATTCGTATCTTAACTATTCCTAAGGTTCAACCGGGATATTTCTCACTTGCCAACTTTATTGAATTCCTCCGAAGAGTCAATCATCAATTCATACAGTAATAAAACATTTAAAGCATAAATAATAATACATTATTTACATACGAACTTATTATTTACATACGAACTTACCTTAGTAAAAAAATATTAGAAATGAATCTAATCATCAATAACCTTGTTTTTCCCTCGATCAAGCTCCGAACATCATTTATCTTGATCTATAATAGAAAATTTACCTTATTTAATTATCACATTACTCAATTCAGTCTAAAAATCATACTATGGCAAAATTACTTTTTTGCCCCTAAACTTTGACATTTTAACATTTTTATCCCTCGTAATGTAACACCCCTAACCCGTATCCGTCGTCGGACTAGGGTTACTAGGCATTACTGGATTAAATGGAACATTTCATATTCATTTTACAATCAAAAGTCGTACACTGTCAAATCATAGTCAAATATCAAAACTAATTCGTACAAGTTTCATAATTTCAAAGTTCAAACCATACAACAAACATTTCTATATCATTCAAATACCCAAGTCATAACTTAACCAAAATTCATTTCATATACATAGTATATATCAAGACATCTATATCCTTAGCTAAATACAACCTTAACTATTTGAAATCTTTATACATGCACATATTAAATCAATTTGGCCTTATATCATGGTTGAATATTCATTTGCACATAAAACATTAGGTAACCATATAACATAACCAACTATACTTTAAAGTTTATCAAACAATTTTTAAAAACAAGTACCGAATCTTAGCATTTTAAACATTATAACATTATATGCATTTTACCAAATCAAATTGAGCCATTTCTTTATCACTATGTTAAGTCATACCATAACTAATTCACAATCTAACTAATATAATCAACCACACACATGAGCGCATACTTAAGTCGAATATTACTGTTACAAATATGTAATTTACTAACTAAATATAACTATTCAATATTTATCTTCATTAAAAGTACCTATTTTACCAACCACATAAGCATAATATATGCATATACATTTCCATTATAAACCGAACCATAATGACAAGCATCATTTGATTACTCATACATACACATGTATATATATATTAACCAACATCTTGCTCCTTTGTTAAGCCAAATTACTAGACCTTTACGAGACATATCATATCATAATAAACCCTTATCATATTCGAACTTAAATATATATATTTCATCTAATACTCATTCACATATTAACAACTATATCAAACATAACTACCAATTTCATATATATATATATACTTTATCTATACCCAACCAAAATGAATAATCTAACCATACTTATGAAAATTTACATACTTCATGACCAACTCATCAACCATAATCGAGTTCACCAATCATTATCAAGCCATTTCCTAAACGTATAACACCAGTCATATATATATCATTCATTCATAGCATATAAAATTATAACCAAAACGGATTAAACCATGACCAAACATAACCAAATTCAAACTTAAAAGTTAAGCCATATTCGCATGGCTAAAATTATACATATCCAAAATCGGACAAAATACATATTAGCCTATACATGCCATAAGTTCGAAATAAGATTTTTAAAAATACCGAAGATTGAAGATAGTGTGGATGACTTCACTGACGATCCTCGAGCTCGTAACTTACTTCAAAATCTATAAAACAAAGTAACAAAAACACACAGAGTAAGCTAAATTAGCTTAGTAAGCCTTAAGCAAATTAAACAAATAATGCTTAATAACATTTAATTTCAAGCTTTTAATTCCATATATATATAACATATACTTTCACAAAACAATCTCTCTTTGGCTGAATATACATGTATACATCATCAATATATCAAGAAATCCTTTCACCCTATTTTCAAATGGGTAACCAACTATCACGTACCTAATTGTTTTAGCTCGTTTAACGTATTCAATTACCATATCAGCATAAAGTCTTTTAGGTATAATCTTATAATAATTCATCGGCAAAAAACATAATAGGCCTAAGCCTGCATCTCACACCGGCACAAGGCCTGCTAGACTCAAAGTCTGATTTCATACACAGACAATAAGCCTGCTAGGCATAAAGCCCGATTAAATTCACCAGCACAAGGCTTGCTAGGCTCAAAGCCCGAATATCACTATTATAGAGCTATCTCATAAACAATTCATATATCAAAATTTCCAAATATTCCATATAGTTCATACAAACTTGCAAATGTTATAACTCAGTCGAATTAAACTCAAATACAATATTTCCATGCTTAATCATATTCGGCTAACTCTACTATCAATCTATGAATTCCAATCAGCATATTAAACTAAGTTACATTCAAAATTAATGATGTTTAATTGCTTAAAGACTTACCTCGGATATCGACGAACAACGTAAATCGACTATTCAACTAGTTTTGCTTTTCCCCGATCTAAGCCTGATTTCTTTTGTTCTTGATCTAAAAAATTTCAAATTAATCTCATTCAAACACAATTTCCTTCAATTTAATCCAACAACACATAAATGGGTAAATTACCATTTTACCCTTGATATTTCATACTTTTACAAATTAATCCTAATTGCATAAAACACAAAACAAGCATAATTTGCTCATGCTATACTTAGGCTGAATACTCCCCACACCCACACAAGTCCTCACATTTTGTTTATTTTGCATTTTAGTCCTTTAATTTATTATTTTTGTAATTTAGCCTTAATTACTCAAATTCATCAAAAATTCCAATACAAAACATACTAATCCAAAACATATCTTTCATAATTTATCATCAAACATCACAAAACACAATTATTTATCAATGGCATAACTCAAAATATTCATCAAAATCAAAAATTCTAGCATGGGTCAGATAGTATTCAAAGCAGCGTTCTAAAAAACATAAAATTTATCAAAAACTGTACCAAACTAACCTTGAAATTGAACCAACAATGGCCGAATACCTAGCTTTGTTATTTCTTTTCTTTGTTCTTTTTATTCGGTCAAAAGATGAACATTTAACATGGCTTTTTAATTTGTATAATAATATAACATATATATCACTTATTATTTTACACATTTAACCTTTCAAAATTAATTAGTAAACCATATATATCATGCCCAAAACCGTCCACTTATATATGAAATGGTCCATTATCACTTTAAATGCTTCATATTAATAAGACAAGTTCAATTCGGTCCCTACATATCTAACCACCAAATTTTTCACTTTACGCGATTAAATCCTTTTATTTAATCGGACACTCAAACAATAAAATTAAATCACAAAAATTTCACAGATATTAATTCACACATAGTGAACATAGAAATTAATTTTTAAATATTTTTCTGACTCAGATTCGTGGTCCCAAAACTACCGTTCGATTATGGTCTAAATTGGGCTGTTACACGTAAAATGAAATGTATTCAATTTCTTTGTTACCCAAGCCTAGCCGACCCACACACATGCTAATATCAGCCCACATTTTTTCGTAAAATTAGATTTTTACTACACATTTTAAACTTTTACAAATAGGTCCCTTTTAGGTATTTTCATGAAAAATCACCTAGTAAAAGTTGTTTATTACAGATCAAACTTACATTTCCTACCATTAAACATCAAAATACATGCATGTCATACATGGTTAAATTTTTAAACATGAACCCTACTTCAAAATAATGGTAGAAATGGAAAGATAGGGTGAATAAAACTTCAAAAACGTAAAGAGCATTAAAAACGGGGCTAGGATGCACTTACTATCAAGCTTGAAAGTTGAAGAAACCCTAGCTATGGTGTCTTGAAAATTTCAGCTAAAGGAGGAAGAAGATGGACACAATTTTGTCTTGGTTTTCCCTTTTTATTCTTTTATTTACCAAATGACCAAAATGCCCTTTTGGCATTTCTTTGAAATTTTATCTCTCCATGCCCATTTTTGTCCACTAACTTAACAAATGGTCTAATTACCATCTAATGATCTCTAATTTTAAATCTCAAATAAATTGGACACCTCTAACATGTAGAACTCAACTTTTGTATTTTTTTTCTATTTAGTCCTTTTGACTGAATTGAGTGCCCAAACGTCAAAATTTTTGAATGAAATTTTCACGAAATCATTCCGTGAAACTATAGACCATGAAAATATAATAAAAACAAGATTTACTACGTCAGATTTGTGGTCCCAAAACTACTGTTCCGACTAGCCCCAAAATCAGGCTGTTACACATTTGGCATAATTGCCTAAACACATGCATTCAATCAAACATGTTAGTCACAAAATCTTCATATCAATCAAGTAAACATAGATGAGCTCTTTGTACTATTTTCCTTCAATTCATCATTCATTTCATTCCATAATTCTTTTATCATGCCAAGAAGATTTGTGTTCATTGAATCATTGAAATTTCGATGGATACTCAGGTGGTACACTCGAGGTGAACGATTCAATAACCCGTCGATTCTTTTTCAAGAGTACCCATTAGGGCAGTTAATCAAGGAACACACTTTCGAGTCACATATCGTATAACAGAATTACTAGTCCAAGCTAAATCCTTTATATAACGTACGCTATGAAGAGTTCAATTAGGATTACCAGTCTAGGCTAAATCCTAATTGTAACATATACTCGAGAGGTATTATATTAGAACTACCCGTCTGAGCTAAATCCTTTCCATAATGAGGTCAATAGGATTACTCGTCCGAGCTAAATCCTATCAGCAACAAATGCAGGACCTCATTCATTTCGGGAAAACACATATGATCATCGGAATTCAATATTCAATTGGGACATAAACTTTTTCACCATTTTCAAGCATGTATTAATTTCTCAGATTTTGACATCTGAGTAAATCACATAAATGATAATCACATTTCATACAATCACAACATTTAATTTAATATAATTACAAGCTTGATTAAGTTACATGAACTTACCTCGACACTTGTTCGCGTAAGTAATCTACTAATCCGAAACCTTTTCTTTTCCTCGATCTAACCTCAAATGCGAGTTGTCTGGATCTATATAAATAGCTTTAATCATCAATTTCTCATATTTCATACTCATTTGGACTCAATTTACGTCCTAGGCAAAATTACCATTTTGCCCCTAACTTTTCCATAAATTCCAATTTCGTCCCTAGGCTCAGAAAATGAAACTTGTGCAATTTACTTCCTATTCCAAGCCTAACCAAAATCCCATTGAAAAATTTATAGCACATTTATGTATAAAAAATTAGCATTTTTTTCTTCAATTTCACAATTTTACATTTTAGTCCCTAAACATGTTTTCATCAAAAATCATTTTGTAAAAGTTGTTTATCTATCAACAACCTTTCATTTTCTACCATAAATTTCTAATTTTTAGCATATTCATCTATGAACCAAAATTCATACCTTGATAACTTTTTAAATTAATCCCCCAAATAGATAGATTAAGCTATCTCGGTTTCAAAAATATCAAAATTACTAAAAACGGGACAAGAAAACTTACCCAATTAAGCCATGAAAGTTTCTTCTCTCTTTCCTAGGGTTTCCATGTATTTTAGGTTGAAGAATATGATAAAATAAGATGATATTTTCTTTTCATCTTTTAATTAATTAAATAATTTTCAAATTCTAATTTAGTCCTTACCCTTTTTTCTAAATTTCCATGGATGGGTCACCAAAAATATACATACTTTTTTTAATGGTCTAATTACCATATAAGGACCTCTAGTTTTGAATTCCATAGCTATTTAATCCTTATAGCTACTAGAATTCAACTTTTTCATTTTTTTCAATTTAGTCTTTCTCGTAATTAAACACTTAATCGATAAAATTTTTGTATCAAAATTTTCACACGACATGTCTATCATAATACGAACCATATAATAAAATTTTAGATCAGATTTGTGGTCTCAAAACCACTGTTTTGATTTCACTGAAATTGGGTTGTTACAACTCTACCCCTTAAGGATTTTCGTCCTCGAAAATCTTACCAATAAAAAGATTCAGATTTTGCTTCCTCATAGTATCCTCCGGTTTCAAGGTAGCCTCTTCTATATAGTGTCGTTACCAAAGAACTTTTACCAAAGCTACCTTTTTATTTCTTAACTCTTTTGTTTCCCGAGCTAAGGTTTTGATCAGTTCTTCACTATATGTCATATCAGGTTGAATCTCTACCTCTGTCGGAGAAATAACATGTGAAGGATCAGATCGATACCATCGTAACATAGACATATGAAAAATATTATGAATCGGATCAAGTTCTGGTGGTAAAGCTAACCGATATGCAACCTGTAACACCCCAAACTCGACCCAGACGTTATGGCTGAATCTAGCGTGTCACATTGAAGTGTTTTAGCAAAAACCTTGTTTTCATTGAAAACCCTTCCTTAGAACAATATATCTCAATTACTTCGTAAAATCTCTTTTCAGTTGCGAAAGCTTGTTCGAAGCATTTGATATAAGAAAAACTGTCATTTTAGAATTTAGTTGCGAAAATGTGGAAAACATTCTATGATTTAGGAAACCGTGTTCAACTTTCCATGATTACATCACATAAAAAAAATAAACCAAATAATAGAAAAGAGGGGAGGCCTTATTACAATCCAGACTAAAGAAAAGGAAATTACTTAGTAAACTAGTAACTTAAATGCTTTTTAAACAAATTCAAGTTGTCCTGCTAGCTGACCACCCTGAGTTCCTCCAAACATCGAACCTCCTATTGAGCATCACCTGAGAAAATAAAAGAGGGGGTGAGTTTTCAAAAACTCAGTGTGTACAACCCTCATCAAACAAACATGCAACAGACAATCATTTTGGGCCTAAGCCCAATTCAAATACGGTGGCCTTTGGGCCTTAGCCCATTTTGGCTTCAGTAGGGCCTGAACCCATGTCAATTTCCACATATCACATTTAACTGGCCCAAGCCCTTTTCATAATCCAATCATGACGTATGTATGCAAATGCTTATATCCCCTTCCAACCTGTACGCCGCCTTTCCAACCAACACTTACTGTGGGGAGATACTCGACCCACCCATCCTTATTACAACCTGGTGTGGAACCAGTGTGGCCTCACTTAACGGTGCAGCATAGCTGCTTATAAATGGTGTAGCATCAGTTGCGGCACTACTTAACGGTGCAACAAAGCTGCTCGGTGGCTAAAACGCCTTCGGTAGATCCACAGTCATCGAGCAACCATGATCCTTATACACTTTCTCCAATCATAAACCCAGCCCATGTGCAACATAATAATGTATGGATGCAGCATATATCATAAATAGATCATACTCATAACACATAGGGGTATTTCAGTAATTTCTACCCTACAGGGGTATTTTGGTAATTTCTTAGCAGTATGGGTCTTAATTACGAACTCTGGCTCGTCAACAAGTCCTTGTTGGCCAAAGTGAACAGACACTATGCACCAAGTAGGATTCTAGAGAAGAGGAGGTGGGTTATTAAGATCGCTTAAGTACCAGGCTCTCTCTAGATCCAATCCTAGACATGCATATGCCTATTGCCACACATTACCCTTATGACTTGTCCACAGACGAATTTGATAAATTAGTTAAGTTTTATACTGCTTAAGAATTTATTAGAAACTAGGCCTACAAGTTCATGACAAAACCCTAGCAAGTCTACAGGCTTCCATACATTCATATGGCCCATCAGGCCTAGTCATATTTATACGGCCCATTAGGCTCGATCATACTTATGTGGCCCATCAAGCCCGAATACAATCCAAACCATTCAACAAACTTAATCAGCTTATCACATATTACCAAATTATCAACTTTTGCTTATTTGGGCTCACGGGCATGTCAGGCCCATTTGGCCCATTCTGGCCCAGTTGGCCAAAACGTGACCCAAGTCCATGAGATCTCTCATGGGGTCTCTGGTATTGTATCGAATACCCTCTTAGGAGTGTTCGTGCACTCGCAAGACTACCGTATCCAAACTTTCGGTATTTCGGCATTTCGGCATTTCGGCATTTCAGAATTTGCCGATTTACTGTGTGTGCGAAGTGTGTGTACACACCTGGTAATCGAGTGTGATGCGATCTCCTTAGCCCCAAACCTTGCGCAATAAATATAACAGCCCCTTCTTAAATCCCTAACCACAATCAACTCCTAGATCTACACCAATCTGCACATTTCAGACATTCAGTAGGTGTATAGGATAATTCATCAAAAACCCGGATGGTATTTTCCAACCAAAATTCAACCCTTTTTGGATCATCATCTGTGGTAGCTCTAAATTCTTCCACCCCATGCTTACGGATTTTATCTACCGGAGGCTTATCTATTCTAGCTGGTTCAACACTTTGTGGTACCTCGAGAACCAGTTGAGGAGTAGGTGGGGGAGGTCGTTGTACAACAGGGTTTGCTCTTAAATACTCAGTAAACCATTCATTCATCAATTGAAAGAAGGCCTGTTTTGCCTCTTCACTTCGGCCCTCAGATACGGGCCTTTTACTACCAGATGTAGATGTAACTCTTTGAACTGAAGCTGTAGCATTGCTTCCAACTTCCTCTAATTTAACTCTAGCTTGGTTGGATGGCATTACTATATGAAAAGCACATTTAAAATGATCAGGAAACTTCACACTATCATGAATTATATAATGGCATGTGTAGCTAAACTCGTGTTTGCTACGTTAAATCTAAGAATCGGCTAAACTGTAGCTCTGATACCACTAAATGTAACACCTTTAACCTGTATCCATCGCTAAAATAGGGTTCGGAGCATTACCAAAACTTTCAAAACATTTTTCAGATAATTCATGTAAATTTCTATTCATTAACTGAGATTATTTGCAATGTCCCTTAAATGGACCCTCGAGGCCCAATATGAACAGTAAAATCAAATCGAGACTTAATCAGAAACTCTAAGTATTTTTCGCGACATTTTAAAAATTTTCCAAGGTACAGGGCTCACATGCCCGTATGGTCTAAGGGACACGCCCGTGTGACACTAGGACACGCCGGTGCTGCAGGCTGTGTTCGACCCCTTGTAACTCTCTGACTTGTGCACACGGCTATGCCTCACGCCCATGTGTTAGGCCGTGTGGTTAATTAAATTCTTTTGAAATTAGGTACAGGTTTCACATGGCCAAGATACACGCCCGTGTTCTAGGTCGTGTAGTACACACGGTTGAGACACACACCATTGTGCTAAATTCTGAGCATTCTGTTTTCTCGAATTTAAGGTGCAAGGGACACACAGCCTAACCATACATTCGTGTACTAGGCCGTGTGTCACACGCAGTCTAGGCACACGCCCGTGTAGACAAGATGAAGTCATTTCTAGCTTCATTTCTCACCCAAAATCATACCAATGACTTACACTTAAACTCACAACCTATACCAGCCAATTCAAGCATTCCAGTTAGGCAAATTCCATCATTCCACAAGGCATATCATTTCATGCATACATGTTTGTAATCTTACCTTGGTATGTTTCATATAATAGGCATAATTTGATCAACCATTTAACATGTATATAGCTACCATAGTATGACATTACAAGTATATCAAAAACAACCATTACTAGTCATTCCAATGGCTAGATTACAAACCCCATACTTAAGCCATCTATGGCCAAGTTAGCCTATACATGCCATTATACCAAAATGATCTTATTATATATACCCAAAATAAGCTAACGGATAGTGTAATGATGCTCCAATAACCTCCAACCTTCGCGAGCTTTCAAGCACTATAAAACAGGGTAAAATAAAATAGAGTAAGCATTACATGCTTAATAAGTTTGTATAATGGAAACTAAACTTACCATTCCCGTTTATTAAATCTAAGCATACAATGTCATGTTTTTTTATCCATTTGGCATAATTGCCTAAACACATGCATTCATCAAACATGTTAGTCACAAAATCTTCATATCAATTAAGTAAACATAGATGAGCTCTTCATACTATTTTCCTTCAAGTCATCATTCATTTCATTCCATAATTCTCTTATCATGCCAAGAAGTTTTGTATACGTTGAATAATTGAAATTTCGATGGATACTCAGGTGATACACTCGTGGTGAATAATTCAATAACCCATCAATTCTTTTTCAAGAGTACCCATTAGGGCACTTAATCGAGGAACACACTCTCGAGTCACATATCGTATAACAGGATTACCAGTCCAAGCTAAATCATTTATATAACGTAAACTCAGAAGAGTTCAATTAGGATTACCAGTCCAGGCTAAATCCTAATTGTAACATATACTCGAGAGGTATTATATCATGATTACCCGTTCGGGTTAAATCCTTTCCATAATGAGGTCAATAGGATTACTTGTCCTAGCTAAATCCTGTCAGCAATAAATGTAGGACCTCATTCATTTCGGGAAAGCAGATATTATCATCAGAATTCAATATTCAATTGGGACATAACCTTTTTTTTGCCATTTTCAAGCATGTATTAATTTTTCATATTGTGACATCCAAGTAAATCACATAAATGATAATCACATTTCATACAGTCACAACATTTAATATAATTACAGGCTCGATTAAGTTACACGAACTTACCTCGACACTTGTTTGTGTAAGTAATCTTCTAATCCGAAACCTTTTCTTTTCCTCGATCTAACCTCGAATGTGAGTTGTCTGGATCTATATAAATAGCTTTAATCATCAATTTCTCATATTTCATACTCATTTGGACTCAATTTACGTCTTAGGCAAAATTATCATTTTGCCCCTAATTTTTCCAAAAATTCTAATTTCGCCCCTGAGCTCAAAAAAAGAAACTTGTGCAATTTGCTCCTTAATCCAAGCCTAACCAAAATCCCATTACAAAATTTACAGCACATGTATTTATAAAAATTCAACATTTTTTTCTTCAATTTCACAAGTTTACATTTTAGTCCCTAAATCATGTTTTCACCAAAAATCACTTTGTAAAAGTTGTTTATCTATTAACAACCTTTCATATTCTACCATAAATTTCTAATTTTCAGCATGTTCATCCATGACCCAAATTTCATAACTTGATAACTTTTCAAATTAATCCCCCAAATAGATAGATTAAGCTATCTCGGTTTCAAAAATATCAAAATTGCTAAAAACGGGACAACGAAACTTACCCAATTAAGCCATGAAAGTTTCTTTTCTCTCTCCTAGGGTTTCCATATATTTTAGATTGAAGAAGATGAGAAAATAAAATGATATTTTCTTTTCATCTTTTAATTAATTAAATAATTTTCAAATTCCAATTTAGTCCTTGCCCTTTTTTCTAAATTTGCATGGATGAGTCACAAAAAAATCTACATACTTTTCTTTAATGGTCTAATTACCATATAAGGACCTCTAGTTTTGAATTCTATAACTATTTAATCCTTATACCTTGAAGAATTTAAATTTTACATTTTATGCTATTTAGTCCTTATCGTAATTAAACAATTAATCGATAAAATTTTCATATCAAAATTTTCACACGACATGTCTATCATAATACAGACCATATAATAAAATAAAAATAAACTTTATTTTCGGATCAAGTTTGTGGTCCTAGAACCACTGTTCTGATTTCACTAAAATTGGGTTGTTACAACTAAAATCATGCATAATCAAGTTATATACATAAGGTATAATAATGTACAACCAATATGTGTAAAAGCCCGATTTAGACCCTATTCAGAATAGTGGTTTTGGGACCATGAATCCGAGTCAAAAAATATTTTAATTTTTTTTTGTGTTATCAACGTTTGAATTAATGTGTGTGAAAATCTCGTTTAAAAATTTTACTGTTTGGATGTTCGATTAAATAAAAGGGTTTAATCGTGTAAAATGACAAAGTTGGTAGTTAAATGTGAAAGTGCCTAATTGTTGTTGTTTTTATAATATGAAGTATTATGTTGCAGTTAGACCATAATTATAAATGATGGACGGTTAAGGACATGAATATAATGTTTGTATAATTATTTCATTAAGGATATATTAGTAATTAAAGTAATAATATATGATAAATCAAACATAAAATTTAAAAGTCATGCATTCATCTTTTTACAAGGGCCGAATGTTGTGAGAAAAGAAAAGACATAAAGCTTTAAATTTTCGGTCATATGCATGCTTGATTAAGGTATGTAATTAGTTCGGTTTTTGATAATTTTTACGTTTTTGAGATCGTTACAGTGAAATGTACAAAGGCCATGCTTTAATTTTTTATTTTGATGAATATTTTGAGTTATGCCATTGATGAATTTATGAGCTTTGTGATGTTAGATAATGAATTATGAAAGATATGTTTTGGATTAATATATTTTGTATTGGAATTTTTGATGAATTTGAGTAATTAGGGCTAAATTGAAAAAATAGTAAATTAAGGGACTAAAATGTGAAATAAATGAAATGTATGGACTTGTATGAGCATAAGGAAGATTTGGCCTACGCATGGTGTACTCAAATTTTGCTTGTTTTGTGTTTTGTGCAATTTGGACTAAATTATAAAAAGTGTGAAATGTTAGGGGCAAAATGGTAATTTGCCCATTTCTGTGTTTTTGGACTAAATTGAATGAAATTATGTTTGAATGAGTTTAATTTGAATATGTTTAGATCAAGAACCAAAGAAATCAGATTTGGATCGGGGGAAAACCAAAGTTGTGGAATAATCGTCCCGTTCCTATTATCGTTGTCTAAGGTAAGTTTAGAAGCAAATAAATGTTGTTAAATTTCAATATATGTGATCTATAAATAATTGTTGTAACAACCCAATTTAGACCTTATTCAGAACGATGGTTTCGGGACCACGAATCTGGGTCAGAAAAATATTTTAAAATTATTTTCTATGTTTATTATGTGTGAATTTATATCTGTGAAATTTGTGTTTTAATTTTACCGTTTGAGTGTCAATTTAATAAAAAGGGCTTAATCGTGTAAAATGAAAATTTGATGGTTAAATATAAAAGGGCCGAATTGATGTTGTCTTTATTGCATGAGGTATTTAAGTTACAATTAGACCATAATTATATTTGATGGACGATTGTGACCTTATATTATAATGGTTTTATATTTTAGTTTAAAGGTTAAATATGTAAAATATGTATATAATAAAGCATAAAATTAAAATAACCATGCATATTATCTTGTTTTTGCCCAAACTTGAGAAAGAAAGAAAGAAAATAAAGCTTAGGGTATTCGGCCATTGTTGAGCTTGATTAAGGTATGTATCTGGGTCGGTTTTTGATAATTTTTACGTTTTTGAGATCGTTGCAGTGTAATGTTGTAACACCCCTTACCCGTATCCAAGGTCGGAACAGGGTACGAGGCATTACCAGACTTAACCATACATATAGACGAAAACCAGGCCATAAAATTTCATTTAATTCAAAACTTTTCGAACACATGCATAGACTCATATTTAAAGACATATAACATGGCATAAATGAGCACTTACACATCCGTAATCATGCAATAACATGTCATTCACTTTAAACATATTTGCTTACTATCTTGTATATAATATACATTCTTACATTAACTAGAACTATGCATGCTAAATCTTATTCTCATTTTATACCATCATAATGTAGTTACCAATTTGTCCATTAAACATCCATATTCAAGGCAACATTACTCATTTCCATTTAATTCATGATCCACAGGCCTGTATTTAACTTACCTGATGTATTACCAAACATGCATAACAAACAAAACTAACTATATCATCACATCAAAACATAGGACATGGCATGATTAATTAAACTTACAAACCATAATGGATAAGGACCACATCTCATGATCATATATGATAACTCAATGCAGACCGATACGTATGGCCAAATTCATAATGATAATACATATCACAAACCAACTTCCTATACATGCCACTCACTTGATATTTCTAATATTTGAATTAATTCTCCCAAAAATGATAACTTGATAGTGTGATTTTTCCTCCGATGATCTCCAACCCCGAGCTGACCTGCCAAAACTGAAGAAGTAGAGAGGAGGCGTAAGCTTTACGCTTAGTAAATTCATATGAAATTAATAAGCCACACACACACATATATATATATATATATATATTTTTAGGATAGAACATCATAATTGTACAATTTACTCTTGTTCAGGTTAAGCTGTTTTACCGAGTTACTGTTACTAATTCATTTATATCTGGAGCTAAAAAAATCCAAATTAAGTTTCGTTAATTTTTCTTGAAACTAGACTCATATACCTTTCTCCCATTAAATTTCTAGAATTTTTGGTTTAGTCAATTAGTACAGTTTATTCATTAAAATTTTCCCTGTTTTGCTGTCCAACAGTTCTGACCTCTGTTAACTAAAATTATTTTTCTCATAGTAAAAAATTCGGATAATGCTCTTATCTATATTTCTAGAGAAAAGACTCAATAAGAATTTTAATAATATAAATTACAACCCATAATTATTTTTATACAATTTTTAATGATTTTCTCAAATCGAAATAGGGGATCACGAAGTCATTCAGACTCTATCTCACAACAATTTAAATATCTCATAATATAAATTTTGATTGCATATACCGTTTCTTCTATGTGAAACTAGACTCATTGGGATCTAACCTCATGTTTTATTCAGACCTAATTCAATTTCCAAAATTTATGGTGAATTTCCAAAGTTGCACCACTGCAGTAACCCAAAACTGCCAAGGCTAAACTTACTCATTCACTACTATTATTCACCAATTCCATACAATATCATTTCATTCATAATGGTAAGAACACATAATTATGCTTCATAATCATAAATCCATAATCTCAATGTCATCAAATATCAAAGACTTATTCCAAATCATGTCATTTTTATAGTATTCACCAAATACTATATACATCATAGTTCATCACATGTCAAGGCATCACACATAAGTTTAGTGTACATACCTGTACAACTTGTAACATAACTCAAAGACATACTCACCAATGGCTTATCTCATTGGGATCATCAACGAATACTTTGCCAAATTACCCGCTAAACACTAAGAATATGATCGGATACACGGAATGCATGGACATAAGTGCCATACCTGCAGCTAGACAAACTCAATAGCCTACAGAAATTATGTAGCCAAGCTACCATGTAACCCGCCCATAAGCAAACTCGGACTCAACTCAACGAGCTTGGGCGTTTGCATCCATAAGTGAACTCGAACTCAACTCAACGAGCTTGGATGCCTAGTTACATCTCACGAACTCGGACTCAACTCAACGAGTTTGAAACTCAAATATCCTAGTGACATGTCACTTGTATCCTAATCTATTCCTAAGATTCAAATGGGATTTTCCTCGATCATAAGTCTCCGCCATCTTCCACGGGATACCAGAATCGATACTTGGTAGCATTTCATAGTTATCAAGTAATTCACATAATTTTGCATATTACTCAGCAATAACCACTAAACATAATATTTCACGATAATAATCATCATATCATATAAATAACATTAAATTACTTAAAATGACAATTATGTTACCACATTTACACATGAACTTACATCTCATTTAATATTAAGGCAATAACATTAAATTATAGAATGCATTATTAAAAATCATATGAACTTACCTCGTATGCGAAAATGGCCATTTTTACCATTTTGTCCACAACCTGATATTTTCTAATTTTAGCCCGAATTTTGATTTTCCTTGCTCTATCATTTCAAATATAGCTTAATTAGGACTCACATTATTCAAATTAACCCAAAATCATATTTTGACAAAATTATAATTTTGCCCCTAAACTTTGTCAAAATTATATTTTTGCCCCTAGGCTCGTAAATTAAACTTCATGCTATTTCCTTATGTTTTATGACATGCTGATCATTTTTCCCTTCTATAGAAACATCAAATTCGCACTCTAACATATACTTATGAACATTAGGTATTTTTATCGATTATGTCGTTTTACTCATTTTCACGTAAAATCACTTAGAAAAAGTTGTTTAACACAATTTCAAGCTTCATATTCTACCATAAAACATCAAAATAAACACATTTCATGTGACAGCCCTAATTTGACCCTAGTCAGAAAGTGGTTTCGGGACCACAAAACGAGAGCTATAAAAATAATTATAAGTTATATTTCATGTTTATGAAGTGAGTAAATGCAAGTGTGAAAGTTTCAAGCTTTGATTTGGTCATTTGTATGTGAATCTATTCAATAAGACTTATATGTGATACTTTTGAAATGTGATAGGTCAATATCAAAGTGGTTTAATAATGCATATTCTAAAAAAGATGGGTTTGCATGTCAAATTTCCATTTATGATAACTAGTGGCCGGCCATGATGGAATTATATACATATAATATGTATTAATTATTAGTTAGTGGCTTTATATTTTATAACATAAATAAATAAAAAGGAAAAGTAATTAAAATAAGAAAATGAATGGTGAAGAAAACAAGGTATCATCTTGTTCTTCTTAGCCGTACTAGAAGAAGAAAAAGAGGGGGAAACATTCTTGCTTTTGAATCAAGAGAAGGTTAGTAAATTATGTTAATTTTTTGGAAATCTTAGGTTGTTTTAGGTTAATCATCATGCTCTTTACCTAGCCCATACTAAAATTTTGAATTTTAATGGTTGTATGGAACTTTCGGTTATGGTATATAAGAGAAGAACTTGATCTTTACCTTTAGGTTTTGATGGAAAAAAAAGAAGCAAAAAGATTGTTGATGAAATAATTAACCTTGTTAAAACTTTAAACTTGTAATGCCCATATGTGTGATAGCCCAACATAGACTTTGTTTAAAGTCTTGATCAAAGGCCGGTTAGGTGTTTTGAAATGGATAAGCTAGGTGTTTGATTTTTTTTAGGTTCGGCTTAGTACATGATAATTTGCTAGTGGGATTTTGAATAATTTGATTAATGTTATATATATAAAAAATTCTTATGTTCGGTTTTGGACGATATATATATGTACAACTAACCTATTTAGCCATTGATATCTAAGGTGTTAATAATAAAACTCTTGATGAATTGTGTTAAATGGCATTCGCCAAAGACTATATGGGCTTACTAATTCGGTTTAAGTGAAGAAAATATGATAGAGGATATGATTAAATTGTGACTTATTATCGAACTTTCTTTAAGCGGTGGTAAGATTATTTTATAATGTGTCATAACAATTAATTAGTTAGTCGAATTAATGAGAAAAGAATTGGTAATATTTTGTGGTGTCTTAAGCATATTATTCAATTGGTAAAGTTGGGTAATGATTCATACACGGATGCTTGCTTAGTCGTGTGATATATTTTGTTTAACTTAGTAATGCATATATATATATTTTATAAGGCTATAATAGTAGATTTAGTGGACTTTGGCAATTTAAATGATGCATTTGACTTGTGTATCGACTTAGGATGTTATGTGTTTCTATATGAAGTTAGATAGAGTTGATGGAGCTCGATGATGCATGATGTTTAAATAGTATTGAACAAGGTCATTGTACTTAAATTGTATGACATACATATATCAAATGGAATTTGCCCAAGTAAGAAATAATTAAATAAATTTATTTGTTTAATTTTAAGCTTAAGAGCTAAGGGATCAAAATCAGATAAAGGAAGGGAGAAAGCAGTCGAGTAGTCTATCCGTAACTGCCCAAATTATACTCGAGGTAAGTCTTTGAGTAATGAAATTTAGCTTATGATTTAATAAGGCAATTATTTATCTATGAGCATAATAATTAACTTGTGACCTAATGATTCTACTTGAATTACATGACAAAATAATTAAGTAAGGTATTTACTTGTGGCCGAATGGTTATGGAAACCTTGTGGATTAACGAAACTGGATTATGTTATTTGTTTAGGATTAAAGAATCGAAAGATGTATGGTTAGTAACATGCTGTAATTGTATTCGAGTAATAGGAATGATATCCAGATGTTATATGATAACTTGCACATAAGTGCCATATATGCAATCAAGCAATCATGTAACCCGCCCATAAGCGAACTCGGACTCAACTCAACGAGCTCGGGCGTTCGTATCCATAAGTGAACTCGGACTCAACTCAACGAGCTCGGATGCCTAGTTACATCTCTCGAACTCGGACTCAACTCAACGAGTTCGAACATTCGCATCCATAAGTGAACTCGGACTCAACTCAACGAGCTCGGATGCTCAACCATCCTAGTGACATGTCACTTGTATCCTAATCTATTCCTAAGGTTCAAACGGGATTTTCCTCGAACACATATCCTTGCCATCTTCCGTAAAATACCAAAACCAATACTCTAGTAGCACTTTATATTTAACAAATAATACAAATAATTTGCATTTTATTCAAAATAACCACAAAGCATATATCTCATAATAAAAATCAGCATATCATATAATTAACATCAATAATTTACAAATAACAATTATACTACATTATTTACACATGAACTTACCTTGGTACCAAAATACAAAGATTTTGCAATTTAGTCCACAATCTTTTCTTTTCCTCGATTGAGGTCGATTCCACGTCTTTCTTGATCTAAAATAACACATTTAGCTTATTTAATACTCACATTATCAAATTAATCCTTAACCCAAATTTTGGCAAAATTACAATTTTACCCCTAAACTTTTACATATTTACATTTTTGCCCCTAGGCTCGGGATTAAACTTTATTCCTTATTCTTATGTTTTACAACATGCTGATCACTTTTCTCTTCTATGGAAACATCAAATTCTCACTCTAACAAGCACTTATGACTATTAGGTATTTTTACCGATTAAGTCCTTTTACTCGTTTTTACCTAAAACCGAGTAGCACAAGTTGTCTAACATAATTTAAAACCTCATATTCTATCATAAAACACCAAAATACACAAATTTCACCTATGGGTATTTTTCCAAATATGAACCCTAACTTAAATTATTGCTAGCATAAGCTTTATCGAGCTACCAGGACTCCGAAAACGTAAAGAACATTAAAAACGGGGCTTGGAATCACTTACTATGGAGCTTGAAAGCTTGAAACAAACCCTAGCTATGGAGAACCCTTGAAATTTCGTCCTAATGAAGAAGATGGACAAAAATTGGCTTTTAATTTTGTTTTTAATTCATTTTAATAACTAAATGACCAAAATGCCCTTACTACTAAACTTTCCAAAAATTCCTTCCATGTCCTAATTTTGTCCATGAACTTAAAATTGGTCAAATTGCTATTTAAGACCTCCTAATTAATATTTCAAAGCAATTTCATACTAAAAACTTCTAGAATGCAAGTTTTGCAACTTATTCGATTTAGTCCCTAACTTCAAATTAAGTATTTTATGCATAAAATTTCTTCACGAAATTTTCACACAATCATGTAATCATATCATAAACCTCAAAATAATTATAAAATAATTATTTCTATCTCGGATTTGTGGTCACGAAACCACTATTCCGATTAGGCCCTAATTCGGGATATTACAGTAATGCCCAAAATTTTGGGCCTAGAAGTATTAGGTTTTGAGCAGGGGTACAGTTAGGAAGCTTCTCATAAATATTTAGTTGTGCAAGAAAGTGGCACAACTGTGTATCTAATTCAATGGTTAAGTGTTCTGGGAAGTGTCTGAGAAGTCTTGGGGTTCAATCCTAAGTAAGTGCAAAAAGTTTTGTTTTTAGAAGAATAAGCACTGTCACTAGGCAGTAGGCTTTTAAATAAAATTGGATAAAACATGGCAGAGAAGAACTTGCTGGTTTAAGGGATAAGTGGCGTGTGGAGTATGCTAGTGGTCTGAGGTTCGAATCCTTGCTTATGCAAATGGAGATTATTTTTACTGATGGCCATCAGAGAAAGTTTTGTTTGACCGAAACACCAAAAGTTTGAATAGATTTAAATGGGGTTGTTGTTAGCCGAATTTGGGGAGTGAAAAGGGGGATTTTCGGTTCTTAAGGTTTGTGAACAGGAGGGATTTTAAGAGGAAATAGGGGAATTCAAATTTGGTGGGAGTGGTGCTACCAAATTTGAACTCTGGCACTCAGAATTTCGGCAGTGTGGGAGCGTCTTGGAGAAGGATAAGGTTAGAAGCTGACCAAATTAGAGGAGTTCCATTTGGTCAAAAAGGATTCGGTCACAACTCTCTAGCTAACTGAGAGCCGATTTGGTTTCTAGCTTTGTTGCTCTCAACTTTTCAGGTTGGTCACATTCATTTTTGTTTTGTTTATCCTATAGCCGAATATTGCAAAGGAAAAGGGGGTTCTTTCGGGTTTCTGTCATTTCTTCTCCTAGCATATTCAGATTCTTCCTTCCTTTTCCTATTTGTGCTGACCTTTTCTATTCTTTGTTAAGCCGAATCATCTCCTCCTTCTTTGTTTGGCTAGATACCCTGAGTGTTGTTTCTCTTCTTCTTCTCTTTGTTCCAAACTGAATAGCCTCTGACATTGTGGCCGAATCTGTTAAAGCCTAATCATCTTCTTTCTCTTCTTTATTTCCCTTTGCCGATTCTTGCTAAGGTACTGCCTAAATCCCTTTGATTTCTTGGTAAGTGTTTTTAGGTTTGTTTTCCCCTAGCTAAATCTTATTTGGCTTTCTTCTCAAAGGTTCGATTTCTATATCTCTTAGGCCAAACGGTTGCTTTTTCTCTCTTTTTCTGCCATGGGGAAATTTTCATCTAACACCTCTATTTATACGAATGTTGCTACGGGCTCGATTTCAATAATCAAGGTGTTAGGCCGATCGTCTTCCCCTACAAGTGGTTTTTCCTTTATTGGTAGGTACTTTAAGTGTTGATTAAGGATCTTGTCCTTGTGTTATGTTTCTTAATGGTGGCTAGGGGTTCGATTTGTAATAAGGTAAATGAGGATCTTTTGTTATCAGGTGACGACAACTAAAAGCTAAGGTGATGGGTTGTGTTGGTGCTGAATATTTAGAAGAAGCATTTAAGAGAAGCATTCGTGGTTTATAAGGTGTTTTGATCTCAGAAGTGGTTCGGCTACGACATCACAATAGGTGTGTAACCACATTGCTATAAATGTAGATCGGCAAAAGCCAAAAAAGTATGACGATTAATACTACACGAGCGTACGCTCACTCGTGTGGCGATCCGAACGTATAAAACGTGGCCATATGATCGTAGAGGCCACCATGAGCAATTTCATAGGTTTATGCCATTTTGGGCCACGTTGGGCCGAAATGGGCCTTGTGGGCCCCACGGGCTCATGGGCCCCACATGGGTAAACCATACGGATGTGTGGAGATTGTTGGGCCAGGCTGTGTAGTTTACAAGACCAAGGCCATTCTTGGGTTTTGTGGGCCACACGGGCGTGTAGGCCCACATGGGCCGTGCTGTGGGCTTTGGGCCCATTTTTACTATTTGACTGTTAAGGTTGCACAAGTCACTCGAGACGACCGTGGACCTACTCTTAGGTCGGTGAGTTTACCTTGACAAAAATGACTGTTTTGCCCTTATGGGGTAAAATGACTGTTTTGCCCTTATGGGGTAAAATGACTATTTTGCCCTTATGAGATAAAATGACTGTTTTGCCCTTATGTGGTAAAATGACTAAAATGCCCTTACATTGTAAATCGATTGTTTGCCCCTATGTGAGGTATTTATATATATGTACACGTATGACTGTATTTTAGCTTGATATTTAAATTGTAATGGATATATGTATGATTCTATGATATGTCATGACATGACTGTATGATCCATTGCATGAGGATGGGTTTATTATGATTGGAGGAAGTGTACTGTACTGGTAGCTCTGCTACAAATCATTGATGGCTTTAAGCCTATTATATTGGCAGCTCTGCTGCAAATACTGTTTAGTGCCACAACCGGTGGTATTTTGGAGTGTAAGAATGGGTGGGTTGATTTTATCCCCACATGGAGTGTAAGGCTGGACGGAGTGGAGTGTAGAGGTTGGTTGGGTAGGATTTGCATACTGTTTAAACTGTTACTGCACTGATTACTGTTGCTACACTGATACTGTTATTGTATTGGGCCAAGGCCCTAATTGAAATTGAATTGTTATTGATACGGGCTTAGGCCCACACTGTATTTGCTTACTGCATAATTGACTGTCTGTTTATTAAGGGGTTACACATTGAGTTTTCATAAGCTCACCATTCTGCATATCTGCATAGGTAATCCTTAGGTGGATCGGTGCTGTGAGGGACTCGAAGGTGGCGACACAACTGTTTTTGCTACTGTTTTAAACTTTTAATCCTTAAGCTATTTTATTTGGGTATTTTTATGTAATAAAGCCTCTATAATTTTTAATCTTTAACTTTGGGGTTTTATTTGATTTGGTTTATAACTGCTAGTGATAAGAAAATGCGAGTTTTCAAAAGAAACAATGTTTTTACAAAGTAAACGTAAGTACACAACTGTTTAAAAAAGCTTCCGCTATGAAATGATATTTTGGGAAATGAATAATGATTTTTAAGTAAATACCCTTTTGATTGGATGGCAACTTTTAATTTAACGACCCGTTTTATAAATCATCATTTAGATTACACAACAAAGGTAAACATGGAACGGGTTTTCAATGACAACACACTTTACGAAAAACACTTCAATGTGACATCGCCAGATTCTGCCATAACGTCCAGGTCGGGTTTGGGGTGTTACATTAAAGTTTGATTCAAGAGTATCTTCTTATGAATGTATATATATATTCGGTTATATAATGGTACTATGGTTTTGAAATTGAATGTTACTTTGATAATAGATACATGTATAATCGGTCAAGGTAAAATTTATATATGAAAGTATATATTGTAAATGAAATTGTAAGTTTGAAATTAAATGTGATTATGATAGCATAAATTGGTTTGGTTAAATTGAGTTGATATTGTCATTGAGTTACTTATTTGCTTATGACTTACTAAGCTATGATAGCTTACTGTGAGTGTATGCTTGCCTCTATTTTATAGATTTTAGAGTCAAGTTACGAGCTCGAGGATCGTCAGCGAAGTTTATCACACTATCGACTGTTTTCAGTACTTTATAAGTTGAATTTTCGAACCTATGGCATGTATAGACTAGATTGTATTTGGATAAGTTGATTTTGGTATGTGTATAAATATAAGCCATGCAAAAATGGCTTGATCATGATACTAATGTTGGTATGTACATATATGGTCATATTATAAGCTTAATTTGGAGGTATGTTTCATGTTAAATATGTTTGTGATGTTGGTTATATGATTCAGAAATGAGATGTGTAAATGATGAAATATAATCGGCCATGAAAGTAGCTCATTTTGGAAGTATGGTTTGTGGTATATTTTGTGTGGTGGTTGATTATAAAATTCAACTTAAGTGAGGTAAATGGTAAATGATGTGTTTTGATATAATACATATGCTCATATAAGCTAGGTTATGTATATGTGATAGCTTGCATATTGTTCGTTAAGGTACGGTTTGAAATGTTAAAGTATGAATATGTTTTGTAATTTATTTGATGGTCATTTAGGTACGGTTATAAATGGTACAATTAGTTTTGAGTTAAATTGTGTAATTGGTTGAATTATCGAAGAATAAATTTTATGATCGAATATATAGTTAAAAGATTGGCCATGCATAAGTATTTTTGAAATGGTAAAGGGGTGTGTATGTTTGGATAACAATAGGTAAAATATACTTTTATATGCTTATGATATGTTTGTTCGTGATTCGGTTATTAAAGGTTAAGTTGTTAAGTTAAATGTTTGTGTTTAAAATATGCCTTATATATGTGGTTTATGAATTTGGTAAATGACAGATAGGTATTTTGGATATTTCATTAGTCAAGTGATATTGTAATTATGGTATGATTTGATTCAGCACTTATGTGTAAATTGGTAGTTATTATTTTGGTAAAATGTGCACAATTTGGTAAGACCAAATTTTATACTTTACC
Source organism: Gossypium anomalum (assembly GCA_025698475.1). Taxonomy (NCBI): domain Eukaryota; kingdom Viridiplantae; phylum Streptophyta; class Magnoliopsida; order Malvales; family Malvaceae; genus Gossypium; species Gossypium anomalum. The sequence continues at coordinate 43,791,869 of CM046965.1, forward strand.
TTAAGTGAAGTTGTTAATGTTGTATGTATATATTAATGATTAATAAATCATGTGGTTTGGATTGACTTAGTAAATAGTGAAGAAGTGCATATTTATAAATAGTGTTTTTGAAAGGTAGTCAATGAAATATATTTGGTTATGAGTTAAGTATTCGATTGCCATGATTCCTTGGTTATAATGATTGAATATTAATTTAGAAATTGTATGAATTATAGAATCGAAGCATGTCAAATTGGTTTAAAATTTTACTAGATGATTAGTATTGAAATGAATGTCTATTTAAGTTGTTCTATGATAGGTAATGCCTCGTAACCCTTCTCCGGCAATAGATACGGGTTAGGGGTGTTACAATTGTAATGATTATTAGTAAGTTATGAATCGGCATTGAGTAATGAAAAATGTGATTGTGGTATGATTTGTGAGTTATGTGATCTTATAATTCAGTTTTATAATGGTACATTTTTGAGTTGGCATCGATATGTGATTTTGATATGTGTGTGCGAGTAAGACCACGTTTAATATGTTGGCATCGATATGTGATTTTGATATGTGGGTGTGAGTAAGACCACGTTTAATATGTTGGCATCGATATGTGATTTTGATATGTGTGTGCGAGTAAGACCACGTTTAATACGTTGGCATTGATATGTGATTCCGATATGTGTGTGCGAGTAAGACCACGTTTAATACGTTGGCATCGATATGTGATTTTGATATGTGTGTGCAAGTAAGATCACGTTTAATACATTGGCATCGATATGTGATTCTGATATGTGTGTGCGAGTAAGACCACATTTAATACGTTGGCATCAATATGTGATTCTGATATGTATGTGTGAGTAAGACCATGTTTAATACGTTGGCATCGATATATGATTCCGATATGTGTGTGTGAGTAAGACCACGTTTAATATGTTGGCATCATTATGTGATTCCAATATGTGTTTACAAGTAAGAACCTGTCTGGGACAGTGGCATCTATATGTAATTACATGTAAGACAACGTCTGGGACGTTGGCATTGTATGATATGTGCGACTATCTGAGTATCCTATTTAATTCTGAATGATTCAATGGGCGATGTTAAGTAAGGACCAAATGCGAAATTGAATTAAAAGGTTCAGGTATGTGTTAGCTAATGTATTGAAATTAAGGTAAGTTCTGGTATTTGAAGTGATGACACGAATCATGTTATAAAGTTGGTTATATGTATATTGAATGCAAATCTATATTCAGCAAAATGATATAAGTATGTGATATTAAAGTGTGAAACATGTGTATACATATATGAATGTGTATATATATTCGTCTATATGATGATATTATGACCTTGGAAGTAAATGATAACTTTGATAATGGATATATATATATATTTGGCCAAGATAAAGTTTATATATGAAAGTATATGTGGTATAAGCTTGAAATTAAATGTGATTATGATAGCATAAATTGGTTTGGTTAAATTGAGTTGATTATGTCATTGAGTTGTTTATTTGCTTATGATTTACTAAGCTGTGATAACTTACTGTGTGTGTATGTTTACTCTCTGTTTTATAGATTTTGGAGCTAGTAACGGGCTCGGGGATTGTCAGAGAAATATATCACACTATCGACTGTTTTCGGTACTTTATAAGTTTGAACTTGAACCTATGGCATTTATAGGCTAATTATATTTGGTAAAGTTTGAAGTTGTGTATATATATTAAGCCATGCGAAAATGGCTAATATATTATGTAAGTATATGAAATTTTAGTCAAGTTTATATATGTAGTACGGATTGAAAATGGTTGGTGATTTTGGATGTGGTTTGGTTGATTCGACTAATATATATATAAATATACGTATTATGTTTGGCTTGTTTTATTAAGGCTAGGTATGTGTTTCAATCATAAGGTAAATTGTATGTTAGTTGAGTTATGTTATTTCATATGGTAGTTGAATGATACGCATATTATATGTATGTGAGGTGTTGGATATGTACATGGTGATATGGTCAAATTATTTTGGCAAAGTGATATTATAAGTGAAGAATTTATAACCGCTTTTATCATGGATATTAGTTGTGATTAGTAATGTGCTATAAGGCTTTATTGTATGTTTAGAAATGAAGGCCGAATATATACAAGTAGTTAAATTTATTTGTTTGGTTAGTTTTGGATATATGATTTAAGTGAAAGTTTTCAATGGTCATTAATGTCCATAAATAAATACTTTGGTTGATGTGTAATGAATTGTATATGATGACAAATATAATAATATTATTCAGCTAAGGATAGTGAAAATGAAAAGGAGTATATGCTTGGAAAATAGTTGTATTTGATTTGGTTAATGGTTCTATTGATGTATTTATTTATGCGTATATTTAGGACAGTGAACGAATAAATATATTATGTCATTGTATATTGATATATGTTTATATTGAAAATAGATGTATAGTTGAAAGTGATGTCATGATAATTTCGGAAAAAATTTAGATAAATTGAGAAGTATTTATATATGTGCTTATATCATGGTTGAAAATGTTTGAATTGGATTTTGATTTCATGGTTTATCTAACACCCCAAACCTGGCCTAGACGTTATGACCGAATCCGACGTGCCACATCGAAGCATAAAAAAACATTTTATATTTTTGATATAGAAAGACTTGCTTAGTGTTTAAAGGATAATTTCGTTATAGGTTAAAGTGAATGGAAGCTGTGCACCAGGTAGGAAACCGGAGAAGAGGAGGTGAGTCCATCGGACTGCTTAAGTACCAAGCTCCCTTCGGATCCAATCCTAGACATGCACACTACCATTGCCACACCTTAACTTAGGGTATATTCTTAGGAAACCAATTCGATTAAGTCCATTTTAGGAAAAGTGATTAATTTTGGAAAACGTTTTCGTTGCGGAAGTTTTGCTTGTTGTCGTGATATTTTGAAATCAACAACTGTTTTTGAAAACGTGCCCTAAAGCTAATCAGTTTCAGCGATTAAGAGAATATCATATCTATTCTAGAAAAACATATTAAAACAATTAAAATAATTAAAGCGGCCTTATTACAACTTAAAACCCAAATCATAAAAGTAAATGAAAAGATGTCCAATTCACCAGAAGAAAACCGAAATTTGCAGAACGTGTGGCCACTCTGAATCCCTCACAGCTCCAAGCCCACTATGGTTGGGGATTACCTGCGTGGATGAAAACAAGGGGTGAGTTTGGAAACTCAGTATGTAAAATAACCCAACCATAGTTTATATCAGCTCAAACCACAGAAGCAGATTAAGTTGGCCTTAGCCCAGAACAGATTTCAGAGTAAAGCCCATAGGCCCAAAACAGAACAGAACAGATATTACATGTTTATGCAGAAATCCAACCCAAATCCAACCATATGCACCCCCGTCCAACCTTACACCTTGTGGGGAGACTACTGACCCATACAGAGTCACCAGATACAGATATTTATGGCAGAGCCACCAAAACAAATATTTGTGGCAGAGCCACCAGATCAGATAATTGTGGCATAGCCACCAGGACGCTTCCTCCATAATATAACCCGTGTCCCCATGCAACAGATATACAAATCATGGCATACAGAATCAGATCATCATGCATTTCAGTCAAAATTAACCTTAGGGGTATAATGGTCATTTTGCACCTAGGGGTATAATGGTAATTTTTCATACTTAGGGTATCCTAGTAATTCAACTATTTTAGGGTTTTCATGCAGATTTCCACCATTTACGTACTAACAAAAACACTTATTGAGCATTCTTACCGTATTGGACCCGTTGGCCCATTAACCCGATTTTGGCCCATTAAGCCCAAATATACCGAAATGCATGAAATCGCGCGTACTGCAGTCTTATCACTTCAGATTACCGAATATGTTAATCCACTTATCTTATGAGCATTCGTACACTCGCAAGTTCACGAAATACTGACTTTTCGGCATTTCAGCTTTTTGGTTTTTGCCGATCTAGTCTATGAGAGGGTGTCAGTTACACACCTGTTTGCGACGAAACACTGACGAGTTCCACACACGACTTGCCTACAGTCAGATACTAATATGTTAACTATGAATCCATAACAACTTGTATACAAAACTCCTTACCCAAAAGTCAGCCATTAACACTTTAGGCACTAGGGATCCTACCTTTTGCCGAAACTAGTGACTAGGTTTAGATCTAGTCGTTCTGCTTGTCTAAGCCTTTGATCGGCAGCCTCTAGATCACACTATCATCACAATAAAACAATTGTCACAACTTTAGCCATAAGCCCAATCGACAGCCTCCCTAAGCCTTTAGGGGTTTTGGCTTTTCTAAATCCCGTAATAAAGAATAGATTCGAAAACTTACCACCGATTCCTTCAGTCAACGATTCCACTTTAGTTCCTATTCGATTCTGATGCAGATCTAACCCTCAAACCCTAGCATAAGTCGAACCTTTAATGGTCTAAAAATTTGGCTATGCCCCTAAGACTATGGGGTTTTCGGCTTTTTGAAGCAGTGAAGAAAAAGATGAAATTTGAAGGTTTTGTAGTGGTTTTGTCGATAGGACTTTAGGGTTCAGAGGATGAGAGAATCGGCCAAAAAGATGGAGAAGAATCAGAGGGTTTGGCTAGGAGAAATCGGCACAGAAGAAAAATAGGCTTTCGGGATTTCGACTTTTATGGCAATCGGCTATAAGGCTTAGAAACAAATGGTAAGGAAGTGGAGATGAGTAGAATGGTAGGAAGATTCGGCTATAGAGGAAAAGAAGAATAAGAGAAAATAGATGAAGAGAGGATAAAAGAAGAAGAGGAAGAATGGTCAGAAACTGTACAACACTTCCCCAAAATGCCGAAATTACACTATCAGTAGACCTAGCCAAATTTTGCCCTCTACAGAAACCCTTGTCCGGCCAACTCTTGCTCCTCAAGAGTCCATCGTTCGACCAATACTACACTCCCTAATCAGCTCCTAAATCTTCCCCTTTTCCCATCCTTGCTCAATCTCCTGTGTAGCTCAAACTCCTTCTAACGGAGTTCCATTTGAGTTCCATTACATCCCTTATCTGTACATAAAAAATAATACCACAATCTGCTTACCTTGTGACTTGAACCTTAGCTCTCCTTAGTCATCCACATGCCACCTTTTAAGCACCCTAGTGGCGTCATATGCCACTTTGCCACATGCCTTCTTGTGGCTTATTTTACCCATTAAATATTTAAAGCCCAAACTACCAAAACCCCTTTTTTCTTTAGAATTAAAATTAGTTAAATCTACCGGTTTTTAACTTAGACTTGGGCCTTCTAAAGGCCCACTAACATACTCAGACCTACATCAAGCAGTCAAAACACAGTAATCCTAAAATTTGCTAAAATTTTTAGAAACCCCAAAAATCCCAAAAATTAGGGCGTTACAACTCTACCCTCCTTAAAGAAAATTCGTCCTCAAAATTTACCTGATCCGAACAGATGAGGGTATTGTTGATGCATCTCCTCCTCTGGCTCCCAAGTAGCTTCCTCTCCACCATGATTACGCCAAAGCACCTTCATTAATGGAACAGATTTCCTTCTCAGAACCTTAACCTCTCGGTCTAATATCTGCACAGGCTCCTCCTCAAAAGTCAAATAAGTTTGCACCTCAATCTCTGCAACCGGCACGACATGAGTAAGGTCATAACGATAACGCCTTAAGATGGAGATGTGAAAAACATCGTGAATCCTGTCTAACTCTGGAGGTAACTCCAATGGATATGCCACTGGTCCTACTCGCTTCAAAACCCAATAAGGCCCAATGAAACGTGGACTTAACTTGCCCTTCTTACCAAACCTTAATATTTTCTTCCAAGGAGAAACCTTCAAGAAGACCATATCACCTACTGAGTACTCAATCTCCTTACGCTTCAAATCCGCATACAACTTTTGCCTATCAGATGCTTCTTTTAACTGATCTCTAATTACTTTGACCTTATTTTCAGAAGCTACCAACTCTAGTCCAAGAACCTGTCGTTCCCCCAGTTCGGTCCAACAACTAGGTGTTCGATACCTTCGTCCATATAGCACTTCATACGGTGCCATTCGAATACTCGCCTGATAGCTGTTGTTGTATGCAAACTCTACCAACGGCAAGTAATCCTCCCAACTACCTCGAAAGTCAATAACGCATCCCCTCAGCATGTCCTCCAGAACCTGAATAACCCTTTTTGACTGACCATCAGTCTGGGGATGGAAAGCCGTACTAAAGTTTAATCACGTTCCCAATGCCTCATGCAATTTCTGCCAAAACTGAGATGTGAATCTAGGATCCCGATCAGAGATAATTGAAACTGGGACTCCATGAAGTCGCATGATCTCCGCCACATACAACTTGGCTAACTTTTGAAGTGAAAAGTCCGTGCGGATAGGTATGAAATGAGCCGATTTGGTCAACCTATCCACAATCACCCAAACCGAGTCTTTCTTTGTTGGTGTCAAGGGTAACCCACTCACAAAGTCCATTGTTACCCTCTCCCACTTCCAAAGTGGTATCTTTACTGGCTGCAAAAGTCCACAAGGTAGTTGATGCTCAGCTTTCACTTGCTGGCATGTCAAACATTTCCCCACAAACTCTGTCACTTCACATTTCAGCCCAGAGGTTTCCCCTTTCTAAACTTGCTGGAAACGAGCAACCAAAGACTCATCCTTCAACTGCTTTTCCTTAATCTGATCCACCCAGGTTGCCTTACTTGCAACTCAGCCAACAGACTCCATCATCATACAGACTCAGACGAGCAAACAGCTTTCAGATCAGATACAGCTCTACGACTTAGAGCATCAGCTACCATATTAGCCTTGCCTGGGTGGTACTCAATCAAACAATCATAATCCTTAAGCAACTCTATCCATCTCCTTTACCTAAGGTTCAGTTCCTTCTGAGTCAGTAAATACTTGAGACTCTTGTGATCCGTGTATAGAACACAACTTTCTCCGTACAAGTAGTGTCTCCAAATCTTAAGTGCAAAGATTGCTACTGCCAATTCCAAATCGTGAGTAGGATAGTGCACTTCATGAGGCTTAAGCTGTCGTGATGCGTAAGCAACCACCTTACCCTCTTGCATCAACACACAGCCCAAACCTATGTGTGATGCATCACTATACACCATAAAATCTTTCCCAGACTCCGGCTGAATTAATATAGGTGCTTCAGTCAGAACTTTCTTCAACCTCTCAAAAGCTTCCTACTGCTTCTTAGTCCAAACAAATGGTACTCCTTTCCTTATGAGTTTTGTCAAAGGTGCTGCCATCACAGAAAAACCTTCCACAAACCTTCTGTAGTATCCTGCCAACCCTAGGAAACTCCGAATTTCCAACACCGACCTAGGTGGCTTCCATTCCAAAATCGCTTCAATCTTTCGAGGGTCTATCTTAATCCCCTCAGCAGAGACAACATATCCTAAGAAGGTTACCTCCTTTAACCAGAATCCACACTTGCTAAATTTCGCATAGAGTTCCTTCTCCCTTAACACTTGCAGTACAATGCGGAGATGCTTATTATGTTTCACTTCAGTTTCAGAATATATCAGAATATCGTCAATAAAGATGACTACAAATTGATCCAAAAATGGTTGGAATACACGATTCATCAGATCCATGAATGCTGTAGGAGCGTTCGTTAGTCCAAATGGCATAACCAAGAACTCGTAATGTCCATACCAAGTCCTAAATGATGTCTTATGAATATCTGCCTCTTTGACCCTTAACTGATGATATCCAAATCGAAGATCGATCCTGGAAAATATAGAAACTCCTCTAATTTGGTCAAACAGATCACCAATTCTTGGCAGAGGATACTTATTCTTGATCGTCACTTTGTTCAACTACCGATAATCGATACACATCCATATCGTTCCATCCTTCTTTTTCACGAACAGCACCTGTTATAGGCCAATTTGGCCCACTTACATTTTCAAACCCAAACCCGGTAAGCCCAACACCCAATACATTAAATCCCTTAACCCATAACCCAATTTAACCCACAAAACCCAATCACATTACAACTAAACCCATTAAAACCCCAATACCCGGAGCCCAATAATCAAACCCAAATACCAACTACCTAAACCCCTTAACCCATTTTCAAACCCATACCCGGAGCCCAACAGAAGTCCAAACCCATCAACTAACAGCCCAAATCCCACCAAACCCTAGCCCATCCTAATCAAATCAACAACCAAACCCTAGGTGCGCCGCATCTAGGGTCTTCAGCCTCCTGCCGTCTGCCATGGCCACCAACTCTGCAGCACCGGTCACCTGCCCTCTGCCACCGCATTGCTCCAACTACTCCTGCAAGAACACCCAAACAACAAGCAATAAACAAGTACATGAAAAAGGGTTATAAAACCCGAATGAAAGGTTGTAAAAAGGATTTTGTTTTTGTTTTTTCATCAATACTAGCAGATTAAAACCAAAAGCAGTGGTCTCAATAAGATCAAAGTAAATAGATAGCATTGAATACAAACCCAAAGTCCTAGAAATCGAAACTGAAAGCTAAAGGTAACTTTTTTTCTTTTTCTTTTTTAGCCGAATCCTCCATTTATATTCGTATACACATAAATATATAATATAAATAAGAAAGGAACACTTCTTAAAACGCAAAAAAAAAAAAAAAAAAGGGAGTTTTCATACCTCCGACCGCTTTTTTTTTTTCTGAAACAAGAAGAAATGAAATTTTTTAGAAAATTTTTTACTTTTATAACATAACAAAATGGCGCGTTTTGACCTTGGGATCCAGGGCATAAAACGACATCGTTTTGCCCTGGATCGGGTTGACCCGGCCCTACCGCTAGGATCCGCATGTTTTTTCATTGGAGGGGCTAATTGTACTTTCAGCCCCTCCACTTTCTTATGGTTTTACAATCATATTTATTGTGTTTTTAATCTAGCCCTTTAATTTGTTACGCTTTCCAATCTGGTCCCTGTGTATACGCTGCGTTTTGATGAGAGGGAATATTTTTTGTTTTAGTCCTCCTAGGTTATGTGCGCGTGGCATTTTGATCCTTTTTCTTTATTTCTTTTTCGAATTCACCCCAAAATTTTATTTTATATGCGGTTTAGTCCTTTTTGTGTTAGTTTACTGTTTATTTTCAAATTATCTTGTTATTATTTTCTGTCATTTATTATTATTAATTATAATATATATATTTATTATATTTATTGTATTATTTACAAGTAGTAGTATGTATTTATTATGTACGTATATGTATATGTATATTTATTGACGGTGTTACTTTATACTTTATTTTAATATTTTTATTATATTTGCCTTTTTTTATATTTCAATATTATTATTATCAATATGTATTAGTGTATGATCTTTTATATATGTATGTGTATTTAATATACTTATGTATTATATTATATATATATATATATATTTTATATACGTTATATATGTTTTCAATGTTATATTTTATATATTATTATGTATATTTTTAGTATATATATATTTATGAAGTATCATCAATAGTTTTTTATTATTATTATTTTTAAGATGTATATATTGTGTATATATTTTGATACTACATTATAAATATATATTTTTATATATTATGCATATATTTCAAATATTATGTATTAAGTATTCCTAATATCCTTATTATTTATACTCATATACGTATGTATCTATGTAGTGTATTAAAAATTCATTTTGTATTGTTATCATTTCTAACGTATGTGTATATATTATATATGTGTTATATGTATTATGTGTATATATTTTCAACATTATTAGTATATTGTTCTTACATTATTCCATGAACATATTTTCATATCATCTTATATGTATATTCTTACTTATTATTATTATTTATGTATATATATTTTTAAATCCCATATTACATATAAACATTACGTATAGACATTTCTAATATGAATTTCTAGTACTATATTATTTTTTTCATATATATTATGTATACACTTTAGTATCATAGTTATATATTTTTATACGACCTTATGTACATACATTGTATTATTCTTGTATACACATTATATATAGTATTATTTTCGTATATCATTATATTTATTATTATACCTATTATTTTCACTATCATCACTTATCATTTTATTTTAATATTATTGTGTATATATATACCTTTTGACATTGTATTTTCACATATATTTTGTATATATTTCGAATATTATATGTAGTATGTTTTCCAATACTATCGCTATTTATATATTTGTATATATATATTACGTACATATTCTTAATATCATTACTATGTATATGCATTCATTGTTTCCAATTCCTGTTTAATTCTAGTATTACGTTTAATATTGCATATATCTTTATTGTTTTTAATATATTTGTCACACTTATATTCGCTCCAATATATTTCTAGCTCTGTCATTAATTTATTTTTATCAATTTGCTTTGCATTAGTTCGAAAATCTTATTCTTGTTTTCTAATTAATTTCAATAAATAAGGCAATGAACCGATTTAACATTAAGTCATCGATTTCATCGCTATGTTGGATCAAATCCGTCGGCTCGTGTTAAAAGAAAGGGACACCCTTCTAAAAAATTAAAAACTAAAAATTCTCATTTTTCAATCGGATCACTATTAAATGTAAAATTGAATTCGTACTTTTGAAAATTAAGACAACACATGTTTAATAAAGATACCAATTTTGGGCGTCGCGAGGGTGCTAATACCTTCCTTGCACGTAACCGACTCCCGAACCCAACTTTACTTTGGTTTTTGACGTAGACCTAAACTCGGCTTTCTTTTTGTTTAAAAAAATGAATTTTCTTTTAAAAGAAGAGGATTTATTAGGTGTCTGATCACACCTAGAAAAAAGATCAGTGGCGACTCCCCTTTTTAAAAAATTGAAAGTAGATTTCCAAATTTTTAAACTTTTTAATAAATCGCCATAATTAACGACCGAAACCAAAATTTTTACGTCGCTACAGCTGGCGACTCCGCTGGGGACTTATTTTTGAGAGTCGTGTCTGGAATTAAACTCGCATTTTCAAAATTTTCAAAGTTCCTTGTTCAAATTAACATTTAGTCGTGATCCTCAAATTTTTGTTTTCAAAAAGTCATGCATTCGCATTATGTTGTAAATGTTTTTCTAACTCGTTTTGTCCTTTTGGTTTTTCAGCTTTAAGTTTTATAGTTTTGGTTTTGTAGTTCTTTTAAATAAAACGAATGGTTTGTGAGTTTCTCCCTACACACCGTGCACGTGTATCTTTACATAACATGAGCTCTATACCCGGGCTCCGTCCATTTAAGTGAAAGTAAACGCTATGCCTTCGTGAGTTAACTCGTCCCTCCGTATAGGCTAGTGAATACTTTCAGGTTACATATGACTTATGCTTTCGTGAGTAACTTGTCTCTCTACATAGGCATAAGTAAATGTAACCCCTCGAATTGATCTTGTGAGCCTGTGATGGGCTATGACCGAGGCTTCGTACTAGTCTTAGTAGACGATAGTACGAACAATTGGAGTACCCACCTAGAACCAAAACTGCATATAGTGAACCGTAAGAGCCCCCTAACTAGAGCCATGCCGAACCTCCGCTCGTTTAGTAGTCACTAAAATAAGTACACGGGAGAAACGCCTCTTACCTTTTGGACTTTCACTTTGTATGCAAGGGGATTGGGTTGGTTTAATCAACTAAATCAGATAGCGTAATTTGATAAATTTTCCATGATTTTTCTGCCTACTAACCAGGGTTGTTCTTCTTTGCTTTATTTTTCATCATGCATTATAAGCATCACATTAGAAAAGTGTTGACTAGAGATCGGTTGCCAAAAAATGGGTTTCTGATAGAAAAGTTGATTATACAAACAACCGAGAAAAATGCCGTGGTCCGGGATTGGTCTTTGAAAACCCAAAAAGAAAAAGGGGATAGTTTAATGGAAGGATGTGTTTCTAATCTACCCGAGCACGTAACTGTGAATGTTCGTCAGAATAATCTGGAAGACTTGGTTCAAATCTGGAATCAGTAGGACTCGGACACTAGGGGAATCTTCACTGAAAGATACGGGGATATAGCCAACCTGATTTCCATCAACGTTGATGAACAATTGATTCAAGCCATGATCAGATTCTGGGATCTAGCTTACCAGTGTTTCATCTTCAATCAAGAATACATGACCTCAACTATAGAAGAATACGCTGCTTTACTTCGTATCGATAATGTGCAATTCTACAAAATATATGTGAAAGAGCCTAAGCCGATGACCTTCAAGAAAAAGTTAATGAGATTGACAGACATGACCGACACATGGGCCAAAAAACAGATAAAAAAAAGAATGAAACCAGCTATATTCCATGGTTTTCCCTGCGAGATTTGGTTTTAAACCACCCCAACATGTTGAAGAGGGTAAATCTGTTCGCTTTGGCCATTTACGGTTTGATCGTTTTCCCAAAAGTTCTTGGACATATAGAAGTTGCAGTAGTGGATTTTTTGAAAGGTTAAAACAAGGAATCAATCCTGTCCCAACTATCCTGGTCGAAACCTTCAGATCGCTAAGCATCTGTAGGAGAAAAGGGGAAGGTCGTTTCATCAGATACGCGCAGTTACTCAATGTTTGGATCTTGAGCCACTTTTGGAAAGTAGAGCGCACACCGTTCCATATGTTTTCTAAAACATTCTCCCCGTTAGAAGCTTATCTCGAGAAAAAATGAACAAAGGAGGTCACCGAACAGCATTGGGTTTCAGTTTTTAGAATCTTCGTGCTGAAGATGTAACTTGGAGAGCACCGTGGATACGCCCTTCAGTTCTGTTATACAAGGTGGGAAACCAAGATTGGGTTCCACTGCTTGGATTATAGGGAGGAGTTGGTTATGCTCCGTTAATGGTCCAAAGGCAATTTTCTTCACGATAATTTGTGCCCGTCACCGGAGGATTAGCACAGTCCGAGTTTGCTTTCGTGGGTGAAGGTTATGTGAGAAGGGTCCGAGACACTGCAAAGTCTTGGAAGAAAATTCATCTGATGGAATTGGCTCTATATGCTGATACCCTCACCCAAGATTACGACATATAGAGGAAGCAACGGGTGAATAGTCAGCAAATCTCGTCAGCAAACTACAACATCTGGAATCCTTTCTCGGAAGAAGTGCCATTTGAGCTAGAAATGGAAAGATAAGAATTTGAACGAGAAAAGGCCAAGATGTCTCGGGACCTTAATGCTCTTCAAGAGGAAAACTACCAATTGAATATCGACGTTCAGATTGAAAGATCTAGAATCGAGAAAGTGCAAAAAGAAGTTGAAGTCGTAAGAAATGACTTAAGGGACCTTCATATGGAAAATAAGAAGTTAAGAGTCACTATCAAGAATAGTGGGCTTGGCAAGTCATCAGCGGAATGGAAAGAAGAATTAAGCGACATCAAAGGTGGGATGGAATTCTGGAAACGAAGAAAGAAGAAGAAAAGGCCGCGCAGACAATGATGGAGCTAAGGAAGAAGAACGCCGAATATAAAGTTGTATCTGCCGAGGTAATGACTAGTCGATCTAGACGTCAAGAACTAAAAGAGAGGATACGGGATTTAGAAGACATGCTGCAAGATCGTCAACAACAGCTAGATACTCTCTTGAAGGATTTAGAAGAAAAGAATAGTCAATATATAGAGACATTCGTGCTTACGAAGAGGGCCTCCAAGAAAAAGAAATACAGCTTAGCTATTTGATCAATGAAATTCGTGGGGTAGCCATGCACGAACTATCGGAAGAAGCTAAAATTCTCATTTGCGAATTCCATCCAAGTCGAAGATCAAACATATCAGAATTCTTGGCACGAGTAAAAAAATATGGTGATATAGCTAGGAAGTTTGTGTAATGGCTGAATCGAAAATGGCAAAATGTTTTGTAATGAACTCTTTTGATAAATGAAATGCCTAAAAAGGGGCCGTCTTGAAATCAACACTAAATTCTTGCGTATTATTCATGACTAACATTCATTTGACATTTATGCATTAATTCATTCATTCATTGCATATCCCATAATCATTCGCTAAGGTTAGAATCATATAATTCGCAATTGCAATACTCCAAATCTGGAACCACGCCATTCGTATAAAACGCGCCGACAAGCTAGAGTAATAGAGGCTGAATTCAATGAAAGGATTGAAAGGATGGAAAGAATCCAAAGGGAATTACAAGAGCAGTTGGCCAAGTCGCAACAAGAGACAAGAGATTTAATGGTGAGATCTCGAGAAGAATCGCTCGAACAGAAGGACCAAATGGCTAAGATGATGGAAATGATGTCGGCTTTGGTAAAAGGAAAAGGACCTATGAACCCTGACATTGTGGAACCACAGTCAAGGGTTAATCTTGATCAGGATTCGCCCTATCCTCTAGGATTTACTCCACCACATGCCCATGCAACACAAAGAGGGTACACTCAATGGGAACCTACAGGCTTGGAGCAACGACCTGCTCCACCTGCTAATCTGGGGCAAGGAATGTTCGTATCAAATTCGGGGGCTAGTCCTGCTGATCCACTCGTTCCAGATTTGGACGATCTAACAGAGATAGCTAGGTTGAAATTGGATGACCATGATGCAAAGGAGAAATATAGGAGCCTAGAGGAAAGGCTCAAGGCACTAGAAGTCACTGAAGTCTTCTCTGCGCTGAGCGCTAAAGAGCTCAGTTTGGTACCCGATTTAGTTTTGCCTCCAAAGTTTAAAGTACTGGATTTTGAAAAGTATGATGGGACAAGATGCCCAAAAGCGCATCTCATCATGTTTTTCCAGAAGATGACCGGCTATGTGAATGAAGATAAGCTACTCATACACTGATTTCAGGATAGCTTAGTCGGATCATCTCTTTAATGGTATAATCAGCTCAATAGAGAAAGGATCCGATCATGGAATGATTTAGCGTCAGTATTTTGTGAACAGTACAAACACGTATCTGATATGGTGCCTGATCGAATGACTCTGCAAATGATGGAGAAGAAACCAACGGAGACCTTCAGGCAATACGCTCAAAGGTGGAGAGATATCTCAGCCCAAGTGGAGCCTCCGCTGACTAAGACCGAGATAACGGTACCCTGAGAGCACCATTCTATGACAAGTTGGTGGGAAGTGCTACGAAGGATTTTTCAGATATCGTAATATCTGGAGAACTTATTGAGAATGCCATCAAAAGTGAGAGGATGGAAGGTCAAGAAAGTTCAAGAAAGGTATCGCCCATAAAGAAAAAAGAACCAGAAGCCCATATGGTGGGAATGGGAAGCCGTTATACCCCTAATCTGTATCCAAACCAACCCCGACCTCAAAATTATCCACCTCCAAATTTCTATTACCCTCCTCAAACCCCTTACTACCAAACACCACCTCCTTCCTACCCCGTCTACGCCACGAACAACTAAAGACCCATTGCCACATTCCCACAAAACACTGTACCCACTCAAAGCCAACCCAGAAACGAACCAAGACCAGTAAGGCCCAATCTCGAGAGACCGTAGTTTACTCCTATCCCTGTGTCGTATGGGGAATTGTACCCAAAAATTTTAGAGAAACAATTGATATCTCTACATTATATGGCACCTCTGAAACACCCGTACCCGAAATGGTATGATCCTAACGCCAGTTGTGTATACCATGCTGGAAACCAGGGGCATTCTACAGAGAATTGCCTTGCCTTCAAAAGGAGAGTTCAAGGACTCATCAATGCGGGCATTTTGCGATTTGATGGTATTGGCGGTACGGCTGGGAACCCATTCCCAAACCACACCGAAGGGAATGTGAGTGCAGTGGAAGAGGAGGACAAACGGCAAAGTAGAAGATGGGTTTCTGAAATAAAAACACCTCTGCAGAAAATCTGGGAGGTACTAGTTGAAAAGGGGTTGCTCTGTCATCTTAACAGAGTATTCGAAGGAAGAAATGCAAAGGGTCAAAGTTTTTGCGAATTCCATGGTATTGAAGGGCACGACATTCAGTCATGCGAAGAGTTCAGGAGATTACTGTAAAATATGATGGATAATAAGGAGATTGGGATCTTTTATAAAGGCGAAGAGGCTGATAGAGGAGAAATATGCGCCTCTGACAATCTATCATCAGGTTTCCCGTATAGCACCGATCGATCGTTAATAATTTATTACGACGCGAAGAAGGAGCCGGTGAAACCAAAAGTGATAATCGAAGTACCATCTTCTTTCTCTTATAAGGACAATAAAACAGTACCATGGAAGTACGATATCAACATCATCACACCTGAAGGTGAAAAGCCTGAAGCTACAACTAGAGATGTTGGGGAGGTAGGCCATTTTACTCACAGTGGATGATGTTATTCTAAAGAGATTGAGCCGGTAAAGAAGAACAGTGACTGGAAGCAAAAAGGAAAGGCAGTGATGTATGAGGTCGAAGTCGAGCAGGAAACTCCACCCGTGCAAAAAATTAAAAAGCCTGTGAATGAGGAGGAAGCACAGGAGTTCTTGAAATTTATCAAGCACAGTGAATACAATGTGGTGGAACAATTGAATAAGCAGCCAGCACGAATCTCAGTTTTATCTCTACTGTTAAATTTAGAGCCACACCGGAACGCTTTGTTGAAGGTGTTAAATCAAGCTTATGTAGCAAACAACATATCTGTTGAAAAGCTTGATAGGTGGGTGAACAATCTGAATGCGGACAATTTCATCTCTTTTAATGATGATGAGATACCGCCAAATGGTAGAGGCTCAGTGAAAGCATTGCATATTATGACTCGCTGCAAGGGCTATATAATACCAAATGTGCTCATCGATAATGGGTCAGCACTCAACGTCATGCCTTTGGCCACGCTTTCTAGAATTCTGATGGATTTGTCCTATTTAAGGCCCTGTCATTCCACGGTAAGGGCATTCGATGGGACAAGGCGTGAAGTTATGGAAAAGATTGAGATCTCTCTAGAAGTGGGCCCTTATATATACGATGTTGAATTTCAAGTCATGGACATTACACCATCATACAATTGCCTCTTGGGAAGACCTTAGATCTATTCCGTTGGAGTGGTCCCATCATCCCTCCATCAAAAGGTGAAATTTATCATGGACGGCTGTTTGGTCACTATCGAGGGAGAAGAAGACATTGTAGCATCTATTTCTATCGATGCACCATACATTGAAGTAAGTAAAGATGCTATAGAATGTTCCTTCCGATCCTTTGAATTCGTCAATGCCACATTCGTCGCTGAGGGAAACAAAATTCCCGTTCTAAAACTGTCAAAAAATACCAGGATGGGTATTAAGCTGACTGTGGGGAGAGGAGCCCGAGCGAGGAAAGGTTTGGGAAAATTTCAGCAAGGAATAGTCAGGGCTCTAAGGCCAGTGCATCATAAAGCTCGATACAGTTTAGGTTTCCAGCTAGACGCACGTCAAAGAAGAAAACAGTGGAAGAAAGATCAGGAAAGAAGGATAGCGAGAACCTTAGGCTGAGAACCAGAATTGGAGCTTATGGAATTCCCTCCTTTGTCAAGAACATTTATGTCTGCGGGAATAATATACCCGGGGCAGGATAATACACAAAGCATAATGTTAATGATCGAAAAGGGTTTTCAGAACATCAGTATAAATGTCATTGACAAAGGAGCTGACGCAAGTAAAGACGTCTCAAGGATACGCACTTGTTCCCCGGGTTTCATGTTGAACAATTGGACTACCGAGGACCTTCTTGTAGTTTATAAGTCTTCAGAGTAATGCTCAAACGTTAACCCTCTAATGTGTCCTTAAATATAATAGAAGTCTTTTGTAAGAGCTTGCATTCGCTCTTTATCATTCAAATGAATATCAATGAAGATGCATTTTGTCACGATCTTTCGCATTATCACTAATTTCATAATCATTTTCTCATTTCATAGCCTATCCTTACATTTGCCTCATGCCATGCCATAACATTTCGTTTGTTGGTTCCAATACTTGCATGCCCCTCTATAGTTTCCTTTTCCATTCAACTTTCAGGTGCTCGGATATCAACAAAGATGAAACAGGACTGCGTTCTGAGTCCCAAAAATCGACTTTGAGAAGGCTGTTTGTTTAGGAGAATTCGAAGCCGAAGAAAATGCTGAAGATTATGTCTCGTCTCCTGACCTGCTAAGAATGGTCGAACAAGAGGATAAACAGATTTTGCCTCATCAAGAATCTGTTGAAACAATAAATTTGGGCACTGAAGAAAGGAAGCAAGAAGTAAAGATTGGGACCTCTATTTCAGGGGGCACCAAGCAAAATTTGATTGCTTTGCTCCGCTAGTACAAAGATGTATCAGGACATGCCGGGATTGGATGAAGATGTAGTGGTTCATAAGCTCTCATTAAAGCCAGAATGCAAACCCATTCAGCAAAAGCTAAGACGGATGAGACCTAAGATGTTGTTGAAAATAAAAGAGGAAGTCAAGAAGCAATTTGATGCTGGCTTCCTACAAGCCTCCAAATATCCAGAATGGGCGGCTAACATAGTCCCAGTACCAAAGAAAGATGGCAAAGTACGAATGTGCGTAGATTATCGTGACCTGAATCAAGAAAGTCCTAAAGATAATTTTCCCTTACCATACATTGATACGTTGGTAGATAACACAGCAAAACATTCATTATTTTTTTTCATGGATGGATTCTCGGGGTATAATCAGATTAAGATGGCCCCTGAGGATATGGACAAAACTACCTTTGTAACAATGTGGGGAACATTCTGCTACAAGGTGATGCCATTTGGGTTAAAGAATGCTGGGGCAACATATCAGAGGGCTATGGTGACGTTATTCCATGACATGATGCATAAAGAAATAGAGGTCTGCGTCGATGATATAATTGCTAAATCCCGAGGGGAAGAAGAGCATGTAGTGAACCTCAAGAAGTTGTTCAGAAGGCTGAGAAAGTTTCAGCTAAAGTTTAATCCAGCCAAATGTACGTTTAGGGCTACCTCGGGAAAGTTGCTAGGTTTCATTGTCAGTGAAAGAGGTATCGAAGTTGATCCAGATAAAATAAAAGTCATTCAAGAGTTACCACCTCCACGCATGTAAAAGGAAGTTAGAGGATTTTTAGGGAGATTAAACTACATCGCCCGATTTATTGCTCAACTTACCAACCAATGCGACCCAATCTTTCAGCTTCTTCGAAAACATAACCCGGGAGAATGGAATGAGGAATGCCTGGTGGCCTTTGATAAGATAAAACAATATTTGTCTAGTCCTCCAGTGCTAGTACCGCCAACTCCGGGAAGACCATTGATATTGTATTTGACTATGTTCAAAAATTCAATGGGTTGCGTACTGGGGCAACATGATGAGTCAGGAAAGAAAGAAAAGGCGATCTACTACCTCAGCAAAAAGTTCACTGAATATGAGGCAAAGTATTCGTCCATTGAAAAATACTGTTGTGCTCTGGTTTGGGTAGCTCGGAGACTCAGGCAATATATGTTGCATCATACGACATGGCTAATTTCAAAGCTGGACCTAATAAAATACATGATGGAATTACCGGCACTCTCAGGAAGAATGGCAGATCCTCCTATCGGAATACAATATTGCCTATGTAAGTCAGAAGTCAATAAAAGGGAGCGCTATAGCTGATTTCCTAGCGACTCGAACGACGGAGGAATATGAGCCCTTGAGATTCGATTTCCCAGATGAAGATTTAATGTGCATCACAGAAAAGGAATCCGAGTCATCAACAGAGAAGCCATGGAAGATGAGTTTTGATGGTGCATCGAATGCCTTGGGACATGGAATTGGAGCAATCCTAGTATCACTAGACGAGAATCATTATCCTTTCAATGCAAGACTGAACTTCTTCTGTACCAATAACATAGCGGAATATGAGGCTTGTATCATGGGACTTCGAGTGGCCATCGAACAAAATATCAAAACCCTAGAGGTGTACGGGGACTCAGCCCTAGTGGTTTACCAAATCCGTGGAGATTAGGAAGTGAGGGATCCGAAATTGATTAAGTATAGTGATCTAATGGCCGAATTGATCAAAGAATTCAAAGAAATAACTTTTCATTACTTCCCACGAGAAGAAAACCAATTGGCTAATGCCCTGGCCACTTTGGCTTCAATGTTTAAAGCAAGTAGAGAAGCAGAAATAATGCCCCTCAAAATGAGCATATACGAGGTCCCTGCACACTGTTGTAGCATTGAAAAAGAGGCGGACGGACATTCATGGTTCTATGATATCCTAGAATATGTCAAGAATCAAAAGTATCCTAAACAAGCAAATAAGAACGACAAAAGAACAATCAGAAGAATGTCAGTGGGATTTGTTCTTAATGGAGACATCTTGTACAAAAGAGGAAAGGACCAAGTGCTTCTGAGATGCGTGGATGCTATTGAAGCTAAGAAAATACTCGAAGATGTCCATGAGGGAATTTGTGGGACACATGCCATTGGTTTCACTATGGCCAGGAAGATTATGAGATTCGGCTATTACTGGATGACGATGGAAAGTGACTGCATTAGTTTTGCACAAAAATGCCACAAATGTCAAATTTATGGTGATAAAATTCATGTAGCCCCTTCGCCTCTTCATGTCATGACTTCTTCGTGGCCTTTTTCTATGTGGGGCATGGATGTTATAGGGCCAATTTCCCCAAGAGCTTCTAATGGACACCGATTCATTTTTGTGGTTATTGATTACTTCACAAAATGGATAGAAGCCACCTCGTTTGCCAATGTGACGAAGAGTGCAGTTTGCAGGTTTTTGAAAAAAGAAATCATTTGTCGATATGGTTTGCCTGAAAGAATCATTTCAGATAACGCCTTGAATCTGAATAACAAGATGATCAAAGAAGTGTCTGAGTAATTTCAAATAAGGCATCATAACTCCTCACTCTATCACCTAAAGATGAATGGAGCTGTTGAAGCAGCCAACAAAAATATTAAGAAGATCATTGGGAAAATGACCGAGACATATAAAGACTGGTACGAGAAGCTACCGTTTGCTTTGTATGCATATCACACATCTGTGCGGACATCTACGGGAGCAACTCCTTTTTCTCTGGTCTACGGAATGGAAGCTGTGTTACCCATCGAAGTTGAGATCCCTTCTCTACGAGTTTTAATGGAGTCGAAATTAGAGGAAGCAGAATGGGTTCGAGCTCGATATGACCAGTTAAACCTCATTGAAGAAAAATGTCTAAAGGCAATTTTCCACAGACGGATGTACCAGAAGAGATTGATCGTGGCCCATGACAAGAAAGTACGGCCAAGAGAATTCCATGAAGGAGAACTCGTGCTGAGAAAGATTCTTCCAATGCAAAAAGACCTGCGAGGAAAATGGGCACCAAATTGGGAAGGACCATACGTCATAAAAAAGGCTTTCTCAGGTGGAGCTTTGATTCTCACCGAGATGGATGGAAAGGAGTTACCGAATCCAGTGAACTCAGATGCTGTGAAGAAATATTATGCTTGAAAAAAGAAAATTAAGATGAAAACCCTAAAGAGGCATCTTAAAAAAAAAAGATCAAGGTGAAAACCTGAAAAAGGCGTTTTGATTAACATAAAAGATTAGGATGAAAACCCGAAAGGGCATTCTAATGAAGCAAACCCGGTTGAATAGTGGGTCAAATAGCAAGACTACAGTATTTAAAGCATTTCTGAAAGCTCGAAATCTTCTACGCAAGAAACCATGCTTGAAAAGATTCTTGATTGAGGAACGTGGAAGAGTTCATGCATTGAATATCTAGAGCATTTGTACCCGTTGAATGCGATCCCTTTTCTCTTTGTGATTTTTTTTATTATCATTGGTTAACTTTCTTTGTTTGCCACATTGGAAATAAATAAATGCGAGGTATCATTTTTGTCTGTACCTGACTATTTTCATGCATCTCATTATGTGGCTTATTTAAATGATAAATAGTGAAATGACATACTCTAAACAAAAGAAATGTTGAGCATTACCCGGATAAGAATTTGATAAATACAAGAGTCTCAAAGCAAGGACAAAGTTCAACCAGGGGCAAAAGAGTGATATCTGAGAAACACATATGGTTCGTGAAGCTTGAGGACGGGTACAAACCCTAAAGAGAAAGTCAAAAGTCGAAGTAATGAATGTGGATCATCACAAAAACCGTGACGAAAAAAGACATATGACTAACGTGCCTAAGGTGCATAGCACAATCATGTAGGCATAAAGGCATTTAAGACAAACATGTGCATATCATGATGCATCACATATACAGGTACTCCAGTAGAGCAAGTGGATGTGATGATAGCTGTACTAAATCAAAGGAAAAGGCATCTGAGTTTCACCAGATGACATGTTTTGGTATTTTGATGTTTTTATTTACGTTTCAAAAAAAATCAACTCATATTACGAGAGGTGAGTTGAGCCTCGGGGCACGCCAAGTATTTTCAATTTCTGCTTTTCAAAAAAATCAACTCATATTGCGAGAGGTAAGTTGAGCCTCAGGACACGCTGAGGTATTTTCAATTTCTGTTGTTTTAATGTTTTTCAAAAATCAACTCATATTGTGAGAGGTGAGTTGAGCCTCAGGACGTTGAGGTAATTTCAATTTCTGTTTTTCAAAAATCAACTCATATTGTGAGAGGTGAGTTGAGCCTTAGGATACGCTGAGGTAATTTCAATTTCTGTTTTTCAAAAATCAACTCATATTGCGAGAGGTGAGTTGAGCCTCGGGGCACGCTGAGGTATTTTCAAATTCTATTTTTCAAAAATCAACTCATATTGCGAAAGGTGAGTTGAGCCTCGGGCACGCTAAAGTATTTTCAAATTCTATTTTTCAAAAATCAACTCGTATTGCGGGAGGTGAGTTAAGCCTCAGGTCACATGACGAGGTATTTTCAAAATCTACTTTTCAAATTAATTTTGTAAAAAACAACCAACTCATATTGCGAGAGGCGAGTTAAGCCTTGGCTCACGTGTTGAGCTATTTTTAATTTATGTTTTAATGTTTGTTTCAAAGAAATCAATTCATATTGCGAGAGGTGAGTTGAACCTCAGGACACGCTGAGGTATTCTCAATTTCTATTTTTTTCAATTTATGTTTTTCAAAAATCAACTCATATTGCGAGAGGTGAGTTGAGCCTCGGGTCACATGTCGAGGTATTTTCAAAATCTGCTTTTCAAATTAAGTTTCAAAAAAGTCAACTCATATTGCGAGAAGTGAGTTGAGCTTAGGATCACCTGCCGAGTAAAGAATAAAGATTGGAGCTGGTTGAAGACACCAGATTTTGTCTCCCCGAAGTTGCAGTGGAACTGATCGAGGATATCAGATCTTGCCTTTCTAAAGCTGTAGAAGAGAAGACCGCAAACCTTATCTCACTGAAGCGGTAGAAGAGCAGATTGAAGTTGTAGATCTTATCTTTCTGAAGTTACAGTAAAGCAGATCGAAGCCACAAATTTCATATCCTCGAAGTTACATTGGAGTAGATTGAAGCTACAAGGCATATGTCAGAAGATGCAGTGGATTGAACCGAAGCTACAAGATACGGTGGACTGGAAGGAGACTACTTGAACAAGAAGAGCACCGAAGAAGTCAAGACTCAGCAAGACTGGGCAAAATTGGCCTTTCTTTGTGTCTTTGCTCTATTCCCGTTACACGAAAATGAGCAAAGAGGGGTAGCTGTTATAGGCCAATTTGGCCCACTTACATTTTCAAACCCAAACCCGGTAAGCCCAACACCCAATACATTAAATCCCTTAACCCATAACCCAATTTAACCCATAAAACCCAATCACATTACAACTAAACCCATTAAAACCCTAATACCCGGAGCCCAATAATCAAACCCAAATACCAACTACCTAAACCCCTCAACCCATTTTCAAACCCATACCCGGAGCCCAATAGAAGTCCAAACCCATCAACTAACAGCCCAAATCCCACCAAACCCTAGCCCATTCCAATCAAATCAGCAACCAAACCCTAGGTGCGCTGCACCTAGGGTCTTCAGCCTCCTGCCGTCTGCCATGGCCACCAACTCTGCAGCACTGGTCACCTGCCCTCTACCACCGCATTGCTCCAACTACTCCTGCAAGAACACGCAAACAACAATCAATAAACAAGTACATGAAAAAGGGTTACAAAACCCGAATGAAAGGTTGTAAAAAGGATTTTGTTTTGTTTTTTCATCAATACTAGCACATTAAAACCAAAAGCAGTGGTCTCAATAAGATCAAAGTAAATAGATAGCATTGAATACAAACCCAAAGTCTCAGAAATCGAAACTAAAAGCTAAAGGTAACTTTTTTTCTTTTTCTTTTTTAGCCGAATCCTCCATTTATATTCGTATACACATAAATATATAATATAAATAAGAAAGTAACACTTCTTAAAACGAAAAAAAAAAAAAAAAGGAGTTTTCATACCTGCACGGCGGTCGCTAGCGGCGGAAGCGCGGCGGACGATGACCGGCCCGGCTACCGGAGATCCTGGACCGAGAGAAAAAAGAGAGAGAGCCCCCCTTTTTTTTTCTGAAACAAGAAGAAATGAAATTTTTTAGAAATTTTTTTACTTTTATAACATAACAAAATGGCACCATTTTGACCTTGGGATCCAGGGCATAAAACGACGTCGTTTTGCCCTGGATCGGGTCGACCTGACCCTACCGCTTGGATCCGTGTGTTTTTTCATTGGAGGGGCTAATTGCACTTTCAGCCCCTCCGCTTTGTTATGGTTTTACAATCAGATTTATTGTGTTTTTAAACTAGCCCTTTAATTTGTTGCACTTTCAATCTGGTCCCCGTGTATACGCTGTGTTTTGATGAGAGGGAATATTTTCTGTTTTAGTCCTCCTAGGTTATGTGCGCGTGGCATTTTGATCCTTTTTCTTGATTTCATTTTTGAATTCGCCCCAAAATTTTATTTTATATGCAATTTAGTCCTTTTTATGTTAGTTTACTGTTTATTTTCAAATTATCTTGTTATTATTTTCTGTCATTTATTATTATTAATTATAATATATATATTTATTATATTTATTGTATTATTTACAAGTAGTAGTATGTTTTATTATGTACGTATATGTATATGTATATTTATTAATGGTGTTACTTTATACTTTATTTTAATATTTTAATTATATTTTCCATTTTTTATATTCCAATATTATTATTATCAATATGTATTAGTGTATGATCTTTTATATATGTATGTGTATTTAATATACTTATGTATTATATTATATATATATTTTTTATATACGTTATATATGTTTTCAATGTTATATTTTATATATTATTATGTATATTTTTATTATATATATATTTATGAAGTATCATCAATAGTTTTTTATTATTATTATTTTAAAGATGTATATATTGTGTATATATTTTGATACTACATTATAAATATATATTTTCAACATTATTAGTATATTTTTCTTACATTATTCCATGAACATATTTTCATATCATCTTATATGTATATTCTTACTTATTATTATTATTTATGTATATATATTTTTAAATCCCATATTACGTATAGACATTACGTATAGACATTTCTAATATGAATTTCTAGTACTATATTATTTTTTTCATATATATTATGTATACACTTTAGTATCATAGTTATATATTTTTATACGACCTTATGTACATATATTGTATTATTCTAGTATACACATTTTATATATAGCATTATTTTCGTATATCATTATATTTATTATTATACCTATTATTTTCACTATCATCACTTATCATTTTATTTTAATATTATTATGTATATATATACCTTTTGACATTGTATTTTCACATATATTTTGTATATATTTCGAATATTATATATAGTATGTTTTCCAATACTATCGCTATTTATATATTTGTGTATATATATATTACGTACATATTCTTAATATCATTACTATGTATATGCATTCATTGTTTCCAATTCCTGTTTAATTCTAGTATTACGTTTAATATCGCATATATCTTTATTGTTTTTAATATATTTGTCACACTTATATTCGCTCCAATATATTTCAAGCTCTGTCATTGATTTATTTTTATCAATTTGCTTTGCATTAGTTCGAAAATCTTATTCTTGTTTTCTAATTAAGTTCAATAAATAAGCCAATGAACCGATTTAACATTAAGTCATCGATTTCATCGCTATGTTGGATGAAATTTGTCGGCTCGTGTTAAAAAAAAGGGACACCCTTCTAAAAAATCGAAAACTAAAAATTCTCATTTTTCAACCGGATCACTATTAAATGTCAAATTGAATTCGTACTTTTGAAAATTAAGACAACACGTGTTTAATAAAGATACCAATTTTGGGCGTCGCGAGGTGCTAATACCTTCCTTGCACGTGAATCACTCCCGAACCCAACTTTACTTTGGTTTTTGACGTAGACCTAAACTCGGCCTTCTTTTTGTTTAAAAAATGAATTTTCTTTTAAAAGAAGAGGATTTATTAGGTGTCCGATCACACCTAGAAAAAAGATCGGTGGCGACTCCCCTTTTTAAAAAATCGAAAGTAGATTTCCAAATTTTTAAACTTTTTAATAAATCGCCACAATTAATGACCGAAACCAAAATTTTTACGTCGCTACAGCACCAGTACTCCCCACGGAGACACACTCGGCCTAATAAAGCCTCTATCCAACAACTCTTGAATTTAAGCTTTCAGCTCCACTAACTCCTTCGGTGCCATCCTATATGGTGCGATGGACACTGGTACCATTCCAGGCAGCAAGTCGATTCCAAACTCGACTTCTCGGTTTGGAGGCAATCCTGGAAGCTCCTCTAGAAAGACATCTCGAAACTCATTAACGATTTTAACCTTATCAACCGTCAGTCCCTCAGCTTCCGACTGACTTACAAATGCCAAATAGGCCTCACAACCCTTACGAATCCACTTTTCGGCTCTCAAAGTCGACACCACATTAGACAGGTAATCCCTTCGCTCACCTATCACCATAACCTCCTCACCCTCCGTGGTCCTTAACACCATTCGCTTAGCAGCACAATCTAGAGTTGCCCTATGCTTAACCAGCCAGTCCATTCCCAGAATGAGGTCGAATTCTCTGAATGGCAACTCCATCAAGTCTCCAGGAAAAATCCTACCTTGAGTTTCTAAGGGCACATCCCTATATAGTTTGTCTACCCTAACCGAGTGACCCAAAGGACTTAATACTGATACCCCACTCACAATCTCCTCAGAGTGCACACCCAACGACCCAGATATGGCACATGCAACATAGGAATGAGTAGATCCAATATCCACCAAAGCAGTATACGGTGTGCTAGAAACTAAAAACGTACCAATTATAACGTCGGGTGCATCGCCCTCCTCTCAACGACGAGCTGCATACACCAACACTGGCTGTTGAGCCTCAGCATTTCTGGCACCCCTTCCAGGTGCCCCTCGACCTCGACTATTTCTATTTCTGCCCCTATCTTGTCCACGTCCTCTCGGTGGTTGTGGTATACCTCTCACTGGTTGAGCAACCCTTTGTTCAGCAACTTGAACTTGATCTGTTTTCTGGGGGCACTCTTTGACTCTATGCTCTATAGACTTGCACTGGAAACAAGTACCAAAACGTTTCCTACACTCGCCCAGATGTACCTTACCACAGTCCCCACAGATTGGTGGTCTAACAACGTTCATCGAAACCGGTCGAACTGGCTCCTCCACTCTTGCCCTCTTGATATTATTATTTGCTCCACCCGAAGGTCCTGAATCCTTCCAGAAATGGTTTCGATCCTTCTCACGATTCTGCCTCTCAGCACACTTCACTTCCTCAGCTATCTTAGCTTTCTCCACCAAAATCGCAAAGTCATGCTCCCTCTACGGAGCAATCAGCACCTTAAGTTCATCTCTAAGACCATCCTCGAAGTGCACACTACGCTCATACTCCGTAGCGACTATCCCTACAGCATACGGCTCAGCCTCGTACACAGCAATCGTCTTACCTCCTTGAACCAGATTCAAGAATTCCTTCCTGCGGGCGTCCACATAACTTGCCCCAACATATTTCCCTTTGAAGGCCGTCTTAAACAGCTCCCAAGTTACCCTATCAGCTAGGGTCCCATCTCTCACAGTGAGCCACCACTGATAAGCCTCGTCTCGTAGCAATGATACGGCTCCCTTCAGCTTTTGCTCCACAGAGTAGTCTAAGTCGTCCATAATCCGTTTCGTGGCCTCCAACCAATATTCTGCCACATTCGGGGCTACACCAGATACGCCCCTAAAGATCTCTGCTCTATTAGCCCGGAGTCACTCAAAAATCGATCCCCGAATTTCGTTGCCCGTACTTACCCTAGTAACCCTTTTCCGAACATGAAGTATTGCCTGCGACAGAGAGTCACCCCAGCACCACGATCATGAGACTCCACTTCCGTTGCCGGTGGTACTGGTGTATCTACCGCCAATATATGCCTTGAAGACGAAGATCCGGATCAAGCACTACTTCGGCCACGTCCACGGCCTCTTCCACGTGTGGCTCTCGTACTCATATCGTATTATCTGATTAAGAATTTTTATGCATCAATTAAATATTTCAGTGTTTATTACATATGTTTTAAGAATCGACAGTAATTCAGAGTTTGTTTTCGCAGAATCGAAGTTTAGCTACTATCTCAGTCTCTTACTAAATCTTCCTACAGTTTTTAGTACCATCTTAACTAGAGTATCCTCGAAGGATTTCAGTGCACACAGATAATTCAGAAAAGTATTCAGAAAAGTTTAGAACGATACTTATAGACTTGGGTGCCAACTTCCAAAGGTCTAGATTTTAAAAATCGAGTTTTGTTACCTTGTAAAAATTTTATTTTCGAAAAGCCTTCATTTTTATAGACCCATTCCACAGTCGAGTTGTTGCAACCTGGCTCTGATACCACTAAATGTAACACCACAAACCCGGCCTAGACGTTATGACCGAATCTGACGTGCCATATCGAAGCGTAAAAAAATATTTTATATTTTTGATCTAGAAAGACTTGCTTAGTGTTTAAAGGATAATTTCGTTATAGGTTAAAGTGAATGGAAGCTGTGCACCAGGTAGGAAACCAGAGAAGAGGAGGTGAGTCCATCAGACTGCTTAAGTACCAAGCTCCCTTCGGATCCAATCCTACCATTGCCATACCTTAACTTAGGGTATATTCTTAGGAAACCAATTCGATTAAGTCCATTTTAGGAAAAGTGATTAATTTTGGAAAACGTTTTCGTTGCGGAAGTTTTGCTTGTTGTCGTGATATTTTGAAATCAACTACTGTTTTTGAAAACGTGCCCTAAAGCTAATCAGTTTCAGCGATTAAGATAATATCATATCTATTCTAGAAAAACATATTAAAACAATTAAAATAATTAAAGTGGCCTTATTACAACTTAAAACCCAAATCATAAAAGTAAATGAAAAGATGTCCAATTCACCAGAAGAAAACTAAAATTTGCAGAACGTGTGGCCACTCCAAATCCCTCACAGCTCCAAGCCCACTATGGTTGGGGATTACCTGCGTGGATGAAAACAAGGGGTGAGTTTGGAAACTCAGTGTGTAAAATAACCCAACCATAGTCTATATCAGTTCAAACCAGAGAAGCATATTAAGTTGGCCTTAGCCCAGAACAAATTTCAGAGTGAAGCCCATAGGCCTAAAATAGAACAGAACATATATTACATGTTTATGCACAAACCCAACCGAAATCCAACCATATGCACCCCCGTCCAACCTTACACCTTGTGGGGAGACTACTCGACCCACCCAACCACTACACGCCATAGAATTTGTAGCATGGCTGCCAGAACAGATAATGTGACAGAGTCACCAGATACAGATATTTATGGCAGAGCCACCAAAACAGATATTTGTGGCAGAGCCACCAGATCAGATAATTGTGGCATAGCCATCAGGACGCTTCCTCCATAATATAACCCGTGTCCCCATGCAATAGATATACAAATCATGGCATACAGAATCAGATCATCATGCATTTCAGTCAAAATTAACCCTAAGGGTATAATGGTCATTTTGCACCTAGGGGTATAATGGTAATTTTTTATACTTAGGGTATCCTAGTAATTCAACTATTTTAGGGTTTTCATGCATATTTCCACCATTTGCGTACTAACAGAAACACTTACCGAGTGTTCTTACCGTATTGGACCCGTTGGCCCATTAACCCGATTTTGGCCCATTAAGCCCAAATATACCGAAATGCACGAAATTGCGCGTATTGCAGTCTTATCACTTCAGATTACTAAATATGTTAATCCACTTATCTTACGAGCATTCACACACTCGCAAGTTCACAAAATACAGGCATTTCGGCATTTTAGCTTTTCGGCTTTTGCCGATCTAGTCTATGAGAGGGTGTCAGTTACACACCTATTTGTGACGAAACGCTGACGAGTTCCACACACGAGTTGCCTACAGTCAGATACTAATACATTAACTATGAATCCATAACAACTTGTATACAAAACTCCTTACCCAAAAGTCAGCCATTAACACTTTAGGCACTAGAGATCTTACCTTTTGCCGAAACTAGCGACTAAGTTTATATCCAGTCATTCTGCTTGTCCAAGCCTTCGATCGGCAGCCTCTAGATCACACTATCATCACAATAAGACAATTGTCACAACCCTTATCCATAAGCCCAATCGACAACCTCCCTAAGCCTTTAGGGATTTTGGCTTTTCTAAATCCGGTAATAAAGAATAGATTCGAAAACTTACCACCGGTTCCTTCAATCAACAATTACACTTTAGTTCCTATTCGATTCTGATGCAGATCTAACCCTCAAACCCTAGCAGAAGTCAAACCTTTAATGGTCTAAAAATTCGGATATGCCTCTAAGATTATGGGGGTTTCAGCTTTTTGAAACAGTAAAGAAAAAGACGAAATTTGAGGGCTTTGCAATGGTTTTGTCGACAGGACATTGAGGTTCAGAGGATGAGAGAATCGACCAAAAAGATGGAGAAGAATCAGAGGGTTTGGCTAGGAGAAATCAGCACAGAAAAAAATAGGCTTTCAGGATTTCGGCTTTTATGGCAATCGGCTATCAGGCTTAGAAACAAATGGTAAGGAAGTGGAGATGAGCAGAATGGTAGGAAGATTTGGCTATAGAGGAAAAGAAGAAGAAGAGAAAATAGATGAAGAGAAGATAAAAGAAGAAGAGGAAGAATGGTCAGAAACGGCACAACACTTCCCCAAAATGCCGAAATTACACTATCAGTAGACCTAGCCAAATTTTGCCCTCTACAGAAACCCTTGGCCTGCCAACTCTTGCTCCTCAAGAGTCCGCCATTCGGCCAATACTACACTCCCTAATCAGCTCCTAAATCTTCTCCCTTATCCCATCCTTGCTCAATCTCTTGAGTAGCTCAAACTCCTCCTAACAGAGTTCCACTTGAGTTCCATTACATCCCTTTTCTGTACATAAAAAATAATACCACAATTTGCTTACCTTGTGACTTGAACCTTAGCTCTCCCTAGTCATCCACACGCCACCTTTTAAGCACCCTAGTGGCATCACATGCCACTTTGCCACATGCCTTCTTGTGGCTTATTTTACCCATTAAATTTTTAAAGCTCAAACTACCAAAACCCCTTTTTCCTTTAGAATTTAAAATTAGTTAAATCTACCGATTTTTAACTTAGACTTGGGCCTTCTAATGGCCCACTAACATACTCAGACCTACATCAAGCAGTCAAAACACAGTAATCTAAAATTCGCTAAAATTTTTAAAAACCTCAAAAATCCTGAAAATTGGGGCGTTACAGTTTATTCGTTAGCCCAATTGATGATAGGGAAACGGTAATGTTCAGACATGCTTCAAAATTGGTTAGTTAACCATTTAGGTCATAAACCAACTTATCATAGAATGAAAATGTATATTATGCCAATTATGATATGGTCAAAATGATATGTGTTTTGATTTGTTGATTTATATGATTCATGTATGAAATAATGGAATGAAATAATTATATTAGGTTGGATATGCACACATGCTTATGTGGTAAAATGATATAATTGATATTTTTGCTTATAAATTATGTGACTACATATATGTTCATTATATGATATGAAAGGATTTGTAAAGAGATTATGTTCGCTATAAGGTTTTGAAATTGAATGGCTTGAGTGATTTGATGGAAATAATATATTAAGTATGAAATGAATTGCATGTAAATTTCAAGTTGTGTTTGTTAGATAATACCTCATAACCCTATTTCGGTGACGAATACAGGTTAGGGGTGTTACAATATGCCCATAGGCACTTCAAATAAGTACATCAAAACACGTACAACCATGTACTCAATTTGGCCAAAATAGAAAATCAACTTCTATGCATATTTGCATCAATACATACCATTGAATTTACTTACCAAAACACACTAAATGGTACTAAACACGCCATTCAACTACTAGCATCAACATTCATATATGTCATTCACAATAAAGTGCCAATTCACCACATTTCCAAACAAGGCACATGACATATATAATATGCATATTCATTACTATCATTTCATCTTCCATCATTCAAACATCAACCATTTTAAGGCTATTTATATAAATACCAAAATATGCCATTTGACCAACAAAATGCCAAAACACAAGCCAAATTAAATGGTCATTTCAATAACCAAAACACATAAGCTCACATTAGCCAATATACCTATACATGCCATTATAACCAAAATCAAAACAACCGAAAGTACCAAAAGAGCGATGGCTAGTGTGATATAGATTCGAAAAGCTTCCGACCTGAACAAGCTTTCGATGCGCTATAAGACACGAAAAATAACACAGAGTAAGCATATAAGCTTAGTAAGTTTGTATAACATACAACATGGCTTACCATTTAATCATATAATAGGTAAGATAAACATGGCATAATCCAACACAATTTGGCCAAAGCCTAACATGTACACCAAACATGTTATCCATATAAGTATGCACCATAAACAAATTAACAATGGATGAACGCAACATTTATAAATGTAACAAATTCATATACCATCCATTTCAATGTTCAATAAATCATGTAACATCGGTTCAATGTAATTCACATGTATCCCTGTCTTAGGTCATATCAAACTCATACCATTTCGTATTAGAATAATGCCTGTTGAACCATTTAGAATACCGTTGGATACTCGAGATAGCTCACACATAGTGTGATAAATCATACAACAGTAATCAGTCAAATCCTATACATGTATGCTCACACGAGCTGTGAATATGGGCCTACTCACATAAGCTGTGGGTTGAAACGTAGCTAAAAAATGTTATTCACACAAGCTGTGGAGTATCTGCCACACATGCCGAACCTCAGCCATCGGTAGGACGTTCATGACTAACACCCGAATCATGTAAATACTAATGGCATGTTATTTGTATCTTACGAACTCCTAAGGTTTGAACGGGGCTCGGTAATCATCGTATGTCATTGGATATGCAACCGATGTATATGTATAGAAATTTACAACACAAGTATATTTCATTTGAAAACATATATCCATAATTTAATTACACGATCTTACCTCGACCAATATACATAGATACAGAGGCAATTAATCCAAGACTTTCTCTTTGCCCCGATCTAAAGCCGTATGAGGTCTGTCTTGATCTATACAGATAAATTTATCTCAATTCAATATGTATTTTATTTAATTTAATCCAAAACCATATTTTGGAAAAATTACCATTTGCCCCTATACTTTTAATTTCTTACAATTTAGTCCCTAGCTCATAAAACTGGAAACTTATGCAATTTCACCACAACCCACTATAGCTGAATATCAACTAGGTCCCTATCAAGCCCCTATATTTCATTTATTTCACAATTTCACCATGTAAAATTTTCCATTTTTCAATTTAATCCCTATTTAACAATTTCACCAAAAAATCACTTAACAAAAGTTGTTTATCTAACAACAAATACTCATTTTCTTCCATGAGTCATCAAAACTCATGAACATTCATTAATGGCAAAACCCTAATAGTTTAACAGTTTCACAAATTAGTCCTTGGGCTAGCTAGATTAAGCTACAACGATCCCGAAAAATTAGAAATCATTAAAAACGAGACAAAATATCTTACCAATCAAGCAAAACAAGCATGTTTGAACCCTAGCTTCAACAATGGATTCTTTTCTCTTTTAATTTCGGTTGATGATGATGAACAAAAGACGATAGCTTATTTTATTTCATAGTTTTTATCATTATTTTACCATTTACTTAAATAACCTTTAAAAACATCACTAATTACACTTATACCAAGCCATGTACTTCCACTATCACCATTTATGGTCTAATTGACTTAAACTTTAAAGTTCTATAGCTATTTAATACCTTTAGCTACTAGAACTCAACTTTTGTACTTTACGTGATTTAGTCCTTTTTATCAAATTGAGCATGTAAACGGTAAAATTTCTTAACGAAATTTTTATACGGCACTATTATCATGTTGTAGGCAATAAAATAATAATAAAATAAATTTTTTGACTTCATATTTGTGGTCTCAAAGCTAATCGATACGCAACAGGTCTGATTCTTTTAGTAATCCCATACGGCCCGATAAATCGTGGACTTAGCTTTCCTTTGCGACCGAACAGAAGAAATTTCTTCCAGGGCGATACTTTCAAAAATACTCTATTTTTGACTTGAAACTCTATCTATTTATGTTTAAGATTTGCATATGATTTTTGACGATCTGAAGCTACTTTCAAACTATCTCGGTGTAACAGTCCATTTAGGCCCTGGTCAAAATAGTGGTTTCGAGACCACAAATCTGAGTCCAAAAAATATTTTAATATTATTTTCTGTGTCTGTGATATGTGAATTTGCATTTGTGAAATTTCTGTGATTTAATTTGTCTGTTTCTGTGCTTAATTATGAAAAAAGACTTAATCGCAAAAAATGCAAAAGTTGAGTGCAGGATGATAAAGCATCTATTTGATTTGGCTTAGTTAAGTGGGGGTCCTTGCATGTCAAATTTTTCATTTGTTTAAATGGTGGACAATTATGGGCACTAGTGGATGGAAATTTATGTTTTATTAACAAGGATATAATGGTAAATAGTGTATTAAATGAATTAAAGTAAATCAAATGCATGAAATAAGCCATTTCACAATGTATTCTTGCCAAAAATAAAAAGAAAATAAGAAGAAATAGAACTTTAGGGTTTCGACACTTGCAAGCATCAATTAGGTATGTGTTTTTGATCAGTTTTTGATAATTTCTACATTTTTGTGATCGTTGCTTTGTGTTCTTCAAAGCCCATGTCTGAATTTCTGTTTCTATTAAAGATTTCATGAAATGAAATTGTTGATATCATGAGTTTTGTGATGTTCTTGGATGAATTATGAAGGCTTGATAGATAATTTATAAGTTTTGTCTTTGAATTTTTATGAAATAGAGCTATTTGGGCTAATTTACGAAAATGAGGTTTTAAAGGATTAAATTGTAAATTAAATATGTTATTTGGGCTTGTATGGAAGCCATGTATATTCGGCAAAACTATAGTCTTGGTGAATTTTGCATATTTGTGATTTTGTGAAAAATGGACTAAATTGTCAAAGTGTGAATATTAAAGGGCTAAAATGTAAAGTGCCCTAAATATGTAATCATGGATTATTTTGAATGAAATGAATGATTAAATGGTTGAATTTGAATTGTATTAGATCAAGAACAAAGAAAATCAGATTTAGATCTAGGGAAATCTAAAGTAGTTGAATAGTTGACTTAGTTCGTCCAAAATTCGTACGAGGTAAGTCAAACTACACTTACGTGTTAAGTTGATTAAATTCTGTGTATATAAATTATTATCTGCATTGGACGGCCTTGAGAGCCTGATGAATAAACTCTGGTAATATGTTGGTGTATGAGAAGTTCTGTATGTTTCTGAAGGAATGTTGATATTGATCTGAGATATCGTGTAAGACGTGTCTGGTACACAGGCCTCGATCTGAGATTTCGTGTAAGACCCTGTCTGGGACAGCTGCTTTGATATCGAATTACATGTAAGACCACGTCTGGGACGTCGGCATTGTACCTATCTGTGAATCTCTATTTCGTATCTGAATTGTCCGATGATAAAGTATGAGATATAGAATAAATATATGGAATGTATAATTCGTACAAGTATGTTTGTATTGTACTAGATTTCTGAAGAGAAAAGATTATGTTTCTGTGAAGTAAAGAGATATTCTATGAGACAATTGTGAATTCTAGTTATCAACTGTTACTTATATGTTATATTAGTTGAGTAATTGTATTTGACTTACTAAGCTCTTTGTAGCTTACTCTGTGTGATTTCTGTCTATTTTACAGTTATCATAGCTACCAAAGGCTCGGGATAGTCGAGGATTGTCACCACACTGCCAAACTCTTTTTGGTACTTTTGGAAATGTACATATTTATAAGTATGGCATGTATAGGCTAGAAGGTTTAAGAATGTAAGCTTGATATGTATATATGTTATGCCATGTCAATTGGCTAGCAAATGATAAGTTTGTGTATAGTTTTGGTGTATGTTTGCAATGTGCCATGTTCTAATGTGAAATAGTCATCTTTAAGTATAGAATTGGTTGAAATTGTTGATATGAAAGTAGTATATTATTGCTTGTAAGATTGAACCCAAAAAGGGGTGACAAATTGGCTTAAACCAAGCCTGCATTGTGCCACACGGTCAGGTAACACGGGCGTGCCTTATAGCCGTGTGAAAAAGTCAGTAGCTAGCTAAATTTTACACGGTCATGGCACACAGTCGTGCCTATTGGCCATGTGAAAAATTCAGTATAGGACCTATTTCTGGCACGGTTGGATCACATGGGCGTGTCTTATGCCCGTGTGAGTCACATGGCCTAGTCACACGGGTGTGTGACTTTGGCAGTTTTAAAAAGTTTGATTAAGTTCTGAAAATTTTGAATGGGTTCGGTTTAGTTTCGACCTTTCTTAAATATATGTTGTTGGTCTCGTAGACCATGTTATTAGATGAGTTATTGATGATTGCTTAAGTACTGATGTTGTTTAAAAATCTGTAATTCTGTATTATTTTGAAATTCTCTGTTCATCCGGTGATGCCCCTTACCTATTCCGGCGACGGTTTCGGGATAGGGGTGTTACACTTGGATCACTTTTACTTTTTCTTCAGTTTCATGAATCAAATCAGCCCTGTTAATCTTTTTCTCATTGAGCTTAGTCCAATAAAACAGAATTCGGCATTTACGACCATACAAAGATTTATGAGGTGCCATCTTTATGCTCGATTGAAAACTATTGTTATACACGAATTCAACCAACGATAAATATTTATCCCAATTGCCTTCAAACTCTAATACACAACAATGAAACATATTTTTGAGAATTTGAATTACTTGCTCGGACTGACCATTGGTTTGAGGATGAAATGTAGTGCTAAAATGCAATCGCGTACCTAGAGCTTACTGTAACTTTCTCCAGAATCATGTTGTAAACTGCGGATCTCTATCCAAGATGATAGAATCTGGCACCTCGTGTAATTGGACAATCTCAGAAATATACAACTCAGCTAATCTATCAAGGGAGTAATATGTATGTACCGGAATAAAATGTGCTATCTTTGTCAAACGATAAACAACAATCCAAATGGCATCTTTCTTTTCAGAGATTGGGGTAAACCCGATACAAAGTCCATAGTAACTCGATCCGATTTCCACTCAGGTATCATCACTGACTGCAATAATCTAAAAGGTACACGATGTTTAGCTTTAACTTGCTGACATACTAAACATCTTGATACAAAGTCAGAAATCTCGCATTTCATTCCTAGCCAGCAGTACATCTGTTTCAAATCACTGTGCATCTTATTCCCAGATAAATAGACAAGCTACCACTATGAGCTTCGTGCAAGATTCACTGAATGAGCTCTAGATTTTTCAGTACACAAATTCTACCTCTAAAAAAAAAAGCAATCATCGGGTCCTATCTAAAATTCTGAATTAGGAGTCGACTCACACTATACCCGCTTTGCTAACAGCTCGCCATCAAATTTCTAAGCTTCACAGATCTACTGTAAAAACATCGATCTAGCTTTCAACTCAGCTAACATCGAGCCATCATCAGATAATGTCAATCGCGTATTCATCACTCACAGAGAAAATAAAGACTTTCTACTCAAAGCATCAACAACTACATTCGCTTTTCCTGGATAATAATTAATGATCAACTCATAATCTTTTAACAGTTTGAGCCATCTGCGCTGTCTCAAATTCAAATCTTTCTGCGACATTAGATACTTTAAACTCTTATGGTCAGTAAATATATGACAGTTTTTTCCGAACAAATGGTGTCACCAAAATTTTCAACGCAAACATAATAACTACCAACTCTAGGTCATGTGTTGGATAATTCTTTTCGTGCGACTTTAACTTTCTAGAAGAATAAGCTATTACTTTGCCTTCCTCTATCAAAACACATCCTAAACCATTTAAAGATGCATCGCTGTAAATCACAAATTCTTTACCCAATTCAAGCTAAACCAAAATTGGTGCCTCGATTAAAGTGCTTTCAACTGATTTAAAATTTGTTGACATTTCTTAGACCATTCAAATTTCACATCTTTTTGTAATATTTGTGTAACATCCCGAATTAGGGCCTAGTCGAAATAGTGGTTTTGAGACCACAAATCTGACACATTAAAATTTGTTTTTATTATATTTTTTATGGTCTACAATTTCACGGGATGATTTCGTAAAAATTTCATTCAAAAATTTTGACGTTTGGGCATTCAATTTGGTCAAAAGGACAAAATTGTAAAAAGTGCAAAAGTTGAGTTCTACATATTAGAGGTGTCTAATTGTTATGAAATTTTAAATTGGAGGCCCTTAAATAGTAATTAGACCATTGGATAATTTGTTGGACAAAAATGTAAATGAAATGGGTGAAATATAATATTTTTAAATTAGGGGCATTTTGGTAATCTAGTAATTAAAATGAATTAAAAAAAAATTAAAAGCCAATTTTTGTCCATCTTCTACCCCATGGCTGAAACTTTCATGGAGAAGACATAACTAGGGTTTTTCAAGCTTCCAAGCTCGATTGTAAGTCCGTTCTAGCCCGTTTTTAATGATTTTTATGTTTTTGAAATCCTCGTAACAAGATCTACTCATTTCTACCCATATTTTGAGCTAGGGTTTGTGTTTAAAAATCTACCCATGGATGAAATACATGTGTTTTGATGTCTAGTGGTAGAAAATGAATGCTCGGTGTGTAATAAATGACTTTTACTAAGTGATTTTCGGTGAAATTGTAAAAAAGGACCGTTTTGCAAGTTACAAAATTTGTCATAAAAGTGTGATTTAGTGAAATTAGGGGCTGCTATAGTTATGAAAATGATTCGGCTAGGCTTAAAATGCAAGGAAATTGGACAAAAATCATTTTACGAGCCTCGGGGCAAAAGTGAAAATATGTGAAAGTTTAAGGGTCAAAATGCAAATTTGTAAAAATATGATTTTTGGACCCATATGAATAATGTGACTAATTAGTAAGCTAAATGTGATATTATAGATCAAGGAAAATGAGATTCGGGCATAGATTGGAAATGAATGAGATTTTGGACTAAATCGGAATATATAGCCGTGCTCGCATTCGAGGTAAGTTTGTATGTAAATAATATATCGATTCTTTTTATGTTATTATATTTCGTTATTATATGAGATGTGGCTACCTATAGAATGATCATTTGATGTAAATTACGAATCGAAATAGACTATGAATGAATTTGTTAAATGTTGAAAAGTGAGAAATTTCTCGGTTGAACCTTCGGAATAGAAATGATACGAATGATCCATTGTGAGAACACATGTGTAGTACTATGTGCAGGCTACTATGTGTTTAAGATGCTTTTAGGTCACGTGTGTAGTACTAT
Source organism: Gossypium anomalum (assembly GCA_025698475.1). Classification (NCBI taxonomy): domain Eukaryota; kingdom Viridiplantae; phylum Streptophyta; class Magnoliopsida; order Malvales; family Malvaceae; genus Gossypium; species Gossypium anomalum. The sequence continues at coordinate 43,831,621 of CM046965.1, forward strand.
GTACAAGCTATTACGTGTACCAGATAGTTAGGTCGCATGGGTAGTACTAAGTGCAGGCTACTACGTGTATCAGATGGTTAGGTCACATGTGTAGTACTAAGTCCATGATACTACATGTACCGGATTGTTGGTCACATGTGTAGTACTGAGTGCAGGCTACTATGCATACCAGATAGCTTCGGTTACAAGGGTGGTAATATGTGAAGGCAACCGTGTATCTGTTATTATTCCGATAAGTTCAACGGGAAATAGACTAAGTGAAAATACATGTGAACATGGCCATGTGATGAATAAGTGCAGAAATATGTTTGTGGAAATTTATGAGCAATGTGCTCGATAGTTGAGCGAACTTTTGATAAGATGGAATGGAGTAAGTGAAATTATGTAATAGAGAAATTTGCAATAAAACAGTTTTGGACAACAGTAGTTGTGTAATTTTGAAAAATCACCAAAAATTGTGAAAATTTAATTTGAGACTGAATAAGATATAATATTAAAGCTTATTGAATCTAGTTTCACATAGAAGAAATGATGTAAGCATATTATGAGATATTTGAACTTTTGTGAGACAGAGTCAGAGTGATTTCAGGCTCCCCTATCTCAAATTTGGAAAGTCTCTAAAAATTTTAGAAAAAATGATCACGGGCTAGGATTTATATGACTAAATCCTTAATGAGTTTATTTTCAAGAGAAATAGACGGTAACATTAATCAAAACCCCTACTATGAGATAATCAATTTTCAGTAAAGAAAGGTCGAAGCTGTCAAACAGTAGAACATGGGTAACTTTAAAGAATAAACTGTACTTATTGGCTAGACCAAAAATTCTAAAAATTTTATGGTAAAAATATATATGAGTCTAGTTTCAAGGAAAACTTACAGATCTTAATTTGGAGTTCCGTAGATCCAGATATATATAATTTAGTAACTATTACTTGAGAAAATAGCATGACTAGAAAATTAGTAAAAGTGTAATTATGATTATATTTCCATGGAATCATGTTGATAATTTGCTTATTATTTTCATATGGACTTACTAATCTTTAAGCTTACTCCCTCCTTTCCATTTCTTTAGTGTTGTCAAGTTAGCTCGGGGTTAGAGATCGTCGGAGGCAACCTCACACTATCAAGTTTCCTCCTTTAGAGTATTGATGAATCTTAATGTCTTCAAGTGAGTGGCATGTATAGGGACTTAGTTTTATGATAGATGCTGTTATGATTAGCCGTATGTATTGGCTTATATTGATTCATTGTATATAGCCATGAGATGTGGCTTATTATGATTGTGGCTTGTAAGCCTAATTATACATGATAAGTTCTAATGCTTGTGATGCGATGATGTGTTTATGCTTCTGGGATATGTATGGTTGGTATCATGATATTTATGCATGATGGGTGCTTATTGACCAATTGAAATGGTCATAGCCACGTGGTAAATGTATAATATGGAAATAAATTGATAATGTTTGAACATGAATACTTGATGTTGATTGAAGCTACTTTATAAATTGATGGTTATGAAAGTTTGGTAAAATTGGTCATCAAATGACAAGGTCAATGAATACAGAATTGTTGTGTCTAGGTTTGATATTATATGAGTATGTGTAATAAGTGAATGATAGCATGTTAAAGTTAAGAATATACTTTAGTGAAGTATGTTAAATCATTAAAATGATGCCATGATGTATATCTTTGATATGTGTAAAGATGTGAGGGATTAATGGTAACAAAAGGCTTGGAAAATAGCCTAAGTACTAGTCACACGGACAGAAACACGACCATGTGTCTCAACCTTGTGGAGGACACGGCTTAGCACACGAGCGTGTGGCTTGGTCGTGTGGTTCAATTTGTTTTGCTAACGCCATAAATAGCCTGAGGACACGGGCGTGTTGGAGACACATGAGCGTGTCCCTGTGCCCATAAGGCATGTGACCCTGTTTCAGGAGAATTTTTTTAAGTTTCCCCGAAACTTTCTAAAGTTCTCGATTTAGTCCCAAATCGCCTTTAATGCATGTTTAGAGCCTCGGTAGCTCGTGTAAGGGACATTATGCCTGTGATTGAATGTTTTTAATTTAAATGAAATTTTATGGCCCGATGTTGCATGTTTGTGAATGTTTAAGTCCGATAACGTTTTGAACCGTGTCCCGGCGTCGAATACGGTTAAAGGGTGTTACAATTCGTGTCATCAGTGTAGCAATTATTGAGAACCATTTGATGAATCTTCGGTAATAACTAGCTAATCCCAGAAAACTTCTAACTTCGAATACGTTTCTCAGTGGTTTCTAGTCAACAACTGCAGTAATTTTACTCGGATAACTCAATTCAATATGTATTTTATTTAATTTAATCCAAAACCATATTTTGGAAAAATTACCATTTTGCTCTTATACTTTTAATTTCTTGCAATTTAGTCCCTAGCTCATAAAACTAGAAATTTATCCAATTTCACCACAACCCACTATAGCCGAATATCAATTAGTCCCTATCAAGCCCTATATTTAATTTATTTCACAATTTCACCATGTAAAGTTTTCCATTTTACAAATTAATCCCTATTAATAATTTCACCAAAAATCATGTAAAATCTCGATTTTGGGCCTAATCAAAATAGTGGTTTTGAGACCACAAATATAAAGTAGAAACAATTATTTTATGAATGTGTTGATGTCTATGATATGTTTGCATGATTGTATGAAAGTTTTGTTAAGTAATTTTGTTGATAGAGTGTCCAATTTGATTTTTAGGACTAAATTGCAAAAGTTGCAAAACATGTGATTCTAGAAGCTTTAAGCATGAAATAGCTATGGATTATTAATTAGAGGCCCTTAAATAGCAATTTGACCAATTTCTATTTTTATGGACAAAAATGGACATGAATAGGTAAAATTTCAAAGTTTAGTAAAAGGGGCATCTTGGTCATTTGATTAATAAAAGGATTAAAAGGAAAAATAAAGCCAAAATTGTGTTCATCTTTTCCCCTTGGTGCTGAAAATTTAGGAGTCTCCAGAGCTAGGGTTTTGGTCACTTCCAAGCTCGATTGTAAGTGTAACGCCCTGATTTTCAGGACTTTTCGGGATTTCTGTGAGTTTTGCTGAAACTTGATTTTTTTGTACAAACTGATTGTATAAATCATGTTTAAGAATGTTAGTGGGCTTCTAGAAGGCCCAAGTATAAGTTAAAACCTGGTGGATTTAATAATTTTGTGTTTAAAAGATAAGGGGGTTCTGGTGTATTGGGCTTTTAAGATTTAATTAGTAGAATAGGCCACAAGAAGACCTGTGGTAAAGTGGCAAGGTGACGCCACTTAGGTGCTAAAAAAGTGGCGTGTGGAATTCAAGGGGGGAGCTAAGGTTCGAGTCACAAGCTAAGCAAATAAAGGTATTATTTTTGTGGACAGGAATGGTATGTGTTGGAACTCAAGTGAAACTCTGTCAGGAAGAGTTTGAGCTGTTCAGGAGATTGGGTAAGGAGGGATAAGGGGAGAAAATCAAGGAGTCTAAGTAGGAATCAAGAGTTGGTCGTATATGGGATTCTGTAGGTGCAATTCGGCTAGGTCTCTTAGTCTTGCACTTTCGGCATTTGGTTTAGTGGTTGCCGAATTCCTCTGTGCATTTTCGGGTTTTGATAGGTTATTCTCCTGTTTGCCGAAATAGGGTAGGGTATCTTTGGGTTTTATTTCTCTCTTCTTCTTCCTTTTGCTAGAAGCCGAAACCCACACCCTACACTTGTGATAGACTATCAACCTTTCTCTTCTTCAAAACTGAGTCCTCTCTTCCCCTCTTCTTTTTCTCTTTTCTTTTCTTATCAACCTTCACCTTCTTCACCTTTGTGCTGTTGATTTCTCCTTAGCCGAACCTATATCCTCCATGTTTCTCTTATTCTTTTCCTCATTAACCCCTATCAAAGTTGGTTGGCCGAATCTCCATTGAAGCCGAATCCTTGATTATACTTTCCTTTTCTTGTGCAGTGGTTGGATCTACAGTAGATTAGGAGTAGTGTCATAACGTTTTAGGTAAGTGCTCAAATCTTTCATTGTTTACTCATGTTTTAAGGTAAAAGCCGAAATCCCTATCAACTAAGGGTGGCTAGCATTTGGACTAAGGGCATTTAGCCTCTTTCATTTGGTTTTGGGTGTGCTAGTGTGGACAAGAGGGACATTCAGCAAAGGTCTTCGAAGCCAAACACTGTTGGACAACTAGATCTAGTCCAAACTTCAGCAAAGGTAAGAACTTTAGGGCCTAAGGTGTTAATGGCCGAATATGGTAAGGAGTTTTATACATGATAGTTATCTACTTGTAGTCTAACATGTGGGCAACCGATTGTAGGATATCGTAATGGGGTTTCTGTCATCAATTCGTCACAAATAGGTGTGTAAACGACAGCCACTTATAGACTAGATCGACAAAAGTCAAAAAGCTAAAATGCCAAAAAGTCGGCATTTTGTGACCTTGTGAGCGTGCGAACACTCGTGAGATAGTTTGTTTGTCAAGCCCAGTAATCTCAAGTGGTAAGATTGCAGAGTACGCAATTTCGTGCACTTCGGTATATTTGGGCTTAATGAGCCGAAATCGGGTGAATGGGCCAACGGGCCCAATTCAGTAAAAACACTCTGTAAGTGTTTCTATTAATGCATTAATGGCTGTAATATGCATGAAAACCCTAAAATAGTAAATATACTAAAATACCCCTAAGTATGAAAATTACCGTTATATCCCTAGGTGCAAAATGACCGTTATACCCCTAGGGTTAATTTTGACTGAAATGCATGACATTCTGTTTCTGTGTGTTGTATTCCATAACGTGTATATCTGTTGCATGTAATATGGGTTATATTGATGGAGGAAGCGTTCTGGTGGCCCTGCCATAAATATCTGTATCTGGTGACTCTGTCACAGTATCTGTTTCTGGTGGCTATGCCACAAATATCTGTATCTGGTGGCTCTGTCATAGTATCTATTTCTAGTGGCTATGCCACAAATATCTATATCTGGTGACTCTGTCACAACATCTGTTTCTGGTGGCTATGCCACAAATATCTATATCTAGTGACTCTGTCACAATATCTGTTTCTAATGGCTATGCCACAAATATCTGTATCTGGTGACTCTGTCACAATATCTATTCTGGCAGCCATGCTGAAAATTCTGTGGCGAGTAGCGGATAGGTGGGTCGAGTAGTCTCCCTACATGGTGTCAGGTTAGTACGGGGGTGTATACGGATGGATATGGGATTGGGTTTCTGCATACATGAAATATCTGTTCTGTATCTGTTGTGGACCTATGAGCTTCATTCTAAATTCTGTATAGGGCTAAAGCCCAGCTTAATCTATTTCTGTAGTTTGAGCTGATCTGGTCTATAGTTGGGTTATTTGACACACTGAGTTTTCTAAACTCACCCCTTAGTTTCATCCATGCAGGTAACCCCTAACCATAGTGGACTTGGAGCTGTGAGGGATTCAAAGTGGCCACATGTTCTGCAAATTTAGTTTTCTTCTTGTGATTTGATCGGCAATTATTTACTTTAATAGTTTGGGTTTTAAGTTGTAATAAGCCCGCTTTAATTATTTTTAATTGCTTTAGCATGTTTTGTTAGCTTAAATATGATATTGTTTTAATCGTTGAAATTGAATAACTTTAGGGCGCGTTTTAAAAAAAGTTACCTGATTTCAATATACCGCGATAACAAAGCAAAACTTCCGCAACAAAAATGTTTTCTAAATTAATAACCTTCTCAAATGGTTTTAAACGAAATAGTTTCCATGATAATAACCTTCTCAAATGGTTTTAAACGAAATAGTTTCCATGAACAATCACTCAGTTAAAGTGTGGCAATGGTGGTGTGCATGTCAAGGATTGGATCCGTGGAGAGCTTGGTACTTAAGCAGTCTAATAGACTCACCTCCTCTTTTCTGGCATCCTACCTGGTGCACAGCTTTCATTCACTTTAACCTATAACGAAGATATCCTTTAAGACACTAAGAAAGATTTTAGATAAAACATGCCCTTTCTAGTAACACTTCGATGTGACACGCCAGATTCGGTCGTAACATTTGGGCCGGGTTTGGGGTGTTATATTTAGTGGTATCAGAGCCAGTTGCAATAACTCGGCTGTGAAATGGGTTTAAAATAATGATAGTTTTTGAAAATCGCTTTGGGAATTCATTTTTTTAATTTTCTTTCTACAATAAATGATTTTAAAGATCGGAAAATTCAGTTTTCAAAAATTTGAAGGTGGCACCCCGAATCTCCAGCCCAAGTCTGTAAGTATCATTCTGAATTTTTCTGAATGTTTTTGAATTATCAGCTATATGCCTGCACTGAAACCCTAATATAATACTCTAGTTAGGGTGATACTAAAACTATAGGAATTTTAGTAAGTACACAGAGACTGTAGCTAGACTTCAATTCTGCGAAAAATAAACTCTGAATTATTGTCTGTTCATAAAACATTTGTAATAAACACTAAAATATTTAATTGATGCATAAAAATTCGTAATCATATAATACGATATGAGTACGAGAGCAGCTCGTGGAAGAGGCTTTGGATGTGGCCAAGGTAGTGCATGGGCTGATCTTCGTCTTCAGGACATATGTCAGCGGCAAATACACCGGTACCACCGGCAACAGAAGTGGAGTCTCATGATCAAGGTGCCGGGGATACCGCTCTATCTCAAGCGATGCTCTGTGTACGGGAAAGAGTTACCGGGGCAAGTGCAGGCAACGGACTTTGAGGATCTATTTCTGAGCGACTCCGGGCTAATGGAGCGGAGATCTTTAGGGGCGTGTCTGGTGTAGCCTCGAACGTGATGAAATATTGGTTAGAGGCCATGGAACGTGTAACGCCCCGTACCCGAGACCGTCGCTGGAGTCGAATACGAGGTGTTAACAGACTTAATTCATTACTTAAACAGCTCAAACAATTTAATTTTAAAATTTTCAGACATGCTGAGAATCCGCGTCACAGTCGCTTAAAAATTCATATCTCGAGTTACGAAACTCAAAATTAAGATCCGTAAATTTTATATGAAACTAGACTCATATTTCTATCTACTAATTTTTTTCTAGAATTTTTGGTTTAGCCAAATGGTACATTTTATTAGTTAAAATCTCCCCTGTTTCAGGGTTTGACTACTCTGACCTATGTGTATTACGAATTAGATATCTTTCTATAAAAAATTTCAATGACTATTAAGTTTGTTTCTATTAAAACTAGACTCAATAAGTAATCTTTACATATAAATAACAACTTATAATTATTTTTGTAAAATTTATTATGAATTTTTAAAGTCATAACAGGGGATCCAGAAATCACTCTGGCCCTGTTTCACAAAAGTTTAAATATCTCATAAAATATAATTTATATGCCTATTTTGTTCATTCCATATGAAAATAGACTCATCAAGATCCGATTCCATAACTTATTCATTATTTAATTCCATTTCTACTATTTTTAGTGATTTTTCCAATTCACGTCACTACTGCTGTCTGAATCTATTTTATGGTAAATTTTACCTATTTCATGGTTTCCATGGATTAGCTAGCAATTTGACATACATAACACCAAATATGATCATGATTAGCCATTCCAATGGCTAATCATTACCAAGAATTTTCATATCACTCAATAACCATATCATAAGACCATATATACAAAATGATTATAGTGCTATACATGCCATACTCAAAATATACAAGCCATTATGCCAAGATGGTATACGGATAGTGTGAGCGAGCCTCCGACCGTTCCCGATTTCTGAGCTGACTTGTCAAAACTACAAAGAGTGAAAAGGAGGGAGTAAGCATAAATGCTTAGTAAGTTCACATGCAAATAGCAAGTAACATAACCATATAAGCAAACATAAAATATCATTTGCATAATCTTCATCAAGACATTCATGTCATATTTTCATTTATCATCTTACCACATTGTTGATATATCGAGTTTTCAACCCGAGGGTTAAGTACATACTTGTTCAAAGTATCCATCTCACAGCACTTACCAATATGTCCCTTTCATCTCTAGTATTCCTCCATTTGAGTAGAACTTTACCCGTTGAACACATCGGAATATAATTCGGATACACGGATAATTTGCACATAAGTGCCATATATGTAATCAAGCAATCATGTAACCCGCCCATAAGTGAACTTGGACTCAACTCAATGAGCTCGGGCGTTCGCATCCATAAGTGAACTCGGACTCAATTCAACGAGCTCGGATGCCTAGTTACATCTCTCGAACTCGGACTCAACTCAACGAGTTCGAAAATTCGCATCCATAAGTGAACTCGGACTCAACTCAATGAGTTCGGATGCTCAACCATCCTAGTGACATGTCACTTGTATCCTAATCTATTCCTAAGGTTCAAACGGGCCTTTTTCCTTGATCTGACATTTGTTTGTCTTCCACGGAATATCAAAAGCGATACTTCTCGAGCAATTCATATTTATCAAGTAGTAAACATAATTTGCATATTACTCAACGTTAACCATAAAGCATATTATTTCACGATTAAAAATCAGCATATCATATAATTAACATCAATAACTTAAAAACAACAATTATGCTACATTATTTACACATGAACTTACCTCGTATGCGAAAATGGCTACTTTTACCATTTCGTCCACAACTTGGTATTTTCCCCATTTTAGCCCGAATTTCAGTTTTCCTTACTCTATCATTTAAAATATAGTCTAATTAGGACTCACATTATTCAAATTGACCCAAAATCATATTTTTGCAAAATTACAATTTTGCCCCTAAAATTTTGCATATTTACACTTTTGCCCCAAAGCTCGTAAATTAAACTTCAGCCTATTTTCTTATGTTTTATGACATTCTAATCATTTTTACCTTCTATAGCAACATCAAATTCTCACTCTAACATGTACTTATGAACATTAGGTATTTTTATCGATTATGTCGTTTTACTCGTTTTTTACATAAAATCACTTAGCAAAAGTTGTTTAACACAATTTAAAGCTTCATATTCTACCATAAAACATCAAAATAAACACATTTCACCTATGGGTATTTTTCCAAATATGAACCCTAGCTTAAATTATTGCTAGAATAAGCTTAATCGAGCTACCGGGATTCCAAAAACGTAAAGAACATTAAAAACGGGGCTTGGAATCACTTACTATTGAGCTTGGAAAGCTTGAAAACCCTAGCCATGGCTTCCCCCACGCTAATTTCGGCCTCCATGAAGAAGATGAGCAAAATTGGCTTTTAATTTTGTATTTTAATTCATTTTACCCCTAAATGACCAAAATGCCCTTACTACTAAACTTTCAAAAATTCCTTCCATGTCCTAATTTTGTCCATGAACTTAAAATTGGTCAAATTCCTATTTAAGACCTCCTAATTAATATTTCAATGCAATTTCATACTAAAAACTTCTAGAATGCAAATTTTGCAACTTATTCGATTTAGTCCCTACTTTCAATTTAAACATTTTAGGCATAGAATTTCATCACGAAATTTTCACACAGTCATGCAATCATATCATAATCATGAAATTAATCATAAAATAATTATTTCTATCTCAAATTTTGTGGTCACGAAACTACTATTCCGAGTAAGCCCAAAATCAGGATATTACAACTCTCCCCCCCCCTTTTTAAGGATTTTCATCCTCGAAAATCTTACCGGAAAAGTGGTCTTCACTTTTAATCTCATATTCGGTGCCGAAGAACTTTCACTTAGGCTGTACCTCCAATACATCTCTTTAATTTCTCATATGATCTGAAAGCTTACAGTCTCAACTCTCAACTGTTCTTAAATTTTCAACCCTTCTTAGTTTCCCATGATATCATGACATAAAACCCGGATCTCAACTTGATTAATGGAGACCGGAATTCCAAGAAATCCAACAATCAAAGAGACCTAAAATTCCATGAATCTGATGAGTAGTAATTCATTCAATATAGATATGATTTATAGATCTCGCCAAACATTTAACAATAGGATACATCACATTTTCCTCTTTCCGCCATAGAAATAATTCTGACATAATTGTCACATAAAATATTTCAAATAAATAATTCACCATACCGACTGAAACTCACACTTTTATCACTTATGCCTTTACTGATGTCAAATCCTTACACAAAAATCAGAAAAAAACCCCAATACTAAAATCACCACATTACCAAGATCAAATTAGAAGTATAGTCATATTTGACATGATTATTACGAGCTGAAGAACGCACTTCGAACATGAGTCATAATTGACAAATTATGGAACAAAGATAACAAGAAAACCGAATAAAGAAATCCAAGATAGAAAACCTGAATAAAGAAATCCGAATAAAAAAGACCCAAGATATGATACTATGCCGAGAATCGAAAACCAAACTCATAAAGAAAATACGGAATACCACGATAATTCTTCAAAGAAAGAAAGTCCAAAAGAAAACATCATTTAATCCCACCAAATCAAATATAACAAGATCAATATATCTTCTCATACATATGTATCGGATGAAGCATCAAGTAGAAGAAATGCAGAATCATAATATCATATGTATTCTCACATCAATTCTTATCGAGACGAAATGAAATAGAATACCCGATGAAATAGAGTAATATAAATTATAAACCAGTCAGATTACCAATGCTTTCATCCAACACCAGAATTAGAAGACATTCCCATATAACAAAAATTTCTTTAGAAGATCAATAGCCATAGAAATATTTCTGAGAACGGGTAAACACATAGAACATCTCAAAAGAGATCGCTAAATCTGTCTAGTCATAATCACACACTCGGATAGTTCACATTTCAAATATCATTTCCCCAACTAGTTCTGCATTACAAATTCCATATTAAACCATTCACTAAAGAAGGCCAATTCTGAATAAAATTTCGATTTACACTTTTCTCAACCTTGCACCTGAGTAATTCGATTTACCAAAGAGAATTCCTTCTCTAATTGGGACAAAGACATAACTCCAATAATCTTTACGTGAATCCGATACTTTCTTGTCTCTCGACTTTACTTATCAGCTCATTTTCAATCTCTCGATCATACTTATAATTATTCTATCGTGAACTCTTTGGGTTCTCAACTAGAGACTTATTCAATACATCTCATGAAATTCCATTATAAGTACCACTGCTGTAAGGGGAGGGGTTGTAGGACCTCTCACTCGACTTTCTTATACATACACATATGACACAATTTCCATCATCATAGCAACATCATCAAAATCATGTCATTCATTCAGCAATGCAACATTCATGTTGGCTTACACAAATTTTCCTATTGTCCCATTTAGACAATAACTTATGCATACATTCTATGTTTTCTAGATAGCTTTACTTATCGATTCATTTAATTAAATTAAGTCATGCTCATGACATCATATAAGGCCAAACAAACATAGATATTTGCACCACAATTACAACTTTCATTTCGTGCATCATCATGTACATATCATTACAATCATATAATTCAGTCCAACAATTTAACATAGATAAGTTCATTTCATTATAATCCTTTATCTCATAAAAATTATATATCATTAACATTTATCAACATTCGACGTCCAAATCAAGACAAGGACATTTTCATTCGTATCATGATATTATGACCTTTATTCATACCTCTACTACTTTCTATTTATTCCGTTCATCTTATCAATTAAGCCACATACACTACATGATATGAACATTAAGCAAATATGGATATTTATCACGACATGAATTTTCATCTCACATATTATCACATATGTATCATAAACTTTTATTCACACTTTTCTGAACCGAGACTTATCATAATTATAACTTTACTCAAATACCTTCACATAACATTGAACATGGTCAGCGCAGGTCGATTGGAGAGTACCCTGTCTAAATAAGACGGTACTCATACGCGTCGGAAGACATCACACTATCACAGATCAGTGGCATGTATAGCTAAAATTTTACACATGCTAGGTTAGTCCGAGAACCGAATAAACCTGCTCTAATACCACCAAATGTAACGCCCCGTACCCGAGACCATCGCTGGAGTCGAATACGAGGTGTTAACGGACTTAATTCATTACTTAAACAACTCAAACAATTTAATTTTAAAATTTTCAGACATGCTGAAAATCCGCATCACAGTCGCTTAAAAATTCATATCTCGAGTTACGAAACTCAAAATTAAGATCCATAAATTTTCTATGAAACTAGACTCATATTTATATCTACTAATGTTTTTCTAGAATTTTTGGTTGAGCCAAATAGTACATTTTATTAGTTAAAATATCCCCTATTTCAGGGTTCGACTACTCTGACCTCTGTGTATTACGAATCAGATATCTTTCTATACAAAATTTCAACGACTATTAGGTTTGTTTCTCTTAAAATTACACTCAATAAGTAATCTGTACATATAAAGAAAAACTTCTAATTATTTTTGTAAAATTTATTATGAATTTTTAAAGTCAGAACAGGGGATCCAGAAATCACTCTGGCCCAGTTTCACAAAAGTTTAAATATCTCATAAAATATAATTTATATGCCTATTTTGTTCATTCCATATGAAAATAGACTCACCAAGCTCCGATTCCATGACTTATTCATTATTTAATTCCATTTCTACTATTTTTAGTGATTTTTCCAATTCATGTCACTATCACTGTCATGCGAATCTATTTTATGGTAAATTTTACCTATTTCATGGTTTCCATGGATTAGCTAGCAATTTGACATACATAACACCAAATATGATCATGATTAGCCATTCCAATGGCTAATCATTACCAAGAATTTTCATATCACTCAATAACCATATCATAAGACCATATATACAAAATGATTATAGTGCTATACATGCCATACTCAAAATATACAAGCCATTATGCCAAGATGGTATACGGATAGTGTGAGCGAGCCTCCGACCGTTCCCGATTTCCGAGCTGACTTGTCAAAACAACAAGGAGTGAAAAGGAGGGAGTAAGCATAAATGCTTAGTAAGTTCACATGCAAATAGCAAGTAACATAACCATATAAGCAAACATAAAATACCATTTGCATAATCTTCATCAAGACATTCGTGTCATATTTTCATTTATCATCTTACCACATTGTTGATATATCGAGTTTTCAACCCGAGGGTTAAGTACATACCTGTTCAAAGTATCCATCTCATAACACTTACCAATATGTCCCTTTCATCTCTAGTATTCCTCCATTTGAGTAGAACTTTACCCGTTGAACACATCGGAATATAATTCGGATACACGGATAATTTGCACATAAGTGCCATATATGTAATCAAGCAATCATGTAACCCGCCCATAAGTGAACTCGGACTCAACTCAACAAGCTCGGGCGTTCGCATCCATAAGTGAACGCGGACTCAATTCAACGAGCTCGGATGCCTAGTTACATCTCTCGAACTCGGACTCAACTCAACGAGTTCGAAAATTCGCATCCATAAGTGAACTCGGACTCAACTCAGCGAGTTCGGATGCTCAACCGTCCTAGTGACATGTCACTTGTATCCTAATCTATTCCTAAGGTTCAAACGGGCTTTTTTCCTCGATCTAACATTTGCTGTCTTCCACGGAATATCGAAACCGATACTCGGTAGCAATTCATATTTATCAAGTACTAAACAGAATTTGCATATTACTCAACGTTAACCATAAAGCATATTATTTCACGATTAAAAATCAGCATATCATATAATTAACATCAATAACTTAAAAACAACAATTATGCTACATTATTTACACATGAACTTACCTCGTATGCGAAAATGGCTACTTTTACCATTTCGTCCACAACTTGGTATTTTCCCCATTTTAGCCCGAATTTCAGTTTTCCTTGCTCTATCATTTAAAATATAGTCTAATTAGGACTCACATTATTCAAAGTGACCCAAAATCATATTTTGGCAAAATTACAATTTTGCACCTAAACTTTTGCATATTTACACTTTTGCCCCAAAGCTCGTAAATTAAACTTCAGCCTATTTGCTTATGTTTTATGACATTCTAATCATTTTTCCCTTCTATAGCAACATCAAATTCTCACTCTAACATGTACTTATGAACATTAGGTATTTTTACCGATTATGTCGTTTTACTCGTTTTTTACATAAAATCACTTAGCAAAAGTTGTTTAACACAATTTAAAGCTTCATATTCTACCATAAAACATCAAAATAAACACATTTCACCTATGGGTATTTTTCCAAATATGAACCCTAGCTTAAATTATTGCTAGAATAAGCTTAATCGAGCTACCGGGATTCCAAAAACGTAAAGAACATTAAAAACGGGGCTTGGAATCACTTACTATTGAGCTTGGAAAGCTTGAAAACCCTAGCCATGGCTTCCCCCATGCTAATTTCGGCCTCATGAAGAAGATGAGCAAAATTGGCTTTTAATTTTGTATTTTAATTCATTTTACCCCTAAATGACCAAAATGCCCTTACTACTAAACTTTCAAAAATTCCTTCCATGTCCTAATTTTGTCCATGAACTTAAAATTGGTCAAATTGCTATTTAAGACCTCCTAATTAATATTTCAATGCAATTTCATACTAAAAACTTCTAGAATGCAAATTTTGCAACTTATTCGATTTAGTCCCTACTTTCAATTTAAACACTTTAGGCATAGAATTTCATCACGAAATTTTCACACAGTCATGCAATCATATCATAATCATGAAAATAATCATAAAATAATTATTTCTATCTCAAATTTTGTGGTCACGAAACTACTATTCCGACTAAGCCCAAAATCAGGATATTACAGAACGGATTATGGATGATTTGGATTGTTCCGTAGAGCAGAAGCTAAAGGGAGCCATATCATTGCTACGAGATGAGGCTTATCAGTGGTGGCTCACTGTAAGAGATGGGACCCCAGCTGACAGGGTAACTTGGGAGCTATTTAAGACGGCCTTCAAGGGAAAATATGTTGGGGCGAGTTATGTGGACGCCCACAGGAAGGAATTCCTGAATCTGGTTCAAGGGGGTAAGACGGTCGCTGAGTACAAGGTTGAGTTTCTGAGGCTGAACCGGTATGCCGTGAGGATAGTCGCTGCAGAGTATGAACGTAGTGTGCGCTTCGAGGATGGTCTTAGGGATAAACTTAGGGTGCTGATTGCTCCGCAGAGGGAGCATGACTTTGCTGCTTTGGTGGAGAAAGCTAAGATAGCTGAGGAGGTGAAGCGTACTGAAAGACAGAACTGGGAGAAGGATCAGAACCATTTTTGGAGGGATTCAGGACCTTCGGGTGGTGCAAATAGGAATGCTAAAAGAGCGAGAGTGGAAGAGCTAGTTCTAGCAGTTCCGATGAATGTTGTTAGACCGCAAGTCTGTGGGGACTATGGTAAGGTACATCTGGGTGAGTGTAGGAAACGTTCTGGTGCTTGTTTCGGTGCAGATCTATAAAGCATAAAGTCAGGGACTATCCTCAAAAAATAGATCATGTTCAAGTTGCAGAACAGAGGGTTGCTCAACCAGCGAGAGGTGGACCACAACTACCGAGAGGACGTGGTCAAGGTAAGGGCGGTA